>CP136874.1:21014114-23662448 GCA_033000465.1 Sciaenops ocellatus | reverse complement strand
GTGCTGTTTGTTCTGTATATGTCTTAGCATTTCATAGATTAAACATTTTATACTTTATAGTCGCGTAGATATCCTGAAGTGCCTTAATGTGTCCATCTAATCCTCTTCACACCTCTGTACACACTGGACCTCTCGATTGAACGGGAACAATGTTAGAAGGTCTGCATTCCTCTCGTGTTATCGAGCATATTTGTAAATATGTTGCTGTAAACGTCCACATGCTTTCATAATTTAAGTGATCACTTGGTGCTTTCTGTCCTCAGAATACAGATCTGCTTGTGTACTGACTGAACGTGGTCGAGCTTTCTTTTATTCATCAACGCTCAAAGTTTCTTTTTCTGGAAAAGAGGAAGAAAGAAGATCAGGGTTCATCATGAAGCAGAAACAGGTTAAAAGAAACTTTAGAGGAAGAAAAAAAGTTATTTCCATGCAAAAAAGTGCCAAATATTTATTATTATTATTAATTTCAGCCTTTAAAATGTGAAGGTTTGCGGATTTTCTTTGTCTTTATTTAATAATTAACCGTATACGTTTGTTTTTTGGACTTTTGGTGAAACAAAAAAAGCAGTTTTAATATATCGACATGTTAGAGAGCAAATTTATTAATGGATTAATCAAGAACATAATCAGCTAATTAAATGGTAAAGTACGTTATTGTAAGTTGCCGCCTTTAACTCAATAATCACATAAATATAACAATGAAACTAGAGGCAGTAATTTATACAGATACATTAGTTCACATTATTCTGTCTATCCTTTAATGTATGGAGTCCCAAAATGAAGTTAAAAATAGAGATACATCACAATATTTAGCTGAATGGTTAAAAAAGAAATATAAATATTTGTTTATTAATCTTTGATTAGTTGTTATTTATTATTGAATATATTATTTATTACTTTTCCTATTTCAATATATCTTACATTTTATTTCTTATTTATGAGTAATTTCTTATCCACCGTGTGTACTGTGAGCTGCTTTGACGTGCAAATCAAGTTTATCTTAGAACATTTTATTTTATTTGATTTTATTTTATTCCTTTTTAAATTTTATTTGTATTTAATTTCTTTATTTTAGCTTACAAAGTATACAGAAAAGTCTCTCTGAGAGGTAAAAACATTTTAAATTCAATAATTAATATTAATTATTAATGAGATATTGATTTATAATTATTCGTCAGTCTCTCTGCTGTCTGTTTAAACTGATTTAATTAATTAAATTGAACTTAAATTCGCTGTTTTGTGTTTTAACCTTCTGACTTTCAAAGTATTTCCAGGAACACTTCTGGCATTGTTTCGTAACACGACACCTGGTGGTGGCTGGGGGGCGGAGCTAAAGTGACCGAGAGCGGAGCTCACCTGGGTGTGTCCTGGACTGTTTTTATCAGCAGCTGCAGTTTCAGCTGAAACATTTGAAGTCGAGCGAAGAAGAAGAAGAAGAAGAAGAGCGGAGAGGAGACGACAAACAGACGACAGGTGAGTGTGTCGAGGCTTTCTTTCTTCTTCTGTGGTTTTTAAACCCACTTAAACTTGTTTACCTGTAGCCAGGACGAAGACAGGTGTGCTGTTAGATGCGGGTTTAAAATCAATTATCTCTTTAACAGCATCTCTGCTGCTGCGGTGAGGACGTTTAATGCGTGTAAAGTGCGTGATTTGTTATGAATGTAGACGTACAGGTGGTTTAATGTGACGTAATGTGACTTAATTTAAATAAAACATGAACGTTTGAGGTTTTAATTACATGAATATGAAGCGAGGAGATGTTTTTAGTTTCACTGCTGCCAGGTCTGCTGTTAAAAATGGCGGATTAAACTCTGACAGTGTTTTCTGAAGGTTGTAATTTGATTTAAAATTAAAATAAAACTATTAATATATTTATTTATTAATCAGCAACTGTTTTTTTTTATGTATTCATCATTTAAGTTCAATTTTTAAGTAAAAATGTCAAAAATCTCCCTGATCCAGCTGTTTTTGTTTGATTTTTGGAGTTTTAATTAGACAAAACACCTTTTTTTTAAGACCAATAATTAATTATGAGGACATTTTTTGATCAAAATAATCATCAGATTAATCAGTTTATGTTATATAACACAGTACTAAATCCACTGATCAAGGCTTCACTACAAATTTAACTTCCCTGTCATTGTGTTGCTTTATCATGACGAATCTTAGATTTTTATTGATGTAGTAGGTGAAGTATTTTTTAAATTTCCACGCCTCTTCATCCTCCGTTATATGAGACTCCTGAATTAATGCTATATCTGTATTTTTTGGGGATTTCAGTGGCGCTCCCACACCCAGTTATTCTCCACGATATTGTAATAATGTACCTGTTAGTTACTCATCACTTCCAGACTTGTTGTTTAGAACATTATGCCTTTTTAGAAATGCGATAGATTAAAAGAAAACAAACATAACTGCACTGTCTTGATGTAAAGATCAAGCATGAGTAACTCAAACTTAACCTTTGGGTGAAGCAAAACTGAACAGGGCGCCGTTAACCAGCTAACCCACCCCGCCTCCCTGACTAACCTGAACTCACTTAACTGGGTCAGTGAGGCACCCAGTGTCAGCTCGCCCTCAACAAACCACCATTAAAGTTAGTTTACTCACATAGATTCACACACAAACGTCTCTGCGTCCATAAATCACCATTAATCCGTATTAAAGATGTTGAATATCTGTTTTATTGAGTCAATCTGTCTCCTTGCAGATTATCTTCACAGAGCAGAGTCCAGAGGATCCAGCAGTCATGTCGTCGAGGCCCAACGGGAGTCCACCTCCGTACGAATCGGACGGATAGTGAGTCAACTTTTGATTTATTTTGTCTCAGCTCAAGCCGATGACAGACAGACTGTGCATGAACCAGCGTTGTAGTCAAGACCAACTGAGCCGAGACAAGACCAAGACCGGACAGTATATAACATACTTAGGTAGCTGGAGATTCATGAAAACTGTAGGTTACTACATTGAGTCACCATGAAGCGTCGCCTTGAAGCATTTACAAACCGCTGTGTGTTCTTCGGACTCTGTTTGACAGATGAACTCTTTGTGGTTTAGGAAAATTAAGTGATATCCAAGCAGTTGTGGTCTTGACCAAAAATCCAGAGTCCTCTTTATCTGAGACCAAGATGAGATCTAGACCTTTCAAAAACTGGAGATCGGTCTTTGGTTTGAGACCGATCTCGAGTACTTCAACTGACAGGAACGCCCTGCATACGGAATCAAAGAAAGGCCACGTTAATTAGAAAATTAAGAGATAAAATACCACTGGATTTAAAATATTTTACTTTGAAAAACATCTAGATGAATTTTGGGAGTTCAAAATTGAATTTTAAGTTTCACAATTTCTCAGAAAATTTGTATTTTTCTAGACTCAGAGAGAAAGTTTAAGTGTTTTTCTTGGATGATTTGACTGACAGAACGTGATCGCGGTGGGATCTGATCGATTCCTTTCAGGCTTGATTGATTGAAATTTGAATTTTTCATCTTAAAGTCGAAATTCCACCAATCCAACTTGAGCAACATTGAAAACAAATTGACTTTAAGAGACTTGACTGTAGTTTTTTTGAATATTGGACACTTGACCGGCGACTTGTCCAAGGCGTACCCCACCTTTCGCCCAATGTCGGTTGGGTTTGGTCACATTTTACGTCTTTGTTTACTTTGAAACTCAAACATCTTCTTCCCGTCTTTGTTCGTCTCCTCGCAGTGCCGGCCCT
Source organism: Sciaenops ocellatus (assembly GCA_033000465.1). Taxonomy (NCBI): domain Eukaryota; kingdom Metazoa; phylum Chordata; class Actinopteri; family Sciaenidae; genus Sciaenops; species Sciaenops ocellatus. The sequence continues at coordinate 23,658,729 of CP136874.1, read as the reverse complement.
CCACAGCCGGCTTATTCCTACTACCCAGACGACGAGTTCCAGCACTTCTACCGCTGGACGTCTCCGCCGGGCATCCTCAAGATCATGTCCATTATGGCCATCGTGATGTGCGTCGCCATATTTGCTTGCGTTGCCTCCACGCTGGCTTGGGACAGTCAGGGCGCCATGGGCGGCTTCGGGTACGGCGGTGGAGCATACGGAGGATCTTACGGAGGGAGCTACGGCGGCGGGTACGGCGGCGGGTACGGCAGCTTTGGTGGCGGCGGTTACGGAGCCGGAAACAACTACGGCTACGGTGGAATCGGAGGGAACTACAACGACCCCCGAGCGGGCAAAGGGTTTATCATCGCCATGGCGGCCATCACCTTCATCACGTGCCTGGCCATCTTCATCATCATCGTGTCTCATCAGAGCCTATCAGAGAGCAGGAAGTTCTACCTGGCAGTCATCATCATCTGCGCAATCCTGGCACTTCTAATGCTGATAGCCTCCATAGTGTACTTGGTCGCAGTGAACCCGATGGCTCAGTCCTCCGGATCAGTCTACGGCAGCCAGATTGCCGGCCTGTGCGCTCAGTACCAACAACCGCAACCTTCAGGAGTGTTCGTCAACCAGTACCTTTACCACTACTGTGTCGTGGAGCCACAGGAGGTGAATGTTTACCTCCTCCGTTCATCTCCTCGTGTCGTTCGTCTGTACTTCTGTCTGTAACTCTGTGGTTTGATCTCTCGTTTCAGGCCATCGCCGTGGTGTTTGGCTTCCTGGTCACCATCGCGCTCATCATCATGCTCGTCTTCGCTCTGAAGACGCGCCAGAAGATCCGAAACTACGGCAAGAGCAACATTTTGTGGAAGAGGGTGAAGGTCATCGACGAGATGGAGCCGCCGCAGGACGTCGAGGCGTGGGTGAGTGACGCCGTGATTGGTTGAGATTCAGTTCACTGACATAGAGGATGAAAGAAACTAGAAAATATTCAGATTCAAGCTGCTAAAATTGGAAAATTTGGACATTTTTTTCTTAGAAAAAGACTCAAAATGATTCATTTATTCGGTAACGACCAATCGATTAATTATGTAATCATTGCAGCTCTACTTGAGATTAAAGAATTAATCGTTTAATCATGTTTGGGTTTGAACAAAACGAGATATTTGAAGACTTTCACTATTTTCATGGACTAAACATTTATTTTCTCAATCACTCAGTCAACATTTAAGTCTTTAAATAGAGAATAATCTGCTTCACGGTATCTTAAAGCTCATGGTGACGCCTTCACGTCGCTCCAGAGATATTCAGTTTACAATTCTGCAAAAGAGAGTTTAGTCTCATGTTAATTAAATCCTCCTAACTTTTGACCTCGCTCTTGGAAATGTTTGGCATGTTTGCTCGATGACTGACAGTTATAAAGCTGCAACGACTAGTCAATGAATCTGCAACTATTTTGATCATCGAGTAATGACTTCATAAGCAAAGCTGACAAATATTTTCTGTCCGCAAGTGTGAAGATTAGATGCTTTTCTTTGTAATACATGATAGTGACGTGAATGTCTTTTGGATTTTGGACAGTTTGTGGGAAAAACAAGACACTTGAAGACAATAAAGACAATCTTTCCCTATTTCATGGATTAAAAAGTCTTTTCTCGATCAATCAATTAACATTTTAGTCTATAAAATATAGAAGAAAATGCTTCACGATATCCTGAAGCTCATGCTGACGTCCTTAGATTGCTTGTTTTGTCCCCACCAGTGAATATCTTTTGGATTTTGGACAGTTTGCGGGACATTTCATACGCTAAAAAGTCTTTTCTCGATCAATGAATTAACATTTTAGTCTATAAAATGTTAGAAAATATAGGAAAATGTGCCTCAAAATATCACTCAGACTCAAGGTGAAGGCCTCATGTTGCTTGTTTTGTCCCAAACAGTGAATATTTTTTGGATTTTAGACTGTTTGTTGGACAAAACAACTTCTGTGGCAAGTAATAACAGGTATTTTTTACCGTTCCCTGACATTTTAAAGACAAAACAATGAATCGACACATTGAAAATGAATTTTAAACTGTTAATTAATGACACAAATAGTCGATTGATGAACCAGCTGATCGTTCCATCTTTAAACCTGGCAGATGAAATCAAAGTTAGCTCTCAGATCTGATCTTAAAGAGCTTGTTTTGTGGTTAAGCGTCTGCCTCTGTCCGCTGACAGAGAGCGTATACATCAGCTGGAGTGGTTGAACCGGTTCACCTGTTTTTACAAGCAGGGGGAGGAGAAGCTCCTCGTGTGCCGGTTTCAAGGTGTGGCGTGTGCACAGATGACAGTTTCAATCTAAACGTGTCGTAAAGGAGGAAGAATTCCAGCCATGACGACCCGCGCTCCGACAGTAAAAATCCAGTATATACATCTCACGGTGAATCACGCTTTCTGGAGCTATTTTCAGAAAGTGTTTTGCAACAGGCCTCACATTTGACACACTCTAAGCAGCGACGAGTAGGTGAGTCATTATTGTTAATAGCTGGAAGTCATGATGACATTCAGCTCCACTGCAGAGCTCTGAAGAGGAAGAACAGGTCGGACTGGTACTCTAAAACCCACCAAAGCTAGCAGACACAAAACACCGCAGCATGCAACATGACACTGGGAACCAGAGGCATTTATTTCACTGCAGCTTGTGGAAACCCGCCTGAAAGTGCTGAGGCGGTGTGTGTGTGCAGCGACCTGCAGCACATACATGTTGTTATGGAGGGTGTAGCTTCATTATGTCGCATATTTGCAGAGGACAAGTCCATGCAGGTTTAGACTACCTATACTGAGCTGGGAGAGATCCAGAGGGAGCCACCTGTCAAAGGTCGTTTGTGAGCGGGCTGATTAGTTTTTTATTGTGGATTATTGGCCGTAGTTTGAATATGGGCGCAGCTTTATTCTGTGTCTGTTTGTCAGACGTTTCTGGGCTGCAACTAACGACAGATTAATTCATTACAGGTTAATCGTTTGGTTGCTGAAATGTCAGAAAACAGTCAAAACTCCAAATAAATTCATTTTTTAAATCATATATGACAAAGAAAACATATATATACTCACATTTGTGTACCTGAAACGGGCAAATATTTAGCATTTTAGCTTAAAATGATGAAGATAATGTTGCAAAATGTCTTTGTTTGCAGTCCAAAACTCAAATATATTCGTTTTTGATCATGCATTTCAAAGAAAAACATCAAATATTCACATTTGTGTACCTAAAACTGGAAAATATTTTATATTTCTTCTTAAAATGATGAAGATGAAGTTGTAAAATGTCTGGTTTTGTCTCTGCAACAGTCCAAAACTCAAATAAATTCATTTTTTAATCATGAAAGACAAAGAAAAGCATCAAATACTCATATTTGTGTATGTAGAACAAGCAAATATTGGACATCTTTGCTTAAAATGATGATTTGACCTGGAATTATCAGATTATTATTTTTAATTAAAATATCTGTTTGTTTCAGCTCTAACACGTTTTAACGCTGTCATCGTGTATAAATATCAACGTGTATTTTTTGATATTTGATGCTAAAGTGTTAAAGTGTGAATTTTTCTCCTCACAGGTGAACAATGTGTCCGTCGCCCCCGAAGCTCTCCCGATGTCGGACTACCCGGAGAAGCTGAGAGGCTCCAGAAGTCACCTGGACGATGAAAGCACCAACTATGACAAACCGCCCTACAGCTACACCCCACAGTGAGTAAACTGACGGAGCAGAGAGACAGAGAGAGAGGTGTGTGTGTGATGCTTTATGTGAACTGCAGATGGCAGCATGGACAGTTACACTGAGAGGTGTGTGCAGCTCCTCTGTGTTCCAGTTCAACACGACATATTAAGAGGTGTGTGTCGCTCTTACTGAGGCCTTTGAGAATATTTCAAAGGTACAAAAATGTGACGAAAAATCAGATTTCAGATCTAGAATCTCTGAGAATAAACGTCCCACTTCTTTCCAGAAAGGTTTAACATACGGACTCGTCCAAAAAAATATGACACCGATCACTGAGACCGGCTAAATTTGGATTTTTGGGGGCGAATAACCAAAACAGGGAGTTAGTAGAAGTCAAGCCATGTTTCTTAAGGTTTTACCGTGTTAGCGTCCTTTCTGCAGCGCTGTCTTATGTAATCGGTTGAAATGTATTCGTTAAGGTGAAGCCCTTGTATAATTTGCCGGGTGAGGGGGCAGCGGACGCTCAGATCTTCTCCAGCTGGACTCATAGTTTGACTTAAAACCTCAATAAAAACACAAAAAGGGCAGTTTGTCCGGGTATCATTCTGCATGTGGAACTGAATGACTCGACTCGGTCGTCCTCTCCCTAATAGATTTTAATTAATTTGCTCTGTGAAGCACTTTGAGCTGCATGTTTGCACGAAAGGTGACACATAAATAATAGAAGTACTGTGTCGCAGTTGGAGTTGGCACACAGCTTCAAACTGTTGCTGCTGTCAAAAAAGAAAACCTGCTGGGACTTGTTCTCATCCAAAAATGTGGAGCGGCTCATGTTTGTTTTTTTCCCTGCACGGAGGAGACGCAGCACACAAACACCATCGAGTGACGTGACTCGTTTGTTTGATGTTTGACGGTGAAACTAAGTGAAATACTTTCAGTGCAGATAAGAGAACAGGAAGTCACCGTCGACCTTAAATCGTCAGCGATGAACCGAGAGATCATGAATCATAACAGCTGCAGTTTGCTTCCTCTTTCTTTCCTCGAACTTTACACACAAATCACGCTTACAGGAGTTATATCAGTCTGTTCTGACGTTAACGATACGAGCTGTTCCTTGTCCCTCAGGCCTGCGTCAGAAGAGGAGGTGCCTTTGCAAAACGGCGTCCCGTACATCTCCAACTCGGAGGTGGCCAGCTCGGCCGGAAGGCCCAAAAAGAGACGAGCAGGTCGGCCGCGACGCGCCGACGGACAGGACGACACCGACTACTACTCCTCAGGAGACGAGCTGGACGACGACGACTTCAACAGGTAGGAAGAGATTAAAGACGACCGCTGCTTTAGAGTCGAGGCTGTATTCAGTTACTTTCCTCCTCTGCCGTCTGAAGCTGTGGTCTTCTTTCCATCATTTAAATTTGCCCCCTCTCTTCTTCTTCTCTTCTCCGACTTCAGCGAGTTTCCTCCGATTGCGAACGAGCAGCAGCGCAACGACTACAAGCGTGAATTCGACCGCGACCACCAGGAGTACAAAGACCTGCAGGCGGAGCTGGACGCCCTCAACAAGAGCCTGTCCGAGGTGGACCGAGAGCTGGACGACCTGCAGGAGGGAAGCCCGCAGTACCTGGTGAGAGATTCATATGTGTTTATATGGCGAGAACCAACCAACAGCTTTTTAGCTCATTGTTTTGGTTTTACACCTCCTCAGATTTAATGCCACACTCATTAGTTTTGTTTCTAGCAGCAGCAGGCTGCAGATTTTAAGAGACAAGAGCTGCAAAAACAGCAGACGGACTCATCATGGAGCATTTGACAGCTAAAGAGACAGATATTTACATCAGGAGGTCGTCTTATTAACTTTATCAGCTGATGTCCGTGTTGTGTTTACAGTTTCCTCTGCTGCCACCAAGTGGCCGAAAGTTTTTACTCATAGAGATAAAAAAATAAAAAATATATTTATGTAAAATGTAAAAGTTAAATTTGAGGTTTAATTTCATTTGAAATGTGACAAATTGTTCATGTTCTCTTTGACAGGACGCTCTGGACGAGTACAACAGAATAAAGAACATGAAAAAGGTAAAAAGAGCTTCTGGTTATTAGTTTAACTTACAACATGTTGATTAATAAACATACAGAAGACCTGAGAGGTAAAAAAAAAAAACATCTGGTGATCCATTTTCTCTCCTTCTTGCCTCACACTTCACAACATGAGAACAACCAGGCCTTACCTGACTCAACATGCTACCAGACTGACGGGCACGTAGAGATAGCAAACAAAGAAATCTCTCCATACTTTCCTTTACATTTAGTCATTCACCTGAAGCTGCTGTAAGATTGTGTTGTGAGGGAGATCCTGACCCACCGTGCATGGTGGAAATCAGTAAACAGAGGGGGACTTACCCGGCTCTCACTGCCCAGACGGAGGCTGTTTTCTAGGGGAAGTTGGCTGAAGATTCAGGGAGGGCTGATTGGGTTGCGGTGACTTTCACGCATATAAAACTGGGTTGTTGATTGAGTATGAAGCATCCTCATGTCAGTGACAGTTCTCTAGATCTCTACCGCAGTCAAGAGGGTTGGGAAGGAACTTGAAAGTTAAGATTGCAACTCATGCCATGGATGGATCACCAGAAACCTTCCCTCTCGGGGGGCTTCCACACGTGACTCAAACTCATCATATGATTTATTTGCTCGTCTCCACAGACTCCAGACTACCAGATGAAGAAGCGTCGGTGTAAATACCTGAAGTCCAAACTGAACCACATCAAGAAGATGGTCAGCAATTACGACCGCAGGACCTGAAAACATCTCTGAGAGGATTCCACGCCTGTCCGAAGACGAGACAGAAGGGACTAAAATCTGATTTGTTGTTTGAGGGGGTTGAATGTTTGATGCTACGCTGATCGAACACAGACGTTTCCGCTCTGTCTGCGCTGATGTGAAACACTGTAAAAGTTTGTTTTGTTTTTTAAGCAGAGGAAACAAATATCCTGTTTTGTATTATACCAATGTTTGTATTATGAGCATCACCTGCCATAAGAACTGTTAGATGTATTTATTCTGGATTATTCTCGTAGAGGAGTTAAACCACCAGATTGTGGAGTGAACACAAAAAATACATAATCCCCCCGTTTGTTTTTAAGAGCTCTTGCTACACCGCCTCGACATGAGATGCTCATATTTTACTCTTAACTCTCGTTTTTTAATGTAAACGTGTAAATATGTGGGAAACACTGATGTTTTTTAGCCGTTCATGGAATATGTGTGTTTTTATGGTGCGTTTCTTTAACGATGGTAGAACAAACAAACACCTTGAAAATGATTGTGCATGTTTAATGCATAGCGATGTACTTTTACAATGACTTGTGATACCTTTTTATGATAATAAATTCATTTATTAAACAGTTTTCTTGCTGTTCTTACACAGTAAGCGTCGACAGTGACTTTTCACAGACACATTCGGGACTTCTTGTGCAAATAGCGCGTGTGACACACTCACAACCTCTCTTGATTTAAAGCCACCATGAGTTAGAAAAGCGATTGCAGCGTCTTTAAAAAGCATTCGGAGCGTTGTTGCCGTCTTTCACAGTGACTTTTTTAGATGATGCCACTGGGGGGTGACAATGTTTCAAAATCTGCACATCATGAGGTGAATTCACAAAGAATTGTGCATCACTTGCAACCGCCATCTGTAGTGGTTCGGTAATATTTGGAATAATAAAGCAACATTGTGTAACTTTTCTCTCCTAAACTAACAGAGTTTAACTCCTGTTGATCTACACTGACCTGTAATCAGGTGAATGGTGTCTCTGTCATTCGTACGTCTGTTCTCACACTATGTAACTTTGGGCTCCGGGTCGGGAGAAGTACGTAACGCTTTACGGCACTAAGTCACACACCACCAACTATTTCACTGATTTTGGTGAAACTGGATCATATTTTATGGAGAAAATGTTTTCTGGTTTTCCCTCTGATGTCCTCCGGCTGCTCCGCCTCAACTCTCTGTGATTTACAGAGTTTCCTGATGGACAGTGAAGTAAACTGCTGACAACTGTAGCTGCTGTTAGCTAATAGGGAACTGTTAGTGTTTGTACCACCGGGAAGAGGAGGGCAAATACTGATGTGGAGTGGAGTCAGTGTCGTGCCAGAGCTGGAGCTGGTCAAGCGGGCAATGTAACTGGGCTCAGCAGCCTCTATGGCCATAATGGCAGAGGAGAAGAGAGCGTAGAGGATGTTGACGGAGGAAGCTAAGAAGAGAAAAGGAGAGAGTGAGCGAGCAAGAAGCCGCCGGACAAGAGTAACTCTTGGACTGACTTTTAGTGGTTGGTGAGAGCTTGGTGAAATAAAAGGCTGAAAGACAGACGCCGAGCTGGGCTGACTGCTGTTGGACTAGTCAGTAATATTAGCTGGCTGCTATGTCTGCTGTTGTTGACCTTGTTGATGTTTGGCTGTTAGCAAAGTTGTCAACTCGACCACCACCACAGTGGGATTACACTAAGGCGGTAAATTGCTACGCAGTGTTGCTTTGACAATTTCATGATTTGTTTTTTGTGTCTTACTCGTGCAGGTTTAGCAGCTGCAAAATCTGTGCAGTCCTTCTGTGAATTCGCCTCAGTGACTTTAAAGCTGCACTAATCAATATTTCTTCTATCAAGAATGCATCAAATGGACATAAATAACGTGAAAAGTGACAAATCTACAGAGAATTCTCATTACAATACTATCATATATACTGTTCCCTTTGAGTCCGATTAGCTCATTGTTTTGGTTCTGCTCTCATCAGCCGAGTTTCCCATTAAAAAAGCTTGGATAAACCTACTTTACAGTGCCAGCATGGAACTGAATAAAGACGCAGAGACTAGCTGTTGAACACCATGAAGCATTTAGAGCTAGGTATTTTCAAAATACCAAAACTGAGCTAAAAGTTGAGTGAATGCCGGATTTACCGCGACCAGACATCTGCTGTATGTGTAAAACGACTTTATAAGACGACAGGAAGTCCGATGTTGTGTTTTTCAGCTTGCTTTGCTGCCCCCAAGTGACCAAAAAAGTGTTGCACATATAAACTGCACACTGAAGCCACATGCACAGTGAGAACACACGGTACACTAAAGCAGAGGAAGATACATCGATAAAGGATATTTTGTTATTCTTGTACATCCTCTTTGGCTCATTGAATTTCACTACACGGACACTACATCACAAAACAAAACATTAAAACACGCTGATGGACTTCTCTTCCCTGTCTTGGTCAATTTTCAAGCTGTGGTTTTGAACTGTTCGGTCTGGATCGAGTGTCTCCTCAGCAGCATCCTCCTTGTCATCTCTTTGGGGTGTCCAGGAGGTGCAGAGGGAAGGAAATTTTTTAGGCCGGGCTCTTTCTCACAGAAACCACTTCCAGCACTGGAGCTGAGGTTATAAACATTAAAGATGGGGGTGTTGTTGGTGGAGTTGAGGGTCAAAGGTGGCAGAGATCTTGGCCTGACCTGGGAGTTGTGGTCCAACAAGAAGGCTCCAGACCCCCTGCGTTCAAACCCAGCCAGCACCCTCCTGTTCGGGCCCGAGAATGACTCCCTGGATCCGAGCGTACTGGAGCAACGTAAGGGCGCCAACCTCTTGCCATCTGTCTGGTCTCGTGTTCTTTGTTGGGACTCCTCAGGGAGGTTTTGGATGTCAACAGCTAGCTGAGGGTCAGAGCTGTAGATGTCCGCCCCAAGCTTGCGCCTCTGGATTATCCTATGAAGGCTCGATGAGGCCATGCTGTGGAGTGGAGTGCTAAGAGTTTTCCCACTAGAAAAGGAGGAAGATGAGGTGATTGTATCCGTTCCAAGGTTTACAGAGTGGAGATTAGGGTGGGAGGCTGAGTGGGATGATATGAGACCTGGTAAGGACATCTTTTGTTCCACATGTTTGGCACATTCATTCTTTCCGTTTCCTTCGAGTCCTTTGTCCCTCGCCAGTCGTCCTTCATAGCATCTGAAGCTGCCAGTTGAATCCACGCTGTTGTCCCCATCCAGTTTTAAGAGAGCGAGCTCCTCACTTTCCCTGAGGTCTTTGCCGTCTGCAGGAGGCTGCTGGGTGAGCAGAGACGCTGGGATCTTTAGCCAGGGCTCAGAGTTCAACCTCAGGAGGGGCTGCTGCAGTCCGTTTGGCGCCGCTTGGCCAAGTCGTTGAAACCTCGATGGGGAACATGGATGGGAGTTTACCCCACAAGACTGGGCTTCTTTGAAGGAGAAGACGGGCTTCGGGGGACACAAGGTAGAGGAGGAGCACTGGGGGGAAGTGATGAGCTGAATTTCAGAAGGAGATGCAGGAGCTGCTGACGTTGTTTTGTCCGTCTGATCAAGAGGACTAAGGGGAGGGATGCCGAGGTACTGCTTCGCTTGCAGTTTCCCACATGGGAATTTGTCAGTCGTTATGATAATCACCTCTTTGCCTTTAGCCTTGCACGTGTCCAGCAACAACTTCAGAACCTTCCAGTCTCCAGCCATGACCGCATAGACCAACGCCGACGTCCCGGACTGATCTTCCAGGCTAATGTCGGCTCCGCTGGCCAGGAGTAGAGACACCACCTCGGTACCAGCCTGCTCCTGACAGGCGTGCATTAGCGCAGAGCGACCTTCCTTGTCCTGGATGTTCGGGTCTGCTCCTTTCTCCAGAAGAAACTGGACCAGCTTGACCCTGCTGGCGCTCTGGGCGTCGATATGTTGGGTCCTGCAGGCCACCATCAGGGGTGTCTGGCCTTGGCTGTCGCTCTCGTTGATGTAAGCGCCTCCCTCCAGGAGCAGCCGTGTGAGTCGCAAGCGGCGGAGGAAGACTGCTTTTAGCAAGGGATTACCTGAATCCATAGCTACCCCAGGATTACAGCCTTCTCCCTCCATCCCTCTTGGTCCCAGCAGGTGGTTTTGGAGATGTAGTCGGACAGGTTTCTGCGGAAATTAACAAGATACAAAGAAGTAAGCAAAACAAGCTAGGACGAGGTAGCTGAGGATTCTTGTCTGGTGCCAGTGTCAGCAACATGCATTGTGTTGAGTTTGTGGGTGTTGTTCGAGGGGTTTGCTTCTGAGACTTCATACCTCACGCTCTGGGTGAATACTTGAATCTGATTGGCTGCAGGGTGTCCAGATATAGGACCAACTAAGTAGGTACAGGTTTGTCCACCTTCAAAATGAATGCACACCGAGTGTAGTTTTCAGTACCTCATCCTCTGACCGCCACAGGATGGCGACTGTAAGGCCTTATTCTGACCGAATCAGGTGTTGCGGCAAATCATTGCAGCGTAGTGCGGCAGTGTGTTGGGGGTGTTTATATTTGTAACCACTATGAAACAATCAGGAAATAACTTATCTCGTCGTTTCACTGGCTTTCTTGATAGCGGTGCTCCCTCACTCTCATTCACTGTCCACATCGCTCAACCACTGCTTGCTTGCGCTCTCCCTTTTTCTCTCTCTCAAACCACTGAACACAATTAAACTTATTTGTCTCTATTTTGAAGCGTAAATTTCCAAATTTAAGACCAAATTTTGATTGCAAAGCACGTGAAAATATAAATCAACAGTCGTAATTAATTTAGCTTGGCATATAATCATGGTGTAAGCAGGATAATGCACAATCCGTTCTGTTCTGGCCTCCCTGTCCTCCATTAATCCCTGATAATGGACGCCTTGTCGGACATCATCCCTGACATAAACAGCACAGTCTGACACTAACAAAGGAAGGCTGAGCATGAATGAATATTTAGGCCCGGCTCGTAAAGGTCTAGGTGCAATCAAAGCTGCCCTCAAATCCCAACAGCCAGCAGTCCTCCCAGGAACCCGATCCCATGTGCCATTTATTCACTTTCACCTTTTTTTCCCCACTTTTATTTTGTAATTTATGACACAATATATTCATATTTATCACTTGTACATTCATGTTGTTTCTTACATCTGCCTCACACATGCAAACACAATACAATCTCCTCTGTTAAACCGCACCGTATCAAACAGTTTATACAGCTGCTTCTACTCGTGGATCGACTCGTACGTGAAACGTGTTTTGGATTTGGAAAATCAGAACCTATAAAGCTCTTGTCTCTTTTTTTTTGTTGTTGTTGTTTGTTTGCATATAGGATCCATTCAACGGTTTCTTTTCATACGCTCGTCCTCCGCAGCACCAGCAGAGGCAGCCACTTTCTATCAGCCTTTGTACTGTTTGTCCTTGCTTCTCTTCTATTAGACCAGATAAGGTGGCAGTTACCAAAGTCTCAGACAGATTTTCCTGTATGAGTCACAGTCTATGAAACTGAAACACAGCAAGGATTTACATCTCTAAAGGGGAAAGGCGTTATTTTAGCATGTTGCAACGGTATGCAAAGAGGCAGCAGTCACTTGGAGTGTGTTTGTGTGAGGGCCCATAAATGTCGACGAAATTATGCTGTAATGACATTAAATGACGGACCGAACAGGTGGTCATCTTTCTCTCAGATTTAAGTAATAAAAACACATTCTCAGGCAACAGTTTTTCTGCTGTGTGTCTGCAACATGTTTGACTATATATGCTTAAATGTGTCGTATACTGTGCGTCTACATGTTACTTCATATGTGGGTTTATGTACTTGTGTGGCCCCCATTGTGTAACTGAAATTGCACGATGATTAGTGGCCTACATTGTTCACTATGTATTGCATGTGTTGCTAATAGCAATGCTCCAGTTTCCACATAGCAACAAATCAATACAATCTGCACTCCTGCACATTTGATTCAAGGGGAAACAATGAGATTAAAGTCTTGTATCTTTTCATGAGATTTGTTGACAATAAGGAAAATATAGATTAATGCCATATTTATCCTTTAAAGTGCTGATTTTCAGCTGTAATCTGATGGTGTTTACATCCAGAGAAGACTTATTTAAAATCAGCTTTTCGCTGCCCTCTCTGAGCTGAACTTTTGTCGGATGCTTCGTTTCTATTTATTCCTGGCACTTATGTTGGAAGTGCTGCATATGGATGAGGAACAGTTGTTTTCTATACGATGCCTCCTCGTTAACTACAAAAACCTCGATAAGGTGCCAGCTGGCTGGACTGAAGTTTCTGGAAAGAAAAACACAACACTGTGGAACTTTTCTTTCCTAAACTAACAATATTTTAACTCCTGTTGATCTACACTGACCTGTAATCAGGTGAATGGTGTCTCTGTCATTCGTACGTCTGTTCTCACACTATGTAACTTTGGGCTCCGGGTCGGGAGAAGTACGTAACGCTTTACGGCACTAAGTCACACACCACCAACTATTTCACTGATTTTGGTGAAACTGGATCATATTTTATGGAGAAAATGTTTTCTGGTTTTCCCTCTGATGTCCTCTGGCTGCTCCGCCTCAACTCTCTGTGATTTACAGAGTTTCCTGATGGACAGTGAAGTAAACTGCTGACAGCTGTAGCTGCTGTTAGCTCATGTTAGCTCAGTTTGTTAGCTGGACTGTGAGCTCAGAGCATCGGGGCAGTGTTAGTGTTTGTACCACAGGGAAGAAGAGGAGGTTTTTAGTCCGGTGTCGTGAACCTGAGCAGGCAATGTAACCGGGCTCAGCAGCCTCTATGGACATAATGGCAGAGGAGAAGAGAGCGAAGAGGACGTTGACGGAGGAAGCTAAGAAGTGAAAAGGAGAGAGTGAGCGAGCAAGAAGCCACCGGACAAGAGTAAATCTGGGACTGACTTTTAGTGGTTGGTGAGAGCTTGGTGAAATAAAAGGCTGAAAGACAGACGGCGAGCTGGGCTGACTGCTGTCAACTGTAGCTGCTGTTAGCTAATGTTAGCTCAGATTGTTAGCCGGGCAGCCCTATTGTGTACCGGGCACCAGAGGAGTGTTAGTGTTTGTACCACTGGGAAGAACAGGAGGTTTACAGGGTAGAGGGTACGGGGGAATGCTGACAGGGAGTGGAGCCGATGTTGTCCAGAAGCAGAGCCAGGACGGAGGCGAAAAGACCGAAGACGATGATGAAAAGAAGAAGATAAAATGAGAAAGTGAGCGAGCGAGCAGCTTGCTTGCTTATTTTAGGCATCTAACCAAACACCAAACTGACTTGGAGACGATGTTTTAGGATTCATTCCTGCATCACTCTATAAGAAACCTGTAACAAAGTGTTTTAATGACAAAATGATTGCCCTGTGCAGCAGTGATGAAAAGATGAAAGCATCGACCAAAAAAAAAAAGAAAGGAGCAGCATGATTAAATGCAAACCACCTCCACCTCATCTGTCAAACATGGTGCAGGTGGTGTTTTGTCTTGGACGTGAGTGGCTGCCTCTGGAAAGAGCTCAGTGATGATGTCACCGCTGACGGCAGCAACAGGATGAAACAGAAGAAGACAGAAAATGTCGCCTCCTTATCTGCAAAGTCAATAAATCAAAAACGATGTTCTGTTTACAGATGTGGCAGAACATCTGTGGGTCACAGACTTCAATCAGTTACTGATTAGAAAGTCTTTTTTAACCCACGATTACAGAAGAATTACACATTTGATACCACAAATGAAGATTGGTTTACTTGTCATTGTCATATAGTGTTGCATTATGGGATCTGTAGTATCCAGGGTGTTTTGTTTGCCCCCAGTTTCAGAGTGTAGTCCCACTGTGGTAAGCCCAGCTCGGCGTCTGTCTTTCAGCCTTTTATTTCACCAAGCTCTCACCAACCACTAAAAGTCAGTCCCAGATTTACTCTTGTCCTCCGTCATCGTCCTCTTCGCTCTCTTCTCCTCTGCCATTATGTCCATAGAGGCTGCTTAGCTACATTGCCTGCTTGGCACAACAATGTCAGCATTCCCTGAAAACCTCCTCTTCTTCTTCCCGGTGGTCCAAAACTCCTGTGGTACAAACACTAACCCTGCCCCTGGTGCTCTGAGCTCACAGCCCGGCTAACAAACTGAGCCAACATGAGCTAACAGCAGCTACAGCTGGCAGGAGTTTACTTCACTGTCCATCAGGAAACTCTGTAAATCACAGAGAGTTGAGGCGGAGCAGCCGGAGGACATCAGAGGGAAAACCAGAAAACATTTTCTCCATAAAATATGATCCAGTTTCACCAAAATCAGTGAAATAGTTGGTGGTGTGTGACTTAGTGCCGTAAAGCGTTACGTACTTCTCCCGACCCGGAGCCCAAAGTTACATAGTGTGAGAACAGACGTACGAATGACAGAGACACCATTCACCTGATTACAGGTCAGTGTAGATCAACAGGAGGTAAAATATTGTTAGTTGACATTAAACATCATCATCGTTGTTCGTTTGAGGTTTTAAAATCTTAAACATCAGGAATCTATGATAGATTTCTCATGTGTGGAGTAACAACGGCACAAAACACATCAAACCACACTCAGATTAGAGCCCCCGAACATCGGGGCACTCCATGCTCTACACTGTGCATCTTAATGTGGATGTAAACACCCTCAGATCAACGTCTTCATACTTACAAACTGCACTGTACACACACTCTATGCTCCTCG
This sequence comes from Sciaenops ocellatus, assembly GCA_033000465.1. Classification (NCBI taxonomy): domain Eukaryota; kingdom Metazoa; phylum Chordata; class Actinopteri; family Sciaenidae; genus Sciaenops; species Sciaenops ocellatus. Next base: position 23,643,577 of record CP136874.1, on the reverse strand, counting down.
TATATTACAGTGTGTTGCAGTGTTTTGTTTCCACCCTGCAGGCTTTGCAGAAAACTCCACTTCACCTGAACAGGCTGAGCTCAACACTCATCCTCTATAAGAGCCCACTAACAATGTGTGTGTGTGTGTGTGTGTGTGTGTGTGTGCACATGTCAGAGCTCTGTGTAGCACACTCTCAAACAAGACAAAATGTGTTAGTCAGACTTGATTAAATGCTGCATAACGTGACATTTCCCTCTGAGTTATTGACCAGATTCTGTCAAAAAGATCACAAGAATTAAAGATTTAAGTTGATATTAAAATGTCCTGATGTGTGTGTGAGTGTGTGTGTGTGTGTGTGTGTGTCTTCATACTTACCAACCTTCAGCTGTGTGATCAGTCCTCTCTTGCAGACATTTACTCCCCTGTTGCAGAGACTGCGACTGACGTCCTCGGTGACCAGGCGGTGCTGTGTGTGTGTGTGTGTGTGTGTGGAAGTCAGAAGAGGCAGCGGCAGCAGCAGCAGCAGCAGTCAAGGTTTTTCAGATTGTGTTTGCTCCTCAGACAAAGTATGTGATGATAGAGTGAGAGAGTGAGTGAGAGAGAGTGATAGAGGCTTGTCGTCAGGCTGGTCTAAGAAATGGTTAATCCATCATCACCGCAGCAGCAGCAGCAGCAGCAGCAGTAAGCAGAGCTCTGGAGAGTTACAGAGAAAAAGGTTGACAGAGATGAACACACAAGGTGAAGCACTATAGCAACCCAGCGCTGCCACACACACAGCAGCATGTCTGATTTGTCTTTTCATTAAAAAGGGGAGGTCTGATTCAGCCTTTTAATTGTGGCTGCCTCGCAGGACTTTTTCTTCTTTAGTTACGCTCAGAGAGGAGAAGAAGAAGAAGAAAAAATATATATTTTGTCCACCTTATCAATGACATCTCCATGACAACCATCAAGGAGGCCGAATGACGGCACATGTTGTAATTGTGCAAGAGGAACTGTTCTTTGTGCCTGTGTGGGAGTGTGTATGCACCTGTGTGTGTGTGTGTGTGTTTGTGTGAATAAGATGCCGTGCATACACTTTGCATGCACAAGATTTAATTATCTTAATATCAAACAAGAGGAGGGTCGATCTTTGACTGATTTATTGGAAATATCTGAGACGCTGGTTGCAGTTTGCTGCAGATCAAACATCAGCTCATGACAGGTGATTTTTTTCATGAATAGCAGGTGTAAAAAAAAAAAAAAAAAATGCAAATTGCAGTTCTGCATCATGTTTAAGAAAAAACACTGTTCTTTGTGTCCTCTGTGCCCAGACTGTTACCAGCCCAGCTGTTAATTGTCCAGACCGCGGTACAGTTTCTATCACTTTTCTGTAGCCATAGAAACACTGTGACTTTTAACGGAGCAGTTTGTGAATACACCACAAGATGTCAGCGTCTGACAATGTTTTCACATCACATGTGGCGACTTTTAGTTTCACCTGCACAGCAAGCTGAAACAAACACAGTCCTGTGATGAATCCTCCTTCATAGAGGTTGTAATGTTGGAACTGCTTCAGAAACGTGTTAATCAAAAACTCCTGGCTACATTCACCATGGGGAAAATACTGTAACACTGCTACCTGCGTGGCCTCCACAGGCATCGTTGGGTGATGATCTGAGGGAACTCAAGTTGAGCTTCATGTTCTTGATGTTAGCTCAGTCGGTAGAGCATCCGTCCCATGTACGAAGGCTCAGTCCTTGCCGCAGCAGCCCAGGGTTCAAATCTGACCTGCGGCCCTTTGCTGCATGTCGTTTCCCATCTCTCTCTCTCTACATTCCTGTCACTCTTCAGCTGTCTCTGTCAAATAAAGCTTGAAAAAGCCAAATATATATATATATATATATATATATATATATATATATATATATATATATATATGTTCTTGATGTTCCCCTGGATCGTTTCTGTCACTGTGGATCAGCAGGACATCATCTGGCACAACTCTTCCTCAAAGTCACAAATAGAGAAAGGGGAGGAGGTCTCTTCAAACCACAGATGGCACCAGACAAAGTTTGGTCCAGATGGTTTCTCTTGCTTGATTTCCTCACTGTGAATGCAGCTGTCTCGTCTTTCCATAAAAACCTCGAACGGGCCATCGCGATTGGGTTGATTTGTGCAGGCCTTTGATACCGTGGGCTTGTCTGAATCCCGACAACTTTGCTAACAGCCAAACATCAACAAGGTCAACAACAGCAGACATAGCAGCCAGCTAATATTACTGACTAGTCCAACAGCAGTCAGCCCAGCTCGGCGTCTGTCTTTCAGCCTTTTATTTCACCAAGCTCTCACCAACCACTAAAAGTCAGTCCCAGATTTACTCTTGTCCGGTGGCTTCTTGCTCGCTCACTCTCTCCTTTTCTCTTCTTAGCTTCCTCCATCAGCATCAGCTGTCTCTTCTCCTCTGCCATTATGTCCATAGAAGCTGCTGAGCCCGGTTACACTGCCGCCTGCTCCGGTTCTGGCACGACACCGGCTCCTCTCCCCCGTCAGCTCCGGACATCTGAGAGAAAAGTTGCTTTAATGTTGCTTTGACAAACAATGGATGCACTCTGATAAGAGTTTTTAAGTATTTAAAAGTCCACCTGGAGCAGCTACAACAGGGAAATGCTGCTCTTGCATCGATGCATCAGTATGGACACTAATATCAGTCACAGGAGATGTTTTACTGCAGAAGGAGTACTTCTGATACTTCATGTATTTGTACTTTTACTTGTTGAAGATCCACCGCTGCCTGTGTCAGGTTTGGAGAGGTTCAATCTGGGTGAAACATTCTTTTATCACAGCTTCTATTTTGTTTCAAATTCAAGGCCTTTCTTTGCAACGTTGTGTAACAAATGCAGTTAATAATAATCTTCATGTTCGCTTTTTTATTCCCTCTGTGGTATAAAAAAATCACGGAGCTGCTGCCCGGTTCAGCTCTCCGCTGTGTTTGAGTCCTGACGGTGAACAAGCAGCCATTTACCTGACACTTTCTCTGCCCTGTTCTGATGGAAATCAGCACTGTGAACAAGTACTCTCAGCTGGAAACAGGAGACACCCACGGGACTGTATGTTTAGCCATCATGACTAACCAGGCACCTGCTTGATTGCCCTCTTAGGGAAAGAGCACACTTTGGAGTTTTGTATTAGATTTTTTATTTTATAAATGCAGAGCGGGTTTTGTCATCGTCACAGCTAACTGTCTTCTTGAAGACTGAAGTGTCTTTTATTGTGTGAACACGGCTCGGCTTCAGCTCAGAGCTCTGTTGTTTGTTTCACTTTGTGGATTTAAAAATCACATTTTCATGTAATGTCAATTTCTCTGATTCACTGCGTCAAGGTGAGAGTGAAGGTTAGACTACACAATGAGAGGCGTCTGACACGGTTGCTATTAGAAACACTGGCCAAGAGTATTTGCCTTCAAATGATAATCAGGAACACGGTGCATGAAATTATATTAAACCAGAACTTTATCTGTTTCTCACACACCACCAACTATTTCACTGATTTTGGTGAAACTGGATCATATTTTATGGAGAAAATGTTTTCTGGTTTTCCCTCTGATGTCCTCCGGCTGCTCCGCCTCAACTCTCTGTGATTTACAGAGTTTCCTGATGGACAGTGAAGTAAACTGCTGACAACTGTAGCTGCTGTTAGCTAATGTTAGCTCAGTTTGTTAGCCGAGCTGTGAGTTCAGAGCATCGAGGGAGTGTTAGTGTTTGTACCACAGGGAAGAAGAAGAGGAGGTTTTTAGGCCAGGGTAGTGCCAGAACCTGAGCAAGCAATGAAACCGGGCTCAGCAGCCTCTATGGACATAATGACAGAGGAGAAGAGAGCGAAGAGGACGCTAAGAAGAGAAAAGGAGAGAGTGAGCGAGCAAGAAGCCGCCGGACAAGAGTAAATCTGGGACTGACTTTTAGTGGTTGGTGAGAGCTTGGTGAAATAAAAGGCTGAAAGACAGACGCCGAGCTGGGCTGACTGCTGTTGGACTAGTCAGTAATATTAGCTGGCTGCTATGTCTGCTGTTGGTGACCTTGTTGATGTTTTCGACTCGCTAGTTTTTGGTAAATCGCAACAAATTCCAATTTCCATGCAATGTTGCTATGAATATTTATAAAAGTTTGGACTACTTCTTCCATCACAGTTGGTTTGTCACTATGAGGGAACTCTTTCACGCTTTAAAAGTAGTCATGTGATCCATTGTTGATATAAAAATATGAATTATAGCAACTTTAATGGTAAATTCACATATTTATTTGCAGTCTGTACTGTTGTTGTCTCCTCCTCCTCTAATGTCAGCACCAGAAAAGCCTCTGAGTCAACTGAAATTAAGAAAAAGTTTTTCTCCCCTTGAGTGAATTTAACGTTACAGAAACTCTATTTTCAACCAAGACAATGTTGCTCAGATTTCTGTGGCCTAGATAAATCACAAAACTAGATCTGCAGACCACTAGACTGAAGGATTTGCAGTGTTGTGGAGGAGTCGAGGGTCTCCTCTGCCATTCGCTTGGTTCCACACAGGTGCTCTCCCGAAATAACACAGATAACAGATGCAGAAGCAGCTGTGAATATAAAGTGTTAATGAAATAACCACAAGAAAGGGAGAGTGTCTAATCAGATGTTATGGTCACTGTGCACTAAAGCAGAGGAAACTGGTGAAACAATGCATATCATGGTCAGTAATGTTTGGTGATTTATGTGCAGCAGTCATAGTGGCAGACGCACAGTAATAGTAATCCTCCATAATCCTTTGCTGGCTATATCTACAGATCAGAGTGCTGTTATTAAAGCCCCTTATGTCCCCACCAAGACCACCCATTGTGCCACATCGCTCGCTCACAATCAAATGAGACTGTTCGTGTTGTTACAGATGTTAACTCATGTTGTTGCTACACTGACCTGTGATCAGGTGAATGGTGTCTCTGTCATTCGTACGTCTGTTCTCACACTATGTAACTTTGGGCTCCGGGTCGGGAGAAGTACGTAACGCTTTACGGCACTAAGTCACACACCACCAACTATTTCACTGATTTTGGTGAAACTGGATCATATTTTATGGAGAAAATGTTTTCTGGTTTTCCCTCTGATGTCCTCCGGCTGCTCCGCCTCAACTCTCTGTGATTTACAGAGTTTCCTGATGGACAGTGAAGTAAACTGCTGACAACTGTAGCTGCTGTTAGCTAATGTTAGCTCAGTTTGTTAGCCGGGCTGTGAGCTCAGAGCACCGAGGGAGTGTTAGTGTTTGTACTACAGGAGTTTTGGACCACAGGGAAGAGGAAGAAGAGGTTTTTAGGCCAGTGTCGTGCCAGAACCTGAGCAGGCAATGAAACCGGGCTCAGCAGCCTCTATGGACATAATGGCAGAGGAGAAGAGAGCGAAGAGGACGTTGACGGAGGAAGCTAAGTAGAGAAAATGAGAGAAGCCGCCGGACAAGAGTAAATCTGGGACTGACTTTTAGTGGTTGGTGAGAGCTTGGTGAAATAAAAGGCTGAAAGACAGACGCCGAGCTGGGCTTCATGTGTTTAGACTAGTCAGTAATATTAGCTGGCTGCTATGTTTATATATTTTTTAATATGTCTATATTTAGTTTCTTATTAAATGGAGTAAAAGTCCAAAGTAGTCAAAGTCAATGCTCGTGCCCTCCCTCCGACTCCGCTCTGAGAATGAACATCTGGAGTATTTGGGATATGTTGTTATACAACAGTTGGTGGATTGAAGCGCTTCGTAGACGTACAGATTGTCAAACTGAGCCCCTTCGGACTGAAACTGTAATAGTTTTGAGTTTGTTTCTGTGTTTCCTGTTTTATTTTGTAGTTCCACCCTGTCTGTCCTACTTCCTGGCTTGTTTCCCGCCTTTTTTGATTTTGCACCTGCCCCTGATGTGTTTCACCTGTCTCTCATTAGTCCGGTATATTTAGTTCTTGTTTCCTTTGTTTTCTTGTCTGTCCGTTCTTGGTTTCTTGTGTCTTTGTGTATCTAGCCCTGTTTCTCTGATGCCTGTGGATTATTTGCCTTTTGTTAGTGTTTTTGCCTGGTTTTCCAGCCGCTTTTTAGTTAGTCTGTTTTTGTGTTCTTCGGTTTGTATCCTACTCCTGCGTTTCTTTGTTTTTCTCTATCGTTTTGGTTATCATTAAAGTTAGCATTTGTTTAATTCCCTGCAATTGGGTCCGTTCCTGTACCTCCCCACTACCCTCGTGACTGAAACAGTTGAGACTGAGCAGCGTATGTCTGATGCCTGGCTGTGATGCAACGTGTCCTTGTCCTCTCCTTTAACCTCACAGGGATTGTTTCTCTGTGCGCTCCTCCCCGTGCAGCTCCAACTGATGATATTAAGCAGCTGCAGTGAGACTTTTTCATCTGTCAGCATTTCCACTGTTTGCCTGTGGACATCAGATATGGCCTTTAAGCTCTGCCATTATGTCCATAGAGGCCGCTGAGCCCTGTCACATTCCCCCGGGCCTGTAATCCTCCTCTTCTTCTTCTTTTTCTTCTTCCAGGTGGTCCAAAACTCTTTTTGCAGGAACACTAACACTCCCCCCGGTGCTCTGAGCTAACAGCCCAGCTAACAAACTGAGCTAACAGCAGCTACAGTTAGTTGTAAATGCATCTGTGCATCCTGTTTGCTCATCGTGCGAGCGATCGTCACCCCCTGGCCGTCGGCCAAAAGTGACATACGTGGACCACTGGATTCATTATTCTACCCCATCAGCCAACACTAATTAATAATTAATTACTTAATATGTCTGTTTAACAGTCAAACTCATAAATATTAAATATACAATGATATAAAACAGAGAAAAGCAGCAAATCTTCGTGTTTGAGAAGCTTGAACTTGAACATATTTTGTATTTTTCTTTCATAAATGATGTAACGTGATTAGTCAGACCTGCCAGATCCTGTCAGACAGACGTAGTACTGTAAAAACAACAACACTTCCTATGAACCGCTGTGGAGTAAACGTAAGAAGAAGTACTCAAGTACCTCAAATTTGTACTTGAGTAAATGTCCAGCACTGTCAGCGGGTCACCGCAGAGTCGAGTCGGGTTAGACTTCATCACAGTGAACTGATACTAAGCTGCCTAACAGATTAAACTGTGTGTAACATTGTGTTTTTTTTGACACTGTGAGTGTGTGTGAGTGTGTGAGTGTGTTATCTGTTACATGATGTCCACAGGCTGTTCAAGTGTTGCATGTTACTGACCATGACCACGGGCCAAAACCTGGACCTGACCTGGACCTGACTCTCCTCTGACTGAAGGGTGGGGAGTGTAATACCCGTCATCCACTGCACAACCACAACTTCACATAGTGTGTGTGTGTGTGTGTGTGTGCAGCAGCTTAAAAAAACACACACACACACACACACACAACATCTGTTTGCGCTTTCAGGCCGAGTGACAGTTGCAGAAGAAACACCCGTCCTCTGAAGCATAACAGCAGTTTATAAAAATAGAAACTTCTGCTTTTGTGCGTGTTTGTGTGAGATCAGATAAGATATAAATAAGCTGCATGTATTGATTATTTTACTGTAAACAAAACTAGACCAGAGTATCATCAGAGTATTTTATATTTTGGAAGATTTATTTAGTCATTTCAGACGGAAAGTGACACACAAAGACTTGGATGAGTCAAAAAATCTGACCGATATAACTGAGGTTTAATGAAACTTTCTGGTAAAACATTAATCTGCAACATGAATGACGCCTGGTTGCTCAATCAAGCCACCTGTAATGGCACACATCTGTCAATCAAAGCGTCCACGCTCTTAATCCTGCATAACTTTAAGCCTTAATATAATCTGAACAGGTGAGTTGTATAAAAATTCACCCTCAGTACAGTTGTCATGAACGGGGAAATTAGCTATAGAGACCAAAACTGTTTTTTGTACCAGGCTGTAAACATGTTTATTTCTGCTGTGAAGTTGGACATTTTAACATGGGGACTTATGGAGACTGACTCACTTCTGGAGCCAGCCTCAAGTGGACGTTTGAGGAACTGCAGTCTTAGTTTGTCTGTTTGTTAGTTGGTCTTCTTCCATGTTGAACTATCATGTTTCTACAGTAGCCCAGAACGGACAAACTAAGACTGCAGTTCCTCAAACGTCCACTTGAGGCTGGCTCCAGAAGTGAGTCAGTCTCCATAAGTCCCCATGTTAAACAGCAGAAATAAACATTTTTACAGCCTGGTACAAAAAACAGTTTTGGTCTCTATAGCTAATTTCCCCGTTCATGACAACTGTACTGAGGGTGAATTTTTATACAACTCACCTGTTCAAATTATATTAAGGCTTAAAGTTATGCAGGATTAAGAGTGAGGACGCTTTGATTGACAGGTGGGTGTCATTACAGGTGGCTTGATTGAGCAACCAGGCCCGCCTTAGCTCCACCCTCTTTGCCCAGTTTTTAGATTACCTGGCGGAGGCAGGACTGCAAGGATTGTGAAGACCAGAGCCACCACACAACGGCTCTTCGGAAACCGGTGGGTGACGTCACGGAGACTACGTCCAGGTTTTATACAAATATAGAGAAAGTACAGGTGATTAAATAAAGGCAGAGTTATATACTGTAATAATAATAAAGCCCTTTAAATCAGACACACTGGACCTTTAAAGTAAAATCACAACACACCTGTCCTGCTGTGACACTAACTTCACGCGCTCTTTGCGCACCTGCCCTTTGGGGGCGTTTCTGGGGCTCGTGCGCTCCTGCGGGGCAGACAGCAGCGCGCGCGCGGCGGGGGCTGCAGAGACCTGTCTCTTTAAGTTGGTGTCTAAGCCGATTACCGCTGATCTCCGCCGTGATTCTGTTTTCACCGTCTGTTCCCGCGATCTATTCTGGGTTTTTTTTTTTTTTTTTTTTTTTTTGCACCTTTCTGGAGAGTCCCGGTAACTCCGTCGCCAAAGTTTCCGGAGCATGGACGCGTCGTCCTTATCCTGCGGCTCTGCGTGGTGAAGATAGCCCGCATTAAAGCGTCCAATCTGGCGGGTGTGATGCGCGCTGCGCCGCGGACACTCCAACTTTTTATACCATGGTAAGCCTGGATTACCTTCCCCAGCAAACGGACATATTCGCCGCTTTCTCTCCGCTACGTTTCCGCTGAAAATACCAGCCAGCCGCTGATGTGATGTGATGTGATGTCCCGGGTTGTTGTTATTGGCACCGAAATAAAAACCGGGTGAACATAAAATGCAGAAAGGCGTGCGGTACAATGAGGGCCACGCACTGTATCTGTCGGTGGTTGCGCGTAAAGAGGGCACCAAACGCGGCTTCCTGAGCAAGAAGACCACGGAGAACAGCCGCTGGACCGAGAAGTACTTCGCCCTCTACCAGAACGTGCTCTTCTACTACGAGAACGACCAGAGCACGAGGCCCTCCGGGATATACCTGCTGGAGGGATGCACGTGCGAGCGTGCACCGGCGCCCAAAGTGTCCGCCATCAGCAAGGAGCCCGTGGAGAAACAGCAGGTGAGTCCCGGTTCACGGTGCAGGGAGAGGAACAGGTCAAACTTTGTGTCTTTACTGCACATGCATGTTTAACAAGCTGCCCGGAGCCCAAAAATACAAGAAACATGACAGAAAATGTGCAAATCTTTGATCAGAATCACTCAAAAGGATTGTAAAAGTATTGTTTTACTACTAATAAACACAAATTCAGCATAAAAATGCAAGAAATTAAACTATAAATCAGTCTGTTTGCACGTAAGGTGACTTATCTACAGTCTGTATGTCTGTTTGTGTCTTTACTGCACATGCATGGCGTCATATCACAAAGTTTAAAGCTGCCAGGAGCCAAAAAATACAAGAAACATGACAGAAAATGTTCAAATCTTTAGTGATAATCGCTCAAAATGTTAAAATAGAACAAGTCAAGGTTGTAAAAAACATTATTTCGCTATAAATAAACACAAATTCAGCATAAAAATGTAAAAAGTTAAACTATAAATTAGTCTGTTTGCATGTGAAGTGACTTATCCACAGCTGGAAACATGAATAATTCATTTATGCTGTGTGAAAGCTCCACACCAGCCTCTCTATTCATCATATATGTATAAATAAAGTTATATTATCATAAATAAAACATGCTCTGTGTATTCAGAAATTAATAAAGAGACTCCAAACAGCAGGTGAGTGAAGGTTTATACTGTACTGGGAGAGGAGGGAGAACCCAGTTAGACCAGTTTAAAAGTTTACCCACATTTTAGTGACGCCTGAGAGTTAAAGGACGGACGCGGCTGTCCAGCTTCAGTCTCTGTCTTTACCCTGACATGCATATAAGTCTGACTTCACATTTTGTTGCCAGGAGCCCAAAAATGCAAGAAAAATGACCCAAAATATGCAAATATTTAGTGATAAACATTCAAAATGATTGTAAAAAATGTAGTTTCACGATTAATAAACACAAATTCAGCTTAAAAATGTAAAGAATTAAACAATAAATCAGTTTGTTTGCATGTACAGTGACTTATCTACAGTCTGTATGTCACTAAAAATATGAATAATTCAGTTGTATTTTATATCTGTGATGGAGGACTGTCAAAACATGATCTTGAACGCGTCTTGTTACTTATTTTTAAACGTGTCCGATGAGTCTGACGAGAAGATGCACAATGTCCGGCGTCCAGTGAGCGCTTCTCGACCTTGGGATGAATTATATGTGACAAATTAATCTCGGCTCACGTCGAGCTGCAACTTTTCATGATTTTCTCAGTTGATCATTCAGCCTGGAAAGTGTCAGAAAAATGATGATAAAGGACGCTTGCATGCCTTTTTTTTGTCTGAACGACAGAAGATGAAGAAGAAGCTGAGAGCTCTGGATGTTTTTCTATTTTTGCACATTTTATTGACATTTCTTTTGCTTTGTTTCATTTTTGGCTCTTTAAATACTCAACTAAACTAAAAGTCCACTTGTCCACCCGCTCCTCGCCTCTGCACAGCATCCTTCTGCCACCTCTCTCACACGGCCTCGTTATTATTGATAATTTAGTTGTAATTAGCCCTTTTAAAAATATATTTTGTTGTGTTAAAGCTAATTTTAAATGACCCATATTCTCGTTTTTGCTGCTGCAGGGTATGAAGATGTTTCACCGCATCGTGCAGCTGCAATAATTCAGACTAAAAGCTCATTTTTCTTTCACATATCTGCATCATATCAGTTGATCCGTCACGCCTCGCTTGGTTACGCGCTTCCTGTGACACCTCGACTCGGTCGTGACTTCACATCCATTCATAGAGGATATATATATATATATATATTTATATATGTATAAAAACATTCACAGCTTCAGTCTTGTAACAGTTAATCTGCTCACACTCTGCAGTGAGGTGAGAATCTGCTGAAACACGTTTTGTTTTATGTCGACGCTCCAGAGTCACAATCAGGTTTGCTGCCACATGCAAAGAATCTGAGTTTTAGTGCATGAAAGCCACAATAAACATCAGAAATCTTGAATATAAAATAGAAATTCAGTGCATCAGGTTAAACGTTAATGTCGTTAAACGTTTACATTTTAAAGGTGGTGGTTGTGTTCACCACCTGTCATGAAGGATGATGTATACCACACCTGCACGATGTTCTGCAGAGCGGCTGTGACTTGTTAAAGAAACGTGTTTCTACATGATATCGACATTTATGAGGAAATATTTATAATAAAACATTTTATAGACTGTCTGTTGATGGTGTGTACTTTGTCTTGGTCTTTACTCAATTTTACCCTGCTTGATCTTGGTCTTGTCTTGGTTGTACCCTACCTTGGTCTTGGTCTTAACTCAGTTTTACTGTGCCATAGTCTTGGTCTTGGTCTTTACTCAGTTTTACTGTGCCATAGTCTTGGTCTTAACTCAGTTTTACTTTGCCATAGTCTTGGTCTTGGTCTTTACTCAGTTTTACTATGCCATAGTCTTGGTCTTAACTCAGTTTTACTATGCCATAGTCTTGGTCTTAACTCAGTTTTACTGTGCCATAGTCTTGGTCTTGGTCTTTACTCAGTTCTACTGTGCCATAGTCTTGGTCTTTACTCAGTTTTACCCTGCCTCGGTCTTGGTCTTGTCTTGGTTTTACCCTGCCTCGGTCTTTACTCAGTTTTACTGTGCCATAGTGTTGGTCTTGTCTTAGTTTTACCCTGTCTTGGTCTTGGTCTTTACTCAGTTTTACTGTGCCATAGTCTTGGTCTTGGTCTTTACTCAGTTTGTTTAGTCAAGGGGAGGATTCAGGTAAAACACAAATAATCCTGAAGAGTGAAATTAAAGGTTAAGTCTCCGTCTCCGTCCTGATGCTGTTTGTTCAGCTCGTCATAAGACTGTCAGAGTCTTATAAGATGAGAGTCAAACTTCAGTCTTTAAACTCACAAATGATTCTTTGTCCTGTAAACATCCTGATAGAAATCCAGTGTGGATGAATCTTCTCTCTCTGCTGAACATCTGTGCAGCTCACAGTCAGTCACTCTATTATTGGCAGAGTCGGTCTTTGTAGTTTCCCCGACAACAAACACCTGAGTCCGTCCTCCTGCAGAGAAACATCACACAGCTGTGAGTCTTTATTTGAATAAGGAGGACAGCCTTTAACCTACATAACAGTGTCTGTCATTTTAAGGAGCGACTCGCCGTCCGTGTTCATGCTAAACAGAATTTTCTTTGTTTACCGCCCTTTTTAAAATACACGTTCCTCGTGTGGATGACGCCTCACCTGTGCTGTGAATCCTGTTGTCATGCACTTCACCACAAAATCTAACATTAAAGTCTGAATTACACATAAAATGAGGAGTATATTTTAGGAAAAAAGGATGTTCAACATGTTTTTAAAGCCACGAAACCTCCATATTTCAGAATAATTTCACTTTGTGGATCAGATATGTTGCCTTTGCTGCCTTTGCTGGATTTTTGAGGCTGATTTTTGATAATCCAGGCAAAAACATGCAGCGCTGCAGTACTCGAGATCAGTCCTGGTCTCAGGCAAACTCTGGATTTTAGTTCAAGACCAGTATAACAGTCAAAATGTTTACATAGAGGAGTATGTTTTAGGGGAAAAAAAGGATGTTCAACATGTTTTTAAAGCCACAATTACCTCCATATTTTAGAATAATTTAAATCTGTCCATTAAATGTTGTTTTTGCTGCTGTCGCTGGATTTTTGAGTTGATTGATGTTGATAATCCATGTAAAATATATATATTTTGGTGGATATAGTGTACATTAATGCATATTTTTGTTGAGGATCTCTTAAAATTGACCTGAAAAATAATCTTGACACTGTTTCTAGACTTCAGACGTATCTTTGACTGCAGATTCTTGTTATTTATCAGCTGACGTAAATTGCATATACGTGCAATAAGAAAATATACATATGTATCAGCCCAGATTTATTTAGATTTATTCAGGACTGCAACTAAAGAAGTAAATTAAAGTGAAGTGAAGTCCTCAGATTGTTTTTTGTTAGTTCCTTTAATCCAAAAGCCAAAAATATTCAACATACAATGTTTTTATTTATTTTACTGATAAATAACTTAAACTAATTTTATTTAGTTGATCCAAATAATAGTAATCACACTTTCTCTGAGATGATACAGAGTGAAATCAGCTGTTTTCCCTTCATGCAGACAGTTTGTCTCTCTTAGTGTTCATCACACACAAACTGAAGCTAAAGACAGTGAAAGAGGACAGTTGCTGTTAAGCTTGCGGTCCATGCAGTATGACAGCTTGGCATTAGAGCCACGGGAGGCCGTCTGCCTGCCTACCTGCGCTGCAGCTACTGTTTACTCTGCACTGCTGTGAACGCTTCCTGTGACGTTCAGCTGGAAACCTTCAGACTGGACGGTGCAGCCGAGCTGTATCCAACACTCTCTTTAAGTAGCCGATTAATGAGACTAAAGAGGGTCGAGTTATGATAGAAAATAACTAATTCAGTGGGATGAATGAAGCCTGGTTGCTCAAACAAGCCATCTATAGCGGCGCCCACCTGTCAATCAAAGCGTCCACGCTCTTAATCCTGCATAACTTTAAGCCTTAATATAATTTGAACAGGTGAGTTGTATAAAAATTCACCCTCAGTACAGTTGTCATGAACGGGGAAATTAGCTATAGAGACCAAAACTGTTTTTTGTACCAGGCTGTAAACATGTTTATTTCTGCTGTGAAGTTGGACATTTTAACATGGGGACTTATGGAGACTGACTCACTTCTGGAGCCAGCCTCAAGTGGACGACAAGAGGAACTGCAGTTTTTGGCACTTCATTATTGGCTACACTTCACAGACACGGAGGTTGCCGCTTGGATAAAACATGTTAATTAGCGAGCTTTAGACGTGCTGGTAGGCTAATTTTGTTACGTTTGGACAGAGCCAGGCTAGCTGTTTCCCCCTGTTTCCAGTCTTTATGCTAAGCTAAGCTAACAGACTGCCGGCTGTAGCTTCATGTTTAGCGCAGGTATCAATCCTCTCATCTAACTCACATCATGAAAGCAAAGAAGCGTGTTAACATGGACATTTTAACATGGGGACTTATGGAGACTGACTCACTTCTGGAGCCAGCCTCAAGTGGACGTTTGAGGAACTGCAGTTTTTTTTGGCACTTCTGCATTGCCTTCACTTCAGAGCCGCCAAAAAAATGTCTCTAGGGCTGCAACCAATGCTTAGTTTTGTTATGAATGAATCTGTCGCTATGCTTTCTTGATATATCGATTAATTGTTTACTCTATAAGAGATCTCTAGGTCAGGTTAACGTGATCAAATGTCATATTTCGTTCGAGCAACATTTAAAAACTAGAGATATTTAATTTATTGTAATATAAGACAATAAAAATCAGCATATTCTTCGTTTTTATCAGATGTAACCTTCATATTTTTACCTGAAAAATCCATAAACAGTTAATTAATTATCAAAATAGTTGCAGACATATATAACATGCACATTGTGACGTAGTCCTTCGTGTATGGAGATGTGTGTATCACGGTGCAGCAGCTGAGGGGGGAAGCGACATCTAACATCCAGACTAAAAGTAAGAAGATTCATGACACAAACAGTCATTGTTTGATGTCCATCTAATCTGAGGCAGAGCTCTTTAATGGAGCGACATTAAAGTCAGACAAAAGCATCAGAGAGCATCAAAGCACTCTCGTACAATTGATAACTCCGATCATTTGATGTCCACTCTCTTCACAGGTACTCCGGTACCAACATTAATTATTCAACCTGCTGTATCTGAGTATGATCACAATAATCTCATTCATTAACATGACTCTGATCGGCATATTGATCTCAGTATTCTGAATGTGCTTCTTTGTTCATGTGAGCATGAGCTCATCCTCCTTAAAGATGCTTTTATCATTTTATCTGCACCTAAATTTTTATTTGTTTCTGTTTGCACAGTGCAGATACATCCTGACTCGTTTACTTCGATTAAAACTGGAAAATACTTCAAAACCTCCAAATCCACCAACCGCCACCAAGAAAAACTAATGAAATCTAAACTAAAGACACAGATCAGTAAACACACATCTGATGTCAAACTGTGGCTACAAACACAAAGAGAGTTCATAATAAATCATTAATCAGTCTTACAGGAAGTGGATCCAGGTTGTCGTCGACCAGGTGATAACTCCCAGAACCAATAAAAACCTGCCGCATCACAACATCCAGACCGAGTCTGGCTTCCAGGCCGAGTTTATCCAACCACCTACAGACAGCACAAATTTACAACAGTGAAATATTCAACACCGAACACGTGTTAATAACATGTAAACATTCAACAATAACATTTAAATGCGTGTTAATGACATGCAAACGCACGCAATGACGCACAAGCGCACGTGATGACGCGCAAATGCGCGTTAATGACATTTAAACACACATTAATGACATTTAAACGCATGTTAATGACGTGCAAACGCACGTGTTTGCAACGTGCGTTTGCAACATGTCAAGATTTGTTGTTTATGGAAGCGATGCATCTAATAAACTTACTTAAATGAATAAAAATACAGCGGACCAGCATCCATATTAATGTGCAAACAATTAAAAAAAACAAAACAAAAAAAAAAACAGTAAGAATAATACTGATGTTTCAGAAACATTTACATGTAACACTGCCTAACCCCCTCAGCACCATTTTGGATCTGTCTCTGTGATTGTGGTAGTCTGACCTTTGAGGCCACTGCACAAGATCAACAGAAATCAGCAAAAGCTATTATCTGTTATTATTTTGAGCATCTGCATAGTCCACTTATAGCAAGGAACGGCCCTGAGGTCACATTTGAACTCGTCTTAATGTTGTTTTTGTTAAGATTAAATATACTTTATCTTGTGGCGTGTTTAGCTGCATGCTGCATGATAATTTAAGGGAAATTAGTTTTAGTAAAATATCCATTATGTCTGAGGAGTTCCTCTTTTTTGGGATGCAGCTCGAGAGAAGATCATCTTTGTTTGCAGTGTAATATTATATGCAGGAAGTATATTATTCTTGTCTGATAAATATCCAGAACACATACAGAAAGTGTACGTGCACATGTAGAACAGCTGAACAGTCAGTGTTTTACCCCCTTCATTGGATTAGTGAGTTAAGTAGGCTAAATTAAATATGAACAGCGGTGAGTGATAATAAAATTCTCCGCTGTGATTTGCCGCCTAATGAACTGGAAACATTAGCCAGGCTGAAAGCTGAATTACAGACCTGTGATCGTCGTCTTTGTGCTCAGTGCAGAGAAACAACTCTCTGGTTTGTAGCTTACAAGAGAAATCCATTTTTTTTCTTGTCATCTGTGCAAAGAGCTTTTCCACTTTGGTTTGGGTCAGTCGATCCGGCACACTGAATCTATCGTTAACAATCTGTGACATTTAATGCATGCAAGACGCCTGCGCACATCTTATACCAGTTGGTTCGGTGACTCTGTTAGCAAACAGTTGCTCATTTACTCATGCATCAACATTATTAACCCCCTCATGTCTAATATTTTCTCTTTCAGCTCAATTTTTGACCAAACTGTACTCTTTATTTACAGAAACTGAATGAATAAAATCTTTAAGGACAAAATTAAAATTTTTTAAATGCACTTTTAAGCGACACTGTCCGTCATAATATTTAAATTCTGACCCTAACATGACTTTAAAAAACGTCACAGTCACGTCGTCCTGCAGCTTCATATTTGTGTGTGTGCAGATGGATGAGCTGATTTTTCTGACTGGACGTAGTGATGTCGAGTGTGGGGCAAGACAGGGCTCAAATCTGTCTGTCTGTCTGCCTGCCTGCATGTCTGTCTGTCTGCGTGTCTGTCTCGCTCTCATTGTTATCCTCTGTGGCTTAAAGCAGGCTTGTGACTGGGGAAGCCGCATTAGCAATGCGAGGAGCTGTACAAGCCTTGATGGTTATGTAATCCCCTCCCTGCACTGCCAACACACACACACACACACACACACACACACACACACACACCTACATGCATACAGACACACACACGCACACACACACAAACAGGCCCTTAAGCCTCTCTCTGGTCCATAGTCGGCACACGCTAGCAAGTGTCTCTCACCCGCTTATCGTTACATCATTACTACACAGGCCTACTTTCTCCCGTGGCGGCCTCAAAGCGACACTTTATGCATCATCCATATTTTCTTACAGTCCAGACATGCTCTGTGTATGTAGTGTCACGATATACGTAACACGTAAGGGGCAAAAAAGAGAAGACAGAACATCTCTGTGTCTGTGGTTATCAATTTCTAAAGTGACAAAATGTAGAGTGAGTTTACATAAATGTTTAACTAAGTAAATAAAGTCATTGACGGTCTCCTCTGTGCTGAGATGTAGTCAAGAAACGTCTGTTTAAACCTGTTTGCCTTCCCCGACGACTCATATTGGATCTTCTCCGTGTATAAAGTGCTCGAGAACTCTATTCCACCTTAAGGATTACTTTTTTTTTGCAATGACCACCCCGTAGTGGATCGACAGAGCTCTCCAGTGATTCATAGATTCTCATCAGATCGCTCACATTTGATACAGAGCAGCGATAAGAAAGGGTGGAATGAGTCTGTGTATGACCTTATACTGATTGATTTGTAGATATCTGAAGAAGTCGGATGAGCGTCATGAGATAACGTCTGTTATGACACGCTGCTCAACTCCTGACACAAGCTGTGGTCGTCTCCAGACTAGATTACTGTACCGTCCTCCTGACGGGCCTCCCAGCCTGCACGGTGAAACCTCTTCAGATGATCCAGAACGCGGCGGCGCGCCTGGTCTACGACCAACCCAAAAGGTCACATGTCACACCGCTGCTCATGCTCATGCGCTAATGCTCGCCTACAAAGTTGTCTCCGGTTCTGAACCCACCTACTTGAACGCCCTCATACAGGCATATGTTGCCTCCTCCAGTGAACGACGCCTGGCTCTGCCACCAAGCAAACTTTTCTCGTCTGTTGTTCCCCGTTGGTGGAACGTCCTACCAGATCAGATCAGGGGCGTCCCTCTCTACCTTCACAAACCTCCTGAAGACCTCCAGCTCTTCAGAGAGGACCTCCTCTACAACACTGCCAACATCTGGACATGATAAATCTATCCCTTTAAGTAGAGGAGAAGGACGGTGTGCGGCGTTTGGTTGGAGTTGGGCGCATGTCGTCCTCTCCAGTGGTGACAAAAAAAAAAGGCGACCGACGGGTTCAAAGTTAAGAATGAGGGATGACTTTTTGTGAAGTCAACTGTAGTTTCCTCAGGATTTAAAGTATCCACCGTCACTCGTCTGTTGCACATGTATTGCACTCAGACAAAGACGGACAGATCCCACTCACAGTACAGTAAAAAGCAAGTCCACAAATAGCACAGGTACCAGCAGTGTGTAGTAGAGTCTGTGTGTGTGCGAGGTGCAGTTGTGTTGACTTGGTATTCAGACAGTGACTGCAGGCAAAAGGACCAGCGAGGATGCTATTCTTAGTCGAGCACAGCAGCATCCCAGAGCAGCAGCACCAACAACACCACCAACACCACCACGTTAGCCACGACCTCACAGTACAAACACAGACAGACTAAAGCTTCAACATTCAGGAATATTTCCATCAAAGTCTCCTCTCGCTTCCACTGTATGTGCTGCACCACTTCAACTATCAGCCCTCGTCACTATGGAAACACATCAGTCGCGTATCGTGGGCAGCAACATTAGCATACATACGGCTACAGCGGGGTTTCACATCTGGACCGACCCCTTCAAAATAAAAGTATCAGTTCAGTTATTCGGGATGTTAATGGAAGTGAGAAAATAATTTGTGTGTCCGCTTCCTCGTTGGTCCATGCAACACTTTTCCACCAAGTTTCATGGAAATCTGGGTTTTCCGTAATCCTGCTGACGATCAAACGTGAGGCGGACAACAACGCTCTTATTGTGGACCTGGCCTGGTTGCCTCAACTTGATTGGTGATCAGCTGTCATCTTGTAGTTGATGCATGTTGAAGGTTGTAAATAAAACAAACATCGTTTAGCATAATAAAAATGTGACATTGTACGGGCTTTAGAAAGTACTGAAGCATGAACACACACATCAAAAGTCAGAATATTTACATATGCATATGTACTTTTTAAATTATGTATACTCTGATTATGCAGGAGACGGATGGATAATTAAAAATGACTGAAGTTCCTAACAGCAGAGGACGATACTCATTTGTCCTCTTGTGATTGTGACTCAGAGATAAAACGTTTCTGAACTCTCTCTGCTGTTTTCCGTGTACAAAATTTACGAAGTTACGGAAGAAATCCGTAATAGTACGTAAATCCTGACCCTGAACTCTCGTGTTTTTAAAGTCTTGAATAAAAAAAGTGGCAGATTATCTTGATGTTTTCTTCTTGGGTTTCTTTTTGGACCTCTGGTTCCTGTGTTCCACGCCCAACCCCCCAACTTGGAGGATCAGGTTCTGCTTTCTGCCCATCTTAGTTAAACCTACCTGGGTCTTTAAGCCCCAACCGGGATAGCTTACAGGGTCCTTCAGACACGCAACCCCCTCCACCAACCACCACCATGTCAGGAGGAAAGACATTTGTTGGGATGGATGGTGTCATTTCTGCTTTACTCTCTAACTAACCAAAGACTTGTCAGTATCGCTCATGTAAATCACCAATTTAGATACTTGATATCGGTGCGGCGATGCTGGAGGTGATCTAACGTGTTGGGACATGACGGCTCGTCGCTGGTAATGTGTTTTGACAGTGTCAGGACACGGTGACATGACATGGGAGGTTGTAATCCAGAGGCATCATGGGACTCATGACCCCTTCATAGAGCTGCAGGAGTAGCAGTCCATGAGAAGTTAAGTTGGGGATGATCCTTGCTTTCCAAAGTTTTATGTTCATTAGAGTAGAGTGAGAAAAACCACCTGTCTTTAAGTCTTTTGTCCAAGGTAATCCTCCACAGTTAGACCAACTAAAGCCCCGTTTGGACGGGATTAACACTACAAGGGGAGGTGGAGGATGAAATATTCACTCTGCTCCTTGGTAATGTAACCTCAGGTTAGCATTTTGACTTCTGGGAAATTAATTATCTCATGTTTATCCTGAGTAAACGTCCATAGATCTGCTGAGAAATCAAAGAAAACAAACGCTTCAGAACTTCAGGCTTTTTAAAGTTCTCTTCAGTAGCAAAGGATCCAGGGATAGTTGCTTGGTACGCTGCGAACGGGAACCGCTAACGGCTAATTTGGCATATTTTTAATGGCACCAGTTGGCCAAATCTAGGCTAAAAGCAGTGACTAGTCCAACAGCAGTCAGCCCAGCTCGGCGTCTGTCTTTCAGCCTTTTATTTCAGCGAGCTGTGCAGGGATCAAGTTACTGTAACAACTTAAAGAAGGCAGAGTGTAAATGTAGTGTAACTGGCATTACTGCTGCAGCAGAGAGCAGCGATCCTCACTGTAATCGTAACAGCAGTTTTGACTTGTAGACTGCCGTGGCTCCACAGTTTGTTATCAGCACAAGTTAAGTTAATGTTCATGTGTACCGACATGCTCCTGTGAGTTGTTGGTCATGCAGATGTTTAAGCTTCTGTTGTTGAAATATAAATGGCCGATTGTTTCGTGCCGAGAACAGTGAGTGTAAAAGGATGATGGATAAAAGACACTGTAAGTCCATTAACGTACTCTCACCTTCAGGCTGCTGTTAGTTAATCCTCTCATCAGACGTGATATTTAAAATGTATGACTTAAATAAAACATGGCTTCTAATAATCACACTGCTTTATTATGTTATTAATACTGAAATAGTCCTTCTGCATTTATACAGATCATTACTCTCAAATAGATAACAGTCAGTGTAATCTCCTTGCCAACCTTGAGACCTTGAAAATAAGGTCTGAGAGTCCCAAACTCCTCCTCAGCACTTTTATGTTACATACTAATAATTTTACTTTGAATTCTCAGGAAATAATTCAGAATAATCTGGTGTAAACTTGCATCGATCTCTGGCAAAAACTAAGTTTGATGAATTAATTAAAAGTTTTGCATAATCAACTGAAGCTACAAAGTCTGTATGGCAGGTAAAAAATACTTTGCCCTGCCTTCATGATGCGTCCGTATGAACTGAAATCTGATTATTCTGCGTCTGTTTTCTGTAACGCAGCACTACTTCCTCGTCGTTTTCGGTCACGATGGGCAGAAACCTTTGGAGCTTCGGACAGAGGAAGAGTCGGACTGCAACGAGTGGGTGGAGTTCATCCAGCAGGCCAGGTAAGAACTGTTTTTAATGTTTAACACGATGATGATTAACCAGATATTTATTTTAGGTGCCGAATAAGTTTGCTGGGTTTTCTTCTTCCTGTGTGGTTTTTGTGCTGATGCACGTTTGACACAGCTACCATGTGTTGTTCCATATTTATTTAACATCTGTGTGTGTGTGTGTCTGTGTGCACACGGACGTGTTCTGCTCGCAGCGGTTCACATTTAGGTCACACTGGTGCCGTATTGCTACACTGGTTACATCACAGACTTGATCTCACCACTCGACCTCTATTTCTGTCCTCTCTCTCTCTCTCTCTCTCTGCTGTCGACTGTCCTGTTTTCATCTGAACCTTTAGTATAAAATATGAAACACGTCAAACCAGCGTTGTTTATCCCTGCACGATAACATGTTCACGTATGTCCACATGATGAATGATCAAACTCTCTGTTTACGTCGAGATATACGCCTCTTATCCCTTCAGTTACTCTGACATCATCATCGAGCGTGAGATCCTGATGCAGAAGTACATCCACCTAGTCCAGATCATGGAGACCGAGAAGGTCGCAGCCAATCAGCTTCGCACTCAGCTGGAGGACCAGGACACTGAGATCGAGAGGCTCAAAGCTGAGGTATGCATGAGTGCATCCACATCTGCGTGTGCATGCATACATACAAAATCTGCACAGGCCATGCACGCGTGCAGATCAAAGCATGCAAATGCATCGGGCATGATGGGGAAAACACTTGAGTTTAGAGCGCGTGTACATCTCTTAAATTAAAGCACAGCGGGGCTCCAGTGACTTCCATATCGTGCAACGAGATATTTGTTGTTTTTGAGTGAGTTTCATGAATATTTTAACCTCTGCGCCCGGCATATTCACATGGAGGCTGTTGTTGTCGTGCCAGATTGTAGTGTTGAACAAAACCAAGGAGAGGATGGAGCCTTACCAGAGCAACCAAGACGAGGAAGACCCCGATATTAAAAAGATCAAAAAGGTAAAATAGTTTGGTTTTCACGTAACAATTCGAAACAAAGAAAGAAGAACAAAGAGAGAGACACCTAGTGTGCTGTGGCTGTGCAGGTGCAAAGTTTCATGCGTGGCTGGCTTTGCCGGAGGAAGTGGAAGATCATCGTCCAGGACTACATCTGTTCCCCTCATGCCGAGAGCATGAGAAAAAGGAACCAGATTGTCTTCAACATGGTGGAAGCGGAGACTGAATACGTCCACCAGCTCTCCATCCTGGTGAACTGTTTCCTCAGGCCGCTCCGGATGGCCGCCAGCTCCAAGAAACCTCCCATCAGCCACGATGACGTCAGCAGCATCTTCCTCAACAGGTACAAATGACCTTCTTTTATTCCGTTTAACAGTGGCAATCTTTTATCTTCTAGTTCATAGTTACAAGAGGAAACTTCTCCTTCTGTAGTGAGACCATCATGTTTCTGCACGAGATCTTCCATCAAGGTCTTAAAGCTCGGATCGCCAACTGGCCCACGCTAGTTCTGGGTGAGTATTGCAGAGATTACAGTGACGTCTCATCACAGTTTGCATGTTTTAGTTGATTAGTTAGCATTTACATATGCATTGCTTCATTTTAATATGATTTTAGACTACTTTCCAATCTTCTACTAACTTGGTTTCTGTAATGGAATCCAGGTTTGAATCCAGAATGTTTACTCATGGTCCGAAAAACAGCCAAAACCAGGCTGGCAGATGAAAAAAACAGGATTCTGTTTCCAGGATTCCAACCTCTTCGGTCATCCTCTCTCTCTCTCCTCAGTTTCTTGTCTGTCTCTGTCAAATAGAGCTCCCCCAAAAAATATGCGAATAAATAAATCAAACATTACAGCCGGCCACACTTTGGGCAGCCCCGATGGAAGATACTCTGTCATTTTCACATGTGAAATGTAAATAAACAATGTGTAATTTAATTTAAAGAACAATTTCACGGGAAAAGTCAGTAGGATTCATCCTCTGGGGATCATAAATGTCGCTCGGTCACTCTCTCTTCACTTGTCTCTTCTTAGCTTCCTCTGTCGACGTCCTCTTCCGTCTCTCCCCTCGTTACATTACCCACTTGCCCAGCTCCAGTTCTGGCACGACACCGGCTATGCTCCCCATTTCTGAAAACCTCCTCCTCTTTCCAGTGGTCCAAAACGTCTGTGGTCCAAAGACTGACCTGCCAGCCTGGCTAACAAACTGAGCTAACATTAGCTGACAGCAGCTATAGTTCGCAGCTGTTTACGTACTACTTGTGTGTTGAAGTTACAAGAACTGAGAGCTAAAGAGCTACCTCCGTCGACGCCTGAAGAGCATCCACATCTGAAACATCATATTTGTAACAGTACTCGAGTAAATGTACTCCGTTACATTCCACCCCTGAGTATACGTAAGAGTTTTCTCTCTTTCACCCCCAGCGGACCTGTTTGACATCCTGCTGCCCATGCTGAACATTTACCAGGAGTTTGTGCGTAACCACCAGTACAGTCTGCAGGTTCTGGCAAACTGTAAGCAGAACCGAGACTTTGACAAGCTGCTCAAACAGTACGAGTCCAACGCTGCATGTGAGGGCCGGATGCTGGAGACGTTCCTCACTTATCCCATGTTCCAGGTAGTATTCACAAACACAAACGTCCACTGATGTTAAGAAAAAGGAGCTTTTTGCTAACTTGCTAGCTTGTTTTTAGATTCCACGATACATCATCACCCTTCATGAGCTGCTGGCGCACACGCCTCACGAACATGTCGAACGCAAGAGTCTGGAGTTTGCCAAATCCAAACTGGAGGAGCTGTCGAAGTGAGTTTGTGCACATTTCATAGATTTGTAGTGATAAATGTCGATAATGTCGACGCTGACGAGGATTGGTCACGTTGTCAGGATGATGCACGATGAAGTGAGCGACACCGAGAACATCAGGAAGAACCTGGCCATCGAGAGGATGATCGTCGAGGGCTGTGACATCCTGTTAGACACGAGTCAGACCTTCGTCAGACAAGGTGAGCTTCTTCTACATCATCTGCTCACACACCGTTTAACCTCCGTCACTTTTCACTCACTCCTGATGTGTGACTCCTCGGACAGGCTCGCTCATCCAGCTGCCGTCCAGCAGCGAGCGGGGCATGCTCAGTAAAGTCCGCCTGGGCTCGCTCTCGCTGAGGAAGGAAGGAGAGCGACAGTGTTTTCTGTTCACCAAACACTTCCTCATCTGCACCCGAACATCTGGAGGAAAGCTTCACCTGCTCAAGGTCAGCCTCGCCTGCCAACGTTCATCCAAATCAATACCAACAAGTTGTTTAGAGAAGTTATATTCTGATTTCTACAGGGATGATGAAGGGATATTATAAGAGTATAGTGAGTACTTAGTACTATTGAAGACAATTTGAAGATAAAACAAGACAACACAATAAAATAATCTTAATAAACATGTAATATAGTACTACTAATAACAATAACAATAGTAAGAACTAACAATAATGACAATAGCAATTACAATGACAACTATGACTACAATGACATCAACAGCGACGACAACAATGACAACAATAATGAAGACAATGACGAAACAACAAACAACAACGATGATGATAACAATGGCAATGATGACAACCATGACAACAATGACAACAGTTACAACATAACAATAACAGCAACATCAGCTAGCAGCAGCTAACAAACTGAGCTAACATGAGCTAACAGCAGCTAACAAACTGAGCTACCATGAGCTAACAGCGCCTAACAAACTGAGCTAACATTAGCTAACATTAGCTAACAAACTGAGCTAACAGCAGCTAACAAACTGAGCTAACAGTAGCTAACAAACTGAGCTAACAGCAGCTAACAAACTGAGCTAACAGTAGCTAACAAACTGAGCTAACAGCAGCTAACAAACTGAGCTAACAGCAGCTAACAGACTGAGCTAACAGCAGCTAACAAACTGAGCTAACATGAGCTAACAGCAGCTACAGTTGTCAGCAGTTTACTTCACTGTCCATCAGGAAACTCTGTAAATCACAGAGAGTTGAGGCGGAGCAGCCGGAGGACATCAGAGGGAAAACCAGAAAACATTTTCTCCATAAAATATGATCCAGTTTCACCAAAATCAGTGAAATAGTTGGTGGTGTGTGACTTAGTGCCGTAAAGCGTTTTCTCTCCGACTCTTTCACAACAGCAAGGAGGAACGCTGTCTCTGATCGAGTGTACTCTGATTGAAGAACTAGACGCCAATGATGAGGACTGTGAGTATCTTTGATATCGAACCTTGATGTCTTTGTTTCTTAAAGTTTGCTCTTAACTGAGGCGTTGATGTTTACTTGCAGACAACGCGGCAGGTCAAGGCTTCAGCCATCTGGAGTTCAAAGTCGTGGTGGAACCTCCCGACGGTCAGTCCTTCTCCGTCGTCCTCTTGGCTCCGTCTCGCCAAGAAAAGGCAGCGTGGACCAGCGATATCAGCCAGGTGAGTCTGTTTTAAAAGCTGCAGGATTAAAGGTTCGGTGTGGTGATTTGAATCTGGATCAGTCAGGTAAAACTGTTCTCTCTGTTCCAGTGCATCGATAACATCCGATGTAACGGCCTGATGACCAGCGTGTTTGAGGAGAACTCCAAAGTTTCTGTGCCGCACATGATCAAGTAAGAAAAAAGGATTTGTGATGATCTGAGGAGTTAGATTTGCTTTTAACCTACGAACCCTCCAGAACTCTCAGGTCTTCTAGTAGAGGCCTTTTAATTACCCCTAAAGTCAGAACGAAAGACCTGAGGAACTGAGGATCTGAAGACCTGAGGACCTCTGGGGGGACCTGGGGAACTGAAGACCTGAAGACTTGAGGAACTGGTGACCTGAGGAATTGAGAACTGAAAGGCCTGAAGACCTGAAGATCTTAGGAACTGAAGACCTGAAGACCCAAAGACCTAAAGACTTGTGGAACTGAGGACCCAAGGACCTCTGTGGGGACCTGAGGAACTGAAGACCTGAAGACTTGAGGATCTGAAGACCTGAGGACCTCTGGAGGGACCTGAGGAACTGAAGACCTGAAGACTTGAGGATCTGAAGACCTGAGGACCTCTGGAGGGACCTGAGGAACTGAAGACCTGAAGACTTGAGGTTCTGAAGACCTGAGGACCTCTGGAGGGACCTGAGGAACTGAAGACCTGAAGACTTGAGGTTCTGAAGACCTGAGGACCTCTGGGGGGACCTGAGGAACTGAAGACCTGAGGAATTGAGAACATAAAGGCTTGAAGACCTCAGGAACTGAAGACCTGAAGACCCAAAGACCTGTGGAACTGAGGACCTCTGTGGGGAGCTGATGACCTAAGAACCTGAAGACCTGAAGAATATCAAGTCTGATTGTCTGATTGATTGATTGATTGATTGATTGAACATGTTCTCTCTTTCCTGAAGGTCCGATGCCCGGCTGCACAAAGATGACGTCGACATTTGCTTCAGCAAGACGCTCAACTCCTGCAAAGTCCCTCAGATCCGATACGCCAGCGTGGAGCGCCTGCTGGAGCGCCTGACGGACCTTCGCTTCCTCTCCATCGATTTCCTCAACACCTTCCTCCACACGTACAGGATCTTCACCACCGCCGCCGTGGTCATCGACAAGCTGGCCGTCATCTACAAGAAGCCGTTCACCTCCATACCTGTCAGGTACGTCGAAGTGTTCCGCCTGCACAGATTCATCCGTCGTCATCGTCTTCATCTCATTATTCACCTCCTTTCTCCATCTACCACCCCCACCATGTGTCCTCCTTCCTCCTCCATCGTCCCAGGATCGAGCAGCTTTCATGTGACCGTCTGTCCATCATGTCCCTCTGTCCTGACTACAGTCTGAAGATCACCCAGCTCGCCCTGGACCAGTCCAAGTAAACACCATCATCAGGACTGGTCATTCACTTGTACCCACGTTTGCCAGAGTCCAACCGACCGATCATCTCTTCTTCTTCTTCTTGTCTTTCAGGTCTCTGGAGATCTTCTTCGCCACCAACCAGGGCTCGTGGGGAACTGACCCCTTGAACAACAAATCCCCGAGGTTGGGCCGCAAGTTTTCCTCACCTCCTCCTCTCTCCATCCCGCCTCGCACCTCCTCCCCCGTCCACTCCCGCAAGCTCTCCCTCAGCTCTCCGGTCAGCGGTAAAGCTGGAGCTCTTGACCTCTCCACCACGCCTTCCTCCTCTGCAGCCAACTCCCCCACCTCCAGCCACAGCCCCTCCATCTCCTCTCCACCTCCCGGCTCGACCAGACCTCCCTCTGGCTTCTCCTCCCCTCCGCCCACCGC
Organism: Sciaenops ocellatus; assembly: GCA_033000465.1. Classification (NCBI taxonomy): domain Eukaryota; kingdom Metazoa; phylum Chordata; class Actinopteri; family Sciaenidae; genus Sciaenops; species Sciaenops ocellatus. The sequence continues at coordinate 23,615,629 of CP136874.1, read as the reverse complement.
CAAACGCTCTCCCAGCCTCCCCCAGTCCTCTGGGGTTTCCTCGCCGCCCCCCATCTGCACCAAAGCCCCCTTGGACCTCAGCCGCGGTCCCAGCTCTCCAGATCTGAGCCCAGCTGCAGCGGAGGACGTCAGCGGAGAGCTGCCTCGCCTCGACGCCTTCTGTGGGAAGCTGAGGCGAAGCATCCGCAGGGGTATGGAAACACATGATTCACACTCATGAACATCAGCACACGTGTGGGCACACACCTCAGAGTCGACTCAATCTTTCACTTCATCAGCATGAATCTGATTCACAGTATAATATGTGATTTATTTATCACTCGTATCATCCTTCAATGTGACACATCGCTGACAGTGTCCCGCCAACCCAAACAGACCAGAGAGCGAGACACAGAAATGGGTCACGGAATAACCGAGCTCTTAGATCACCATCTGGCTTCAGCTGACAGCTTGTTCACGACAAAAAACAACGTCTGACGACAAATTAGAGAGGGGAGAAAGAAAATGAAGAGATAAACGGAGATTTAAAGGTCCAATGTGTCAGATTTGGACGACACATTGGACCTAAAGGTAAAAAGTTTAGTATAAAATACAAAGCCGTCCTGTTTGAGGTGTGATCTTGTTGTTTTTCCAGCTGTCCTGGAGTCAGTTTCTCTGGACAAGTTCATTCCTGAATCACCATCGAGCAGCGAGCCGGGCGACATGTCTCCCTGTCGTTCACCTTCAACACCGAGACATCTCCGCTACAGACAGACAGGAGGTACAACGTGAACACACAGATATATACATATGATATGTCATAGCATCGGGCCTCATTCACCGATGTGTGCACAAAAGTGTAGAAAAATGTTTGAAACTGTTTTAAAAAAAGGACTAAAGGAGGGAATCAGGTTGAAGAATCAGGCTGTGGGTTTTTAAAAAGAATCTCAGCATCAACCAGGACAAACTTCTGCAGCGTTTCCTCACATAAAATCACAACATTCATCAGCTGATACTGACATAAATTCAGTCTAATAGTGTTTATTTTATTTCTTAACAAGTGACTGACGAGACTTTTTGTGTGGACATGAACAGATGAAGTCTGCGGCGTTACATCACGATCAGAGAGACAATAAATAAAGCAAAGTTAAATAAATAATTAAAATTGTAAATAAAACAAATCTAAATAATATATAACTTTTAAAAACTTACATAATAAATAAATAAATAAATAAATAAAATACAATAATAAATCAAAATATAAATAATTAAAAATCAATAAATACAAATATTAATTAAATATTAAATATTAAATAAAATAGATTCAAAGTCTACATGGTAAGACAACCAAAACTAGTTAATTAAATAACCAATATTATAATATAACAACCAATAAAAGATGGCACATAAATAATAAAAATTACAGCAATAAAAATAACAATTATGATATACTACACAAAATAAATTGATTCTAGTAAAACTGTAAAATGTTGATAAAACAAAATAAATGATGATAATATAGAAAATAAGTTAAAATATTAAAAACATAAAATATAAAACACTACATGAATAATGTATTTTTAATGAATGCAGTTTTAATATATTTAATTAAAAGGTTTCTGTTTTCTAAGACAGCTGTACAGTTTTAAACGTGTTTGAACAAGTTCAGGTGAGAAAATCTCACATTTGTGAATGAGGGCTGATGTCATGTGTTGCTCTTTTTTTATTATTATTATTATATTTTAATCTGTGTTTCCTCGCAGTCACCTCGGGGGAGAACTCTCGCTGCACGATGTCGCCGGCTTCAGCGTTCGCGATCGCCACCGCTGCTGCAGGACACAGCAGCTCCCAGGGTGAGCACGGCAAGCCACGAAGGTCAAAATGCTCCCAGCCGAGGGAGGTCGGCTGTTATAAATGCCAACAACGACTTTAAATGTTTGTAATAATAATTTTCTTTCAGGTTTTAGTAACTCTGAGAAAACCTGCGACAAAGAATTCATCATCCGCAGAGCCGCTACCAACCGAGTGCTGAACGTGCTGCGACACTGGGTGTCCAAACACTCCCAGGTGAGTCCACATACCGAGAACCTGCAGAAGAACCTGAACCTGGAGCGGTCAGCAGAGGGTGTGTTTGTTTTCATCACCTCCTCGTCTGTCACTCTCCTCCTCCTCCGACGGAGGTGCTCTTTGCTCTGCATGTCTGTTTTTCCCACCCGTGAAGCAGAAAGGTCAGCGTCCTCCCCGGGGACTCTAACAGGACGTTCGGCTTCATTCAGCATTATATAAGAAGCTATTTTTGTACCTGGATGCTGTAAAGTGCCTGAAAACTTTTATTATTTAACAGTTTATATATTTAATCTTTATTATTACAAGAATTTGTGTGTAAAAGGATGTAAATTTCCTCTAGGGGGCGTCCTTGTCATGCTCTGCAGTCGTAGACTTCAAAGTTTGAAACCTTCTTTTAGTTCTCATGTCAATATTTTGCATGATTTTATATTAAAATCAAGTCTAACAGCAACAAAGTAGATGATTCTACCCTGAATTAAATCTCTGTAATCTCTAAACGTGTGTTTGTATGTTCGTCCATCAGGACTTTGACCTGAACGGGGAGCTGAAGATGGGGGTGATCGGTCTGCTGGAGGAGGTGCTACGAGATCCAGACCTGCTGCCACAGGAGAGGAAAGCAACGACAAACATATTAAGGTGTGCAGAGTCCTGACGCCGATGACATCCATCCATCTATCCTGCAAATAAGAGTTCTTTTCATAATCAAATATTAGTGGTCTGAAGTCTGAAGGAGACACATTTAATGTACCAGATATTTTATTTTGATCCATAGATCTTAAAAGTTGAGAGACATCTTTGAATTTACTACTGTGCACACATGTCGTCTGTTTGTGTCCTCAGTGCCCTTTCTCAAGAAGAACAAGACGACGCTCAGCTGAAGATCGAGGACATTTTACAGATGGTCAGTATCGTCGTCTGTTATCGTCACAAAGTTCTCGACAGGAAAAGATTTTATTTTCGAATTTAAGCGACTGTTGAAATGATTTATCTGCAGAAAAGCTGCCCTCTGCTTCACTTCATCGTGGTAAGAACAGTAAAAGCCAGCAGCAGTGCAGTAGTTACTGTGCATGTAGTATGTAGTTACAGTCTGTGTGCTAACGTAGATCTGTGATGCAGCTTCATTCAAACTCCGTGCTGTAAATATTTTGTGTCTGTTTCCAGGCGGAGAGTCCGAAAGCCGAGTGTTTCGAGTCTCTGTCGGCGATGGAGCTGGCAGAACAGATCACGATGCTGGATCACATCGTGTTCAGGAGCATTCCCTACGAGTGAGTGGACACGACCACAGAAGAAGAGAAAGAACAATATAATTTAGTCCTCATTATTTAAGATAATATTGAACATAAATGGGCGGCCATCCCACCGTGAGTTGGGATGGAGAGAGACAAAGATGCACAGCAGCAATAAAAATAAAAGCATAAACTTATATGGAGACATGATGCTGCTGGTCACCTCTACACGCAGCCTGTTTTTAGTCAGACTACCTGTCAGCGCAGGTGATGTCATGTGACAGTGTGTCTGATCCTGTAGGGAGTTCCTCGGTCAGGGCTGGATGAAGGTCGACAAGACGGAGAGGACGCCGTACATCATGAAGACGAGCCAGCACTTCAATGACGTGAGACTGTGTTACTTTTTGCCGCAGTGTGCAGTCCTGTCTGTCACATTAACCTAACACGTTAAAGGTTTGATGGAAACGACAAAATTCAGAGAAACTTCCTTCAGTTTTATTTGTTTTTTAGAGTTTCACTGACCGATCAGCTGTTTCCTCATGGTGCACAGACCTTCCTCACATTAAAACATCATCAAACACAAGTCATGATTTTCTCACTGGAGATTTGGCGCCACCTACTGCTTATCTCATAAACCAACTCATAATAACAGCAGTGGATGGAAACAACCTTAACTTGTAGTTTATTTTGCCAAATCCCAGTCAGATTTTTAACAATAACTCATTAATATCAACAGAATGGACAATTACGACAACTTGCATTCGTTTTAATGAGGTGTGCCTCATAAACTCGTACCTGAGTGTTGGATATTGTCTCACCACAGATGAGTAACCTGGTGGCGTCTCAGATCATGACCCATACTGACGTGGGCTCCAGGGCCAGCTCCATAGAAAAGTGGCTAGCGGTGGCCGACATCTGTCGCTGCCTCAACAACTACAACGGAGTCCTGGAGATCACGTCTGCTCTGAACCGCAGCGCCATCTACAGGCTGAAGAAGACCTGGGCCAAAGTCTGCAAGCAGGTTGGAATCATTTAATGATTGTTGGAAATATAAATTATCATCTGCAGGAAATCTTTATGATGGTTTCTCTCTTTTTATTTAGACGAAGGCGCTCATGGACAGGCTGCAGAAGACGGTGTCATCAGAGGGGAGGTTCAAGAATCTCAGAGAGACGCTGAAAAAGTAAATATTATATCACCAGAGAAAAACTGTTGTAAATGTTTAAATTCAGTCTTTTAAAAACTCTCTAATGTTTGCACTGTGTGTTTGTAGCTGTAACCCTCCATGTGTCCCGTACCTGGGCATGTACCTCACCGACCTGGCGTTCATTGAGGAGGGAACACCAAACTTCACGGAGGAGGGCCTGGTTAACTTCTCCAAGATGAGGATGGTAAAGATATATTCTCTCTGCTTCTGTTCAGAAGCTTTACCAAAACCAAAAACAGCAACAGCACAAGTGAACAAAAGTAGAACAGAAATCCATTAAATAGTATCTGTTCCACCATTCCACCGGTATTACGTCCAAGGACAGATGCACATCATTAAAGTCCCCGTGAAACATAATGCAGAGTGCTGTTTGTTAACCTTCTAGTGAGAAAATGTAACAAATACAGAAACATGCCGTAAATACAGAAGACGTGAGCAAATACATAAATGTGGCACAAATACAGGAATATACTGTAAATACAGAAAATGTAAGCAAATACACAAACGTGGTACAAATATAGAAACATACCTCAAATACAGATAGTCAATACAAATACAGGAAAATACCGTAAATACGGAAAATGTGGCACAAATACAGGAATATACTATAAATGCAGAAAGCGTAAACAAATACAGAAACATACCGTAAATACAGAAAATGTAAGCAGATACACAAATGTGGCACAAATACAGGGATATACTGTAAATACAGAAAACATAAGTCGCTTACTAACTCTCTGTTTCTGGTTTCTCAGATTTCTCATATTATTCGGGAGATCCGTCAGTTCCAGCAAGCACCTTACAGGATAGAGCACCAACCCAAGGTGTGTCTGATAAAGTGTCTTTACAGTTACACTATACAGTATATGTGCTATAAGAAGTGATTTTTAATGTCTTCTCTGTCTTCCCTCCCCTCCAGGTGACTCAGTTCCTGCTGGATAAGACTCTAGTGATGGATGAAGATACTCTCTATGATCTTTCGCTGAAGATTGAACCCAGAGTACCACCTGGCTGATTACAGCTAACACACAAACACATTCACACAGACATGATGTACATACTCACCGTCTACAATATCAATCACAACTTGAGATTCTTTCTTAATAAAGCAGGGGTTGTTTCATAAACCACCACCAGTTATTGTGCTTAGGAAACTCAGGAGAAAATGTGCCTTGAATGAATATCTGATGTGTAAATTTAGTAAACAGAATGAACTGTATAACAATCACAACTCTGCCATACAATTGTACAGTTATGACTGTAGAAACAACCATGTTATCTACTAAACATGGCACCAGAAGGTAACCCGTTGCTGCTATCACACCGTACCAAACAATCTGCCTCTGTAGTCTTGCACTTAAACACTGTCAGATGAGTTTTACATTATTTGTATGATCACGGCCAGGAGGCATAAATGAGCCCCAGGTTTGCTGTGTGGTAGTTTCTAAATTAATTTATGGATATGTACCATAATAATTCCGATAAAAGTCCTTTAGCTTCCAGGTTTTTGGGCCCATAAAGCATGGACGTTAAAATTTCTTTCGTTTTTTTGGTCGCTTGTCGCAGAACAAGCTGTAAACACAACCTATTATCATCTTTATAAAGTTTATATGGCTAAAGTGCTAGCAGAAAGTTGCCTATTTACACATCTAGTAAACATTTGGAGTCGTGTTTGTGTCCACTTGTCCACCATACGCTACCTGCTCAGCACCAGTTGGTAGACGAACAAAAATCGGAGACCAGTTGGTGAACATTGTGGAACATTTAGCGGCTAAAGAGCCAGATATTTCTCGCTGGAGATGGTGGAGACCAAAAATGGAGCTAAAAGAGTGAATACTGGACCCGAATTTGTTGGTTCCTTTTGTATCTGTTGGATGTTTAAATCGGCAACGCTGCACAAAACAAAAGCCATGTAGGTTATAAAATGTCGGTGTTGCAGTTGCTGTTGCAGTGCATTTGCATGTTACAGCAACAATCTTTGAACACACATTACAGAATCACAAATTTAAGGTTTTGTTTTATTCATCTTCCTTGACAATCAAAAAACATTTCAGCTATAAATCATGTCTTTTCTGTTTTGTATTATTCATTTTGTACACAGTTTCAATAATTAATTTAACTAATGTCTGATTGTTTTCAAGAGAATTGGTCTGAAAGGTTTCTTTCATGCTACAAAACCCTGCAGTTAAATATCTTTTACATCTATCACTATTATTATTACTTCCTTGTCGATGTGATTATTTTATCATATTCATATTTTAAACCTTGTGGACTGTATTAGTACAATAGTAATATATTTGCACTATTGGTTTGTAAAGAATGTCAATAGACTCTAAACTTGTTCATAGCATGAATATAGCATGATGTCCCCTCTGTCCTTGAGATTACTGTTATCCTTGTAGCTTTATTAGGTTAATTCATTTATTTGGCATATTCCTGACGTCAGGAATCTTCAAACTCTTAAATGCATTAGTATATAAGATCCTTGCTTTCTTACGTTAATGTATAAATTCCAGTTTTTCTGTTGTATTTTTCCTCTGTGTAATGTACAGATACTGTATGTACACACAATAAAAACAAAAAATGAATTATAATGTAGTTGCAAATTGTTTTTATGGCATATTGAGGAAGGTGGAAGGTAGAGGAGGTTGAACACGAGACAACTTAAGAAAACACATGCAAATAAACAAAACACAATCAAATTAGGACAACATGCTCACCACTTTAACAACACATTTGTGTTTTTGCTTTATTTTCTATATTTACGGTATTTTTCTGTATTTGCAGTGAGTTTCTGTATTTGCGGTGTGATCCTGTATTTACATTTGCAAGTTTGTTTGATTAGCTTGTTTATTTGCTTTCAATATTTTTCATTATGGTGCACTGCAAATACAGAAAATGCAACCCAATACAGAAACATACCGTAAATAAATAAATAGACAAATGTGGCACACATACAGGAATATACCGTAAATACGGAAAAGGTAAGCAAATACACAAATGTGGCACAGTATAGAAAAGTGCTTCAAATACACAAACTCACTACAAACACAGAAAATACAGCTAAATACAGAAACGTGGCACAAATACATAAATGTTTTGTAACTACAAAAAAAACACGTAACGCTGGACAAAAGCTGCTAGTCGCACATAACAAAACAAAGTTACAAAAGAAGTTTCTAAGGGACACTAAATACTTATGAACATGCCCAGACACATATGTTGTTGCCATGGTCTGTGGTTTACTGAAGTCTAGAACCTGTCAATGGTCTTGGAGTTATTGACCATGGTGGGTTATTCCAAAAACCCCAACAGTCTGAAAGCCCATTTGTCTGACAGCTCGTTATCCCAAAAACAAGAACCGATTTGTCTGAAAATACCAACCTGATATCACTCCAAAGTGTGTAATACTCATGTCGGTCCATTGTGTCAGACTGACACGGTACGACTGTAGGGATAGAGTATTTTCGGATCAATGGGCGTTTGTTGACGGGATAACAGACTGCTGGACAAATGGGCTTTCAGTCTATTGGAGTTTTGGAGTTGGCGTGGCACCACAGTGAATAGGGAGCCATCTATAGCTAATGCTAGCTGCAAGTATCTGCAATAATTTCTGCATTATACAATGTGAATGTTAAATGTAATTGCAATGCCGCTGATGGGATGTTGACTTTGGTAACTCCAAGAGCCATAAACCATTGCAAGAACCTGTTCTTTGTTCACCTTTACCTTTCGTCACGTCTTTTACATGATCAAAATGAGTTTTTTTATTTCTATTTGTATGTTTGCCTAAGTTGCTGTGAGAGTAGTAGAGTACTAGGAAGAGATCATGTGTGGCTGCAGCAGAAAATATCAAGGTCAAACTGGACAGTGATATCGGACCCTTGGTGGTCATGGTTAATCATGGCTCAACATGAGCGGTCTGTGCTCTTGTAGCTCATGTCGGTGGCCCTCCATTGGTTTATCAAGGCTTCCTCCTGAACTTATGATTGGCCTTCAGTTTTTTAATCCCACATGAGGGGGTGGAGCCCCCTGTGAGAGGAGAGTGAAAAGCTCTTAAACAGAAGACCTTCACCAAGAAGGCAGAGCAGCTTTTCTACAGGTACTGTACCTTTCTGTTCTTATTTCTCTTGTAGAAATGCACCATTAGCTCATGCATACCTCTCAAAATGTTTGTAAAATCATGTGCAGATCCAGTTTTAAAGAAGATACAGGCTATATACCATCTTGATTTTGCATGTTTTTGACTTTTAAAGCTAATCTGAGGCGGGTTACCAGAGAGTGTATGCTTCAAAAGTCAAAGTTCCTAATAGGAATAGTTGGTTGAAGCTAGAGGCGGGATGTGATGATGACTTCAAGGTGATGTGCAGTTGAACAAATACGACAAAGAGTGAGAAAAGATTGACTGTAACAAGATGTATGAATTTAGATAAATGAAAGATTTGCAGTTAAAAATCTCTCTGTGCAGCTTTTTGGTGTGAAAACACATTTTTTGACACATTACCTAAAGTTTTATTTTAAATATCAGAGGAGGTGTTAACTCTCCCGTGTCCTCTGGAGAGGACGAAGCTGTTCTTACGTCCTGCATGTACTCCCTCAGAGGTAAAAGGTCACGTTGGTCAGGGGAGGGGAGGCTGATCCGAGGTCTGCAGTGGGTTTTTGTAGTAATCCGTAAGACCATGTGATCCACACTGCCAAGTTGGCAGTGGAGGCTTTAGTAGTCCAGAGCCTTGGATAGCTTTTCTGTCTCTCGATCTGCTGCTCCATGTTCTTTACCAGCCTTTTGCCCCGGTTTCCATCCCTCTGTCCTGCTGACTTGGCCTCATGAAGGTCCCGGTCTTGTGACCGAGTTCAGAATGTCACTGCGTTGTCAGCCAGAGATGGTTTGTTTCTTGGCACTGGATCCTGGCAGCACAACTGCCCTCCGGTGAACTATAAATAATGTCACCACTGACCCAAAGTCTAGTTTCCATTAACCTCCACAGAGTGAGAGGGAAAAGGAGTCAGTGGGGGTAAATCCAGTTGATAAAAAATCCTGTTATTTATTGAGTGAATCCTCAATTATCAGTTTAGTGCAGTGCAGGCGACAGCCATCTTTTCTTTGAACCAGGATTAAGAGGATGTCTTCACAGCTTCCCTCTATATTAAGACACGTCTCATGGGCAGTACCCACCCTCTGTGAAGGACAAGAATGTGACCCTCCAGTTACAATTTCATTCAACATTTTGACATTATCGAATGCATGTGTTGGATACGTTTGTGAGCTGTCTCTAAAAGTCCCACTCTTTCCTGTGAGCTTAAGACATCAAGACTTCTTTGGGTCCATTAGCGAAGCATTAGTGGACATATGAAACCTGCTGTCATGTATAGGTGGGAGACTCAGTGATAATGCTAAGAGGCTAAGAGCATCTGCCACCGCCCCTCCTACCTTAAGCTTGTTACTGTATTAAACAAAAACGTGTGGCGGTGGGTCGTTAAAGCTACAGGTGTGTCAATCTCTGAACCCGTCGGCTACCGTCCGACGATGACGGATATCCAAGTCAAGACTTGTCTGATTGGCAACCTGATACGTGAGAATGACAAGAAAGACATATTATTGCATATCATCTGCATATGAGTGCAAATAACTGAGTGTTGCAACCAAGCCCTGCTCAAACTTAACTACATGGACTACAAATGGTAACTAAAAAGCTTCTGGCGTCAATGAGAGTGATGAAAAAGCTCCAGGTATGACAGCAAAACACTGAATTTAACAAACAAAACAAAGCTCCAACAGTCCAAGGTTGTCTAAAGTCTAACGTTGTAAACACACAACAATAAATACCAAAAATATAGCACATAACGTCTGTGAGCGTAGCAGAGTAAAGGCCCAGTCACACTAGAAAGTAGCTACAATAGCATCAACTACAACAACTAGCATGCTAGCCGTCTAGGAACATGTTAATAATAAGTCACAATAGCTTTTTTTTCTCTGTTTCTCTGAGACATTTGTTCCTTTCTGGTATGTTCTCAGGATTGTTCATAACTTTTATTCAATAAAGAGTTATTTCAGAGGGAGAAAGAAGCTCTCCTAGTTAAGCGAGTTGTCAGTCGCAAGCTAGTTAGCTTGATTGCTAACTAGAAAATAGCCTCTCATTTACAGCAATGTTTTATTAATGTGCACTGTTCCCTAAATAAATTAAATAAACCAACAACTAACTACCATAGAAACCACATACCAACTACACAAACCATTCCTCTTTTATGGAGCGGTTTTTAGAGCAGCTAATGGGTTACGATAGCTAATTTTGGACTTTCCGATTCTCCGTTATTTTAAATGTATTTTTAATCACCGACTTCACCGAGAGATTGGTCAGTTTAACAGGTCAAAGTTAAAAAGGTGAACTTGACACGAGAAAATCTAATTCACTTCATCCCAAAAGTCTGAGGCGGCCAACTTGGAGCCATCTTAGCCAGCAAATCCATTGAACGCCATTGAAGTTAATAGATTTTGTCATGTGCTTGAGGCGACTGGCCAGAAGTGTTTGAATGGCAGCACTGCACTATTAATAGGTATTGACCTGCATTAATATGATTGGATACACAGGTTTGAATGTGAAGAACTTTAATAAAGTTATCTATTCTGTGTGTGCTCTTTAAAACCCAAACGTCTTTCTGTTATTTTTCTCTCCAGCTCTTTTGCTTCTGACGAACGTTTTCCAAACTACCAGAAAGATGGCGAGCTCTTTCACGCGCCTGATCTCCGGCCGCAACACGGCCGTCCTGTTGGCCGGCTTGGGCGCCGGAACGATGGCGACCGGCTTCTTGTTGAACGAAAACAACTCTCTGGTTGCTGACGTGAAGAAGAAGCTCTATCCTCCCAGGTAAGAAGACACCAACGCCGCACAGATACAGCGTGAGAGGAAGGCAAACTGATTGGTTGATTTCATGAATACTAAAGATGAAGATGTGGAATGCACAGGGTGTATTGTGAGTGCGGTGATGACCTTGATGAGTCAGTAGAGCTCTATAATTACCCGCCCTAACAACACGGAAACTGACTACGTGCTTCACACTGGCTTGCACATTTCAGACGAATGACTCATGACTGCTTTGTGTTTCCACAACAGAACAACTGGAAGGTGACATCAGTAGAGTCAGTTCATAAAGTCTGAAAGTCTCTTACGGCGTCAAACGAACACGCTTTGAGGATCAGCTGTGACCGTGTGCGCTCGCCTTAGTGAACATCTGAGAGTATGAAAGAGCACGGGAGGTCAATGGCAGCCACGTTGGCACCATCCGGCGGTATCGCTGGCGCTCTCGGGTTTCATCTACGTTACCTTTGACTCACTCTCCCTCTCACACACACTTTACTCTCAGAGAGTAGTGACCGGTGACTGTGGATGTGTGCCAAATAAGCCAAAAATCAAGTTTATTAAAGTCTGAGCACCAGAAACACTCCAAAGCAGAGCTGTAGAGACTTAAAGTCAGCGTGAAACACATGTTTCGGAGATATGGAGGGACCTGTTGCAAATATTTGGCAAATAACAAGTGTGTGTTACACCCACACTGCAACTGCAGCTAGCTCTATAAGGTAGCATCTACCTTCCAGTGAACACGGCCACACCTGGGGCCAAACGCAACCTCCAAAACCAGGGGATATAGCAGCCTAATGAGGGGGTTTTCTTGCCGGGTTTGGCTCCTGGCATCCCAGGCCTGAGTCAGTTAAGTAATCTTTCCATCAGGAAAGTCCCCAAATAACCTCGGTAGTGTAACGTTATTCCCTGCAGCAAATATAATGTGTATAAAATCCGATCCAGTTTCACCAAAATCACTGAGTAAAGTTCTAAAGTTTGTGCTTTTGTACAGTGATCAGTGAGGCCCGGCTCATAGATGACTGTAGCAGCCCTCACAATCACTCATAGACTGTATCAAACAGGAAGCACTCCGCTCGGGCGGCGTCCGAAGAGCGTCAGAAGCATTTCATTGGATGTTAAAATTACTACATGCCGTACCCCGAGTGCAGGATGACATCAAAATATCACGAAGAATACCTGAAAACACTGAAAACATGATTTTGTGTCAGTGTTGGTCTAGATACTGGAGGTGATAATAGTCACCACTAGATGACAGTGCAAATACTCTTTCCACTTCTTCCTCTCCTGCAGCTCCGACTTTCCTGACCTGAGGAAACACAACAACTGCATGGCCGCGGCTCTGACTCCAGCCATTTATGCCAGACTGAGGGACAGGCTCACCCCCAACAACTGGACCCTGGACCAGTGCATCCAAACTGGAGTCGACAACCCCGGACACCCTTTCATCAAGACGGTGGGCTGCGTGGCTGGTGATGAGGAGAGCTACGAGGTAAGAGAGGTCAAAGGATAAAGTTGTGCTCTTCACTTTTACAGTTTCTGAAAAGTGTCCAAACTTGAGATATAAAATGTTGCTATGTCATTCAAAGCAATGAGCTTAAGTTTTTGGGGTTGTTTGCAGCCTGAATTGGAAACCAAAAGACAAGACTCGATTGATTTAAAGCCCATTAATCTTCTCTGTGTGTTTTCGTTGGGCAACGTTTAAAGCAACATCACGTAGAAATCGGTATTTCAGTTTCAATGTGCAGTACCACTGCATTGTCCGCTTGTCCAGCTCCTGTTCTGGCACGACACCAGCTCCACTCCCCACCAACATCCTTGAAAACTTCTCGTGGTTGCACCTTTTGACTTTGTCCGATGTTCCCTCCAGGTGTTTGCCGACCTTTTTGACCCCGTCATCAAAGACAGGCACAACGGCTACGACCCCAGAACCATGATACACCCGACTGACCTGGATGCCTCCAAGGTGTTTACTCGTCTCACGCAACATCCCTCCATCCCTCCATCCACCTGCCGTCCCTAAATACATAAAACTATATTTTTCCTCCTTGTCCTCCAGATAACCAACGGCGTGTTTGACGAGAAGTACGTTCTGTCATCTCGTGTCCGGACTGGACGCAGTATCCGCGGGCTGAGCCTCCCACCGGCCTGTTCGAGGGCTGAGCGTCGTGAGGTGGAGCGGGTGGTGGTGACGGCTCTGGCCGGCCTGGAAGGAGACCTGGCCGGACGCTACTACAGCCTGGGAGATATGACGGAGAAGGAGCAGCAGCAGCTGATTGATGTGAGATTCATTGTGCCTCATGCATATTTCTAAAGTATAATACTTTTGGAAGAACTATAATACTTTTGGCTCGACCTGAGGCGGACTGAATGAAGCCTGGGTGCTCAAACAAGGGAACCACTATTGATTGTTTGGGTGATTTAACCAAGTTAAAATCAAAACACAACACATATGTGAAATCAGGATTCATATCGGAAAGGCCAACGAGAATCTACAGTTTCAATGAACATTTGAACTGATTTCAGAAACTTTAACAATGATTTACTCATTATTCTCTTTCCATCCAAATTTTGGAAGTCCTTGAAATGATAGAGAGACGTCCCTTGAAGCAGTAAGAGCATTATTAATAGTAAACTTTACAAATATGCAGTCAGTCAGAGTGAGAATTCAAAACAAGTCAATCAGTCTGAAATTTCTGCAAGTGGATTTCTAAACATTCGAGTTATTTCAGCTCAAATTTATAACAAAAAACATTCATTACAAACATAGAAAGGGTTCAGCAGTTGCATTGTGGGAACTGTAGGCTCCATGCTAAGCCACAAGGAAAGCCAGCCAGTTCAAATGTACATAAATATACGTGACATAATGCGTCGATGACTCTGCTTTTAATTCATCCATAGCACTCCAACATACAAAATGGGCCTAAAGGACAAGGACAAAGAAATCAGGGATACGGAAATGGTTTAACCCTCATCAGCCAATGAGAACTTGTGATACTCACCTGTTTGAAACTGGACAAGTGGCTCGGAACTATGTGAAAATAATGCCTGAGATCACAATTTGTTAACGTGTTGAAACTCATGTATATCTGTCTATCTATCACCAAAAGTCACGATATTTCGGCCTGTCCTGACTCTCGTATTACAGCTTTATCGAGTACCTCTCTTTGAGACATCAATGCCTTATCCAGGTTTACTTCTATTGACCTTTCTGTTGTGATTATTCCACGCTGCGTCACGTAAGGATCACTTCCTGTTTGACAAGCCCGTGTCTCCATTGCTCACCTCGGCCTTCATGGCCCGAGACTGGCCTGATTCCAGGGGGATCTGGTAAGGCCGACACAGTTTAGGTCAAATCCCAGATATCCTAGAGTCCTCCCTAAAAAGCTTTTCGTCTCTCCTCTCCAGCGAAGTTAAATACAGGAGTTTCCTCTCTAACAATCAAAGCTGTAGACGTCCTTCTTCTCCTCTTTAACGTCCTCCTATCTGTGTTTTCTATCTGCCTCCACCTCCCTTCACCCCATCCCACCTTTTAGGACCACTTCTTGTTTGACAAGCCTGTTTCTCCCTTGTTGACATGCGCCTTTATGGCCAGAGACTGGCCAGACGCCAGAGGCATCTGGTAGGGTCTTATTCAGCTCTCCTTGCATGTCTGCTGTGTGAACATTTAGACTCTTAACTTCCACATCCTGCTCCGTGTCGGCGATGTGTTTAATATTTAACATCCTGTGAAGCTCAATAGAAGAATTTTATTGTTTCTCTGCCTTTGACGCATGCTGGTGGAACAAAATGCCAACAGGAAATTGTTTCTGTGTTTCCTTTGGTGTGTTTTTTTGTCCGTTATAAATGCATGAGTCTCTCGCAAGTGTCTATGAAAATCAGGTCCTTTATGAACATGAGTCATCTCCGCTAATGAAAGGAGTGTTTTTCATCTGGAGAGCTCTCTTATTAAGTTCCTTCAGCTGGTTCTCCTCAGGCACAACAATGAGAAGACCTTCCTGATCTGGGTGAATGAGGAGGACCACACCAGAGTCATCTCCATGGAGAAGGGAGGCAACATGAAGAGAGTGTTCGAGAGGTTCTGCAAAGGACTCAAACAGGTACAGTGAAATGAGCACACACTTTAGACTTTAGACATTCGTGTTCCCCAGAGGATGAACTGTACTTTCTTTGGAGATCCCCCCTTTTCTTCAGTACCACCAAGGTTCAACTTTGAGGGTGACCATATTTTCAAACCCCCAAACCACGACCCTTAAGTGTACCCCCGTGTTTATGCACACACTATAGTTTTGTCTGTTCTTATGTTGTGACGTCCGACAGGTGGAGCACCTGATCCAGGAGAGAGGCTGGGAATTCATGTGGAATGAGCGTCTGGGCTACATCCTCACATGTCCCTCCAACCTGGGCACCGGGCTCAGGGCCGGCGTGCACGTACGCCTGCCGAAACTCAGCAAGGTAACACACACACACACACACACGCCGCACACACACATTAAAATCACTCTACAACAGGTACAACTCAACAGAAACACACACAGCTATGATTGACAGAACCAATCTCAGCATAGGAGCTCCTTTGTTGTCCAAAAACTTGGTGAGAAGTTTATCTATTACCATGAACACACACACACTATGACTCAGTGACACACACACCGTCCTGCTGCCACAGATACTCACTAAAGCACCAAATGTGGATTAATCCACCGCTTAAAATAGTCCCTAACAAATGCTCCGTTTGCTCCTGTTTGGGTAACGTTTGATGAAAACTACAGTGACCAGCAGCTTTAGGAGGTTACTGAGTGTTTAAGAAACACTATAAATATAACAATATATAATTATATATTATAATAATTATATAATTAAATATTAAAATATATACATATATGTGCATATATATTGTTGCTGTCTGATGAAAACATCTTTCAACTAACGTTTGCAAGGTCAAAAATGAACTTTAAATCTCAGCGTTTACAGGATGCAATCGTGAACTCTCTAAACTATAAACTAATATGTATTCAAATTCAAATATTCACTTTTACACATGCTGTTTGAAATGAGATATTCACTGCGGTTAAACATGTTTGAAATCTCTCCATAGGACCCACGTTTCTCCAAAATCCTCGACAACCTGCGGCTGCAGAAAAGAGGCACAGGAGGCGTCGACACCGCTGCTACCGGAGACACCTTCGACATTTCCAACAACGACCGTCTGGGCAAATCTGAGGTGAAATGTCTCCTTTTTTCTTTCACAGTCTGTAACTTAAAGGGATAGTTCAGGTTATTTGAAGTGAGGTTGTAGACGGCTGTGGTCACGTCTCCAGTTTGTAGAAGCAAACAGGAGGACCAGCATGAAAGCTAAGCGATGCTGTAGACGGGGGCAGCAACAAAATGTATCTTAGCCACCTAATGTCCGCTGTATTTAGAATATTTTCACTACTTTACTGAAAGAAACTGAAGCGTTTATATTGGTCTTTACTCTCTTCAAAGCCTCCAGACTTCATTGACAAAAATAACTTATTTCGCTGACTCACCGGCTTTCTCGATACCAGCGCTCCCTCACTCTCATTCACTGCCTGTGTCGCTCAACCACGACCACCAAACCATCGGACACTACAGCACCGGATTTGGTCTGAATCGAGGCTCATTGTGTGACTTTTACACTTAAATACGGATCCAAACTAATGTTAGTTCCAGCAGATCGAGGCAGCGATAGACCAACAATGTGGTCTGTGAGGTAATAGGCAATAAAGTCTCCTATAACAGCTTCAGTTTCCCGTTGGAGAGGGCTGCCTGAGCGCTGAAAATACTCTAAATATAATGTACACTTAGACTGATATTGATTCTTTCAGCTTGGCTGTTCTTTAAGTGGCTTAAATATGTTTTGTTGCTGCCCCCGTCCACTGCAGTACATTGTTTCCTCCTGCAACCCCACTTCAAATATCCCAAACTATCCCTTTAATTTAAACATTTCAGTTTTTAGCCTGTTTGGCTGCACAAATTGAACTGTGGTGTGGTGTTTTCAGGTGGAGCTGGTCCAGCTGTTGGTCGACGGAGTCAACCACCTGATTGAGTGCGAGAAGAAGCTAGAGAAGGGTCAGGACATCAAGGTCCCAGCTCCCATCAGCCAGTTTAAGAAGTAAAAGCTGGAAGCTCACCATCACGCCGTCGGTTGTTAGCAGGAGGTCGGCTCTCTGCTCGGCGCTGCCTCCCCGACTGAGCCCGTGGAAGAACCTCAGATCGACGTCTTTCCACCGCCACAGAGGAGTTTATTCTTTATTCCTCCGGCAAAGATTGCAAATCTTTTAGGGTAACCTAATCTTAGACATGAACTGCAATTAGGGGGGAATTCTACCTCAAGTTAAGGTCTTCACTGTAACCCCGACTTCAATAAAGCCAACACTATTAAACACTTTGACTGCTGCCGTTGACTTATCTATGGAAAATGATCGTCTAAAATGGGCAAAGGCCGGCTGAATGACACCTGGTTGCTCAAACAATCAAAGCGTCCACGCCCTTAATTCTGCATAACTTTAAGCCTTAATATAATCTGAACAGGTGAGTTGTATAAAAATTCACCCTCAGTACAGTTGTCATGAACGGGGAAATTAGCTATAGAGACCAAAACTGTTTTTTGTACCAGGCTGTAAACATGTTTATTTCTGCTGTGAAGTTGGACATTTTAACATGGGGACTTATGGAGACTGACTCACTTCTGGAGCCAGCCTCAAGTGGACAACAAGAGGAACTGATTCAGTCTATTGAAACAATAAATCAACAACTATTTTGATAATCGATATGTCACGTTTCTACGGTAGCCCAGAGAGGACAAACTAAACACTGGTTCTAGAAAGTATCTTTCATGTTTTTCACAGCACGGAGTAGTTTTTCCTGATGCAATCAAGCAGCAACCTCCGTGGCTGTAAAGTGAAGTGAAGCCAAAAGCTGCAGTTCCTCAAACGTCCACTTGAGGCTGGCTCCAGAAGTGAGTCAGTCTCCATAAGTCCCCATGTTAAAATGTCCAACTTCACAGCAGAAATAAACATGTTTACAGCCTGGTACAAAAAACAGTTTTGGTCTCTATAGCTAATTTCCCCGTTCATGACAACTGTACTGAGGGTGAATTTTTATACAACTCACCTGTTCAGATTATATTAAGGCTTAAAGTTATGCAGGATTAAGAGCGTGGAAGCTTTGATTGACAGGTAGGTGTCATTACAGGTGGCTTGTTTGAGCAACCAGGCGTCATTCAGCCTGCCTCAGGTCCACGTCTTTGCAGATTTTTAGATTAACTCGTGAATATTTAATAAACACAAGAAAACGGGTTTGATTAAGCATCCATAGCAAATCTTTATTCATTAACAACCGTCTGTCCTCCACCTGCAGCTGGATGTATTTCCTTTACATGTGTCACGGCCGTAGAATGTGCTGGTGTGCTACGATTCGTCAGCTATAATCGGAATAATGTGATTTATTAAATGAGGGGAAGCCAATTTAACTGTTTCAACAGGCCACAGGGTGGAAATGCTTTAAACCAGTAAGTGCTCTGTGTGTGGCTTAGTATGAAAAATATCATCAGCTTGTTCTCTCATTTGTTTTTAATGCTGAGTGCTTGAATGTGACAGAAGAGTTAACTTAGCTGAATTTTAAGAAAAAGAAAGGAAGTGCTTGTAGATTCATGTCGCTGACACACTAGGTACTGTCCCGGGAGGCTTGATGGAGGTGGAAGAATTTTAATCAGAAGAGACCTTCCCCCTCCCCACAAACATCTCAAGAATACAAAAACATCTGAAAAGGACACGTGAATGTTGTTTGCATTTTCATAAATTTCCGTGTTTACACGTGGAGCTCTGCGTTAGTAACAAACTTTTTTTAATTTTTTCCTGCAACAGGTGACTTCATAAAGTACAGTGTATCTTAAAGGGGAGGGGGAAGAAGCAGAAAGGAAACCGACAGCACTGCGGGATGCTGTGAACTTTTCTGAAAATAAAAGATTTAAAAAACAAAATAATCTGTAAACAGGTCCGAGTAAGCTTAACGATTAATCTGAGAAAACATTCAACATTTTAATTAAGCAGAACAGCACTTTTTTTTAATATTTATTTTTACTTTCCAGGATGCCACCTCTGATAATTTTCTCATTTTTTTTCTAAAAAGAAATCAGTAGAAAGTCAAAACAACCAAAAAAAAAAAAAAAGAAGAAGAAGGTGACACCTAGAGGCCGGAGCCTGCATATTCACCCCAAAAAAAGTCCTGCTTTTTTTTTTTTTTTTTGATTTGTTTTTTTTTTTGGCAAAGTGGAAACAGAAACACGAGCCTCTATGGAGGAGTGAGGTTTTTTTTGGAGAGTGCTAAAACGATGCAGGAACGCGAGAACAGGAGGGCATCTCTGTGTAGCTTTGGGGATAAGAACAGAGAGTCATGGTAAGAAATTAAAAAAAAAAAAAAAAAAAGAACAAACAAAAAAAAAAAAAGGAGGCCAACAAAGAAGAAGTGTCAGTGTCGTCAGTCAACGGGTCGCTTTTCACTGTGTTTCTTTGTAAACTCCTCGGCGTTCTTCATGAATTTCACGCGATCTTTACTGTATTCCTCCGCCAGGTCGGCCCTCAGCGGATGCTCCGGCTGAGGGAAGGTCACCAGATGGATGAGGCTCTCGATCACTGGAGGAGAAAGAGGAGACGAGAATATTTATTTTACATTTAAGCTGACAGTTTATGATACATTTATGATGTCCAGCAGTTGATAGTGTTTTTAGGTGGACGTTCCACCAACGGAAAAGTCTGGATTGTCCTGAGCGTACGGGTGGCAGAGCCAGGCGTCGTTCACTGGAGGAGGTAACATATGTCTGTATGAGGACGATCAAGAACCGGAGACTACTTTGTAGTCAGCGTTAGAGATTTTGAGTTTTACATGGACAGTGGAGCTCGATGAGCAGCGGGGTGATGTGCGACCTTCTGGGTTGATTGAAGACCAGACGGATCATCTGAAAGGGTTTCACTGTGCATGCTGGGAGGCCCGTCAGGAGGAGACGTTGTAGAGATGACCACAGCCTGTGTCAGGAGTTTGGTAGCACGTTGAGTCAGGACGCAACACAATCACAGAAGGTTAGGTGGACATCGATCATGACTCCGAAGTTTCTCGCTCTCGAGATAGGGAGCCAGTTTTGATGTTGATGTCATGGTGTAAAATAAGTTTGACTGAGACCACCATATTATTGGTGTACTGCTACAACCCTTATTACTATGGCGACGGGGCGGCTGTGGCTCAGGAGGTTGATCCCCGGCTCTTCTAGTCTGCATGTCGAAGCGTCCTTGGGGCAAATACTGAACCCCAAATGGCTCCCGAAGGCTGCGCCATCGGTGTGTGAATGAAACTAAAACTGATGAGCAGTCGGCACCTTGCATGGAAGCCAGCAGTGTGTGAAGGGGTGAGCTGGACATGCCAACAGTTACAGCTTGAACGCTTTCACTTTCATTTGCTCTGTAGGTTTGGTTTTGAAGCGGTTAAATAACACTCCACACACACAGCTCCATGCACATCACTTCAACGTGGCGGACATCCTGTGCCTTGTTCTGGCTGTGTAGCAGTTTAGCGTGAATGAATGAAGGACTATAACTTTAAGATGAACCGTGGGCTGCCTCACCTTGTTCGGTTTTTGTGGCTGGCTTCCAGTTCTCGACGCTGATGATGGGCAGGCAGACCTGGCCCTTCTCGTCGATGTTGGGGTGGTAGATTTTTGTCTTGAAGGTGACCTTCGGTGGTTTGAACGGATACTCCGCCGGGAAGTTGAGCTCGATCCGAAATGCTCCTTTGTCATACGGAGGACAGTCCTGGGAGAAAACAGAAGAGAGAGTTTGTTCAGCAGCTGACCTGTCGATAAAGTTTTTTATTATCGTGTAGTGACATTAATTTAATACTCACGGGAACAATCAGCCCCTGCCAGCTCAAAATATTCGATTCATCCACCTGAACGTTGCGGAAATTTTTCACCCCACAGTTGCGGATTTCTTCAAGCTCCTGAAACAAAATGGATGAAATGAATGATGAGATCACGGACTCACAGAGGACATGTCATAAAGTCAATGTTTGTGATGCCTCAAGTGTTCAAAGATGATGAGACGATTACTCAAAATAACTAGTGTTGCAACAATTTATCTGTCAAACACTGACGTTGGGTGCTGCATCAATTTTGCGCTGGTTAATGAAACTTTCACGACACAACGCAGCGTCGGCAAGCGTGATGTGTATATCCTGAATATCCTGAACTGTACACTACAAGTTTACGTTTGTGTCGTGACCGCGGGAGGACAGCTCTGACTCGGAGTGTCAGGTGTGTTTTATCAGGTAGCTTGTAGGTTTACAGGAGGTAGGTGGAGAGAAACAGCGTCTGGGAGAAGAAACCCATCCTTTAATTAAAAAACTCACTGACAGTTACAGGAAGCAACTGATTTCAGTTATTTTTCCAAAAGGCTGTGCTACAGAACATAAAGTCAACAATAACAATAATTTTGTTTGGAGTTTTGTGTGAAATATCTCAGATTTCTACACTTTTTTTTAGCGTCGCCCTGATGCAAACTCATGAAATAAACATGAAAATACCAAATTATTTACAATTTTCTGGGAGAAACAGGACAAAAATACAGTAAAGGCTCATTTTAAGGCAACACAAACACAATAATTCTCATCTTCAGGTGATTTCACACCAATTATGAATATTATGTTAAACTCCTGCCCGATAGAGCCTCCTAAATCTCACACACTGGACCTTTAAAATCGAGACGGTGACTGTTGAATTGAATGAAAACAAGTTGTCGCCCTGCCTCTGTGACTTGGTGCTACTTCCTAATGTGTGCTGTAAATCAGTTACAGAGTGTTCTGCTTCCTTGCTGAGCTTCTCTGCTGTCTACATGAGCTGTAAAACAACAACAACAACAAAAAAAAACAGGCTCATCAAAGAGGAACTCAGGAAGAGTTGATGTTATCGTCACTGTCCTGATCACATGGGGGAATTCCGATCATACATCCAACAAATCAAAACCAAAAATGGTGGCATGTGTGTGTGTCATAACGAAAGTGTAAGTACGAGCCCTGAAAAAGTAACTCACACTCCGTTTCGGCTCATTTAAAAGAAAACACACACGTGTCGCCGACATTACAGGCTGCAGTTTGACGTCTTGGGTCATATCGTGATTGTTTACGGCGCGATAGCCGCGATAGCCGAGGCCTGACGTCACGTCCCAGCCCCAAAGTCTCCATGTTTTCGGTGCCTTCCGACGGTGACAGCGCGTAAAACAAGCCGCTAACCACCGTCCCCCCGGACTACCGCGTGAAGCCGGTGAACGTGCCGCACGACTTGACGCGAAGCTACCCGTTAGTTTTCGGTTAAAAAAAAAAAAAAAAGAGTGCTGAGTCACGCCCCGGTGCCGTCTCAAACTAACTAACTAGTTACACCTCTCTGAGTCGGTCAGCCAGCCGCCGTGTGTCGGACGTCATTATCCTTTCATTTTTGTCGGGCTAACACTTTAACGGTCACGTTTTCGGTTAGTCGACGGCTCCGTAGCTACACACACGAACCCGACACAAGTGGCTCGAAGCCCCGTTAAAGTGTCGACCGGCTCGATAGTTCAGATTTATTTGTTGTTTTTTTTTTTCTTTACCTTGTTTAGTCTCCTGCGCAAAGCCATTGTGGTACCGATTTTCTGTCTTCTTCGTCTTCTTCCTGTTTCTGTCCGTTGCTCCTCGACTTAGTCTACAGCGGGAGGAGGAGGGAGGGAGGGGGGAGGTTTAGGTGGCTGTTACCGGGCAACCGGGTGCGTTAGCGCGGCCTGCCGGCCCGGAGGAGCGACGGTTGGAGTCAGAATCAGACAGCTAAATGAATGCAATAAATCAGGGGCCCGTGACCCCTAGGGGGTCCGCAGAGATACCTGCAGGGGGTCCGACAATTTTTGTCATAATAACTGACAATTTTTGCTAAAATAATTAAGAGAATAAACTACAAGCAATAATAAGCTAAAACTATTTACAACATAAATTATTCCATCATGCATGAACTTTTTTCATCAATCCTAAAAACACATACAGGCTGATAATCCAGCATATGAACAGGTTAATGAGGCGAAATAAAAGGTGAATAAAGTAAATATAAAAGTTATTTTAGGCCAGGCTTAAAATGTGACACGCACACAAAAATTGATTAATTACCTAGAGCCCTTACCAGCTGATCTGACTCCGGTTTATAATACGATTCCCTTGAAATAAATAAATGGTATATAAATATAAATAAATGTACATTTTTACTATTTTTCCTGAAGGACAGATTGCTTCACTTGTTGCTTAACCACTAACTGTTGTTTACGGTAGCTGCCGTTAGCTGTGCTGCTAAACCGTTGCCAATTGTCGTTGCTCCGGTTGCCTTGTAATGAATAAATAAATGGGGCAATAACAATATAAATACATTTTAATACTTATGTATTTTCATGATGGCTTTACTTGTTGCAGTTGCCAGCATTAGCTGTGCTGCTGCAACGGACGGGGTGTGGTGATAGAGGCGGCTGGGGAGGCGCTGGCTCTTCCTAAATATGGCGGGAGAATGAATGAATGGATGCTCCAGGGTGGTTCAAAATTTAATGTTTCATGCTTGTTAATCACAAACAAACATGCACAAGCAAAACTGTGTTAAAAAACTGGGCTGTTGTGAGTGAGAGTCATGAAGGTCGACCAGGCCGGCGCCGGTTCAGCCTCTGCTTTTTAAGTGTGTACACTCACCATTTCCTGATATTTACTGTATTATTCACACTGCAATCCAACATAACAAGCCACAATGAAGACATTAATCATGGCAGGCAGGGCAGATTATGGCATGGTCTGTGGTTAACACTTGTTAGATTGTATAATTAATAATTTTCCTGTCATCTCTCTCCCATCAAAGTTCCCATGAATGTGCCAAATTCATTGGGATTATATATGCATGTCGAGTTGCTTTCGTTTAGACCAGCTGGTATAATATGCAAATGCATGAAATTAGCAATATAAAACAGGTTTCCACTGCACAGTGGATAGTGAAGCTGAGCACAGGTTGCCACCATGTGGCAGTAAACTGTTACTGCACAGGACAAGAACAGACACACAGTTCAGGCGTATTGGGATAATATGGAAGGATAATTTAATTTAACTCCTTTAGAAGATACTCTGCTGTCAATGCATAAAAAGCTCTTTCTGGGTTGTAAGTGAACAGATATTGTGTGAGATGTTTTGCAGAGCTATTGTACTGGATTGCATTTGATTAGCAGATATTCGTGTGTGTTGAGGCGTCGACACAGTTTCACTAATAGACTCTGAGAGTCATTAGCGACCTGTTTTTGTTTGTTAAAGAGAAGAGAGCCGGTTTGAATAAAAGAGGTCCTAATGGGGCTGTGTGAAATGAGGTAATTCAAAATAAAAGAGAAGGAGAAGATGTCGGACTTCATCTTCATGAGAAAAACAAGCTCATTTCTTTATTATTCATCAGAGGAAACCCTTGCAAACATGGGGGAGAATATGCAAACAGACAGACAGAAAGATACAGCTCCAACCGGGGTTCAAACCCAGAACCTTCTTGGGACTCAGAACCTTCGAGACATTGCATTGGGTGGGGAGTTGGTTGGAGGGTTTGCTATTCAACAGAGAGGATCTTTAGGTCTTAGTTTTTTCCTCCTTGTGCAGGATATGTTGGGCATCCTTGAGGAGCTGTTGTTGACTCTCCAGGTCAGTCTGTATCTGGGTTAATGCGACATCAGTATGTCGTCCTCCTCCTCTTGGCTCTCTTTTTGCCCTTGAAGATCTTTCTCAATCTGCTGGACTTTAGCAAAAACTTTACCAAAAAGGTCTTTAATCTCGTTCGCTGTCATCAGCTCGGTGTTATCATGTAGAGTCACACGTTTTGACAGAGAACGCTGCAAGGAAACAACGAGAAAGCAGTCAAACTTGAAACACAAGTGGAATACTGTGTGTGCTCTGGGGGGGGAAGAAGAAAAGCAAGGTCATGACTAAAAGGTAATGTGAAACTCAGTGGAGCTGTGGTGAGAAGTCAGGCCCTCTAACAGTCAGAGGGAAATCTTTGCACTTAGCAGGATTAGATGATTACATGTCTGATATGTGAAGCTACAAACAGCCTTTCTCAAGCTGAATCACTTTATTACAACTTTAGAACTGCTGACTCAGACACTGTAGGTGTGATTTGGTTTAAAGCAGGTAGAGAAAACATGTTATTAGCAAGTAGAAAGTAAACCTAAAGGGATGAGCCACAAGTGTGCTTGTAAAGACACTCTGGGGGCAGCACCGGCTAACAAACTGAGCTAATATGAGCTAACAGCAGCTACAGTTGTCAGCAGTTTACTTCACTGTCCATCAGGAAACTCTGTAAATCACAGAGAGTTGAGGCGGAGCAGCCGGAGGACATCAGAGGGAAAACCAGAAAACATTTTCTCCATAAAATATGATCCAGTTTCACCAAAATCAGACAGAGACACCATTCACCTGATCACAGGTCAGTGTAACATCAACAGGAGTTAACATCAGAGAGAAAAGTTCTACAGAGTTGATTTAACATCACAGTAAAGTCAGTCAGTGGTTAATATACGTGAACACTGTAACGTGTGATTTTCTTTAGTATGTGAAAATACAGTGTGGTTCAACCAGAACTGGGAAGTGAAATACTGTCTGCTCATTTTTCAAAGGAAATATCAAAAGTCAAACATCCTCCAGGTGCTTCAGTTATAGAAATGCAACAGAAGTGAAACTGTGGAAAATCCCAGAGAGTTTCAGTTCAGTCAAAACATCATTCGAATCGAGCAAAGAGACAATTTCCCCCCACAAGCTGGTGTCACAGGCGTTAACAATGTCAAGAGAAATGAAACTTTATCAATGGTCAAAATAATGAAAGTCAATATATTTACTTTAATATTATACCCATAAAAGTAAAAATATCCTTTATATTATGTACTAATATTATAAGATTTTATATTGATATTATTTTTGTAGTTGCAAATTGAAATGTATGAATGTATGACCACTTGGGGCTTCCGTACTTTTGCACACTATCTGGTGAATACTTTGCACATTCCTGCACAAAACTGTGCAGCTCATTTCACTTAAAACAAAACAAAACATATTTTACATATATTTATACCTTCTAGTACTTGATTTTTTATCTTTTTTATATAGGTAAGTACATCAAAACTACACTTCAATACAGTACTGGAATATTGCAACTGTTGCTGCTGCTGCACAAGCTGTATGTATGTTAGTGTATTCATTTCACTATGTTCATACTGTATATATTCATATATATTTGGACTGTTATTTATCTATCCCATACGTACCTAACTCTTTTTGCACTTATGTTTAGATGCTAAACTCCATTTCATTGTCTCGCTACTTGTACTTGTACTTTATCTTCATTTTTAAGTATTCGAATACTGCACTGTACATGGGTATATTAGTTAAAACTACAAACTTAGACCTACAAAGAATATTCCTTCACCTGATTGTCCTTGTATTTTGTATTTTGTCAGTTTGATACCAATATGAGTATTGATACTTGCCATAATGTGTGAGACTGTCAAGGAACTTGTTCTAATAAATGTTCAAAAAAAAAAAAACTACAAACATATGAAGAAAATACATAATTTTTAATGAATGTGCATCAATGTAACATGTCAGAGAGGAGGAGTGACACACTGTAATATGAGTGTAAATATGAATTAAGCTACCTTAAACAGGTTGATCACCATCATTTAACTAATCTATAATAATAATAATAATAATATCAGTTTAGTAAACAGAGATTACATGGCAGACTGAGGCTGAGCAGCAGCTCCTGTGACCTCCCGACAGTCTGTTTCAAGATGGCGGCGGCTCTGAGTGGAGAATTTACACATCTCCAATAAAAACTAATCCAACGAGCTAGCTACTAGCTCCCCGAGCAACTTTAAAACAGTGCTTTGTCAGAGGATGAGACGACGATACAGACGACTCAGAACTCAAGAGATGAGATTAACTGTCGGGGACGACGTCGGAGTTATGGAATAAAAAAGCAGTTGCTGGTAAGGAATTCAAGAAACAAACCAGGTTAAACCCAGCTAGCTACGTTAGCCGGTGTCACGGTTCAACGCGTGACCGTGTTAACTGGTGACCGCCGTAGTTATGACAGTCACGGTTACCGTTATGGAATATCTGTAGTCATGACAGATGTTGAAAAACACGAAGACACGCAGCTGTGCTTAATTAACGTCTCTTTGTTTAGTTAGTTCGTGTCTTTAATTAACAGACGCATCGGGCCGTTGGTCGCCAGTTAATGAGGTCGCGCGTTGAACCGTAACACCGGAGAGCTAACGCGTTCAGTACTAACTAACAGGCTAACTTTAGCCACACCTGCGACAAACAACAGGCTGTTTACAGACGGCAGTGACTAACAGTTAGTTGCAGGTAGTAACCTTCTTTAACTAGCAGTCAAAGCTAAGTGTGAAGTGTGTTTGTTGTGGTGAACTGTTGGTCGCAAATGTTAACCTGCTAACGTCAGCGATCTGTTATCTGCTATGTGGGTTAGTTAGCCTAGTTTGCTCATTTTAACCGGTAACCTTCATGTTGGCGTTGGAAAATGTAACTCAGGCTGCCTTTATGTCGTACGTGGATTCATGTTGAGTGTGACATTAAGCCTGTTTGGGTTGGAAAATGGTTAAATTGTATTAATAATGTAAGCTTTTATGGTTGCTATGGGTGTTACAACGGTTGTGGTGACCCTCAGATTGAGTGACCTGATCCGGGGCTTTAGCTGCACCTGGCTGGTATTTAGTTAGTTACTTGTGACCTGAGGTGGGCCGAATGAAGCCTGGTTGCTCAAATAAGCCACCTGTAACCTGTCAATCAAAGCGTCCACGCTCTTAATCCTGCATAACTTTAAGCCTTAATATAATCTGAACAGGTGAGTTGTATAAAAATTCACCCTCAGTACAGTTGACATGAACGGGGAAATTAGCTATAGAGACCAAAACTGTTTTTTGTACCAGGCTGTAAACATGTTTATTTCTGCTGTGAAGTTGGACATTTTAACATGGGGACTTATGGAGACTGACTCACTTCTGGAGCCAGCCTCAAGTGGACATTAGAGGAACTGCACGTCCACTTGAAGCTGGCTCCAGAGTCTCCGTAAGCCCCCATGTTAAAATGTCCCAACTTCACAGCAGGAATAAATATGTTTACCCCGCCGGCAACCAGCCGTCATTCGGCCTCACCTCCAGCTCCACCGATGACCACCACCACTTTGCCGGGATCTGCCTAGATGGCGGCACAGATTTTAAACCTTAAAAACGGCTCTTCAGAAAGCGTACTCTTTAGCGTATTATTCACAGAGATTCAACAATTTCCACCATGAGAAAGAACTCGGTGACAGTGGCGAGGAAAACCTTGGTTTGGGTAGTTCGTCTTCTTTCCATAGTTTGTCAGGGCTGCTTTGGTTTGTCACTGTATTCCAAAGCTCAAGCTGACGTCCTCTAATATCTTTTTTTGTTCACGACACAAAATATATTCAGTTTGCTGTCATAGAGGACGAAAGAAACCTGAAAATATTCAGATTAGAGGAGCTGAAATCAGAGAAATTGGACACTTTTACTCCAAAACTGACTCAAAACTGTTAATAAAAGGTCTGTAAATCTTATTTTTGTATGTCTAGTGTGCAATCAGTGTGGCGACTTTATAATCTGAAGCTCTGAAAGTTTAGTTCCTTTTTTCAGAGCTTGCATCATCAAAATAGTTTTACAGCTGACAAATAATCGACTTATCGTTAAACTACGAAGCTTCCCAAGAACGACACTGTCACCTGACCTCAGCTGATAGTGGTGTAACCTCTTGTAGAAGTTATAAATAATCAGTTCATGATTCGTACTTTCCAAATCCACTAAAGTGTGTAATCTGATTGATGATTTACTGTCAGACGTGCACTTCCTCATTCACGTCCATATTTAGCCTCCAAAGCAAAGCAGTCAGCTGTGTGACACAACAACAGCACAACAAAGAGAGTCTCAGAGGGAGGAGGAAGGAGGAGGAAGAAGGAGGAAGGAGGAAGGAGGAAGGAGGAAAGAGGAAAGGAGTTGTTTGCTTCACTTTTAGTAACACACTTTGACTGCTTCTTCTGCAGCCTGCCGCCTCGTTACTAACACTTACATCGGTCGATTTTTTTTCACACAATCGGCACGAGTAAGGTCTGTTCTGGTTACTATGACAGCAGGAAAACGGTCGAATCACTTCAGAAGTCGGCTGACGTACGCCAGCATTTGATTTCTCACGGCAGAATGTAAGTAAACTACCAAAAAAAAAAACTACCAAATGTTGTCTCTGGCTGCACGTCTGCTGTGTGAAACACGCTTCTTTTAAAGGTGTTCCTGGATTTTAAGGATATATTTGTTGCTCCTCGACTTTTTTCAGCCACGTTTTCGTCCCATTTTTATTCACAGTTTTCTGACACGTTCCGGGTCGTGTCGGCGTTTTGTTTTAAACCTGCCTCAAAGAGCTTAAACTCCCAGGTTTACCTCCGTGCTGTGTGTTACTGTCGGAGCTGCAACCATCTGCTCCTCCAGAGACCTGAAGCACCGCGGGTGTTGTTGTGTTTGCACTGTGTGTGTGTGTGATTGTAGGCATCAGGGAGCACGCTAACACCGCGTGAGTCAGCCGTGAAGGTGTCGTCTCTCACATGTTCCTCGTGTTGTCGCACAGATGTTAAGATGGAGACGCTTTTAGGGACGGTCATGTTGTTTTTCTTTCATCAGGTGTCGAATATGAATATTTCCCTCCGGTTGATGGTTGTTTCCATTCATAGTTTGTTGAACCAAAAGAGCTGCGGGACATCTAAAACTAGACCGTCACTGTACACACAGAATGAAATGACAGCGTTATTTACAGGGTGAAGTCTGATAAACTTAAATAATAAATAAATTATGAACCGTTCTTTAGTCAGTAATCGATAAACATGTTGACTGACGGGTGGGAAAGAAATCCCATGATGCAAAGCGACATGTTTGCCGTGAAACTGGTCTTTGTTTTGAGGATAACGGAGAGCGATGCAGATTGTTTTCTGTTCAGCTCATGCAGAGAACACGACACGACTCGCTCTGACCGAACGGCGTCCATCTTTAAGAACGTTTTTTACGTTGACGTGACGCTGACAGGAGCTGGAGACGGTCGCTGTTACACCAATATATGTTTGATAGATAATATAGTTAACGGTCTAATTGAACTCATGTTTCACATATATTGTCGGTAAAAGATCACGTACACGATA
Source organism: Sciaenops ocellatus (assembly GCA_033000465.1). Lineage (NCBI taxonomy): Eukaryota > Metazoa > Chordata > Actinopteri > Sciaenidae > Sciaenops > Sciaenops ocellatus. The sequence continues at coordinate 23,584,987 of CP136874.1, read as the reverse complement.
TGTTTACTGACTGTTCGTGTGCACTGTATTCACAGCTGTGTATTGTAAAGGGGCGGAGATGCACAGCAGGTGGGTGACGTGGGGCCGGTCCGCTGATTGAACGGTACACCAAACTTACCACCTTTCCCCCTGAGGTGTCACGCCAAAAGAGATCCCCGGGGAAGCGCACACCTTGAGAATAGTTCCGGGAGGAAGTGGGACGTTTGAGTTTGAGTTTTGAAGTCAGCAGCTGTTAGTTTGTAGTAAAATCGTTTAAGATATTACAGCAATTGCACTGAATATTTATATGAAAAAACAATTCAGGAAACTAAAAATGTAGCTGTAAGATATCATCGAGAAACCATGAATTTTCTTCAGACGTATCGTACCATCATAAACTATAATAACTGCACTCCTGTACCATAAAACAGATTATGAAAGCAGCCAGGCCTCCAACATAAACACTTTTAATTTGATATTGATAACAGGTCAAAGTTAGTCCTGCTCGCTCTCATAAATATTTGTACAGTTTGAAGGTGTGGTTGGCTCCTTGTCATCCTCACGATCGTGTGCTTTGAGGTTTTCACGTGTATTTATTTGGTTTGATTCGTGTTTGCATTCAGTCTAACAGCTCTCATTATAAACTGTGTGCTGAGTGAGTAAACAGGAACGTCACATCCAGTTAATGAGTCCAGAGCTGACCTACATTCTCGCTGTTGAGGAGACTCCGAGTAAATTGTTAGGCTGAATAAATCTGGTGTCTAAAATAATGCTTCATAATAATAACAACACGTCTGTTTGTCTTTCAGGAATTGGAGGGCGGTGAAGGGCCCGTTGTTTTAACCCAGCATGGACAGCTTCTTCAAGGCAGCTGTGTGTGATCTGGACAAACTGCTCGACGACTTCGAGCTCAATACTGGTAAGAATTCATTTATACTATAGCTGGGGACTCGTAGACGAGTTGCTGCTCTGAGATCTGTTTGAATTACTTGATAATAAGATATTCTTTGAGGTCAGGGTAGAGAGGAGAGTCATGACCAGCTGACCTTCTCTGATCACGTTGCCTCGGTTGCCCGCTCTGAGTTTTAAATTGTTTTGTTGTTGTTTCTTTCACAGAGGAACTCGAGTGTAAATCAGTTTTCTTGAAGCCGTCCGTGTTCCCCTTCTCCTCTCTGGGCTCTCAGTGTTTGTCCTCAGAGGCGTCCACCGTCCCGCCGAGCCTCCCCGACCTGAACTCTCTCCATTATGGCTCTGCCACCAGCTGCCCCGACCGCTCCGGTGCTCATAACTGCGGCGGCGGCGGCGCCGACGACAGAGAGGCCAAAGGTCAGCCTCTCACCGCCGTGGACCTCCTCTCCTCTGTGGATCGGCGGCCGGCTCAGAGCTCCGCCCCTCCCTGCCCGGACAGAGCGCTGAAGCCGGTGTGCGACCTCGTGAACGACACGAGCTCGGCCATCCTGGTCAGGGCCAACAGCCACGATGCTTTCAGCGAGCTGGACATGGTGGAGAAGCAGATGGAGGAAGAGGAGGAGGAAAAGGAGGAGGAGGAGGAGGAGCTGCTCGTGGACTTTAACAGCCCTGTGGTCGGCGTCCACGGAGAGGAGCGAGACCAGAGCAGCGCCGAGGAGGAGCGAGCCTCCGCAGGGAAAGATGAGCTGCTGAGTTTAAACCCCCACGAGCCGAGCGGCGAGTACTCAGTCTCGCTGAGTCTGCTCGATGTCATTCTTCCTGCCGCGGTGGAGAGAGGCTGCGAGTCGACGGATGATTCGCCGTCGCCGAGGCCCAAAGAGGAGAAAGACTGCGAGGAGGCGGCGTGCACAAACCAAGCGGTAGTTAACTCCTCAGACCACTGTGAACCACAGAGCGCTGCGCCTCCTGATAGCATGAAAGACACGACAACAACCTCAGCGAACGACGAGGAGGAGTCACAAGAAGCCTCGGATAAAGGTGAGGAAGAGCCTCCTGCAGGTGAGACAGGTGAGACACCTGCAGGTCCACAGTCTGGGGAATGTGTTAGCCTATCATGCCTGCCCTTAGCTGTGTCCATGTGTGGAGCTCTGGTGAATTCAAACACTATAGAAGAAGAGTCGGGACAAGCTGCAGAGCGGTGCGACGAGGTCTGTGAGATCACTGAGGCGGACGCCATGTCGGCCCTGGAAGCCCGAGAGGACGCGTCCCATTCAGAGGAGCCCGTCGCCTCGTCCGCGGAGGGCAGGGCGTCACCGGAGGGGCAGCATCTCCCCTCTGCAGACGCTGCCTCCTGCGATCGCCCAGAGCCCAGCCCGGTGGATCCTCCCGAGTTCGGCTTCGAATACCTGCCAGAGAGCGACCAGGCCGAGCTGCTGGTCACGGACGAGGAGCTGGATGCGTTCCTGCGGGCGCACACCGAAGCTGAGCAGGGCGGAGGCATCTCTGGTGATTTCACCCAACCGGAGAGTCTCTCCGAACCAAACAGAGGTCTGGAAGAGGAGCCGAGGAGCTGTGGACGGGAGGATCTCGAAGGTCTGGCCTCTCCGGAAAGCGACAGAACGATGTGTGTGTCCGCAGAGGGAAGTTTGAACCCCGGTGCTCCGTCGTCACTGCAGGACTCTCGCCAAGAAGAGCCCGAGCTCTCCTCTGGAGTAAGCCATTCTTTGACCAGCAACACTTTCCAGTCCCAGCACAGCAGTAGCCCCGATCAGCAGCCCTCCTATGGAGGCGCACGGCCTAAACAGCTACACTGCCAAACTGCGAGATCTCCACCAGCAGGAGAAGAAGGCGAGGAGCAACAGGCGCTCGGCGTTTCTGCGAAAGAGTCGAGCCAAGCAGAGGACGGAGAGAGTTCACCCGTGAGCCCCAGCCCTTCAGAGGAGCATTCCAACATCAGGGATCTGAGCCCTATGTACGCCACTCAGGAGCCTCAGGAGTACAGCGTGGGGTACGATGAACTCTCAGAGCCTCCGCCTTACCCCGGAGAGCCAGCAACCGACGGCGCCAGGCCCGTGAACTGGAAGAGGGAAGGAGGCGAGGAGCTGGGGAGCCGACAGCCGGCTTGGGTGCCCGACTCTGAAGCCCCCAACTGCATGAACTGCTACCAGAGGTTCACCTTCACCAAGAGGCGGCATCACTGTCGAGCCTGCGGAAAGGTAGGCGGCACCAGATCATCCAACAGCGACGTGTTTACATCAAATGTTTCAGATATGATTTAACAAGAGTGTCAGGAGCCTTTATGTGACAAAACTCACCAAATATTTCAAATTTCATCAGTTTCAAATTTGTGTTTTATGTTTGGGGATGTCCGGTTTCTTTAAATCCACGATTGAATTTGATTTTCCAGCATAGATCGACAGTTTGTTGGTTTTAAACACTCTGACATCATCTTCTTTAAGATGAGTTACGTTATCAGGTGTGATATAACTGCCGTATCTTTTTTCAGATTTAAATGATTCAATCAACAAACAGCTCCGTCTCAAAGAATCACAAACTTCCTTTTTTGATAACAAATTTGTGGCGTTTGTAGTTTGATTGAACACTTCAAACAAAGAAAATAAAAGCATTAAATTGATGTAAATGTCTTCGTCTGTCTACACTCTGCACGATCAGCCAAGATCTGACAGCTTCAATAAGATTATAAACTCAGCAGAGAGACGATGTTAGATTTACAGAAGAAACCAGGTGTAAACCCGCCAAAATAAAATCATAGAAATCAACATAATGGTCTAAACTATCAATACAAAGATCAGGACTTTATTTAACGTGTTTTGATTCACAGAAAAATGATTTTTAAATGACGGCTCTCCTGTTTGCTGAAGTGAAATATAGAACCGGCACGGCGGCGTCGAGAGGGTGAAACAATAACAGAAGCTGAAACTGTTGATCCTGCTCTTAATCTCAGACCCATTCAGATCAGATTTTGATCTACAATCAATAATGTGACATCTATATTAATTATTCAGCAGCATCTGAGAGACAGTTTCCTTTCTCCACATGTGAAAGCAGTTATGTAAAGTTGTTTTTATTCCTGACAGTCGTGTTGTCGACGTGTTTCCAGGGAGTGTCGAAACTGACAGAAGATTTTCAGCTTCAGTAATCTGTTTGTTTGTTTGTTTTGTGTTAAATGTGTATTATTAATCATTATTCAAATCCACGAGTCACGGCTCACTTTCAAGTCTTTATTCAGATAAATGGTTTTAAACTCCCTGACAGCTGCTATCGTCTATAAAAAGATAAACTACACGATATCAGATCAAATCAGTGCCATATCTTTTTTTTTTTTTTGGACCGGACGACTTTGAGGCCATCTGGTCAAATTTAAATAATTTATTTAAATAACCGAGTCAGCAGATGGCAGAAGGTTTCTTTACGATAACAGCTCACCTGCAACAAACGAGGAGACACCGGGAGAACCGTCGGTCCTGACAGGACTTCGATACTTTCAATAAAATCCTCAAATATTTGAGCACATTCAGGCCAAAATACAAAATATGAATCATTTTTCACATTTTCAGCGACTGTTCACGTCTGTAAATAAGATCTACATCTTTCTGCAAATGCAACGAGACGCGTGAAGTGATGTGAAGGTGAAAGGTGTCACAAGTGTGTGTGTGTGCTTTAAATGAAACAGATTAAGTCTCAGGACTTAAATATAGCTCGACGCAGAGAGAGCATGAGTCAGCAGTTCTTTTTTCAGCTCCTCTATAGATCCCCGCTGAGCCGAGCGTCCTAAAGATGGAGCTAAATCCTTTAAAGGCCACTGATTAAAACAGCATTAAGGATGTTGTTATTGTTCCCATCATGGCTGCTGACACTATACAAACACGTCTGACTCTCTGTGTGTGTGTGTGGCAGGTTTACTGCGCCGTGTGCTGCAACAGGAAGTGTAAGCTGAAGTATCTGGAGAAGGAGGCTCGCGTTTGTGTCGTCTGCTTCGACACAATCCACAGAGGTAAGTTTTGTAAGTCTGATCCCAGATCTGCCCCGAACGATTCTTTGACTTCCCGCGTGCACAAATCTGGTTTCGCTGTCCTGAAATCATCCCGCAGTGTGATTATTAACAGAAGTGCACAGTCATTCAGGAGTTGTTTGATGGCTGAGGAACAACAGGGAGGATTTATTCTTTCCACCCAGCTGTGAATCACTGACAGAGCTCTGAAATTGGATAAAGCTGTTCTGTGTGTGTGTGTGCTCAAACTATGTGTGTGAGGGACATAAAGAAGAGGTTTGATTTAAAGGTCCAGTGTGTAAGATCAGAGACCTCAGATATGTGTGTATAATATTCAGAACTATGTTTTCATGCATGTATAATCACCTAAAAATAAGAATATTTTTGTTTTTGTAACTTAAAAATGATCCTTTTATATCTACAGTGGGTGCGGGTCCTCTTTTACGGAGGCCGCCCTGTTGAAACACCGTGTTTCTACAGTAGCCCAGAACAGACAAACTAAATACTGACTCCAGACGGGGCCTTTCAAGTGTTTGTTTGAAGGTGAGGGTGATCTGAGGAGGCTGCAATGCAGCGATCACACCACTAGATGCATCTTAAATCCTACACACTGGACCTTTAAGTGATGTTATGATAAAAACCTGCGAGTGCACAGCGGTTATCAGCCTCCAGTGATGAGTGTGACTGTGTAAAACGTGGATGTGGTCTCCGTGACGTCACCCACAGGTTTCTGGAGAGTCGCCCCGAAGCTCAGTGTGCTGGCTCTAAAAGGAGAGAGAAGATCAGACTCATCTGTAGATGAATGTCAGTGTCGTTCTGTCATTGCTTTCTAGTCTTCCACCTACTTGAACGTCCTCATACAGACGTATGTTACCTCCTCCAGTGAGCGACGCCTGGCTCTGCCACCAAACAAACTTTTCTCGTCTGTTGTTCCCTGTTGGTGGAACGTCCTACCAGTTCTCTACCTTCACAAACCTCCTGAAGACCTCCATCTCTTCAGAGAGGACCTCCTCTGCAACACTACCAACTACTGGACGTCATAAACTGCCGTCAGTTTTTTTTAGGAGCTAATCATTCACACACCGATGGCTCGAGGACACTCCGACCACGATCATCTGATCGGTGGACGACCTCTATCTCTACCTCCTGAGCCACAGCCGCTCATCACGTGTAAACGAGCAACTTTTGATGCCATTAATCACTTTATCAGGTGATAATATGTCGGTGTTGTGTTGCTTTGCTGCCCCCAAGTGAGCAAAAAATGAGCCTAAAGCCACCATCCCACAGATACGTCTCTGTCTCGACATGATGTCGACGTTTTGCTCACCAAACTTGCTCAGATTTGGTCATTTTTCTGGTTTATAGGCTTCTAAATATGTAAATATGCTACAAAGTTAAATTGTTCTCCTTTGGCTGTTTGCACGGGGCGTTTTATTTTGAAAATCGACCAGATTCTCTATGTCTTTCTGTGTCTGACTTCCTTTCAGGTTTAGCTGATCTGTGCAGATTTACGCAGGCTGCTCACGGCGCTTCTGAACCGGACCGTGACGCTTCTAGCGGGGTTTGAAACACGGGACACGTCTCATCCGTGCCCGGTGGAATTTGGCCTTTAACTACGTGTCATATTTACATATTTAGAAGCAAATAAAACAAAAAAATCTGAGCAAGTTCACAAAGTCTGGCATGAAAACACTCCTGGCTCCAGCATCGTGCCGTGACATAACGGTGACGTACCCGGTGGAGTTTCGCTGTAAGAGTCGTCTTTAAAATCCTAAAAAGAGAATTCACTCGCTGGCATTAAAACTTAATAACGTCACAGCAACATTTTCACAACGCAGCCGGTGAATATTTAAGGCGGACCGCACAAAGTGACTTCACGTCTTTGTGAGCAAACATGTGAAGAGTTGCATGTTTTTGCGGAACACAAAGCGCATGTTGGCGTCTCTTAAAAACAATATTTCACATCAGATGTGTGTGTGTGTGGTTTGTTTGATGATGAGAGAGAGAGAGAGAGAGAGAGAGAGAGAGAGAGAGAGAGAGAGAGACCTTTTTATAGTTAAAGACTGCAGCATGGACGTAGAGAGAGACGGGAGGGGGAAGATGGATGTAGAGGGCAGGCGAGAGGGAGGAGAGTTATAGCAGGGCACTGGCATTTGTCCTTGATTGTGTGTGTGTGTGTGTGTGTGTGTGTGTGTGTGTGTGTGTGTGTGTGTGTGTCTGTGTGTGTTCTACAGCACCCGCCTAACGCAATAGACATGTGATGCTCACACACACACACACACACACACACACACAATGTCTAAATTAAGACGCGAGAGAGAGAAAAAGAGGTGATCCACTTTCTGTGGCCGGCGGATGCTCGAGCGCTGTGATGCGATCCCTCTCTCCTCTCCGTCACCTCCTCTCTCTCTCTCTCTCTCTCTCTCTCTCTCTCTCTCTCTCTCTCTCTCTCTCTCTCTCGCTCTCTCTCTCGCTCTCTCTCTCTCTCTCTCTCTCTCGCTCTTCATCTCTTATATCAGTACTGTGAGCAGCATGTGAGGCTCACAGCCTAGAGCTAACAGGCTACCAGGGCTAACAACACAGACAGAGAAAGAAAGAGAGACTCATGGAAATAAGCGAGGAGAGAGCAGCGATGGGAGTGTCTAAAGTCAGGCTGAGGGTTAGGCTCGCTGTGATGTGGACTGGTTGAGTTTGAGCAGAGGGGACGATGAGGTAAGGTTCAATCTGACTTTTGTTGTTGTTGTGTTGCAACTGCTGCTGCTGCTGCTGCGTGTTAAGACGAATATTCTCAGCCGAACATAGAACAGGGGTCGTGAGCAGATTCTGGACTTGTACTTGAAGTATTTTGCCTCGAGCCTCGGATGACTTTTTTTGTGCCTCGTCATCCTTTCCTCGCAGAACAAGGTGAAACAACTCTGCTGGCTAACAACACTTTTTTTTTTTCCCCCAACTATCAAGGGTCTGAATTACTGTACCGTCTTTGCTGTTTGCTTCCTGTGCATCTCATGCTCTTGTAAAGCCACACTGTCGTCGCTGTCGGCACACAACAGATCGATAAAGATCTATGATGCTTAATCAATGTAATGCAGACGAGCGCCACATCAGCATTTTTTCTCAAGAGTGCGACCGGAAAGCCTCCGAGAAGTAACAAACGAAGCACGCCCGTCCCGTCCCGTCCCGTTTGCAGTAACCTTCACCCATCTGTGATGTCCCGTAGGCGAAGCTAGAGCTGCCAGTCAACTGAAAACATGTAGCTGCAGGAATGTGCCGCCTGCTTTCCCAAACACAAATTCAGTCATTACAGTAATCTCAGTCACCGCCTCGTGGTCGTTGCGCTCGGACTGTCCTCTGAGCGGACACGGGTCACGCTCTCCCGCTTCTGCCTCTGCGTGATCTGATCTGAAATCTGATCGCTCGGCAAAAGTATGAACCTCATCGTCAGGCCGAGTTTCTGTCGTCAGAGTCATCGAGTGTCAAAGAAAGATGACATGAAGAAACTTCTTCAGAGGAAGGAAACTGATTTTATTAAAAACAAATAGTTTGACGAAGAGACTGGACTTGAGGGATTAACTGGATATAGACACGGTGTAAACTGGTCTACTGCTACGCTAGATTAAAGCTAGACTAACTAAAGCGCTGGTTCTCAAACTGTGGTGCGTGTACCACTGGTGGTACGCGACCGACCTCTAGCCGTAGTACGTGTAGGAAAAACTTTTTTTTACTACGTAGAAATACGACAAACTGTCGAACTCGCGTGTAAACGCTGCTTTAGAGATGATGAAGCAGAGGAAGTTGTTTGACTATGAGAGGAAAGTTCGACTGAAGCCCGATTCAGACCAAATCCAGCGCTGAGGTGAAACCACAGTGCGTTTCTCATTGATTTGAGCAGGCGTACTTTATTTTGGCTGCCAGAACTCGGTGCTGCCGCACAACCCTGCAGCGATTCGCCGTGACGCCTGATTTGGTCTGAAAAGTTTGTCAACATCTAAAACAAATCGATCAAACCTGAACGGATAAAACTGACGAACATTTAACCAGAGAATGTGGAGAACATAACAGCTTCATCATGGGTGTTGTGTATACCAGTAAGACTGACTTAAATATGAGATAAAACACAAACTAGAAAAACTAGAATTGTTTGTTAACAGTATTAAAACTTTTAAACATTCTTTTATGTCACACTTTTATTATTAAGCTGACGGATAACTTCAGAGTATCTTACTTAAAATATAAAAATATAAAATATAAGGTGCTGTTTGAGCATCTACCTTAGTTCAGGATGTCAGGATGCTAACATTCGCCACTGACAGTATAAAGAACGGACGGCGTGACGTCCCCCACAGCTTTATGAAGAGTTGTTTCAAAGCTCATCGTGGTGACTCTGGCTGCCGCCATGTTTGTAGTCCTGCCTCTTCTAAAAATCAGTAAAGACGTTGATCGTCAGCTGACCTGACGCCCGGTTGCTCAAACAAGCCACTTGTAACAGCACCTACCTGTCAATCAAAGCGTCCACGCTCTTAATCCTGCATAACTTTAAGCCTTAATATAATCTGAACAGGTGAGTTGTATAAAAATTCACCCTCAGTACAGTTGTCATGAACGGGGAAATTAGCTATAGAGACCAAAACTGTTTTTTGTACCAGGCTGTAAACATGTTTATTTCTGCTGTGAAGTTGGACATTTTAACATGGGGACTTATGGAGACTGACTCACTTCTGGAGCCAGCCTCAAGTGGACGACAAGAGGAACTGCAAGTTTTTGTTGCTTCAAGCTTCACAAATATTGTATAAAGACCAAAACAAGTAAAAAAAAATTGGGTTTTTTTAAATGTTTTTGTAGTTTCAGTCGATTTCCTGTAGTCTGCTCGTTCCTTTGCAATAACCAAAAGAATATTTAATCACTCTCAGCACTGCAGCCGTCTTATTCAGGATTTATTTACAAGGATATCTCCAAAACACTGGAGTCTTAAACGTTGATGACTCTATTCGACGGACTCGCCTTGACCGCAGAACAAAGATGTTTCGTTGAACTGGCTCCACCTCACAGACTCGGAGGTTTGCCGCTCGGTTTCATCGTCTGGTGACTGAATGAATGTCTGCACAAAAAACTTCATGACAATCCATCCAGTAGTTGTCGAGATGTTTCAGTCTGATTTCATCAATCAACTTGAACTTTGTGCTAAAATTAACACACACCTGTGACATGGTTCTCCTTGTAGCTCAGGCCCTGGAGCGGATGATGAGTCCTGCGGGTCCCAGTCCAAACCCCAACGTGCCATCTGAGTACTGCAGCACCATCCCCCCTTTGCAGCAGGCTCGTGCCGCCGGCACTCTTAACTCTCCTCCACCGACCGTCATGGTGCCTGTGTCCGTTCTCAAACACCCAAACAACGACAGTATGATTACTCTTCAATACTGTACACAGTCTGTGCATCACTGTCCGTCCGCTGTCCCGGGCCGCGCCGTGACGAGATGTTTCTGTGTGTCATCAGGTTGCCCTCGCGAGCAGAAGCGCGTGTGGTTCGCCGACGGCATCTTGCCCAACGGAGAGGTGGCGGACACGACCAAGCTGTCGGTGACGAGCCGCCGGAGCTCGCAGGAGTTCAGCGGAGTCACCGCAGACCAAACGACAGTAAGAGCGCAAAGACAAAACCAGTCAGCTCGCTTTGAGAAAGTTCTTCCTCTGGTGGTTAATGAGCTTCTCGTTTCAGCCCGGCTCTGCGGGGTCAGAGGTCGGCGTCGGCGGCTCCTCCTCGTCCTCCTCCTCCTCGCCCGAAGCTTCGGGAGCCGTGGAGGTGGTTCGACCTCCTCTGTCCGGACCCTGGGATTACGCCCTGCTCTCTGGAATCGGCTCTTCGGTGAAGAGGGTTCCCAGTCTGCTGCCGGATAACGAGGACGAGCTGCCTCCTCTGCTCATCACCACCGGAGAGGACGAAGCAGGAGGTGTGTGTTTGTTTCAACGTATCGGCATTTAATGCACAGAGCATGATTAAATACACTCGTTTGCTGAACTAGGATCACTACAGACATGTCTCATGTGAGTTTCACCTGTGCTCAAAGAAATCAGCTAATTAAACAATGAAACTTTGTGAAGAGACAATTTTATGTTGTTAGATTCCTCTCATGTCAGATTCATCTATAAAAATCATTTTTCTTCTGAAGGTCTGAGCACAAGAGGACAAAAAAACCTCAATGATAATCAGCCAAGATGTCTTTATGTCCTCATATTTCCAACTTTGATCCATGCCACCAACAAAGGACTTCATCAGCGTTGTGGCGATTATTAAAAGCAGCAACGTAAAGTTAATGTTAGGAGACAATAACCACATATATACCAATGATCATAAGATGTATCTATGAAGAAAAAACATCTCCCTTCCCACTAGCCACATCTATAAGCCATAATTTCAAAGGAATGTTGTTAGGCACATGTCATCCTCTGCAGTGGTGCCAAAAAGGGTGACCAAAGACTGACCAAAGACTGACCAAAGACTGACCACAGCGTTGGGCTCTATATTGATCAAACGTATCCACTCAGATCTGAACAGAACACAGAAAATAAACGATCAAAGAGGCCAGTATGATCGATCCACCAGAATCTAAACACATTCATTCACACTTGAATGTGATTACCTTCTTACTGAACCCAGCGAACAAACATCAGATTATTCGTGTCTGGCTTTTAGTAAATCGCCTGAGTGTCTTGTTGTTTTGTCAGATGTTAGAAGAGCTAAATTTAACTTGAAAGAAGAAGATAAGGTCACAGACATGATGATCATTTATTTAAAGCTAACAGAAAACACTCGTCCTCCTTCATATGATCATCACGGAGCTCTTTCTGTAAAGTTCTCATCAAGTCTGGTGTTGCTTTCACACCAGGATAGTCCGGTGGGACTCGGTTCGATTGGGCGTCATGCAGTTACAGCAGCTGCTCGTTTGGGGGCGGTATTCCCCAAAAAAAACAAGCACTAAGCTTTCACACCTGCCCAAACGAACCGGACCATCCGAGGAAACGAACTCTGGTCCGTTTGAAAGCGCCTTCAGTAAACATTTAGAAAACTCACCTGTATCAGACAAACAGCCGTCAGTTAACAGGTCGATGACACCAGCAGTGTTTCATGTTCTCACATTTAACCTGAGTTGTGTTTTTCTTGTAGATGTTCTGGTTGAGGAAAGTCCGGCTCCGTGTCAGATCCTGCACTTGTTAGAAGAAGGAGGACCTCGACCTCTGACCTTCGTGCTGAACGCCAACCTGCTCGTCAACGTCAAACTGGTGACATGTGAGTTGAATCAAACGCTGGATTAAAAAACACGTTCTCTCACGTTCCCGTCCACGTTAACTCTGTTTCTGCTCCGTCAGACTGCAGCCGGCAGTGCTGGTGTTTCGGCTCGAACGGGCTTCAGGCTCTGGGGCAGAGAGAGTTGGTGTTTCTGTTGGAGTGTTTGCCAGAAGAAAAAGCTCTTCCTAAAGACCTCTTCACGCTCTATCTCAACATTTACCAGGAAGCTCAGAAAGGTAAAGAGCAGCTCATCCGCGACGTTTGTCAAAGAGGAAAAAAAATCGATGAACTACAGAGTCCTGATCTTCTGTTTCAGGGAAGTTTCTGGAGGAGCTGGATAACGTGACGTTCACGAGCAGCTTTCTGGGCAGCAAAGATCACGCCGGGATGCTCTTCTTCTCTCCCACCTGTCAGCCTCTCGACGGCCTCACTCTCCCTCCTCAGCCTTTCCTGTTCGGTCTGCTCATCCAGAAACTCGAGGTGCCCTGGGCCAAAGTCTTTCCGCTCAGGCTGCTCCTACGGCTCGGAGCCGAGTACAGCGGTGCGTGTCGTCTCTGTTTCATACTCGACTGTCTCGATTCAGCCAGAATCAAAATGTCTTCACAGTGTATGTGTGTAACATATAGAGCTGTATGTTTAAGACAAAGATTATCAGTTTATTTAAAAAACGACCTTCTCATTTGTGAAGATTTGCTGATCTTCATCTTCTGTGACATCAAACTGAATATTTTTGTGTTTCGGACTCTTTGGTCGGACAAAACGAGACGTTTAAAGTCTGAAGAAATCGTGATCGTGCTCACCTGTAGAGCGTGAAGAAAGAAAGAAAGCTGTGATCATGAGTCTGAGACCCTCCTCTGAGAGAAACCTCGCAAAGAGTTCGTCCCCATACACGATTAGTTCACTTTTTTAATTCATGAACTCGTCTATTATCTCGATTGTGTTATTTGATTCGACAGACACTCAAAAGTTGAGCCAAGACAGCTGAAAAACTTCAGACTGTATCACAAACATAAAACAGATAACCAGTAAAAATTTCTCCAGCTGTCTCTTTAACTCACATTTTTTATGTGATTTATCGTTTAAACAATCATATAAACAAATAATGAGACACAACACGATGACAAAGAGAGAACGGAACGAGGTGATAAATAAAATAAAGCAACAAATGGAAAAAATAAATAAATAAATAACAGCTTGGTGTTAAAAGAGGATCCTGGGTACTAAGTAGGAAAAATAATTCTAGCTGATCAACTGAAGTCTTTTTAGATTTTTAAAATATGTAATCATGTGTTGACACCTGACGACAAAAAAATTTTAAGTTTAAGAAAAAAACATCAAGTCACACCAGGAGCAAGCTGATGGAGGATTTCCATGACATGAGTGATCTCCTTCTTTTAACGGAACAGTTTGTCACTTCACTGAAGCTGTTTGGAGCTCCGTCCCTCTTTAAAAACCTCTCTGCACATTCACGTCACATTAATCCACAATGAAGATGATTACATCTTGAATGATTTGAGGAGAAACACGTCATCCCTTAATGAAAAAATGAATTTTTATAATCTGTCTTTTTTGACTTTTTAAAGATCCAAAATGTCCAACAAACCCAAATAAATCAGTTTTTATTCAACACGAATAAAACTTTATCGTCTGTCAGTCGTGTCAGATTTCCATCAGTGATGGTCGATGTTTAACAATGAAGACAACAACTCCCATGATCCCTCAGTACTTAACGACATCATTTGTTTTGACAAACCTCGAGTCACCGAGCTGTTTATAATTTACAGATAAAGACGATTAACAAGCTGAATCTTTTCTCTCTTTCAGTTTATCCCACTCCGGTGACGAGTGTTCGTTTCCGTGAGTCCGTGTATCGAGAGACCGGACACACCATCATGAATCTGCTGGCTGTAAGTATCAGAACACCAACAGACACTCCGCCTGAAGCCGAGCGTGTTGGACTGATCTTAATGAAGAGTCTGAAGAAGTCTCTGTCTGCTGTTCATCGTTCGCTGCCGACGACACTGAACACTGTTAAAGAGTTTCATCACCGCGTGATCGTAAACAGACGTCAGAGCTTCGTTCAGATAAACACGAGTATTCTCAGAAACAGTTCAGAGGTTAATAAGACCGGAGTGACTCTGAGAACATCGTCATCACATGATTCAGAACTTTTTGGCAGCGTCGTCGGCCGGTTCGACTCGTCACAGAAAGCTCTTCGTTCTTCGTGTTCGTGCCTCGAGGATTTTGGTTTTGAATTCTTCTTTTGTCTTCGGATCTCGCGCGTTCACGCCGTGTTTGAGTTCATCGGGAGGCGTGACTCCAAATCTGTGCGCTAAAATTAGCAGCGATGAAGTCTGACGAAGCTTCAGAGCATCAAACACAGAGAGCAGTCAGCTGCGACACCAACACCTGATTTTTAACAGTTTAAGAGTCCAGCTGTAAATGTACACGTTAGATATATCTCAAATATTAAATCTAAAATGTTTTTAATATTAATTTACCTCAGAGGTGTCGATCTGTTTCTTTTTATCTCAGCATTGAACACAAAGTTTTATATTTCACTCCATCTTTACAAATTTAAAGCTGATTTGATATCCAGCTTAATAAAATATTCAAATACAGCACGAGGTGTAACAACCAATAATGTAACAAGTTATTACTGCAGCCCATAATGTAATAATACATAAATAAGACTGAATTTCTTGGAAATACTTTAATTTTTTTTGCAGTTTTTGTTCAGTTTGCTCTTTAAAAAATAGTTCCAGTGGAGAGTCGTCATATTCATTCATCACGGATACGCTCCGTGCAGCTCTGTCTCCTTAATTATTATTATAACTTATGACTTTATTGGCAAGTTAGTATGTTATCAGCTTTATTACATTTAAAATGGCCAAAATTATGTTATTGTTATTGGCTGTACAGGATGCAAGTGAAATCCAGCATGTGTATATAAACCAACACATCAATCAATCAATCAATATTATACACACAAACTGAGGAAACACCAGACGCAGGTTAAAGATGAATTGAAAAATTAATAAAATAAAACATTAGAAATGTTTAAATATTGAGATAAAATGGGATAAAAGTAAATCATAACAAAATATACAGATAGCTAAAAATAAAGCTTAAGATACGTGTGTGTATACAGTATCTATCTATAAATATCTCTCTATATATATGTATAGATCTATCTATCTATATACACACACATATAGACGACAAAAATGGTGTAACAGATGAAAATACATAGACAGAAAAATAAATATGTATCAAGTAAAAGCCAAATTAAATGAAAAAGTCTTAAAGTTGCTGATTGCTGGGACAGATGGAGGAAGGTTGGGAGGCGTTAACAGACTCACTGAAGGACTCCACCTCTGTATAAACGAGTACACACTGAAGAGAAAAACATTTTGACTTTTCATTGACTGAAACTGAATTAACAGAAACACGATCACATGGTTCATTTCTGACAAAATATCCTGAAGCTCAAACATCAACGTTAACAGCAGCAGATGGACACTGTTGACCTCACGGACACGTAAATTAAAAACATTTTGAACATTTCGCAGACGTGATTCAGTATTTCTGTTTTTTGTTTTTCTTCACAGGACCTGAGGAACTACCAGTACAGCCTGTCAGTGGTGGAGGGCCTGAGGATCCACATGGAGATGGGCCACAGCTACATCGACATTCCCAAAGGGAGCTTCAACGAGGTGAGACTGTGAGCCGTGAAAGAAGAGCTCCACGTTTTGGGTTAGACGAGGAGATACGACACTCGTGTCTTCATATTTAGGACGCTATCGACCTTCTCGTCTAACTCTTGCAAAGAAAGCGAGTAAGAGTGGAGCTGGTCGCCGTCGTCCTTACGCTAACTCGCCAGTGTGTTTTGCATCATTTCGTGTCGTACTCTGATTTCTCTCACGTTAAAAATAAAACAGCAGACACGCAGCGATGACACAGCACGCGGTTCACTGTGAATAATGTGTGTGTTCGTTTGTTGTTAACAGATGCAGAAGGTGGTGAACGCGTCCAACGAGCACGTCATCAGCATCGGAGCTCGCTTCAGCTCGGAGGCCGACTCTCACCTGGTGTGTTTCCAGAACGAGGACGGAAACTATCAGACTCAGGCCAACAGCATGCCGGGAAAGACCCGCACAGGTGAGACGAGAGGAGTGATGCTTACTGTAGTTTCTTCACTCTCTGTACTTTTACTTAAAGAAACATGATGTAGAAATTTGTATTTCAAAATCAGTGAAATAGTTGGTGGTGTGTGACTTAGTGCCGTAAAGCGTTACGTACTTCTCCCGACCCGGAGCCCAAAGTTACATAGTGTGAGAACAGACGTACGAATGACAGAGACACCATTCACCTGATTACAGGTCTTGTTGGTCTGTGTGTTGTTTCAGTGACTGGAGCCAGTTTTGTTGTGTTCAATGGAGCCCTGAAAGCTTCCTCAGGCTTCATCGCCAAGTCCAGCATTGTTGAAGGTAAAGTCGCTGATTTGTTGACTCTTATTCTACATCGCTTGGCTGACTCTGACTCAACCCTAACTGTATTTTGTGTGTCAGATGGGTTGATGGTGCAGATTCCTCCGGAGACGATGGAGTCTCTGCGCACCGCCCTGAGGGAGCAGACTGACTTCCACATACCCTGCGGCAGGAATGACGGAGCGGAGGTCCGAGAAAACGTCACCGTCCGCTGGGTCGAATGGAGTTCACCTGTCAACACAGGGTAACTGTACACACACATACACACAACTGTTTGTGCTAACTGTCCACCATGGCACTACTATGTTATTGCACACAACTGTTCATACATGGAGTCACTCTGTGTTTCAAGAGCCCTGAAGACACTAAACCCAACGATACTTAACCCCAACGATACTTAACTCCAACGATACTTTACGCCAACGATACTAAACCCAACAATACTTAACTCCAATGATACTAAACGCCAACGATACTAAACCCAACGATACTAAACCCCAACGATACTAAACCCAACGATACTTAACCCCAACGATACTTAACCCAACGATACTAAACCCAACGATACTAAACCCAACGATACTAAACCCCAACGATACTAAACCCAACGATACTTAACCCCAACGATACTTAACCCAACGATACTAAACCCAACGATACTAAACCCAACGATACTTAACTCCAATGATACTAAACGCCAACGATACTAAACCCAACGATACTAAACCCAACGATACTAAACCCCAACGATACTGAACGCCAACGATACTAAACCCAACGATACTAAACCCAACGATACTTAACGCCAACGATACTTAACGCCAACGATACTAAACCCAACAATACTAAACGCCAACGATACTCAACGCCAACGATACTAAACTCCAACGATACTAAACCCAACGATACTAAACCCCAACGATACTTAACTCCAGCGATACGGGACAAAAATGTTAATTAATTCTTAATTGATCTGTAATGTGATGTTCTGACTGAACTCCTCTGCAGTAAAACCAGCGGTGTTGATGGTCGACCTCTGGATGGAGTCCGCAGCGTCAGAGTCCTTCAGGACACAGAGTTCGAGTCGGACGGACGAACCATCAGGTGCACTGAGGTGAACTTTCCTTTTTTAATTAACCGCTCCTTCACACCCGGCGTGAGGTTTGACAGTCCAGGTGTTTGAACGTGTGAACGTCCCTCCAGGTCTTCTACCAGCTCAAGAATCCGGACTGCAGCCTCTCCTCGGTGCTGTCGTCCTGCAGCGTCTTTCAGAAGGAGATGGCTTTGGCCACCTGCAGCGCTCTGACTCCTCACCTCGCCGTCCTCACCTCCAGCGGCATCAACTCGCTCTCTCTTCGCATCTCCACGCAGGCCGACATGGTGAGAAAACAACGCTTGTGACAAGATTTAGTCGGGCTGTGCGATAAGAAACGCAACCTTGTGTTAACGCGTGTGTGGGTGTGTTTGCTCTCAGGTGGAGTACCAGGCCGGTTGCGGAGGTCGACTCCTCCCTCAGCGCTACATGAACGAGCTGGACAGCGCCCTGATCCCCGTCATCCACGGCGGCGGCGCCAGTGTACCGCAGACCGCCATGGACATGGAGTTCATCTTCTACATCACACACACCATCTAACACACACTCAGAGTATTAAAGGTGGTCGAGCACACAAAGAGGAGGAGGAGGAGGCGGCGGCGGAGGCGTGACGTTCCCACGCTCAGGTCGCGGGATGTGAACTTGATGATCCGCTATATGTTTGTGTGTTTCCGTGCTCACCAAAGCTGCTTTAATACAAGAAGCCAAACACTAAAACAAGGACGACACGACCAAAAACAACCAAACTATTCGTCTTTTTCTTCTTCTGCTCTGCCTTCCAGGCTCCACGCTGACCTCCATCAGCTCGGAGCTCCTCAGTGAATGTTTCCCCACAGACACTATGTTGAAATGTCTCTTATTTGGATGTATTTATTATATTTTAATATGGGCTCACTGAATGAAACAATGATATTAAAGCTGAGGGACTTTACTGACTGCAGTATTCAGATTACTTCAGAGGTGTGATCAGGTGCTACTGTAAATGTACGCCTCCTCTCAGAGGTACGACGCTCTCATTTCATGAACTGGTGTATTTATAATACTGCACAGTGAAAACAACACGGGGCCTCACGCAAGAACGTCCGAAAATCTCCGAAATCAGCCGACAAAAACACAAAATATTTAAACGTTTCTGCTCCAATAACAAGTGGCAAGCGTGCTAGCCTCAGCTAACTGCTACATGTTAGCTTAGCTTAGTTAATGTTAGCAAAATGATAGCTAACCAGCCAACAATTGATGTCAACAAAGGTAGCGTTTTGCTAAAATTAGCTATCAGATGCAACTAGCTTGCTAACGATTGATTTAGGTTAGCTAGCTTGTGTTTTACTCAAACTCTAGTTAACTAGCTAGCTAACCTACATCAGTAATTAGCTAGTGTTTTGCTTGCTTTAGCAGAATGCTAGTTAACTGGCTAACAAACAATTTATGTAAATTAGCTAGTGTTTTGCTCTATAGCAGAATGCTAGTTAACTTATCAATTTAACTCTAACATATACAAGCTAGCATGTAGCATCGTTAAGTAGTTAGCGAATGCCACAAAATCCCTTGAATTTAATCGTAGATGATGAAACAAATATTTCTTGTGTGAGGCCCGTTTTGTGTCAATAACAGTAACAGTATTTTATTCATATACATGAAGATAAAAAATGTGGATCATTCACAAGTTATTCAGCTAAAACGTGAGTAACACGGCGGCTCTTTTTGTTTGCTGAGCAGTATTTTCCAGCTCTAATTTAAAAATACCAATGATTTTTCTTCAGTTTAAATGATCGTACTTTGCACAGCTGATGGGATCTTCACATCAACATTTTATGACTCTTTACACATTTTGCAAGTCATCTCATATTTTTTATTTTTTAAGATTTAGCGATCTATTAATGTACAGGCTTTATGAAACTTTAATGACACTTTGGGTAATGTGCTTATTTGCTTTCTTGCCAAGAGTTAAAACTAACAGAAACCACTCTCTCAGAAGCCTGCAGCTGGTTAGCTTAGCTTAGCTTAGCATAAAGACTGGAAATGGGGAAACTAGCCTGGCTTTGTCTGTAGTAAAATAGAAAAATATGCCTAAAACTCTCAAATGAACACGTTCTATATCCTGTTTGTTTAATTGTTAAAACAACAAGTGATGGTTTTACGGGAATATTCCAACTAGCCAGCAGCTGATGTAAGCAAAGCTAGCATTGCTAATGTTAGCTATCAGATCTAAAAAGCTAACTAATGATGTAACTAACAATTGGTTTAAATTAGCTAGTCCTTTGTTAACGCTATCTATCATATGTAACTAGCTGGCTAAGGATTGATGTAGATAGTTACCACTGATATCTAGTGTTAGCAAAATACTAGCAAATTGCTAGTTAGCTACTTAACTAGCATTTTGCTACAGAGCAAAAAAACTAGCTGTTTGTTAGCTAGTTAACTAGTGTTTTGCTACAGAGCAAGACATGAGCTAACTAGCCAGCTAATCTATATCAATTGTTAGATAGCTAGTTACATCTGATAGCTAATGTTAGCAGAGCTAACTTTACATCAATTGTTAGCTAGTTAGCAAAGCTAGTTAACTAGCTAACAACTGATGTAAAGTAGCTAGTGGTTTTCTCTAAGCAAAGCTAGCATTTTGCTAACGTTAGCAATCATATATAAGTAGCTAGGTAACAATTGATGTAGATTAACTAGTGTTTTGCTTTGTAGCAAAATGCTAGTTAATTAGCTAACCTAGAATCACGGAAAAAATCTCCCGTATAACCGAAACTTGTTGTTTTTATATTTTATTTTATAAAGAAAAGAAAGCGAATAAGCAGATTTCCAAAAAATATTGAGCATACAGTATGTAAAAAAATAACTGAGCTCAGCAGTAAGTATTTTGCCACACAGTGAAAAAGCGTCAGACCGGTTTCATGTTTTGAATTAATTTAATGTATTTTCTGGACAGTTTGAGGCACTTTAGCACCATTTAAAAAAAAAAAAAAAAAAAAAAAACAGCTCTGAGGCTTCTCAGTGTGTGACGGTGTACAGCAAGTTTAAACAGGCATTTTTTCTTTCCCATGAAATTTAAAGCTAGATCAGAACTGCCATTTTTTTCCTCGTTACGAGTGCTGTGGTCAAAGACGGGACTTGTGGTTTAATAAATACTCGAATATTATTATAATAACCAGATTAGCATGTACTGTTTTTGAAGTATAGCTCAGCGTTTTCCGCATCGTCCAGTCGTCCCCCGGAGTCTCACACTTTTAAGTCAGGAACTTTGTCCAAATGTATAAAAGATATAAAATGTATGCATAGAGATTTGTTTTGTTTTGTTTGTTTCTTTTATTTCTTAATATTGAAGAGTTATTTTTGGAATCATTGGTATAAAAGTTTTAACAAAAAAAAAAAAGAAAGAAGAGTTCATATTTTTGATAGGATACATAGGCTACATTCATTTTGCAAGTTTGTGTAGCAAACGTTCCTTAAGCACTGAGAAAAAAAAAAAAACACTAATTCAACAGTTAATTCCAGAAATAATCAAATCTAATATATCATTTTTGTCATAAAGTGGAAAATATCTAATCCCAAAAATGCAATGCATAAAGATGAATGTGCAGGTAAAGGTGTTCAAAAAAAGACGAAATAAAAGCAGCTTTACACCCTCCGTCAACTCTTTAGCTGATGCCTCGTTTGTGGGGTTAAAAATGTGTCACTGCTCAGAGATTTGGCATTTAGTGGGTCGGTAATAAATCTAAAATGAAAGAATCTGCAAATATCTTCATCTTTTTGTCACGTCAAACAAATAAACCGCTAATCCAGCTAACTAGCTATCTAAACACAAGCTAACTAGCAAGCTACATCTACATCAATCCTCAGCTAGTTACACGTGGTAGCTACTCTTAGCAAATCAGTTAAAACTAATAGATACCACTTTTGTCAGAAGCCTGCAGCTGGTTAGCTTAGCTTAGCTTAAAGACTAGAAATGGGGAACCTACTAGCCTGGCTTTGTCTACAGTAAAATACAAAAATCTGCCTAAAACTCTCAAATGAACACATTCTAGCAAAGCAAAGCTAGCATTGCTAACATTAGCTATGAGCTAATGATGTAGATTAGCTAGCTAACTAATAATTGGTTTAAATTAGCTAGTCCTTTGTTAACGTTATCTATCATATGTAACTAGCTGGCTAAGGATTGATGTAGATGGTTACCACTGATAGCTAATGTTAGCAAAATACTAGCAAATTGCTAGTTAGCTAATTAACTAGCATTTTGCTAGTTACAGAGTAAAACACAAGCTAGCTAATCTACAATTTATTAGCAGTATATAAATGTTTAATAGATAGTTTATACACACTTTAGTGTAGCTATAAGCAGATATGAGGACATTTTAAGTGTTTATTTTCTGTTTATACAATTATGGGTGCTCACACTTTATATTAATAAACACATACATCCACTACACTCTACATTATAGTGTGTTATTAACATGTTCATATACTACACGGTGTTTGTATACTATTTATAAATGCTAACTAAACTGACTCACTTTGTGTTTAGTGCTAGGTAGCATGCTAACCATTGACATATATCAAGATGGACGACGTGTCTCTACGTCCTCCATATATATATGCCGTATATGGGCGCTGGTGACATCATTTGGAGCCAAAGATGGAGGGGGCGGGGTTTATGACCTATACTGCAACCAGCCACCAGGGGGTGTTCGAGATGTTCCGGCTCCAGTTTTTGGGGCAGCTGTCATGTCGTCGTCCATCTTTAAATTTAATGATGCTAACACGTTAGCGAACAAAGATTATTACATTGTACCTGCTTTGCATTAGCACGTTAGCATGCTGGCGTTAGCATTTTGCACAGCCTCTTTGTCCACCCAGAATGCATTGCTCTAATCTAGCCAACGTGACCGCTGAGGTCTGTTTTTATGGGGAAATCTGAGTTTCATCTGCTGTGCAAACAACCTCCAAACCGGACAGCTGATTGATCTCGACAAAGTTCACGCCGCGTTGTTTTCACGATGAGAACTTTGGAGCGTTGCGGACACGATAGATTGAGTTCAGACAGAGACTCACAGAGATTTTCCCGCTTCATCGTCGTCGTTTTTGTGTAAATTGACCTGATTATCTGGATACTGATCGGTTTACGGACAGCTCGTGTATTTAAAGAATAAAATGAGTTTTATGTAACAAAGTACAATATTTAGTTACTTTACGTGAGTATTTCCGTGTTCTTTATACTTCTACTCGTCATGTTTCAGATGGAAATATTGTTTTTACTACATTTATTCAATAACTTCAGTCTTAATGATACAAAACACAATAAACTAATTAATTATTTTGTATTATTAAAATTAAAAGATAAAATTTTATTGATCCAGGCGGTAATTAGTTCCACTTTCATGCATCCATAATTATAATTTAATAGTATAATATATATCTTATTCTGAACTGAGTACTTATTACTTATGTTTGGTACTTGTAACTACACTGGTCCAATGAACTAATGAATATAAACAAACCATGAAACCTTCAGGACAGTTAAAGTACTTTAAATACATTTTAAGAATAATAAACTTTATTTCTCTCTTCAAAATAAAACTGCTTTTTATGCAGCAATAAAATGAGATAAAATGCGACAGTGTGCTAACATTAATAAAAAACCTTTTTTTAAGTTACTTGTCAACAGCTGCCAGTTAATTACTGTGAATTTCATGAAATGCACAACAGCTGAGACATGTTGGAAATAAAACTGTGTGCTAGAATTAAAACGATAAAACAATGTTAATTACTTTTGTGCTTTTAAATAAAAATTTAAAAAATTATAAATTATTTTTTTTACAGCAAGTTACTTGTCAATAGCTGCCAGTTAATTAATCTAGTTAATTAATTAAACAGTAATCTGAGATAATACTAATAAAAAATAATAATTAAACAGATTAAGACATGTTGGGAAAAAAACATGTTAACATTAACATTAATAAAAAACTTGTACTTTTACATGAATGCAGTACTTTTGCAGTATTACTACTTTGTTTATTGTAACGCTGCTTTACTCAGACAAACGCTCCCGGGGTGATGAGTGTTTGTGTGTGTGTGTGTCGCAACAAAGTGCCTTCAGGGATGAAAGTCTACCTCTGTGTGTGTGTGTGTGTGTGTGTGTGAGGAGGCGTGGTGTGTACTCGTCCACCTTCACTTCATTCAGTCTCTGTCTGAGCGTCGCATCAGGAGTCATGAGTGGACGAGTCGGAGATTTGAGTCCGAAGCAGGAAGAAATATTAACTGAGGTAACAAATAAATTTATATAAACATAAAAAACAACTTAAATTATATAAATCAAATTAATTAATGTGTCTGTAATATTAATTAATTACTTCATTTTTGTGTTTTGTTGTGTGTGTGCTTGGTTT
Organism: Sciaenops ocellatus; assembly: GCA_033000465.1. NCBI lineage: Eukaryota > Metazoa > Chordata > Actinopteri > Sciaenidae > Sciaenops > Sciaenops ocellatus. The sequence continues at coordinate 23,560,839 of CP136874.1, read as the reverse complement.
TGTTGTGGTGACACATGATGACTCTATGGTTACTTCAACTCCCTGTTGTTACGCTGTTGTTACTCTCTGTACTACATGGAAAAAATATATTTACTACGAGCATTTACACTGTGAGAGAAATATTTATAATGTTACCTAACAGACAGAAATGATCAAATCATATAGATGCAGGACTTTTAAGTTAAAGATCTGAGTATCCCTGAGGGTAATACTACTCAAATATTCCTATAAAACACAGGATCACTGTGTATATACAATATACTACACAGGTTTATGGTATTACGCAAAAACAAAGTATTAAACTAGCTTATTGTTGCTGTTGTGGATGATGTCTAACATCAATTAACTGTTATATATACTGTATAATATTTAGTTATTTAATATTGTTCATGTTTTCCTTAAATTTCCTTAAAAAATTGCTTTTTTTTTGTCTTAAATCCATTAAAACGCGTCAGAAAAGCCACAAATCTTCACAGAAAACGAGCTGAAACCACAAGAAAAGAAGTTTTACTCAATTAATCGATTAACTAACTAATCGTTTCAGCTCTTAAACTAAAAATGTTTGATATTTCAGGAGAGACAACTCGCTGTCTTTCTGACTTTTTCTGACTTTTTTGGTTAGCTTAGCTTAGCACAAACACTGGAAACAGTAGGAAACAGCTAGCCTCGCTCTCTGTATCTGTAACGCTCATTAATTAACGTGTTTAATCTTGTTTGTTTGATCATTTTTACAGATTAAATAAATAAAATATAAACACGTTAATCTGTGAGCTTTAGCTGAAGGTTTTGTTTCTTCTGGACGGAGGTTAGGCTAGCAGTTTCCCTCTGTTTCCAGTCTTTATGCTAAGCTAGGCTAATCTGGCTGCTGGCTCGTACAAACATGAGAGTGGTATCGATCTTCTCAGCGAACGCTTGGCATTAAAGTGAATAAATGTATTTCCTAAAATAATAATGCTGTTTTTTTTTTTTTAGTACCTTCACATTGTAACGTTTTCTTCTGGTTCTCTGTCTCCAGTTTCGGGGGAGGATCCAGGACATCCTCCCCGACCTGCCTGCACAGCATGATCACTACCTCCTCCGCTGGCTGAGAGGTGAGACCTGCAGGAAACCCTCCACTGAAACCGGCTTTTAGCATTTAGCATTTTCTTTGTGCCGGTACGATGCTGGCAAAACAATAAGTACGAGGTGACTTCTTTGATATGAACAGGAGCGACCAGCGTGATAGACGGAGTTAAAAACAAACATTTAGCAGTTTTTTATGAGGTGTAAATACTTGAAATACTTCAGGTAACTTTGTGGTACTTCATTCTTCTACGCTGTACCCAAAGAAGTCGGACAGAGCTGTGTTTACCACCGATGTTTGACGTTGTCGTGGTTGCTCAGAAACCTGTTTATGCATCATTCAGGACACAAGTGTCGACTCAGCAGACCTTAAGGACAGTTCAGTCCGCCTTAAATGAACTCAGGCCCACACGTACACCTGGTTTCCTCTTTGCATGGTCGAGTTTCAGCTTTACTTCATGGACGGAGAGATGACGGTCGTCCGCAGAATCATCTTCTGAAGATCTCGACCGTCCAGTGTCGGTTTTCGGCTTCGTCTCTTGCGTAGAGAGTTTTTAAAATGATATTATGAACTGTAGCTGTGAACTCATCCTCATGTTCACTTCACAGAGACTCTGTAGATCATTTTTAGATCCGATCATGTTACTAACTTGTTGACAATTTGAGATGTTCCACCAGCTGTTTTCTTTCAGTATTTCACAATTTTTCCAGTCTTTTCCAGTATTTTCTAGTCTTTTCTAGTCTTTTCCAGACTTTTCTAGTCTTTTCCAGTCTTTTCTGGTCTTTTCCAGACTTTTCTAGTCTTTTCCAGACTTTTTTAAAAAGTCGTTGCTGCCATCAAATTCAAAACGTTGATATAATCTCAGTTTCAACGTTTGATTTTTAGTTTTCCTTGAGCTATTACGACTCTTTTGAATACAGGTTTGAATGTTTCAGGTAGTATTTATGTTACTCGATCACATCTCAGAGGCAAATATTTTAAACGTTATGCTCGACTACATTCGACAGTTGCAGTTAAATTATAGATTAAAACACTGACTTGTTGAACATTGCAGCTTGGTCAAACAGCCTTCAGCGATAGTTATTAATAATAAATGTGCAACGTCGAGTTTGACTTTCGAAACAAAGCTTGCTGTCAAACATTGAACATTTTCTAAAAACTACGCAGAGGCGAACATTGACTCAGGACGTGAACAGCGGCCTCCTGGATGAAAGTTGTCTGTTTGTTTGACCCGTCCACCCACCACCTCCACCTCCACCTCCTCCACCTCTGTACATGGACTTTATTTAAATGTGTGTCAAGGACACATCAGAACGTTACGAAAGACCGCCGTCTGACAGCCGGGTTTGTACAGGGACCCAGTTTGAAGAACACTGTTGAACCAGCGCTTCATAAACTTCTTGGGTTGAAGATACATTTTCCTTCTTTTCATTTAAATAACTTCTGAGGTTGAATTATATTACAGAAAAAAGCAAAAATTAGAGAGAAATCTCCCAAAAATCTGAACTTTTGCAGATATAATGTCCTTATAGCGACATTATAATGTGATATAAACAGTTTATTATCTTGGTAGTCCTTCCTCTTCTGCCTCAAAGAATGTTCAAATTTTTCATGATCTTTGGATTAAAATGTCAGAAACTGGACATATAATGTGGCACGAGGGTCACATGTACACATAACAACAAGCTGAAATGGTGACGAACACGTGTTGAGTTGTGTCGGATCAAACCACACTCGACTACCTGACCTAATGACCGCGACGTCCTCTGTCAGGTGTCGATACCGAGGCCTCCAGCTCAGGTATTTCCTCACTGTCCTGCAGTGAAACTGGCTGCTGCAGTGTGAGCTCACTGGAACAGGTTTGGTTAACGCAGAGAGTGAGAGCGAACGTAGCCTCAGGCGTGCCAAACGTTTAGAATAATAACAGCCCAATTTACCGTCAGCGTGTCCGTTTGTTTAAGAGGGAAGTTAACCGTCGTGTCCGACCAATCAGACGTCATATTTACTTAAAAACTGTTCACACATCTTTAACTTCAGTTAAAGTTAGAGGTCACAAACTGTTTGGAGCCACTCAATTAATCCTTAACAGTTTATTTTTTATTTAATAAACTCATCATATATCGTCTACGTATTAAAGTAACTAACTACAGCTGTTAAATAAATGTAGTGGAGCAAAAAGTACAATATTTCTCTCTGAAATATAAGTAATTAAAGTATGGAAATACTCAATTAAAGTACAAATTTGTATATAACTTGAGTAAATGTACTCAAAAGCACAATATAAACATTTAATAAACAGTTTAAATCACATTATAATGTTGCTATAAGCAGATATAAGTTAAAATCAAGCAATAACCTCATAATCAAGTGGTGAAGTGCCAAACAAACTGCAGTTCCTCAAACGTCCACTTGAGGCTGGCTCCAGAAGTGAGTCAGTCTCCATAAGTCCCCATGTTAAAATGTCCAACTTCACAGCAGAAATAAACATGTTTACAGCCTGGTACAAAAAACAGTTTTGGTCTCTATAGCTAATTTCCCCGTTCATGACAACTGTACTGAGGGTGAATTTTTATACAACTCACCTGTTCAGGTTATATTAAGGCCCGGCCCAGATCACTTCAGGTCTTACGTGACTGGTTCTTGAAATTTGCATTTCTAAAGAAAGCTCAGCGTGTCAGTCGGTTCTCTTTGAAACTAGTTTTGGTGATTCAACAGCTAGCTAAAGCTTGTTTCTATTATTTTGTCCACCTCATTTATATCAATGGTAGGAGGCTAAACAACGGAAACACTCGTCTGGCATCTTATTAAACGAGTACTTTACTAATTTGGTTTCTTGCCGAGAGTTAGTTGAGAAGATCGACACCACTATCATATCTATACACTAAATTTAAAGCTAGAGCCAGTAGCCCGTTAGCTTAGCTTAGCATAAAGACCGGAAAAACAGTTAGCCTGTCTATGTCCAAGAGTAACAGAAGTGACAGTGTCAAGCTAGGAGAAAAACACAACTGTCAAACAAAAAGATATAACATATTAATTAGTGAGAGGCAGAGTCAGGCTAGGCTAGCTTTATGCTAAGCTAAGCTAACCATCTCTTGGCTATAGTAACTTAGGCTGAATGGCTGAATAATAGTGAATGCTAAAACACAGAGAAAGAGTCACAAAGTCGGCAAACTGATTAATAACACAGGAATATCTATCTAAAGCTTGCTAACATTAGCTAACGTTAGCCACCGTCTGGCTGCAGCAGCCAAAAAAAGTGTTTTATTTCTCGTGAAAAAAGTTGCTTCTTCTTCCAAAAGTTGCAGAGTTGAGGACATGTGGAGCGTCCTCTTGGTTAATCATTAATTAATTTCCTATAATGTTCCCCGTTGTGACCTCGTGGCCATGAAAACATATAGTATTTACTCAGCGGGCAGGTTTGAACCAGCTCAGCTCAGCTCAGCGGTCTTTGTTTGTTTTTGATTAAAGCTGCAGAGATTTAAATTAATCTACTTTTTTATAATCAGAGTCATTTCAGTGACTTAGTTTCTCATGTAATCTATTACCTCGTTGAGTTGTTTGTGTGACAGCACGTCCAGGACTTTGTGTCTCTTTAGTGGTTCATAGTTCATGGAAGCCTGGATCAATGCTGGAGGGGGGGTCACCCTGTGACCGCGGTTCAATATTTGCATTAGCTGTTTAACCTCAGACTGTTTCTATTGTACAGTTATCAGATATAGTTGGTCTGAAACTGGAACAGATCAGTCTGTGCTTTTTGTATTTCATGTTTCATGTCGTATAAACACAAAAAGATCAGAGTAACGTCTTGTTGGGGCTGCAACACATAATTATGTAAGTTTGTAGTGAAGTTTCACACGTCTATATGAGGCTTTTTAAAAAGTTACAATAGAAAGAAGGAAAGAAACAAAATACAGGCCTTGAAAACATTAAAATATGTTGAAAACATTCAAATTTTTATACTTTTTTAGACATTTTTAACTTTCTAAAATAAGTTTTAGGTTGGAAAATACTGTATTGTATTGTATGTTTTACCATTATATAGAGATGCAATGAGTTTTACAGTTAATAGACGTGGATCATCAGCACCAAATGAAGCTTTTGTGCTCAAATAAGCCACCAGTGATGGCACCCTCCTGTCAATCAAAACGTCCACGCTCTTAATCCTGCATAACTTTAAGCCTTAATATAACTTGAACAGGTGAGTTGTATAAAAATTCACCCTCAGTACAGTTGTCATGAACGGGGAAATTAGCTATAGAGACCAAAACTGTTTTTTGTACCAGGCTGTAAACATGTTTATTTCTGCTGTGAAGTTGGACATTTTAACATGGGGACTTATGGAGACTGACTCACTTCTGCAGCCAGCCTCAAGTGGACGTTTGAGGAACTGCAGTTCACTTCACAGCCTACAGAGGTTGCCGCTTGCTTTCAGGTAGCAGTGGGCCTAGAGCTGAAGGGTGAAGGGTGGACTCACATATGTTTTCATTCATAGTTTGCATTAATTAAACAAAGAAAATTAAATATTCAAACCATTTATTCATGACTTTTTATCATCGGTTGCAGCGTGAGGTGTTCAGGTGTTATGACTGGCTCATGTTGATGGTCGTAGCTGGAAGTTTATCAGTTTATTTTGACCATAAACACACTAAAGATCACACAATAATTCTATAATTAACTAATTTATTCTATTTATAACAAACAAATTTATAACAAAACATCAGATTTTATAACATATTCATACATTTTGTGTGTAAAAGTCCAATATTTCTCTTTGAACTGTGGTGTTGAAGTGTACACAATATATTTATGTTTATGTAAAGAAGTACCTCAAATCTGTACAGTACTTAACTTAATTGACATGTCTACTCTACTTTACTTTATTTTACTTTACTTTATTTTACTTTATTTTATTTTTGCAGCCCGAAGCTTCAACGTTCAGAAATCTGAAGCCATGATCAGAAAGGTGAAGTCCTTTAAACACTTTATTTACCTCACGAGCTGTTGAATGTTTGGTGACCATCTTTATGACTTGTCTGTCTGTCTGTCTGTCTGTCTGTCTGCCTGTCTGTCTGTCTGCCTGTCTGTCTGTCTGTGCAGCATCTGGAGTTCAGGAGGAAGATGAAGGTCGACAGCATCATATCTGACTGGAAACCTCCCGAGGTAAAAGATGGCTGAATTAAAGTTGAATGACTTTAAGTCTCTAAGTCGACTGAATCAAACGCTGCGTTCGTTCCTTCTCGTGTCCGTCAGGTGATCGAGAAGTTCGTATCCGGAGGGATGTGCGGATACGACAAAGAGGGAAGTCCGATCTGGTACGACGTGATTGGTCCTCTGGATCCTAAAGGTCTCCTCCTGTCGGCCACCAAACAAGACTTCATGAAGACGAAGATCAGACACACGGAGATGCTGCAGAGGGAGTGTAGGAGGCAGTCTGAAAAGGTCAGGAACCAATACTCAATCTCATTTCCTTTCCTTTCCTTTCCTTTCCTTTCCTTATTTCCTTTTTCCTCTGGTATCCTCCTGTTGTCTCATCTTGTCTCCTATCTTCTCTTTTCTTGTTGCCTCTCCTCTCCTCTCCCATATCTCCTCCTCGTCCTCCTCTTCCCTGGTTTTCTTCTCTCGTCTCCTCCCATGATTCCTCCTCTCCTTTCATCCCTTATTTCATGTCCTCTTCCCTTGTTTCCTCCTCCCATCTCCTCCCTTGAGTCCTCTCCTCTCCTCTCCTCTCCTCCTTTTTTATCTCCTCCTCATCCTCTTATCTCCTCTTCCCTTGATTCCTCTTCTCCTTTCATCCCTTATTTCATCTCCTGTCCTCCTTCCATCTCCTCCCTTGTGTCCTCTTTCCATCCTCTCCTCCTTTGTTACCTCCTCTCCTTTCACCTCTTATCTCCTCTCCTCTTCTCCTTTTCCTTCTCCTCTTGTCTCCTTGATTATTCCTCTCCTCTAACTCCTCTCCTCTCTCTCTCAGTTGGGGAAGAACGTTGAAGCGATCAGTCTGATCTACGACTGTGAAGGACTCGGACTGAAACACATTTGGAAACCAGCCATAGAAACTTATGGCGAGGTTCGTCAGCCAATCATAACCTCATAATAACAGATAATTAACAGATAATTAACAGATAATTAGGTGATTTAATCTGATCATCGCTGCGTTCCTCTCGTGCAGATCCTCACCATGTTTGAAGAAAACTATCCGGAGGGTCTGAAGCGAGTGTTTCTGATCAAAGGTGCGTCAGCAGGACGTTTGTGTTTTTATATATTTTTGTTTTGTTGCTGATTTTCTGTCTCTGCTGCAGCTCCCAAAATGTTCCCGATGGCCTACAACCTCATCAAACACTTCCTGTGTGAGGAAACGCGACGCAAGATCATCGTCTTAGGAAGTAAGGCGACCGCCAAACACCAAACGTTCCTCGATGGATTGTCCAGTTTCTCTAAATCGTTCGTTAAATTTGTCTCTTTAGGTAACTGGCAGGAAGTGTTACGTAAACACATCGATCCTGATCAGCTTCCTGTGGTGTACGGAGGAACCCTGACCGATCCTGATGGAGACCCTCGCTGCAGAACAATGGTGAGAGTTGTTGGAGGTGGAGGCGTGTTGGTTCGTCGTTGCGGATGGCTGAAATGTTTTGTTGTTGTTGCAGCTCAAATACGGCGGTACAGTGCCGCGGTCTTACTACGTCCAGGACTCGGTGAAGGTTCAGTACGACAGCAGCGTGACCATCAGCCGAGGCTCGATCCTCCAGCTGGAGTACGATGTTACAGCACCGAACAGCCTTCTGAGGTACAAGACAACCGGCAGCCATTTTGTTAGTTAGCCTGCTCCTGTTCTGGCACAACACTGGCTACGCTCCCCTTCAGCAAATCTCCTCTTCTTCTTCTTCTTCTTCTTCCCGGTGGTCAAAAACGCCTGTGGTACAAACGCACTTCCTTGGTGCTCTGAGCTCACAGTCTGGCTAACACACTGAGCTAATATTAGCTAACAGCAGCTAACAAACTGAGCTAACACTAGTGAACAGCAGCTAACAAACACAGCTAACATTAGTAAACTACAGCTAACAAACTGAGCTAACACTAGTGAACAGCAGCTAACAGACACAGCTAACATTAGCAAACTACAGCTAACAAACTGAGCTAAAATTAGCAAACAGTAGCTAACAAACTGAGCTAACATTAGCAAACAGTAGCTAACAAACTAAGTTAACATTAGCAAACAGTAGCTAACAAACTGAGCTAAAATTAGCAAACAACAGCTAACAAACTGAGCTAACATTAGCAAACAGCAGCTAACAAACTAAGTTAACATTAGCAAACAGCAGCTAACAAACTGAGCTAAAATTAGCAAACAGCAGCTAACAAACTGAGCTAACATGAGTGAACAGCAGCTAACAAACTAAGTTAACATTAGCAAACAGCAGCTAACAAACTGAGGTAACATTAGCTAACAGCAGCTAACAAACTGAGGTAACATGAGCTAACAGCAGCTACAGTTTACTTCACTGTCCATCAGGAAACTCTGTAAATCACAGAGAGTTGAGGCGGAGCAGCCGGAGGACATCAGAGGGAAAACCAGAAAACATTTTCTCCATAAAATATGATCCAGTTTCACCAAAATCAGTGAAATAGTTGGTGGTGTGTGACTTAGTGCCGTAAAGCGTTACGTACTTCTCCCGACCCGGAGCCCAAAGTTACATATTGTGAGAACAGACGTACGGATGACAGAGACACCATTCACCTGATTACAGGTCAGTAAACTGTGTTTTCTTGCCAGGTGGCAGTTTGCCAGCGATGGGGCAGATATCGGGTTCGGAGTGTACAGACAGACTAAAGAGGGCGGCGGGCAGAAAGTTGCTGAGATGTTACAGATTCTGCCCAGCGAACGCTACAACGCACACCTGGTCCCTGAAGACAGCTGCCTCACCTGCTCCGAGCCCGGAGTCTGTAAGTCACCACACACTACTGCTCATTACATTTGGACGAAGCAAGGCTAGCTGTTTCCCTCTGTTTCCAGTCTTTATGCTAAGCTAAGCTAACCATTGCCTGGTTGAAGCTTCATATCAACAGTTGCAGGATGCTCGCTGTTGATAACTTCACTCTTCCTCCTGTGCAGACGTGCTGTGCTTCGATAACAGCTACAGCATCCTTCAGTCGAAGAGGGTGAGCTACAAAGTCGAGGTTCTTCCTCCTTCGGACGGGCCGACGCAGAGTCCTTGCAGCAGAGGCGACGGGAGGCTGCAGTGATCGAGTCCACCCGATCAGTCAACGACATTTCTCTGTATTAGTTTGTAATCTGTCATTAGTATATGGTAATTTGATTAAAATAGTATCTTAACGACAGGCTGGAAATCAGTTTCACTGCCCTCTTTGGTTCATAGTTTCATGTCTGTGGCTGTAACCACACCCAACATTCAGTGACTATCTCTAATTTATTACAGAAACCAGGTTTCTCGTTTAAAAAATCAATTACCTGGAAAAAAAACACAACATAACTCATGGAAAACCTTCATTTAAAGGAAATTTATATGGAAAAAGTGGTATTTTAAATTACAGATTGTTAATTTTACAGTAAAACGCTGTAATATTTAATTTTATACAGCATTTATACAGTATTTTCATGTGGATTACACGGCAAAGCGACGTTTGTTCTGATAAAAACAAACAAACTTGTATTTAGATAGTAAAATATGGAATAAAACTCCAACATTAAATATAAAAAAATCAACAGTACTACTATCCTTTTACCGTAAAGTTAGAAAAAGTTTAATTACAGTTTTATGAGTTTTTTACCATAAAAATCAATAATACAAACTGTAACAGACATATATTCAACATAATGACACAAAATGTGAATTTTACTGAATAAAAAAATGAAAAAACTAAATAATAATAATAAGTTATAGAACAAAGTTGGGATAAATCAACTTAAACTAACGTAAAATTCTATTAAAAACACGTTATTCTTCTTTAAAGAGTTAAACGTACATTTTGACAGTTTTTTTTTTTACATGTTTTTAGTTTTAATATATTTGAGAGTTGTTAAATTCGTATAAAAATCCAGTGAAATTGGAGCGTGTCAACACACTGAGTGATGTCACACAGTACTGGAGTACACTTCTACATCACTGCAGCACATCGAGACGTTGAACCACCAGAGGGCAGCGAAAACGAGATTTTCTGCTGGTGTTAAGCCGCTCTTTAAGATTTCACATTTATTTATGAATATGTGAACAAAAGATGAGTCATGATGTGCTGTTGTGTAAAAAAATGTACAGTGTCTGACTCGGATAATTCAAAACAACAACAACAATGAGGTGAAGTTTATTTTGAAAGAACTCGTTTCGCCAGCATTTCAAAGAAAAACGTTAACGGTATAATCTCGTCATTTAACGTTCAAGCATCGCTTTCTTTCAAAATGGAGTAAAGTTACTTTAACAGGTCATTTATCAGGAGGATTCCTGTCAGTAATTAAACAATCGTGCTGCTCGTGATGTTTGATTTGACCTTTATTGTTACAGTGTATAAATGATGTCGATAATAATCGTATACGTGATGTATAAATGCAGCTGTAAACAGATGACAGACAAAATAAGATGATTTATTTTTAATTTATAAAAACTCTTCATTTACATTCAGTTTGTACTTCAATGTTTAAAGGATGAAATCATGTACTGGTAAGAATTATTATTGTTTTTGTGTCACAACAAACCAATAAATTAATTCTTTTGACTTCATTTTTATCGCATCATAGAACAACAGTATCAAACATTACAGGGAATAAATGATTGTGACAGACACAGACGCACTGTGACTCCATAGAAGTGACATATTTTATGGATATTTCATTTTATTTTGAAAGTTTAACAATAACATGAGTTCCTACGCCACTCAGTCTGCTAAATGTATCTTATTGTGACTTCGATCTTGATTTGAAAACCTGTTAAAAAACATGAAAAATAATAGTCTGAACTATGTTTTCATGCAGATATGATCACCTGAAAATAAGAATATTTTTGTTTTTGTTACTTGAAAATTCTCCTTTTATATTTACAGTGAGAGCGGGTCCTCTTCAACAGAGGCCGCCATGTTGAAACGCCGTGTTTCTACGGTAGCCCAGAGCAGACAAACTAAATACTGACTCTAGACAGGGTCCTTAAAGTGTTCCTTTACACGATGAAGGTGAGGGTGATGTGAGGAGATTGCAATGCAGCGATTAGTCCACTAGACGCAACTAAATTCTACACACTGGACCTTTAACCCGGCCCATAACGGACTCGATTACACAATCAAAAACACCTTTTTTTTCCCAGCAATAGCACACCTGTCTTATAAACTGCATTATAATGATGCATCCATCCATTATGTCATGGTGGAGCTGGAGCGAGAGGCGGGGTACATCCTTGGACAAGCCGGCAGTTTATCGCAGGGCACATAGAGACAAACAGCCACATTCACACCTATACGGACAACTGACAGCAGGAGAACATGCACGGACAGCTGAGGTTCAAACCAGCAACCTTCTGTGTACATATGATACACACATACATTATGATGTGTTTTTTGGATCTTTAGGGTCACAAACATTCAACATGAACACTGGACGGGAACGAGGTGACAAACTAGTTCCAACTAAATCTGTCAGATGAGACAATGATGAAGATAAATATGAAGCTGTGTGAGACGTGAACTCGAACATGAGCTGAAGATCTTCAGTGTTCACACAGGTCTGTCCACCAGGTGTCAGTGTGAGGACAGAGGAAGAAGAGCTTACTGTCTGTTACATAACTGCAGATCACTGAATATTAGGACCTATAATGATGATTAAATAAATAAAATAATGATTATTAAATATTAAAACACGAGTTCACAGGACAGAGCTCCAGTTTAACACAATCAAACAATAAAAAATGAAAGAGCTTCATCCAATTTGACTGATTAATTATTATTATTACTATTATTATTGTTGTTGTTGTTGTTGTTTTCAGCTGCAGAGCTCAGTTGGAGGAATTGCTGAGTGTCTCTGGGCTCGGTGCCAGAGGGGTGGTGCAGGATGGATGGATGGATGGCGGGGTGAGGAAGGGTGAGGAAAGGTGCTGATGGGGGGGGGGGGGTGCACAGATGCCATGTGCCTTTTACATAACAGCAGCTGGCTCCGGATACAATTGGATGAGAAACCGCTGGCAGCAGCAGCAGCAGCAGCGTCCCTCCGCCGTGTGTGCCGCATTGCCCCGAGCCTGGAGGGAGGAGGGAGGGAGAGGTGCGGGGAGATGCGGGGTGGTGACGCAGGGTGCGTGAATCAGCGTGCATGTTTGTCTCCACTGCATCAAAATAAACGTGCATAAAAAAATAAAATAAAAAAAAGAGGGGGTTTGTTTATTAGCTCTACCTGCCGCTGTCCGGTAGGCGGTGATAATAACAGAGGGGGGGTGTGTTTGTTTGTGTGCGTGACGGGGCGGAGGGGAGGTGGGCGGAGCCGCTCGGACATGAGTAAATGACGTCAGCCCGCAGGTCGCCCGAGCAGTGAAACAAACATGGCGACAGAATGGAGCGGGCAGCAGGGTTACATTCTCACCGTCATCATCTTCCTGTGGAGCGCCGTCGGTGGTCGCACGGAGACGGCGGCCGGAGTGAGCGGGGGCGCCGGCGGCGGCAGCGGCGGCGGCGGTGCTGGTGGAGCCGCCGGTGGCGGCCGGGGCAGCGGCGGGAGCCAGGTGCTCGGCATGCGGTTGGAGAGGAGCGACAAGCCGGCGAGCACCAATGACGACGGTGTCATCCAGGTGACCGAGGAGAGCTCCGTGCAGCTCCGGTTCTACGGGGTGCAGCTCCACTCGGGCGCCTGGACGCAGATCCGCTTCACGGAGCTCACAGACGGGGGAGGAGGAGGAGGTGAAGCGGAGGATGAGGAGGAGGCGGCGGCGGCGGCGGCTAGAGGAGGAGGCAGCGGCATGATGGAGGCTCCCGACAGGACTTGTGTTGATTTCACGAAGGACATCATCGTCGGGAGCTTCATGAACGTCACCAGTCGGGGCACGTCGGGGCTCCTCACCCTGCACATCAAGCCGCTCCGCAAGAGCGAGCCGCAGAAGGAGTACGCCCTGTGCACGCCGGGCGCGGAGGGCAGCGGCGGAGGGTGGGTGCTGCTGGGGGACAGTGATGGCAGGATGCTGGTGGTGGAGGAGAAGAAGTCCCTGCTGCCCCTGTGGCTGCAGATCATCCTCATCTGCGGCCTGCTGGTGCTCTCTGGGATGTTCAGCGGGTTGAACCTCGGGCTGATGGCGTTGGACCCCATGGAGCTCCGCATCGTCCAGAGCTGTGGCACCGACAAGGAGAAGAAATACGCCCGGAAGATCGAACCCATCCGCAGCAAAGGGAACTACCTCCTCTGCTCTTTGCTCCTGGGGAACGTCTTGGTGAACACCACCCTCACCATCCTCCTGGATGACCTGATCGGGTCAGGGTTGGGCGCCGTGGTGGCCTCCACCATCGGGATCGTCATCTTCGGCGAGATCGTCCCCCAGGCGCTGTGCTCCCGTCACGGGCTGGCCGTGGGCGCCAACACCATCACGGTGACCAAGTTCTTCATGTTCCTCACCTTCCCGGTGTCGTTCCCCGTCAGCAAGCTGCTGGACGTCCTGCTGGGTCAGGAGATCGGCACCGTCTACAACCGGGAGAAGCTGGTGGAGATGCTGAAGGTGACGGAGCCGTACAACGACCTGGTGAAGGAGGAGATGAACATGATCCAGGGCGCCCTGGAGCTCAGGACCAAAACCGTGGAGGACGTGATGACCCCTCTGGGGAACTGCTTCATGATCCAGGCGGACGCCGTGCTGGATTTCAACACCATGTCCGAGATCATGGAGAGCGGCTACACCCGTATCCCGGTGTACGACGACGAGAGGTCCAACATCGTGGACATCCTGTACGTGAAGGATCTGGCCTTCGTGGACCCGGACGACTGCACCACTTTGAAGACCATCACCAAGTTCTACAACCACCCAGTGCACTTCGTGTTCCACGACACGAAGCTGGACGCCATGCTGGAGGAGTTCAAGAAAGGTGCGTTTGATTATTCTCCAATAATCGATCAGAAAACGATGAAGAATGTTGATTTGTTTTCGTCCACAGCTTCCCGTCACGGAGAACTCAAAGAAACCGGAAAACGCTCACACGTGAGACGATTAATCGTTTATCAGACGAGTTGACGACTAACCGATCGATCGTTTTTCAGGTTTCTCAGCTGATCTCAGTTCATCTCCACCCTCCACCCTCTGTCTGTATCGATCAGCGTATTGACGGGTGGAACATGGCAGCCTACATTCAAACATGCAACATCCACAAACAAATATCCAGCCTGAGAGAGAGAGAGAGATACTTTTACTTGAGTAAAAGTACTAACACAACACCGTGGGAACGCAGAGTAATCTCAGAAATACTTAAAAACATATTATACAATCAAAAATATGACAGATTTTCAAAATAAAATACAGTAAACTGAGGTCAAACAAACTGTTCAAGGACTCTAGGCTTTAAAATAAACCTCCGCCTGCCTGCATGAACTCGTCTGCAGCTGATCAGGGTCGACCTACGCCGCTGGACTTTAATGTCTGTCACGATAGTGGGACTATTTTATGAGGCGGCGTAAAAAGTTTGAGGGACTCTGACCCGATGAGAGAATCTAAAACTTTAGAATAAAGATTTTAAAACGGGAGTTAGACGAGCTCTCTGCCTGGTCTTCGTCAATACTCGGGCTGCAGAGTTTAGTGCAAGTACAAACTATAGAAGTATTATCAAGTAAAAGTACTCGCAGTACTCGAGTAGTTTCAAAACAAACACAAGGATCAACCGTTCACTGCGTACGGCTGTTAGAAACCAATACACAACCAATAACTAACAATCAGACAACCTTACCAGTTACCTAATGTTTCTTTAGCGTTGTCATAATGTTGTTTTTATGTTTATATTTGAGTGCACACGCGTGTAGAAGTATGTCAGACGTGTGTTTTGTAGTCTATCTTCTGAATTTTGTAGTTTTTTTTACCACAGAATTCTCCTTCACGTCTTTCCTTCACCTCGTGACCTTTCCCATCAAGGTCAAGGAGAAGTGTTTAGGAAAGGACACAGGACACAGGAGACAGTGAAGTGAGGAAACTTAAAATTTAGTAAGCATAAAGTATATTTACTCAAGTTGTGTACTCATTTTGAGGTAATTTACACAAGTATTTTTAATTTTTTGTGTAGATTCAGATTAATAACGTCAAATCAACACGTAAGTTATGAATTATTATTACATTACTGTAGTTTATAAAGTCAATTAGCTCCACCTTTACCAGCTGCAGTGTTAAATACACATGATTTACATTCATGCATCAGTAATTTATAATCCAATTATACCCAGAAAACAGCTGGATCCAGACAGAAGACTTGAGATTAGGGCAAAAACGGTGAAATCAGGACGTTCTACTCAGACAAAACCATGAAGATTATGTGACCCACTTTGTGTTTGGACCCACATTACGTGGTATTTCTATTCACTCATTGGACACGTCCTCTAATCTCACACAGCGCCGACGATCGCAGAGCGGGAACTAATCAGTGAAATCAGCTGCTGTGTCATAACGTTTGATGGGATGAAAATCTGCACGTTTCAGGCGCTCGGGATTAGTGCCGTGAAATCTCAGGGCTGATATCCACACCGCAAATACAAAGCCGGTGTCAACAGCAGCGGCGTTAACCTGCGGCGAGTTAAAGCTTATGATGATGTGACACAGGACGATGTGTCAGCACTTCAATACTCACTGCAAAAAGAGTAGTACAACTTCTACTCTGGTTATTTATAGCTCTTATGTCATCGTTAATTCATCACAAACTATCAGAGACAAACATCATCGATCGTGTCCAATCAGACGACAAACCTCTTGTTTACGTAGAAATTCATATATTTTTTTGTGATTTATCACCCCCAGTTTCAGAGTGTAATCCCACTGTGGTAAATATGTTCAGCTGTACTCGAGTATTGGTTCTGATTACATTCCTTATGGTCAAAAACTAGCGAGTCGACAACTTTGCTGTTCTGTTCTGTCCGTTATCTTATACCTCTGTTAGTTCCGTTAGCTGTTAGCTCTGTTAGTTCCAAGAGCTTATAGCTCTGTTAGTTCCGTTAGCTTTTAGCTCTGTTAGTTCCGTTAGCTTTTAGCTCTGTTAGTTCCGTTAGCTGTTAGCTCTGTTAGTTCCGTTATCTTATACCTCTGTTAGTTCCATTAGCTGTTAGCTCTGTTAGTTCCGTTAGCTGTTAGCTCTGTTTGTTCCATTAGCTGTTAGCTCTGTTAGTTCCGTTATCTTATACCTCTGTTAGTTCCATTAGCTGTTAGCTCTGTTAGTTCCGTTATCTTATACCTCTGTTAGTTCCATTAGCTGTTAGCTCTGTTAGTTCTGTTAGCTGTTAGCTCTGTTAGTTCCGTTAGCTTTTAGCTCTGTTAGTTCCGTTAGCTTATAGCTCTGTTAGTTCCGTTAGCTGTTAGCTCTGTTAGTTCCGTTAGCTTTTAGCTCTGTTAGTTCCGTTAGCTTATAGCTCTGTTAGTTCCGTTAGCTGTTAGCTCTGTTAGTTCCGTTAGCTTATAGCTCTGTTAGTTCCGTTAGCTGTTAGCTCTGTTAGTTCCGTTAGCTTATAGCTCTGTTAGTTCCGTTAGCTGTTAGTTGTGTTAGCACTGTAAGCTCCTTTAGTTCCGTTACTTGTTAGCCCTGTTAGCTGTTTTAGTTCCATTTGCTGTTAGCTCTGCTAGTTCCATTAGCTTATACCTCTGTTGGTTCCGTTAGCTGTTAGCTCTGTTAGTTCCTTTTATTTCACCAAGCTCTCGCCAACCACTAAAAGTCATCCCAGATTTACTCTTGCTTCTTGCTCGTTCAATCCTTATTTTCTCTTCTTAGCTTCCTCCGTCAACGTCCTCTTCGTTATTTTCCCCTCTGCCATTATGTCCATAGAGGCTGCTGAGCCTCTGTGCAATACTAGCTAATATTGAACACTAAACTATAAACACTAACACTCCCCCGGTGCTCTGAGCTCACAGAGCTAACATGAGCTAACAGCAGCTACAGTTGGCAGCAGATTACTTCACTGTCCGTCAGGAAACTCTGTAAATCACAGAGAGTTGAGGCGGAGAAGCCGGAGGACATCAAGTTATGAGTCGGCCCGGCACGTGAACGCTCGTTTTCGTCACGACCAAACGCAGAACCGGGCCTGTTGGCGTTGTTGTGTAAAGTCACAGCGTTGTAGCCGGCAGCCATGATGACTCACCTCTCATCATCATCATCATCAGCTGAACACACTGACCTGATGTTAACTGTGTTTCCTCTAAACTCTCAGAGGTTACGGTCAGTAAAACTGCAGCAGGTTCACATTAACGACTTGCGTACGCGTTCAGCAAGACCTCGGGATGCTTACGATCCTTTCCTATCAATAATACGACCTGCGGTTTGGCAGTTGTGGTCTCTTGTTTGAAGGTGAACTTTCAAGGCTTCCTGACACCGGCTACCGGTTGTCTACAGAGTTTATTTTAAGATTTTATTGATGACTTATAAAGTCCTGAGAGGCCCTGAGCTCATCTTTTAGCGTTTCTATGTCGCGTCTCGCTTCCTGAGATCCTCAGATCAGTCGTTCCTGGTTGTTCCTCGCCTCCCCATTGAGATTAAAAACCTCTTTTTCAAGGGAGTCCTGCTCGTGACAGTCCACCACCACCAACAACAACATATAACATCCCAAAAAAATCAGTTCGAGGACAGATCTGAATAATCCAATATCGGTTAAAAGGTAGTAACAACTCAGCTCTTTCCACCAAACGCTGAACATGTGGCTTAAAAAAGTCATCGATTTATCCCTTTCAATGGTGGAGATATCTCAGTCCGTAGGGATCTGGCTTGGAACCGGAGGGTGGCCGGTTCGAGTCCAGCACGGACCAAAGTATGGAGGGTGCCAGTTGACCTCCTGGACCACTGAAGAGTTATTCTGTGGTCACTCTTGGCATTAAAAAAACAACGTACACTTGGTTTTGTCAGCCTTGAGAGCAAGTTTCAGTTGAGACGAAGTTTCCTGTAACGTAACCTGTAAGGTAAACGACGGTATCGTCAGCATAGAAACACACTTTGCAAGACTATGAATGACTTCTCTGAAGAGATTAGAGCTGCAAACGTGTCTCGTCTTTTCAAAATCACTTCTCTAAAAGGGTTTTCGGTTGATCTTTTTATTATCTACGTCACATTTTATTGATTTATTGCTGGTTTGTTTCATTGTAGAGCTCTTTGTAACCGCGTTGCAGCCACCAGAGACCTACATGCATACACACTAAGCCTGGACAGAAGCAGTCTTATACGTTTATTTTAATGACCACCGCTCAGGAGAACAGTGCCAGGAAAGGATTAATGTGTTGTTTCTTTCTGCTCAGCCTCCCCCTCTCTCTTGTCTTTATCTCGTTTTGGCAGCTCTTAGTCCAGTCTGAGCTATATTAAGGCATCAATCTCTCCCTCTCTGCGGTCAGGATAAATCCTCTGACAGATCGAACAGCACTACAGCTGCAAGAAAGGATGTTTTCATCGAGCTTGGGATGAATCTGTTTGAGGACGTCCCGTCAAACTTTAGATGCTGTCCTACTTCCCTGACAGTTGATTTCCTAACAGCCTAGTTTGTGGGGATGTTTGTTTCAGCAGTGCGCTCACTCACGGCTGGTTGTAACCTTCATTCGATCTCTCTCCCGTCCCGTCCAGGTAAATCCCACCTGGCCATCGTCCAGAAAGTCAACAACGAAGGGGAGGGAGATCCTTTCTACGAGGTGCTGGGATTGGTCACTCTGGAGGACGTCATCGAGGAGATCATCAAGTCAGAGATCCTGGACGAGTCTGACCTTTACAGTGAGTCAGCGCCCGCCGCCATGGCACAGATACGAACGTCATCCGTACGCACAAACAAACACACACACACACACACACACGGTGGTAAATAAACGGATATCCTGAAGACGATAAACCTCATGACGAACAACCACTAGTACGGGTGAAATTCAGGAGTGGTCCACGCCTCTCGTAGTCTCTGATATTCGTACATACGTGTGCTTTTCTACACATGTAATAATGACAATTTGTAGTTTTATATAACTCCCTATAAACCTGGAAATGGTAGTTTTTAAACCTGGAAACTGTAGTTTTTGGAAATTGTAGTTTTTAACCCTGGGAATTGTAGTTTTAAACCTGGAAATTGTAGTTTTTAAATTTGGAAATTGTAGTTTTTGTTGAATTTATTTGTTTAGATTAACCAGTTCAAATTAATCAGTAAACTTCAGGTGCTCGTAAGGGGATTGTATTACCTTGGGACAGAACCAGGCTAACTGTTTCCCCTTGCCCCCAGTCTTTATGCTAAGCTAAGCTAAGCTAAGCTATGGTGGACTCTGCCACTACCAATATTAATGTTAATGTTGTTTATCTGCCGTGTTTCTGTTCCCCTGCAGCCGACAACAGAAACAGGAAAAAGGTGGACCCCAATAAAAACAAGCCCGACTTCTCGGCCTTCAAGAGTGACGCCGACAGTAAAGTGAAGATCTCTCCTCAGCTCATGCTGGCGGCTCATCGTTTCCTGGCTACAGGTGAGCTCTGAGGAGGAGGAGGCGGCGGCTAATCTGTCATTCAGCATACTGTGTCTCTGCAGCCTCTGGTGGATTAACGCCAGTCACTCTGGGACTGATACGTGGTGACCTTGGTGTGAACTCTTGATCTGAAATGCAGTCATTTATATTTACTTTCTAGCTAAATGACTGAGTTTAAGAATATTTAAAAATTTATATTTAAAGCATGCATAGTAATAAAGGTTTTGGGTGTCAGACCACTGGCAGACTACTGCCCCAAATCCTCCCCATAAACCAACACCACGAAGTAACCAACATGGGCCCCGTCTTAGCTTCAGTTACAGTTATGTAGTGTTGCACACTATACTGACATTTGATTTTCCCTTCCCCCGTGTCGCCCCTTTCCTCCCCCCCAGAGGTGACCCTGTTCAGCCCGTTCCAGATCACGGAGAAAGTCCTGCTGAGGATCCTCAGACACCCGGACGTTATCCAGGATATCAAGTTCAACGACAGCGACAAACGTTCGCCGCAGCACTTCCTCTACCAGAGAGGAAAACCCGTCGACTACTTCGCCCTCATCCTGCAGGTACGAACGCTCAAAGTCAACGATCTGATGGTGGTTAATATGTTTAATGTCATCGGATAAACAGCTTATTCATGTCCTAAAGAAGGAGACAACGTGCTTAATTAAAAAGCAGTAATCGTCTGACCACTGACGGAAACGTTCGTGTTCACACTTCGATGTGAAAGCTGAGCAGCTCCGGCTGCTCGAAGCGTCATAATGAAGTCAGATTAGACGACGGCCGGTCGACCTGTTTTTAAACTGGTGACAAACACGAGTTTATCTCGGGTCACCGCGTCAGTCTGGAGGACTATTAACACACATGCAGGTCGACCTTTTAAGACTCGCCTGACTTTAATGAACATAAGTGGATTTAAAAAAACAACCAGGATGTTTTTATTCTTTGTCACAGTTGGGAGTCAGTCGACCGGGTTGGGTCACGGTGTCGTCAGGTTCAGCAGGCCGTCGCAGCTCGCAATTCACTGATTATCAATATTGTATCGATATTGAATGTTTGAAAACAATCCAAAATATTTATATTAACTTTTAAATATTGCGGCTGATCTAAAAATTGACATTATCAGCGGACCTGAGGCGTGCTGAATGAAGCCCGGGTGCTCAAACGAGCCACCCACCTGTCAATCAAAGCGTCCACGCTCTTAATCCTGCATAACTTTAAGCCTTAATATAATCTGAACAGGTGAGTTGTATAAAAATTCACCCTCAGTACAGTTGTCATGAACAGGGAAATTAGCTATAGAGACCAAAACTGTTTTTTGTACCAGGCTGTAAACATGTTTATTTCTGCTGTGAAGTTGGACATTTTAACATGGGGACTTATGGAGACTGACTCACTTCTGGAGCCAGCCTCAAGTGGACGACAAGAGGAACTGCAGTTTTTTTTTGGTACCAAACTTTAAAGCCACGGAGGTTGCTGCTTAGAAGGTGGACATTGTTTCGTCATAGTAATAATTTTATATTCAGGACAGCAGGAGGTGATTTTAGGTGACCCACATTATGATGAGTCTGTGGTTTATCAGCACAGGTAACCGTCACACACCTAGAGGAATAAATTCAGCCTGAATGAGGTCAGAAGTAACTTAAAGTCGTCTGTGGAGCCTCTGACACACGTTATGTTTGTGTTTATGAACATTAAAACAGAGTTTCACGTCCTCTCTCTCTGCCTGCTGCAGAGGATTTACTGTCCTCTCTTCTTCGTTCATCCCTAAACTCCCCTCTGCTATTTATTTCTCTCTCCATATGTCCCTCTGTTGATTTCTAACGTCGCTCGCCGTCTCCTCTCATCTGCTTTTCTTCTTTTCAGCCCTCCTTAACCCTTCAATCCCCTCGATTTGTCTCCGTCTTATGTAAGAGGATCTATTAGTGAAGGTCGTCATGCAGAGCGAGGAGCCCCTCTGACACATCAATGATCACACAACAACTATTTAAAGCCCCCCGCATGAGTATATTTAGATTATAATGCAGGTTTGTTAACAGCTACGCTGAGCTGAGCTCCTGGTTTGTTTCTAAAAACAGCTTCTCTGCACATCGTTTCAAGAATATTTAAAATTAGAGAGCACTATTTGATGCAATACTGCCTCAATAGTTAGTTAATTAATCAATTAGACGACTGACAGAACGTTTATCTGTTACAGTTTGATAAAAATTAATCTTTATTTTCAAGTTCTAGTTTCTCTGATGTGAAGATTTTCTGCTTTCTTGCTCAGTTAATTAAGAAAATAATGGATATAATCAACCCAAGCAGCAACCTCCGACCAAAAATTGCAGTTCCTCTTGTCGTCCACTTGAGGCTGGCTCCAGAAGTGAGTCAGTCTCCATAAGTCCCCATGTTAAAATGTCTCAACTTCACAGCAGAAATAAACATGTTTACAGCCTGGTACAAAAAACAGTTTTGGTCTCTATAGCTAATTTCCCCGTTCATGACAACTGTACTGAGGGTGAATTTTTATACAACTCACCTGTTCAAATTATATTAAGGCTTAAAGTTATGCAGGATTAAGAGCGTGGATGCTTTGATTGACAGGTGGGTGTCGTCACAGATGGCTTGTTTGAGCAACCAGGCGTCATTCAGCCCGCCTCAGGTCCGCTGATGATGTACATCTTCATTGTCCGGGTATTTTCTGACTACATTTATGGTTCCCAAGTACCAATACTGATCATCTGTGGGGAAACAGAACAACAGCTTCTGTCCAAACTTTAATTGAACGTGTTGCAGGTGTCAAATTCATCAGTTTGAACGTTAAAACAATAAAATATTCACTTAATTATCAGTCGAAAAGGATTTTTACATCCTGTTTTTACCCAGCGTCCAAACTTTTTGTTGAATTGTGGTCATATATCTTCATTATCAGGCTGCACACACACATCTGGTCTGTCATACACCGTCTCTATCACCTCCTCTAAATAAATGTTGGTTTATCGTGTCCGTTCTGTTTGGAAGTGTGTGTTTGTACATGGAGGCTGTTGTTGTTGACACCTGAGGTGTGGATAAAGTGACTTCAGACACTCAGCGTGCAACCCGAGCGCAGATGCTCCTGTTTCAACGCTGAAATACATACGTGTGCGTGTGTGTGTGTGTGTGTGTGGTAAAGAGACACTGGACCAGAGCACCTGTGGGGGGATGTAATATTTATAGGGCAGTGTTTCTGTTACCTGCCACAGGAGACGACTCCTGGATTTTCGCACAGCTGAGCTTCCTGACCGACTCACACACTCGAGTGTGATGTACACGGTCACGCCGGTATTTTTGTGATTTAGCACCTCAGTTTCCACACTGTGGTAAATATGGACCGCTGTACACATGTATTTGTTCTGCCAAACATCAACAAGGTCAACAACACAAGACATAGCAGCCAGCTAATATTACTGACTAGTCCAACAGCAGTCAGCCCAGCTCAGCGTCTGTCTTTCAGCCTTTTATTTCACCAAGCTCTCACCAACCACTAAAAGTCAGTCCCAGATTTACTCTTGACCTCTGTCAACATCCTCTTCAGTCTCTTCCCCCCTGCCATTATGTCCATAGAGGCTGCTGAGCCCGGTTATATTGCTCAGCTCCTGTTCTGGCACAACACTGGCTCCGCTCCCAGCCAGCATTCCTGTAAACCTCTTCTTCATCTTCCTGGTGGTCCAAAACGTCTGTGGTGCAAACACCAACACTCCCCTGGTGCTCTGAGCTCACAGCCCGGCTAACAAACTGAGCTAATAGCAGCTACAGCTGTCAGCAGTTTACTTCACTGTCCATCAGGAAACTCTGTAAATCACAGAGAGTTGAGGCGGAGCAGCCGGAGGACATCAGAGGGAAAACCAGAAAACATTTTCTCCATAAAATATGATCCAGTTTCACCAAAATCAGTGAAATAGTTGGTGGTGTGTGACTTAGTGCCGTAAAGCGTTACGTACTTCTCCCGACCCGGAGCCCAAAGTTACATAGTGTGAGAACAGACGTACGAATGACAGAGACACCATTCACCTGATCACAGGTCAGTGTAGATCAACAGGAGGTAAAAGTTGTTCTAATGTTGATTTAAACAAAATGTCTCTGTGTTTTTTGTTTTTTTTGTTTTTGTGTTTCAGGGACGGGTGGAGGTTGAAGCCGGAAATGAAAACATGAAATTTGAAACCGGTCCGTTCTCATACTACGGAGTCATGGCACTGAGCTCGCCATCACTGGGTAAGACTTACTGTACACACACACACACACACACACACTCACGATACAATGAATTTCTTTCAAATACAAACACTGCAACACTGTATGAGACACGCTGACTGTGTCAGACTCTGTACATTAGTTACATTTATTCATTATTAATAGGCAGGAACACTTGAAGTCACTGTGTCTCTTTTTAAAGGCTGAGGTCAGTGCGGTGGAGAAAGAGAAAGACACTCTGTAGGTTGTTTGTTTTGTGATTATAGCGATTGTATGGAAACATGTTGCTGCACTGTGATGAAAAATATCAGCTCAGTGCCTAGTGGTACTAGGCAGTGTTTGTGGCAACTTATATGAGGAAAGATCTTCGAATTTATGTGGTAAAGTCGGCGCAACTCTGGCAGTCCCCCCTGACGACTCTTCGGCGAACTCTCCCCCAGAAAACAACCTCTGTCTGGGCAGAGAGAGCCGGTTAAGTCCCTCTGTTTATGTACAGCGATTATATGATGAGTCCCCCACATTGTTATAACAAGCAACATTAATGTAGTAGTAGGTAGTGTCTTTGGCAACCTACATGAGAAAAAACGACGACTCTTCGGCGAACTCTCCCCCAGTAAACGGCCTTCGTCTACAGCTACTGTGGGGGTCTAGAGGGTAAATTTCATAATTGATTAACATCCATCTATCTTTTATTTACCTATACAAGCTTATCCTGTCATTCATATTTTCAGGCTGTTTTTATTGTTTATTTATTTATTATTTGTCTTAGAAAGTCGCCATAAATGAGAAACAATCCGAATTAATCGAAATAATTTGAGACGTTCTTTCTGTTTTCACAAAGCGCTGTGTCACTGAGTCGGTAATAAAGCTTTGTGTTTGAGGAGACGAGCTGAAAGTCAATAAGGCTTAGTCCAAATAAAGAAACACTTACTGAAGACTGAGTGCAAAACAGTCGACAGTTGATGCCTGACCGATCGACCAGAGGAGCTAAGAGCACATCGACCCGCTGGATTTAAGTTACGAGCAAACAAAGAGTTGCTCTTGTAGATTTAAATGTTAATCTGGTTGATTGAAGATGTTTTAATGTGAATATTCATGGAGCAGAAGCTCTGCAGGTGTAAAATGAGGCAGGTGTTGGATGATGTAAGCCTACCTGAGAAGGCCTCGGTGTCAGTAGAAACAACATCCCTGCTGAGGTTAGGTGACTCAGTGTAGTCGTGACATCGGTGACTCCCAGTGGTTCAATGTCATCACTGCAGATAAAATGTCTTCTTCTGTTGTTTCTGTCTGTACTTCATGTGCACATTACGCAGCTCAGTGTCTGTGCATGTGCAGCGTCAAACGTCAAACATTTCTCATCTTAAACGCCAAATTTATGTTTTTAACTAAACTTTTTTATTTGTAGAACCATCTGCTGCGTAAAGACTGTGCCAATGGCGGCTGTGATAAAGAGACATAAATATAGAGAAAAGTCAGATAAGCCAACAGCATAGTGTATTATAATAAAGTTATTCTAGTTATTGTTGTAAAGCAGCTTTCTCATGTGATTATTGGGCTTGAATGGGATTTTATCTCAGATATATGTCATTAATTATTAATTTCTTATTGGAAATGTTTCTCTATATTTGTTAAATTATGTTTTTGCATATTTAAATAAGACTGCTGAATTTAATAATTGGAAATTTAGCAATTACCTTTCTATGAATCTCCTCAGCAATTAGCCGTTAATTGGTTAACCACCAAGAATATTTTATATTATTTATAATATTTCATACAAGACCTATTGATTAATTTGTATACACATTATGCTAAAGGCTTTACTGTGCTGTACCACATTAAGAACAAGCACCTGGCCGGATGTCCAAAGTGTGATGAGTGCCAGTCTTACCCAGTCGGTGGGCCAAATTATCGAGGTGTGTGGTTTTAAGGGATTTAAAGGGTTAGTTTGTTACCTGATGTATGTAGTATGTTATGCTGCGAAGTTCTCCGATCTATTCAGAGTCTCTCCGTCATCATTGAGTCAGGGGTCAAAATGTACCGGATAGTTACCGGTTAACGGGTGTGGGGTTAAAATTACACAAAAACTAAAGTCTTAAAAGCAAAATTAGCCAAAAACTGACGTCCCTATTCTGAATTTATATTTAAAGTCTGTGTAAAGTCAGAATAAATATGTTCTGGGTTTATTAGACCAAAGAAGAAAGTGTTATTAACCATCCAGCCAAATTTGAATGATGAAAAATATCGACAAGTTTATGAAATCAGGTGTCAAAATTTAGGTAAAAATGAATTCTCAGCTCCAGGACTGTGGGGGCGTGTCCTCTGAATGTGCTGAAGCCACGCCCACTTCCATGGGAGCAGGTCGAGCGGCCATTTTGAAGCGACTGAAACGTGTCAGACGAGTTCAGAAAATGACATGACTAACTTTGAAACACTCTGAGCTGAGATGAATTCATCTCTATCTTCTCTGCTCAGGGTGGCCTCAGCGTGTCATCGAGCCACCCTTTAAGGACCGCCCACAAAATCCTGGACTGAAAACTGTTTGAACCTCTAACTCCACATTTCAGTAATATATTGTAAGTCTTTTCCCGTGTTTTCGGCAACTATTTTCCAACATATGTAATATATTTAGAAAGAAATTTCAGAATTGCCTTTACACAGACTTTAATTTGATCAGTTCCCTTTTTTTTAAGGATGTTGTAGGAACGCCTCGGGACACGTTGTAGTCTTTAATAACCAAATTTGTGCAAAAGATGTTTGTTTATATAACAAGAACTGAGTATCAGTTGATGTATTATTAGATTTTTAAAACTTTATTGACGTTTGTATCAGTCAGGTTTTACTCTGAACTGCCAGCGGAAGTCACATTTCTCGCAGAAAGTTACATTTTTAATGACCCAGAACACTAAATCTTTAAAATTCTCGGGCCTCGCAGAGAGAACTGGATCATGTACAGAGCTGGTTCTGCTTCATGTCATCCCTGTATCGTCCAGTGAAACTCAAAGCAGTGTGTTCTCATTGATTTTGGCTTCTTTAGAGATTCTGACGAGTGTTTTGTTGCAGAAAACGTCATCGTAGAATATTTCTTTGTCCTGGTGCCAAAAAGTGTAAATGCACATGGACGCAGCCGGACTCCGCGATGGAGGAGTGACTCACCCTCAAACGATAAATAAACCAGCTCATCTCTCTCTTCCTCCCCCTCCTCTCTCTCTCTTTCTCTTTCTCTATCAGCCGTCACCCCTCCTCTCTCCCCGTCAGTGGCGTCTCCCCCTGCGCGACGCCTCTCTCTTAAGAGGTTTTCTCTGTTCTCTCGTTTCCCAGGTAAACACTCTCATGGGCCAGAGGAGGGAGGGAGGGTCCTCTTATTAAAAAATACTCACCATTTCCTTTTGTTTTAAATCATCTTCAGAGCCTCGATCCAGCAAGTACAGACCCAGAGTGAATGCAGACGGAGATTTTAATGATTTCCAAGCAAACGCTGGAACTTTTTGATTCATTTTCGACCTCCGCAGACAAACAGGTGGATTTATAGTTTGGTTATCATGTGAAATTGTTCAATACTAGTGCTAAAACTGTGAGTTTGGGCACTGATACCAAACAGAAGAAGCAAATATGTTAAATATAGTCTAATAGGAGCATCTATACAGTGTAAAAACTGTCTAAAAGTGCCCAAATTTTAAAAAATTAAACCAGAAAAAGAACAACACAAGATCATGAACTTGATTTGGATGTTCTGCTGTCAACAAAATGCCAAAAAAAAAGTACAGAACCCTTCAAATGCAAGTGATAAAAAGTCTGTAAGTATCTCAGGTTTTGGTTAAGAGTGATGGCAAAATGGACCGGCGGGTTGGTGCGGCGTCTGCAATATTCTGGAGGCTGTACCAGACCGACCATCTACGATCCAACCGGGTAGCCTGGCTTGCTGGACGGGGCTCTTGGCGTGGCCCCCTTCTTATTTTTCTAACCCCGTCACCGCCCCCTCTCCTTTAACCTCTGATCTGTGGTCATAACAACAAGATGAGCGCTGTGATCTGACCGTAGACCCCCGGTTAAAGGAAAAGTTTTGAGAAATATGCTTTTTTTTATTCCCCAGAGTTAGACGAGAAGATCGATACCACACATGTCTGTCTTTTAAAATACAGAGCAGCCAGTTAGCTTAGCTTAGCTTAGCCTAGCCTAGCTTAGCATGAAGACTGGAAACAGCTAGCCTGGCCCTGTCCAAAGTAAATAATGTTATCTTGTTTGTATAATCCACAAAAGATGTGACATGCTAATTTGTGCATTTTAGAGGCTTGCTTTTCTCTTTGTTTCCAGCCTTTATGCTAAGCTAAGCTAATGAGCTCCTGGCTCCAAAGTTGACACACAGACATGAGAGTGGTGTCAATCTTCTCGTCTAACTCTCTGGCGAAAAAGCAAATAACCACTCACGTGTCTGTCCTTTAAATACGAAGCAGCCAGTTAGCTTAGCTTAGCTTAGTCTAGCTTACCATAAAGACTGGAAACAGCTATCCTAGCTCTGTCCAAAGTTAATAGAATACTCTTGTTTGTATAATCCATAAAAAACAACAATAATATGTGATATTTTAATTGGTGCATTTTATATGTGCTGATAGGCTAGCTTTGTTGTTACCCTTGTTTCCAGTCATTATGCTAAGCTACGCTAATGAGCTGTTGGCTCCAAAGTTGCTATGCAGACATCAGGGTGGCATCTTCTTGTCTAACTCTCTGGCGAAACAGCAAATAACCACTCACATGTTCTGCCCTTTTTAAATAAGAAGAAGCCAGTTAGCCTAGCTTAGCATAGCTTAGCATAAATACCGGAAAAAGCTAGCTATTATCTTGTTTGTATAATCCATAAAAAAACCAAGACATCACATGTTAATTGGTGTGTTTTAAAGGTGCTAGAGGGCTAGCCTTTGCCCTGTTTCTAGTGTTTATGCTAAGCTAAGCTAAGCTACTTAGCTTCTGGCTCCAAAGTTGTCGCACAGACACGAGAGTGGTATCAATCTTCTCGTCTGACTCTGGCGAAAAAACCCCAAATAAGCGTATTTCCCAAAATGTTGAACTTCTCCTTAATGCACAGACGTTCTCGCCTCCAGCTGAAGTTCTGCGATCATCACCGACGCTCTCTCTCTCTCTCTCTCTTTCCTTTTTAACACCACCCTTCAAGCCAGACGACCAGGTTTTCCCACTTTTCCCGCCACTACGTCACCCTCCATGACATCACTAAAAACCAGCCAATGAGAGACGGTCCTGTTTTCAGCCATGAGATGCTCAAACGATGCGTCCACCGCATGGCATGTTTGTCGCATTGTTTGCCTCACAAACACAATCTCATGTTGACATTGTCATTAATTATGTGTCATATATGTTGTGTTATTTGCGTGATGTGTTGCAGTGTGTTGCTCTCACCGCCGTCCACATCGCCACCTTCATTTTTTTTGGTGTGTTTTCTGCTTTTGTCGACGTTTTTTTAAAAGTGTATTTTCTCTTGTGCCTCCTCACCGTTTTTCTTCTCTGTCGACACCGCAGAGTTTCGTTCTCCGTCGCACGGCGGCAACCTCAACCGCTCTGCGTCTCTGAGCTGCACTGAGCGCGCTCCAGAAAGCGGCTCCGTCACCGGCAGCGTCACCCAGATCCCGGGCACCCCCTTCCAGTACATACCGGACTTCTGCGTACGCGCCCTCACGGACCTGCAGTTTGTCAAGGTAAACACTCGGCAACAACTCGACTACAGTCCCAGTTTAATACTCTATATGGCCTACATAAACAAACAAGACCGACCTTCTTAGCTTCCTCCATCAACGTCCTCTTCAGTCTTTTCTCCTCTGCCATTATGTCCATAGAGGCTGCTGAGCCTGGTTAGCTTCAGCTCCCGTTCTGGCACGACACTGGCTCCACACCTCATTAGCATACAAACACCAACACTCCCCCAGGTGCTCTGAGGTCACAGTCCGGCTGACAGACTGAGCTAACATTAGCTAACAGCAGCTAACAAACTGAGCTAACATTAGATAACAGCAGCTAACATTAGCTAACAGCAGCTAACAAACTGAGCTAACATTAGGTAACAGCAGCTAACAAACTGAGCTAACATTAGCTAACAGCAGCTAACAAACTGAGCTATCATTAGGTAACAACAGCTAACAAACTGAGCAAACATTAGCTAACAACAGCTAACAAACTGAGCTAACATTAGGTAACAGCACCTAACATTAGCTAACAGCAGCTAACAAACTGAGCTAACATTAGCTAACAGCAGCTAACAAACTGAGCTAACATTAGGTAACAACAGCTAACAAACTGAGCAAACATTAGCTAACAACAGCTAACAAACTGTGCTAACAGCAACTAACAAACTGAGCTAACATTAGCTAACAGCAGCTAACAAACTGAGCTAACATTAACTAACAGCAGCTAACAAACTGAGCTAACATTAACTAACAGCAGCTAACAAACTGAGCTAACATTAGGTAACAGCACCTAACATTAGCTAACAGCAGCTAACAAACTGAGCTAACATTAGCTAACAGCAGCTAACAAACTGAGCTAACATTAGGTAACAACAGCTAACAAACTGAGCAAACATTAGCTAACAACAGCTAACAAACTGTGCTAACAGCAACTAACAAACTGAGCTAACATTAGCTAACAGCAGCTAACAAACTGAGCTAACATTAGCTAACAGCAGCTAACAAACTGAGCTAACATTAACTAACAGCAGCTAACAAACTGAGCTAACATTAACTAACAGCAGCTAACAAACTGAGCTAACATTAGGTAACAGCACCTAACATTAGCTAACAGCAGCTAACAAACTGAGCTAACATTAGCTAACAGCAGCTAACAAACTGAGCTAACATTAGGTAACAACAGCTAACAAACTGAGCAAACATTAGCTAACAACAGCTAACAAACTGTGCTAACAGCAACTAACAAACTGAGCTAGCATAAGCTAACAGCAGCTAACAAACTGAGCAAACATTAGCCAACAGCAGCTAACAAACTGAGCTAACATTAGCTAACAGCAGCTACAGTTGTCAGCAGTTTCACCAAAATCAGTGAAATAGTTGGTGGTGTGTGACTTAGTGCCGTAAAGCGTTACGTACTTCTCCCGACCCGGAGCCCAAAGTTACATAAAGTCTTACCGATGTTGTTTTGTTCTCCTCAGATTACTCGTTCTCAGTACCAGAACGGTCTCCTGGCCTCCAGGCTGGACAGCACGCCACAGTCCCCAGAAGGCAGCCACACTCGCCTGGACACGACCATCTCTTTGCCCCCCGTGACGCCACCCGCGACCCGCAATCCACTGCCGCTGGCCACGCCTCCAGCAAGACGCCAGCCGTCCACCACTCAGCTGCCGCCGCCGGTGGGCAGCCGCACCGGCGCTCCGCCCCAGACCACCACCGCCACCTCCTTCTCCTCCGGCCGCAGACCGAGCCAGTCTCTGCCCCAAGCCATCCCGCCTCCGAGCAACCACGCCGCCCTCCCCTTAACCTCTCCGTCGACCTTTAACCCCCACTCAACTCAAACCTCCTTCCTCGCCTCCAAGCCCCAGCAGTCGCCGACTTCTGCCGGGCCGGAGAACGGGCCGGGGGAGACCACCACTCTGCTCAGTGAGCAGCAGAACTGCGTGGGCCCGCGGAGGCCCAGCCACACCCAATCACACGTTCACACCATCAGTCACGCACACACTGAAAGCACCATCTAACTACAGTACATAACACACACCCTCGCACTTCTTCTTCTTCTTCTTCTTCTTCTTCTTCTCGTTCCTGTTTGCTCGTTGTCTCCTGAACTTCTCTGTAGACCGTCCGAGGGATGCAGAGGATCAGCACATTTGTGTATTTTGTAAACAGAGTTCCTCCTCCGTCCCGTCCTGCATGTTCCCGTCCCGACACTGTAACAGATGGAGAATAGACCGAACAGGGAACACTGAGCGAGCGTGGTTAGAAATGTAGACGGGTTGTGTGTGTGTGTTTGTTTGTTTGTGTGTAGTCAGTTCACCCACGCCACAAAAAGACGGCGGTGGTTTTGGTTTTATTTGTCCGGGTGGTTTTGAGATTTCTGCCTTCAGCTCAGCGAACGTGTCTTTGCAGGAAACAATATTCCAGCTAATGGACCATGAAAGAGAGAGAGCTAATGCTAGCTGGGCTCTCTCCCCTTGAAAAGGAGTTAGCTAAGGCTAGCTGAACCCTTTCCGTATGAAAGAGAGACAGCTAATGTTAGCTAGAGAGAGAGAGAGACAGCTAATGTTAGCTAGAGAGAGAGAGAGACAGCTAATGTTAGCTAGAGAGAGAGGGAGACAGCTAATGTTAGCTAGAGAGAGAGAGAGCTAATGTTAGCTAGAGAGAGAGAGAGAGACAGCTAATGCTAGCTGGACGCTCTTCTTGTAAAAGAGAGGCAGCTAATGTTAGCTAGAGAGAGAGAGAGAGAGAGAGAGCTAATGCTAGCTGGGCTCTCCTCTTGAAAAGGAGTTAGCTAAGGCTAGCTGAACCCTTTCCGTATGAAAGAGAGACAGCTAATGTTAGCTAGAGAGAGAGAGAGAGAGACAGCTAATGTTAGCTAGAGAGAGAGAGAGAGAGAGAGACAGCTAATGTTAGCTAGAGAGAGAGAGAGAGAGAGAGAGCTAATGTTAGCTAGAGAGAGAGAGAGAGAGAGAGACAGCTAATGTTAGCTAGAGAGAGAGAGAGAGAGACAGCTAATGTTAGCTAGAGAGAGAGAGAGAGAGAGAGACAGCTAATGTTAGCTAGAGAGAGAGAGAGAGAGAGACAGCTAATGTTAGCTAGAGAGAGAGAGAGAGAGACAGCTAATGTTAGCTAGAGAGAGAGAGAGAGAGAGAGACAGCTAATGTTAGCTAGAGAGAGAGAGAGAGAGAGAGAGCTAATGTTAGCTAGAGAGAGAGAGAGAGAGAGAGAGCTAATGTTAGCTAGAGAGAGAGAGAGAGAGAGAGAGCTAATGCTAGCTGGGCTCTCCTCTTGAAAAGGAGTTAGCTAAGGCTAGCTGAACCCTTTCCATATGAAAGAGAGACAGCTAATGTTAGCTAGAGAGAGAGAGAGAGAGAGACAGCTAATGTTAGCTAGAGAGAGAGAGAGAGAGACAGCTAATGTTAGCTAGAGAGAGAGAGAGAGAGAGAGAGCTAATGTTAGCTAGAGAGAGAGAGACAGAGACAGCTAATGTTAGCTAGAGAGAGAGAGAGAGACAGCTAATGCTAGCTGGGCTCTCCTCTTGAAAAGGAGTTAGCTAAGGCTAGCCCTTTCCATATGAAAGAGAGACAGCTAATGTTAGCTAGAGAGAGAGAGAGACAGCTAATGTTAGCTAGAGAGAGAGAGAGACAGCTAATGTTAGCTAGAGAGAGAGAGAGAGAGAGAGCTAATGTTAGCTAGAGAGAGAGAGACAGAGACAGCTAATGTTAGCTAGAGAGAGAGAGAGACAGCTAATGTTAGCTAGAGAGAGAGAGAGAGAGAGCTAATGCTAGCTGGCCCCTCTTCTTGTAAAAGAGGCAGCTAATGTTAGAGAGAGAGAGAGAGAAAGCTAATGCTAGCTATGCAAGCTGTTTGTGAAAGTGAGACAGTTAATGCTAGCTGGGCTCTCTCCCCTTGAAAAGGAGTTAGCTAAGGCTAGCTGAACCGTTTCCGTATGAAAGAGAGACAGCTAATGTTAGCTAGAGAGAGAGAGAGAGAGACAGCTAATGTTAGCTAGAGAGAGAGAGAGAGAGAGACAGCTAATGTTAGCTAGAGAGAGAGAGAGAGAGACAGCTAATGTTAGCTAGAGAGAGAGAGACAGCTAATGTTAGCTAGAGAGAGAGAGAGAGAGAGAGAGAGCTAATGCTAGCTGGGCTCTCCTCTTGAAAAGGAGTTAGCTAAGGCTAGCTGAACCCTTTCCATATGAAAGAGAGACAGCTAATGTTAGCTAGAGAGAGAGAGAGAGACAGCTAATGTTAGCTAGAGAGAGAGACAGAGACAGCTAATGTTAGCTAGAGAGAGAGAGAGAGAGAGAGAGACAGCTAATGCTAGCTGGACCCTCTTCTTGTAAAAGAGAGACAGCTAATGTTAGCTAGAGAGAGAGAGAGAGAGAGACAGCTAATGTTAGCTAGAGAGAGAGAGAGAGACAGCTAATGTTAGCTAGAGAGAGAGAGAGAGAGAGAGAGAGAGAGAGCTAATGCTAGCTGGGCTCTCCTCTTGAAAAGGAGTTAGCTAAGGCTAGCTGAACCCTTTCCATATGAAAGAGAGACAGCTAATGTTAGCTAGAGAGAGAGAGAGAGAGACAGCTAATGTTAGCTAGAGAGAGAGAGAGAGAAAGCTAATGCTAGCTGAACCCTCTCCGTATGAAAGTGAGACAGTTAATGCTAGCTGAGCTCACATGAAAGAAAAGTAACATCTAGTGGGAATCAGTGCTAATGTTAGCGAGGCAGGCTACCTAGCTAACTTGTTGCTAATGGTACAGTACACATCTAAGACTGTGTGCTTGTTAAAAAAGGGAAAAAACATCTTGTACTAAGTACTACTACAGTACTACTACTGTACTAGTTCTTTAGCCTGTAGCGCACAGTGTTAAAAATGTAAATTTTCAAAATTATATCTCAAAATCTCCGCACGTAAATCAGAAACTACTCGCAAGTTTTTTTGTAATTTACGTGAACTGACCCTTTTTTAAGTCATCACTGGTAAGACATTAACAGAAAACACATCAGTGCTGTAAGGCTGTTAAAGAGGACTTAGTTTAGTTGCTTTTATTTAGTTTCTATTTATTTTCCCAAAGAGTGAAACTTCCAAAAAACTATACAAGTTAACTTGTATTTTCATTTTTTCAGTAAGTATGATTTTAGTCAGGTCTTGTTCAAGTGTGTTGTTCGGACTTTAGACGGCTTTTATTATGAATGAATCAGTGTGTCTGTGCTGAGCTGTCAGTGAATCAATTCAAAAACCAGCAAACGGACCAGATTCACTGTACTGAGTCAAAGTTTAAACAACCATACCGCTTGAGGCTAAGAGGCTAAAACAAAAATGACGGTATGCTCCTTTAAGTCAATGTTACTAGTGATGTGAAGGTGGGTGTCTTCCTCGCCTACCTCTTATTTAATTTCCAAGAGTGATATTAAGATATTTATTTTATGTTATATTGATTTAAATTGTTTTATATTTTAGAGATTTTATTTATTATTTGCTTTCTTTGGTTGAAGGACGAGCTGCAGATGACACTAAACTGCACATTTATGGTGAACAGCTTCCACTAAATATTGTGTATACACTGTGAATAGAGTCAGCAGCTCCTTCTCGAAGCTTCTTCACGACGTCAAGACACGAAACTGGATCTGAAGTTGTTGTAACACTGTGGATTAATGTCGGAAGTTACTCTGTTTTTTTAAAAAAAATTATTTCCACTGAGTTGTTGTATGTGTTAGCACGCGATTAGGGTACACAAAGTTACACGAAGACCAAATAATCCAGAGAAACGAGTAGCTTAGCTTACAGTTTTCAGCACAGTTAGCATTCCTACATGTTCTCTGCACAAAATGTCTGCTAAATATGACGCCAGAGCTACGAGGCAGTTAGCCAGAACCACAGATGGTAAAAAAAATGGTCGGCTAACGTAACGTGAGCTAACATAAACACAAGGCTAGCTTAAAAGAATAGTTTGACATTTTGGGAAATTCTTTTTCTCGCCAAGAGTTGGATGAGAAGATTGGTACCACTCTGTTAATTAAATATGAAGCTATGGCAGTTAGCTTAGCTTAGCTTAGCATAAAGAGTTTGTTAGTTGTGATGGCTTACTAACTGTTACATTTTATTAGCCTCAAGCTAACATAAACACGTGGTTACTGGGCCTAGCTTAAAAGAGCTGTGGGAAATTTGTTTCGTGTACACTGTTAAGTATGAAGCTATAGCAGTTAGCTTAGCTTAGCATTAAGGGTGGAAAATAGCTAGCCTGGCTAGTAGACCACCACAACTTCTTGTTTTTACACCTGGGATTTTGTTTCAAATCTGACAAACAAGATATAACGTGTTTATTGGTGCGCTTTAGTGGTCACCTGTGCTAGGGTAGCAGTTAGCTTAGCTTAGCATTAAGGGTAGAAACAGGAAAATGGCTAGCCTGGCTAGTAAACCACCACAACTTGTTGTTTTTACACCTAGGATTTTGTGAGCTTTAGCGGCCATTAGGCTAGCTGTTAAATATGTAGCTATAGCAGTTAGCTTAGCTTAGCATTAAGGGTAGAAACAGGAAAATAGCTAGCCTGGCTAGTAAACCACCGCAACTTGTCGTTTTTACACTTGGGATTTTGTACAAATCTGAAAGACAAGATGTAACGTAGGCTAGGTGTTCGTTGCTAACTGTCTCTTTGCTGTGGCTTCATATTTTAATGGACAGATGCGGAGAGTAGGATCATCAAATTCTCAGCAAGAAAGTGCATTTTCCCAAAATATGTCAGTCTATTCCTTTTAAGCTGTGTTTCTCGCGTACATTTGACCTTGAAGTTGATTTGAAGTTGACCTTCGAGCTCGCAGGTTAAAGGATTTAAAACACTCAACAGCACAATAACTCTTTAACTGGACAACAAACATTCCACTGCATGTCTTCACACCGATTCACACCAGTGACGTTAACCCTGTGTTATCCCCCAAAAGGCCTCTCATGATGTTTATACCATGATCAACAGATGTACGTATCGTTTAATCCAGACACACGGCACTTAAAAAAAAAAACAACGTGAAGTACATTTTATTGTGTGTTGTGAATGATCCTATTCAACCCGTGCTAAGAAGAGTTGGAGGACGTTTGTGTCCCGGTGGACTGAAGACGCAGAGATAAAGAGATTAACGCGGAGACGACCTCTCTCTGCTGAGCTCGGATGTTAAAGCTGCTAGCATGTAATCTACCTATTTTTCTCTCTCTCCTATGTATGCAGTGACTCTGAAACAGATTTAAGTGACTGTAAAGATGAATTATTTTGCAGATGATATAGTGATTTATTTAAACAAAAAGAAACTGTTGTATAAGCTAGCACTGATTTGAGAACACTTTAAACTTGTAAGTCTGAAAAAAGGTGAATATTCCAAAGCGTTTCTCCTTTTGTGGGATGATTTCTAAGCTGGGTTAACAACCAGGAAACCCCCACCCCCCCCAAAAAAAGCCCCCGGTTGAGCTGGTTTGTGGTAATTTGACTGGGCATATGCACCACTAAAAGCCCAACTGTTAACGACATAAAGGTTTATTTTCTTACCTTGAGGTCTTGTCTTGAGGGGGGATCCCAGTGTCAAAAATCTATTCAGTTTTGTGATTTTACATGTTGCATGTTTGCTTAATTTATTTGTGCTTTACCAAATGACCACACAGCGAAACAACCCTGGGGGTAAGGGGGTAATACCAGGCACAATGCACAGAAAGTCAGAGGTTATTTAAGGGGTAGAGGCAGCTCATAGATTTCTGTGAAAAAACATAGATTTTATTCAGCAGGACCATCCAGATGAGGACGAACCTGCTCGTTAAAATGAAAATATGTAGTCGTCATAGCCTTACGGTGGAACCCCACCGGGCACGGTCAGCAAGGCCGCCACGATGCTGTTTTGGTCCGTTCAAACCCAACCAGGAGTGTTTCAGAAGAGTTTTTCCCGCCACACTTTGTTAACTTGTTGTTACTAACTGGCTTCTATACAGAAAAACCCTATTTTCTCGTAATAACAAATTAATTCCATTTGTTTTCTCGAGATCTCTAACTGATTATCTCAATAAAACAAAAAGTTTCCGAGAAAATGATCTCATTATCTTGGGATAACGACATTAGTTATTACAAGATAATGACATAAATGACTCGAAATATATTGAGAAAACAAATTAGATTAACTCGTTACCACAAGAAAACGGAAGGAAATCGAATGTATCACCGCTCAGGGCTTCTGTATAATTGATTATCTTGAGCGCTCCAATTAATTATGTCATTATCTGAAGAAATATCTGAAGAAATATCTCAAGATATTGAGAAAATTATCCCGTTATCTCGAGATCTCTAACTAATTATCTCTAAGTTTCGTTATCATTAGAACCCAAGAAAATGATCTCATTATCTTGGGATTACAACATTTGTTATTTCAAGATAATAATAGATAATAAGATGATAAAATATTGAGAAAACAAATTTGATTAACCGGTTACCATGAGAAAACGGAAGGAAATAAAATGTATCACTGCTTCAAATTAATTATGTCATTATCTCAAGAAAACAAAATTTTGTTATCTCAAGATATCGAGAAAATTGTCCCGTTATCTCGCAATAACAACATTTGTTATTTGAGACAAAGAGATCTTGAAAGAAAAAAAATAAAGATGAACTTGTTACCATGAGAAAACTAAGGATTTCATGGCTGCGTTCCATATAATTCATTATCTTGAGATCAGGAATTAATTATGTCATTACCTCAAGATGTCGAGAAAATGATCCTGTTATCTCGGGGTAATGACATAATTAGTTCAAGATCTTGAGAAAACAAAATGTATGGTCGCTTAGGGCTTCCTTACTTCTAAATATGCAACATAGTTCAGTTTTTTATGATCGGATAAGTTTGAACAGGGCGTTTTATTTTGAAAATTGGCTTCTGAAATGGAGGGTCGGGGTTCGAGATATTGACTAGAACACTGGCGACTATCTCCGGCCAGCCAGAACGCGTCGTGTCGCTGCCCGGTGGTGTTCAGCCTTCACCCTCCTGAATAAAATCTAGACCTGCCTGCTGGTTCATATAGGTCTCATGTAGCAATTGGTCTTATACTGGTTTCCAGTGAAGCCACTGGTTGGCTGTGTTGACTACCAGTTTGTGCGCTGGGAAATGTGAAATAATATTCTATGTTGTATTTATTGTAAACATTGTATTTATTTGTTGTTTTGTTTTTTTTTGCACCTGAAGGTGTGCTTCTGTGAAAAAACGGGCTTCCAGCTGTAAAGACGCAGCTTTTTATTGGGTCACCCAGAAAACACTGTGTTCAGCTCCCCCTGACTGCTGTTCGTGTTATATATTCCTGTAAATACTCTGTACATGACGACATGAAGGGCGTTTGTGACGTGATGCTGAGAGAGATGTTGGAAATAGATCTATTTATAACGAGAGATGTCATTTCAAGTTTCCATTGTTTTGCTAGGAAAGCATTAAATAGCAATAAACATTGCACAGAGTTGACCTCAAATAATAATGTACTCTTTTTATCTTCTGTTTTTATTTGTCAGAACCGTTCTCCTTTCCTGTCATCTTTATATTTCCCACCCCTCGCCCTCTTATCTCAACCCCAGTATTGAAATTCCTCCGGCGTTGACTGTCCTGCAGGGTTGTGTGTTTTTTAAGCCCTGCAGCGGTGCGATGATTAGACCTGGACGAAGGTTACATATTTTCTGGTGCGAGAGTTTCTCAGGCCGAGTTTGAAGTTTCAGGGCCCCACAACAAAAATCTATAAGTGCTGCTCAAAAGTTTGTGAACCTCTGGAGCATTTTGGAGTTCTGTTGACCCTGATTTAATCAAAACTATTATTTTTTATATGAAAGAACAGGTGCAGGTTCATCAATTCAATATAGTCTTTAAAAAAAATCAATTGTGTGGTCCAGACTAAATTAAAAAGAGTTTTTGGTCGACTTATGTAGGTGCAAAAGTTCGTGAACCCTGAGCTGCATTGGTTAAAACAAGCAGTTAAATAGAATCAGGTAGGACAAATGAACCACTGAAATGGACCGATAACCTCAGAGATGTTTAGGGATGAGATAAAACCAGGTCACTTTAGTCTTACCCAGGTGAACCCAAACAAGTCAATCATGCCAAGAGGAAGCGAGATCTCAGAGAGGACCTCAGGAAGAGGGTAGTGACGGCACATTTGTCTGGGGGGTAGCTATGAAGTTTGTTCCAACGTGAGGCAGATCATCTACAAATGTGTAAAAGCTACACAGAAGTGTGAGACCTTCTAAAATATTAACAAGAGCCACAAGTGAGAGACTGATGAATCACTGCAAAAACCGTTTGGTTACAATAAAGAATGACAATATAACCATTTCTTTAGTTTGAGTCCATTGTTTGGAATGTCAGGATTGTGAATTGGGGTATAACTTCACGTTAAATAAGGTTATTTTAGTATTTAGACAATGGCTGTAGGGTTCACAAACTTTTGAGCAGCACTGTAGTTAGGTTATGATTTATTTACACATGCAGAGAAGAAGATTTAAACACCTGGAAGTACTTACAGGGGAGCATTGCAACAACATGTGCCTATGATGTGCATCAAGAGCGAACAGCGATGATTAAATCACCGTCGCCCTCTTCAAATGGTCAGTCAGACTTTAACTGGGCATTACTCTCAGTAGTGCCACAGTGGATCTTGTCACTGTCGTAGTCAAGAACAACTAAACCGAGACTAATTCATGACCAAGACCAGAGTGTTCCAAGACCAAGATAAGACTTTGAGGGGTTGAGACCAAGTCCAAACCAAGACCAGATAGTAACTTAAGTAACTAATATTCATGAAAACTCTTTGGGCGGTTGATACATTGAGTCACCTCATTAAGCATTGCCTGCTGGATGTTCTTTTGGACGCTGTTCAGCAGATGAACTCTTTGTGATTTAGGAAACTTCAGCTGATGTCTCCTCCCAGAGTTAACAAATAAATCAGACAATGCACAGGCAGTGAAGCGATGTACCCAAAGTTGTGGTCTTGACTCTTGACCGGTCTTGAACTAAAATCCAGAGTCCTCTTTGTCGGTGCAGTCAATTCTGAGAGGAGCCCGGTCTCAAGACAAAGACCAGTGTTTGTATTTCTATAAACTTGTAAACCAATTTATAAACTAAGCCATGATCTGACCGACATCTTCTAAAGCTTAATTGTTAGTTCATTTTGCTGATAGTACTACATATTTTTGCTGACATGTTAGTTCTGGAGACCTGGACCGAGAGTTAAAATTATCTTTATACTTGTTCATTCAAATTATGCAGTGAAGATGATAAAAACACAAAGTTACTCTCTTACTCTGGATATTCAGACACTCAACAAGTGCTGCTGCTGCCACCTACTGGATGAATCAGTTCATAAAAGATCTCAGGAAATACTTTACACTGAACTGTTTTTAATGTAGTTTTTATCATATGATTTACAATCAGTAAATTATATTATTATATTATAGTATTAAAGCTACAGTGTGTGTGTGTTTTGGGATTTCCTGTGTTTATTCAGTGGACGTTTTGTGATGTGGAAATATTAGGACTTCTTTAAATAGATATAATGCATGAGCTTCACCCACTGAACCATGTTATTATGATAAAATGACTTTATTTTGAGTGTTTCATTAATATACAAATGCAAACACCACTCTTCACCAGTCAAACTCCATCATTAGAGACTGAACCCAGCCAGTCTTCAACTGATTTATGCAGAAAACCTTCATAAAAATAAATTATTTAGCAACAAACACATCACTATAGAAACACAAGATAGAGGAAGTCATACGTTGACTGTCTTCTTGTTTATTTGGCATCAATATATAAAGATAAACTGTATTTATGCACAAACTTCATGTTTTTTGGATTTTGTCGCTTCAACAACTCTCTATCAAACTTCTCTGGTAAGTGCTGATGAAAATAAGTGCTGGGAGGTAAAATACTGTTAACTGGCCGTCTGTCGTGTGTGTGTGCCGGTGTTTTAGGAGCTTTTTTCGGCCGTTATCACACTAAAATAGCCGTTATTTGCGACCTTCTGATAATATTAAACATGTTTGATTTTATCAGAACATCAAGGCGAGAAAAAGACTCATATTTCCACCAAACAGACTCTTTATTTCACTGTTTGCATTCATCTGTGGTGACATGTAGACCGACGGCAAAGTAGCTCTCAAGCTAGCGCTCAGGAGACGTTTACCTGTTGCTTAGCAACAGCAGCTCAGCCCGCACGCCGCCTGTGTGCGCATGCGCGAGCCGTGCGCCTTTGAAGTGCCTTTCATGTTTTGATGTTCGCGTCAAAATGATGTGACGTCACGCAGAAAAATCTATACATAGGGCGAATTTCGGGAACTTTCGTTTTCTCCTCTTCACAGGTGATTGAATCTGAACACAGTGGTGACCAACCAACCGTCCAGCGAAGATATGGAGCACAACCGAGAGACACCAGAATCGTCCGCGGCGGATCGACGACCATCCTTCACGTATAATGCAGTGATAGTGTCACGGGAGACGCTGATGCCAATCGTGAGTACTTATCTTAACAAAGTAGCCTCAGCACAATGGACTCTGCTTGGTGCAGGGATTTTGTCCCCCAAGCTAGAGCAACTACTGAGGGACATGGTACAGGATATCGTGGACATGACCTGCCAAAAAGCCGTAAGTGCTATAACCTCGATGCTTCTAGAGCACATAATAGAACATCCCGAGGAGATAGAGAAGGTTTTGGCAGATTTAAGAATTCAGGTGGAAGCCTCCCTCCATGGTAGTTTTGCCAAGACACTCAAGTTCTCGGTGGACGAATACCTGGATGAGGAATGTTTCCAAAAACTTACCCAATATATCCAAGACGAGGTCTTCCAAAAGGTGATTACGGCCATGGCTCGGGCCAACAAAGATGAGGAGGAGAAAAAAACAGAAGAGACAGGCCTGCCGCTCCCGACTCTTCAGCAGATGGTTTTAAATGTGACCGCCTATCTCAAAAAGGTGGTCACCAAACTGAACCCGAGTTGCCTGAAACTGTGTTGTTCAGCGAACACCACAAATTCAGGTGCCGAAGTTCCTGCCCCCTCATTGAACGACGCCTTGGATGACATCCTTGTTAGTTGGTTTGATGGTTTGATGATTAGTTTGAACTGCACTGATGAGAGCTCCCAAAGTGAGGGCTTGAGTTACAT
The DNA here is from genome assembly GCA_033000465.1 of Sciaenops ocellatus. Classification (NCBI taxonomy): domain Eukaryota; kingdom Metazoa; phylum Chordata; class Actinopteri; family Sciaenidae; genus Sciaenops; species Sciaenops ocellatus. The sequence goes on along the minus strand of CP136874.1, from coordinate 23,518,095 downwards.
CAGCTGTGCCACTGAAACACCCCCACCGTGTTACAACCTGAAGGGGATGTTTCAGTCAGTTATGGACTTTTTTGCTAAAGACGTAAAAACTGGCGACCAGACGAAAAAACGTGCATTTTGCAGCTTTGCCCAGCAGAGATTTGTCAAACTGATTGTGGACCTGAAGAGCACAATCAAACAAACCTGCCGGGATGACAAAGAAGAAGCGTGCCAGCGTGCTGACACCAACATGTCACCACTATACGTGTACCAAAGTGCAGAATCAGAGCTACCAGAGGTGGATTTGAGACAGGTGATGTCTCTTTCACCCGATCTGGAAATGTTCAAAGACAGATCTGGCCGATTGAGTCCCCTGTGTTACCAGTCAGTGGAAAGTGCAGTGAGTGGACCAATGTCTCTGAACAAAATGAGAGTTGAGATCAGAAAGTTGTCGAAGGACCTGGTCAACAAACTCTACGGTCATCTCATGGCTGGGCAGACGTATAAAATTTCCACGGCCGGGATGAAGGGAAGCGTTTCTGACTCCGTGATCTATGGGGTCAGAAGGAGCGAGGACTCCACAAGCTGCTCTCCTGAGGTTCTCTACAGCATTACAGAGCTTGTAGTGTTGGAGTTCATTCACGATTTGATGATTTTCTTCATGAGCAGTCTTGTTGAGATGACTTCTGAGTCCACTAACACTACGGAAGATGGACAAGAGCCCAGAGTCCCTTCTCCCCTTTCATTAGTGTCTAAAGAGTCTGAAGAGGAAAATGACAGAGTGACCAGCTCAGTCATCTATTCTCTGATCAAGAGGATCATAAAAAAGGCTCCTCGGAATTTAAAGCAGTCCATTCACTATACGGACATCACCCGCATCGTTGATCGTCTGTCAGAGAAGGTCAAGGATGATCTGAACAATTCTGTTTCCTTTAAACGGAAAAAGGTGAACAAGGCCGTGATTCAGAGCCTGATCAAGGACTACGGCTCTGAGGAGAAGATTCTGAAGGCTGCACTGAAATCAGACAGTAGAGCTTTTGATGCCAGGGTTGTGAGATATTTAAAGATCCACCAGAACTGTCCACCCCAGAAGAGCGCAGTCTCCAGGTTCTTCTCGACTTTGGGAAAAGCTCTAACCAAGCCATTCAAGATGTGCTGCTAAATCATCAATGCTCTCTTGAAATGGTTATGGCCTTTTTTTAACACCTTAAAATAACATAACACATAAAGTCTTGACTTTACAGCAATGGTCAAGTTGGATTTTCCAGCCTCAATCTTGCTGTTTCACTGCTTCATGTAACACCTTTGGAGCTTCGATGTTGGGTTTTCCCCGGGTGCTCCGGTTCCCCCACACATCGTGTAACAGCTATGAAAACGTCTGCTGTGAGCGGTATCGAAGGCCACCTAACATCTTGGCCTTACAGCAATGGTCAGGGTTGGATTCCCGCCTTGATCTTTGCTTTTTCACTGCTTCTTTTAACACCTTTGGAGGTTCGATGTTGGGTTTTCCCCGGGTGCTCCGGTTCCCCCACACATCGTGTAACAGCTATTTAAAAAAAAAAAAAAAAAAAAAATGTCCCCCGTGAAGCGGCATCAAGAGCCACCTAACATCTTGGCCTTACAGCAATGGTCAGGGTTGGATTTTTCAGCCTTGATCTTTGCTGTTTCACCGTTTCTTTTAACACCTTTGGAGCTTCGATGTTGGGTTTTCCCCGGGTGCTCCGGTTCCCCCACACATCGAAAAATAACTAGAAAAAAACTAAAAAGAGAAACAATCTCATGGGTTCACAAACCTCGTTATTACAGTGGCCAGTATATCCACCTGTCAGGTGGAAGACCGGGGTTCGACTCCCCGACGAGGTGATTTGACCTTTGATTGTTTCCCTTTTCTGTTAAGTCGCTTTAGCATGAGCCAAATGACTAAATGTAAACCATCACACCTTCCATCTCACCTGACTTGTAGTAGGTCGGATGAGTTTTTTAATTAAGTTTTTTCCCCAGGCGCTAAATTATTCTTCATTATTATCATAAAAGTATAGTAAATTCTTTGTTTTTATAATGATAATATATAAAAAGTTGGCTATATCATGAAAATCTATTAAATCCTTCATTCTTATAATGATAATATATAACATTTTTCCTAATTATAATGTAAATATATTACATTTTACCTCACTATAATGTAAATATATTACATTTTTGGTTATATCATGAAAATATATTTAATTTTTCATCATTATCTTGCATACAGACTGGTCTGCTGGTTCGATCAGAACAACCTGGAGCTGAACATGATCAAAACTGTGGAGATGACGGTGGACTTCAGGAGGAGCCCACCCATCACCATAACCAACAACGCCGTGTCTGCTGTGGAAACCTTCAGGTTTCTGGGATCTACAATCTCTGAGGTGGGAGACAAACACAGTCACTATCATCAAAAAGGCCCAGCAGAGGTTGTACTTCCTGTGCCAGCTCAGGAAACGGGACAAGAACAGACTCCACCGGACAGTAAGGACTGCAGAGAAAATTATTGGAGTCAGCCTGCCCTCCATCCAGGACTTATACCTGTCCAGAGTCAAGGAAACGGGTCAGGTAACATCTCTGCAGATACATCACAAACTGTTTAAACTTCTCCCCTCCGGGAGGCGCTACAGAACTCTGTACGCCAAAACTACAAGACACAAGAACAGTTTTTTCCCTCAGGCTGTCACTGTGATGAACAGCTAAAACATCGCCTGTATAAGATCTGTAAATGATACATTATTTATGTGACGACATGAAGGGCGTTTGTGATGTGATGCTGAAGGAGATGTTGGAAATAGGTCTATCTATAATGATAGATGTCATTTCAAGTTTTCATTGTTTTGCTAGGAAAGCGTTAAATAGCAATAAACATTGCACAGAGTTGACCTCAAATAATAATTTACTTTTTTTATCTTCCGTAACTTCCACCTGTTTTTATTTGTCATAACCGTTCTCCTTTCCTGTCCTCCTCTCCCGCTGCTCAGAAGTACTGAAATTCCTCCGGCTTTGACTGCCGCTCCGATCTGCTAAGCCGCTATTTTTTATTGTTGAGACAATATGTAAATATATATATATATAATATATAAATATATATAAATGTTTTTTTTTTTTTTCTATCATGGGACTAAAGCCGGGGAGCGCTAGGGCTTATCAGCAACTCCTATAGTGTTGTTTTTAAGCCCTGCATTGGTGTGATGATTAGACCTGAATCTGAATGAATCAGTGTGTCTGTGCTGAGCTGTCAGTGAATCAATTCAAAAACCAGCAAACGGACCAGATTCACTGTACTGAGTCAAAGTTTAAACAACCATACCGAGGCTAAGAGGCTAAAACAAAAATGACGGTATGCTCCTTTAAGTCAATGTTACTAGTGATGTGAAGGTGGGTGTCTTCCTCGCCTACCTCTTATTTAATTTCCAAGAGTGATATTAAGATATTTATTTTATGTTATATTGATTTAAATTGTTTTATGTTTTAGAGATTTTATTTATTATTTGCTTTCTTTGGTTGAAGGACGAGTTGCAGATGACACTAAACTGCACATTTCTGAAGTTGTTGTAACACTGTGGATTAATGTCGGAAGTTACTCTGTTTTTTTTATTTATTTCCACTGAGTTGTTGTATGTGTTAGCACGCGATTAGGGTACACAAAGTAACACGAAGACCAAATAATCCAGTGAAACGAGTAGCTTTGCTTACAGTTTTCAGCATAGTTAGCATTCCTACATGTTCTCTGCACAAAATGTCTGCTAAATATGACGCCAGAGCTACGAGGCAGTTAGCCAGAACCACAGATGGTAAAAAGAATGGTCGGCTAACGTAACGTGAGCTAACGTAAACACAAGGCTAGCTTAAAAGAATAGTTTGACATTTTGGGAAATTCTTTTTCTCGCCAAGAGTTGGATGAGAAGATTGGTACCACTCTGTTAATTAAATATGAAGCTATGGCAGTTAGCTTAGCTGAGCATAAAGAGTTTGTTAGTTGTGATAGCTTACTAACGGTTACATTTTATTAGCCTCTAAACTGCACATTTATGGTGAACAGCTTCCACTAAATATTGTGTATACACTGTGAATAGAGTCAGCAGCTCCTTCTCGAAGCTTCTTCACGACGTCAAGACACGAAACTGGATCTGAAGTTGTTGTAACACTGTGGATTAATGTCGGAAGTTACTCTGTTTTTAAATTTTTTTTATTTCCACTGAGTTGTTGTATATGTTAGCACACGATTAGGGTACACAAAGTTACACGAAGACCAAATAATCCAGAGAAACGAGTAGCTTAGCTTACAGTTTTCAGCACAGTTAGCATTTCTACATGTTCTCTGCACAAAATGTCTGCTAAATATGACGCCAGAGCTACGAGGCAGTTAGCCAGAACCACAGATGGTAAAATGAATGGTCGGCTAACGTAACGTGAGCTAACGTAAACACAAGGCTAGCTTAAAAGAATAGTTTGACATTTTGGGAAATTCTTTTTCTCGCCAAGAGTTGGATGAGAAGATTGGTACCACTCTGTTAATTAAATATGAAGCTATGGCAGTTAACTTAGCTTAGCATAAAGAGTTTGTTAGTTGTGATGGCTTACTGTTACATTTTATTAGCCTCTAAACTGCACATTTATGGTGAACAGCTTCCACTAAATATTGTGTATACACTGTGAATAGAGTCAGCAGCTCCTTCTCGAAGCTTCTTCACGACGTCAAGACATGAAACTGGATCTGAAGTTGTTGTAACACTGTGGATTAATGTCGGAAGTTACTCTGTTTTTTTTATTTATTTCCACTGAGTTGTTGTATGTGTTAGCACACGATTAGGGTACACAAAGTGACACGAAGACCAAATAATCCAGAGAAACGAGTAGCTTAGCTTACAGTTTTCAGCACAGTTAGCATTCCTACATGTTCTCTGCACAAAATGTCTGCTAAATATGACGCCAGAGCTACGAGGCAGTTAGCCAGAACCACAGATGGTAAAAAAAATGGTCGGCTAACGTAACGTGAGCTAACGTAAACACAAGGCTAGCTTAAAAGAATAGTTTGACATTTTGGGAAATTCTTTTTCTCGCCAAGAGTTGGATGAGAAGATTGGTACCACTCTGTTAATTAAATATGAAGCTATGGCAGTTAGCTTAGCTTAGCATAAAGAGTTTGTTAGTTGTGATGGCTTACTAACTGTTACATTTTATTAGCCTCTAAACTGCACATTTATGGTGAACAGCTTCCACTAAATATTGTGTATACACTGTGAATAGTCAGCAGCTCCTTCTCGAAGATTCTTCACGACGTCAAGACATGAAACTGGATCTGAAGTTGTTGTAACACTGTGGATTAATGTCGGAAGTTACTCTGTTTTTTAAAAAAATGTATTTCCACTGAGTTGTTGTATGTGTTAGCACGCGATTAGGGTACACAAAGTTACACGAAGACCAAATAATCCAGAGAAACGAGTAGCTTAGCTTACAGTTTTCAGCACAGTTAGCATTCCTACATGTTCTCTGCACAAAATGTCTGCTAAATATGACGCCAGAGCTACAAGGCAGTTAGCCAGAACCACAGATGGTAAAAAAAATGGTCGGCTAACGTAACGTGAGCTAACGTAAACACAAGGCTAACTTAAAAGAATAGTTTGACATTTTGGGAAATTCTTTTTCTCGCCAAGAGTTGGATGAGAAGATTGGTACCACTCTGTTAATTAAATATGAAGCTATGGCAGTTAGCTTAGCTTAGCATAAAGAGTTTGTTAGTTGTGATGGCTTACTAACTGTTACATTTTATTAGCCTCTAAACTGCACATTTATGGTGAACAGCTTCCACTAAATATTGTGTATACACTGTGAATAGTCAGCAGCTCCTTCTCGAAGATTCTTCACGACGTCAAGACATGAAACTGGATCTGAAGTTGTTGTAACACTGTGGATTAATGTCGGAAGTTACTCTGTTTTTTAAAAAAATGTATTTCCACTGAGTTGTTGTATGTGTTAGCACGCGATTAGGGTACACAAAGTTACACGAAGACCAAATAATCCAGAGAAACGAGTAGCTTAGCTTACAGTTTTCAGCACAGTTAGCATTCCTACATGTTCTCTGCACAAAATGTCTGCTAAATATGACGCCAGAGCTACAAGGCAGTTAGCCAGAACCACAGATGGTAAAAAAAATGGTCGGCTAACGTAACGTGAGCTAACGTAAACACAAGGCTAACTTAAAAGAATAGTTTGACATTTTGGGAAATTCTTTTTCTCGCCAAGAGTTGGATGAGAAGATTGGTACCACTCTGTTAATTAAATATGAAGCTATGGCAGTTAACTTAGCTTAGCTTAGCATAAAGAGTTTGTTAGTTGTGATGGCTTACTGTTACATTTTATTAGCCTCTAAACTGCACATTTATGGTGAACAGCTTCCACTAAATATTGTGTATACACTGTGAATAGAGTCAGCAGCTCCTTCTCGAAGCTTCTTCACGACGTCAAGACACGAAACTGGATCTGAAGTTGTTGTAACACTGTGGATTAATGTTGGAAGTTACTCTGTTTTTTTTTTTATTTATTTATTTCCACTGAGTTGTTGTATGTGTTAGCACAAGATTAGGGTACACAAAGTGACACGAAGACCAAATAATCCAGTGAAACGAGTAGCTTAGCTTACAGTTTTCAGCACAGTTAGCATTCCTACATGTTCTCTGCACAAAATGTCTGCTAAATATGACGCCAGAGCTACGAGGCAGTTAGCCAGAACCACAGATGGTAAAAAGAATGGTCGGCTAACGTAACGTGAGCTAACGTAAACACAAGGCTAGCTTAAAAGAATAGTTTGACATTTTGGGAAATTCTTTTTCTCGCCAAGAGTTGGATGAGAAGATTGGTACCACTCTGTTAATTAAATATGAAGCTATGGCAGTTAGCTTAGCTTAGCTTAGCATATTAGTTGTCAAACTCCATGGCCTGGCCATGTCTCTCTCTAGTGTGTGCAGCGGGTGTGTGTGTGTGTGTCTGTATGTCTACGTGTCTCTCTGGATATCTATGGAGGTGGGAGGGTTGGGTTTTTTTTTGTCATTGTTGTTTTAGCCTCTGTGAGGCACTTTGTGTTGCTTTTAAGTATGAAAAGTGCCATACAAATAAAGTTTGATTTGATTTGATTTGATTTGAGTTGTGATGGCTTACTAACTGTTACATTTTATTAGCCTCAAGCTAACGTAAACACGAGGTTACTGGGCCTAGCTTAAAAGAGCTGTGGGAAATTTGTTTCGTGTACAGTCTCTGTTAAGTATGAAGCTATAGCAGTTAGCTTAGCTTAGCATTAAGGGTGGAAAATAGCTAGCCTGGCTAGTAAACCACCACAGCTTGTTGTTTTTACACGTGGAATTTTGTTTCGAATCTGACTAACAAGATATAACGTGTTCATTGGTGCACTTTAGTGGTCACTGTTGTTTTTTTTTTGCACCTGAAGGTGTGCTTCTGTGAAAAAACGGGCTTCCAGCTGTAAAGATGCAGCTTTTTATTGGGTCACCCAGAAAACACTGTGTTCAGCTCCCCCTGACTGCTGTTCGTGTTATATATTCCTGTAAATACTCTGTACATGACAACATGAAGGGCGTTTGTGATGTGATGCTGAGAGAGATGTTGGAAATATTTCTATTTATAATGAGAGATGTCATTTCAAGTTTCCATTGTTTTGCTAGGAAAGCATTAAATAGCAATAAACATTACACAGAGTTGACCTCAAATAATAATGTACTCTTTTTATCTTCTGTTTTTATTTGTCAGAACCGTTCTCCTTTCCTGTCATCTTTATATTTCCCACCCCTTGCCCTCTTATCTCAACTCCAGTATTGAAATTCCTCCGGCGTTGACTGTCATGCAGGGTTGTGTGTTTTTTAAGCCCTGCAGCGGTGCGATGATTAGACCTGGACGAAGGTTAAATATTTTCTGGTGCGAGAGTTTCTCAGGCCGAGTTTGAAGTTTCAGGGCCCCACAACAAAAATCTACAAGTGCTGCTCAAAAGTTTGTGAACCTCTGGAGCATTTGTCTGGGGTCTTGTCCTCTTCACATGGTCAGTCAGACTTTAACTGGGCATTACTCTCAGTAGTGCCACAGTGGATCTTGTCACTGTCGTAGTCAAGACCAACTAAACCGAGACTAAGTCATGACCAAGACCAGAGTGTTCCAAGACCAAGATAAGACTTTGAGGGGTTGAGACCAAGTCCAAACCAAGACCAGACAGTAACTTAAGTAGCTAATATTCATGAAAACTCTTTGGGCGGTTGATACATTGAGTCACCTCATTAAGCATCGCCTGCTGGATGTTAGTTCATTTTGCTGATAGTACTACATATTTTAGCTGACATGTTAGTTCTGGAGACCTGGACAAAGAGTTAAAATGATCTTTATACTTGTTCATTCAAATTATGCAGTGAAGATGATAAAAACACAAAGTTACTCTCTTACTCTGGATATTCAGACACTCAACAAGTGCTGCTGCTGCCACCTACTGGATGAAACAGTTCATAAAGGATCTCAGGAAATACTTTACACTGAACTGTTTTAAACAAGTTAATGTAGTTTTTATCATAAGATTTACAATCAGTAAATTATATTATTATATTATAGTATTAAAGCTACAGTGTGTGTGTGTTTTGGGATTTCCTGTGTTTATTCAGTGGACGTTTTGTGATGTGGAAATATTAAGACTTCTTTAAATAGATATAATGCATGAGCTTCACCCACTGAACCATGTTATTATGATAAAATGACTTTATTTTGAGTGTTTCATTAATGTACAAATGCAAACACCACTCTTCACCAGTCAAACTCCATCATTAGAGACTGAACCCAGCCAGTCTTCAACTGATCTATGCAGAAAACCTTCATAAAAATAAATTACAACTATCAATTTAGCAACAAACACATCACTATAGAAACACAAGATAGAGGAAGTCATACGTTGACTGTCTTCTTGTTTATTTGGCATCAATATATAAAGATAAACTGTATTTATGCACAAACTTCATGTTTTTTGGATTTTGTCGCTTCAACAACTCTCTATCAAACTTCTCTGGTAAGTGCTGATGAAAATAAGTGCTGGGAGGTAAAATACTGTTAACTGGCCGTCTGTCGTGTGTGTGTGCCGGTGTTTTAGGAGCTTTTTTCGGCCGTTATCACACTAAAATAGCCGTTTTTTGCGACCTTCTGATAATATTAAACATGTTTGATTTTATCAGAACATCAAGGCGAGAAAAAGACTCATATTTCCACCAAACAGACTCTTTATTTCACTGTTTGCATTCATCTGTGGTGACATGTAGACCGACGGCAAAGTAGCTCTCAAGCTAGCGCTCAGGAGACGTTTACCTGTTGCTTAGCAACAGCAGCTCAGCCCGCACGCCGCCTGTGTGCGCACGCGCGAGCCTCGCGCCTTTGAAGTGCCTTTCATGTTTTGATGTTCGCGTCAAAATGATGTGACGTCACGCAGAAAAATCTATACATAGGGCGAATTTCGGGAACTTTCGTTTTCTTCTCTCCACAGGTGATTGAATCCGGACACAGTGGTGACCAACCAACCGTCCAGCGAAGATATGGAGCACAACCGAGAGACACCGGAATCGTCCGCGGTGGATCGACGACCATCCTCCACATATAATGCAGTGATAGTGTCACGGGAGTTGCTGATGCCAATCGTGAGTACTTATCTTAACAAAGTAGCCTCAGCACAATGGACTCTGCTTGGTGCAGGGATTTTGTCCCCCAAGCTAGAGCAACTACTGAGGGACATGGTACAGGATATCGTGGACATGACCTGCCAGAAAGCCGTAAGTGCTATAACCTCGATGCTTCTAGAGCACATAATAGAACATCCCGAGGAGATAGAGAAGGTTTTGGCGGATTTAAGAATTCAGGTGGAAGCCTCCCTCCATGGTAGTTTTGCCAAGACACTCAAGTTCTCGGTGGACGAATACCTGGATGAGGAATGTTTCCAAAACCTTACCCAATATATCCAAGACGAGGTCTTCCAAAAGGTGATTACGGCCATGGCTCGGGCCAACAAAGACGAGGAGGAGAAAAAACCAGAAGAGACAGGCCTGCCGCTCCCGACTCTTCAGCAGATGGTCTTAAATGTGACCGCCTATCTCAAAAAGGTGGTCACCAAACTGAACCCGAGTTGCCTGAAACTGTGTTGTTCAGCGAACACCACAAATTCAGGTGCCGAAGTTCCTGCCCCCTCATTGAACGACACCTTGGATGACATCCTTGTTAGTTGGTTTGATGGTTTGATGATTAGTTTGAACTGCACTGATGAGAGCTCCCAAAGTGAGGGCTTGAGTTACATCAGCTGTGCCACTGAAACACCCCCACCGTGTTACAACCTGAAGGGGATGTTTCAGTCAGTTATGGACTTTTTTGCCAAAGACGTAAAAACTGGCGACCAGACGAAAAAACGTGCATTTTGCAGCTTTGCCCAGCAGAGATTTGTCAAACTGATTGTGGACCTGAAGAGCACAATCAAACAAACCTGCTGGGATGACAAAGAAGCAGTGCGCCAGCGTGCTGAAGACACCAACATGTCACCACTATACGTGTACCACAGTGCAGAATCAGAGCTACCAGAGGTGGATTTGAGACAGGTGATGTTTCTTTCACCCGATCTGGAAATGTTCAAAGACAGATCTGGCCGATTGAGTCCCCTGTGTTACCAGTCAGTGGAAAGTGCAGTGAGTGGACCAATGTCTCTGAACAAAATGAGAGTTGAGATCAGAAAGTTGTCTAAGGACCTGGTCAACAAACTCTATGGTCATCTCATGGCTGGGCAGACGTATAAAATTTCCACGGCCGGGATGAAGGGAAGCATTTCTGACTCCGTGATCTATGGGGTCAGAAGGAGCGAGGACTCCACAAGCTGCTCTCCTGAGGTTCTCTACAGCATTACAGAGCTTGTAGTGTTGGAGTTCATTCACGATTTGATGATTTTCTTCATGAGCAGTCTTGTTGAGATGACTTCTGAGTCCACTAACACTACGGAAGATGGACAAGAGCCCAGAGTCCCTTCTCCCCTTTCATTAGTGTCTAAAGAGTCTGAAGAGGAAAATGACAGAGTGACCAGCTCAGTCATCTATTCTCTGATCAAGAGGATCATAAAAAAGGCTCCTCGGAATTTAAAGCAGTCCATTCACTATACGGACATCACCCGCATTGTTGATCGTCTGTCAGAGAAGGTCAAGGATGATCTGAACAATTCTGTTTCCTTTAAACGGAAAAAGGTGAACAAGGCCGTGATTCAGAGCCTGATCAAGGATTACGGCTCTGAGGAGAAGATTCTGGAAGCTGCACTGAAATCAGACAGTAGAGCTTTTGATGCCAGGGTTGTGAGACATTTAAAGATCCACCAGAACTGTCCACCCCAGAAGAGCGCAGTCTCCAAGTTCTTCTCGACTTTGGGAAAAGCTCTAACCAAGCCATTCAAGATGTGCTGCTAAATCACCAATGCTCTCTTGAAATGGTTATGGCCTTCTTTTAACACCTTAAAATAACATAACACATAAAATCTTGACTTTACAGCAATGGTCAAGGTTGGATTTTCCAGCCTCGATCTTTGCTGTTTCACTGCTTCTTTTAACACCTTTGGGGCTTCGATGTTGGGTTTTCCCCGGGTGCTCCGGTTCCCCCACACATCGTGTAACAGCTATGAAAAAAAAATTAAAAAACGTCTGCTGTGAGCGGTATCAAAGGCCACCTAACAGCTTGGCCTTACAGCAATGGTCAGGGTTGGATTCCCGCCTTGATCTTTGCTTTTTCACTGCTTCTTTTAACACCTTTGGAGGTTCGATGTTGGGTTTTCCCCGGGTGCTCCGGTTCCCCCACACATCGTGTAACAGCTATTTAAAAAAAAAAAAAAAAAAAAATGTCCCCCGTGAAGCGGCATCAAGAGCCACATAACATCTTAGCCTTACAGCAATGGTCAGGGTTGGATTTTTCAGCCTTGATCTTTGCTGTTTCACCGTTTCTTTTAACACCTTTGGAGCTTCGATGTTGGGTTTTCCCCGGGTGCTCCAGTTCCCGCACACATCGAAAAATAACTAGAAAAAAACGAAAAAGAGAAACAATCTCATGGGTTCACAAACCTCGTTATTACAGTGGCCAGTATATCCACCTGTCAGGTGGAAGACCGGGGTTCGACTCCCCGACGAGGTGATTTGACCTTTGATTGTTTCCCTTTTCTGTTAAGTCGCTTTAGCGTGAGCCAAATGACTAAATGTAAACCATCACACCTTCCATCTCACCTGACTTGTAGTAGGTCCAATGAGTTTTTTAATTAAGTTTTTTCCCCAGGCGCTAAATTATTCTTCATTATTATCATAAAAGTAAAGTAAATTCTTCGTTTTTATAATGATAATATATAAAAAGTTGGCTATATCATGAAAATCTATTAAATTCTTCATTCTTATAATGATAATATATTACATTTTTCCTCATTATAATGTAAATATATTACATTTTTGGTTATATCATGAAAGTATATTTAATTTTTCATTATTATCTTGCATACAGACTGGTCTGCTGGTGCGATCAGAACAACCTGGAGCTGAACATGCTCAAACCTGTGGAGATGACGGTGGACTTCAGGAGGAGCCCACCCATCACCATAACCAACAACGCCGTGTCTGCTGTGGAAACCTTCAGGTTTCTGGGATCTACAATCTCTGAGGTGGGAGACAAACACAGTCACTATCATCAAAAAGGCCCAGCAGAGGTTGTACTTCCTGTGCCAGCTCAGGAAACAGGACAAGAACAGACTCCACCGGACAGTAAGGACTGCAGAGAAAATTATCGGAGTCAGCCTGCCCTCCATCTAGGACTTATACCTGTCCAGAGTCAAGGAAACGGGTCAGGTAACATCTCTGCAGATACATCACAAACTGTTTAAACTTCTCCCCTCTGGGAGGCGCTACAGAACTCTGTATGCCAAAACTACAAGACACAAGAACAGTTTTTTCCCTCAGGCTGTCACTGTGATGAACAGCTAAAACATCGCCTGTATAAGATCTGTAAATGATACATTATTAATGTGACGACATGAAGCGCGTTTGTGATGTGATGCTGAAGGAGATGTTGGAAATAGGTCTATCTATAATGATAGATGTCATTTCAAGTTTCCATTGTTTTGTTAGGAAAGCGTTACATATCAATAAACATTACACAGAGTTGACCTCAAATAATAATTTACTCTTTTTATCTTCTGTAACTTCCATCTGTTTTTATTTGTCATAACCGTTCTCCTTTCCCGTCCTCCTCCTTTCCTGTCATCTTTATATTTTCCACCCCTCGCCCTTATCTTGACTCCTCTCCCGCCGAAGTATTGAAAGTCCTCCGGCTTTGACTGCCGCTCCGATCTGCTAAGCCGCCATTTTTTATTGTTCAGACCCCTTTTTTTTTTTTTTCTATCATGGGACTAAAGTGGGGGAGCGCTAGGGCTTATCAGCAACTCCTGTAGTGTTGTTTTTAAGCCCTGCAGCAGTGTGATGATTAGACCTGGACGAAGGTTAAATATTTTCTGGTGCAAAAGTTTCTCAGGCCGAGTGAGTTTTTTCCACACTGTGTATCATTCACAAGTGGATTCGTTTGAACGGTTTGAAGTTTCAGGGCCCCTCAACAAAAATATAGTTAGGTTATGATTTATTTGCACACACAGAGAAGAAGTTGTAGGGCAGATTTGAGCTAATTTAAAACACCTGAAAGTACTTATAGGTGAGCATTACAACAATACGCCCAAGTCCATGTAGTCTAGTATTGAATTCATAAAGTCATTTCCCCAGGTTATGTACAGTATAATAGATGCAAAATACCTAAATATACAGTATATCTATGTTTTCTGTTATTGCAATCAAATGTGGAAGAGCACTTCCAAACATTTAAAGCAATGTGTATATAATGTTTTATAACTACTGTGAAGCATTTGACGAAATCTATGAGGTTAATAAAAAAATAAATCTGTGGCCGGACATACGGTTTCTTTTTGGGTGTCTTGTCTTGTCTGGTGCTGACCTTCGAGAGTCCTAAATGGAGGCTTAGCTGTAGCTTATTAGCTGTGTTGGGCCCTCGAACCTTCTCTGTCCCAGTATAACCTAAGAGTCAAAAGTTTCAGACAGTTGTGAGACAGGAGTTGATGGTACAAATCTTAAATAGGCCCTCATAGCCAAGCGACGCATATTGCTACCTTGGAAGAGTCCTAATCCCCCTGGCACAATCTCTTGGTTAAAAGATTTAATGTCTTTTCTTCATTTAGAAAAAATCAAACACGCAGTCAGAGGATCTGTGAAAATATTTCATAGAACAACACACTTTCTCTCCTATGTCAACTCTCCAACTTTGATAGACACTTAAATTTGTGTTTTTTGAAGTGCCTTATGTGGAACCAGTGTTTAGTTTGTCCATTCTGGGCTACTGTAAAAACATGGCGGACTCCCTGAAAGAGGACCCGCTGTGTCTGTAGATATAATAGTCTCTTTCTAAGATGACAAAAACATAAAGATTGTTATTTTCAGGTGATTACACACCAATGAAAGCATAATTATTCACATTACATTTAATTTCTGTCATATGCTATGTATACTTCTCTCTAAATCTGTTTTCATAGTATATTATTTATAGTATAACATGTATATTCTGTCATGTATAGTCAAGTATTTATTATGCACATATATATATTATATATCATATCATATCTTGTGTATATACACATATTTATACATGTGAACATATTATATATTGCAGTTATGTACGTATACACACCTTGCACAGGCTAAATATACGTATCTCTACAGATATATTATTGTTATTATTGTTGTTGTTGTCGTTATTATATACTGTTATTAACAATAACATTACCATCATATCATCAGTACTATTACCATCATCTTGCCACTGCACCTTATTTATCTTGTGTTTTTTAAGTGTCCTTGTCCCACTCTGTGTTTTATTTTTTTTCTACCTCAGTATTTTATTCTATTGTATTTTTAATGTAATCTTGAAACTATCTATCTATCTATCTATCTATCTATCTATCTTTAGTTACATATGCTGTTTAAAGACAGTATCCTTTAAATGGTTAACTGCTTACATTTGGTACAGTGTGATTAAATTTGCATTAATATACTGAATGCCTCACAGAGGCCTCAAAGTGATGAATGACTTGTTATGAAATCTAACAAAGATGGGGCGTGAGCTCCTTCTTTGTTTTCTCGCGTTTCATTGGCTGTGAGCACACACCACGGGCTCTGATTGGTTGATTCTGAGAGGAGGCGGGACGGACAAGCCCCAAAATGTCCGGTAACCGCCGAGCTCCGTCTGTTTGTTTGGAGCCAAAATGGCCGCCACAGAGCTCCAGTTGCCGCCCCCCCGGTGGGCGGGGCCCGCTGCGGAGCTACAGTCACATGATCCGCGCGGCAGGCAGAGCCAAGCTGAGCAATTCCAATATGGTGGCCAGCTTGGCAGGTCTACGGTTCCTGTTGATGATATTGTTGTTCTGCGGGATCAGGTGCGGCGCCTGCAGCCGGGAAGCTCCGCTGGTTCTGGGGCTGAGACTGGAAGACCCGGCGGGTCCGGTGTGCATGAAGGATCGGATCATCTCGGCGCCAGAAGGAGCCACGTTCAAGCTCCGTCTCTTCGGGACTGATCTGAATGGAAGCTGGCCGTGGGTGGCGTTCGCTGGGGCAGTTGGCGGAGCGGCCGGGGGGGTCGCGGATACGGCGGACCCGTGCGAGAAGGAGTCCAACCGTCACGAGTCCGCCTTCCAGGTGACGGGGGACGGGTTCACAGCGGATGAGGACCACAGCGGGTTGGTAACGGTGGTGGTCCGGCAGAGGAGCATCTCTTCTGGGGGTAGCCAGCAGACCTACCACCACCTGTGCGTGCTGAGAGGGGAGAGATGGGCATCCGCGGGCCCGGACAGACTGCGGGTGAACACCGACAGAGCTCTCCCTGACTACATCCCTCCGTGGGGTCTGGCCGTGCTGATAGTGCTGCTGCTCCTGGTGTGCGGGGTGCTGAGGACAGTGAACCTGAGCCTGCTGTGGCTGGACCCCGTGGAGCTTTATGTGCTCCACAGCTGCGGGTCCGAGGAGGAGAAACGAGCCGCCAAACGCCTGGAGCCAATCAGGAGGAGGGGGAACTTCCTGGTGAGTATCTGAAATATAAAAAAAAAGATTGAATATTTCCTTGGTGTGAAACTTTCTTTGTCTTTCCCACCCCAGACGTGCTCCCTGCTGTTCCTGTGCGCCCTGGGTCACTCGGTCCTGGGCGTCCTCCTGTACCGGGCCCTGGGCTCCATCGTCTCCGCCGTGTTCACCAGCGGCTTCCTCATCTTCTTCCTGGCCGAGCTGGCTCCTCACATCCTCTGCTCTGGTTACGGCTTCCAGCTGGCGCCGGCTCTCACCTGGCTGGCCCAGGTGTGCATGGTGCTCACCTGCCCCCTGTCCTGCCCTCTGGGTCTGATCCTGGACCTGGCTTTGAGGAGGGACATCAGCACCTGTGGGATAAGAGAGAGGGCCATGGAGATGATCCGCACGAGCGTCAACGACCCATACAGGTAAAAAAAAAAAAGTCCAGTCCTCAGGTGAGATCCTGGTTCTGTTAAACCTGCTCTGTCTCACACCGGGTCGTGTTTGTGCAGCGAGTTTGTGAAGGAGGAGTTCAGCCGAGGGATGCTGCGCAGTAAGACGGTGGAGGACATCCTCACCCCGCTGAAGGACTGCTTCATGCTGCCCAGCTCGGCCGTGCTCGACTTCTCCACCATGTCTGAGATCATGCAGAGCGGATACACGAGGGTGCCCATCTACGAGGAGGAGAAGTGAGTCTTTATACGTGACACACTCCAGGACAGAGATGGGAGGGAGATCCCATCTGATTTGGTCACATTCAGAAAATATCTGGGTCACAATTCTTAAAAACAAATCTAAGTGATCTGAATCAAGACTGTTTCTTCATGTAACGTGTTTTTGTTCTGCATCGGCCTCTAAAATCAGGATCAGGCTGCAGGCTGGAGGTCAAAGTCAGACTTTGGGACAGATCTGAGTGGAAAAGTGACAAATTTTGGATGTGTAGGTGACATTTAATCAGCATTTAAACGACTGTGTGTCGGCATAAAACAGGCCGTGACTGCATGTTGTAATGTAGAATATTAAACCACGATTTTATAAACTTTGTAGCTGAATTCAGAGACAGCAAATCACCAAATCAGGGAGGAAGATCTCGTCTGATTTGGTCAAAGATGCCTTTGACATTTGGAGGTGATGGATGTGGTGGAAATATTTTCTTGATTAATCGATGGATGAAACACAAACTGACTTATTAATACTGCTCATTTATTCTAATTAACTGTAACAAAACCTGAATATATTCAGTTTAATGTCAAAGAAAACAAACAAATATTCAGATTTTAGAAATTTTGGCACTTTGACATAAAATTTGACAAATTATTCAAACTCAACGATGTTTTATCACTTTTCACCCGTTCAGTTTTCAGCTACAGTAGATGTTCAAAAAGCATTTTAAAGGTCCAGTGTGTAGAATTTGGTTGCATCTAGTGGTGTGATCGCTGCATCTCCTCACATCACCCTCATCGTCCTAGTGTAAAGGAGAAACAACACTTTAAGGACCCTGTTTGTCTGTTCTTGGCTACCTCCATGAAAGAGGACCCGCTCCCACTGTAGATATAAAAAGGGTCATTTTTAAGTAACAAAAACAAAAAGATTCCTATTTTCAGGTGATTACACATGCATGAAAACATAGTTATGAATATTGTTTTCCATGTCTGCCTTATTCTGTAAATAAAAGCCCCAAATCTGACACACTGCACCTTTTAAAGCTCTCCACAATAATAATGTAGATAAATAATCATCTTAAAGGTTGATTCATCTGATTTCAGTGCAGTAGCACACATGCATGTGCATGTGTCTGAACTTCTTCTTTCTCTGTCAGCTCTGTTATTAAGTTTCTAACTGACAGTGTCGTCCTCCGTCTTTCCGTGACTGATCCCGAACAATGATTGAAAATGAGTGACCAGTGATGAAGGTCACATGTCGACATTTCTTTGTTTTAAAGGTCAAAAGTTACAAAGATTTTGAGGAACGACTGACTTTGTCCAACCTGTCTTTGTCTCATCACAACACGTATAACCTGTAAAGTGTCTTTTTATTATATGATTATGATAAACCAGATGTTTTACGGCTTGTTCTTCATCCTAACTGCAGCCACGAGGTGGAAAAACGTCGAGCAGTTCAATGTTTAAACTCAGCAGAAAGAACCTGTTATTGTTTAAACCTGCTTGAATTTCACTTGTGTTGGTTTAGTGTCCGTATTAACTCATAACAAAAGTACATACTGGCGCACACACACAGTGTTTACTCAGTGCAGAGTGGTGGATTAGGTATTTGTCCAATCATCGACACGTGTTTTGACTCCTCAGGTCCAACATCGTGGAGATCCTGTACGTGAAGGACTTGGCTCTGGTGGATCCGGATGACTGCACCCCGATGACGACCATCACCAAGTTCTACAACCACCCGCTGCACTTTGTCTTCAACGACACCAAACTGGACGCCATGCTGGAGGAGTTCAAGAAAGGTGAGCTCGCGCACAGAAATGATCGTCCATCACATCGGAGGCTTCGCTTGCTGTTAACGCTCTTGGTCACGGCAGGGAGTTGCACCGCTCGTCCAGGGTGCAGACCACAGACAGTATAAATATGGACGGCGTATCCATGACGTCACCCACAGGTTTCTGTGTGGCAGTCCTGTCTCTTCCACCTGAGGTTGGCTGAATGAAGCCTGGCTGCTCAAACAAACCACCTGTAACGACACCCACCTGTCAATCAAAGCATCCACGCTCTTAATCCTGCATAACTTTAAGCCTTAATATAATCTGAACAGGTGAGTTGTATAAAAATTCACCCTCAGTACAGTTGTCATGAACGGGGAAATTAGCTATAGAGACCAAAACTGTTTTTTGTACCAGGCTGTAAACATGTTTATTTCTGCTGTGAAGACGGTACAGACGGTTTGTTTGAGCAACCAGGCGTCATTCAGCCCGCCTCAGGTCTGATTTTTAGATTAGCCGATAAATAAATAAATCCACACGATGATGTACTTCGTGTGAGCTGACCGCGCTCTCGTCCTGTCAGGAAACTCTCACATGGCCATCGTCCAGAAGGTGAACAACGAGGGGGAGGGAGATCCTTTCTACGAGGTGCTGGGATTGGTCACCTTGGAGGACGTCATCGAGGAGATCATCAAATCGGAGATCCTGGACGAGTCTGACGGCTACCGTAAGTTCAGTTTAGGTGACGTGTTCGTCTCTTTATCGCCCTGATGTGTTTTATTAATCCCGTCCGCTGTCGTCCCGCAGTGGACAGGAAGGTGAAGCGCCCGCTCGCGCCGCTGGAGATCCCTCTGGAGCCTCGCAGCGCCCACGAGGAGTTCTCGCTTTTCAAGCCTCCCGAAGGAGAACCGAAGATCCGGACCTCGCCGCAGCTCCTGCTCGCTACACACCGCTTCCTGTCCAGAGGTGTGTGTGATCACCTGTAATGATTGTGTCATATATTATAACTCAGCTTCATAGCAGAGGCTGAATCAGACGTCTGCAGGTCGTCTGAGGTCGACTAGTCTGGACGTGTTTGACGTATCCTGTGTCTCCGACCTTTGACCCCTGCAGAAGTGGAGCACTTCAGCCCCGGACGGGTGTCCGAGAAGGTCCTGTTCCACCTGCTCCGTCATCCCAGCGTCAACCAGGAGGTGCACTTTGACCACAACAACCGGCTGAGCGCGGGTCACTACCTGTACACGAGGAACCACCCGGTGGATTATTTCATCCTGCTGCTGCAGGTACGACATCGAGACATCGAGACAGACAGTTTTTTTATTTCTCTGATCAAAATCTGAGGCGCAGAGGAAATGTTCGATCACGTGAACGCGTTAATATAAGATTTAAAATCAAATTAAAGTCCGACAAGTCGTCAATTATGTTGACGTTTGTCAAGGCTCCACTGGAAAGTTTGTGAATTTAACAGGAGAAAATCAAGGCCTTGAAAGATCATCATCTATTCCTTAAGTTTGAGATATATCGTTGAACACAAGGATTCCCACACAGATTAAACATCAGATTCAAGGACTTTCCAGGCCTAATTCACTCCAGTTTAAGGACCCAGTAGTTTGACATAGATGATGGATGATTACTGTTACATAGTCATTAGTAGATAAGTTCTGCTCGTTCTCGGTCAGTATTGTAACGGTAATTTATCTTGATCTGTGGTTGGGTCCTTGAATTTAAGGGAATTGGGCCTGGAAAGTCCTTGAATTTGATGTTTGAGAAGGTGTGTGGGGACCCGGTTGTTCAAAACTTGTCGATTAACCAGACATCAACATCTGGATTCCCCTGGAAAGTTTGTGATAGAAGAAAATCAAGTTTTTGAAAGTTTTTGAAAATAGACACATTGAATTTATAGATTTTGTGCAAAAAATGTTCTGCTCATCCTCACGTTGTTACAGTATTTGACTTTGTGCCGTGTTGGGTCTTTGAATATGAGGGACTTGGGCCTGGAAAGTCCTTGAATTTGATGTTTGAGAAGATCTTTATTTAAATCTAAATATTTGAATAAAAGGTGTCCGTGCTTCCTGTTTTTTTTTCGTCCTCAGGGTCGCGTGGAGGTCGAGATCGGCAAAGAGGGGCTGAAGTTTGAGAACGGAGCATTCACGTACTACGGTGTGTCTGCGCTGACGCTGCCATCTTCAGGTGAGATGAAGAACAGCAGGAGGAAGACGAGCAACAAACATGAGACAGGAGTTTGATGATCAGTAATTTAATTGATCAGTCCGTCCGGTAACAGCTGTTATACAGATGTTGGACTTCCAGCTGTGAGCCTAAAAATGCTCCTGCGGCCTCGTTAGAGATTAAACTAATTATTGATTAATCATGTCACATAAAGTGACACAAATCACAAAAATATTCAATTTTCAGCTGCATAAAACAGGAAAGCAGCAAATTCTCACAGTCATGAAGCTGGAAGCAGAAAATATTTGAGTATTTCTGCTTAAATAAACAGAAATAAACGACTTCATTGATGATTAAAGCGGTTGGATTTTCTGTGGATCACCTCACTGATGAGTCAGCTGACTGTGTGATGTTAAAGATCCATGTGAAGTCGGTTATTGTTGGTATCACATCAAATATTCTGATGACTTCCAGCACTTTTCCGCTGTGTTTACATAACTGAGGTTTATATAAGTCGTGCACGTGGCTATAAAAAGGACACGCCAACATGGCTGAGGTTTGCAAGATATTGTGCTGACTGTGTGTGTGTGTGTGTGTGTGTGTGTGATTACAGTGCACCAGTCTCCAGTGTCGACCCAGCGTCACTCCCCGAGGGATCCCTTCGAGTCAGCAGAAGCTACGAGTCCATCCAGCTACTGTCCCGACTACACCGTCCGAGCGCTCACCGACCTGCAGCTCATACGGGTGTGTACATGTGTGTGTGTGTTTGTGTGTGTGTGTGTGTGTGTTTGTGTGTGCCCACACTGGAAAGTTGTTCTGAGTCCACCAGGAGCGCTGCAGTGCGTTTCAGAAACGTCTCTTCGCTCGGCGCCGCGGAGACCGCGTAGATAATCTGTTTATGACAGACGCCACGTCAATCGTGACCGAGCAGAACGAGTTGGCAGGAAGTCAGACACAGAATCGACACAAAGAAGCCGGTCATTTTTCAAAATAAAACTCCCTGTACAAACTCCCAAACAGTTGAATCATGTAGCATCTCATGTTAGAAGCACTTAAAGGAAGGAAAATTACCAAATTTTTACCACGTCCGCAACGTCACCGCGTCCTGCTCGGTGGAGTTTAGAGCTAGAGTGAAAAATTCTGATCTTAATATATCGATCAGTATTCTTTAAATATGTCGAAATAAACACACGTTCCCTCAAACACTCTGACTAACATGTAACTGAGGCAGGACATTAAACTTTATTGTCCAAATGACATCAGTGCACTGAAACAGTAAATCTGTGTATGTCATAACCAAACAAACAACACAGACAAAGAATAATTATGATATCTAAATTAAGTAAAAAGAAGTCGTACGTCGACATCGGCCTATAAATTGGGCTCAACGACACATGCGACACACACAAGTTGTGCCAGAAATTTGACCGATTGCCGTAAAATACAACATTAATGAATTCAAAATCATCAGCGCTGTCCAAATGCACCACTGAAGCTCGCCAACACATTCGTACAAAATCTCAAGCATAAAAATGACATGAAAACGGAGCGTGAGATTGTTACGGCGTCTGCAGGACTGAGCAAGAAGGTCCATCTACGTTACGACCCTCAGCTGCGGTCACGAGCTTTGGGTAGTGACGGAAAGAATGAAATCGCGGACACAAGCGGCAGAAATGAGCTTCTTCCGCCTTAGAGATCGGGTCAGAATCTCAGAGTAGAGAGCCGAAAGGAGTTTAGGATTGGCACCGTCCTTTGGAGGTTTTCCGGGTACATCCAACTTGGAGGAGAGCACAGGGCAGAACCAGAACCTGCTGGAGGGACTACATGGCCCATCTAAGCCTGGGAACACCTCGAGATCCTCCAGGAGGAGGAGGAGCTGGAGCAAGCCCCGCTAAACCTGAAAATGCATGGATGTGCTTTCACTGTGAGGTTCTGAGTCATGTCGTTTGCCCTCGTAGGTGACACGTCTGCAGTATCTGAACGCTCTCATGGCGTCGCGGGTCGGTCAGAGTCCAGATCCTCCTGAGATTAAGATCCTCCCCAACAGTCAGACCAAGCTGCTCAACGACAGAAACACCACACAAGGTAGCGTTGGACCGGAAACATTTCTTCCTCACGTTGAATCGCACTAAAACTTTGTCTCTGTGGTGTTTTTATTAATCCGTGTTTGCCTTCAGATGAACTGAAATAATTCTCTTTCTCTTTTCTTTTCCTTTCCTTTCCTTCCTCGCGTGCCTCCTTGTCTCCTCAGAGTTCCCTGTGAACTTTTCATTCTTTGATACTATCGAGAACTACTGTTAGTACTTGTTTATTTTGCATGAGGTAAATGAGACGCAGCCTTGTCTGTGGCATGACAGCAGACTGCTACATACGACACACACACACACGACACGAGAACACACACATGATCTGTGAAATAGCGTCAAACTCGGACTGTTTCTAGTCGTCTGTGTGTGTTTTACGAGGCTTTTCCTCCTTCCTGCTTTTTTTTTTCCTGCAGTCATCTCTCTGTTGTTTCCTCTCTGACGCTTGTCGCATGTCTGTTCGTGTTACATCACTTCAAGTGTACGAAAAATAAAAAATAAAAAAGAGAGAGAGACGTGACACAAGATGGCGCAAAAAGTGGTGAGAACAGAAGCACAACGAGCCGCCGGGATGCCGAGACGTGTTTTTACACGTTGTTTTTATCGCGTTAAAATCAGGCAAGTCAGAGTCCCTGTGGTTGTGGGGTGATGTTACACTGTATTGGGTTAGTTTAGACGCAGTTTGTCCATCTCTATAATAGACAACATTTGCTTCGGCTAATGTGCAAAGCGGGGTGGAGATTCTCGGCAATCTTCTGTTTACTTGCTATAAAAATCAGCTACAGCTATAAAATTAAGTTTATTATTAATTTGTGAGTACAGAAAAAAACTACAACTCCCATCAACATGTGTTAGCTTACTTGCGTCATCGTCAACGTAAGTTTCATCCATAAAACTCTCCAAAAAAGTCTCTTTTTAGCTTTTAAACTCTACTGTGTTGTCAAAGCTAAGAGGTTTCCACCCTTTTATGCTAAGCTAAGCTAACCGCTGTAGCTTCATATTTAACAAACAGTGGTACTGATCTTCTTATCCAACTCTTGGCACGAAAAACGTCAAACTACAGGCCCAGGCTTTCAGTAGTAGTTGTGTTTTTACGTTAGCTCGAGGCTAATAAAATGCAACTGTCCGTTAAAATATGAAGCCACAGCCGAGAGACTGTTAGCAGCTAACAGCTAGCCTAGCGCTAGCCAAAACTCACCAGTACATGTTAATAACTTGTGTGTTAGTTTTGTATAAAGTATAAAAATGTATACTTGTGGTAATTTACTAGCCAGGCTAGCTGTTTTGCTGTTTCCACTCTTCATGCTAAGCTAAGCTAAATGTCAAAGCTCCGTATTTAACGAACAGTGGTACTAATGTTAAACTTCATTAGCCTTGTGTTTTTACGTCAGCTCGAGGCTAATAAAACGCAACTGTCCGTTAAAATATGAAGCCACAGCCGAGAGACGGTTAGCAGCTAACAGCTAGCCTAGCTTTAGCCAAAGCTCACCAATACACGCTAATAATTTGTTTGTTGATTTTGTTTAAGTATAAAAAGTATAAAAATTACTAGTTGTGGTAATTTACTAGCCAGGCTAGCTCTTCATGCTAAGTTAAGCTAAATGTCGAAGCTCCATATTTAACGGACAGTGGTGCTAATGTTAAACTTCTTTTAAAGCTAGGCCCAGGCTTTCAGTAGCCTCGTGTTTTTACGTTAGCTCGAGGCTAACGTAAAATAAAATGCAACCGCCGTTAAAATACGAAGCCACAGCCGAGAGACGGTTAGCAGCTAACAGCTAGCCTAGCACTATCCAAAGGTGAGAAACGGCCTAAAAAGCACCACTGAAGCTCACCTGTGCGAAACCATACTCTGATTACATGAAGTCAGGGCTGATTATAGTTACCTTTTCTTCTGTAATCTGATTACATGTAATCTGTTAGTACGCAACCCTGTGGCTCTTCTCCGTCTCTTTCGTGCTATCTGTGATGTCATGTCCTGTCTTTTTTTTTTTTTTTTTTTAAATGCCCTCCGTCACTTTAACACCCTGTTGTTGTTGTTGTTGTTGTGATTACCTCGGCGCGATGACGTCACCCCCCTCACTCACCCCAGCTCTCCTCTCATTGGTCGGGTTCCCACAGGTGGCAGTAGTGCACAGGAGAGCTCCACAGAAGAGGAGGCTCACGGGTAGTTGCAGTTCTCTCTTCCCCCACCCACCCACCATCATCCACCCCCTCTTCTTCTTGCTGTTAAAGACCTGCTCCAACCAGAGTTTAGATTTTAGTTTTGTTTTTATTGAATCATCTATGGCTGGAACGTAGTTATTGGACGAGACTGGAGTGATTTTTATTTGTTCTATTAGATCCACACTTCTCATCTCCATCCCCATTCCTTTATGTTACGTGCTTTTCTTGAATTACTATGTTGTTTTATACACTTTGGACTACATGTGTGTGTGTGTATATACATATATATAAATATATTATATATAAATACATTTTATGTTAATTTGGCGGTGCCTTTCTTCCGAGGTTTAGCTTTTCGTACTAAACTCTGCATTGCCATTCCTCACTTTTACCTGTCTGGGTGCCAAAGCTACATGTTTATTATATGTATGTGTGTGTGGAAGCATCCGTCCGTTTGAGACATTAAAAACATTAAAAAGTTGGTTTAAAGCGAATTTACACGTTAAATTTGAGGCTCCGTTGAAGCTTTTTTTTTTTTTTCGAGGTGTGTTTGTTTGTGTAGCCAAAAATGATAATTTAAGCTTTCACTGTTCAATGGTTAGTTTATACTTTAAATCTCAAGTTAGTCAAGTTAGAAATGACGTACAAAGTGGCGCAATCAAAGTTAAAAAAAAAAAAATTAGGGTACATTCAGACAGGATCATTTGCTGCAAGATTGTCTGGCCTTGTGTCTGTTTGTGCTGAACGAAACCGCTGCGAAACAATCAGAAAATAACTTTTTATTTCTCCGATTAACCGACTTCATCGAGGCCGGCGCTCGCTCACCCTCATTCGCTGTCTGTGTCGCTCAGCCACTGCTGTCCCTCGCTGTCAAACCAGCCGACGCAAATCAAATCAAACTTCTTCTTCGTGTCTTTGCAGTGTAAATTTCAGAGTGACGTGGCTCAGATGTAGAAGCTGCTTCATGCGTCACTGCGTTTGTAGCAGCCAAAACAAATGAACGAAAAACCTGCTGGATCCTGTCTGAATGTGTCCTTAGTGAAGTGTCATAAAACAAATCAGCAACTGTGATTATAATCAATGAATCACTTTGAATCTAAGTCTCTTATTTGCTGCTGATCTTCTGTGATACTAAACTGAATCTCTTTGGGGGTTTGAACTAACGTCACCTTTAGGAAAAACAGATAATAGACATGGAGAAGGCTCTGTATACTCAATTGTAGATCAAAAGTGTGTCAGGGTTTGCTTGGAAATCTGGGAAAAAACAAAACAAAACCAGAAGGAAATACAGACATAAGAAGACTTCAGTTGTTAATTGATTAAATATGTTTCAGTCGCTGCGAAGAGCGTTGAGTTTGAAGTTTATACATGCCAGTAAAGAAGAGAGAGAGCGTTGTGTGTTTCTGCCAGATCAGAATCGGCTTTATTGACCACGTATGTTCGAAGAAGTTTGACTCCGGTTTCCAGTATCTCCAAAAAACAACAATGTGTTCGTCTGACTTCTTGTCTGTGGCTCCTAGAAGTCATACATTTGTAAAAAACACCTCAAATTTTATAGTTTAATGTTTAAAAAGTTTCCTAAAACAGACACCCGCTGTAGTTTTTATCAAACAGATAGTGTAGGGACTATTTTCAGCGGTGGATTAATCCACATTTTGGTGTTCCAGCAGAGGGCACTACGAATCTGACTCTGGAACTGGAGGTCAGATTAACAGAAAACTGCTGGTCGGATTCATCCCGCAGTTTAACGTCTATTCGGCCCGGGAGCTTCTTGTTTGTTTTCCTGAGTCCTGTTAACATTCCAGTACATGTTCATGTTTTATCTGTGTATGAATGTGAGTGTGTGAGCTTCAATATTTCACTTGTACATGTCAGCAAACAAGCATCCAGCCTTCATCTTAACTCATATTATCATACGTCGATAAACTAACATGCATTTTAAGCGCCTGTCAGTCATTGTTGCATGTGTGTAAACACGTCAGATATGTCAAAAAATGACCTCTAAATAACTTCCCCTCCTCCCTGCCTCCCTTCCCTTGTGTTCTCTGTGTATTTGTACATTAATATATTAATGATGAGGAGGGAAAGTGGAGAGGTCGACTTGCTCTGTGAGCCGTTTGACAGGAAAAACAAAATCAGTGTTTTTTTAAAGGATCGGTTTGAATTTTCTGTTTCAAATTTAAGATTTTAATGCAACACTCACATGCTAAAATGTACTTTGAGGAAGTCCATACTGGCTTGAAGCGACTCCTTCATGGTTGACCACCCCAAAAAACACTTTGATTTGAGCGTACCGACGCCTTTCGCCAAAGCTAATAGGAGGCCAAATTAGTCAATTCTCCATCGTGGGTTCCAGATTTGTGCTTCCCTTCATCTTTGCTTTAACCCAACCTAAAAAGTAACCCCAATTAGTCCCCAACAAACCCAACCAACAAACCCTGGACAATAGTTGAGAAACACTACTGAAACATCAACAAAATACGGATTTCTCCACTGTGCCTAATCGTGGAAATGGGTCTTCAGTTTGTTTATAAGAACTGGATACCAGATTCAAAGATGGTGTCTAGTCACGTGAATGAAAATTGGTCGCCGAGTGCCAAAAAGTTTGAAGATTGCAGAACGTCCAGAAATCGAGTTAACGTGACGTGACGTGACGTGACGTACGATAAGACTATGTCAAAAAGCAATAGCCAAAAACTCTTGTGAAAGGCGAGTTGTTTAAATCTATGCATGACATTAGTGTTTCTTTTAGATTTTCAAAAAATCTATAACCTCCATTGACTAAAAATTCATATACAAAGAGTTTTACAGACATGTCTTTTTATAATGGAGGTCTATGGGGAATGGACCAAAACAGTGTTGCGGCCGCGACATGACATACGTGTACCTGGTGGGGTTTCCTAGTAATGCTTCACCCAAGTTGCAATTCAGTGAAGAAGAAGAAGCAGTAAAATGTTAATTTTTAGTAAGTGTGCAATGGGCGTACTCGACTTGAGACAAAGCTACCCCGCTGAAATTAACAGGAAGTACATAGTGTACTACATAGAAGTGGATTAATGGAAGTATCCGAGCCCCAAGTCATACATTCATACATTTTATTTCCTCCATTTACTCGTGATAACGAGATAATTACATTTGTTTCCTCGAGATCTGGAGTTATTTATGTCATTGGTTGAAATAACAAATGTAGTTATACCGAGATAATTTTCTCGAGATCTCAAATTAATGAAACTCTGTTTTCCCGAGATAACAACATAATTAATAAGAGATCTTGAGAAAAAGTCTAGTATGTTAAATCATTTCAGGAAACATCGTTCAGTATAGCAGTGTCAGAGGAGCAGGAGAACGTTGATTGATATATCCTTTGTTTTCCTGAGAGAAGTTTTGTTACCTTGAGATCTCGATTAAATTATCCCGTTATCTCGGGATAACATTTGTTTTTTCAAGGTGATGACATAAATAACTTGAGATCTCGAGAAAACATTAAATTAACTTAAACTCGCCATCACAAAATCATCAAAATCAAAAAAAATAAAATGCATGAATGTATGACCGCTTAGGGCTTCCGTAGACACAGTGTAACTTTGGAAGAACTGCGTCGAACAAGTAGACTTTGTCTTACAGTGTACTCACGTCACGAGAGGATTTCCTCACAGCCAGTATGTAGAGAGGGATGTGAGTATCGTATTAAAACAAAACTTGAGGGAAGCCGAACTGAACCTTTCAGCAGCAGCAGCGGGGTTTGTTTTTCGACTCTGCACGTTACACATCATTTTGTCTTCTTTGCATTTTGATTCCATTTGTGTGTTTTCGATTCATTCAGTGTTATCACTCTCGAGCGTGTCGCCATATTCCAGGAGAAAATCTCTGTGATTCTGAGTAAATATTTTTCAGCTGTTTGTTTATTTTGTTCTGTTGTGATAAAGTTCATTTGTTTGGTATCAGAGGACCGAATGTAAAAAAAGATAATCAATACTTTGTGCCACTTGTACTGATTGAGAGAAATGTTGGGGAGGAGTGTTTGATGATGATGACGATGATGTGGAGAACTTCTTATTAATATATGACCGCTTAGATAGAATATAATTTGAAGATGTAGTTTATAGGTAACCGGTCTCAGTTTTCAGGTACAACACTGTTATTAAAAAATGTTGAACTAAACGGTTTAATCACTTCCTCTTATGTCTGGGTTACATTTGTATAGAATTTCTTGATTTTAATTTTATTCTTCAGGAATGCCGCCGCTGTTTTTTTGGGTTCATTAAGACTCCATCGCATTTAACACTTTCAATAATCAAGTTTCTTAGGAAATAAACTCAATCCTGTTCTAAATGTGGTATTTTTGTTTGACTTTTCTCTTACAACACGTAAAAAACTATCACAAGACACAACAATATTTATATTTGCTTTTTCACAGGAAGAAAATACTTCAATCAAGTGACGTACAAAACCTCAAAACTAACTTAAAGGTCCAGTGTGTCAGATTTTGGGGGCCTCTATTTACAGAATATGTAGGAAATGTAATTTAATATTAATAATTATGTTTTCATCAGTGTATAATCACCTGAAAATAAAACTCTTTATGTTTTTGGTACCTTATAATGAGACTAGAGGAGTCTGCCATGTTGAACCGCTATGTTTCTACAGTAGCCTAGAAAAGACAAACTAAATACTCTCTCTAGATAAGGCCTTTTGTGTTTTTTTTTTGTTTTTTTTTGTGCATTTCGTAGCCACCATAGTTTCTCCTTCATGCTAAGAAGGAAATGAGGGGTTTGCAATTGCAACTACACTGCTAGATGCAACTAAATCCTTCGCACTGGTTCTTTAACTTTAGTAAAATTCTTGCAGTCCATAAAGGTTGATAAACCAAAATATGGATTTTATATTTATTGTAAATGTTTATATATACACATATTGTACATACACTCACTCAGTTGTACCGGCTGTGTTTCTAATATTTTGTTCACCTAAATTATTAGAGGTCAACTAAATATTAGAAACAACACCTGTACCTGTAAACAGCAGCTCAAGCTGTGATATATTTGTGTGCAGTACAACTTTTGGTCACAAGAAGGTGCCAGAGGAACAGTCAGGGGTCACTGCAGACGTCACGGCTCTTTGGGGACCTTTAATATTAACAGGACACACAGAAACTTGAGACAGACAATATATATGATGTATATAATATATTAATATAATTTAAACAGGTAAGTTATATAAATATTTAACTTCAGCTAGTCTCTGTGTCTGTCTGCTGTTTGCTGATGAGCAGGTGGTGAGTCTTTTTTACAGCTGCCTGTTTTACAGTCTAACCGTTTTTTCAGATATCTGTTGGGTGGGTCAGGAGATCATCAGTGCCAACTGAATGAATGAGCTGGCCAGAAGTTAGACACACAAGCAGCATGAAGAATCTGGTCAATTTTCAAAATAAAACACCCAGAAAACAGACAAAAGGAGGAACAATGTAAGTGCATAGCCTTCTTACTCATGGTAGAACCAGAAAAAAACTGACCAAATTTAATGGTGGGATATGAAGCCGCATGAAGAACGGACCAAAACAAAGCCCGATACTCTGTTAACGCAGCTTCGTCATTTTAGATATGTTGTCGGTGTTAGGGAACTTAGTTATAGAGACCGAAACATTTTTTTTGTACCACTTGGTAAATTTGGAATTGCCAAATGTCAAATCAACTTCAGATGTGGTTTGGATCCAATTTGCAGAAATTACATTTCATGTTTTGGTCAAACACTCTCACTCTTTCCGTCCCTGCAATGTTTTGTTTGGTTATATTTCAGCTTCAGTTCCTCTTCGGGTTCTTCCCATTTATTTGTAGCTTACATCCACGTCACAACTTTAACATGCCATCTCCTCTCTCGTGTGCATCTTTACACCATTGATTGGACTGAACCTCCACTCTCAATGTGTTCTCTTTACTTTAGTTATTTCAATAATCTCAGTTTGTTTTAATAAATCACTTAAAACTTTCACCTTGGGTGTGACAACGAACGCTAACAACGTTAAAACAATGGTAAAACTGTGACCGGACAGTTAAACAATGAGCCGAAACGCACTATAAAGCCGCAGATTCAGCCGATTATGGACGCTTTAGAGGACCAGTGCGCAGGATTTAATGGCATCTAACTGTGTAGTTGCCGATTACAACCCCCTTGCCTCACCTTCTCCATCCTAGCGTGATGTAGAAACCACGCAAAATGTGTGAAAAAATAAAAAATAATACAAAAAGCCCTATCTGGAGCCATAGTTTGTCTGTTTAGGGCTACTGTAGAAACATGGTGGACTTGCGGCATCTGTAGATATAAAGTCTCATTCTTGGATATCAAAAACATAATGAATGAATATTATATTCAATTTCTGACATATTCTTTAAATATATTCACTTCGAAATGACTTCCACCTGCTCCGTCTACTGCTGACTTGATAATGGAGCCATAAAAAGCCAAATAAATAAATAGTGACTCCGTAGAGTGAAGAGAAGTCATTGATGTTACTTCCTTTGGCCATAAATTCACTCATTGTTTATTGTTCTCTAAATAAGTTTCTAATCTTGTTTGTGTGGATGTGGTTTTCAGATCCTCTTTGGTTTAATTTATTTCTTTAAATTCTGAATCGAGCACGGCCTGACGTGACATAGTACAATTAAAAATGTAAGTATTCATAATCATTCAAGTATCTCTTGGCTAACTCAAAGTAATACTAACATGGGGTCATGGAAGATGTCTACAAGATTATTAATATTGTAATTCATTAGTTTCACATGTACAATTTGCAATACAACTCTTCTGCCATGAAGTCAACGTCCTAAATCTATTGGGATTTCTGTTATATATGGGTTTAGTTGGAATTCAGTTGCCCCAGATTGAACTCTTCTGAAAGAAAGATGATCTGGATGACTGAGAACCTTCAAAGACATCCCTGAATTAAAGGTGTTGATCTACCGCAGAAGTTTCTTAAAGGCTGAGGAGCTGATGCCTTTCAAAACAGGTCACGTATTTGTAAACCTGTGAATCGTTTTCTCACATTGAGTATTGCGATCCCCACATGAAACCAAAGACGTGGTGTGGTTTCGGTTATTCTCAGACATGTTGAGACATATACATCAGTGTTTGTTTTGTTCTGGGCTACTCTCACTGGTTTTAAGTGGACAACCGTTTGGTGGATGAAATGACTGTTGTATGAAAGTTGCACAGTTGCGTGTAACTCTCATAATAATATATTACATAGTAGATACACTCTCATAGTAACATTTCTTATTTCTGCTAATTTCGTGATTTTCTGTTGGTTACTTAAAAATATTTGTACATCTTTTGTGATTGGCAATTTTTGTTGCTGTGAGACCAGTTTTGAGACAACTTCTTAAAGGTCTCAGCTTCGTCTCAGACTTACATTGTTACTCTATCTTGGTCTTGGTCTTTGGGATTTTATTTCAAGACCACAGCTGCGGGGATATCACCAGTGTTTCCCATGAATCACCCTATAATGTCTAACTCATCCCGCCACAGTTTTGTAATTAGCTTGTACACTTTCGCTTTCTGTCGGAGCGACGTCGGAGAACGGTTCAAAGAGTTGTTCGACGGTTTGTAGTTACAGAGCAAAGACCTGCGTGGACACCGCAGGAATATAAAGAGTTGTCAAGTCGAGGTTTAACCAAATAAATAATACACGATAAATAGTAGGCTTCAAATAGACGGTGTGATCAATGATTAGTATTGGCTGATTCAGCTGCCAGCGATCAGTGATTGGAACCAAAAATCCTGATTGGAGCATTAACCATCAAATATTCATCCAAGTCGGAGTATTTTATATCTGAACATGCACAATAGGAACTGTGGAGGACTTTTTTGCCACATCTTAATCATTCACATCTTTACAACCAACAACATCTAATGGGAAAAACTGAATAATTACACGTGTCTGTGCATCGATTTATTTGTTAACATCATTTCCAGGTAAAGCTTCCTGAATTAAACGGAACAACATGACTCATTCTTGATTCAGATTTTTTTTTGTCACTTGTTAGTGGTTCTCAGGCATCACTGACTTCCTTCACATGATGTCAGCCAAACCTGTTTTAAAATTGGACTTCCTAAACCTCAAAGAGTTCATCTGCAAAACAGCATTTTGACTCGGTCTTGAAACACTTTGGTCTTCGTCTTGACTTTTCTCATGTTCGGTGGTCTTGAAAGTAGGGCCTTTAAGTGGAAGCATGCAATGGTAATTTCTTCATCTCAAACAATTTATTGAACCAAAAAAAATTACAACAGTGGTGGGTACACCACAACAAAAAATGTTAACGTCTCAGTAATTTGTCACGTATCCTTGACCATCGATTGCTCACGCTGTTCACAAGTCGACTTATTGTAACCTGCTGACGCTCTAAGCTCAGTGGTAACTTCCCTCTGAGTACGTCCTGTTTGAAGCCTCGCGCTGGCCCAGGTACTGTTGATGGATTGTTAGGTGTCGTCTTCATGATGGTAAAATGTGAAGAGCATGATGACGAGGACTGTTTAAATACAAACTGTCATTGAAGCAGAACATTTAGCCGTCCATTCATGGATCAATGCAACAAGTACTGAAACACTGAACAGGTGGACGTGTGCATTCAAAAGTTTAGAGAAGGTCAAATTAAGTTCACCTGTAATGATTAGAGTGCTTTCTGAAATTTCATCCGAAAGCTGAATACTGGAACTTTTTGTGAGTAGTGTTTGTCCGAATGAAAACGTCGTTATAAATACTATATCCTGTAAAGAGGGCCATCTAAATCTGACACAGTCTTAACAAAGGTTAGCGGGTAAAGCATTTAGTCTCTTTCATGTGCATTCAACAACTTAACTCTGTACTTCATGTGGACCACCAACACCACTTCCTCCCACAGGAAGATGTGCATCAGCTCTCTGAGTAGACAACCAGGGCAGTTTACACCGTTCTGTAGTAAATCTCCTGCTGCGATAGTCTATCTGGTGAACTTATGTTATGGAAATTACACGGCAATCCCCCTGTGTTTGTGGTTGTTAAAAAACACAGAGACGTGTGGGCACAATAAGAAGTCCGGAGCATGGATTTTCCTAAAACATTATTATTACGTTATAATCCGAAATCTTCTTTTTGAAACTGATGATTAATTGAACCACAGTAATCCCCAACAAGGTTTTATATCGTGTAAAAACAATACAAAGACGATCAGAGAGACAAATCCTGAATCAATTCATTTGACTCACAAGCACAACATTTAAATTTTATTGACAATAACAATAAGTAAAAGTAAGTTTTTGGCACTTCTGCATTGGCTCCACTTCACAGCCATGGTTGACTTGTTGTTGGCAACCTCAGCCACAAGTAGACCGGGTTTTTAAAACCATAAAAGTGTCAACACTGGTTTTCGTTATCCTAACCTCAAGACCCAAAGTTGTTTTCTGGGTTAACACTGTTTGCACTTTTACTGAAGTAAATATAGTTTTCTTGAAGATAGACAAGCTTAAAAAGTGAAATAAGAGGACGCAGCTTTGTACGTGATCCTGAAAGAAGAACATGTGGTTGTAATGTCTGTTGGCCTTTGGTTGCGATGAACTCTCAGTTTAAAGAACAAGAAATGAAAGCAGCTAAACAGTTATTTGATGAGTCATGTGAAAGTGTTTTGAATTTGAAGTCAAAAAGATGAGGTGAAATGTCAATTAATGTCAGTTGAAGCCCATAGTCATTTAAAATGTCATTTCACACTACCAACACGTTTAAAGGAACATCTCACCCACCAGTTCCAAAATCTCTAACCCCACTGTGGTAAATCTGTTCAGCTGTACTCGTGTATTTGTTCTGATTACATTACTTATGATGACAAAATAGTGAGTCAACATCAACAAGGTCAACAACAGCAGACATAGCAGCCAGCTAATATTACTGACTAGTCCAACAGCAGTCAGCCCAGCTCGGCGTCTGTCTTTCAGCCTTTTATTTCACCAAGCTCTCACCAACCACTAAAAGTCAGTCCCAGATTTACTCTTGTCCGGCGGCTTCTTGCTCGCTCGCTTGGTCAGATGGTTTTGGCTTTATGTGCAAAAGCTCTAAGAACATAAACATCAAGTGGCAATGCAGAAGTGCCAAAAAAAAAAAAAAAAAGCAGTTCCTCAAACGTCCACTTGAGGCTGGCTCCAGAAGTGAGTCAGTCTCCATAAGTCCCCATGTTAAAATGTCCAACCTCACAGCAGAAATAAACATGTTTACAGCCTGGTACAAAAAACAGTTTTGGTCTCTATAGCTAATTTCTAAGACTCTTGTTTAAATTCTCTGAGTTTCATAGAGCTTTTGCATACAAAAGCCAAAACCATTTATCTCTATAATGACTATAGACACCACGAAAGATAAGAAAGTAACTAGCTAAAACAAATGCCATAAAGTGTTAGGAGACATTATCGAATTTATTCAGTGATTATCAAAAGCTAAATCTATCGAATATTGTCGTGAACTCATATTTACTCTTGGTCATTCTAAACGTTGTCTCGATGGACGACTATCTCTGCCGGTGTTTTGTGTTCCTGCCAGCACATCATAACTGATGTTGATGTTTGTGTGAAAGTTTGAATTACATCATCCTTTTAACCCTTCACCCTCATACCTAAATCAGATCTGGGAATTCCCCAGCATTAGTGCCTACATTTACATATGTGGTCCAGCAAACTGTAAACCTCAAGACATGTCACCCGGTCTGATGTGTAAAGTAATAAATCGCTTATGAATCTGCAAAAATGTCATTTGTTATCTCCTGTGGCATGTTTTTACACCATCAGTGTGTCTCAGCATGTGATGAAATGTTTGTAATCACAATAATTTTCATCACAGGGAGGTGAGAACGCCCGTGATGGCACGATACTTTGTGTGTTTTTCCCTTCACCATTTTACTCACCATTACTAACCACTTGCACTTCGATGCATAGAAACTGGAGGTGTGGGGGGGAAGTTTTTTCCAGGTTGAATGATGTCATTATAACTGTTACACACATTCATAAGAAAAAGAGTATTCAAAATCAGTGAACCAGCAGCTTGGTGTAAAATCCCTGATTGTTGTTTAACAAACTCTGTCTCTGTCGACTGTTTTACACTTCAGAAGTTAGTTCACCTTTTTTTGCCGGACAGTGCTGCATTGTGTTGGCACCCTGCGGCGCCAACAAACCAGAACAACAGGCGTTGTGGCTTTTTTTTCAAGCTACCAGTGCTCCCTCTCTCTTATTTACTTTCTATATCACCCAACCACAGCAAAACAAAACAAACTTCTTGGTATCGCTGTCATGCAAGCCAGAGATATTGAAGCTGGGTGCACAACTAAGAGAGGACACGTCATAGTTTACCATCAACTCCACCAATTTTACCAGAAGTCCTCCACCGCAGGTCGACTTTTCTAAGCGTTTCGCCCAACGGTTTGCCTACAAATCGCCAAAAACTACGGCAAAAAAAATGAATGGGTGTGTATTGGTAGAATGTCCGAGAGCTAGAGTGCGTGACATCATAGCTGGAGTGGAGAGGGAGAGAAAAATTTGTTGAAAAATAAATTTGTAAATTGCTCCAGAGGCCGCAAATTTCACTCTACAGAAATAATTTATACATAGAAACGGAGGAAAATTTGTCGTGGTCACAGTGACAACACTGCTGAAGCTGTCACACTTATAGTTTTGGCGTGGAAGCAAAGATGCGCCAGCAACGCCCACTCACAGCCTCATAGACCGCCATGTTAAAAAGGCGAGAAAATTTCTGGAGTTTTTTTTTTTTATTGTGCTTAATTTGAGCTTCATCTCCATTTCCATTGAAACTGTTATATCCTCACAACAGGTTTTTTTCTTCTTCAGAAGTGAAATGAAATGAAATGTGAAATGAAGTGTGTTAAACATTTTCCACTGGCAGTAGATGAAGCTGTCAGGGTGTTAGCCTTCATGTGGTTTCTGACTTCAGACAAAGCGTGTGCGTAAAGCCACGGCGACTACAACAAGGAAGCTGCTGTCTATAAAGCAGAGACACTCAGACTGAGATGTACAGTCGGGCTGCAGGTGGCGCGTGACGATCAACCAGGACCTTCAGAGAAAAATAAAACATTTCAAATTAACTTTTCTTGGACCGTTCACATCAAGACAATGGACTTCGATCTGTCTCAAGCTTTAGACGAGTAAGTCTTCAATGTTTCATTATTTAAATGAGTCTCTTCAAATGTTTTCCTCACTAGCACGTGTGACAAACTTTAAAAAACGTGCGAGTTTAGATCATATTTGATGTTTTTAGTGGATGAAATCTGTGTTTAAGACGGATTTTATCAGCTGAGTCACCATCAGAGTTCCTGAAAACAACGTGCTCTGTAAAAAAACGGGAACAGCTCCAGCCTGTCTGGCTTTGTGTTTTCACTTCTTACTTGTATTTAAACACAACTAAACTCACAACTTTCCATGAATGAAAGCTTCACGACTTCTTCTAAATTTAATATTTATCTGTTTTGTGTTTCAGCTCATCTGAAATAGACGAGACGGAGTTCAAATGCTGCTGCTTTGACATGAAGGTAAGATGCCACAGGCGCTCGTATTCTTATTTTTGACTGTTAGAGATAAATATTTTCACTCTCATGTACACGTACTGTCGTTTTCAGATGTAATACTTCGATATAATTAAGAATGTATGTATGTAACAAGGAAGTTTTACAGTCTGAGTCTTAAACTAAACTTAAATTCACTGATGCCGATCAATTTTGGGGATCTTAGTGGGCGCTGTTATTGTATAGGACTGCATTATGCTCAGAGGTATTTCTAATATTTTGGTCCTCTCATGTTTGTAAATATTAGAAACACCTCTCAGTAAAATCCAAACTACAGCCTCAGTAGTAAACATAATAGTTGCATTAATATCTCTCTGAGCTTCATAAAAGTTGAATTTATGGCAGAGTTGTTGTGTTGGATCATATTGGACTTGTACAGCTCGGTGTATGTATGTAGAGTCCTTTAATATCTGGTGCTTATATTCTCCGAAATGTTGAATATTAAATATTTTACTGAAATAACAGAATACTTAATACGACACAAGCTACTTCATCCAAATACTGTTTTGGCTCAAAAATATAAAATTTATTTGCTTTATGTCGACATTGTATGAATTTAACTGCACATCAGGATTTAAAGATTAAAAAATAATAAACAATAATAATAATAAACATATTAAAATGTATAAATAGACAAAATAGCTAAATAAATAAATGTTTGTATGAAAAGTACAATCCAAATAAAGTTTGTATTTAGATACAAAGACAATACATGCCAAGGAGATTTATTAAAAAACAGAAAAAAATATATATTTCATATATCTATATCTATATATATCCCCAAAAAAGTGATCCTCGCACACTCATGGTCTGAGGTCAGAGGAGGACACTTGTTATGTTCTGTTTCAGAAAACTTTCAGTTTTTTTATGTGAAACTTTCAGTCGTTTCTCACGATGAGAGGTGAATCTTCCCACGAGGGGAGTCGCTCACAGCGGCGGACACTCGGCAGCACAGAAAGAATTCACAATACAGTTCAGCTCAAGGTAACAGTGTGATGGATAAATCCGTGCCCAGAGTATGTGAAGGTCAAGTTATAATATGTGATTATAAGAGTCTAAATATACTGTATGTTTGTGCACGATGCTTTATGACTTTCATGTGTCATATTTCCTTTCATTCACTTCTGTGACTCAGATAAGAGGAAGCACCTGCAGGAGGACTTCATGTGTGGTTTCTCTTTTCTTGTCACGCACAGGACCTCCAGGATGACATCTTCACCCTCGACGACGGGCTGGCACTGGTCGTCTCCCGAAACCCGAAGACCATGCAGTGCATCGCCACCCTGCTGCTGGCGGTGAACAGGATGAAGAGGCCCCTGACTCACTCTAATAGGGACATCAGCAACGGCGAGCTCTGCAGCGCCATCATGGAGAGCCTGGTGGAAGGTGAGTGAATAGCAGGACGCACGCTGTTTCACATCAAGTTACAGAGAGATGAAGTGAAACCAGAACTTCCGGGTTCTTTTCCAGAAGTGAGAAAAACTCATTGAAAAGTTCATTCACATTCATAACAACATGAATATCTAAAAATACACATCTGGGACGGAGTCTTTCTCAACACCATGTCATGTAGCATGCGTTATATGGTTACATAACAACAGTAAGTTAAAAAAAAAAAGGCTGTTTATTAGCTAATCGACGCCTGGTTGCTCAAACAAGCAACCTGTAATGACACCCACCTGTCAATCAAAGCGTCCACGCTCTTAATCCTGCATAACTTTAAGTCTTAATATAATTTGAACAGGTGAGTTGTATAAAAATTCACCCTCAGTACAGTTGTCATGAACGGGGAAATTAGCTATAGAGACCAAAACTGTTTTTTGTACCAGGCTGTAAACATGTTTATTTCTGCTGTGAAGTTGGACATTTTAACATGGGGACTTATGGAGACTGACTCACTTCTGGAACCAGCCTCAAGTGGACGTTTGAGGAACTGCAGTTTTTGGCTTAACTTCCCAGACACGGAGGTTGCCACTTGGTCCTCTCCATGTTGAACTATCATGTTTCTACAGAAGCCCAGAATGGACAAACTAAGACTGCAGTTCCTCAAACGTCCACTTGAGGCTGGCTCCAGAATTGAGTCAGTCTCCATAAGTCCCCACATTAACATGTCCAACTTCACAGCAGAAATAAACATGTTTACAGCCTGGTACAAAAAACAGGCTGTTTATTTCTGCTGTTTAACATGGGGACTTATGGAGACTGACTCACTTCTGGAGCCAGCCTCAAGTGGACGTTTGAGGAACTGCAGCTCAGCTCTGACATGTCTTCAACAGTTTTATAGTTAAAAT
Source organism: Sciaenops ocellatus (assembly GCA_033000465.1). NCBI lineage: Eukaryota > Metazoa > Chordata > Actinopteri > Sciaenidae > Sciaenops > Sciaenops ocellatus. The sequence continues at coordinate 23,478,216 of CP136874.1, read as the reverse complement.
ATGTACCCACGCTGCTGTAGTAGAGCTGATCTGTCTTATAATAGAGAAATTAAACTCCAGTACGCACTTTGTTTTTAAGACAGACCAATAAATGAAGTTACAGAAGCTGGCAGTGTTGCCAGATTTGGACGTTTTCTGCACTTTTTATTTAACTGGGCGATTAAAGACATTTTGTAGGCGGTTGCGATCATGTGGTTTACTTTTTGTATCATTTCCACCAATGAAAAGTTAGTTTATGTTCCAATAAATGTCCTTCCTCGTCTTGTTCGTGTAGTATGAATGAGCTCTTCTCAGCTTTCTTGATTTAAAAGTCATATTAATAATAATTGTAACCGCGTGTTTTTAATTCGGACCTTCCCACAGAAACGATTGTCAAGAAGACGGAGAACTTCTCCAAAGCGGTGAACCGAATCTTCCAGCGCGTCAACAGTGCAAAGATGTTCACCCTGACCGACACTGAGCAGAAAGACATCGTCTACGAAAACGCAGAGTTAGAACTGAAGGCCATCACTCTGAAAGGAGGAAACTCTGATCGCAAAGGTACGACGATCACGACGAAGTCTGCTGCTAGAAAGTACATTTATTCAAGTACTTTTGACGTGCTGCAGAACTGCAGAATGCAGGACTTTTCCTTGTAATTGAGTATTTTTATGTTGTTGTGTTGGTAAAAGATCTACAGGAGTACATGCCACTGTCTTTAAACGATGTTCCTCCGTTTTTTTTTTCTTCCCCTCATTAGTGAATTTCAAACTGGAGAGGTACATCTCTGTCAATCCTGGTAAAGGTCAGACTGTCGTCCTGTCCATCACCAACAACAACATGTACATTTCCTGCGATATGAAAGACGGCAAGGCCGTGCTGATGCTGGAGGTAAGCACAAAAACACATTACATTTCCCAACACGTCAAACTTTTCCTTTAAGACTAAATAAATCCTTAAAGGGAAAACTGTTATATTTTTTCTCAGAATTTGACTTTTAATCTCATAATTTTACCTTTAATTTCATAATTCTGTCTTTTAATCTCATAATTTTACCTTTAATTGCATAATTCTGTCTTTTAATCTCATAATTTTACCTTTAATTTCATAATTCTGTCTTTTAATCTCATAATTTTACCTTTAATTGCATAATTCTGTCTTTTAATCTCATAATTTTACCTTTAATTTCATAATTCTGTCTTTTAATCTCATAATTTTACCTTTAATTGCATTATTATGGCTTTTTATCTCATAATTTTTACTTAGTAAGCTAAGGTTTTGACTTTCCGTTGGCATTTTGTTGTCAGAAAAGTGCTCCCACACATAAAAAAGGCTTCATATAAAACTTTTTCTCTGTGTCTCGTGGCAGGAATGCTCTGAGCAGACTTTAGGCAGCATCAGCGACGATGGAAACATGGACCGTTTCCTCTTCTACAGGACAATCACAGAAATTAATCATACCAGGTTCGAGTCCGTGAAGTGTCCCGGCTGGTTCATCAGCACCTCGTACGAGGGTGAAAACCAGCCTGTGGAGATGTGCGAAGCGGACACTGACAGACGCCTCACCTGCTTCAAGACCAACTAAAAAGTATCTCTGTGTTTAATGTGACGAGTGCAGTTTGTTTGGATCCACAATTAAGCTTTTTGCATTTATTCTTCCTCACCAGTAGATGGAGCTACCACCTACAGTGATATTATGTGTTGGTGAGGAAATAATTCAGTGTAACCACTAAAGATAGTTTTACTTTATACCAAAAAAAAAAAAGCTAAAAAAAACATTTCATACCTCAGAAATACTGCTTTTTATCTTTTATTCATTTTTATTGTTCCTAAAATTCAATTTATTTCTCTCTCGTGTTTTTTTCATGTGTTTTTCTGTTATTTTGTAACAAGAAAATTAAGTAATGTTACACTTTGTAACTTAAAAGAGTAAAGGGCTAAATATGCCTAAATCTGTGAACTCATTTGCTTTTAATGCTTTTAATTTAATTAAAAAAAATAGCAGCTTATGTATTAACGTTATTATCTCCATCTTGTGTTTTGCTTTCGTCTGCTTTTTATACAACAAATAAACAATATATTCAAGTTTTAATGATGTTATTTGCTCCATTTATATTCATTTATATCACAGAGCAAGCAATAAACTGATTACACTGAGCATGCTCTCTGTAATAATGTTATAATAATAATAATAATGTGATAAATAAACTAGAAAAAGAGCTTTGTCTCACAGCTTTATCTTTTATTGATCAGTTTGGGTGTTTTTATGTAAATAAAAACAGAAAAATGCCATTTTTACCTGAAAATGTAGTTGTATGGAATAGTTTGTGGTCTTTTTTTCAGCCTTGAATAGTGTCTGTAGTCTTTCTCAAAAACCTGCACCAAGAAGGTAGAGCAGCTGTTGCCTGAGAGGTGAAATCCTGGAAATCCTGGAAATAATGCCCTTTGCTAGGATATAAATTTCACGGCAGGTTTGTTGCTCTTCAAGGTCAAACGTTCAGTAGGTTAAACACTAAAGAGGAACATTTTATAGTCGTAAACATCTGCACAGTTACTGAATAACCTGCAGGCTTTAGATGTCAAATAATCTGATGAAATTATCAGATTAAAAAAAATAAATACTAATCCCAGTCTCCAGATGACAGCGAGGAGGAAGCTGTCCTCTGGTTAATGACCTTGGAGTTAAACTGATCTGGTCCCGTTACAAAATTGGGTAATACGTGATTGAATTAAATTTCCTTATATGCTAAATTTGTGTGGATTAGCTGATCGTGTCACATTCAACCTTTGGTCACATTCATGTGACTCAAATCAGCTCAGAAAAAAACAAGAAGCATCGCCCTGAACTGGTTTTGAACATATTCGGAAAGGTCATTAATAACTTTGCACTCGTATCTTCAGTCAACGCGTGATGTTTACGCAATACTGTGTAACTTTTCTACCATAAACTTAACATTTAAAACCATGTCGACGCTACACTGACATGTAGCTCCGCTGCTAACTGTAGCTGCTGTTAGCTAATGTTAGTTCAGTTTGTTAGCCGGGCTGCCCGGACTGGAGGAGGTTTTCAGACAAGGGAGCGACGCTGGAATGGCCAGCAGAACCGGAGCTAGGTGAACTGGCGACGTCTCCTCCTTCGCGTAGCAGCGGGCAGAACGTGGCAGAGGTGAAGAAAATGAAGAGGACGATGACGGAGGAAGCTGAGGAGAGAGTGAAATGTCTGCAGGAATGTCGAGCTGTTGCTTTAGTTCTGTTATTTGGGTTCGGTTCTGGTTCGTTCTCACGTCCCTCACAGCTGCACACACTTCATTCTGTGACCAATAACAACATATTTTAGTGATATACTGTAAGTAAGCACACATATATGTACCAGAGACACGTGCACAACAGCCTGTAATCTGAATTTTCCAGCGCTCTTCAAATTAAATGTCATCTGTTCTTTACACTTTACACAATAACAGACTTAAACAAACTCAGCCAATCAGACGCAGTCGGGAGGAAGTCGGCGTCCTCTCATTGGTACGGCGTGCACGGGTTTGCATGGCGACACCTTGGGCTGTTTCTTCACCAGTGAGAGATGCTCTGTGGCTCGGCACTATGCCGCGGCTGCGAAAAGGCAGATTATAGAGCGATGTGCATTTAACTTTAAAGAGACTGAAGCTGAAGAGGGTCAGAGGAAATATGTGAAAGCACGCGTTGATGGTGGCGTTTCATCTTTTATTCCCACATCTCCATCCTCACTGCTGCATCCACACACACTCACACACACACAGTGTAGTTCTTTAAGGATGCAGGCCACCTCGATCGACCTGTTTATCTTCAGACTTTCATTAAACGATGATTTATGGACGCGTGCAGCTTCCCGTAGATATAAAAATCACGTCAGTGTGCATGAACCAAACAGGAACATTCATGTAATGTATGCATGTACGTGTGCACATATACATGCATACATTACATGCATCAACTCACCAGTAAACATCCAAAAAAACACACAACTTAAATTCCTGAAACTGTCACATCGAGCTGCACGCACACTCACATGTGCATGACTGGTAGTGAACCTATTGTATTTGTGTGTGTGTGTGTGGGCCTATCATTGTGTATATATACACGTGTATGTGTGTGTGTGTGTCTCCCTCTGCCATGCACATTCCCGGCACATGGCAACAGAAGCTAAATATAGCCCCAGCAGCCCGGCTTCACAGCGGGATCATGCTTCCTCTCGCTAACGTAGAATCCCTCCCCGCTGCTGTCCCTGTTTCTCTGCTTCCTACAAATATCAGTTCCTCTCGTGCACCTCTCTCTCTCTCTCTCTCTCTTTTCTTTGTCACTTCCTCCACCATCGGCATCGTTTCTATGCACCTTTCCCCCCCTCTGGATTTCTGATACAACCTGCAGCCTGATGAAAAACTGGGTTGTCTTTGTTTCTGTAAATACACGACCAGATGACGATAAACCCCCTTCTATCTGTGCTACAGTACATACATGTTATGGAGTATTTTTGCTGTAGTGCTACTGTAGACTTTAACTCCTGTTGATGCTACACTGACCTGTAATCAGGTGAATGGTGTCTCTGTCATTCGTACGTCTGTTCTCACACTATTTAACTTTGGGCTCCGGGTCGGGAGAAGTACGTAACGCTTTACGGCACTAAGTCACACACCACCAACTATTTCACTGATTTTGGTGAAACTGGATCATATTTTATGGAGAAAATGTTTTCTGGTTTTCCCTCTGATGTCCTCCGGCTGCTCCGCCTCAACTCTCTGTGATTTACAGAGTTTCCTGATGGACAGTGAAGTAAACTGCTGACAACTGTAGCTGCTGTTAGCTCAGTTTGTTAGCCGAGCTGTGTGTTCAGAGCACCGGGGGGAGTGTTAGTGTTTGAGCTGGGCTGAAGTAATATTAGCTGGCTGCTATGTCTTGAGTTGTTGACCTAGTTTAAGTTTGTCATTTTGCTAGTTTCCTACAAGAGCCGTTGCTGAATGACGCCTGGTTGCTCAAACAAGCCATCTGTGACGACACCCACCTGTCAATCAAAGCGTCCACGCTCTTAATCCTGCATAACTTTAAGCCTTAATATAATCTGAACAGGTGAGTTGTATAAAAATTCACCCTCAGTACAGTTGTCATGAACGGGGAAATTAGCTATAGAGACCAAAACTGTTTTTTGTACCAGGCTGTAAACATGTTTATTTCTGCTGTGAAGTTGGACATTTTAACATAGGGACTTATGGAGACTGACTCACTTCTGGAGCCAGCCTCAAGTGGACGTTTGAGGAACTGCAGTTTTTGGCACTTAACAGCCACAGTTTGGCTTTAAAAAAACATATAAAACATGATCACAAATTATTTTAATACTTTTTTAACGTTAATGTAAAGTATACACATGCTACCACTGCTTGAGGGCGTAACACACACACACACACACACACACATGGGGGCACACACACATTCATATTTATAGAAGTCAGTAGGGTTGGATCTGACTGATCCTAGCAGGATAGTAATGGACTGCTGGGAGCATGTGGTATAATCCTGGCTTGATTTGGCACACTGCCTAGTGAGGTATTACATTGCTCACGGCCTGCATTAGTCCCACTGTTCACATGTGCGTGCTTGCACACATTACTGCTGCGCTGCCCGGGAGGTGAAAGTGGTGATGGGAGGTCATCGGGGACATGGAGCTTTCAGCTTGGAGATGAATACATTTACAGTGCAGGAATATGCATGGAGGCTTTGTCAGGTGATAATGGCTCTGTTGAGGATTTCTTCTGGCTTGGGTGGAGAAAATTTGAATGCTAATTATCGGGTATCTTAAACGTTTGGGGCATTAGTGGAGCTACAATTATAGTGTCCATCATCGGACGATAATTTAGCACTTTGAATGTCTGAACACCGACCTCATGAGACTCTCTATTGATTGACTGATCGTGAGGTGAGACATTCGTGGTGGCGTGTAGTAACTACGTACATTTAAGTACTTGAGTACAAGTTTGAGGTACTTGTATTGTACTTGAGCGCTTCATTTTGATGCTACCAATAGGTGCAAACTGTTCCTTTAAACACATCAATCATAAAGCGTTCTTCTACGTCGTTGGTCTGTAAGTATTAGAGTATTTTAGCCTGAATTCATACATAGAAACATATGTTAACATAATGTTGTGATGCAATGGACAATAGAGCAAAAAGTCATCACACAGGTGATTTTCTATCCGTAATCAAGTGGAAGTGTCCAGTTTACATCTACAGTAACTCCAAACCACTGCACCGTAATCTAAAACATGACAGACACAAGATTTACACAGCTCTGTATAGCCGAAATCTATTTTTTTTCATAGTTTATGTTTAATATTTTTGTCCATAACCGGTTACAAAGTCTAGTCTAGTATCCATATCAGGGTTGCAGCGAGTTGGAGCCGAGCCCAGCTGACTCTGGGCGAGAGGCGGGGTACACCCTGGACAAGTTGCCAGTTCATCACAGGTCTGAAGCGTAGAGATAAACAACCAGTCACACCAGTTTAAAGACACCAATTAGCCTGCATGTGGTTGGACTGTGGGAGGAAGGCCACAGCCGAGCGGAGGGAGGATTCGAACCAAGAACCTTCTTGCTGTGAGGTGACAACTCCAACATGCTGCCCGGGTAACCTTTTTATTTAGTTAAATGAGTTCCTCTTTGGCAGTGTCAATAAAAACTGAAGTGAAGTGAAGATAGATTTATACAGGTCTACCTAATAAAGTGAACACTTCCACTTCAATATCAAAAACCGCATGTGCACATTAGAATCAGTAAAATTAGCATCTTCCAGTTTTTATGGCAAACCTCAACCGAACGAGAGCAGCAGAGAGTGTGAAGCCTGATGTAACACTGTGATCATCCGCAGTGTTGTACAGTACTGACAGACACACAAATGAATGCTAATGTGTGAATGTATAAAAATAGATTTGAATAATTTGAATTGGACTGTGTACAAAAAACTGGTGGTTGCGTAACACATTTTTGAAAGAAGCAACAGCACCACCTTCCACCTCCGTGTGACCGTGTAACGTGGATGTCATGAGGGACACATGAGGCTTTTGAAGAGTACGGCACGGTCTATACTTCAAACCTGTTTTGATTAGATTATTTTTGGTCATTTGGGAGCAAAAAGCTGTAAACAAAACCGTATAATGTTCAGTGTAGTGGATTTAAATATCCAGCAGATACAGAGCAACATTAGCTTTCATTTGCAGATCTGTTTCTGTCCAGTTAGCTCTGTTTTGGTCTCCACCAACTACTGAGAAAGATATATAGATCTTTAGCTACTAAGTGTTCTACTTTAATCACCAGCGGTAACTTTGCCAATTGGTTCTAGTGAAGTAGTAGTAGTAGCAGTACTTGAGAGTGGTGATATTAAACCAAAACAGTAACACTTTGGGCTCTAAAACCAAAACGATGAGTTGAAAGGCTCCTAAACGCTTGGTAGAGTTAAAGTAAAGAAGAAACAAGAGTCTACAGTCATGAGAGACACTTTTTGGGGATGGTGCTAAGAGCTAAATGCCAACGTCAGACTCAAAAACAATGGGCACAGTGATGTAGAAGCTGCTCAGTGGCTCATGAAACCAATAAAGCTTCATTTCCGAGCATGAAATTACCCAGATTTTACGCATATGTTCTGGTATTGTCGGGTCCATAGAGCAAGCGACTTCCACTAGCCGAGACGCTAACTTCTAGTTTGATGAAATAATTTAATCATGTGGCACTTATAGACTTTCCAAATATTATTGCACCAAATGGGTCAAATTCTGATCGTGACACAAGTCATTTCACGGAGGTTGTGATGCTCAACAGCTGCTTCTTTCCCGAATGTAAACTTATGGGGAAAAAGGTCTTTTAGGGCCAGCGTCCATCACGTGATGGACACCATTGGTGTTGTTGGAGGTCATGGGGAAGTCATGGGAATTTGATTTGTTTTTGTTTGCACAAGTGTTCATTTTGACCTGATAATGGCACTAGATAGAAAAATGAGAGGATCGCCTAAGTTATTGCAGTTTATCTCGAGGGGGAATGTGAGTATTTGAGCCAAATTTTATGGCAATCCATCAAATAGTCTGCAAATTTGAACCTCGTGGTAGCACAAGAGGATGACTAAAGTCATTTAGGGTTCATCCTCTGGGTATCATGATGGTCTGATACACATTTCATGGCAATCCATCCAATAGTTGTTGAGATATCAGCTTGGAACAAAGTGTTAGTCATCCTTAGAGCCACAGTGGTGCAGATTTGGGTAGAATAAAGATATTTCTTAGGCAAACATCAATAAAATGTTTGTTGGTTCTGTCAGCCATGACGCCGACTGGTCACAGGCTGGAGCCATAGCTGGCTTTCTTCATTGTAAACCACGGAAATACCATAATAGACCTAAAAAAGCTCAGTTATATTTATACATTTTAGACGTACCGTGCAAATATTTTGGACCTCAAACAAAAGACTAAAACAACTCTGTTGTCCGTCCAAATGCTTGTGGAATTCAGTGGGTCATTGCGCTGTTGCATAGTTCACCTCGTACTCACACGGACCACATCTGTCAATATTGTGCTGCAAAGTCTTTTTTAAATATATATATATGTGATCTCTCTCTTTTCATGCTGAGCAGTAGCCAGGCTGGAGGATTTGTTTCTGTTTTAGCTGCAGCAGTTGTGCTGTCAACCCTCATTAAGGACCGCAAGGAGTCGGCCTCTCTCACCTCGGAGCCGGGGGAATGAAGTCGTCCTGTAATAAGCGACATAACATGCAGTGCATCTACTTAAATATGCACAGAGGGCCTCATTAATGGAAGTGCTGGTTGAGTGCCTCTTAAAACGTTCACTATGATTTGACATGATTGCGCTGAACTTCCTGACACCCATCCTGATCTCTTATAACCTTCCTCCAGCTTGTCTTGGTCAAACACGTCACATATGATTCGTTCAGTGTCTGACTGTACATTTCAACAGCTGTATCAGACAGAGGCTGGTTAATTCCAGTTGTCTGTCAGAGGAGGGAACAACAACAGGTTGCCAACTTTCCATGGCACCCCCAACAAAGCCGTCATACTCAGACGGCCACCAAAATGGACCGCAGATAATCAACTGTTCATGGTTGGTACATGATAAAGAAAACCATTCCATCTAGTGTTAGATTTAATGAACAGTGATGGGTTTAATTTGAGTTATTTTGCTTTGTTTCAGATATTTAGTACTGTAATACGGAAGGTTTTTTTTTATCGAACTGTGAGGCAGAGTTGAAGCATAGAGGGTGAGTCATAGCTCTGAACACACAGACATGATACACATATTTTTAGATTCACTTACACAGCCTGAGGTTATCATCATCTCTGGTGTCTTTTCATAAATGCATCTGCTTAGAAATCTTAGAAAAAAGACGATCCTTATAACTCCAGTACGCGCCTGACGAACAAGTCTTCTTTGGTATGAAAAAAATCCAGTGAGAGCTGGTCTGTACATCCATGAGTACAGTGCACACAGCTAATTAAGCGTGCTTTAAGTGGTGCAAATTTGACAAAATGTAAAGAGATGTGGGCTAAAATAACAAAGCTCAAGCTAGCTAGCATAGTTAACTGTCTCCATGGAAACATTGTACTTACAGCCCCAAAAGCCCTCAAATTATGGGAAGATTTAGAGAATGATTATCCCCCCAAATGGAAGTAAGACAAAGAATATATATTCTTTCATGAAGTATCAATATTTGAGTCATTCCACGAAACCAGTATGGTTCCCTCTGACCTTGTTGAGTGTATTTTATCTATTGGGTGACTCCATTAGTACTGTACTGTACTGTATACATCCATTAGTGTCTGTAACCATATCATAAAATAATGACTAATGACTAATGAGAGAGACTTCATGGGTGGTTTTCTGGAAGTTGAATATGTAGTTAATGTGTGTTCAGAAAAGTAATACTGGTCAAAAATTGTAGCGGTTTCGTGGAATGACTTATTTTCTGACAGCCTTAAGGTTCATCATCTCCCATTGACATTGGTTCTTATATTCCTTGAACACACTGAGACTCCTCCTGGACATGATAATGTGGGGGTTGTCCCAGTTTAGTCTGAGGCGGAAGCCCACAGTGTCAGTTTTTAAAACCCATGGAGAGCAGCGATGTTTCCTGGAGAAGCTCATCATGAAATAGGTCTTGAGTTGGTGCCAAGCTATTGTTCTGACAACCTTTTATTTAAAAACCCCCCAATAGTCCGAAAAATGCCCCATTGGACGGAAAACCCATTTTTGTGACTGACTGTTATCCCCAAAACAAACACCCACTGCTCTGAAGGACCCAAAAATACACACTGTGGTGTCCACTACTATTATTATCTACTATTGTCTACTAACCCAAACAATGATCTTTTCTTAAACCTAACCAAACTGTGACGGTTTCACAACGTTAAGCACATATTCTTACCATGATGACAAAAGGTCACCATGCCATCACCTGACCTTTCCGATATATCCAAAACTCCATTGAGGGTGTATTTTCATGGCATGGGGTTTCGGAGTAATTGGTTGCCCGAACAATGGTATTCCCCCTTGAGGTACACTCGCAAGAGTTCTCAGCAGACAATGATGCACCTCATTCACACAGTTCAAATCTTCTGCAAAGTACTAGAGTCTCTACTGCTAACCCTAACTCTGACCCCTTCAGACTTTGGACATCCTCGACCCTAATGCCTCCCTGGACGGTTATCCTAACCCTAACTTCTCTCTAACCGCCAAGCCTCTGGAGTTCTTCAGACCCTACATCTCGCCTACATTCCTACTTTTGAACCTTGGATATCTTCCTTAACGCCTCACCAGTGCCAACTGGTACCAACTTCAAGAGGTTACTCTGTCATCCTTCATCCTAAAACACTACATTGATTAACCTGCTTTTGGATTTCATCGTCTGGACCAGCTGAGGCAAGACACTGCCCACCACCACACATCAACTCAGACTGATCAAGACAGCGAAGAAGATTAAACAACACCGACAGGTGAGCAACAGAATTGACTCAACATACCTCACACTTCTTTCTTCACCCTCTTCTCCTCTATAATGTGACGGCATACATAGTGTGGGGGGAAACCCTGAGTGACGAACATTGGCCAGTGCATTACCTTTGACACTCTATATCAACCAATGTACATCATCGGATAACTCAAGGAAAGGGTCAGTGTCATAACTACTACACCTAACCCTATGCACATTTGGTTGGTCTACCAATTGCATGTAAAAAAAGGTATTACTGTGGTCTTCAAAGAAGAAGACTTTCCAACCATGCTAGCAGCATTGGCTCAAGGGATCGATCAGCCTCAGTTTGACTTTGCGCTTACGCCACAGATACGTCAGTATAAAATTGAAGTATAAAGTGTTATCAAATAGAAATACTCGAGTAAAAGTACCTAAATATTGTTCTTAACTGCAGTACTTGAGTAAACGTACTTGTACTGGACAGTAGTCGGCAGTAGCTCAGTCTGTAGGGACTTGGCTTGGGTGGCCAAGTTCCGGTTCAAGTCCAGCATGGACCAAAGTATGTTAGGTGGACTGGTAGCTGGAGACGTGCCAGTTCACCTCCTGGGCACTGCCGAGGTGCCCTTGAGCAAGGCATTGAACCCCCCCAACTGCTCTCAGGGCAAACATCTCTCTCCACAACACACATCTCTCTCTCTATGAGCCCTTTGTGTGTGTGTGGTTGTATTTCTGGTAAAAATGCATGTAAAAAATTTCCCCTCAAGGGATCAATAAAGCATGTATTTTATTATATTCTAGTCACGTGTCGGAGCTTGTAGGAGACGATAAAAACAATTAAAGACTAACTAACGAGCCACAGCACACTGACTGACACACTAACCCCTCAGCACCAATGAACAAAACCTCTCTACGTCGTACCTGGCTGCACACAGCAGAGTGTTTCTGCCACACGTGAGCAGATCTCAGCACAATCGCACGGTTGTATTACAACCGTGTCCCCAGGCAATAAGGTCCTAATGGCACAGCTGACTCCTTGACCAGGAATGTCAAGTCTGTAGAGGCCTCCCACATTAAAATAGCCAGCATGCCCTGTCAGCACACCCTCACAGCGAACGCATGGTGTGCCTAACAGCTGCCAGATTTACAGAGTGGGGGTGCTGAGGAGGACCGAGGAGAAAGAGTCCGACCACAGAAGAAGAAGAAGAAGAAGAAGAAGAAGCAACAACAGGAGAAGAGATCAGCACGAGGGGGAGGAGGGAATCAAATTACCCTCAAGTCTTCCTCGTCGTCTTCGTCTCCGTCCCCCCTTTTCAGCTCCTCACACCAGAAACAAGTTTCCACACATTCATGTCATAAATGCACTGAGGGATGAGGCGGTTACGGACAAGAGGAGAGCGACCACGACTAAGCAGCACGTCGTTCTGATTTGCTGAACACAAGCTTCTTTCTGTGTGGAGCTGTTTCCTGCAGACAGTCTTTATTAACTTTAGAGACAGCTGCTGTGTGTGTGTGTGTGTGTGTGTGAAGGAAGACAGCAACTGTAAAGCATGTGCTGCACATACCCGACTGGAAAACGACTATTTGATACTGAATTCCTGTTAGAGCTGCAACTAACCGCAAATTACAACAATTATTTTATAGATTTATGTTCAAGAGTCCAAGATGGCGTCTACGAAGTCCTTCTTTTATACGATCATCGCATCAGAACCCAAAGATATTCAGTTTAACGTCATTTCTCACACACAAGGAGACAAAATCTGAAAAATCTGGACTATTTTGATTAAAAAATGATCCCTGATGTTTATTTTCATTGTCAAATATTTGCAAATATACTTTCATATGATTAAGAAACAGTCCATCAGAACCTCCCAGAGTGCATTTCTTTCAATCGCGTGGTTTGAACAGACGGTTTAAGAGATATTTATTCAAACGTGACGTCTGAGAAGCTGGAACCAGAAAATCTAAAAGTTTTTTAATATTTAAACAGATATTAAAATATAGATGGCGATTAGTTCATTAATTAATGTCAGTTGGCAACAGTTAAAATCATCTACAGCATTAAAAGTCAATACCTATATAATAATAATCCAATATAACACTGACAGAGGTCGTTCTGCGTGATGAGTACTGTTACTTTTCGTACTCTAAGTACATCTTGTTGCTCGTCCTGCTGTAGTTTTACTGCAGTACACAGTGACAGGTTAATACTCTGTTGATAGATTCCTTTTACTTTTGGAGTACTTGAGTTTGTTGGCTTCGGTCCGACAGTAAACACATGAAAGTGGACTGTGATGCAGAAAATAAACATTATTCAGAGTATGTCATAAACCAGATGAAGCTGAAGTATAAACACACTCTGACCACAAAGAAGACAGAGATAATTAGCAACAATTTTGCTTATGATTTAGTCATTTTAGGTATTTATTCTAGCCACGATGATAAAATGTTTTGGTTCCATCTTCTCATGCGTGATTATGATTGTACTTAAGACAGTTTCTCGGATAAAACAAGATATTTAAAGACGTCATCTCGGCCTTTAGGAACTTAAGGATGCTGAACAGCTAATCGATAATGAGAATAATCGTTAGTTCCAGCCTTCATATGGAGCTAATCGCAGCTGTTCAAATCGATGTTTCAAACTCCACCAGAAGCACCGCGGTCCGTTTCAGAGGCAGCCGGTCTATTTTTGACGGACGCCACGAGCAGCCTGCGTCAATCAGCACAGAGCAGCTTGAGCTGACGGGAAGTCAGACACACAAACGGCATAGAGATTCTGGTTGATTTTCAAAATAAAACACCATGTGCAAACTTCTGATCAGCCAAAAGGGAAATAATGTAACTATGTAGAATATTTACATATTGAGAAGCACAAAAAACAGAAAAAAAATGACCAAATCTGAGCAAGTTAACAAAGTCTGTCGGGTTAAACGCTTCTGAAAGACTCCTGGTCACGTGGAGAACGGACCAAAACAGCGTCACAGTCGGAGACGTGCCCGGTGGGGGTTTTGATTTTAGACATTAGTGGCATCTTTTCAAAGTGAAAACACAATATTCCTGGTCTGGATTTCCTCGTGGATCACAGAGCTTCAGGGGAATACTGGACAAAAATAACGCCGAGAGATCCCCGAGACAAAATCAAAACAAAGAACCGATCGTTGATCATAACCATTTCAGTAAAAACAGCAAAAATTCTGATTCCAGCTTCTTAAAAGTGAGATAAAGCTGCTTTTCTCTAATTATATCATCGTAAACTTAATCTCTTTGAACTTCAGACTCCTGGAGATTAAAAACAAGCAACTTTGATGTTTTAAAAATGACATTTTTGATCATTTTCAGACATTTTAAAGGCACAGTGTGAAGGATTTAGTTCCATTTGTCCACTGTGGGCTACTGTAGAAACATGGCAGACTCCGTAGAAGAGGACCTAAGGTAATAAAAACATAACAATTCTTATTTTTAGGTGATTAAACAAATTTTTTTGCAGTTTTCTGTAAACAAAGCCAGCTGAATCCGACACGCTGCACCTTTAAAATTGATAAAATAATAATGAAAATAATCATACTGCAGGACAAATAGATTATCTTTATGAAAACAGGGGTTTAAAAATATACAGTCACAACATTGTTATTGCATTTAAAGTTGTTTTAATTAAGGAAGTGTTATACTTTCACTCTAGGAAAAACAAAATGAAAAATAATCTGGAGGTTTGAGTCACAACTTTGTTTTAAGAAATTAACCTTTTTTTTATTTTGTAAGTCTTGAAATGCCTTTACATAATACATTTTTTTTCCTTTATAAGTATTTCAAAATATCTTTTGCTGGTTTGTTCGGTAATATTTTTCCTATAAGTAGAATCTCATTTCAATATAGTTCTCTTAAAACAACAAAAAAACAACATCCATCAGTGTGTGTTTCTGTCCAGGGTCTTCACGTGCTGGAAGATGTCGATGTCAGAGAGTCGCCCAGCTCTGACCACCGACGGACAGAGAGGCTGATGATGATGGTGGCAGCAGCGGCGGCGAGGGGGGGAAACTCATCACCGACGCCGCGCTCTGCGGTCCGGCAGAGCGAGAAGGTCAGAGAAGCTTCACACTGTTATCTGATGCAGCGCCCCCCCCCGTCCGGCTGCCAGATATTTGGACCCTTTGTAGTGGCACGTGGGAGCAGATGAGCATCTAAAAAGTCCCGTTACATATATACATATATGTATATATATGTATACATGTTGTCCCTGGTTGGGTGGTGGTGGTTGTGGTTGCTGGAGGAGAGCGTTGGGACACTAAACAGTCCTCTCCATCCACTTGTTGGCTTTTCCCAAGTGGTCCTTCTCAAACACCAGGGATGCTCTGGTGCGAGGAAACACACTTTCCATCTTCGTCCAATCAAAAACAAAAAATTTTTATGTTTTAAAACATTTGCCAAGATTGTATGTATAACATAAAACCCAGCTGATCCGCACTGTAACTGACTACTGGAGTCAAAAGCTTTAAGTTTAGTCCACAACGGGCTTTAAAAAGATAATCCTCTCTCGGTAAACTTCCCCCTAACATTTTGGGTAATCTGTTCGATTAACTGCCTCATCCTCCTCATCATCCTCATCCTCATCCTGCTGCTGCTGCTGCTGCTGCTGTGTTTGTTTGTTTGACAGCTCTCCGTCTGCTCATATGCAAAATAAAACATGACAGCAGCTTTTCTATACATTCCTCTTTTAGGTCTTCATCTAAACTGACTTGCAGGAATCCCACACACACACACACACACACACACATACACACACATACATACATACACACACACGCACACGCACAACAACAAAAACAACAATCCAAATGAGGAGATAAACCTGGACCGGAACCGGAAATACAATGGATGCTAGTTCTCTCTCTCTCCTTAAGAGAAGGAAGGAAGGAAAACATCTTAAACATGTTGACTCCTCACTCACTCTTATCTTTTTTTTTTTAAATATAAACTATGTTGCAGATAGGAAAGCAATTCATTGGCTTCATTTCTAGTTATAAAAACCAAAGTTCTGCTGGTTTTAGTATCTTTTCCTCTTATTTTTTAAACAATAAAGCATAACTCACTCTTTTTTAATGAGATTAATCTCATTTTTACACCTTTTTTTTTGTCATTTTTCCATTAAATCACACTCCAACCCTTCAACAAACCCTACAAACTTCAGGATAATACACCAATAAATCCCTGCACATGTACTTTTTTTTCACGATATTTTTTAGTAGGCTATAACAGCACGATTTGTCATGCACTTTGTCTTTTTTTTATTATTTTTTTTTTTTCAAAATACCCCCTATATATTGCAGATCTGTCGTGTAACTTGGACTAACAGCTGTTTGATTTCAGTCGTCATCCACGTCATCCCCCTCGGACTCGTCTCTCCTCTCGTACATCTTATCCCGCTGCCTCTCCTGGATCTCCTTCATCTCCTCGGCGTACCGGCTGAACGCTCCGCCGAACTTGCTCCAGGCTTTGAACGGGATGGTGATAGAGTTCCTGTAGCTGGGCTTCACCTCGCTCACACGCAGGAACACTCCGTATTTGTTGGAGCCGACGTCGAAAAAGAACCGTTTGGAGTCCACCATGATGGAGGTGCCCTCGGGTAGCTCGCTGTAACCCCCGGCGGCCATGCCCCCGGTCAGCTCCTCGTCGTCACCCCCGTAATCATCTATGAGCTTAGCGAGGGCGTCTCTAAACTCTATTAGCCCCTGCGCCGGAAGGGCTATGGTCTGGCCGGCCAGCATGCCGCCCACAGGGCCCCCAACTCCAAAGCCAGGTCCACGGTTTACGGTCTGCCGGATCCGGAGGAACCTCCCCCGCTGGTTCTCCTTCAAGTCCAGGTAGTATTTGCGGTTTTCCCGGACGAGAAACTCGCTCTTGAGAGCTCGCCTGGGCCCTCCGTCCTCACCCACGCTGGCCTGGGCTATCTGCTCCGGACTGCTAGGCCCAAGCTGGGCGTAGTGCTCGATGAAATCCCCGAGGTAGTCACGGAACTCCGCCGCCACCGACAGGGAGAGGGTCAAGCGACTTTTCGAGCCCCCGGCCCCTACCTCGGCGATTTTGATGAACCTGCCCTTGCTGTTCTGCTTGACGTCCAGATAGAAGCGCTTGTTCTGGATGTCCAGTCGCTTGGACGCCAGCTCCTGGGTCTCCTGGTCCCTCTGGAAGTGCTGGAAGCCGCCGCCGCCGCCGCCACCTCCTCCTCCCCCGCTGCTACCACCGCGCTCACTCCCGCTGTCTCCATCCGCCATCTTCAGCTCCACCATTCGGCTTCTGCCCCTCTCTCTCCTGCGTAGCTGCGTGCACTCCAGCCCGGCGCGCGCCCCCCTTCGTGCTCATCACGGGCGCGCTCTGATTGGCCCGCGCGCTTGCCACTTCCACGAGTTCACACGGTTACCGCTCTCCCATTGGTCGGTTGATTTTGTCCGTCACGCCCCACGTGTAAAATCTCTCGTTTGCCATTGGCTGAAATCGGGGTTCCGTCTGCGTACTTCATTTTCTCCCACTGGTTGTGAAATCTTTTTTGTTTTTATGACGTAATATGTTGAAAATTATGTTTTTTAAATTTTTTTGTTGGCTCCAGCTAGTAAAATGTGTCGACATATCTTGTTTTTCTGCACACAGAAATCTGGGAACATTCCAGGGACTTGTTTTTATACGTGCAAAATACATTTTGTTACATTTAAAATCAAAATAACATTCATCGGCCAAGAATTTGACTCTGGTTTCACTTTGCTCTCAACGTACATACACAGATATAGACATACAACGAGCTCAACATGTAAACGTTAATATTAAAGTACAATGTAATGATAAATATATATATATATATATATATATATATATATATATATATATATATATATATATATATATACAAATCAAGCAGCAACCTCCGTGGCTGGGAAATGAAGCCAATGCGCAAGTGCTAAAAGCTGCAAACGTCCACTTGAGGCTGGCTCCAGAAGTGAGTCAGTCGCCATAAGCCTCCATGTTAAATGTAAAACGTCCAACTTCACAGCAACCAACAACAAACTTAACTGGGCATAACATAATGTAACTAAACTAGACGATACGATATGATATGGTCAGTCACCCTCTTTGTCTGAGTCCCGCCACCATGTGCACAGGTAAAATAAGGTGAAACCATACAACCACACCCCCCTGTGCTTGTGTTGTTACTGCAGAACCCAGAACCCATCCCAGAACGGACAAACTGAACACTGGCTCTAGACAGGACCTGTCATCCTGTTAGTAGTACTGTAATTTCCCCTTCATGGTAGGAAGGAGAGGGTGAGGTAACTACACCACCAGATGCCACTAAATTCTACACACTGATCCTTTAATATACAGTTGGGTAGTTAAATCTGTAACGATGCATCTTATTTTGAAAGCTAATTACACATTTTGTCGGCAAAATTCCATTTTGTAAAGTAACCAGCAACTACAGCTGTCAGATAAATTTAGTGGAGAAGAAGTATAAAATAGAAATAGACAAGTTAAGAGCCTGAAAATTAAGTAGATGAGTTACTGTACTTAACCCTCTGATGCCCCTTTAAAATCCTAATGTTAATACCCCTTCGCACATAAATGTGCTCATAAAAACATCAAGATAAAAGTCTTATAAATTATTTTTTTAGTTATATAGGCACAAATTTACAGACTTTAGGTTATGTACACACACATTTACACAGTCTCAGTTTAAGTTATATAAACACAATGTTACACAGTCTCACCTCAGTTTTAGCTATATAAACACAAATTTACAGTCTCAGTTTAAGTTATATAAACAAAAGCTTACACAGTTTCACCTTCAGTTATGTGAACCCACTAATGTGTAACTTCACTGTAAGTCACCAGAGGAGAGCAACAAAATGGGTGGCCTTAAAACTTCAGCTCTACGTGATATAACACCTGTCACAAATCACATAACCTATTCATCGTCAACAGGGGAGCAGTTACCCAACAGGAAACATGATGATTCAGCTCAAATTACACACAACCATTTTTAGATACTTGTACTTCAATTTTCTTTTTGCCATTTCCTACTTCCTACTTCCTACTTCACTACATTTAGGAGAGAAATATTCCACATTTTACTCCACTGCAGTTTAGATTAAGAATTTATATACAAAACATACAGTTTATAAAATATGATGCATGGTTATACAGTGAATTATCACACAGTATGTACACCTGAATTGTATACAACATTAAAATGCTACTTACATTGTTATAATAATGCAATATCATGAAATGTGTGATGATATAAGTCTCTTAAAGGAAATATTTTCTTGCCATTACGTGTGTACTTTTACTTATTATGCATATATGTGTGAGTGTCCTTACACCTGAATACTTCCATCTTCAGGCAGCAACATGAACGTTTATCCCACCTGCTGTTATGTGTGTACAATGACTACGCTGTCATTGCATTTCCTTTCTCTGTCCACAGGTGGCAGCACAGTTACATTTGCCTTTCAGGTAAGTTTTCACTCGTTTCCTCTCCCACTTCCTCCCAGCTGGATGTTTCAGCAGCACCTGTGAGTTTAGAGGTGAAACCACAGCAGAAATATACACCACTGCAGCACCACGCGAGACTACTGTAAGACTGCATGAACAAGGACCAACTTAAAGGTGTGTCCGTCCCACTCAGAGCTCGATAACTTGGTGAGTGAAAGCTGGATTCACTCTTGAAGGAGTCCAGTGAAGTATTTGTACACAGGAATGTTAGATTTTACAGTAGAAATTCTGATGTCATGAGTCAGTTTTCACTCACCAGAAGAAAGTATGAGCTGGCAACCAGACTACATAACATTTAAAAACACATTTTATTCATTAATCTAACTCTTCATTTATGTTTTCTCTCTATGTTATAGTCTAAATCCAGTTTCAAAGTCTTCTCCACACTGTCAGGTATGTAATTCAGGTGAATACTAAGTATATTTTATTTGTATTTCTTTATTTTAAGACATTTAGTCATATTAGAATCTGTCTGCAGTCTGCATGTAAACTCCTCTTCATGCTGTTACACCCCCTTATTACTAAGAACATGTCCTCAGTGTCCTCAGTGACTACTAAATAACACACTGTTCTAAATCTGAATATGATTTCTCAGTAATTGTGCAACATGAAATCCATGAACTGAAAACTGAATCCACCGTGAGCTCAGAAAAACAGCTCTGTGTTCAGCTTTGGGACGCTGCTCTGTCCAACTAATCCAAGAGGATTTTTAAATTGTTTCCCAACACACAAAGGAACACTTCATCCTTCAGTTTAACAGAAAATATATTCATATTTTAATCTAAAAAGAAACTAGTCAGGGAGTAAAAAGTACAATGTTTGCCTCTGAATTGCAGTAGAGTAGTATGAAGTTGAATAAAATGTAAATAGTCAGATATAAGTAGGCCTGCCTGAAGTATAGTGCTTGAATAAATTTACTTATATTCCAGTCTCACAGTTATATAAACAGAAATGTACAGTCTAACTTTAAGTTATTAAAACACAAAGTGACATAGTCTAAGTTTAAGTTATATAAACTCAAAGTTACTCTGTTACTGTTTTGAGTTTGTTTCTGTGCTTCCTGTTTTATTTTGTAGTCTCACCCTGTCTGTCTTGTCTTATTCTACTTCCTGTTTTGTTTCCCGCCTTTTTTGATTTGGCACCTGCCCTTGATTTGTTTCACCTGCCCCTGATTAGTCCTGCCTGTCTGTTTAGTTCCTGCGTTTCATTTGTTTCCTTGTCTGTCTGTCTGTTGTTTGTTTCTCTCTGTGTGTTCTCTGTGTGTTCTCTGTGTGTTCTCTCCGTGTTCTCTGTGTGTTCTCTCCGTGTTCTCTGTGTTCTGTATCTAGGCCTTTTCTCTGTGTTCTCTGCGTGTTCTCTGTGTTCTCTGTGTGTTCTCTGTGTGTTCTCTGTGTTCTCTGTGTGTTCTCTCTGTGTGTTCTCTGTGTTCTGTATCTAGGCGTTCTCTCTGTGTGTTTGTCTCTTGGCTGTGTTCGTCCCTGTGTTCCTGTTCCCGGTCTTTGTTTTCTGGATTAGTTCCTTCTGTCAGTGTTTTTTGCCTGGTTTCCAGCCGCCTTTTGGTTTATCTGTTTTTTGTGTCCTTTGTTTTTTTTTTTGTTTTCCCGCTCCCGTGTTTCTTTGTGTTTACGTTTTTGGTTATTAAAGTGAGCTCTTGTGCACCCTCACCTGCCTGAAATGTGGTCCTTTCCTGAACCCCGTAACCCACGTAACATACGCAGTCTTACTTTAAGTTTTATAAACGCAAAGTTACACTGTCAGTTTTAGTTATATAGGCACAAATTTACACTTTAAATGACTGTATATGCTTCTTGTTATGACATTCTCACTGATAATCTCTGAGATCCTCAGATAGATTCAACTGTAATTATAAATACTGTACATGTGTGACGGACGTTTGTTTTGTTCTCACCAGAGGAAGAAATGTCATAAAGCGCTGTCGATAAATTCCCTTTTCATCTTTTCTCATTTCAGGTTTGACTTCCTGTGAGCCCTGAGGTGTTGAACGTCTGCACAGTAGTCCAGGTAGGAAGTATTCAGATCTATATAAAATATATAGAGAGAGTAGCAACATCCTAATATAAAATACTTTATTACAGGTAAATATCCTGGAAAAACTTGCAGTTTAAGCACATATATGGTCAGATAAAGGATATTTCATACAGAAAAATGAAGTTATATTATGTTATATTAATAGTATATAGTTATATTATGCAGGTATTACTTTTATCACTGTTAATGTTGTAGTTGGCTGTGGTGGAGGTAGCTTTGAATATATTATATATTGCTGGTACTTTTATCTATAACAAAGATTTTTATTTTATAAATTATCATGATTCCTATGTAAAACCTTAATTTTTAAAGTAATTATGAATGTTTGAAGTACACAAGAACATATCCCTGTGAAAAAAAAGCATGAAATACAAATACTACAGTAAAAGTACCATAAAATGTACTTACGTACACTACTGGAGTGAATTTTTAAATAAAAATCAGATAACGTGTAAAGTTTTAATAATGATTTTATTTTAGCGATCTGATTTCACAGTGACATAACAACACAAATCTAATAAAACAATTCATAGATTCAAATTTAAATATATCTGAACTATACATCAGTTACAAGCAGAGACACACACAAATCTCAATATTGCACAGCACCCTGTTCACGGCAGTAACTGTGCCATGTTTCTTATAAACCATCTATTTCTGTTCACGTTGATCCTTTTAGGATAAGATGAGAACATTAATGTTCAAAAATATAATTTTGTCTGACAAAATATCACAGCTTCACCTCAGTAATACTGAGGATAAGTCGGGTACGAGCTCATGAGCTGGGTCGTGGCAGAGGGCAGCATGACTCCAGGGAGGCTGTTGTACTGATAAAAAGAGTCCAGGGGCAGAGTGGAGACGCCGGGCAGAGCTGAGCTGTACTGCAGGCTGTGTGGATGGACGTAGGAGGCGGTGGTCGGGCCGTCCGGTGCTGCTGCTGCTGCTGCTGAGTGGTACCTCGGGTACGGACCCGGTCTGTAGGCCTGCAGCTCGGGGTAATGCATCAACTGAGAGGCGACGTTTGCCTGGCAGGCGTGAGCCAGGGCGTCCTGCACCGTCCTCTTCAGCTTCATCCGCCTGTTCTGGAACCAGTTTCTGATCTAAAGAAGAAGAAGGAATAAATATCATGAGATTTTCTCAACATCAGAGGTCAAATTATATCACAGAGAAATTAATAATTATAATCAATAAATATTTTAAAAAATACAACAAATTAAAAATTAAAAAATAAACTAACATATTGAAGTCCAAGTCACCCCCAAAAATATAAGAAATAAATCCAACAAATATCAAAAAATTATATATAATGAATTAGATAAAAACATAAATCAATAAAAATAAAAAAATATTAAAAATATATATAAAATAAAAGTATAAAATAAGTTAAATAAAAAATAATTAAATAAAAACATTAAATTCTGAGTTTGAATCCCCAAATAATAATAAAAATAATAAAAAAAAGTGAAATCAAACAAATAAGTAATAAAATAAAATAAAAACACATAAAAAAATAAAATTAGAAGAAATTAGTGTAGATCCTGTGCATACTTCTCCAAAAAACATTATTATATTACAAGAAATTGAATTTCTAAATTAATTCCAAACAAAAAGGGCTTGATTAAAATACGTTTTACTTTTATAAACTCAGGTAACTGTATTTTATTTAGATTTATTTTATATATTTTCATTTTTGGACTGCTGGGATTTTAATGGATTCATTATTTTGTCTTAATAGTCAGATTTACATGCAGTAAATTGAATGTTCCTCACTGATCACACTTTGATATTTACCTGTTTGTCGGACAGGTTGAGCTTCTTGCAGAGCTCGGCCTTGTCTTGTGTTCCCAGGTACGCGTTCCTCTTGAAGGCTCTCTCCATGCTGCTGATCTGCTCCGCCGTGAAGGCCGTCCGGGGTCTCCTCCCCGACGGCGGGGAGGCCGGAGAGGTGGAGGCGCAGTCGGCGGGGGCTGATGGGGAGAGGGAACGACCTCCTTCACTCTCGTACCCGGAGGTCTCCTCCTCCGTCCCGCTGCTGAAATCTGCCTCAGTCACTGCAGAAGAAGAAGAAATCAGTGTTAACATGGAGCCAGAAAAGTACTTCAAGTACTTAAGATAAAAGTATTCTACCCTGCTCTATTATATATGATCTCATTAGATGTTTTGACTCATGCTTTCATATAAAAACAGGATTTTAGTGCAGTTACTGCAACTAATGATAAAAGTTAATCTGCTGATTATTTCCCCCATTAATCGATTGATTGTTTGGTTGTAAAAATTCAGAAAAAAGTGAGAAATGCCTTAAAATAACTCCATCACAAAGTTTGTTTAGTCCAAACCTCAACATTTTATCAGAATAACTGATAAATCAGCTAATTTTGGCATCAGCTTGGCCTCTATGAACTATTTTACAGCTTAATTTACAACAAAAACATCATATTTTACGCACTCTTCACATGTTTTGTGAGCCAAAATCTTATTTTGTGAAGGAACTAAAGATTTACGTTAATGCAGTGAAGTAAAAAGTACAATATTTGGCTCTGATGTGTAGTGGAGTACGAGTATAAAGCAGTAAAAATGGAATTACAAACATTTCTACTTCAAGTGGCTCATAAAATATCTTATTTTAAACCCTGTTGAGCTGTTATAAGCAAACATTTAACAAATAGTAATATAATAATATAAAATGTCTTCATATAAAACAGCTTCCAGCTTCATTCTTGTGTGTTTTAAACCATTTTTCAGTTTGAAGTACTCGAGTAAAGTACAAGTACTTGAGTAAACGTGCTGTGAACTCACCTTGATTACTGTGAGAGGTGTTCAGGCTGAAAGCGTCCAGGCTCTGGCTCCTGTTGTCGTCCCGCTCGGGTCCGTTTTCAGTCTTTGTCCTGCAGTAAAAGCCCGGCAGGCTCTCTGAATGAGTCCCACAGGCCGTGGGTCCGGGCGCAGGGACGGGGTCCGTCCCCGCCGGCTGGCTGCTCTGAGCCATCCACTCGATAGAAAAATGTCCTCTCATGGCTGAAGGTAAAATCCTGTTTGGGTCTTTGAAGCAGAGGTTCAGGTCCAGAGGTGTGCTGGTCTGTCCTGGTGCTGGTGGAGACTCGACTGTCCCCCTCCACCACAGCTTGTCTGTATTTATAGGACGGGGCGTCCCACCCTGAGACCAGAGATCAAAGCAGACATCCTCCGTCCCTCCCACCGTCCCCTCCTTTAGTTTTCACAACTGGAGTAATTAAGACGTCTCATTCAGTCTCAATGAGGCTGTTACAACAAGGCTCCAGTGAGTCTGGGGAGGAACCCCCCTCCACCTCCACCTCCACCACCTCCTCCTTCCTGCCTCCAAAAAAAAAAAAGATAATAGACACACCTCAGCCCAAAGTGTCTGCATCTCCTCTGCAGCCACATCCATACTGTAAATACACACACACACATATGTGTGGAGGGAAGTGTGTGACTGTCCTCTGAGTGTCTGCAGGACACGAGTCAGGGCTGAAAAACTCAACTGTAGTGTGAAATCTATCTGTTTTTATTTAAAGATTATTCTCCTGATGCGATCAACAGTCACAGTAAAACACAGAACTGTGACGTAAAGACAGAAATCAGACGTTATTTATCAAGTTTAGACGTCTGTTGTTGACACAGGAAGTGTTTTTATAACTTATTTATGTGTGATGGAGACATTTATGTGACTTTTTAAAGTATTTAATCATAATTTATGTTTGCTTGGTGATATAAACTCATAAAAAGGCAGAAAATAACATTTATATACTTGTTTTTGTTCATACCAAACATCTACACCTTTAGTCTCTTTAATACAGGTGGCTCAGAACTACAAATATGTAACTTTATTTATAAGAACTTAACTTTATTTATCAGAACATAACATAATTTACATATCGAGACCAGAAAAAACAAGTTAAACGTGCAGATGTGGAACTTCACAGAGAATTTCTTTAAATTTTAATTATTTATATTAAAATGAAACAAAAAAAAAAACAAGTTATAAAATCACTTTACATGTAAACAAACAACATTATTTTACAACTTTTTGGTATTTTTGGTTCATTTTCTTGGTTGTGTGTTTAAAAAATAACAATTTTCAAGATATATAATCACTTCACATGCAAACAAACTCTGTTATAGGTTTATTTTGCACATTTTTCTGCTGTATTTGTGTTTTTAAACAGTGAAACGACATGATTGCACAGACGATATTTGCTATATTTAAGATTTGCAGCTTTTCTTCTGTCGACTTTTGTTCATTTATCTCAGATTTTAAAGGCCTCGATTAATTTAAAGAAATCATAACAAGCATCTTTAATTGAAAATATTCATTTTCAGTCATCGTGAATCAAACTCTGATCCTCGTCATATTCACTCATCGAGGCCACAATGATTCATTTGATCGTCCATTAGCAGCTCCACATGTAAAGGAGCCTTCAGCCTAATGATGAGCAGTGAGTTGCTTCAATGTAACGGCAATAACAGCTAATCCGGGATGATCCCGGATTAAAGGCAGAGGCACTGATATGACGTGACGAGAGATTAAACAGTGACAGTGACGGTGAAGTTATCTGTCTTTAATTAATCAGGATTATGTCAGTAAAATGATCTTATAATCATGTTTAGATCAATAATCAGGAGTCACGTGTGACGTTCTGATGTCAAATTAACAAGAAGTAAATAAAATATCAGAACTTTTAAATACTCGGCTACAAGAAAGAAGTTTTCTGTTAGTATCAGAAAATAAAAACAGTCAAATAAAATGCAAGTAATCGAGTAAATGTACTTAGTTACTTACTAGATACCTTTTAGTGAATCTCCCTTTGAGTAAATAACCAACAGAAACATGCAATGAATCACTCTGAGTATTAAAACTTACAGGAATAAGACACTTTATTTATAATAACATAACTTTATTTATAGTAATGTAACTTTATTAATAACATAACTTTATTTCTACACATACAGCCTTGTTATCACTAAAGATTTGCACATTTTTTACATTTTTCTTGTAAACAAACCGTCTTATAGTTTGATTTCTTTAATTGTTCTGCTGTATTTGTGTTTATTAACAGTGACACAACATTATTTTACAGCCTTTAACTGTTTTATTAGAATATTTTGAGTGATTATCACTAAAATCTGAACATTTTTGTATTTTTTGGGTTCCTGGCAGCTTTAAACTTTATTAAACTGACAACATGAGAAGTGTAATAATGCAAAGCTTGTGCAGAAAACAGTGAGCATGCATGTAAAGTGCAGACTGGACTGCAGCTGGTTAATAAACTATATTTATTGAATATTTAATGAGGTTTATTGTGTGAGTATCATCATGAGAGCATGCAGACAGCCTCTCATTGTCCTGCAGCAGATCGTGTGTGTGTGTGTGTGTGTGTGTGTGTGTTATCAAAGCTCGCAGCGCCTTTGAAGTGTCTCCGTGTCCGTAATGAGCTGTTAGCACCGCGGCTCGGCTCGGCTCGGCTCGGCTCTGCGCTGCTCTCTGCGCTCCACAGACGGCGCGTCTGGAGGCGCGCGGGGCCTCCCGGATCCATTCACCGAGCCCGAGCACCTTCATTATCTTATCAATGGGGACCGTTTCGTGATTGACCCGATTAAATCCTTTAAACTCTTCGATGTGTTCGGCCATTTGCACACAAAACAGCGCCTGCATGGCCTTCCTCAGAGACGGTGTCGGTCCGAGCAGGGCTGGAGGAGGAGGTGGAGGAGGTGGAGGAGGCACTTCACAGGTCGGATCATCGTCTTCAGGTCGTTATCAGTCACTTTGACTTGATCCCAAAATCCCCATTTTAGCATTGAAAGCGACACAATAGTTTAAAATGATTTAAGGCGCCGCAGAATAGATGAACCATCAGCTCCCATTATGTGTCAGAGAATGTAACTGAGTACATTTACTCAAGTACTCCACTTAAAGTACAGTCTTTAGGTACTTTACGTGAGTACTCTGCTTCTGCTCCAGGTTCATTTATGTGTTTTTATTGATTTCAGGTCACACATGTACAAATAAACTTGTTCTGACATGAATAAAAATGTTTTTATTAATCCATCCTGCGTCCTTAATCCTCAGATTAAGGCTGAAAAATTCACAAATTAAAGGCAGATTTGTCCAAAATCAAAATATTTACACATTTATATGAGATATAAAAGAGAAAAGCAGAAAATTTTTCACATTTCTGCCTTAAAATGATGTAAGTTCTTAATTTTCTGTCAGGTTATTTCTCATATTGTCAGTTTAACAAAGTTTAAAGCTGCCAGGAACCAAAAAAATATCAGAAAATGTTGAAATCTTTAGTGAGAATCGCTCAAAATGTTCTAACAGAGCAGGTCAAGGTTGTAAAATAACGTAGTTTTACTGTTTATTAACATGAATACAGCAGAAAAAATGAAAGAAATACAAATACAACAGTCTGTTTACATAAAGTTTATAACTTCTTTTTGTGTCTTTTGAAGTTTAACTGGTTTTCTCAGTTCAACATGAAATAGAAATAAAGTTATGCTACTATAAATAAAACATGCTCATATTACGTGCTCACGTATTTTTACTTCAGTAAAGTATCTGAATACTTCCTGTATCATTTCTGATGTAAGGACTTTTATTAATGTCACCGTAATACACAATTATTCAGTAAATGGACTGACAGAAAAATAATCAGCAACCATTCTGATAATCGCTCCTCATTACAGCCACAATTAAAGCAAAAATAATGTGTCATGTTTCTTTAAAAGAATATATAACGGATTATATTATGAGCAACATGTTTTCTGCTGCTTTAATTATTCATTATTTAAAAGAGAAAAAATATATAATTTTAACTTCAAACAGAACAAAAAGAAAGAAACACATTATAGAACTTAATAAATATTAAAATGACAAACATGGCAAAGAGCAGCCGAGGAACAAATACTCAGATCTTTTAGTACTAATACAACAACACAATAATAACACAAACAATGTTAAAAAAATACTCCATTTCAAGTAAAAGTCCTAACTTAAGCGAAACATAATAATATTAATATCATATAGTGTCAGAAAAATGTACTTCATAGTTCATATTATCGTCATTCTGCAGTAAAATGTCCTCTGTGACTGATAGATTATTATATTTGACTTTATTTAATGTGAAACATATTGACAGAAAAGCAGTGGAAGAAGTATTTTGATCCTTTACTCGAGTAAAAGTACCATAAACTAAAAAAAACTGCAATAAATACATGTAAAAATCCAGAGTACTGAAGTGAGGATGTATTGACCTGTCTGTCTGTCTGCCTGTCTGTCTGTCTGTCTGTCACATCAAAGCAGATCAGGACGAGACTCGACGAGGGTGGAGGAGCAGGCGGGCCGACCCTGATACCCATCCACCCCGTTAAACGTCGCGGAGACGAGGAGGGGGCAGCGGCGACCCGAGGTGACGGAGAGAGACAACAAATGATCAGCGGCTCTTTGAACTCTTAACTGGACCAATCACGGCCTGTTGTTCAGGATGTTTTCACTTGGTGTTACGTCATCCGTCTAAATATTCTTCTTCATGCTCATAACTGCACTGATACACACACTCCTCGTGAATACTGTCGCTCTCAGGAGAGAATGTTGATGAATCACTGGTTCATGGAGATTCTCCAGACGGTGACATGAATACAGAAGAGAGCTCCAATAAAAGCTCAAACGATGGAAAACATGATGGAAATCAGACAAGAAGATGGAGGAGGAGATGTCGTCCAAAGCTCGGAGAAGATGATGATGAAGAAGAAGAGGACCTGACGTCATAAAAAGAGCTTCAGTTTGAAGTCAAACGATGGAAAAAGAAGACATTCTTTCAGGTTTCTGTTGGTTTCATGTATTAATTTGAAGGTTTTTGAAGTCTCCTCGTCGCTCTGCACAGATTCTGGATTTAGATTTTTAGTTTGCGTTCCCTCAGCAGAGAGGGGAAACTTCTTTTTCTAACTGTCTGTGTCTGAAAAATAAGAAACGAGAACAAGAACACGTACGAAGCGTCTCCTTGTTCTGTTTCAGACGTTCATGAGTTGTTGTCAGCTCCTCCAAAGAGACATTTCACCTCTAAACACGTCACAAGGTTTCATTTAAAAAACAGTTTGAGAGGTAAAACTTTAAAAATCCAAAAATAAAAACACATTTGTAGATTAAAATCTTTTTTAATAACATCTTAATAATATATATCGGCACTTTTAAATGTTCTGCATACTGAGAACGTTTGCACTCTACCTGGTGAATACTCCGGCACAAGTACACATATCGTACATATATTCAGTTTCACGTTCAATGTTTGTTATGCACCAA
Source organism: Sciaenops ocellatus (assembly GCA_033000465.1). Classification (NCBI taxonomy): domain Eukaryota; kingdom Metazoa; phylum Chordata; class Actinopteri; family Sciaenidae; genus Sciaenops; species Sciaenops ocellatus. The sequence continues at coordinate 23,448,346 of CP136874.1, read as the reverse complement.
AAACACAGAGATAAATTCCTTGAATCTAATCATCTCACGACCCCTCAGATTGATCTGGTGACCCTTTGGAGGGACTCGACCCTCAGGTGGGAAACCAAGAACCAATTCAACAAGACCTAAAAACTGCAACGATAAAAAGATTAAAATGTAAATTATATTTAAATATTATTACAACTATTTACCAAAGATGACGGTGCTCTTGTTCACTGTCCACAAAGAAATCAACCTCAGACACCACCCTGATGAAGGTGGAGAGGACAAGAGTCCTCCATCACATCCATGAGATTTTACTTTTCAGGGTTTCTGGAATATTCACCGTCACCTGTCATAAAACCTCGTGAACCCTCAGGTTGTTCTCCGTCACCTCCAGCCCTTCAGAGTTCAGGGAGAAATTTAAATTCACAGTCCAGAGACTCCCCTCGTAGCCCTCCGTCCCTCCTCCGGCCCTCCTCCTCCTAATTTGACGAGGGGAGTCGCAGTGCCTGCCCGTCCACCAGGACCAGTCCCGCTGGCCCCATCAAAGCCCCGGGAGCCTTTGATGAGGTTGATAGGGATCAATGGGACAGGGGAAGAGGCCTTAACTGACTGTGTTACAGACGGGGCGGGCAACTGCTGGAGACTGCCGGCAATGGAGATCAATGATTATTGGGCGTCATCAGCGGCTTCATCTGCATAGAGGAATCCATTCAGCGTCAGAAACAGACTCATTTTAGGTCGGTTTAGAACCTCTTTTAAAGGATAAAACACTTTATTAAGATTTTATCAAGATTACCTCTGAAGAATTTACAATTTAGATGATAAATTGGGAGTTTTGTTGTCAAGAAATGTGTTTTTCCAAAAAAAAAATGACTTTATCATGCAGATTTATGTTAAACTACATATTTGCTCCTCTGTGCTAAACTGAACCTCTTTTAAAGGATAAAACCGCTTTATTTAGATTTTATTAACATTTAGTGTTTTGAAATTTTACTTTTCCTCTTAAGAATTTACAATTTAGATGATAAATTTAGAGTTTTGTTGTCAAGAAATGTACATTTCCCCCAAAAGAAGTAAAAAACTTGTTTAAAATGACTTAATTATGCAAATGTATAATGCTCTAATAGTCTACAATCTGTAAATTTGAACTTTACTAGTAAAAAACACAGAAAACAAACTATTTGGCTTTAACTTACTCTAAATCAACAAATGTGGATTCATCCACTGCTGAAAATAGTCCCTCAAAATACACAATTTCCTCCATTTTTAGGAAATTAATGTGCATTTTTTTACTTAAATTAAACAACATATTTTCTGCTTTGTGCTAAACTGAACCTCTTTTAAAGGACGAAACACTTTATTTAGATTTAATTTACATTTCACATTGTGAAATTTTACTTTTCTTCGTAAGAATTTATAATTTAGGTGATAAATTGGGAGTTTTGTTCTCAACAAATGTACATTTTTCGACACTAGATTCATCTGATGCTTAAAATATACCAACAAATGAACTATTTCCTCCGGTTTTAGGAAATTAATGAGCATTTTTTCTGAAATTAAAACACATTTGCTTATTTTCAAGGATAAAACAGCTTTATTTAGATTTTATTAACATTTCCTCTTAAGAATTTACAATTTAGGTGATAAATTATGAGTTTTGTTGTCAAGAAAATGTGTTCAAAATGACTTTATAATGCAGATTTATGATGTTCTAATGATTATTCAGTTAATCTAGATCACAAATCGTGGAAATAGTCCCCAAAAATCAACAATTTCCTCCAGTTTTATGAATTAATTACATTTATTCTTAAATTAACTTACATATTAATTTATATTTGGTGGATTGGAGCCACAGACAGGAAGTCAGACCGGCTCACTGTTCTCATCTAGAGTGAAGAATTTTATCTATGAAAAGCCGATAAAGACAGACAGTGAGACCAAAGGAGGCATTAGCTCATGTATGCAGAGATCTGAGCAGCACCAGGTCGGGACATGTGTCTGCCTCTGGTCTCCTGTCAGCGCCCTCGGGGGGGTCCGAGGTGTGTTTGTGTCCATAACAGAGCAGCAAACAGGCCCATTAGAGATGAAAGGCGCTGAATGGAGCCAATCAAAGACGGGCCCAGCAGGAGCCCGTTACCCCACAGACAGCAGCAGCCTGGGACTGGGGCCGAGGACGGTGAATGACCCCCCTCATCATGGATAAGGAGCATTCACACACACACACACACACACACACACACACACACACACAGTCAGGATCTGTTTTACTGCCTCGGTGTGTGTTCACATGTTGGTTTGTTTCAGATAAAAGTCGATTACACACACACACACACACTCAGTCTAGTGTGTTAGCACAAGAATAAAGACTAAATCAGATGTAAACAAAAAACAGCTGATTGTGTACTAAACACACATCGGCAATTTAAAGGGCCGGTACGCTTAAAAACAACAAACAAAAGAAACATGGCGGACTCCGCCAAGAAGACCTGCAGCATCTGCAGATATAAAAGTCTCATTCTAAGGTAACAAAACAACATAATTATTCTTATTTTTAGCTCATTATACACCAATAAAAACAGAGTAATTAATATTAGATTGAATTTCTGACATTCTGTGAACAGAGCAGCCTAAATCTGACACACATCTGGAGTTTGAGTAATTATAACAGACTAAAACACAGTCATATGTCATGGGAAACCTTTATTTATACAGAATTTTAAGTGAATTCATACAGAATAAAGCAGTATTTTATATTAAAGACTGTAAAACACTAATATATGATAGCAAAACCTTTATTTAATACGACATTCATGTCAATTATACGGCAAAACTGTTCCTTCTGATGAGAAAAAAAGATTTTATACAATGAAAAAAATATAGAATAAAACATCAACGTGAACCGTAAAATCAACAGTACTAACATCCTTTTTCCGTAATATTCTGCCAACCACAGCTCACAGTTTTTTCACTGTAAAAACAGGAATTCACCCCAGAGGAATCATGTTTTATCCACCACAGTGCTGCTGCTCAGTTTGTCAGCTGTTCTTAAAAATAAATAACAGGAGGCAGAAAATAAAAGAGAATAATTCATATTTTAGAGAGAAACTTCTTCGTTTTTCCCCCTCTTGGCATCTGTAGATATAAAAGTCTCTTTCTGAGGTAACAAAAACATAAATATTCTTATTTTCAGGTGAAAACATTGTTAGAAATATTATATTCTGTGACAAGAGCCCCCTAAATCTGACAGGCTGGACCTTTTAAAGTAATAAAAACACACTTCATATATCACTGAATCCTGTTTTCACCACCCCAGAGGAGCATCGAGGACGGCTCCACCAGAGCTTTTCACACATGAGGCAGAAAATAATTCATATTTTAGAGAAAACTTCTCATTAATCATCTCACGCCCCCTCAGATTTATTTCGTGACCCTTTGGAGGGTCCTGATCCCGAGTTTGGGACCCACTATCTATCTGACTGTAAACAAAGTATTTAAAGTAGCTCCACGTGGAGCAGCTACAACAGTTAAATGCTGTATGAACAATCTCATATCAGTCACAGGAGACATTTTACTGCAGAACTAGTGATTGGAAATGAGCAGAAATTCGACCTCCTCTTTGAGTTTTGTGTGTTTTTCCTTCTCCAGTTTAATATTTGATGAATCAATCAAAGTGTAAGAGCTGAAGAAGAGTTTAAATTTCTAATAATTCCTTCAAATAAACAAAAAAACGAGGCTTCATCTGTGTTTCCGGGGGCTCCTTCATCCTCAGTTAAATTTACATCAATGCAAACTACATCCTCTGTCCTCTCTGTTCTCACAGTAGCCCAGACTCGTAGTCTCCTCGCTGCAGGAACGAAGTCGCCGTCAAACTTTTGGTTCACACATACGGTGTCAAAAACAGTGACGTGTCGATGGTGATGCAGGAGCATAAAATAAAAACTCTGCTCCGCCCGTGCTTCATCTTTTACACCGCGTATGTTTTAAAGTTTACATTCCCTGCAGCTCAGCTGTCTCATATTTGTACGATACGTTGTTTTTTTTTTTTTTTTATGAATGAAACGGTCGCAGATGAAGAAGTGTGTGACGCGTGGAAGAGAGTGGACATGAGAGGAGACAGAGGTGTGAGCGCTGACACGGCCTTTGATGTTAAACTGGTATTTAGAGGTTAATGAGGCTGTTAGGAGGTGAAGGAAACGCCTGTGAGTTCACACACACACACACACACACACACACACACACACACACACACACACACACACACGGGAAATGTATCTGTGTGCTGTAAATGAGGATCTCTGTTACATTCCCCTGCAGGGTGACTTTAATACAGAAACTGAGCGCTGATTGAGAAGTAAAACGACAAAATAAAAGTCCTGCATTCAAACTTTACTTAAAGTACATAAAGTATTACAGCTAAATGTACTTCAAGTATCAGAGTAAAAGTACATGTAATGCAGTAAAATGTCTCCTGTGTCCTGTGAGGAGCTCCTGGAAACACTGATGATGTCTGGTTTTATGTTTATTTGAAGGAGTTAATAGAAATTTAAACTCTTCTTCAGCTCTTACACGTTGATTTATTTATTAAATATTAAACTGTAGAAGGAAAACTCAAAGAGGAAATCATGTGAGGTTGAATTCAGATCATTCACTTGAGTAAAAGTACCAGAACAACGACGTGATCACGCTACAGTCCTGCAATCGACTTCCTAATTAAGTAAAATAATAAAAATATTATCAGTAAAAGTTCTTTCCAGGTCCGTTTGGTCGCTCGGTTCAGACTGAAACATCTCAACAGTTATTTTATGGATTAACATCAAACTTTGTGCAGACGTTCACTCGTCCTCTGGCGCCACCTTGAGGTTCACGTCACCGAACGTACCCTTTAAAGACTTCATTCACACGTGATCCGAGCAGCATGAGACCAAACATCCTCTATGAACAGATATCTGCAGGTGAATGCAGAACTTTGTGGTACCAGAAGTGTTCTGGTGTCTGTTTGCAGTCACGTTTGAAGAGCAAAAGAGGCCAAACTCACTGTCTGAATGCAAATCGGCTATCAACTGGTGACGATTTAGCTCATTCATTTGCATAAACATGCAGATATCTGTTCATAGAGAGAGAGTTTGGCCCAAATATCTGTTTCCCAATCTTTGGTTGTCGCTGTCAGAGGTATCAGACGTTAGCCGATGGCTTCAGAGGTTCCTCCTGTTAAAAAAGTAGCAGCACTTGTGTCAGTTTGGAGCTTTACCTCGACTCAGTTGTAGGTTTACAGGTGTGAGGAGCTGAGGTTCACCCTCCTGCAGGAGCTCGTCTTTTCAGGCGTTCCTCTCCGAAGGAGGAATGTAGTCCAGACCGAGGTGAGCAAATATCTCCTCCTCCGATGTCGCTTTCAGATACGTTCTCTGTGACAACACGGAAAAACAAAAATGACATCCCGCTACTGTACAAACACTCCTATAAATACCACACAGCGTGCGTGTGTTCACCTGTTTGCTGTCATACAGAGCGTGGCTGCTCAGAGACATCGTCTTCTCGTGTCCTGCCCAGCGTCGCAGCTCTCTCTCAAACAGCTGTGGAGGACATGGAGTCAGATTAAGCCTTACTCACTGTCATGTACTCATCATGTTCTAGCTCACTGATCGGAGAGGTCCACCTTGGATCCGGTCCAGCCCAGCAGGGCGAAAGCAAACTGGCTGATCGGAGAGACCACCAGGTCGACCCTCACGGCCCTCCACGGTTTGCGACCTCCGTCTTCGGCGGAGGCGTGGTGGCTGTGATGTGATAGCACGCCGTTCTGTGTCTGTCCTGCTCGTCGTTTCTCGTCTTCGGCTAGTTTAAAGATGGAGAAACACCTCTCGAAGCGGTCCATGTTGGAGGAGGGCCGAGCGGGACCGTCATCAGACTCCAGGTAAGAGTTCCTGGTGGTTTTCTGGTACAGCAGGAAACCCTGGAGAGACAGGGAACAGGAAGTGTGATGTGAACACGAGCCCACCACAATCTATCCAGACTCCCTTAAAAACACGTATTTTTGAGAGTTGCTTGTTTGAACACCGTTCATACGAAATGAATGAAAGATTTTATTGGCATTAAACCTGCAAACACAGTAAACGGTAACAAACAGAGGCGACGTCTTTAATGCCAGACCCTCTTAAAACATCGTGCAAGTTTGAGTTGTTGAGTGACAAATTCAGAATTATTTGGCCCTTCTTGTAGATTTGACAAATGTTAGCAGTCATTTCTTTCTGTGTTGAGCTGCCTCAATTTGGTCTTACGTTAACGTCGGGTGTGAACAGGCTCAGAGTTTACCTGCGAGTCCAACCAGGAGACGATTTTAGGCATCAGTCCCGCCTCCTTGCCCTCCTCTGGGTGTGTTATCAGGAAGTCCACGTCGTGTCCGGTCAGCTTCCCCCTGCAGAGAGAGTCAGGAGTGAGAAGCTGCTGCTGTTCCCGTTTCAGATTCCAGCTCTAAATACTACAATACCCATGAGCCTCAGCTGCCCAGGTGTATCTGAAGACTGTTTCACCTTCGTTTGTCCTGAAGCTCAGAGAGTGTTTTGCTGTTTTACCTCCTGAATCCTCCAATCAGAGTCATCTGTGCGCCCGGTAACACAGAAGCGACGGCTTCCTCCACGATCTCACCGATGGCATCGGCCTCCGCCTTACTGACCGGCTGGTTGATGTCGTCGTAGTGCTCGAGGCCTGAAAGACGACAAAGCAGTCATTCACAGACAGAAACTTCACGCGTGAACGCAGGCGTGAGCGCAGAGACACAAACCTGCTCGCTGCGCTCGGTTCAGCGTTTGTCTCGAGTCTTTTAACTGTTGAAGGTCGTGGATTCCCTCTCTGATCCACCGGTCGGCCGTTTTCGCTCCGACTCCAAAAATACCTGTTAAAACCTGAAACAGACAAATCATAGCAGCGTCACCCTCATGAGTTTATGACCATTTTAACGTTTAAAATGTGGCTTGAAATAGACAGAAAAGAAAAAAGAAACGTCCAAGGCCGTCAACAAATCCCATGAAAAGACCAAAAATCAACAATCTGTCTGTGGTGACTCTTCACCATTTATTAAAAAGAGCTCAGAAAATATAGTTTGATCGTAAAACAGCTGTAGTTTTTATCAAATGTTACTGTTGGGGACTATTTTCAGCGGCGGAAGAATCCACACTGGTGCTTAAGTGAGTACTTGGTGAAACAGGATGGTGTGTGTGTGTGTGTGTGTGTGTGCGTGTGTGTGTGTGTGTGACTGAGTTAAAATAAACTACAGTGTGTGTGTGTGTGTTTATTAACACGGCACAGTGCAGCAGTGTGACTTCACTCACTCAGTGCACGGCCATCACCACTAGGCGGTGCTAAAGAGACGAGGAGGTGATGATGCAGCTCGGAAACACAAAGAAGTACTCAGGTCTTTTACTAGAAGAGTAAAAGTAGCAAAACCAAAATTTAGAAGTACTCTGTTACAAGTACATTCAGAATTTTACTTCATTTAAATTAAAGTATATAAATGTCAGCAGAAAACTACAAAAAGTACTCAGAATACTCAGAATATAGACTTCTAATAATAATAATAACAACTTACTGTATCTCAAAACTTTAGTACAATACTCGAGTAAATGGACTTGTGTTGAGTCATTTGGTGTTTTATCTTTAATGTGACAGGAAGTGACAGATATTTGGTTAATAAAAGGACTGAGGGAAGGTAGCACCTCGACACCGGACTGATGGCTGAAAAATTAATAAATCTCGAGACTACAAGATGCACAACTGGAAGAAAACCTTTAAAAATTGAGTCAGAATGGCGACATGGAAACACAGCTACAGGACTGAATGAACGAAGGAAAGATGGAAAAAATGTCTTTTAGTTTTGTTTTCTTCTTTTTTTGTTACTGATTTAAGCGGAAAAAAACAGAACATTGAAGATATTTTGACCTCTTTCATGACAGAGAGTCTTTTTCTTGTCAGATTGTTTCATTTAAAAGAGTTTGAAGAGTTTTTAGAGCACCAAAGACGTAAAAAATGTGCAAATATTTCATAAGAAAAAGGCAAAAATGTGAAGAAAAGTCTGAAAAACGTCAAAACACTTTGTGTATGAGCAGTATAGATCATAAAATCAGCTGACGTACCTTCAGTGCTTTAAATCGCTCGGACTGTTTTGTAGATTCGACTTCACTCGACGCTCCATTCTCCAAAATATCCTACAAACACAGAATAAAGATGAATTATTAAAGACGATCTAAGAAGGTTAGACAGGTCAATAAAAATGAGTTCCCACACACTTTGATGACTCTCAGTGAATGTCCTCCGAGACATGGAAGCCCTTTGAGCTGCGCCATGTTCGTCACCGGTTTGGGGAGAACCTTCAACACGGCGGCGGCCCGTCGGAAAGCGACGCCTCGTCCTTCCTCGTCGCTGAGCTCGGCGTTTTCAGCCAGGAGCGACAGAGCGTCCTGAGACAGGAAACACATCACGTGAAGTCTGAGACTTCCAGCTTTTCTATTTAAACACACGAGATCTGTGTTTGCTCCACCTACAGTCAGGACGATGTTACGATTGTCCAGAGTTGTTCTTCTCTGGCAGGCGTAGCTCGGCACGGAGAACACCTCCACCTCTGCTTCGTTAATCAGCTGATCCTGGAAGACACAAAAGAGGCGGTGCACAGGAGTCCAACATGTCTTATGCAGAAAGATTACTGACGCTTGATCGCAGAGAATGGAAGATTCTGGCTGACTTTGTAGCAGCTTCGACATTGTGTACCTACCTGCTGTGTCGAGGGAGTGAGACAGCCCTATCCTCTGACCCTTGGTTACCATAGCAACAAACAAAATGGTGCCTGCTTTCCTGAACACGAACAAACAGCTGCTCTGTGTCTCAATCTAAGATTTAACGCCGTCCCTACAGTGACCTCAGGACACGTGTTGACCCTGTTTAACTCCACACGTGGCATGTTAGAATAGAAAATGACTTCACACCACGTTTATGTTTACGAGTTGTTTTAGTGCAACAAAGAAATACGACAGCGATAAAATATAAAAATAAGATTAAATATCTAAAGAATGAACAAAAACTGGCAGTAAAATAATTGTAAATATTAATTGTAAAAGTATATTGTAAATTTACTGCCTACTGGAGATAGTATTGTAGTATGAGGAGAAAAAAATATAAATAAAGTATACTTGGAGTACGAGGAGAAGCCGACAGGCTGAGCGACGTCTAAAAACCTCTATCAGTTTACGTGTACGTTATATTTAGAATATTTTTACCCCTTCATCTCGTCATCGTTTCACCCTTTTAAATGGGGAAACTAAAGCTGTTACATCGCTCTCTCTCTAAACCAGACGTCACTGACAAAAATAAAAGTTTATTTTACCTCACAGAAATAAGAAATAAAGAGTTGCTGGTTTGCTTTGAAGAGAGACGATCACTGCACTGGTTAACCCTTAGTTTTAAAACTGATTTTAAGATTCCCTCATTGGTTTTTATGGTTTTATTTACTTTTAACATTTTATTTATTTATTTATTTATGATTTTTAATTCTTATGCAACTGTTCTGTTGCCTAAAAAACAGTTCGGCATTGTCTCTTTCTGTCTTTATTCTGCTCTGTGAAGGCTGCATCTCTGCATGAAAGGTGACATATAAATAAATAAATAAAGCTGATAAATTGACATTATTTGTATTGACATGGAGCAGATATAGAAGAAGAAATGAGTCTCCTGATGATGCGTCTTCACACTCCGATGACTCTCACTCCAGGTGTTTGATACCTGCAGTTTATGTCTGTCCAGTATCTCCACAGGAAGTCCCGCCCGCATGCTCTCCGTGTACCAGCTGACGTCCAGCAGGTGAGCGGGCGTCGGGCGTTGACCTCTGACCTCCTGCGAGTCCAGCCACGTCCTGACCTCATCGCCACGGTTGTTCTCAGAGATGACGTGAGTGACGCGCTCACTGCGAAGAGATGACGTTCAACGTGAAGATGACATCACACACACGAGTCCAAAGTCACTTAAAGGATTATTAAATTATTTTTTATAAACTCTTCGTTAGTTTTGTGTGTAAAAATCTTAATTCAAAAACAAATGAAGTAGAAAATACTTAAGTGAAGTAAAAGTACTTCTATCTGTACTCACCTGAACACGTCGTCCACCTGGAAGCCTTTGTTTCGCCCCAGCTGAGAGAGGAAAGCTCTTCGGCTGCATCCCATTTTTCTTTCCAGCAGGTATAAAACAACCTGAGGGAACTTGTTTGGTACTTCGCCTCCGCTGCAGTCAGTCGCAGCGTGCCCGGCATGAGAGGAGCTGCTTCTCCTTCGCTTCAACGGCACCATGCTTCACACGTGAAGTCCATGCCAGTAACTGACTTCATTCTGTAAAGGAGGTTAAAGGAAAGAAAACACACACACACACACAGAGAGAGAGACAGGATGCACCTGTGCTACTGTGTGCCACTGCCGGCCACCTGTGTGTGCCACCAAAATAAGTCCGACTGGAAACAGTGCACGATACGCGCCAGCTTCCTGGTATGGAAGACCACTGCTGCCATTACTGAATAAAAAACTAAATAAAAAAAAAAAAAAAAAAACCCTAAATAAATAAATAAATAAAAAATAATAAATACTTAAAAATATTAAATAAATAAAATAAAAATAAATAATAACTAAATAAAAATAATCAAAAATAATAAACAATAAATATGTTAGTTGTGATAAAAACAAAAGTACTCGTCAAGTCAAACTAACCACATATTTAATCTGAATTCTCATAATTTTAATTAATATGTCCTAATTTTGATGTCTGACATTTTTACTGACCACCTGACGGTGACTTTGACTTATTATCACAAAATTTTAATTTAGCACATTTTGATTTACTTCCACACAAGTATCTTCTAGATTTTGGCTTAATATTTTGACCTAATATTGACTATCTCATGATTTTATAATCTAAAAAAATGTAAATAATTTTATATGTTATTGAAAAAAAATCTTGACTCATTATTATCAGTATTCAACTTAGTATGACATCATTTTTATTTATTACCACATAAGTTTGACTTATCAGTATCATATATTTTTCTTTGGGCTTTTTAGGTTTGAATTATTTCAAATCACTTCTTAAAACCGATGTCATCTTTTTAACTTTTTAATTTTAATTAATTAATTAATTTTATTTTTCGTTCTTCATCTTTCTATATTTTATTGTTGTTTTAGGTAATTTATCTTTTTTTTATGCATTAACTTTTAAAAAAAAATGTTTAATTGTTTTATATTGTCTTTTAAATGTTGTTGGTTCTTTTGCTGCTATCTTGCCATAGTATCTTGTTCGTGCCTGTCTAAACGCTGTTTTTAAAAGGTGCTATATAAATAAAGTTATTATTGTTGTTGTTTATACTCACGTGGACTACAAATCCCATAGGAAGGCGCTGTTTGTCTCCTGTTGATGACGTGATTTCGGCGCGCGCCCCGCCTGTTTGAAGCTAGCTGTTGTGACTAACGAGCTCCTCACAGCTGACTGAACGGTGTGTGTGTTTATTTAACTATAATACAGTGATAGTTTGGTGTGTTTAACTTTAATTATCAGTCACAACGACCCTTATTGTAGCTAACTATCTAATTAACCGGCTTTCTGCTGACTCACAGCTCCGGTCTGTCTCTCTCAGGTGTTACCGTTGTGTCTCTCATGTGTTACCGGTCTGTCTCTCTCAGGTGTTACCGGTCTGTCTCTCTCAGGTGTTACCGGTCTGTCTCTCTCAGGTGTTACCGTTGTGTCTCTCTCAGGTGTTACCGTTGTGTCTCTCAGGTGTTACCGTTATGTCTCTCGCAGGTGTTACCGGTCTGTCTCTCTCAGGTGTTACCGGTCTGTCTCTCTCAGGTGTTACCGGTCTGTCTCTCTCAGGTGTCACCGTTGTGTCTCTCTCATGTGTTACCGGTCTGTCTCTCTCAGGTGTTACCGGTCTGTCTCTCTCAGGTGTTACCGTTGTGTCTCTCTCAGGTGTTACCGTTGTGTCTCTCTCAGGTGTTACCGTTGTGTCTCTCGCAGGTGTTACCGTTGTGTCTCTCTCAGGTGTTACCGGTCTGTCTCTCTCAGGTTTTACCGTTGTGTCTCTCAGGTGTTACCGGTCTGTCTCTCTCAGGTTTTACCGTTGTGTCTCTCAGGTGTTACCGGTCTGTCTCTCTCAGGTGTTACCGGTCTGTCTCTCGCAGGTGTTACCGGTCTGTCTCTCTCAGGTGTTACCGGTCTGTCTCTCTCAGGTGTTACCGTTGTGTCTCTCTCAGGTGTTACCGGTCTATCTCTCTCAGGTGTTACCGGTCTGTCTCTCGCAGGTGTTACCGGTCTGTCTCTCTCAGGTGTTACCGTTGTGTCTCTCGCAGGTGTTACCGTTGTGTCTCTCTCAGGTGTTACCGGTCTGTCTCTCTCAGGTTTTACCGTTGTGTCTCTCATGTGTTACCGTTGTCTCTCTCAGGTGTTACCGGTCTGTCTCTCTCAGGTGTTACCGTTGTGTCTCTCTCAGGTGTTACCGTTGTGTCTCTCATGTGTTACCGGTCTGTCTCTCTCAGGTGTTACCGTTGTGTCTCTCTCAGGTGTTACCGGTCTGTCTCTCTCAGGTGTTACCGTTGTGTCTCTCTCAGGTGTTACCGTTGTGTCTCTCGCAGGTGTTACGGATGTCTCAGCCCCCGCAGCAGTCGGTGCCCTCCTCCGCCCCGGACTCTCCCGCCCTGGTGGTCACCAGTAACGTGCAGAAATATGCCATCAAGAAGAAGAAGGTGCTCAGCGCTGAAGAGACGGAGCTGTTCGAGCTGACCCAGGCTGCAGGCATCACCGTGGACCAGGAGGTCTTCAAGTAAGTCTGTCAGAAAGTAACTGAGTACATTTACTCGAGTACTGTTATTTAATCTGACTTCATACTGCAACCCTAAAGCTAACTAACTAACTATAACTAACAGCAGTCCATCTTATAGATAGATACTTTATTGATCCCGAGGGATTATTATTATTATTATTATTATTATTATTATTATTATTATCATCATTATATACTGTTATTAACAATAACATTACCATCATATCATCAGTACTGTTACCATCATCTTCCACTGCACCATACCTACTTATTTATCGTTTATTAAGTGTCCTTGTCCCATTCTGTGTTATTTTTATTTATTTTTCTACCTCAGTATTTTATTCTATTGTATTTTTATTGTATTTAAATATACCAGACTGCTATATCTATCTATCTATCTATTAAACATACATAATAATTAACCTATGACACAGTAGCCATACATTAAAATTAACCTGAGATAAATCTAATTTAAATATGTGCATAGAAATTAATTATATAACTGTGGGCCATTTTTCTATGGCACGTTTATCTAATGATACTTCTCTACTTTGGATCTTGAATTTGGCGCTTTTACTTGCTCGTAATACTTCCTTCACACATGCAGAAACGTGACTGCAGTGCACGCGGAGTGATACCACTTCCTCTTCTTGCCCTCTCAGGATCATCGTGGACCTCTTAAAGATGAATGTGGCCCCTCAGGCGGTCTTCCAGACTCTGAAGGCGATGTGCGCAGGCCAGAGGGTGGCCGAGAGCTGCGGTGGAGTGGATTCTTCAACCGCCTCCCACGTGACGAGCGTCACCACGGCGCCCGCAGAGGCCAGAGGTGAGTGTCTGCAGGTGGAACGGCTAATTTTAGAGGTCATCGTAGCCTGTGTACTAATAGAGATGTTGTAGGTGTATGTTTCTGTGCAAGGAAGCTAACACGGCATGCTGTGTATATGCAGAAGACAGTCCAACAGGCGTGTCTGTGAAAATGGTCTGTTGACCTTCGAATTAGGCGTTCCAGTTCCCGCTTGCTTGATCAACCTAAATGGAATAGAACCATCATTAATGTTATTAGCTTACGTTGCAACCGAGCAGCAACCTCCGTGTCTGTGAAGTGAAGCCAACGTGGAAGTGCCAAACAAACTGCAGTTCCTCAAACGTCCACTTGAGGCTGGCTCCAGAAGTGAGTCAGTCTCCATAAGTCCCCATGTTAAAATGTCCAACTTCACAGCAGAAAAAAAATGTTTACAGCCTGGTACAAAAAACAGTTTTAGTCTCTATCGCTCTGTGGCGTCACTCAGCCCGCTCTGCTGCATAGACTGTATAAAACATGGATGTAGTCTCCAGGTTTCTGAAAAGCCGTTAACGTGGTGCCTGGGTGGAGCTGAGGCGGGCTGAGTGACACCTGGTTGCTCAAACAAGCCACCTGTAACGACGCCCACCTGTCAATCAAAGCGTCCACGCTCTTAATCCTGCATAACTTTAAGCCTTAATATAATCTGAACAGGTGAGTTGTATAAAAATTCACCCTCAGTACAGTTGTCATGAACGGGGAAATTAGCTATAGAGACCAAAACTGTTTTTTGTACCAGGCTGTAAACATGTTTATTTCTGCTGTGAAGTTGGACATTTTAACATGGGGACTTATGGAGACTGACTCACTTCTGGAGCCAGCCTCAAGTGGACGACAAGAGGAACTGCAGCTTTCTTTGGGCACTTAAGCATTAGCTTCATTACACAACCACGGAGCTACGATTAGCTACACCTGTTGCTGATGACATGAAAGTCTCGCATTTTCCAAAAAGTTTGGTTAGAAGTGGCGAGAAAAAAACATAAACTATGTCAAAAATCAAACACTCTGTTTATTGAAAGTTCACGTCTGGTGTATCTGGATGAAACACCATTAGATTTGTGGATCGTATGTGTGTGTGACTGAAATTGTAAAGATCTCAAGGTCTGCAGAGCTCCGGCTCTCAGCTTTTCATAACAAAGTGTAGAAAAAGGACGCAACTTTGAGAATTTCTAAATGTTTTTTTAAAATATATTTTTTCCTGCTACCTTTCAGTTCACTCTGGTTATTCTCTCGTGCTCTCTGATTCTCACGTCCGCTTTTCAACACTCACATTCCTTCACTTATGTATTGTACAGACGGTAGCAGAGGTTCTTCTCTTGCTCCCTGCACCACCTGAAGCTGATATTCACTGTGTGCATGTCTCGATCCTTTCTAATTTCTTTTCTACCCCCTCCCTTCAATTCTATTTTTTTTCCTGTGAAGAAGAGGACTCTTTGGTCTCTGGAAAGAGCCCTAAGCCTCCTGCAGCTCCCCCCTCAGCGTCTGGCCCCAGAGCCACGAGGGTCAACACTAAGATTGTGGTCTACGGCCCCCAAGACGCTAGCTCTCCTCACTCTCAAGGTCCCCCCCCTCCCACTTTGGTGCACTTTGTCCTACACCTCCATCTGTCTGCTCGCTCGCCTCAAACTACATGCTGTGTTTTCCTCATTTCATGATTACTATGGAAACTTTGTGTGTGTACATGCATGCATGCGTGTGTGTGTGTGTGCAGACTAGAAAGATATAACCTTCCTTTGGGTGGACGCCTTCACTGCACAGTTGAGTTTAATTTGGTGAAAGTTCTAAAGTTTGGGGTGACGTTTGAAGAATGAACACAAAAATCCACTTTGTGGTTCCTCCTCACCAAACGTGCTAAATCTACAAATCTATACTGCGTCGCTGTTACTGTAAGTATTCAAGCAGCCGGATCTTTAATGAAAGCAGGACTTTGGACACAGATTGCTGCAAAACCTGGAAACCCCTGAAATAAAGTCTGTGGTTAACACAAGCTCAAGAAATGTTTTAAAATTTGGTTCTACGACATGATATACGTCAGTAAATATCCCAACTTGTGAATTTTGAAGCTTCTACGCGTCTTTAAAAAGACGGTGGTTACTAACAAGTGGCTAAATGAGACCAAGAAGGTCGGGGACGTTAAACGTCATCATGTCGAACACTTAAAGCTCAGTGGTGGCGACGTTGAATTCATGCGGTCTTCCTGAATGAAACTACAGTTTATTTTCTGCAATAATCCAAAATCCAATGGAAAAATCTCGTCTTGTCGTTTCTTGTGATACTAACTTTTCTTTTCTTTTTATTTAACACGTAATAATTTACATTAAATGCAGAAACACGGTGCAACAGTAGCAAGTAGAGTCAGAAATTTAGAAACTTGGCTGATTAATGTCAGTTACAGTGATATCTGTCTTCAGTTTTTAACATTAGTAGCCACCATACGCTACTTGTTATATTATAGTCATATATATTAGAGTCAAAGTCAGCAAACTGACTGAAAAGTGTCCATCTTAAGTAAACTAACATTGTGTTTTAACATTGAAGACAGTTAATGACAATGTAAGAATTCAACTTTTTATTTTTAAGAGTTTGTTTCCTTGTGACTAGAGCTGCATTGATTAGTCGATTAGATGTAAGAGAAAGTGTCCAAATTCTCTGATTCCAGCTCCTCACATGTGAATATTTCCTGTCTTCTTTAGTCCTCTGTGACAATAAACTGAATATCTTTTGGTTGTGGACGAAATAAAGACATTTGAGGACGTCACCTTGAGCTTTAAGAAACAGTGATCACCGTTTTCTGACATTTTATGGACCAAACCAACTAATCCTGAAGATAATCCTTACATGAAACACAGTGAATGATCACAGTTTAAAGTCACTTTTGGTGTGTGTGCAGTGCTATAAAGTGCAACTTAAATAAGGCAAGAAATTAAAAACACGTCTTCCTGTATGTGAAATGCAACCCTTCATTTGTATCTCCTCCTCGTCATCGCCGCTCTCCCATGTTTTCATGTTGCCTGGAACATACAAAGCAACAATCCTGATGATTTAAGGCTCCCCTGACCCGGCGTGTTTTCTCGCTTTGTGCCTGCAGTGCGCAGCAAAGCCGGAGCCAGCCACGGCGACAAGAGCAGGGAGGCCTCCAGCCAGCGGGTGCAGCGGCAGCCCAGCGCCACCAGAGGGCAGAAGACCAAGAGCTCCGGCAGCAGCAGCTCCTCGTCGCAGATAAACTCCACATGAGACTCAGGTCAACACTCAGGCTGTAAATACTTTCATTTATCTGTGTGTCTTTGAAGGGTCGCTCCATCGAAAAGAAACATGTTTCTCACTGAAGGTTTGGTTTTGAGTTAACAGAAACAAAGTCCAGATAACTCTGAATGAGTCTGACACCCTCAGACAAAACTCCGAGTTATCACTCCGATTGCACGATTATTATCCCGTTTCCTCACTTAGATTTGAGGGATAATCATGCTCTAAGTTTTTTAACATTTTGGCAAAGTGCCACCATTAAATAAGCCGAATTAGCTATTAGCACTTCCTGTTACGGTCACAGGATTACTGAGGGAGACTGAGGTACAAGACGTTGAAGTAATGAAAGACAGAGATCTCAAAACCTTGCGAACTAAACTAAAAGCGACCTGCATGATAAATACTGCTGATGTTACCAGAGAAAATCTGTTTTCATGTGTTTGTTTTTTGGGTGAACTAACCCTTTTTTAAATTTTATTTTTATGTTCTAACATGATGTAAGAACGTCCGACGTGTCTCCTCGTTCTCGCACCGTGAGCGAGTAAACGCCTTTTTCTTTGGTTGCCAAGTAACTTTTATGGGAACGACAGAAGACTAAAATATTTAGATTTTCTACTGAAGAATGAAAATGTCTGTATTCAACCTTCAACTTTTTATATTAAACTTGAATAAATTCAACAACAATATTTGAAATTTGACCGTTTTTATTGTAAACCTGATACCTGAACTCTCTTTTTATCCAAATCTACACGTTTTAAGACAGAAAAAATATTCTTATTTGAATAATAACTAGTCGTGCGCCCGCACTCGGTGGAATTTGGAGGTCAGAAAACAGAACAGACGATGTCGGGTCGTCTTCTTTCTCTCGTTGCTGTTTGGTACCTGCACAGATTTCAGTACAGCGATCATCTGTCTTTCTCCTGTTGATGAAACAGCCACAACTTTGAGGAATTCATCTTCACTTCTAGCGAGGATTTATTTATTTCTGTCCCATGATAGTGAGGACTAAAAGTTAGACGTGTCACCTTTTATTGATCTGACTTTCCGTCACATGGGGGCAGTAGAAGCACACATTTAACACCATCACCCATCATCTTCTTTTTTCTTTTTTATCTCCGTCCTTTTTTCTTAAACGCAGCTCGCTCTCATGAATGAAAGCGAACGTGAAATGAATTCATTTGGTGCATATTTGAAACAAAAGCGTCGTCTCATTCACAAACACACTGATGGTACACCTCCAGAGTGTGTGGCTGTCCACGAGGCAGGCAGGCAGGCAGGCAGTGAGTCAGGCTGCAGGGGCTTTATGTAGCTGCAGGCTCTTTTATGTGGCCGTTTGTCCTGTTTATGTGCTCCTGCCTCTCCTCTCCTCTCCTCTGCGCTCTGCATTGATGGCAGCGTGCCTGTAATTGATGGCACCTTATTGCTGTGGTGTAGCAGGTTTAATGGGGCTTGACAGAGCAAGGGAAAGCAGCATGCAACCAGGGAGGGAACTTAACCCTTTCGCCACCCTCCACCCTTCCCTTCTTCTCTCCGCTCGCCCCCTTCCCTCAAACACAAACGAGAATACAAACAGGGCCCACGGTGATTAGCTTGTTTACGATTCCTACTGTTATCAGTGGTCATGCTAATGGAAGTTTGGTTCATGATCACGGAAGCTCAGACACCCCTCTGACTCTGCTTCCCCCCGCCCCACCCTCCGAAAATAAATACTCGCCAGCTGTTGGTGCTCTCCCCCTGTTTTGCTTGGAGGAACCTAAATGTGTTTGACAAAGGTAAACGGCTGGGAATTTATTTTTCCACAAAAAAAAAAAAACTCGCCTGCAGTTTCTGAGCGCCGCCCGTAGGGGACAGTGTGGATCCAAGCTACCGAACCCTTTCCTCCACCCCTTCGCCGCCACGCTACCTTACCTTGGATTTCCATAGGCATCCACTCCAGCGTTTTTTGGATGTGTTTATTTTGATATGAGGGAATTTCATAGTCAGCGCAGCAGACTCCTTCCATTAAATAGAGAGCGTTATCCTTCACTCAGGCGAGCTGCACACACACACACACACACTCAGGCATGAGAATTTGCACGCGTGTACACACTACACGCACCATTAATCAATAGAGACGATGAAATGATGCCATTGTGTGCGAGGCAAAGGCGAACGGCACGTTGAATAATGAGCTAGTCAAAGCTGTTGGCAAATCATTAATGCAAGGTGTTGGTCTAAACCTGGTTCTCACACTCTCTCTCCGTGCAAGCTGTTCCCAGGTGACAAAAAACTGGGGAGAGACGCTATTTTAGGAGCTGATATCACACCTCTCTTACTCCTTTTTTTACCCCCATCACTTCTTTCTATTCCCAACTGAACCTCCCGTCTCTGCGAGAGAGAGAGCTCGGTTGTGGTGGGTTGTGTCGGATGTGGGTGTGGAGGAATATCATCCTGTTTTCCTTTCCGTCTTTTCTCTCGGGTATTATCCTCTCCCGTGAACTCTTGGTCCACGTTTCTCTCTCTTTAAATTTATAGGCCACTTTCCTCCCCCCCCTCACTTGTTGTCTCTCTACATTCACTCCCTCCTGTAACCCCTTCACTGCTCTCCATCATCACACCGCCGCCGCCACCTCCACCCTCCTCCGCCCTCCTCCCTCCGCCATCACCCTCCTTGCCAGGCTGGCTGCAGATTGGCTATTTCCTGCACGCGCCCAGTAGAGCCCTTATCAGAGGTAGAGTGCTGATTGTTGGTCTGTCTCTCAGGCTGACTGACAGTTCGGGGCTGCGCTGCTGAAATGCCTGATTTGGTCAATGTTTGTCTGTGGGGCCTTATCTCCACACCTTATATTAACTGCCTTGACAGTATGTGCAGGCAGTCTCTCTCCATCTTGTTGCACCCCACCACCACCACCACCTCCAGCAGCAGCAGCACCACCTCCCTCCCTCTCCCTCCATCCTCTGTCTCTATCTCCACACTCTCTCTGCCACGCACTATAGTCTTTCAACCACCAGCGAGACACTTTCACGCCAATCCACCTCCTCCTCCTCCTCTTCTTCTTCCATCATTCTTCTTCTTCTAGGAGCTGGATCAGCATCTTGAACGTCATAAACGTCACTTTTTATTTCTTATTTGTTGTTTCTTTCAAAAGCAGTAACGGAGCTGACGTTCTTAAAGGGTCAGTACACCCGAAATATGAAAAAAAGAGGCCCAGCATCGCTGAGATTTCTGCTGCCAATTCTATACGGAGCTAGAAACAGTGTCCCGGTTACTCGCAGACCTCCCTGTAAACAACTTACTCCAGACAAAATAGTCCCTATGCATACGACCATAGCCAGCATTTTTATTAAGAAATAATGACTCTAAACTCTCTAAAATTACCTGAATATTTCCACATTTCAATCGTTTTATTTCAATTCTGCATTTCTTTAAAGGAAATTCCTCAACACGGCTAACAAAAGCTAACTCCTTCTCCGTGCTGTAATTAGTGGATTGCTTACGACTCTCCGGGAAACATCAGAGGAAATTATCAGGAAATTACAACCTGTAAATTAAAGCATGAACTGCTGAGAAAAGATCGACTGTGCAGTGCAGCTGAGAGCTCTGGAAAAAAAAAAGGCAGTAAGGGGGACCTTGAGTTGGCACATATATGACCTCAATTTCAAAAATAAGAGCATAAAAACAGAGCGTATGAACATTAAATATCTTATTTACTGTATTCAATTGATTATAGGTCATTGTATAGGTTTTTATTTACATTTTATAAACGTGTCCCAACTTATTTGGAGTCGTGGTTGTAATAACTTAAACTTAAACTGCTGTTTTAAAGGAAAAAACATTAAAAATGTGTCTTTTAAAAGCTGATATGAGACAGAGGACATGACCTCAGTGTCCTCTGTCGTAGCTGTGGCCGTCACTGTGAGCAAATTCACCTCTGTTGTTGATTATTGGGGAGAAATCACAGCAACGGATATCTAATCAAATATACAGTTCCTCTCTTGCACAGCTGCCTTTATAGTCGTGGACAAAAATCAAACATAAAAATGTACCTTTTAAAAGAATTAAATAATCACAAAGAAAGTAATAATATATGTTTTTTTAAGTCTAAAACATGTGAAAGATATATTAGTTTATATAATGACTGTAAGAAGTCTGACAAACACTTAAAGGTCAAGTGTGTCAGATTTAAGCTTTATTTACAGAATATTATCTTCAAAAATATGTTTTCATCAGTGAATAATCACCTGGAAATAAGAATCTTTATGTTTTTGTATCTTTTATATCTGCAGACACTGCGGGCTCCTGCAATCAGAGGGAGAGGCGTGGGGTTGCAATCAGAAACTAAACACTTTTAATCAGATATTTGACTGGACAGCACTTAAAACTACAGATTGAAACCCTTTCAAGTAAAAGTTTGTTGATATTCTACGTTTTTCTTGTCAATTAAACCAACATTTATTAGTATTTTGTGTTTTGTGTTTGCCATGGAGCTCCGTCATTCATCCAAAAACTATTAAAAACACGTCACGTGACGTGCTCATTCATTCATATAAATCACACACTGAAGTTTATTTTGACTCAATCCCACCAACTCCGTCCTGCTGCACCAAATGTGGATTCATCCACCGCTGAAAATAGTCCCTAACAGTGACGTTTGATAAAAACCTACATCTGCTGAAGGAAAACTGTATTTCTATGAGCTCTTTTTTGGGCTGAGTGCTGACAGTAAGTTGACCCCGGCCTTGTGTGTTAACATCGAGTTGTCCCACCTGTGATCACCAACACCGACTGTACTGACGAGAGTTAGTCCACACGTACTGTACGTACGCACGTACGCGGAGAATCAGAAAGCGAACGCTCTCCCTGCTTTTTTTGTTAAGTAGCTCTTATCGACAGAGACTGAGGAGGCAAACACGGCCTCTTAAGCGTTATTTATTTATTCACTTTATTAGCACGAGGCTGTTCATTCCGTCTGTTAATGGCAGCTGTGGGAACGAATAGAGTTCACACTCACTTGGACCCCTATTGTGTGGCAGGCTGTCAGGTTACACACACACACACACACACACAAACACTCGTACACAAAAGGCGAGATACTCTGCACAGCTGCCTGCACGTTGTGTCTTACATTAATTGTTTTCTGGAGTCGTCGCGCTCACTGTTAGTTCAGTATTACTCTAAAAGGCTGCGTCAACAGCGCGCTCACGCTACTCTGACGATGTGAGGTGTGACGCGGCTGTTTAATCAGGTGACGCTACGTCAGCGGTAGGGTTTGTCTCATTAACGTGCAACATGTGGAGACTTTTCCTGTCATTCCAGCACAGTGTGGGACTGTAGCAACTAATATGATCTCTGCTGGGTCTTCAACAGGAAGTCCACGACCCCTAGAGGGTCCTCAGAGTGTATGCAGCGGGGAGGATGCCCAATTATTATTTGATTATTATTTTTTATACTTGGTAGAGCATATGTCCCCATGTACAAAGGCTCAGTCAACCTGTCTGCTGGGGGTGGGCGTTGAAATCTGAGGACAGACACAGGATCAACAAAGTTATAAAAAAGGCAGGATCTATCATCAGTTTGCCTCCTGACTCTTTAGAGGTGGTCATGGAGAAGAGGGTGGGCAGGAAACTCAGGAGTATCCTGCACAATGAGGACCACCCACTCTATGGTTTTTTCAATGAACTGAAGAGTTCTTTTAGTAACAGACTGGCGATGCCTAGATGATCCTCAGAGAGATTCAGGAGGTCTTTTGTACGCGGTGCAGTGAAGTTTTTTAATGAACATTGTCGTTGATTGTTGTTGATTTTTGTTGTGTGCAGTGCGAAGTAATGCATGCACTTATTGTATTGCCTGGGCTTCAATGTTTTATATGTTGAAGTGTGTTGTGTGTTGGATGTCTGGATGTACAGGGTGACGATTAATTTCCCTTTATAGGGATTAATAAAGTAAACCAACCAACCAACCTGTGGCCCTTTGCGACGTCTTGTCCCCTCGTCCCCTCGTCCCCTCTCTTTACCACCTTTCCTGTCTTCTTCTCAAGCTGTCTCTGCCCAATAAAAGCTAAAAAGCTCTGAACAAATACATGAATCCATCATATTATTAGATTAATCTGTCTTCGCTGTAAAAAAATGTACATGTACACTGATGATAGGCTACCCATGAATCCTTGTGCAGTCGTGAGCGCTGTAGGCTGCAACAACACAATGTTCTATGATATGTATGTAGTAGAGGTAACCTGCAGGGATTAAGTACGCTTACTCAGGAATTGTACTTAAGTGCAGTGTTGAGGTACTTGTGCTGAAGTTTTTACTTCTTACGCTACATGCACTTCATTTCAGAGGGAAATATCATATTTTTACTCCACAGCTGTGATTACTCATTACTTTAAAGGTCCCATATGTATTTATTTTAAAGTTTTGATGTGTCTCATTAATATTAATGAGTGTCACTTCTGATTGGCTTGGTTTTCTGAGTGACGCACGGCCACGTTAACCACACGTAACAGTTAGTAGCCAATCAGGACGGTAGCAATGCTGAGGGGGGGGCCTGGCTTCGGGGGCGGTGACTTGTATAGTTGTGACATCACAACCTTGCGGAGGGCCTGATGGCTCGTTTAAAGGGCCAGTTTATGAATACGGGGTGTGTGCATTGAGAGTTTGGACACTTTCACAGTATTTATATAACAACCAGGACCTGCTTTATCATTTTTAAACAACATGGCACCTTTAAAAATTCACATTTTACTTATAAAACATATAATGAGCTCATAAAATAGGATGCATTTGTATAGATTACAGTAACATTAACACACTAGTAATATTAATACAATACTAATATGATAGTACAGCATGTATAGGAGGCATTTTTGCTTTGAGTACTTTTACTTTGATACTTTAAGTAAATTTAGCTATAATACTACTAACAATGTGAGTTTAATAAGTTTTTCAACATTTTCTCGACTAAACGATAAATCAGTGATTTGAAAAAGTGATTTTACACGTCATGAACATTTAAAAAGAAATATCTAATCACGATCTCGGTCTGGCTGCGACCTCGGCGTCTGACCGCTGTTTTTTTTTTTTTTCCCGAAGTTTCAAAGTTTTGCCTGCGCGCTTGACGAAGTCCATTTGAAAGTGTGTGGTGTTATTCCAGGAATAATACGTGTGAGAGAGCAGCTAGGAGGAGGAGGAGGAGGAGTAACAATCGCTCCGCTGTGGATTATGAGCTGCTAATTGTTGACTGAAGAATAAACAGGGAAAGAAAAGAGGAGTTTAATCATTTCTCAATTAAGACACTTCCAAAGGTGTTTTGTGTGCATGTGTGTGTTACAATGCTCCGAATTCCTTTTAATTAAGGAAGAGACAGAGGTTACTAGTCTATCTTTGTCTCAGTTGTATTTCATGAATTTTCTATTCTGTGTATTTCAACTGTGAAGATTTTAATTGCCTTTAATTATGCGTATTTAATTAATACACCTTGAGTTTACAGCTTGGGAACTTTTAAACCTGTCGGGTTCGAATCGTTTTCTCGCTTTTCTGTGTGTTTTTCTATTTTGTTGTTGTTGTCGTACATTTGTTTGCTTGTGGGATGCTAATCAATAGTTTCAGAAGAACAAACAGCAATTAAGAGTCACACACACGAGTTTTCTTTCTTTTTTAAAATATATATGCATATATTAGTTCTCTTCTGTGTCGTTGGCTGCCTGTGAAAGTTTTGTTTGTAGTTTTACAACTTCTCAGGTGTGCACGAGGCTGCAGATAAGGAAAGGACAGCGTCTCTCCTGAGGAATCTGTTACGTGTCAGCCGTGTCATGTCATGTCACCGCCCCGACGGGCTGACACAATCCCCACACGAGTGTTTTGCATGTCCAAAGGTAAATTATGTACATTTTTTTCTTGACACATGCGTGCCCACGCGGAGAGGGTTACACCATATAGCGTCACGTGTGCATGTGTTGGCCGTGCACCCAGGCAGACTGCTGTGCTGCTTGCCCATTGTGTCGCCTCCTCGTACACTGGTTCCCTGGAATAATGCCAACAACTACACCCCCACCACCACCACCACCACCACCATTGTAGCCGCTGTGAAAGGAATGAAAGCGCTCTCTCAGACGCTGCACGCGAACACATTCACCTGTCTGTCAAACCGCATGGCAAAAGCCATACAATTACCCTATAACATGATGAATATTTACATACACTGCTGATCCTGTTAAGGTTAATGCCGTTTTCATTCAGCCTCCCTCCTTTTGTGCCTCGGCGATCTGAACGCGTCCGCGTCGTCGCACCTGAATTTAGAAGTTTGCAATTAATTTGAGACTT
The DNA here is from genome assembly GCA_033000465.1 of Sciaenops ocellatus. NCBI lineage: Eukaryota > Metazoa > Chordata > Actinopteri > Sciaenidae > Sciaenops > Sciaenops ocellatus. The sequence goes on along the minus strand of CP136874.1, from coordinate 23,423,153 downwards.
GACAGTTTATTAATGAAGGTAAAGGGGGCGTGCTGGTGTCTCAGCGGGCTGCGGGAGGAACAACGTACCAGCGGTGTTACGGTTTTTGAGGCCCGAGGCCCGGGACCCTCTCGTCTCTGCTGGCTCTTCATCAGATCGTTAAATTGAGTTTAATTTGGACACATTTTGAGATTTCTGCTTCTGATCCAAAAACAGTGGAGCTGAAAGGAATTTTGTTTTTGCTGGTGTCACGACCCAGCTCGTATAAGTCACATAAAACCAGCTGTATTTGGTAAAAACAATGTTTTTTATTGGCAGGAATTTGGATTAATTAAAATACAACAAAAGGAGGTGAGGAGATCATAAAATATTCTTCAAAAACAAAGAATAAATTCACGTTTTTCCAGAAACAATCCTGACAAATCCTCTTGGATGAGCTGCTCCACTTGCCTACGATGACCTTCAACAGATACTGTGACCTGAATGACTGAGAATCTTCAATTAAACTCACTTTTATTTATATAAATCATAACAGAAGTTGTTCTCATCTCACGACACTTTCCATACAGAGCAGGTCTAGACTTTACTGTTCATAATATTATTTACAAAGACTCAACAGTTCCCACCATGAGCAAGTACCTGACGACAGTAGCAAGGAAAATCATCCTTGTCGAGGTTTACATAATCCACAAACTGTTTTCATTGGAACTCCTATCAGCTGAAAGACTTGTTCCCATGTGAAAATAGTTGATTCTGGATTATCTCGACTATTATTATTATCATTATTATATTCAGACTCCTCACCAGTCCGTCAGAACTGAAGAAGCTTCTTGGAAGAGAGGCGAAACATCTTCACGGATCTACAAAGCAAGTCCAGACTGAGCCTTTGTGAAGAAAGATGACCTGGACGACTGGGAACCTTCACAGACCCCGACTAAGTGAGACACTGCTTCCGGAGAAACATATTGTTCAAATAAATTCAGATCTCTGTTTGCTTCCACTAAAGCGGTCGCTAGTCTTCATGGCGTCCACAAAAAAACGACGACGATAACAAAACTACAATTTAAAATCACACAGCATCAGTAAAGACAAGAAACTGTGATATAAGCCAAATATAAACATGAAACAATAAAAACAAAAAGAGTCACCAACACACGGCTTCAACATTAATAACAAAATAACATTTACACTGAGCGATCACTTCATTATGTTACACACAGCTCTGCAATGTAACTATTATGTTTATTATTGAGGTTGTAGTTTACAGTAGTGTTAAACTGGACTGCATTATATTGAGAGGGGCCGTAATATCGCATTTACTGGAACTACTTTCAGCTAAAAAAATATAGTCCCTATGTGAAAATAGTGGATTGTGGATTACCCCGACTACGTGAGACACTGAATCCAGAGAGACGTGTTGTTGAACTTATTCTTTATTATATTATAGCTTCGTCCAATGTGATCCAACACAACAACTCTGCCATAAATTCTACTTTTACAAACTTATTTTTAGTTTTTTTAGTTTTTGTTGACGCTGTGAGAGAGATATTAATGTAATTATTATGTTTACTACTGAGGTCGTAGTTTGCAGAGAGGTGTTTCTAATATTTATATACATGAGAGGGCCACAATATTAGAAACACCTTTCAATATAAAGCACTCCTGTATGACATCATCACCCACTATGACCCTAATAATAAACATAATAGTTAAATTAATTCCTCTCTGCCATTATGAGCTTCATAAAAGTTCAATTTATGGCAGAGTTGTACAAGTGTACATATTGAAGTGACCGGTCGATGCAGGTGGGATTAATACCTTTTCTCTTTTAATGATTTTTAAAAATAAAATCTGTTTTCGATCCGTCTGAAGAAGGAGAAGACGGTTTGTTTGACACTCCTGCACTGTAAATCTTCTTTTTCGATGCTCCATCCTCCTCCATTGTACCGAGGCGGATGCAGAAATCTTGATTAAAATGAAAAACTGCATGTCCAGATATTGTATTTTTTTGGTTTTGGGGGTGAACTGACCCTTTAATACTTGGCCTGATTGTGTGTTTACGTCTGTAGGGTAACGTGCAGCTCAGGTTGACGTGATGACACGGTGCGACGCGGCTGCAATGACAGAAATAACAGCACATTTCGTGACTCTGCCCTCTTTTTTTAAATTTTATTCTCTTAGACATAAAAAAAAACGGACGTCACGTCTTCTCTTTGTCTCCTCGGCTCACACGCTGTTCTCTCTATCTTACAATTTTCACTTTCTCTTCCTGTCTCCTTTGACTTTCCTTTTTTTTTTTCTCTATCCTCTTCCCTCCTGTCTCTTGCAGCCCGCTAGCACCCTCATATTCTGTCTCACTCCCTCTATCTCCAACCCCCCCCCCCTTTTCTCCTCCATCCTCCCTCTATACACTAACCCTCCACCACCGCCTCCTCCTCCTCCTCCTCCTCCTCTTCTCCTCACCCTCCCACTCCCTCTCTCTCCCTCTCGCTTTTCCCCTGGCAGGCTAGTGATTGACACTTACAAATTACCCGGCGGCAGTGGCATTGTGTGTGACCCCTCTCTCTCATCTCCAGCCCGCCGCCGTTTTGTCATCTAATTACTGTGAATCCCCGGCCTGCTCCCCACTGCTGCATTTTTAATATGCCTGCCTACCCTCCTCCTCCTCCTCCTCCACCTCCAGCACCACCTCCTCTCCTTCCTCCTCTCTCTCCCTCACACATGCAATCCCCCTCTTCCATTCACCTGCAGCCTACTTTACCTGCTTCTCTGTCCAATACTTGGAGTGCAACCATCGTCTCTATATCCTCCCGTGCACCCTCCGAGTGTTTTCTCTCCACCGCCTCCATTATCACACCATCACCTCTCCTCCTCCTCCTCCTCCTCTGTGGAGTGTCACTCCATCCCACACACACGCACACACACACACACACACGGACCAATCCATGTCAATCTCTCTGTTTGCATTTCAGTTTTCAGTAGTATCATTCAAGTGTTTGGTAAACATGTTGTTCACTTCACGTGATCAATACGTGCTAATGAACGCGCCGAGCTGCAGATTTGAAGATTTAATCGTCCTGCCTGACGTGTTTCCAACTCATAATTATTATATTTTATTATTTTTTAGTCCATTTTTTGTACGCGCAGTGCAAAACATCTGTTACTCTTCTGTTCTTTGTAAGAGCAGCTACAGTAAGACATTAAAAACTTCATCCCTAATTTCTTAGTTTCTATGTGGGTGCCAACAATTGTGTTTTCTTTTCATAAAAACATAGAATAAACGTGAAAAATGCACAGGATACCAGAGCCATTCTTTCACCTCAGGGTGACGGATTTAAGGGCCGTGTGGCATCTTTTCATCGAGGGGGGAAAAAAAAAAAAAAAAATGCATTAAGTTGTCGAAAAATTGCCGCGTGGAATAAATAATTGCACAGAGCTTTACAAATAATTACACGACATTCAATGTGCGACGCGCTGTGTTTGCTCCCACGTGCATTCAGGGCACCTAAAGATGTTTCCGTATGTTTGTTTTGTCTGTAAAAAGATGTCCACAGATGCATAACACTCAAAATTCCTCTCATACCTGGCCCTCACGTACAGTTTCTACCTATTTCTTTGTGTGTATTATATATGTGTGTGTGTGTTGTCCATGGCTCAGCTGCCCACAGCCACACTGAGCTCCCCTGCCGATCCCCATCTTCCAGCTAGAAATCAGCAGAGCATGGCAGACTGCTGCTACAGCACAGCTCCAGAGGAAGGAATGAAGGAAGGAAGGAGGGAAGGAAGGAGGGAAGGGGAGAGAGAGAAAGAGCTGAAGGAGGTAAAGACAAATAGAGAAGAGAGAAAGAGAGAGGAGGAGTGTTTTTATTTTCCGTGCATAGTTCTGCAGATGAGAAAGTTTTATTTAGAGTCCAGGCGGCGACAGATGCCTCGCAGTGTGGCTGTGAAACAGACGTGGTGGAGGCAGCCAGGCCAGGCAGGGGCCGACCTGCCCCTCCACCTTCTGATGTTGCTCCAGGGCGTGGTAGGATTTAGCATGGCCTCATTACCTTGTCATGAGTTTGGAGAAATATGGGCCTCCTGAGAGAGAGGCTCAGGGACGTGGACTGATGAAAAGAGAAAAGGAAGGGGAGCTGACAGCGGACGCATGGAGAACGCAACAAAAAAAAACAGGAGGGAGGGAGCGAGGGAGGGAGGGAGGAGGACGTAAAAGGAGGGAGGAAAAAAGAGGTGAGAGAAAGAGGGTAATTGAGAGAGAAAGGGAGGAGAGATGTTGGCAGAGCTGTAGAAATAGAGAGAAGACGGGGAGGGATGGAGTATGGCGGGGAGTGGCGAAACTAATGGTCCTGCCTGGAGAGATAGTAGTCAATCAATCATCTTTAAACAAAAGCAGCAGGCCCAGGAGAATATTTAAGAAGTGCTTATTTAATTAAAAGTCCCTTTGCTCATATTTATGGGCCATCCTTCCTTCAAATATTAACCTTCCAGGTCCTGGGAGGCCTCGGACGACTCGGCTCCGGATGGCCTGGATGGGGCGACAGAGCCGAGCTCGCGGAGGAAAATACAGCATCAGTCTCGCGTTAACTTAACCCAACGTCTTTACCATAAAGTGCATCAATTATTTGTCACGGAAAAGACACAGTGTGTGTGTGTGTGTGTGTACAGAAGCAGATTAGACTCAGCAAAAATACTCTATTACAAAGCATTCAAAGTTTTATTTAAATACAGGAATTTTATCAGCAAATGATACATAAAATATCAAAATTAAACCTACAAATTTTGCACAACAACCTCTTTCAACGAGTTATATTATTTTATGTTATTATACTAATTAATTATTTGGTCTGTAAGTGGCAGCAAAGAGTGAAAAATGTCCATCCAGTGACATTTTACATTGTTTTTATCGTCTGACGAAGATATTCAAACAGAGAAAAGTAAAACGTCCTTACGTTTTAGAAGCTTGAAGAAGAGATTGTTGTTTGATAAATGATTTAAAGGAGGTCTCCAGAAATTTAGATTGAACTCACGAGAGACGGATTGAAAAAAGAACAGTCAGAATTGAAGCAGCGGAGGCCAAAATATCGTGATTTTTACCCCATAGTGTGGCTTAAGCACCAGAAAAACACTCCTACAGTTCCCATAATGCAACTCATGGGATCTTTTTGTTTGAGCCTTCCTGCCTAAATGCACCTCTGTCAAACTCCACGCCTCCAGTTTGTAACTCCTTCTGTTAGAAATCTGAAGTCTCCGGGCCCAAGCGGAGATAACCCCGATGACATCACTATGACATCATCAGACTTTCTAAAGCTCCAATTAATTCATAAGATTTTTCATGATCAGTGTAAATTTTGTTAGTAGAAACCAATGAATATAAAAACAATGCATCATATTTTCTGTCAAAATATAAGCAGTGCATCTCTGACGTTGACTTACGTGTGCAACAACACAAGACATAGCAGCCAGCTAATATTACTGACTAGTCCAACAGCAGTCAGCCCAGCTCGGCGTCTGTCTTTCAGCCTTTTATTTCACCAAGCTCTCACCAACCACTAAAAGTCAGTCCCAGATTTACTCTTGTCCGGCGGCTTCTTGCTCGCTCACTCTCTCCTTTTCTCTTCTTAGCTTCCTCCGTCAACGTCCTCTTTGGTCTTTTCTCCTCTGTCATTATGTCCAGTTACTTGCCCAGCTCCTGTTCTGGCACAACACTGGCTCTGCTCCCTGTCAACATCCTTGAAAGCCTCCTCTTTGGAACTAACATGAGCTCACAGCAGCTACAGCTGTCAGCAGTTTACTTCACTGTCCATCAGGAAGCTCTGTAAATCACAGAGAGTTGAGGCGGAGCAGCCGGAGGACATCAGAGGGAAAACCAGAAAACATTTTCTCCATAAAATATGATCCAGTTTCACCAAAATCAGTGAAATAGTTGGTGATGTGTGACTTAGTGCCGTAAAGCGTTACGTACTTCTCCCGACCCGGAGCCCAAAGTTACATACTGTGAGAACAGACGTACGAATGACAGAGACACCATTCACCTGATTACAGGTCAGTGTAGATCAACAGGAGTTAACATCGCAGAGAAAAGTTCCAAAGTGTTGTTTAGAATAAGTGAGAAATAATGATACTTAAAGTACTTTTATTTATCTCTGTTTTCTGTCTCTAACCTTTTGTTTTCATATTTTCATTCCACTACGAGGTTAACAATTACAACAGTCTCCGGCTAATATATTTAGACACTTACCTGCCACCCCAGCTTTAAAAGAGTCAGCTGCTGAGTACTCAAACAATATAAAGACCATTCAGCCAGGTGTGAAGGTGTAAATATACCTAATTTCCCCAAGCCATTATAAACATGTGACACGTATCCAGCGAACGTCTCCTCCATGTTCTCACTTGTGGCTGCGCGGTTCACACATCCCGTATGAATCCGTGTTCCTCTGCTCCCGCAGCCCTCATCTCTTCATGTCTGCCTCCCGTCAGCTGATGTTTTTGGAGTCGACATCAAGTGGAGGAGCGGGTTTCTTCTTCTTCTTCTTCTTCTTCGTCTCGCCGACATCAGACGCGTTCTCACATACTCACACACATCTTCAGACTGCGGGGACTATCAACACTTCACTGTGTTCTCAGTTTCTAATGAGAATGAGATCACAGGTAATGTTCACTTAAGACCTTCAAAAACACTCCACTTTACATAACTGTTTTATGAACCGGTGCTCACTTTGTGGAAGCACCTCACTATGTTCAAGCACCCACCCGGGGAGTGCTTGTTCATTACGTTTAGTGATACTTACACACAATGCCTGCATTATGTTGGCTCATACCTACATTTTTGGCGTGTAATGCCTCGGCGGCGTCTGCGTTGGACGTTTAGCACACTTGAACTGAGAATTTGTTTGTCAGATGTCAGATGTGGCCTCACAAACGTTTGTTTGAATGTTGAATGATGATGAAGTGATGATATCAAAAAGGCCAAAAAGTAAACTTCATAAAACACTTTTTCTGGCTATTAATCAATGCCATAACCCAGCAACAGAAGGAGAGATTGTGACCGTGTTTCACGTTTGGTTGGATACTGAATTGGTGTTTCTACAATCTGCATACAAATAACATGACTTCACACTTTTTTAAATTGTGCACAGTGCATACGCCAAAGTCCAATTCTGCACGCAGCTGCAGGCTAATCACAGGAAGACGTAAAAATAAATCTATTTATTATAAATTATATATATATATTATAAATCTTTGCACGTTTTTTAATTTAAAGTTAAGTTTAATGTATGTTTACGGTGTCTCATGCTGCTACTGGATGTTTGAATTTCCCTCAGGATCAATGATCTATCTTTGCCTTCAACCTTCAGCCCAAGGACTTAAACAGACAAACAGAACAGGGACCCCCCCACAGGTAGGCCTATAATAACTTTTACATTTACTTTATTTCACCTTATTAACTGTGACAAATTTATCCATTCTGCTTCACTTATTATCAAACTAGTAACTATAGCGTTAAGTTAGTGATTCACGTTAATGTCGCATGTTTCGGCCAACACCTTTCCTCACCTTTTTATTCTTTTACTCATAGCGGCTGGTCACATTATGTTAGTATCATATATCATTTTTGTTATATTTTTTAATTCTCACAAATTATTTTGACAAAAATTGGCGGACCCTCTGCAGTACCTCTGCGGACCTCCTAAGGGTCATGGACCCCCGATTGAAGACGCTGAGGAAGACCCTGATATAGCATAGATCAGGGGTCTTCAACCGTGGGTTCAACCAACTCAACCGTGGGTTGAAGACCCAGTAGTGGGTCCATGACCCCTAAGGGGTCCGCAGAGGTACTGCAGGGGGTCTGTGAGGATCATCCAGTGTGGAGCCATAGAGATGTTCTCGTAAGACAAGGATGGGATCGCTGGAGCTGTCTGGAGAACGCGTAAAACGCGTGGAACGGGTTGTCTGTTAATCAGATGATCGGTGGTTCGATCCCCGGCTCCTCCAGTCTGCATGTTGAAGTGTCCTTGGGCAAGATACTGAACCTAAAACTGCTCCTGAAAACTGATGAGCAGTTGGTACCCTGCATGGCAGCCAATGCTAGCAGTGTATGAACGCGACTTTGAGTGGTTGAGAGACTAGAAAGTGCAGTCCGTTTACCGTGTTTTGCACTGACCGGGGCTACATGGAAGAATTTAGGGAGGCTGAAGATCTACAGGATGAGTGAGTAATTTTATTTGTATATCCCAACATCATAAATCACAAATTTGCCTCGAGTGGCTTTACAGTCAGCACGCATGCAGCTCCTTATATCCTCAGACTCACGATTTGGATGAGCACCCCGCGCAAAGCAAAGAGTGACATACAGTCAGTAAGCCTCTGTATGTTAAATGGAGTAAACTGACTTCCTCAAATGTTTGTGTTGTGTGTGTGTGTGTGTGTGTGTGTGTGTGTAGTTTACGTTTAAGTGGCTGTGAGCGAGATTTATGGCGAGAATGCAGCTGAAGAAACAATCTTACTGTAATAAGCCCACAGCAAATACTTTCCCCCGTGAATTATGCAGGATTATGATTAAGATCTCCATCATATGGGAGATAAAATCACAATTTACTAAAGATTTAATGAACGAGGAATGAACAGGTCGTTACGAGAAACTGGTCAGGGGGAAATATACGCAACTTTACAACGGCATCCAAACAAACTTGTGCAAAACCTGCACGAAGCTCAAGCATGTTCATAGTTTTCCTTTCTTTCTTTCTAATGTATATGTATTGAGGTTAGTGGAAACTTTGCTCCAGAAATTCAAAATCAAGTTTTCTTACAAAATCAGTCATTGTTACTGTTTTTACGTCTAATAAGTGTTTTAGTGGCAATATTTAACATTAATACTGTGACATGAAGCTGCATTAAATTATTTTCAGCCACGTTTTGTCATTATCACCTTATAATGCTGATATAGCAAATGTGTGAGCAAAAAATTACTTTACACATCAAGCAGTTACAGACACAATGAACGTGAGTTCAATATTAATAGTCCCTTTAGCTCTATTTTTGGTCTCTACCAGCTCCTGGGGGAAATATCTGGTTCTTTAGCTGCTAAATGCTCAAGCTACTTGCAAAGTTTCCAAAAAAAAAAAAAAAAAAAACGGTAGAAGTGAATCTTAACAGTAAAGTTATGGGCCAAAAAAAAACAAACAAAACAATGAGCTGAAAGATGCTAAAATAGAGCTGCAGTGTCAGGTGATAATTCTTTGTGAGTTTGTCACTATGAATGATCTTGTTCATGTTACCCATAGTCATTTCATCCATAAAATATAAAACTATTGATTACAGCCGGTTTGATTAATAGGTCAACAACAGCAGACATAGCAGCCAGCTAATATTACTGACTAGTCCAACAGCAGTCAGCCCAGCTCGGCGTCTGTCTTTCAGCCTTTTATTTCACCAAGCTCTCACCAACCACTAAAAGTCAGTCCCAGATTTACTCTTGCTTCTTGCTCTCTCTTTCCTCTGTCGACGTCCTCTTCATTGCTTGCCCAGCTCCCGTTCTGGCATGACACTGGCTCCGCTCCCCGCCAGCATTCACCTCCAAACTGCACCTGAAATCCTCCTCCTCTTCTTCTTCTTCTTCTTCTTCTTCTTCTTCTTCCTGGTGGTCCAAAACTCCTGTGGTACAAACACAAACACAGTTGATTGAATATTCTTCTTAACGTATTTTATTGTATTTTTGTTATCTATTTCTTATCTACTAAAATGTAAATAAATTGTAACTATCTGAAAATATTGCTATATTTTTAAAATGTAATTATTTATACTTTGTTAACTGGTCAAATATGAATCATGGCACAAAGATGTTTTGTATTCAGCAGCAGACACGGTTACATACTGTATGCATGACATTGTTTGTGTTTGCATTATGTATGTCGGGTGAGAGGGGAAATTCAAGTGGATGGCACTGAAAAAAATATATATAAAGGATAAAGTGCAGAGCAGAGAGGGGACGGAGAGGAAAGGGAGACAGAGTACACAATAAGAGACAGAGAGAGAGAGAAATGTATAAGTATTTGTGTATTTTTGAGAGAAGGACCAACAGACCAGAGACAGACAGAGAGAGAGAGAGAGAGAGAGAGGTTATTGCTGGAAAGCGTGAAGACAATAATGCAAACTGACACTTTAGAAATGAGATGCCGGTTGCCTTGGCAACAGGCCCTGGGCTGGGGGGGGGGGGGGCCTACCGGGAAGGGGTGACGATGGGGTGAGGGTGAGCGAGAGCGGGTGAGAAGGCCTGCAAAGAGGGCCGAGATAGCGAGTAAATTATGTTTGATTAGAAGCGCAGTCATTTGAGAAGAGCGGCGGGGAAAAAAAATAAATAAAAAACATCCGAGTGGTGGTGACGCATCCGGCAATCAGTGGTGAAAGGACAGGAATGTGCCGCACTCTGTATGTGGAGATGGTAGGAATGCTCCATAGGAAGCTGCTCCACGCGGACAGACGCGGCCTCTCGTGGGTCTTCACCGGTGATGTTTACCTTAAGAGGCACTAGAGGTATTACTGTGCCGCTCTGTATTTACTTTACTCATTGTATCAGATGACAAACGGATGCTTGTAAGAGGGCATGATTACATGGAGTGTATTCATACTTTTATAAATAACACACATAGGTATTTTAAGCATTTATGAGTAGCATTTAAAGGGCAGTGCAGGCATCTAGCAGTGTAGTTGCAGGCTGCAATCCCCTTGTATCAGCCTCCCAGCATGTAGAAGAAACTACTGGTCTATCTATCAGTGTATGGTTTGTCCACTCTGGGCTACTGTAGAAACATGGAAGAAGACCTGCAGCGTCTGTAGATATTTCCTAGTACATTTCCATGTAGTACACTGTGTACTTCGTGGCGCTAATTTCAGCCTCAATTCGAGTACGGCTGCTGTAACGGACATAACTGCAATGTTTCTTGGCCCAACTGCAACCAGGTGGAACATTAGCGCCAACATTTGACTGCCAAAATTTAAATATATGATGATGGTAGAAGTGATATTTTAAGTTGAAGTAGCAATAGAAAGTGTAGAAATACTCTTACAAGTAAAAGTCGTACATTAAAAAAAAATTACTCAACCCACAAAGCAATTTTTTAGGTCCAAATCTTCATATATCTACTATATTGTGCTATAAATACGCACAGCGACCTCCCTCTACTGGTTGCTCATTGCAATTGAATTTTGCTATTGGCTGATCTGGAGGCAGGTGACATATAAGGTGGCAGCTTTCATCACCAACCACTCCGTCTTCAGGCTGTGTCCCTTGACTTTATAGACTGTGACTTGCTATGTAGCCATACTGACACGTACGCACCGTGGAGCATTAGCTGCCAAAATATAAATATTAAACGTATATACAACTTATATTTGTATATTACGCTATAAACACAACCGCTTCAGCTCCAGCAGCTTCCTCAGCCGCTGTTTTCACAATGCCCGTGGTCCCTGCCCTTTCCTACGTAGCCAAAACAGCTACCTAAATCTGACAGACTGGACCTTTAATGTTCAATATTTGTCAACAATTATAACTTCTTTTATAATTTTCTTTATTTTTACACATTGTGTTGTGTCAGTATCTGTTTATACACCAACATCCACTTATGTACGAGTGTTATAAACCATTTATTCAATGTTTATATGCTGTTTACAAGCGGTAGGCTAATTGGGGAGTCTAATAAGTGTTACCGAGAGTTATTTAAAGATAAGTCTGATATTTTGTATATTTGTTAATGTCAGCTCATCCCACAAAAAGACCAACAATGTGTGGTGCTCAGCCCTGAGCCCACTGATTCCTGCTGAGTACGTAAATCTTGTAAAACAGGTCACAAATTTATCGTCTCAGTTTGTTTTTAAAAAAGACTATAAAAAAAATAAATTAAATCAAACAGGAGTAATTAGTGCTTTTGTTGGGGGATCAGTTTCAGCCACGGATTCGGTGCGCTAGCAAGTGTTAATGGCAGCAGGATTGTGTACGTGGGATAGATTCAAGGTAAACTACAATGCCTGCGTTTGTCACGATGAACTCGGTGCAGCAGTGTGGCTCATTGATGTATTTTAAACAGTTTTTTTGACATCAATGGAGCTCTGTGGCCCAGAGGAATGAGATATATCAGGTGTCGGATATTTCTAAACCAGGTCTTCTCTGGTGCTTCAGCGATTCCAAATGTTGAGGAAAGTTATAGTTGCAAACCGTAAACGAGAGACCACATGTGGGAATGCATCTGAATGAGCATGCTGCAGTTATTGCGAGGCCACCGACTCATTCCTGCATGTCAGCAAACAGTAATGGCATCACACCATTTTAAATATGTTCATTTTTAAACAACCACACAATGCTGCACACGTGATATGTGGCGCGAGCGCGGGGCATTTTTAATTTGGACAGTAATGTGCTACTTTTGAAGCACCACAATGACGCCGTTGTCATCGTTTTTCAGCTTTATGCAACACGAGTCAACGAGAATGAGCAGCCAGTCGATTTAGTTCACTAATCTTTCATAAAGGATGAATGGAAGCAGCTCAGTGTTCTTTACTGTCCTGTCATGTTAGTCGCCTTGAATGCAAAAATAAGGATTTACTGTCGAGCATTTATCTGGACTGTTTTAGTGTTTTGTAAGATAAAGTTTATTGATATGAAGCCGTACAGCAGGAGACATTACACATATTATAAAACAGCAATTAACATCAAGATTATAATACGGAGCAGAAGATTGATGATTGCAAGAATGAAAACTGTAAACGTAGCCTCGGTATCACTTGGATTCATGATATATGAAGCTCCTGTGAGAAGTGTCTTGATCCAAAACTAGGCAAAAGTTGACCTGAGGTGGGCTGAATGACGCCTTGTTGCTCAAAGAAGCCGCCTGTAATGACACCTACCTGTCAATCAAAGCGTCCACGTTCTTAATCCTGCATAACTTTAAGCCTTAATATAATTTGAACAGGTGAGTTGTATAAAAATTCACCCTCAGTACAGTTGTCATGAATGGGAAAATTAGCTATAGAGACCAAAACTGTTTTTTGTACCAGGCTGTAAACATGTTTATTTCTGCTGTGAAGTTGAACATTTTAACATGGGGACTTATGGAGACTGACTCACTTCTGGAGCCAGCCTCAAGTGGACGTTTGAGGAACTGCAGTTTTTGACACTTCTGTGTTGGCTTCAATTCACGACCATGAAAGTTGCTTCTTGGTCCATACGTAGCAGTACTAGGAGGCTAACTGCTATACGTAACTGCTGGAAGTGTAAATAAGCAACTGTTAGATAACAAGTTGACCATATCAACTTCACAGGGGTTAGGGTTAGATTATACTGTGTACCTTGTTCAGAAGTGGCCAAAAGAATCAGTAAATGCAGCTTTAAAGAGCGTTTACAATGCGGGTAAAACATGCTATATATAATATATAGTATAGTTTAATGCTAAACTGCTACATCTGACCTCCACGGTAACCGTCAAGAGTTAAATATGTCACCTGAAACTTCACAGTCATGTAATCCCAGCTGCAGCTCTGCTTACATCCTGCATAAAGTCATGTGATTAGCCAGCTATACTCGTGCACCGCCACTATTGACACTTTTAAAACACTAATCTATATACAGCCGGAGCCAACAGCAGTGTGAAATACATCTCGACGTGGGATATGAATGCGACTGCACTGTCAAACTGGCAAGCCATGTGTGAACATTTTTTTTTTTGCAGGCTCGTTCTGTAAGACAAGTTAATTATGCACCGGTCCAGGGAGGCCGGCATCATTACGCACCTGGTCTGTTTAGAGCGCTTGATAGCACGTTAGCATTGTTGTGTTGTTTACTTCACAATCGACAATCTAACAGCAGCGGGGGGGGGGGGGGAGCGAAAGAAAGGGCAAAACAAAAAGGCTTAAATAATCATCACGAGGCGTGTGACGGTTTAACTGTGTTACCGAGTCTTTAGGTTGAGATCGGCGCCCGTAAGCAAGGGCGTGCAGCTCGGCGGCAATGACAAAGCTCTCGTCTACGAAAACTCACATAAAACTGTTGGATCTCCTTTAAAATTCACAGTCAAAGCGCAGTAAAGGAGACCTGCTGTTACTTCAATTAAAACGTGCAAATAAACCATTAAAGGAAGCAAACTTTTGAAGCACCCCAAAATTCAAATTTAACATTTTATTTTTTCTGCATAAATCTAAAAGTAAATATTATCCTAATCATGTGTACAAAGTTTATAATGAACTGTGTATTGCATGCACGCGCACATGCCATATTGTAGTACACACATGTACACAAACACACACACACGCACACACACACGCGGGCAGCAGAATTGAATGCGATAGGGAAGTGAAAAATGATTAACCCGGGGTCAGCTCTCAGCCTCAATCTCGGCAGCGCTCAAAGAACATCCTCGCCTGATTTACACTCGTCATGTTCCACAGCACACATTTGCATATATTTATTAAATTCACCACGCGTTGGAGAATAAAATATAACAGGGTGGATGGGCGGAGAGGAGGGAGGGAGGGAGAGGGGGGGGAGGCATGAGGAAAGGAGTGGAGGAAGGGTGCGAGGGAGGGGGTTATTTAAAGGAGGCGTGTTTCTGATAGATTTGCCTTTCATTCATATTCATTTGCTCTCTCTCTCTCTCTGTCTCTCTGTGTTTTGTTCATTAGCATGGAGGTCAGCGCAGGCATCAGATGTGACTGTTCAACGCTTTAGGGAAAACATTGCTGTTGGTCAGCCTATTGAATTGACCTTGTTATCATTGTGACAGACTGTGTTATTTATCAGTTAGTTAGATAAGCCGGCATGGAGGACGGTGATAGTCTACCACATGAAAATGAGTCTCGATAGTGAATCTACGGTGACAAACACAGCCCCCGGGGTGTTTTCGCATGTGCTCACTAAACTCAGTTATCTTTGAGAGCGGCAACAACAAAAAAAGGAAAAGAAATATGAAGCAAGAAAAAAATCTTTGAGGAGGACTGAAAATATTTTTCTGTTATAGTGACGTCTCTATTTTTTTTTTTTTATTTTTTTTTTTTTATATATATATATTTTTGGCGGCGTGTGGCTGTAGGGGTTGTCTTACTGTTGGTTGCATTGTCAAACCTTAAAGGTCCGGTGTGTAAGATTTAGGAGGCTCAGTAGAAATGGAGTAGAATATAGGTAACTATGATTTCATTAGTGTATAATCACCTGAAAATAAGTGAGTCGTCGAGCCTTTTTATATCTACAAATGCCGTGGATCGTCTTCCGTGTTGAGCCGTAATTTTTCTACGGTAGCCCAGAACAGACAGTCTCTAGAAAGGGCCTGTCGCAGCCACAGTATTTTCTCCTTCACACTAGAACGTAAATACTGAGAGCAGGCAGCAATGTGGAAGTCCCAAAAACTGCAGTTCCTCAAACGTCCACTTGAGGTTGGCTCCAGAAGTGAGTCAGTCTCCATAAGTCCCCATGTTAAAATGTCCAACTTCACAGCAGAAATAAACATGTTTACAGCCTGGTACAAAAAACAGTTTTGGTCTCTATAGCTAATTTCCCCGTTCATGACAACTGTACTGAGGGTGAATTTTTATACAACTCACCTGTTCAAATTATATTAAGGCTTAAAGTTATGCAGGATTAAGAGCGCGGGCGCTTTGATTGACAGGTGGGTGTCGTTACAGGTTTGTTTGAGCGACCAGGCGTCATTCAGCTCGCCTCAGCTCCACCCACAATCGACTGCCATCTTTCAGGTTAGCCGAGCGACGGCAGAGGCAGGCTAGATGCACCACGCTGAGCTTCATCAGAAACCTGCGGGTGACATGTCTTATACAGTCTATGGGGTGAGGTGAGGGGTTGCAATCAGCTACTATATGAAAATATTTGCATGCTAACATGTAATTATCAATATATAAGTACAGTAGCGCTGGCTGCTAGCGTGGCTGGCTGTAGACTCAGCCTCGTTTCTTTTCGTGTCTTTCTTTGGATTCACAGATTGTCTTTTTTCACTACAATTAAAGCACAGTAGATAATCATACTGATAAACAGACTCATTAAGTTTAAATTTAATCCTCCCAGGCCGTGTTTAAAACACTAGCAAACAAGATGTTTTTCATTTAGCGTAGAAATAGGTTGACTCATTTAATTAGCAGATAGCTAACACCCACACCCTCGACAAACCTTGGAGTAATTAACATCAACTTCCCCTTTTTTTAATCTAATTTTCAAATTCTTTTATTGTTTTCAGAGTTCGGGGGTTCTTTTGGACATTTAATGCTGACAAAACATGTTAATTATTCACCCTGAATTCACTTAAAAAGTTGAAACCGGTCAAGGGTGAAAACATCCTTAAACCCCCACCAACCACCAACCACCAACCACCACCACCCTTAGCCGCCCTCATGCTCTCTATCCCATCTTATCCCCCCCTCACACCTACTGATGTGAGCAGCCGTGGCAGGTGAGATCAATAGGGCTGAAACCTGTCCACAACTTTAATCCATCAGTGGTGAGCCGGGAGAAGAGACAGGGCAAGGAAGCCATCACTCACACACACACACACACACACACACACACACACAGACCCGGGCACCTTTTTTCTACCTTTTCTACCTCAGACGGCTAAATGGGCATCTGGAGAAAATTGTCAATCAGCAAACTTCCTTCCTTTTTTTATTTATTTATTTAATTTTTACAGTGAAATACCTGAAGAAACAAAGAATATCTGCATGAATCTATCTATCTATCTATCTATCTATCTATCTATCTATCTATCTATCTATCTCATTGAAAGTTCTTAATTGTTCTTTCCGTGCTAGTATGAGTAAAAAAACGATTATCTTAGTTAAGTGCGGAGGCTAAACTTCTGTCTTCTGTGGTCTGGAATAAGTCAGTGCACGTATATACTCTTTACTGCCATGAGTATATAACACGTGAAGCGGTCATCTGGTAGTCTATGAAGAAATTGTATGATGAGAACTGTTCTTCTGCTCCAAAGTTACTAAAAGACGAATGTATTAATCTCACATAGATTTTATTTTGTTATTGCTGTTTCAAATCCGTTTCATTTAATTCATTATTGTTTGATGCCGTGTGTTTCTTTGTCTTTATTATAGGTTATTGTTAGTTATTATATCACGTGTAGACTCATTTCACTTGTTTATCTTCGGCTTATCTCGCAGTTTCTTGTCTTCATTGAAAAGGTATTATTTCAAATTGTTGTATTATTATTAATCAACCACTTTTGTGTAAGCTAATGGGCATCTGAATATAGAATAAATGATGTATTATTATATGTATATTACAGCATATGTAAACATATAAACATCTATTTATGTTTAATGTAAGTTTTTTTGTATTTCTACAGGCGTATGCATAATATATGAGTAACAACAAGTATATAGACAATTGCATTATCTTAACATATTTGTATATGCATGTGCATGTGTGTGTATAGCTATATATAAATTACAACTGCTTGGATACATTAATCTGCTGTGATTATAAATCTAGCGTCCTGACATGACTTCACCTCAGCTAAACGTTTAGAGGAGCTGCTCCACGTGATTTTTATACAGAAAATAACATGAATATTTTTTAGATATTTCAAAACTACAAAAGGAGTCTTTGTGGAATAAAAGCCACACAGTAGTGAGAGTGAGGCTGCATGTTATCTGACTTTATCCTGTAAATTCAGAGTGTTTTTTAATCTGGAGGCATCTTCAGACTGTTATGAAATAAACCACAGAAACCAGCGTGTTTGTCGTTTTGATTAATTATTCCACACAGTTTTTTTTTTTTTTACTGCAAACCAACAGTGCGTGTTGGAGACACGCTGAAAACAATTCAAGCAGTTCCACAATAAAAATGTGGATCACTTCAAAACTTCTCTGTCGGCGATTAACTCCCCCAGGACCCTCGTCTGTTTCCTGCCAGTTCCGGTGTCTCCCATCCAAAACACCGGGTAACCACGGTAACGGCTGCACGCATCATCTTTTTTTCATTTTAAATTACAGCGCAGGTAGAGGTGTGTCTGTGATGAGCAACGTGATGTGGTCGGGTTCAGTTTATTAGCAGTGACAAATAAAGGTTGTTTTTTTTTTAAAGAATGTCAGTTTATTGGTGAATCATGACCAACACCACGTTCATGTGGTAATATGAAGATTAAAGAGGCAACAAGTTCGTTCACAGGTTGTTTTTTTTTGAAAGCAAAACAGTTAAATCTAACTGATTTAAACTAAACTAAAAGAAACAGCATGCTAAGAAACTGCAGATTAAATTCTGCTTTCATTTTACGACCCCTCTGCAGATGGTTAAATAAAATCCGGCGCTATTACGCACGAAAAACATGCTGAGCATCGGATCTTCAAGCTAAAGAGTCATTATCTGCTCCTGACAGTTTATATCTGAGCAGCTGCTCATATCTTCAACTCTGCAGACGACAATAAGTTTGAAGGAGAACTCTTCAAAGGATTCCCCCCCAAATCTGTCAGTGCGTCATCACGGGGAGAGCCCTGGGTTTAAAGTAGTGATTGGTCATGATTTGTCACATCCTCTGAAGCACCCACCTATTATGTATGATAATGTATTCTTCCTGATCCCGTCCCATGTGCGCCACAGGTGCGTCAAGGGAGTCTGCATGGCCGCGGAATCGCGTAAAAGCGTGCGTTTGGCACGGCCCGGACGCCCTTGGCAGCGCGCACTTGAATGTGATGTGGCCGCGCACAGAGCGGCAGCTAACCCTCTATCGACTTGTGGAGGTAAGGAGATTAAAAACAAACGCTCTGCACATAAAAAAGTACTGACAGCTGCTGGATCCGAGGAGCTCTGAAACACAGGCATCATTAATATCACTAAATTAAACACTAAAGTGATAATCGGCACGTGTGTGTGAGGTCTGTTTTTGACTGAGTCAGCTGAGTTTAACATCAGTCATCATATGGATCATATTGTTTATCCTGCTCTAATATTATTTAAGCTGTTCATACATATATAAATATGTGTTAATGTGTTATGTCTCATGAATTTGTAAAATAATCTATGTACATGCTATCGATCTATACATCTATGCATGTGTCAGTTTATACATATACTATATTAATGTATATATAATTTACTAATTAACAAATTGCTTTATGTTTATTATGAAACTGTCTATATGTGAAATTTATGAAATTATGTGCAATGTATGGGCAATATATGTGTGTTTGTATGTGTATGTTTATAAAGTATGTATGTATACGTACACATAATGTATAGATAGATATAATTGCATATAGATTTACTGTACATGTATATATAATATTAAATTGTCTATATGTAAAATATTGTATAAATGCATATGTGTCTGTGTATGCAGTACATATACTGGATGTGTCTAAATGTATATGTATGTGTGTATAGTATGTATATATGGTACCATATACATATGCTGTACACACCTTGACATACATATACATATATATGTATCACAAAAGGTAATATGAATTAATGTTTATATGTTTATTAAATTGCCCTTATGTGAAATATATGGAACTACATGTACAGTAAATCTATATGCAGTTATATTGTTTATATGTATATGTGTGTGTGTGTATATATATATGCATGTGTGTGTAACCATATACATATACTGTATACATCTTAACATGCATGTGCATGTATATATATGTGTGTGTGTAAGAACAAACAGACCTCAGTGAAACAAACAAACAAATAAATAAAAAAACAAAAACAAAACATTGGACTGACTCCACAGCCCCGATGGCTGACTGCCAGGCAGTCTGCCTCCCTGGAAGGCCCCAGTCTGATATGTAGTAAAACAATTGGCAAGAGGGATGTGAATCTCTCTCTCTCTCCCACACACACACACACACACACACACACACACACACACACACACACGGAGAGGCAGTGATGGCAGAGGACCAGCAGTCTATGCCAGTGGGCGTAGTGGGACCACTGGGCATGCTGGGACCAGCCTCAGGAGTTAAGACTCGCTGAACTACAGCTGCAACCAACCTGGTCATCGCCAGAGCAAGAGAGAGAGAGAGAGAGAGACAGAGCAGCCGTGGGATACATGCTCCGACACACTGCTACAGATACACAGAAAGACATACGCTCTCCACCATCACACCCTTACAAACACACACACAAAGGCATCTGTCTGGTCCCGTGATATGTGTCTCAGCTGTGCCAGCATTGCCAAAAAAAACCCCCACCACCTCCTCCCTCCCTCCCTCCTCCACTTCCCCCCTCAGGCCTGGACCTCCCGCGTATGCCACCCCTCTCCACCCTCCTCCACCTCCTCCTCTGCTCCTCCCTGCCGGTAGCCTTTGTGGGCTAATTAGCGGTGAAATTGGTGAATTGCAGGCTCGGGCACACACACACCCACACATACACCCACACCCCCCCCCCACACACACATACACACACACACATATACACATACAGTTGGTGAATTGCAGGCTCAGGCACAGCAGTGCAGACACTTCAGCATAGCCAAGCGCCACTTCAGCCCCTGAAAAGCCTCTGAAATGGGGCACACAACACAAAGACGGGAGTGGAGAGGAGAAGAAAGGAAATTGGGCGAGAGAAGGAGAGAAAGAGTACAAGTGGAGACAGAGGAATATATTTGCCTCAGTTTCCTATTTACACTTGAACGTGCTCTCCCCGTATAAAGTTTAAAATGTGTACCTCTTCCTGTCTCATGCACAGGTTTGTTTTGAGGGTCAGCTGACGCTCACCTGAGCTCGCGTCGAGTCTCTTTTTCTTTGATGGAGCGAGAGTGAAAGAGAGCTTCCAGTCTCTAATGATTTCCGTGATGGACGACACTCATTCCATCATCCCCTCCATCCCACCCACACCCCATAAATTACCTCTCATATTAACAGGCTGTATTAAAACCATGCAACGTGTTAGGGCTCTCATTTAAGATTAATAAGTGGTAATTATGGAGGGAGGGAA
This sequence comes from Sciaenops ocellatus, assembly GCA_033000465.1. Lineage (NCBI taxonomy): Eukaryota > Metazoa > Chordata > Actinopteri > Sciaenidae > Sciaenops > Sciaenops ocellatus. The sequence goes on along the minus strand of CP136874.1, from coordinate 23,402,227 downwards.
TCTGATGAGGAAGGCTGAAAAAGGAGTCCACTAGCAAGGAACAAAAAAGAGAATTCATAGGATTTCATATGACTTAAATATACAAAAATAATCGAGCAAACATGGAGAGAATTTGAAGAACAGTTTCATCCCGCAGATGTTATGATCGACTGTCTGATATTACAATCACAGAGACACAACATGGCTTCCCATCTGAGCATGAAATAAGAAGAAAGTGGGTGGATGACAGGAGGACGGATACACGGTTGTGTCTGTGGGACGCTCGCCAGAGCCGCAGAGTGAATATCGGGACGGGACGACAAACAAATTAACAATAAATGACTTCTTATTCTTCATCCTGCACAGTCGGCTCATCGAGCAGTCTGTAGATAATAATCGGCGTAACTCTCATCAAAAGTCTACCTTTCTTTATTTTTCCTGCCTGCCGAGAACAACAAGCTGGTTCTTTCGTTTGTTGCGACTTATTTTCAGCATTTCTGTGCCGTTCTATAATTATTTAAGGTAATTACCGACGCTGCATTGATGAAAGGACACGAAGGAAACACAGTTAATCAGATGATCAAACAAAGCCTGAAGTTATTCAGCCTTTTTGGAAGAGAAAATCGAGGTGAGCTCGAAGAGTATCACCAAAAACTGTCTAAGTGACCAATCAGGACAACAGTCCTCAAAATTAGAGCAGTACCGTCAATGCACGCCTCTAAAAGTGTTTATTTTTGCCACTGACAGGCTCAGATTGTAATCACAAGTGTCTGATGACATTAAGGAAAGGATTCTGCAGAGACAGACCTTTCTTTTAAAGAGTAAGATCCTTTTTTATTAAACCAGATACATCGCCGCATTCAAAGCCACCAGACTTCGTTGACAAAAACAGGGTCATCTTTACAGATGTTTTACATTTTATCAGAGGTTATTTCACGTGGCCTCGCTTGCAGTTTGACCTCCGAATGAAGGTTTGCTAACAACCAGTCTGACTGTAGCATTTTTATGCAAACAGTCAGGAAATAACGGTGAATATAAAAGATAATTATCCTTTAAGTGCATCAAAGTAATCTGTAGGAGTTTGTACCAGAATGCACCACATAGTTTATCTTTGTTGTCTGTGAACATGTTGTATTTTGAAGGGCCTTCAAGCGATCGGCATTGGAAATTAGCGGACGCTATAAATACCGTGACACATTGCATTGTATATATGCTATGCAATTCTCTATTTATATGGTGTCAAATAAGGATTAAATGAAAATATAACATGGTTACAGTAGAGCCAACATTTAGCTAGTTAACCTACATGGTGCCGGTGCTGCAACAGAGATATCTGCTAGAAGCTGGATATTGTCTGGTTGTTAAAATATTGTATAGAGTAACAGAGATGACCGATAATGTCTGTTGTACATTGGATTCTGTGTTTGTCTCTTTCTTTTGATACTGGTACTAAGAAGTATCTGATATACTTTATTCCTCTGTGCGACTAATTAATCCCACATTATCCGTCTTGCTGCTGCAAATTCTCACGTAACCCCCTCATCTGTTTTAATCCGCAGCTGAAAATAGTCCCCAAACGAACTCCAGCTGTTTTACTACTTTAAAAATGAAACAAAATATTTGTAACTTGTTCCTAAAGTTTGACGTCTGTAAGAACCAACAGGCGAAAACTATAGAATCACACCAGATTCATCCTCTAACAGTGACTCATTCATGTAGTTAAGGAGTGATTGTCATTTTCAGACTCGTAGCTGAATTCAGCTTGAACGCCTCTGGATTAATTCGATCACACGTGTGAAGCAGTTTGAACTCTGATTGGATGGTTAACAGCTCAGTCATCGTCCAGCACGATGTCAGTGTGTGTGTGTGTGCAGCAGGTGAATAAACCAATGCATGTTGTTAAAAATGTTCATTAATGTTCATCTTCACGGCTTTTATTCCAGCAGACATCACCGCTTTAAACTCAAAGAAGCAGAGCGGCGGTGTTGTTGTCTGCTGAACTGTCCTGCTCATCCTTCTTTGGTCCTCTCCGGTCTTCCTCCTCCCCGGGGGACACATTAGTCTCTTAATGCTTTGTCATCACCACAGGCTAATGGACCTCACAGCAGTCTGTTAAAAACAATCCTGATCAATACACAGTGTGTGCAGAGGAGGGATAAGGTCCAAAAATAGAGCGACTGGACGTTTTTTTTTCTTTCTTTCTGTAACAGTGGTGAGTTGTCAATTGTAGTGACCATCTGATCAGGCGTGATCCACGCATGATACGGTGAGAATACACTCGCACCTTTAGTAAAGGGAGCTCACCTCAAGTTTGGTCACTGGAGAGTCGAGATGACTCAAATATGGGAGGAAAATAATCATAAAAAATCAAATCAGGATTCAAGAAATGAAAGTTTAACCCAGAAATAAGAAGATCAACTGTTTTCCAGCGATGCAGATCAGTCTTTTTAATCGTCAACAAAATGTTTTGACATTATTGTTCAGGGTTGCTCTGGTTGGTTCATCACCAGGAGGAGATATAAGGTAGAGAGAGGCGGCGGGGGGGCGAGGATGCCATCTATATACCGAAGCATCTGGGTCCTAGTTAACACTTCTGCAAAGTCAAACTCATCAAGTGAAGCAAAGGTTGGAGGGGGACAATCAACACAGTCCAAACAGTAAGTAAACAAGCTAACACTTATACGAACAAGACGCATGGAAGACCACCACTCCTGCACACACACACACACACACACACACATCACACACACCTCCAGCCCTCCTTACATCATTATTTCTTCCTTCCTCTCCATCTTCCATCTCCAGCAGAGTGAGTCCCTGGTCTGGCTCTGAGTGTCTGGCACCTTTTGCCCAAATCTGGCTCCAAGTATGGGGGGGTGGAGGGGAGGCGGGGGTGGCGGCTGAGCCGATGGGGGTACCGCCGAAGCAATAAAAGGAAGGGAGGAAGGAGGCGAGGAGGCAGGAAGACAACGTGTTAACACCCTTTTCAACACCAGAGCCTCCTCGCACAAACCAAGCAGAGGGAGACGTCTAATTGTGGTGTGTGTGTGTGTGTGTGCATAGATGCTTGTGCATAATAGTGTGTGTGTGTGTGTGTGTGTTAGCTGTGAATATTTCTTTCCCTGCAAGAAAAAGCAGGTTTCTTTAGATATATTCTACAATATTAGAGCTACTTCTTTCGACTAAAACGCTGAATTTCTTACATCCTTTGCTTCGCCTCATTCATCATTCAGCTTTAATGTTGTTCCCGTCCTGCTAAAATAAGTTTCTTCGTACATTTTTCTCTCTTTGTCTGCCTCCTCTCTTCTTTCTTTCTTTCTTTCTTTGTCTTTTGTTTCATTCCCTTCTTTTGTGTCTGCCGGTATGCCGCTCTTTCACCTCCAATCCAATACGCTCAGACAATCTCTTTATTTCTCATTAGTGCGTTTTGACAGTTAATGAGTGGACTAGCGTGTGTGTGTGTGTGTGTGTGTGTGTGTGTGTTTGTGTTTCAAGACTACAGAGCGAGAGAAAGTGAAGAGAGAGAGAGAGCCGGGGGAGAGAAAGAGATAGCGGATGGGGGTGAAATTCATGTTGATAAATCATGTGGTCAGTAGCACAGGCCTATGTTTATCTCCTGCTGTCAGTGGAGTATGGGGCCTGAGATACCGCTCACACACACACAACACACACATTCAAACACACACACACACACACACACACATCAACAAGGACGACAGAGGACTGTTGTTACCTGAGATTTCTTGCTTTTCCTCTCCCTCCGTCGTCCCCCCCACCCTCCTCCTCCCTCGCCGCTCCTTCCCTCCTCCATCAGGGGGGATGTGGAGGCCAGAGATAGAGCAAGCCTCCCCTTCCCTCTTTTTCTTTTTTTTTTTTTTTTTTTTTTGCTTTGTCCGACCCCCCCGAATCCCATCAGTCAGCTGTTTGTGCTGATTACTGCTTGACTAATAGACTTTAAACTCCCTCTCTCCCCCCCTCCTCCTCACCCTTCCTTCCTCTCCTCTAGTTAAGAACGTTTCTAATCAAATATAATTCCTTCTGCGCACAAACAAACAAAATTATCATATTTTTTCTGTGTGGGCTTTAAGTTTTTTTTTGAATTTCCAGTTGTGCTTTGCATTTTGTGTGTGTGTGTGTGTGTGTGTGCTTTGAAAGTCTCGTTTTGAAATGCATTGTACACACACACTCCTCGTGGTGAAAAACAATAAAACTTTTATACTTTCATGAACATTTATAAGCTTCAAATTGGATGGAAACATCATAATAGCTGCCGGCTATCACAGGTGTTTTTTTGTTGTTGTGATTGTCAAACAGGTCCACGTGTGTCCGTAATGACGGATAATGACATGTTTCGCACTGTATGCACTTTGTATTTGCACAGTCATTGGACAGATTTTTAATATTTCCAGTTACAAAAATCTCACGACACCTTTCGAATTCATGACATTTGATGGGCCCCCCCGCCAAAAGCGCGTTCCTCTTGGTGTTTTGAGGTAATAGATTAAATTTAAAGGTCCCCGCGGGAAAATGTGTGACTTCCAGTCTGCAGATTGATTCAAGACTCAGGTAATAAGACAAACTGCCCTTCAAAACACTGATTTTATTTTTACATGCACGTCGCCGGAGAAAGAAGTGACAGAAATTGACTTAATTACACGATTGTTTTCTACAATAAATATTATCTCTGTGCAGCCACGTCGATGTCAATCAAATAGCACGTGAAGTTTTATCATTAGTGCACAAACCGCTACTTTTTTAAAACGTATACTCGCTGCCACAGCAGCTCAAAATACACTCAATTTATACAGTTAATGATGCAACAGTTACAACCTCCATAATATAATGTAGTTTCAACATATTGCCTCATGTAAAGTGCTGCTGTTCCTGTGTTTCCTGCTGTTGTATGGTCCATTGTTTTTAATTCTGGGCCAATGTAAAAAAGCCAAATGAACGGCGGCATTATCAGTCAGCGTGGAGACGCTTTCTTTTTGAGCAGCGATATGCTTGTCGAGTTAAATTTATGCTCCAAGAACGCAGCAGGCGGATGATGAATACTGTACTTAAAGCTCCTCTAATCAATATTTTTATATTAACAATGAATCAAATGACTGTGTGATGTTAAAGGAGGCGCTCGGAGTGATGAATCAAAGAGAGTTTTTCTTCAGCTCTGCAGAGCTTCTTTTTTTTTGTGTCTTATAACTCACGTTTTGGGTTTTAAGGCCCCCCATACTTTAATGTTTCGGCTTCTTCTCGTGCTCAGCACCAGGCAAAGTTAGCAACTAGCCGGTGAACGTAGCGCAGCATTTAGCAACTAAAGAGTCAGACGGTGGAGACAAAAACAGAGCAAAAAGAAGAGACACTATCAGACTTACATTTGTCAGGGGGACACAAACACAACTCCAAATAATGTTCTCTGTACGCTGGATGTTTAACAAAGCTGTTTTCTAACAGGATGGTGATATCAGACAGTGTTGGGTTGCCCAAAGTGGCCAAAAAAAAATAGAACTGAATTCAGATTTTACTCCAAATGCTGTACTTTTTACTCCTATTACTCCTACAGCTTTAGCTAGTTACTTTTCTTTAAATGTCCGGTGTGTCATATTTACAGAATATGGCAGAAATTGAATATAATATGAATAAAAATGTTTTCATTTGTATATAATCGCCTGAAAATAGGAATATTTATATTTTTGTTACCTTAGAATGAGTCATTATATCTAAAGACAGCCGGGTCCTCTTTGGCGGAGTCCGCCATGTTGCAAAATAAACGACAAACAACTCAACTTTTACTCGATTCGCGGCCACCGTAGTTTCTTTAGGGGGCTCTATTCAAAGAATACAGCAGAAATGAAGTATAATCTTCATAACTATGATTTCATTTGTGTTTTATCACCCGAAAATATATATAATAAAGTTTTATTTTGTCTTTTTTTACCTTAGAATGAGTCATTATATCTAAAGACACCACGGGTCCTCTTTGGCGGAGTCCGCCATGTTTCTACAGTAAACTAAACACTGGCTTTAGATAGGGCCTTTCACTTTCTTTCTACTTACACATTGATACATCAGTAATAATAATTCAATGATATGATATATAACAGTGTAACGTTTGCATTCTGATTAATACTTGTGATATTTTACATACATTTTGCCGTTAATGCATACATAACGTTACCACAGATAACTGTGTATGATGCAGTATTTTCACAGTGTGCTTTCACTGCTTAATTAAAGCATCTGAAAACTTCCTTATACCTTATCCTGTTACACATGCATGTGTTTCATCATGTGCTCATTGTTCATGTACCAGCCACTGCATATTATGCAGAGTGTATGCATTTACATATGTGTGTGTATGTGTGTGTGTGTGTGTGTGTGTGTGTGTGATGGCACATGCCACGTAAGTGTGTGCTCTCACACTCATGTTTGACAGTTGGGAGTGTCGCCGTGACATTGTGGCCTCGGTGAAAAGACGTGAGCTGCAGTGTGTGTGTGTGTGTGTGTGTGTGTTCTCTGCAACAGGCCGGTGGGAAGAGAGACAGATTGCGTTTTAACAGCCATCGCTGTCATCTCCAACAGCTGTCCTCTTCCCATTCTCTATTCAGAGGGCCTGTGTTTGCATTGTCTCCCTCGTGACCTCCCTTCAAAGACCTACCGAAGAGCGAGAGCAAGGAGAGAGAGAGAGAGAGAGCGAGCGAGGAGGTGGGAGGAAGGGAGAGGAGGGAGGAAGGGAGGAGGGAGGATATTAAAAAAAAGGAAAAAGTGAGACAGACCATTAGACAGTGGAGAAGAAAATAGCGAAAAATGCAAATGGAGGCCCGAAAAAAAAAGCAATGTAAGGAAGAGGAGTGAATGGAGAGAGGCTGATGCCATGACAGAGAGAACATTAGATGCCCCAGAACTGTCTCCCATCTCTTCCTCCATCCCTCTCAATTTCTCCTTCCCCTCCCCTCTGCTCTAAATGTACTGTATGCTGCCTTTTCTCTCCCTCCCTTCTTATTACAACTGCACAGCCGCCACCTCTCCACCTCTCCACCTCCCACCGCCCCGTTACCCCCTTCCTCCCATCTTGTATCTCTCCTCCTCTCTCTCTCCCTGCTTCTTCTCCCTCTACCTCTCCATCACACCTCCCCACCCCTCCTCAATCCAACTCCACCTCCATCGCCACCGCTGCCCCGTCTCTCCTCTCTCTCCTCTCTCTCTCTCTCTCCCATGTTGTCTCTTATCAGGTAGAGGAAAGATAAGGCCGCTATCTCGCCGTGCCAGGGCTTTGACATGACGCTTTAATGCATAATAAGTTCACTCATCTTTTAATCAATGCGGCCAAATGATGAATTTCTGAAGGGTTAACAGTCATTCATTGGCAGGTTTCGAGCTAAAAAACCCACAGAGATAAGGTCTGCCTCCGAATCAGACAGGAGGAGAGCGCTGGATTTTACGCAGACAAATATGCAAATCAGATGTACGTTACGATCGCTGTCAAATTTGTGAGCAGACCTCAGAAGCTCTGTCTCTGTCTCAGCGTTTTTCTGAATCCACTGACATTTTTTCTATCAGCCGCTTCGGCTTAAATCTCTCGTGAAGTAGCCGTTGCGATATTGTTGACAGATCTGAATGTACTCTCTGTTTAATCTCTGTTTAAGACAACATATTCATTCCTCAGTTTGAGATTAAAATCGTTGACATCACATCTGTTCGGCTGCAGCTTTTTTGTCAAACTGCATAATCCAATATAGACCATATAAAATATGTTTTTTAAAGGGAATCTGGTGGACGATGATCCATAATCGACATAGCTGCCATATCACACTCACACAATCATGAAAAGATCAGAGTTTAGATTTAAAGTTAAACTGAAATTATATTTGTTTTGTGTGGTCATGAATGTAATCACTAAATATAATACATTTCCCCTTTTTTAAATTCAAAACATAGAGTCTATATAAAGATGGACAACGTGTCTCCACTTCCTCCCACTGAACAAAAATAAAGTCAAAATATTGCGGATACAGACGCTGCCATCTTGCACTGGTGGCATCATTTGGAGCCATTTGGAGTTTAGCCAATAAGATTTATGACAGAAAGCATCTTTGGGAACAATTTATTTGACACTTTGATGCTAACGTAGAGGTGGTGGGTTTATAATCTATACTGCAGCCAGCCACCAGGGGACGATCGATATGCTTAGGGTTCACTTTTGGGGAGCTGTCATGTCGTCCGTCTTTGTAGACAGTCAGTGGTTCCAACTGACAATGTTGGTGACAGAGAACCAAAGTCACAACGTCACCTCCTGTCTCTGTTCTAGCTTTCTTAACTCAGTCGGGCCATGATGTTTAACCTGTGAATGTCTGGCTCACAGTTCATTAACAGCTGTTAAAAAACAGCCTAATCAAAACATATCCAAGGCGCAGGCGAATGCTAACGGGGAGCGGAGGCAGTGTCGTGCCAGAACAGGAGCTGGGCAAGCGGGCAGTGTAACCTGGCTCAGCAGGCTCATAATGTCAGAGGTGACGAGACCAAAGAGGACGTTGACGGAGGAAGAAGAGAAAATGAGAGAAGCCGCCGGACAAGAGTAAATCTGGGACTGACTTTTAGTGGTTGGTGAGAGCTTGGTGAAATAAAAGGCTGAAAGACAGACGCCGAGCTGGGCTGACTGCTGTTGGACTGGTCAGTAATATTAGCCGGCTGCTGTGTCTTGCGTTGCTGACCTTGCAGAAGCTGTCGACTGGCTAGTTTTTGATCCTAAATAATATAATCATAACAAATACACGTATTTATCACAGTGGGATTACACTTTGAAACCGGGGGCGCTAAATGTTGCTTTATATGTGGTAAGACTTGTTGAAAGCGTCTTATATCAACAACAGGGCTCAGTAATTGACATCAGTACTGACTCTTGGATGTCAGTCAGCAGTTGCCATGGTAAACTTGGCTTGAGGCTTGAATCCAACACTGTTTCAGTAAATATCTACTTTGGAAAAATGATAAAATACACACAACAGCTGCATTATCGATTCAGTGTATAAAGCGTCTGTCGACTTTAACTAGTTCTTGGACGACATTCAAGTCAGTCAGGTGGATTTTAACTGATCCCAGACCAGACAGCTCTCCCACAAAAGCCCCGCACCACCCACTCTGCCTTTCAGCCTTGGAACCCCCTCTCCACCCTAGTGTTCCCTCCTTCCTCCGTCATCCACTCTCCAGTCACCCATTCTACCTCCCTCCTCTTCCTTCCTCTTGATGGTTAGTTCACGGGTCACCCGGGTGACAGGGCCTGAGTTGGGAGATAAGAAGAGGCCAGAATGGCATTACGACACCCCGACACTCTGAGGGGTGACGCCGGGGCGACGGCTGGATGCAGAGATGGGGATGAAACACGGGGAGGGGGATTGAACGGGGGGAAGGTGGGGGCTAATCTGCCATCGTTTGAAGTAATAATACATTAGTGATAATCATCACTACACGCAGAGAGCGAGAAGAAGGACACACGCGTGCACATGTGGGTGCTGCACATACAAAGACAGACAAACAGACTACAAACAGAAATACAGAAGCAGACCCTGATTTTTATTCTCTCTCTGTCTCTCACTGTAAATCACAGCTCTCTGTATTTCCACCCAGCCGCTGCCCCTCCCTCCAATCCTGCGTGGATATCAGGCTGGTGCAGAAGGGCTCAGCCCAGCTGATAGCAGGTCCTCTGGGGGTTGGGGGTGGAGTGCTGAGGGGTGAGACACGGGTGGGTGGAGGTGGAGGTGGCGGTGTGAATGTGTGTGTGTGGGTTTGGGAACAGCAGCTCGGGGACTAGGAGGCTTACCCTGCCTCCCTCAGATATGGAGGTCAGGGGTTAGGTGGGGCAGGACGACCAGTGTGCTTGTGTATGCTGTGTGTATTTTGCTCTTAAAATGTGTCCCGTACGCTCAGATAATCATAACTTCTTGAAATCTAACGCTCTGATTGACGCTCTGCAGGTCGTACGCGGCTTCCGCTTTAGCAAGTGCACAGCGGTTAGCTCGGCAGACGAGTGTGTGCGCAGGTGTAACAACTCATAAAGAGAAATTGTCCTCTTTTCTTCCTCTTCTTCTTCTTCTTTTTTTTTTTTTTGGTTCCCAGAGTGATTGTGGAAATATAATCAATTCAGGGGGACACTTCATCTTGTAGCAAAATGGCAATTTGACCCCTGCAGAGAGCGGGTCTGATGTGACAGTGAGTGGTGTATTGTCACAGGTGCAGAAATGCTACCGAGCCACATGCCAGCATTAAAAGGAAAGAAAGCAATTTCCTTTGTTTGGTGTCCACTGGCTTTTTCTTCTCGCAGTTTTTTTTTTTTTTTTTTTTCCAGGTTGAAGTTTGGCGAAAAATTAATGAAGATTATTTTTGTGATTCGTTCTCTGGGTATAAGACGCTCAAGGACAAAGATTACTCCCTAACACCCCCATTTATTGTTGCCGTTTCACTTTTAAACAAGTTCTCCAAGTGAAATGACAAACATCTTTTTATTCTTACAAAACAGCTGCGGTCACAGAAATATAATTATCCTCTGATCAGACGCAGCTGTGGTTAAAAATTTGGTTCGATTTAGGCATAAAAATGTGTATAAATTCTTCCAAGATTGTTACCTCTAACATCACAACTTATTATACCTTTGTACAACTACATGCATGTATCTGTATGTAGTGTCCTGGATACCGGTCACGGTTTGGCAACCAAAACACTTAAAGTCCGTGTAAAGTCAGAACAAATATGTGTTCTGAGTTTGTCAGACCAAAGAGGAAAGTGTTATTAACCACCCAGCCAAATTTGAATGATTAAAACTATCGACAAGTTTATGAAATTAGGTGTCAAAATCAGGTAAAAATGAATTCTCAGCTCCAGCTCAGGGTGGCCTCAGCGTGTCATCGAGCCACCCTTTAAAGACCGCCCACAAAATCCTGGACTGAAAACTGTTTGAACCTCTAACTCCACATTTCAGTAATATATCGTTCAAAGTCTTTTCACGTGTTTTCAGAAACTGTTGTCCAACATATTTAATGTATTTTTAAGTATTTCCTGTAAAAACAGGAAGCCAGGGAGTGACCTATGATGGATATTGACCTATATTTACAGTAGCCGATAGCACTGAATGTGTGTCTTCCCCATAAACAGTGTAAAGAATGGATGAAGTCTCCGTGACAGTCACCCACAGGTTTCTGAAGAGCCGTTGTGAAGCTCAGTGTGGTCGCTCTGGCTGCCGCCATCTTGGCAGTCCTGCTTCTGCCGCCTCCTGGTTAATCTGAAAAATGAACAAAGACGTGGATTACGGTGGACTAAAAGAACTCTGGTTGCTCAAACAAGCCACCTGTAACAGCGCCCACCTGTCAATCAAAGCGTCCACGCTCTTAATCCTGCATAACTTTAAGCTTTAATATAATTCAAACAGGTGAGTTGTATAAAAATTCACCCTCAGTACAGTTGTCATGAACGGGGAAATTAGCTATAGAGACCAAAACTGTTTTTTGTACCAGGCTGTAAACATGTTTATTTCTGCTGTGAAGTTGGGACATTTTAACATGGGGACTTATGGAGACTGACTCACTTCTGGAGCCAGCCTCAAGTGGACGTTTGAGGAACTGCAGTTTTTGGCACTTCCACGTTGACTTCTCTTTACAGCCACAGAGGTTGCCGCTTGGTCACTGCCCCATAGTCCTGAACTGAGGAGGATCAGATCCCCCAAACTTTCAGTTAATCCTGCAGCCACTAGGCGGTGCCTGATCTGTCTTTGCATGGATCTCATAGTTTGCCCTTTGAACCCAGCAGGAGGCCATTTTGTTTTTCTTTGCAATCAGAGAGAGCACATGGTGGAACATCAACATCTTCTTTATGGATCACTCACAGACGAATTGTATGTAACTACAGTTTTTACATAAAACTATATTTGTATTGATATTTATAGTTTTGTGTGGATGGTTAGGTCGGCCATGTTTTTATGGTATTGCCACCTGTCCTATTCATGACTAGATCTGGTAGCGGTTTATATCACATAGGCTTTATGTGGCATATTATGCATGATAGAAATGCATATTAATGAGGTTAATTATACTCATTGTTCATGAATTGTTACTTAATTCTCATACTTAGTTATCTGTCTGTCTAGTTAAGGTAAGGGACTGTTTGACAAGGGCAGCAATAGCGTTCCTGTTAGCTGACTCTTCCTGGACCGGGACCTAACACAGCATTTGAGATCAACGCAGGTCAGTTTGGCGACAGGAATAAAGTACTGAGGTGGTGCTGTTTCTTGGCAGGTTTGTCTCCGGGTCCCCCGGGGCTCTGTCAGCTAAGTAAGCCGCACGGTTAACCGAGCTACCGCCAGGTATCTGAAGGATAAATCACATCAGAGGGAAAACCAGCACGTATATTCTGTAGAAAATCTGATCCAGTATCACGCAAACCTGTGAACGAAATGATTAAAAAGTGCAAGATGAGTCATCAACATTTGTTTTAAACACTTTAAAGACTAAAATACCATTTAAGGAGTACAGAGAACACTTTTTTTGTTATTGTTGGACCAGATAATGGCGTACACGTGACATATAGCACACAACATGATTAAAAACACTTTAAACATACATTTTGACTTCATTGAAACTTTACAGTTAGGGAAATATGGATATTTAATTGAAACTCAGGTATCTGGTAGCTCACACAGGATAAGATGATGGTTGGGAGACTGCACCGTTACACTACTGCCTGCGATGGCACATAAATAACATTTGTTCTGGACGTGAATCATGACGCCCAGACTTGTGCAATATGAATATAATCAATCTTTGGGATACTGGACTGAGGAAATACTCACTTTGGAACCAAATGTGTGTTCATCCACTGCTGAAAATAGTCCCCAATAAACGTTAAGCATCACTGTAAACACAGTGTCCATCTATTTTAGGAAATCACTGAGCTGTATTTGTTCAGTTTGGGGCCACAAACAGGGTCGAGAAATCTGACAGTTTTTGGTCTTTTTTTATTGAATTTGTTGATTCGTTTTCTCCTCTGCTCTTTCTTTGTTTTCTCCTTTTTATTTCTTCTCTTTCTTCTTCTCCACATTGTCATCTAACCACCCTCCTGCCTCATTCTCTCCTGCCTCACAGTGTCTCTCTAATATACCTTTACTACGCTGCTTCTTGCTTCTATAGTTTCTCTAACCTGTCCCCCTTCTCTCTCCCTCTCCCTCTCCCTCTCTCTCTCTCTCTCGCCATTTCAGCTCCTGCATTCTTATCTCTATGTTGCCGTCCTCAGTAATTATTATTATGTGCTGCAGAGATAATTCGAAAGCTGTGAGGAGAGAGAGGAGGAAAAAAAAAAGGGGATGAAAGAAACAGTGGCTGTGGCTTCCTGGGCTGTGCTTCTCTTATCTGACCTTGGGCAGAGCCACTTATTGTTAGGCAAATCTCATGTGCAGAAAAATGGAGTGAACGGCTGTGAGAGCGAGCGAGTGAGGTGGCGGCGGTGGTGGTTGGGGAGGGGGATGGATGGGGAGGGCTGTCGGGGAGGGAGAGTGAGGAGGAGATGGATGGAGGTGGAAGGAGAGACGTCAGAAAGCAGCGGGTAGAAGGAGTGTTTTATGGAGCGATAGGGAGAGAACCGAACGGCAGAAAAGAGAGGGATAGAGGTGTAAAAATGCACAGAGAGGTAAAAAAAAAATAGACGTATACACAGGGCGTGAGATATGGGAGGAAAAAGGGAAGGAGGGTGATGAGAAAGAGAGGATGTGATGACGAAGAACATGAAAGAAAGGAGGGAAATGACAGATGAAATATAAATTCATGGAAAGAGTGAGAGGAGAAGAGAGGAGGGGAGTTTAATATGGGTAGGGGGGGGTATCCAGTTTTCATTGCCTAGTGAAGTAGACACTTTTGGCTTGTTCAAATAAATCCCCCCGCTGAAGAGGAGTCATATAAAATCAATTCACTTTTTTGTTTGGGAAGAGAGCACGCTCAAATTTGTCTATGCTAAATTATACTTCTTGTTGATTTGTGCCTCCCTGTTCTCTGTTGACTACATCCCATCAACTGTAGCCGGTTATCGGCGCTCAGTAACCTCACTTTTAGTGAATAAATGCAACATTAGCATGACACGTAGCTGACATTTTGTATACACGAGAGCGTTTTCAGTTTGTCGTAAAGTGCGCTCAATGAACCCTTGAATTTCTTTGCACGCGCGCGGTTAACTCGTCGTAGGCGGCGCAGGGCCCGCCTGCAGGTGACTCTGAAGTTAACACGTCTGGCTTTTTGAAGCTGCACGGCGAAGCACGTATACGCTCGCAAAAGGAAGGCGGGAGGAGGGAGGTGGAGGTGGAGGGGGGTGGGGGGGACCATAAATTCCCATCAGTGGCGTCCAGGCTCGCGAGGGGCTGATGTGTGGCCTTTTCCACCGCCGCAGCTCAGCTTCCTTTAATTACAACCCATTCTGCAGGAACAACAGGCTGTCCTTCCACCAGATTTAAAACGACGTGCTTCTAGTAATTAATCGGCCTGCGTGTCCTTCACAAGGTGCAAACTGTGTGTGTGTGTGAATGTGTCATTCGCTATTCAGAATAAAGGGAATGAGAAGAAATTGGCACTAAAAATATGAGGTGCACATTCTTCGGGTGGTCGGAGCAAATTCTTACGCCACATGATGAGTTTTGAAATACTTTTACACAACATAACAGCAAATGCATCATTTTTTTTTTTTTACCAGCGGTGGAGGAAGTATTCACATCGCTTACCAAAGTAAAACACGGCAAAACCCGACTGAGTACGTCTCCGTCATGTCACAACTGCAACGCCGTTTTGGTCCGTTCTCCACGCGACTTCAAACCCAGGAGGGTTTCAGACGTGTTTTGCCCTTTAGACTTTGTTAACTTGCTCAGATTTGGTCATTTTTCTGGTGTATGTGCTTCTAAATATCTAAATATGCTGCATAGTTAAATTGTTTCCCTTTTTGGCCTTTTTGGAAGTTTGCGCAAGGTGTTTTATTTTGAAATCCGACCAGATTCTCTGTCGTTTCTGTGTCTGACTTCCTGTCAGCTCGAGCTGCTCTGCGCAGATTGGCGCGCGGGCTGCTTGCAATGTTCGTCAAAAATAGAACAGCCGTGTATTCTCTGAGCACAAAAACCTGCTTCTGACACAGACCGCGGCGGTTCTGGTGGGGTTTTAAACATTGACTAGAACGACCATGATTAGCTTCGACGGTCGGCGGCGTACACGGAACGCGTTGCATGCGTGCGAAGGGGGAATTTGGCTGTTCGTTAGGCCGTTAACTATAAACTTCACGAAGGTTATGAAACAAATTCAATAGTAAAAAACATGTTTTTAGTGAGTATAAGCACATAAATATCAGCAAAATACTCACTCAAGTCCAGCATGGAGCGTGGTGAGAATGCTAGTTCACCTCCTGGGCACTGCTGAGGTGCTCTCAAGCAGGTCAGTGAACCCCCTGACTGCTCCCAGGGCGCCGCTACGTTGGCAGCCCGTCACTCCACCATCTCACTGTGTGGTCGTATTTCAGGCCTCTGTGTAAACCTTCATCTTCTGCATCAAAATGTCAGCATGAAGCTTGAAAATAATAATTCAAAGTTGGCAGACGACATCTTAACTTAACGTAATGTTTGGTTAGAGTGTTTCCAAGTCGAAGTTTTTTATTTTGACAGGGACAATGTTCACTGATTATCGGCAAAACAAGTAAATTAACTACAACGATCAGTTCAGAGAAAATAAATCTGCAACAATTTTGATTATCAATTCAGTTTCAGTCATTATTTTAAGAAAAATATCAAATATTTTGTGTCTCCAGCTTCTTATGAGTATTTGCTGCTTTTCTTCATCATGTTTTATAGTAAATTATATATTTTTCAGTTTTTGACTGTCAGTTGAACAAGAAAAGTTTGTTGAAACAAAGATGTTTCTTGAACTTTAGGCTCTAGGAAGCTGTGATGGATCTCAATGATTGATCAGTTAATTGGGAAAATAATAGTTACTTTCAGCCCCAGAATGAGTCAGCGAGTTAGTCAGGAAGCATTTTGAATTTCAATATCTTCTACCTCACCATTTCTGCATCCAAACCTGAGACTTTCAGCTCCCGTGTTGTCCCTGGCAGGTAAGTAACCTGCAGAAAAAAATGGAAGGGAAGCCTTGGATGCCGTCCACGCTGTAGACTGGGCAGGTGGTCAGTGCAAACCACATTGTGCACAGCGCACAGGAAAAAAGAAGAAGAAGAAGAGGTGAACGTGTCACGGCGTCAACACGATTCCAGAGCCACGTTTCCAGCCTGCTCTCTGCCTTCGCCGTACACTAACCGACCTCTCCCAGCCACCTGCACACCTGTTCCCACTTCCCCAGGTAGCTTTGCAGCATATACACCGACCCATTCTTACTCATGCTCTGCCAGATTGTCTAATGTGCTCGCTACGTAGCTTTCCAGCCTTTCCGGCCTTCAAAGACGGAGCCACCTTTTGGACCACTGCCCCTTTCTCTGATCCCTAACTGGATAATTTTGTCAGTTTTTCTTCTCTTCACCAGTAAAACTGAACTTTTAACTTCACCTGCCTCGTCTTTGAGTTGTGCTTTTGGGTCCAAACTTGACTATTCTGAGGCGTTTATGATTTTGCAAAGACTGAGGATCTAGCAGGGTCACTGTTTAGACTGAGACTTGATTCATTTTGAGATTATTCCCCATCATGCACCTGGTAGAAATTTACAAGACTAAAAACTGTTGAACAATGGAGCAGAAACAAACAGTCCAAGAGACTCTCTGGAGTCCAAAATTGGAAATTTGTCAGCGACAGTTTGGTGCACAGCCAGCGTAAAATGGTGAATTTTGAGATCATGACCATGATTATTCACTTGTCTTTGGGATCAAAGAGTTTTCTTGCTCAAGAACATTTTAAATTGACAGAAAACTACCTTCACTTTGCACAGTGTAGCTGTTAAACCAATAAATGCAATCTGCTTCTAATATACAAATCCATGCAGTTGCCAGTTCATCACAGGGCCGACACATAGAGCAAATATACAAATTTTGCATCCCAATGAGTCTTTTGTTGCTCCCTTGACGAGAAGTCAGATTTGTGAGATAGATATGAAAGTACATCCGGCAGGCGGTTAGCCTAGCTTAGCACAAAGGCTAAACAGGAGGAAACAGGAAGTCTGGCTTTCTTTGAAGTTCAAAAACCTGCCTGACATCATTAAAGTCACTGCAACCAGCTCAGAAATAGTCCAGCATTTAATCCACTGTAAAAATGATTAGTGAGATAATTAGTGAGCTTTAGAGGCTAGCTGTATACCTCTGTTTCCAGTCTTTATGCTATGCTAAGCTAACCGACTCCTGGCTGTCATATTTAACAAATAAGTGTGAGGTATCAATCTTCTCACTGAACTCTCAGCAAGAAGGCAGAAATGTCAAACTATTCCTTTAATATGAGTATAAAATAAACTGTTCTCTGTTATAATAATAATAATTTCATCACAGCATGCAGCCAAACAAAATGATATATCCCTACACAGACATGCAGTTATGATATTCGCAGGTCGCCCATGGAGAGAAAATCACAGTTTACCTGTCAAAAAGGGAGCGCTTGATTTGAGCCGAGTCATTTGTGTCAGTCAAAATAATGACTCATAACTTAACACACGACATATATCATCATCTTCTTTAAATCGCTCCTGTTATCACGTATTACCTCCCACCCTTTGGTCACTCATTTGTCCCCCTTCAGAGCCACAAGGACCCCCTGTGTCCTCTTACTCCCCGTCCCCCCCCCACCATCATCTTCACCCCCTTTCTCCCTGCAGTCCACCCCTGCCGGCTGCTCAATTCAGCTTCTTTAACCGGGGGGAACAAACAAACAAAACACCCTGGGGTAATGAGGCCACCTCTGGGAATGGACAGAGTGAAAGGAGCCTCGCGTATTGATGTGGGGATTGACCATTATTGAAAGAAAAGGAGGGGAAAAAGGGGAGATATGGAGAGACGAGCTCTGATCTGATGGAGTGGATTGAGCTGTCTGCTGCTCAAAAAAAAAAAAAAAGGTGACAAGACAAAACCCCGATCAGTGACTCGGAGCAAGGAGACAACCACCTTTTGGGTGGCATTGTGCTCGGAGTGCTGGATTTAACTAAGCTTTCCCACACTGTGAACAGGACCGGACAACGTGAGCGTATATACTAAGGAGTGACGCGACCGTGGTGACCCTCATCAGCTCACATGATGGTTCATTCAGTCACACACAAAGCAGCTTCAATAAAGCTGACGTTATAGTCACTAAAATATGAAATCAAAAGTTCCCAACAACAAGTAACACTTTTAATCCCCTCTGATTGTTCCAGGAGTTGTTTAAACAATGTTTTCTCGCCTCGTTTTCGGTGACCAATTTGTCTCGGATATATAAAGTAATTCTTAACACTTTTTCTCAATCTTAATGAGAAAGACACGTCCCTTATGAGGACGGAGGTCAAATGAGCCACCTACATCTGCACCGACTCCATTAGGAGATGAGCCTCTAAATATAATCCACAATAGTAATGAGCTGCTCGCGGAGGAGAAAAAAACAAAACAACAAACACTATGAAAATCATGTCCCTTTTTAATCAAACAGAATTGATCAAGTAATTGTTTATTTAAAATAGATAGTAGCTCGAGTATCGGTATCCTTTGTTGCAAAGCTAATTAACCTCCTCTTCGGATGGCTGTTTTTTTTCTTTAATTCCTTTTAAGCACTTCAGATTCGACCCTCTCGGATTAAAGGAGTCACGGTGTTGTTTTTTTTTAGCACGGAGCCTCTTACATCGAGCACCGTTCCCCCCTCTGCTCTCTGAGGTTTTTTTTATTTTTACACTAGAAAGGTGTGGACTGTGCAGTTGGCTAACGAGATGTTAGCATGTGGGAAATTGTAGGTCAAGTGTCACACTTCTTCTTCATGACATCGAGGTGCGAGTGCATGAGGCGTTTAACTTGCAACTTGAAAACAGAGGGAGAAAACTTCTGCAAGAATCATCAGGTATCCCGACGTGCGACATTATCTGACAATGTACTCTGACCGAACACGCGAGCACGCCTTCCTGTTACAGCACTTTTCTTTTCAGTCGGTGCGATAGAGGATAAGATGACTCACTGTCACATCCTTCCCTCATTGTATGTAGAAACCGCTGTGTGTTATAAGGACAAGTGTTGAAAACCTTCAGACTTCCTGGATTGTATTTCATCGTCGTCTCACTCCTACCTTCAGCAACACACCTCCGTCTGTGTAGCCCTTTGTATGTTTTAAGGCAGTGCAACTGTTGGTTTGAATGCTTGCTGGACTGTTTTGGATGTTTTAAGGCTTAAAGGTCCAGTGTGCAGGATTTAGTGGCATCTAGCGGTGAGGTTGCTGATTTGAACCGGCTGAATACCCCTCACTTTACCCTTCCTTTCCATGTGGGAAAACGCATCTTGAGCTGGTGTTTGGTTTGTCCTTTCTGGGTTACTGTAGAAACATGGCGGTTCAACCGTCCGTGGAAGAGGACCTGCGGCGTCTGTAGATATAAAAGGTTCATAAATAATTAGATCCCCTTAAATCTTACAAATTGGACCTTTAACACATAAAAAATAGGTTAAAAATCAGATATTCATCTTACAACTAATGTGGCCTGTGTCGACAGACTGGATGTTTGAATTAATGAGCACGCAAGACTAAATTTGGTCTGAACCAAGCGGCAACCTCCGTGGCTGTGAAGTGTGAAGCCAACTCGGAAGTGCCAAAAGCTGCAGTTCCTCTTGTCGTCCACTTGAGGCTGGCTCCAGAAGTGAGTCAGCCTCCGTAAGTCCCCATGTTAAAATGTCCAACTTCACAGCAGAAATAAACATGTTTACAGCCTGGTACAAAAAACAGTTTTGGTCTCTATAGCTAATTTCCCCGTTCATGACAACTGTACTGAGGGTGAATTTTTATACAACTCACCTGTTCAGATTATATTTATGCAGGATTAAGAGCGTGGACGCTTTGATTGACAGGTGGGTGTTGTTACAGGTGGCCTGTTTGAGCAGCCAGGCTTCATTCAACCCAGGAACTTGGGAATGCCAAGATGCCACATTGAGCTCTACAACAGCTCTTCAGAAATCTGTAGGGGATGTCACGGATACGACGTCCATGTTTTATACAGTCTGTGGTCTGAACATGGACTCTGCATGTCATGATTCAAAAGTCACCATCTGAATGAAATGTTATGGGTGACAGTCCTGGATCAGGGCTCAGTTTATAAGCCCCAACCACAGTTTGAAGAGTTTTCCCTTCTGTCCAAGTGGCTGGCAGCAGCTTTTATTTTGAAAATACCAATCAGACATTATCAGCGCCACTTTTTTTGAACGAGGAATTATTTCTATTTGTTCCATTTTTCAGAAAAAGTAATCCACATGAGGTTCCAACCACTACATTACGAAATGACATTTACCTAAAACAAGATTTAAACAGATTTTATTAACTTTGCAGCCAATGATGCTGATAATTGTCACAGCCATCATTTGTAAAAAGGAAATCTCATTATGCGCTCTTTGTATTTTTGCTCATTATCTTTGCCCATCACCCGAAGTGTTGGTGTGTGTGCACAGAACATTCCCCTGTTGTCTGCAGACAAAACGTACAATTGTCGATTTATTAAGCTGCAACATTTCTGGCAGAATAAGTTCAATGTCGGCTCCCTGGTATTCTTCAAACTATTTGTTTCCAACAGTGTTCTGGTGTCAAGAGTCGAAAAATTATTTTTCTAATGTTTTTTTAGTGACGTTTAAAAGTTCACTGGAGACCTGTCATTTTTTCTTTTTTACTCGCAGTATGTTGGAGACGAGCGATAGCAGCTAATGTTGTCTTTTCCTGTTTGGCCTCGTGACGCCACTGTTTCACCGTCATATGCAGAAATAACGACACAACGATGAGAATGTTTATTTATATCAGCATACTGTAACGTAAAGTGCAGAACGGTCTTGACATTGGCTCCGGAAAGGTCTGTCATTTATGAATCAGATGATTTAAAAACTGGACTGAAGCTAGCACAAGATGACGTGAACTTTGAATGACTGACATACCATCCAAGTATCCGTCCCAAGCAGAGGTGGACAAAGTACACAAGTCCAGTACTTGAATCAAAGTATAGATGATCCAATACAAGCTAATGACTTCAATAACTAACAAGTCTAGAAAGTCTAGAAAAACGTCAGAGCTTATCATTACTACAGGCTTTAATAATTTAACCCTGTTGGCCTGTTTAATACCGGGTTGTAGTACCCATCCCTAATATTAGTACCGTGTTAATCTGAAGAGACGTTAGTCACGTTAACTCTGTATTTTCCAATATGACATTGCTGGTGGGCAATAAGAATCCACTGACTCACGTAATCTCGATGAACGATTATCTTCATATCGATGCAGAATCTGTGGAAGTTTTTATGGTTTCCATTTGTGGTATTGATGAGTCACGTTTGACCGAAATGCAGCTATCGTCTGTTGATGATTTATCTTTTTTATTAGCATCTTTAGGTCATGTATGTGCAGATATTTGTTATATAGAGATCAGCAGAAATGTATTTTGTTCGTGTTAGTTGCTCATTGGACTGTAGAGGAAGTCTTGGCTCAGATATTGCCCCAAAGCATTGGACGATGCCCTCCAGAGACTAAATCATCGTCAGATGGTAGCTGGAAAGTTCCCAGATTGATACTCAAGTAAAGTAGATAGACAAATACTTGTACAATGTACTTAAGTGCAGTACTCAAGTAAATGTTCTTCATAAAAGTCCAGGAGAAATTAGGACTGACAACACCTTGACTACCTTGACTTTGCTGCTATAAATACTAGGGTTATTTACGACTTAGGAAGCCAGAAGACTCTCGCGCGTCCTGGAAAAGGCTCGGCCTTCAACAGTCGTGGCCAAGGCTTGAGGAAAAGAAAAGAAGAGCCATGACTTCCAAAAGCTGATGGATTCTCTAAAAGTGTTTTTTAACAAAAACCGTTTCATCCAAGGAACTCCTGCAAAACCTGCACAAAGATGCTGCAATGACCACAAGAAAGACTGTGGTTAGTGATTACTGGTAGGAGAGGAGTAAGATAGTACAGAAAAAGAAAAAAACCTTTCTATACCTGATTGTAAATACTTCATGAATGGCTTCATGACTTCATAAACGTGTTTTCTGCATTTGCTGTCGTTAAAAATACAAATTTTTTCCAAGCAAAGCCTCAAGGTATCAGGATAAAAATATGCTGTTTAATGGAAAAGAACACCGCTAATACCTACGTGAATAAAAGGATGATTGGTTTTATTTTGTTTAGACACATCCCAATAATCAAACCTGGCTCTGCTCAGACTATAAACCATCGTGGGCGGCGTCACGGTGCGGTATGGAGAGTATTTGTGACGGTGAAGGCCAGGACCAGAGTGAAGGGCAGCTGCCAATGCTGGAACCTGTGTGACAGTTGTAAATGCCTGGCCCGATCGGCTCCTTGTAGTAATTATCTAAATGGGCTCATTCAAAACCTCTTCATTGTGGAATCAGTTAATTAATTAGCTGTTTCACTGACAGGATAATGGTGAGAGCATGCTAAATAGATTAGTCTGGAAGTTGATTTATCGTTGCACGGCACCCCCCACCCAACTCTGTTTATCACCACCTCTCACCCCCTCTTCTCTCTCTCTCGCTGTGTTTTTCTCTTGTCTTTGTAGCATCTATAAAAGCCTCCCACCTACTCACTTAAAATGCCCCCCAAACAGATACAAAGCTGCTGAGCTGATAAGACAAATAAATTAAAAATAAAGAGAATAAAGTGAACAGGTGTTCAGTTGATTCAACGTAAAGGCATACAGGTGAGGTGTGTGAAAGACTCTTTTAGACGCTCTTGTTGAATTTGCAGATCGCTAATATATCTTTCAAACGGGAGGCGTATTAATTACTCTTACCTATGTGATCTCATTTACAGAGCTTCTCTAAAGAAAGTATGCCGAGACACAGACGATGTCTCCTTTGAAAATAAGAGGAAACTAAGCCTGATTGTATTTGTATCAGGCGAATTAAATAATTTAAATACAGATTATGTTGGTTCCTTGATGGAAAAAATGTCTTCATAGACATTTATATGCAGTGATTCATGCAGAAAAACCAGGTTTGTTTTTTTAAATTCAGCCCACAGAGCTCTTTTCAGACAAACTGGTGCATGAATAACACTTCAGCCTGGCCCCTGTTACGCCAACTTTCTGTGAACCAGGGATGTTATTCGGAAACGAGACACAAAAATGAGCTTCTGGGGCTAATTCTCTTGTAGATCTGTCATTGGATTCAAACTCTGGTCACCTACATGAAAGTCAAACACACTACCTCCGTTGCGTTGGCACTCAACATCGGCGCTGGACATACTGGGTGTGTAAATTTGGGAGATTTCCAGGGGAATTTCCTCTGGCAGGGCCGGATTGACATGCAAGTTTTTGTGTTTCCTGTTTTATTTTGTAGTTCTCTCTTGTCTGTGTCTTGTATTTCTACTTCCTGCCTTTGTTTTCCCGCCTGTTCTTGATGATGTTCCACCCTGATTTGTTTCACCTGTGTCGAGTTGTCCTGCCTGGTTATTTAAATTTGGTTCCTGTGTTTCCTTTGTTTCTTGGTCTGTTCTTAACGTATCTGAAGGCTTCTGTTTCCCGTGTTACCCGTGTTCCTTCTTAGTTCTGGATTTCGTAACATAAACACGTTAACCTTGGAATACGCAGCACAAAAGTGACATTGGCATTTTGACGAACCTGTGCATGCATGTTTTATTTGCTCTGGCAGATGCGTCTGGCCCCCTCCAACCCATTATGTATCTGGTTCGGCTGATCATAACCGTTTATCGAGGCCTAATACGGGACGGGTTTGATATGATGACGTGCAGCTTTATTTGTAAACAACCAAGATGGCTGCTGCTGATGGGGAACTGTTTCCGTTGAATCCCGCTTTTACCTCAATATTAAATGAACCGGATGGTGTATTTTTCTTCTGCACTTGAAGCTTTTGTTGTGTTTGCCGTACGTCCCACAGGATTTGCTAAGTTTAATTTACCAATTACGATACGTCACGTATATGTTTCGTTGCAGGTCTATCGGATTGTGTCCAGGGGCATTTTGGTCTGTGCCCGATGATAACGCCCCCTTAGAAAATCAAAAGGTTCCAGACTTAATTCCCATTTGCAAATGCAAATTAGTCTGGTGATGCCGGGCGGCTAACAGGGACCGTCTTCGAGACAGGATCTCAAGGTGGGTTCTGCTTTATTACCTGATCTCAAGGCCCTTATCGTGTCAGTTGATTCTGTGCTTTAGTGCTGAATATTCCCATAGAGATTATCAGTTAAATTAGCATACACTATTACCAGACAAGAACATAGACTCTGCAAACCTTGGATTACATTCAATGGCAACCTTTAGAAATGCGTTTTCTGCAGTATCTGTACATGGCAACTTTGTTACGGCAAATAAACTATAGCTAAGGCACAAGTGTGGTCAGGATTAGGTAAATAAAACACTTGGTGTAGGTTAGGAAAGCATATCATGGTAACAGTTAAGAATGGGTCCGTAAACTTGGAGCTTGCCGGGGGGAATGGCCCACTTTGCACACTTGCAGACTGGACCAGAATATTATTTGGAAAAGCTACAATTCTCAAGTTTTAATCCTCAATTATTGCGTCAGTTGCTCAGTCATCTATTGTTATATCAAGTTATTATACATCAAAATCCTTCTCTTCAGGTAAAACATTCTAATATAATATAATATTCACCGATCAGCCATAACATTATTATAGGATAGTCGTATCCACAGGGCTGGTTGTAAAGTTGGAGGCAGTCTGAAGATGTTGGAGGTCCCCATGGGTGGACATGTATTTATAGTGCTTCCAGAAAAAACCCAAAAATTAATGTTTAACGTCAACGGTAACGACACTAAAGTATTGTAACAGGTATATAATATTGTCTAGGTCCCCCTTTTTGCTGCTAAAACAGGCCTGACCCATCCAGGGTCCTCTGAAGTCCAGTAGACCTCTGAAGGTGTGCTGTGCTATCTGGTACCAAAACCTTTGTAACAGATCCTGAAAGTCTTGAGGTGGATCAACACCTTGAACTCATTGTGTTCCTCAAACCATTCCTAAATATGTGACAGGGTGTATTATCCTGCTTTGAAAGAGGCCACTGCCATCAGGAATACCGTTTCCATCCCATCCACTGTGGACCGGGAACACTAACCCAGTTGTCTAGCCATCACAATTTGGCGTTTAAATCCTGACGAGTGTCCGATTTTCCTGTTTCAAACACGTCAACTTTGAGGACAACGTGTTCAACTTGCTGCCTGACATATAACGAGATAATTGTCTTGTTCAGTTCACCCGTCAGTGATCATAAAGTTATGGCTGATTGGTGTATATATAACATTATAATCGGTGGGTCTCTGTAAATAGATAGAAAGAACTGTCTAGACCTGCTCTGGATAGTGTCACGAGATAACGTCCGTTATTGATGATTTGGTGCTGTAAAAATAAAGCTGAATAAAATATTTTTACCTCTTCCTCTATATGTATATCACAGCGTTAGCTTTATTTATAGGGACTATTTCTTAGCTAAAACGTAGTTTAAAGTTGGGTGAACAGACCCTTTAATACCATTTTATTTCATTCATGCAAAGGCCCTCAACCTCCAGTTGTTTGACCACAGCAGCCTGCCAGGTGGTTATATACAGCTTCATTGAAATTGTGTTGCTAGGAAACGCCTTGTGTCCAAGTTTATTTCTTTCATCTTGCTGATTTAATCAAACAGTGCGACGGGAAATAAACTTCTACGCATTTAAAATGTTTATGTTTTCTACCGTCGGGTCGTCTTCTGTGAATCGTCTCAAAGGCTCCACAAACAATTTATCACATAACCATATCACGGCGTGTCATTCAACTTACAGCACATCTAACATGTCCCATTTTATATATATATCTACATATATATATACATATGCATTCTCATATATTCTAATCTCTGCACTACCAGCCTTGGAGCTGCAGCTTCAAGTGGATCAAGCACAATGACCAGTCGCCCACTTATTGATAATACAAATAATTTGCAACTTGGAGTGCTCAGACCTCCATGTTTCATTGTTTACATCGTTCACGACAGCTGACAGCGTGCGTTAGCCTTTGAATTGAACCGAACTGGACTAAAATGAGTTTAACTGAATTGAACTCGCTGTGATAGTCTGATGTAATGATAGACTTTTTTTTTTTTTTTTGCAAAGCAAATAAATCAAACAGAGTGCAGAATAATGCACCAGCCGGAGAGATATTTGTGTTTAAAACACTCAGTGACAATCTCATAGTCTGTATCTGTGTTTACAGAGGGGAAAAAAACATGTAATATTATCTAAAATCAGAAGGCACTCTTTTGAATGACACGTTGAGTAAACTCTTGGTCAACTCTTGAAAAAAAAAAAAAAAAAATCCTCTAAATTAGTGCCGCTAATGTTTTCATGTGTCAGCGGTGATAAGCACATAGAAATACAAAAACACCCACACATCAGATTAACGCGAGGTCACGTGAAGCACATGAAATGAAAAAAGAAAAATCAGATCAGAAAACGTTCTTCATGTCAGCGGGGAAACAAGACAGACGTGGGCTTGTCTGGGTGGTGGGGTGTTTTGTGGTGGAGGGGGGGTTAGGATAGGATTATTGAGACAGAAAGAGTGTGTAAAAAAAAAAAAAAAAGGTGTTATTGAGAGCACTGGAATCACTTGATTAATCAAGAAAGAGAGGCAGAGCTCTCTCCTGCCGATGTCCAATCAAAGCTGCAAGCGGCTCTGGGCGCTGCATGGCGGGCCCAAATCCTCTTGTTGCTCCACCAGGAGCATGAAAGCCAGGAGGGGAGTCTCCTTTTGTCCGCACAAAGGCAAAAACCCTAACGCGCTTTCACCGCGACAAGGAATGGGAGGGCTGTTTTGGGGCGAGGAGGTGGTGGTGGTGGAGGTGGAGGTGGGGGGAGCAGTAGCTGAAAAACAGCCAACAAGAGGTGCGAATAAGATGCCCATTCATCTCCCGAGCTTTACACTAATTCCCCCGACCGTCTCCTTTTCTTTCCTTCGTCTGCTCCGCCACAAAACAACAAACAGTGAGAGGGAGTGAAAACACTAGGATCTAGGGGGCTTAGAGCAGACGTGTAATCCCTGCCACTTCTGACCCTCCATCGGTGTGTAAGTCCCTGACCTCCCCATTGAGGGGCTGGGATGTGTGACTAAAGGACGGGTGACCCTCCCCGCAACACACATTTGCACTCACACACACCCCAACGTGTAGACCCCCTCACTCACAACACCCCACACTCCAAGCCTTTTAAAGAGCTGAGCTAAGGAATTCAGGCTTTGGAAACACCTCCGCGGCGCTGAAAGGAGTGAGTCTGTGAGGAGTCTATAAGTAGGGCCAGGCCTGATCGTGTTTCTTTTCTCCCACCATTTAATTCGTCTTTAGAGGCCATCTCGTTAACACGATCTTCCCTCGCTTTTTTCTTCTTCTTCTTCTTCTTACCTCCGTCCCCGCTCACAGAAAGACCAGCCACCCCTCCTCCTCCTCCTCCTCCACCCCTCTCCATCTTGCCAAACTTCAAAGGTCCCTGCCAGCCGAGGAAAGAAAGTCACCTCTTTCTTCCCATTCAGCCTCTCTCGTCTCTTCTCGCTCTTCTTTTCTTACCGTGGCTTTCTTTCTCTCCCCTCTCCTCCGCTTCTTTCCCTAAAGCGGGCCGCCGAGAAATCATCTCACTTTCTGCCGCTGCTTTGCATTTGAAAAAAGGAGTAATTAGCCAGAGGCTTTTCGAGGAGAGGTGGCGGCGGTGGTGGCGGTGGTGGTGTGGGGGAGTTAAACGAAGGGAAAAAGAGAAGAAGAAGAAGAAGAAGATGGCCCCTCCTTGCCTTTCCGTGTTCTCCCCTCTTGCCCGCCATCAAACCCAGAGGCCAGTCTGCACTACCTACGCATCCTCTCTGCAACACGGCAGTCGTGGGCGAGTTTGTAATGGATGAAAGACTCCGTCACACCTGATGTGAGCTCGACGAGGGGGGCCCAGAGCTGCCGGAGATTATAGATATTTATAGTTTCAGGTGTCCAAGTGAGAACCCTTGAATTTTTGGTGCCGTCCCTGCCTGCAGTTGACAGTTGCATGTTCATGAAATCATTTTTTAAAGGTGCACAGCTCATCTTTTTCTTTCCAGAAATAAACAAATACATATTTATGATTATTTTTCTCTGCAAAAAAAAAAAAACAGAAGTTACATGCTCGGATTATGCAGCACTATTCTGTCCCAACAATGTCAAAAACCAAAATCCTATCACGGCTTATCTCTTTTTCGTTTCAGGACCCCGTGCAGTCGCCGTGGTGTTGCTCGAGTTCATTCACTGTGTGACAGTCTATTTCAATAATCTACATCCGTGTAGCCATAAGGCAGAGATAGGCTGAGCCCGAGCATATCTAAAGGTGCAGTGTAATCCTGTAATATGCAGAGTAGTGAGGAAAATTCATTCTCCCCTCACGCCCATCGGGGTCTTAAGCCCCCTGATGCAGCTGATAGGGATCCGGTGTTATCTCCGCAACACAGAACAATTTAACACACTCACTCTGCCGTTTCCCCCCACACACGCACACACACACGCACGCACGCACACACACACGCACGTGAAACCAGAAATCAACCCCATGACCACCTTCAGCATGCTCACACGCACATTTGCACACAGCTGCTTCGTGTCAAAAAGAATATTTAAACGCAAACAGACTGACTCTCCCGGTCATGTTTCATTCTTTAGATCGGCGTAGAGCTACAGCACACACACATGCACACACACACATGCACACACACACACATAATGAGTTGCTTCCTCTGACCCTCTCCTCCTCGTGTTCCCTCTTACCTCAGACTGACCAACTGTAAAATACCACAAACGACAAACAGAAGCATTTTTCCAGCAATGAAGTTTTTGTAGTTTGTTCAGTGTCCTTCTTCATGTTATAAAAAATGAACACACAAAACAAACTGCATAAAATGATCAAACAGCGTTTGAGAGGGTTTTATAAGAGTAAATGAAGAGAGGAGAGGAAAGGAGAGGAGATGATGAGAGGAGAGGAAACAAGATGAGATAAGGGGAGAGGGAACAGGGAGAGAAAATGAGGAAAGCAAACAAGGATATGAAATGAGAGGGGGGAAGAGGAAACAAGAGGAAAGGAAACAAGTATATGAAATGAGAAGAGAGGAGAGGAAACAAGAAGATAGGAGAGGAGGAGATAAGTGAACAGGAAAGGAGTAGGAGAAAAAAAAAGTGAGGAGAGGAAACAAGAAAGGAGGAAATGACGAAACAAGAGGAGGGGAGGGGAGAAAAAATGAGAAGAGGAGAAAGAAGAGGTGAGGAGGGAGAGTAGTGGAAAGGAAGCGAGGGGAGAGGAAACAAGGAAATGAAGAGAGGAGAGGAAACAAGAGAACTGGTGACGAAATAAGAGGAGAGGAAACAAGTAGAAAGAAAAGGAAGTGAGGGAAGAACAGAGGAGAGGAGACAAGGCCCTAGAGAAGAGTGTATCCAGAGGAGCAGACCTGGACCTGGGGGGACGTGGCTGTTGGTTTAGTCTGGCTCTGCCTGTTTGTTCTGTCTGCTTTGGTTGCTGTTGTTTACTCGAGCTTATATCCCTGTTTTATCTGCTGGAAGTTGTCTGCCGCTGTGAATCTGTCTGAATCGTTCCGCTTCGCCTGTCTTAAACATTTCCAGGATGTCACACTGTGCAGCTCTCCAGCTTTACCGTCTGAACAGAGCTTTATGTTTATTCCAGCAGCTCTTTAAATTTCAGCCATAATTCTCCCCGCGCTTGTGTCTAAATCAATATTCCTTCTGTGGTTCGGGGTTCTGGAGGCAGATGTAACCTGGCACGCGAGCGAGGACAAGTGTTGATCCTTGGTATGGCACATATGGGCCGCGGTGTTCATTCTTAGCACTGTAGATCCTGCGCTGTTGATTGTGTCCAGTGTTGACTCTAGAGAAGCGCTTGCTTGTTGATTCGGTTGTGTACATCTGCTGTCAGGGGCCCCCAGTGGTGGCCTGCTAAACGGGAAGAGCCTGCCTGGCAGAGCAGGGTTGTTTGTCTGCTTCCAAACATATTGATCTCCTGCAGAAGGGAAAACATTAGCGATAGCGTCTGCACAGGCCGGGCTGGAGGTGGGTAAATAGCTTTGTCAGGTCTGGCGAGCCTTCTCTGCCTTGTAGGAAATGAATAGCAGGTGTATTTGCTGAGCGTTTGCAGGAGGGAAACTCCTGCCAGGCTGACAAGGCAGGCAGAACGATGGGATGTCACAGCAGACCACCGCCCCCTTTTTCTAGTCATTAATGTGTGTTTTTAAGAGCATATCCCTGCAACTATATCCAAAAAATGGTCCGATTTCTTATGATTTATTCGCTAGATTAAATTCTTTGTTCTTCTTTTGCCAATTTTGCTATTTAAAAAATCATTTTCTGAGCTTGATTGCTCATAAAAACCCCAATAACTTCACTTATTGTCCATTAAACACACAAACACACGAGCACGAGACAGACAGAGGGAAAAAGAAGGAGTCCAGGATATGAATATTTAACAGTAGCCTCTTTCAGCGCAGAGCCTGCCAGTCATTGTCAAATAGGACTTAATCTTTTCAATTTCTGGGTGCAAATATTCACACTGGCCACTGTTTGTTGCCCAGATTAATGAGGCTCTCTGCCCATAATCCTCTGCTGCTAATTCAAGTGGCCGCCGGTGCGGTTAGCCAGAGGAGGACGGGATGCTGAGAACACATACATAGCCGAGATTATTTCCTCCAACCCCCCTCCACCTTCTTCTTCTTCTTCTTCTCCGTGCGGCCAGCTTTCCCACTTTGGCGTCCAAATTCACCCACAGATCCTCTCTGTGTGACCACAGACAGAGCTTGTGTATATTTATATATATATATAACATACAAGCCATCATTTGATTAGGATCATAAAATAATTTCTATCATGTTTGTTTACATCTTGTCAAAGGAATTACGTCACGTTAACGTTAATCCAGCCGCTAAGCCCACTGAGCCTTAAAGGACGACACAGTAAACCCATTTCTAAATAATCCTCCAGTAATAATATAAAAAAAATAAAAACTTGCTGCATTCTCCTCTCAGTTGTAGTGTTTTCATTGAATAAGCCACAACATTGAACATCTTTTTGGCATTCAGCTGAAGGGAACAACCTCTGAATAGCTGATTAAAGCGCTTTCTCTCGAGTCTTTGTTGACAGATGTGATGAATGCGTTCGGCTTCTCTTGTCCGTTTGAACTAGTCTGTTTGAGAAAATAAACTTTCCTTTTGATTATTAGTCCATAATTCAGCGACGGCAATTAATGTGCATTCAGGTAAAGTGCGAAATTGCCAAAATTGTTTTTGTTTTTTTTGATTTTTGTCCAACTAAAGTTTCACTTTGTTCTTGATCAACGCGGCCTAAAGTGAAATTAAATGGTCGAATTTATCGGAAAACATTGAAGTTATAGTGGTGTAAACTCCTCCTGACATCCTCTTTTGCTGAAGAGTTCACAGTATTAAACAGTCAAGCACATCCTTAGCGAATACGGTGAGTCAGTCGTCGAGAAGAATTTAAGAAAAAGTGATTAAAAAATCGGTGAATTAAAAGACAAACTTGCTCATTTGACCTAAAAGCCTCATCTCCATAATATATCTTTAGACATTTGCTCTCACAGCTCGTCTCAGTCTTTTCATTCTTCTGCTTTCTTTAATATTCAATTTTTATTTTTCTCTCTGCATTTTATTTTATTCATTCGTGGCCCCCACAGGATGCACCATGCTGACTTTGATCATCCTCTGACTTGTCTTCGAGCCTTTTGACCTATCAGGTCACAAATCCTGTTTGTCCGACACTTTGAGCCTCAACTGCACTTTGTACTCGCTATTCAGCAAATGTTGGCATGCTAACAAGGTCAACTAAGATGGTAAACATGGTAAACATTATACCAGCTAAGCATCAGCATGCTAGTATATCCCAGTGAACATATTAGCATGCTAATGTTAGCATTTAGCTAAAAACTAGTTGCAAACAATTGAGGATTAGCATTGGCACGGCTCTCTTGGTTTAGGTGTGTAGTTGAATATCTCTCTGTGGCAGGCAAGGACTACCTCCGTGGCTGTGAAGTGAAGCCACAAACTGCAGTTCCTCAAACGTCCACTTGAGGCTGGCTCCAGAAGTGAGTCAGTCTCCATAAGTCCCCATGTTAAAATGTCCAACTTCACAGCAGAAATAAACATGTTTACAGCCTGGTACAAAAAACAGTTTTGGTCTCTATAGCTAATTTCCCCGTTCATGACAACTGTACTGAGGGTGAATTTTTATACAACTCACCTGTTCATATTATATTAAGGCTTAAAGTTATGCAGGATTAAGAGCGTGGACGCTTTGATTGACAGGTGGATGCTGTTACAGGTGGCTTGTTTGTGCAACCAGGCTTCGTTGAGGCCAGAGCCACCACACATTGAGCTTCACAGCAGCTCTTCAGAAACCTTGTTGATATTTTGCCAGCTCAGTTTATCTTTTGTCTCATTTCAATATGCAGCCGACATTGTTATTGTACAATTCTGGAAATTTCAGACACACACAACTAATTCATTTTTCCGTCCATCTTTTCGTGAATGGCTGCGTCCACAAAGGTCAGCACAGCTTGGACTTCTGTACAGAGCCATCACAACATGGCACATACACAGTAATGTAGGAGGCATGTACAAAAAAATGCAGTTTTCTTACAACTTAAAGGTCCAGTGTGTCACATTTAGGAGGATCTTAAGAATTTTAATGTTTTTGTTACCACAGAATGAGACTTTTATATCCACAGAGGGATAGGTCATCTTCTACAGAGTCAACCGTGTTTCTACAGTAGCCTAGAGTGGACAAACTAAACACTGTCTCTAGATAGCAACTTCACTGCTAGAAGCTACACAATCCTACACACTGGACCTTTAAGTGCACTATAAAGTTCTACAGTCCACAGATTTTCAAATCGGAGTGCGTCGACTGCAAATTTTACATGTTGTTTCACAGAAATTATACATTTATTTTGTGTATTACGACAAAACAAATCCCAAAAAAGTCAAGTCCTGACCTTAAGGGGTCTTTAATTCGGCCCAGATATGTAGCCATCTTGTTTGTTTTTGCTTTGTTGGAGTCAGAATCAGGTTTATGGTCGCATAACAAATCAAACCTTAAATTGCAACAAACTCAAACAACTTCTCGCCCTGAGATATAACTATCCTTCATTGTGGTTCATACAGTGAATTTCTGATCCCGCCATGGGCAGTCCAGATAGCTGGCTGACCCTCCTGATCCTTTCCTCAAGGTGGCTGAGATGGGGTCAAAGGTCGACATCGTGCACACTTCTCACTCCCACTACCTCGGAGGTGTAGTAACACTCTCCCAGCCGGGCTGCTTCCACCTTCATATTTCCTCCTGTATTTCTTCCCAGGAAATGATGCCAGCCCTCCTCTCCTCTCCTCTCCTCTCCTCTCCTCTCCTCTCCTCTCCTGGTTACTAACCAGAGCTCTTTAACTAAAAGCACCTTCAATCCATCGCTTGGTCCATTAGTGCTGCCAGATGGGGGAGGTTGGGTCCTGGCGGCTGTGTGTGACCCTACTCTGATTAATAGAGTAGGTGAGGGCAAAGGTGCAATGCACACCCCCATTCATTACCTCATTAGGATGGCCCACAGTGAAAGGTGATCTCCCTCATTATATCTCAATGACAGGGGCTGAACTCAACACAGTGTGAGGCATCCAGTCAGGCTTTTTACTCTCTCACACAACTACCTAGATCCCATCCACCTGTCTTTTTTTTTACACTGTTGCACATAAAGTCACACCACTTTACCCAGCGGTTGACTGAGGCAAGGATATTCAACCTGATGAACAAGTAGCACACAGCGACTTGCGACTCCTGCTCACCTGGAGCTGAATAATGCTCCAATTATCTATTCACAAGTGCTATGTAGGGTACAGCTTCGAGCGTGTGTGCGTATTCATCTGCAAGTGTTTGTTTGCGCTCAGAATCATGTGCAATTTGATGTTCGAAGAGGGGGGGGCGGGTTGAGAGGTGACTCTGGTTGTTTGAATTAGTCCTTTATTCCGGGTAATTGAGAGGGTTATATTTGCGAGTTGAGATTCCTGCCATGTTTGTTTTTTGTTTGTTTTTTTTGTCCCCCCTTTTTTTGGCGATTGCTTCCCATCCTGCACGTCCTTGTAATCAGAACACGAGTTATTCATACGAGCGCAGATTCCTCTTGCTTCAGACAAAAGTGATTCAACGCTCAAAACAAGTTCCTTGTGTCTTTATTTTCTTTTGATACAAGACGAATTTGAAAAGGGAAATAGCTGAAAGTGTGAGAGAAAATAAAATAAATGCTTTTTTTTGGCTTCAAACCAGCAAAAAAAGAAATTTTTCCTGTGAAATACTCTTCATGCATGCACTTTATGTTGTTGCTTTAAAGGACACAGGTGGCAGCAATCAATATTCAATATTTTTGTCATTGATTGTCATGCGTTGTCTGTCAAACGTTCCTTCATGAACATGAATTATTGTAGTTTATTTTGACTCGGCGTGCACCGTCCTGCCGCCACAAATACTCGATGGTGGTGTATCTACACACGTCTGTGCAGTACGCTGTGTACTCACTGACTTCCTGAGAGTAGCGTTCATTCTCAATTCATTGTCTGATGATCGCAACGTTTTGCTGCTTTTTTTCCTCTTTGCCAAATTGCAACCAGGTGGATCATTGGCGCCAACATCCAACTGCCAAGATATAAATATTAAACATATGTACAGCTTACCTTTGTAGATTGTGGTATTCTTTACAACCGCTACAGCTCCAGCAGCTTCCTTGGCCGCCATTTCCACAATGCCGGTTGTTACAATGCCTTCTGCTACGTAGCCAAAATTATGGTCATTCATCTGGGTGCTCACACTGCACACACACTGCATTTTGCTATAAATAACAGTGTGAATGCACGTATGTACGCAAAATAGCAAGTGCAAGTATAGAAGTACACAAATATGAGACACACTAAATGTAGATTCATCCTCTGCTGGAAATAGTTCCCAACAAAACTGATTAGCGTTTGCATAACGTTTGCAAAAAACTACAACTTCTAAAATAATACTCACTCTTTCTACAAAGTGAATTGATATATCTGAGCTGTTTTTACAGATTAACATCTGATGAATGAGCTGGCGTGGGGCCGACAGTTGTAAAGTACAGAACGAGTGCTCGGGCTGATTTCAAACAAAGTGCTTGTCAAACTACAGCAGAGCTTCTGAGGAACGGGGAAGGAGCTGCGTCCAATAATTTTTGTAACTTTTCAAACTCACAATCCAACAAGCACGACTGCTTCAATAAAAAAAAAAATTGGCCAGGTTTGGGAAGGTGAGAAGTAGCCAGGATTCAAAATCTCTCTGCCAACCTCTCCTTTGATTCTTACAACTGAACGTCTTCCAGGAGAGACGATCCAAAAGTATACGCTACTAACCGCAAACTACAAAGAGTTCTTGGGCAGAAATCAAAGAGGCAGTGGGATACAGCCAGAAAGAGGCTAGCCCACCTTCAAGCCAATGGGAATGAATACAAACACTTAGACGTGGTTGGACGACACATTTTTTTCAACAATGCATTATGAGTTCACTTTGAGAGAAATACAGAATGACGCTGGTGTAAACATCTATAGACGTGTTTCTGTGACTGTATTTTGATGCGTTTTGAAGTCTCGCTTCATAAAAGTTGAATTGATTTGATCTCTTGAGGTCTTTTTTTGCCATTTGCGATATAGAGTTAAATCTCTCTTTTTTTTTTTTTTTAATAAGTTGCAATCGGCTGTTTCCTCGTGGCGCTCGTGGCTCTGCACAGATCTGACGTAACCTTCCTCACATTATTACGTGAAACGAACACAAGCGTCACTTTCACGTCCTGTTTTCTGCATCTTCTGTTTTTTCACCGGTTTGAGTTCGACCAGCGCTCTTTTAGTTACGTTGTCACGTTATCGCGTTCTCTTCTTCTGGCTTTCCGACTGGAGAATTGGCACCACCTACTGTTTATCTCGTTAAACAACTGCTAATATTATGCTAAACAACGTAATATTAGTGTTAACATCAGTGAAAGGACAATAAATGTTAATTCGCATTTGTTTTTGCCATAGTCTTTGAACTTTGTTTCAGATTTGCGACACACTCGGAAAAAACACGACTTATGCAACCTTGCTATTACTAAAAACCAACACAACCACCAACACAAAGAGATTTAAAAAGTCCCAGATGACATGTGTGTTATGCATTGGTGCATGCCTGTATTCTTTATATGCATATAGGTGCACACATTGGCCTTGAATATTTATATATTTGTGGCAGCCTCCTGTGGGACGGAGGTGTTGGTGGGCTGAGCAGGAGGAGATGGGGAGCAGGGAAAGATGGAGGGGAAAGAGAGAGTCCCTCAGGCGTGTCCGGGCTCTGATGGCTCCCCTGACAACCTCCTCTGTAATGGTCTCCCCTCTCTTTCTCTGAGTGCTGTGAAATTGCAGGCCGGCGCTCTACAGCTGAGGACTCAGAGGAGACAAACGGCCTTTTAATTCAGAGCGCAGAGAGGTGACGGAGAGGGAGGCCCTAAGGGAGGGCTACCAATCAGACATCCATCATACTAACCTCTCCCTTGGGACTGGCCCTGCCAAAGAGGGGCCCTGGAGGTGGTCTTGAGCATGCGTGCGTGTGTGTGTGTGTGTGTGTGTATATATGTGTGTGTGTGTGTGTGCACGTGTCTTTGGGGTTGGGGTGACACCGCATGCATGGAATGGCGGCTGCAGGGGAGGGAGGAGGAGAGAGGGGAGGAACCGGTCTGCTCAGGTGTCCTGGCTGTCACGGTGCAGAAGAGTGGAGGGGAGTGGAGCAGGGAAGGTGGTGGTGGTGGGGCGGGGGGGGTGAAGTTAGGGGTCCATTTTTTTCTCTCAGTCTCAATTTATTGCACCGATTTCAGATTTATATTTCCATCCATCCTTTCTTATTCTGATGTGCTTTTATGGCTCCATCTGAGCTGAATCCACCACAAAACCACCAAGAAGAAATCTAATTATTCCAAACTCTGACTGTTGTTTCTGTCAGAGAGTCTCCAGGAGGTCGTGCTGAAGGAACTCCAGAGTTCAGGGTTTGTGGAAATTGCACACAGTGCACAGTTTACATGTTTTACTCTCAAACTTAAAAAAACAAGGATTGAATGAGGAGAGCTTCAGAGATATTTCATGAAGGCCTCTATAGCAAAGAAAAGAGGAGGACTGATGCTCACTTCAGATGTCGGTCCTTGAAAAATAAAAAAATAAAATAAAATATGGTAATGGTCTGTATGCGCGTGTATACATCTGTGGTGTACCAGCAGATATAAATAAATAGGATTAAATTAGTAAAAAGTAATTGAAGCAGTTTAATAAAAACTGTTTGTGATTTTTATGAATCGTCTTCCGTAACTTTCACTCGAAGGCTTTCTTGATCTTTTTCATCGTTCCATCCTTCAGTGCTCCAACATGTGAAGGCTTCTTTTTTTTTCTTCTTTTTTTTTAAATATTTGAATGTTTTGAAATTTCAAAAATGAATTCCAGGTTGTGCTTTGGGGGAACTCTAATGATTTATAATGTTTTATTGATGGAATGAAGCCAATAGTTGAGGTGAAATGAGGAATTAATCCTCAATTCTTCCATTTTTCCAACAAATTTTGTCTCATTTTTTGAAGCTTTTTGGATAAAACACCATGAAATTATCCAATCAGTGTCTTCACATGTTATTATATATAATCAGCTCATGTTTTCCTCCATTAAACTCGTGTTTCATGTAAAAAAAAAAAATAAAAATAAAGACCAAACGCTGAGCTCCATCTTTAAGTCTTCATCTTAAAGCCTCTACAGACTGACATCTTTAAGAGCTGAAAAAATCAAACATAGGAAGCATCAAAGGAAGGTAAAGACGTGAAGTCCTTGGAAGGTAAAAGTGTTTTTCAAAAGCGAAACATTGATTTTTTTCTTCTCCTTCTTCTTCTTTAGGATGAAACGCCAAGTCATGTTTTTATGATAACCGTCTTGAGATCAGAGTTGAGACAGTTTTCAGTCGACCAGAGCATGGAGTCCACTGACTATGTAAATACAGCCTATAGAATTGAGTGTAAGATATATGTGGTGGTGAAAGGAGAAGCAGCCTGTTGCTGCTGTCCTTGGTGCTTCTCTGCGCGTCAGGACCGCGGACAGCTCCACATGGTTTCTCTCCACAGGTGAGTGTCTCGCGCGGCCTTTTGAGAGGCTCTCGCGGTGCGTAAAGCAAAAGCAAACATGGCTTTTCTATTATATATATATATATATTTTTTTTTTTTTGTTGTTGTATATTCTTTCACACAATGTGATGTGGTTACACTCAAACAAGAGGCGCGTTTGCCTCACATGCTCTTTTT
Source organism: Sciaenops ocellatus (assembly GCA_033000465.1). Lineage (NCBI taxonomy): Eukaryota > Metazoa > Chordata > Actinopteri > Sciaenidae > Sciaenops > Sciaenops ocellatus. Next base: position 23,363,730 of record CP136874.1, on the reverse strand, counting down.
CCCACCGTGTGCCTCCCTCCTCCTCCACCTCCTCCTGCTTTGGTGCTCGGGTAATTGGAGGTGGAGGTGGTGGTGGTGGGGGGGAACGCATTCAGCCTTGTTTGTACAAAAGACCTGAAATGCACAGGTTAAAGCACTGAAGCTACCTGGAGGATAAATCCTCGCTTGGTATCTTTGTGCGTAATTTTGACAGGAAAACACTAATTATACTGTGCCAGAGCGGGAAGAGTGCAAACTTTCTTCTAAATGTGGCTGCACACTCAATCAACTTAACATTTCAGGACGTTACAGTGGGCAGGAAAGACACTGAGGTAGCTCAAGGCTGCTGGATTCTCCTCCTGACCACGGTGGATGATGAAAAAAATATAAAAACATCACCAAAAAATGCTAATTAAATTGATTTCTCATTAATAACATGTCATTAATGGGTAGATCTGACTAATAAAACTCTTATCACTAACAGCCCTCTTGTTTACCCCCCCTTCTCCAAATGTTGTCCCGAACGACCCGTAATCACCCCAAAATGAGCCAAAATTCACACCTAATGTCATTCAAATGCTCCGTCATTAACGCGTGGAAGAGAATAAATGCTTAAGTCTCACCTCATCCACTAACCACAGCCTGAATTAACGTTTTTTTTTTGTTTGTTTTTTTTTGCATGTTTGCTTAACTGCAAACTAACAGGGAGAAAAAAAACGAGGAGGCTGTTTGGTAAATATTGAAATTCCCTTCGATTGCTGGCCACTCTGTTAAAGCACCGGGTGACCAGGTTCTCCCTATTGATGAGCTTGCAGCTAATCCATCGCATTTCCCTGTAAATAGCTTTCTGCATGAGAAAAGGCCCCTCCACCTCCCTCCTGTCTCACTCTCCCACTCACACACTCACTGTTCTTCTTCTTCACCCTGCACGGCCACAGGAGCGCTTCTTTTTTGTCACAGGGGTCCATTATGAGGTTGTGTAGCATTAGCCCGTGTTCGGTTACTCCCACTCCCCATTCACATTCATGCCCTCCCCTTGCCTGTTGTACAGGTATTTCCTAACCTTGTGTGTGCGTGTGTTTAAGATGTTGCATGATTTTTTTGGGTGGACTTTTGTCTCCATGACCCCACCATGAAACCTTCCACACTAGAAAACACCCAGCATCCACTGGCCCTCTGGTATTTCTGCTTTTTTCTTTTCTTTTTTCTTTTTTGCTTGGAGGCTACAGCTATGAACGTGTAACCATAACAACTGTCTTCTGATTGGCTCTCCCGGCACGGGGAATTAACAGGGGCGTCATCCAATCTGAGCGCAGGACGCGCGTCGCGCAGGCAAAAAAAAAAAAAAACCTCGTGATAACCCAGGCACAGTGATGCTGAAAGTGGCGACGTGAGGTGAGCCTGAAGGAAATGACTGGACCCCCCTATCCCCCCTTTAAAAAAAAACACACAATAACAAAGCACAAGCGAGGGATGAGATATTAGAAATCATTTTTGAATGATGAGGTTTTAACTGTGCGTCCGTGAGAAAACATGTCCGGTTCGTCCATCAGCTGGCGCGGCTGAAATCTCTCCTCCTCCTCCTCCTCCTGTGGATTGTGGAAGTGCCAACCTTTAAAAAAAGAAAGAAACAACACCACACAGGGATTCAGGACTACAACAATTCTCGAGGATTTGTCACTCAGCTTGGACGGGGGAAGCTTCCCTTCCAGTTTTCGCCTCCTGACAGCACACCTTCCACGGACGCCAAGACGTTGTTCCGCGTAGACCCGGCTTGCCTCAGTCCGAGCAGCGCAGTCCGTGCGGGAAGGTCGGCACTCGGCGTCCTGCAGCAGGAGGCCGGAGACATGATGGTCCACTGTGCCGGGTGCGAACGGCCCATCTTGGACCGGTTCCTACTCAACGTTTTGGACAGAGCTTGGCACGCAAAGTGCGTCCAGTGTTGTGAGTGCAACTGCAACCTGACCGAGAAGTGCTTCTCCAGGGACGGGAAGCTCTATTGCAAAATGGACTTTTTCAGGTAACAACAGAGTCTGGATTGAGAGTTCTTTAAAAAAAACTGGAGTCTGGCTCCAGTTTTTAAATCAGTTTAGGGTTAGATTAATTAACCTGTGGCTGCAATTTGGATAAAAATATCAAAATTAATGAGAGAAATAATAACATGGGCCACAAAGTGAAGCCTAAACTTTAATTCTAGGAGCGCAGGGGTCAAAATATCAACTCAAACTTACAAAATAAAACAAGTTTCCACGTGGAATAAATCTAAAAAAATATGAGCTTTATTTTGAAATGTATGATTTAAATCCTCTAAAATTAAATATGCTCACACTTTGGGGCGTTTGGCCTTCACAATAAAAGCATGGAAACATTTTAATTTCTTTGTTTAGCCACATTTTTTTTTTATTTTGAATCTATTTTCCACATGCATTATTGTGTTAAATCAATGTGTTTCAGGTAATTGGGTGATAAGTGAAGCTCTTGTTTGGGCTCTTAGCATCATTTTCATTTGTATGTGTCACTTATTTTCTCTCCACCAAATTGTCTAATGAGATGTAAGACACATTAGGCTTTTTTCTGTTGCTTTTTTGGGGCTTTTTTTTGTCAGACCGGCCTTTGGACATCATATTAACGCAGGTCCCATCAAGCTGTGGATTTTTAAATGGCCAGCCATTAGCCAGGCGAAACAGTAATCACCCTAATATGTCCATTTGTTGTGTAAGTAGAGTTGTGCCCTTTCGCTTTGGGAAAAAGGGGGTGAGGATAGGAGAGGAGGAGAGGAGAGGAGAGGAGGAGAGGAGGGGGTGAGGCTTGGCCATGCATGTGAAAAGAGGGACAGTGAGGCGATACCGTTGCAAATGGAGAGACAAGACTACATTAGTGTTAAAACAATGCTGCACAAAAGGAGTGCTTGCTTTCACCCCCCTAAAAAAAAAAAAAAAGGCTTAAGCTGCCCCCCCACCAACACCACCAACACCACCAGCAGCAGCAACACGCCTTTCCACGACAGGCCGGCTGGAAACTCAGGTACAGGAGGCCCCAAGTGTGAGCCTCAAACATCCGCTAAAAATATTAATAATAATTAAAAAAAAAAACAAAACACCAGAGCAGCTAAAAAAATCAGACGTGTTTTTTCTCTCTGGCACCTCTGCTTCTTATTTTATTTATTTCTTTATTTATTTTGCGTGTATCAAATTGATGAGTCGTATTTAAGCGGGTGAATTTGGATTAAGAGCAGATTTCCACGCTAAGATGCTCCTGCTCTGCTTAATCCTATAATATATCCTTCAGCTACAATGTGTTGATTGTCACTAATGCGTTTTTTTTTTTTTTTTTTTTTTTGCGTGGGGTTTTTGTCGTGAACACCTCCATCAAAATAATGAGCACGAGGGTTTTTCCTCTTTTTATATACAAAAAAAAAAAAAAAAGATTTATTTTTCTCTTTGTTTGGTTTTAAATGATTTCCGTTATGAACACTGTGAGTCAGGAAGAGCTGCTTCTGTTTGTTATGAAATATTATTTAGAAATGACTTCATAGTTAAGAAATAAATAAACAGGACTTACATGATTAAACAAGTTTTTACTCGCATGATGAGAAATAGAAAGAATTTTTGTTATTATTATTTATTTTTTTCCAATTAGGCCCCATAATTTATTATTATTGTTGTTATTATTTAGCATTTTTATAAGGTGTAATAATCTGTTAACATTTGCCCAATAGGTGCAGGAATTAGGGCTCTACCTGCAAAAAGATTGATATTATTAATGCATTTTATTATCACTTATATGCACATTTATATACATAAATTAACAAAAAAACATTAAATATTAAATAATGTGTTTTCTTTGCCAGTCAAAGGTTTGTGCACACTGCTGCTATTAATCACTTTGTTTCTTCAATGTAAATCAGTTAATTTTACAGTATTTCTCTGTTTTTTTGTACATAAAATAATTTGACATTATTTCTTTTTTTTGTATTTTTACATAAATTAAATGTAGTATCTTAGTTTTGTTTTTTTTACATACATTAATTTGTACTTCTTTGTTTGTTTTTGCGTAAATTATTTTACAGTATTTCTCTGTTTTTTTCACATAAATTCATTTGACAGCACTCAGCTGTTTTGTTTTTAACATAAATATATTTTACAGTGCTTCTTTGTTGTTTAGGTTAATTCATTTAAAGTATTTCTTAGTTGTTCTACATTCATTTTACAGTATTTCCTTGTTTTTTTTTCAGGCGGTTTGGTACAAAATGTGCGGGATGTCTGCAGGGAATCTCTCCAAACGACCTTGTCCGCAAAGCCCGCAGCAAGGTGTTTCATCTGAACTGCTTCACCTGCATGGTGTGTAACAAGCAGCTGTCCACGGGAGAGGAACTCTATGTGATAGACGAAAACAAGTTTGTGTGCAAAGAAGATTATATGAGCTCCGGAGCTATTAAAGAAGTCAACTTGAACTCAGGTAATCGATAATAAGCCGTGATACAGACTGTAATTGTGTGTGTGTGTGTGCCAATGACGCATGTGCGTAAAAGCAAACATCTCGTGGATGAATATTAGACAAACACTCGTGATAAAATGGCCTTTCAGGGGACAAAAGAGGCGCATGAGATGGAGTTTTTTTCTTTTCTTTTAAATATAAGATTCATTTTTTTTTGTTGAACGTTTGCAGCAGTCCGTGGAGAACATTTCACAACAACCTTGTCAGGTGAATGGCTCCAATATTTACCTCCGCGGGACAAAAAGCTTTGTGTTATTGTAGTCCAGGGTCCGCTGGGCACGAGGATGTTAAGTCTGGACGCGCGAGCTGCTCCTCTTTTTTCTATTCATCCTCACGAGGACAGCTCATCATGTCACGCTCTCTTGTTCTGCACAGCCACGTTATGTTTTTTTTTATTTTTTTATCGTGCGTAAAAATGTTGATTTCTTTTATTTAGTGAGAAATAATTTTCTGTTTTCTGGGTTTCATTTGATTGTTTAAAGATGTTTTTGGTGGGAAAATGTGCAAATAACAAACTGATAAATAGAGTTTAAGAAAGTAAAAATATTTCATTGGGGAAAAAAAATCTAATTTCTTTTTAGAATATTTTAATATTTTGGAGACATATTTTCCAGCCTGTGCATCTCAAGGCCTAATTAAAGCACCCTCATCTCCACTCCATCTCCATCCTCCACCCTCCTCCTCCTCCTCTCTGACATTTCGGATCGTGACCTTCCTCTTGTTTGTTTTCCCTCCACCTCCACCTCCCTCCCTCCCCCCCACCTCCTCTTCCAGTGTCATCATGTACGGATAGGAGTTTATCGCCGGATCTGCAGGACCCAATACAGGACGACATAAAAGAGACGGACAATTCAACGTCCTCAGATAAGGAAACGAACAATATTGAGAATGAGGAGCAGAACTCGGGCACCAAAAGGAGGGGACCGAGGACGACCATCAAGGCCAAACAGCTGGAAACGTTAAAGGCCGCGTTTGTCGCCACGCCGAAACCGACCCGGCACATCCGAGAACAGCTGGCCCAGGAAACGGGACTAAACATGCGGGTCATCCAGGTAAGAGGAGGCCGGGACTGTGCGGAGGGTTTGTGCCGGGGGGGTGATGATGAGGGACGAACCAGCAGAGAGGAATTAAGAGAGAAATGACTGATTATAAATCAGTTCATTTCTGCACAGGCCGGAAACATGATGCTGCATTAACAGGATATAAATCCACATTTTATGGAGGTTTAATATAAAAACGTGCTGCTTTAATTTACATTTCATCTCATATAAATAAAAACACAACTTTAATATTAAATCACACACACGTGGAAGCAGTTTGGTGCCTAACATTTGAGTTTTATATCCTCAAATGCCAAAAAAATCTCATATTTTGGTATTATTTTCCAAAATAAAAGCAGTTTTATTAATATTTAAATTATTGTTTTAACTTTTGGACGTCACTCATACTTCAATTTGATTGTTTTCACATTTAATGGCACCAAACTCCATTTGTTTTTTTTCTATAATTTCTATAATAATCACCATTTCCGCTCTGCTGTTTCCATGTCTGCAGGCATTTTCATTTATTCCCCCTTAAAATTAAGATCCAGTAATCCAATTTTCTGATGCATGTATATATTTTTTATTTATTTTTAAAGAATATGATTTATTCCATGCAGACAGCAGTTTATTTCAGCAATCATCGGTGTTGCACAGGCATGAAATTAGTGAAAGGTTAGTTTTGTTTTTGCCAAAGGCAAAGAGGAACCCCGCCACACACAAACACACACACACAAACATGTTTTTTTTGCGGTATAACACACTGTTTTTGGACGTCTTTCTGTCCCTAACACACACACACACACACACACACACTGGGTGCAGACTGTGTCAGGATGATTAGCACCATCTCTGCCAACTGTGATGTGGCTTTTTGTGCACTCACTGTAATTATCGCTGATTTCACAGATTTACATACCACCCTCCCCTTTCCCACCTCTCTGCTCTTACTCACTTACAGCCTGTTTCCCATTGCTTATTAAAGCACACCCCCCCAACACACACACACACACACACACATCCACTACATCATCTATATCATATACTGCAGGCTGCATGTGTACAAACAAACAGTCTATAAATCAATCAATCAATCAATCAGGCAGTCCATCCCTGCCTCCCCCCTCCTCCACCATCCCCCCCTTTATTCTGTGTAGCTCGGAGCCAAAATGGAGGCTCTGTTTCGTCATCTTCCTCCTCGTTCACTGTGCGTTAAATACCATTGCTCTCAACACGGGGAGCCCTGTGAGCCACGCTGCTTCTCCAGCATGTGCATGTAATCCCTAAGCAACGCTCTCTCGAGGGGAGCGAGAGCATTTCCATAAAAATGTACCCTACAGTTAGACGATTGTTCTCAATAAGCAGGTGTCGCCTTTGCCGCTGGAGCACATAGAACAGAGCCTAAGTGGTTTTAGGTGTTTGGTTGTTTTTTTTTTTCATATGTGTGTGTGTGTGTGTGTGTGTGTGTTTTTGTTAATCTGCAGCACAGTGGGATTCTGCCTCTGGTGTAGCCTAGCTGGGGTGAACATACATCATTATGCAGCAGCGATGCAAAAGGCGAAACAAGATGTGTTATGTGTTCATAATGCAGACATTCTTCCATATGCTGTGTAGCTTGTTCCAATTCTCAAATCCTCCATTGTTCCTCTTCAAGGACACTTTATTGAATCTTAGTAATAAGCCTTACCCCTTTTTTGTACTCTGATTTATAGCTCAGACTGTTTATTTTAACTTGCACTGAGCTGGATTAGGTTGTGCACTGAGGTACGTTTATATTACTTCTCAATTTATCCTAATTTTACAACAGGAAAGCGTCTTTATGACTGAAGTGTGTGGCACGAAGTGTGTTTTTTTTCTTCTGGTTTACGGGTTTCTGTCATAGATATGACACTTGGTGCTTCTTTTCGGAGATATATTGTAAAATCTACATGTATATATGCATATTTAATAGAAATTTCAGCATGGATGCATCATGCCTCAGTGTAACTGCATTTTTAAAGGTTTAACACTTGTTTGACTTCAATGATTTTCAGTAGTTTTGATGCTGATATCCAGGAATTTAAATCTCATTAACACAAGTTAAAAGAGGCCACAGCTAACACAGTAAAAAAAAAAAAACAGCTCAAAATGGTCACAGAGGTGTCAGAAAATTTAAGATAATTATCAGCCAGGAATGCTTTTTGTCATTTGTAAGAAATCGTTTGCAGGTTTTATTCATTTTAAGCAAATTTCCAACCTTAAATCTGTCCCAAAAAAAAAAAAAAAAGCTCCATTTGAATTATATTTTCAATGCAAACTCTGAAACAGTGAGCATGAAATTGGAAGGATCAGATGAAATTACCTAAAGTGTTCAGGATTCATATTAATCTGTTTTCAATTCTGTTTTTGTGGGAGAAGAAGCATCAGACTGCATCTTGTCCTGATCAGTCTGGATCTTACAGTGACGTGATCTGCACTCTTGGCATGACGCAGTAAAAGTCTGAGTGAAGACAGTGATTTTTTTTTTTTAAAACGATGAGATCAGCTGATAACCGTGACCCCCCTCCTCCCTCTCCCTTCTCCATCCTCCATCCTCCCTTCATTTTCATCTCTCCGGTTCGATGCAGGTTTGGTTCCAGAACAGAAGATCCAAAGAGCGACGAATGAAGCAGCTGAGCGCCCTCGGAGCGCGGCGGCACGCCTTCTTCAGGGGCCCGAGGAGGATGAGGCCCCTGGGAGGCAGGCTGGAGGATCCAGACATTTTAGGACCCGGGGCCTACGGCTACTACGGAGGTAAGAAAATAAAACACGAGCCCGTGTGATTCAGTGACATTTAGTGCACAATCCTCCGTGTCCCGTATCTCTAAATATACTGCACACCACCTCAGCCTCTGTTTCGTTAGAGCAAAAATAATCTGGTTTCATCTTCACTTCAAAAAAATGTCAAAATTTTCAATGCTGTGAGGACCAGAAATGAAATTCCATTTGCTAATCTATTAATTTTTATTTTGTTCAAAGATACAACAGGATCTCCAGGCTCAGGGAACTATTCAGCCAAGCGTGCATGTTTCCCTAGAGAGAGCTTCACTTCTAGTTGGAAATTGCGCTTTAAGGAACTTTTGTTAAGTGAGCAAAACACAAAAGTGTGGCTCGGTTCATCTCTGTGCTCGCAGAGGAGTGTAAATAAAGGTTTTGAAGGCTCAAAAATAAGCATAAAACCTGCTTATCTGTCACATAGTGCAACTTGTTATACAGCCCGGAGGATAAATGTTGGAGGGGAGCAGATGTAAACAAAGCTAGCAGTGAAAGTGTCGCAGGATTGGTGGCGTTCTTCAGTCTCGCATTTTTGAACTCAAAAGACGCCGTGATTTGTCTGCACTCTTTCAGAGCAGGAGAACAACCAGTGTTTGACGGTTTTTGATTCTGCAGTAGAAAAAAGGTGTCACCCTTTAAAAGTTTTAATCGAGATGAGGCCGTGCCTTCTGACCCTGTACGGGTCGCAGCGTTTGATAAAAACTCTTGTGCTCACTTCTTGAACGTCGATTTTCTTTCCTAATTTACACCTTTGAAAAAAAATAAAGCTGCTCTGACAAAAAAAAATCATAAAACACGAGAGGAGAAAAAAGCAGCTTTGATTTTTTTGAAGTGTTCAAGAAAAAAAGGTTTTTAATCACGAATTTCAAATATCTTTGCAGATTGAAAAAATATATATTTTTTTATACTGCAGTTTAACATTTATGATCAAAACCTTTAGCAGTGAGGCTAGTCATGAAATCTTTTGACTTTGATGGAGAGGTGTGTATGTTGTGTTGCATTCACTGATCAGGACATGCATGCAAATTACATGCAACAAAAAAACAAAACAGTCCTGGAGCATTTAAAAACGTGAATTTAATGTTTGAGTTGAAGCATTTGTGGCTGTCAAATTGTTCATTTTTCGAGTCCCAGTGTCACACGTGTGATAAAATGATAAGCTGTCGTCTTTACACTCCAGTTTTCTTTTATAATCACAATGTCCTAGAGTACAATTATAACCTTCAAATCAATATTCTTGAAGAAAAATACGAAATAAAAGGATTTTCAGGAGTATTTAAGCCTCTATTGGTGGAGAAAAATCATTTTGAGACAATAGGAGGTAGACAGAAAATAATAACAACCCAACGCTCAACTGGTTTATACACCAGATGCACCTGTCATATGTACATCAGCAGTTTGTTTTTCATGGACAGTCTGAGGGACTTCTATACAGCTCCTGCGCGTCTACCTGAAGGGCCCGGGCTCTGAGGATACAATGAACTGGAGCTGTCAAGGCTGCGATGCAGGCAAGGCGGAGTGGGAGGGGAAAAACAGAGGACAAAATATATATATATATATATATTAAAAACATCATCCCTTGCTCTCATCTCTCATGCTTTCTTTGCACGCTGCTTTTCACACCCTTTTGTGCTACAGCAGCAGCAGCAGCAGCAGCTCAGGCCGGCCTGCTCGCCTTTATCTGAGCTCACTGCTTCCTTATGTTCCTCTGCTGCTGCTGTGTGGAGGGAGGAATGCCTGTGTGTGGTACGGTGCGTCTGCATGTGTGAGTGTAATTATAGTTTGCAGCATCAATGCTTCCCCTCCTTCCACCTCCTGCCTCCTGCCTCCTCCTCCTCCTTCAACCCCCCATCCCTCACACAGGCCACAACACAGGCTTGTTGCTTATTCTCAAGGTCGGGCCAAACTAGCAGGGGCCTGTTTGTGAGATCAAATAATTAGCTTGTTTGTGAAAGTCATGTCAGCTCTTATTGTTTCCACAAAAAAAAAAAAAGCCACGTGCAAGTTGCTTTAATTAGGCATCATATTTCTTGATATCGAACCCCGTTTGTTTTCCCGATTCTGGCTGTTTAGACTGAAATATAGGAGCATATGGCAGGGAGCGGGCGAAATGGTAGTGCAACATCTGGGGCGCCGGATTTAAAGTCATGGCGTCAATCTCGAGTTCAAGGTGGTGTTGAAACAGAATGGATTTAATGTAACTGGAGTAATTTGGAGCAGAGGTGGATGCAAATTTAGGGAGGTGAATGTGGAAGAAGTGAGAAGCAGAAGGCAGAAGAGAGGTTTGTGGTTGTTAACAAAGACAAACGCCGTGTGAAGTAATTGGCTGCATGTGGACTGAAAGACTTGCCTTATAAACTGTTTTGGCAATATTTTTCATGATAAACAAGTGTAGTTCAGCGCTATGTCACAAGTCTGGATCTCACCTGAGTCACTGACCTTTGAGGTCGTGGCTGTGTTGAAAGGCTCATTATGAAGTCAGATTGGATGTTTGGAGATCTGCTGGTTTAGGATTAAAGGACTATTTTGACCTTTTTTTGATAAATAAGCTTGTTTGCTCTCTTGCCGAGAGTTAGACGAGAAGATTGATACCACTCATGAACCAGTTTGCTGAATATGAAGCTAGCAAGTTAGCCTAGCTTAGCATAAAGACTAGCAAAAGCTCCCAGGCAAGCTTACACTACAGGAAGTCGGCACATGACCCCCGTAACAGTACAACTTGTCATTTTTATACTACTGTTTTTGTGCTGATTAAACAAATGAGTCTTTGTGCTAAGATAAGCTAATCGGCTACTGGCTAGCTTCCTATTTAGCAGACTGAGTGGAATCAAACTTCTCATTTAACTCGGCACAATTCAGAATAAGTGTGTTCAATGTATGCCACATACAAGTGGAGCTCAGTTGCTGGTTCGTTGGTTATTTCTAAATTTGTACTTGACAGACAGGGGTGTGAATATAGAAAATGGGGCCTGTGGGCTGGGGGTTCCCATAAAAAAACGGAGATCCTTCGATAATATGTTGGGCAGCGAGCGCTGAGAGTGATTCAGAAACATACCTGTGTTTCAAAGACCTAATAAATGATCAGTCTTATTTTCTTTGCTGTTTTTGTCATATACATATATGCAATGATTGCTGGGAAATATATGTATATGTTGATGTCCAATGTCAAGTCTCTGGAGACTGTAGCTGGAGCCCAACATAATAGCTTGCACTGAGGCTGGTTGTAACTCTGTGGACGGATGTCAAAGTGACACGGTGGTCTCGATTCATGTGCGCTGCTTGGAAAAAAAAAATGTTATCTACAGGTTGTTTTTGATTTATTTGTGCAGGTTGTGAAATATTTGTCTCTTACATTTTTGCCGTCTCTCTAATAAAAAGGAGATGAATGGAATTTTTTTGGTGTTTGCAGCATTGAAAAGTTCTTTATTTAAAATTAAAACAGCTTCTCCTGTTACCCTGGAGCAGTGAGTTTTTTTTAATCATCCAGGGAACAGAGGCTTTGTGGAAATTCATGTTACTAATGATTTTTTTTTTTTTAGAAATCAAAATTTTCAATGCTGTGAGGACCAGAAATGAAATTCCTTTTGCTTCTGTTATATTGGGGGTGGAGGCAGAAATCATAGAGACAAATCTCTTCAAAGCTGGACACAGAAATACACAAATATCTGCAGAGCTACATTCTACCACAGGTGAATGACTGAACCGAGCCTTTAAACCTCAGCCATGAATCCTGGTTGTGACAAACAGCATTCAGAGACTTGTAAATAACACGTTAGAGGCGTAGATGCGAACATACCTGGAGACAAATCATGCCAAAAACCTCTCAGAGGTATCAACGTGTCAGTCATCGTTAGAGGTTAGGTGGAGAATATTTGTAAATCTGGAGTGTGTGCTGGAGATTTTCTGTGAAAGCAAAGAATTTTGTCTGTTTTCTGACATTAATATGTCAGTTCCTGCTGCGGGACTTTGATGTGTTGAGAAAGTTGAACATTTTTAGACGTCAGTCATGAATGAAGCTCGAGAGAAAGGAAGTTGGGGTTTCAATAGATGGTTGGTTAGACCACTGATTCAGTCCCAACTGAAATAACTGAACAACTATAAGACTAGTTACATTTTCTCACATTCATGGTTAATAGAGAATGAACCCTACAGACTTTGGTGATTTCCTGGTGTTATTTTTAGTGCAAGACTATAGTAACTATTGCTGCTGCTTGGTATATATATATATATGTAGATATTATAAAAGGATAGAATGGTCTTAACCGTGATCTTCGTGATGATTAGCAGGCATAATGAGAACTATTTTGTGATGCTGCATGACTGATATCACTATAAAGATGAAAATATTTGGGATGGACATTTTTAGACATCTTCAGATTCGAGTACTTGCAAAAAAGAAAGAATGTGGTCCAAAATAAACACCAGTCCTACCTTTTTGTGCCACACAGGCTGCAGAGATTAGCCGACATGAAGACAAACTATATCTGCAGACATTAAAATGTTGCAGTAGTTTTAAATTATCTCATAGTTTGTGGCTGGTTTACCGTAGAGTAAGCAGCGCTAAGCGGTTAACTTCGTCTTGCACTTCGCAGATCATCCGTCAATTTCACCGAACTTTCCTCGTTCATCTTTTCCGTTGTTGTTCGCCGTGATGGTAGCTCGTACTTCGGGTTTTAACGGGAGCACATCTCCAGTCAGCGTTTAATAAATTGTAATCCCCTCTGACCTGGTAGCATCGCAACAACACTGCTAAGATGGAACCAGCAGAGCGAGCGAGAGCTCTTGCTGTTTTCTCCTTGTGCTTCACCTGCAAATGGTTAATCATTGAACTGGTTGTTCTACGATACACAACTAATCTAATATATATATATTTTTTGAAATATTTCGTAAAGACTTCGAAACGTTAGAGGAGTTACGTGTGATCTGCAGGTGAACATGCGCAGATCTAAACGCGGGAACGAATACTGGCGTCCAAATGAGTACTCGGGTACTCACGCCCATCACCAGACGCCTGATCCAACACTGTAACTGTGGATAAACGCACGGTATCAATGCTAGAAGCAGCACGACGTGGACGAAACTGGAGAGCGAGGTGTAATTAAAGGGGATGCAATGATTTGGGATGGAAAATGCAGCAACAATAATGGACTTTGATTAATTGTTTGGCGAATATCTTGCCAATGAATTCATCTTTTAGTCATTTTTCAAGCAAAAACAGCTGAACACAGTCTGGTTCCAGCTCCTCTAATGTGAGGATTTGCTGTTTTTCTACTGTAAACTGAGCATCTTTGAGTTTTGGACTGCTGGTCGAACAAAACAAGCAACACAGAGATGTCACATTTACAAAATTGTGATATTCTTGCACCATTTTCTTAGATTTATAGACCAAACAATTAATCGATCGATCAGGGAAAACAATTGTCTGGTTCATTCATAATGAAAATAATCATTAGTTGCAGTCCTGTTGGGAATAATGGAGCGTGATGTGTGTAGCTCAGGAGGTTAGAGAGGAGAGGGATGTTGCTGGAAGCTGCATCAGACGTGACGGAGGTGGTGCAGACGACAGGACCTGGCAGCGGGCTGCGGGGAGGCTGGAATCTCATTTCGGAGTTCCTCATCCAAATCGAGAAGTTTCAGCAGGGGAATCCATCGAGGTGCACGCATGGCTGCGAGCTGAATGAGTGAGGGAGATGAATGCAGTGTGTAAAAGGCGAGAGAACTGAGGTGGAGAGGTGTGGAGTTGTTTATACACTCAAATGAGGCTGTTGGAGACCGGTTGGGTGGAAATTGGACATGATCAATTTCACCACTTAGGTAGAGGTGGAGGTGCGGGTAAAATCGTGCGCCGCTGTGGGGAGCTGAATGTTTTTGTGTATATTTAAAGTCTTATGATTGAAAGTCTAACCGTGTGTTCTCCTGTCCCCTCCACAGAATACCAAGGCGACTATTACGGACCAGGAAGCAACTACGACTTCTTCCCCCACGGCCCTCCGTCTTCGCAGGCTCAGTCTCCAGCCGAGTCCCCTTACATTTTGGGCTCCGGACCAGGAGCAATGGAGGGATCGGGCCACCATCCATCAGACGACCAAAGGTTCACGGACATGATCTCCCATGCGGAAACCCCCAGTCCGGAGCCGGGCTTACCGAGCTCCCTGCAGCCCGTCCCGGGGGACGCTTACGGGGGCGGACCGAGTCCTCCTTTCTCCTTGGCTAGTAACTCCAGCTACAGCGCTCCTATGTCCCACCAAGGCCAGGAGATGGGAGAAACCACCGCCTGGTAAAGGACAAACCAATTTTGGGTTGGGGGGGAGGAGGAGGACCATTCCTGGGCTGAATGTCCAGCCTAGTTCATTCAGGAGATGAAAAAAGAAAAGAGCAAGAAGTACGGCTGAAATTTTTTGAAAATCACGGACTGATCTGACAAACTGATGGAACCATGGAATCAAGACTGGGACAGCCTGCTGGAAAGAGTTAATATTCGCTGCCTGGTAGACACTCCAAAGCATATCCCTTCCTGGATTATTGGACTTGAATTATTTAACAACAAAAAAATGTTGCGATTCCACCCAGCAAAAATGCTTCTCGCCTTCCCCTTGATGTTAACGAAGGTATCTTCTAATGCTCTAAGAGCACGTTAGAGAGAAACGCCAAAGGGGACATCTTTAATTTCTCACCACATTTTTTCCCTTTTTGTTCCTTTAAAGCATTTTTTCATTCAGTCTTTGTCGCTAACACACTCTACCCTCAATATTAAAAATCCCAGGTTTTAATACATGCTTTAAGGTTCATATACGAACACGTACGTGTTTTTTTTTTTTTTTTTTGGTCAAAGAAACGCTGCTTTAAAAACACTCAATCAAAACACCTCTGGAGCTGACTTTCTCCAACACACACGCACACACAGTCACACACGTCTCAGCTATAAATCCTTTAATGCACAAAATGTGTTCTTGATCATAGCTCTAAAGAAGGATGTCTATACCATTATTCAAAACACGTACACAATTATACAGACACTTGCACACACACACACACACACACACACAGAAATCTCACACCCATGCAGCCGGCCCTGATAGTTCTGCTCTGCAGACTGCTTCACCTGACCTTCCTTTTGTTACTGTCCCTTTTAAAAAAAAAAAAAAAAAAACATGTTTTAATGGAAATGATTTTCAAAAGAACATTGAACCCATAATGGAGAATCTCCTTCAACAGCTGAGGTCTCCTTCCTCTAAAGAGAGAAAACAAAAGAGGGGGCAGACAACATCTGTGACATTACCACTGTCTGCTCTGAAGCACTCATTGCCATCTAGTGGCCTTAAAACACACAGAATTAAAAAACAAACTCAAAGCAGTCCGGCTGTGTGTGTGTGTGTGTGTGTGTGTGTGTGTGTGTGTGTGTGTGTGTGTGTGTGTGTGTGCGTGTGTGTGTACAACTTTGCACTGGACAATTTTTTTTTGTTCCCCTTTAATCTAAATAAATCTACAGTTTCAGGGGGGTTAAATGGCATCAGGACTCCCGATTTCAAAAAGTCAGACGACGTTCTCCGTTATTTCACGTCAATTTCGTGTTTACTCTTTCGGCTCTGTTGCATCACACACACACACACACACACACACACACACACACAGGACACACACGACACATTTCCCACTTAAACTGTCTGAGTTCACTTGAAATTTTACTTTATTTTTTATTTTTCCGTTGAGATCTTTTCCTTTTGAACATTGTATAAGATCTAGAGAGAATGTGTCTTATTTCTGATGTATTGAGATATTCTTGGATACAAAAGTGAATGTGTGTGTATGTGTGTGTGTGTTTGGATGCTTGGAGGTGTGTGTGCGTGAGTGTGTGTGTGTGTGTGTGTGTGTGTGTGTGCATTTAAGGGGAGGGGAAAAAGGGGTAAGGCTGTATTATTTCTATGTAAATAGCACTGGTAATAAAACCTTCTCTTACAACTTGAAGAACTGGTTTTCTTCTTAAACCGTCATCTATTGTCTTCAGATCGTCATCATGGGAAGTAATTAAGTACATTTACTTGTAGAAAAATGATACTTTATTTTCACATTACAAGGAAAATATTGCTTTCTTTCTACACCACTACGTTTATATGCTCTAGATTCGTACTCGCAGATTGAGATTTTAAAAACCAAAACACATAATGAGCTCATAAAATATGATGCATTGTCATTTTAATTAGCTCCATCTCATCTAGCTACAACATTTTAATGCCCGGCTCTCTAATAAGGCGAGTTTATGCATTGTAAACTACAGTTATGGCTTCAGAAATATTTATGAAATCACTTGTTGTGGTTTTATAGACTAATTATGGAGCGTTTATTTAGATTTTTTAGGAACAGCCGCGCGTGCATCGCGTCCTCTTTTTGTAAGAATCCGTTCCACATGCAGTAATAAGTATTTTATTTCACTACACGTGTTAAATGTGAACTTAAATCTGCATTCATTCATGTTTTTTTGGTGCAACAAGCTAAAAAAACTCAAAGTTAAGACATTGGTATAGCTCATGAAGTTGGAATGGTGACCGTGCTAGTTGCCTGTACACATCCAGCGTTCATTATGGGTCACGCTGGCTAATACATGTCCTGTTTTTAGCTCCACGCCGACGCCGATGTGAATATTTGGCTCTTTAGCGGCTAAACTCTGCACCAGCAAGCTGCTAACTTTGTCGGTCAGCTGTTTTGTGCCTGTCTGAGCTAAAACCAGCTTCCTGCTGCAATGAGAGCACGGAGAGTGAACCTAAAACAGTCAAGTAGTGGCTCCAAAACCAAAACAATGAGCTAAAAGCGCTAAAAGACTGTAGAGATGAGGGGAAATGAGGAGTCTGGTGATAATTCTCTGAGGGCTCCTCACCACTTTGACATTAGACACAGTCATTTGATCGATTATTAATATAAAAACATTGATTAGAGCTTCTTTAAGTTACATTCTAAATCTGTGTGTTACTGTAGCGTTAGCTGTTCTTTCCCTTTAAGGCTGCAGACAGAAGTGGAGTCAGGGCGTCCCTGCAGGACCAGAAATTCCCTCCTTGCATGAATCTGACTTCAGACCAGCGCCTTTGGGCAACCCCCCGTCCCTCACCGAGTCCCTCTGACCCCTCCCCTCCCACCTCCTCATCCCCTTATCCTCCTCTTTATCCCCTCCTCTGGCTCCACATCCCCTCCTCTCTCTCTCGCTGTGGGGCCAGGTGGGCAGACGGTGGCCCAGGTCTGCAGTAATTTTCCCCCTGACTGGTTTTAATGTAAAGGGTAATGTGAGAGGAGACAGGCACACACACACACACACACACACACACACACACACACAGATGCACACATACTGAGGCGGATGTGGTCCTCAGCATCTACCAGTCCATTACCAAGGAGCTCTACATCCTCTTTATTTATTTCTTCTTTGCTTCTGTTTACTCTCTGGAGTATTTTCCTCAACTCGGGTTTTTATTACTCCATCTCCTCAGCTACACACTCTTCTTCAGCTGCACACACACAAACACACACACACACACACACACACACATGCACAGAAACTTGGTCTTGGACTTGGAGCACGCGGTAAACCTCCACGAAAAAAAAAAAAAACACCCTGAGTAACCTTCACCTTCCTTTCACCCAGTAGCATCTGGTTATCACTCTCACACACACGCATAAAGGTGCACACTCACACTTGAATCACACACGCACACACACAGACACACACACACACACACACACACAAAAGTCCCATTAACATCAGTACTTTTGTAATGGATGTGTTTGTGGTGCTGCTGTGGGAGAGAGGAGAGACCTGGAGTAGCTGTTATAAATCACTCGCTTGTTCCCCCTCCCCCCCTTAACACACACACACACACACACACAGACACACACACACACACACACACACACACAGACACACACATAGGCCCTCTGTTGGCATCACTACATGGGGCTCCCATTCACTAACTCTGCAAACACACACTCTCCCTTTCTCTATCACACACACATACATACGTGCACAGCCGTTTTCTCCCCCCCCGCCACCACCCACCACTCCCACCCTCTTTACCGCCTGGGGTGGGGAAATCCTATTACCCTATGAAGAGGAGGAACACATCATTAATTACACTCACATACTCTTTTACACACACACAAACATGTCTATACGCCAGGTTCAATTGCAACACACACACACACACACGCACACACACTTAGAGTAGATGCCAGCTCCTCGTTCTCACACAAAACTCTTATTTTCAGCTGCATCACGCTGCAATATTTTTGTATATTTCTCTGTCAGCTGCACCTTGACAGGTGACATTAGGGCTGAGATGGTTTATCTGATCACACACACACACACACACACACACACACACAAAGAAAGACAGAGCTCTGCTTGAGCGAAGGAATATGTCAGAATGTGTGAGGGGAGCAAAGTTACGATCGCCGAGAGAGATTTCAGGCAACATGGACAGGCAGATCAGGGACTGTCAGAGTGTCACCCTCAGATTTATCCGGAGCCTCAACAGCCTTTTCAAGGTTTACTAGATAGATGGATGCCATAAAGTGATACATGCGCACTATAAAATGAACAGAGGGGGAAGTAAGCCATGCATAGCCGGCCTGTCAGCGACTGTTTATGCACCCAGGTGGGCACCTTTTGGACACATTAAGTCATGGCTGTGCAAGCAAAAATAGAACAAAACAAGCAGCTTCACTTCAGTGAGGAGAGAACGGGGTTTTGATGATCCTGAACAATGAGGTGCATCATTTATTACATATGGAAATTCATATTTATCTTTATTTTGATTTTTAGGCTACAAAAGAACACATTTAAATAAATAAACAGTTAAAACAGCTAAAAAATGGTGAGTAAACGTCAAAAAACGACTAAAGGAATGAGCTTATGTCCACTTATATTATTGTCTGTTTAATTTGTACAAGCTGCACTGCATATATAGTATCATATATACATGCTTACACATGCACGCACACATATGTCTTCTGGTACGCTGTATAAAAGCATCATATCTGCAGGATTCGTCACATGCACAGAGGGGTGTGATGGGATATGAAACAATCACCTTCTATTTGTTTATTACATTATTTTTTAACTTTATTTTGCATGAGTGAATTACACAAATTTAAGGCGACTTAATCTGTGAGACTGATCCATAAGAAGTGCAGTTAATAGACAAAACATGACATATATTTCAGGATAATAGAATATTATAGATGATTTATTATTGAGCGTAACGTGATGAAAATATGTAAAAGGATAAACGTCCGGTCATGATACCAAAGAGATCACTTTGAAGTTAAAAATAAGGGTTAATACTACATAGATATGTCAGTGTTTGAATCTATTCTAATTAAATTTGACTTAAAGCTTTTTAATTGTGACATCATTTTCAAAAACAGTAAATCTCCGTACAGCCTGCCAACCTGAAAACAGGAAATGTGACAGTTTTTGTCTGAAATAAGACAAAAGAGAAGAGCAGTGTTTCAAAATATGAGCTGAGCCGCCCACTGACACACAGCCACAGCGCCATCAAGTGGATTCAGACCGCCGCTGCACACACACACACACACACACACACACACACACACACGTCTTTACAGTATATGGAAACAAGACAATAACGAGAGCTGAGAGATCTGTATTTAGCTGCAATAAAGAGATCCAAGTTGAAGTACCTTTTATTTTTTTCATCCGGCATAGTCAAATCATTTATTAAGAACGCCAAGGCCAGGAGGATGAAAATATAAAAACAAATTATAAAATATAATAAAACAAGCACGAGAGCCACAGTGCCAGAACTTTGTGTGAATGGCTCGTTTAAAAGAAAAGAATCATTTGAAATTTGAAGCCTGAGATATTTTCTTTGTCGTTGAATAGGTTACCTGCAGCGTTTTGTCTCCAGCGCAGAGTAAAAAGTTTTGTCTCTCTAATATTCACATGTTGTAGCTATAATCTAAGTGGAAAGAATACAGCCGAGGGTGATGGTCAGAGTCTGTCGGAGAATTTAAAATAGGTGTCAGGATGTAGGCAGATAATGGAGCGATAATACTGAATGGGATTTTCTTTAATGGATTATTATCAGCTATAAAAAAGACGTGAGCATACAAATATCAGTTTTTGTATCAATATTATGTATAAGTATGAGCTCACATCTCACAGGTGCTTTATCCATTTACATTTAGTTATTTAGCAGACGCTTTTATCCAGAGCGACTTAGAGAAAAGGGAACAATCAAGGTACAGTGCGATAAGAAGCGTTAGTACAGCAATAAGTGCCAGTGACGATTCTTTAAGGTGTAGATTTGTCGTGTAGTGCTAGGAGAGGAGGTCCTCTCTGAAGAGCTGGAGGTCTTCAGGAGTTTTTTAAAGGCAGAGAGGGACGGCCCTGATCTGGTAGGAACTGGGAGTGCGTTCCACCGACGGGGAACAACAGACGAGAAGAGTTTTCATTAAGAGAGGGAGAGCCGCAATCTGCAACTTCACCGCTAAAGGGTGCCACTAAATCCTACACACTGGACCTTTAATAGATGGCTCTTAACTATTTATTGGGTTCATGTTTTTTGCCATGGGTCCCAATTTCAATCAGAGCAGGTAGGGTCCCTCTGTCTGTCGTTTTGAAGGATTTCTTCGTGTGCTGATTTAACACATTGTGCAAATGACACTTTACACTTTGTTTATTTATATTAAAAACTGTTGTTTTATCGTGGAAAAGTTTCACAGCTTTGCTTTAAATGAAAATATCTGAGCTGTTCAGAGGGGAACTGTTGGAACAATACATGATGGAGAACTACAGCTAGGTGAACATAGCAGCTGAACATTGTGAGTGTGTAGTTCTCAGAGGAACTAGTTTCATCTTCAGCTAGAAAAACTACTTTAATTTAAGAAGAAAATGTTAGAGTGCTTTCTTTAAGTCTGAAATGTAAAGTATCTGAAAGCTGAAACTCTGTGTGTGGAAGTGAAGTGAAGTGAAGTGAAGTGAAGTGAAGTGAAGTGAAGTGTATTTTGGCCAATATTCGGCCTAACTTCCTTTCTATCTCTCTAATAAATACCCTGCTGTGGCAGGGTCTATCCATGAGGAGGAAGTTGGAGTGAGATTAGAGGGCCACAACAGCTCTATGACTTCTTGGTCCACTGAGTTGGCACATGCTACAGAACATCATTTCCTCTTGAACCTGGTAAAACAGGAGGTGGGTAAAACTGTAAATGTCAGGCTAAACTTGAACGTGATCCAGCTCGGCGTCTGTGCCTTTCCATTGTGCTGCACTTAGATGCACAGTTGCCCACATTATACGAGGAGGGGGCGACTTCGCAGGTGGAGAATGCATGAACAAATATTAACGCTATGTTAGTGCATTTGCGCACAGGGTCTTATAGACTGTGGCACCTTTGTTGTGGTCTTTCTTCATAGCAAACAGCAGACGTACAAGTGGTCTGACACTGTCTGACACTAGATTCAAATGAAAAGAGGAAAAAAAAAAAGAGGCTTTTCAACCACTTCCTCAAACAGTTTCAAAAAGTTTATCTCGATAGGATTGTGAAATATTCTACAAACAACACAGATATTTTTTAAATTTTATGATGAAACACCTTCAGTTAAATAATGATACTAATAGTTTTACAGCAAAACACTGTTATGTTACAATTTGTTCTGAATTTTTATGATCAAACACCTTTAATTAAGTTGTGATATTTATAGTTTTACAGAGAAACACGTTTCTTATTATTTTGCAGATTTTCATTGAATTATTACAAAATACACCTTCAATACAGTAATGATTGTAATAGCTCTACAGGCAGGTTTTCCACTGAACTATTATAATGTAATGTAATTTTTATTATAACGTACTTAACTTTAGAAAATAAGCTACATTCTGCTGGCTGCATGCGTGTCTCCTGCAGATGTGTCATTGTCTCACACTCCACCTGCCTCGAGAAAGTGTGAAGTGTAAATGAAAGTGATGAAAGTGTAACAGCAATTAACAGGCCTTGTTGTGTCCATTCATTTTCAGGGAACTGGGCCTTAAAAGTCCTTAAAAAAGTCCTTGAATTTTTATGTTTCAGGAGGTGTGGGAACCCTGCAAACAGGGATGTCAGGTGTTTTAACATCTGAATGGCAGAGATCGATGACAAAGTCGAGCTGCGAGGTTCATTCGAAAAAGTGTCACTGGGTGCCCAAAAGCTTCTTTTCAGGCAGAGACGTCATCCTCTTGAGGAACAGCCAGGCGGGTCAGTGGAAGCTTTTCTTTGGCTGACTTTAAAGGTGCAGCTAATGGGTCCAAAATCCAGCTCCATGCACATCCTGAGCTGCTAATGGTTCACATTTGCATATCTAAAACCAAAACAGCCGAAGCACAACAACAAAAACTGGTTTTGTATTACCCTGGAAAGACAAACACAGACGTCAAACTCAGCAGGCTCTATCAGTCATATTATACGTGTTGTGTCTTTGCGTTCCTCCTCACAATGGACATTAGCATTTACTCTTGTGCTCGATGCAGAGCAATGCAGCTCAGATAGAAACTTGACACTTGTGAGACACGTGGTTAGAGAGAGGCCAACGTGAGCTATTTAAGACCTTTGGCATGGCTCACTCTGCACACCCCTTTTGCTTTCGCACGGACCACAGAAGCTTAGTTAAAGTTCATCGCTAAGTCCTTGACTGACAAACAGCTTGGCAGACATCATTCTTTCAGACAGACACAGCGCATGTTTCGAACACTTGGCTAAAATCGAATTGTGATACAAAAGCTGCTGATGTTGGTGTGAAGTACAAGACAGGAAGTGGAGACCACAGTTGTGTGAATTATCTTGACACGAAATAAACAGGATGAGAAAAAGTACACAGTGGAAACAGGCACAGCGAAAAGTTCAACACCAAAAACATTTTGCCATCCAGAAGCTCCACGATGAGGACTACCATATGTTAGGAAAGCTTAAATGAGCAGCGGAAGTTACGCAACCTTTTCCTGGAAATAGGAGAAATAGGACGCTTGTTGTTAAAGACATGAAAGAGAATGACAAGTTGTTGTATTTGAGACCTAATTTCACTTCCACACTTTCACATGTGGCTTTAGCAGTTAACAGGGTTCCTGTGATTATGTGAGAGATGTCAAGCTGTCAGTGTCAAGTGCTGCCTGTAAAGCAGTGATGTCAAAAAGTCTACTACTAAGAACTCAAATCAATTCATATTTTACGTGTATCTCAATGCCATAATTTAAAAAATATAGTCTTTGTTAGTAGTAAATCCAAAAACAGAAACATGCAAATGACATGTCACCGACAAATGTGACCACTGCTTTCAGTTTTAAGTCATGGAGAGTGTACTGTGTGACTGAAGCTGTGAGAAAAAGTAGATCTGTGGTTTCAGGAGAGGAAGTGTTGATGATTTTTGGAAGGTGCAGATTCAAAGCTACTGCTAACATCGAAAAGTTTTAAAGTTTCGTTTAAAAACCAGGAGTGTGGAGTTTGTTCAAATCGTCTTCAGTATAGTGGTGGGCAGATCAATCTAAAATATCAACAGTATCGATACCAACGTTGGTATCGGTATTGAACACTTGCGTGATGATGAGATCAATACTTAAGTTTCAGTTTCTCTTCTCTACACTCAACTCCTGTTGTGTAACTGTAAAGTGTAATTGTTCATCATGTATGTATGTATCATGTATTTGCATATTGATGATGCATTCACTTCATAAATTACGATGTATTGCTCTCCCCTACACAAAAGTATCAGTATCGGTATTGGCAATACTGGCCCTGTATTTACTTGCCGTTGGATCGATAACAAATTTTGCAGTATCGCACGCTCTTACTCCAGTAAGGATGCAGCTTGAGCTCGGCCTGCACACTCGTATATATCTCTTATTTGTTTGTAACAATATTTTCAAAAGTTCTTTTTAAAGTTCTCACCCTCAACTGCCACCACATGAACTGATAAATGGCTTCCTTTGAGGCTACGGTTGGTTTCTTAAGTGAGATAACCACTAAGATAAGTTCAGACTGGGAGCTCAGAGCACCGGGGAAGTGTTTCATCCCACATCACATGGAGGAGGAAGGGCCTCTGCGTGTTGCAAAATGGCACGCAGTTAATAAAAAACAAACCCCACCACGTAGAACTGCTGATGGTCAATGATATAATTAGCTTGAACTTACACACAACTGGTGCAACAGGCTGCTGCTCACAACAGAAAGCGTCAAAGCAGAACTTGTCTGTGTCTCTTTGCAGCATGTGGTTGTAAAATCTTTTTGACGTAGTGATCACTCACAGGGGTAGTTGATAAACGGCTGTGGTTGGACTAGTGCTGGTTAGTCACAGCAGCTGTCTGAGCTTTGTTCTATTTTCTCTGGACTGTTTACTGCACCCTGACATTTGGTACTTAGAGTTATACATTGTTTTATTTAATAAAGAGTTAATAAAGGAGAGGAAAAAGGCAATCAAGTGGAATCTGTATTTCAGTAAACGTACTTAAAGGTCAGTAAATACTAAATACAGAGTTGTAAAGGTAACTGTCGAGGACTGAACAGTGCCATGCCATCGTTCTGACGGCTTATTGAAACCCCAATAGTCCAAAAAAAGGTCCCATTGAACCAAAAGTCCATCTGTAAGACACCCTGTTATTCCAAAAAAACAAACAGCCATTGCCCTGAAGGCCCATTTTTCTCTGTTATCACCACCTTACATATGAAACAACCCCTCTGTGCTCCTATCAATTACCCTGTCAACCCTCAAAGTGTTAGCTCATGTAACTATACTTACTTTTTTAAAACATAACCAAGTCATTTTGATGCTAAACCAGACTAAAGAGAATGCAAACACTCCACATTAACCCACATCCTGAGGCGTCTGGTTTGGCAGTCCTGCTTCCTGTTGGAGTTCTTCTTAGGGACTCTTCTGTTTAACTTCCTAATAATATATTTTTACAGCCTTTTTCTGTGCTTCCTGTCTATTGTTCTTCAAATCTTCAAGTTTTTCCTCCACCTTGGTTTTTTGGCACCTCACTACTCCTGTAGAAACCATTCAAACATCACAACGTTCGGCTCATTTAGGACATGATGGCTATTATTTTACTCATTCGTACCATTCATACTTTCTAAAATATTCATCTTTTTCCACGTTCAAAATTTGACATTAAAATGAATGGCAAAGATTTGAAATCTTTCTACAAAACCTTCAACACTTTCAACTTCCACTACCTCTACGTGCTTTTAGCTACAGACTTCATTCAAACTTTAAACTGTGCACAAGACTTTTGACTTTAGACTTTGTACTATTAAATTTGTATTCCACTTTTAAAAATCTTTTACGGTTTTTGAATTAGTACAGTTTAACTTTGATGATTTGTTTTTACTTGTACTGTTTTCCACAGGAAATGCAGTTTTCTAGTTAGTTACTTCTCTTGTATTTAGTCCATGTGTGTTCCCTCGTTCACTTGTCATGTCTTCTGTATTTCTTCCCCAGTCCTGTGTTCTTCGGATTTCGTGCTTCTCCCCGTGTTCCTGCTCCTTTCTAAGATCTGGATTTTTCTTTGTTGGACTTGGACTCAGTTTGTTTTGGCCTGGACTCCTTCACCACGTTCTGATATTTTCTGTTTGCCTACGTGTTTAGTAAGTTATTAAATTACATTAAAATGACCTGATGATCTGCATTTCCTGAAATGAACCATAACCATAAGAGATAAATGACACAGGGATACAGGATAAGAACTTGGTAATTGTGTTGTATGTGTTTTGTTTCCAACAGTAGTAAGTTTGGCAAATTATATCAACTGACAGACCAACACCTGAACATGGAAAACACCTGTCACTACTGCTGCTGTCCACAGGTGTAGTGTTCTCACACCACCTACTTCACTCACACAAACACAAACTAGAACGTCCTGTAAAATTAATAATTCACTAGAAACTAACAACCCCCGTCAGGACTCCTACTTGTTCCACGACTAACGTGTCGAGGTGAGGAGGAAGCAGCGAAGCCAACGACACTCAGCATGTGACGCGGAGGCGTTAACAAACACCTCTGCGTGTAAGGTAATAGTTAGAGGTTGGATAGACTCCTGCCAAATTTATGGTAGTCAGGGGACACCGTCTAACATACGTAAGGAGAAGGTGCACAGTCGTCTGTATCTTCTTTCTGTCTGCAGTCAATCCTCACATGGAGTGCTAAAACATTTAAATGTTGTGCAGTGGGTATTGTTCAGCAGTAGCCATCACCCCTTCAGTCACCTTCATTTGTAGGACTGGACTGGAACGGGCATTTTGTCCTTGATAGCGCCACAGAAGGAAGTTGAAGTTAAAAGATTGAAGGCCCACTTCCTGTTTCCCTCATAATCTGCAATGCCAGACAGCCAGTGTTGGATTGTCTCTCTCTTACACATTTTTTAGGAGGTTATATTTAAAGCTGTTTTCCCCACTGTGCTGTATTGTTTGACCACAGCATAAAAATTCACATAGTGCACAAGATACCAATTAGTTTGCTTATGTTGTGGATTTCCTGTGAATGCTTACAAGAGAAGCAACACCTCCTGAAGTTTATTTGCAAGAAGTGACTCACTCTTGTGCAATCCTCCAGCCCTTATCATGTCTGGAATGTTACTCAACCCAGAAACATATTGTACTTTTATACAATTAGAAAAATAACAATGTGAAATTCATCGTGGCAACTTCACAGTTCTCAGGCAACCTGTCATCTCTCTTGTGTGCTGACACACCCATGTTTACAAATTATGCAAGCACTTGTGCAATGCAACCCACATTGAAAAGTCTGGAGACCAAACTAACAGAACAGAAGATACAGTGGATCAGTGTTCAGAGGCATGTTTTGTTTCAAGTCTCCACAGAGGAAACTTTTTGGAAGGTTCCTCATTTTCCGGCTATGACAAACGTTGTAACGTGCACGTACATCTGAGCAATTCAAGCAACGTGCACACCCAGACCTGTTTTGGACTTGCATTATGTTCTGATGAAGTGGAATTTATTCTCCCCCTCAACCCAACAGATTTTATGACCTTGCAACCAGTTTCAGTCCAATCTGAAAGTTATTTAAGGGCATGTGGATACTTAAAATATCCAGTGAATTTACACTGATGGTGGACTTTTTCAGGGTTTTTCTTTATTTTCTGTGGAAAACCAAGTTATTATTCAAAATTGCCTCCAGACCCCTGCCAGCAGTATGTCCTTATCTCAAAAATTGAGCCATGTCAGTCAAAATACACAAAGCTGGTACAGTGAAACTGCAAATGGTTCATTAAAACAAAGTATATTTTTATATGTCTGGAGTGGATATTTGAGCTCTGTTATTATTATCATTATTATTCCTCAGTCTGTGCTCCAATAAGAGTTGAGCAACCTTGGTCAACTTTCTTCTTCCAAGTCAAGTGGCAACTTCCGTGGCTGGGAAATGAAGCTAATGAGGAAGTGCTAAATTCCTTGAATGTCCAACTTCACAGCAGAAATAAACAAGTTCACAGCCTGGTACAAAAAACAGTTTTGGTCTCTGTAGCTAATTTCCCTGTTCATGACAACTGTACTGTACTGTACTGTACTGTGAAGAGCTGTTTTGACTGGCTAATCAGGAAAGTATTACATCGCACCAAAGCAACACGACCTAAATGACAGCTTACTGACTACCAACTTGTACTGGACAGAAACCGAATGCACAGCTGCTGTTTCTCTGACTGAGAAACAACTCAAATTTTATGACATATACGGTTCACTCCCACACATCTCCATTTCAAAACCTACTCGTAAACAGTGGAGAGATTTGGGTCCATTTGTTAATCGATGTGTGCGTGCCTCAGATTGGACTCCCATGCCAGAAAATGGTGCATGTTATTCTTAATCTCTGGGGGCATTTAAAAGACCACTGCAAACTAAGATACATTGTTTACGCTCTGTGTATCTTTTGGAAAAAGGTAATCCACATCACCTCACTGCATGCAGTCCCAGTGACATTTCCTCACTTTTGAATCAGGTTCCCCCTGAATTATGGGCAAACAGCAAATACGATGTCGGTCTGATAAAAAACTGTGAACCTGTTCAGATCACTGCAAAATCTGATTACAGACCTGTGGTGAAACAATATCCTTTGAAGAAGGAAGCCATTTATGGCAGCCGCCCAGTTTTTCACTCCCTACTAAAAGCAGGAGTTATTGTTCCCTGTGAGGACTCTCCAGTACAGACTCCTATTTTTCCTGTAAAGAAAATCAGACCTAAAGGCCAACCAGATGAATGGCGTTTTGTTCAAGACCTGCAAGCTGTTAATGCTGCAGTCTCTTCACCTGCTCCAAATGTTCCAAATCCTTACACAATCATCTCACAGGTTCCTGAGGGCTCTCAGTATTTCTCTGTGGTTGATTTGTCTAATGCGTTCTTCTCTGTTCTAGTTCATAAAGATTCGCAGTTCTGGTTTGCATTCCTGTTTGATGGTAAACGTTACACTTTCACTAGACTGTGTCAAGGCTTCACTTCCTCTCCGTCTCTCTACAATGCAGCCTTGTCCAGAAGCTTATCTACATTGTCTCTGTCTGAAGGTTCTGCTCTCTTACAGTATGTTGATGACCTACTTATCGCTTCTCCCACTAGGGAGCAGTGCGAGATGGACAATGTTGCCCTCCTGCAGCACCTGTGTCGGGAGGGACACAAAGCTAGCCTGAGTAAGCTACAGTTTGTACAGCAGGAGGTCACCTTTTTGGGTCACGTGTTAACCCCAAACGGCAAGTCTCTCTCTCCGGAACGCATATCTGCTATTGTCAACACACCTAAACCACTCACAAAGAAACAAGCTATGTCATTTTTAGGCATGTGTTCATATTGCAGACATTTCATTCCTAACTTCTCTGTGCTTGAACGTCCTTTAAGAGATGCCACACATGCTAGAGGCCTCACAGCCTCCTCCAAAATCACCTGGACACCTGAGGCTGAGACATCTTTTGTCAACTTGAAGAAAGCTCTACAGTCCGCTCCAACTTTAGGGGTTCCAAACCCTGATAAACCGTTCGTCCAGTGTGTGGACGAAAAGGAGGGATGTATGACAAGTGTTCTGTTACAAAAACATGGATCACATTTGAAACCTGTTGCTTATTTTTCATGTACTCTTGATCCTGTTGCTAAGGCTTTACCTCATTGTCTGAGGGCTGTAGCAGCAGCAGAACGAGCCGTTCTGGCCTCACGCGATTTTGTGGGTTTTTCAGAATTAACATTACTTCCACATGCAGTCTCAGCTCTCTTATCGGAACAGAAGACATCTCATCTTTCAGCAGCGAGGTGGCTCAGGTATCACACCACACTTCTTGACCTGCCACATGTCACAATCAAAAGATGCACTGTTTTAAATCCAGCAACTCTTTTGCCTCTCCCAACCGATGGAGAGCCACACAGCTGTGAAGCTGATGTTCAACAGATATGTACACCACGACCTGACCTCTCAGATACACCCCTGAACAACCCTGACCTAGTTTTCTATGTGGATGGGTCTGCATCAAGAGACCCAGACACAGGACAATGTCAGACTGGTTATGCTGTTGTTGATGATCATGGTGTTGTACAATCTTCTCCTCTGCCTTCTCATTACTCAGCACAGGCAGCAGAGCTGGTGGCCTTGACAGAAGCATGCAAATTGGCAGCAGGTAAAACAGTGACTGTCTACACCGACTCAAGGTATGCTTTTGGTGTCGTTCACGATTTTGGAGCCTTGTGGAAACACAGAAAATTTCTAAAATCTGATGGCAAACCAATTTTACATCATGATATCTGCTTTGTTAGAGGCTATTTTGCTTCCGAAACAGATCTCTGTCTGTAAATGTGCAGCACATACATCATCTGAAGATGTGATTTCCAGAGGACATGCTCAAGCAGATGCAGCTACCAAAGTAGCAGCTCGACTTCCTGTTAATGTCAAACATGAAACCACCACCCTATTGTCACATTGTGTTGCTTCTCTTTCTGATCTCAGCAGTTTTGTCACACCAGCAGGGAAGAAGTTGTGGACTCAGAATAACTGCTATCAGAAGGAGGGTGTGTGGTACGGACCAGAAGATAAACCATGTCTACTAAAGAAATTGTATCCATGCTTTGCCAAACTCTCACATGGGTTGGATCATGTCTCAAAAACAGGTATGTGTGCAGTCATTCAGGCTGATTGGTATACAAAAGGTTTTTCCACCTTTGCAGCAGATTTTTGCAGAAGTTGCATGATCTGTGCCAAAAATAACGTGGGCAAAACAAAACCACCGTCACAAACTGCGGCACACCCATCTACAATCAGACCATTCCAACATCTGATGATGGATTTCACTGGACTCAACCCAGCTAAAGGGAAGAAATATTGTCTAACTATGGTTGATATGTTTTCCAAATGGGTTGAAATGTTTCCGTCAAAACATGCCACTGCATCAGTTGTGGCAAAAGCATTACTCACAGAGATAATTCCTAGATGGGGAATTCCAGAGAAAATTTCATCAGACAATTGTGCCCATTTCGTGAACGAAGCCATGGCACAACTCTCTGAGTGTTTAGGTTTTGACCTCAAAACTCACTGTTCTTACTATCCACAAGCAGGTAGCGCCACTGAACGCCAAAATCAGACAATCAAGACAAAACTGAGCAAATGCTGCGAGGAAACAGGTTTGTCATGGCCTAAAGCACTGCCTATTGTTTTGATGTACATGAGAATGCGCAAGCGCGAGCGACTTAACCTGTCCCCTTTTGAGATCCTGTTTGCAGTCCCACCTCGAGTGGGAACAGATCCACCTGGACGTCAGATGGACAACACTCCAAGGAGGACCAACTGGTAACGTATTGCATATTCTTAACCAAATCTTTTTGTGACATTAGACAACAGGTTGCCAGTGCACAACCCTCAGCGGCCTCAGGTCCTCTACATGACATTAAGCCTGGAGATTTCGTGGTGAGAAAGAACTTCAGAAGAAAGTCTTGGAGACATCATCGCTGGTTAGGACCGTTCCAAGTCCTCCTAGTCACCCACACTGCTGTGAAAGTCGCAGAGTGTGCTACTTGGATTCACGCAACCCACTGCAGAAGAGTTCCACCCCCTGGGGGTACAACCACAATGACAGTAGGAGAATAATCACACACACATTCACACACATGGCCAGAAGAAGCTGACTTCAAACCCAGAAAATGAAAAGACCACGCCCATGGCATCCATTCAGACATCCAGGCCTCTGTGGCATCAGAGGAACTGTGAGCATAATCATACTGTTAATCCTTCTTTTCACAGGTCCCATTCAGTGATGGGAGACTCAGATCTCGACTCTCTTGATGACAATACAATTTTCTGAATGAAGTTGGTCAGTTTCTCATTATGATGATGTGTTTTGAATCCTCGTGAATTGACACATTTGATGTTGTTGAGAAATTGAATTTTTTTTATATCCTTTGCATATAGTGTGATTTTTATAATCAAAAGGAGGGAAATGTAATGGAAAATTTATATTACATGATTGTGTGTTCTTTTTTAACCATATATATCCATGAGTATCCATGAGATATCCATCCTCAGTAATATTCTGAAAAGTTTTTAAGTATAACACTGTGTGCCTTATAGTCTTGTTTGGTTTTACTCAGTACCTTGCACTTAGAAATCTTTATCTCATTTATGCAAGTTGTTTGTAGCAGTAGTTGTTTGATGTATAAACTTGACCTTGGTTCACACGGTCCAGCAAAGCTTGTTAGTGAGGTTTGATAGTGATGAACACATTCCATTGTAGCCACCTGCAACAGTTAGATAAGCAAACCATAATAATGACGAATAGTTCTTAGACGTGTATAAGAATCAGCGTGGGACTGCCCCACCCTGAACATTTTCTGCAGACTGTTGTGTGCATTTGTAGAACTGTTCCTCTTGCAAGAATAAAATGACAAAACCTTTAAGGACCAACTGATTGACTCAAGATCTTTATTTTGTATTGATGAGTGCTTTCCAGAATTTCAGCAACACTGGCACTACATTCACGCTGGTCTCAAAATGTCTTTAAAAGAAAAGATTAAAGCCTCTGAAATTGGCTGAATTTAGACTGAATGTCAGTAAAATCAATTTTTTTAATGCCGTGTTTTAATAAACACAGTTTTTGTCAGATATTGCATATTTTAGCAGGGTTGCAACTTCCAAAAGTTGGTAAAAAAAATTCCCTTCACTTTGAAAACCCAAGATGACGACATCAGATATATCGTCGACCAACACCAAGCAAGCAAAATCCCCTCCAAAAACAAAGATTCTCATGTTTGAGAAGCTTGAAAAATCACCAAAACATCAAATCAGTTATCAAAAACGTTGCAGATTAAAAGGTCCAGTGTGTAACATTTACGGGTATCTATAGACAGAAATGGAATATAATCTTCATAACTATGTTTTCAAGATGTTTATGTTACCTTATGTTACCTTAGCCTTTTATATCTACAGAGGGAGCGGGTCCTCTTCTACAGAGTCCGCCATGTTGAATCATGTTTCTACAGCAACCCACAAGGGACAAACCAAACACTGGCTCTACATATGCCCTTTCGCATTTTTCCTGCAAAAAAACGGCCACTGCAGTTTCTCCTTCATGCTTGAATCAGGTGGGAGAGGTGAGGGGTTTTCAGCTGGTTGCAATCTGAAAATTCACCACTAGATGGCACTTAATTCTACACACTGGACCTTTAATTTTCTGTTGATTGACTGATCAGTTAATCAACCAATCATTGCTGCTTCACAGTTTTCTAGTTAACCCTTACAAGTATTAGATGTCGTCGATTGAAATAACTTTTGCTTTTCCTCAAGCTTCTCCTCGAGGCACTGAATAAGAACCGGGTCCACTTTGGAGTCAAACTTGTTGGCGAACCAGTGACCATAATTGAGTAACCAACGCAATTCCGCTGCGCCATAAATACAAACACTGCGAATGTGTGTCCCCGTGCAAGGTGGGTATATGCTCCCCTCCAGGTAATGCCACTTCACCAGCCTGGTCTTACTCATCAGGTCAGTGATATCAGGCTGGTTTCTGGGCACCGCACCGGGTACACCTTCCAGTCGCACAAGTGTGGCCCAGAAGTGTTCATCTGGGGAGTAGGTGTCCTCAGACCAGGCCAGAAAATCCTTCACCACAACTGAGTGGCTCATGTACTCAACAAAGGCCCGCGATAAGACAAAGTAGGCATTGCCGGAGAACACCTCAATACCGTGAGGTGGCGGGGATTTTAACTGAGCAGTTCTCACTGGAAGTTTTTGATATTCAAAGCTGACCTCCTGCAGCTTGTGGTGAAAGGTGAACCTACCCCTCTTAACCTCAGTGGGTCGGCTTGTCTCCAGCATATTAGTTCCGTTTAACTTCTTCAGTTCTGACACCAGCTCGATGTTGGACTTGAGGGGGAAATCCTGACCACAGAGGTTGATGATATACTTCCACCTGACTTTTGACCTCAAAAGGTCTGACATGCAGTTAAGATCAGCTTTCAATCGACTGATGCTTGCATAAACGACGGACTCCCGCTTGGAGGCGATGAAGACGTTGGGTAAACAACGGGCTAACCCCTCCATGGCGGAGATGAACTGAGCTGAAGACTTCTGATCATAGTGGATGCAGTAGATGTTACTGGGCGAGTACAGCGCCTTGATGAGTCTCTCTACCATCCACGCAGATTTATGCACAACCATTGAATAAGCAAGAGGGAAGTCCTTCTCCTCCTCTGACACACAGACGTCATCATAACCTCTGGACTTGGTGAATAAAGGGCAGTCTGAGGTGAGGTTAACCAGACTTTCGTCCATGTCCTCCACAACTTGCTTCTGTCTGATGACCAGGGATTTACCCACCTCCACTGGGTCCATGTCATAGATGGCTGTACAGTTAATACTGTATCTGTGAACTGTCTGGGTGTCATTTAAAACCCTTGGGGGAGGTGACAAATCAGCGATGAAGTTGTATTTCAGGCTCAACAGCAGGAGACACAGAGCCAGCAATGACAGTAACGAATGCTTAAAGTTCCTTCTCGGTCTGAATAATGAACATCTTGTACTCATTCTGTGGTGAAAGAAGAGAAAGTGCACGGTGAGAGGGAACAGAAACTAAAACATAAAAGTTAACCTCACGTAACTGAGCACCACGTGTTTGGATTATAGACACATGTAGGTTCAAGAAAACAACATGCGATAAGGTAGCAACAATCTGGGAATTCTTACAGTATACGGGAAGTATTTTTAATTACCGTGCTCTGGAAAGAGACGCATGCAGGTCACAGGTGCTTAGCAGCTGAAACTGTTCTCCATGGGGACGTTACACATTGACATTATGTTTAGTTTTCTGGTTTGCTGAGTTTTGGATGAAGGTTAAGTTTCTTTTAGAAGAAACGTGTTCAGTTTGTGAGTCATATTTCAATTTTGTGCTGTGACTCTCACAGTGACTGTTTCTCCAGGACATGAAATCATTCATTCATGACATGGTGGTTTAGGTGGATTGTTTTTTTTAGCTTAGTTGGTATTAACTTACTGAAGGAAGCGGTTTAACTGTCATAACTAAAACTGTCATGAGATGTCAGCTTAGCCAGTAGATGAACTGTTTTTTTAAGTTAAGTCGTATTTACTTACTGTTGGAACTTTGCTGTACAGTAAGAAGGGTTCACTGTAACAACTTAAACTGTACACTCCACAGTTTGAGTACACATAAAGCTGATCCACCTCAGGCTTATTGAATCCTCTCTGAATAAACAGATCTACTTTCCAACATAGGTAACATATGCAGTATGCTATACAGCATATGTTAATACTAATAGTAGGCTACTAATAATTTGTATCTTGGACTTCTGTTTGTTTACAGTGTCCACCACAAATTTACCATGTAAAGTATCTTTTTAAAGAGCTACATATAATAAATGTAGTTTGCCTATCCTCCCCTCCAGTGGGGTAGATATTATCTCTCTCACACTTCACCCAGACACCTCAGCTCAGCTAAAAAAAAAATGCTGTTCTTATCGCAAGCATCTGTCAACTGTGGTTGCCAGAATTTGACCAAAATATAAACGGTACAGCTCCTTCTAATATTACAGTAAATAAGATAGTAGTACTGTTGGTTTCATGTTTAAGGTTGGCGTTTTACTCCATATTTTACCCTATAAATACAAGTTTTACTATATAATTGACATGAATGCTGTCTAAAATAAAGGTTTTACCATTATATGACAGTGTTTACTGTAAAATTAACAATCTGTCATTTCAAATTATATTTTATTCTGTATGAATTTCATTAAAATGCAGTATAAATAAAGGTTTTGCCATGAAATATGACAGTGGAATAAGCTTAGTTGAGAATATCTGCAATATCTTGTGAATCTTTTCAAGTTTCCGGATTGTTGCCCTCTTATTCTCCAACTTTACACTTTATTCCACATTTTAATTGGGATCAAACACATTCTTTACGCACAGACTTTACTGTATAATTAGTAAATGCACGCTCACCTTGCTCCATATGCGGGTGTCGGTCAGCCTTGCAAACCGTTTCACCAAGTCACACCCTTAAAGTTGTATAAAAAGGAGGAGGATTTTTTCATGCAGGCGTTTCTCTTTTTTACACAAAATGAGTCTATTTTAGAGAAACAAATAAACAGGAGAGGCAACTTACCGACGTCAGGGGAAATAAGAACATTTATATACATGTATCTTTCGTGCCGCTCCACTTTTTTACGCACGGCTGGCGCGGTGCCTGTTGACATTATCAGCTGGAGGCAGCTCCCAGTTAACTGCAGCACGAGACTGAAGTTTCCACATGGTTATCCAAAGATTTTTTTTAAAAAAGAGCACAAACAGCTACAACACGCTTTGAGTAACAGTCTGAGTCGCTGTGTCTCAGTAACTAGAGGACAACGGTGCGCTGTGACAACCCGGAAAGATAGAGGGAGGGGCCAAGATCCACGAATCACTGATAAAGGTTGTAAAAATGTTGTTGTTTTTTTTCCATTTCATATGTGAGATATGTGTTCATTAAAACACATACCGAAGACCTACATGTTGTGAGAGTTTAGTGATAACACAGTGAGGAGGCTGGAGCTGTGCACAAATTACATGTATCCGTGCAGCTGATTAAAGGGGATGAAATGAAAACCCCGTGGCTGGAGTCATCTGAACTCACTAAAAGAAGAAGAAGAAGAAGAGAGAGAGAAAGAGACTGTATGTGTTCATAGAAACTGAGGCTGTTTGCAAAAACTCACTTTTCTTGTCTTGCAAACTAGCATTCCTTTTACCGGTCTATCAGGTGAGACCATTTACTAACTGAAAACAATTGTTTTGTTGTGTAACTGACAGAGCAAAGGGAAATTATGTACAATTAAATTCCTTTCATGATTATAAGTCATAATCATGTCATATGAGAACTTCTAATAGAGAACAGAGGCAATAAACTGAATCTGAAAAGCAATGATGCAAAAATGAATTTATTTTAATGTTTTACTGAAGTGAAATTTAAAAGCAACATGACACTGCAGGTGTGAGGGCTGACTTGGCCGTTTTAACTTCAAACAGTCTCTGCTGACTCCAGTATCAACTCCAAGTAAAAAATAAATGTATTCTGGATTAACAGCGTTGAATCAATATCCTTCTTGTTTTGTTAAAATATTCCTCAGGTGAGTTTGGAGACAATGCAACGTTTGGTCTTAATTTGGGAAGTTCCATTTGGAGTTTGGCACAGAAAAGAAATGTAGATTTAAATCTTACATTTTATTTGTTTGAAACAGTTAAACATTTAGTAAAGACGTTTTTGAATTTAACAAAATTTACTCCAATCTACTGTAGTTTGCATTAGAAACAGGTAGGCTAAAAGATGGGTGAAACGGACGGTGTTCTTTCTGGAAGAGGATAAAATGCAGTTTTAAGCAGAAACAGTTATTTATTCTTAAAAAGCAATAAGTTTATTTCTCTGATGTCCGTATGATTGGCTTTCATTCAAAGCCAATATGAAGACAGGATTTTTACAAGCATAAGTCTATATAATTATGGTTATATATGGAAATTGTACCTGCAGGAAGTTAAGTCAGTGATACCGTAAGTTTCCAACAGGGAAGTACACCTGTACTGCTTTTCTGATAACTAACATAATGTGAAAGGTTTGGACTTCAAATTCATTGGAATTTATTGCCTTCTTTGAGGCAATAAATTAAAACATTGGTTGTTTTATTACAAGGTAGTATTGGCATTCACTTGATATTAAAACAGTCTGATAAAACAGATCCTGACAAAAGTCCACCTGAGTGACAGTAATGGTTAACAGATATATTGATGCTTTTAAAACCTGAGTACCTCAGGATATCCACACTTATTTTATTTTTTTAGTGCTTCTTCTTCTTATGATCGAGGTATGCGATCATATTATTTACATTTCACTTTGTTGATTATCACTTTTTTATCTCTGTTATTGATTTTTTCTCAGTGCTTCCTTCATGGTTGTGATTATCTGATTATGTGTCTTTGCATAGCGTTTAACAAGCTGTCAGTGTTAACAGAGACAGGTGATAACCAGTTTCGTGATACCTGTGGAGGTAGGGTTAGGGTGGAGGTTTGCTGCTAGACAAACTCTGAAATAATGAACTGGTGACGTGTGAAATGCAGCCAACAATACTGTTTGTGTATTTGGGTGACAGTGTGTTCACTCACTTCAGACCTTTAGCATTTCTTTACTCTGCTTCCTGTCTGCCTCTTTTACCTCAGCTGTTGTTTCTTGCCATACTTCCCTTAGGGCCTTTTTCAAGTTGAGTTGTGAAAACTATCACACACTATGGGGAAACTGGCTCTCAGACCGCCACAAAACAGGAAGACCAGGAGTTACCTCTGCTGCAGTCGTCCAGGTCATCTTTCTTTGAGTAGAGTTAAATTTGGGGCAAGTGGATGTTGTTCTGTGTTTCATTTCTTATCCAAGAGGCTTCTTCAGCACCTTCTTTGTAGACATTGTATGCAACATTTTGGGATAACCACCTTCTGAATGGGTCAGACGTGAAGAAGCCTTTTGGATGATAGATCTACAACCAAGTCAAGTTGCCCCAGATTTAACTCTTCTCAAATAACAGCACCTCAGATTGGAGCCCACATTCTTCACAGAGTTCAACTAGCAGACACATCTCAACAACAAAAAGGAGACTGTGTCAATCAGGCCTTCATGGTCGAATTGCTGCAAAGAAACCACAAGAAGAAGAAGAAGAAGAAGAAGAGAATTGCTTGCGCCAAGAAACACAAGGAATGGACATTAGACCAGTGGAAATCCAGACTTTGGTCTGATGAGTCCAGATTTGATATTTTTGGTCCCAATGCCGTGTCTTTGTGAGACGCAGAGAAGGTGAACAGACGGTGTCTACATGTGTGGTTCCCACTGTGAAGCATAGAGGAGGTGCGATGGCGGGGAGATGCTTTGCTGGTGACACTGTTGGTAATTTATTTTAAAAAATCAAGGCACACTTAACCGACATGGCTACCACAGCATTTGTATCTAGTTTGCTTAGGGGGACCTTCATTTGTTTTTCAACTGGACAATGAACCCCAAAACACACCCCCAGGCTATGTCAGGGATATTTGACCAAGAAGAATGCTGCATCACATGGTCTGACCACAGTCTGACCACAATCACCTCACCTAAACCCAATAAAGATGGCTTGGGATGAATTGGACCACAGGGCAAAGGAAAAGCAATTAAAAAGTGCTCAGCATATATGTAGGAACTCCTTCAAGACGGTTGGAATACCATTCAAGGTGACGACCTAATGAAGCTGATTTAGAGAGTGTGCAAAGCAAAGCAAATTTCACTTTGGAAAATAAAAATAGATAACTTCAATTCAATTTTATTTGCATAGCTTTATCAGAAGTTATCTTGTGACACTTTGCATATAGAGCAGGCCTTGGTCATCTGTACAAAGAATGCTTAGACGCACTTTATAATATTATTTACAGACCTAAGAGCCAACCCAAAACAAGTTTCATCATCATAATCCCATGTGTGTTATTTCATAGTTTTGATGCCTTCAGTGTTAATCTGCAATGACGAAAATAACAAAAATAAAGAAAAAACAGAGAAGGTGTGTCCAAACTTTCGACTGTCTCTGTATATATATATATATGTGTGTGTATAAAAACATATAAAACAAACATAAATAAAGAAATAAACGATTAAAATAGCCCAAATATCATTTTATTTTGAAAGTCGTCACATCTTCGTCAGCTTTGACCACGCCCCATGACGTACATTGAACTGACGTTTTAGTATGACGTCGGGATTTCCGCCTCGCCATCTTGGTTTCGTTGCATCAGGATGAAGCAGGTTAGCTAAGCGATTTCTGGAAAAGGGGGCTTTATAATGACGGAAAGGACCCTCTAACCGCGGAGAAACTTACATTTGGAAGTACGTGAATTTAATATTTATTATTAGACTATAAACTATAAGCCTGTTACAAGACTGGGGGTACTAAATGACCTTGATTGGCGGGCTTGTAAGAAGTCAGCGTCTCCCCCGGGGTGTTTCGGTCCAACGAGCGACCGTGTTAACTGGTGACCGTTACGACCGTTGTTGTCCTCGTGAATGTCTTTTTGTTTGTTGTTTATTCATTGACGTTACAGTATATAAAAAAAGAAAAAACACAGCTGATTTTTCTTTGTTTGCTTTCGTCTTGAACGGCTATCGTAGCTACGACGACCACAGATGCTTTCGGTAAAGGTCTCCGGTTAACACGGTCGCTCGCCAAACCGAAACACCGGGTGTGACAGCTAACGTAGCCAGTGGTAACCGATGCTAACAGCTTCGGTTACTGTTATAATGTGGCTAATGCTAAGATACTAATCGACAGTAACTGTAGTAACTGTCAGTATAGAACCATGAGCGACCATGTCATACACTTAGATATGTCTGATTTAATAAATGCTAATAGAATAACTGTAAAGCTTATCGTTTATGGTAGCTAATTAGCATAAGCTAATGTTATTTTACTGCTGTCAGCTAACAGTTAGCTTTGGCACTATAATCCAGAATTGTGGCAACATCTTCCATCTCACAATCTGTCCAGTTAACTGGTTCACATCTTGTCACGTTGACTGGGCATGATGGGATACATCCCTCCTCTTTTAATACAGGTTGCCCTTGGTAACAGGAAGGCGTCCTGAGACCATGTTGGCCCGTCTGTTCAGGCTCCACGGCCTGCTGGTTGCCTCCCACCCGTGGGAGGTAATAGTGGGCACCCTCGCTCTCACCGTCTGCTTGATGTCCATGAACAGCCTGGCCGCCAGTAATCAGATGTGCAGCTGGAATGAGTGCCCCAGAGCGGAGGAGGTGAGTCAGGCAAGGGAGCCTGAAGTGGAGGCTGGTGTGGGTGTGGCAGATCATCCCAAATATAAGCAAGTGTCTGTGACTGTTTTCTTCCAGAAAGTCCACAGCAGTGATATAATCATCCTGACAGTCACACGCTGCATGGCCATCGTTTACATCTATTTCCAGTTCAAGAATCTGCGACAACTGGGATCCAAATATATACTGGGTCAGTGTGACGGGATGTTATCTTGTCCTGCTTAATATATCACCCACCTTTTATATAAAAATGCGACACATAGTGTATATTTAACCTGTCTACATTTTTTTTCTCTCCCTACAGGTATTGCAGGGTTGTTCACAGTGTTTTCAAGCTTTGTTTTCAGTACAGTGGTCATCCACTTCTTTGGGAAAGAGCTGACAGGTCTTAAGTAAGTGTAAATTCACCAGTTTTGGAGTCTTTGAGCTTGAATACATTAAAAGAACAACATTCAGTGAGGTCAAACTGTTAAAACGACTTGTACTCGAGTCAGGTGGTGATATATTGTGCCCTCTAAGTATTATAGATTCTGTTTAACACATCCATTAATATGAATATCTAAGAGATATGATGAGACATCACGGGTAAACTAGAACTGTGCTGCCCTTTGAGGTTAATCACGAGCAGCTAGATTCAACTGTGATTTTAAAAAGTGTCACAGGGAGGATCTTGAGGGGTTGAAGTGGGGTACTTATCCACAGTAGTAGTCAGCACTCTCCCAGTTTGGAGAAGCAGACAGGACTCCCAGCATTGAAGCTAAGCAATGCACCGCTGTGGACGTGGGCAGCAATAAAACATATTTAGCCGCCTAAAAGTGTGTACTATATTTAGAATGTTTGCACCGCTTTACCTCACAGCTAGACGGCCCTTTTCTGTATTGATCTATGCTCTTGTGACGGAGCCGCAACACTTCACAGAAACACTAATTTTACCTCACAGGAGTTGTTGGTCCATCGCACTGCTGGTTCATAGTTTGTTTTTATTATTGTGTTTTGATATGTTCGAGCTAACGTCAGTTGCTGCGGCTCAAGGCAGCGGTAGACCAGCAGCAACTCTCGTGTCCTGTGAGGTGAAATGACTGCTTTTGTCAAACAAGTCTGGTAGCTTTGGAGCGGGCGATATAAACACTTAATTTTCCTGCAACTGCTTTACTTTGGACAAATATCTCATACATACCTGCTTCAAAATATGTGAACTGACCCTTTAAAGCTTGACATTGTCACAGGCGACACTTAAGAACTGTCTGAACCGTGCGGACAAAGGCTGCAGTGAAACGTGACACTGACTGACATTCCTCTCTTGTCCGTACAGTGAAGCTCTGCCGTTCTTCCTCCTGCTCATCGACCTCTCCAAAGCCTGCGCGTTGGCCAAGTTTGCCCTCAGCTCAAACTCTCAGGTAATGCCTCTCACTCTGTTTGTGCAAGCCGTAACTGAAACACGATCTGTTGATCCACGAGGTGTTACCGACTCGTGTCTTGTGTGTGTGTAGGAGGAGGTGAGGGAGAACATCTCCCAGGGTATGGCCATCCTGGGCCCCACCTTCACCCTGGATGCTCTGGTTGAGTGTCTGGTCATCGGGGTCGGCACCATGTCAGGTGACAGCGACGTTCTTTATATTAAATTTCTCAGTAAACGACGGTGATTTGATTGTCAAATTAAATCAAAGCTGTTTTCTCCTGTTTTGTCCAGGTGTGCCTCAGTTAGAGATCATGTGCTGCTTCGGCTGCATGTCCGTCCTGGCCAATTACTTCGTCTTCATGACCTTCTTCCCTGCGTGCGTCTCTCTGGTCCTGGAGGTAAGTAATGACGTGTGACATTTAGGAACGGAAATGTTGAAATTAGTTCTTGCATCTCACATTCGTGTGTGTTCACGTGTAGCTGTCCAGAGAAAGTCGTGAGGGTCGTCCAATCTGGCAGCTGAGCCACTTTGCCCGTGTGCTGGCTGAAGAAGAGGACAACAAGCCCAACCCTGTGACGCAGAGAGTTAAAATCATCATGGTGAGAACGGAATTTAGCTCTGCCAACACACAGGCAGTAGACAGTAAACCTCAATCTAAAGGTGACTTTAGCATGTGAACAATCTAACTATGATATATATTTCACGTTGTGCTCCTCAGTCTCTGGGTCTGGCTCTGGTTCACGCTCACTCTCGACTAGCGGCTGAACATCCGGGTCAGAACCGCACAGTGGAGGGACACATGGCTAAAAGAGTGGGGTCTGATGGTACCATGTTGCCCCTGAAGCTCACCAGGTACAGCATCAAAGCATTTAAACAAAGAACATTTGCCTGTTATCGACTCCCGTGTTGTAACATACTGATGTAACCTCTTTCAGTATGGAGCAGGTGATAACGCTCGGCCTCGCCCTGCTCCTGGCCGTGAAGTACGTCTTCTTTGAGCAAACGGAGACAGAGTCTTCCTTCTCCCTCAAGAATCCCATTATCAGTGCTCCTCCGCCCAGAGCGTCAGGGGACTGCTGCAGACGGGACTTCCTGGCACTGAAATCCCAGAAGATCCCGAACGGTACCTTAGCAACCAACCTGACCTCCTTGGCTGTCTCCGACTCGAAGCTTTCCCCTGAGGCCGACACGGCGTTCAGAGAGAAGGGTGAGAATTGGTCCTGCTAGCTTTATAATGTCAGACTCGCTGGTGTGGCTGCTTTCCGGCTCAACGCGTCTCTCTGTTTTCCCCCACAGCAGAAGCGACTTGTCCTCCGGCAGCCTCGGCGGATAACAGCCACCGCGTTTCCACCAAGCCTCTCGATCCAACACCTTGCGTTCCTCAAAGCAGCTGCTGCACAGAGGCTCGGTCGCTCGAAGAATGTATGGCCATCCTCTCGGATCCTCAGGTGAGATGGAAATCTTATCTACGTGTGCAAAGCTCAAGATGTTTTGTTCTGTGTTTGTCTGACTGGTTTCCCTTTGTTGCTCTGCAGAGGGGTGCCAGTTTTCTTAGCGATAAAGAGGTGATAAACCTGGTAAACTCACGTAACATCCTCAACTACAAACTTGAATCCGTCCTCGACACTCCGGAGAGAGGCGTCGCCATCAGGAGGGAAATGCTGTCACCCAAGCTGCCTGTTCAGTCCGCCTTGGCTTGTCTGCCTTATAAAGACTACGACTATGCTAAGGTAT
Organism: Sciaenops ocellatus; assembly: GCA_033000465.1. Taxonomy (NCBI): domain Eukaryota; kingdom Metazoa; phylum Chordata; class Actinopteri; family Sciaenidae; genus Sciaenops; species Sciaenops ocellatus. Next base: position 23,319,975 of record CP136874.1, on the reverse strand, counting down.
TGGCAACATGCGTGTCTGTTCAATGTGTACTTCTGTTTATTGTGAAATATTAGAACTGTCAGCGTTGTCAGTAAGTGCTTCTGAAGGGAAACCCCTGAAATATCAAATACACAGATCATCAGGTCTCAGTGTCAGGTTGGGTACGGCAGGGAGTAGCCGAAACAGGAAGTTTAACCTAATCCAACTTTAACTGTACACAAACAGACGATCGTGGGCTCCTCCAACCTTCCAAAGCAAACTCTGCTCTGTATCAGGCAGGTAATACACAGAATGAACAGTAGGGGGTAGATATGAGTCCTGTGAGTAAAGTAAGAGCAGTGTGATCACATTAAGACGTTACAGCAGGCAGTGAGGGTGTAAAAGTGTATAAAATTACAGGTATAAAGCAGGTGTGAGTACAAATAATAATAAACTGCTGCAGGTGTCTTATGAATATTAATAAAGTGTTTGTGAGTTGATGCAGCAGCTTCATTCAGTCTGTATGACTCTGTCTTCCTGCCTTCCCTGTAGGTGATGGGAACATGCTGCGAGAACGTCATCGGCTACATGCCGGTGCCAGTAGGAGTGGCCGGTCCTCTTCTGTTGGACGAGAAGCAGTTTTACGTTCCCATGGCGACCACCGAGGGCTGCCTGGTAGCCAGCACTAACAGAGGATGCAGGGCACTTTCTGTAAGCGAGGGGAGGGAGTCTGATTTGAGCTGTTGTTGACTGTGTGTGCGTGAGTGTGCTGACTCTGTCGTGTTTCCTGTCCAGCTGAGCGGAGGCTGTCGCAGCAGGATCCTCGCCGACAGCATGACCAGGGGTCCTGTGGTGAGGCTGCCCTCCGCCTGCCGGGCGGCAGAGGTCAAAGTCTGGCTCGAGACCTCGGACGGATTCAACGTGATCAAAGAGGCTTTTGAGCAGACCAGCAGGTGAGATAGAAACACTGACAGAACAGCCGGCAGTTAGCTCAGTTGGTAAAGCGTGTGCCTCGTGTACGAAAGCTCAGTCCAGGGTTTGAATCTGACCTTTGCCCCCTGATTTCCTGTCACTCTTCAGCTCTCTGTCAAATAAAGTGCGAAAAAGATCAAAAAATATCTTCAGTAACTGTCTAAAGGTGTCTGTAAAATGTGACACATCATTAGGGCTGCAAAGGGGTGGTAAATTTCTAGAAACTTAAGTTAAGCTGGGGAATTTCTGAAATATTCCAAATCAGAAACTCCATGGGAATTATGGAAATGTATGGAAATTTATGGGAATTAAATGGAAATTGGGCGTAGTTTAAACGAACTGTATCATATCCAAACATCAATATTAACATCCATGCAAAATAATGCAATTTAAAAAAAAAAAAACAAACAAAAAACACGACATTTCATTAACATTCAATTTAGTAAATTCCTGGTTTATTCCCGTTAATTCCCACAGAAAGTTTCCAACTTTGAAAATTCCTGGAATTTTGCAGCCCTGCACATCACACATGAATGTTTTCTCCTCGGCAGGTTTGCTCGGTTGGAGAAGCTCTTGGTCGGTCTTGCGGGGAGGAACTTGTACATTCGCTTCCAGTCTCAGACGGGAGACGCCATGGGCATGAACATGCTCTCTAAGGTACGACCAGATCTGTGCAAACGTCTCCGGTCTTCACTCTCACCGTCGTCCTGTTTACAGCTTGTAATAACATAGATAAGAGTCTTTTTTGTCATTGCACGGTAGCACAGAATACGTTAGCACAACGGAACTGAGGCACAGCTCTCCCGTCAGTGCAAAAGATCAGATGAATAATAAATAACTAAACTAGGCGTGCACTTATCAAACAAAAGAGAACACTATATACAAATTACAAAGAAAGGGACTATAAACAGGACTGTAAACAGAGACATGTTGGTAGAGTTTTAAATGATATAAATAGAAATGTGAACACTGTACATTTCATACAAATTATTGCACTTCTGTTTGCAGTTAGGAAAAAGAAAAGGAAAGCTTATTGCACATGTCATACATGTATGTGAAACTGTACATATATGTTTGGTAAGGGTTACTGCGCATGTCTTTTGTGTAGACGAGTATTGCAAGCGTCTGTATTGCAACTGGCCCGTGGCTGATTGTGTCAGCTGTTTGCCCTGTTGTAGAAAGTGTCCGTGTTTTAAGCACCCTGAAACGTCTGCCAGAGGGCAGCAGCTGAAACGCCCGGTGTCCTGGGTGTGTACTGTCTCTCAGAACGCTGCGTGCCCTTCTCAGACAGCGGGTGCTGTAGAGGTCCTGTAGGGAGGGGAGAGGGTGACTGATCATCTCGGGGCAGTGTTAATGACCCTCTGTAGTGCCTTTCTGTGTGCCATGGTGCAGCTGGAGAACCACACACAGATACAGTATGTCAGCACACTCTGGATGGAGCAGCGGTAGAAGACGGTCAGCAGTTCCCTCTTGAAGTTGATCCTCCTGAGGATCCTCAGAAAGCGAAGCTGCTGTTGGGCCAACAGGCGTCTCGGGTGATCCGATCACAAGTACGTCAGGTGTTAAGAGTGTGTCACCGCTTATCAGAGCTCGCTCTCCCGCTCTCTATATAAATAAATGCAGACATCATTCCATTGTTTTTATAACCGGAGGCTGAAGAGAAGTGACCAACACGCTGAGACAAACAAAGAAAAGAAGTTTCACAAAGTTTCTCCTCATTTGACAAAATGATTTATTTTTAATCGGCGAGTATTTGCTGTGACAAATTCATACAAGTTTGTTGTAACGAGGAAAGAAACTTCATGTTTTTAATTTAATGCCGCATTTACAAGAAGGAACGGAAGTATTTGGGAGGTGTATGCAACGTTTGTCCTCACACAACAGGAAGTCCGGGCAGGATGTCGTTAAATGATAAAATCAGCGTTTGTTCATTAACTGTTCTGCTTATCTTGGCAGGAACGAGCGTCCAAACAGAAAATTTGCATTACAGTGAACCAAATAGAATTCAGACAGCTGTTTTCATGTGTGCTAACGAGGAGTCAGGCTCGGGTAAGGCTGGATTCAGACCAGTGACCATCAGAGACCAGAGATTTTTCCATTATTATCAGTGGGGGTTGTCCGTTTCGGGTCCAGCGGTCCGCGCCGCGGGGGTGTCAGTAAAAAAACCATGCCGGCGTGCGCGGAGAGGTTGAAAAAGAGCCTGACGTCACGCTCAGCAAGCCATCAGACCTCCACAGACAGCCTGAAATGTCTGAAACTGAGACGATCCAGGTGGATTCATGGACTAAACTCTGATACTCTACCTGTGTGTGTGTCCTGACTTTGTTTATTTCATGTACCAGCTTCTAAATCTGAGTCTGACTCGCAGTTTGTGTGACGTGTGATCCTGTGTGAATGCACGCTAAAGCCCAGATCACCTCCAAATGTGGTCCAAGTGATCGGATCTGAGCACATGAGCTGTGCACATGTTCATACCAGCTGTAAACAGGGCCTCTGTTTTCTTGTATACTTAAAGGTGTGTGTGTGTGTGTGTGTGTGTGTGTGTGTGTGTGTGTGTGTGTGTGTGTGTGTGTGTGTGTGTGTGTGTGTGTGTGTGTGTGTGTGTGTGTGTGTGTGTGTGTGTGTGTGTGTGTGTGTGTGTGTGTGTGTGTGTGTGTGTGTGTGTGTGTCACAGGGCACTGAGCAGGCTCTGCAAAGACTCCAGCAGCAGTTTCCAGACACGCACGTTCTGGCGGTCAGCGGAAACTACTGCACCGACAAGAAGTCCGCCGCCATAAACTGGATCATGGGCCGGGGAAAGTCGGCCGTGTGCGAGGCCACCATCCCGGCCAGCGTGGTCAAAGAGGTAAAGACTCCTGATCAAATCTCAGAAGTTTACGTTCAGTTAATCTCCACAAAGTCAAACTCGTCTCACTGAAACAACCTTTAACGTATCCGCAGGTGTTGAAAAGTACGACAGCTGCTCTGGTGGATCTCAACATCAACAAGAACTTGGTGGGCTCGGCCATGGCCGGCAGCATCGGGGGCTTTAACGCTCACGCCGCCAACATCGTCGCAGCCATTTACATCGCCTGTGGGCAGGTAACGGATCGAGCAACGTGTTTGAGATGCATCTGTAGTCTATGGAAGCCCATTTCTGCCAGTAAAAAAAAAAAAAAAAACTTAGCCTTGATTTAAAAAAAAAAAAACACATACTACATACATACTAAGTCATAATTATGAGACAAAAAAGTCATAATTATGAAATCAAAAAATTTAAATTATGAGACAAAAAAGTCATGACTTAGTATTTGTTTGTTTGTTTGTTGACTGGCAGAAATGGGCTTCCATAGCAGCCTGAAGCATTCAGCACTGACTGATGATTGTACCTGCTGCTTGTTTCAGGACCCAGCTCAGACTGTGGGGAGCTCCAACTGCATCACTCAGATGGAGGCTGCCGGTCCAGAAGGGGAGGACTTGTACATCAGCTGCACGATGCCCTCCATAGAGCTGGGCACGGTGGGAGGAGGCACCAACCTGCCGCCACAGCAGGCCTGTCTGCAGGTAACGTCACCGTCACGAGACAAAAATGTTCTCTAAAGATATTTAAAGTTCTCCAAATTTAATAATCTCCGTCTTTAGATGCTCGGTGTCCAGGGTACCAGCTCCAACCAGCCGGGCGAGAACGCCCGTCAGCTGGCCCGCGTGGTCTGCGCCACCGTGCTGGCAGGGGAGCTCTCGCTGATGGCCGCTCTGGCTGCTGGACACCTCGTCAAGAGTCACATGACCCACAATAGGTGAGATATTTCAGCCACCGTGGCTGTTAGAGTCGTAGCTTCCCCTCTCGTGTCCGCTGACTTCGTTCCGTTTCTCGCCCGCAGGTCTAAAGCGAACCTGACGGAAACGCCTTCGTCGGTCGGAGACAGATGCACGACGCAAAATTGGAACGAGCTCTCCAGATAAGAGAAGGAAAAGATCACTGTGAGAACCGAGAGGATCCAATTGCCTCCTGACGTCGCGGTTCTGTCGGGTCGTGGGACACCACACCCACCCCCCCGACGTTAAAGACTAACAGGCTGAAATAACCAACACATGCTGAAGACCACAGCCGACGTGTGCTTGCTTTTGCGTGTCGCCCGACTGATTGCATCAATTTTGGGTTCAGGTGTTTCGTTGAAGTTACTCATTTGTGCCATTTTATGTCTGCGACTGAATGTTGCAGGAATGTTGCAGGAATGTTTCGGCAACCCGTCGCTCGTTCAGAAGTTACCGACGTGGTTTGCACAAAGTTGTGCCTCTCTTGTGAGTCGTAAGGCCAAAATCAAAGAGTTTTTTCCTGTCATGTGACGGAGAAACCGTCTTTGTATGATCCGCCATGTTAAAATGCATGAAGTGACGTCGTCACGCGGCTGGAACGATCTGATCTTTGCACTCGCCGGGGCTTGTTTGAGACAGCGCTGTAACTGCTGTATGTTTAAAAAATGCCAACTCTCTGCCTGAATGTATGTTTGACTCCGTCAGTGTTTTAAGGTATCACTTGCACCGTCCTTCCTGACGTTAAGGTGCTACTGTATACCGTGTATACTGTAGAGCGATCAGCTGGGCTGCTGGTTCCAGGAAGGAGAAAAAAAAAACAGTCACAAAGCGAGCGGGTTGCTTCTTTGTGTCACGGCGAATAGAAAAACCGGAAAATCGAAGCCATAATAACTAATGTCATAAACTTTTATGGTACACTTACATTACGTGTGGAACAAATTGGAGGATTTATCAGTAAAAGGACGAGTTCCAGCCATCAGACAGACGCTGCAGGTTCGTTACGTACGTTCAGGAAGCAGTGAAGTGGCCTTACAAGCTGAGCCGTAGCACGTTCTAGATAGAATATTCAATTTTAAGCTATTGTTTTCAAAAGATTGATTTGTTTTATTTTAAAAAATAAATAACACTGTTACCTCTTCATGTCTCACTTGTTTTTGTGTAATGTGAACAAAATTCTTCCAAACGTAGAAAAAAAAACAAAACTGGATGAACTTTATTCTTTTTTTTTTTATTTCACTTTTTAAAACAGGGCAGAAGAAGTGTGACACCGTCACAGTACATGTTGTAAGTTGATCCCACAGCGTTAGTATGAACAAATTATTTACAAAACAAACTGGATTTCTAATTACATTCAGTTTGAACACTTCATTAGAAATCAAAGAGCTTCAGGCTTTCCTTCTTCAACTCCTCGCTCGCTTCATCGTTCTGCTGCTAAAAGCTCTAAAAAAAACCAGAGTGGAGAGAAAACGGCTACAAATGTGTCACTGATGTGACCCAGAGAAAACATTTTGTGCTGTCCACGAGTGGAAATACAACTAAAACGTCTTCAGGTAGAAGAACAGAAGAGTATTGTCTGGAAAAAGAAGGTAATGAGAACTTCAGACTTGTGTGAGCTTGAAAAACCTCTTCGAGGGTTTTGTGATTAAATTTTAGCTCGTGTACAACTGCAAAGTCCAGAAGAAATGTACGAGGACGAGCAAATACACTGTTCTGATAAGAATCCACTCAAGTATTTTGAGTGGATTCTAAATAATTTCTGGACTTTAGACAGAAAATACAGAGAAATCTCTTGACTGAGAGATTTCAGCACATGTAACAAAGACAGGCTGTACTGTGATGCTCGTACTGAATTTAATCTAAATTAATCTCTTTGTAATAGAATTTGTAAAAATATCTGTGTAGCCCTGTGTGGGAAACAAACAAACCGTCAGACAAGTGTCGCCTGGTTTATTGGTTCAGTAAATATACTGCAGGACGAATTTCAAACAGACTCCTGAAGGGGGAATTTAAGCCACGAGGCACTTCACTAGTGATTCAGTAGGCGCGCTAACAGCGCCCGTGTAGCTATGTTCTTGAACACTAAGGCATCTGGGCTCCACTCAAGTCACTAAAGACCTTCAGAGAAATGTTAGTGCTATTTACAACATTGAAAATATGTGCTATGACACTCGGACATTGTACAATAAAGCCAAGCCGTGAAGTGTTTTGTACATTAAATATATGACAGCTAACTCCCAACGACTCGTCGCTCCGTCGGCACCGTCGGGAGGCGTTTTCATGAGAGCGACGCAGTCAGGGAAGGTCAAGTCTTACATCATCGGGGTCACGCGTTGATGATGGCCCCTCTGGACTTAATGCAAAGATGATATTCATCTTTAAAAAAAATCAAACATTAACTAGCAAAAAGTTAGCAGCTTCACGAGAAAGCTGGGAAATGACTAATTATGGAAAAAAAACACAATCTGAACTAGAAATGACAAGAATAAAATAATTCAGTCTATTAGCAAAGATCTGTTTGTTTCTTTGTTTTTTACAAACCTCTTATAGAACATACATACATTTATATATTAATATATCTGTAAGAAAAGAGACGCGACCTGACAGGGTGGCTACTCTTACAAGTCAGTCCTCTTTCACGAGGACGGAGGGTCGACTGAGCCCACTGCGGGGTGCATTCACCTCAGGAGACATTAAAACACTCATCTATTGACGATTTTCAGTCAGTTAAATCATAATGAAGGGGACGATTGTGATGAATTATCAAGAATTCACATGTACGTCTCGCAGGTGTTGGAATGCAGCCACCAGAGGGCACCGTTACGACCCTTCCTCCTCGACTGGGCCTGACTTGTATCTGAGAACCGGGAGGGAAGAAATCACTCTGAGGGACTGAAGAGCCTCAAAGCCTCGTGTGCAGTTCTTGTCCGCATGTCTCAACACTGGAAAAGACGGAGAAGCTTCGTATTATTATTCTGCATGTGCTCAACAAAGAAGTCAGATCAGTGTGTGTGTGTGTGTGTGTGTGTGTGTGTGTGTGTGTGTGTGTGTGTGTTACCTGTGAGCCTCAGAATAAGATGGCTTTGCCAGCAGTTTTCTCCTGGACGTAGGAGGTGAAGCGCTTGAGGAACTTGGGGTACTCCCTCTTAGCCACGGCCCTGAGCACGGAGGCGGGAGCCCAGCCTCCTGGATTCACTGCACGCAGACACAAAGACACAAACGCCCTCAAATAAAAATACACCACATCGTCACACTCGCTTTCCTCAGGATGTTATGACAAGAAGGGAAGGAAAGTGGTGACATGCTGCGGTGCATTTGTTTAAAGTCCAAATTTATGACAGTCTTTATTTTGAATCTTTGACTTAAATTCCTGGAAATGGCGTGTTTCATCCTCTAACATTATTTCTTAAACCCTCATAGAACGCCTGTTTGTTGGTTAAATCTGAGACATTTTTAAACCCACATAAAACAAAATTTAACGTCTGTTTCACAAACATAACGGCCAAATTATGAACATATGATGAAACACCTACAAGCCTACAATTATTTATCATCATAATAACATTTTGTCCGTTACTTTCCAGCTGTATATGACAATAATTTCTGATGATATATGTAATTAAATGAACAGGACCCGTAGAAGTGACAGAAAAATGAATCAAGACAAGATTTTGGTCAGTTAAAGGTCTGAAGGATTCGTCTGAAACTACATAAAAATGTCACAACAGTCACATTTTTAGAGTTTATAGATATATAATGACATAAAGACATTCCCTAACTGACAGAGAAAATATTTCTAACTTGTGCAAATTAAAATTAACTCTTATTAATGTTTTTTTTCAAGACTTTTTAAGACCTGCAGTTACTCTGATCATTAAACGCTCAGACGGACACACACCATTGGCGACATAGGTGATTTTGCACAGGATGTTGTCTCTGCTGATCTCTTTGTCTCCCTCTGGTGGGCTGACGAGGGTCTGACAGATCATGGCGATGTTGATTTTGGCACGGACGCACCTGCTGGACACCTGCGAGACGACAGGACAGAGAATGAATGAATGAATTAATTAATTAGAGCGGCGGCAGCAGCAGGTCTGGATGCTGAAAATGGATGTGATCGGACACGACAGCTCACCTGCGCATCATCGTGATCCACAGAGAAATTACAGACCAGCCAGGTGTCGGGGTCGTTCTCGTTGTTGGCCAGGATCTTCCTCATGGCAGACAGGTACAGGACGTCCCGCTGAGATGCAGGCCACACCCGCTGCAACACAGATTATTAAGTCATTTTAGAATCAGCACATCACACATGAAAGTGATTAAAAACAAGTTAAATGTGGTGATTTTCTCACCTTGTGCGTTTGGTAAACGATCGCTGCGTTGTCTGACAGCGTCTCCACGACATTGAAGTTTTCAATGGTGGCTGAAAGAAGCAGAGAACGTGAGAACGTTACAGGGACGTCGTCTTAATCAGAAGAATTCGTTTCAAACTAACGCTCGCGTAGAGTTAGAAGACTTACTCTCCCAGTCGTTGCGGTAGGCAGTGTCCCAAAAGTAGTGGCAGACCTCGTGACCGGTCACCCCCTTTACCGAGTGTGTGGCCTTCAGCGGGTCCAAGACAATCCCGTTTTCCTCCACCTCTCTCCTGTACACCTGCACAACATTTCAAGTCAATCTCACGTGTTGTAAGCTTCGATCGAGGCTTAAAAACAGTCACGGTTCTCCTCCTCGTACCTTCATTTCTCCCTCTTCTACAACCAGCTGCCAGTTGGCATCTCCACCCACGTCCTGCAGGGAGTAGGTCATGTGATTCTGCACCATCTCCTCCACCTGTAACACAAAGCCGGGGACAGACGGACGAAGATGAAGAGGAGAGGATGTGGATATTGATTGTGTGATGACAACTTGAAAAATATCAGTGCAGCATAATGGAGAGCAGAGAACGACTGAAAGGCTGAACCTCGTCAACTGTCTGTACAGTCTGTGCTGTGTGTGGAATTCTCTCTGAAACTGTCAAACAAAAACGATAAAAAATATCGCTGACGACCTTTTTCATGATAAAAACAAGACTGGAACTAAAAAGTTAGCTGTGAGAATGTGAAATGTGAAAGATGATAACTGGACGTATAAGCTGTTCAATGAATTATTCAACCATTCTCAAAAACAAACATCTCTTCTTCAGAAGTTGATTAGCTGCTCGCAGTAATAAGCAGCGTGTACTTCAGCACGTCTCTGCCGGTAATGAACGACAGCGTCACCGCTTCTAGTAACAGAACAACGTGCAACAACAATCCGACTGAAATCAGACGAGAAGCGACAACGACAAAGCAGCCGAGACGAACCACCAAAAAAAAAAAAAAAAAAAACACACACAGGCCATGACAAAGACAGAAAATGTTATGTGAAGCTTTGTGTGTGCAGATTTAATATTCAGTGAGCGAGCTGCCGGACATCTGAGTCTGTTGTAACGCAGCATAAAGGAGCACTGTGTGGCTGAAACGTTACAGTCCGGATACAGGAACACGTAAACAGCTGCTGACTCGTGAAAACTGGAGTAAAATGTCGAGATGTGGACAGAAACATAAATGTGGACACAAAGCTCCAACCTGGAAACACACGTCATGCTTCATGCTGCTGCGGTGAGTTTTCATGATTAAGCTCACACTGTTACTCTCATGCAGTTGTGGTGTTTAGTCCTGACAGGTGAGTGAAACATACAGATGAGGGTGGGAGGGGCCTTTAGCGGTGAGTTACCTCTGCGCTGAATCTGTGGACATCGCGAGGAGGGGCCATGACTATCGGAGGAGGGGAGGGCTTACTACGAGGCTACGGCGGGGACGATGAGAAGCGAGGAGGTGATGAAGAGGGAGAGAGAAAGGACGTGAGATGTAAAAATGAAAGAAGGAACAGAGAAATGGAGGTGGAACAAGGTGGAATGATGGAGGTAGGTTTGTGCAGTTCTTTTAAATGGAGGAAAAGGTCGAACAACCTTGTCGGAGAATCTGTGTGAGCCGGCGCAGGAATAGACGTCACCGGGGGGGACCGGGCTGGATCGCTGTATCCTTGTCTTCTCAGTTTGAGACTGGACACACACACACACAAAAAAGAGAAATTTAAGTGAAGAGCTTCATTTTATTTCACATTTTTTAAATATTTCTCTGATCTTTGGCTCACCTGTTCTTCTATTTTGTCTTGTCTGTCCAGAGCGGCTTCGACGGCGTCGAAAAACTCGTCCTCGTTGATGAGGCTGTTCGGACCCTCCTGTCGGTAAAGTGAAGAGTTACTTCAGAAGTTCTTACACTTCCTAAAATTCATGTTGCGTTACGGATGAATAGTGCTAGGGAGTGCTTCACCTCATAATCTGGACCTCCAAAGTGAGACTTCTTCTTCAACTCATTGAGTGCTGACTTGTAACCCTCCTCTATTCTTCGCCTCTTCTCCATCTCCTACACGCACAAAAATCCAGAACCGTTAAACAACCACCATCGTGGAGAGGAAACTGGAAACATGCACATGTGTGACACGGACTTCTCTCCACACCTTATCCAGTCTCTTCTGCCAGCTGTCTTCTCTCTTCACCATGAGATCGATGCAGTGGGACAGAGTGGCCAAGATTCCAGCTGTGGTGGCCTTGAATGTGATGGCCTCACCCTTAAAGTCTATGCCATTGATTCCCTTGGGACTCAAGGACTGGAACACTGCACAAAAGAGGAGCACGGGGAGTAAAACAACATGCTGCTTGTGACAAAACAGAGCAACGGGACGTGACTTAGGTGACGGGTGAATTCCTAAACTAATGTTCGCTATTGTTTTCACCAAGTTTGCTCCTCAAAAAGTTCAAACTTTGTGGTAGCTATGGAGGAAAACAACAGTTTGAACAATTTTAGCATCAAAATGTGATGTTGGTTATCAAATTTAATCAAAACCACCTCCACCCCGTTCTGGATGATGCTTTTGAGTGTTAAACTCCTAATAAATGACAGAAAATAGCATTCAAGTTCATAGAAAAAAACATTTTCAGTGGGAGCTCTGCATTACTCACATTTTTCTTTGCTGCCATTGTTGTTGTGCAGAAACTCTCCATCTGTCCGGGTGTTGGGGAAGTCGTCTTCATCGTCCTCCACGACTGAAAAAAAAAAAAAAAAAAAGAATGTTTCAAACACGGAGAACACCGAACAGGTAGCTGCTCCTATTCAAAGTGGTCCAGCGGGGCTTCAGTGCCTTGTGGCCCATTCACAACTTAAGCTACAGCCCGGCGCACCATCAGACTGACAGAACTCTGCTGTGCAGGACAACATGACAATGGTCTGGTTTCATCTTTAGAATGGACAGAGGGTGAGAGAGGAGAGAGAGGGAGAGGCGAGAAGCCGAGGGGAGGGAGGCGAGGAGAACAAAAGCTGGGCTTCATTCTCTGCGGTCGTCCACGGGCGCCCAGCGCAGGCTGCCGTGAGCGAGCGACTGCCTGGCCGGCCAAGATGGGCTGAGAGGGTGAGGGGGCTTGTACTGTAGAATAACTGCTTTCTGAGTCACAGCGCACACACACACACACACACACACACACACACACACACACACACACACACACACACACACACACACACACACACACACACACACACACACACACACACACACACACACATTCCTCACAAGATTCAGCACAAAGTCCAAATGTTTTCTTAATCTTTATGTGGAATATACAAGCTTAAGATTCTCTCGGACATTGCAGAGTCTTGTAAGAAACTCATTTCTGGTTGCACAACATACTTTTGTGTCACACTGTACAGACTGTGTTCGTCTGCATGCAACAAAACAATAATGACTTTCACCATCGATCAGTCTGTTGGTTATTGTCTTGATTTCATGACTGTTTTGTCTATAAAATGCCTTAAAGCAGTGCAAATTGTTCATTACACAACAAGTAGTACCGCCCGAGCAATCTGATTGGTCAACTAGACATTCAGAACGTGCTCAAACCAGCAGGACAGCACACCTGACTCACCACTTAAAATATCCCTCCGCATCTCCACATCTTGAAACTGTATAACATGTAAATAAATAAAGTAATATATCTATAATATATATGAATTTCTTTAATGAATATTCTGGATTTTATGGAGCTGTTAGAGCGCTTCGTTACAGGTGTGTGCCTCCTTTGTGATCAAACTCTTCAGTGAGCTCAGAGAAAATGTTTTTAAAGACTAAAGGTCGACTAATCTGGACTGAAGCTGAATATTTCATTAGATAAAAACAAGTTGTGATCTTTGTTCAACACACTTTGACTTCTGGACTTTGGAGACAACGCTGTGGAGTTATTGGAAATGTTTGGATCACATCCTCCGTCAGATGTGCAGTGAGTTGCTGATACAGAATACATGTGTAGTTCTCAGACTTTGGAGTTAAATCTGTTCATGGAAAAAATATCTTCATCATTTTAGTCACTACAAGACCGAACAAGAAAGTCAGTTTAGTGTTTATATGTTTGGTATTGATTCAGTTTGGGAAGATCTCCATAACTCTTTAACATTAGTTGGCTGAGACTGGACACTGTCTCTGTTGCAGGTTGTTACTAAGGCTCGGACTACAAGCGCCTCGGCCCTGACCGCTGTCTATCGTGCGTATAATGACGGTAGCGCACACCCTCTCATGTAATATTGCTTAAATATAATCACTTGCATGCGCTGTCTTCAAATTATTTTATCAGACTAACAGTTCAAACAAACACACACACAGTTTACTAAAAGAAAAGCATCAAAGTCTGTTTGAGAAGATAAAACCAATAAATCTTGATCTTGATTGAAAAATGATCTTCACTTCTGGTCCAAAGTCCCTCCGGAGTGACAAAAGAATTGATGAATATGAGTGTCTGTGTCTGCGAGTCTTACTTTTATCCCTCTGCAGCTCATCCTTGGACACGGCGTCTGCGCAGCCGTCAAAGTATTTCTGCAGCGTGTCCACCTGCCTGCACAAGATATCTCTGAAGGTCTCCATCTCTGCCAGCTTCTCTCTCAGGCTGTGACCCTTCTGAAAGAAACAATCGTTTACATTTCCACGAACCACAATGCAACCTTTCCAGCATGCGTGTGTGTGTGCTTAACAAACACCAGAAAATTCCTCATGTGTGCAGATACAATATTGAAACCAATGACTTCAACTGCCACGGTAAACATTTCCAGGTACCTTGAAGGAGGATGTGGAGGTGGCAGAGTAGCCGCTGGTGGCTGATGTGAGAGACAGCATGGAGCCATGTCTCCGCAGGCTGGACTCTGAGCCGTATCCAGAATCAGCCTGTGAAGGAAAAACAGAAGAAACAAGTCAGTGATGCCGTCATGAAGAGGCCTAACTTAATTACGTGCATTATAATTATTCATTTAAACTGTGCATGAGAAATTAACACAAAACAAACGACTGCTAATCCTTCACGTGAAATGATCTTTGTTCTAACCATAAGTGTCGTCATCTGCAATCCTCAGCTTTATTACACAATCAAAGCATGACTCCACATCATGAGAGCGTGTATCAGACATCAACATGCTACTTTCACGCAAGCATCAGCTGTTCTGGTGTTTTAAACATCACATCGTTGCTTTTTTTAAATTCCTCTGTGATTCATAATTTACATTTATTTTTGTGTCACATCCAAAAACTTCTTGCCAAGTAAGAGTGACCTCAACAGCAGCGCAACGTGACACAAATCCAGTGACCATGGCAACGCAACTGAAACATCATCTGACTTCCTGTAAACCTGACCGGTTCCCCTTCCCTCTTACATAACGGTCTGGCACTCAAAATAGATGCTCGGTTATGGCAGAGAGGAAAAGCCTGATGAGGCAGACGAGCTACAGGAGGGGGGAAAAAAAGAGATTGTCCCCTTTAAGAGACGCTTCTGATTTCAACCACCAGGGGGCACGACATGCACACGCACGTGACTTGCATTAGTGAGAGCCTGGGGTAACTGTTGGTCAACGACCAGGAGTAACACTGCCTGCCTGCGTTCACATGGATTTCAGTCGGGGCTGCTCGCCCTTTAGCCAACATGCTGCTGCCCCACTGACTCCATCGGCACGGACGGTGCTATCTGTTTGCATGAGAGACGTTTAATCTGTTTGATGACAGCAAAAACAAGCAGCTTTACCGCCTGATATGATCAGAAAATACTAAACAAGACAGGATTACAGGGAATATTTATCAGCTGCTGGATATCAGCTGTAATACCTGCACATGCACATGTTCTTTAGAGTGTTTGTGTGTGTTTAGGAGCCTCAGTGCACACACACTTCTGACTTTAGACGGCAGGAGATATAAATCCTGGTGCTCATAACAACAAAATGCCACAAAACATGCTCTTACGTCGCTGAAATTCATGTCATTTGGTTGTCACTACAAACTGGGTTTACTGTAGTATCCTAGGAACGGGTGTTGTTTTCATATTGAGAGGTTTCACTCTCTCAAACTAGAAGAAGCCTCAAGAAGTGTTAGCTGTAGTGTGTTGTGTCTCCCTGGAGACGCCGGGCTGCAGAGTGCTGTGAGTAATGTGGGTTAGTAAAAGGAAGCAGGGCCTTCTAGGAAGAGGAGTTTTTTCGTGGTGACTCATTGTGGGTGTGGTGGTGGCGGCCTGGTGTGAGTGCATATGCATGTATGTGCACAGGACTCTGACTCACGGAGGCTCCCCGGTGCTGGGATGAGCAGCAGGTGGAGAAAAGGGGGCTTTCCCGAAGCGAGGACGAGCGAGCGAGCAAGCGTGTGTTTTGGCAGACGGATTGAAGGTGTGGTCTCTTAATCTATGTCAGACTGACTCATAATAACTGTGGCTCCACTCTGGATTGTGTCTGCCTTCGATTAAGACTTCCAAACTGCATTAAAACAAACTTTCTGTTTACGTCGTCTCTCTGAATAATAAAGCCAGAAACGCTCGATCAACAGATGTCACGTGGGATTCTCTCTTTCATCAACGATGCAGAACATCATTTACATATGTGATGGTTGTTTACTGTGTGTATATATAACCATAAACAGGTCTTGTAGGTCTCCTGCTCTGCAGTCAACCGTCAGGATTATGTACTTCCCTTTGTGCACAATGGGTACTACTTTTCCTCGGGGCACTTCAAAGACTAAACCTTTCTTTCTGTGTAAATTCACGTTGTACTGATATTTTAGGCAAACAACAAAAGCCCTGACTACAATCCAGAGCTAACAGACTCTCCTCCAGGACAGGTTAACCTCACCGTTTCATTGCTGTCCCCTGAAAACAATTAAATCTGTTGCCATCCATCTGTCGTCTCTGTGCTTTCTCAGCAGGTCCTACCCTTTTTCAGAGTCACCCGTGTGTTAAATGTCTGTGTATGAGAAGGGATTACTCCTAACCCTGAGCTTACTGTTAGTCCAAGGCTAAGATAACGTTCAGCCGAGCGTGACCTCTGTTAAAAGCAACATGTACTAAACTATCCACACATACGTGCTTGTGCAAAAAATATTTTCTAGACTAAATGAACACACATAAACACACTGAGCTACACACAAGTGAAGCGCTTGAGTCCTACAGGCTTGCTAGCAAACGCACCAGTGGTGGAGGGATGATTATTGTTCCCTGGACTCCTCCCCTCTCTCTCCTCCCCTCTCTGATACTCTGATAGAAACACACACACACACAAATCCAACCTTGCATTACATGATACTTATTTGTTGCAAATGTGTCAGGGATTTGGTTTCTTTTCATCCCAGTTTATTGTTTTCAGCGTCGGAGTGTGTGTGACTTACCCTGTGCAGCTCGATGGAGTCGATCCACTGTAGTCTGTGCTCTGGGTCTTGTGCTCTTAGGTACCAAACGCTGTCGTTTACGCTGATGTCCAGCCGGCATTCATCAAACTCGTGAGGCTGAAAGAGAATAAACACAGGACAACAGGTTAGGTTAGTCAGCGTGCCTTGGAAACAGATCCAGATAATCAGATACTGGAGAATTCTATGAAATGAGGCCAGTTATCGGAACTAAGCTGGCTTGATTATAATGATGTCATACATTTTTAAGCTCGCTATCACATTCTTTTCGTAGGAAGAGGAAACACAACCCTTTTTCCCGCTCGGAAAGAGTGAGGTGGCCAGCCTTCCTTGTAAATAGCTAATAAAATGATCCTGAAATAGCAAACGGCTAATCTCTCTCCTGTGGGCGACAATCTGCTCCTGAGATGGGAATCCACCGCAGACACAGTGATGCTAGTTCATTCTCTTCACTGTGGGCTTATCTACTGTATATATATCTCACAGAGACAGAGGATAAGGAAGAGTGCACCACTGGCACCACAGCCTCCATTTTCAGACATCACCCCATAGGAGGAGAAGTGGCAGATAACTGGCCTTTTAAGGCAACTTGCAGGATGGAGCATATTCCTAATAGCCCTCCAGTGTCCTGTCAGCGCTGCGAAACTGCTGCACTTGCATGGCCAGCAAACCGGGGACTGTGTGTGTGTGTTTTGGTGTGTGTGTGTTTGTTTTCTGTGAAAGAGGGTGGAGGTGGAAGGAGCTGTGATGACAGCAGTGGTATTTACCGGTGTGGTATTTACCAAACGCATCAGGCGTTCTGAAAGGACACCTCGAGAGCGGGTCCCAATGCTAAGTCACTCTCGAGGTCTAATCGCAGTGAGAGGGGGAAGGCTGATATACGAGTGAGAGAGAGTCTGGCTTGTTCCGAGTGCAGTTGAGGACACAGCTCGAGAAGGACTAAGGTCGTATTCAGAGCAAACCAGGCATCGCAGCGATAGGTGCAGGGTTGTGCAATCTCTATAAACAGATTCTGCATATGAATGCAATACCAAGATTCTAGCACCGGAAGCTTTCTGGTTTCTGTTTGTGGTCAGAGTAGTATTGACCAGTCGTGTTTGATCAGGCTTTGGTTGCAACAGTCAAGATTAGAACGCAAAAGAGGAGGTAAACATTGGCCGAAGCACAATCTCAAAACCCATCAGCTATCGTCTGACAACAATTTAGCTTTTTTTAAATAACTTATCTGCGTTCATATGCCGATATCCGTTTATAGACTTTAGCAGAATTGTGTCTTTCCTGTCATTCTCATGCATCAAGTTGATAATCAGACTGCAGAGGAAGTCTTGGCCTGGATGTCCGTTTTCTAACTATCAACTGGCTACAGCGAAAGTCCAGAAACATTGGCTTAATTGTTGCCAGACAACTAACAGGTTCTGAGATTGTGCTGAACGTAACCGCTGTGAAACAATCAGAAAATAGAGGTTTATTTCTCGCTACCGGCGCTCCATCTCCTCATTGATCCTCTATGTCGCTCGACCAACTCTCAAACAAACAAGCACAAACCAAAAGAAGCTTCTTCGTGTCACTATTTCGCAGAATAGACCGCAGACGTCTTGGCTGGGTGCACAAAATAAACCAAGACAAGGCGCGACTGGGAGAGTATCATAATTCAGGCCACGAACATGAGATTTCAGTGATATTTCAGGCCGACTGTGGAGCAGTTTGACTGGTTGATCAATGCCGCGTGGCGATGCGTCTCTCCAAAAGTCTGTTTCTATTTCTTTGCCGCAAGTTGTTGTATTTTTCCTTGGCATCCCCGCCACCGCAGCCTAAACCGATTACCGCCATGAATGGGAGGACTGGCGTTTTTTTTTGCTGCAGCGCCCTGATTTGGTCTGAATCGTCTCGAAGGCACCGGAAAAGACTGAATGAGCAGAAACGCTCAGAGAGACTGCAGTCAAACTGTAAGCAAAAAAAAACACATCAGAGAAAAGGCCTCTACATTCCTATGTTGGCCGCAATACAATAAACACATCTGGGATTCCTGTCTGAGTATATCTGTAATGCACTTTAAGTCCAATTATCTGCTATGGAGGACCAAGAGTCTGCAATGTTGCAAGAAGCACTACAGCCGCTCATTTCACTCATCAGCACTTTCAGAATTAGTGACTGAATTAACAACTGTAGTGTTTGTTTAATTAATGCATTTATTGATACTCCGGTTTATTGAATCAATATGGTATTGTGAGCTAAAGCGTTAATTACAGTTTATCGATTAAACAGAGTTGGGAGTCAGGATTAATCTATAAAAGATTTAAACTACATTAAATATTATATTCACTGAGACAAGCTGGAATAAAACCGGCTCGTGTGCTCATTAACAATTGCAAGCTCGCAATCTAATATCACACGGTGAACACAAGCGCCCAAACTATTACCCAAAATTGTATTACTTCAGTGAGTTGGCAGGGTAATAAATGGCCCACTATGGAGTGGTTTCATTGGAGGAGCGTGAGTTGCCCGTGTTGCCCTACACCTGGACGGCACTCCGGCCAAGACCAGATGCTGCGTGTCAATAATGCACAACATGAGGCTGATTGCTGAACGCTTTCCAAATGGGATGCTCGTTTAAGAGTTGCCAGCAGCTTGAGAGCTTAAGATCAGCACCGGTGGCAAGAAGACGAGACAAGAAAAGAGCCAAGGGAAGTGACGCTTCTTTAACCTTCCATTTGTTAGAATGTCAACAACAACCTCCTCTTCTCTCCAACAACTACAACTACAAGTACTGTACCAGCTCAAAACTGCAAAAAACATGCAAATTCAAACAAACAAAGTCAACCCGATGTAAAAACGGTACTTCCCATGCTCGACACCTAAACCACAACGCAGTGTTTCGACACTTGCAAGAGTTTAGTTGGGATTTTAGTGTCAGTTGGTTGCTAGGAAAGTGAGAAAATTGATTCCTCTGGATCACCTCTGGACTACAGGGGTCATGGGTACACTGACTGGTGAAGCAGGGAAGGTTACCGGGATCCAAGGTTACAGTAAACAATAATCCATCACAAGAAGGTCATGGTGGCAGCCTTGCAATTTACAAGATGCCATGACATGCTGATGATGATGATGAGGAGGAGGATGTCAGCCTGAGCTCTATGTGTGAAAGACAAACAGACTCTGTGGTGGGTTTAGCTTGTTGGTCTGTTTACTTGGTTGTGTAGGTTGACGTTTCAGCTTCCTGTGATCAAGCACAGGATAAACAGAGAGCGATGGCTGGGTATTTTAGATATGACTGCAGCAAAGCACTTTAGATCCCAGGACAAATCAATATTTCGATTATCGTGCTGGGTTAAAAGAAGAATATCAAAGAGGCAGTAAGTCTTTATCGTGTCTTCAGTACATTTCTGTGCCACTGTGACGACGAGGAGACGAATTTTATCAGAGCACAATGCGTGTGTGATAAAATAACCACAGCAGCCAGTGCAGTTTCTCTTTTGTTTAATCGTTGTGCTGTGCATGTTTGATGAGGAGCAGCCTCTGCCAGCAACAATGTCTGATGATAAACGCCTCCCTTTTAGTGGGGCCCAGCTGTAACTCAACTGTGATTATATCCCACATTCAGATCATCAGACTCTTTGATTCAAGGCACTCCAGTGTTTGTGCGTCTTGTTTGTGTTGGATCATTTTCAACTTCATGACCTTATAAAAGGAGCATGTTAGTGGAGGAACAGGACAGGAAGGGGAGAAACAATTTAATGAAATCATTACTCCTGTTCAAAATCAAAATGATGAGACAAAACAGCTTTATTCTTTGTCTATTCTACTCAAATGTAAACTTCCTACTCGGCTTCAAAAAGGGCGTCCTCTCCCTTCCAACCCCCTTCAGAGCTGGTGTACGTGTTTGCAGTCACAGAATTGGATCTGGATGGATGGGAGCTCCACTTAAAATAGCTTCCCAATGATTTTCAGTATAAAGGGACTGAAACCAATGCAAACACCAGAACCCCTACGGAGCTGCACCAGAACTCCATTCAGAGTGATTCCATTACTCATTTGTGCAAAATTAAACGTTGTAATTACGCTTCCTGCAGAAGAGATTCAGACGAATATAGTTTCTTGTTCCTTTAACATTACTACTACGGTCTGCTGCCAGGAACATCTTTCTGTAGACTCTGGATCCCTGTGGCCTGAGGGCAGGAAACACTGACTCACCGAGCGGTCAGAGTGAAACACGAGGAAGGGGAAGGCCAAATTAACAAAGGTGACAGTAAAAACATTTGTCAACATCACTGATACACACACACATATGTATGCACACCTACAGACTTTAGCGTGTGGTTCTTGACCCTCCTGATGACCCCCAACATAGAGGAAGTCCCTCGCTTTGTGGAAGAGGCTCATTTCCTGGTTGAAGACACTCAATTTCCCCAAACTTGGAGACGTCACTCTGAACTTTTGACTGAACCTCCTATTGACCTTCCTTTCTTGTAATCCATCTCTTTAACAACCTGGAGTAGCTCAGTGGTTCATGTGGTGACAGTCATGGTGAGAAAAATCACTGTATCCAGAGCCACTGCTTTAAAGAAACCAAAACAATCCCCCAAAATACTACAGATCCAGTCTGCACTAGTCATCAGTTCCAGTGGGAGGAGGAATTACAAGTAGGCCAACGTGCTCCTATTAAGTGACCATGGATCTAAAAATGGTGGTTAGCAGCCTTTGTAGTGTGCAGTTGTAAAAGCAGTTGTGGAGGCATCAACAGTAAAGCTGCAACCATGACTATGTTCAACACCCACAACTCCTGACCAGATAGTCCATGACCAAGTCAACTGTCAACGCGGGGTTTGATGATTTGCTATAAGACTGCCATCAATGTATCTACGAAATGTGTATTGACACTTACTGGAAGTCTGAATTCTCCTGGTGTGATAACAAGGAGTTTACACAGCTGCCTTTGTCGGATGTGGAATAGAGAGAAGAAGGGCATCATTCTTACGTGGTCGATAGCAGGCCTCGAGAGAGAAAGAGCGAGCTAAATCTGGAGCTAATGCATACTGGAGACGTTACACAGTAATGCTACGAGGAAGTCCTTAGTACTTCCTAAAATACTATAAAGAGACTAATCCCAACTTTGAATTTCTTTAAAACGAATAACAGACAGAGGTTTCATTGATGACAACTGGAGAGAATCAAGGTGAAAACGAAGGGCGTGACGCTGTCCCTTATGGTGAGCCACTGAGTGTACAAACACAGGTAGATAAAGTTTCTGTTTAATGCAGTCAAAGAAAATGTTGATTTACTAGACTAGTAGGGGTGTGCCATATCATATCGTACTGGATAATACCAGTATAATACGATAAAAATAAATTAATGCCGTGATGATGCCAATATTCGGACTGGTTGACGACGGTGAATTGAACGTACGGTGCACCGCTGAAGAGAGTAAAATAAACCGTGGTGGAAAGCCAGCTCAGAGAAGTTATTATACAGTCTATAGGTAGCACATGCATGGACACTCAGCGTCTCAGCAGAGGAAAATAAAGAGGAGAAAGTATTTGGCATGCGGTTTACCCATAACACTATGAGCTAACAGCTGCAAAGTTCCTCCACACATATCAAACTCAGCATTTTGTAAAACTTGAACTAGTTCATTTTTTGGGACTTTGGAAGGTGAGCCAATTAAAATAGTGACTAATCACTAAAATAAGGTGGAAATTAAGTAGAATCAAGAGGATAGAAACAGAAATATACCTCCCCTCCTCAGTTACACTGTTATTGCTCCCGTCTAAATGCTCCCAATAACCAAGCGTAGGCTGCTTTGATTGAAGTTGTGTTGCCCGAGTTGCCTGCCAATAAATAACCAGTTGCCAATTCATGATACTTCATCGTTTCTTAAATTTTAATATGTGGTTAAGAATAGTTAAAAAGTGCTACCTGATGAATCAAATAAATCCCATGATCACCATCAGTCGATACAGCTTTCAGAGATCTGTGATCGGCCACAAAAATCCTGATCGGAGCAAAATTTGGCAATACAGCAAACTTATTCCACCTCAAGTAGAAGCACCTGGTTCAGTATAAGTAGAGCCAAAAATCTTGCCAGCTACTGTGAGTTCCTCAAAACCAAAAATATTTTTAAGTATTCTGTCATATAGTCAAGAATAATCTCCCAGCCGTACTTGATTATTTATTCACTTAACTGGTAATTTACTATTCAAAGCTGCCTCATGTAGCACTAGCTCTCTGTCCACGTCTTAGCTCACAGATATGTTGTTTGTAACACTCTCAAACTGAGTGTCAAGTGTGATTAAGTTCCCCTAGTAATGAAGGTGACTGTGAACACAAAGGGGGTGCTTATGACCCACCTATGCTATTGTGTAAGACAGGTGGTGAACACAATGAAATCAACTGTGTATAATGCAATCCAATCCAGCAGCTCTGCAATGAATACTCCCTTTGTAAAGCCTACAGTGTCCAGTTTGAGTTGAGACTGTGTCAAACAGATGTTGTTTCCAGTCTGTTGAAATTTGAAGCAGGTAGTTTACAGAGTAGGTCCCTTTTTTAAAATTGCGTTATAAATCATAAGCTGTTCTTGTGGCTAATTCATCACATGTACCAAAAATGTCCCGTCCACTAACGCTGCTCTTGTTGGGTATTCTGGGTGTGAATGAAACCGGGCACTAGCTTTCGGGACGCACAATTAAAAGAAAGGAAACATAACACAGGAAAGAAGGGTTGGCCACCAGCAACAAGTTGCAGGAGTCGTGGTCAATCGATCTGAACCTTGCGTTGCTGTACCACGTGAAGCTGCTTGTTTGAGAAATGTTTCCGAGCACTTGCTGTGGTCGTTCTGCAATGAAGAAATCACACTGCAGTTTGCAGGACGAACAAACCTTCTCACATTTGGTGTCCCAACAGAAAACTGTGAAAAGTGCAACCTCACCCGCTGACTTCACACATGTAGAGGTGCGATGATTAGATGAACTGATTAGTCAGTCGACAGAAAATGAAACAACAACTAATAATTGACAACAACTGATAATTAAATAATCGTTAGCAGGTTGCAGCTTCACAAGTGTGACAATGTAATGCTGCTCTGTGCTAAAGTCTTGTGTCTGATAACATATTATATTATGGTGCATCTGTATCTGAGAGGGAGAGGGGAGGCATGAGGGGAAATCACAAAAGAAATGGTGCCGTTAAATATTTCTGTTCAAAAAATGCTTTATTATTCACCCCCGAGACTTGGGAGGCAGATTTCCACTGGAATGAAAAAGGACTACAGTAGAGCAGCACGCGGAGGTTAATATTTACATAGGCTGGGAATGGATGAAGCTGAACAAATACAGCTAATAGCGAAGCCTGCTGAATGCTGCCTGGGAACAGTAACTTATTTATTTCCCTTGTTACTGTTTGGAGAGCGGCACAGACTGAGCTTTAGTCAATGACTGACCTTTTTCCCACTGAATCACGATGAAAGGTGAAACAGTGTGAGCGGCCGGCGTTAAACACTGTTGACAGTGTTGGATTAATTTTCTCTGTGCTTAACGGAGTGTGGCAGCTCTTTTCAATCTGCGACAGAGGATATTATGAAACATCTGATAGGCATGGGAGTCTCTGCTTCGATACACTGTATGCTACTGCTGCAGCTCTGAACAGTGACACAGCATTACTCGTCTCATGATGAAGTTTCAAGTGAAGTGTTAACCACATGTTGTTTTTAAACTAGAACAGTCACCTGACGGGGGCCAGTTGCCCCTCAAGCATAACTTTGGCATAATCAGGAGTTCTTTATAAAAATAGGTCATCACCTGCAGTTGAAGAACAAGTCTGAGAAACTCAAGCGTAAAAGTTCCCGATGATTGGGACTGTCAACAAATCGTCTTCAGCTTCAGGCCTACACACGGATCCAGGAACGAGCTGAGCCTCTCCTTCGTGAATTAAAGAGAAACATATGCCGGATGCCTGACATCTGAATCACATCTCATATATGATATGCCAAATTTCTCAAAACTATGCGAGAGGCTAAAAGGGAGAAGGAGTGGGAGGTGGGTAGAGCGTCCATGGAAGCAGAAACAGACCGCCTTCATCTCATGTTGATTTCAAAAAGGCTTTGTGCTAAACTCGTACTTTGGTCGGGGTAAAACTGAAGCAGCATTTTGTGTTACAAGGTCAAGACAGCGCTGGAACAACTGGTCACACTTTGATAAGAAACACTAAAGCAGCGTTTTTGCTGCTGCTGAAAGTTATTTCGGGTTCCTGTGGGACTCCACTGAACAAATGTCAATTGCATAAGTGCAGTTTTTTCCACAAACAAGCCAAACTAAATCAATGTGCAACACACAACCAAAACTTATTTTCTATGTAGCACATGTTGTTATTGCTTGAGATTTGAACAAAGCATGAAATGCAGATTAAACAAGTGTAGCCAAAGGTGAAATTCTGTGGATTTTATACAGTGCTGTATCTTTCTGGCCAAACCAGATAATTCTTCCAGCACCCTTCACCCTATTTAATCATCATTAACAACAAAACCGAGCATTATTTAGGCAGATAAAATTGTCAGTGGCTACACAGACTATCAAGACAAATTCACCACCTAGTTCGTCAGCTGATGGCAGCAGTTATTCCTTAATTGATTTGATCTCATTCCCCAAATTGTTGACCTGATTTACAAAGCCATGAATCGCAAAATGATCGAGTCAGACTACACTGATTAGCCTCTATGTGTTAGAGCTAGTCAACCAATAAAAGTAGAAGTACAAGGTGGGCAATGGCATGCAACCAAAGTGCCTGAACACCACACCACACCACACCGCATGACACCACACCACACCACACCACACCACACCGCCTGGCTGGCTGGCTGTTTGGCATTTCCCTGAACGAGCTGTAGGTGAAGTGACACGCGGGGTTAGTTTGTGGCTACATTTGCAATTTAAATAAACATCCACAGAGCATCCTCTCAGGTCTTGAATAGCAGTGGATGCCACAGTAAGTTTTACTGTTTGGTAGCATGAATAGCGAGAGTGATGGTTCCTCTCTCTCTGTCTCTTAGCCAATGAAGCCCTCTTACACAAACATATTCCTGTAAGACATGTTGAAAGGGCCAGTATTGCACAAACGTATGTTCTGCTTATAGTTATAGGAAGAGTACTGTTTTGTAGTGAAGAATCTAAATAGTACTCACAGTAATGACAGCTTTGCTAAGGCAGAGGGAACCCCGGCAGCCGTACTCCGTCTCATCCTGAGACTTGTAGTAGCTCAGTGTGTTGTTTTTCAGAACTACCCAACGGTCCTGCCATCCATGGATGTAGTTTGTCCACTGAAATATAAAGCACTTTTATTAATATCTGTGTATGTTGAGAGACAGAAAAAATAAAAACAGGTCTAATGCGTCATGAAATATCTTTGCAATGAATAACAGTTTACTTAAACTACTCTGTATGATGATTCAGATGATTTTTGGAGGTTGCACTTGGTTGAACGGTGTCACACTGCTCATAATGTCCACCTTGTTTACATTTGGAAATCCATTACACACCGGACAATACAACTATTTCAACCTCAACAATCACCAGAAATGAGTCAAAAACAACAAAGTCATAAAGAAAATGTTGTTACTGGAGCTTAGTTTCCATTTTTTGGTAACATTTGTTCCTAATCTGAGATGCCTGCATGGCTGGGAAACCCTGAGTTAGAACACATGGGATTTTTTACGTAAAGCATCGACTATTAATCCTCACAAGACCCGTGACGTGTACGGGGGGACTTAATATGATGGAAACAGGTGAGCTGTTCTGGATGCAGATCAGCTTAATCCCACAATATGCTTGGTTAGCGGGTCAGCGTGCAATCTGTTTACAGACGAGCAGTGTACAGTGAGATTAATACCACGTTAGCTTGCCAGAAGCTTAAGTAATTAAAAAACTGTGGTCGTTTTGTCCAAAACAAAGTCTTGCACAAGTGAGCAGAAGCATATGGCCAAATGGGGTTACAGGGTTTAGTCTAGCAGTGTTGTTAGTTAACAACTTGTATCAGTTTTTCTGCACCTTGCATGCAGTTGTTAAGAGCAGTATTTACAGTCTTGCTGCCAATAACACTAACACCATTTGCTGTATGCACATGGTTATCACAGTAGACATGGCACAGTAATGTGCAGCAGGATCAAATTAACCCCTTCAGCAGTCAGTTCATCAAAAGATCAGCACAGCACGGAAGACCTCCTGCACTTTTTTGATACGGGAATGCAAATGTCTGATAAAAGATACCATCATTATTTATACTGAAACAACATTATATACATATCACCATGGCCTAATGTGAACGGTGCAGGTGTGAAATTAATATACAGGTCACGTAAACACGTTTACCTTCACTTATAAAGAGAATCAATGCTATTTTTGAGGGATGCATCAGCTAAGATAGATATCCCATTTCAAAAGGGGCTTTTCCTTTTGCTTCAGGGGGGGTTGCCAGTGTAATATAGCCCAGCAGCAATGTGGAAATGTCGATTCTGGATATCCCTTCCATGCCATGATTTGTCATGAACATTACCCGATTAGCTCATCTCCCTCTCTGGTATGTAGACAGGCACCTCCCTGCCCCTCGGCAGCAGCACTTTGGCTGACATTGATTGTGACATCTCTCAGGTAAACTTCAAGTTGAGTCCTTACCTTACTGAGGACTCCGCTCAAGTCGACGATACCAACGAGATGCCCCGGCTCCTCTCTGGGCTCTATGTCCTCCTCGGACCCGGAGGAGTTCCAGCTCTGGTTGTCTGACATTTCCTTTAAACGTTTCTTTGGCGCGTTATAAAAAAAATATACAAACTTGGCATATGACGCTTAAGCTGAGCTGTCTGGACCTGACTGATAAGCAAAATAAAGAGCAACAGTTCACTGAATCATGTTGTGTGTGTGTTTATATATATATTATCGACTGGCTAATAGCTATGTGAGTGCACGAGAAACCCCAAATTAGCCGAGCTCGTGACAGCTAGCAGCTTCACAGCGCGTGAGTTAATGTGGTCCAACCGTCCAGGTGAACGTTAGCTAAAGCCCCGTAACGTTACTGCGACGTACGGTGAATCCCAGAAGTGTCTAAAAGGGATGAAACGCGGATAAACACGTCGAGGAAGGCTCCGGCTGTCAGAGTATATCCGTCGCTGGGGCTCTCAGACAAACGTCGTAGTCGTAGGAGCGGTTGTTTCCCTCTGTACACTGGTGACAGCTCTCCAGCTCAACGCCATGTTCAACTGACGTCTCTCTCTCTCTCGCGCTCCGGGTCTTCTTCTCGGTGGGTGGGTGAGCGCGTGCTGCGACTTGTGTGGTGCGCAGGGGCGCTGGCTGCCGTGACGTCACCAAATCCACTCCTTATAAAAAAAAACAAAACAAAACACAGAGGGCCCAGGCTGAGGCCCCGCCCCCCTGTTTATAGCACTGAAAATAGACTGAAGAGCGCCAGAAAATAGACCCGGAGCACAGAAGTGTTGCAAGCCTGATGCCTGAAGCCTGATTACTAAAGGTGCAACTATTAACCTGATTTAGCTTTTACCAGAAGGAATTCTAGGAATTGATTTTGAATGATAGACACGAATACTGTTAATCTGTTACGCCATTTTCACGTCTATTTATGTGTGTGCATATATATATATAAAATAAAGATAAAGTTATGACATATATATATATATATATGTCATAACTTTATCTTTATTTTAAGCTCTCTGTATATACTATATTATATTATATATATTATTTAATTTTATTATACTTTACTTTTATTTTATCTATTTATTTTCCTATTTTACCATTATGCATTTTTAATGGCTTTTATTTTATTGTATTGTATTTTATTATAGTTTAGTTTAGTGTGTTTTTTAACCTGCCTCTGGTGTTTCCTCACTGCAAGATGTTGAGATGGCGCTTCCTCAGTTTCCACAGTTTGCATAGTGGCTTGTTTATAATAGGGTGGATGTGGTTGTTGGGGTGGAGGGCTGGGGCGGGTTAGAACCATATCCTTCCTCCCCACAGATTTTGTTCTATTTAAACTGTATCTACCGCATACATTTTGTATATATCATGTGCTCATCTATCTATCTATCTATCTATCTATCTATCTATCTATCTATCTATCTATCTCTCTGACTCTGTTCAACCTGAATGGAAGCACCTGAGCTGATCCTACTATTTCATGTCAAATTGGCCGCTGTGAAAACGGTCTACTCATTCTCTATTGTATATGTAGCATATGTACATACACCTGAGCATGCAGTGTCAGCACCTTATGTAGCCCTTGTTGTATTTTGTATTGTAATGTGTGTTCACCTTTAATGTAGTCCTGTTACCTGTTATGTATTATGTAGCACCATGATCTTTGGCGACACACTGTCTCGTTACACTGTGTGCTGAGTATATGATTGAAATGACTTGACACTTGACTTGACTTCGTTGTGAGATGTTCCACCAGGTGTTTTTTTTAAGCATTGCATAACTTTTCCAGTCTTTTGTTGCCACTGTCACCAACTTATTTGAAACATGTTGCTGGCATCAGATTCAAGAATATGCATATAATTTTACAAAAATTATGAAATTTCTCAGTTTCACCACTTAACAGTTTTGCATATCATCATATTTTGTTTCTATTTATATTTTACACAGTGTGGCAACTTTGTTGGAAAAAGGGTTGTACCTTTACATAAGTATTGGTTGGCCTGCATTTTAGTTCTAGTTAAAGAGTTTACAGATTTTGTCTTATATATTTATTTATTTATCTAATTGCTTTTTTTAGCCTTTATTGTCTTGCATTTTTAATATTGCAATATTTCTTCATGGCTATAGCTATCTTTCCCCCTACCATCATCTTAAATCTTAATTAATTTTGTCTTGCCTTTGCTCGTCCTCAGCTCCTGGCTCTCTGTTGTTAGTATCCTGTTTGTCTGTCAAAGCACTTTTTAAACTCTGCTTTTAATGGCGCTATATAAACAAAGTTATTATTATTACTTTTAGAGCACTTCAAGGTTTAGCTCCCAGTTGTGTAACTGAACTGCTGCTCCCCTATGAGCTAGACTGCAGCCTCAGATCCTCAAGCACCTCGGGCTCTGGTAGCCTATCAGCTTTGGAACTCCCTTTCCTAGAAGCTGAAGTTTGCAGAAACACTTAAATGTGTTGAATCGTTTCTCAGAACGTATCTTTTTGTCAAGGCTAGGTTTTGTATTATTGATTCTCTCATCTGATTGTAGTCCTGAAATGTTTTAATCCTGGTTCGACCATGCGCATAGGAAAAGTGCAGCATAAATAGAGTTCATTATTTATCCACTGTTTGTGGTCATTTCTTTACACAATTATAATCTGTTGATATCATGCTTTAGATGTCTATATTACCAAACAAATTTCCATAAAAAAACTGATGGGAGCCATGGGACTGTTGCCCGCTTTACCTCACTCATACACACACTGTGTGTTCTGACACCTTTCACCTGTCACCTGTTTTGAAAGGTACTGACCCCTGTAGACTGGGAACACCCCACACGAGTTACAGGTTTGGAGATGCTCTGACCCCGTCGTCTTACCATCGCTTGATCATTTTCCCTGCTTCTGACATGTCAACTTTGAGAACAAAATGTTCACGTGCTGTCTTAAATATCTCACCCATTGATAAATGCCATGATAAGACATGACATAACGTATGTGAATTAAATGATGGTGAAATTAAACACCTCATCTTTATAATGAGGGCCTCTGGGAGCCCTGGGATCCTCCAGAGTCACTTTAACAATTAGACTGCAGCCAGGATCAACACTTACACATTTTCATAACAACATTAGCATTATATGAGCATCAAAATATGAGAATATTTCATTTGCAGGGCAAAGGCAGACTCATAAATGTGTCTAAATTATCATTTTTTTCTACGGCATTCATATATATATATATATATTTTGTTGGTGTCGATGGAGCAAGCTGGGTAAAGTATAAAAATGATCTACAGCATCAGCGCTTCCATTAAGGGTGTTAAAATAGCTTTATGTTTCCATGGTTTGGTGAAATAAACAGCCCAATAAAGAGGCATAGACAATAAAATAAATAAAGGGATAAGCGGGGTAAGCAGAGACGCATTATTCTCCAATTTAACACTCTAAAATAGTTAACATCTAAGTGACGTAACACATTTATTCATGGAGAATTTTCCCTCTCCCCGTCTTCTCCCCTCCCTTGACATAATCCTGTACCAGGCCTGTACTTATGGTAACCATGAGTCATGTGATAATCCTTGAGCGATTTAGCACACACACACACACACACACACACCTTGTCTGCTGAAATTGAGACAGCAGTGTATCAATGAGTTACAGGAGAGAAGGGCTTTGAGCCATGTCATGGGTTTTGTGAGTCTGATGCAGTTCCATGAAATCATGAGACCTTAAAACCACAAGACTTCTATTAGCTGCACAATCCAACTCTTCTTCTTCCATTAAAAGGAAAAGTGTGAGTGGCAGGAAGCTGAGATTTCAGACATAGCTCAGTTAACAGGTTTTTGAAAGCTCTACTCACCACAATATGAAGCGAAATTACTGATCCAAACTTGATAAGAAATATTTACAAGAATTGTTTTAGTGGTTTCTGGATAGATTGACTTCAGGCTCTACCAGTAATCTGATGCGAGAAACTCAATGTAAAGTGTGAGGGATGGACGTAATGCAAATTAACTGATCAAAATAGATTTTAATTGAAAAATAGAGAGGGTAAATGATGAAACATGGCTCAGTTTTCATCGAATTGTGAATTTTAAATCAAATCTGCTTTAAGGTCCAGTGTGAATAATTTACTGGCATCTAGTGGTGAAGCTGCAGACCGCAACAGACTGAATAACCCTCACCTCATCCTCTCGTTTCAAGCATGGAGGGGAAAGTGGCTTGTGAAAAACCATAAAGGCTCCTATGTGGAGCCAGTGTTTGGTTTGGCCCTTCTGGGCTGCTGTAGAAACATGGCGATTCAATTATATTATACACTGATGAAAACATAGTTATGAATATTATATTCCATTACTGTCAATAGACCTTAAATGTTACACACTGGACCTTATCACTCATTTAAATGTTCATCACCTCCATTGTTATTAACTTGTTTATTTGTTTATTTAAAGGATTACCATTAGCTGACACCATGGCAACCAGCTAATCTTCCCCTGTGCAACAACATACAATGCATAACACGTTATATAATAAACATTTATTGCTTTAATATAAAGAAAAATGGTTATCAAAACTCACACTCACATACAAATCCAAGCCTGTGGACACTGTGCATGCATGTAGATATATTTCTAAAAATTCTAGATAGTTTACTGATTAAAAAAAGAAAAACTCTACATAGATGATGCTTAAATCAAATGAGAGTTTACAATTTTCTTACTTCCAACCATCATAGTAGAGGATTTGGAAGTAAAACTGGGTAAGAAAAACAAGATGAAGCTCTCTCTGTCTCTCAGACTTCACTGGTGAAACCAGCTCTGCTTTAGCCCCCCTGCAGCCAATCCCTTCATTTCACGTCAAGTCCCTGAAAATCACTCGGCAACACGGTGTCACCGCCTCCGTACATAAACCCGTTGTTTGGCTGGATGGGATTTAAGCAGTTGATTTAATCATGTTGACATACAAATTGTCCCTGACTTATTGGGTCTGTGATTCATTTAGAGGCCAGGAGTCAAGGAGCATGACTCAGGCAGGGCTGATCAAGCAGTAATATGATTAGATCACATCCTCTTTCTGAGCTGCATATTGCTCATGGGTCAGCAGCTCCGAGTGGGTAAAAGTGAAGGAAGCAGCTGATGGATTGTTTAATTCATGCTGGTGTTACACAGTTCCTTATGGACAGGAACATAACAGAATACAGGGTTTAACATCAGACATTTGTTTTAAAGATTTGGGGCCTATATTTTCAGAATAAGGCAAACATGGAATAAAATATTCATAACCATGTTTTCATGCGTGTATAATCACCTGAAAATAAGAATCTTTTTATGTTTGTTACTTAAAAAATATCCTTTTATATCTACAGTGGGAGAGGGTCCCCTTTCATGGAGGCCGCCATCTTGAAACACCTTATTTATACAGTAGTCCAGAACAGACAAACTAAATACTGACTCTAAACAGGGTCCTTAAAGTGTTGTTTCTCCTTTACATTAGGAAGGTGAGGGTGATGTGAGGAGCTTGCAATGCAGTGATTGGCCCACTAAATGCAACTAAATTCTACACACTGGACCTTTAAGTTGTTTGGCTGCACTGATTGCAGTTTCTTCAAATATATTTCATGTGCAACAGGCTATTTCACACACCAGCTGCATGTGGACGTGACGGTCGTGCAGGAGTGTCAGGGAGTACAGTCTCAGGCAAAGACTTGCATAAGGAACCTCAGTAAAAGGTTGGAGCAGAGCTGCTCCCTCAGCTCGCTGTGCCCTCTGCTGGTGACGAGGGTGATAGAAACACACCGTTTGCACCAGTGGATCTCAAACTTTTTCTTGCACCTTAAGAAGCTGAAAAAAGTTCCTCTCGCCCTCTGGCACTCTATAATTTTAATCAATTATTAACAATGATAGGGGAACCAAAACTAATAAAAGCGGAAGAAATAAAGGTCAGTTGCAGGTCGGTTGCAGTAGCATCAGCAAACTCCGCTCCATATTTTTCCTCTGTTATCCACGCCCCTGTTTGAGAAGCACTGGTGTAGACAATAATGAAGCTGTGTGTTTAAGTGTGGACAGTGTGTGTATGTGTGTGTGTGTTTTATCTCATCAAGGTGCAACAGCTGTGACACTAATCCTTGACACCATGACAACACTTACTAGACGACTTGGAAAGAGTCACCAGGAGACCAGGAGGACGTATTAACCTGTTTTCAGGCTGCATGTCATGTGCACATGTGTGGCACCAAATGTTACCCAGTTTGATGCCAAAGCATTTTGTAAACCTCCTGCATGTAAACTGTGCATGCTGCAATAGTTAATCTACTGGTAACTATCTAACTTTCTCTAACTTTAGGAAAGACAGGACATCAATGAGCCTCTGAATACTGGAGGGAGAAGGAGACAACATCTTGCTGTCAAAGAGGTCAAAGCCAGAACCTCCAACTGTGCAGCGTTGATGCAATTATTGTCTTCAAGGAACCCAAAAATGTCAATATGTGGGGCAATCAAGAGTATCTTTGACCTGACAAAAGTTGATGTCATGTCTGTAGTGTTGGAAAATATTTGAGAACCTTGAACAGTCCTTTAAACTGTATGCGTATGAGATGAGCACAAGTTTAGAGCAGAGTCCAACCATCCATCCATTATCCTGGAGTCACTGTGGGGGGGACTGGAGCCTGGCAGTCCCAGCTGGCATTGGGCAGGCCGGTTCATCAAAGGGCACGACCATTCACGCTCATGCCTACAGGCAAATTTAGAGTCAATTAACCTGAGAGAGAGAAAACCCAGGCGCAGAACATGCAAACCCGTGGCCCCGGCCTGGGTTTAAAACAGGAACCTTTTATGCCAGGAGGTGACCGTGCTAACCACCTCACCACCATGCTGCCCACACGTTGCATCCAGGCCTCTGTAGTTTTAAGTACTTTTACCTGAGCCTATCCCAATGAAATGTCTTCTAAAATGTTCAGCATTTAGTTAGTTAAAATACAGCAAGTGTCAATTTTCTCTGCAGTATATTTCTTTATGGAAATACTACTAATAAACTTTTTTATATAGCACCTTTGGTTGACAGTAGAAAGTGACAGAAGATATAAAATAGCACCCCCTGTTGGCTGAGGCCTGTACATACAGTATAAACCTTGATCCTGCTGCAACAGAAAATAAAATCACAACATTTCAAAGCAATTACAAGGAACATCTTGCACCTCCTGAAAGTCTGAGGTCAAATTCAAACAAATAAAAAGCAGGTTGGCTCTGTCGTCAAATGTCTTTGCGGTCATGAAGGTTCACATAAGGACTGAATTTAATTTTTCCATTGAACGCGTGGCTCTCCATGCAGCACCGTGAGCTAAGAACAAAGAGATAAGCTGCACAAAGAAATGAGCGGCCTCGATGATTTTGGCCGAGAAACAAGAACACCTAGAAACTTCAAAGTGTCTCCACACAGATAGCTCAGTGTGTGGACTCATGCATTATGGATGCAGCCTGTCTAGCCGCTTTTTGTGCTGGATGCTCCCTCGTCTAGACAGATGAGAAATATTTGCTCTAAGTGGCTCCAATTTCCTCCTCGGAGGAAGAACGGGGAGCGCTGTTGAATGTGATTTCAGTTGTTGCAGTATACCCTCTTAATTCACACACACATACACACACACCTGCTGAAGAGCTTATGTTGGACTGGTCAGGTAGGTCTGTAGGTAAAGTTAATTTAATAGACTCTTTTGTTTTTAAATCTCACGAATTAGTTAATCTACTTTTTGGGGTCTCTCTTCTGTTGCTCTGACGAAAGTTTTTTTTTACCATTTTCTCGCTGTAAAAGGGTTTTTCAGGGGTTAGCTTTTCTTATCTGAATCAGTGGTAGTGGATGGTTCAGTGGCGACTAGAAGACATGCCGTATATTGTACAGACTGTAAAGTTCTTGCGATTTTTGACTTTATAAATAAAACTAACAAGACTGGACATTTTATTTTAGGATTTCTGTACTTGCTCACATGCACACAAAAAATGCAGTCAATCAATCTCTTAATGCTGAAATTCTTGCAACTCGGCTCGATAGATACCTTGAACAGTGCTGTTTGATTATCCAGGCAATACTTTGGTTCAATCATAGTATTAAATATGATTTTACATGTTGACATAGCCACAGTTAGCCACATTTGCTGTTATGTTTTGTATGTTTCACTAACAAAGACCATGCCAATATATTTAGACAGGTTTATTGCATGTAGTGGATGAAGGTGAAACAAGATGATGTACTGTAGGAGGGATGAGGGTTGAGGGTCGAGGGTTGAAGGATGAAGGGATCGCGGGATGAAGGTCAAAGCATGAAGGGTAGGTGGATGGAGGGTAAGGGATGAGAAAGAGATGGAACGGTGTCGGCTGCTGGCTGGATGACAGGAGGGAACCAGGAGGGACAGTTTGAGACTGAGTTGGGGAAGCGTCTCTTCATCGGATAAGAGCCTCAGTGGGAAGGTCAAAGAGGAAGTAAAGAGATAAGGAGTGCTTCAGAAGGTGTGGAAATGGCATGAGTTCTAGGCGTGGTCTTTGTTCTTGAACCTAGTTCTAAAACTTGATTTATTCGTTTTTATTGTGATGTCGAGCCTCAACATTTAAGTCCTTGTAGATAGAATGAGTCAGAATGTGTCACAACATGATGTCAAGCAAAGCACTGGCTGAAAATCAGGTTAAGAAACCTTTGAATGATATGTTTTTTTTTCATGAACTATGAATTAATACTTCATATTTTCAAAATAGGAGTTAGATGGACAGATTTCTAGTGTGTTTCCATTGTTACTAAAGGTGTGATATGATTTCTCGCACCTCCACAGCACACATTTGTTGTGTTTTGGCACAAAATCATGAATTATTATGCAGTGTGTTTCTTGTAATATCACTGAATCAGCTGTGTACTTTCCGCTCTATGTTCAAATATAAAATTTGTGTGCACATGGTACTGTGTCATTGTATTAAAGCGATCCATATGGCTGCATAAATGTTGTCAATATAAGTTTCAGTGGATGCAGACATGACCTTTAAATGATCATTTGACTATTTATGCATATATTTAAGTTATTAAAGTACGCTAGTTTTGTGATAAGAACACTGTATGTGCTCTGTCCCTCGCAACAGGTATTGTCCATGTTATCTATTTCACTCTTCAGATGCTCCATTTTCTCTCTGAGTATAATCTCTGTATCATTGTTCAGGCTTCTCAAAACTCAACCGCACAGACAGTCCTTCAAAAGTATAAAGGACTATGAAGGAAGTAGAAAAATGACACAGGGCATTATTACAAATCAAGTGGATGATACTTGCCTCCCTGAACATTCTCAGACAGATAACTGATCCAGAATTTCCTTTGGAGACTACTTCAGCCCACATGAAGTACTCAGGGGGAAAGAGGTTTGCTGACAACAGATTTATAACACAAGAAATTCACCAGCTCACTGCTGAACAAATGTCAGATGAGCAGTGATGAATGAATCCATTTTTTTTCATCAGTGTCTTGACTTTTCTTTATACTAGAATAAGAACCTCTCTCTCTGTATGCAGTGTGACCAGCAGAAGGCAGTGTGGTATTTTGGTTAAGTAGACTAAATGATCCCTTTTACACTCCTTACACCTTTCTCAGATCTTTCACCTGTTTGACATGTTGAGGAAGAGCACCAGCAGAGACAATAACACCAACGAGTAAAGCTTTGTGTTAAATCCATAAGATATAATGTAAGTAAAGATGGTGATGCTAGACGTTCTGTTTGCACTGAATGACTCTCATACCTAAATAAATTCATGCTACAGTTCATATTTGGATTACAGATCACAACTTCTAATTCAGTTCGAACTAGTTTAATCATTTTCTTATAGTTAGACTTTTATTTAAGTTTTCACAAAGTCTGTCTTCCACTTAGCCACTTGTTTA
The DNA here is from genome assembly GCA_033000465.1 of Sciaenops ocellatus. Classification (NCBI taxonomy): domain Eukaryota; kingdom Metazoa; phylum Chordata; class Actinopteri; family Sciaenidae; genus Sciaenops; species Sciaenops ocellatus. Next base: position 23,282,903 of record CP136874.1, on the reverse strand, counting down.
TCGCATACATTTTTTTTTACAATAAAAAACCCCAAAATATAACACTGTAAAAATACTATAATGTGACATTTTACAGATCAAACAATCACTTTTACTTGTCACAATTACCCAGAGTTTAATGTGACACCTTCACAATACCTTGTTTTGTCTATCCAATTCTCAAAACCTCCAAATTATTAAAGTTAAAATTGAAATTATTCATTGGAACTCATAATTAGCAGCACATTGTCACAGCTAGTGGAATAGAAATAGATAGTTAAAAGCACAAGTACCTCAAATGTGTAACACAGTACTGAAATTTACTGGAATTTAACGTGTTCACAGAAAACCAATTAATGACTACTGCTGTAACTATTCAATTTATTTAGTCACAAAACAAAGGCAGTTTAAATATCTTCAATTCAGTTCATTAAATTCAGTTCAACTCATTTTCTTCAGTTCAATTTAATAACATCTTATTTTGAGTTGGCTGCAGTCATCAACTTGATCCTGATGCTGTATTTTTTATAATTCTTGAGGAAAATGACACAAAAAAGTACTTCATATTTGCAGATGTTACATTAGATTTTGCCTGTTCTTAATATTAGATGTCAGCATATGTCTGCGTGTGTTATTAATGGTGATGCCTGCAGTGTATTTCCCTACAGAGCATGACACACACACACATTCACACCTGATGCCCCCCATTAAAGTACTTCGTCATGCTACACTTGCTGAGCTATTTCCATAATTGATTTACAGAATCAAACGTGTCTCCTGAAAGAGGATACATTGAGCTGCTGAACTGTGTGACGCTTCATAATGGAGAAACCCTTTCATAGCTGCCATAATAAGCCCGAAAATATCCCAGTCTGAAAACTGTTTCACATCATGACTCAATGCCAGATTAAGACTTTTATTTACCTCCTGTCATTTAGCACTTCAACATACTGCCTGCTGGTTCCTGAGTCATTTACAATTAAGTGGAGTCAAAGCTAAGTGTTGGATTCAAAAGGCTAAAAAGAAAGACTACATAAAACACCATCAGCCATCAACTCAAAGATAACTCAGTTTTAATAAAAGTAATCATATTCTGTCCAAATATTTTGACACCCTCAAAACATTGGGACCGTGATTTGGATTATATGCTAGTATTATATATCAGTATATAAAAAGATCTGAACGGGGATATTAGCTATAGAGACCAAAACTGTTTTTTGTACCAGGCTGTAAACATGTTTATTTCTGCTGTGAAGTTGGACATTTTAACATGGGGACTTACGGAGACTGACTCAATTCTGGAGCCAGCCTCAAGTGGACGTTTGAGGAACTGCAGTTTTTGGCACTTCCACATTGGCTTCACTTCACAGCCTCGGAGGTTGCTGCTTGGAAGTTATATGCTACATTTTTGCTAAGCTAAGCTAAGCTAAGCTGTCTCCTGTCTCCTAAAGCGGCGCTGATCCCAAAAAGACAAACTATTGCTTCAACAATCAACTCAACATTATGGCTCAAATGAATCATGCTACACTGACACTCGTCTTTATTTATGGCAACATACCTCTTTCATGTCAGGAGCCTGGAGTCAGAGTTTGGCCTTGTTGGGTAAATTATGGTTAGCTTGGGTGACTTATGTTATAGTTATGAATAAATATGCAGCACCGACATCAGTCAAACATCGTCTTTAAATTAAAATGATTCCTCAGCAGCTTGGGAGAAGCCTTTCCATTTCTTTACACAGTAAGCAGCCCTCTTCAGGCACCAACATCCACCACAGCACTGAAGGTGTAGTGGGCATCTTCCACAGCCAACACCACAATGGAGCGAGAACAGCCACTCCAGTCCCAGGGGGGGAACAGTGACAGAACCAGAGCCAGGTTTTGGACAGGATTGTTTGCCACCAAACAGTGAGGAGATGTTCCAGCTCACATGGAGTTCCACTCAAGTCCTTACACACTATTATCGTATTGGATTGTTCGGTTATCACCTGGACAGATTCAATTTGTGGATGACATTCATACTGTGACTGGTGGCCCTGAGGCCCTTGAGCCTTTTCTTACTTGGAGTAGTATGGCCAGTTTGCTTGTTGCTGTCCATGTGAAGGTCAGTACAGTCCATTGTAGTGATGCACTAATGTTGAATGAAGAAGCAGAAGCAGTATAGCCACTGTATATGTGTCTAAATATATAATTCACTAATCAGGACCACGGCAGTATAGATTTAAGTTCAGACAGGTTTATTGCAAGTGCTGGAAAAGGATGCGCCGAGATGAGGAGGTATGAAGCGATGAGGGTCGAAGGGATGAGGGTCGAAGGTATGAAGGGATGAGGGTCGAAAGGATAAAGGGATGAGGGTCCTTACATATTACATATTTACATATACAATACATATTTTTAATGTAATATTAATAATTATAATTTCTGCTTATCAAAACTTAACTTTTAAGAATATTTCAGGTCTTTGCATACTGGATTACAGTTAGGGTTAGTCAGTATACTGTATGTCTGGATGAAGCAGTGAGTGATTTGTGTGTGTGTGTGTGTGTGTGTGTGTGTGTGTGTCCTCCCACCATCCCCGTTTTAAAGACAACAGAGCAGAACGCCGGCGAGCACCGGCCTGAAATACAACTCATTTGTCAGTGACACGGGAATGCTTTGACCTTCCCAAGACAGGCAGGCTTTGCCAACTCAGCGGTTTCTCTTTCTAACAGAATTACAGTCGTCATCCGCATGAGTGAGAACGGCTCCCCCCCGTACACGGCCCACAACAAGCGGTATAATAATCACGAGCTGAGGCAAAGCAGGAGGTCTGCAAGGAATAATACTTTCTATGGTTATCGATGGATAGTTAGAGCAAAGCAGGGCTGGCTCTAAATGTTCACTCACACTCCCCAAAAACTGGACAGATGTATTAAGCATTAACATCCAGGACAGGGCATCTCCGTGATGACTTAATAAGACATTCTGTCTTCCAGAATGGCTTCAACAGAATAGCAACAACATTGCACCATATTTATAGTAACATTATGTAGACATTGGGATTTTTGCGATGTAGTGCCACCAGTTTCAAAGTGTAATATCACTGTGGTAAATATGGACAGCTGTACCTTATGATTACATTACTTATGATCAAAAACTAGCGAGTCGACAACTTTGCTAACAGCCAAACATCAAGCAAGGTCAACAACACAAGACACAGCAGCCAGCTAATATTACTTACTAGTCTAAACACATGAAGCCCAGCTCGGCGTCTGTCTTTCAGCCTTTTATTTCACCAAGCTCTCACCAACCACTAAAAGTCAGTCCCAGATTTACTCTTGTCTGGCGGCTTCTTGCTCGCTCACTCTCTCCATTTCTCTTCTTAGCTTCTTCCATAAACGTCCTCTTCAGTTTTTTTTGCCTCTGCCATTATGTCCATAGAGGCTGCTGAGCCTGGTTATACCTGCTTGCCCAGCTCCAGTTCTGGCAGGACACCAGCTCTATTCCCCATCAGCATCCCCCCTACCCTGGGCCTGTAGACCTCCTCTTCCCATGAGCTAACAGCAGCTACAGTTGTCAGCAGTTTACTTCACTGTCCATCAGGAAACTCTGTAAATCACAGAGAGTTGAGGCAGAGCAGCCGGAGGACATCAGAGGGAAAACCAGAAAACATTTTCTCCATAAAATATGATCCAGTTTCACCAAAATCAGTGAAATAGTTGGTGGTGTGTGACTTAGTGCCGTAAAGCGTTACGTAGTTCTCCCGACCCGGAGCCCAAAGTTACATAGTGTGAGAACAGACGTACGAATGACAGAGACACCATTCACCTGATTACAGGTCAGTGTAGATCAACAGGAGTTAAAATCTGTTATTTAATGGTAGAAAAGTTGTGTTGCCTAAATGACTTTTGCAAATGAAAAGGAACTCTGCTTTGCAATCAAGGCTCCCGTTTAATGATGATAACTGGAGAAGATATGAGAAGCTGACACTCTTGACTCTCTTTGACGGTTCGGATGGAAGAAATGTCACTTTGAAATAGATCAAGGGTTGCATAACTAATAAATGCCAGCTGTGTAAAATACATGAACTATCAACCAGCAGGCTACACTGCTGCACTGTCCTCAAATGTGACGTTCCTCCTTCCCTTTTGCTGATAACACTAAAATCAGTGCTGCTGATCCTCATGTACTAAAAGTCATTCAATTATTGAGCTCAGGCTGATGGTGCACTCTTTCTGGGACACTGTGAACAATGACAAAACAAACAAACAAAAACTTCAGACTGTGCAATATATGAACAAACCATGAAGACATACACATTTACACATTTGAATATATTTACCTATTACCAAGCGTGTAAAGTAGATCCTTATACACTGCTGTTATTTTCACTTGTCATAGCAAGACAAGCACACTGATGTTAGTAATAACAATAATGATTGGGAAATTAGCTATAGAGACCAAAACTGTTTTTTGTACCAGGCTGTAAACATGTTTATTTCTGCTGTGAAGTTGGACATTTTAACATGGGGACTTATGGAGACTGACTCACTTCTGGAGCCAGCCTCAAGTGGACGTTTGAGGAACTGCAGGTTTTTGGCACTTCCGTGTTGGCTACACTTCACAGCCGTGGAGGCGGTTGCTTGGTATTTCCCAAGTTGTCAGACTATTTCTATAAACACATCACTGATTTATAGCTGATGTTTAACTTTTTATAATGTAGTTAGGAGACGCTTTTCATCTCTATTCAAAAATGAGCGTTCAAAAGCAATAAATGAGAATCTTTTGAGTTTGAATTTAACTCTGGGCTCACTGGGATGAGTAAAAATAACTCAAGCAAGAATAGACAAACTTCCAAACTAATGTACCTGACAGGACGTGTACTGCTTATATAAGATGGAGCACTGTTGTAGACATGAACCAGGTGTCCCTCATGCATTATATATTCTGGTAGATAGACATTGTCAGAAAAACAGTGCTCTCCAAACTTTCACTCTCTCTGTGGATGACACAGGCTGTGAATATTAATAACACCAGTCGTTCATATGTCTACGTACAAGCCTCGACAGCACACTGAGTAAACCGAAACTACAACAATGATCTGAGTTTGGACTCCTCTCATTAATGCCTCTGCGCCCCAAATTACTTGCCTACTGACTATCTCCCATCATTATTCGCTGAATCAGCCACAGGAGTGTGTACTAGAGATGCCTCTTAACCTTCAGAGGACCGCTGACAGTATACAAGAGGACAGGAGGACTTCTGAGCTCTAGAAAATGATGTCTGCGTTCACAGATCTGCAGTCATAGATAGAGATACAAAGATCCACAGCAATGTCGCATGTACATTTGCATATATGCGTCTCTTACTGTGTGCTGTGTTCACTCATTATAGCTGAGGAGATAATAACATATGCTGTAGAGCCTTTTCTTAACGCTACAGATAGACCTTTTCAGTTTTATTCTTAATTAAATAACGTAGAGGACCAAGATAAATGGCCTGAGGCGCGGAAGCCGACACTTTCACGACATTGCGCTGGATTGTTACCAGGACGGTCATAAATCCACAAATCCGGTTACAGTTTATAACCACGTTTCAGGATAACAGCCCCCAGTACCACAATGTTCTTTTCTGACCACTCCACTCTAAAACAACAAAACACTACATTTATTCCTAATTGTTGCTATGAATAACCTGCTTTTTGTACTTTCCATCTAATATGTTTATATTCAAAAATAGATGGCCTAATGGAAAAACTGAAAGTGGTTCTAATTAGATTAAATTATCCGAGCAACTGTCAGACATCTGAATGTTTAATTATATAAACAGAAGACAGCTTTTTGCATGAGTTCTTACGTTTCAAGATGTCTCTCTGTAAGTGGGTTGCTAAGTGATTGTAGCCGAAGAGGCTGCCAAACCTTTTGCTAAAGCTGTTTACCTTGCTAGACTTATTAATTATGGGTTTCAATTATACACAGTTGACCACTAGAACAAGCTGTAAACACAACATTGATTAATATATATATATATTAATACTTTAAAAAATGATGGAACAACATTGGCATTGATTCAGGGTTGTGTTTCTGGCTACCAGTCGAATGTTGATGACAATTATAACGCTACTTTTAGCTCACGTTTTGGTCTCAACCAACTCAAAATATATATGCTAAATGTTTGATAGCTTGTTGCTAATTTAGTCTACTGTTCGGTGAGTTCATCAGAGCTTAAAACAGCTGACTAAAAAAGAGGTAGAATGGAGACAAAAACAGTAAAATCGTAGTTTATAAAATCAAAACAACGCCACTCAAAGACACTAAAATGGTCGGAAGAACTGAGGGGAACTGAATTGGGTGGGTTTGCTATTGCAACAGCATTATTTGGTGGGAACCTACCCAAATATCTGGCAAACAAAGCGCTAGTCATGAAATAACGTGTGCTGCATTTTTATCGTGTTGCTATTTGCTAAATAATTGCCTCTTCAACTGGGAATCCCGAACGCAGAGTGCAACTCAATAGAGAAAGGTACATAGATGAAATGTTTAGGTTGTGTGTGGGTTGGTAATGGCTCACTAAGCTGCTGATCTGGTAATTTCATTGTGGGATCTGATTGTAATTGAGACATTTTGTTTTGTGGCAGCCACCTAGCACCTAATTGGAAAGAGAAGAAAATTATAGTATGGAGATGAATGGGATGATACTTTTAGTGTACTTAGATGCCCGTACTTTGCAGTAACTGGGCGTCTGGTTGATTGTGCTGGGCCAGTAATGGCTGCAGTGGGTCCGGAAGCACATTATCTGTGCTCTAACTACAACAAAAGAAGCCATGATGGATGTGACAAACCGGTGTGCAAACTCATAGGACAAAGCAGTGTCCTCTTTTAGCCTCGCACAAAACTAATGGCTGCTTGTTATGGACGTAATTAAGAGAAGGGATTCATTCATGGCTTTAACCTGTCAGCTCAATCCTGACGAAAGTGCTGAGCCAAGGATACAGCAGCAAGATTCACCATGCGAGGAATTCCCAGCTGTGAGTCATAGGGCGGTTATTGTTGTGTGAGACATGCGGGTGTGGGAGGGAAAGCCGCCTTGCAGGGATCTCTGATTCCCTTCACTGCTCATCCTTTTGAAAGAGGGTTCCTCGGAGTAATGCGAGTACAGCTCTCGTCAATGTCAGCGAAGATATGATGATACAAAACAAAGACAGCTCACATTATTCTCTCAATCTTCCACATTTCCGACTTGTGCAAGCTTTTTCTAACCATTTTTCCTGATTTTGAAGTAAAGGAACAACCTGCTCCCTGTGCAATTCTCAGCAGTCTTTGAAAGGTTCATGGTTAAATTGGCACTAAATGAACGTATCATATTCTATTTCATATTTATTAGGTAGCCGTGTAACAATTTCATGGCAGGTAAGTCATCTTAATCTACGCATTTGTCAAAAAATAATGCATACAGTATATTCCCTGTATATTTTACTTATTGCCGCTTGATGATGGCATCTTCAGGTACAGTAAAAGGCACCTCCTCTTTCTCAAACCTCCAGAAATATTGCAGAAGAGTCATGGATTGTATTTCTAATTTTAAAAAAGGCAAGACATGGGATGATGTTGCCTCAGCTGCTGAAGGACATTGTAAATACAGCCTTCTTGAGGGTATTGTGCATTGACTAGTGGACCATGTAGAAATGCACTTCTGGTCTGAATAGCCCAGCTGCTACTTGTGCACATAGATCACGTATCCATTCAGTTTCTGGCATGAACACACCCTTCAGCGTTTAAGGACAGCAGCTCTTTGCCTTCGGGTGGGAACTTTTTTTTAACTGCTCCGGCGACCTCTGACAATGTTTTATTTTGGTAGAAATAATGGCATCCCGAGAACAAGACGAAACACACAAAAAAATTCGAGCAGAGAACACTGCGCATCACTGCAGAGACACGATTCGCTTCCTGTCTTTACTGCAAACACAGTTGCTGCCATATTGTCTGCAGTACACGGCAGGAGTGCTCCTAATAGACCTGCATGGAGGCTAAAGCTCTAAAGCACTTTAGCGCATATAGTATGCAGCGTATAGGATTTATATTCCAGGAAATCATACAGGTGTTTATTTATGTCACTGTGAAATTAGATAGGATGTCTCTTGTTCTATAGTTTTATGGCAGATCATTATTTGACATCAGCATGGAAGTCACTTCAAAAGTTTGTCATCATTTTGAATAAAGCAGTGCATGATGACCAGAGAAAGAGTTAGGTGAGTTACTTACCTACAAAGTAAAAAAACTGACGTTCTCTTTGGTAACTGATAAGCTGACACCAGGAAGTGGCGTTGCATCATGAAAATCTACCATGCACATTGCAGCATTGTGTTTTATTAAAGGTTAAGATTTAGTGGCATCTAGTGGTGAAGTTGCTGCATTGCAACCACCGCAACTCACCTTTTCCTTCCTAGCAATCTAGAGATAAGCTGCGTCTCAATTGGAATACTTCAGTTACACGTCTATGTAGTACACTATGTACTTCCTGGCATACTGTACTCATTTCAGCAGGATAGTGCTGTATCAACTTGAGTATGACCATCGTGCACTTACTAGAAATACAGATTTTACAGCTTTTTCTTCACTGAATTGCAACCAGGCAAAGCATTACCGGCAACATTTGACTGGCAAAATATAAATATAAAACATATGTACAGCTTACATTTGTATATTGAAGTATTCAACCGCAGCCGCTTCAGTTCCAGCAGCTTCTTTGGCCACAACTTCACAATGCTAGCGGTCCCTCCCCTTTTTGCTACGTAGCCAAAATGGCGACCACTGAGGGAAAGAAGTGTCCAATGTTCTGCACTCAGTGTTTTGATTGTTATTATACACCATCCAGGTACTCACAGTGCACTGCATGTACTCAAAATAGCAACTGTAAGTATGATAAGTATGCAAACTGAGACACAGCACCAGTGTTTAGTTTGTCCGTAGTGGGATACTGTTGAAAACATGGTGGTTCAAAGTGGGGTTAGGGTTAGGGGACAAAGACAAAGATAAGACCAATACAAGAGTAATGCTTTATTTCCTCATCATTTACATGGATGATCACTGGTGAGGGTGCTGACTTTTACATAATAAACATAATGCATTTAGCCGATACAGTTGATGCATTTTTAAGAATGCATTTCAGACGACTCATGAGGCGTGTGATGCTTAACTTTGCGAGCTGACTATCAGATAAAAACCACCATTTGTGCTGATGATGGTTACCGGCGCTGCTTTTGTCTACTTCTGTCTGAACTCAAGGAACCATATTAACCATAACCATACCGGATTTTCAGTGTTAGATCTGCCACTGCTGTCGCTGTAAACATTTCACCTTTGATCCATCTATTCCGTCATGAGCCGTCTCTCAGATCGCCTTCATTTCAAGTGGATCGCTGAACGATAATGACTCTGGTGATCACATTATCTGTATACCTGCAGTGTCTTCTTCTAAAGATGACTCTGCTGTTTTTTCTTACATCTACCTCTTGCTGAGTCACAGTGACAGCAGATGAGGTAAAATATCTTCGACACTCGCCAGGAAATTGGCCAGTGACGCTCGCAGAATATGACTGCAGATTGCTTTTTTTTTTTTTTTCGTCTCTTGTTCATCTAAGCTCTGACATTGTCAGGCCGTGAGGTTGTTAGGAGAAGGGCTGAGTGGCATCGTAATAGGATTAGCCTTGTCATATACAGTTATTTCTGGAAGAGCTCTGCTCTGTAATACTGGCCCCTGCGCTTTGATTCAATTATATATATGTGCATAAAAACTCACGCACCTGCTTGCATTCAAGTGTGTCCATTCACAAACCACAGCTAGTGGCTGACAGGAAAATGTAAGTAAAAGTGTCTTCCTCCTCCACTGGCTTCCCCCACGATGTAATATATTGCCCCATTTTCTGCCCCAAACTTTGTATACCATCCCATCATTGATCAATATTTGTAGTCCTTTCTTTAACCCTCACCCGAGGTTCTCGTGTCGCCCTTGGACACTAAATCAAATGAGGATCCCTGCGAGGAGTGGTCAATACTTCACGGTGCTGCTGTCATTCTGCGCTCCATATTTCACCCTGTAGGTGTGCAGCCTTCTCGACCAAGCTTTTCCTGAATAACATCTCGCCATGAAATTGATTCTATTCAATTGCTGAGCTGGCCATGCAACTATCATTCGTATTCAGTCGTTGTGTTAGCTGAGGCTCTTGTTGTCTATGTGAAGTGAGATCAGTATACAGATCGAGGTGTAATAATGAGAGGTGAGGGTATGGTGTTTAAAGTCAAACTTTGAGTTTGAATTCCGTTCATGTTTCATGTCAGGAAATAATAATAACAGTAATTATACTGCAGCTATTGTGTGCACTTTTTAAAAAGAGGATAAAAGCAGACAGATTTGTGGAAACTGTGTCTACACTCCAATTTAGTCTTAGAATATGAAAAATAAACCCCAGGAGCACACTTCATTTTTTTATAGAAAGACCACTAAAAGAAATTATAGCTATGTACCGGCAGTTATTTAAACTATCCGTCCTTTTACAGTGTTCAACATTTTGGTGTCATTCTTGTATTCCACTCTGGAAAATGAGAGCTAGCAACCAAGACTAACTAACAAGTAAGTGCGGATTGCAAATGTTTGCACTTATTCCCATTACTTTTCACTTTACAGAGACTTTACTTTTGGTTCAAGCTATTTCACCGGCAACCCTAATCCTAACCCTTGTGTTCATCCCACATTTTAGAAAAGAGAGGGTTCGAGCGTTATTAGTAGTAGTAGTCTCTTTTATTGGTGCAGGTCTGGTGATAACCAGACTGACCAGACTGTAACCTATAGAGTAACATACGGAATACTGTACAGAGTAACATATGAAGTAATGTATAGAGCAAAATATGGAATAATGTATGCAATAACGTACAGAATAACGTAGAGAGTAATGTACAGGTAATGTCTGAGGTGATGTATAGAGTAACATATAGAATAATGTACGAAATAACATACAGAATAATGTATGGAGTAATGTACAGAGTAACGTACAGTATATAGCTAATGTCTGAGGTAATTTATGGAGTAACATATAGAATAACATACGGAATAATGCACAGAGTGATGTATGAGGTGATGTATGGAGTAATGTACAAAGAAATATATGGATCATGTACGAGGTAATGTATTGAGTAATGTTTGTAATTAATGTACAGAGTAACATATGAAGTAACGTATAGAGCAACATACAGAGTAATGTGTGCAATAATGTACAGAATAACGTACGGGTAATTTCTGAGGCGATGTATAGAGTAACATAGAGTAATGTACGAAATAACATTTACAGTACAACGTATGGAGTAATGTATGCAGTAACATACAGAATAATGTACTGTGTGATATATGAGGTGATGTATGGAGTAATGTATGGATTAACGTACAGAGTAACGTATGGGTAACGTGAGGCGGGCTAATGTGCAAAGTAATGTAAGCAGTATGTGGTTCACAAAGTCAAAGTCAGCCCCCAGCTGGTTAACCGACTATGATGTCAGTGCGATTGAAGCGATCTTAAAGCTATCTTTAGAGCTCATCCACGCAGATATCGAACCAATCGAATTACCAGCACCGACGTGTCAGTGGAGCCATTTTTTTCTTCGAATATGAAAAGCAAACCTCAGGAACACACTTCATTTTTTTTTTTTTTCAGAAAGAGCAATAAAAGAAATGCTGGATGAGAAATTGCAGGAGTACAAAAGCTCGTGGAACAGAGCCGAGACAGGACGTGACTTGTTCCCTATACAGACAGTATCAAAGTGTAATTGAAATTACAGTTCTGGAAATGGGAAACAGGAACAATATGTTAATACAAATGCAGAGAAGTCATGCACAGGATCAGAAATGAGACAATGTGGTTGAAAAACAAAGGCACAACACTGATGCAGATGGATTTGGCTGGTGAGAACACAGCAAATGAGCTAAGAGGCACGGAAATGTTATGTATAGTAAGACTGTAAGAGTATGGAGGGAATGTGGAAGTTCTTTCTTTCTTTCTTTCTTTCTTTCTTTCTTTCTTTCTACCCCTCCTGCTGTCTCTTCACCCAACCTCTGGCTGACAAGGCAGGGGAAAGCAATTAACATCACTGTCACTATCCATCTATTATCCTCCATCCTAATGGAAGATGACAAATTATGGAGTGCAATATGGGACGCCATGGCCCACCTCCTACAGCCTTGTATGTGTGTTTGTAGGTGGGTGACAGAGAAAGAGAGAGATGGAGTAAGAATGGAGTAAGTTTCCTCCATCATACCCTAAAAAGTGTTTTAACTAATCCTGTAAAATTTGTGTTACTGTATTTAAAGGATACAGAATGACGTTCGCGTTCGCTTCAGGGGTCACATGATATAAAATGTCATCAGTCTATCACACAGTAACTTACAATTCAATTGGACATGAGTTTGACAGGGAATAAATGTCATAAATGACAGCTGGGGTGATGCTTCATACTTTTCTGCTGTCATATTTTCACACATTTGAGCCATAAGTACTGTTAATACAAACTATTTCGCTTTACCCCCAAATTATCGAGGATTATCCAGAGCTGAAGGGATGCTGGAGTTTCTGGAGAGAGACGTTACTGTTGAATGTTTTAAAGAGCATTTTTTTTGAAGCTGTGAGAATCGTCTAAAATGGATGCAATTCTCGGGGATACAAAGCTGCTAAGGATCCGTCATCTTTCTCGCTGTATAAATTTCACCTGCTTCACCGAGAAACGTATGAAAAAAATATGTGTGATGACACCAGCACCACCTCTGTTTTAGAGTGGAGGCAGAGTCTTCCAACATGCCCAGATTTTATCAGGTATAAAGTTTATCACGTTCCCCATTTTAACAGGTAATTTGACCCGATAACTGTGCAAAATCAGATATCAGACAGGCACCAGAGTTATTACAATTGAATGTGTGCACCAGCTTTCATGGGAATCCATCCAGTAGGTGATTCACTAGCATGGACCACACCATCAACAAGATACGTTTAAATGATTTATTGACAAAATGAAGGATTGAGAGTGAAGCGTGATCTTGTGTACTTCTTCGATCTGATGCTGCGGTGTGGGGAAGCTTCGATAGGGAATCCGCCGTATAGCACCCGGACATGACGGACCCCGTTCAGAACCCTATAGAGAGCAGGAAAGAGAGGGGAAAAGAGGTGAAAGAAATGGGATGGGCGGGAGGGGTGTGTGGAATACGTGAGCAAAGGGAACCAGAGGGTTAGGAGGGTATTTATAGGACTGTCGGAAGTGGTGCGGTTGAGGTGTGGTCCGGCTCTTGAAACTCTGCTTTAAGCTCCAACAAAAATGTCAGTCTGGGCCAAAGTGGTGGACAAACCGATCGACCAACTAACCTGAGCAGATAAAACACAAACTCTGAGAGAGCAAAGATTTTTTTTTTTTTGTAATTTAGTATAAGAAAACCTGGAAATTGTGACTCTTTGGAGCATTTTATGTTCAGTTTTCCAAACCCCTCTTGGTCACGTCCAGTCATTCAGTCATCAACAGATACACATCATACAGATTTATAAATATCAAAAGTATTTGCTGCTTGCTTTTTTGCACTGTATCACGTGTGATATTTTGAAATAAGTGTCATAAGTTCTGTAGGACATACGTCTGATTGTTAATTTGGAAATAAATAAATACTAATACTATTTTTTTTTTTTACTCTAGGTGGGCGAGTGACCGTATACGGTAACTTCTTTGACTTTGATTTGATTATATCCACCAATAACCCGTGCCTGGCTCTAGCATCATGCACAGACACAAAGGTTTTATCTCATTCGCAACAAGAAAGTGAATAAAAGCTTATTTCCAAAAAAATAAAAAAATTCAAACTGTTAGAAAATATAGTTTTGCTGAACCCTTCACCGAATAGCAGTTTCCTTTTCACCACCACCACCACCACCACTGGGTTATTTATCTCCACATACTGACATAGGACTGGATGGGTCTGTACCCGAGGGATAAACCGAGTCAGTGTTCATTTTCTCTTGTGATAGAAAGGTCTACCCTTACTTCACCTCAGGCTCACTGTGGTTCTTGGTGCGGACCACAAATGTTGTTTCTCATCTTAGGGATCATCAACCTCCGGGGCTCCTCACAGGTTTCCCCACCCACCCACCCTGCTTTACTATCTCTTCAATGCTTTCCTCATATTTAACATTCAGTATTTCTTTGGTTCCATGTAGAGTTCAAAGAAGATGACTCCTACCAGTCCACTGGTCAACTCAATAACCTGAGTGTGATTACATGTTGCTTTGACTGATGTGCCCTGGCTATACTGCCGCCCACACTTGCCTCATTGCATTAAGATTCACGTGATACTTACTCATGCATGCCCATGACAGCATCTATACACCCACTCATACACACACACACACACACACACACACACACAGAAAAGCTTTACATTTTAGGTACAAAAATATCATTGTTGACATCCTCAGAGCATGAACAGTGTTAACCACTTACAGTATATGCAAGACTATCGAGGCAATGACCTAATTCAACAGAGGTGTACATGTGGGGGGGATACGTGCATGTGCCCGACAGTTTCACGCACATATTATAAACAATTCGATGTCTCTCAAAAAACATCCCAGATTCATAACTCTTAAGTCTTTAAATCCAATCCATGGTTTGAATACTGGGAGATCACCATGGGTGAATCCCATAACATATCTGAAATCAAGAATGAAAGACAAGATAGCTGCTTAAAGAAACTGCTGTAGCTCATATTGCCGCTACCAATTAAAGCTACTACTAGGGGAGCTAGTGCTAGTTAGCTACAGGCGATGGAGGTGTACAGGAGACAACACCCAAAAGAGGTGTAAACACTCAGAGAGCCACAAGACATCCCCGGCTAATGACGCTAACAAAATACAATCTAGTATCTACGAACAGGAACACAAAAATACAGCCGGTGTATCATCAAAATTCAAAACATTAAAGGTCCAGTGTGAAGGATCTAGTGGCATCTACCCCTCACCTTAACATCCCCCACTCCAAGCATGTAGGAGAAAGTGGCACAAAACTTGCAAAAGGCGCTCTGTAGGGCCAGTTTGGTTTGTCTCTTCTGGGCTACTGCACACGGTGGTTTCGACACCAAAGGCTCATTTTAGCGTAAATGAATGACACAACGATTCTTTTTTTCAGGTGATTATACACTAATAAAAACTACTTCATATTATATTATATTTATCTCAATGGATCCTAAATGTTACACACTTGACCTTTAAAATATTAAAAGGGAAAACTCCTGAGCTGTCGCTGTTGCAGCATCTCTCTTTGAAAAACATATGTTATATCACCTCCTCTAATGAGACTCACTTTTTCAAGGCGAATGAACCGGCCTCTATGCAATACCTGGTCAATACCATGTCATTAGCGGTGCTCATAATTAGTGCATGAGCAGTTTGTTAAGAGCAGAGAGCTTCATAGATCTCATTTCTTCCTCTTTACTAAACCTCCGTCTTCCATTTGTTCCTGTGATGGGAACAGAAAGTGAAAGAAGAGAGGGAAGGTTACAGCCCTGGAGCGTTTTTTTCAGCATCATCAGATTCGTGTCATACCGGGTAGTTTGCTCCTTTTAATGCTCAAGAAAACAGCCTGTTTCTTTGTGATACTGTATTTGAGAGAGGAAACATTCATTTCACAGTAGAACGATAATGGTAAGATATTAAAGTAAGGTTATGGTGAGCGGTACAGCAGAAAGAATTCCTTGTGCTCGCACAATGTTTGCCTGATTGCTTTATGCCTGCAGATTTTCATTTCATCTATGCAATCAAACCACAATATATAAAAAAAGCAGTGTCATAATACATAAACACAATGAAGTAGCTTAAAAGTTTTGCACCAAAGCTTCAGGTAATAAAACAGATCCACAGAGTGAAATGCCCATTAGCCGGTTTCAAATCAGACAAAAGGAAGAAGAACAAAAACTCAAACTCTCGTACCTTTAAATAACCATTTGCGTCATTTTTTTTCTCCGAGGAGCAAAAATGACTTGACACTTTGGCATTTGCAGGTTTGTAGACAAAAGTATCTGCTCTCTGTTGGGGTTTCTGAGACGTGACACCATAAAAGATCACAGGGCGAAGGCAAACCGGGCTGTTGTCATGGAACTATCCAGGATGGAGAACAGACGTGAAAAATAGCATTTCTACCAGCCCCCCTTTCATTATTTTTTCAGCGCAGCTCAGGTGCGATAGAGAGCGTTCATTATGGTGTTACTTCATCTGCAGACACAGAAATAAACAGTGTTACATTAAGGTGTTATACAGAAGCACAGTGAGGCTGCTATTACAAAGATCACAGTGACACGGCTGGAACATCGCACATTTCAAGTAGACCCGCTGCTTTTCTTCACAAGAGGCTGCAAATTACATTTCCAACATTGAATAAATCCGGTTGGTATCCAGCAACGTAGAAAATAATAATAATTTTGCCTCTTAACTCCTCCTGTCTGTCTTTGACTGGACTGATCCCCCCCCCCCCCCGTCTCCTCCTCTTCTGTAACCCTTCACCCCTGTGCGTTAAGAAATGTAATTAACCTTGCTTTAACCTGCCGGGGCTATTCCACGGGCCATTTGTCTTGTTACTTAACACCACTCGACAGTATCTCGACCCTTCACGAGCTCTTTTACGTACAGTAGCTTCATGTGAGGGTGGAAACAGAAGCCAGAGGTGAGTTCACCGTAGTGTGAATACATCCAACGTGTGTGAAGGGTTAAAATGCTGATATCAAAATCAGTGTAGCTAATACAGTTTAAGTTATGGTATGCCTTACCTAGAATAGACTGTAGTAGTTTGTTTATTTTATGTTTCTGTTGTACAATACATGGTGATTTAGAGTCATTAAAATGATTAAAATGTAATAAATAAGTTGGATAACTTTCAACTTGTTTTTAATGTTCGGCTTTTTTAAGATTTTATTTGTTTTAAGCTTAGCTAAGATGAGTTTAATTGTAGCATTATGGGTAAGAGAATCAACATGTCGACAGGCGAGTCAACAACTATAATATATATATATTGTGTCAACAACACAAGATATAGCAGCCAGCTAATATTACTTACTAGTCCAACAGCAGTCAGCCCAGCTCGGCGTCTGTCTTTCAGCCTTTTATTTCACCAAGCTCTCACCAACCACTAAAAGTCAGTCCCAGATTTACTCTTGTCCGGCGGCTTCTTGCTGTCATTGTATCCAAAGAGGCCGGTTACTTTGCCCGCTTGCCAAGCTCCTGTTCTGGCACGACAACTGCTCCACTACATGTCAGCATTCCCCTGCGTCCCGGGCCTGAAAGTGCTTGTGGTGCAAACACAAAGACATTCTGAGCTCACAGTCCGGGCAGCACCAGCTAACAAACTGAGCTAACATCAGCTAACAGCAGCTACAGTTGTCAGCAGTTTACTTCACTGTCCATCAGGAAACTCTGTAAATCACAGAGAGTTGAGGCGGAGCAGCCGGAGGACATCAGAGGGAAAACCAGAAAACATTTTCTCCATAAAATATGATCCAGTTTCACTACTGATGAATATCTGAAACTGTTTATATTCTTTATTTTCTCATAGTTTTCACAGTGTCTGATGACCAGAGAGAGATAAAAATGAAACGTCAATAGACATCTGCATGATGCGTGGCCGTTATTTCACTGGACCAGTGCAGTTAGATAGAGTATGTCCGCAAGTTTCTGTTGATTAAGTCAGCTACAAAGTACTTACTCGGTGGTTTGGAAGTTACGGCAAAAACAAGTAATTACCTCCCGCTCAGAATGCATTTTTACAAAGGTGTGTGTGTGTGCAAAGTATGAGCGGGAAGATGAGTGGAGTGTGTAATTACAGGGAAAACAAAGCAGTGCATCCTGATGCATTCTAAAGCAGACCTTGCTAACAACCCCCTTTGTTTTTTTATGCATGAAATTATGCGCCCACCAGGGCGTATAATTAGAAATCAATTAAACTCCATATCACACATCCAACTAAATTACTCAAAACAATTTGGCAGTATATTATCTAAGTGTGCCCCCCACCCACCCCCCCTCTCTCTCCTCCCCCAAAGGCTGAAATATTGAGAGGTTTGGGGAAAATTGCAAAAATGTCAAGTTCGTTTATAAGTATTGAACAGGATGTGTCAGTGCTTATATAAATGAGCGTGGTGTGTTTACAGTAATATTCCGAATGAAAGTGTTTGTTTGAATGCTGGTGTGACAGCCAATTATCACATATATTATTTCATATATTTCTTTTGAATTCATACAGTTGCACAAGACATTACAAGACTCCTGGATCAGCCTTGTATCCCCAAGAACTGCATCCTTCAGGTTCAACAATTCTGGGGTCTGTTTCACCAAATTTGCAACCTGCAGTGTGCAGCATGAGACCATAAGATGTAAAAGCATATGAGAGCCAGTGTAGGACTCACAATTTTATCAAACAATCATTTGTGGAACATGATGCTGCCATTGGCTCCTGTACCTTGTGATTTATGTCCACAACCAATGATCAGTGCCATCATAGGAGGTAGTTTGACCTTCATGCTGGACAATATTGTAGATTGATCATTGTGCATGTTCAATTTTCATGCAGGAGACCAGAGTTCACACACAGATCTGCAATTTATGGGTCTTTTTATTGACCATAACCACAACCTTTCTCTAATCTCAAGAGTTTCAGTTGTTTGATTCAAACCATGCTGTAGAAGCCATGTGCAGATATTGTAGAAAATTATTCAAACCTTTTTTAATTATTCATGTCTGGTGACAGGATTGTCCTCAGACAGCCCCTGCCTGGTGAATTCCCTCTGTGCTCCGCTTTCTTGTTTAAACTTGACGTCCCCAATCCCTGATGACATCATCTTAACCCCGATGACATAAACAGGGTCACAGAAGACATGACGCTATAAACAGGTTGAGCAGAACTCCTGAAGAATTGGCGGCATTTCCCTTTAACAATCACCAAAAAATGGATTTATACTACTCGTGGCTTCTAGTGGTGTAGTTGCTGATTGCAACCCCCTCGTCTCACCATCTCCTTCCTCAGGAGAAGGAAGGAGAAACTATGCTGGCTGTGAACTGCATGAAAAACACAAAAGGCCTCATTTAGAGACAGTATTTAGTTTGTCTGTTCTGGGCTACTGTAGATAGAGGTGCAATACCATGTTGGAGGTCTGCTCCTTCTAAGGGTCATTCTAGAGTAATAACTCTTATTTTCATGTGATTATACATTAATGAAAACATAATTATGAATATTATAACACATTTCGTTGTATTCCGTAAATAGAGCCCCTTAAATCTGACACACTGGACCTTTAAGGGGCGACGCCATAGCTACAGGGACAACATGCAAACGCTCCGAGGATTGACTATAGTATAGCTCAGGGATTCCCAAACTTTTCAGTCCATGACCCTCAAAATAACGGTGCCAGTGACTTGCAACCCACCCAACACCACAAAAGAACATAGCATAATATTAAATATAGTCTAACATCCATAATATCATTTATTCAATACTTTTATTTCAACGTTAACCTCGACTAATGAGATGGGTGGGCACTATGCTTGGAGCAGTCCATTCTTGATTTGATGGCCTCGCTCTCCTCCACCTCTGTGATGGCCTCCTTTTTTTTGTCTTTGGTCAATAACCAATGTTTCATTTTGACAAAAATATGCTGAACTTAAAGCCTGTGCACATGTCGTAATGTTTATATTTATCAATTCTAATTGACCTCAGTTAATGTCGTTAATCTGTTGTAATCACATCAGGGGACGGAAGGGGCGAAGAAAATCGAAAGGCATTTATTTTAAATGTACCTATTTTCATCTTTTGTTACAATTGTGGCTAAAATATGCTATTTCTAATAGTCTAAACATTTTATTTGATTTCTAAAAATCATCTCTCGACCCCCCTGGGGGTCCCGACCGCCATTTTGGGAACCACTGGTATAGCTGACGAGCCCTTTCTCAATAATTAAAGTACTCATTAGGGCTACGGTGTCAGTGAAGATATCACATGGGGACTGCAAGAACTTTGACTGTATGTAAACACAACGATTGCATGACAGTAGTCTCATATTATAAGTTACCTTTATATAACTCCAAGTCTTTAAGTCTATAAAAGGACAGTTACTGAGGGGAGTATAAAGCACGATACAGCCTGATCATATACAACACATGTCTAGCAAGGCAGCGGTGATATCAGTGAATGAAATTAGATGCTCAGCTATAAATCTAACCCCTTGCTTTGACTATAAATCCTGTTTAATATTCCCAGAACCCGCAAGAGGCGGCTGACTGGTTGGAGGCAACTCACACTGAACCCTCCTGAGACCTTTCAGGATAAATTATTTATTCATATTTTTACTATCATCATCGTCATCCTCTGTATTGTCGTCACTACACAAAGCCCAGTTTTGCTCCTCACTCCGGCGTGATGACACAACCTTAACAATAAAGCTTTGTTTTTGCAGGAGACAAACATGTTGAACTTCTTTTTTATCTTTTTCCCTCGCTTGCTTGTTTTTTTCTCCTCCAGCATATATTCTCTGCGTCCACCCACTCACCTCCTCACATCCTGCATAGGAACACATTTCCGACTGATCAAAGACTATACGGCTGACGGTTCATGAAAAGGAGAAGATAAAAGAGGAAGATTTATCAGTTTGCATGCTCGGATCATGATTTCTGAAATCAAGAACAGAGCTTGTATTATGTTAATGTGGCAGCAAATTAGTGCCACTTGAGTACTTTTGTGTTGTGCATGTGCATGTGTGTGTGTGTGTGTGTGTGCAGGCATGTCCTGATATGAATAATTTGTGTGTTTGGTTTTTTATTCATTTCAAACCTCAAATTAAACAACAGCTGCTTGGATAGAAATGCAAATTTATCTGCATTTTTATTTGACTGAGTAAGAGGGACGGCCTCACAGGCTTCCTTCCTCGCTCCTTGAGATTTCTCCTGTAATGGTTATTTCTGAGAGCGAAGGAGAGGAGTGCTCATTCACTGGAGTTCATAATGGCCCTTCTCTAGCCATGCAGAATAGGATGGGGTTTTTGGGGGGATTGCTTACTCTCTCTGCCCAGACGTCCACATCGAACTCTTTTAGCCTCAAAAATACATCTTTGGGAGTCGTTCTGGTGCCCTCAGAAGATACAAATCCAAAGACACAGTGTGCAGAGATACATACATGTTAGGGAAAATTAGCCTTTATTGTTACAGTGTTTGCACCATGAAAAAACTTCAAGTGCAACAACACAAGATCACCAAGGCAACCAGCCCACCTTGATGACCAAAAGTCAGTCCCAGCCTTACTCCTGTCCAGTGGCTCCAACTAATTTATTTAGCATTACTGTTAGCGTCACCAAATTGCCATTTGTGGTAAGTCTCAATCAAATTTTCATCATGTGGCCCCAAGCAACAACCTCCATGGCTGTCAAATGAAGCCAAATTGGAAGTGCCAAAAACTGCAGTTCCTCAAACGTCCACTTGAGGCTGGCTCCAGAAGTGAGTCAGTCTCCATAAGTCCCCATGTTAAAATGTCCAACTTCACAGCAGAAATAAACATGTTTACAGCCTGGTACAAAAAACAAAACATTTTTTATAGAACTCACCTGTTCAAATTATATCAAGGCTTAAAGTTTTCATCAAGAGCGTGGACGCTTTGATTGACAGGTGGGTGTCGTTACAGGTGGCTTGTTTGAGCAACCAGGCTTCATTCAGCCCACGTCAGATCCATCAATCAAATCAGTTTTGAATTAGACGGGAGGCTGCAGGGGCAGGACTGCCGGGATGGCGTCCACACTCTGAGCTTCACAACAGCTCTTCAGAAACCTGAAACCTGTCACAGATACTACGTCCATGTTTTATACAGTCTATACGTAACACATATTTGACATTTGAGTGACATCTTCACAACTAGCAGAAAAACGACAGACAAAGCCAGCCGGTGGACACCAACGCTTGAGCTGAAGCGATTAGTCGATCAACAAGTATCAGTGCATCACGAACAAGTATTCTGATAATCCGTAATGTGTTTTTAAAGGTCCAGTGTGTAGAATTTAGTCGCATCTAGTGGTGTAATCGCTGCATTGCAATCACCATGTCTGCCTTGTTCTGAAAATAAAGGCCCCAAATCTTACACACTGCACCTTTAAAACATGAAATATTCACTTGTTCCAGCTTCTCAGCTGTCGTCCCTGATAAATAAATTGAATCTCTTTGGATTTTTGGGGGTGTTATCCTTTGATTAAATCACTTTGGCTCAAATAAATTGTGATTTTTTTTCACTATTTTCTGATTTTTACAGCCCAAATGATAAATCTGGGAAGCAATCAGCAGATGAATAGATCCTCTTGATATCTCATAATCTTGTTTATAATCCGTTAAAGTCACAAATTGAGATTATTTAATTCAACTGATAGCAGCCTTTATTATTTGATTTCATTATCTGTTTTTTGGCTTCATGCGGTTTTAAGTTGACTCTGCAGACCCAGCAACAGTCCCTCAGTAAACTTCCTTCACTCCTGCTCCTCTTTGCTGAAATCAGCAGTGTGTGTGTGTGTGTGTGTGTGTGTGATCCTGCAAACCAGCCTGCATTACTGCTCCACTGTATTATCCCGAAATGCTCACTATTGTCCGCTGGATATCGGCCTAGACTACTATTGATTTCATCCTGCCTATTACTCCTAACCCCCTCCTCTCCTCTCCTCTCCTCTCCTTTCCTCTCTCCTCTCCTCTCCTCTCCTCCTCCTCCTCCCCCCTCCATCGCACTCACGCTTCCCACCTCCCCTCAGCCTCTCTCATCTTCCTCGGACTGCAGCAGAGGAAAAAAAACCCCGCTGCATCGAAGAAGAAGAAGAAGAAGAAGAAGAAGAAGAAATCTCGGGCGCGATGCCTCCGATCTGTGCCGCTGTGTAGAGACATCTCATCGAGCTCGGTGCGATGCGTCTGATCCTCTGCGCACTGTAAGTCTTTCTTTTCTCTCTCTCTGCAAAAGAAAATGTGCCAAACTGTAACTTCATCTCCCTCCGCACTCCGCTGCTGCTGTCACATAGATGGCATCTTTACACCCGCCTGTTGTGGATCATTTAATATGCGTGGGAATAAAAAATGTGATTAAAAACGCTCTTCTCGTGGCGATAAATCAGGATTAAACCCTCCTCTGCTGCATGATTGACGGAAAAGTTGAGCAACTTTCCAAGAGTTGTCCACCATGTGTGCTAGGAATAACAAATTCGCACCACATGAACTATATTTGATCTGAATATTTATGTAATATTTTGCTTTTTAATCATGATTCCTGATTAATTTGCATTTATTCTTTTTAAGTTTTGCAAAAAAAAAAAAAAAGAAAATCCTCTTGCAACCAGCAATTTTGTGACTTCCAATGCAGATCTAACGTGTGTGTGTGTGTGTGTGTGTGATGGTGTTGGGGTGTTACCACACTGACGTGCTCAATGCTCGTGGAAGGATGAGTTGGCACACACACATAGACACACACGCACGGCGGAGGCAACCCCGAGCTTTCCCCGCGTCCGCCAAGTGCGCACATGCAGGCGGAGTGAATCTGCAGTGTGGAGCTCCACACACACACACACACACACACACGGAGAGAGAGAGAGCACAGATCCATCCATTACTCAGGGTTTAATGCTCGATGCATTGTGGGGGGATAGTCATCTCACTGTACAGCGCACTGTGCCGCCGCCGCTTCGGAGGGAGGATTGATTCTCAGGCAGCAGGACAGCCCGAAATCTAATTATGGGACGCGGCTTGCGTCAAAAAGACTCTGGTGGTGATTGATGCGCCTTCCTGTACGTGGTCTGTGAGCTGTGCTCAGCCCGGTGGAGCCGCTGTGCAGGCTGCAGTATGGTGTGAGTGGAACAAAGAGGAGGAAAGTGACAGATGAGTTGCTGCCCAAAGAGGCTGCATGGGAAGTCTGATTGGATCAAACATGAAGAACTGACCATGTGTTTGCTCCAAAGCTGCATGAAGGTTCACTTTGAATAGATATTTGTCAAACACCCAAGACAGTAAATTAATGTTTGCCTCAGCTCTGTATATACCTCAATGTTTGCTGTAGCTCGGGCACCTATTCAGTCTTTCTATTGTGCCCTTATCTCGGCTTCATCTGTATATTTGATGGGAAACCTAACACAAAAGGAGGTGTTTGGCTTGCAGGGGTCTGCACCACATGTCATAATGAAGGGGGCCAGGGCAGAAAGTCATGGATGCAATCTGTCAGCCAATCAGTAGCCTGGAAAGAGGAGGAGATGGTAACATCATTAAGCCGCTCAAATGTGCAACCACGCCAAGAAAGATGTAAGTAGACGGCGGAAGATCTCAAATCCTCACTGGCAGATGATTTTGGTTGCTCTTATAGCAGTCTGCGTGCCGCACTTCATGACTCCTCAGCTGTTTAAATAAGATTCAGTTTCCACTTTAAATGTGAGGATGTTCAATAAGGAACTGAATCCTGTTTAGGGGGAACTTAAAGGAATAGTTTGACATTTAAACATTTACTTCCTAGATGAGAGGATCAATACCTGCTGCTCCAAGAAGTCACTGCTTTAATGTGACCGAAACTTTAGAGGCGGGAAGATGGATGATGCTAATTTTGAAGAAGCACTAAGATTTGAAAAGGCTGAGTTAAAAATGTTTAAACTTGAGCGAAAAATCCTGCAGCTTCAGAAACCTTTAAAGACGAGAGGAAAAAAGAAGAACAGGAGAGAGAAACTACAGTTGGTGGTGCTAATTTTCCAGTCACGAGCCATTAAACTATTGTAGAAGAAGACGGTGCAAAGTGGTGACGTAGTTAAGAACGTTCATCCATGTGGTAACTTTCACTGATGCGAATGTGCAAAGAAATGCATTTCCTCGAACGGCCACTTGAGGCGGGCACTTTAGGAGACAGGAGAGTGTTAGCTTAGCTTAGCAACAATGTAGCATGTAACTTCCAAGTGGCAACCTCCGTGGCTGTGAGGGAAAGCCAACATGGAAGTGCCAAAAAAGTTTCACAGTTTGGCCACCTGAGGCTGGCTCCAGAAGTGAGTCAGTCTCCATAAGTCCCCATGTTAAAATGTCCAACTTCACAGCAGAAATAAACATGTTCACAGCCTGGTACAAAAAACAGTTTTGGTCTCTGTAGCTAATTTCAGAAAAACAGAACTCACCTGTTCAAATTATATTAAGGCTTAAAGTTATGCAGAATTAAGAGCGTGGATGTTTGATTGACAGGTGGGTGCCCCTACAGGTGGCTTGCTACTCCTCGATCCACCTCTTTACCCACTCCAAGATGGCGACAGCCAGATCCACCACACTGAGCTGCACAACGGCTCTTCAGAAACCTGTGGGTGACGTCACGGAGACTACATCCATGTTTTATGAAGTCTATGATCTGAACCTCAATGTCGAAAATAGCTTTGCTCTCTCGTCTGATGACACCTGTGGAGGTGCTGATAGGTGGGTTTTGTTACCTTCAGACAGACCTAGGCTAGCTGTTTCCCCCTGTTTACAGTCTTTATGCTAAGCTACGTTAACCAACTGCAGCATCATATTTTCCAAATAGCCGTAAGAATGATCTTCTCGCAAGAAAGCGAGTAAGAAAAACAGTAATTTCTCAGATAATATTAAATAAAGAAAGCACTTTTCTCTTAAGATTCATGGTTGAGGACCAAATGAAGACAAACAAACGCTCTCACACACACTTTCCATCAAACTGCAGTTTGTCTATCCACTCAGGGACCCCAACAGCAGCTGGCCAAACTCCAGCAGTCGGTAAACCCTCACAGACATCATTATATACGAGCAATCAGGCGGCCATGTCTGTGTGTGTGTGTGTGTGTGTGTGTGTGTGTGCAGATCGGGAGGAGACCCCAAATTAAGTGTGTGTTGTTTTCATAGTTCCCTTTGCAGCAGAGCATTTGTGGATATCTTTATGTGTCTCTGCTTTTCATTTGTGCTCAGTGGCTCTCTGAGCTCTGAGGCACGTTGCTGCCGGGTTCATTAGTTTAATCTGAACCCCGACTCCACTGCTCCCCCGGCAGCCATGCTACTTCAACGGCCTCTTGAGGCTGCGTGTTTTAAAATGCCTGTTCTCCCCCCCTTTTTTTGGGAGTCTGATCAACCTTTGGAGCAAACTTGAGCTCGCTTACAAAATCTCAGGACCTGCAGTCAGCTGCAAAAAGTCGTCACTCTTGTGTTTTGGCGCAGCACTCTCTGTGACCTTTGTCGGTCCTACGGGAAAAAGTTATTTTTTCACCTTTTTTTACCCACTTTCCAGCCGTGTGTTGCTGATGCAGTAAACATGCCCACAGCAAAGCTTAATATTGAAATCCATTTACCTCACTAATATAACTGAAAAAACACGACTAAGCTTTTCTTTTCTCAACCGTATACGAGCTGCGTGTTACATCCTCTGCCCCGATTTGCCATTGGCTCGGGCAGCAGACGTAGCGCACGGGTCACAGATTGGGGATTTCTTTGGCTGGTAAAACCTACAAAGTCGAGCAAAGTTAAACATTTCAGGTTCAACCTTTCTGTTAGACAACACTCTGTGTTGGCACTCAACCAAGTGGCCTCATTTAAATGAATGAGGGAGAGTGAAAGTCAGTTAGAAAGTTGTTAGATAGTTTGATTGTGGTGGGAATGGGCATTTGCTGAGCTACAGTACACGTGCCCAAAGATGAGATAAGCTGTTAAATCAGGGGAAATAAATGAAAATCAAAGACAGGAAGAGAGACGGTGATCTGCTGCAGATATCAGATCAACAATCCTGTGTTTTACATTCAATTTACAGCCCTAAAACTGATCATATTTCTCTTTAAGATTCGAACTATTAGCATATTAAACGTTAGATTGCATGAAGGAAGACCTGCGTTAATTCTGTCAAAACCTTAAACCTCACTTCTGTGGCATCTGCTGAGCTTGGCGTGTAGTTTTATTCACACGATGTACATTAGCAAATGCTCACTGCAGCCATCTGTGGACACACCACAGAAAGCCTGTAGGGCTCTGCACACACACACCGCTTGCATTTACATATCATCAACCAGTATGTCGCATGCAGATACAGGATCCGATCTTGCTTAACTTGCATGTTAATATCGCCGTCGCCCACTTAAAAAACACAGACTTTTGACTGGAGGAAGTCAACGTTTTCTCCATTTCACCCTTGCACAGTACGTCCTCACTGCACCTGCAGAGTGTACGTGCGTGCATCTACTGTATGCGCACGCGTGTGTGTGTGTTTGCGTGAGTGATTAATGAACGTAGCTGGATGGCGTCAGCGGGCCATGACAGCACGACTGCGAGGAAAATCATTTCTTCTCTCTCTCTCTCTCGATCTCTCTCTCTCTCTCTCCGTGGACTGCTGATTCAGAGCTCGCAGGAATTTTCTGCTGATTGCTAAAATCACTTCATAAGGGTGCTGTTATAATAAACCCCAATCACAGCATCACAGCAGAAGGCGAAGGGGAGTCGCCATCAAAAAGGAAATAAAAGCGGCCATGAACGATATTAGCGTACCTGATTATTGGGGAGGGGAAAGGCCAAGGTTGTGGGTTGAGACGCGGTACCTTCTTGTATAACCGTATGTCGTGTGAAAATGGCGGACGAGTTCCTTGAAAAGAGGGCTGGACGTCTCTGTAGCTCGAAAGGACATGGAAATGGGGAGACTTCTAAATGTCAGCATTAATGACCATTTGCATAAGGAGGAGAACAGTTAGCCTATCATGAATAATGAAATGTCAACAGAAGAGGGATATCTTTCATGTCCCGCGTTGCCATCAAGACGATGACTTTGAAATTCTTGGTGCAGAGAAGAGATTGGCAGTCATAGAGGGGGAAACCACAGATCATGCACTGAGACCAGGGATTATACACAGACCGGCTGCCTGTTATGCGCCGTTATTCATTTCCCCCTCCATTATAAAAAGTTCTCTCGGTGTTGCAGTGCGGTGGGTTGATTGGCTATTTTCTTCTTGGCCGTTTGGTGCGGAAACTCTCAGAGCATATCATGAGGTTTATCGCCGACTTCGACCTTTTAGTCTCAGACATCAGGAGCTCAGTTGGGAGGAGCTTTGTCGCTGGAAATGAAGAGGGCTGTGCTTCAGTACTCAAGACAACATGTCGTTTCCTGTGATATGCTTTTTTAGACTATTCTTAGCAAGATATGAACCTCGTTCTTATACGTCTTTTAATGCAACAGGCTTTTCTACCTATGCAATATTAAGTTTGTGAGTGGCTTCCAACCACTAAAAGTCAGTCCCAGATTTACTCTTGTCCGGCAGCTTCTTGCTCGCTCACTCTCTCCTTTTCACTTCTTAGCTTCCTCCATCAACGTCCTCTTCGGTCTCTTCTCCTCTGCCATTATGTCCATAGAGGCTGCTGAGCCCGGTCACATTGCCTGCTTGCCCAGCTCCGGTTCTGGCACGACACTGGCTTACAAACTGAGCTAGTATCAGCTAACAGCGGCTACACCTGGCAGCAGTTTACTTTACTGTTTGGGGGGCTATGAACCCGACATTGACATATCATCACCTTTCAAGCTGATATACTTCACTGGTATCCTAAGTACAAATACACCATTTAAAGTCACATTTCT
Organism: Sciaenops ocellatus; assembly: GCA_033000465.1. NCBI lineage: Eukaryota > Metazoa > Chordata > Actinopteri > Sciaenidae > Sciaenops > Sciaenops ocellatus. The sequence continues at coordinate 23,254,303 of CP136874.1, read as the reverse complement.
GGCTAGCTAATGAAGGTAAATTCTAAGATATTCAACCTCTTTTAGCTCTGTTTATGGTCTCTGCCAACTCCTGTGGCAAATCTGCCCTTTTTGCTGCTGAATGCTTCATGTTTGGTGCCGACCAGGTAGTGCACGGTGGGTTTTTTATAGCTTGTTTCACAGAAAACAGCTGCCTGCTGCGTCTGAAAACGACGCTATGAGAGTGGTGAGAGTGAATCAAAACGGTAAATAGCAAAATAAAGAGCTGGAGCTCATCATACAGTCGCTAAAGAGTTTTTCTCTGTGGGTTCATCACTACAAGCGACCCCTTTCATATCGTCATTGTGAGGAAGCAATTGTGATTTGCTTGCTACTTGAAGTTTAGGGGCACTAAGAATATTTGGTGAAGGTTAGAGGAAGATTGTGATCATAATTGAAGGAATAGTTTGACATTTTGTTCATTCGCGTCATGCCAAGAGTTAGAGTGAGTAGATATAAACATCTGAACCTTCAAGCAGCACTCATTCTAATAAAATACTGGCTTGAAAAACATGTAAAGCTTCTCTTTTTTGCCTTGATGCTTCAACTAAAGTGACCGGTTTTATTGTAGGAGATGCTGCAGTGTAAATCCTGACGGCTGCACGTCTTTTTATTTATTGTCCTGAAGTCATGGGATGGTGAGATTTGTCTTGTTGGCCCGGCGTTTAGATGCATTCGTGGCCACGGGCAGTTAGTGTCTCATCATCCGGCCGTGCACAAAGTTAGTTAGAACACATTTCCTACTTCGTTTCATTGCTGCATTGCACCAAAAATTCTCTTGGGCTCCCTTTTACGTCGCTGTGGAGCCTCCGGCGCTTGCGTTCAAATGACAGATCCTAACTGATGTTTTATCTAATCCCGCAGAGCAAAGGTGAAAAGAAACACCATACATCAACCTGCCACGGTCTATTTGGGCACTTAACCCAGCCTCAACACGTCAGTGTATGCTTACCACTCCAGGGACTGGAGATACAAATAGAGTAGCGTGTTAAGCCTAATGTAGAGGAGATGGATTTTTTTTCTTTTTTATTTGCTGATAGACGCATTCATATCACAACAATATGGCTGCGTTGTATCCTGTTACCTCTACTGACTTTGAGACACTACAACACTGAATGCTCGACCTGTTTTAGAGATATTTCTTCTTTGGCTAACTGCTGAACATGTCAGTCATCTACACAGATATTATTACTGTCTCAGGTTGTCTTCTATTTGTGTTTTTGATTAGCAGATGCCACTTATTGATATTTTTCTTGAAGCCAACAACCAACACGATCACGTTTTCTTGGTCCTGACACTGATCCGAGGTTTTTCTACGTTGGACATTTCTGATAATAATCTGATAAATGTTGATTAACACATTGAAATGACACACGTGACCTTCTGAATTAGTCACAACTTATTTTTCACAAGCTACTTGATCCAAAAGCTGATGGGTCCTGCAGCCTGGTCACTGCACCTACACTTCAAAATATGATGATGTAGGTACCTCTCTAGAGTCATTTCTGGATGTGCAAGGCTCCATAATCAATTAGCAGATAAATATGCAACGTCTGGTTAACTTGAATTGTGAAATGGTCACACAGAAGTAACTTACGTTGACATAAACTTTAGCACATTACACATACATACCTGTAACTTAAATACGTTACATGAGTTAACTTAAAAGAAGTAAGTACTCCTTTTTGGTTGTACACGAACAGACCTATCCATCCACGCTACTTCATATATTTGCAAGCAGACTTGATGCTAGAGGGGAACCTACAGGTCATATTTTGTTGGGTTGGACCACTGACCATGCAGTGGTATTTGACAAGTTGGTTGTGAGAATGTGCTGTCAAAAGTATCACATTTATACACCTAAATTATTGATTATTGATTGATATTAAAGTTTAACTGGGAGAATGCTGTTCCTGAAATTGTCGTGAAGCAATCTGTTGGGACTACAGAAACACTCACAGCTGTGCAGCGCTGTTACAACATTAACTTTTTATTTATTTTTGTTTACTTGCATTAATCATTTAACAAGGATTTAATGTCAGTTAAAATGTTAATGCCATACATTAATAAAAAAGAAGATGCAGAGCATGTTACATCAGTGTTTTCCAGTCAAATAGCAAGCATGAAAATGCTTCTCCACGTGTGTTTAGCATGTGCAGTATTTTTATATTTGTTCTGTCTGTACTCAATAATAGCCCTGTCAATAACTGTGTTGCTAACGGGGCTTTGGAGTGTAATGTGAGGGCCCAGAGCTGGCTGGTGTTTCTCCTGCAGCAGTCTTTGGGTCTGATGACTGCTGACTGCAGTGTGGTAGACAGACGGCTCAGGCCTGATGTGTTGACAGGTCTTCTGAGAGGCCACGCCACTGTCACAGCAGAGAGAACCCTAAGGGGAGTCAGTCATACATGCTGACGTGTATTCCCAACCTAGAAATGAATAAGCCCTGACAGAAAACATGGTCACAGAAGCCAAATTTTCAAGAACGTAATATTTCTGCATGTATAATACAAATGAATAAATGATGTTGGCTATGAATAACTTAATTCAGTTCTATTGGACTTGCAAATGTGCACTGACTCTAAAAAAGAAGGTAGAAAGCTTGGCTTTGTCCAATGGAAAATGAAGCTGTCTACTAGCAAAGCTCACTAATTAACGCTTTATATCTCGTTATGTAAGATGTCAAGTTGTAGTTTTACATAGGTTACGTGTCGTGCCATGTCCTTGCCGGAAACAGTGACTTCCTGGAGTCTTGTAGTCACCATGAGATTGCGGAGAGACTCCAGGAAGTCTCCTGGCCACATAATAACTTGTAGGCAGGCTAGCACTTCCTGCAGCTCCTAATCTTTATGCTAAGTGAGGCTAGGTCTAGATAGAAAAATGTATTTATTTGAAGTTATATTTAAGCTATTCGCTCTCCTTTTAGCTCCGCTTTTGGTCTCCTCCACCTACTGAGGGAAATACCTGGCTCTATAGCTGCTAAATACTCCATTATGTTCACTAACTAGTTGCTAACTTTGCCTGTCTGTGTTGCTAAAAACAGCGGCTAACTGTGGTTGGAGATGAGCCGAGTGAGAATGAACCAAATTAGCATTAAGTTTGTGGGCCAGAAAACCACAAAGATTAGCTGTAATGCTGCATCACAGCTCAGGGGATCTGCACTGCACGAGAGCCAATGAGTATATTTTTCAAAAACAATTCCTTTTAAGCGTTTTAAACTGATATAACTGATATATAATACTGTACTACAGAATACTCCGGACCTGGATCGAATGTCTTCCGTCTGATGGTCACTTTTTTGCTTTCACAACATGCAGCAAATGTTCTCAGAGATGCACTGATGCATGTTATCACCTTTTGCAAGCCACTGCAGTCAGAGACAATGAAGTCTACAGCAGTGATGTGGAGGTTGACTGGGTCACTGTGACTTTTTGCAGACTGCTGCTGTCTTTTCCTGCACAATGCGGAGATGTTACAGCCCCCGAGGGGTCATCAGTGATGTGAAGCTCTTGACTCTCGACCGTGGCCCTGTTAATGAGTACAGTAATGACGACAAACAGCTTATTTTTTTGTCTAACCGACTGATGTCTACACAAGGTGTTTCATCCCCAAGGGTTTGCTTCATCGCAGTCCATGATTAAACCGACTGCTGTCATATCATCAACAAGCTAATCATGGGATAAAAGAGCACATCAGTGGACTGAATACAGATCACTGAAGGACTCCAGTGCCACAATCCTGGAAATACTCCAGAAATACTTCAAGGACACAAGTTTTAATCAAATATAACTCTCTTCTTGGATTGCAGTTGTTAGATTGCAAGCTTGGCTGACGTCTAACAGATTTATCACCATTACAATACATACGTTTTCACAATCAATCACGTTTATTTCGACTTATTTTCAATCTAATTGGATTATTGATGGGCTTGTTAAAAGTAGTAGCACACACTGTTCAGACAGACTGCAGGAGAAGAGTCCATGACGTGGTACAGGATCTATTTTCCATCCAAGTTTTAGAAGATTTGCCTCTACTTCTACTAAAAAAGTCAACAAAACATGCAGCTTATTAAAGAACACCTAGCTCTGTACGTTCATCATATTCTGTTTTCTTGACAGTGTGTCAAAGATATGCTTATTCAACTTTTTTTGAAGGCTGTAGCTTGAGGCACTCATAAATTGCAATTCGTTATATTCATAGGTGTCTGTCGTAGTTTGTCCACACTTGTTTATATCGTTGGTTTTGCATCAACTTGCTGCTTTTTGCAAATAACAAAGCACATTTGTAGTTTTGCTACAAAATTTTTACTTTACTGTTACTTTTCATTGGATATGTTGCAAAGATGCCCTCTGATGAACTGGGAACCCCCCGCGACCCCGATAAGGAGGAACGGTTACAGAAAATGGATGGATGGATGGTGAAAGATTGTGGTTCTCATGAGAGTTCTTTTGCATATTACAATTAAAATATCAAAGACCGGGATCATTAGATAGTTTTCAGTCTGAAAATACTCAGTGACCTTGCACAGTTTGTTCTCAATGAATCATTTTCTTTTGTTATTTCTTCCCTAGTAAATCATTTCCACTCCATTAGTGGAGTGCAGTTTGTATCAGCTTCAGCGGGCAGTTTGGCTGTCTCCGTGTTGAAATGTTCTTTTTGAAGTTATTTTCTAGTATGCCAAGAAATACTTCAGTCAAGTATTTTTGACAGAGAACCTTTGTTCAAGCTAAATCTTACTTTTCTTTTTCTGTCCCCACAGGTTGAAAGTCTCTTCTACTGAGCTCTGACAAAGTGAGGATCTTTCAAATTTGAGATCAACTGTCTCAGCACTGACTGGCTACACCCAACCAATGGAATTAGACATCATTACTTAATCATTAGTTTCCCGGCAGCTGACTTCCAGCGCTCATAAACTGCTTTAAGTCTCGCTCTGTCTGGGAAGAGAAGACCAGAAAGAAAGAGAATAGGTCGCTTACATTCGGAGCACCTGGTGGAATAAAAGCTCAAGAGAGTTGAATTAAAAGACTTTTAGTGCCGGCCGTCCTCGTGCCAAGATGGATGAGACACATAACAACAGGACTTCCTTGGCTAAAGGTGCCAAGGACATCGCTAAAGAAGCCAAGAGGCATGCTTCCAAAAACTTCAGCAAAGCTGTTGATCGTGCCTCGGATGAATACTCGACTCATCGCAGCTACAACCGTTTCCAGAACGAGGACGAAGAAGAGAATAACTACAACAGTTACGCCCAGCAAGACAGCCACTACGCCGACAACGCAGCCAACGACGAGGACGGAGCCTCTAGCGATGCCACGGAGGGCCACGACGATGAAGATGAGATCTACGAGGGGGAGTACCAAGGCGTGCCTGCCTTCAACGACGGGAAGGCGCGGGACGGTCAGGTAGCGCTTGGCCAGCCGGTTTCTATGAGCCTAAAGAGCCGCAAGGAGCTGGAAAACGAGAAACAGGCAGACGAGGAAGAGCTCGCCCAGCAGTACGAGCTGATCATGCAGGAGTGTGGCCACGGGAGATTCCAGTGGCAGCTGTTCTTTGTGCTCGGGCTGGCGCTCATGTCAGACGGTGTGGAGGTGTTCGTGGTGGGCTTCGTCCTACCCAGTGCTGAGACAGACATGTGCGTCCCCAACTCTGGTGCTGGATGGCTTGGTAAGGATTCAGTGTCCACACACACTACTGCGTCTCACCACATATGTAATGCAGAAAAGCAAAAAGTTGTTGATGACTCATCCTGCACTTAGGGTACATGTACTATTTTATATGCAATGAAACGCTTTCTCTCTTCTGACGCCGCCGGAGCGGAGTGCTTCCTGTTTGATAGTCTATGTGTGATTGTGAAGTTATAAAGCATAACTTTATAACTTTATTCAGTGATTCTGGCGAAGCTGGATCAGATTTTATACAGAATATATTTGCTGCTTTTCCCTCTGATGTCCTCCAGCTGCTCAGCTTCAACCAGTTTCCTGATCGACAGATAGCCTTAGGTAGCCCCAGGATGCCATGAACCAAACCCGGCAAGAAAACCACCTCAGTAGGCGACTGTACTGCTGGTTTTGGAGGTTGTGTTCCATCCCTGGTCCGGTCATGTTCACTGGAAGGTAGATGCTGGTAGATCATAGTGCTACCTGCAATGCATAGTGCATGGAGGCGATGAAACGCACACTCAACGCTATTGGTGTCACAGTTCACAAAGCAGATCATTTTATTAGCATTAAACTCTTAAGAATGTTATTTTTAACCTTCATTACTTCTTTAGTCATACATATTTAATGTTATAGAGAAATACATAAGATTTAAAATCCATTTTTTCAGGCTTTGAGAGAGTATCTGACCTGAAAGCTACAGCTTAATTGGATTACAGAGTACTTACAGAGACAACCAAACACAACATGATGGAAATCAGTGCTTGTGTTCAGTTACGGAAGGAAGAAACAGGTTACAGACTGTATGTATATTGATTTACTGAGTGAAAGCCTGAAGCACTTCATCAGGCGTGTTCTGAATCTGGATGTGACCAAGAATCAGATTTATGGACTCAAGTCATAGAGTCAAAACAGACTTCTAACTGGACTTTTGACTTAAAAATACTTCCTCCAGTCCTAAACATTAAAGGAGTCATACCCATTTTCCACAAGTTCACACAATTCTCAGGTGTCTTAATGACATGTCTGTGAAGTTCTTTGGTCAAAATTCCTCACGGATCAAGCACAGCAGCTCTCTCTGTACCCCGTCTGTAACGCTCAGTGCTCAGACGGCAGGTTTCAGTCTCTGTTCTAATGAGCTGCTGGCTCATTCTGCCCGGACCCTGAGTTTGGCGTCAGGCTACCATGAGAACAGGTGAGCTCGAGCACTTGAGAGAAACATGATGTATATTCATGAGCCTGTTAGTGATGTCACTAGGGGTTCAAAATCTGAACAGCGTGTTTTAAAGACAAACCACAAGAGACAGTGCGGCTGCAGCAGCTCACGCAACATGGAGGCGGTTGTTGTTTTAAACACTGGGCGGGTTTGTACGCACCCTGAATTCAAAAATATTAGTGTAGAAGAGCGAAGTGATTTTTTCATAATATGTCCCCTTTAATAAACCCAGATCCACTTTGTTTCAAACAATCTGACAGCATCCAATCTGTTGCAAAAGAGAACCGTGAACAACTTGTCTCACTGTTGTGGAAAATCTCCAGAAGACGTCTTTCTTATACATTGTACATTAACAGTCGCAGTGTCTCTAACAGTCAGTACTGGGCTGAGATGACACCGCCTTCTCTCTGAAAACCCGTACTCATGAGCAGATAAACATATTGCCCTTCATAACATACTGAATACGTGTTCCTGGGGAGCCGTCGCCCACGCAGACACAGTTTGACGCTGATGCGTGTCAGCAGCAAATATATTTGATCCCTTCCTTGCACATCTGGACCGCATCACATTGACACAGTATCAGTGTCCCTCTTGGCCAACATGTTCCTTCTGTTGATGGATGTCAAGTTGAGGGATCCTGTTCATTTTCTATACAGAGAAGGGAGATCTGGTTGTGCAGTGTGTGATGGATACTGGAGCTGAGTGACGGTTCGCTGTGTCTAAATTTGCATAAACACGACTCGCCCTCAACTTTATGCAAATGAAGCCCAGCGCGACGTATCAAGCTCACGAAACTCAGATCTGTAAAACTGTAAAACTATGCAGTGCTGTTCAAATATGAAGATTTTGTTACTGCATTGCCTGTTTTTTCACCTCAACTGTTTACTGCTTAGCTGTAGTCGTATTGGAAACCATCAGTTGCTCAACAGGATGCCAGTGTGACCTGCCAGAACCAGAGTGTGTTCTGCCAAAGCAGTATGTCCTGTGTCTGTTAACTTAACAGCTAAGTAACTTTGCCGGTTAGCTAATTAAATAAATGAGACTGGAAACTGTTACACTGCATACACGGCAATCTGTTGCTCCACTGTTGTTATAGTTTTTTTGTATCACAGACTTCGTTTTGGCTATTACAGCAATCTGTTTAAACCAAGCGGAAACCTCCATGGCTGTGAAGTGAAGCCAACGTAGAAGTGCCAAAAACTGCACTTCCAATCTCCATAAGTCCCCATGTTGAAATGTTAAAACTTCACAGCAGAAATAAACACATTTACAGCCTGCTACAAAAAACAGTTTTGGTCTCTATAGCTAATTTCCCCGTTCATGACAACTGTACTGAGGGTGAATTTTTATACAACTCACCTGTTCAGATTATATTAAGGCTTAAAGTTATGCAGAAGTGACAGGTAGGTGCTATTACAGGTGGCTTGTTTGAGCAGCCAGGCGTCACTGGGCCTGCCTCAGCTCCACGTCTTTGCTCATTTTTGGATTAGCCGATGAGCCAAGATAACCATGTTTTATACAGTCGATGGTTTACACAGACAGTGTTATGTATTGCAGCTTCCCTCCTCAACTTGTACTTCACCCAAAACAAGATGACAAATCGGCCTCTAAATTAGATGCACTTTGAGCATTAAAGCATGCAAACCTTTTTATTAAAAAAGTTAGATTATATATATACACATTATAAAAGTATGCACCCAAAAATGACTCAGTACTTTTTATGGCCATGACTTGAAACTCAAAGTTTAAGACTCGGGACTTGAATGCAAAGACTTGAGACTTACTTGTGACTTCCAAAACAATAACTTGGTCCCACCTCTGCCAAGAATAGCGTGACTGTTACACAGTCGAGACTTTTGATAAGTGACAAATCCTAACTTTTAGATATCGTGAGTCATCTGAAATTAATCTGGCACTGCAGCCATGAATGCGGCTGAAAGTCACCTCTACAGGCATTGGAAACAGATCCTGACTGATGCAGTTAAATGGAGGTAAAACTCATGAAGTCACAGACTGGTAGAAACATTTGAAATAATCACTTTCCCTGCTAGCAAACTGCTAATGATGTGTGTTGTTTACGACACGCAGGCTTGTGCATTGGGTAGAGTAGCGGCGGGTGACACTTTCATCTCATTTGCTTTAGGAGCTTGCCAGTGGGTTGTCATGGCACCAGGTATTTGGATACACGAGTAGGAGGTGTGTTAAGCTAGATGGATCTCTCCCACACTCGGTGGAGAAAAAGTTGCGTGTTTTTGTGCCACTAATGTGTCTGAATGTTTGTGTGATTTGGCTTCATTATTTCTCTGATTAACATCAAAAAATAGCCGCTCTGGCCTTTTTTCCCTTTCACTATACACGCTTCAATGTCCATGCTTAGTGTTAAATGAAAGCATTAGTCACTTGCCATAGAAAGATTAAATAAAAAAAACACCGTTTTGTCCTTTTCACAATATGATTGTGCGGTTTCATAACCCGAAAGAGAATGCTAACCTTTGTTTTTCACCCAGATTTCACCCGTATGACTGACTCATCACTCGGTGGGAGACAGGAGGGAGAGAATAGAAAGAATGAGTCATTTTACCAGCTCGCACACACACACACACACACACACACACACACACACCGCATAAATAAAGGATGTGTGTACATGCTCACTCGTGGATGTACTTGTAAAAAAACAAAACCTTACACAATAGAACTGATTGGTGTTTTTACCACGGTTTCTCTGTGAAGGTCGGCGACTCTTGAAGAGATCAACAAGAGCCTCTTCAGAGGACAGAGAGACTGAAAACAAGTGAGAGAGACAATAAAACAGAGGAAAACGATATGGAAATCGTCACATTTGGTTACAGCGCAGTCTTGAGCTAATAATTTGAGCTTTAAGGAGCTCAAAATGAGTGTGTAACACGCTCACAGTGAATTGCAAATAGCTGAAGTACAGTATGTGTTGGAACACGACCAGCTAAATTAAATAATGTCATAAAGAAACGTTTGAACAGCCATCATGACTCTGTAGCAGCAGACGTGGTGGGTGAGATTTATTATGCCTGGATCGTGTTCTGTGCATAACATCAAGCACTTACACAAAAATAGATATTGATTAGGTGGAAAGGACTTTTCCAGCCACGAGGAGCTGAAGCAATCTTAGGTCAGGACTCCTGCCGGGAAGAGTGTTAGGTTGCCTCTAAATATATCCAACTTTGGAGTTTTTGGAGATTTCGAGTATCAAGCTTAGCTGGAGTAGGGCATGCTAACAGGATGTGCTGATACTGAGTGGGAGTAAAAGTGATGTAAGCCTTCATAAGCCTTCCAAAATATTAACAAAGCTGATAACTTTTGAAATCATGGAGTGTTTCAAGTACTAACACCTGCCATAGGTAGTCTGACTCTCAAGCAAACTCAGCAGGTAGCAAAGGCTGATCTGGGCTGTGAGCTCAGAGCACCGGGGGAGTGTTATCAGACCTGGTGACGGGGCCAGCGGAGTCAGTGTCGTGCCAGAACTGGAAGCAAGTGGGCTCAGCAGCCTCTGTGGACAAAATGGCAGAGGAGAAAAGACAGATGAGGAAGCTAAGAGTGAGCAAGCAAGAAGCCGCCGGACAAGAGTAAATCTGGGACTGACTTTTAGTGGTTAGTACTGTACCCATACTGTACAATACGTGACAAAAAATAACTCATTCACCCATCTATTAGAATTCCTACCATTTCTCTGCATTTACTCCAACACTGTGCCTTCCACAAACTCCCCCCGTCTCTCCCTTTAATGTAATACAAAAGAGGAGATGCTATCCAGATATGGGATGTTCCAGGTTTTTTTTCCCCCTCCTTGTTCTTGTCTGTCCTCTCTGTTACCCTCCTGCTGTAATCCCTCTCTTACACTCTCTCTGTGTCTCATAGCCATGCAGGCGATCTGAAGATATGGGCCGGAGTTAATCTCTGCAGCATTGTGCTTCACTGCAGTTTAGCCATGGTAGACTGGCTCACGTACCTCCCCAGAGAGGAGGGAGAGGGAGGGAGAGAGAGGGAGAGCGCCGCTTTCATACACTTCCCATCAATGCCCTCCCCCTTTCTTTTTCTCATCCACCACATATGGTTTTAATTTGTCTGCGGGTGTTTTCCTACATCACAGTTAGAATCCTGAAGATGTAAAGTCTGAAGAAAATGAGGCAGGTGTAGCAAAGAGAGTGAAGACCTCGAGGAGTACATCTGCACGAGGGTCTGCTTGCAGGAGCTTCGTGTAATTGATGCCATCCTTTTTTTTTTTTTTTTAGCTCCCTGTGGCGCGGTTACTTTACCGTCGCCGTCATCGACAGCCGAAGTTAATCAACACAATGAATAGGCTCCTCTGCGGCCCCGAGGTTAGCTAATTAAAAAGTCCAGGGACAACAACATTTGTTGCCATCTCTTCATTGCCTGTTCTCGTCTCTTTCTCCCCCACAACAAAGCGCCACGGCAGGATGCATTCACCCATTCACTGTCCAGAGGCAGAGAGGTCACAATTCAAGCCGTAAAAAACCTGATTGAGTCGTCGTGTGTTTCTCGTAGTGCAGGGTATCGATTACAGTCTGTGCCACAAACAAGGACCAGGAGCTCACCTTTGTAAGGTCTCTATCGGTAAACTGATGATGATGCATAAAAACTTTTAATTTGAATTTAATGATCAGCTTGACAAATGATCAGAGGAAGTAGGAAAAAAAAATCAGTTTGTTGTTAATTTGCAAATCATTCCAGCCGGTGCACAGAGCATACACTGTAATCTGTGAGGAAACGAGCATCTGTAAAGTGAAATCTTTAACTGGAGTAGCAGATAGAAGATAACACACAAATGATCTGAGTAATAAAGCATTTTGATGCTATGTTTAGGTCATGTTGTACTTAGAGAAGAAGAAACTGTCTCTGCTGTTTCCATATTCCTGGATATTCCCATAACATGTGAAAACGTGGCTGGTAGTATCAATATCCACGAGTTGACTGATGAGGAGACCTCTTTATTGGCGTTTGGCTTTGTTAGGGCTCACAACCTGTACTTGTACTGTTTATTACAGCCATGCATAATTAAGCGTTCACCACCAACTTCTGGCCAAACTGTAGCCTAATTGTCTGGGAGACATGAATGTTTGTGCTAGTCCAGATCTAAATGTTGAGAAATGGACAATTGCGGTGGACATTCAAAAAAAAAAGAGATGCTCATTAAAAAAGCAGCTAGTGTATATCTGCTGTTTGTTTGGATCTGGTTTTCTTCTGGTAAGAACAGCTACTTTCCTGTTCTATTAGTTCTGCATGCAACGCAGTGTTAAAGCAACAGGACAACAGTGAAAAATCAATCCCATGAAGGAGTTTTAGATTTAATTCCCCTAAAATATGTAATTACTTCTCTCAGTTGCCGACAAATCTGATTAGAAATGCTCAACAAATCCTCAGCTGCTCTCTCCAGATCAGAGGATTGTTTCCAGTCTTCATTCTGCAGCTGAACACAAACCTCCTGACTGATCTGCTGATAGTTGATTGTATCTAACCTGGTTGCAGCTCTCTGTGGTGCAAATGTATGTGAATCAGGTGACTGATGCTTGGTCTGAAGTTGTTCTAATAGTATACTGTAAGAGGCGTTTTGAGTCAGCTCCACCATTACAAAAACAAATCAGCAGGTGTTGATGTAATTAATGCCCAAGGAATGTGCTTTGCTCCTGGGGGTCTACCTCTCTCCTCCCTTCCCCGCCTCCCCCGTCCTCTGCTCTCATTCCCTGCTGCAACCCACCTGTCAATCACGCACGGCCCTCTGGGAATCCCCATCATCTGTTGAAATCCTGAAGCTCTAACATAATGTCCTGAATGTTTCCCGCTGAGGAAAATTAGCGCTCGATTCTACCGAGTGCTCGTCTGCCTGCCTGCCTGCCTGCGCTCTCCTCTCATCCATGCCCGGACACCGCACGGTGTTGTGGAAGTAGAAAGGTGTCAAGAGAGAATTACACTTGCACATAAGAGCTAATTATTATAGAATTAAAAAAAAAAAAAAAAAAGCAGCATGCGTAGCTGAGACTGATGGAGACAACTTAAGAGTTATCTGAAGTAATCCCTCCGGATGCAGAGAAAAGCTGCACAGTGTACCGTTAAAATGAGCATAGACGCTGTCTGCTGGGAGCTGTTGCTTAAGAAGAAGATTAGCGCCTCGGTTCAGGTGGGTTCAGTACAACTTAAGTGAGATTTACTGTCGTGGCATCGAACCGCAGTGTTACTGCTGGACGGATTTGATACGAGTGCAGTTCTTCAAACATCCACTTGAGGCTGGCTCCAGAAGTGAGTCAGTCTCCATAAGTCCCCATGTTAAAATGTCCAACTTCACAGCAGAAATAAACATGTTTACAGCCTGGTACAAAAAAACAGTTTTGGTCTCTATAGCTAATTTCCAATTTAAATTAAATTAAATTGAGGCTTAAAGTTATGCAGAATTAAGAGCATGGACACTTTGATTGACATTTAAGTGTTGTTTCAAGTGGTTTGTTTGAGCAACCAGCAGCCTCTATCTTGTAAGGGGTCTTCAGTTGTGTGCAGCAGAGACAGATCTGTCAGAAACTGACCCAATATGACAAAAGCATGGCACGTGCATGGCTCGATACAGTCCGGGTTAAGCGGTCATGGAAGTTAGTAGTCCCAAAAGTTCTCAGTGACTCTGACCCATCTAGGTTTTCATCTAGTGCCACCAGCAGGCCAAAGTTGTCTCGTAGTCTGTCACGTATCTCAAAAAAATATGTGATGGATTGGCACAACATTCATGGTTCCCAGATGACGTATCCCAATGACTTTGTTGATTTTTCCAAGATTAATATGTTAACATTGTTATTATGAGCATTTAGCATGCTGATATTAGCATTTAGCTCAAAGCATTGCTGTGCTAAACTACAGCCTCACAGAGCTGTTAGTGTTGCTGTAAATTCTTAAAGTCTCGTTGATTATTTGGGATAAAAAACGACAGAAACGCACTAAAGACATGAAGTAAAATGCATCCAGCCATGTTTTACAGTCGTCTCTGTTTAGCTGACTACACACGCCGTGAGATGACTCACTTTCCCGCTTCGTGTTTTACGTTCACAGCCGAGATCCGAAGCATCTTTTTAGGGCTAATGTCGTTTTCGTGTTTCGGGATTGTGCCTTGGGATCTGAGCACTTTTAAAACGTGGGTGAAGCTGTACTGTGGCTGAGTGCATCCTAGACACTGATGGAGGACTGCAGCTGCTGCACAGCTTGTGTAGAAACAGTAGTAGCTCCCTCCCTGATATCTTGAAGAAACCACATGACTTACAACACATACCATATCTAGCTGTTGTCTGATCAGTTTGAGCCTTGATAGCAGGTTTAAAACTTGTGTTTTGCTGGTGGACGGTCAGTTGTTGGCGTGTATGGTTAAACCCAGCTGTTGTCCCTGTGCTCCACCCTCTCTGCTTTACATAAAAGCCCTGCAATCTTCAGGCCAGCTGAGGTGTAAAGGTCTGACCTGAGTTTGAACCCTCTCAGAAAGATTCATACCGTGTCTCAGATGCCCCATTGCCACAACCACCACCACCACCACCCTCCCCCTTTATTACAGATACAAACCCCAGTGTAAGGGGAGCCGTAAAACAAATGAGCTGGTGTAACCAGATAGCATTTTTTAGATGCATTGTTTGTGTGTAGCTACACCGATCAAAAGATGTCACCGGTTTGCGCAGAATGCAGCATCGTTGATATTCCGTTTGATATTTGGAAGCTAGCGGCGGTGCGGCTTGCTCTTTACGTCCTGCTGCCTATAGGAGTTGCATCCTCTGCAGTAGCCGTGCATAGATAGATCCAGCGGCTGTCACCTGTAATGAATCACTAGCTCTCAGCATCATGTCTGCGCGCCTTGATAAGACCTTCTACTCTCAGCGTATCTGTCCCATCACCTCAAACACAGCGAGGGAGGAAAAAGGAAAAAAAGAAAAGGTTTCCTTTCCTCTGTCTGTCCTCGTCAAACAAACGCACCCCCCCCCCCCTTCATTAGCATTTTTATTAGCACATAGAGAGTAAAGTGGATTATTTACTGGCCTGACAACACCCCCACCCCTTCTCCACCAACCCTTTCCTTTATGCTGCATGTTGCCGGGGACAGGAAGAGAAATGACCCCTCGACTTCGTTCGGGAGGAAAAAGCAGCAGCAAGAGACGAATGTGGACTTTAAAAGCAGGTCTGCGAGGTCAGCTGCTGCTCTGTTCCCCCCCACCACACCACCAACAGTCACTTTAAGACACATCACACAGAATTAAAGTGGAATCTTCATTATGTTTGATTTACACACAAACGTTACTAAATACACATCAAATTAGCATATTAGATAAATAGATGAGTGAAATGGAAACACATCTCGCGTGCAAGATTGTTGCAATCAAACAGTGAGCTGTCGTAACTTTTATCAGGACCCTGCCTACGCCGTGGAGTCGAATCCACAACGCACCGACCATCATAATTAGAGTTAGGAAATGGAAAACTATACTTTGAGTCCAGTTGAATTGATCTACGGCGTTGAGTTAATCGATTCCAGCCCTGCTTTTTATACACTCTTATATTTTATGTGACCTCTCGGTGCTCCGTTTGTAGCTGGGAAATAACAGAAGCAATTTGAGTCTGAGCTCTGTTACTCCACTGATGCACTTGGAAAGCACCACTTAAAGCTCCGGCTGATGTTTAGCAGCCGTGTGTGTGTTTTTGTGTGTGCAAATTTGTATGTCTATATATGTGTGTGTGTGTCCAGGACTAATGCAATACTCGACCTGGTGTCACCCGGTCAGACCAGTCTAAGTGTTTTATACAGTGTAATGGACATGTACCTTTATATGCAGTACAATTAGCTCAGAGTGTTGAAACTGATCTCCAGCTTCTACATTAAATCAAAGGCAAAGCCTTATGAGATCAGATGCAGCACTCTGACTGAGCCATCTAAAATCTGCTTTTTAAAACTTTGTAGTGAATTATCAACCACCGCTGCACTTCCCCTGATCTCCTCTCAGCAGTTTAACGTCTTTGAACTCTTTGTTTCGAGTTTACGGCTCACATCTTTATTGCTTTGGTTCACTCTTAAGACTTTAATCGGTCTTGTTTCCCAGGCAGGTGCTGAGGTTTTTCAGCAAACCTGCACTGCACCAAACAGCAGACAGGCAAAGTGGACAACTAGTTGGTGAACAAAGTGAGACGTTTAGCTGCGACATAGGCCGGATAGTTTCCACAGGAGGCGGTGGAGACCAAAACAGAGCTAAAAGAAGAGAGCAAATATATAAGCGAGCCAAAATGTGTAAATAACCAACAGTTTGTTAGGTTTTTACATATAATATACAAAGTGGTAATGTTGCAGCTCATTCCTGTTGGTTATTAAAGAATAATGCACTGAGGTGGATCATTTTGCTTTCACTGCCTTGTGGTGACTCCATTCTCCTTCCACACTCAGTGCAGCAGTCATATACAGTTATAGTTTTTAGTATTTCAAATAGATGCATGTTTAAACAGATGGTGTGTAAATGAGAAAATCCTGTAATACATAAGTAATAAATGCACAGCAATCAGAGTCCGTCCAAGATATCAGCCGTGCTTATCGCTTGTAGCTTGTTTAAATTGTTTAAATTTGAAGATTCAGTCCAGAAGAAGCTTTTGGTTGAAGTCCAGTTTCCCCAGATGTAACTCATTCTCACAAACAATCCACTTTTAAGTACTTCCTGTAGCTAACTTGTGTATCGGATCAAACCAAAGACTCTACTTGTTTCCCTTCTTCTGTCTTCTTTATCTTTGACCCCCCTGGCTGAATATGAACCTGTTCTGCAGGCCTCTAGCACCCTCTACTTCTAGCCATGACCATGTATGTGCATGAGTTAATGCGTTCATGCATTCACTTGACTTCCAGGGCAAATTTTAGCCTCCTTTGGGCAACAACCGTGGCCACCAAATGGTGGCTGGTGCACAGAGTCGAGCTGATTCTCTGACATTTGTTTGATTTGAATGCTATATATAAGTGTGTGTTTGTGTGTGTGTGTGTGTGAGTGTTGGGGGAATAAATGCTCGAATGAGTGCGAGTGCGAAGCTGTCTTCTCTTTCCAAAGTGCAATATGTGTTTTATTCACTCAGCAGTTTCACTAACAAACATCTGACTCCAGATGGTTGAGATCATTTACGTCTCTCTCTCTCTTCCCGTTTCCAGGTAGCATCGTGTATCTGGGGATGATGTTTGGAGCCTTTTTTTGGGGCGGCCTGTCAGACAAAGTGGGCCGTAAACAGTGCCTGCTCATATCAATGTCTGTCAACGGCTTCTTCGCCTTCCTCTCCTCCTTCGTCCAAGGCTACAGTATGTTCCTCTTGTGCCGCATGGTGTCTGGCTTTGGGTGAGTTCACTCCTCTCTTAAATTTTTCCCTACTTTACACCCCGTCCTCCTCAATATCTTTGAGAGACCGAAGCCGCCTCGGAGGGATTCTCCTTCAGCCTGAACTGTCCTCCCACCGGTTCCTCTGCTGTCAAAGTCAAGGCATGTGACAAGAGGTTATTGTAACTGCTTGGCACCGGCCCATCCTCATCCCCCGGAGTTTGGGGGAACAAAGCAAAAACAAAAACGTCTGCAGAAATGAGCTGGGGACAGTAAACGAACATCTGTCCGCTTAAGCGCCGTCGTGGTCTGCTCAGCTGCCCGCATCCTTGATAAATGACATGACCTCCTGTGTCTCAACGATCTGACATCCCCGTTCATACATGACTTATAAAGATCACCTCTTTATCAAGCCAATGTGCAGTAAATCATATGAAACAAGCATAATTATGAGGCACAGCTTGTACCGTTGATGACCTGCAGATCTTTGATGAGATCAAAACGTGAATGAAAGTCAGGCGAGGCTGTCGTGGGCCCGAGGGGGGGATTCATGTGATTGATTCAAAATCTGTCACATCGACTGGAGAGAGCTGTCAAAACCAAGAAAGAGTAAGAAAATTATATTTTTAGGCTGCCGTGCGAGAGAATCCTGAAGTGTATCTGAGTGCGTTATGCCTCCGTATTATCCATTACGAGCCTGTCGCCGGTACACGCAGTTAACTCATCGTGTTCTGCCAGTGGAGTCACTTGATTTGCACTCAGCATTTGTGCTTAATTACAGTTGTTTGAGCAGTAAGCCTCTCGATGTATCTTTGTCTAACAAAAAAAAAAAAAAAAAGGCAGCTTCTACCTAAATGGCTTTGATTTAAATTTTTAATTAGCAGCTTTAGCTTTTATTTCTTCACTTAATTCTCGATCTGTATGCAGGTGCATATTTAAAGTGGTGGTAAAAAGAGATTTATAATACACCTGTGTGAATATGTCATCTATTTTTTAACAAATTTCTACGAGAATGCTGAGGGTTCCATCTTTTTTTTTTTTTACTACCTCGATCTGGAAGAAATACGACCCCCGGGCCTCGAGCGTCGCTGCATGTTTGAGTAGATTCTGCTTGTTTCATTAAGATTTTCCTTACCTCATTAACTTTGCTACCATAATCTGTCTCCACGAACTGAAAAAAGAAGATTCAGACTGACAATTTGTCAAGTCACACAAATCGGGTTTCTTACAGTAATAACTCAAGCTAAAGCAAACAGGAACAAATTGTAATTAAAGTCGAGTCATCGTTAATCTATGTTAAGATATTCACCCTTTGAATACATATATTTAATCTGTAATCTGTATTTTTTCTACATAAGGTGCAGACAGGAGACATCTGATTCATTCAGGCCTGCAACATTCAAATATACTGGTTTTATATATATATATATATATATATATATATATATATATATATATATATATATATATATATATATATATATATATATATATTTTATATACATATGCCCCCCGTGCTCTAAACGTTTGAATTAACCCTCTGGGCTCTGAGCAATCGCCCACGATTGCAAATCAATTGATGGGGTCATTGATAGGATAGTCTGGAGAGAGAGCCTCCAAATAGAGCTTTATACTGCAGTATCTCTGTTGAAGTCACAGATTGTATGAAGCTCCGTGATCAAAATAAAATGCTGATGTTAACCACAGCTATAAAAATGAGTTGTTTTGCGCCCTCCCACTGATATATGTGGGCGAGAGCACCTTATGATATAAAAAAACTCAGAAACTATAGTAGAAAAGAATCAATACTTCTTTGACCTGTATGTAAAAATAGCATTGTTTAAAATATATTGTACTGTATTCACTACAAGGCTACTGCACAATGGATGGCACCATGGAAACTAATCATTCAGCTGACATTGCAGTGTGTTGTTACACTGAAGATCTTTAATGACAATCAGGGCCAAAAGTTAGCACCAGCAACCAGCCACGTGCTTGTAAAATACGCCTTTTGTACGTACTTCTGAACAATTTTCCACGTATTTTCTACCAAAAGCGCACCCAGTTTTTAGCTCATATTTTTGTAATGACCGTGCGTGATGTCCGAGGGGTCACTTGTAGCGAAGAACACTCTTAAAACAATTACCAAACTCTGCAGTTCCTGTTCTTGAATGAGTCTTTGAGTCTTTGGTTCACTTCCCCCGCTGCATCAGCTTCATTTTCGGCCATCGCAGGCAGCCGTTTTCAGCAAAAAGCCCTCAAAAACTCATGACATGCTACCTGTGAAGCACCGAACAACAAAGCTGGTGAATATAGTGAAGCATTTAGCCACTAAAGAGAGAGATATTTCCTTATTTCTTCTGATAAGCATGTTTCTAAAGCTGTTAGAGTCCTCCTAAACAAAGGCACATTATGAACCATGCAGCAGTCAAAGGTATATTTAATTCACTCAACTTTTCACAGAAAAATATACCCAGAGGCGACACATCAGAGATAAAATGTTGATTAAGCAACAAAGAAAGTGTGTTTTACTCTAAAGATGTGTCCTCACACAAACTGGAAATCGTATTATATTGCATTGCTTTTTAATGCATGCTGAACGGGCTCCAGAGCCCCGTTAGATCAGGGGAAACAAATGTGCGACATCGATGCAAACATAAATACAGTATCCCTTAACACAAAGCAGATGTAAGCGCTTCACACTTGCAACATCCTTTATAATTTGCCGCTTCGCCGTGGTCCGGCTCAACGCCGATCTCTTCCTGTTTGCCATTTGAGTTTTTTCATCCTCTAATTTGTTTCTTGAGACTCTGGAGCTGTGAAACAGACGACAGAGAGTCACTGCAGACACAGATGACAACCTGCTGACTCTGCTTGACACCTCATTGATGGTCCGGTTCACCTTGACAGGATGACATGATGTAACTGTATTAACACGGATCAACTGTATGAAGTTAGATATGCTCACTATAATGAAAACATTCTTTAGTCAGTGGACGATAAAATGGTTATATTTAATCACTGTTAAGTTGAAGTGGAAAGCACTGATGCTTCAAACAAGACATAGCAGCCAGCTAATATTACTGACTAGTCCAACAGCAGTCAGCCCAGCTCGGCGTCTGTCTTTCAGCCTTTTATTTCACCAAGCTCTCACCAACCACTAAAAGGCAGTCCAAGATTTACTCTTGTCCGGCGGCTTCTTGCTCGCTCACTCTCTCTTTTTCTCCTCTTAGCTTCCTCCATCATCGTCCTCTTCTGCCCTTTTAACACTAAGTGCTGTAAAGCGTTACGTACTTCTCCCAAAGTTACATAGTGTGAGAACAGACGTACGAATGACAGAGACACCATTCACCTGATTACAGGTCAGTGTAGATCAGCAGGAGTTAAAATCTGTTATTTAATGGTAGAAAAGTTAAACAGTGTTGCTTTGAAGATATCAGTTTGAAAAAGGCCGAAACAGTGTGTTTCATTTAGGAATCTTTCTTGTGACATGATTGAATTTTATTACATTTTATTTGACACATCACGCTGCCCGAGCTGAACTAATGTTCAAAGTTATAACAAAAAGAAAACAGCTGAAGCGTTGAAAAACAACACAGACAGGAAAAATCATGTTTCTCCTTGATGTTCAAAATGAGTTCTAACGTGGCCAAAGGCTTTCTGCATAATTATAAGTTGTCTTTCTAACTTGAGTACATGGTTTAATGAGATTCACAGTTCACATACTCATTTTTTCAAAGTGACAAATTCGGCAGTAAACTCTCAGATGATTTTCCATCACCATAAATCTCTTCTCCATGTTCATAAATGTTTGTAATCACACACATGCATTACTGTAATGTAATTAAACCGAAGGTTGGCGGCTGAAGCATTCATAGCTTATTACATCAAACTGTATTTGCAGGATTGGTGGAGCAGTACCAATAGTATTCTCGTACTTTGCGGAGGTGTTGGCTCGGGAGAAGAGAGGAGAGCATCTGAGCTGGCTGTGCATGTTCTGGATGATCGGAGGAATTTACGCCTCGGCCATGGCCTGGGCCATCATCCCACACTACGGTGAGTGACAACCTCTGACCTAATGTACCAGCCGTAACAACGCCACACTGATGTGAGCACCAAGCGGCATGTTTGAGTCATCCGTAACTGTTTTTCTCCTCCTCAGTATTTCTGTGACCTTCTCCGTGTCTTGTTGTGGAATTCCCCAGAAACAGACTCTGTATTACAAAATATATCAAGTGTGATACAAACTATAAAGTGTGCTATAAGATATATTAAAAATCAACTTATATACCTCATTATATTTAATGTCAATGTTTAGTCTTAGTTTGCATAGTTGTATTATCACATTATGAAACATTTACTATAGTATGTAACTTGGGAACAACAAATGTAGTCTGAAAAGAAGAAATAATGGTGGTGGAGGAGTGAAAAATCCTCAAAAAGATCCTCTGAGCCTCCAAGTAAAAGCATCAGGCTTTGTAGCCAAAGGGAGGCGACCCTGAGGCGCTGCAGGCTTATGAAAAGTCCTAAATGAGGCCCCATTCGTGGGTGGGACTTGAGATAAACTATGGCACAGGAGTGGACGAATATGCTGTCCGGATGACCGGATGATTCTTCGCCTTCACTGTAGTTACTTGTTGGGAAAGAGGACTGGCCCAGACACCAACTTCTTGTTTCCAACAGTCCTTTTTAGGGGCTGGATCACAGAATTTTGTCAATAATAGTAACTTTATTTATGTAGTACTACACAACCAACACAAATGTTAAGACTAGGGCTGCAATTAATGATTTTCATTATTTATGAATCTGTTCATCATTTTCTTGACTAATAGATTAGTTGTTTGGTCCATAAAATTGTGAAAACTGTTGATTACTGTTTCCCAAAGTCCACAAATGTCTTGTTTGGTCCACAACCCAAAGATATTCAGTTCACTGTCATAGAGGACTAAAGAATCCAGAAAATATTCACAGTTAAGAAGCTGAAATCTGCTTCAGGAAGGCCAGTTGGAGTAGCAGATTAACAACCCTGGAGAGTTCTCACAGCAGCGATAATTTTTTGATGCGATGATCTTGAGGTAATCTACCAGGAAAGTGCTCTTGTGTGTATTTTTTTGGCCACAGCAGCATCTCGCTGGATGACGCTGCAGAAGTTGCTGCGATGTTTTCAGAGGAGGCCTCGCTCTGTGTTGGCACCAGCGCTGAGCTGACAGAGCGGCTAATGCACTGCTGTTGTCTGTCTGAACACGGCCTTAGTGACAAGGCAAGATTTTACAACCACTTGTAGGACTCTGCCAGAGGAAACACAATAGGAAATGACCAGATCACAGATAGAAGAAGGTGCCTGACCATGTAAGGTTTTAATAATCAGCAATAAAAGAATCAAAAAATGACAAGAAACCAGAGAAAAGCAACATGGAGTGAGTTAATATGGACTTTGAAAGACAAAGTCTACTGAAAGACACTATTGAGTTGCATTATGGGGAATGTAGGAATGCAGTGTTTTGGGACTAAGACTAAAAGCTGCAACATTTCAGCCTCTGCTGCTTCAATTTTGATCACTTTTTTTACTCCACACTCACTGGAGTACGTCTATAAAAGCCTGGCAGCTGTAGTCTGCGGACATTTCACCTGCTGAGACCGGAATAAAGTCCATTACAATAATCAGGTGTGAAGGAGATAAAAGCCTGGATGACCTTCCAGATCAGGGAATGAGAGGAATCTTTGTTATATGCCTTAAAACTACACTACCGTGGTCACCTGAGCATCAAATGACAGCTCACACAGATTACAGGCGTCTAGTTAAACAGTGCTACATCAGGCACCTGAACTAGATTACTGTAATAATGTACTGTAGGTGCTGGAACACAGGGTTGTAATGCATAAGAATCTTTTATTTGGAGGCATTTGGGGACCTGCAGTGATTTACTATAGGACATAAAGTTTGGACAGATCATAAAAGAACGGTCAAAGCAGCAGAGGTCGACATATCCTGACTTTTATTCTCTAGTGTGGGTCAAGCACCAAAAATGCTAGATCCTACAATGCCCATAACGCAACTGGACAGCATCTTTTATTAGACCACTCCACCCTCCTGCCTTCTAACCCCCCCGGATCTCACCGGGCACGGCTCTGTGATGTTTTGGTCAGTTCTCCGGGCAGTTTCAGGCCCCACCAGGAGCGTTTTGGAAACATTTTACCCGCCAGACTTTGTTAGCATGCTCAGATTTGGTCATTTTTCCTTTGTTTATGTGCTTCTACCATGAGTAAGTAGGCTACATTGTTCAGTTGTTTCCCATTTTATAATCAGAAGTCTGCACAGACCATTCTGACTTCCTGTCAGCTTGATCTGCTCTGTGCTTGCGGCTAGTCGTGGCATCCATTATTCTCCGAGAGTCGCTTTTGGAAGCGCTTCTTGTGGAATCACAATCATTGTCTTGGGTGTGATCAGCTCTGCCGTTGTGTCCATTTGTTCTAGTTAGAAAAGCACTTTGAAGGCTCATTGTCTACACTTACAGATATTTTTTAAAATGGATATTTTTCCTCCTATATTTCAAAACATCTTGTCCACACAGCCTTGTCAAATATCGCCATACACACAAGCAAAACACACAAAAATGCTCAAAGAAGCATAGCGGGCCTACACTCTGAGCACTAGGAGCCGTTTTATTTATTCATTTATAGTTATTTGACCCCTATTTCTACACATTTATTGGTTTAACGTCTTTCTAGCACACGGCCTAGCAGAGCTAATCAAACATATACAAACCAGTAGTCCGCCATTGTTGTTGTTTCTGGTGTGAACTAAGGTGATGATGGACCGCTTCACACGTCCACACAGACACACAGAAAGAGTTTTAGTGACCTGAAAGACTGATTGCGTCGAAGAGAAGCCAAAACATAATAGAAAAGGTCACGACCTCAAGCGCAAGCGAACATAACCCTAATGACATCATCAGGGTGAATTTGGAAAGCTCCCTCTGGAGCCACAAACGAAGCATCACGTTAACATCTGTGGAGTGCCCCTTTAATATGAGCAAGGCAAGACATTTCAGCAGTGCTGTGTTTCCTCGGGACACACAGTGAATGACTGATATACTAGAAGTATGTAATATTACAGAAATGGATGAAATATATTTATATACATTACAGAAACAGATACAGACATTATGGAGGAAGCAGAACTGAGATAGTTCAAATGTAAAATGATTCAGTGTACGTCTGCTTTCAGCTCCAGCGACCCAGGTCTCCAAACTGCTGCAGAAGTTTCCCACTGTCAGGAATCACTCGCATCACTGCTTTAAACATAACTGCAAATAGAGATGGCAATAAAGTTTGATTTGGCGGTCGGGTTCTCGTCTTGATGACGCTCCCCGCTGTAGGGATGCATATACAATCGCAACGTGATACATAACACGCAAAAGGGAGCATTGCAAATAATTCCCTAATCATGCCGCTTAATTTAGAAATAAAGACTCTCTGGGGTGCATGCAAACACAGAGCAGGTGGCAGTGTAGGTGGAGCGGAGGAAGCAACAAAGCATATGTCAGCCCACACAGTAAATATGCACATAAAGGCCTTTTAAAGTGGTCACAAGGTAAGTGTAGTAAGCTATGCGGGAGTGTGGCAGGCAAGCTGTCGGCTGACACAGCAAAAGAAGGACGAAACGTTCAGCTGGAACTTTTTAATTTTTCAGCAACTATCAACGAAATCTCACGGGACTGCTGACTGTAATAGGTCCAGAACACATAATCTGCATAATCAGTGTTTGTGTTCATTTCATGCAGTTTTATGTGACAGTGTTAAAGGCAGAAAAAAACCAAATGGTTGGCTGATTTAACAAATCTCATAACATATGGCGAGCGAGAGCAGGAGGAGAACGGAGAACGGAAGAGGTGTGTGTGAGCGAAAATGAGTGAAACGATGATCTGGTGTGGAAAGGGCGCGAGGGAACGAGGAAAAGAGGAGCTGAGAAAGAGATTAGGAGGAGACAAAGGGGGAAGGAGAGGTGGAGAGTGCGCTTGATTTATGTGGCCCGTGTCAGGGATAATCGAAAGGTGAAGGGATACAGCAGAGGGCTGAAGGAGGGGGGGGGCGCAAAAACAAAGAGAAAAGGACAGAGCGAGGAGGTGTTCAAGGAAAGGAAGTGAGAAAGGATGAGTGAAGAGGACGGACTTCTTTGTTTGCCATTTTCAGGGCCTTGTTGATCAGATATAATGAAGTTTGCTCTCTTGGACCTCGGCCATCAGGACACTTTGTGACTCAGGTTGATTAAGTACGGTTTTCTTATCTAGAATAAAGTCACAAGACCAACACAAAGTTCACCACAACATGCAAAAAAAAACTAGTTGGTTAACTGCACACACACACACACACACACACACATCCCGGCTATGAGTTGAGAGCTGTAAAGAGAACATTACATGCTGTGCAGAAAAAAGACAGAATCTGTCTGAAAACACAAAAAAGTTTAATTATTTTGTTAAAGTTACGTCAGATTTCTGTGCTACTTGAGTTGGTGACATCTGTGGTTTTGGTTTGGTTTTGACAAACAAGGTAACATGGAGAGACCTAAATGTAGGGAGGCTGAGCTGGTGCAGTTCTGATGATACGATATACAAAATCAAAATACCAAAGGCTCACGGTATGATGAGGCAAGCACGGGTCAGAATGATAGACTTCATAAAACATGGACGTCGTATCTGTGACTTAACCCGCAGGTTTCTGAAGAGCTGTTGTGAAGCTCAGTGTGGTGGCTCTGTCCTTCGTCCTGCCTAATCCAAAAATTGGCAAAGACGTGGATCGTAGGTGGAGACCAAAACTGTTTTTTGTACCAGGCTGTAAACATGTTTATTTCTGCTGTGAAGTTGGACACTTTAACATGGGAACTTATGGAGACTGACTCACTGCTGGAGCCAGCCTCAAGTGGACGTTTGAGGAACTGCAGTTTATGACACTTCCACGTGGGCTTCACTTCAACCACAGAGGTTTTGCCTCTTGGTCAAAATGAAAGAATAAGTCCAGTAAAGGCAAACGTGGAGAAACATGAAACACAAATGAATAACCAAACATGACCTAAGAGATATGACAGGTCGCTGAACAAACTCATGTTGTTTTTACATGACTATAATTATCTTTGATCCAGTCATCCATTGTCAAAAATGTTTTGTAGATATATTTTTGTATCGCTTGAGAAGCCTCTGAATCATCTTATCATGACTCTGCTTTTTTTTTTTGCTGTGTCATTGTACACTGAGCAATGCAGAATAACAACATCTTTAACTCTTGCAAACTGAGAATTGCCTTAAAATGACCTAACTGTGACGGAAACAGAGAGGGTTGATGGAGACGCAGGGCGGAGCTGCAGAGGATTTGATGATTTGTTTCTGTTTGCTGCTCTGACGCTCTCAGCTCCGCCGCTGAATGTTAGCGAAGTCAGCTAAACTCCCTTTTGAACCAGATGCTGCTACAAACTCCCATATATACCTCCCGCCCAGTTTGAGTGACTCTTCGGGCTGATAGCGCTGTCAGCAGCTCGGCAGGGAGAGACGCGCTGTGTGGTGTGCATGGATTTTTATAAGTGAACAATAACCAGGATGCACACTTTTGATTTCTCTGTGCTGAAAAGTGATGTTTGCACACCGCAGAGGAAAAAACATGACACGCGTGTTGGCTGTTAAAGGACAAACGTGTTGCATTTCCTTTGACTGCTTCACAATAAAAGCCACCTGATGTTTCGCTGGTTGGATGGTTTTAATGAAAAGGAGCAACAGCTAGACAGCAATACAGCTGTGATACAGCAGTTATCAATGATATAAAGTTACAAACAGTAACACTGGATCACACAGTTGTTGGTAGTGTTGTAGAGGAGATCCTCTCTGAAGAGCTGGAGGTCTTCAGGAGGTTTGTGAAGGTAGAGAGGGACGCCCCTGATCTGATCTGGTAGGAACTGGTAGGACGTTCCACCAACGGGGAACAACGGGCGAGAAAAGTTTGTTTGGTGGCAGAGCCAGGCGCCGTTCATTGGAGGAACGTAACAGTCGTGAGGTAACATATGCCTGTATAAGGGTGTTCAAGTAGGAGACAACTTTGTTGGCAAGCCAAGCCAGTGGAGCTCCATGAGCAGCGGGGTGACATGTGACCTTTTGGGTTGGTCGTAGACCAGGCGCGCCGCCGCGTTCTGGATCATCTGAAGGGGTTTCACTGTGCAGGCTGGGAGGCCCGTCAGGAGGACATTACAGTAGTCTAGTCTTGAGATGACCACAGCTTGTGTCAGGAGTTGGGTAGCATGTTGAGTTAGGTAAGGCCTGACTGGGCAACTGAGACGACGCGATTAGAGAAGGTTAGTTGGTCATCAATCATAACCCCTGAGTTTTTCACCACCCTGGTGGGGGCAAGACATAGGGAGTCAATTTTGATGCTGATGTCGTCGTGTATTGCACGTTCGGCTGGGAAGAGCAGCAGTTCAGTTTTTGAGAGGTTGATGTGCCTTCATCCATGTGGAGATATCTGAGAGGCATTCAGAGACCCGTGCAGAGACCGAGGGGTCCTCAGGAGGAAATGACAGATAGAGCTGAGTGTTATTTTCTTTTTATGTGTTATTTGTCTTCGATCATTATCGGATAAACACCAAAATAAGAAGTTATTGTTTCCTGAGTGCAAAGAATGTGTGTGTGTGCACAGGTCACAACCACATGGAGACGTTTATTTGTGGCTCGTGTTCGATAACTGACCCTGGAGCACCTGAAGATATTAGTTTCCATCTTAAAGCTCTCTGTCTGTCGTCAAACTTTATTCATGTGAGTGAGTGCGAGAGCGCCGGCTGAGGCTCATAATTGAGGTCAATTGATTAGACGCCTGTGTTTTAACACATTTTTTTCTCCAAGATGCAGTGGTGTGTGGGTAATAGGTTCCGCCGCAGTGCTCTTTGCATTGACTGGTGGACAAAGGCCAGATAACTGTGTGTGTGTGTGTGTGTGTGTGTGTGTGTGTGTGTGAGAGAGAGAGAAAGAGAGAGAGAGTGTGTGTCGTTTTGTCCGTTTTAAAGTGTTAAAGATGTGATACAGTAAAAGATCTGCTACATCCAAACACATCCTTTTATATGTGCTGTGTGTGTGTCGCAGTGTGAGACGTGTGTGCTTTAATATTTGTGTCAAAGCGTTGAACGATGGCCAAGGACAGCGTGTGTGTGTGTGTGTGTGTGTGTGTGTGTGTCGGTGTGTTTGCGTGAGCGTGCGCAGTGTGTGTGTGTCTCAGTCGTGCTCACTTACTGTAGAGCAGGAACATAAATCTCGCTGAGTATCTGAATCAGTCAGCCATCCCCTCCAGTCCATTAAAGCTATAATCCCCCTAATGAGGTTTGTACTGGTACAGGCTGGAGCAGCCCCAGAGGCCACACACACACACACACTGTTCTGTGTCCATGCTAACACTTTCTAATACTTTCTATATGCTGATACAGACTCGGCTGTATGAATGAAATTCAGACTGGGTGGCTGCTGTTCCGTCACGTGATGTTCCTCGCCACTTGTTGACGATCAAGTCGCCAAAAATCTCAGCAGTCGCTTCATTATTTATAAGGACAGCAGACATTAAGCAACATTTCTTGTGCCAGCGTTAGCCAGCTGGATAATTTTCAACTGCAGTCCTTTGGCGAGGTGTTTAGAAACCGATAATCAAGAGAGACAACAGCAAGAAAACGAGAAATTCTTCAAGGCAGAGCACATCAAATATATCAATCGAGGCATTGACTCTTCAAGACCTCTGAAGGTTTGTTGTTACCGAGATGTCAGCAGATCCTTAAAGTCCTATAAGTTGTGAGGTGGGTGCTCCATGTTTGGACTTGTTCCCATAGATGCTCTATTGGATTGAGAGTCCAGTTCTGATGCTCACATGCCCAATTTTTGGTGCTTTCTGCAGTGGACAGGGGTCAACATGGGCACCCTGACCAGTCTGCAGCCCTGTACACAACAAACTGCGATGCACTGTGTGTTCTGACAGCTTTCCATCAGAACCAGCATTAACATTTTCTGCAATTTGAGCTGCAGCAGCTCGTCTGTCGGATCGGACCACACGGGCCAGTCTTAGCTCCCCGCATGCATCAGTGAGTCTTGATCGCCCATGAAGCCCGTCGCCGACCGGGAACGCTCCACAAGAGCTGCAGAGAGCTGCACTAGTCAGAGTCGCTCAAATCTTTAGGCTGGTCAGTTTTTCCTGCTTCTAACGTCAACTTTGAGGACAAAATGCTCACTTGACAGGTTCCATGATAACGAGATATTCACCTGTCAGTGCTCATAATATTATGACCAATCAGTGTATATTATATCTAATATATATAATGATTATTGAATCTGCAATAAAGAACGACTCTGTAAGGGCTCATGAACACTCATTAGACCAGAAAGTTTCTAATTTTGAATCTGCTTTTCAATTTTTTATATACTTTTTTTATATCGAATCTGCAGTTTAGGTTTCTTTTTCAGTTTCTGGGGAATCACAATTACATTTTTATCCCTTTGGACTTCATAATGGGACTCAACAGAGCGTTAATGTTATTATAAAAACCTGTGCTTTCCTATTCGACACGTCAAAATGTCTGCTGTGAAAGAAGACTATTATAGTCAAAGTACTGTACGTGCATGGACACAAAATTAATTTCATTCAGTGAACTATATAGTGAATTTATTTTACACTTAGAATTTGGAAACATCAATAACACGGCAGTAATTAAAGTGTGTTTCTCATTCTCAGTGTAACTGACGTCTAAAACATGAACACATTTATAAACTCCTTTAATTCAAACACCGTGTACGCATAATTCATATTAACATATGCCCATATATCTGTCACCTTCACAGTAAATTATACTTTATATTTGTTTTCCAAAGTCATTCCTCCATTCTGAAATACACCAGTTGACTCAGCACTTTTTAATAGTCTCTCACACACACAGCTCTCCGTCCTGAACGCTGCTGCTGCTGCTGCTAATACCAATTAGTGATTCTTGGATTACTTCTGCTTCATCTACTTTATGTGCTGATCAGCAAACGCACATTTCGTTTTACAAATTCATGAAAAAAACAAAAACAAATGTGGGCCGTGTCCTTCAGAGGACCTGGTAGCTCCAACTCAAATGTAACAAACTAACCTCACAGGAATTAAACTAATGAGGCATTCAGGCGCTCTTCACCAATTTATAAAGTTAAAATAAAAAGAGATTTATCACCAGGAGACCATCTTAAAATGTCAATATATGCAAATACCAGAGATTAACTGGTATAAGTTTCACTGTACCGAGATATGATGAATCAAAAACTGGGAAACACGACCTGACAAGTGAAAGAGGGAAAACAGACGGACTAAATACAAGAGAACTAATTAACCAATTAAACACAGGTGACACAGAAAACAGGCGGGAAAAAGACAGGAAGTAAACACAAGACACCCTAGGACGGACTCCTTCAAAATAAAACAGGAAATACTGAACCAGAAACCCCAAACCATGACACATTATAGTTTATTATTACTATTTTTTAAATCAGCCTGGTGAAATTTACTAATTACTGATGACCACATAAACACAAACTTTAAAAATCTGCAAATACACATGCATATATTTCAAAAACAGTCCAAAACTATAACTTTAAAATTTAAATTCTACTTTATTCTCCTACTTTTTGCATTGTAATAGAATCAGGCGAGTCTTTGGGAGGCAGAAATCCCGACAGTGTTCAATCAATCCTCATCAACTTGTAAAGTCAGGAAAATATGGTTTGACAGGGATTGATCGAACGCTGTGTTAAACAAAGGAGCACTCTGAGTTATGGATTTCTTGACTGCTTCTGATAGACCACCTCTGCCCTTTATGAATTCTGCTGCACATGCAGATTTCCTCTGGATCTGAACAGTGAATGCAGCGCTCGTCTCTCTGTGGTGCTGAAAAGTTCAAACTGAATCTCTCTTAACGGTGGTGAAACATTCAAACTCAGGCCCTGTACACAAAGAAACCCACCTACAGTAGCAGCTCCATGTGTGAGGGAGTTTTCTATTCACATATGGGGTTACACAGGGTAAAGATACGTCTTGAGGTCCCTGTAGGGATAGTGTTTAATTTTAGATTGTTATGGGGACACTGACTTCTCCTCCTTGAGATCCAGAGCAGCGCAGGTGCCATTTTGTTTATTACTATGGTAACCGAGGTCAGAGGATAGGGGCTGTCTCACTCCCTCGACACAACAGATAGGTACATAACATAGAAGCCTCTACAGAGTCACCCGTAATCCTCCGTATGACTGGGACAGAAGTCTGCCGCTGAACACACTCCTCTGCCTGGTGATGGTGTTGTGCAGAGGGTGGTGGGCGTTGTCCAGGGTCCAGCTCTGTGCCCACCACTGAGCCAGCCCTCCTCACCGGTCTGTCCAGTCGAGCGGCGTCCCTCTTCTTCTTGCTGCTTCCTCCCAAGCAAACCACAGCGTAGAAGAGGACGCTGGCCACCACAGACTGGTAAAACATCTGCAGCAGTTTTTTGCAGATGTTGAAGGACCCCAGCCTTCTCAGGAAGTACAGTCGGCTCTGTCCTTTCCAGTCCAACCTGCTATCCAGCTGCAAGCCCTAGATATTTGTAAGTCCTGACCACCTCCACGTCGACCCCCTCGATGGACACAGGTTGATGACTTAGCGACTAGATATGCTGCCCCAAATACTTAGCAACACCTCAGTAGAAAGGCAGAAAACACATCTACTCGAAGAAACGCGTCCCTTTTTTTTTAAATTTCTGTTGCAGTTAATAAAAAGATTCAAGTGAGAAAAGGTGAAGCTGAGAGAGACAACAGGAGAGAAAGATGTACAGATGGCAAAGCGTGTGCAGTGACACTGGGGAAGTAGTCGACCTGCAGGTTAATTAATTTCACTTGCTTGTGCAGAGAAACATAATGTATGTTTGTCCGTGAGTGTAAAAGACTGAAACATAAAACCTGTAGTACATCCAACCTTGAGGTAAAGAAAAGAAAAGAAGTGAAACTCCGGTGAGTTTTTGTGCGCTTGTTTCATTCAGGTTGTAAATCTTTTCATGTTTTTAGGACTGAACTCTGCCACATGACTTTCTGCGTGTCTTTCTTCGGCAGGTTGGAGCTTCAGCATGGGTTCAGCCTACCAGTTCCACAGCTGGAGAGTGTTTGTGGTGGTGTGCGCGCTGCCGTGCGTCTCTGCAGTGGTGGCTCTCACTTTTATGCCTGAGAGCCCCCGCTTCTTCCTGGAGGTAAGAGAGAAAGAGAGAGAAAGAGACGCAGTATATTGTGATGCTGGCAGCTCCGTTATTAGCCTTAATGATAATGATGATGACTCATAAGGATATCAGAGAATAACAAAAACCTTTTGTGGAATGAAATGTTGATGCCAGTGGAGTTTGTTGTCGGTGTGGCATTAAGAAAATAAATGCAGAAAAATGTTCATATATCACAGAAGTGCGTCTTTGCATTAATGCAGAGGTTTCCGAACTCTGAGGCGCCTCCTCAGGGGGAGGAGGAGAGTTGAAGGGAGGAGGCACGGAGAGCAGAAATATGAAGCAAAAATACCGTGAGCGGTGCATTAGGTACTAGTGTACACGGACGTGATATACACATTTTTAGATTCAGTGTGAGGATATCCTTATGTCAGATGTTCACTGAATAAACGTAGAAATCAGAGAAAAAAGATGCTTCCTCCCAGAGAATTATCACGTTTTTAAGTTGACTTCAGTATTAAAGTAATCTCACTGTGTGTCAGTATAAATACATCATAAAAGGATATACATGCATGATAAATAAAGTAATAATACAATGTGTAGCCAATCAAATCACATACATGTAAAAGGAACCAAGGACAGACCAAGTTCAGTTAGTTAGTTAAGGGGCAGATTCAGGTTGAGAGCAACCAATCACGCCTTTTCTGGATACGATACGATACGATATAACCCATCAGATTTAATTTTTATGACCACGAGAAGATAAGCTGCTATTTCTGTTTATCATTTTACCTCATAACATCGAAACACTCCATTCAAACTTGACAGAAATCAAATAAAACTCAATAAAGTTGTCGGTCAGTAATCACTCAGGAGCGATGATACGATACGATACAATACGATACGGTGCGCAGTAAATGTTTTGACCCAATCAGTAAAGGGTTGGATGACCATCGCTCAAATGCAAGACATAAGGATATCCTTACGTATGTCCAATATCCTTTCAATAAACATCAACAAATTTGTTTAGAAATCATAGTAAAAGATGCTCCTTATACCTCGAAAACCTGCCGTTTCAAAATCAAAGTAATCCAGCCATAGTACATCTATGGCTACGTTGCAAACACTAACTATTAATAGCTAATTCGAATTCAAAATATCAACAATATAGGCTAAAATAAGTTGTAGCCCATAGCTAGCTAACTGACTCCATGCAGGAACTATAACTGAAGGGTAGTAGATGGAGGATTTAGGGCCCCACAGTGTCAGATTTAAAAAATGAACTTATAAACAGATATGACTTGTGCAATTACTGTAAACATACCAGTCAGATGTCCTCTTGAAGCAATCCTGAGTAATCATATAATGAGAGTATATATATATATATATATATATATAGGTTAAAAAGCTGCAGCCACTCGAGGATGAATGGGCAGATCTGATGTGAACTCAAACATTTGAACTGTCTCTTAGATGGGTAAACATGACGAGGCCTGGATGGTGCTCAAACACATCCATGACACCAACATGCGTGCCCGAGGAGAGCCCGAGAGAGTCTTCACTGTGAGTACACTCCGGCCTTCTTACGCTTTACATCCGTCCCCGCTGCTGCAGTGCCATCAGCAGCAGCAGCAGGTGACAGATCGGTGTCTCCCCCTGCAGGTGAACAGGATAAAAATCCCCAAACAGCTGGACGAGCTGGTGGAGATGCCAAATGAGTCAGCCAACCCTGTGGTCAAGGTCCTCTTCAAGATCAAGGCTGAGCTCAGAGGAGTACGAGTCTCCTTTTGTTTTGTCCTGGTTTGTTTTATTCTGAATTGTTTTATGGTTGTTTAGATATAAACTGAGTAAAAATCTTTTCTCTTTTATTGCAGATCTGGCTGACTTTTATGAGATGCTTCAACTACCCAGTCAAAGACAACACTATAAAACTGGCTGTAGTCTGGTTTACTCTGTCGTTTGGGTAAGAGATTTTATGCACACGTTTTCTGACATCGCCTCCTTCGTCTACACACCTCTATATCATTATTATTATTTGATTCTGTCATGTTGGACGACATCCTCTGTGATATTTCGCTGAGTCATCACTACTTTCCAGCTTAATAACAGCTTCAGTGAAGCGCTTAGCTCTGATGACCTCTTACTTATATCCTCTTGACGAATGCTGACAGGTCAAATTGGAAAGAAAGCTTCGAGAGAAGGTGTCATTTGGCTCTTTTTTTTTAATAAATTACAGTACGTAATGCACGTGTGGAACCGTTTTAGGCCTGAAGACAGAAAAAGTAGACCACGTTCTGTGTCATGTCTCAATTTGTCTTTTGCTGTCTTCATTTTTTGGGGATCTTGTTATTTTCTTTCTCGTGTCTGTTGTTGTTTTTTTGGACTCTGTCGCTGCTTCTTGTTCCAACACAGAAAACACAGAAACAAAGTTGGCGGTGCTGAAATATAGCTTCAACCTTTTCAAATTCACAGAATGATTAGTAGTTTATGAATATGTTACTCGAAGCCATCTCAGGCATATAAGATGCAGCCACTGCACTGCATGAAAAGAATGAAATTCGGGGGAGGAAAAAGCAGCAAACACCACCGACTTTTGGACTTCCG
Organism: Sciaenops ocellatus; assembly: GCA_033000465.1. Classification (NCBI taxonomy): domain Eukaryota; kingdom Metazoa; phylum Chordata; class Actinopteri; family Sciaenidae; genus Sciaenops; species Sciaenops ocellatus. Next base: position 23,219,245 of record CP136874.1, on the reverse strand, counting down.
CAGACTTCTTCCCCACCCGTACACAGCTGTGTGTTGTACTGATGTGAATACATACATATATTTTGAAGTATGCACCATTTTCATGTGCGTACATTGAAAGAAAGCGGTACAGCGAAAATGAATTTGCACATCTTTGTGAAATATCGAGCCATGGTTCCAGGACGGCCGCACATTAAGTAGTATATTAATGTGCAAAAGATCACAATGTGATTGGTTGTACACACAGTAGAGTCATATTTCTATTTCCTCTGACATAAACAGAGTATTTCAAAACGACATAGATTGCTAACAGGACGATAAGTTCAGTTTATTCACAGAAGATATTTTCGATTTTTTGTGGACTGTCAGCCTGCAAGTGAATCAGCTGATCGTTTATTCGTCCATTGGCGATCCTTTACTGATTGGTTCAAAACATTTATTACTTATCCTCAGAAGAGATGTGATTGGCTGCTCTAAAACTGAATCTACTTAACTCAGGTCTATGTCCTTGCTCGTAGTCGCATGTATGAGATTTGGTTGGCTGCACTGCTGTGTTCAGGTTCTACGGGCTCTCCGTGTGGTTCCCGGATGTCATCAAGCACCTTCAGGCCGACGAGTACGCCTCCAGAGTGAAGATACACAACAACGAACGCATCGAAGACTTCACCTTCAACTTCACCCTGGAGAATCAGATCCACAGAAACGGACTCTTTCTAAACGACAGGTAAGAAAAAACAAAACTCTTCTTCTTCTTTGAAACTTTCTCAGACAGAAGGGATTTATGAAGGACGGATTAAAACCATCGTCAATGTTACACGTTGTGATCCAAACCTGTGAGCCTCTCAGCACAGTGTTGTGGTTGAAAAAGCTTCTTGTCCCGTCGTGGGATAGCAGCACTATTCGTCATTCCTGCAAACAACACCAGCGCTGCCGGTAATATTAATCCTTCCTCCTTTATCTCCCACACCACCAGGAAATTAAAAGACTTATCTCCCTCTCTCTTTCCTTCTTCCTCTGTCTCTCTCTCTCACACACACACACATCTTTTCCTTCTCCTCCTGGTTATGATTCTCACAAAGGCCAGCAAGAGAAGACTCATCTGTTTTTGTTCTTTTCCATCCTCGCTGCAGACCAGGGTACACGTTTATTAAGAGATAAAATCAAGAGCGGTACCATGATACTGTGTACAGCAGCATGCGACAGATCACACAGATCAATAACGGGCTGGTCATATTACTGTACACATGCTGAAGGATGGACGAGGTTCTTTGTCAACTGAAGGTGGAAGAAGTACTCCGATTTTCCACAAATTAATAAAAGTAATCAAGTACTTTTCACACAGACTATACCCCTTCAAGTTGTTCTTCTTCTCTGCACACAAAAGGTTTATTTCTCTTACGTTTTGTTCACAGATTTGTCGTGAGCATTTCAGGTTTGTCATAATTCAGTTCAGTTTTATTTATAAAGCACCAAGTCATAACAGAAGATTCCATATAAAGTCGATCTAGACTACTTTTTCTAATATGTTATGCCCATCAGTTCCCACAATGAGCAAGCGCTCGGTGACAGTGGCAAGAAAAATCTTCCTATTAGAGGTAGAAACTTTGAGCAAATCACAGCTCATGGTGGTCGGAGCTACTACTTATTGCCTTTCTTGGAATATCAGGTTAGGGTGGGTCATGACTTCGCCTAAAAAATGCATTTTTTCAAGATAATACTGCACATTTTTGAGTGACCAGTCCAAGGCTCACGTGTCATAGTTCTGCTGTTTAATCAACATCTTGAGATGGATGGATGGATGGGAACGAAGACGGGCAGTTTGTTCAGAGCTCTTGTAGACTGGGGTGAAGACAGGTGTGCCGATAGCTGATGTTGAGCAGGTGAGGAGAGAGCAGAGCCAAAACACATTAAATATGTTGTAAAATAGTTGCTGAAAACACGTGAAAAGACTTTGAACGATATATTACTGAAATGTCGAGTTAGAGGTTCAAACAGTTTTCAGTCCAGGATTTTGTGGGCGGTCCTTAAAGGGTGGCTCGATGACACGCTGAGGCCACCCTGAGCAGAGAGATAGAGATGAATTCATCTCAGCTCAGACCGCTCTCATGAGTGGGCGTGGCTTCAGCACATTCAGAGGACACGCCCCTACAGTCCTGGAGCTGAGAATTCATTTTTACCTGATTTTGACACCTAATTTCATAAACTTGTTGATATTTTTAATCATTCAAATTTGGCTGGGTGGTTAATAACACTTTCCTCTTTGGTCTGACAAACTCAGAACATATTTATTCTGACTTTAGACTGACTTTAATATTTAATATTAAGTAGAGAAATAATTCAGTATCATTGCCTTTGCTGTCAGACATACGGTATGTTTCTAATCCCTGCTAACCCTGCTATAATGGATCAATCTTTTCATCCTTTTTCTTCCCTCCACCTCTTTGCAGGTTTATCAGCATGAAGTTCAAGGCGGTCACATTCTTCGACTCATCATTCATCAACTGCTACTTTGAAGATGTCACCTCCGTCGGGTCCTTCTTCAGAAACTGCACCTTTGTAGACTGCTTCTTTTACAACACGGGTGAGTCTACGCCTGACAAACATGCAGAGCGTTCCTTATCCAGTGCAGAGTTTCCTGTACTGAGCCGTTTCCTTCTCACCCTAAAGAAATCTTATTATACTGTAGATGCCTTACACATAAGTCTCACTCAGTCTTCCTGTCTCTTTCTGACAGTTCATTTTGGGTCTAACGGCCGAGCTTCTGGGGATGAAAAGAATAGGTTTGAGCGTTTATGGCTCTGCTTTATGCCACCAAATTACTGCTTAACCTCTCTGCCCCTGCACAGATTGCTTTTCTGAACTCAGGCGACTGTAGTTAACAAAGAAACTGAGCCGGCTGGGCTGCAGAGCACTGAAAATGGCAATTTGTAACCGCACAAACGCTCCTGGAGTGATGCTTTCTTATTCCATCTGATATTCTAGATGCTTGCAAAAATTCAGGACAGTGAGTTACATAAACAGGATTCTCTAAACAGCTGAATTTTAACTTCTCAAAGTGAGCTTCCCCTGTTCTCTTGCTGATTAATTCACCACAGCGTGTTTTGTTTTGATAAAGACATTGCGACCAAGGCGGCCGCATCAGCACCCGAAACATCAAATCGTACCTTTTAATAAATCAAGGCTATGTAATAAAAGTGCAATCCAATCATTTTGGGGTTGACAAAAACACAAGCAGGAGGAAAAAAGGGGGGGAGGAAGGACAGGCATTTAAAATGTTCTGAGAGGAAGTGGAGCTGAATCAGACCTTGTGGGAGCGCAGGGTGGAAAAATAGTTCCCTCCAGCGCTCGGGAAAAGCGCTGAACAGGGAAACAGTGAGGGCACGTCAGGTTGCTGGTAATGCCCCATGGGAAATGAAGTCTCTTTGCCCCCGGCAATGTGTCTCTAGAGAGCAGAGGATCAAGAGAAACGAGGAGAGACAGAAGGAGGAAGGGAGGGAGGAAGGGAGGGAGGAAGGGAGGAGTGTGTGACGTGAGCCGAGGTGAAAGAGGGAATGTTTCCTCTTTGCTGCAGCTGCTGAAGTTTATTAATACACCGTTTCTATTTAGAGAGAGAGCCAACAGGCAATACACAATCATATACACTAGTGCACCAATTAAAACATGTGAATGTTGATGTGCAAGGTTTTATTTAACCAGGCAGTTAGATGGGGTGATTAACACCATTTTTACGTCTGCACACTAAATGTGACCAGCAGAGCCAGCAGCTGGTTAGCTTAGCTTAGCATAAAGACTAGAAACAAAGGGAAACAGCTAGCGTGGCTTTGTCCAAATATAAACCAGCACCTCTGCAGCTCACTAATTCGAGCTAGGCTAGCTGTTTCCAGTCTTTATGCTAAGCTAAGGTAACTGTCTCCCGGCACAACTGATTTTTAAAATACTTTCATGTGATTTAATAGCTTATTTTTATGATTCCTCCATGTACCACTAGAGGGAGGTCACGTACCACCAGTGGTACACGTGCCATAGTTTGAGAATCAGTGTAATGCAGTATATGATAGCAACTTTAAATGTGCCAAACAAACCAGTCCGATCTTTCTTTGTGTACGTTAGTTTGTGGTCATTTAATTAGACTCTACTATAGAAATGTGCACAATTTGAGCACATTATCAACTCAATCAAGACAGAGAGAGCAGACACCAGAACCATCTGACATGCATTGAACCAGGGACCTTTATGTCACCTGGTGGATCAGGGGCCCTGGGGCAGTTGTCCATTTGTCTGGTTGGTTATCCAACTGGAGATGAGTCTAAAAGCATCAATGAAAATGAAGAATGAATGAAACTAAACACCACCAGAAAAATAAATCAATGAGATGAACACATCCAGATGGAGTCAAACTTAAGAAGGAGAAAAGGTGTTTTTGCTGTGGGGGCCAGAAACTGTGAAGAAGAACAGAGCAGTGTTCAAACTGACTGACAAAGGGTATTGTTTATACGTATACGTGTCAAGGGAGAGGAAACCTGTGCGATATGAAGGATGAGGTGAAGTGTCTGAGAGGTCATGACCGGAGGAGCTGGTGTAGTGAAGGTCTGTGGTTAGATGTGCAGATGATGTGTTCGCAGCGGCGTGTGTGCAAGGTCAAGAGTGCATACGCTATGTAGCGGTACATCAGTAGGTATTTGTGGTTGTTCCCGTCACATTTGCTGGTTTTATTCAAACACAGTGTGCAAACTGAACTCTTGTCTCACGTTTACAGATATCGACGACGCCAAACTGACAAATTCACGGGTGATCAACAGCTCCTTCCACCACAACAAGACAGGCTGTCAGATGACGTTCGACGACGATTACAGCGCCTACTGGGTCTATTTTGTCAACTTCCTGGGAACGCTGGCTGTGCTGCCTGGAAACATCGTCTCTGCCCTCCTCATGGACAAAATAGGACGCCTTAGCATGTTAGGTATGACATAATGTCCTCTCCTCTGACTCCTTGTTTGGGTTATGAATAGCAGCCTTTCCTCCTTCGTCCTCTGATGTTGACCTGTGTGCGTCTGCAGTGGCCTACGAGGCTGTTTTGTGTCTGAGATGTAAAAGATGTCGTGTTGTGTCCTGCAGGAGGCTCCATGGTGCTGTCAGGCATCAGCTGCTTCTTCCTTTGGTTCGGCACCAGTGAGTCGATGATGATCTTCATGCTCTGTCTCTACAACGGCCTCAGTATCTCCGCCTGGAACTCCCTGGATGTGGTAACCACCGAGCTGTACCCAACAGACAGGAGGTGAGCGCTGCGCTCACTTGCATTGCGTATATTTTAAATTTGCACCTTATTAATATTTCAGATTTTAGATTTGTACTTTTCTTTCTTTGTATCAAAACTGCTGCACAACAATTTCCCTCAAGATAAATAATAATAATAAGATAAATCTTATCTAATATTAATCTTTCATTGACTGTATAAAGTTTATATATAAAGCACGCTTCTTTTATCAGTAATCGTGATAACATCTGTGTTTTATTACTTCATAATGTAAATAAGGAAGATAAGAACTTTGGTAAATTTGTGCTTGTGGTTGTCTGAGGAGAGAGATATTAGAGTCACAGTTCAGAGAAACAAAATCTGAGATTTGGAGATTGAAGTTGAAATATTTCATTTAAACTAAAGTTTAGTCTGATTGTTTTTTATATAATTTCCAGAGTTTTAAAGCTCAATTCAACAATTCAACCATTTCACAAATAAAGGTTTGGCTAGAATTAGGCATAAAAAATACAGTATGTTCATGAATTGTCACATATCTTATACATAATCTGAGCAAAACGTTTGATGAAATTTTACAAATATGCTATAATCTGTAGGCGAACTTTCCAAATAAAGTGTCACCAGTTCTTTTGTATTGTTCACATTTACAACTTACATTATGTGTGGCTCTAGTACTACATCTGATGAGCTCAGCCTTTGCTGTGAGATTTAACATCCAGTCTGAGCCTGGCCAGATAAATATTCTGAACATAAAACAACCCAGAATTATTGTGCAAGTGTATGAAAATTTTTGTTTGAGACACACAGTGAGGCAAAATTCTGCAGCTGCATAACCAGTTTCACACCTCGGGTTTATCCAGACACGGATATCAGCTGATCGTTCATGAGAATCATGACAAGCCTCCATGGTTTTCAGCTATAGAGAGGGATTACATTCAGGAAATGTAACTGGCCATTGAATACATATATTTATATATGAGATACACTCTGTGGTAGAGCAACATAGTAACTACTTCGTTTTATCCGTAGATGAAATGACACATACATATCTGACTGTCTCCTCTGTGTCTTGCTCTTGTTTTCAGGGGCACGGGCTTTGGCTTCTGTAACGCCATGTGCAAGCTGGCAGCGGTGCTGGGCAACCTGATCTTTGGCTCGCTGGTTGGCATCACCAAGGCTATCCCCATCCTGCTGGCGTCGTCCGTGTTGGTTGGCGGTGGGCTGGTGGGGCTCCGACTGCCAGACACACGCGCCAATGTCCTCATGTAAAACCTCAACTCAGAACAGTGTGTTGTTTACCAGGTATTTACTCAGTTTACCGAATAACCAGTCATTTATGGATTATTATTTATGTGAAGATCAGTGAAACGAGCTGTTTGCGGTCATCCTTCTTGTATTTATTATTTGATAAACAATGTCGACAAACTCAAATACAGATATTCTTGTTATTTCTGAGTAACATACCTGGTAAAAAATGGAGAATGAATGCAGTTTAATGTAACAATGAGCTGTAGATATAAAGAGTTTGAAGATTACAATCAAAGGTTAGAAAGTGACAGTGGATTGTTGCCAAAGTCCTGTTCAGAAAGGCCGCTGCTTAGAAACAAGTGCGACTGATCGGTGGTGATAAAACTCTGTATATCAGCAGCTCATTATCTGCCATGGGCTGTTTCACACATGCGCCCCACAAATGCATGTGTCAAAGCTGCAAAAGGCTTGGACTGCCGACAACCTTCCCCTCCCAAAATCCTGCTCAGTCTTACTCACATTAAAGGAACTTTTTGACATTTTGGGGGGAAATAAAGCCAGCAGTCGGTCAGCTTAGCTTGAAATCTGAAAGCAAAGGGGAAAACAGGCAGTCGACAAAATCCAGCACCTCTAAAGATCACTAAATAACACATTATATCTTTTGCCTGCAATCCTTAACAAAAAACAAGCTGTGGTTTTATGGAGCTTAGTCTATTTAGACTGTAAGACAGTAAGTTTGTGGTGCTGCACAGCCAGCAGAGACTAAGTCCACAATATGTTGTTTTTTGTTTGTTTGTATGGATTAAACAAATGTAGCATAAGTGGCAACCTTAAACAAAGTGCCAAAAACTGCAGTTCCTCAAACGTCCACTTGAGGCTGGCTCCAGAAGTGAGTCAGTCTCCATAAGTCCCCATGTTAAGCTGCAGAAATAAACATGTTTACAGCCTGGTACAAAAAACAGTTTTGGTCTCTATAGCTAATTTCCCCGTTTCTGACAACTGTACTGAGGATAACTGTTTATATAATTTATCCATTTAAGTTATACTAGTGCTTAAAGTTATGAAAGTGGCCACAGAGTCAGGACCGCCAAGATGGCAACCACCCCGAGCTTCACAACAGCTCAAGTAACGTCATGGAGACTACATCCATTTTTTTATTTATTTATACAGTCTAGGGTGTGAATTAGTGAGCTGATGGTGGTTACATTTGAACAGAGCCAGGCTAGCTGTTTCCCTCTGTTTCCAGCCTTTATGCTAAGCTAAAGCTAACCAGCTGCTAGCCGTAGCTTCACATTAGCCTCACAGACGTGAGGGTGGTATCAATCTTCTCATCTCAGTTCAACAAAATGTCAAACTGTTCCTTTTAGAAGTCATTTTGTAACAGTTGTGTTTGTGATTGAGGTTAATAATATGTACATATTTAGTAATTTATGTATTGATTTATGTGTTATTTATTGCTTCACCAGCGTGCTTTTATGTTTGTTGGCCAGAAGTCGAAGGTGTTTTTTGAATTCTGTATTCCACTATCGGTTGATGATGTTCAAGCCTTTTGCTGCGACTTGCAAGAATGACAAGGCCATAGAAAAAAAAAGAAATAAAAAAATCAATAACGATCTAGTAGTTTAGTGAAAACCGGCAACTTCAGCAGCTACATTTCTAAAGTGAAAAGAAGTTTACATTTTCTGCTTTTTACAGTAAGAGACTTTTGAGATTGGAAACCTTTTGTCTGAATGCTTCCTCTCTCCCTCTCTCATGTCTGTGCTGTGTTTTCGTCTCGTGGCGCCGAGCTCACCATGAAGGGCTTCGCTCTCCGTTGCAATCTAATCCGTCGAGAAGAATTTATACCTGCTGTTATAATCTGCTCTCCTCCCTTGTATGGTTGTTTTTTCCTCTCTATCTGTCTCACCGTCTTGGTTCCCTCATCGTGTCTCTCATCAAAAGTCTTGTCCTCTTTGCTGTTGTTTATCTCCTCTCTTGCCTTGCTGCTGCTCCCTCCAAAACTCAAAGGCCTTTCTCAAATGTCGTGCCTCTCTCTCTCTCTCTCCATTGAGCCTGTCTCTCCTTCCAAACCTTGCTGGAAGCTTTGCTGCTCTATCCTGCTTTTATTTTGGTATCTCATCTCTTGATACTGCAGTGTGCATGTTGTGTATGCGTGTATGTGCGTGTGGGTGTGTGTATCCAGACAAACCATTATAAGATAAAGTGACTCATATGTAGAAAGTTTTTTTTTTTTTCCATGTTTTTTCTACCAAGAAATGGGGTTTTTGGAGGATTTGAACCACACGATCAAGTGAAATTAAAGCCATGCTTAAAGGATCAGTTCACCCATATTCCAAAAAACATATTTACTGATGGTGCAGATTGTTTTGTTCTTCATGCTAGATGGGCATTCTCAAATCATGCGCTACACTCGTGCAATGCAGCTCTAGTAGTAAACAAAATGTAGCAAAAACAAGGTTCTTATCATGTTTTGACGGCATGTTTATACTTGAAGCTTAAAAGATAAGTTTACTGGGTAATCTGTAACTCAAAGTTGGCCAACTGGAGCTCGTGGCTCCTGGTCACCTGGAAGGCCAACCTCACGCCATGGTCCACAATATTACCCTGGATATCCTGGAGGGAAAAAGTATGTATTCGTGAAACAAGGGTTACATCTCAACTGGTTTCACAGGCTTTACAGAGCATTAGCGCCAACTTTTGACTGCCAAAATATAACATATGTACAACTTACATTTGTATACTGTCCAATCACCGCAACTTTAGTTTCTCCAGCAGCTTCCTCGGCTGCTGTTTTTTACAAAACCGGTGGTCTCTCCCCTTCAAATTATGTAGCCAAAATGGTGACTTTTGAGGGCGAGAAGTGTCCAGTGTTCAACACTCAGCTTTTTGTGACCGTTGAGAGCACCATCTGGGTCATAATTGACAGTGTGAATGCCCTTACACACTCAAAGTCGCACGTGTAAGTATGGAAGTACAAAGTCAAGACACAGCGATAGTCGTGCAATACTTTTATGGCAATCCACCCAGTCGTTCATCTTGACACTAGATGAAAACACCAAAGTCAGTAGGATTCATCCTCTGGGGATCATGAATATATGTACAAAATTAACACGTCAGTCCATTTAATATTTGTTGAGATCCATAACAACGCAAGCTAGCACAGGAATGCTCTATTTCCTCGATAGAAAGTAGATCCAGTAAAAACTGTGGATCGTCCAGACTAACATCTTTCCAGGATGTTGTCCCTGGAAAGACACATTGCTGCTGAGTTTCACAAATTCGCCTCGCCTCACTGCAATGGAGGCGGAGGCAAAAATATTAAAGACCTGGGCAAACTATCTGCGTGGAAGATGCCACTTGAATTCAAGAAGAAAATATGTTTTGTGTAATTTGGGTGAACAGACCCTTTAAAACCTCTAATGAATGGAACTCTTGCTGCTACAACGTCAATGCTTTGATGTTAAAAATGCGTTAGGTCATTTGTAAAATAAAAATCTGCATCATGTTCTCTTCTGGGTTTGTTCAAAGGCGATTAACGCAAAAATACAGAACCGCTTCGTTCAGTTATTTTCCAATCAGTTCGATGACGATGATAATTAGCGTGATGTTCTGTTGCTTCTTACTCTGAAAAGTCAATTTGTGCAGCACATGACCTCCTATATGCAGCTATTTCCTTTTTAAGATGACGTTCTTTGGAAAGAAATGCAACTGTTTCTGGTTTCCTGATGAGTGTGTTTGATGCTTTACCGCCATCTGCTCGTACGCATTGTCCCCTTCTTCACCGAACACCTCCACCTGTTGCTGAACAAACCCACAATGCATCACTGTTTCCTGCATGTTTGTTACTGAAGTCCTTCTGTTGTGCGTGCTTTTTCCATCTTGGTGTCTTCGCTGTTCCTCTGCTGGGGGGGAAAAAACATGTGATTCCCGGGGTCAAAGGTGAATGTATCATTCTCGTGTATTGTCAGATTTGTTGTGGACAGGTGTTCATTATGCTGAGTTGACTTATAGGTCATTGTAAAAAGGGCATGCCAGTGGTGAGATGACTGTACCACACCATGTTTATCCAGCAGGGGTGATCAAATCTGCTTTTTTGGGGGGGAAAGTTCCCAGTTAGATTAGTCGCTATGAATGAAATCACCAGTGCTGCAACTTTCAGATTTGAAAACCTCTGCTGACAAACAATATGTGGACGTGTGTGTAAAAACAATTACCTGTCCTTGATATGATTTATTTTGATAAGAAAAGGCTCAGTGAAGTGTATGCAGTGTAAAGGTGGATTCCTCTGGTGTCTACATATTGAATAAAGAGTTTCATTTGAATCAGCTGTTGGGCTTTTTTTGTCCAGATCTGGCTGCAACCACTCACACCAGCATCTATACAAAATGAACCAAGACATGCTGTCCGCTTTCATGAGTTATACAAAGTTATGAAGGCTCATTAACAAAGCTAATATGTCTGCTCACGTCTGAGTGTTCAAGTTCGCTTTGAGTTCACAAACATTCATAGTTCTTAGTTTCGTTTCTTTTACATCACGGGTGGTTCTGGCCTATTTAGACCACAGAGGCCAAATTAGGGCTGGCTGGCTGGGCCACATCTGTTTCCTGCTTCACAAAATGTGATGAGAATTTGCTCTGCGGATCCCAGAAACTGATGCAATGTGATGAAAAGCTCTCAAACAAGTCAAAAACATAACTAAATACATGAATACATGCTATTGATAGTTAAATATTTGCAATAAAAATATGAAAAACAAAAACCTCCTTCACACTCAACCACCAACCAGCTGATCAAACACATTTCTTTGACTCTAAGTATCATTTATAACTCATTCACTTGCACATATTTAATCAATTATCTATTTCCCCTGCACAACATTTCATCAGACTGCATGGCTAGCTTAACTGAAAACCCTGACAGCTACACACATGGTGACATTGTATGTTTTCTTCTTCTAAAAGTTTCATACTCTCATTTTAACTGTGAAACTAAGCACTCGATTTATCAGTTAAGTCGATCAGAAGCCAAGTCAGACAAACAACCAAAGAAATAACAATCTACACACCAACATAACAAACCACACAAACCAGACATGACTTGCATGTTTCTTTATATTCATATTTTCATAGCACACAAAAATGTATACAGTAGAAGAAAAGCTTGTACTATACAAATACAGATTAGTACAGACTGACTACTGAACACTAAAAAAACAAAAGTATTTGTTCACATTAAGAAGTATCAGTGCATATATTGACCACATAACGTTAATATGTATTTCCTTGGTACGCAAAAAAAACAAAACAAAAAAACAGAAGGAAGTAATTTACACACACAATGCACACTTTTACCAGCATGGTAGTCTGGTGGTTACTTATTAATTTAATGTGCAAAGGTATTCGTGACATCACAGAACCTAAAACGACATGTCTCCATGTTTGTGTTAAACAACTCAGCAACACTACAGTTCTTACAACCCTACAAAGATGATCTCTGAGATACTCACAGGCTCTGTTTAAAATGTTTTGTTATGTATGTTAGTTTGACAGCTTGAGGCTTTGAGGGTAACCATCCTAAGCTGTTGCAATGCACTTTTGCCAACATGTGGTCTTGGGTTCAAGCCCAGCACTAGCCTGGCTAACGTGTAAGATTTCTGTGGGTTGTTTCACTGTGTCTTTCCCACACTTTCAAATCATGAGAATTCAGCTCAAAACAACAGAACTAGCCAATATTCTTGAGCTCTGGACGCTCTGTGGGGCTGTGAGCGAAATGCTAACACGTAACATGTAAATAACATGCTGATATTTAGCAGGTATAATGTACAATATGTCCACTGTGTTTAGTTTATTGTGATAACATGCTAACATTTGCTAATATACCTGCCAACATGGATGCTTGTACTAAACCATCGCATAGTTATTGGGACATTTCACTGAAAAACCACAAATGTCAACCTCGTGTTGGACAAGAGAAAAAGTCGGGGCATGACCAAAGTAATTAGGATTCATCGTCCAGGAACAACGAAAGCCTGTGCACAAAATTTCATGGCAGTCCATTTAAGTAGTTGTTTAGATATTTCAGTCTGAATCACATGGCCACACTGCCGCGCGACTAGCGTTGGTGCAGGAGCGTAGTCGTAAATACGGAGTTGGTTCTTTCCCCTCTTTGATCTAAAAATAAATCTAGATTTCATGAGAAGAATCTTCCTCCCACTACACCCCTGTGATGACATGAAACCAAAAATCCTGTAAGTTAGAATACAACGCTAACTATTCAAGATACTATATGTCTTTTAACTATTTAAACTAGATGCGAAGTGTGGTTTGAGTTTAACCTGGAGAGGTGTGAGGATACAGCGTCAATAACATTAGGGTACATCTACCGCATGTTCAGCCACAGACTTTGGTTTGATGACATGCTGGTGTGTCAACGTACATCCTGTCACAGGCTGGGCAGGAAATGCCACCTCAATGAGAGTGAACTCATTATGGAGGTTAGACAAACAAAGCCTAGATTCAGAAATACTTAAATATATGTATATATGTGGAAAAAACTACCATATATGGTGAGGAGCTAGGTTATAGAAATTGTACCTTTAGCTTGGCTAAGGACAATATGAAACAAAATAGCTTAAACATGGTTAAGTTCATCAGACATCACAGCCCCATCTGTGATAACAGGAAAGAGAAAGGTACTTGGGAGCTTTAGTTTCAATCACTGGTTTTACATTATTTCTCATCAGCTATAAATGTTGTGCATCAATGAGACGACTTCTTTCACATTATGTGTTATTTTCCCCTCCAAATTCTACAGAATGAAACTTTTTACTTACATATGCTTTCCTTTCATCTTGTACATACACATATATACATATTTACCATCTATGCTTCTGCTTTCTCTTTGGATTCCAGCCACAGAGACAATTCTTTCTTACTCAACTGCAAAATGGAAACCATTTCTGATTTCTTTCTTTTAAACTGATATGCTCATGCTCTTGCTCTGAAAAGGCCTGAAGTAAGTCCTGGAGCCTGCAGACTTGGACATGATGAAAAAGAGCAAAGGGTCCAGGCAGGCGTGGATGCAGCACAGGCACACTGCCACTTTAAAGTACATATACAGAGTGTCTGTTCCATCTGTGAACAGTTGCACGTAATGGATGAAGTGCAGCAATCCCGCGGGAGTGAAACACGCCAGGAAGATGACACACACCAGTGAGCTGGCCATGATGTACATCGTCCAGTCGTGGTGTGACTGGTTCAGCTCATGGATGATTCCAATGTAGCACACGACCACGACCACCAGCGGCACCAGGAGGCCGAAGAGAGTTAGAAACAGGTTGTAGTAGAGAAGGAAGGTGTGGGAGTGATGATCCAGGGGCAATACGTCATGGCAGGTGATGCGGTCCTCCCCACTGACCCAGTAGCTCTGCTGGACGATGAGCTCGGGCACCACCGCGGCAACAAACATCCCCCATACAGCCATGGTGACCCAGGCAGTGTACATCCTCTTGGGGAGTCTTTTGTACAGGAACGGGTGCGCCACGGCCAGGTAGCGCTTGATGCTGATGCAGGCCAGCGTCAGGGCCGAGCAGTAGAGGTTGCCATAGAAACAGGCCGTGACCAGTCTACAGGCAGCCTCGCCGAGCACCCAGTGGTTTCCATGGAGATGGTAGTGAGCCTTGAAGAAGAGGGAGAGGAGGAGGAAGAGGTCGGAGACAGCCAGGCTGCAGTAGAGGATGGCAGTGGACACTTTCCTAATTTTAGTGGCCATCATGAACAGGATGGAAACGTTGGACGGGATCCCGAAAACAACCGCCAATATATAAATACTGGGGATGACTCGAGTGCTCAGAGTGCCGCGGAGGTACGCTGCTGTGCTGTTGCTTTTGAGCTTTAGTGCTGGAGGGGAACGAGATGAAATGGGCGCTTGTGTCCCATTTTGGACAGGCAATAAATCGGGCTCTGGGTCCCCTTTAAAAGTTCTGGGCATAGGGAAGACATCTTTAAATCTGTTGCTTAGCTTTGTTATATTCCATTTCCCTGCAACACAAACAAGAAAATGCACAAGTTATGGATAATTCTATTCATGAGATTCATGATACAACTTGTTGATTTCCTTGATGTATCACCAATCACTGTCAAATCTTCACGCCGTTCACACTGTATATAGACATAATTCGTTCATTCATTTTCCATAACTACTTATCCTTACACACAGTTGCACCTTTGGGCACCAATTGACCTGTTAACCTGCATGTCTTTAGGCTGCCAGAGTACCTGGAGAGAACCCATGCAGACAATGGGAGAACATGCAAACTTATCACCAAGTTATCTCACGACACTTTCTATATAGAGCATTTTAATAATAATATATAGTATACAGAGACTCAACAATTCCCACAATTAGCAAGCACTTGGCAACAGTGACGCAAACTTCGAGCAGAACCCGGCTCATGGTGGGCGGACAACTGCTGTGGCATAACCACCTACTTTGAGTAGAATATATTGACTCTTATTTATTTCTATTTGTATTGTTGACTTGTATAAAGGCATTGTGTATGTATCCTTGGCACTGATTCTCAAAATATTCCCACACTTGGTGTTTTAATGATGATCGTGTCTGACACGTCATTTCAAACTCACCCGTAGGTGTTCAGCTGGGCTGAGATGCAGTGATTGCAATAGACCATAGCATATGATTCACATCAAACAGTTCAGTGACTCCTTGTACCCTGGATGCATTCCCCATGTCTACCCTCATTTGTTCAGATTTTTCAACCTGTACATGCACTTAATTGTTATGTATGAATACTTAGTTGTGTCTATGTCTCTATTTCTTTGGCAGCTGTGTAACATTCAGATTCTCTATAGCTCATTCTGATTCATCAGTTTAATACTTTTGTGTGTAAAATGTCAGAAAGTAGCAAAACTGCTGAGTCACTGTACTTCTTACGCCTACAGATCACTTGTTTTGTCCAGCCAACAGTCCAAGAGTGAGACAAATGAGGTCAGATATTTTACTGCTGATTCACTAACTAATAATCAGCCAATTGTTTCAGCTCCATCCCTGATAATTGTGAATCAGTGACAGTCACCACTGTGCAAGTAGTAGCTTGTTGATTTTGTTTAAAGTGATGTCACATGAATTTTGAAATCAGCCGAGGTAGAGAGCCATCGGCAAATAAGATACAGAATAATTGTACAGTAACATATCATCATATAACTTATAAACTTAAAAAAGTAAACTTTGATGAGCATCTCTTACCTTTTGTCTGAAGAGTATCACCCACACAAAGAAGAAAAATGAGGCTCAAGAGAAGTTTCCTCATCGTTGGACAGCGCTCAACTCAAGTCTCACAAGCAAATCTCACTCGTCTCTGGTGCTGTAATGCACCCAGCCTCACATTATATTATCCCTCAGTGTCGCCTCTGATTGCTGCTGCTGCTGCTGCTGCTCTGTGGGAGTGCTCAAGTCACAAACACCTCCCCCAAAACACCATGACATCTTCCCTTATTTAGCAGGAATGCGGGCTGCCTGTGGTTTTTGTTTTAACATGCACAGTGCAAACGGTGATAAGTGACACTACCTCCCAACTTTGTGTTTTATGAGATGAGATTCAAAAGTGATCAACACTTTATGTTTATATCTTTGACAAAAGTTATTGGTACTTTAAACAATTACCAAAATCTGTTCTGTACCACTTGTTTAGAACTATACAGTGTTTGGACTGAAATGCTGTTGTACGTTATATCAAACGGAAATCTAAAAATCAATTTGCATAAATGTCTGCCTGTCACATGTCTGCACATTTGGAAACTCCATGAGCGATATGATGTCCCGTGGGATGTGGAGTGAGGTACGTAATAGGCGGAAAAAGGGGGCATCAGGAAAGCAAGGAAACGTCTGTCTGAAGATGATAAGCTTGTCTCAACAAGTTTCGTTCACTCTTTGCTCCAGTTCTTTTTTTGGTCCCCTCAACGTAGAGATGTTTTACGACGTCTAAGATATTTTTGTATTTTGTATTTTCAGACCCTTGTGTCTGAAGGTTGTTTACCGAGATAAAAACCTGACATCAGCTGGTGGATCTTCATGCTAAAACATGTGTCGTCATGTTTCTTAAATTTCCCTGCAGATGTAGGAGAAGATGAAGCTTGGTTTGCAGTTTTCTGCTTTCTGCAAGTACAAGAAACTTTATTTTACTTGAATGATATCCGAACCTTCAGGACATTTATGTTTGCACATACCAGTGACTATTTTATTATCTGTGGCTTCGTGTGAGCACTCCAGCTGATCGCAGATGTGACCTTTGTCTTGTTTTCATCTATGACAGGTGGGAGGCGAGATGTTTTCCTGCACCGACGTCCGTTTGATTGCGGATTCAGCTCAGGCCTTCTCGGATATGTGATGTCCACTTCCCTCCTGTGACGTTATTCCAACTTAAAACCATCACAGATGACTCAAACCGAAATCTATCTGCTGCAGTGGGTTTTAACCACCAACAAAACATGAACGTGTGGCTTTCATGTTTGTTGCAAAGAAACATGAGAGTCAGAGTCTGGTCTGGGTCTCATGTCTGATTAAAAACAGATATATTTTTAAAGAATTATAAATAGAATTAATAATAAAATAAAAATAAAGAATTACTCATACAGACAAAAAGCCATAAATGAAACTAACATTCAGCCGTATATAGAAATCACACATCTATTTCCTTTTATAGAAATAGCATGATGAATCTGCTTCCTTTGTTGGTGTTGATGTCTTCTTCAAGGACACCAACACACTGATTTCCCGTCACGTTAGAGCCAATACAGTCACTTCATATGCCACGTTCTGTTTCTTATTTTTTTATGAAACAATAAATACATTTAAAAGTTGTTTTTCCAAATTTGCAATATGAATTTCTGAGAGAAAAACAGTTATAGAGCATATAAGGAGGACTCTGATACATTAGAGGTTTCTCTTTAATGATTTGTTAGATATCCAATAATTCTTTCAGGCTAATAAAACATGATTTTTGCTGTCTTGTGTGATGTTAAAGCAAAGTACGTGAACTGTCAGTTTTCACCAGGAGAGGGTGATATTTCCCTTCATTTCACTCCTTTGCCTTTTACCTCACCATCACTTGTACTCAAGTATCTCTACAGTCAACAGGCAGATATTCAGAGTCATTTCTGGTAGTCCCAGATGGCTCAGATAAATGGACGATTTGTACAGTTTCCTGTGCTGGTCTTTAGTGCTTTCTGCAGCAGTTACATAAACACCATTAAAGCCTGTTATGAATCACAACCACATTAGAGATAGACAAGATTCAGACAAACTAAACAGTAGACACAGTTAGCAAGTTAGCAAACAGCTGGTGAACACAGTGGAGAAATAGTATTATATATGTATCAAATACAATAATTAGAGCTAAAAGAGCTGAAATTTTGAATATTTTAGCATTACATAGGTATTAAATGTTTATATTAGTGCTAAAAGAGTGTAAATATTTTATATTTTTAGTATTACGTAAGTGTTAAATGCTTAAATTAGTACTAAAAGAGTGTAAATATTTTATATTTTTAGTATTACGTAAGTGTTAAATGCTTAAATTAGTACTAAAAGACTATAAATATTTAATATTTTTAGTATTATGTATGTATTAAATCGAAAAATTAGAGCTAAAACATGTTAAAAGCTGAAATGTGTTTTGAGATTTTTCTGAGATTTGTTCACAGCTTGTTTCCAAGTTCACCAAGTGGCCAAAAAGTTTTATTTATATTAGGTTCATCCTTTTACAAACACAGTTCAAGTGTTGTTAATGTGGTGTCTTTATTGGTACAAACTAACCTTGGTGGTGTTCGCTCTTTTCATTCCACTAAATCTTCATGAGGCCAACAGGTGACATGCAAATGTTTGAGCTCTTTATGAAAGAATTCAGTGTGTCACTGTGTGAGAGGACGGAAAAGTAATTTACATGGTGAAACGCTGCCATAATCTTTTGACAGTCATTGTGGTTTTGTGTGGGAGTGACATGAAAGTTTAGAAGATCACCTCACCAAAAATTCAAGACAATAAATAAAAATTATGTTTTCCATCTCCTAGGAGAGTTTCAAATTGTAGTCAGCATACATTGCATTTCTTCATACATGGCACAGTTTATGAATATTTACAAGCATTGTCATGCGAGGAGGTGAATCATCAGTGCATTCCTGAAGCAGGAGGGATGTCATGACTGCAGTGACTCTACAAAAACAGAACGGTACTGCCTTTGTGCTGTACTTCAGAACTCTGATGACTCTTCTTTACTAATATTTTGGTAGTACAGTGAGTAGACAACACTGTTAAAAGAAAAGAGGCTCAAACCAAAGTGATGAATGTTTTATTGAGAGTGTTGTATGTGTTCACAGTGTGTTTGTGGATTATGTGTTGCCTCTCAGCTGCTGGTGGTTGAAGGCCAGCCTTATAAAGACAAACATGCATTCGGTTTGGTTAGTTTAGTAGCCTCAACATAAGGTGCTCATTGTGGTTAAGTTAACCCAGAGTGATCGCGCTAACTGTGGCCTGAAGTGAAATGTTTGTGTTCAGGTCATTTAGCTCTTGTGTGCCTCCTCTCCGGGATGTTTGGGCTAAAAGAATCCCCGGGGGAACACGAGCACCAATTTAAAAGTTCCAAGAGATACCGTGCGCTAATTAGTGTAGGGGGAATGTAATCTAATCTGCTCAGTAGGGTTTCTACGATCCATTTGTTATGTGTAACAAAGTAACATCATGTACTAATTACAGGAAACAGTATAAATGTATTTTAGGGTATTTTATGGTTAGCAAATTCCACGATAAGGGAAGGGGTCCAGGTTATATTAAGTCACTGGCAGCTTTGCTAGTTTCCAGCAAGAGCTGCTGCTGTCAGGACCACATTTTTGACTGTGGTCTGGAGTATTTTATAAGGAAAAGCGTGCCTGTATGTTGTCAATGTGGGTAGTAATTGAGTGCATGGATGAGAAAAATGCAGTGTATGTACTGTAGATTTATAACCAATAACCAGAAGTCAGTGGGGGAGGAGTGGGCACGTCAGATAATGGCATCACTAATGAAAGCCATCAGTTTGCCTCGTCACTTCTCGAAAGGGGAAGGACTCAGGAGACGGAACAAATAGAATCCAGATCAGGTGTCACAACAGCTTCAGTCGCCTAGCTACCTTACTGATTTATATTTTAGATTCAAACCACCTGTAACAGCACCCACCTGTCAATCAAAGCGTCCACACTCTTAGTCCTGCATAACTTTAAGCCTTAATATAATCTGAACAGGTGAGTTGTATAAAAATTCACCCTCAGTACAGTTGTCATGAACGGGGAAATTAGCTATAGAGACCAAAACTGTTTTTTGTACCAGGCTGTAAACATGTTTATTTCTGCTGTGAAGTTGGACATTTTAACATGGGGACTTATGGAGACTGACTCACGTCTGGAGCCAGCCTCAAGTGGACGTTTGAAGAACTGCAGTTTTTGGCACTTCTGCTTCACATCGGAGCCACGGAGGTTGCCGCTCACTTATAACACCACTGTTGCTCTCTCTGCGTTAACGGGCTGCCTGAGGATCAATCTGCAACTCGCAGCTACACTGCTAGATGACACAAAATCCTACACACTGCTCCTTTTACGTTCATATCATGTGTGACTTAATACTTTTTATTTTCAAAGTGATATTAGCATCACAAGGTGGCCTCTGTTGCTGTCCTGTTAGTATAGCTCTGAGCCTACTACCTTAGCCTGTAGCCACCCACGGCTGACGCAGCCTTGATGCTAACAACGATGATTTCTACTTTTGCAGTTGGGATGTGTCCAGTTATAAGAGCTCATTTCTGCTAACATTGTATGTCACAGTTCCTGATTTGTTTTCTGATGTTCTCCTCTCCTCATGTCCGTCACTTCACTTGCTGCCTTTGTTTGGGCTCCCGCCAGATCTAATTGTCTGCCCTGCCTTGATTCGATTCACTTGTGACTCTTTATCCTTCCCTCACTAGTGTATTTAGTCCATGTGTTCATTTGTGCCCTAGTGATCACTGAACTGCTTCAACTCTGCTACAGTCTACATTCCTGCTACCACGCTTGCCCTAATATAACTCCAGAAAGCTTCTGGTAAAGGCTTGATAACAGGCCTGCATTAGTGATAGTATTGACATAGCCCTGATCCCCGTTCAGCGGCATGGGAAAGCTTGCAAGACCAAGCAAGAGGTTAGAAAGTCTAGCCAGGACAACTGAGTTTTCCAGACAGATGAGTCAGCATAGATTTACCGTCTGTGCTCCCTAACACATCTGGGGTAATGATGTACAGCAGGTACTTCACCAAAACCCCTGGCTTGCAGCCTTGTAGTGCTGAAAAGGCTTTCTATCTTGGAACACAATGCAGCCAGGGAAGCCTTCACAGTGCAGACAGCCAACAACATTCAGACTGTCTCTCTCCCCCGCTGTATTACTCACAAGTTCTTCACAAAAATTTTATTGACTGTGTCCCACAGATCACCCGATAGTCTTACAAAACAAACTATGTAAGGTTATCACGATTGTGTATATATATTGTCTAAAGTGTCTTTGCTTAATGCTGAAGGCTGCAGGTCCAACAAGTGAGACAAACAAGTTTTGTATGAATGTCATATCTCTGTAGGTTTCTACACTAATCTCACTCTATTATCAGCTCTCTGAAATTTAGGTTCAGTAGTTAAACTTTGGTCCGTGCCAAGACACACTGTTAAAGGAGTGGGTTTAAAAAGTT
The DNA here is from genome assembly GCA_033000465.1 of Sciaenops ocellatus. NCBI lineage: Eukaryota > Metazoa > Chordata > Actinopteri > Sciaenidae > Sciaenops > Sciaenops ocellatus. Next base: position 23,198,007 of record CP136874.1, on the reverse strand, counting down.
GTCTTATCGCTATACTTCCATCAAAAAGACATCTGGTTTTCATTTCACAGACCATCACCAATGCCAGATGTTAAAATCAGTGTGAGAAAACAGTCGGGTGATCTTCCCTTTTGTCTAACTTTATACAGAAAATTGACAAAATTTGTGCCTTGTCTGAATCAAAATAAAGAACAGAGGATGTTGTTATTATGATGAGTCAGTTTATGTCAATCAGACATTTATTTGTGGATCCCCGTTTACCCCCTGAGACACTTTTTAAACTTGAAACTCTGCAAACAAACAAAAAAAAAAAACACCCCCTTTGCTTATGTCATTGTTCACCTCCATGTTTTTGTCGGTCCCCTTCTCCCCACAGTTTAACACCCTATTGTTGAACTGACAGCGTATCCTGGCTGGACAACAAAATGTGCTAAAGTGGATACAGAAAAAAAACAGGAATTTAGACTTGCGAAGTGTTGGCCTGGAACCGTGCCACTGACTTCACTCTGCACCTAATCTCCCACACTCTGTATCCGGCCTCTCTCCCCATGAGAAGGAATGAGCTTATGTTAGTTCAGTAACGCCCAAGACCAGCAGGCTACAGGACATCACATGACCTCTGAAGTGGACAACAGCTGCACTTTGTCTCATGACAAAATTCAGCTATAGCAGCTATAATCAATATTTTTCTGGATAATTATCCCCCTTAAAAGCCTTTAACGTTTGTTTCTGCTCATGTGAACATAAAAGGCGATATGTCGTTTTCGTGTTCACAGCTCGTTTCTGCTGCCCCCAAGTGGCCAACAAATTTGTTATTGCAGGTTTAATGAACACGTTTGACATTTTGGGATCATACAGTTTCATGCCAAGTGTTAGATAAGAAAATTGATACAACTACTGTAATGGCTGCGCTTAAATATGAAGCTACAGGCAGCTGTTGGTTAGCTTAGCTTAGCATAAAGGCTAGAAAAATAGCCTGGCTCTGAAAGTGACAAAATCAGGACTTCTAAAGGTCTCTAATTCACACAATTAACAGTATAAAGTATTTAAAAAGTAGTGAGTGAATGTGTTAACTAAGAAAAGCTGGTTCTTGATGAGTTCTCTGGAGTACTTTGAGTTCTCCAGAGAACCTTTCTATCCTTATATTTGCAGTTAAAGGTTGTTTGGGTAACTGAATGCCAAAAAAGAGTTCTTTAAGTCTCAATCGCAGCATTTTCAGTGCTTTGAAGAACCTTTTTATGTCTAACAATCTCCTTTTTCCTTTTAAAGATTCTTTGGAAAACTGATTACCGGTTCTGTAAGTCGGCTAACTGGTTCTTCGCAGAACCAAAGAAGAAAGAAAGAAGAACCACTTTAGGTTGTAACTTTTATTTCTACTTTATCTTAACTTTGGGTCCTCTGGTGAACCTTTTTACCCTTAAGAACCATTTTTTTTTCTCTCTTTAAGGTTCTTTGGGTAACTGAAAGCCAAAAAAGAGTTATTTAAGTCACAATTGCAGGACTCTTGATGCTTGAATCTTTTTCCTTTTAAAGATTCTTTGGAAAACTTCTTAGCAGAAAATCCAGTAGGTAAAAGGTTCCTTGCAGAACCGAAAAGGTTCCCCTATGGCATCACCATGAAGAACCACTTTAGGTTGTAACTCAAACTTTTATTTTTAATGGTGTAGTGTCCTTTAGCGGTGCTGGTTTCCCTCTGTTTCTAGTCTTTAATCTATACACTCTATTTAGACAAATACAAGAATACTTTATGAAATAAAATGACAGTGAAAAAGGGAACTTGTATAAACATCAAAGGATCTTTTATCTCAAGTGACGTGCAGCTGGCTGCGTTATGCACAAAACTGTTTTAGAAATAAGAAACAGATCATTGTGACAAACTATTTTTTTAAGGAAATGAGTTCAGGCCGGCTGTCTGTGAGCTCAGATACTGAGTCCCCGCTGGATATAAAGCTCAGGATGAATGAGTCAGACGACGCCCACCCCATCCTGCCCCCATCTTCCTCCTTCTGTCAGACACTCTCTTTTCATCGTAGGGAAAGTGACTGCCACATTTCTCTGTCTTTCTAACAAACACATTTTCTCTGCCCTGCATTTGTTTTTGTTGTCCTCTGCCCTCGTTTCAAGGCTTTGTAACTACAGACCACCCAGGCGCCGACACATGAAAGTAAATTCTTCAGTAACTTGAGTTAGCTCTCTTTATTTCTGCCAGAAGCAGTGGGAACTTTCTGGCCATATGCAAAAAAGTACATAACTAACATGATCTCATGGGAGGGGAGGCTATTAGGAGTCTGTACAACTTGTGTACATAAGCACAGGAAAGCAAAGGAAAGAGCGCACAGCTGGTTGCTGTCTGAGAAGATCATGATAGTACACACGTACATAAATAAGAGTATATGACTACTAAAGTCATCAAAAAAGGTCAAACAAAGTCTGCTCATCATCCAAAATTAGAAATCCGTTCTAAATTATGTGCCTCTGTAATTTGCTGTTTGTCTAATGGGACGGGTATCTGACTGCTATAAACAGAGGAAGCACATTAGCATCTCCAGGGATCTGTTGCTTCACGTCCAAAGATTTGTTTTCTTTACTTACAGTCTGGACTCCCGCACTCCCTGAAGTTGCGTTGGTGGATGTTTTCATCCCAAAAGTCCCCAAAATAATCAGATATCACAAAAACATTCACACTCCACTTCAGTTTTGTTCTCATTCGGAAAAAAAACACTGAACATGACACCGATGAGGCTGTTTTTCTGACATATGTAACCTGAATTTTAATACAAAAACAATTCATATGAAGAAAGTTTTACCAAACTAGAAATGTTTCTACGGTTAGACACTGCTGCTAAATTAATACATGCTTTGGTGTCATCACTACTAAATTTAAAGCTTTTTCAAGGAGCTGTATACGCAAAAGACCCCATTACTCCAGCTGTGGCCTCTCTTCATTGGCTGCCATAGAGTTTAGATATAGTATAATATATATATATATATATATATATTTCCTATAAAGCACTATACAGGTCAAATGTAACTTAAATCTAGAATTATTTGTTTTATTATTTGTCGACAGTGGCAAGGAAAAACTTGGATCTTGTTACTCTTGTTTTGGTACATATAAATGCATCTTTACTTACTTTAAATGTCCTATGTGATAAATTTGGACTATAGAAAGGTTATATTACACTTTCAGATTAACGGATGACTGAATAAATAAAAAGCAGCGGTGGAAAGTAACTGAGTAATATGAGGTAATTGTACTTTACTTGAGTATTTCCACATTTATGTGACTTTGTGCTTCGACTTATTTCAGAGTGAAATGTTGTACTTGGACTTTCACAGGCTACCTTTACACACATCAACATCAGAATGATGAACACATGATTTTAATTCAATGATATGCATCATACATGAGGAATGTACTTTGGTTACTTCAAGTATATTTTTGTGTATTTTTAGGAGGCAAAACTTTGACTGCAGCACTTAAACTTAAATACTTTAAGTTCTTGTGCCACTAATGATGATGAGGTAGTTTTAGGGCACCATTAGTAACCACACTGCAGCCGTGAAACCAACATTTTTGACAAGAAGTAATTCTACATTTCTGACTTGCATTCACACGAGTTTGAAAACCATAATAAAATACTATAATAAAAACGATGATATGATTAACCTGGAGGTCAGTCCAGGGGAACGGATGATGGGAATTGTCTGGTTCATTTAGAGTCCGAACCTTTATCTTCTGATTGGATCAGGCTGTTTTGGGTGTGTGACGACAAAAGTGACATCAACCCAAAGGAATGTCTCTCTGCACAGCAGTTGATTGGTGGATGAGGCCCCGTTTGGGACAGACTGGACTATGTGGGCGGAAACCTGACACACACACACACACACACTCTCACACACACCGACTGGATGATGATCAGCAGCAGTCGATAAACTGGAGACAGACTCGAGCAGCACGGAGAACACACGCGCGGATTAACGACAGTTTAAACTGATTTTTCAGTTTTTTAATTTTTAATTTTTTTGAGCAGCAAAATGTTTTTTTCACTTTGCACAAAAACTTTGCTGTTGGCTCTGCTGTTTGCGCATGCAGCTTCGGATGCAGCCAAGAACCGTAAGAACCGTAAGAACCCCATGAACGGTAAGACTTCAAATGACTTTCTAATTAATTTAGTGTCAGTGATAATTAGTATTTTTATGTGTATATTACTTTAAACGTGTAATTTTGTACATGACTAAATGAATGTAAATGTATGATAATGTACTGTTTGTCTGTTTTATATTATTTGGCGCTGAAAAATTCGTTGATTAATTGATTCACAGAAGTTTAATCAGCACCTATTTTGTCAATTAAGTAATTGTTTGAGTCATTTTTCAATAAGAAATAGTGAAACAATGTCAAACATTCTCTGGTTTCAACTTCTTAAAGGTTTTTTTTTTTTTGTCATAGATCACAGTTAATTAAACGTCTTTGGGTTTTTGGACTTTCTTAGATCAAACTATTAATTGAGTATGATGATGAAACCATCAAAGTGTAACATAAAGGGCTGCAGTTCACTATTCTTTGCATTTTTCTTTGATTTGCAGCTCTAGATTTTGTCTATAAAAGTGTCAAAATGCCCACCACAGCGTCCTCAAGTGACATCTTCAGCTTCTATTTAAAGATATAACAGAGAAAAACAACAAATCCTCACTAGAGAATGTTGACATGTGTTCACCACTTTTCTTTTAATAGAGCATTTTTTTTCTTTCTCTTATTTGGCTGATTGATTTAAGGCTGCAGCTACCATTTATTTCTATCATCCGTTAATCTGCGGATTACTTTACTGATGAATCTTTGTCTGTAATTTCTCAGGGTCCCACTTGATTTATTCAAATAGCTTGTTTTTTCCTGTTTGTCAGATATTCAGATAAGATATTTATTTTAAATATAATGGAAGACACAATAGAAACAGCTAATATTCATATTGAGGATCTGGAACCAGTAAATTGTTGATATTTTCTATCTGAAAAAGTAAGAATGTGTTATTCTTCTTCTTCTGATTCTCTTAATCAACTATAAATGACTATATGGTTAAAAACACCCAACAAGTAGTAGATATTATCATGATCATCATCTTAATTATTTAATTTAAGAGGATTATTTTTATATGTTAAAATATGGAAGTTTTGGTGAAATCTACAGACACAAACAGACAAAGTGAAGTCATATAAAGACATAAATCTGTGTTTTATCTTTCACTTTTGTTTCTTGGACCTGATGCATTCTTTTCTCTCTCCAGACACGATGCATTATGGGAGGACTTTTGTCCTTTTTGACCCTTCAGTCACTGATGAACCATTAGACCTGGGTAAGATTGATGTGTACGATGTCCACGAAGAAAACCATTCTGCAAGCAATCGGTCGCATAAGGTAGCCAACTACAGCCAGCCGAGAATCTCAGGAGAGGCGCTGCTGTTTCTGACGGGCCCCGTGTCCACTGTCCTCATACCGTCCTTCTACACGCTGGTCTGCCTCATCAGCGTGCCCATCAACATCTGCGCCGTGCTGGCCTTCTCTCGAGGGATCCGGCCCAAGAAGCCGGCGGCGATCTACATGCTGAACCTGGCCTGTGCTGACCTCCTCTTTGGCGTGCTGCTCCCCTTCAAGATCTCCTATCACTTCGGCGGCAACAACTGGATATTCGGCCCGCTCATGTGCCGTGTGGTCACTGCAGCTTTCTACTGGAACATGTACTGCTCCGTTCTCCTCATTGCTTGCATCAGCGTGGACCGGCTTCTTGCTGTAGTCTACCCCATCGACTCCCTGGCTTGGAGAAGGCCACGGAACTCAGTCATAGCCTGCGTAGCCATGTGGATACTATCCTTCGCTGGTTCTGTGCCCCTCGTCCTCTCCGAACAGACCGTCCACCTTTACGAGTTGAACATCACCACCTGCCACGACGTCCAGCCCATGCAGAAGCTCATCTCGCAGTACACGATCTACTTCATCATCCTCTGCTGCGCCCTCTTCTTCCTGCCTCTGCTCATCACGTTGGTGTCCTACACTCGGGTGATCTGGACCCTGAGCAGGGTCCCGCGTGGGTTCCCGGGACGCTCTCGCAGAAAGACAAGAGCAGTGGTGATGGCTTTAACGGTGCTCGTGATGTTTGTGCTGTGTTTCACGCCCACAAACTGCCTACTTCTAGCGCACTACCTGCAGTTAAGCAAGGGAGTCGACAAGGTCCAGGAGGCGCCCGACGGCTCCTACGCAGTCTATCTGGTGTTTTTGTGTCTGGGAAGTCTGAACTGCCTCCTGGATCCTCTGGTCTACTATTTTGGATCATCCCAATGCCAGAGACAACTAACCAGCGCGCTGAGGTGCGAGAAGTTCACAGACATCAGCAGCAGCAGCTCATCATCTAATTCATGCAGGTCCAGCAGCAGAAAAATCCTGAAAGCCAGCCGCACTGAAAGCACTGACATAAACACTACAGTCACCACGATGGACCCTTTCCAAAAAAGCCTCAACAGCCAATACAAGAAACTGCTGGTCTGATTGAGCGGGCATTAATCAGAGTGACTCTTACTTGTGATTTTAAAGTTACGAAACAGTAGAAATTGTGTAAAAGTGAATCTGTAGTCAGGTTTAGCCAGCTATTTGTGTTTTTCTTGTACGATTCAAATGAAGGGAGGATAACTGAACCTCTCATGAAGGCAGAATTAGTAGAAAATCTTGGTTTCCCAACAACAAACGTGCAATGGCCGACGTGCCTTTTGAGTGACGCATGCAGTAAGAAAAAACGGAAGGAAGTTGAGCTCAGATAACAATGTGCTCTGGAACAATTGCTGAACATTGGTACTATGAAAAGCTTTTACTTTCGCAGTGTTCTGAGTTTATAAGCTGTCAGTATTACATTTAATGGAGGAAAACTTGCAGTTTTCTTTTTGTTCTTTTGTATTTTTCTGTATATACATTTGCTGAAAAGCTTATTTTAAAGCACTTATGTTTCCTCTTTTTCTTGAGCTGCCCATCATGTTTTACTTTGTACTTTTTAAATATATATATTCACTGCTTTTTTACCACTTCTGGTCTGTGAATAAATATTTTATCATGTCATCATATCATCATTGTGACAGTATAATCAAGAATCAACAGTAATGAGCTAAGCAGACGTCCCGCCTCCTCGTAGATTGTGTTTTGCTGCTCTCTGCAGGTTGGAGATGTGAAGTACTTTATGAGTGTCGTGCATATGAGGCCTTTATTTTACACCATTTTCCAGACTCTCTTCTCCTCCAGCAGGTGGCGCTACTGTACTGTTAATAAAAGGTAACCTGAAAGAGAGAATCTGACCTCAGCACCTCTTTCACTGTGTATTAGTCTGAGAATTATGTGATAAAGGGACTACTGACTGAATAAATACTGGCTATCACGTTTCTCTTCGCTTGTGGTGGAATGTAACTAAGTATATTTACTCAAGTACTACATTTGTCAGATTACTGCTGTCCATATCTTTCCTGTCCAGTGAAAGCCATTTATGTCCAGATGAGTTGATGTTGAATGTTTGTGATGAAACTGATGGATGGAGCTAACTCTTTAAAAACTCTCCTGAATTGGCTGGAAAATGCTAAAAACAGGACAAACATATGATGATCTTATGGACCATGATGCATTGCCTGTAGATTAAACTAGCCAACAGTATGTGGAGTAGTTAAAATGAGCTCAACCTTAAATATGTACAGCAGTAAATGCAACATATACATTAAAGCAGCAAAAACATCAGATATAGTAAAACACTGACAGCTAACATTTTACTGCACTATGAGTACTTTTACTTTGGATATTTTAAGTATATTCTGCTGATAATACTTTTATACTTTTACTTAAGAGGACTATTCACAGTCTGGTATTCATACTTCAGTGACGTACAAATGTTTTATTATTTAACGGTTGGTTGGACATCACGCATGAATGGTTGTTTGTCTCTATGTGTCCGCCCTGTGACGATCTAGCAATGTGTTCAGGCTGTTCCCAACCTTTAGCCCAATGCCAGCTGGGCTTGGCTCCGGCCCCTCTGTGACCCTGATAAGTATAATCATGTACAGAAAATGGATGAATGGATGGTTGGGCATCAGGTATGTGCTGCTGTTTTGGGCAGGTTGCAGGTGCGGAAACATAAAACAGTCTAGACGGTCTGAGCTGGTTGAGCTGTTTTATTAGAACTGATTCAGATGTACACTGTAGAAAATGACACATGACCCCTGGACCCCGGCTGTAAAACATGGTTCAATAAAATGGATTTTCAAATGTTCTATGTGTGTGATTATTAAAAGTTTAACATGTTCATAGTTCCCAACCTTTGTCCTTAAGGGACCCCTTTTTTTGTTGAGAAAACTGACGACTAAGTGACATATTTTATGGATGTTTCATATTACACTCAATGTATAACAATAACAGAACAGAACACCCGATAAACTGTATGATTAACCTAAATAGTGAGCACAATAATTGCGGGAAGTTTGTGTAAAACAAGCAATTTGGATTCATTTTGAGCAGATAACTTCCTGCTGATATTACATCGTGGAAGTTTTCTGATATTTTTAGGACATTTTTGTACAGTTTTCTGTCTGTATTATATATATATATATATATATATATATATATATATATATATATATATATATATATATATATATTTCTTTTTAACAATCATAAATAGTTGATAGGCATCTTTTTTTCACAAAGTAGTGTAATAATGGTAGTTTAGTGTTTTCTCTTTGCTTGTTTCACCTACAAACTTTTCTAATGTTTATCGAGGCTGAGTGAAGCTCTGTGAAGATGGTTTGTGTTCAGCACTTTTAGGTTTATATTTTAAATAACAATCTAAACTTTAAAAATAACAATTTTAAGTTTTCTTACACCCCCTAAAATCAAGAAGACCTCACGACCCTCCTTGTGAAGCTTTTGGCCACCCCTGGTGGGGGTCCATACCCTCAGGTTGGTACCAGTCGTCTAATCCCAAACATAAGCAGCAGAACAATTAATTACTTTTTAGTCAAACCAAAGAAATACCACCTATGTTTTTATACATATTGGGTTTTAATAAGGTCAAATAATGATTATTATTTCTACACATACAGCAGAGGGGTCTGTGGGAGCCCAAACAATGAAGAAATTGGTATTTTATTCCTTTATTTTATGGCGTATGGCATGATATGCAACAAAGGACCCCAACTGGACTTGAACAATTACAATTATATGCTGGTTGAGCAACAAGATCGAGTTTTTTAAAGCAGCCCACCATGACAGCAAAGCTCATATGATCATGGAGGATTATTTAGACCATCAACAGCTGAGACAAACTAACAGTCTGCACTTAATATAACACGTCACACTCAGCCTCATGTCTATTACCACATGTACAGGTGTGGTGCAGTTTCTGTTCTTCCTTCTTCGTAAGATCACACAGTAAATTAGGGGAAAATGAAAGTAGGTCAAACTATAATCTTAATTATATCTGCTTTATTATGCCGATAAACAACTCTGCTTCTATTTACGGCTGTTTGGTGATCCTGTTCTTTTATCATAATCTCCTCCAATCTACTGTGAACTGGTCTTTTATTTTAGGAGACACGTTAGCCTCATTTATGAAACTTAATGTCACAATATTTAGTCTACACAGTGCAGTATTAAACTGATAAAAGAGCATTTCAATTCATTTCAATTTATCTGTCACATGTAGTCATACAATCAAAGTGTCTTGTCTTGATAATCTGATATAATCTGAATTCGGATCATTTATTTTACTCCAGTAAAAAAAAGTTCTGCATCTGAAATCTGTCATGTCCCTTGTCTTTTAAACTGTACTTATGTCTATACCTGTATGTACAATTGAGAGCACAGTGAACCGGAGTCAAATTCCTTGTGTGTGTGTACACACACCAGGCCAATAAGTGATTCTGGTCTGATCTGATCTGGTCTGGTTTGATCTAGTCTTGTCTGGTGTGTATTTCTGCTCTGAAGACACATGAAGCTACTTGTTGATCATGTGACTCAAAGTCTAAAAAGGGTCAGAATGCGTCATGGATCAGGACACAGCAAAAATCTACTTATAAATATACTTGAAATATCCAAAATAAAAGCACTCACACTCAAGTTAAAAGTTCCCTCTCGGTGTTTTCTTCTCATATCTGATGTTTTTTATTCATATTCCTGCTGTGCATGTTACATTTTACTGCTGTAGATGCTGTCAGACAAATGTGGAGCAGGAAAACATCAAATTTAATGACTCAAAAAAAGTTCAAGTACCTCAAATTCGCGCTTAGGTACAGAACTTGAGTAAATGTACTGAGTAACTTTCCAACTCTGGATACTCTCAGTGTTTATCAGACATCTATGTTATCAGGTTTGTACCTCCGCCTCTTTCATTCCTCGAGTGCGGACTACCTGTTCCGCGTATCAGAGGAAGACAAGGAAGGAAGAACGCACCACGCGGCGACATCAAAACCTGCTGAGGTGTGTCTCGCTATAGGCTTCGCGCGGACACCTGACCGGGTGACATCACGCAGGTGTGGAGAAAAAAAACAAGCCAGCTATATGAGGGCGGGTATGGCCGTTAGAGACAGAGACTAAAGAAGAGAAGAGACGCAGCCACACCCGAGGACATTTCTGCATTACTGTTTTTAAACCTCCACTTTTACAGTCATGACTCTGCGATGGCTTCACCTGATCCTGCTTTTGTTTTGTCTCCACACTTGTCTGTCACAGAAAGGTGAGCTTCCCCTCTTGTTTGTTTGTATTGTTTGTGTTGTCCTAACAGCAAACTATTCAGCTCAGAGAGATCCACAAAAAAAAAGTGCTTTACCAACCTACATACGTGGCATATGAGCATGTTTGTTTCATGTTTGCTCCTTTATAGGCCGGAGTAGTCAGTCTGAATTGGTTTGACAGCACTGAGTAATAAAATTTTATGTGAATAAGCTCATTATATGGCTGTGAGCACTTTGACCTGCTTTTTTAACAAGTAAAAAAACAGTTCAAACCTCCTCACACCTCGCAGCTGAAAGGAATTGACATTTGAGTTTCAGATGTGGACTAATCTTGGCATGTTCGAGCAATTAAACCTGTCTGACTTCTGCTTTTCATGCGTTTTCATATTGTGACTTGACACAGATACAAAAGGCTTCTCTGGCACAGAAACAGACGACGGGTTGTTGGTCAGCTCCCAGGTGGAAAAGTTTCTGGACAGTTCTCTCACGACCGTCTTCCTCCCGATCATCTACATCATCGTGTTTGCTTTGGGATTTCCCACCAACGCGTTGGCAATCTGGGTGTTCCTCTTCAGGACCAAGAAAAAGCACCCGTCGTCCATCTACATGGCTAACCTGGCGCTCGCTGACCTGCTCTTTGTTATCTGGGTCCCCATGAAAATAGCATACCACTTCAATGGCAACAACTGGATCTACGGTCAGGGCATGTGCAAAGTCCTGGTGGCGTTTTTCTACGGCAACATGTACTGCTCCATCGCCTTCATCGCCTGTATAAGCGTCCAGCGTTACTGGGCTGTGGTCAACCCGCTCGGACAGAAACAGAGAGACAACCGTATGGCCATAGCCGTCTCCGTCACGGTCTGGGCGGTCGTCTGGCTTATCACAATCCCTCTCTACCTGTACGATCAGGAGGTCTATGTGAGGAACCTCAAGATTTACACCTGCCACGATGTCACCAGGCCCAGTCAGAAGGAAATAGCAGCGGGATACTTCCTGACAATGGGAATACTGGGATTCATTATTCCCACCACGGTGTGCATCATATCCTACGTCCTCATGCTCAAGGCACTCAGGAACAGCATGTCGGATCCAACCATCGCCAAGAAACGGCGAAAGGCCATCGTCCTGATCGTCACCGTGTTGATTATGTTCTTGGTGTGCTTCACCCCAAGTAACATCATGCTGCTGGTGCACTACATCCTCCTCCTGGGCGAAGCTGAGAACAACTTGTACGGATTTTACATCACCACCCTGTGCCTGGCGAGTCTCAACAGCTGCTTCGACCCTTTCGTTTACTACTTCATCTCTGAGGACTTCAGGAACCACGTGAAGAACACGTTCCTCTGCAGGAGCGAGAGGACCGTGGAGAGGATGAGGATCTCCTTCAGCGCTCTGAAGTACTCCAAGAAGAGCAACACCTATACGTCCAGTACCGGGAACACCCAGAGCAGCAACTGCTAGTGGATTGTTGGTGTTTTTAAGCTAATTCCTGATCGTTTAACTCAGGTGTACAGTAAATCTCTTATTTTGAATTCTACTGTGAGTAAATGTAGGAGCCTTATCTGTGGTTAAGACCTCCTGGAAACTGTCTAAGTTACTGCTTTTTTTATTTTTATAAATAGAAATTTGATGTGATAATGCAATGTTTTTTATTTAATGCACTTGGTTCTGTAGTTTATTTGAAATGGGATTGGGTGTGAATGGTCGACTTTAATCATTTTTAATGTGTGAGATAAATTATTTGTCAGCGTTTTAAGACTCACAATAATACACACTTGTACATATCTATATATAATGATTTTTACTTGTAACTATATTTTAAAGTTTGTCAATAAAATGAAATGTGAAACTAACTGTGTTTTTTAAGTTTTAAAAAGTACTCAACAGCTAAAAAAGAGAGGGCAGTGTTGTAGTTAAGATGACCATGAGCAAGGCATGACGAGACCAGACAGCGATTAATATTAATCTAATAATATACGCCAACTCTCTTTGGGTGAGTTGTGGTCCCGGAGTTTTACATCCAGTCACAGTTAATGATGTTAACAAATAAATCAGAAAAAGTAGAGATATCCCTGCCGTTGTGGTCTTGACCAGTCTTGAAATAAAATCCAGAGTCCACTTTGTCTGAGACAAGACCGAGGAAAAATGTGATTCCAAGACTGATCTCAGTTACTACAACCCTGAAAGAGGATATTAAAAGATGTTAAATCTAATTTGCAGAAGTCTTAAATATGTTTCTCTCGCCTGCTATAGGACATAATGTTCCGAAAATTGCAGCCTGTCGGGAGAGTGAAACATCATAGCAACAGTGCATTGTGCTGCAGGAGTTTGTGTTACTTTCATACGTTGGCCATTAAATGAAACTTGGTGAACCCTGCACAGACCTTGTATTTGCTTACTGACATTTCCTCTCTGCCTCTATTGTCGGGCATGCAGCTCGTTGCAAAGGTCAAGCTGGGTGTTCCTTATTTTCAAAACAAACTTTTGCTGTACATTCAGGTTCGTTTTAGTCTTCCAAAATTTGTACGAGCTCTTAGACAGAGTACAACGACTTTAAAAACCACAAATTAGGTATATGTACAGTACATTATATGACAGTATAATGTACTGACCATTGCAGTTGTCATTGGTGCCTCTAATTTGAGACTCAGGACAATCGAGTTGTGTTAATTTGCCTCCCTGAAGTGAAACATCTCACAAAATGAAGCAGATTTTTTAAAAATGTTTTACTCTCCAGGGTTACAGGAGTAGAAATACTGCACACTGACACACCATTCAGTTACATGTTGGGTTTAGTTTCAGTGGTCATTCAAATTTAACTCATCATCTGACACGATAAGAGGAAGAGAAAGATGAAAATTTAAACACTGGCAGACAGACAGTTTATCTTTACATGGAAACCATACAGAGTGAGTTCTGTAATAAAACAGAGTTGAAATCATTACATCGTTTAAAGGACTTAATCTGCAACGATAAATGATTAATTGCGCCGAACAGATTGGAGCTTAAAGTGATGTAGATATCTGAAGATTGAAGAGAATCTGATGGACTTTCTTTTTTTTTTTTTTATCTCTCAAAATATTTATTAATATTGTAAAGAATTATTGGCTGCAGTTTGGAGTGAAGAGATTGTCATTTCCAGCCATAACAACATCACATTCAACACATCAGTGTGTGTATTATTTCCACATAACGGCACACGTTTTTCTACTTCCAAACCACAGAAATCTTTTATGGGAGGAAAATGTGATGTAAAGTTAATAGTTACCTCTCACACAGTTTAACTGCATACCACCACATGCAGAAGACCAAAAGGGAAATTGTGAAATAGTTTTAACAGAGTAAAAGAGAACCTGAAGAGCTGCCTTTCAAGAGCTGCCAACATATACTTGTCTCTACTGCTATAACCTTATTTATTTATGCTCATTTAAATATGAATGTTTGGCATTGATCGCCATGGAAACCTCCCACATTGGAAAACCAGCTCAGACTAGGCGGTGGTGGTGGGCGTGGCAAAGATGACGTATGAACAGGTAGTCTCGGGGTGTGTCCTCTGAGCACGTAGCTGACTTTTTCTCGACATTTAAGGAAGAAGTCCTCCGGGGGAGAGTTGAGAAGAGAAGAAGTGACGCTCCAAAGAACACAGATATGGATTTTATTCGCTCGTTTTGGTCGCTGCTGTTGGTTTTCTGCTGGTTTTCTGTCTCTGAGGCGGCAGGTAAGACCGGAACTCCCTCTTCTGCTTTTATTGTTTCACAGAGCGAGGTCACCTACATACCAGACCGTGAGACTTTGACTCATTGTCTCATCCCAGGAGGGTGTATTACAACACACACTCTGTTAAGTGTGCCAAGATGAATATTTTAAAACGTTTTTATCATAGTTAGAATATTTATGTTTATTATATATATATATTCATATACAGTATTTAACCTTGGGTTATGGCCAGCTCCCAAACAGACAGGACGTCGGGAAATGTAGGCGTTTATAACTTTTTTTAAAAACTGAAAAATAACAGTAGTTTGTGGAGATTTGAGACCATATCATGTCAAACTTTGACAATTAGGAAGAATACAAGCTTGTTTCTCTTTAGTTATTATTAGATGCTGTTCCTCATTAGATTATAGATTATTTGTATTAGGGCTCATCTGTCAATATAAACCAGCCATCCCAGAGTCACAGGTGACTTTAAATAAATAACCTCTGTCCAAACAGAAACTCAGTCAATGAGATGAAGTAGCAAATCCTGATATTTGAGAAGCTGGAGTCAAGAAGTGTTCATTAAAAATAGGTGACAATTAATATTTTAAATAATTTGACCAGTCCTTTCTGCTCTAATACGTCTTTAACTTTATTTCTTCCAGGTAGAGGACGGGGTTTTATCGGGTATGTGGACCCTGAAGACTCAAAACAAGTTGTTGTGGAGCAGGAAACGTCTGAAACACTGAAGAGTAATCTCACCACGGTCTTCATCCCCATCATCTACATCATCGTGTTTGTGGTGGGACTTCCCGCCAACGGCATGGCCATCTGGGTGTTTCTCTTCAGGACCAAGAAGAAGCACCCGTCGTCCATCTACATGGCTAACTTAGCTCTGGCCGACTTGCTTTTTGTCATCTGGACGCCCCTAAAAATATCCTACCATTTCAACGGCAACAACTGGACCTACGGAGAGCCGCTGTGCAAAGTCCTCGTCGGCTTCTTCTACGGGAACATGTACTGCTCCGTCCTTTTCATCACCTGCCTCAGTGTGCAGAGGTACTGGGTCGTGGCTCATCCTCTGTCCCAGCAGAGGAAGAACAACAAAGTGGCCATTGGCGTCTGCGTGGCCATCTGGGCGTTCATCTGGGTCACCACCACGCCTCTCTACCTGTATGACCAAACCGCCAAACTCAAAGATCCCAACATAACCACGTGCCACGACGTCAACGTCATAAAGGATGCCCTCAACCCGTTCCCTTCCGTGCAGCTCCCCTACTTTTACTTCATCTTCATGGGTATGGTTGTGTTCCTCGTCCCTTGCATAGTGATCGTCGTGGCCTATGTTCTGTTACTCAGGGCTCTTGGGAACATCATGGAGGACAGTTCGGCAGCAAAGAACCGCCGGAAAGCCGTGGTGCTGATTGTGACCGTCCTGGTGACATTCCTCGTGTGTTTCATCCCCAGTAACATCATGCTGATCGTGCATTACTCCCTCCTGAAGGACGGAGTGGTAAATAACGGTTACGGCTTCTACCTTTCCACGCTATGCTTGGCCAGCCTCAACAGCTGCCTGGACCCGTTTATCTACTACTTTGTGTCGGAGGACTTCAGGAACCACGTGAAGAACACTCTGCTGTGCAGGAGCAGTAGGACTGTGGAGAGGATGAGGGTTTCGTTCAGCTCCATGAAATACTCCAGGAAGAGCAAGTCGTACATGTCGGAGAGTGGGAACACGCAAAGCAGCACCTGTTAACCAGAAAGAGACTGATAAGATATCACACATCATGCCTGTCTGAGCGTCTGGTGTACTGAAAACACAAGGCGGTGCACGGACCTCAGCGGGTCTGTAGAGAGCACATCAGGCGCAACCAGGTAACCTCAACGCACGAGAAAACCAAAGATGAACTTTTAAATGTGAAGATGACTGTGCTGGAGTACATTTTAAGATGTATAAAACTTCATTGTGAACTGATGTTTAGTGTTATAATGTGAAGTTTTTTATATATAAATACAGTGAAGGCTTGTTAAAGACTCACGGCTGCAGAAAGTGTTTGTTTTTTTCCCACAATATTTTGACTGACTAGTTGTACTGAAGGGCATTTAAAACATCTGTAATAAAAGAACCAAATTAATCTGATGTGTTTCAGAGGACTGGAACAAGAGCGTGTATATAAAGTTGGATGAAGGCACCAATGTAGCTTTAGTCAAATCGATGACAGAAGAGGTGTGTTTAATATCCATCCCGGTTTTTTTGTTTTTATGCTGCAGCTGACACATTTTATCTATTTTAAACCACCTGTGCTAATTAAAGCACATATGATTTTTGAGTTTGAAAGTGATGACAAAGGTGGTATTGTTACATAGTCTCTTTTAAAATAAATGCATAAACAAGATACAGTATCTGTGAAGCTCATTTTTTAATATTGCGTAACCGCATCAAATTCCTGCGTCGAGTGAGTCACCGGTCTGGTTTTCGTCATGCAGCTGGGGAGTATTGTAGTAATTTGTTCTCTACACCTCATGGAAATGTTAGGAATTCCTGGAGTGTGTTGCACTGTCAAACTATACAGACCAGTTTGTTTTTTTTGAAAAAACAAAAGTATTTCACTGTTTATCATACTGTCCTCTGAAGAAACATCACGGGAGAAAGAGGGTCAGACAGCAGGGCGCTAAAGAATGTTCGAGAGCACGACAAGGCATGTTTACGACGATGACCCGATCGGCTTGTCGATCAGGAGTTTCAGCTGTGAGTGAAACACAGAAAACACTGAAGATTGCAGCCACACAGCTCACTTTCTCATTTGTTTTTGTCTGTTAATACACCACAGTGACATTTTGAATGATTTCCCCCTGCTCTAAACTGTTTTTTGCTCAACTTAAAGCTCATTAAAATCTACAGCAACATATAATTTTCTTTAAAAAGAGGACAAAGAGGTATTGTGTCCCGCTCTTTTATCCTGAGATAAAGAAGAGAGATCACCCTCCCCCAGGTAAACACACAGTCTGTGTATGGTGATAACTTCCTGTTAAATTGCTGGTTGGAGGGCGGAGCTCTTGGCCCATTAAAAGGGTAAATGATTGTTGTGGAGTGTCATCTTACCTTTTGTCAGCACTCTCTGAGTAGAATACCTTCTTTTCACATGTTGAGGACAGAGGCACTCCCTGACTGTGTTACGTTTAAACAATTCCTTTCAAACATTAGTCAGTTGCACCGTGTGACTGGGGAAAATGTTCAGAAATTACATGTCCGATCATTTCTGTTTCTATGAAGAAAAGAAAAAGAGTTGAAGGTTGTTTAAGAGCCTTTAAATAATTATCATAAAAGTCGTCAGTGAAACGCAATCTGTGAAAACTGTGAAATCATTTGCTGCTTAAAGATGCACCATGAATTACACAAGGAGTGACATTTCCTGTTGTAAACATGAGCATGAATGATTGTATAGGAATGAAAGGCAGATGACTTAATGTTGCACATGATGCAAGTGTACGTGCACGTTCAAAAGAAAAGAAAAAAAAATCTATGTACTAACATGCTGTGTGTCCTAGCACTCGAGATCGGTCTTAGTGTCAAGGCCACTCAATTTCAGAAGTTGCCTGTGAATGGATGCGAAACTTCAAAGATGCAAATGCAACCAAATAACTCGACTCACTTCCGATTTTGAATTTTCTGTTGCCATGAAACTGGGAGAGGGACAAGATATTCAGATCTTCATTATTGAAATTTGGCTTCCTAAACCTTAAAATGTTCATCTGCAGCGTCCAAAAGAAAACACACAGCAGTGTGTAAAAAAAGACATAAGCTAAGTGACATGAGCAAACGTAGCTAGAAACTCTTCACACTCACCCAAAGAGATTTTGCAAATCTTAGCTATGCATATTAGCTACCTAATATATGATCTGGTCTTGGTCTCAACCCCTCAAAGTCTTTGTCCTGGTCTTGGTCATGATTTGTGTCTCAATTCAGATACTTTCATTAAAATGTTGACTTTAATTAAATTTATTTTGTCAACTGTAATTGTATTAAGTTATTTCAACTCAAAAATGAGTTGAAATAACTTAATACAATTATGTGGAACCTGTTGACAAAGTAAATTTATTTAAAGTCAACATTTCATTCTTTTGAAGTACACTGTGTACTTTCTGGCGTAGTGGACTAGTTTCGGCGTGGTAGTGTTGTCTCAGTTTGAGTACGGCTGTTGCGACATACCAGAAATGACAACAGCAACATTTTACCGCTTCTTCTTCTTCTGTCAAAATATAAATAGAAAACGTGCACATTGCGGTATTCACCACAAACACTTCAGCTGCAGCAGCCATCTCTTTTTCACAATGCTGGCACAATGCTTTGAGCCAAAATGGTGACCATTCCACACTTATGTACTCACATTAGGAAGTGTAAGTATGGAAGTACGTGACTTGAGACACAGCGTCGCTCTCAGTTTCAGGTGATCTTGACTATAACCTGGCTTCTTCCGCATAGCAAACTCTTCCATCACTGCAGGGCTGTAATGTTTTCACACATACAGACACATTTAACAGTAGGATTGCATTCCAAAGAGCTCAATGCAACACATAGTTCAATGCTATATCTCTCATCTTATTTAATTTGAGTTACTTCTGCAGTTGTGCACACACACAGAGAGACATGTTGGTTTATGTTGCATGTTTCCATGTTGCATCACGTGCGTTGTGCTTTAAGGTTCTCGTAAATTGCACTGAGCCTGTTAACCACATGAGTGACCTATGGCCAAGTAAGTCTAACCCAGCCTATGACTTGATGACTTGATACACCAGTTAGAGTTTGTTTGTTGTTGCTGTAAGACGACAAATCTCACCTGACACAATCTTTTTAAAAAATGTATCTGTTGACTTTGAGCTTAACTTGAACTTCATGAGTTATTTGTTTTATGAATTTAAGGTAAGAAAAATAGCTGACAAATGCATGCGCATTTGAGGCACATGGGGATAAAGTCTGTTTATTTAATTCACACGTGAGAGCTGGAATGATTAAACCAAAGACAGACAGACAGACAGACAGACAGATACGCTCGAGGCCTTTAAATGCAATGTTACTAAAATAAGCCACAACATGTTGAAGCAGTTCCCTTGTAAACTAAAAACCTGTCAAACCAGTTCTGGCTGCCAGTATTTTTCCCGGTTGAGTGTCAACAAAGAGCGTGAGATGAGATCACCACTATAGAAGTGTGACACACCGTATTTTGACATATTTATATATCGCAGGTTGTTAGATACGCCACTGCATGAAGGGAAAAGTGTGTGTGTTGTTCCACCAGATATTAACGTGTCACAATAATTACTGCAGAAGCTGCAAATCTTTGTTTGACATGTTTGCAGCCTTGAAGCTCTGATGGGAGAAAAAGTGACCCCTGCTGGTTTGTTTGTTGAAATGCAAGTAAAGCCACATACAGTATATAAGTTAAAAACACCATTTTCCACAGAGATGAAGGGTTTAGTCCTTTATCAGAATTTTTATTTACACATTATTTGAAGAAATTTTGACTCCAAACAGCCACATGACTATGTTATTACATGACTTGTTTATTAAAAAAGGTCAGATCAGTGAAAAATCTGTTGATTCTCTCAGTAATCTCTTTTGGTGCCAGCATATTAAGATATTTCAAAGAGTAACCCCTGCAGCTGTGAGCGCAAAAACATCCTTAAAATCTTTAATTTTCATTTTCCAGACTGCATATCAAAAATATATTGTCTTTTTTTTAGGGAGGAGTTGAATCAAAAACTCTTCCAGTAAGAGCATTTTGTCTCAAAGAGAGAGAGGATGGTAGATTAGTATTGCGCCCACGCATCATACTGGGATGCAGCTAAAAGACCGCTATTCATGCGTGAGAGTGAGAGGGTCAGTGCTGAGGAGGGAGAGTGGAGGGAGAATGTTGTACGTGCTAATATGTGTGTAATCGCTCTGACAGATCGCACCAGCATCCAGCATCAGAAAACACTCAATAAGATCTATTTAGTGACATATAAAGACACGACTATCGAGGAAAGTGCTTCTATTCTTTGCTTTTATTTCCTCAAGGTAGCTCAAAACACGTCTCAAAAGGAGACAACACGACAAATACATTAACATGATTGTACACATAAAAGATCATTCTTCTCAACAATTTAACAGAAGTGTTAGATAGATAATCAAAACTCCTAAACTGTGAAGAATATCCATGTTTTGGTTAGCGAGCAGTGGAAGATGGTGGAAGGCTGATCGATATAATAATATCAAAAAGGCAGCAAGGAGAGAAACTGGTGTGCAAAGGAGAGAAGAGAGAGAGAGAGAGAGAGAGAGAGAGAGAAAAAAATCAAGTGTGTTGGAATGAGAGCAGGTACAAAAGAGGCAGTTTGAGTAAAAGAGAGACGGAGTCAGTGAGAGATTAACTCAAGCTCTTTAGTCTTTTCTACATTTCATCTTGTCTGGCTCTCCCGCTGCAGCGTGTTGGCACGGAGTGGGTGCCCCCAAGCCAGTCCCAGTGAGAGAAGAATGGGGCAAAGTTAGTGCCGGGCCGTTGGTGGTGAGCGTCATGCTTGGGCGCACCACCCCAGAGGCCAAAGGGCACCAGGTTATGCAGGGCCCACGGGAAGTCGTAGCCGCAGTGTTGCTCGGTGGAAACGTAGATGTTGAAGACCATGAAGCCCCACGCTGTGAGGCAGTGGCACTGGAGCAGGATGGGGTCTATCGTAGCCCAAAATCCCAAGCTGAATAACTCCCAGCCGGACAGGTACTGGGTGACGAGGCTGAAAGTCTGGTTGTACTGGTGGTGCACGGCGTGGAACGTACGATACAACCACGGTACCTGGTGGTGCAGCAGGTGCCACAGGTAATACTGGAAGTCAAAGACCACCATGCAGCCCATGATGCCCAAGAAGAAGCTCCAGAAAGTGGGTGCTTCCCGGGGTAACGGAGTAGGTGGCCTCCACAGCCACTGGGCGATTGTTGCAGGAAAGATGTAAAGCACATGGTTGTAGATGGTGACGCCCAGGGTAGTCCAGATGTTAGGCCAGGTGACAGGTTTGTCAGGATGGAGCCTGTAGCGGTTAATGCAGGGCCAGGTGGGAGCCAGCAGGTCCAGCACGGTGTAAAAACCAACCAGGAAGAAATAGGTAGAGACGGAGAGGACCACGGGGAAGGGAGTGCTCCTCAGGAGATCGTGGTGGTTCTGGTGTAGGTAGTCCCAGAAAGGCTGCAGGATCAAACCCTGGGACTGGACCCCAGTTACGTTGTCATCATCCGACATCCAGGACAAAGCCTCAGTTCTGAGTAACCTGCCTGTGCTCATCACTAATGCAGTGTTTCTCCTCCAAAAGAGGGGCAGATCCGAGAGGATTATTTTCTAACAAGCCCCAGGAGAGGATAAAAAGAGGATCTAAATGAATGGAAAGATCCAATCAGCTTCCTCGTATAGGTTAAGCAACGGCAAATTGGACTGGCAGGCCGTCTTAGCCTTTTATGTATGTTCAAGCCCCACCTCCACCCACCCCCCTAGCCCCCCTGTGTTTTAAAAGAAGGCCCTCTGTAAAGGCTCTTTTTCATGGGCACAAGGACGGCAGCCAGGACTCAGGAGCCGGGCCACAACAGCTCCAATCTTTGACCCAAATCATGGAGAGAGAGAGAGAGCTTCCGTTTACTTGTGAATTTGACTTTATCACCCAAAACTCGAGGTCGTGTCTTCTAGCATGTTTATAGGATGAAAATGAGCAGTTAAATATAATACAGCGAGTCATACATTCACTGCTGCGTGCTAACAATCAGCCTATTAATGATTCTGCCTCTGTCGTCCTCAGATTATCAAGCACATACGAATACACACACACACATACACACACGCACAACACGAGCCCTCAAAAGTAATTAATCATAGAAAAGCTGTCAAGTGAGACATGAATTCAAAAGCACTTCCTTTCAGATGCTGGATTGTAGTTGGCTTATTGCTCAGTTTGAGTTTCTTTCCCAGTTTTTCAGTTTCTATGGAGTGCCAGTCATTTTGCATGGCGAGCGGAGGTTTGAATAAATATCATGTGATACCACGTGTTTTATAGTCAGACACTAGGTCATTTCGAACTTTGATTTTTCTACTGTTATCAGTTATGATTCATTAGATTCTGTCAGAATTCACAGGAGTATGAAGGCTGACAACAAAGAAACAGTAGGAGAGGAGTCTGGGCATTTCATTACAGTAGTTCAGGTTATTTGGAGTTCAATTTTTTCCATAGACACTTTGAATAAATACAGACATGACTCAGCTGCAAATATTAATGATACAGTGATATAACAAAAGCAATATTGTACAGGGAATTAACACCAAAGATTTGGACTTAAGGCACAATGACTTGCAACTTGACTTGACCAAAAACTTTGAAGTTTAAGACGTCTGACTTGATTCGACTTGAACGATGTCTGGTGTTAACGTCACGATTGGATGACTCAAGCTGTTTGTGACGCTACCTGATGGTCTGTGGATCAGATCATATCATCATCATCATCATGCTTGCACTAAGAATGATCACTTTCAGACCTGCTCATCGTAGATTTCCGACAGCCAGACTACATCATTAAACTCTGTTCATCATTTGAAGACTCACTCGGATCGGTAAATCTCATCGTTAGCCTGATAGAATCTGTTCTCTCACAGCTTCGTAGCTAGCTACTGTTAGCCTGATTGATGTCATTAATCAACCCTATCACCACAATAAAACGTCGGCATTGTAGCATTTCTGAAAGACCACTGATATGTTAAATCTCAAACTCTCAATGACTTTTTAATACTGATCACATTTTAAAATGTTTGTGCATCATTCAGCGGCTGTTATCAGTTGAAGAATTATGGTGTATGTGTTACAGTTTTCAGTTTGTTCTGTGTTTCCTGTTTTATTTTGTAGTTCTACCCCATCTGTGTCTTGTCTAATTCTACTTCCTGTCTTGTTTTCCCGCCTTTTTTGATTCGGCACCTGTCCCTGATTAGTTTCACCTGCATGTCTGTTTAGTTCCTGTGTTTCCTTGTCTGTCTGCTGTGTATATGCCTTGTTTCTGTGTGTATCTGACTTTCCAGTTTTTTCCCAGTGTATTCTTGGTTACTGGTTTTTGGATCTTGCCTGTTTTTGACCCTGTCTTTGCTTTTGCCCTTCTGGATTCTTTGCCTGTTTATTGAGTCTTTTGTTTGCCTGGATCTCCAGCTGCCTTTTGGTTAGTTTGTTTTTTTGTGTTCCTCGGTTTTTGAACCCTGCTCCTGTGTTTCTTTGTGTTCATCCCTCTACCATTTTATTATCAAAGTTAGCTTTTGTGTACCTGCCCGTGCCTGCATTTGGGTCCATTCCTGAACCTCCCCACCCTCCCTCGTGACATTATGTTGTGACAATGCTGTGATTATGGTCTTGTTTGGGCACAAACAACATGGTTCAGCTAAAAAAATATCTGGTTTTGTCACCATAAAAATACTGCAGGTAAGAAGGAAGTATCTTGAGTGGTGTTGGGGTGGCTTGATTCGGCTTTAACTGAAAACTGAACTTAATTTGACTTACCCAAGAAGAATGACTCAGAACCATAGATAGTATAAAACATGTGATGTCACAAACGGGTTTCTGAAGAGCGTTGGGAGCATGCTTTCTGAGAAGAGGACAGAGCAGGTTAGAACATGCCATATGATGAGCCAACCTCCTGATGCCACTCATCAGCCAGAAGAGGGCAGTAAAAATCAAGTCTTCACCAGAAACACACAGTCAGAGATGAGGATAAGCCAATGAATGAAGAGAACTTGATTTGAACTTTGACTACACATTGTGTATTGTTGGTTCTTGTGTATGTTCAGCTTTGTTTCTAACATTCAGAGCCACAGTCAGATTCCTTGTATATGCACACACACTCCGCCGGTAAAGCTGATTGTGATACTGAAAAATAATTTTGCCAATCATAATCTGATGTGTCCTTTTTTTTAAGGAGGGATTCAAAAAGTTTTCAACAGTTTCAACAAAGCGATAAGTGAAGCCTGTCCACAAGTTTCATGAGGGAGTCCCATTCATGAAGATATGTGAAGAGACAGTGATTACGCAAAAGGCCTGTGAAATTTCAGAGGTCAATGATTCATTGACAGCTTACAGAGAGAATGTGCTGCACGCTTTCCGGAGACTCTTATTATGTCGGCCTCGGGTTTGATGTTTCCTGTGGGATTTTGATATCAAGTCAAACCCAGGGGAAAAACTGTGAAAGTCACACAAGTCAAAAAATAACTATTAGCTCGAGGGAGGAGACCTGGCCTCAGACTGACCGACTCGTCAGCTCCAAAAGTATTGACCCCTTCAAGTAAAAGTGTGGCTGTTGGCACGTTGTCAGATACGATAAGAAGAAGTTGCCTCAGTGCCACAATGATCAGCCGTTCGATTGGATACACACGGTCGCATACCATTTTTGGTTCTGCGTTACCACACGTCAGACAAGTGTTGGTACAATAAATGAGGATCCACTTCTCACTCAGAGCTCCACCACATCACGAACGTGCACGACTACATGTAGGCGTCTGAGGAGATGATGACAAGGTGTTAGACTACTCCCTTCACTCCCGAGGGAGAGGACGCGTCCATTGAGCTCTGCTGCCGCAGCACGTCCGAGGAGTGCTCTGCAGGTTCATAGAGCTCATTTTCTGCCCTCTGTTTTAGTTATTCAACACAATAGAAGTGGTTTTGTACCGCAGAATATTTAAATCTGGGGTATATTGCATATATGACCCAACATTTAACTCTGGCTGACACATAGAGGTTTGTTTATTTGTTGGTTCATTTTATTAGATCAGTTTCAGATTTTAGGGTTCAGGCTTGGGGTTAAATTTAAAAGTTTCCAATAAAATATTAAAGCAACTCTTTGTAGAAATGAGTATATTTGCAATTTAGCGCCCCCAGTTTTAGAGTGTAATCCCACTGTGGTAAATATGGACACACGAGTCCACAACTTTGCTAACAGCCAAACATGATGTAGCAGCCAGCTAATATTACTGACTAGTCCAACAGCAGTCAGCCCAGCTCGGCGTCTGTCTTTCAGCCTTTTATTTCACCAAGCTCTCACCAACCACTAAAAGTCAGTCCAAGATTTACTCTTGTCCGGCGGCTTCTTGCTCGCTCACTGTCTCCTTTTCTCTTCTTAGCTTCTTCTGTCATTTGCCCAGCTCCTGTTCTGGCACGACACCGGCTCCTCTCCATGTGAGCATTCGCCATCACCCCCGACCTGAAAACGTGGCCCAAAACACCTGTAGTACAAACACTAATACTCCCCCATTGCTCTGAGCTAGTGCTGTAAAGTATTGCATACTTCTTGTGGGTGATCGTACCTGTAGCCCAAAGTTACAGAACACTCAAAAGGCGTCTTTATTTCACAAAGTAATTAAATTTGTCAAATTCAGTCGCTGAAGTACAAACAGTGAGAAATCTTCCAGTGGCTTTTTACACTGATCCTGACAGGGTGACATGCACAGCAACGCTGAGAACCAGGATTTATTCACTAACAACTGATCTTTGCTAGAGTCTGATGACCAACCAAACTTTAAGATATGGGCACAGAGGGTCATGAAACTAGCCGCGATTGTTTCATCCTTTTTCTCTGTGCAAAGGCAGCTCAAGGCTGTGTGACAGCATGTGTTAGCCCAGTTCAAAGTATGAAAGGAATACGAAGAGATTCATGTCAGGGCTCATCAACAGGTGCAGGTCTACATCCACCCAAACAGTTCTGCGAGAGTGGAAGACAGAGCCTCCAGTCAGCCTTTAGCAGAACAGAGGAGCGGACAAACCCGGGAATACCCAGGAGTCACAGTGAGACGTCAGCAGCTTTGATCCCGGACGTCAGTGAGAGAAAAAGAATCAAGACATTAAGAGACCAGCAGCTCTGTGAGGCTGCATGCAGTGACTTATCTGCAGGAGAGTGAAGCCATGGAGGAGTCATTAACCTAATGAGGTGGCACCTGTTAAGGCCTCCACAGAGGTCTCTCTCATGGTTTTGGTTTGCTGCCTTCAATACTAAGTCACACACCAGGGATGCAACTTATATTCACACCCCGCCTGAAAACCTCCTCTTCTTCTTCCCGGTGGTCCAAAACGGCTGTGGTACAAACACTAACACTCCCCCGGTGCTCTGAGCTCATAGTCCGGCTAACAAACTGAGCTAACAGCAGCTACAGTTGGCAGCGGTTTACTTCACTGTCCATCAGGAAACTCTGTGAATCCTATTTTCTCCATAAAATATGATCCAGTTTCAACAAAATCAGTGAAATATGTTGGTGGTGTGTGACTTAGTGCCGTAATATATTCAAAAATTACACTTGAGGAAAGGGAAGTGAGCTTTAACGTGCTGGAGTCAGCCGCTGGAAATACAGCTGCTGCATCAAAAACACAGTGTGTGTCTTACAATGACAGAAGTGCAAAAGGTGAACAGTTCAATAATGAGATAAACTCAAAGTCCAGTAGCTGATATATATACTTTTACATTCACGCTCATCATAAATATCTTTTTATGTCTTACTGCAGCGAGACATTTCAGAGCTGAGTGGAAGCATCATCTCCTGTTGTCTTTGGAGTCACCTTGAAGATGCTGCAGGGGACCTGAGGGTGCACGAGGAAACATAAAATGATACATCATCTGCCATGTAGGTAGGAGACAAGCTTTTTATCCCTTTTAACACCAGCCGTGATCAAGCCTTTAAAATCCCTTATAAAAGACGCAGGCTGCCAGGTGTTGTTTTCTCTGTTTTATCTCCAAGAAATGATTGTGAGGAGTGAAGTTTAATTAAATACTTGGCATCTATTGAGTGTTACTGTTAAAATCCGGATGGTAGACACATATCACTAAGAAAAATATAATAAATATGTCCAAAAATAGCTTTTTATTTGAATGAAACTGTCCTGTTGTTATATTTCTTTTGGTAAAATTCTAACTAAACTGTTTAAAATTCTTGAAAACATAATTTTTAATATTACATTTTATTTTCTATCTAGTAAATTATAATTTTTTGTTGCTGTATGTGATACAAGGGTAATAGATCCTGTACTGATAAAATAGCTGTTGTCGATTTTGTTGTATTCGCATGTCATATTTGACGTGATGTGAGCTGAGGGTTTCACGGGTCACTGTCCTCCACAACATTTACGATTAGCAGCTGTGAGGGGAAACTGTTTCATCACCTTAACAAATGGAAACTTATTTTCTCCGTGGCAGTGTCTGCAAGAGGAAGAAAAGTTGCAGGCACACCTGACTAACTAACATCCCTCAGGTGTCGTCTTTGGGGGCTGAGGGCCGAACACAGTGTTATTCTCCGCTGTCAGTTATGACACGGTGACAGAGAGGGGGACGATCACGTTCAGACACAAAATGACAAAAGGATGAAAGCTGCCGTTGCTAAAAATAAACCCTACAATGAGAACGTGACGATTTCGAATCACAAGGTGAAACTGAGAGAATGGGAACCTGCTGGCAGGCAAAGCAAGCCTCTTCACGTTTGATTTATTTCACTGAAATGAAGAAAAACCAGCGAGTAACAAATCAGAAACTGGTTTTGATGAGGTAAAGTGAAGTGCACACAACTGGAAGTAAATGCGGTTTGTAGACGTGGTCAAGCCTGCCTCCTACAAATGACCTTTATTGACTATGCGACAACAGAAGACAACCTGAATTATGTTTTTAAATCAACATAATGGAAACGTTATTAAGGACCTATTTGCCAAATGTTGAGTAGCATTTAGTGGCATCTAGTGGTGAGAGTTGCAGACTGCAACCAACAGAATGCCCCTCACCTCACCCTGCTCTTTGTTATGCCCGGCTCGTTGAAAAAACAGTAGAAAGAGGAAGGACCTTCCAGGCGAGTATAGGTTGCTGCGAAGCTCTTGACGAATGTTAAAGTCCCTTTCTCGAGCCAGTTTAGTTTGCCCGTTCTGGACCGCTGTGGAAACTGCAGACTCAGTGGCTCATCTGGTGCAGATCAACTGTGTATTTAGCAAAAGTGAATGTACATGCCGAGGTCCAAGAAAACAAAGGAGTAGTCAAAACCAGATTGGAAAACAAAGCAGGACTGACGGAAATGCTTGAACAGAGAATGAAGACAAACAGACACTGAAACCAAAGAACACACAGACTAATACATAAGAGAAGGCAAGACGACAAGACCCAGGTCTTACACATATTTCTGCTTAAGAAAGTCTCGAATGGACTTTTACTTGTAGTGGAAGTGCGAGTTGTTCCACATCACACTTTCATTTTGTTCTTGCTCTTAGTTTTGTCATACTAGGAAGGATATTTGAAGAAGATAAGAACACATTGTTACCCCAGAGATTTTCTTTGTCACCTTGTTAAAGATTTCCCTTCTTTTTATGGTGACTTACGAGAGACAGATTTAAAATGGGTGCAGCAGAGGCTGAGATAACCCGACTTTCAGTCCCTGATGTGGGTCAAATTCCAAAAAACACTAGATGCTACATTTCCCACCACTGGATAGCATCTTTCATTAGCACGTCCCCGTAAACACCCAGATCCCTTTAAAACAGGCTTTTTTCCTCCAGAGCAGCAAAGGATATTATACTACTCTCCTCGATGGAGAGCAGTGACAATATATATTCTATACTGAATGTGTGCTTTTTGTATAGTACTGTATGGTACTGTTTTTATCGCCCCCATGGCCTGATGGAAATTAGAAGCCATTTACAGCCAAGCAGGAAGTAAATGAAGAGTCACATCTCCAGTATTTTGTTTGAGGAATGTTTCACCCGGTTATGTGACACAAACTGTTTCAGCTTTAATAATTCCTCTTTATCTTCCTGTCTGCCGGCTGCAGGTTCTTTGGCCCTCACCTCATTCGTTTATTGGTACCGACTGGTTGCACAGCAGTCATTTTGACACGTCACAGCAGGAAACTCACAGATTTATTAATGATAGCTGTATTCCACATAGGGGAGGTCCTGCTGTGGACTTGTTTCACAGCAGACATTTTGAGTTGTCACAGCAGGGAAAGAAAAAACAGGTGTGACTTAATAACAGTAACAACGGCTCAGTGCCATTAAGTGTAACAGTGACAGTCAGCCAACATGCACAGTAGCTATTTGTGGTTTTCCTGCTGTGACGAGACAAAATGTCTGCTGGGAAACCGGTCCGTTTGACTTAGCAATAAGGTTTCAGAAATTCCTGTCCTGATGGTACTATCTGAGCACAGTGGACACAGTAATACACACATGTAACATGCATAAAATATGTAACATAAAACATATTTTAGCTTATGGCACTGTGTGCTTCCTGTAAATTGTTCTTTATTGTTATGTCACTGCCTTTTTTGTGGCACTCAGCCCCGATCTGAATCATTTCAGTTTTCAGTAATCAGTTAAATTACAGATACTGGAGCTCGATGCTTGTAGTGTTGTAACGTTCAGAAAATCTGAATATATAAACACCATTTATTGTTTGCCTTGGATGAGGATTCATTAAAGAAGAGGACACATGAGTACCGAAGTAAAATGTAAAAATACTCAATTACAAGTAGGCCAGCAGTGCTGTATTCTCAAAGTTACTTAGGATAAAGTGTTAACAGCAAAATAAGCTTAAAGTATGGAAGTAGAAGAGCTCATAAAATTACTGTATTACTCTATTACTGTGCACATATGAAGGTAAGAAAGGCTAGAATACCATGATCTAAATAATATATAATAAAATCCCCAATCATATCATGGTTTTTTATATGTCAAATAGATGTTGTGGGATGAAAAGTGCTCAAGCATGCAAGTACTTAAAACTGTTCTTAAGTACAGTACTTGAGTAAATGTACAGTAGTTAATGTGAAAGGAAAACTGTAGTGTCTCCTGAGAAAAACACACTTTGTGCTCATTAAGCAGCGGGACATGGTAAATGTGTAAATGTGACACGTCAGCACAATGGAAACAAATCACTGATACTTTATATTAACAGTGTTTTCATGGCTCATGCACACAAATAAATACATTTAGGAAAGGCTTGAATCATTTAAAGACAGATATAAATGAATTAAAGGCACCTTTAGCTACATTAAACAATTAGCTCATCCACATTGCTCTTCCATTCAGACCAATATAGATTTCTATATATATATATTACTCCTCTGATGAAGTCTTGCAGAGTGCTGGAGTCACTTCAGGGATGTAAGTGACGCCGACGTGTGTGAAGGCCCATGCATGGCTCAGGGTTTGATGAATACCCGCGGGGGCTCCAGGGTTACACTGGCACATGTTTTGTTTTTCACTTAACGCCGTTGATTAAAATCTGGAAAGAAAGACAGTTACCATGGGCGTCTCACCTGTGGAATTAATTATCGGCACAAAGATAGAGGATGGCCCACTTAGCTTCACCTCACTTCCTAATAAACAAGCTGTGCCGCAGCTTCTCTTATCACATTCGTACGGGACTCTAACCAGGTAAGAACACGCCTGTCTCTCACCGACACATAATTACTCTTGCTGTGCAAATGTTGGTTTTTATTACATTAAATGTGTTAAATCGTAAAACATTTTAATTTTCAGGAAGCTGCAAAAACTTACCATCCTCCCAGCAGAATGCCGAGCCAACTCGAAGGTGCAATGGATGCACTGATAACAGTTTTCTACAACTACTCTGGAAACGATGGAGACAAATACAAGCTCAACAAGGGCGAGTTGAAGGAACTCCTGAACAGCGAGCTCACTGACTTCCTCACGGTAAAGTTGACATTTCAAATTTTTTACGATTATATTGTCGCTCGCTTAGTTCTCTGTGCATTTAAATTGAAGTTTTCAGCATCATGAAAGAGTTTTGAGATACTAGAGAGGAGAGAGAGGTGGAAACCGTCCACAACTTGAGCAACCATTTTTTGGGAGGGCAGGGTCTTGATTATAGCTGTGTGGGAACCAATGTGCTTTAAACTGAATGATCAGGACAAACCAGAGAATGTGTGACCTTTACATATAACCATATTTCCTCAATTTGACCAATAGCAATCACAGTAACACACTTAATGAGGACCTTTGCCCCTGTGCTTTTGCCTGACTCGCTTAAAAAAGGTGAAATTAGATAGGCAGGTTTTTTTCCAATGATTTGAGAGAGAAACTGCGTTCTGACCTTGTTTGAGGAAATTGTTTCCTCATTGATTGCTATCCCGCTGTCAAAGTGTAACTGCTGGTGGGGCTCTCACATCACAGCACTGTGGGAAATGAAGGATGTGGAGGAGGAGATAGATAAGGTCATTTCAGATAAAGCCCCAGCCCCTGAGTGTGTGCGATAGCAGTTTGTAGAAGCCTTGCGATTACAAATGATTGAGACCGGCGAGTCAGACAAAACGGCCGAAGCCCGAGAGTCGAACCTCTGATGCCTTCAGATGTTTTTTTTTTATTTTTTATTTTCACTTCTTGTCCTCTCTCATGCGGATGGGAAGCCTCAGGTGCTCACACATCATCATCATCATCATCATCAGTGGCCCATATCGCTTCCAAATATAGACTCTCCCATGATGTCATCACGTCCCCCTGAGCTATAGTCACCTCTGAGAATAGACGCAGCCCCAGCATAACATTCACCCTCAGTTTCCTCTGACAGAAAACTGCAGAGACTTGAAAACCAACGCTTGCTAGATTACTGTAGATATACGACTCAGTTTTTAAAATGAGCGTGTAAAAAAAAAAGATGTAGACCTGGATGAGAAGAAGACAGTCATGTCTGAAGCCACTTTTTAAAGTTTTTAATAATTTTAGTTGAACTTAAGTTGGCTCTCAGTTTAGGATTTGTATTTAATTTAGATTTTTCTTTTAGTTTATTTTAAAATTATTCATTTATTTTGTTTTAATTAATCAATTTTATTTAAGTTTAGGTAAGATTAAACGATTTCAAAGCACCAGAAAGTGTCACTGTGTCTGAACAACACGTAACTTTTATCATTAGTTTTTTTATTTTTAAGAAAAACTCAAAGTTCCTTGAAAAAAATGAAAAACTTTCCTACTTTTATAGCTAAACAAAGTGGAACACAAACCTTTGGCTCATATATAATATGTTATTACTGGGAAAATATACTGTGTGTGGGAATACACTGTATATATTGCCATATACAGTATGAGCAGACTGTTTCAAACAATACATTTACAGTATATATTATATAGTATATGTACTGTGTATATACATACACACACACACAGAAATATATATAAAACATGATATATTCCCATGTCTGAGGATTGTTTTAAACTGTCAAAAATATATATTTTTATTTATTTATATATATAATAAAATGAAAAATAATAAAATGATGTGTTAATAACATGTTTCTCAGTCAAATGGTGACATATGTTGGTGAAAAAAAAAAACAATATAATCTTCAAAATAACCTCAGAAGAAAAGAAACAAACAAAAAATATATAGGAAAACCATTTTATTTTTTTTTAAATATATAGAAATTACAATACATACAATATGTACAATATGTATGCAGTCTGAAAGTTAAATTTGTAAGAAAAAATTTACAACTTTTTAAAATAGTTTTCCTATTTTTGTTTGTTTCTTTTCATTAGAAGTTATTTTGATTATTTTATTGTGTTTTATTGTTTTTGTCACCATCATATATAACCATTTGACTGAGAAACACATTTACTTATTTTATAATTAAATAAAAGATATGTATAGTGTTTGTTATAAATTCCTGATTGGAAATGGGGAAAAAAAAGCTTTGAGTCTTTTTGACCATTAAAACTTGAAAGCCACATAAAAAATGCAGCAGCGCTGTGGCAATATTTTCCTAATAAAAGAAATCCCATCTCAGTTTGCCCTCAGTGTGGACTGGATTTTAATTTCGACCTTTGCCAAAACGCTTCCTTTAATGAGCGCCAACGCGTAAAGATCACCGTTGCCTCGGAGGGTCAGAGGGTGGAAAAGGAAAGCCATGTCTTGTTTCTCAGTCCTGGAGGAAATGAGCAAAGCAATAAATGTTGCGTGTGATCAGCTGCAGCTCGTGGGTCATTTAGCAGCAACATCACTCTGCTCTGGACGCGGGTGGGAGCTTTTGCCTTGAGTCAATTTAGAGCTTCAATATCAATCAAACAACTGCATGTCACACGGACAGACTGATATTTCCAATATCATTAATTAAATCTAGCATGTGTTGAAGCTATTTTTAATAAAACAGGCATCAGAAGCGTCAATAGTGGACTTACACATCCATTACTTGGACTCGTCAAGACATTAAAAGGCTAAATCTTCTCTTCTGCTACGTTTTATTTGCAGTCTCAGAAGGATCCGATGCTGGTGGAGAAGATCATGAACGACCTGGACTCTA
Organism: Sciaenops ocellatus; assembly: GCA_033000465.1. Lineage (NCBI taxonomy): Eukaryota > Metazoa > Chordata > Actinopteri > Sciaenidae > Sciaenops > Sciaenops ocellatus. Next base: position 23,164,267 of record CP136874.1, on the reverse strand, counting down.
ACAAAGACAACGAGGTGGACTTCAATGAGTTTGTTGTGTTGGTGGCCGCTCTGACCGTTGCCTGCAATGACTTCTTCCAAGAGCAGAAGAAGAAAAACAAGTAGATGTCCGTAGAGAAGTGACTGTGAACCAACTGTAAATCTTCAAATCTTGTAAAACTTTATAGGATTGTGAATGTAGAGATAACTAAAGAAGATGTTCATCCTGGAGCTGTTAAACACTGACTTTGTGATCTTTGTATTAGACTAGAAAATCCAAACTGCGCTTTTCTGAAACTTTTATCGTGTTTTAATGCATTACAGTAAAAACTCCTCTCTCCAAGTTGTGATGATGACAGCACAATGTGGTCATTACCAATGATTAATTCAGTTCATTAACCTTTAAACAGACGCCTTTGTCCTTTAAGAACTTGTCTTTAAATCTTTTGTTGTCATTCTGTTTGTTTCTGTCCCAGCTGAGATCGTCCCTGCTCTATTATAAATGTCAAAAGTTTAATAATTTCATATTTGTCTTTGGAGACATTGTCGCAGCCTGATGGTGCATTTAGTAAAAAACGATGTTTGTCCCTTGTCAAGTCTTGCTGTCAGTCCGTGCCCCCAAAGGAAGAACACTTTTCCCCTCGTGTTGGCACAAAGCTGGAGTCATGGAAAAAAATGCAATGAATAAGCCAACTGTTCATGTTGTGTCACAGCGATAAGGGTGTTACTGTACACTGTCCTTAATGTGTTTAAATGTGTTGTGTGCTGCATGAGAAAATCTTATCATGTTAGAATTGTAGAATCAAATTATGACCAATCTGTTTTTGAATATTTGAGCTGATGTGACAAAATAAATCACAATTACTGGGTGGAAATTATGTAAAAACTAAATGAAGCTGCAGTGAATAAACAACACTTTGTCCTCTGGAAACTGGAACACATGGCCTTGTCTTTTGTTATTATTATTTATTATTATTATCGCATCTTCACTCCTAACTCATCGAATAGTGCTGCTTGGTCTGTACATAGACTTTGCTGTATGACGCTGTAGGTACCTCACTATGGATGCATGCGTGGGTGCATGTGCAGTGGTGGAAGAAGTATTCAGATATTTTACTTAAGTACCAATACAACACTGTAAAAATGTATAAGTAAAAGTCCTGCAATCAAAATCCTACTGTAGTAAAAGTAAGGTATCAAAAAACAAAGTACTCAATCTAAAGAAACAGATATACAAGTATACTCTACATATCTGTGCAATGACTCATCGATTAGTCAACTTATTGCCAACTGTTTTGTTAACTGATTAGTCGTTTCGAGTCATTTGTTTAAGAAAAAGTCCTAATTCTCTGATTTCAGCTTCTCAAATGTGAATATTTTCTGGTTTCTTTTGTCTTCTATGAGCGTAAACTGAATATCTTTGGGTTGTGGACAAAATGAGACATTTGAGGACGTCAGCTTAGACTTTGGAAAACAGTGATCACCATTTTTCACCATTTTCTGATGTTTTATGGACCAAATAACTAATCGATTCATCAAGAAATCAGTAGGTTAATAGATAATTGTCACATTATTGTTGCAGTAATACTATTTTTACTCTTGTAGCTGCTCAGGTGGAGCTATAGTTTAGCTCAGTGGTTCCCAACCTTGGGGTCCTTCAAAGGCTCAGATAAAAGAAGACAAATCTGGGAGGTGATCATAGTTTTTGGACCTTTCTCTAAACTTTTTATGTAAAATACTGGATAATTTGTGCCTCAAACAGTTCTTTGAAACATGTGAGAAGTTTAGAGGGGAAATTTTTCTTTGGTGGAAGTGCTAACAACTTCACTACAAGGGGTCACAAGCCAAAAAACAAGAAATTGTAGCTTAAGTTTAGGTTCATCGAATGCTTTTGATGGAATAATGTAACAGACAGATTGTGCAAAATACAATATACAGTAGATATAAAGTACTCAGTTACTTTCCACCAGCGTGCATGTGTGAGTGTGTACGAGGGCAAGTGTTCTCTCACTGAGCTTTCACTTACTGGACATCTCACAAGGCGAGTGGAGGCTGTGCTTTTGGGAAATGACTGTGTACCCTGCATGCCTCGATGACGCATGGCGATCCCAAAACGCACGGACGGACCACCTGGGTCCAGCGGCATCAGCCAATCACACGGACACGTCTTCCCCTCGAGCAGAAATGCTGATATTCTCACCTTGGGGGAGGACAAAAAGTGTAAAACTCAAGCTGCATTTTCTAAGGGTTTTCCTTTTCCCGAAATACCCGAGCAGACAGTTCATGTGCGATGACATTCTCAGCTGTGACGTGGAGGAAAATTACTGAAACAAAATACAGTGGCAAAGTGTGATGCTTTTATGCGCGCAGATGGTGCTCGCACAAACCCTCACCGTTACAATGCAATTTGCCTGTGATTGGCTGTAATCGAGCAGGATAATCAGCCCCGTCTCCTGTGGGAGGACGCCAATGCAGTAATTATGTTTTTTTTGTTCAATTTATAAAAGGTTGCAATCAATCATGAGTGTCATTTGATCATCTTTACATGTGGATATTTATATTCCCACCCCCCCCCAACCCCACTTCAACACACTCTCTTCAAAACGTTCATGTAATTGTCTCTATAAACGTCATGCTCAGGAGGAAGTGGCTCCCAGCAGATGAGATTTGTAAAGTTTGAGTCATCATTGATTGTTTCCTGTATGCGAACGATCATGGAGTCCTGTTAGTGTTGGAGAAAATGACTGGCAATTAAGAAATTAACACGGAAATGGGAGCAATCAGTTTTATGGTGATATCAGAAATAATTGGTTGTTTTGTATAAAAGTCAAAAGTCCTTTGTGACACACAAGGACACCAGAAACTCTGACTGCCAGAGAGAAAAGATGAGGTTCGTGTGTTTTTGAATGAAGACTCGATGGCCGAGAGGGATGACGGAAATCTGGGAGAGCAAAACAAGCTGAAAAAGACAGATAAAGGTCAAAGAAATGATTATGAATTTGTGCCTAAAATATGCCAGAAAACACAAAATGCATTGCCTGAAAGAACACGTGTCGCTGTTGATAAAAACATGAAGCGAACTGGAGAGAAATGTTGGAGTATCAAAGGAGGGACAGAGCAAAGAAAACAACCTCTGGAGATTTTTTCTAATGAAATTAACAAACATACAAGTAGCATGTATGTTCTGTTAGCATGTTTTATTTTCAGGCATGTGGCACTTTCTCCTCAATTCAAGTGACACACATCCAAATGTATCCACTACCTGCGACGAATGTCTTTAAAATACGCCTCGAGCCCTTCTCATCTCCCACATGCTGTCCGCTCTCCTGTTTCGTCACTTTGTGCGTCACCGTTTGTGTCATAACCCATCGTTAGGAGTGACCTGTGTGTGTGTGTGTGTGTGTGTGTGTGTGTGTGTGTGTGTGTTTCAGCATTTCTTAGCTTACAGCCTCAGCTGATGATGAGGACAGTGAATGAAAATCGAATGGATCTTGTGGAATAAAGCGTTTAAGAGTGAGGAGTTAGTGCAAGAGTTACAAGGAAGGCTCAGTATTTATAGTTTGTGTGCATCTGTCCGCACTCTTAGTGTGGTTAATGTGTCTGATTTGGCCCACATGCTGCAGATTTTATTGCTATTTCACTGAAATAATACACATGGCCAAGATAAATCAGACATATTGCATGAAAAAATAAATATCATACAAGAAAAATGAAGAAGAATGGAGCTGAAAATAAGGCAGATATGAAACATTCAGAAAATATATTTTTAACTTTTATTCCAAATGCAAACAGAAACAGGACGAGTATAATAAAAGGAGACTTTACTGAATTGTACAGCACCTCTGAGAGGAATAGTGTCGGTCTTCTTTGGTCGAGCAGGGCACTGGACGTCTTAACATAGCTGTGGACGAAGGCAGAGGTGAGGGATTGGTACACAGTTGTTAGCCAGGCCGGGCTAATAGCATCCAGGACCTCACTGATGAATCTCACGGGGATAATTATAGAGATGTTTAGAGGATACTTGCATGGAGACACAGAATTGGCAAGATTTGAACACATTTGTTAAGATACCAAGAGAACTTTATATACTTTCACAAAGTGCACTTGCATGAGTTATTGTGTACCTGTTTTTGAGTACTGAAAACATAAAGACTTGACTTGACTACACATAAGTGCTACTTTGACTCACCATTAAGTTATAATGAAGTTTATCTAAGTACTTTGTATTATTTTACCGTGTACTTTGTGTCTACTTCAGTTATGTTGTCTAAAATCTATTGTACAGCTGCTAAAATACATTTGATTTATTAGAAATACTTAGTTAAATATACTCTAAATGTCAAAATATTTTACCTGGATTACTATATTCTTAAGGAAATGAATGGTATATTTACAATATGACTATATTGATTTAAAAATATCTTTTAAATACAATTGATCATGACTTTACTCGAGTGTAGTCAAGTATATTTTAAGTTGAATACTTTAATTTCATGAACACACGTTAAATACAAAATCAGTAAGTCAAAATGGCACAGAAATTAGATTAAAAAACAAAATATACAGTATTTTCAACATAATATTTCAACATACATCCTCTCCAGTAAAGTCCACTTACTCCAAGATAATACAAGACACAGTGCAGAGTTAGGCTGCAGGGCGTCCTCACAGTTCGATGTTGAATAGTGTGGAAGGCGTTAACAAAAGCTTTGACAGCCTCATCAAATATCATCGTAGGTCTTCAGTGCTGCTTATTAACAGATGGAGGATGATCCTATTATGAAGCACAGCACGTGAGGAGACAGATTTTCCACAGCAGCTTGCTTTAGCCTGGAAAATGGTGTGGTCATCCCGCGGGGGATGACGACAACGCACCGGTGAAAAATGCCGTCCTGCAGCCCCTGTTGGGCAACGTACAGCCCAATCTGTCTCCTGCACTGGAAAAAAAAATATTATCATCGAGGTGGGATGTGTGCATCATTTATAATGTCTCCTGTGATTTATAACATACTCATATGTATGATGGTCGCAGCCTCTTTGCTGCTGCACATGAAGAGAAATTAGGAGATAAAATCAAATCTTATAGTTTGATCATCTGACCTTGATATGCTCTTTATTTTATAGATAACAGGTTAGTAAAATCTAACATGTTATGATGTTTTTCCAGCGTTTTCACTGAGAAATGAATAGCTGCATCAGTGCAAACCCAATCCAAGATTACAATTCAGTTCAATGTGAGACAATATGGGAGTCCAGAGACCCAGAAAACATGTTTTAAAGGTGCAAGATGTACAAAACTTTGATGAAAACATTCAAAAATCAATAGAATGTTTTGAAAGTCGCGATGTTATGACGTTAAGACGTCTTTGTATTGTGTTGCAGACATATCTACTGAAGTTAGCATGCCATAATGTGTCACTGTAGCATCCGGTCTGCCCTCAGATCAACACCACTGTGGTAGTTTTCTTGCCGGGTTTATCTCCTGGCACCCAGGGGGGGCTGACCCCTTCATAACCCCTGCTCAGGACTCCGAAGGCGGTTTACCCCCTCGTGCTCCTCTCCCAGCTTCACACCTCTCCAGTTCCTGCATGAACTCGCCTCGGCCTCCTTCTGTCTCCGAGGTGAGCTCGGTTTAAATTGCCCATCTACTCTCAATCTGGCCAGTCCGGCACTACTTCCTGCCAGCATTTCACTAGGTCGCCCATTACCAGTACGTGAAAACCTCCAGCAGTCCAAAGTTTCAGTGCTAGCAGAGCTAATAGGCTCACTAAGCAGCTACAGTTATTCTAGTGATATGTTGCACCCTCTTGGTTTGAAATATTTGTACTACTATTCGAGATGTGGCCAGTTCTTACATATTGCAACTTTAAAGGTCCAGTTTATAGGACTGAAGTACATCTGAGTACATCACCAAAGTCATTAAGATTCACCCTCTGGGAACCACGAATGCACAAAATTACATGGCAATCCATGCAGATGTTGTTAAGACATTTCACTAAAAGGCACAAAATGTCAACCTCATGGACCAACAGTGCCGTCATGACCCAAGAAATTCATCTGGAATAAAAATCAATCAACCAGTTTTCAGTTCAAGTAATACACAAGTAATCAAGTCATTTGCAATGAAAAATATTTGACCTAAAAAAGACATATTAAGAATTTCTTTTCTAAAACATACACAGATTTTGAAAGCAAAAAGTATTATCTCTACGAATTGTTTCATACATATGAGGGCGTGATGTTTTGAAAGGCAAAGCACTCAAAATATTGAGTGTCTGTATCCACTTGAAGCCCCTGCTGAGTAATTGACAAAGTATTGATAATTTAGCCTCTCAGAAATGCCAGATTCAAATGTCACGCTTGATTTTCTCAATCTGCAGAGTTACAGAGAAGTTCAATCAAACCGTCAATCATAAAAAACAAACGAACTGAACAACACTTCAGCTGTCTCGTGGCATAAAAGAACACGAGTGACTGCTGCACAGCGAGATGCCGGATAATTTATAGAAGACTGATGCCATAATAGTCCATAGAAAAAAACTTATGGACCATGTGGTCTTGTTATTCATTTCGTGGAGTGAATGCTTCATCAGGCTTGTTCATTAATTTCGTCACTGAGCACAGAGGGGACACACAAGAAGCTGCCTGAGATAGTACGTAGATTTTCAAGCATATGAGCATATAATAGAAATATAATGTACATTTATGAAATTAAAAAAATAAAAACAACAATAAAGTGATCGTACTAACAGGTGTTATATTCAGAACATGTTACACTGGCATCCAGAATCACATTCATGAGCCACTCTGTTGCAGTGGGTTCCTTGAACCTTAAAGGACTTGTGTAGGATTTAGTGGCATATAGCTGACTGCAACCCCCTCGTCTCACTCTGAAGGAGAAACTAAGGTGGCAACAAAATACACACGGTTATCTAGAGCTAGTGTTAAGTTTGTCTGTCCTGGGCTACCGTAGAAACATGGTGGATTAATATATCCAACTCCGTGAAAGAGGACCATGGTTTTAATTGTTTCTTGGGATTTGATGACAGTAGGAAAAATGCTTGTCCACAATGGTGTATGGTCCTTTTAGACAGATGCACAGCTGCTTTAAGTCCACTACTCTCTTTTAGATTAGTGAAAGACCACTAGAGGTGCTTATCACTACAATATGCCCACACACACACACACACACACACTGATTTCTGACGTGAGTCATGATCACACACTCGTTCATCACCAGCTGTGGCTGCAGGTGTGTGTGTCATTGATAATACACCTGCAGGCCTTTAATCACTGGCCGCCCCATTGGTTTGTACCATTCAAGCCATTATTTTCAGAGATATGGCCTGCTGCTCTTTCTGTGGTGACAGGGAGGCGGTCATATACCAGAGACCGCTCATCAAAGACCCTCACGTCATGCCACATCTGAAGGGATAATGAAATGATGAATGCTCACCACACAACCTGAAAGGTCTCATGGTGTTTATCAAGTTAGGGCTAAGCAGAGTTCTGAACTATCTATTAGAAACAATACAAAACAAATAATTATTAAATTAAATATTAAATATAATAGTGGATGGATGTTTATTTGTATATCATTGCAAGATAATGTATGTTATTTTAGAGGCTGCTGAGCCTGGTTACCTTGCTCCAGTTCTGGCACGACACCGGTGCCACAGCACTAGCATTCCCGTCCTAGCTGAGGCTAATTGAATTTTCAGGAAAGGCACAAGAGGAGTCCCCGATGTCAGTAGGATTCATCTCCGAATATGCCTTCAAAGTTTGTGCGAGTGTTATCCCGCTACTTTACCACACTATACAGAAACAGTGCTGTCTGGAAAGGTGGAGCAATAAACACCTCCCATATGTGTCCCTCCACTGAAACTAATGAATTGAAAGTAATTTAATGGAGCAGTGCACAGAACAGACAGGAACGGCTGCAGGAATTTCCTTTTGAACACAAACGAGCAGGAAGAGTGATGAATATCCTGCATATACATAGAAATGTATGGATAAAAGTATGTATCTGATAAATAGAGCAGGCCACAAAAATATATGTTAATGTAGCATAAAGGTAACTTTCATTCAGCAGAAGTTTGTTGTGTTTGAATGAACTCAATTATCAGAACATGAAGCTTTTTGAAGAGTGCAGAATGAGAGTTTTGGACTTTTTAAACTTTGCATTTAATTATAAATTATGTTTATTCTTCACATTCAGATCAACTGTGTCCCAATATTTTAGGACAAACACGCTGTTTCAGTATAAGTGCTGCAGTGCACAGCTTTGTTTCTCACTGTTACAACACATTTGAAATCAGAGCCAAACCACAGCTGAGTGCTTTGTCATGCGGTATAGTTTTATTACAAAAAGGTTTTATACAAATTGAACTGCATAATGGCAATGAACACTTGTATTTATTATAATGAACACTTTTGATATTGCCATCTACGTGGTCTGTGACGGGAAATGACTCGGCGCGTCATGTATCGTTCGGCAAAAAATAAACAGAAGGTAACATTCACTTTAGCACCATTCCTTTTCAAGAATGTTGGCCATGAACCCATATAGAACTTAATAACAATATCATAAGTCTCTCGTCTTAATAAATATTGTACACAAAGCAAAAATAAAAACAATAAAAGTTCCACCGAACACAAAATGACACTAAACTTTATTCAGCAACCAGAAAGAGTGAAAAAAAAAGATAATAAAAATAAAAATAAATTGAAAGTCCAATAAATTTTGGAGCCTGTTGGTGCAATCTAATATAATATCACTGAATTATCTAATTTTTCATACACTTTTATGTTTATGCCTTTGGATTTAAGACATTTCATCTAATGAGAGGGACCGACTGGACCGGCTGGATCTCTTGTTTTTAGTAAAATAATTTAAAAAATGTTTGCAGTCAAATGATACATTTGTCACTTTATGATCCTGTCGGGATCAATTATTGAAACAGAAATCTTCCACGTTGTTGAGTTTGATCGTCTGCAGTTCCTGGCTGTCCAGTAGCCTGTAGCTGAAAGACACTCGGCTGACAAACTTCCCGCTGGACACCATCCGCACCACCGTGTTGTCACAGCCGATTTTCATGTGTGCTGCGGGGACAAAGGAGGGAAATCTTAAGTCTCAGTTCAACCAGAAGTCGGTTTGATGATGTGGAAGGAAGGAGGTCGTCATCGTGTGTACTCACTGGGTCCAATAAAAGAGATGCAGAGGTCCGTGATGGGCAGCAGCTTCGATGTGTCGATGCCATTTCCTCCCAGCAGCTGCACGTAATCTCCCGATTCTCCGCAACCAGGCATGGACCTCTGCGGAAATCAACACATGGCTTTATGACAAGTGGCAAATATGATCCATCAGCAAGATTCAGTGGAGCGACAGTCAGTTTATCACAGTGCACTGACTTCCTAGTATCTGTAATAACACTGGTGAGTGAAATATAAGTAGAAGGGCACTCAGAGAGCTCAGACCTCTGCTAAGGCCAGTCTATGATATGCAAATCTGCAAGCACAACCACTATATAGATGTGTCTTACAGTGTTAACAAAAGTGAAAAATAATTGTGAATCTGCTCTGTGAATTGAATCTGTTTACAATTTAATAGCTTCTTGGCTCTTGCTACAATAATGAAAATATAACAGACCTAAGAAGGGATAATTCTTATTGCTTTACCATGCCGTCACATCTACTGTGAGCAGCAAAGTTTGGCGTTCAGATGTAGGAATACGGGAATTCTATGGTCTACAATGTAGCTTCAAGGCAAAGGTCTGTCTGACAGTAAAGGGGTAAAACAAGCTCACGGTAACGTACACTGAAATGGATCTTGATCTTTTCAGGTGGGCCTTTTTCATGTGGTGAAAATATGCAAATGCTTTGCTCAACTTCTGTGCCGGGACTTCTGTCTCCTCCAAAGCGAGAGTGCACTGACCACTATCTGTCCCTTTAGAATGACCCATCTTTACACTTTCTTGACAAGCCACCTTGTAACCTTATTTGAACACTGCCCGTGCTCAGAGGAGCAAGATTCAAAAAGCCTGTGCCTCAAGTTGGAATATTGTAAACAGTGTTGGGGGGGAGCAGGAGGGTTGAGTGTACAAAGCATGTGAATTTGAAATGCATGTCCTCTCCTCCTTTAAAATGTATCTCTTTCAAATTGAATTAACTGATTTTTTTTGGCCACTTGAGGGCAGCAGAAACGAGCTGTCAACATGACACTGACATACTTGTTAGCAAACAGTTGCCTAGTTACACGTCCTGCAGATGCAAAGCAACGTCATCATTCGTTTGGCATTTGTGTTTAGAGCTCGACATGTAGTGTACAGTTGGAATGCGTGCAGGGCCTTTTAACCACGAAACAGCTTCCGGCTGAAACAACGCTGATGAGAGCACTGAGAGTGAACCAAAGCAGTAAACGTGTGGGCTGCAAGACTGAAAGAAGGAACTGAAAGACACTAAAATGTTCCGTAGAGCTGCAGGGAACTACAAAGTTTGGTGATTATTCCCGTCTGTACTATGAGCCACCACTTTTGATCCATTGTTAATATAAAATATTTTTATTTTAGACCTGTTCTGGGGACTTGTTGCTGTTTACTTGTGTACTTCTAACACATCAATAGAAAGTCTTAATATCAGCGAGCAGGCATTAGCTGAAGGTACATCATATAATTATGACAGTATCCTTTCAAACAATAAACCTTAAGGGAAATCATGTGCAGTTAAAGTTGCATGAAAATCGTACTCAGTGTTTTAAAGGGTCAGCTAACAGTGCAAAAATTACTTTTTTTTTAATCAAATGTGGGTAATAGTGTGTGATTTAAGCACCGTTTGTGGAAAGACATGCTGCTGTTGTGTTATTTTTGGCTTCTTTGAGCACTCAATAAATTTCAATGCATCCCCATTGTACTAGATAGAGACAAAACCTATGCAGAAAAAATGCGGTGAGGACAAGAATCAAGAGCCCTGAGGCAGTGATTAAGTGTTTTATGCATTTGTTCACCTTGGGAAAGTTGTTGAAGTGTCCCAGGCTGAACTCGGAGATGTCGATCTCCACTGGATATATGATGGAGAAGCTGCAGTTCCTGGGCTGCTGCGGGATCACCATTGTGTAACTGCCCTCTGGTGACTGAGAGATGACATTACAGGCTGCAAAGGAGACAAGATATGGTGAAAGGAGGGACGTTACATGGATGGATTCAAAACAGCAATGGCAAAACATAAAGGTGCTTTAATAAATGAGCAAACATACATACAAAGTTTTGATTTTATTTCTGATTATTTGAGTTTGTTGGTGAAACTTGGTGTGCATGCATTGCTGCAAAGCTTTTAAGAGGACTGAAACAATTCGATAGAATTCAAGTCTAATATCATGAAAGCAAATAAAGTGGAGATCTTGTGTACTATAGGGACATTTATAGGGTTCAGTCAGAGGATTTCATCCCTTTTTTATCTTGTCTTTACATGTTACAGTACGACAGCATTTGCAATGTGATCCTGGTCCTGATCCAGAAACATAGTGGTGGCAAACTGTCCCCCTGTTGGTGCAATTGATGACTAAAGCACCCTGCCAGGCTTGTATCATCACCACAGACTCACACATGAATCACTGCACAAATGCTCTGAAAGAAGCCACGTTAGTTAGAGTGGCTGTGTCTTACTCACGGAAAGGGTTGATGTGTTTCCTGACCGTCAGGGTGAAGCTGCTGCCGGCGTTGTGGATTCGGAAGAAGATCATGGCCACGTTCTGAGAGGAGCGCACGCTTCTCCTCAGTGATCCCGAGTCACAGTAATCCACGTAGCGCTCGTACAGAGGCAGTGGGTGATCCTGGGAGCTGGGGAACTTCTCACCTTTCATCACCCAGCCGTCAAACACCTTTACGGGGACACATTAAGAGGGAGAGAAGCTGTAAGCAAAGATGATTTCTGCAGGCGCTTAAATACTTTAAATGAGTGAGTGCTTTTTGGGTGATCTTGGTACTAAAGGTCTCGACCATCATGGAAAGTTTTAGGCCAACTAAAGTAAGCAGGTTATGTGCTATTGCCTTATGTTAAAGAAGCTTTTTTTCTAATGACTGACCCCAGTTTGGCATGCCTGCAGTGTACTACAACAACAAATGATTGCTAAATACATGCTGAATTACACAATAGACCTAAGAGTTAAAGGAACCTCTAGGAACTAAAAGGAATTTCACAACTGATGGAGTTTTTTTAAGAGGATAAAAATGGTTATTTGTGTGAAAAAGTTGTTAGTTTACCGTGATGAAGTCCCCTCCCCTGCAGTCGATGTCAACATTGTCATAATCCACAGTGATCACCTCGTTGGGCTCTGCCATGAAGAAGGCAGCACAGCTGAGTTGAGGACGCTCGGCCGTGAAGGTGAACTGACCCTCCACTGCCACCATGTCCAGACAACCTGAGAGAGACGGTCACACACGCAGTACATGCATTTGTACAGTTACAATACACGTGCACATTCAACAAACCACCAGAAACAGGTCAGATAGATATAAAACAGCATGCGTATGATGGTTTTCTTTAATTTTCTTTATTTATTCTGTAATTATCATTCATTTATTGTATCCACTGCTTTGTTTCTCTGATATTTATTTAAATTTTATAATTTATGACAATAAAACAAACTGAAAAACTGAAAAAAAGAGAGAAGTCTTAGAAACATCTTATATGTCCTGTTTAAAATTGGCAGTTTATAATGTTGTAGTAAAGAAAATGTATGTGAGAGATAAATAAAAGCACATTTGTCTTTTTAACTCGCTCTCACACACATAAAAGATGTTAATCGTGGCTTTAAATACAGATTTTATATGACTTACGTAAAGGTCGACGATACATTAACTCCTCAGGTATTTCTCTCTTGAGCTCCGAGTTTAAAAATGAATATAATTCATCTTTGGAGATCTCGTTGTTCTGCAGAAGAAGAAGGAAAAACATTTAAAAGTTTAACAGGAACTTAGATGTGAATCTTTACAACTAAAGTTGAAGTATCTCCTGAGTCTCACCTCAATATATCTGGAGTCTCCCTTGAGGACAGACAGGCACAACACCAGAAAGAAGAGCTGCTCTCGGAAAGTGCGCTCCATAATGCGCATCTCTGTCTGCAAAGGCGCACCTGAGCGGAGAAAAAGTCTGAGCTGCTCTGCGACCAAGCGGCTGCTTTTTATAGGACCAAGTTCTGCAAGGACCAACTGACATGGTCGCTGTCACCCACCGTGGACCCCCTCCTCCTCCTCCTCCTCCTCCACCTCCTCCCCTACCTTGCCCAACCAATTGCGTGGGTTGTGACGATGGACAAGCAAGTTGACGGAGTGAGAGAGAGAGAGAGAGAGAGAGAGAGAGACGGGCAGCTGATGCCAAAAGATGCTCAAACAACATAAATCAGACTTCAGATTATCTCAGGTAGCTGCAGTGCTGATCATTAAACAACTGATCCATGATGGAAACGTATTTGAATGTCACTACACACTTTTTACAGCTAAAACACATTATTGATTGGATCCGGTGCACACTTTAGATGTTCATGGCTCTAACCACATACATGTCATCAAATATCAAATTAAAGCTAAAACAACCATTTACTGTAGCTTCATGTGGCTAATTAATGATTTTATGTAAATTTATACATTTCCATGACAAGTGGGCAAACTCCATCTGTTGATGAAGGTCATGTGATACGGTCAAAAACTCCAGAGCAGCTTGCTCCAAGATCAATAATTAACTTTCAAGAATAATAGAATAAATTAGGGAAATGTGTAATATGAAATATCATGCGATTAATCACATGATATGACATAAAAGACATAAAATCCTAATTTGTGCCTTTCATAGGAGAAATTGTGGATTTTTAATGATTTAATTATCATTGAAATTAAGTTTACATCATGAGGCCATGAGCACAAGTCTGATAAGAAATACAGTATTTTTACGACTCTGTCATCATTTTCTATTCATAGAATAAGCATGGCAAACCTGGTTAAAGGTCATGTCAAAGGTCAAGGTGGAATTTGTCATAATTCCCTCCATATATACTGTATGTATATACACCATACTCAATATACAGAGGAATGAAATTGCAGTGCGTCAGGGCTGCGGTGTGCACACCGGAGGAGAAACAGTTGCACAAGACAGCATCCTAAATCCTGAACGTAAGATTTAATTTGTGCAGATCAGAGGTTATATATGATGAACCGAGCTATACAAAAATGTGTACATGATGTCGATGGATGTGACAGTTTACGCACAGCATACATAGATTGTGTATGAGTGACGATATTTACATGTTTAAAGTACAAAAACTGAATTTATACAGTGAGAATAAATCATTTATATTTATAGTAAATGTTTGAGTTATTAAAAAGGCAACAAAATAGTCCCATAGATGCTGCTGTTGCTAGGCAGTTTCACTCATCATATACTAGGACCCATTCCCTGTCAGATTGTCAATGTATACCTGACCTCTGTTATCTTGGAACCTGTACCTGTATGCCTACAGTAAACCAGTGAACCCTCAGTTAATTCTGTCCAGGCTTGTTAAACATGCCAGTAAGCTTTTGTATTTTTATTTTAAATTGTTTTTATTTTAATGAATCACTAAACCCTTCCTGTGTCTGCATTCGTTGGCTTGAGCTCACCTGGGCGACACATAAAACTCTTTGCTTATTAAATATCATTCTGTGAAACTGATTTTCCTTCTTGGCTGCTCAAATCCTACTCCAACTCTCCATTTCTGAAATTTCACTGAACTGAAACAGCTAAAAATAAAAGTTAAAAGTCTAATTAATAATAATTCATTTTGGTAAAGATAAAATCAGTATCAGTGATTTGTGCAAAAGAGGATGAGTGAATGGAGGATGGAGGATGTTGTATGTGTTTGGGTTTCTCATCTGTAAAATTGACTGCGACGTCTAACTCATGTAACAACCTGCTGTGATTTATGCAGCGATCACTTCACACCCGTATTCACTACGCTGCCTTCACACCTGCCCTGCGTGACGTGGTCCTAACAAACCCCGGAGCCTCCTGTGAAAACCTGCGTGAACGATGAACAAACAGATTCTGAAAGATGCTTTTGTGTCCAGGAGAGGTTGACGTGAAATCTCATCATGCAAAATGGATGCGGCGACCGTGTATCTGCAGCATCTGCAAAGCACAATTTGCATATTTATGTGCACGAAAGCAAAATGAACAGTCAATTAAAATTAAAAAATGAAACGACCTTCCAATGAATGACTTGATTCTTGAAGAGTTTGCACATTTGCAGACTTTATAGACAGTCAAGGACACAGAGTGCTCGTCTTCCACCTGTCTGAGCTCAGTCCCTGAGGTCTGCAGGTGCCTCGGGCTGTTGAAAAGGTCAGTCCATTCAAATGCAGAAAAACATGTTTGTGCCTCCGAGATATGCAGTGTACGTGGATACACTTGTATCGAAAACTCTCAGCTATCTTTTAAGAATTTCACTGCATTAATATTCTCACACCTGGAAGGCAAGTGAACTTTCAGATACAAGTTACTTTGAGTTTTCAACGAATGTTGCCGTTGATGTAAATTCCCTGATATGAACAAAATTTCTAGGCAGAGGTGATCTGCAACAATAGCTCAAACGGCACACACTTTCTTCTCAGAAGGAGTCACTGTCTGTACATCAGAAAAGTGACACAAGTTGTGTGAAGTGAGCGTGAGAGACGAGCTGTGGAGGGAGGAGGTTTCAGACAAGCACTTCATTTGAAGTATGCTGACCCCTTCAGCCACAGACGCACAAATTAAAAAGTGACCAATGAAATCACAGCGTGGAAGCACTGAACGCTGCAGGAGGTTTCCAAGGACATTTTGGTGTGTTTTGACATGGGGGGATGGGGGATTAAGTCAGGGGGCCATTGAGCGTGATGTCAAGCTGGAAGTAAGCTACAAATTTTGCAAATCTACATATGTGTTTGACACCCGAAACATAAATTCTCATTTGAGTATTCCTTTAAATTTTTCGCCAAAGCCTTTTTTTATGACCAAGAACTCCAGGGGAAACCAATAAAACCGTAATTTTTTGCAAAAGACTGATATTTATGATATTATCTTCTCCAGTTAGAGTTTTCAAACTTTTCTGGTTCACCCAATGTTGGCAGAATAAAAGTTTAATCTCAGATATTCATACTGTCTAACACAGCATATTTAGACCTTCCCTTGTTGGATATACTCCCTTGTGTTATTAGGTTTCAATGTTTCTAATCTTTAAAAAAACAAAACTTTTCACAGGATACATTTAGTAACTAAAGGCAATAACTTGCATACTGTACCCTCTCACAGAGACAGACTTAATAACAATAATAATATAAACTTTATTTATAAAGAACCTTTCAAAACACAATTCCAAAAACAACTAAAGCTGGGTTTTTAAATGTGATTTAAAAGACGAGACAGAGTTTGCAACCCTCAACTCCTCAGGCAGGTCATTACTAAAGGCTTTTTCAGCTTTGTGCATAAACCTGGACCTAGAATGACGCAACCAAGGACCTTAGGGAGAGACTGAAAGATCTGCTAAACAACTTGGGCCTCTCAAAGCTTTGCAAGTAATCAATAAAATCTTAAAATCAATTTGAAAAGCAACAGGTAGCCGGTGAAATGAAGCCAGGATCGGCGTGATGTGATCAGGTTTCTTAGTCTTGAGTCCAAATCCTGGCAGGAGACCGTCTGGATGAACTGAAGAAGGAAGAGGAATTTTCTTATCCCAGAGAAAAAGGAACAATAATCCAATCGACGAGTTATGAAGGCACAAATAACAATTTAGCTGTGCTCCACTTTATGTGGTGAAAATATATTCTTTATGAGACACTAAAATGCAACAAAATCACTTACATTTCATTCATTTTATCAGTTATGGATGCATATGCATGAAATAACAGCACAGGATGTAGAAACCTCTCTCTAGGTTAGTAGAAGTAAACATAATAATCACTCTGTAGATGCTTCAATAGTTTGTGCACATGCAGTTTGTTTTTTTCTATTAATGGTATGTCACAAGGCCAAAGTGTTTTCCATCACAGCCAATACACAGCACTTTTATGGTACGAGTTTTACATTACATTCAAACACAAACAACACACATGTTTTGAATCGCAAACACACTTTTCATTACAGTCACTAATTTGAGCTATTTTGACATTTGCATACAGGCTCCTCCATTTGGACGCTCATTAAAAATCATTTTCTGCCTCTTTGAAGCAATGCTCATGGGGGAGTTTTATTTGGCTTCTGAGTGACTCTGCAGAGATGCCGGGCCATTTGAGGGATTCTGTAGTGTTTCATTTAGCCCTGAGTGGTTGAATAGCAGAAACCATTAAGTGACTGGTGATGAAGCTTCATTAGGCTCCATCGAATCAGATGCTTACCATTGTGTCCTCTCTGGAAGTTATGTACATTATCTCTTAGTGGAGCGGACTCTGTGAATTAAAGTGAATTAATGTCCACTTTAGCAAATGAGATTTCTCAAATATGCTTTCACCGTTGCAGGAGGAAGTATTCACATCTGCATGGGTTGCGGCAAAAAAAGTCTCTGCCACTTATGTTCGGCTGCACTCTCAATTAGACAGCTTCAGATTAGTGCAATCCCTTGCTTTTTCACTGTGTTTCTTTCAGTATCATTTCTCTATCATCAACACTGCACTTTCATATGACAATTTGAGCCAAATCATTTTAAAATAAGACCGGCTGTGTGTTCAGGCTGAACGAAGGGAGATCTAAGACACAGCGCATTGCAAAAGAGGCAAGCGGTTGTGAAGATGTCCAGAGTTGAAACCGTTTTAACGAAAAATGTGCACATTTAACTTAATTTTCTGACCTTATACTTCATAAACATGCAAACACAAGCGGGAAATTGAGAGAAACTGGAATAAAATCATATAAATAACTGCCTATTTCAAAGCTGTTGGGTTCTGAGTGGGTTGGTTGCTAGCTAGCTTACAGTCTGTACAGTTGGTATGTTGGCTGTTTGGGGCGGTCAAACTCGTGTGAATAAATGTGCTACATAAATTCACTTGCACACCTTGAAGCAACAGCTTTTCTAAATAACAGATTTTAAAATCATTTTGATGTTACACTGACTTATAGCTGCCGTTAGCTTTTGTTAGCTGGGCTGCCCGGACTGTGAGCTCAGAATACCGGGTTAGTGTTTGGACCACAGGTGGTGTTGTCACCACAGACACAACCCACAGGTAATTTATATTAGTGCTAAGTAAAATAAGCTGGCTGCTATGTCTTGTATTGTTGCAACTGTTTGATGTTTGGCTGTTAGCAAAGTTGATTCGTAAGCTACACTGGAAACTCTCGACCTGTTGGCATTACATCTAACCCTTACCTCTTTTAATAAAAGGTCAGACAGAAAGCCTGGAGCTTTGTGCTACTGACATTTCACCAGTGTTTTCCGTTGTCCTCCATCTGACATTTGTTGAGACTAAAACCTGAGAAATTTATCTGAAAACCAGCGAATATATTGCACATTTCATGACGACGCTTTAATGTCAAACGTTTATTATAATTTTGAACGGATAAATGCAGATCACAGCACCACACACGCCAATAAAAATTCTGAACATGCCGCCTCGCAGGGTCGTGAGCCAAGCACTGTGACTGAGAGGCTGTGACTGGACTGTGAGGTTGCCTTGTATCTGCTCCCCCCCTGACACTGATAAACAGCCCTCACATTCAGCAGAAATGACACAGTAATGAAAACGTAAATCTTTTGTAAAGTTTCAAGTCTTCATGTGTTTCAGTAATAAGAAAATTGCGCGTCTTATCGCACGACGAACTGTCATACCTTATGAACAGTCGCCCATCGATACATTTTTGATGCTCAGACTAATATAAAAGGTGGCTGAGGTAAGGAGACAGCAGTCCAGGGTTGATCGTATCATTTGGAGTTTACTTGTAAGCTCCGACGCTATCGCTTTCCATCAGTGCTGACGTGTTTGACAGGCAGAGGACTGCGAGAGCAATCTTTGTCTTGACATGCAGCTGTTGAGGAAAGGTGGATAGTGGATGAGAAGAGGTTATTGGATTTTTGTTCAGGATGTGAAAAAAAACAAACTCATTTTAAACTCCAGGTTTCATTTCATACATCACATGTTGTATAATTTCAATAAAACACAAATGAATTTATGATACTTAGACGAATAGCTATGGGTCATCTGCATATAGAGAGGAAGTCTGAAATCTTTATGATGCACATTTGTTAATACAGAAAATCTTAATATAGAATATTTAAATTAACTAAATATTGACTGAAAGTTGCTAACAAACTTCTTTTCTGCAAGCCAAAGCAACGCTGCAGTCGATGATGTGAAGATTAAACTAAGAAGTGATGAATGTGATCAGGTTTCGTTTGCATTATTCACTCGGCTATCTGTTGAATTAATTAGTAGTTTTAAAAATTGCATTTGAAACTTTATTGACCTTGATGGTGTGAAAAATAATGAGATAGGCAGTGAAACAGTGAGGATAATGTTGACATTATTCCACGTTTTTTATGTCATAGAGTCTGTAGTTGATGTGATTAGTGAGTGATGAGATGGTTGCTGTGAGGATTGTAATAACTGTACTCACAAAGTCAATTTTATTGATTAAAGGACCAGAGTGTAGAATTTAGTGGCATCTAACGGTGAAGTTGCTGATTGCAATCCTCACTCTCTCTGTCCTGGCATGAAGGAGAAACTACGGTGACCACAAACCACATGAAACACGTAAAAAGGTCTTGTTTGGAGTCAGTTTGAAGTTTGTCCACTCTGGGTTGCCATAGAAACATGGCAGCTTAATATGGGCTCTGTGGCGTCTGTAGATAACAGTCTCACTCTGAGGTAACAAAAACAGAGTTCTGCACATTTTACTCCATTTTTTTCCACTATATTCTTTAAATAAAGCCCATTAAATCTGACACACTGGACACACTAAAATGTATTTATTATTTATATATTATGTTTGTAAGGAATGATTTACAATATTAAAATAGATGTGATGTGTTGTACCAGAGTTAGTTCAAAGTTCATTTTTATTTCCAGTCCCTTAAAACATAAAGACAGAACACCACTAAACACACACGAGAAATAATACAGAATTACACATAGCAGTACATGACACACACACACACACACACACACACACACACACCACCACCACATTAAACCCTGTGAGTTTTTACCAAATAAATATTACACAACTGTTTGGCGATAAGAATATGTCGAATTATTGAATTATTCTGCCGTTATTGGTCGAGTTGGTACATCTGTTGAAGAAAATCAAGCACGGTGAAAATGAGAAGACAACCTCATGACCTCAGACGCCATGTACATGTGCACACGCTGGTGTACGGACAAACACATGCACACACAAACGAGTGTGAAAACCTCCTTCATGCATCAAAGAGTAACATAAGCAGTCTGTACCTTCTATGTGTGTGTGTATGTGTGTGTGTAAGGCGGATTCAGTTTCAGCCGTGTATAATTCAGATTTAGGGAAACAAAGGCCTGCTTATGTCATAACAGGGTAAGCTACACATTCTTGCAAGTTGAGCAGAAAAAACTGAAATCCAGCCTGCTGGTAAACAGGATGAGAGCTCGCTCAGCATCTTTAGCCTTTATGTGTTTTCCAACAGCGGCTTTGACCTATTTTACACATGTATGTGTCTGATAAACACACAACAATGAATATTAAACATTCAGTTTATTACTACATCACCTGTAGCTCAGAGAATATTGCTTTGTTGCTTCGTTTTTTGCATTATTGCGTCTGAATAAAATGTGCCATCCAAATGAACTCCATTGTTATCTGTTGTTCACTTTGTTGAGAGCTGACTCTGATGCCTCTTTTGCTTGAGAAAACTCTTTTTTTTCATCAAGACAATCATCATTTGTGTCACTCTGATGTGTTTTCTTACTTCCTTCTGCACTCTGGCATCCCCTCGTATTCACACAACTTCTAACAGTTTCTGATAACAATACAGAAGGAGAAAAACCTGCTGACAAGTTGTTAGAAAAAACAGCCTGAAGCTCAGACTGTACAGATATTATCTGTTGTACTTCTCATGCCCTCTGCTGGCCTACTGAAGAGCCTGCATCCTTTTTTCAAATTGGGTTTTTACATATTTTTAATCATTATATCTGTCACACACCGAGTGTTAAACCTTCTGATTAAGCAAATCTGAACTACAAGCACAGACAATATCTGCAGCTTCCTCAAATTGGGAATACAAAGTGTCTCCTGCGGAAACTTCCATGTTTCTGGGATTCACAACATCCCAGGATCAGTAAAGTGAACATCCAACACTGACTCCTCGAGTA
The DNA here is from genome assembly GCA_033000465.1 of Sciaenops ocellatus. NCBI lineage: Eukaryota > Metazoa > Chordata > Actinopteri > Sciaenidae > Sciaenops > Sciaenops ocellatus. The sequence continues at coordinate 23,142,954 of CP136874.1, read as the reverse complement.
GAGGATGTTCAGGAAGTTCAACCTGCCCTCCATTCAGGACGTGTACATGTTCGGAGTCAGGAAGATCCCTCACAACATGAACACAACCTGTTCCAACTTCTCCCCTCTGGTGGGCGCTACAGAGCACTGTGTGCCAAATAAACAGACACAAGGCCATCACTCTGATGACCACATCCACAAATTATTACAAATTATTCATAATTTATTTATGAATAAATAAACCGTCCTTCAACATGTACATGAGTGTCAATACAAATCGTGTACAGCATATAGACGTGTGTGCATGCATGTACTGCACACAAACACCTGCTTCATGCATATAAAGTAATCTATTACATTACCCATTGAATATGTATTACCTTGCACAATTTGCATTTTATTTACAAGTAAACATTATTGTTGCTTTATAGTAACTTATTTTATTTTGTTCAGCTTGTTTTAAGCTGTATGTAGCTGTAGCAACTTAAAACCAGTCATAAATTATCATTTATATTATATATTAATATTATATTATATATAAATTCCTTTCATGTTTACACAATAAAGATTATTCTTATTAATAATAATAATAATAATTATAATTATAATAATAATTATAATAATAATAAGGGGTGCACAGGTTTGCTGAATCAAAAATATTATTCACAATAGGTAAACAAAGAAGTTATTTCATAACTCGTGCTGCCGCGTCACTCAGCTGTGTGTCCATAGGATTTACAGTACAAATAAAGCAACGCAAGTACAAGTAAGTGGACCATGAGTTCAGACTGTTTTGTCAACGACTGCTCTTAAGGTCAACAACAAAGTGTCAAGCTCAATGGCAAGTTCGAACACCTCTTGTTACTCACGATGACTTTGAATCGACAGTCGACAGCTTCAGAACAAGTGAGCGGAGCGTGACAAGAGTTACACCGGCTGCTGTTTTCAAGGTCAAAATGAATTGTGAAACCCGACAAAGCACGTTTTGATGCACGCCTCGTCCCTGAAGATGAATTTCTCCATCACATTATTTCAGTCGTTGACAGAGAAAGTCAAACCTCAGAGCTGCAGAAAATAAAACACCTTACCAAGGACATGAGATTGTAGCATTTGTTCAGAAAGAGGGAACATTGCACTAAAAAGAACTTAGAGAGCATTTATAGATAAAGAACTGTGGACAGCACTAATGTCTCTTCACAGCTGGTATGGATGGGTAAAGTGATCACTTTGTCATAGATGTGAGTGACAAAATGTGAACCTGTCCTTTAAAGCAGATCACTGATAATTCCTTGAACACAGGTGCAGAAAATGCCCATTTTTTAGATTAGCCGAGGTCAGGACTGCCAAGACAGCGACGACCAGAACCACCACACTTTTCACAATGACTCTTCGGAAACCTGTGGGTGACGTCACGGATACTGCGCCCATGTTTTATACAGTCTGTGATCTGAACCAAAAAAAGGTAGGGGGTCACAAAAGTCATTAGGATTCATTCTCTGGAGACCATGAATATCTGTCTTTCAAATTTAAGGGCAACTTTGATTTGAGACACTTCAGTCTCATGGTGGCTCTAGATTAAAAGGCATGGGATCATCATCCTCTGGGGACTGTGAATGTAAGAGAGAGACACTGACGCTGATCAGTAAATTAAAGTATATTTCTGTTTTTTAGGCTTTGAATCTACAAGCTAATGGAAGCACATTCAATACTGACCATCTATAACACCACCCAGCACCACATTAATTCTGTAGCTTGCCCTGTTACAGATCCAGTCAACCACCTTAACTTCCCCCTCTACTTAGTTACAGTCAGCCCGGTAGCATATATACTGGTTCATTTCCTTAAACATTCCCACAGATTCTCCATGTTGAATCCGTGCTGATGTTCCAGATTTGTTTCTGCTGTTTGCCTGATCCTGATCCTGCCTGGTTGAGTTAGCCTTTTCCGAGTGATCTCCTGGTTTTGACGCTTGACCTTTTACTCTACCCTGTAGATGTGTCGTGCTTCTGGGTTCAAGAGTTCCTTACAACTGTTACACCAACTGATAGTTTGCCTTGCTTTATTTCTGCAAACAGCATAACAATCTTTAAGATATGCCCCCTCATCTCTTGTCCACATTTCTTTGAATCCTCCTTCCCAGAAAATGCAGAAACTGGGTCATAATCTGGACGTATCACAGCGGAAGGTTTCATTCGGCTGTGAAACATCTATGGCATTTCAGTCATGCTCCAAAATCAAAGGCAACACTTCTTGTCTGTATGGTGAAAAGCACTTTGTTGACAATGTGACTCTCATAAAAAGCTTGGAAAGCAGCTTCTCGGGGTAGAGACAGAGATATTTATAGCAACGCACCCGTCCACCCTTCATCATCTTCAGCCTCAGTTCTATGAATGTGGATTTTCCTTGAACAGGCTTCACAAACTTCAACGAGGCTGTGCGTCCTGAGACTAATGGATGCACTCAGTGCCCCTTCAAGTGGCAATGCTAGTTGTTCTCTGCTGTTAAGGAATCTCGAGATAAGGAATCTCATCTGTTAAGTACAAAACCATTGATATTTTCATCCGTCCACATGTCTGCAACCTGCTCAGTTATAATGTCCGATAGAACACTGCAAGTTTATGTGAATGATTCGCCAGAGTCATGTCATTGCATGAACAAACGCTAGATCACATGACTACTTGTGTATGAAAGGAAACCAACCAATTCCCTCAGTTTCCCTCAGCTCCTTTGAGCATTTTAGCGCCTTCTGTTTGTTGTTTTGGTTTTACAGCCCCAAACTTTACTGTTTTTGTCTCAGCGCTCTCATCAGCGTCGTTTTAGGATGCAGCTGTTTTTTTCAGCTAAAAGCTCTGATAAACCCACTACTACCTGCTCAGCACCAAACTGCAGATATTTAATGACTAGCTGCTGAACATAATGGAGCATTTAGCAACTAAAGAGCCAGATATTTCCCTCAAGAGGTGGTGGAGATGAAAAACAGAGCTAAAAGAGAGTGAATACTGGACATGAATACAACTCTAAATGTATACTAATGTTGCTCTGTATATAAAAAGCAATAATTTGACAGCCTGTTTCTCCTGCCCCTGTGTGGCCAAAAAGTGTCGAGGTTTAATTATGTTGTACTTGGTGGCTAATTTGCTATAAAGTATGAAGCCATCGCACATCACACTGTGGTTAATCAATTTTCCAGAGGTGTTCAAAACAGTCAACAAATATTTGGGTTCAAGTTTAAGACACAAGATGCTGAGACCTGTGCCACACCAAACTAAAATACACAAACCTGGCAATTTTCTCCACAACCTGGCATCCCAAACATTGATAACTGTTCATTTCCAGAGAAGAGATATTTAAGTGACTTTAAAACCATGTTTCAAAGTGTTGTTACACATCGGTTAGATCATTTATGTATCTAATAATCTTAAAAAATATAATCTGAAAAGTAACTAAAGCTGTCAGACAAATGCAGTGGAGTAAAAAAGTGCAATATTTTCCTCTAAGATGTAGTGGACTCAAGTAAAATTGGGTAAATGTACTTAGTTACATTGCACTACTGACTGAGGACACTAGGGCCACACGGACACCGAGCCTGCCGGCGCCGTCTGAACCCAGAAGGTTTTGAAGTTCAGGGGCCGAAGAGGACTGAAGTAACTAATCCACCAGTCGGTACCTGTGGGACACCTCGTACCTCGGCAGCTATTAACACAGTTATCACATACTGTATTTCATATGTTTCGGTGCAAAGAGTCCAAACATATATTCCACATTATTTTGATTTCATATTGAAGGACAAAAACGTCGTGGGCTTAAAGACATGAGTGGACTGTCAACAGAGGAAAGTGCTTTATTTCCCAATGGACCACGAAAGGTAGGAGCTGACTGCTGTGCGTAAAAGTTCGTGTTTACTGTGAAAAAAAAGACTTATTGAACTTTTTGATAATTCATGTTCGGAGTTTTTTTTTGGTTAACACAAACTGTCTCACTTATTATATGTAATGTGTAGTCAATAATGAGCCAAAATCCCCAAAACAAATAAATAAAAATAAAATCGGGAACTGTTGTGAGATTTTAAAGCTGAGAAAGTGGACAAGAGAGTGTATGACAGCATGGAAAAATATTATAGAGCCAAAATAAGCTGTATATATACTGTTATTTTGTCTGGATATTCCTCCTATAAAGTACAAATTGCTGAAAATATATTTACTTTACTCTTTTAGCTCTTTAGACTGACTGAAAAGCTCTTTAACTCTAGAAAAAAAAGCATGACTGAAGTTGGGTTAATAGCTAAATAAGCAGGTCTATGTGTACTTAATGATGGTAGGCATAATATGTCCAATTAAGCTTAATTAAAACAGCTAATTGTGTGATTATAGTTGTTGGCAGCTTGCTCCATTTTGTGTTTGTGGTTTGCTGAAATCTGAATGTTTAAAGAACAAAGATGTGCACATTAATATGCTGGTGAACTGAGGACATTCTAGATATCAACCTGTGCAGCTAATGTTCACCTGAATACTGTGGTTTTTATGATGCCCCTGTGAGATATATAGTTTGAAGTTGTTGGACATGTGTGAGGCCTGCCACCAGGGGGCTGTCTGCAGTCTCAGCAGGACATAGTGCTGAGCAAGTTAAATAAGATCTGTTGTACACAGTGCTCTGGAATACAAATAACCAAACAGACAATAGTTTATACTCAAAGGCGTTGGTGAAGATACTTGACTGACTCTAAAAGTACAATTCCTGCATTGACAATGTTCCTTTAGTACAAGTACAGAAGCTGAATAAACTTGAAGTTTCAAAAATGAAACTACTCTGCAGATGTTACACTGTTATATACCAGATTATTGTAGTATTATTATGTGTACTCTGGACGAGGTAGAGCTAATGTGATATGTAATATGATACAATAACTCATATTTTATAAGCCAACATGTAACATGTGATGCACTGGTACATCTAAAATCTTAATTTATGAAGTAACTTTTGACTATATATATAAAAAAGTAGAATATTTCCCTCTGAAATTAAGTGAGTATGAAGCAGGAGAAAATGGAAATACTTAATTCTTTTCTTTTAACAGCAGCTCCTACAGTAGTGTGTGTTTTTTCTCCTTTTTCACTACTTTCCCCAACAAAGTCAATAAATCAGCTCTCTGCCTGGTTATGTGGTGCATGTGGCTAAACTGTGGATGAAGTGACTCTGAGTCTTTTCAGCGTCACTCACTGAAATCATACGCTTTGCTTAAAAATCCCGACCTGGACACAAGCCAGGCCTCCTCGTACGCGCCGTGTCATTTCTCAGGCTAGAAAACATTGTATAATAAAAGTGTGTATACTTAAATACATTCTTTACTGCGCTGCCAGATGAACTGCGTCTACACGGAAAGGCATGATCCAGTGTTTCCTGTGATGTAGAGGAGATATTTTAATGAGTTAGATACTAGATCATTCAAGCATAACTTTGGACCAGTAATAAGCAAAAAAAACCAAAAAAAAAAAACAGATCCAAGTCCAGTTGCTGCAGATTTAATCATTCACTTATAAATAATTAAACCTGCATTAACAGAAGTTTTGGTCACTTATTGGCAGAAGAAATACGCTGTAAAGACGACACATTTAAAGGCTTTTAAGTTGCTATGTGACTATTTACACATCCAGTAGATACAGAGTAACATCAGCGTACATTTAGAGTCATCTTTGTGTCCACCTGTTGAGTACAAGTCCAATATTAACTCTCCTTTTAGCTCCATTTTTGGTCTCCACCAACTCCTTGGCTCTTAAACGCTCCACTGTGTTCACCAGCTAGTTGCTAAGTTGCTTAAACTGCTAACAGGCCGTCTTCAGTGGGTTTATCAGAGCTTTCAGCTGAAAATAACTCCATGCTGTGGCTGAAAATGAAACAATAACAGTAAAGTTATGCACTGTAAAAACCAAAACATTAAGCTAAAAGATGCTAAACCGCTCTGTGGAGATTGAGGGACCCCCTTTCACATTTATGTCGTCACATGACAGTTTGATTACAGTTGCTTTAAAGGGTGAAGACCAAGCTGGAGCAATGGTGGAGCCAAATGGTGGCGAGTAAACCACCTCAGACTGAAGCCTGGCCACCACACACAGCACTGTGAAGTCTATTAGAGGTTTCCAAAATGAATAGGCCATTATTTACTGAGTGGATCCTCATTAAGCAGTCAGCGAATAAAAGATTGAGTTATCTGAAATAACAAACATTTGGCTTCAAGTTTGAAACACAAGACAGGTTAAGGTTTTATTGAAGTGACTCTGAAACCATGTTTTAAAGTGTTGTTACATGAGTTTGTCCCAGCGCTGGCGATGAGAGGAACAGATTAGGCTATAAATAAGGACAAATCCAGGAAGCGCTGCCACTAATGATTGTTTTCTTTATCTCATAATCTGCCAAGTAATTTTTTGATCTATGAAATGTCAAAAGTGAAAAAATTTCCCAGAAAACGTCTAAATCACAAAGATATTAAATCTCAATAACATGCAATGTAGAAGAACAGAACATGCTCACATCTTGGGAATCTGGAAACCGCTTCCAACCAGTGAAATGATAAACCAAAATACTGATACTGATTACACAACTATTTGTTTCATCTTTATATCCATGCACTGTCTGAAAAATGATTCAATTTGTTTGAATTGTTTTCATTTACTGATTTATTGTTTTTTATTTTCCAGCTAATGATCAGTGTTACTATATATTATACCAGATACTATATTTACTGTTTCTTTTGTCTTTTAAATGTTTACGACATATGTTTTATTATTATTTTATTATACCCCTGTATACACTTGTCACTTTAGTCTCACTCTCAATCCTCAATTTTCATATTTTTTAATAGGGCAGTATTTCCTATTTATATAGTGCATTCATATCTATTCATACAGTGATACCTCTCCAATACTCTTCACATGTATACAGTGTATAGTACATTTAAATATACGTAGACAGTACACTTATTCATATTTTTTCTATTATATTTTGTAATATTTTATTTATATCACTTCAGTTTTTACTTATAATCTTATTCTATTGTATTTCTTTATCTTATTTTTGTCTTCTACGTCTAGCACCGCAATTACAACTAGTGCGCATAACGCCGAGCTGACCTGTTTTTCTCATGCAACACGTTTCATTGTTGACCCTGTGTTAACCCACGTATGACAAATAAAACTGAAAACTGTATAACTGTAGATGATATGTAGGTACACATGAACACATGATGATGAACATTTAATATAAATCATTTGTTCAGATTTATAAAACATGCGTCGGTAGTGTGTGGTGGCATAATTTATGGTAAAAGTCATGGAGCTATAGATTCATTGTTCATGCAAACATGTGTCCGGTACCAGATTTTCTTTGTCACACGTGATAGTTAGATGAATATCTTCTGAGTTTCTGAGTTTTGGACTGTTGGTGAGAAAAAACAAGCATCTTGAAGACGTTAATTTGGCATTTGGACATCGCCAGCACCTCTGGTACTTTATCTGTTCTATGTACAACTAAACAGAGAATCAAGGAAATAAGGTTAGGGGTTGTTTAATACTTGCTGATATCTGGCCACCTCAAATGTCAGATGTCAGAGGTCAGCATGCACCAGTTTGTGAGAAACACACAACTGCACAATTTCTGCAAAAACAAATAAGATCATATCAAGAAATCTATAATGCACGAGCTAAAAGAGAAGGTGGGAAGTGGTTTGTACTGTAAGTGGTTTTTCATCAAGACTCCATTACTTTGATAGCATTATGTCTAATCCAGCGTGGTGAGGCTAAAAAAAAAGACCTCTGGAGTCAGGGCAAGGGCCTCAGGGGAGATTAAAGGGTCATGATGGAGAGATGGAAGTGATATAATGTTAGTGTGATGGAGAGAGAGTGAATGAGGGAGAGAGAGAGAGGAGAGAGAGGGGGGGAGAGAGAGAGAGACAGAGGGGATGGACCGTGGCCAATCATCTGCAAGCAGAATAACTAAAGTAGAGAGGAGATTTCATGAAGCCAGTTACTCTCCACGGGCCCTAAAATGCGAGCATGTCACAGAGGATGAGCGGACACACAAAGCCGGATATGAAGAAGGAGGTGATGATGAAGAGCAGCCAGGTGGTTTAGTCCATTTATTCATCGTATTCATTAGTCCGGGTCATTTCATAGATGCGCTAACGGGGTGGTACAGGCCATCAGCTGAAGCTTCAGACACCTTTTGTCCTAAATATGATATCGAAATCTGAGATTCTTCAATAACGGCGGCTGAGGAGGAACCGGATTCACGGGACGCATGAATTAAACAATCAACCCAACACCTCACGTTTCTTTCCCCCACCCTCCACCCCTTAATGTGCTCAAACGGAGGTGTGTGGAGGAGAGAGCGATCTGAGCCCGCAGCAGCCGATGCCCGGAGAAAACAGCAGCCTGTGTGCAGGCAGCTGTGGACGACAGGAAGGTGGTACCCAAGTGTCGGTGTTTATTATCTGGGATCTGACTCCGGAGGCGCGTCGCTGAGGTATGGGCTGCGCTCCCAGTATCCACGTCTCTCAGAGCGGGGTGATCTACTGCCGAGACTCAGACGAATCCAACTCCCCACACCAGACCACCACCATCTCTCAGGGCACCGCGGCCACGCTACACGGGCTCTTCATCAAAACCGATGCGGCCGAGACCATCCCCTCCGTCATCACCTACCAGAACCGGCACTCGCGCAACAACTCGTACCGGGATCGCAAGGCGGAGAACAGCGGAGGACACATCCGCATCGAGGCCGAGACGCAGACCAGCCACACCAGCGTCAAGGTACGGTGCAGTGAAAGCACACCAAACACGGTGTTGGTGGCACAGCATCATCATCCTCATCGTCCTCATCGTCATGTGTGAAGATCACACACGTGAGGAGGCCTGTCGGTTTGTTTGTTTGTTTGTTTGTTACCGGAGGAGGCCCGAGCCTTTAATTACAGACGTGTTCATTCAGTGTCCTCTCACTCACTGCCTTCATCAAGCCCTCACTGCAGACAGCCATTAGTGTGGAGCAGTGATGACTCTTTAATGTAATACATATCATATGACAGCGGCTGTTTCAGGAATAGATCTTGTATTACTGAGAATCTCAGATGTTTCCCAAAGATGCATGCCATAAATGTCAGAATTTATAATTTATTCATAAGAAATGCTGTGCAGTCAGTTATAGATCTGACTTACTTGGCTGTAAACAACACAACAGATGCACTTTAACTCCTCCATTTAGCATTTATAAATACTATATTAATGTTTAAAATGATTTATAACACACTGTAATGTAGCTGTGAGCTCATATGAGGACATTTTAAGTGCTTAGTAATGCACAGCTTCTCATATGAAGACTGTTGCAGTGTGTGCACCAGCCTCCACTCATGGGTGCCCAAATCTATTAATAAACACTTATATCTACCTACAACTACTGCTATTATAATGTGTTATAAATTAAATGCTCATATCCTGCTTATGAATTATGAATGCTCAATACGGAAGGGTTAAAGTAAAGTGTTATCGTCCAAGCGTCTTGTTTTATAAAGAACAACTTTAAAGCTACAACTGCTGCTGTTCTAATGAGTTATAAACTATTTATTAAATGTTTATATTATGACTTCTAAATATGGAAGAGTTAAAGTGCTGTCAAAACTTCTTGTTGTATAAAGAACAACTTTAACTCTACAAGTGTTGCTGGAGTTTTGATCTCCTCACACTATTTCTTTTGCACCGTGGAAGTCCCGTACTGTGGGTACCGACTCTCTCATCCAGTCTAAATGAGCGCTATAACAAAAGCTTGTTTGCAGGCTAATGTTTATTATCTATAAGTTCAGCCCTGCAGCCCCTCAGGCAAAAACGCTCTTCTAGAAAACAGAGCACATTGTTGAATGTACAGCCAAATGGGTTCAAACTGAAGCAGCAAATTACAGACAACGTGCCTCAGAGTGTCAAAAGTCAAAGGATCACCTGAGGTTTGGCGACTTGTGTTCATCCCCTAAATTCAGTTCAGGACAGCTTGTTGCTTCAAAGAGCTAAAAGTTAACAAACTGGGAGACACTGTCGTATTGTCAAGAAGACATAAAGTGAAAAATAAGTTAGTTATTCAGTTAATAGCTCATTAAATTCATCATGGCAGAGGCTGCTTGATTATTAAATATAATATAAAGTGAAGATGAAGTTGTTTGACAGAGAACAATCTTAACTCAAGGTGCACTTACTCGCTTTTTTTGACCGCATCTCAAGCTCTTCCTCATCGGAGGAAGTCTGTGATGACAAATAAGCTTCGAGGTCACAAACGCACACTAAAGAGCAAGCTCTCATTAACATGAGAGATTCTCTAAAAGTCAGTAAGCCACATTAAATGAGTATTAATGGGTAAAGCGGGACTGCTTTCACTCAGCGTTCGGGGAGGGGGGGCCGGGGTGGAATCACATCCTCAGAATAAAGATCATAAACTTGTGTGGAGCTGTGTACATGTCTTGTCATGAGGGAGCATGTGAACAGATACTTCTTCATATTTATGATCGAACCCCAGAGGATATAGCTGTGTTTTGTTAAGAAGTCGTGTAGCAGATGATCGTGTCATCAGACCCTCAGAATAGATTAACCCATTCAGGCCTGGGCTCTTAAAAAAAGACACATCCTGTGATTATAAACTTTGTTTTATTCGATTTGACGCTTTTGGACGTTCGTGGATTTAAAAATTTATCATTATTTTACACGGCTCTTATTAATTTTTGGCATATTTTCTCCTCTGGTCCTAATATGGAAGAAAAATTGGCACAAAATGAATCATTGGATTGAATGAAAATATTTAGTCACTCTATCAGGATGCTTCTCATCAGCAGCAGAAATCATAGAATAGGTTACAACAGCAATATAATACCTTTTATAGATTTGTCATTAGTTTAGGGTTGCACAAATAGCGTGTGTGTTTACATGTGTGTGTGTTTGTCAGCTGTTACTTCCCTCAGTTCCCCTCCATCTCTGAGGACTCAGAGAGGATCAATGATACCATTTATTATTAAAACCATCTGCCTTTCCCTGCAGGATCTTGATAATCTGCCATGGTGTTGATCACGCTCCCATGTGTGTGTGTGTGTCTGTGTGTGCATACGTGTGTGCATGTTTATATACACAAGTCATTTGTTTACCCCTCTGGTCAGTACGGCAGGAGTGTGAGCAGTCGCATGTGAGGGAGCTGATGCTGGTGGCCCGTACAGATATTCCTCCAGGGCCTCTCACACAGTCGCTGACTTATAAGAATATACACAGACGGGGGGAGCATGAATTATCACTTTCTCAGCAACGTCGCAAAACCGCGTACAAAAGTTCAGTGATCGCGAACAATGCGGGTTCTGTGTCTGGAAAGAAAAAAAACTGTTACGAAACTAATTCTAATGAACACACTTCTTCTAATCTGACAATGGCTTCTTTATGGGCTTTTCTTTATTTGTTGGTTTTTGGAAACAAACTGATATTATTGACGAAAGAAATAGAATAATAACACAAACGGATAAAACAGATGAAGTTGCAGGTCAGCAACAAAAATCGCAGTAGACAAGACTAACGCGACGATGATATCTCTGGTTGGTGACGCTGTGAGGAGAGCAAATGCCAGGCCTGGAAGTTCATCATTTTTGAGGGGAAGGCTGCTTGACCTTCTGTTGATTTATTGAGGGCACAAAGGTCAAATGCCAGGCCAGCAAGGCCATCGAAATAAGTCCATGGAAATAATGTTTTTTACTGAAGGATGATTTTATCTTTAATACATAACACTTCTTGGGTCACTTATCATCTTTCTTACCTCAGCTCAGTCGACCTACTCTTCTCAGATCAGTCTCAGCTTTGCAGTGTTGGCACAGGTGTAATGAGGTCTCCTGGTTGGCTTCTGCCAGCTTTATGTGAATCTATCGTCATAAATACCAGGCTCAAGACCAATGGTTGTTTCACTTGATGTCGCCCGTTAAGAATTCACAATCTCAACAAGTCACACGTGTCTAAAAAACGTATTGACAGGAAGGAGAAATCAGCCTGAGCACTGCAGACGGGGCCTCAATTTTTTTGTAATTTTTTGATGGCATAAGATCTTTTGAGGCCTTCATGACCTGGCACATACAGCCCCCCCTAATCTTCATGATGTCTCAAAAATGAAACAAAGCAGTCCAGGAGTCACATTTTACATCCACACTAAACCGGATTAATCATGAAAACATATCTTTTTCTCATCAAACCAACGTTTTTCACACTGATGAAGGAGTTCATCTCAAAACTCTCCAGAGTGAGTAAATCTCAATCCGCTGTCATGTGGTCAGAGAGAAAAAAAAGACCTTTTGGAAAAGTGTTTTCTCACACACGTTTAGGTGACTGAGTGAATTTTCTGTGTCTGTGAGCGTCATTTTAAATGTCAGTGTTGTTGTCTGAGGTGGGCGGGACCCAAACTCAACCTGGAGAGGCACACCTGAACTGCTGAGTGGCTCAAGCTCAGCCGTTTGTCTGCTGCAGCATGCTTCAAGATCAACTATCAGCGTTTGATGCCAGGCAGCCTCGTCACGTTGGCTGTAAATGGATGCATTTTGTGCGTAAGTTACGATTATTGATGTTATTTCTGAGTAGTGTGATTTTGGATTCATTTGAACACCTTATTTTCTTTAGCAGTTATTGTTGTCATTTGGTTTTGTAGCTTCAAAAACACCTGTAATAGTCATCAATGGTTCTCATGCTTTAACTGGTGTGCCAGTACAGAAGATAGTAAACTAGATTCACTACTTTCTTGCAGTTTGTCTTAGAAGTTTGATCACCAGTCAGTGCAGCAGCTCACCAACAGTCAAACAGGTCAACAGCGCACGTTTAGGACGGAGATTTTCCGATTGTTTCAGTGTTTGAGCGTGCAGTAGACTTACATTGTTTTAAGCAACATTTCCAGATCTAGCCTTCTGCGTGTGGACATAGTCTGAGTTTGGATGTAAGAGGGGTGTGTGTGTGTGTGTGAGAGAGCGGGAATGTCATCCAGGCTGTGAAGTGGAAAATAGTTTGAATGGTTGGACTGGGACAACTGTTTATATGCAAAGAAGTTCCTGTAGGTGTGTGTTTACATGCATGTTATCTCATTGGAGCATAGTCTGAATTTTTATTACGCACAGTCATGTTTCCATGTTCTTTTTTTTTTTTTTTTTTTGATAGTTTTGAAATGTAGCACATAAGAATGGTCAGTATCAGGGATGGTGGCACTTGGGAGCAGGATCTTGAGGAGATTCCAGTTAGGGAATAACAACCCATCAAATTGCATAAATAAATATTAAGTCAGGTGGGTTCTATTTGCCAGGATACTCGTTCAAAAAGGTGTCACAGGTGATTGTATCTCTCAACAATACTGTTATTTTTTTCCATGCCAGCAGGCAAAAGGATAGAGTCAACATGTCACCACTGATACACAACTTTGGCCAAATAAGATTTTCCAGTGTGCCACGTCTTTGGATTAAAGCCTGACAAATAAATTCACTTATTAAAGAATATAGTCTTTGAGCAAAATGCTAACATGATGTTAGCTGATATGTTGGCCATCACAGTTGTTTGCGTTATACACTTGTAAAGTACATCCGAGGCCAGTGCCAATACTTTTGCAGGTAGTTGGTCACTGGACAAAATTGGAAGTTTGATCTGATGATGGTACTAGATGGAAAAAGTTATGGGATCACCAAAATTTTTACAATTCATCCTGAAAGGAGCGTCAGTGTCTGTACCAAGTTTCATGAAAATCTATCCGACAGTTTACATCAACTTTACTGACATGCTAGAAGAAAAGTCAGTAGACCAACAAACTTTTGGAAACATTGTCTGGGAATCTTGAACGTCTGAACCAATCAAGCTAGTAGATGTTGAGAGATAAGTAGAAAATTTGATCTTCTGGTGGCTCTAAATGAAAAGATGTTTCAGTCTGGTAAAGTGTTGGACTGACCAATCTCTAGAACCAGGCTTGCTCTTGTTGTCTACTATATATGCCAATATGGCCATGTCTGCAATAAGTTATGGGTTGATACATCAGCTTGTTCTACTTTGGACTGTGGGAGGAACTAAGTGGGTAAATCACTGTTGGATTATCAGACTAAATACAATAATTGCACATTATCTAATCAAGCAGAGTAAAAAGGGTTAGAATAGGAGCACGTTTGCACAAGAATCTGGACTTCTTTTCATCAGTTGTTGTCAAATAACGTTTTTTTAAAAAGGGATTTAGTCAACTCTTGTCACTGCGTACAATAATAGCCTCCACAGTGTGCTATTATTGGTAGCGTAACATCAAATTTGAAGGTTGCAGCCAAGAAGCCTGCTCACATGACAAAGTTAACCCATGTCAAAATATCACTTGATCAGTGCGAGCTTATCATGACTTCATACTGTGGAAAGAAGTCTAAAGGAAGATAACCGTAGTGATGTACAGACTGAGGCTGACCTCAAGTCCATCTAGGCGGTACAGAAGGCCACCCGCGCTGCAGATAAGATGGGGCCTTGTTGCAAGGACTGTGATTCACGTAAACACCGAGGCCTGCTGTTAACAGTGATGAGTAATACAATACGATGGAAGCAGACTGCTTGGTATTTATCTGGCAATAGACAAAATAAATCAAAATAACGTTTCGCTGTGGTTCAGATACAGAGGAAAGTGACATAATGCATAGGATCAGAAGTCTTAGCCCCGCACTGAAGGCCACAATAACGTCATACTGTATCATTTGTGATTTCTAAACAGTCTGTTGAGTTTCAAAGTAAGAGCCACACACAAGGTCAAGTCTAGATGAGAGATACACCCCTCTTTGTCACTTACCCAAAATGATTAGACATTGGCCTAAACAACTCTTTCTGTTCTCCAGCTATAATGTAAACTAACTTGTCATCTTTATAATCTAACATCATTGTAAACAGTGAAAACACCTTCAAAAGAATACATTAAACATACTGTAACTTTGTTAGGTTTATTGCATTCTGGAGAATAAACTGCTGTATTAAATGTGCCATGAAATGCCAGTGCAGGCCTCCACAATGAAAGCAGTGTTTAATCTGTATCATAACATGTGCATACAGTATATGCAATGACATGATGTACCTGGGGCCCCTGTAAGTAATTAAGGGTTTATTTAGACAGCACCTTTCAGAGCCAACCTTATAAAGTGCTTCACGGTAACAAAGACTATAGAATTTACCGTAATGACTCCAAGTGGAAAGCTCTGTAAAGTCAGCAATTAGTTGCAGATCTGCGTCAGAGACGTGAGGCAAAGATACTGCTTGAGGTGAAAGGGACACGTGCATGCTGGTGCTCTGAAAACAACTGGAAGACGATGCTCATATTTTTAGATTCAGCGTAACTCAACACTTAGGCTATCATTCTCTCCGATGAAGATCACGAATAAACGCCTTTGAATCTATTTAGAAATAAGAAGAAAAGATGCTTCTTGCCTGATAATCATCACGTTTTTAAGTTTTCTTTGAGTGCTTTGCAAACAGGAACAGCTAACAGCTAATTCGGCATACTTTTCACGAAGTGCTTTACAAGGGCATTATATGAGGAAGAGGTCACCCAAGCAAACCTGTTTAAAAAGTGCAAAACTAAAAGCACAATACGTACTGCAAAAAAAGGAAATTTGGCAGACCCACAGTTAACTCACTGACTCCATGGCAACATTATACGTCTTGTTTACGTCCTCTAAATTACGGCTACTGTAAGTCCAAAACGCAGACTATGATTATCCCCAACTAGAACTGGTTTTGTCTGAGGGGGGGCTCACAGTGTCAGACTTTAAAAAGCACTGATCTAAGTGATCTAATAAGTTAATATAGAATCCGAACTATATAAAGGCGCCTGTGTAGTCATACCATTTCTAAATTGGTCCCCTGAAGAAGACAATATGAAGGTATAAATCGACGTATATTAGACCTGCTCTGCCAAGCATATTGTGAGACTATACGGTTCTAGATTCAGTTGAAGTTGTTCCAAGTTTGTTTAGTTTATTGTTGCTGGTAATTTTATTGCTTATCTGCCTCCTCAAGTGTCCCTGCAATGTGTTGTGTAAGTGGTTGCTGTAACAGTGAAACGTCCATGTTTTCAGAATTACTGATTCTGTCTTGTATTTTATACTTTCCCATGAAAACAGAGGTCATTCACTGCGGTTTAGTTCTTCTTTTGTCTCTTTCTTTTATCTCTCTCCAACTTTCCACAGACTATGATGTATAATTTCTGTCCACTGGATATATATCTTCCGTCTTTCCTGTCTTTCCTCACCTGCCTCTTGGTTGTCTGAGTTCTTATGAATCAATAAACGCTTCCAGCGTTTCTCATTCTTCTCCTCATCCATCCGTCTTTGTTCTATCATTCATCTTAACTCTCAGAGGCTTTTGTCTTTGTCCTCACTAAATCTTCCTTCGTCTAGTTCCCCTTCCTGTATTTCCATGAAGACTTTGTCACCTACTCGAAGACTAGATGATCCTGTGACAACTTCACCCAACACTTCCTCCATCATCTTCTAACTCCACGGACTGATCTCTCTCCAAATTGTTCTCACAGCAGTGATTGCTGAGCTGTTCCCATTTCTACCGCCTTCCTTCCTGTCCTGTTTCACATCTGGCTGCGTCCTCCTCAAGTAAAACAGAATTACTCATTTTCTCATGGAGCCAACCCGCAACCCCTCTGACATCTTTGGAGCCTGTGCTCCTTGTCATCGCGGAAGCACTCGACAATGATTCAGTCCTTCCATCTTTCATCTCATGAGTCTTTTGCTCCTCGTCTTTCTCGCTAACTCGGTGGACGTCTGGTTCAGCACTCCCTTGGGTCATCTCTTACTTTGACTGACCTCATTTCTTTGGACCTCAGCAAGATGGCTGACAACATGAAAGTGATTACTGCTCAGACGTCCAAGAATCTCTTTGTACTCTGAGACAAACAACTGTGATGTGAGGTCCACATGACTCCGACAACACAACTCTGTGAGACCAAAGTGCCTTAGATAGACGGACCGTATCCGTTGGTTTCTTGAGAACTTTAAGTTCAGGCCTCCAAACCCAACACCTGTATAAGGATTTGTCACTACCTTTCAAAGCTAACTAAATCTTCTCTGATCTATGCTTATGGTTTGTTTAGGTAACTAAGAACAACTTAGTTTGCTTTAAAATACCTCTTAAAGGTCTTCCATGTCAAAGTCCAACGTCTGGCCCTCCAAGTACAAACCTGTATATGGATTTTCTGATCTGATGTGCCATTCAGCGGCACAATATTTACCACGACGCCTAAAAAACTGTTAAAAATCAGTGTTTTTGGACCTTTCACTTCGTTTGGTTAAGGTTTTGTCTTGGAAAAAACGACTTAATTTGGGTTAAAATGCTTAAAAGTTAAGGAGTTAAAGAATGGTCTCCCATGTCAAAGTCCAATATTTTGGCCTCCCTCTGCAGGCTTGTGGTTCAATGTCACACTACCTCCTTTGCTTGCTGAGAAATTATGATTCATTCAGCGGTCAAAAGGACTTGGTCACTTGAATGTAAACACGTTTGTTGTTTTGTGGCTTTTGCTGAAACGACTCATGCTTTTTTTTTTTTTTGTTCATGGGAGGTCAGCCCATTTTTTTTCTGATCTTGGATAGATATCTAGCTTGTCTACGATAAGCTGGTCACACTTTCTTCCGCAGCTTCACAGTTACAAAAAGTAATTGTCAATCAATTTTACTTGAGGATTTTTTACAGCGAAGCAGCTCCAGGAAGTGTTTTGTTTACATCAACGGCATATAAACATCAGAAACAGCCTTCACACCTGCTTCCTGGTAACTTTTTACTGTCTATGCTTCAGCGATGCTGTGTTCCCATGGTGCATTATGTCAGGCATGGTCTGTCTTTTATTTGGATGTGCAGGACAAACAAAAGCCCTGCACAGGAGATGAGACATATTACTGAGCACGTTGTGTGTGTTATTTAAAGGGCCTGAAAACTTATTTTCTGAATCAGCCTCTGACGAAGAGTGATGAACTTTAGAGACTTCACTTTAGAGTTTTCTATATTTGTCCTAATTGGAAATATGTGATGTCACAAACATGCACCAATCACAATAATGTACTTTTTACTCCACTTCATTTGTCTGGCAGCTTTAGATTAAGTTTTCCATACTTTTTCTGTCATGTGTCTCTAAATTTGGTGAATATTTATGACAAAGTGGAGGATGATGTGTTCCTTTATTTGTGTAAGAAAATTTGTCTACTTCTTAATCCAAACAAACTATTTAAAAATCCTCTTGGATTAACTGGAAAGTGCATCATCATGAGGCTGAAAACAGGCTGTTTTTTTTTTTTTTCTGAGCTCACAAGACAGCGACGCTACAAACATTATGATGATCTTACAGACCATGATGCATTGCTGCAGATTAAACTAGTTGACAGTATATAAAGTAGTTAAAATGAGTTCAGACATCCACAGCAGTGAAATGCAACATATACGTTAATGCAGCAGGAATATTAATCCAAAAACATCAGACAGAATAGGAAAACACTCACAGGAAACTTTTTACTGCACAATGAGTACTTTTATTTATACTTAAAGTAGATTTTGCTGATAATACATGCAATACATACAATAAATGCAGGAATTTCAAAGTGAGGTTAAAATGCTTCATAAATCTTCAAATCTTTACACCAAACACTGCATCTGCTCTTTGAACGTGAGACGACATCGGACACTGTGCCTGTCGGTAAAGCCGTTGTGTGGGTTTGCCTGCAGGTGTGTGGGTGTGTGGTTGTTTGTGATGAGGAGAGAAGGGAAGTATGAAGTGAATTTCCTTTTAAAATGATGTTTTTATGCCACACAAGGTAGACAAAATGCTGACAGATATGACAAATTTATTAGTTTATTCATGCATGTTACCTCAAAATGAGCCTATTGCTTCACGTGTTCGTCTTGATGACGTTAGTTGGTTGGTAGTGGCTATCTGAGATTAGATGTGGCCTGAGGTATGCCCACCTTTTTTTTAAGCCTAATTACCGCTGACAAATAATACCAATGTGCGGTTGAGTCACCAACGCCTGTGTGTGTACCTCACCGCTTTTTAGTCATACAGCGGCTGCTGCTAAAGTACGAGTTTGTGCGTGCCGTGCATTATTATGGAGCTCGTGCCTCGAGTAGAATTAACTGAAATCCTCTCCTCCTCCTCCTCCTCCTCCTCCTTCTTCTCCCTCTTTCTTTATCTCTCCTCTCTGTTTTTGTGGATACCTCACAGATATTTTGCTTAAGCTGGAGAGAGACCTTTTAAATCTGGAACATTCCCATGTGGGTTACGAGTGTGTCACAAACCACACACTCTAACAAAGACCCGCCAATGAGCAAAACTGACTCACCGATGCAGAACTTACTCAAAAATACCTGCTGGTTAATTCCCGGGCACGACACATGGAGTGTCGTACCGTGATGCCGTATGATATGGCATGCTGCTGATTCATGTGTGGTGTAAGCATGTGTGTGCATGCATATGCTCAAAGGATGCACATGTAGCTGCTTATTCACACCAGAATGACGCATGGGGTTAAGAAGCCTCTACACACACACATATATACAGCACAGAATGTGATGCTCCTGCAGTAGGATTATGCAAGTAAACCTGTGACTGTCTGCTAATACCTTCTAAAGATGTTTGCTGTGGACAGTTCCACTCTGGGCTGCTAATGCTGCATGTAAATATCCACGTCTGCAGCGTAGGAGACACGGTCACGAAGTCTGTGCTGAACAACCTGGATATTTGTTTTTTTTACTGAGGAAATACTTGTCTTGGTGTTGCTTGCTGGACTAAAGCTGAAAAAGGGGAAATAAGAAAGATTAAAGGTGGTCAAGTTAAAAAAAAAAAAAAAAAGCAATATGCCAATATGCTTCTGGACATCAATGGTAAAATGGTAAGAAGAGTTTACAGCGTTTTTTTTTTTTTTTTTGCTTTGCGTGTGTTTTATGTGCTCTGTTTGTGACAGTCTCATCTCTTGTTTGCAGGTTTCAGCTACAGAAGAATGTGTTGGGCCTATGAGACTGACTCAAGAGCCAATTCAGGTAAGAGTGAAACAGACTTTGTAAAATCTGGAGTCATGTTACGCTTGTAAAAATCTGAGGGAGCATGTTTCATATGTTTTGTTCGACCAAAAGTCCAAGAAAAACCCCAAATATTCAGTTTACAGTGAGATGTGATGAAGAAAATCAGCAAATCATCTAATTTAAGAGTCTTAAATCAGAGAATATTTGATATGTTTTTCACAATTTTTGCTTGAAAAATTGCAATTAATTCTGAAAATAGTTTCAGTTCGTTATTTTCTTAGTTTTTGCCCCAATGTTTGTTGTCAAAGCGCTGAATACACAGTTCTAAGAATAATACACTCTCCACAACATCATGAATGAAATGATTCAATGATTTTGCTGTTTATGTACACTTTTATGTTCTAAACGCTATTTAAACGCTGGACCGATCACCAATAAGACTGTTTGTGCTGTCTGTGGGTCACATCAGGATTTTCTTCAAATATGATCTTTCTACTAGGAAAAGCAGTCACAACTTCCTGGTGTTAATGGGGCTTGAAGGCTTTTCCAACCTCCATGTTCCACTTCCTGTTTTGTATTGTGGGAGAATCTTTATCTAAGCTACTAATACGATCTTAAAGGATTGGTTTTCACGTCAGTCTTAAAAGAACAGTCAGTGACTGAGACTATTGAAATGTTCATGCTGTGCCATTAAGAGATAATGTGAATCAAATGTCAGTGTCCTTGTTCTTTGTAAGGTTTGTCTGAGCCTAAATGAGGCCTCAGTAGTCTGAGTTAGTCAAATTTCCTGTTGAAACATCTCAACTGTTTAAAGAATATCTCTGGATTCTTGTTGTTCTGAGCATACATTCATGTCTCTGTCTTCAAACTGCCTGCACACACTTTGCTCTGTAGTGTCAGTCCTTCAGTCCGTCAAGAACTTGAGAATATTGCAAGGTTAGGTAGAGTTGAGTCAGGGATTGTCTGTGCTCATCCTCTGGTTGGGGATTAGGCCATGTGCTAGTCAGATTTATCCTTATGTAACAATGAAACTAAGAGTTCTTGGAGGTTACCAGCTGGTTGAGATGCAGGTACCACAAAGCATTCCTCCGTTCTGGCAGCTCTAACCTCGGGAATCAGCTACTTTATTAGGTGCTTGTTTATTGCTTTGATTTAATTTCCTTCGGTTTTTTTGAGCTGCGCCGGTTTGACCGATCTCCAGGGGTTCAGCTCAGTTCCTACTCCAGTGCGGTGATGTGAGAGGCCTGGCATGCCACTCATGTTCATGCCGAGCTACAGTATCCTGCTCTATCCCTCCTCCTCCTCCTCCTCCTCCTTATTCACCATGCCAAATAACACCGCATCAGGAATCTGTGGCAGGGTGCAGGCAGGTGGAGGGACCAGGGACTTTTATTAAAAAGCTTTCTAAGACGTCGTCTCATGCCCCATAAAACCCTTAAACTGCTCTCCCAAATCAGCCCCCCTAAAGTTGCACATCCAGCCTTCTGCTGGATCCATGACCTCTCCTGCTTCACTCCTTCTACTCGGAACAGAGAGATGAAAAGAGGGAGATAAAATGCTCCGCAGGAGAGAGTTATATATAGTGAGTTTTCCTTGACATTTACTGTTACTGCCTCACAGCCCTGGAGAGTTTCAACCTCTCCAGATACCTCCTCCTTCAGTTTATCTAATGATTCATGTGTTTCACTTATTACACAGATAAGAGGAGGTAAAGTAACACGCTTGTTGTATGTTGTCATATTTCCCCACGTGTATGCAGTATATTCTGTGTGTGGAAAAATTCAAAAAGTTTTGTCGTGCTGTTACTTTAACCTTTTAGCACACATGAAGGCACATGGGGCTTTCACTGACTGCCAGTGCTATAAATATGAACATGCAAGAGCTGAAACTATGCGTTAGTCCATTATTTAGTAGATTGATTGGCAAAATATCATAAAATCTTTGAGTTTTAGACTCTTCATCGAACAAAACAAACAATTTTAGTGAGTCAGTTTGGACTTAAAGAGCAGCAACGAGTCGATGCAGCCTCAACTTTTGAGCTAATGTCGTCGTTTTGTGTCATAAAAATAATCCAGATAAAAGAATAAACAGGTGAAACCTTCCTTCACGACATGCCAGCAGTCCAACAGATCAGAAATAGTCCATATGTTTTAATTTAGGTCCTCCGGCCCTCTAAAGGGTTAACGGCTTGATTTATATCTAAAGTGCTTTATGGCCTGTGCAGCGTGATACAGTACGTGTGCTGCAAAACATTCGACTCATGCGGGCTTTCATAAACTATTTGAGGTGGATAGTTCATGCTTGACTTTGACAAAATAATCTTCACCCGAGGTCCACTTACTGGTTTGGATGGAGGTTTCAGATGGCGCTGCAAACCGGCGATTATTTTCATTCTGGATTAATCCGGAGATTATCTCCTCGATTAATCATTCGATGGCTATAAAATGTCACGAATGGTGTAAAATGCCCGTCACAATATCCTGAATATTGGTTCAAACTCCTTGTTTTAACCAGTAACGTGCAAAATATGGGTTGGTTTGTTTGGTTTTTGCTTTAAGTTGTTGTAACTTAAACCATAAAGTTGATGTCGAACAGCCGTTCAATTAACTTCAGTTCGACTCCAGAAAAAGTTTGTAAGTGTACCTTGAGTTAGATGTTTAACAAAGCACGCATTATGTACAAATTGTACAGTAAATAATACAAATGATGTATCATTTTCTTGATATTTTAAAATGACTACAGTTTACTACATAACAGGAAGTTGCATTGACAACATCAAAAAAATTTCCTGCACTCTGTTAATCATTTAAATCAGGGAAAATTCAAACAGCGCTGGCAATAAATACATGTAAACGTGACCCGAGAGTGCCAGCAGCACCTCCCTGGCATCTATTAATGAGCTCAGACTTTATATTTTATACAGCTGTGTTGTTAGATAACCTTAAAACCTACTACAGGATCTCCTCCATATACTATCTGATACTCAGATTCTGTTGCGCTCCAACACAGATAAAGTCCTCAAAGCTAGTTGGCCCGATGACACCTCTCTGCGTTTGGGAATCTCCCAATGTTAGATGGCATCTGGCCTGGTTGTGCAAACATGGCGGATTAACCTCTGAACTCTGAAAATGTGAGTCAGCCTTCAGCAGCAGCAGCAGCAGTCGGGGCTAAAACTCTGTGTGCCAGCTGAACGCTAACTGTACGGTCATACAAACCACAGAGCCGATGAGTGACCGTGCTGTTTGTGTACCTTAAAACACGTATGTTAAGATTTAAATCACATATGTACTTTAAAGGCAGGTAATCACGTAAGCATACATTCATTTGTGTACCATTAAGGGTGAGTTACGTTCAAGGAAGCGTGCGTCTAAGACAGATACGCCGTTGGTGTGATGGAGTACAGCCATGTGTTTAAGTCTGTTTGTACATCAGACGGGAGTTTTAAGACCGACGGCGCCTCCTACCAGGCTCATCCTCGGTGACATATTTGGGTGGCAGGTCAGAGATCTGTGCGGTCGGCGTTGTCCCAGGGTCGACTGGGTACCGTGTGTGTGGAATTTCACATGTTAGCACCATGGTTACACAAAGCAGTGCCATGGTTACACAAGCCAGCACGGGATCAAAGACTGTGGACCTTTCACAGGCACTCACCAATACTAGCGCATTTTCTCCCTTCTTCTTCTTCTTCTACATCTTCTTCTTCTTCTTTTGCCCTTCTCACCTGTTCTTTTCCATATTTTCTGCCGTAAAGTTCTGCGTCGATAGATGTCATCTCTTCCTGATTTTAAAAACTATACAGGAAGTGTGAGGAGTCATGACTTTAGGGCTCTTCTACTCTCTCTGCTGCACCTCCATGCACTCCCTCTGTCACTCTATCCTTTGTTGTCCTTAGAGGGGAGTCAGGGGGTGATGCTGCTGCGAGGCAGAGCTGAGTACTGTTGGTTCTGGCTGCAGACCAGCTGCTTGTGTGTATATATATATATAAATGTGTGTGTGTCTCTACTGTATGCGTGTTGTATTCCCTCACCACTGTACCAAAGGTGGCTGGTGTGTTCGTGGTCAAAACACAGCGTGGGATCAAAAACAAGAGTCCGCGCTCTGCGGGCTTCGTGTCTGTTGGTGTGAAGCGGCTTTCATTTGGGATTATTTGCTGCTAGGTTGTTGTTGTTGAAGGAATAACTCACAGGGAGAAGACATTATGACGTTTAAGTCTGTTTTATTTATTTTTTTATGATGGAGGGGGCTGTAATGTATCCCAGCATGCAATGAGCGGAAGACAAAGAGGCGCCCCGCGCAGGTTGTCAGCCGCTCACAGTAACAGACTGGCTCGTAGTCTTCAAATGCCTGAGCTGTGTATGTCACGAGACAGTGGGAGGGAATCCACATATGATGCAAAGTCCATGAAGGACAGATCCTCCTTCTGGTGAGAGGATCTGATGTCTCTTCTATATTTAGAAGAATTTAAACACTTCTACTGATCGCCTCTATAAGAAACGGTACTCCTGCTCATGTTGAGTCACTGCTAATTGGCGGCTTACCCGGCCTGCTTTTTATTGTCAACAATTGCCTTGAAAGGGATGAAATATTAAAACATTTTTCGGCAGAATTATTAGTATTTCACTTTAGATTTGTCATTTTTATTCATTGTTTTGTTCTTTTTAAAGTCTGTGTAAAGGCAATTCTGAGATTTCTTTCAAAACACATTAAATATGTTGTAAAATAGTTGCTGAAAACACGTGAAAAGGCTTTGAACGATATATTACTGAAATGTGGAGTTAGAGGTTCAAACAGTTTTCAGTCCAGGATTTTGTGGGCGGTCCTTAAAGAGTGGCTCGATGACACGCTGAGGCCGCCCTGAGCAGAGAAGATAGAGATGAATTCATCTCAGCTCAGAGTGTTTCAAAGTTAGTCATGTCATTTTCTGAACTCATCTGACACGTTTCAGTCGCTTCAAAATGGCCGCTCGACTGCTCCCACGAGTGGACATGACGCATTCAGAGGACACGCCCCCACAGTCCTGGAGCTGAGAATTTATTTTTACCTGATTTTGACACCTAATTTCATAAACTTGTTAATATTTTTAATCATTCAAATTTGGCCTGGTGGTTAATAACACTTTCTTCTTTGGTCTGACAAACTCATTTTTTCTTACTTTACATGGATTTTAAATCTATTTATTATCCTGTGAGGGGGGCGGTGTTTAATGTGTAAAAAAAAAAAAAAAAAAAAAAAGACCATGTTTTTGGACTATAAATATTGTTGCTGCCACGGAGTATACATGTTTCCAAAAATAATACTTGGCTAAGATTCATGACCAGGATTTTCTTGCTGCGAGACAACAAAGCTAACCATTTAGCCGGCGTGCCTCGTGATAAAACCTGTTATATCTACACTTCAGTGGTTATTTTTGTCTGCTTTGATTGTTCCCTAACATTATTTGAATTTATTTCTCCGTTATTTAGCCATGTTTGCATTCATAGCCAAACTCTTTCTTTCCTTTCCCAGAATGTGAGTACTATGAAAAGTTCTGTATTTTCCACGATTGTTACAGATACAATGCTCGACAAAGTACAACTCACTCCGCCTTTCTTCATAGCTATCTGGCAGCCCGACAGTGTAATAAATCCGTGTGTCTAGTTTCATTGCAAGGGTCAAAAATAGTCCACCCTCCAAAGGGAGTTGGGTGTTAAATGGTTAAATATCTCTGAGGGATGCTGCCACATCAGAGAGTTTTGGCATTGAGCCCAGTCTAATCACGAATCTACATTTTCTGTCATGAAGAAAGAGGATTGGCAGTTACGCTGCTTCTATTCAGGCCCATAAATGTCAGTAACCTTTGTGTCAGAAGTGAATATTACAGCTGAAGTCTGGTTCTTGGATGTCTGCTGCTCTGGAGAATGTCCTGTCTGAGTAGTAAATGTAGTGGAGGCCTACTAACATAGATATTCTATAATTATCACCGTAGTAGCAGCGCTATCTCACCCAGGCGTCCATTCCCTCCTGTCTTCTCAGGTCCTGCTGGTGTTCGCCAAAGAGGACAGCCAAAGTGATGCTTTCTGGTGGGCCTGCGACCGCGCTGGGTTCAGGTGTAACATCGCACGGACGCCCGAGTCTGCCGTCGAGTGTTTCCTGGACAAGCACCATGAGATTATAGTCATTGATGGACGCCACTCTCGCTACTTTGAGCCTGAAGCTGTGTGCCGGTGAGCCTCACCTGTGTGTGTGTCTACTGTCATATGTGTTTATTTTTTTTAAATTTCATCTTTCTTACTCAGAGTTGCTGAGAAGATTGATACCACACTCGGGTATGTTTGGTAAATATGAGGCCGGTTAGCTTAGCTTAGCACGAAGACTGGAAACAAGTGGAAACGGCTAGCCTGACTGCATCTGGAGGTAACAAAATCCACCTTCCAGCACCTTTTAAAGCTCAGCTGTCTGATTAAGACAGATCTGTCTGTAAAACCACAACTTGTCTTCAGTTTTTGTACAAATTAAACAAACAAGATGTTAGTTTGTCAGCTTTGGAGGTGGTGGAAGGCGGTTTCCAGTCTTTATGCTAAGGTAAGCTAACCAGCCGCCGTCTGTAGCTTCATATTTAAAGTACAGGCATGAGTGGTGTCTGTCTTTTTGTTTAACTCTCATCAAGAAAGTGAGTAAGCTTACATCCCAAAATGTTGACCGATCACATTGTGCTAGAATTTCCTCAAGAACTTGAACTGACACGGTAATCTGGCTTCTCTTCTGTTGCTGCAGACCAACATGCATGTAAACAAAGAGTTTGAAAGGGCTTCATATGCCAAAAGGGTCACAATGTCCAAAATAAACTTGACTTCAATCAAAAATAATAAGTACTTGATGATATGTATACCTAAAATCAGTAATATACAAGAAGGTTCAGTCTGTCAAAGAGTAGTTGTTCTGTAAATAGCTTTTGGACTGTGTAGTGGAGGGCTTGTTGGTGCCATCTGGTGTTCACTGGAGGCACCGCAGGCATTACAAACCTGAATCCTCAAACTGAGTTACTGGAATCTGTCAGCTCATGTTCTTAAGGTTTTCTCAGATTGGTGTTTTTTTTACTCTAAAAAAGAAGCAGCGGTGGAATACTGGACGTCACAATTCATAAGAGGCTATTGTAAAAGAGTGGCGCTCGAGTGAGCCTCAGCTACAAATTGTGAGTTTGTTTGTTGACATGAAAGCTGGATAGTGGCCCAGGGGAACCAAGAGTAATACACACATGCAGAAGCCTGAAAAAAGAGGGGTGTTTTTCTTTCTTTTTCTTTCTTGTCCGTTCTTTTCCACAGCATCGAGAGAGAGAAAAAAAAAAAACCTCCCTGGACGCTTTTCAGAAATCTCTTTTGATTGTAGAATAACCTCATTCACTCCTCGTTCTTGCCAGGGGGTTAGTTCATACTGGCACTACTGGTTTGTTCTAAGTTTGTCCCGTGTCACTTTCAGGCGTGTACGGGCACTTAAAGATTTATTTAGGAAGTGTTTTTAGTTCTTGTATTTTGTGTCCCGCTGAGTCCCTGATGTAGTTTCCATGTCAAGTTTCCTGACGTCGAAGAAAAGCAGCTGTTACTGAAAGTCTCATGATTTATAACCAATTTCTGATTATTGAAAATAACCAATAAAAGCCAAAAGATGTTGTTGTTCTTCTGCTATGAACAAAGGACTTGTGTTGTGGGGCATTTGAATGGGGATTCCCATGGTTCAAAGTGTGTCTCATGGTTGGCGTAATGCCTGTGTGAATACCTTCTAGGCATCATTATAAGGATGTATTTTTATTTATGTTTTAAGGACAGTGAAATAGTGCATATTCCATCCGTTATTGTAAGCTAAGGCGACTCGTGTATTTATTTCTGTCACGATTTTTGCAGAATTTTTGGGCTGTAGTTATTGTTAGATACAGAACATGCACATCCAAACTTCTTGGACACACTGAAAGCCACCACCATATATTTTGGAGAGTGATTTATTACAAGTGCTTCATTATTTCCCCGAGTAAAGGAACAGATCCATTCGTCTCTCCTGTCTCCTGATTACCACAGTTTGGCAGCTGCTCCTTCACTCCTCTCCTCGACTCTATTTTTTTCTCCGGTCCTTATCCCCCATGAGGATCTCTGCCATCATCTGTTCCCTCTGTTCCCCCTCCACCCCTCTTTCATCCTCCATCACTGTCTTCTTTTCCTCCTCCGCCCCCGGGCCGCTTTCCCGTACGTTCTGCCAGCGGTGTGGCCTTGCGGCCGAACCTCTGAAGCAGATGTTGTGTTCGGTGTTTGCTGTGTAAAGCGGACCGAAATGTTCTGACCTTCTTTTGTGGCAATGACATCACCCTCGATCTGCCCACATGTTTATCCTGTACCTGAGTCCAAAGCCACTTCTCACGAGCTCAAAGTGTGAATGGAATGAACTCCTGTTGACACTCCCGCTGACTTTTAATCTGCTTTATTTTGTTTTATTTCCAGGTTGATCCGCGCCACGAAGCCCTCTGAAAACACAGTTATTCTAGCCATTGTGCCGCAAAAGTAAGTTTGACTTCACTTTTGAAGCAGTCCCTGAAAACTTGGCTTCAAATTTTATATTTGTGACATCACCAGTAATCAAAGTTAACACTCCAGACCTCACTAGTATAAAGTCTTCAGTGAGTTAGCAGGACTGTGGGCCTCTCCTCAGTCAAAGCTTGGAAAAAGGCGCCTCCTTTTAGCTTACTTGCTTAGTTTTTACTCAATTCCTGGATAACAATGAGATCATGATTATGTTATTTGATCCCATAGACACTCAACAGTTGAGCAAAGATAGCCTAATATTGCTGTTTGACAAAACTTCAGACTGCACCGAGTACATAAAACAGGTCTGTCCTGAGGCCTGCATGAGTGTCTGACTCTGGGAAAGTCAGTAAAATGCAGTAAAGTACTTACCTCTTTGACCAAGTCACACACATCTAGTCTACTGAGCTCCTCATGATAACTAATGTAATACATATCTTTCACTTTCATCTGCCTGGAGCCCTCCCGAAGAGGCCTGCCTCTCAATTTGAGTGAATGCAAACTTAAAACCCCGTCCATGTTTTGTCTCGTAGTCTTGATAAATTCAGTGTGACGTCCATTATCACGGCACTATTTAGTTTTATCAGCACAGCATGAGTCGTGTCAGGCCTTCCACTTTGTCGTTTTTCCTTTAATGATGTTAAGTTAAACACAAACTCAATGCTTCCTCCAGGATTTTCACATTAAAAGTCTTGCAACCTTCCCCTTTCTAGAGGAAGGCTTTTAATGTGAAAGACAGCAGGAAGTAGAAAGAAGAAGAAAGAAAGAATGACTTGATTAGAGGATAAAAACATTATTTCTGTTGAAGACAAACTCGGAGCGGCAGAGTTTTGAGTATGCCTCAGGTCATTTTGATAATTATCTGATCAGATTTGATTGACAGAGACCAAACAACCCACCAGCTGTTGTCAGATTCTCACGCAAATGTTGCTAAATCCGGATTGGTCCATGGAAATACATGACATGCCCACAAATATAGAAATCTGTCATATAAAATAACTAAAACTGTTAGAAAATACTGCGTTTACATAGTATAAAGGAGAGAAAATGCATTTCAGGGCCTTCAAACTACGCTGTTTTCATCTCGGTGTGGACCACTACAGGCACGTTTAGTGAAAAACGGTTGTGGTTGCAGATGGTGATGGTTTCTTTTCTGTCTTTGTATAGACCGGCTGACCAGGACGAGCCATCTGTTCTTCCTCTCCTCTGCGCTGGATTTAGCCGAGTACGTCCCGGCAACTCGCCCGAGCTTGTGACTGTCTGTGTGTGTGTGTGTGTGTGTGTGTGTGTGTGTGTGTGTGTGTGTGTGTGTGTGTGTGTGTCTGTGTGTGTGTGTGTGTGTGTGTGTGTGTGTGTGTGTGTGTGTGTGTGTTTGCAACAGACTGAATGTGTTTTCCGCGTTTCTGATAGATGCTTTTTTACTGGCCCTTCTGAGAGACTTGAGACTAAAATAGCAGCACATTGCCAGTTTTGAAAGAGGCAATTATTGTCCGCCGTGTTTGATGGTGTGAAAATGATGTAGGAGGTTGCAAAACAAGTTGCTACTGAGTAAATCCTGACTCATTCAATTTTCCCCCCTCTCTCTCTCTCTCTCTCTCTCCCCTTCAAAACGCCACTTAACCTTGTTTGGCCTCCAGAGGTTTGTGGAGAACAGCAGCGTGTCAGCCTGCTACAATGAGCTCATACAGATTGAACACGGAGAGGTGCGCTGCCAGTTCAAACTCAGGTACGGCGGAGGGCAAACGCCCCGTGACGCACACAGCATGCATGCACAGACACCAATTTACTAATCCTCAGAGTCGGTGTGGCTTTATTCATCCACAGGGCTTGTAACTCTGTCTTCACTGCTTTGGAGCACTGTCAAGAGGCCGTGGAGATCACCAGTGAGGACCACATAATACAGGTAGGGATAATGTACACATGCATACATACATATCTTCCTTTAAAGCAACATGATGTCAGTCCCAGATTTACTCTTGTCCGGTGGCTTCTGGCTCGCTCATTCTCTCCTTTTCTCTTCTTAGCTTCCTTCATTAACGTCCTCTTCAGTCTTTTCTCCTCTGCCTTTATGTCCGTAGAAGCTGCTGAGCCCAAGCCCCAAAACTCCTGTGGTACAAACACTAACGCTCCCCCTGGTGCTCTGAGCTCACAGTCCAGGCAGCACCTGCTAACAAACTGAGCTAACATGAGCTAACAGCAGCTACAGCTGTCAGCAGTTTACTTCACTGTCCATCAGGAAACTCTGTAAATCACAGAGAGTTGAGGCGGAGCAGCCGGAGGACATCAGAGGGAAAACCAGAAAACATTTTCTCCATAAAATATGATCCAGTTTCACCAAAATCAGTGAAATAGTTGGTGGTGTGTGACTTAGTGCCGTAAAGCGTTACGTACTTCTCGTGGTTGAGCGTACTCGGAGCCCAAAGTAACAAAGAGTGAGAAGAAACTACGGTTTAAAATCCTATGAAACGACCAAAGACTGATCGCAAATGTAGTTCTTAAAATAATATTTTTAAAATAAACTACAGTACCCATGTCCACAGGACACAATATTGCTAGACTTTAACTCTGTAACGTCTTCCTGGTTTTCAGTACGTGAACCCAGCGTTCGAGCGGATGATGGGCTACCACAAGGGGGAGCTGATCGGGAAGGAACTGACTGAACTCCCCAAGAGTGACAAGAACAGAGCTGACCTGCTGGACACCATCAACACCTGTATCAAAAAAGGAAAGGTCAGTCTCAAGATCATCCATCCATCTACTCATCCGTGAGACGAGATGATACCGTATCAATGCCTCACTGCTCTGTTGTTCTCTCTGAAGGAGTGGCAGGGCATTTACTATGCCAGGAAGAAGTCAGGCGACAGTATACAACAGCAAGTGAAGATAACACCCGTCATCGGCCAAGGAGGGTAAGCTAAGATGAATCAACCCAAAGCGATCGCTGTACATTTCCAAGAAATGAGAAATGACTCACAGGCTCTTATCTCGCTTCCAACAGGAAGATCCGACATTTTGTAGCCATCAAGAGACCTCATATTGACAACAACAATCAGGTGAGTCGAGTCCTAATCAGATAATCAAATGCGTTTTGTTTGGTGATGATGAAACGCTGCTGTACTATTTCATGGCCTCCTGAGAGCAGAAAGGGCTCTCAGAAGAAGCCACGCATGAGCTTTGACTCTCAAAAGTTGCAATAAAAACCTTGATCACTGACTCATTCAGGTGTTATTCAGACCTCCACCACCCTTACTTTGCCTGCATTATTCCATCCCAGAATTAATAGCGCCTGCACATTAGCAACACTTGAAAAATCTTAAACCGAAACGCTGATTTTCAGGCTCAAAATGATAAGTCCTGAGCTTACAGGCTCATTAGCAGCTGCTTGGAGGAGGAGAAGAAGAAGAGCTACAATATTTAATTTACAAAAGCTTTAAACTCATAAATCCACTTGTCAAATGTCAGTCCATCAGTACACAGCTTGGCCCAATCAAGCCCTGTGGAGAGATGACTGATTGAATCCAAACTGGACTCGGGCACAGATTGCAAACTCGGCTGGCAGTTAGTTTTTACATAAATACTTCAAATGAACTGCAGGCTAAAGTGTCAGGTTTAAACACTTGTAGCCTCGCCGCTCTCTTCCAGCTCTGTTTAGCAGCGTGCACACTTTACTCTGAAGCAGGTGTGTGTCGCTGCTCTCAGCTGGGTTCCAGGCCAATAACGTCATACTATGCTAAGCTACGGCTAAGCACCAGGATCCCCCGCTAAGGCCTGGGAGGGCTAGCAGCCAGGCGCCAGGGCTATTTATACCCCGAGGCAAAGCTTGCACAGAGACTAGCTTTAGCTCATTGCTCGCTTTCATCATGTGTGCATAAGGTGAGTCAGCCGTTGGCATGTGCCCGCCAAAGCCAAATGGCATTCATTCCTGCTCCTCGTTGGGAATCGGGAATCCTTAGACACGGCTGCGACTGATCCCATTCTCCAAAACCGTGGAAGTCTGCCGCACATTATAGAACGGAACTGACGCAAAGCAGGAACAAAAGTTTAGTATTTGATGACATTTGAAGCTAAATGATGTTGCGAGGCATGTCGTTCATCTTCACTGAGACACCATTATCCATCTGACAACCCAAGGCCACAGAGGTCCTTTCAGGATAGCACTAATATGATACTGTATCCTCGCTCTGAACATTTTCCTCTGAGCACTTTAAACCACACATTATTCCACATCTTTTCCCACCCAGACGTTTGGCCGTAGACCACGGTTTCCATTTCATTGTGTTGTTTAGTTAGCAGTATTTGTCTAAGCACTCCAGACTTACAGCAGGTTTAGGGTCAGTTTTGTTTGTCTTTCCCCTCTCAATTAAGGGCCATCATAATCTCAACTATTTCCCAGCTTGAGTCGAGTTAATTCAAAAGATGTTTTTTTAGATTGTGTGTTTGTGCGTTGCAGCCCAAGAAGCCCATTAGGATGTAGCCAGCTAAATCTGGCAACCTTGTATGTCATTAGACGTGTTTATGCTGTCTTAATCCTATTTACTCAGTATGGGACGCGCTGGAGACCTGAGAGCAGGCGACTTAGAAATTTAGAGAGGGGGGAGCTGTAAAAAGAGAAAATGAGAAATTGTGTGCGAGAGTGAAAGATGAATTGTGATTGACAAACATTTCAAGGACTCATTTCCCCTGATCAAAATTACATTTCTCCTGTGTTTTCTTTTTTTTTCTTTCTTTTTTTTTTACATAAAAATGAATAAACAGACGGCATATTTTTTGGCCGGACACGTTCATCATTGCATAAATGTGCACGATGCACTGTCAGCAAGATGCAAAGGTGCAGTGAGTCACTGGGTGAGGAAAATCTTCTGTAACTGGATTAGAGGCTCTGCAATAACCTCGGTGTGACTAACAGGATGTACTGTACAGATTGTCACCTCCATGAAAATATATGATAAACACGGGAGAATGGGCTGTAAGCTTCACAGCTGTAGTAATAAGAATAATAATAGTGAACTGCTATGCGATATGCAATAAACTTAATCACTTTTTATATAAGAAATGCAGCTCAAAGTGCTTTACAGCAAAGAAATTACATGCACAGAGTGCTTCATAAAAACATAAGAACAGGGACAGAATGCCATAATTCATGGGAAATAAAACTCAGTAAAATAAGGTGGAAATAAAGCTGGAAGTGGAATCAAATACATAACACAAGATGTTAAATAAACTCACTGATAATAGGCCTAATAATAAAGTTAAAAATAGAATACACAGAATGCATACAACTGAAGTTGAACTGAAGAACGAAGTGCAAAAAAAGAGTTTCAGATATGTTAAATGTAGCTCAGAACCAACATATTAAAATATTTTTTCAATTTATTAAGTGAATCATTCCATGAAATCGGTATGATTAGCAACCCTCTGATCTAGTTGAGTGTATTTTATCTATTGGGTGACCAAAATCTATTTTTAAAAGCCTTTTTTATATCAAGTGAAATGTCCCCTTCTTAATAAAGTGTAAAAAACATTACAAAAAACGTATCTATATATCAGAAATTATGTTTTTTTCAGTTGACACCACCTATTTTATCATGTCTCTCATGGCCTTCAATGAAAGTGTACTTGGCATTCACATGAACATCTATCTGTGCTCTCTGTAATGTTTTTTTTTTTAAATTAAATTCATGATTATTCATTAAAATGATTTAGTTCCATTCCTCAGTCACCCATCAACCCCGTTACACAAACCGATGAACCGATCCCGATGCGACATGAGCAACATGAGGTAACATCATAAACAACGTCTGAACTATTTATGTCCATAACAGGGTTGAAGATCGATTGTGCCTATATCATAAAATACTGACCGACAGCAATAGTATTTTGATGCCTGAGATGGGAAAATATGTTTTAGTGAAAGTTAAATATGTCCTTAATGTTGCAGGGTTTTCAGAAAAGTCAAACATTTGTGTCAAAAATCTGAAAATGTCCAAATCGTACTGGTTTCGTGGAATGATTCAAGTATTTTTGTGCCCTTTCTTATAGTCAAATAAATCTTTGAAATTAGATAATAGTAAATATTTTTGTCATTAAAAAAAATATCTCACAAATTGGCATTTGGCGTCCACTTCTAACGTTCTGTTTTGGGCTCGGCTCCTCACACAGACAAGTTCTGGTGAGAAACAAGCAGTGATGACACTAAACACAGACTACACCAGTGTTTCCCAAACGTTTTTTTCTGACATGCACATCCTTCAAAAGTTCACCCCAACTAATAAAGAAGATTCAAGTTGAAATTTAGCGAAATAAAGGTCAGCATGATAGCATCAGCAAACTCTTATTTGTTTATTTTCCCAACATAAATCAGATTTATTTAACATATTTTCCCCCCTGGTCAATCACGCCCCCTCACTGCAGTGGATCTACGCCAGCCTCCCCACCCAGTTTGAGAACCACTGGACTACATAAAGTTAGCTCTTCAGGTAGCCACAAACGGCCCGACGTGAGTGTCCAAAAACATCAACAAGGAGCTCTCATAATTAATGTTAACATGAACTCCTGCAGGTTTAAAGCACAGACACACTTTCATGATGCATTTGTATGATAATCTTTGTGTTTTTCCAGAGTGCAGATGTGTCATGTTGGTGCAGAAGCTCGCTTAGATGACTGCGGTGTAATTTCATGTCAACACAAGATTTAATAGCTAGTATTTATCAGGATCACGCTAGATCACGAAGTGTTTTTTCTCTAAAAAAAATTATCAGCTTAACATCTCACTGACGTCGTCCTGAGACGAAGGTAGGGCAGAGCTGCCACCACTCTTTCATTCAGCTACTTCCTCTGTTTTCATAAGCAGCTTTAGCAGTCACAGGAGGCGGTTTCAGAGAATCTTCTAATGCCTAACGACACTCGCACAGGTTATGTAAAAAGACAACGAGGTGTCAAAGTATCAAACATGTCTGTAGGCTCGTAGGTTGTTGAGGTGAGATGAAAAAAAGCTATCCTCAGAGTATAAAGAACATCAAATCGCTGGCTGACATTAAGTCTTTAATCAACAGAAGTAATCCTGCCAGCGTGTTGCTTTCAATGAGCAGGAAATTAGGCTGATTATATTCCTCACAGCGAAGGCGAACCAACAGTGACTCTTGGTCCTGGTCCAAACCTCGACTTTAATCAGCTTCTGCTCTCTGTCTGTCTGTCAGGTCCACAAGTTCAACAAGGAGGAGAGATGCAGCGGGGAACATTCTCAGTCAGGTAACTTATCACATCATTTTTTTAAAAATTATTTATTGGACAGGTGTATATTTTTAATATAGATAATTCTAGCATGATTTGGATTAGCAGTTTGTGACTCTTGTGTTACGTTTGAATCAGTGAGCTAATCTATGGAGCCATGAACAGATTATTAGACAAGTCAAACATATACCTGCATACATTAGTTAATAATTTATTACTTAATATGTAAATGGAGTGTAAATCTAAAGAAGTATGAAGCTTTAAACTGTACTTTTAAAGCTGTTTTTCAAGTTATTGCTCTATTTTCTATCATCCAAATGGTCAATCTCCATGATCAATTTGTACAACATGAACCACAAATAAAATATTTGATGTTATAATTCTACGATGAAGTGTTGGGGACAGGCGTAAGCGATGAAGTAATTTCAAGATTAAAGTCGAACAAGATTAAATCAAACTACCGGCGTTGGTGCACGTGATTCAAATAAAGGCCTTGTGAAGATGAATTGGTGAAGCTGTACTTAAGAATCTCTTTTAGTGCATAAACAAAGTGTGGTAATAATAAGTGTAATGATTTTGAAAAGATAGTTCAGAAGAAAAAACTACACAAACGGGAAAAGGTGTCTCAATTTGATGGATTAGAAGAGTTCAGCTCCTCTGCACTAATATGAAAAGTTCAACTTTATTCTTGACATTTCAACTCTATTATTGAAAGGCGAAATTAAAAAATCATCCTCATTTTTTTTCATGTTATGTCTGGCCCTGATAATCTTCTGTAATATCTCTCTATATTGATGTTCTTTCATATTCAACAGCACAGAGACTACTAACTTTTACTAACTTTGCACGGCATAGATGAACATATTTCTACATGTAGTTAAAAGTCACACACACACACACACACACACGAGGCAAACTGCTGCATACTGAATACGATTAGCTGAAGATAAACCTGGTCAGTAATCAAACCAATAACTAACAGCAGTCAACATCAGACAACCTTATCGTACATAACAGTCACCTAGTGTTGACAAAACATTCAAAAATAAACATATCTGCAGTTTGAATTAAACTTCAGCTCCCTGGCATTTGCAGAACTGTTGTATAAAAGCAATATCACACTCGTGGCTGTGACGTTATACTGAATATCAGCACGGCTGGGATTAACTTCGGCCTGTGGCCTCCCACAACCGACGCAGCCGTGCAGTTATTCACTACAGCATCATGACGTCAAGCATGAAATTGCTTTAGTATATTCACACACAAATAATTTATATGTCATGTCATTTCCAGCATTTCCGGTGGTTAAAAATCTTTTTGATAAAGCATTAGATTCTCTGAGGATTGTGGAAATATCTTTTGAACAATAATAAGTGCAGTTAATTGTCCTTTTGGGCTATTCAAAGATGACTGATGATTGTAAACTCTCTGCAGCTTGAATTTAATGATAATACATGAGAAACGGGGGCATGATCACAGCATATCAGTATAAATCAGTCCCTCCGTCAGCGTAAACACACTGTACATTAAACATCCATTACTTCCCTCTGCCCCTCCACAGAGTGCCATTCTTTACGTCATCGCGACAGGAGGAAAGATTCAATTGACGCCAGATCGCTCAGCTCTCGTGGCAGTGACGGTGAGACCCTTCAAAATGCATTATCTTCAATCGGAGAGTGCGTTTGAAATGAATGAAGCTGCAGTTTGAGTCGCAGAGGGACGAAAGAGGACGACATAACTGCAGTGAGAATAAAGTAAAGGCAGGCAGCACAAAGGGAGAATGGGGAGATGATGAGAGTGAGTCAGACTGTGTTATGGTGGGTACTTGAACTAAAGAGATCCTAAAGAGAGATGTCGTGGGCTGATGACATTATGTACCTCCCTCATCAACTCACTTTGACACAGCTGCTGCTATTTTCAGGTATCTCAGTTGAGTGCTGCCTCTCCTCCGCTTTGTCTGCTTCCTTTGTTCTGCAATCAAACCACTTTCCTCCGTTCTCTCCTCGTCCTTCATCACCCTTTTTTAAACATTTGTTCTACATTTACATTTTGTACATTTCCGCTCCTTTTTTGTACGTTTTCTTACAAGTCCTTTTGTTTTCTACCCTCCATTCATAAGCCTTTTAATGAGGGCTTACAATTCCTGTAATCTTATTAATTAAGTTTGTAACAGTTTGTCAAACAATGAACTACGATAACACATGAAATCATTGTTTTCTCTGAATTGCAGCTCCCAGTTTACAGAATCGAAGATATTCCTCCGTCGCCAGGATTCATTCCATGACTATCGAGGCTCCCATCACGAAGGTATTCAAGTCCCCCTCGGAAAAAAGCAATGCAAAATGTATTTCACCCCTTTAGTTCCTTTTTCAACTGACCACACAGACATTAGTTGAGATCTCTTTTGTATTGAAGAGAAATACTATTAAACATTTTACATGTAATCCTTAAAACTAAATTTAGATCAATCAGCTGGACAGTTTTTTGTTTGATGGATTCTCTTTGTGTGGTATGAAACACTGCAGACTTATATTCAAACACACAGGTGTTTACTTTAAACTTTAATTTTCAAAAAGTTGCCCCAGGTTTCTCTATATGTGGCATACTTAAAACGAATGGTAGCGAGCGATGGCGCCATCCGGTTCAGTTAAGTACAAGCTAAACAAGAGATCACAACTCAAAATATTCTCTACCAAACAGCCGAGGAGACCGTGAGGAAAGTCTTTAAGGGAAATTACACACTCAATCCTTTCAGTGTGAGCGATGCCCGGAGCACTTTTTAAAACTCTAAAATGTTTCAGCTGGTGTAGGAATCACTCAGCAGAGCTCGATCTTCCACCAGCGATCACTGGGCTGCACATGTTGGATTGGATTGTTTTATGTCTTGTCAGCAGTTTGTTTCACATCAGGCGATGCTCGTAGGTTCATGGCAGCACCAAAACTTGAAGAAGAGATCTGTCTGTTTAAATTCAAGCCTCTTTTAAGGATTTTAGTGTATTGTTCCACAACACACAGCCAGTCAACGTGCATTAGAGGTGCCTTTACTGCCTTTGTATAACTGTTGTATAACAACAATATCGCACTTGAGGGTGTGACATTATCCTGAATATCAGCACGGCTGGGATTAACTTCAGCCTGTGGCCTCGTACTTACAACCAACTCAACCGATTTAAAGGAACTTTCTAACCAGAGTTACCAGACTAGATTAAAAAAAATCAATTCATACCGTAAAGTATAATCTAATGTATAATAATATATATATTGACCTGACCTTTTGAGTACATCCACCCATCCATTATCCATAACTGCTTACCTTAATCAGGGTCACGACGACTGGCTGGAGCCAAGTTCCCTTTGAGTTAATTTTACTGATAATACTTCTGTACTTTAGAATAAATGCAGGACTTTCACTCGTAATTGTCTTATTAGTACTTTTACTTGAGTAAAAGATCTAAATACTTCCTCTACTGCTGGTTAAAGAGTTAAAAGTTAAAGCTATATTTCAAAACAAAAACTAAAAAACTGACTCATAAATTCAACTTTATTGAATAGATGTATTGTTGTCTTGTTGTTTCTAAGAAAATATTGTTGCAAAAGAGTGCCTTGTCTTCGGGTATTCACAGCTGATGTTGACATCAGGAGACGTTTTTGCAAACCTCACATTAGAATGGAAAAAAAAAAAAAAGTTGTTTCAGTAATCGAGGTGTGATCTCTGAATTCTCTGTGACCCTGCTGTCAGGATGTGACGGTGCTCAGAGCAACAATAAACCCAGGTCAGGCTGTGATATACAGTAATACAGTATGTCACATTGTCTCTCTCTGCATCCCACTGCGGGTCCTGTGATGCTCGTCTGCTGAGAAGCAGCTTTATTTAGCCGTTTAGCCCATAAACAAGATTTCTCCGGTGTCACATGCACATCTCCGTGACACAGGAGCACTCTGCTGCGGCGTGTCTTTGCAGAGGCCTCTTTGTGCGTGTTTGTATGCAGGGTCTGTTTTCAGTAATAGGGACTTTTTTTTTTTTTTTTTCCTCTTCCTCTTCCTCAGGTAATAAACATCATCAACGCGGCGCAGGAGAGCAGCCCGGTAACGGTAGCTGAGGCTCTAGATCGCGTGTTGGAGATCCTGAGAACCACCGAGCTCTACTCCCCCCAGCTCGCCTCCAAAGAAGATGACCCCCACACCAACGACCTGGTTGGGGGCCTCATGAGTGTAAGACGCAGCAGTAGATATACACTTACTGAATTAATTCATACACGCTTCAAGCTCTTTATAAGGAGAAAGAAGAAATGGTCTTTTTTTTTTTTAATCACATTGTAAAAATGTTCTTACCTCATGCGTATGAAATTGAACATGCATTCTTGTTTAACCAAGAAATTTTTGGCATCCAAAATCAAATGAATGCCAGTCAGAGTGCCAACAGAGTCTTTGTTTATTTTTTATTTTTTGATTTGTTGAATAAGACCAAATATGAGGTGAGTCACTGCACGCAGATGTTTGTCTTTCTGAAAAACACAGTTGATTGTCGAAGTTTTCAGATCCACCAGACGACTGCAGAAACTTCCAGCACGGAAGACTTTGTGTACCAAGTTTGAGTAGCCTAACTCGTGTTAAATACGGCGTTCTGCAGTTTTAGGAAATCCCTGAGCCTTTTCTGAAGGACACTTTTAATATTTGTAAGATTTACATCTACAGAAGAAACAAATGGGCTCGAGGCTGAGAGCCGCAGACGGCGTACAGACAAACACGCTGTTGTTTTTTTGTCCTTTCATGGAGTTTGTTGACAATAAATAAAAAGAAATATCCACTTTTCCATTACTTATGATTTGTGTTTTGCAGAAAACAATCTTTAAGAGTAGATGGAGCTAAGATGTGCTGTTATTAGCTTTAAATGAACCAAAGGCCACTCTGTGTTTTTTCGACAAATAATTAAACCATTCCTTGTTTTTTTTCTCTCCAGGATGGGCTGCGGAGACTTTCTGGGAATGAATATGTCTTCTGCAAAAGTAAGTCTTACAAAACCGTCAGAACATTGATAATGTGTCAATAAAACACAATATGATCAAGAACTTTTTACTACTTACTTAATGGATATGCTGTCATAACACACACAATAAATCAATAAACAGCATGGTGTTGCTAGTAGGGTAATAACTACATATTTATTAACTAAATATAAAACTAGAGCAAGTTATAGAGACCAAAACTGTTTTTTGTACCAGGCTGTAAACATGTTTATTTCTACTGTGAAGTTGGACATTTTAACATGGGGACTTACGGAGACTGACTCACTTCTGGAGCCAGCCTCAAGTGGACATTTGAGGAACTGCAGTTTTTGGCACTTTCACGCATTGGCTTCACTTCACAGCCATGGAGATTGCCGCTTGGTACACAAACTGGTTTTACTGGTAGATGCAGCTCTCTCTGGGTGACCAGTGGCTTTGGAGGGAGCCAGGCTAGCTGTTTCCCCCTGCTTCCAGTCTTTAAGCTAAGCTAAGCTAAGCTAAGCTAAACAACTCCCACTTTCCAGATTCACATTTAACGCCCATGTACGAGTATGGTATCAATCTTCTCATCTAACTCTGGGGGGGAAAAAGCAACTCTGTTTTTCCCCCCCAAAAAATTTACAAAACAATCCCTGCCGTTGATAACATAGTAAGTTTCTGGACATGTATCTCAAGTCAAGAGCACGTCTGCACTAATCCATCGCCAGGGGTTCTGGCGTTTGTCACGTCA
Source organism: Sciaenops ocellatus (assembly GCA_033000465.1). Taxonomy (NCBI): domain Eukaryota; kingdom Metazoa; phylum Chordata; class Actinopteri; family Sciaenidae; genus Sciaenops; species Sciaenops ocellatus. The sequence continues at coordinate 23,101,409 of CP136874.1, read as the reverse complement.
GCCACAGAAATGTTTCGTGCGTTCTTGTTACTGTCAAACAAAACAGAGAAATGGGAGAGGACACAATGGGGACTATTACTGCCGTGTTTTCATCAGCGAATATCCACAACTGAGTCGTCTGGTCAGTCTTGTAATTGCTACATATCGTGTATGATCCAGCGTGATGGTTGGAGTATCAGAATGTGAGATAGAAAAGGAATCATATGCAACAGTAAAAACATTACATCAAATCATTAGGGCCAATTAGGAAAATATCTCTTTTTAAGCAGGCCAGATACACTTACAGCACAGGTTCACACTTTAAAAGATGATTAAGACGAGCCAAACAGCGCTGAGTTCATGTTAATGGCCTTCATCATCACAGATTATGAAACTGCTTCTACTGAACCTCATGAATAAATATGAAGTTTAAGGTAGTTATCGTTGTGATGAAAGCATTACAATGTTCCGCGGCGAGTGTGAATTTTTACATCTGATTTTATTATGTAACTGCCATCATAATGATTCAAGTTACGAGAGCGCTTAACCGACAGAAGATCTAAATCAAGTCACATTCTGAAGAAGACAATATTCTTATCTCCGAGCCGCAGCTACATCTGCTCTTCAACGATACTTTAAATAATCTGATTACACTCCCATCTTTCTGCCGCCAGCTCAAAGGAGCAGATTTACGGAGTGAGACAGTCATCCAGTGTGTTTGCACATGTATATAGATATTATAGCGCCAACATTGGTACAACCATTTATTATTTATCTGTGAAATCCCACACAGAGCTCCCCCTCTGTCTGTCCTTTTATGGTCAAATCACATTGAACGGTGTGTGTGTGTGTGTGTGTGTGTGTGTGTGTGTGCGCTCACTTCTGTCTATCTGTTAGATATGAGCCAGAGCCAGCTGGCTATCCCAGTCACTCTGAATGATGTCCCTCCATCCATCGCCGAGATGCTGAATGATGAGGAGTGCTGGGAGTTCAACATCCTGGAGCTGGAGGCAGCGACGCACAAGAGGTACGAAGATGGTGGAGAGTGAGAACGAGGAGAACGGCTGCCAAATTCTCAAGTTCAGAAAAGGAAATATATTGCTTGTTGCGTGGCAGTCATTTCATGTTGCTATCACTCCAGGAGTTGCTTGGATTTATTGTTGCATTGAACTTCTTTTGCATATCTTACTACACTCAAAAGTATGTTTTTTTAATGGTATGAAGGATCTCATTCTCATATCTGTATGGTAAATATGAAGCTTCAGCCATCAGCAGCTTAGCTTAGCATAAGGCTGGAAACAATGACAGCAAGACTCCAGGAAGTCACTGCACCCTGCCAAAATAGTCTTGCATGTAAAACCACCTTAAAACCACAACTTGTCATTTATACACTTTGTTTTTTATAAAAGTAAACAAACAAGATACCTCTTGGCAGAGCCAGGCTAGGAGTTTCCCCCTGCTTTAAGTCTTTATGCTAAGCTAAGCTAATGGTTACGAGTTAAGTGATTTTTTTTTTCACCTAACTAACCATCAGAACATCAAATATTCTCATATTTCTAAACTATAGCAACTCAGTAGATGCCAATTAATGATCCAATGGATTCAGGGTATTGGGATAAAGATATTCAGCTCATAATCAAATCACACAAGATGAGGATGAAGGCAGAAGGTAGTAAAGAAGAAAGTAAAGGCACGAGTAGAAGTAGAAATAGTAGATGATAGTAGATGTAGATGTTTAAATACACGTTGTCCACACAGCCGCTCTTTTTTGTGATCCTCTGCAGACCGCTGACTTACCTCGGGCTGAAGATCTTCACGAGTTTCGGTGTGTGTGAGTTCCTGAACTGTTCGGAGGCCACGCTGCGCTCCTGGCTACAGCTCATCGAGGCCAGCTACCACGCCTCCAACTCCTACCACAACTCCACACACGCCGCAGACGTGCTGCACGCCACTGCCTACTTCCTACGCAAGGAAAGAGTCAAGGTTAGAAGAAAAACACACGTCGCACAGATTTATCTATTAAAACTAACAAACTCTGGTCTGCAATGGTGTATGTGCAAGCACAGTCCAGTACTGACATCACTCTGTGTGACCTGCTGTTTTATTCAGAGCAGTCTGGACCAGCTGGATGAGGTGGCGGCGTTGATAGCGGCCACTGTGCACGACGTGGACCACCCGGGCAGGACCAACTCCTTCTTGTGCAACGCCGGCAGTGAACTGGCGATCCTCTACAACGACACGGCCGTGCTGGAGAGCCACCACGCCGCCCTCGCCTTCCAGCTCACCGTCCGAGACAGCAAGAGCAACATCTTCAAGAACACCGACAGGTCTGTGGCGGTGTTGTTTATAAAGTGTGCTGCGTGTTCACGGAGTAACCGAATAGTGTGTGACATTGTAATCCCTTTCCGTATTCGTGTCAGACGGATCCAGATCTTAACTTTATCCCCTTCACTGCTGACAGGAATCAGTTCCGAACACTGCGACAGGCAATTATCGACATGGTGTTGGCCACAGAGATGACCAGGCACTTTGAGCACGTCAGCAAGTTTGTCAACAGCATCAACAAGCCAATGGCTGCCATAGAAGAGACCAGCACAAGTGTAAGTGTTTCCTAATAATATCTTCAAAGCTTCCTGGAAAGAACTCAAAGAAATCGTGTCTTGAGAAGTGAGATAAAACAGGGAAGTGACTCTGGAACAAACTGCCAAAGAGATCAGACTTTCAAAGTGTAGAAGCCCGAATAGCAATGGTTTTCCTTTAGTTTTCAGCCTAGACCTTGGAGCGGCTACCAGACGATCTGAGTCTGCGTCCTCTTTCAAAGACGGATAAAAAGTCAAAATTGTAGAGAGGGGCCAGTCCATGCCTGGCCTTAAGAGTAATTAAAATATTTCAATCCTGGAATAAACAAGCAGCCACTGCGAGGATGCTGAAACAGGAGTGATGTGGTCACATTTTGCGGAGTTAAAAGCCTCGCAGCAGCATTTTGGACTGACTGTAGCTGGATTGATTTGTGACTGAGACAGGTGTGTGCAGTGAGTTACTGTACAGCAGTCAAGGAGGGAAGAAATAACAACACATCTGTAGCTGAAATAAAGACATGATCTTGGCTACATTTCTCAAAAGATAGGAACCAACTGAACTGAATACTGAATACTGGATTCTACAGCATTCTACAGTCTTATTTCAGTATATCAGCCCGCTGCTACAAATAACAAGACTGTTGCTATTGATGTGGTTTTGGTCATAGACTCTGGAGGGACCTCATTGGATGCAATAAATCAATATTTTGTATCAAATTATTTTCTTTAGTTAGTAGCCGTGTAATAAGCCGGATAATGTACAGCGTCTGGGTCTTTTTTGGCAAAAATAAAGCCAGAGAGGGTCATGCATGTTGAACTGTAAGCTTGCCTGTAGACAAAATACACATTATTGCACGTTCAGCTGACCTACTGTGCTCTGTCTAAAGACTGTGGGTTACACTAGCATTGCAATCAATTGGAATTAATATACAAATTGAACACTGTCCCTGTTTTACCTTAAGAAGTTTGCACACACTTAAAATGAAGTGTTACAGAAAAGACTGACCATGCGTCTCAGTAACTGTGTGTGTAAGCGAATGTGCTCTGAACAGCCTGCATGTGTGTTTTTCTGCATGTGCAGATGCTTATCTCTTCCGTGTCTTTCCTACAGAGCGTGAACAGCGACTGCGACGGTCAGGCCAACATCAGGAACTCTCCGGAGAACCGTCTGCTGATAAAGAGGATGTTGATCAAGTGTGCAGATGTGGCAAATCCCTGCAGGCCGCTCGAGCTCTGCATCGAGTGGGCTGGACGGATCTCCGAGGAGTACTTTGCACAGGTGTGGGGACAAACGCTAATACAGTTTAATACATCAATGTCTGTTTTCTCGTTTAGCATTCCAAGATGTAGATTTAGCTCGAGCGTGTGCGTTTACCTTTGCTGCTGTCGCTTCATCGCGAACTTTGCGTGTTTGTCGTGCAGACGGACGAGGAGAAGAGACAAGGGCTGCCGGTGGTGATGCCAGTGTTTGACAGGAACACCTGCAGCGTGCCCAAATCTCAGATCTCCTTCATAGACTACTTCATCACCGATATGTTTGATGCCTGGGATGGTAAGAAGAACATTTTCAGTGTGTTTGCATACCTTTGTGTTTAGTCATTTCCTTTTCCACTTCAATTCCAGGTAGTAGCGTGTTCCTAAAATAAACCATATTTACTATAGTCTGATTGGCTAAAGGTCACAAGTCATAGTTTGAGTCAGAGAGGCTACTTCCCAAGCTTAAATGTTTACTTTCAAAGAACTTAAGTACTTAAAGTAATCTGCTTTGTGGAGCTTCTTCACCTGCTCTTACTCTGGACGTGTTTGATGTCTGGTCTCAAGTCCACTTACGATTAACAGTGTTTCATATTCTGAATTCTTTGCACTTTTTCCGTCCTTCTCTTTGATAATTGTCTCAAGCTCTCGAGCCTCGTCCTTAAGCCCAAGCAGCTGAGATCGAGCTTTACAGTTCAATCTTAACACAAAACATCGGTTTGACAAATAATTCTAGCTTTTTTTTTTTTTTTTTTTAGGAGCGTTCAACCACATTTTCCTCAACAAATTGTGTTCACATTGTTGACAAAGATGCAAATGTGGTTAAAAACTAGTAAATGGAGATGTTTCCTGACCTCCTCCAACTCCTAAACTACATTTTAATCCCAAACAAACTTTAAAGCAGTTGTTAGCATTAGCTAATTAGCACAAAAAGCTAAGTAGGTTGAGGCTGAGGTTGATGGGAATGCCATTAGTTTTGCTGGAATCACCAGTTTTTAGAATTCGTCCTGGCAATTTCACGACAAACCATCTAATGTTTGTGGAGACATTTCACTCTGTACCAGAAATATTAACCTGATGGGGGCACTAGAGGAAAAAGTCTGTTTTTTTTATCCTCTGGGGAACATGAACGTTTCTGCCAATCCCTTAAGAAGATAATTGCCAGAATATTTAACTACAGGAAAAGTCTGAGGATTGACAAAATCGTGTAAATGTATGCCGTTAGAACGATGAATATCTGCACCAAATTTCATAGCAATACTATACAAACATTTCACTAAAACCTAAAACACAAACTAATCAGTGGGATTCATCCTCTGGGGATCGTGAATGTCTGTACAAAGCATCATGGCAATCCATTCAATACTTTCCAAGATATCTCATTAAAAGCCCATAATGTCAACCTCATGCTGGCACTAGAAGAAAGCACTAGCATCAGTAGGAGTTGTCCTCTGGGGATCATGAATGTCTGTACAAAGTGTCACGTCAATCCATTCACTAGCTGTTGAGAGATTTCTGTCTGGATTAAAGCGATGGACCAACTGCCAAATTTATGTTGGACTTCCATTGTTTGTTAATCAACGATTGAAGCATTAAAATAGATCCCAGTGACCGGAGGGTTTCCAGAACCAGCCTGTTTCATATCTCTGACTGTTCAGTAATTTGAAATATAATGAATGAAATAAAACAGCAATTCAGTCAGACTATTATAAAATAGAACCTCATGCATTCAGATCTTCACTCAGCGTTTTTTGGCACATTTCAAGATTACAGGAAAGGCATGAGGAGGAGGAGGAGGAGGCAGGAGAGGTGGGAAGGGATAGTATGGTGCTTATAGCTCTCCATTCCCACTGAATTTTCTCTTTAGTTTAGTCTCCCCAAGAGGGAACTTGTTTACTGTCAACACCGCTCTGATGTCACGGAAAGATTCCAAATGCCAGTGGGACGGAGAGAAATTGCGAGGGCGTCAGGGGAGGGGAAGTTGGGAAAATAGTAGAGGGGATGGGGGTTTACGATCTCTCGACTCAGGATGAGGGGGGTGGCAGTCGAGCAGAACATCACTTACACATAAACACAAAAACACACATATGCAGCCCCCCCCCCTTAACTCACCAGGGTCGCCGTCGGGGTCATTGTTAGTTCCACGGATGCAGCACGAGTCATCAGCAAAACCGGAAACGAGGATGTAAACAACACAGGGGTCATGCACTGAGAACACACACTGTGCAGACCAAAAGCTGTGTGTGTGTGTGTGTGTGTGTGTGTGAGTGTGAGTGAGAGAGAGAGAGAGAAACGCAAAGAGACCTTTGATCCCCAGCAGTCCTTTTATGTGGGAGCAACACTTCAGAGTGTACATAACATTAGCCATTGTGCATGAACCACACACACACACACACACACACACACACACACCCTCATGCAAACACACATCTTGCTGTCTAATAGCTCATTTGGAATGATAACAGGAAGTGTCTGATAGCAGGTGTTTCTAGTCGGTTGACATTTTATTGCAATTGTTTGTGTTTATTCCTCGAAAGTCGGTCTTAAGACAATACTAACATGCAGCACAGGTTAAAACAACATTGTGTAACTTTTCTACCATAAAATATCAGATTTTAACTCCTGTTGATGCTACACTGACCTGTAATCAGACGAATGGTGTCTCTGTCATTCGTACGTCTGTTCTCACACTATGTAACTTTGGGCTCCGGGTCGGGAGAAGTACGTAACGCTTTACGGCACTAAGTCACACACCACCAACTATTTCACTGATTTTGGTGAAACTGGATCATATTTTATGGAGAAAATGTTTTCTGGTTTTCCCTCTGATGTCCTCCGGCTGCTCTGCCTCAACTCTCTGTGATTTACAGAGTTTCCTGATGGACAGTGAAGTAAACTGCTGACAACTGTAGCTGCTGTTAGCTCAGTTTGTTAGCCGGACTGCCTGGACTTTGAGCCCAGAAGAGCAAGGGATAGTTTGGGTTTTTTGACATGAGATTGGATGAGGTATCATAGACATTATGTAATATGGACAATGTATCCAAGACGTCACCCACAGATTTCTGTAGAGCCATTCTGAAGCTCAGAGTGTGGTGGCTCTGGCCGTGTTTGCTTAAACAAGCCACCTGTAATGGCATCCACGAGTCACTCAAAGCGGCCACGCTCTTAATCCTGCATAACTTTAAGCCTTAATATAATTTGAACAGGTGAGTTGTATAAAAATTCACCCTCAGTACAGTTGTCATGAACGGGGAAATTAGCTACAGAGACCAAAACTGTTTTTTGTACCAGGCTGTAAACATGTTTATTTCTGCTGTGAAGTTGGACATTTTAACATGGGGACTTATGGAGACTGACTCACTTCTGGAGCCAGCCTCAAGTGGACGAGAAGAGGAACTGCACTTATATGCTGGCTTCATTTCACAGCCACAGAAGTTGCAGCTTGTGAGGTACTTACACGAGTCAGCGTAGCAGACAGAAGTAAAGCAAGGCCTCAAAGCATTGACTGCCTTGTGGGAGGAATGATTACAGCAACCAAAAACTGTATGTCTTTAAGACGAACCTATTAAATCCAATCTGGATGTCCAAATCTTTGTCCCCTTTGTTTTCCCTTCAGCCCAACTGACCTTTTCTGTGTCTCCTCTCAGCCTTCGCCAGCCTGCCTGGTCTCATGGAACACCTGTCGGAGAACTACAAGTACTGGAAGGGCTTGGACGAGATGAAGTGTAAGAGCTTGCGTCCCCCGCCTCCATCTTGACCGATTCCTCGTCGCCTCCTCTCATCCATCACTCCTCCGAGCAGGGCAGGACAGCGAATGCAGCCCTGCAGCGGGTCAGTTAGTCTCTTCAGCTGTGATTCGACGGAGGTCTGTGCCCTCCACCCACCCCACCGCACCACCCCGGACATGTTCACAGCCCGACGCTGGGCAAATCGGGGGACTTCCAAGAGCAGACATCACGGACTGATGGACACTGAGACGCTGTTTCAATCTCAAATCACAGCCTCTTTTCTCGCGTGGTTCTCAGTGGAGGTGGTGTTCTGCCAGTGGAGAACAGGTTGTCATTTGAGGGGCCCCCCCCCCCGTCGACTCTCTGTTGCCACTTTACGGCCCTGTTAATATTCCTAATAGCACCTGTGTGGACCTCATGGCTCACCTGACAATCTGCACCGTACAGTGTAACACACCGGAAACCTGCACTTTAGCTAATCGAGACACTTTCAGTTTGAGCTCCCTCTCGCTATCTCTTTTGCTTTTCACTGTTTTGTTTCCTTCGAACAAATCTTTTCATTCTGCATCTGTCTATTGCTGTAAAAGAAATGTGGTAAATAAGATGGTGAACAAAGCTAGAAGCACTTACTGAGTACCAAGAAGGATCTGTTCATGCTTTCCGGCAAATGTTTGTGCACTCGAAAGTTCCTTTTTCCGACAAAAAAAAAAAACGCCAACGTGTGAAGGTGCTCAGCTGGAATTATTCATTCTTATGAGCTACGGTATGAGAGACTTGTGTCTGGGACCAAATACTTAGCAATCCACGTCCCTGTTGGGTCGCATATGGAAAGAACTTGTTGGGAAGATTTAAGAAAAAGGGGAACTCCAGAGATAAGTTAGCCAAGTACCAGGGTCCAATCAGAAGGGGGGAGAACCAGCCAGCCAGCCAGCCAGCCAGCCAGCACACAAATTTTCTAAAATGTGAAGGTGACATCCAAGAAGGGCTGCATTTGTCGTGACTGCTCGAAGTTCATGTAGCTGGTGGTGAAATATCTCACCCAAAAAAAAAAAAAATCTACTATCATGGTTACTTCTCTTGTCCGGTGAAGATCTTTGTACATCAGAACAAATAGGAGGAACAGAATTGCACTGTATCAGAGCTGTTTTTTAAGTTAGAGGTGATGTTTTCATCAAATAATATGAAAACTCAGATGTTACACACACACACACATAGCTTTGTGACACTAACTGTAGACATTTGCACCCAAGTAAGGGGAAACAAATCTGACTTGCGAGTAGCCGAACAATGTTCTCGTTCTGTGTGACTGACTGTTGTCCGGTGCACAAACCACGTAACGCTGTAAGAGTTTGTTAAAGTAGCGAGTAGCTGTGTTGGACCTCACAGCGTCCGTGACAGACATACGAAAAGCAGGCACCCTGATCCAGCAGCTGTAGAGCTTAATCAGCTCCGGCACTCACATGGTTTTATTTAACCCGTGTTTTTACTGTATCGAAAAAATCCTGCAACCTGCAAACATTTGGCTTTCTTTAGGAAAGAAATCAAGCTGCACGTGATTTTCAAATCATTTGGATTCAGAGAAACGGACAAAAAAAAAAGATGTGATTTTGTATGATGTGTCTGCTCTCTGGTGGCTACATGGAGGTGTTGCAGTAGTGGTCCACAAACAGTAAAATCAGTGTGATGGTTCATCACTTGTCAAATCAGATCCGATCCACGGGAAATTAATTACCGCACTGTGACTGGCAACAGAATCAACAATGATTTATCATATTTCATAACTGAACCAGTATCGTCTTTTATTTAATGCATCCCTGTATTTTTCAGAGCACTTTTTCAGAGTAAATTTTAACACATGAAGGTGAAACAGTATTGTAAAGCTCTATTTCTAGCTGCATATTGAACCATGCGATGTTATTTGTAACGAAAATTGGATTCAAAAGTGTTGTTGGTTAAATCTGCAGATCTCCATAAACCACCCGAGCTGCTTCGGTGAAAATGTGTAATTTCACAATGTATTACGAGTTCTGGTCCCGCCTGAATGACATTCACGAGTGAAGGAGGAGGACACGCCGCTGTGTGTGTTTAAAACAGGAAACGCACATTTACAGTATTAACCAAAGGCACAGAGAGCTCTTTACAGGTGCCTTATTCTTTGGTCATCTTTACAGAAACTAAAGTTTTTTGCTGTTTTTTTTTTTGTTTGTTTTGTTTTTTAAGTAGTTCCTCAACACCTCGGAAGAAGTAAAATCACAAGAGAAGCCATATGTGTTTTAGATATTTCTTAAAAAAAACTAAATGAATGTGGCTCTGGGTATGTTGCTTTATGGTCCGTGCTACAGTTTTGAGTCAGTGTTAACAGTTCTGTCACGACGGTCCTGACATTTTATCCTTTTTTTTGTACAAATGTGAGTTTTGTTTTTTTTTAAAAAGACAGAATCAGGTGAATCAGATGTGAATTCCACTATGGGTTTGTTAATGTTTCAGTTCACTTTAAAGAGACAAAACTGGTCACATTCATGTATTCATAATGAAACGTAGTCATTTTACTGATGACCGAGGTCTTAATCAACGCCTTAACCTTGTCACGTCTCAGTGTTTTAGGTCTGCTATTGTTGCAATACACTGTAAACTACCTAATGTACCTGCTGTTCTTGTAAATACTCACCTGTTATATCATCATTTGCTTTGCATTTTACATAATTTGCTTATGTAACCTGTTTTTTTGTTTTGTTTTGGTTGTTAAATGTTGCAGGGGTGTTTTCCAAAATTCTCTAAAACAAATTTTTTTTTACAGTGACTTGAAATGTGGCTCCACCTCTGAATGTTTCATGACTGCTCTCACTGATCACAAGAAGATATTTTTGCTAGTCGATAATGAAAGATTTCTATTCACAGAGACAATTTACAGATTTTACACGTCAAGACGAACATGCCTTTTTTTCCCCGAGCAGCAATGACTGGAATGTGACGATACCAATTAGATCAGATGACAGCCGGTCGCTTGACGCCTCGCTCGCTTCCGAGTCTACCGAGGCAGAACCAGATTGTGTAACCGCTTGTTGTGTAATGATAAGCCTTCATCACTTACAGTGATTTCTATTTCCTCTCTCTCTCCTTCATCTCCCGACACTGATGGCCGTGGCTGCGGACAACGTGCCAATCCTGTGTTGTTTTTGTATAATTTATAAAAAAAAAATAATTAGAAAGTGATGTTATATACGGTACAAATTATTTTTCAAAAAAATCATTATTGGCCATGAGAACTGTAATGTGTGTTTTGAAAGATTTTACTGCCTCATGCATAGTTTAAAAAAAGAAAAGCTTTCCATCAGAGTCACTTCAAATGTTTGAGAAGATTAATTTAGTTTGCTCTCTGGATTATGATGTCTTATTTTGATGTTTTCTGTCAAACACAGAAATGTATTGTGAGAGACAATTAAAGCATTCTTTAAATACGGACGTCGTCGCGTGAATGTGGCATCGACGCATTCAGAGGATTGGTTTTGACATTTTTGGGAAATATTCATTCGCTTTCTGGTGACAAGTTGGATCGAGGGATTAATAACACACTCATATCTGTCTGTTACATATAAAAGATGTTACAACAGCTAGCCTTTAATAAAGATCGCCCCTAAAGCTCATTAATCAACACGTTTTTAAAAGAACGAAGCATAAAAACTACAAACTGGAGTTTTACGTGCAAGTTATTTTTTTGGAGATTTTTTTTTTTTTTCCACACTAGCTGTTTCCTCGTTTTGTGCTAAGTTAAACAAAGTAGCTCCTGGCTGCACATGTAGCTTCATATTTAGCAGACAGATAAAAGAGTAGTATTGATCTTGTCGTCGAAGATGAGAGAAGCTGTGCAGCCTTTGGCGATCACTCTGATTGCTAAGATGCACATCTTCTTAAACTTCAAATTCAATGACGTTCCAGGATGTATTCTCAAATTCAAGGACCCAACATGGCATAGTTAGCGACACAGATTAGGGTTAATTATTGTTACAACACTGAACTTTTATAATGAGAACTAGCAGGTTTTACTGACAGACTTCTCTTCAAATTCACGAACGTTCAAGCATGAAAAGACCAAATCTGCAGAATAAAGCAGTGGCTGCATTGTTCACATCACAGTGCAGCCAGTGGTCAGGGATCACAACATGTTTTTTGGGGAGACGGGGCTGAAAAACCGCTCAAATCTCTACAAAGAGAGCTGTGAAACAGGCTTATACACCGAATATGAAGACGCACCCGAAAAGTGGGACAGAGGCCGGCGCTTAGACAGCAGCAGCCAACAGAATACCTGCTAATCCCTGACAGGTCTCCAGCAATACGAGCCAGGGAGTGTCTGACTTCACATCAACGTGAACGTGGCTGGAAAATAAAAACATGCAAGTTGTTTCTGAGATGAGGCATTTTAATTTACAATTAATTTAAGTTAAATACTTTCAGTGCAACAACGATGATATTCATATCATTAAAAGACAAACAACAATCATCACAGTAGATTTAGATCATTTGTAACCAACATCAAGTGACAGCATCACCTTTTTAAGGCAGTGATTCGAGGATTAAAGGTCAGAGGTCAGGTCAGAGTCCTCCGTTCTTCTCCAGTTTTTGGAAAAGTGCCAGGCTGCGCAGGTGAGACTGCCTTTCTCCGTCCTTCCACAGAATCAGCAGGTGGTCAGTCGAGCATGTGACCAAACCGTTCTCCTTAAAGCTCAGAAACATCTGACAGAGGAGCAAACACAACTGTTAAAGCACGACTGTGACACTGTTTGTAGCTTGTAGATCATAAAATCATACCTGGACGGCCCCCGAGTGTCCGATCAGATCGCCCATCAGCTCCAGCGTCCTGATGTTTGGGACGTCCACGACCTTCTTTGACGGGGGACCGGTCTGTTTGTTTGACCGGCCAAAAGTCCACATTCCAAAGAAGCCTGACAGTGAACAGAGAGGAAAGACTCATATTTAGAATAATAGATTTTAAATTCTAATTTATGTTCTTGCAGCTTGCCCTGATATACGCCGCGTTGCCCTTAAAACCAAAACAAAGAGCTAAAAAACACTAAAACGCTCTGTAGCGCTGAGAGGAACTCAACACTTGGGTTATAATTCTCTTTGGGCTCTTTATTATTCACGCCAAATTTCTCGTTCTGAGTTCTTGCTTTCCCAAAATCTCTACAACAGAGGCGGCGAGTCACGATGACGACGATTACGGGAAATACACCAAGTTGAGCCGCTTCCTTTAAAAGACCACAGCAGATGCGAGTGATTGATTTCTGGTTTCCTGGAGACTTAAAACAACGGATAGACAAATAACTGCCCCTTGGTGATGATTAGCGAATGATGTGGAGTGTGTACTCTCCGGCCAACATCACCGCAGCTCTACGCCGACTGCAGAGAGCCAGACCATCAAAGACAGCGCGACCACACAGACGCACGCTCAACTTTAGACCACCCCACTTAAGTGGAAAACACAGCCTCGCTGAGTGCTGGTACAGCACACTTTCCTTTGATTTACACAATACCACATCTGGACTGCATTACGTGCACCTCCACGCCACCCACACATCAACACACCCAACTATACACACGCAAAAGTGTGAGTGCAGTGCAATTTTCACCCGTCTTTGAACTTTCTGATTCATATTTCTATGGAAGCGAACGTAACCCACCGGAGGAAACGGGCAGATGGTCTACTTCTTCTTCTTGATATGCCTGCATGTTCGCACAGAGTGTGTGAACTACGTGCCAGCCCGTCAGCACTGTCGCATTTAATATCACGCCTGAAATCGTATGTTTTGTTCTGTGTGTGTGTGTGTGTGTGTGTGTGTGTGTGTGTGTGTGCGTGTGTGAGACACCTGCAGAGGCCGGTTCGGCAGGCAAAGGCAGGTCCTGGATCTCCCACATCCTGACGCTGCCATCTTCAGAGCAGGACATGAGCGCGCTGAAACAGAGACAGCGTCACATCAACAGTTATTCACAGGAAGTTGTACTCTGTGTAAACTGAAGCGCATCAACACGTCTGGGATCAGATTTATCAGGATGCACATGTACAGGTAAGTATAAGTAATGCTCTCTGGACACTTTATTTGTCTTGTTCATTGACCTTCAGGATTTCTGAGTCAAAGATGACAGATTACATTCAAATTAAACAAACACAGTCATACATTAAATATCATTTACAGATAAGCAGAGTTAAAAAAGGTTACCTTTGAGAGAGGCGGGTATAAAGCTGTATTGTTTGGGGGGATCTTGATGTTGAGGAGTGACCCAACGAGTTCAACTATTTGAGAAACTTCAGTTCAAATTCAAAGATTTAAAATTTTTATGAGAGAATTTGTCAGATAGACAGAGAGCACAGTGTTCATAATAGGAAACTTCTGTTACATAAATAAAATCTCATGAAAAGGAACTGTATTTTGTTTGTGATCATTTTGATTCATCTTGGTGCAAAACATTAATATAAACCAGTCGATCATTTAATCAGTCACTGATGATTGATGAATGATGTTCTGCAGGGCTTCATCTGATTTTCATCCCTAAATATCAAATCAAATATATAAAACAGGTTGTTCAGCACAATAAAACGTATTGAAGCCTGTTTACAACTGTCAGACTGTGTTTCAGTGTTTATGAGTCATTAAGGAGCTTTAAATAGGAGCTTCACTCAAAGAATGCAAACATGCTGATGGGACCTGGACATTTTTAAGACTTGAGTTTCTCGTGAACAAGGAGGACAGTGGCGCACTCGTGTGGACGACAAATGGAGTGCATGCTTGTTGCACTATTCGGTCAAGACCGCTGGAGTTTAGGATGCACACATGGGTCACAAGATGATTAACAGAAGAAGCAAGCAGAGAAAAAGCTGCACAAACTCTATTTAGACTTTCTGATAATCTTTGTTTTTGTAAATTACTTAATAATTTTATGTCTTTTTATTCTAATAAAATGGAAAAAAAATCTGTTTTTCGTTGAAGTTGTCACAGCTGATAGAGATATGCAGGTGCAGATTGTTTTGTTTAAAGGAGTTACAGTTATAATGCATTCACAGAGAAACTGCCTTTTGTCAGAGGCAAATCAAAATATCATTTGTTTAAATAAATCACTCTGCGGCTCTAATTTTCTGTCACACTTTGGAGAGGAACTTGTGACAGCAGCTCCGATATATTACCTGTCAGATAACAGCATGGTGTGTAAGACATTAGAGTCGTGGGCGACCTTCCTGTAAGCCACCACCGTCTTGGTCAGAACGCTGTACACGTACAGGCCGCTGCCCACAGCTGCAAGGATGTGCTACAAAACACACAAACGTATGTTACGTTTCGTCCTGGATCGTGATGACGATCACGGTCACATCTGCTCATCCCGTCTTCCTCACCTTCCCGTTGGTGGTCAGATGCTGAATGGACATCTCGCTGGGTTTGGGAGCGGCCAGTCGTATTTCGGCCTGAGCGCAGGTTTCTCGCGACTCCTCCCACAGGATGTGCTCGTAGGCGAGGATGTTCCAGTCGACGGCGTCCCATAGGATCAACTCGCCCGCGTGGGAACCGCTGGCGAAGAGCCCGTCTGAGGAGGAAACGGTGTATGTATGATAAAGAGTACGACAACTGTTCACTTTGATTTTCACAGTTGAGACTCACCATTGACGTTTATAAGAGCTCGTATCTGGTCCTGGTGGTCGGACAGACAGCGGATCTCAGCCACCGACAGAGAGGAATCAGTAGAAAATGTCAGCCTGTAGATGACTGCAAAGAAGAAACATGTTTTTATCTGTTTGCTCGTCACTTTGAACATCCGTGTCGTCAAATTCTGTCGCTCACCGATCTCTTTATCCATCGCAGCTGCCAGGCAGTTCTTGGGCAGCTCTATCAAAGCAGTTATTCCTGCAAAAAAGCCAAAACAGCGACGACAACACTTATCAGTTTGTGTGCAAATAGCAGCGTCGAAAGGTGAGCGCAGTTGGCGCAACGGCGTCGACACGTGAGCGCTTTATTGTGACAGTCGGTTTCTCCTCACCGGTGTCGCTGTGGTTCTGTCTGTGACACTGCAGCTGGAAGTCTTTGTTCCACACGCACAGTTCTTCCCCGCCGGAGACCCACATGCCCAGCCGCTCCAGCACCAGCAAACACTGAGAAAGACACACAGCCGCATCAGCGCATGAAACACACACACACACAAAATATCAGCAAAGAGAAGAAAACAAATATAATTAGCCTATAGATGCTGCAATTAACCTTAATCTCTGATCACAAGGAGGTAAATCATAACTGTCAGGATAACCTTTAGTGTCAAACATTTTAATTAGTATGTTGCATATCTTACCAACACAAAGTTGATTGCTCAGGAGTTTGACTGAAAAATCCAAGAAAATCTAATGTGAAGGACCGAGACGCACTCTACATGTTCTGTATCAGCAACTGAGCGAACGTTTCTGCAGCTGTAACTCTTAGAAAACTTCCCTTTCCCTGGAAAATGGTTGCTATTCCAATCTTTTTCGATCTTTATGGATAAAAAGATTTGCTTGCATGATGAATCAGACATGTTCTTGTCAGGGATTGATGGAGAAAGCAGGCCTAACGTGAAAACCTTAAAGATTAAGGAGTCAGCGGCAAAATAGAACATCAGAAAACATCAGATTGTGTGACGCTTCAATTCAAACATGTATAAACTTTTATAATAATAAAATGTTTTTTATGCGTCACGAGGTAGTCAAACAGTGTGATTGCATTCAATTCAAATCTCTAATGCTGACTACAAAAGTAGCCTCCCACTTGAACACCCTCATACAGTATGTTACCTCCTCCATTGAGCGACGCCTGGCTCTGCCGCCAAACAAACTTTTCTCGTCTGTTGTTCCCCGTTGGTGGAACGTCATACCAATTCCTACCAGATCACATCAGGGGCGTCCTCTCTACTTTCAAAGACCTCCTGAAGACCTCCAGCTCTTCAGAGAGGACCTCCTCTCCAACACTACCAACAACTGGGCATGATAAATCTATCCTATTCCATGTGAGTAGTACTTATTGCTGCACTAACATGTCCTAGGCACACTGTACTTTGACTGTTTCTCTTTGTGTAAGTTGCTTTGGATAAAAGTGTCACCTAAATGACTAAATCCTCCTGGAGTCACTTTCTTAGTTGCACACATCATTTTTATACAAACATTCTACAAAATCAGTAAAAAAAAATAACTCAAATAAGTTGTTCAGCGCCTCTAAGTGGTGGTTCTGTAGCACGAGGAGTGACTTCATCGACCTGACGTTGTTGTTAAAGTAATGCCTTTGGTCATTCACACATACACGTGACTGATGATGGGAGCACAATGCTCATTTAATTTAATTTGGCATCCGGTGCGATAGAAGGAGTGATGTCACTGTAATTTCTAATTTCCCTCCAGAATTGTTACCATGTCCACGAGACACCAAAGATGTTTTTTTGGCCTTTTTGAGCTTTATTTGACAGAGACAGCTTGAAGAGTGACAGGAAACGTGGAGAGAGAGAGATGGGGAATGACATGCGGGAAAGAGCCACAGGTCGGATTCGAACGCTGGGCCACCGCGGCAAGGACTGTGCCTTTGTACATGGGGCGGATGCTCTACTGACTGAGCTAAACGACACCCCGACACCATGCCATTTATGTAACAAGGAGCATGTCTGAAAGAAGCTTATCAGTTACCTTTACAGGAGACTGAAGATCTGAAATGGTCTGAACCCTGTTGCCTGTATCAGGATCCCACAACTGACGAATAAGATTCAGGAAAATCACTTAGAAACACTTACATACGACTCATTTTAGTGTGTGTTTAAATGTCAGGGTGTCTTTTTTGTATCAGGATACACTGAGACTTCGGTCTGAGGAGGCTGTGATGAGCGAGGTGTGCGATGTGACTCCATTATTACAGGTGAAGGTGGTTATGGCTGTGATTTGCTGGGAATGGCCCCTCAGCTCTTGCAGCCTCTCCCCGGTCTAACAGCCAAGAAAAAAAAAAAAAAAGCAATTAGTGCCGCTGTGTCGTGTGCCATTTCAAAAAGCAGTGAAATAATCGACCCGCGATGCATTACCTCGATATTCCACACCAGGACGAGGCCGTCGTCCCCCGCCGAGGCGCATCTGGGAAGCAGAGGATGAAAGTTATGAGTGGGACTTCAGAGGAGCTCAGGCGGGCCTCGAGTTAGGCGAGTTAATCTCCATCTGTGTGAGGAATTATTTCCTGTAGGTCCATCTCCACCTGAGAAATCTTTAAAAAAAAACATCTGTCCTGGGGGCTTTCCACCTTCACTTGCCCTCTGACCCTCGACACATCCACACTCCCTGTTCCCAAAATCAACAGACAGGATGAGCTGGATAAAACAGAGAGATAAAATGAGAAGAGAGGAACTGTCGAGGATACATTTTCGGACTTCAAAAGCAATCTGGAGAGAATTTTCTGGCCTTTGCCCCCGACTGTGGACCTGTGTGCGGAGAGGACTAGACCCAGAGGAGGGGGTTATTACTGGAGGAGACCAGGCGTGAAGCAACCCCCCACCTCCCGACAACACACACACACACACATACTTAGTTCTGTTATAAATCCCAATCTGACCACTTATGCAGACCCATTCTACCATGCCAGCGTGCAGCATGCTTCCACAAAGCAGCTGAGAGCGGAGAGCAGGTGCAAAACCTTTATGTGTGTGCGTGCATGTGTGTATGGACAGCATTAAAAGGCTTTTGGTCGTACTGTACTGTGCGCGCACACACAATCACATAGTGGTGATGATTGGGCTCTTGTCATGCTCTGTAAGTTTTCTGTAGGTGAGGATCTCCTGTCAATCACAGAGGGGATAGAGGCCAGCCAAGGGTAGAGAGGAGAGAGGTTAGAAAGAGAGGGAGAGCGAGGAGGGGGGAAGGTTGTGGTCTGCTTACCTGAAGTCATCAATCTGCACCAGAAATCGAACAATGTCAAAATGTCCTTTCAGCACCTGCAGTTCAGTGAACCAGTTTTTGGGCTGTTCCTCTCCGATGCACAACACGGGGCTTTTCTGCAGACACAAGAGGGAAAGTAGAAACAGGCTGTGGTGATGGGAGTTTTAGAGCGGGACGGACGGAGGTGGAGAGTAACTCACTACGTATTCCACCTAAGTACATTTTAAAGGTGTTTTTATTGAAGTATTTACATTTTCTGCTACTTCAAACCTCCATTTCAGAGGGAAATATTGTATTTTTTGTTCTATATGACAGTCACAGATGAGGCTTTTAGCTTAAAACAGTATGCTAAACGCAGAAAGCAATGCCAAATCTAGAAGATAAATAACTCAGATATGTTTTTTACAGGTGATTTAGTATGTTGCAAAATCATAGATGTCATAAACAAATGTTTCTTTCCTTTTATCAGCACCTAAATTTGTAATTCTGTGCACGAGTAAATTAATAGGCCCCCTTTCAAACATGTTTTTTTTTATTTAGGTATTTCAGTTCAGATTAAGCTTTTACCTTAAACCAATATGATAAACATTAAATACAATACATTGGTAAAAATAAAATTCCAATTTTGGTTCCATACCGGAAAGGAGTGACAGTTTCCCCTTTTAATTTTTTGGAAGATTTCTTTTTTGAGGCCCACTGAGATCAAATTATCTAAAACTACACATTAAACAGAGACAGCAGAGCAGAGAGTGATTTGTGTTGCACTAGAACAATAACAATGTCAACGCAAAACTGATGAGACAACAGATAAACATCGGTAACAATGTTCGGCTGCATCCCTAAAAAAATAAAAATACAGATATAAAAGTAAAGACGTGGAGGAATTTCACATAATCAAGAACTAATAAGACAGCATGCATTAAATATCAAATTCCTTTAAAACAAGAAAATTAAAAAAAAAATTAAATTCTAATTTCAGATCTGTAACACCAAATCTAAGAGGCTTCTGCAATGTCAA
The DNA here is from genome assembly GCA_033000465.1 of Sciaenops ocellatus. Taxonomy (NCBI): domain Eukaryota; kingdom Metazoa; phylum Chordata; class Actinopteri; family Sciaenidae; genus Sciaenops; species Sciaenops ocellatus. The sequence continues at coordinate 23,081,939 of CP136874.1, read as the reverse complement.
TTTGAGAATTAAATAGAAGCGCAGAGAACAACCCAGATATGAAGCCGACATATCTGATGAATATTTATATCATATACTGAAAGAATGTTAAGTATAACCAGCGAAAAAGTAAAAGTACGCACTATGCAAGATCAAAAGTATCGATACTTTGATACTTTTCCCATACCACGTGTTAAAAACAATAAAATACTGTTTTTCTATATTTTCAGAAGTACAGAAACTATTTAAGAAACTGATCTACAGTCAGATTCTTAACCCAAAGCTGCACAGATGAAACAATTCAGTTGACTGAACAGTAACAATAATGCTAATTACTGTTAATATGATTACAAATGTGTATGTGTTCTGTGACTTTTTTTGTACCAGTACTGTGTGCAGGTTGTTGATAAAATAAAGAAGAAATTATTCCTGTTTTATTTTACAGTTTGGATCATTTATTTGACTGATGTAACGTCAAACTTATGGTGTATTTTAGTATCAGAATACTTCTTTTGGATTGATGAATTCATATATCAGCTGTTCTGATGACCTCATGTTATAAGTCTGAACGTAGTTTTGTTGTTTTGTTTGTTTGTAGTAGTAGTTTAAGTAAAAAAGGGGACAGGACTAGTATCTAAGTATTGTTTTTAAGTTTTAAATATGATATCTGATATCATGACAACCTCACTGCTTGGTGAATGGATTTACTGTGAAACTATTGTATTTATACAGATATTTATATGTTCATTGTAGGTTTTCTTTACAGCACTTCTGACACAATCTGACATCTATGTAACAGAGTAAAAATACAACATTTCCCTGAAGTACAAGTACTTTAATTTAATAAGGATACTTGAGGAAGTGTACTTAGTTACTGTCCACCACAAATAGATGGAGATTATAGAGACAAGAGGGGCAGGTATCAGCCCTCACACTGTTATCATAAATATTATTATTAATAAGAGTAAAGCAGATGTAATAAACTAGACACATAGCAATCAGAGTACAGTTAGCCCGCAGCTAAAAACATTAGCTTTACTATGACAGTAACATCTTACCTCGGCTGAACCCTGAGCTTCTCGACCGCCAAGAATCCACCGAAGCATGACTTCTTTTATTAGTAACTAACGTTAACTGAAGGGACGAGATGAGGCTTCGGGTTTAACTGCTTATATTTCTCTGAAAACTAGAAGCTACAAACATAGCTTAGCACGTAGCCGCGTTAGCATAACAAACAAGCCTCCGCTCGGTGAATTGTCGAGCCGTTTGCCGCCTTCAGGAGGAGAGCTGAGCTTCGTTTTGTTGACCCGACAATGGCACAAAAAGCTGACAACGTGTAGCGTTAATGCAGTGACATGTAAGCGAGCTGTGTGTTATTAAAAAAAAAGGTGAATTTCAGTCACGACCACAACAACAAACCGTTCATGTGACTCTACGGAAGCTTTGGCTGGACACGATTCACCGAGGTCAGTAAATATTGGGAAGTGAGTTTAAACGACTTCTGCATCAAACATTTGAGTTTTATGGAGTTCCTGTTCGGCTTTTAGGGAAGTCCACGACATTTACCTGTAATATTATAGTTGTTTACCTACAGACTTCTTTTAAAACGAATAAAAATACACAGCTTTAATAATATTTTTCACAATAAAAGTCCAAATACCTCGTCAGAAAGTCTTCAAATTACATTTTCTGCTTCTCCTTTATTTAAAAAACTAGAAACTATGAATCTTTACACAGTGTTTCCAGTTTTCACTGACACAAAGGAAGTCACTCAGAGTTTACAACTTGCGCAGCCATTATAAAAGTAGCCCCACTTTCTCTGGTCTTCTGCTTTATTAGTATGTTTGTGACATGTGTTGTTGTTGATTGTATGAATGCCTTTGAATCTTTGTAAGTTTTAACCGTGTGAATAATGTTAATGTTTGCACATGTTCATATTTAAAGGTCCAGTGTGTAGAATTTAGTTGCATTTAGTGGTCCAATCACTGCATTGCAATCTCCTCACATCAGCCTCACCTTCCTAATGTAAAGGAGAAACAACACTTTAAGGGCCCTGTTTAGAGTCAGTATTTAGTTTGTCTGTTCTGGGCTACTGTATAAATAAGGTGTTTCAACATGGCGGCCTCCATGAAAGGGGACCCTGTCCCACTGTAGATATAAAAGGATATTTTTTAAGTAACAAACATAAAAAGATTCTTATTTTCAGGTGATTATACATGCATCAAAACATAGTTATGAATATTATACTCCATTGTTGGAGCCATATTTCAATATTTTGGGTTTGTTCTATTTTATTTGTGTAGTTATTTGTTCTCCACACAAGGTGGCGCACAAAGGAAAAAGGGCATATAGGTTGAGCTCCAGGTGATGAGCACCAGGTGTGTGAAGGGGGTCAGCAAAAAGTTTTTTGACCGTGTTGGACGTGTTGGACGTGTTGTGTCGTGTAAGTTTTGGCGTGCTGTATTCACTTCAAAGTATACGAGCAGATAAAAATAAACCGGTCACTGCACCGAAAGTTAACATCTAACTGGACATTCATTTATCATTTTTCCCAGAACACGCGTCCGAAAAGAGTTCTCCCCGTTCGCCCCTCAATGACTCAAATATATCGGTTTTTGTTGGAAAGACTCTATATCCATGTTTGCCTTATTCTGAAAATAGAGGCCCCAAATCTTACACACTGCACCTTTAATGTGTTTTTATTGTGTGGTCTGGTCTGATGCAGCAGGTCTCTTCATCCAAGTTAAAAGTCATTGTGTCTAAGTGTAAGCTTTTAAAAGTCTTTTATCACAGAGCTGTGAATGAATCATCATTTGAAAAGGAAAGAAAAGTTTCAATCTCATATACATAAAGTATGAAGTAACACCAACACACAGACAGTACATCAGGCAAGAAGATATAGCTATTAAATATAGAATTGTGGCTGCTTTCATTATTCATGTATCTGCCAATCGATTAGTTGTTTAGAGAAAAATGTGACGTCCTCAAATGTCCCGTTCTGTCCACAACCCAAGTATATTCAGTTTACTGTCATAGAGGACTAAAGAAACCAGAAAATGTTCACATGTGAGAAGCTAAATCAGAGAATTTGGACATTTTTTCTTAAAGAAATGACTCAAAACAAGTGATTGATTATCACAATAGTTGGCGATTAATTTAAAAGTTGACAATCAATCGACTCATTGTTGTAGCTCTAAATGTTATATCCTTGTTTAGGAAATTACTGCATCACCAATCCTTCTTGACAAGACGTACAAGGTTGTATCCGTCTTTATAACTTAAAAAAAAAAGAAACAGTTCTTAAATTTAATGTCTGATATTTATATAAATAGTTTCAGGTTATCAACCCAAAGCTGTTTAACTCAGCACGCTGTCAATCTCAGGACCTGGAGGAGAGAAGAAGCTGATTTATTGGAATATATAGATGATATAAAGACGATTGTCTTCCAAACTTTGTGAGGTCAAAAAACAAAATAAAACACAGATTTAAGTTGAAAGCGGAGAAACTTTCCCCCTTTAGCAGATACATATTAAAACACATATTCTGCACAGTGTAGCTCATACAAAGTAACAGCAGGGTCATCTGCTGATCATGTGTTTCATGTGTTTATAGGTGTTATTCTCCTTTTTACAACTAGATGGCAGTGTGTAACAATCCCATGAGATCAGGGGAAGGTTCAAACCTCCATTAAACAGGTAAATCCAGGTAGTTCTGCCTTGTGTGTTTACCTTGAATTTATCTAAATCATTGGTGTAATTCTTTTTCATTTTCATTTGTTTGACTCTCTCGTATGATTTCACTACATGTTTTCTTGTTTTTCTCCCCTCCTTCCTGTGACTTCTACATTCATGTTGACCTGCTCTCGCTCCTTATCTTCCTCCTCCATTCTCCTCCTCTCTGTGTCTCCCCTGTTAACACACATATATCAGACACACACACACACACACACACAGTCACACATCACCCTAGCTGTGTCTACTCCTGCTCCCCCGATTGAGACGACACGCAGTGTAGGGCCTGTGACCTTCATGGTGGCTCAGATCTGCGGCTGGCACTGATTTCTGATTTAGTGTCGATCCGCCGCGCTTGTCAGGGGCTGCGAGGTGCTTTCCATGCGGTAATAGAAAAGCTCAAGGGCAGCTAGAGAGAGGAGGAGGGTTAGGGAGAGGGATTGGTTGAGGTGGAGTGAATGGGTTTTAGATTTGGGGATGGGTGATGCTCTGTTTGTTTAACTATGTGTCAGATGTCTGAATGAATAGGTCAAATATGTAGACTCTAGAGAAGTGTTTGGAGTCGGTGTAGAATAATTCAAAAAGGGGGTGACGGAAGGAGATTCAAGTACAAAAGCAACAAGACTCCAGCCATGCTAGCAGCACAGAGAGGCTGGATTTAAGGCTCAGCGGTGCTTTGAGCTAAATGTCAGCATGCTAACATGCTCATAATGAGGTGGCTAATGTTAACCATGTTCATCTAGTGTGTTAGCATGCTACATTTACTAATTAGAACTAAACACAAGGTACAGCTGAGGCTGATTGAATCTCATTAGTTTTGCAGGTATTTGGTCATTAACCACATTAAAAGTTTGACTTGATGACAGTGCTTGATGAAAAGTTAGAGAGAATCAGCGAAGTGATTACAATCTTTTGGTTCTTCCTTTGGGGAACATGAATATTTGTACCACAGCAAATCAATACACACAATAACTGTTGAGATATTTCTCTCAGAGCCAAAAAATGTAAGTTCCATGATAGATTTGGATTGAAAAGGTCAGAGGATCATCAAATTCAATAGGATCATCCTCTGGGCACAATGAATGTCTGTACAATTTCACCACAATATCTCCATAAGTTGTTGAGATGTTTCAGTTCACCAATGATGGACCCATCGACCAACATATCAACATACTGTGGTGACCTGAGAGGAAAAGCCAATAGGATACATCATCTGTAACCATGAATATCTGTAGTTAGGCACCAATCCATCCATTAAACATTGAGATATTTCACAGAATAAGTGACATTTTTGACCTGTTGGTGGTGTTTGATGAAAAATCAGAGAACCACAGAAGTAATTAGGATTCATCTTCTGGGCACAGTGAATGTTTGTACCAAATTTCATCAATACACATGATAACCTCATTATTGGATTGAAAAGTCAGAGGATCATCAAAGTCATCAGGATTCATCCTCTGGAGACAATGAATATCTTAATAATTTCATCGCAATTCCTCCAATGGTCTAACAACCCATCCCAAACAAAACCACAACTGTGGTGTGACTTTAGAGGAAAAGTCAGTAGGGTACATCATCTGGTAACCATGAATATCTGTAGTTCTAGTGCAATTCATTCAACAGACATTTAGCTATTTCACAGAATAAGTGAACACTTTGACCTGTTGTTGGCGTTTGATGAAAAATCAGAGAATCACAGAAGCAATTAGGATTCATCCTCTGGGCACAGTGAATGTTTGTACCAAATTTCATAGGAATCCATCCAATCTGGACCAAAGTGGGGGACCAAATGAGCCACTGACAGACCAACTAAATACATTTTCGATGTGTTAAAAAAAGAGAAAATGCAACGAGGCGAGGATGGTGCCAAGAAATAAGGTGGGAAAAAACGCATTATAGGATGAAAGCAAAGAGAATTTATTGAAGAAACAAAAAAACAGGTGAGTTCACCGGGAAGAAATAGAAGAAAAAAGGTAAGCAGTTCCCGACCTCGGCCTGCTCTAGACGAGGTGTCAAATATGACCAATGGCAGGAATCAGCTAAGAGGTGAAGTCATGATGCGATGGCCACCAAAACACTCGCAGCACTAAAGACCAGAGTCAGAGCAACAACAAAAAAAAAGTCGGCCTGCTTCCTCTTCCTCCTCTATAGTGCCTGATCTCATCCCCCTATCTCCACCCTGTAAGGAAAACAAATGGTTATGATGATGGAAAAGGAATTAAGCTGTAATTTAACAATGGGCCAACAACAGTATTCAATAACAGGCTCCCTCCCTCGCTGCTCGGAGGGGTCTTGTAGAAGAGAGAGTCTCATTCTTGACCAACACACTTCACTGTCCCTCTTCATCAGGCTTTCACTGTGTTCTGCTTTACTTAGCGTGGCCTCTGCCTCACATGGGATCTGCACTCAGACCTCAACGCGCAAGGTAGCAGCTTCGCAAGCTGATGATCTACAGGATTTGTCCTGTTTCTTTACACAAATATGACTCCCCCATCATTTTTTATGTCAACAATTAGCAATATGTTTAATATTTTTCAGCTTCTTGTCAATCCAAAGTCCATTCTTTGTACGAAATCTTTCGTAAAGGGATCACAAACATAAGGTTTCCGTAGTTTTTAGCAAATATAACTCAAACTGAAGTAAATAGCATATTTGTTGTGGACTATTTTCAGCCGTGGATTAACACACATTTGATGTAATAGTGAGTATTTACTGCTGGTGTATGTAAGATTCAATCAACTGTAGCGCTTGTGTTCACTGTAGTGAATGGGCATGTCCGACAGTAAATATTATCAGCCTTATCTTTATTGTAATTAAATATTCATATGCCCAGTGCACTGATACAGTTATTGACGGCTCCTCCGCCATGATGAAGACAGAATCTGTGCAATCTATGCATTCAGAAGTTCAGCTGAAGCACTTCACTTCACTTCAGCAGTTAAAGTTGCACAAATTAACTGGGTGTCAGTACCATTTCAGTACAAAGTTCCCTCTTTGCAGCACAGAAACTGCAAATGACTAAAAGTTTCAGTTTGATTAAGAGGAACAAGCTCACATGACACGTTGTCTGCTAGCGTCAAAAGGCGAATACCTGCTTAAAATGGCCACACTTGAAGGCGGGGCGACAAACCTACAATGGTAGAACAAGGGTGAGATGGAAAAATCTTTGAATGGAGATAACAGTGCACACTTTCAGACTCATCAAAGGCATTCATGGTGTCACCCTCTGTGATTCACACGTAAAATGACAGAAGTAGTTGAGTGATTGTGCTTTCTTTCAATTCTTCCTCATCCCGATTGTTGGAAGCGCTTTGTTTCAGGCATACTCAGGCCAGCTTGAAAAATCTGCACAGTCATTTCTCACTTCCTGTCCTGTACTGGTATCAAGCCATGCAATTAGATTCAACAGGAAGGTTTAATTTGCATGATTTCAAACATCTGTCTCCACAGCGATACGATGGAGGTGGATTGATTCTTTATTTCTTTTTCTTTTTTTGTGTCCGCATCAAAATGAAAAATAACATTTAAAAAATTCAACAGCAGAATCTGTCCCAGTTTCTCTAGATAACAATATCCATAATGAAAACTGACCACAAAAAATATGTTTGTTTTCTTAACTGATTCTTTAAACTTGTACAGCGACACTACATGCTATAAGACCTGATTAAAACAAAGCAGACGTGGGTCTGATTAGAATATATATGGCCCATAATCCAGAGGATCGTGGTCTAAGGCTAACCAGGAAAGATGCCTGAGTGTATTCAAGCTTGTCACTTTGATTTGTCACATGAGTATGACTGTAATTGCTGTGTTTCAGTCATCATAGGTTAATTATCAGCCTTGACCTATTACATACACACACACACACACTCACACACACTTTAAAACGAGCGGATGGAAAGATTGTTTTTGTACAAATCCCAAAAAGTTAGAAGACATGCAGCACAGTAATGTGAAGCTGCCAGTTCTCTTTTTCTCTATATCATCTTCCTCTCTGTTTAACTGATCATCACTGTCTGTCTCTCACCACCTCCTTCCCCTCCCCTCCCTCCTTTACTCCTCCCTCCCCTCATTTGGTGACCCACTAATGTTCTGTTCATTTTCTCTTATGAATAGATAATGGGCAAAAATCAAATCTCTTCATTTGCATGTAATACAATTAAGACCTTTTCAAACAATGACAAATGGAGGGAGCAGCGAGATGTCAGTCAGCCTCGTCAGCGGAGAGAGAGAGCAAAGACGGCGTCGAACGAGCGAACCTCTCCGTTTTAACGAAAATTAATAAAACCTTCAAATGGAATTTTCTCGCCGCCATCTGGCATAACAATCACCAAGACACTCCTAGACTCTGCCTGTCAAATAAAATTAAACTTCTCATGAATTTGGATTCATAACGTGGATGTGAAGCCACCACCTCCAAAATCCAAAAGGATTTTTTTTTTTCTGTCAGTAACGATGTGATGTGTAACCTAAAGATGTCCACGCGCTGAAAGTATTGATGACTTTTGGCTTTATTCACAAAATCAGCTTCAGTAACTGTTCCTTAAAGGATAGGGCCACATTTTTAAGTATATGTACATTAAAACAGTTTTTGGTTGCCTTATTTGTCACCATTCTCTCTTAATAGATCCCTTTTTGCTACGCTAAGCTAACTACTGGCATACATGGTTGGTATCTTCTCATTTAACTTTTGGCAAGTGGAATTTTGGCGACAGATAGTGCTTGGTTTGTGCAAATCTGCAATTTAAAGTTCAACCAAAGTTAACATGATGCTTCAACAGCTTGAATTAACAGAAACAAGTGGGTATCTTCCAAAGTCCAAAAGTCTTTTTAGCATGAAATTTCCCATTTCCTATCGTAGATATTCTCAGATATTCAAGAGTAAGATGAGAGGACTGATACCACTCTCATGTCTGTACACTAATTATAATGCTAGAGCAGCCGGTGAGCTTAGCTTAGCATAAAATCTGGAAATGGGTGAAACAGCGAGCCTGGCTTTGCCCAAAGGTAACAAAATCGGCCGACCAGCACCTCTAAAGCTCACAATTAACATGTTTACTTTTGTTCTGTACAGAAATTGTTGGCCTGCATGTAATTATAATTGTAAAAACAACAAATTACAGGGGTCATGTGTAAGATTATTTCCTGGCGGGGTGCAGTGACTTCCTAGTTTTGTAAATAAATAACATATAACATATTCATTGGTGAATATGGTTAGGCAGAGTCAGGCTAGCTGTTTCCCTCTGTTTCCAGTCTTTAGGCTAAGCTAAGCTAACTTCCATTGGTTGAGAGTGGTATCAATCTTATCGTCTAATTCACGTCAAGAAGACAAATAAGCTTATTTCCCCAAATGTCAAACTATTATTATTATTATTATTTTGTTAAGATAATCGCAACAACGTGGACCTTTGCACGTAATTGCTTTGATTTCTAATACAGTGTCCTGATATAAATTCACACAATTTCAAGTCAATATCGCAAATAAATATAAACATGTGGGCATAAACACAATAACCATATGCACACACATGCATGTACACCTACACACACACACACAAATGGTCTCTTTCTTTCTTACACACACACACACTCACACACACACAGGAAAATTAATGAGCTCTCATTCATAATCCAGGATAGAGAGAGCCATATTCACCCTTGGATGGTTTATTGACTGATTTCATTTATTTGTGTTGAATAAATAGGAGGTAAACATTGGCTCGCTCTCACATTTTCCACGACACACTCGCTGCACAGCATTCTGGGAGAAATGATCCCACCAACAGCAGGGTCACTGATTGGCTACCTCGTCAGTGTGTGACAAATTACCCAATGAGAAATAGGTTACCCATTTCCACAAACTAATTAACCTGGGTGATAGTGAAACAAATTATTACATTTATGTAATATTATTTCACATCTGTCGCTAGACTGCAAAAATCTTTATCCCCGTGCTTCCCCGCCCCTGAATGCTTCTTCTTTGTGATTAGAAACACACCCAGACATCACGAAAGCCCTGCACACGCTGCATGTGTGAAGGTTGTATTATTTTGAAGGATGTATCTTCAATATTTTGAATAGAAATCTGAAATTAGTCAAGAGTGTATTTTTATGTTTACAGTAGGTTAAAAGTGGATTCCAACATGGGCATCAAGATATTCTAAATCTGACGGGTCACAAGATGATCGACAATATAGGAAATAAGGGAATCAAATCAGATTTTTGCTGCATAAATTGTGTTTATATTTTCTACCTTTCTTTGTTTTTTCTTTATTGTGTTAAAGATTTATCTCTAAAACATCGTCAAATAAAGCAATCCTACAAAGGAACATGTTTTTTTTGGTTTAACTGCAAAACTGTATGCAGTTTAAGAACAAATCTGACATCCTTTATTCATGAGTTAAAAGGGAAGGATGAGACAGAGGTAACCTAAACAGGCTAAAAAGACAGTATGGGTAGCAAAAACCAAGCAGAAACCTCCGTGGCTGTGAAGTGAAAGGCCAAAAACTGCAGTTCCTCAAACGTCCACTTGAGGCCGGCTCCAGAAGTGAGTCAGTCTCCATAAGTCCCCATGTTAAAATGTCCAACTTCACAGCAGAAATAAACATGTTTACAGCCTGGTACAAAAAACAGTTTTGGTCTCTATAGCTAATTTCCCCGTTCATGACAACTGTACTGAGGGTGAATTTTTATACAACTCACCTGTTCAAACTATATTAAGGCTTAAAGTTATGCAGACTTAAGAGCGTGGACGTTTTGATTGACAGGTAGGTGCCCTTACCGGTGGCTTGTTTGAGCAACCAGGCTTCATTCACCAACGCTCAACCTCTGCCCATTTTTGGATGCAGGACTGTCAAGATGATGATGACCAGAGTCACCACACTGAGCTTCACAACGGCTCTTCAGAAACCTGTAGGTGACGTTGTGGAAACTACATCAATGTTTTTTACCAATTTAGCAGTGCACCTTTTATAACACACATGATTTCAATGTCAGACTAGAGGTATCATCTTTTTTGCTACCCTGCACCTCACTTTGCAACAACTCCTCAAGACCTTTAGACAGACTTTGATGGAGTTCTTCTTTAAACTGATGTAGGCTAAACATTTATGTCGGACAATCAAACCAACCTAAGACAGCTTTTGCATTTTAATCTAACGCCACCAGGTTATCACTAATGTTCTACATGTGTAGGCGTTGAAAGATTGACGGCTGAGTTTCTACTATTTCCAGATGATGATCGAGTTCTCTGTGGAGGAACAAGAAGAGCTCAAGGTAGGCGGTATAAAGCTGATTAGCCGGGCTTTGTACGTTTGTAATGACTTTCTAACATGAAGACTAGAGACCACTTTGTGGAAGCTAATGGGGATCCAAATAAAGAACATGCTGTTTAATTTTGGTCTGTGATTGACAGCTGACTAATTAGATCTAGGTTGATATAATTAATGTGAACTTTAAACATGGCCTTAACTTTAGAACTTTAAAGATCTTGGTAGTTTATTGGATTTGCGTAATATCAAAGAGTATTCAAAGATTTCAAAAATTTAGTTTCCATTTAGACACCACTAGAAAAGCTTTCCATCTGATGCAAAGACTTTTTTTAGACATTTTTAGATTTTTTAATTGCTTTATTGACTCGAGGAAAGTTTTACAATATAAAACCTCCATGGATTAGCAGTTCATATTATAAATAATCATAATTGACCATGTTTGCAGTTCCAGGTGTCCTGTCAACAGTTTTACAGGTGTCTCTTTTATAATGGTGTCTATGGAGAAAATGCTTTTTTGTGCTTTTTGGGGGAATTTCTGCTGCAATACCAGAAGTGGCCTTTGGGAATAATATAAAACCCAATTAAACCATGGCCAATCACCACTGTTGTTGTCCCCTTTTCCCCATAATTATTATCACATAATTATTAACACTGTTTGGTCTACTTGCAGCTGAGCGGAGGCAGCGAGAGGTTTGAGGATTCATAATAGTCACAGAGTCATCATGAGACTCCAGTAAAATGATGCATTTACCTGTAAGTCACAGAAGGAAGCACCAAGTCGAGAGAGGCACTCAAAAGAAGTCCACGCTGTCAGTGACAGACCCCTGTCAGGTTAACTGACTGACAAAGACAAAAATAAATAAATAAAACTCAAAAAGAAAATAAATCAAGCAAAAGAATTAGAATATAAGATCATGACTGATGGGTCAGACCTATTGTGCATGAATGGATAATAAAAAAAGAGACAAACTGATCAAAAATTAGGTGAAAGATTTGAATTTGGAGCAGAGGTGTGACAAACATCTGCATCTGCAGCATGAATTCTGTAAAACAACATGAAGCCTTCAGCCACAGCCCTCTGAATCCACGTACAGTTATTATATCAACCTGTTTGTCGCTGTTTTATTATAAGCCGTGGAAATGTGACTAAAATCTTTTCATACATAGGATAAATTGTTTAATTATTGCTGATGTCACATATTTTACAGCAGCCCCTAAATGTTCACCTTATTTCAGGCTTATATGAACCTGGTTTGGTTTCATGTTTTCAGCTAAAGATCATAAAATGAAAAAAAAAAAAGCCTTAGTTTCTTAGTTTGAGTTTGACACCTCTGATCTTCCCTAAATCATTAACTGAGAACTGAGCGCTTTGTGAGGAGATGTTCCTTCATGACCTGATGTATATTCTTAATTACACTCCAGCTGCAGAGAGAGATTTTAATCCACCTAAAGGAAAAGAACTGTCAGTGTCTTAGTTGTGTCTGGATATGATTTGATCCGGTCCTTCTTAGAGGATGAAAACATGCAACTGCTTTCAGGTGCCAACACATGCATGACCTCTTCAGTGTTTTAAACAGCACCAGATAAACACCACTGGAACCAGAGGAGGCAGAGGTGGAAGAAAAAGTAGCAAAACCACGCGAAAAAAAAAACTACTCTGTTCCTAGTAAAAGTCATACATTTAAAAATCCTCAGTGAAAGTACAGAAATATGATCAACAAAATGTATTTTTATTGCAATATGACAATATTATTATGTACTGTTATTGAATTATTGTCATTGAGGCATTAAGATGTAAACAGAGTTTTAATGCTGTAGGTGATTTTAATACCTTATATAATGTTTTTATAATATGAAATGTAAATCTGCAGCTGTCAGATAAATGTAGTACAAACACAGTATAGCAGAAAATATGAAAAGAAAGAATACTAAATTGTACCAGAGGTTTGTATTTCGGCTGCTAATGTCATATTTTTTACCACCTTTATCTGTGTAATGTTGTTTGTAGCTTTAAAATGAGTTTCCACCATCTTTGCTGCAGAAGTCATCTTCATGTCTTCACTGACTGGAGATGAGGTCACTCATCTGATGATGTCATGACATGATGTCATAGATTGATGAGTAAAATTTGAAGGTGATGTAATGATTTAGTTTTAAAAAAGGAATTTTAAATCAGGAAGTTTGGATTTTTTCTTTGTTATTACATCTGGACACAGCTGAAATTTAGATTTTATGAGGAAAACTGAAGGATGATGTGTTTCTTTGTGAGTTGATTAAATTCGTGTACTTCAAAAGTTAAATAAAATATTTTAAAAAACAAATATTACCTTTGTTTTTTTAACTGCTTCAAGAAAGGAAGGGTTGATTCATGATGTGACATAATTGAAAATGATTTTTATTTGATCATTTACATTGAATTGATATAAACATGTCCATGAAACAAAATGGTTCAAACATTTAAGAAAGTCATATTTTGATAATAAGCACAGACATAATTTTTTTTTTTTTTTTTTTTGGAAACATAAGTTATCACAAACTGACCAAATGGGAACAAGAGTGCTTCCGCTACACAAAACATCCTATATAACAGATTATAGTTAAGTCAGTTTCCATGTCTTAATTTATAGTATTTTTATTTTTTAAATTTTTTTAACGTTTTTTTTTTGCCTTGGACAGCACATGCAGTCGAGTCCTGTTCCATGTTGTCCTGATTCCTTGTCAAACCGTTTCCCTTCTCTCTTCTGGATGAATCTTTTAAACCTCCAGTTGTTTCTGCACACTGTGCATCAACCCTCTTCCTCCTCCTCCTCCTCCTCCTCCTCTCTTCAGGGCTGCATGCTGTGCAGCAGGTGGAGAAAAAAAGGAAAGGAATCTTGTTTTTGTGTTTTCAAAGTATCCACAGAATTTGTCTTCAAAAAAAAAAAAAAAAAGTCAGTCACCAAGCAAATGTCACTGAAAGCCCTGCAATAAATAAAAGAGAGGGCTGCATGTGCCAAAGAAATAAATACAGAACAGAATAAGTTAATTTAAATAGACAAATAAATAGTTCTCATAGGCTACATGCGAAATCATAAATTATAGCTTCAAACAGAACCAGTCCTATGCTTGACAAAGGCCAACAGGCCTGATAAATAGCTTCCCCTCTTGTTTGTGATTCGGGGGGGAAACATGCCAGGTGTAGAGCTCTGCGCTTTGTTATTTGAGTATCCTGGTTGTATTTTTCCCGGTGCGCCGTTTGGATGGATTGGATGGATGGATAAGAACTAAATGTAGAAGATCTCGGTGTGAGTGAAAGAAAAGCTCTTCACGGTGGCCCTCGTCACTAAGTGAAACTCATGGATACTGTGTGCTCGAGCGCTTTGCGGCGCAGCGAGGCGATGCTTGTCCCTCTCCAGACGTCACTGTCCGGGGAACTACACAGCTGAGGCGAGCCGGTCACGTTGGTCGGGCCTGACAGGGACGCGGGTACCATCCCGGGGAAAGTGGGCTGGTAGAGGTGTGACTGAAGCCCGGAGCCGTTCGACGACATGTTGGATAAACCCATGGAGTTGGGCGGCGGCCCTGCGCCGAGGCTACACTGAGACAGGGATTGCGCCATGGCCTGCTGGCGGCCCAGAGCCGGCGGTAGCTGCAGTTGAGACACGCCGGGCATCCCTGCCGTGGCCCAGCGGGTGTCGTTGGCGTGGAAGGAGCAAAGGCTGTCGCCCATGGCCGCCGCTGCTGCCGCGGCTGACGGGAACTGAGGCAGTCCGTGGTGCGTCGGCAGGAGAGTCCCCGGAGCGCGGAAGACATTGGTGGTCTTCTTGCGCTTCTTCCACTTGGCGCGCCGGTTCTGGAACCAAACCTGCAAACAGAGACGGTGATGAGTTAGGGGTTGGGGAGCAGATCTAATGGCTACTGGTGCGCTGACAGGTCGTGTTGTCAGAGCTGTGAGCGCACATAAAAAGGTTATGACATCAGTCTGTGATCATCATGATAACGCGAGCAACCGACAATAAATCAGGAGCAGATAAACACAGATTTATGTTGGTTCCATTATAGCAACGCGCCATCTTTTTTTACACCGTTCAGATTTGTGCGTAAAGGTTCCAAAATAATAAAAATAAACACATTACGCATGCGTAAATGTAGTTTAATTTGGTTATATTCTCTCTTTTTTTGATCCTCGGCGTCTAACAGGGGTTACATCTCATACATGTGACCATAAACTCTTATTTTGTGTGTCAAATAATGTAAAATGTTTCATATTTAAGGCGAATTTCAGGTTCAATAAATCCATAAAAATATCTCAGTCCCCATTGATATTTTTAGGTGTATTTATCTTCATTTTTCAGACATATTTTTAATTTATTTTAGTGTCAGAATAAAACATTTTAAAAGACATAAGCTGATTTTTTTTCTGCTTTGGGAGGAGCCACTGAAAACGCGCGCGCACACATAATAAAGATAATGTTATTACTGTGACAAACACACTTTTCTTCCGGGAGTCCTTGAGCTTCTGTAGGTTTGGTTGTAAGCTGGAGAAGGTGGTGTGTGTGTGTGTGTGTGTGTGTGTGTGTGTGTGTTGGTCAGGGTGCGTCTATGATTAATGTGAAGATTTGCTTGAGAAAGTGGGGCGCAGTAATAAGAACGGGACAATCTCACTCTCTCTTTCCTCCACCTTTCCCTTCCCTCCCCTCCTCTCCTCTCATCTCCTCTCCTTCCTCCTTCCCGCGTAGCCAGCCGTGAAATCCGGCCTGAAATGCATTACACTTCAAAGGAAAGAAAACGCAATTTCTCATTCCGTTTAAAAAAGACAGAGTGCAGTCTCAGCGCGTCCGGCATTAAGACGTGGAGAGCGGTGACAGGCCCATCCGCTAAACTGAACCTGGACCTGCTTCTTCTTATTCCAGCAGATGAGCTTCATTTCGCTAATTCTTATTTTATGGAAATATGATATAGAAGCTGGATGGACTCGTGCTATAATAATAATAATCATTATTAGGCTGTTATTTCACATGTGAGCGAGCCAAGCGCCTTTGTGCCATCGCCAGTTAATAAGGCGGTGGCGCCATAATTCTTAATGTGTTTTGTATTTGTGCAGACAGGAAGTCAGAGAGGACGGAGGATAAAACCACGCAGGCTGTTAAAAAAAAGGTTGATGTTCGATGAGTCGGTTTGATCTGAAGCGATTAAACGTCATAAAGCTGCAATCATCATTTGGCTCCCCGTGGATTCATTACAGGAGATGGACACGAAATGGGAGCCAATTTTTGGAGTCTGGTAGCCAGAAATAACAACAGATTTCTGCAGCAAGGAGACGTTTAGTTCAATAAAATTAAACAAAATTAAATATGCAGCAGAGTTTTGATTTCATATTTTTTCCCCCTTTAACGTCTCAAATCTGATCACAGATCAGAAGCTGGTGTGTTTGTTGAGTGATCTAAAGAAGAGCTGCTCCTGGTCGTGTTTGTTTGGACAGTGTGTGTGAAGCACGTGTGTAATCCACAAGGTTTGAATCCGGGTGAGGCTCTTGAGTCCAGACACATATTTATAAGCCACTCAACACACACACACACACACACACATACACACACACACACACACACACACACACACACACACACACACAGCTTTAATTTCTTACTAATTGTCTCACTTATTAAAGCTCATTTATGAGCAAATAAAAACATTTTTCTAATCAATAAATCGAGAGAAATAAATCAAATTCTGGGATGAGTGTTTGTGTTCCTAATATAGGTAATTATTTCAGTCAAACCGGAAGTTAATTAAAGACAATAAAATAACGTTTTTGATTGTTTATTTGTGCATAACTTAAATTATTTATATTTTCTCCTACGATAATAAAAAATAAAACTTTTATTTTGTTAAGTTTTAACGCCGACGGCTAAATCTGAACAGTTAATTCTACATCCGTGAAAAAAATGTATTTTCTTAGACACATTTTCTTATTGATTACTAATTAAAAATTGGAGATTGGGTGATTTTTAAATATGTAAAATAATATTAATAAAGGTGCAGCTGCAGAAAACAAAGAGATTTAATTTCACTGATTGCAGCTTTTATTTGTAGATTTATTACAGTATGCTTTTATTTTGTAATTTCTGATTCGTTGTACTTTTATTTTTAATGTTTTTTTATTCATATTTGATGTTTTCTATTTTAAATAAATGATCTACAGATATCAAACGGCGCCTGCGTCACTGTGTCTCCTCTCTGCGTCCTTGCATTCCTTCCATCCTTCATTAAAAACACTTCCAGCCGTCCTACCTGCACTCTGGACTCCGTCAGTCCGATCCTCAGCGCCAGCTCCTCCCGCATGAAGATGTCTGGGTAGTGCGTTTTGGCGAAGCTCCTCTCCAGCTCGTTGAGCTGCGCCGGCGTGAACCGGGTCCGGTGCCGCTTCTGTTTCTGAGACTGCTGCGCTGCAGACTGGTTCTGGTTGTTGTTGTTCTGCTGCTGCTGTTGTTGCTGTTTCTCCTGCTCTTTG
This sequence comes from Sciaenops ocellatus, assembly GCA_033000465.1. NCBI lineage: Eukaryota > Metazoa > Chordata > Actinopteri > Sciaenidae > Sciaenops > Sciaenops ocellatus. Next base: position 23,064,467 of record CP136874.1, on the reverse strand, counting down.
CTGTTAACCTGCACCGGATTGGATCCACCACTGCTGCTGATATCATCACCGGGTAGCATCGTGGCTCCTTCTACACCATCCGGCCCCGGGCCGAGCTCCCCCGAGTGTCCTGGGTCAGGCCCACCACCGCCGAGCCTGCACTTTAGAGCCTCCCTGTGACCCAAAAGCTCCGCCGCGGCATCCTTCATCCCTGCACAGACAACCAGAGGTGGTGAGATTTGAACAGAAAACATGTTCGCTACGGGAGGAGGAAAAAAGAGACATGTTAGAGACTTTACAGAGAACACATGCGAGAAATGATGAGCAGCTGAAACATTATTTTTACTGCAGCAGGACAAAAATGATGCTACACATGCATGAAAGCATCCAGAAATCCAAAAATTAAAAACACAAGTGCAGAAATGAAAATAAAGAGCCAGTGGAGCTCTTTGAGAGAGACAGCATGCACGTTACAATCTGCTCCTTAAATACTCTTAATTCAATTCGATCACAGCGATATCTTTAGGAAATTGTTAAATCAAATTACGCAGTAATATAATAATAATAATTACTTTTCCAATGAATTAAGCGAGTTTAGTTCACTTCAGTCACATTAAGATAATATAAGAAGCAAATTGACAATTTTCTGAGCTTGATTTAAGATTAGAAGTGCCTCCAGCTTACAGTAGAGTTGAAGACCGGAGTTTGGTGATGATAACTCACCGAGGCGAGCATCCAGGAGGTCGGCATGAGATAGCATTGCGCACCGCTCCAGGGCGAAAGTGCTATTCCCAAAAAAAAAAAAAAAAAAATCTCTATGACTTTAACCTATTTAAGAAATATATATAGACTAAATGAAAGCAAATTCGGTTTGTGGTTAAAAGGGAGGTTCGTTGCATTATAATGTAGTTTAGAGAAATGGGGAGGCGCTTAACAACGGAATGAACCCATGAGCTTCTCCAAACGAGGACCAATCAGAGTTGAAGCCTGAGGTATGTCAGCTTTAGCCCGAGACCCCACCACCACCAACCAAGCAACCCACCCACCCCCCAACCCCTCCATCTCCATCCTCTCACATCCACAAGTTCATTCCTCCTCATTCCTGTAATTGGCTTTGATTTCTCCTCCAAATTACATCCAATAAAATAACCTGATTTAATATCTGTGTGAAAAGCTTCGACCCGTTCAAGAAATGTTGGATCGCCACAATATTTGTTTAATTGTGCATGCTGCTCTGCACCCCGTTTTTATAGGAAGAACAGGAGGGGATAAAAGCACATGGCTGCATTAACACACAGCACACAATATGAACTTCTCTGACACAAAACTGCATTTATTATTATCATCATTATCATTATTACAACAGCATTTTTTAGGCCTCTTTATGACACTTAAACGCCTCTTGGAGACCAAGTGAACCTCTTCTAATATCCTTGATTTCCCAGTCAGCCACAACAACAAACTTTATATTATTCTTAACCAGGCTCATTTTCAAGGCCATTAGGCTTTTATGTAATTAGTGGCAAAAATCTATACGCCTTTATTGCAAATATCAGAGTAAGATCAGTATAAATTAGTGCTAATTTACCAGTGTTTAGGCCCCCCCAACTGTCAAAGAAGGGAGGAGACTTGGTTTAAATGATGTGTGAGCAAATTAATTCGGCGGAAAGTGGAAGAACATGAGCTGTGAGTGCTGTTCCACCTTTGATGATGAAGGTGTGTGTGTGTGTTGGGGGGTGCACAGTTAAATATATGTGAATAACCTGCAGAGATGCACGTGGAGGAGGGAGGCATTTTTATTCCTGATTTCACTGAAGGTTCTCTGAGGCCAGAAAAAGTTCTGCAAAAAAAAAAAAAAAAAAAAAAATCATAAAATGAACCAACATTAGATTCAATTAGTATGATTTTTTTTATGTCACCAGTCTGCTAAATATTTAAGGACAAAAAAAATCAGACATGCTTTTTTAAACAGATGTCGGGACGTTTTTTTTTTGTTTTTTTTTTTGAGGGAGCACGTTTATTTATTATGTGCTGAAAAAAGTGACACAAAGGAGGCGTCCGAGCGTGAACCTCGGGGCTCGTTTGGGGGCTCCTTTTTTCTTCATCCATGCAGGCTTCAATTGACTCTGCTCATCTTTTATTTTTGTCTGCAATCTGGCGGCACGAACGACTAGACCAGACCAGACCAGACCGGGAAGGAGGGATGGATGGAGGGATGGAGGGATGGATGGATGAAGGGATGGATGAATGGATGGATTGGAGTGGAGCCGGAGTCTCTTTCGGACGCATCGGGGTGGATGTGGAGGAGATTTTGCGCTGCGTATTTCTTCCAGGGAGGAAAAGAAGATGCGCACTTGGAGATATTTTTTGTCTTCTCCTCTATCAAGACTCTATTTTTTTTATTAGAGGCTGGACTTGAGGTAGACTTTAAGAGGTTTAAAACCGGAGCTAAGCGCTGTTAGTTCAAATTCTTCTATATTTTATAGGACATAACCGAGCATAGATGTGTTTATTTTACAGATTTATAACACATTAATGATTATTTACGCGTGTGCATACTCTGTGCTTTAATTCTGTGCAGGATTCGCAGTGTTTTCTGGTCGCATCTCCTTTTAAAGCGTTTCTTGGCGCGCTGAAAGCCTGTAAAGGATAATTCAAAATCATCACATTGCTTGAGGAGTGGAGGGGGGAAGAGAGAGAGAGAGAGATGACGGATTGCGCGCTTCATTTTACGACTTTTCAATAGCTCAGTGCTTTTATAGCTGTACAAACAAAAGTGAATGACTCCACTTGGAAGCAGCAGCTCATATTTAACCCAAACAACACTAGGAGATGTCATGGAGGGGAGAGGTGCTTACAAAATAACACCAAAAATGAATATTAATTTCTCATAATTTTCTTTAAATTCTGCTTATTATTAATATTTAAATGCTAACTAGGTGTTTGCTTTTATTAATAAATACATTTGTGATTGCTCCAGACAACATCAGCTGCCTCTAATATAATTTATTTAGCTGGTTTAGCTGGTACAGATTGAATCTTGCAAGATTTCATGCTTTATTTTGAAAAATAAATGGATAATAAAACATTTTATTTTGTAAATTGGAGGCTTAAAGCACGAGATATTATTGGTTTATATATATATATATATATATATATATATATATATATATATATATATATATATATATATATATAAATTAGTGTTTGATAAATGACTCCCTGGAAGTTATTCCTTTTAGATTCACTATAGTCGCTTAATTTAAAGGCATCTTTTCACTTAATAGTGTCGATACATTTAGTGTGTGTGTGTGTGTGTGTGTGTGTGTGTGTGTGTGTGTTGAAGGTCTTGGTTTTTGCTGACTTGATAAGGCTGTAATTAGTGTAAACAAGGACCAAAGCTTACAGTGAGCTGCGTGTGTGTGTGTGTGTGTGTGTGTCTCCTCCCGGCACATTCACGCTCACACATCAATCTTCTCCAATGATATAAATAAAAATAGACAAACAAATTCGCCCCCCGCAAGTTAATGCGGTGCATCTGAGTGGAAAGTAGACATTTTCACGCGTTGTGGAGATGAGGAGTGACTTTTAATAAAAACAGTAAGAAAAATATAAAACTGTAAATGGTGTACTGGAGCTGAAGTGTGTTTTTAACATCATATCCATGTTGCTGATGGATGCGCAGTTGGTGGCTGGCTTTGAACCTCTGACCTCTTGCTTACAGTACAGGCTCTCCAAACCACTACAGGCCGTTGTGTGTGATTTTTTTTCTCCTCCCTCCTCCTCCTCCTCCTCTTCCTCTTCTCCCTCTCTCTGATCCGCAGTCTGTATTCACTCAATTAGAGATTTCTGAGGAGAAAAACAATCGATCTTCCATCTGCACAAGCCCCAGTTTAACAAATGAGATTCTTGTTTCATGCAGCTGATTTGGTGACAGTCTGCGGAGCGGTGGAGGTGCTGTTGCTGCTGTTGCTGCTAGAGGTGGTGGGGGATTAGGAGTAATAAGTCACTGTGTTAAAGAAGAGGACAGAGACTCAGCGGGCTCATCTGCGTCCTGAAACCAGCCACAAAAAAAAAGTTTGGACAAACTTTAGTGGCGGAAACGCATCAGCTCCGCAGCCTGTGCGCTCAGGGAGGCGGCAACGCACCGCGTCCACTGCAACACCACGACTCTCTCTTCATTAACCCCTTCTGTTTTACACTATTTTAAATATTAATCATCTCGGAAACAGTAAATTATATTTATTCAGATCATTTAGGCACGTAAATTAGATAATTTAAGGAGCCTATAAAAATAAAAGCACGCAGTGTTGAGCCAAAATGGCCTCTGTCAGTGCTACATTAAATCTGTATATAAACTACTGTATTATTACTACTGATGCATTAACATTGTAGCTGGCTGCAGAGCATTTACACATTATAAATACTGCTTTATATTTTATCTGCATGTTTATTATAAAAACTACAATATTTAAATCTAAATTGTGGAATAAAAGTACATTTTTTAGGTATTGGACTTACAGTACTTAGTTACAGCTGATCAAAATCTCGTCTCTCTGTTTTATCCTCTCATTATTAGATCTGAAATGGCAGCTATAGCTTGCTCTGAGGTTATATACAGGCTAATTCGTTCATTTGGTGCTAATTTAAGGAGGTATGTGGTCAGTTTTTCCTGATAATTCACAGCAGATAAATCAGGTTTGTTTGAGAAATGAGTACAGCGAGTGTATTACTGCAAATGAATAGCAGAGAAGCCACAATATGATGGTGGAGAGTGAGTGTATTTAAGTAGAATCTTGAGGCATTTACACGTTTTGTGCCATTTTACACTTCAAGTCCTTTAAACAGATCAGAGACAATATTGTAATTTTTACTCCACTACATTGATCTGACAGAGACTGGAGTTTAAAAGCAAGAGCAGATGATCAGTTTATAAAATATGATGTATTTCTGTATATTAGTCCATCTAGCAGCAGTTAAAATGTGCTCCAAAACATTAAAATACTGCTTTGGGTCATAAAAATCCAATTTTACGAGTGCTTTTATTTTGATATTTCAGGTAAATTTAGCTGATAATCTCATACTTGTAGAATATTTGAATGCAGGAGTATTTGACTACTTGTACTCCAGTACAGGATGTGAGTACTTCTTGTTCTCCAGCCTCTACATGCTCAGAGCAGTCAGCAGCCTCCACACGAGGTCCTCCGGTCACATAAACCCAGATGTAGCGCCCCGCCGCCGCATCTCATGCCTCAATTAGCGCCGCTGCCCTCTGTACGGACTCGATTAGGCCGTGATTTATCCGAAAGAAATATAATTATACCTCCAAATAAAATAATCAGCATTGAAGAGCGATTTCCTTAACGAGATGGAGCGGGGTAGATGCCACGGAGTAGCAGCGCCTCATTAGGGCGGTAATGAGACTTTGGGGGTGATCCCGATAATTATCGAAATCTGTAAAATAAGGATCAAGTCAAATGTAACCTTAATTTGTCTGGCAATTGAGTTCATTTATTAGTATGACTATTTAGGAAGGACTCTCTCAGCCTTAATGCAAGGTGTCGTTATTTTAGGCCATTTGGATAATAGATGTAACTGCTGCGGGGACAGCAGACAGGCCGGCGTGTCATTCACGGCCATAAACCGACATCTGTCACTTGACTGACAGGGTTTCCCAGCGTGCTCCTGTCTTTTACCGGAGACGTATCAAGACACAACTCATGTCACCGCTCTTAAGGGGAACAACAGGAGGTGAATACACTGTGCAATTAAGTCAATCAGATAGGATTAGTGCTGAAACCATCAGTTTATTAATCGATTAGTCGATGGAAAGAAAATTACAATCCACATTTTCTCTCTTAAATAAGTAAACATGCCAAACATGGTTAATTGGTGAAGTATTTACCAATATCAAATGTGATTATTTGCAGCTTTTCAGCTGTTCTGTATCATTAAAGTTGAATATATTTGAGAATTGAGTGTTTCTCACCTTCACTTTTACAAACCTTTAACCATTAATCCAAAAGAAAACGCAAACACTTGTTAACTGCAGCTCTGGTTAGTATTCTGGGATGCATCACAATCAAAAGGTTAGAGGCAATAAAAGCTCCTGCAGGCAAAATTAATTTTTAAAAACGGTTACTTCATAAAACACTGGAGCATCTCAAAACATCTGCAGTTTTTTTTTTTTTTTTCCAGTGCAAAGGCTTCAAATCAATCCAGTGGTTGGCCCACGCCATTAACAGTCATGGTTATAATTGCAGAAAAGACAACAGACAAATGTGTGTGTGTGTGTGTGTGTGTGTGTGTGTGTGTGTGTGTGTTTAATCGTGTCTATGAAGTCCAGGCTGTGTATTAGTGTGACGGATAAAATCTTCCACTCCTCTACTGTAATCAAACTGCATGTTTTTATCGTCTTCTCGTGGGATTTTGCACACACACGAGAGAGAGGCGTGATCGAAATGTGGGTGGCACGTTAACAGTGAACAGTAAAAATAATTACATCAAGAAAAACAAGAAAGACTTTGAATGGATTCAGTTCGCCTCCGCACTTTGTAAAAAAACAAACGGAGGGGGGCCTGGTGAAAAAAGAAAAAGGAATGGACATTTAAAGCGCGTGAATCTCACAGTGAGAACAGAAACAGATCAGAAATCATCCTTCAAGCTTCACTGAGTCCAACATGTTTCTAGCCTCTTTGTACTCCTCTGATTCGGCCAAATCCTCCTCTGTTTCCTGGAAGACACAAACACACACACACAGTTTGGTTTAAAACAAAAAAAAGACTGCCATCTACTACAGAAAGTACAACTCGACTCAACTTTTAGTGTCGCTTTCTGTATAAAATGTTTGGAGGATAAAGCATCACATCATCAGGATCTAAATTTAGCAGTTAAAGGTTGGAGTGAGGGGATAACGTGACAGTATGGCGTCCATGTCCTTTAATCAAGCGTGCGTGAGTTCCTGTGGTGGTCACCGCAGAGACAGCGCCGTTAATGAACGGTGATGAGCGCGTGCGTATGCGCATGTTCCGTCTGAAGGTGGGAAGACGGGAGGATGAGCGACGCTGGAAGTGGGGGGACATGTTGCTAATTTCAGGTTAGCTCCCCGTGCCTGCCGTTCAGCTCTCATGTGAGTGACTCACAACACCAGCTGCCCGACTGTTGCTCTGCTTTAATTGAGATGACCCTGAGACATGCATGCTTATGTTTGCCTCTCACCATATCAACTTAAGTCCTGGAGGAATTAGCACACACACTGCGGTTGTGCGGACAGACCCAGATATGGTTAATTGTTAAAATACATGTTGTGGTCTGTGGCCGAGAAGATATGTCAATCATTTTCTGAATTAATCCATTAGTTGTTTGGTCCATAAAGTGTCAGAAAACAGTGGAAACTGTTGATCAAAGCCCAACGTGACATCCTCAAATGTCTCGTTTTGTCCAGATATTCAGTTTACTGTCATAGAGGACCAACGAATCCAGAAAATATTCACATCTGAGAAGCTTAGTACCTGAAGGCACAAATTTCCACACCACAGTTTGCCAAATAAAATAAAATATTGAGGCTGAATTAATCAATAAACTGTTTTCACTGAGTCAAATAACTGTGTGATGTGAAAGAGGTTGGTCTTAGAGACAAATACAGTTTTATTCCACAACTCTGCATCTCTACGGAGCATTTTATTCTAGTTTCACATGTTTAATATATGCTTATTTATCAGGTGGCCAGAAACTCGACTTCACATGTATAATATAATGATGTGCTTTTTCTGCTGGATGTCTAAAATAGAGCCCAACTGATAAATCAGTAGGTCCATTTTATCAGCCACACAGATGTATCGTTATCGGTGCTAACGTAGTCCGATATGTTCCTTTTTTTGACATTATATAATGCAGAAAAAGATGTTTTGGGGTAATCTACGTCTTTTAATTATATTCTGTTTGTGTTTCTTTATGTACAGTTATTCATAATTGTTAAATTGTAATGAAGTTTACTGCTTCAGTGCACTGACGTCATTTTACAAAATAAAGTTTATTGTTAAACTGAAAATAAGAGATATGTATTTCCATTGCAAGTCTCTGAGGGTTCATTGGAAGAAATGTGTTTAATTACAGATATATAAGAAATATCAGCAAATATGTCAATATTTTTATTAACTGTTTATTTCCTAATATCGTAATCGTGCTAAAAGTCCTAGTCTAAAAAGCACATTGTTTGCTAACACATTAGCCGTAACAACTTTAAAAAAACAATATAATGCTTGTTTTAATATTTCCTTCAGACACTGATCTAGTTATGACCTTTTGCTTTTTATATGTGACTTTTGCAACCAAAGTTTTTCTTACATGCTTAAAAGAAGAGGGCGAGGCATCGGAGAGTATTCATTTGGATGCAATCTGCAACTTCACTGCTAGGTGGCACTAAATCCTACACACTGGACCTTTAATGTCTAAAAGGTTGTTGCTGTCTGTACACGTGGAACGGTGCCCACACAAGTTACTCTGAGATGTACAAAAGGGATTAAAAAGACTAATAGGTACACTGTTTGATGGCATAGAAACCTATTTTGTGTGAACACGAGCTGAGGTTTAGGATAATTCAATGAAAAATAGTTGTTTATTTCTCACCATGTGTCTATAATATCCTAAATATACAATTACACCATGTCGTTTCTCAACAAGACTATAAATCAGTCAGTAATAGCAACTAAATAAAGAGTTTCATCCTGTTGTGACATGAACACAGTGAGTGTTACTTACTAATAACTGGAGCAGATCTGCGTGTGCTATGGCCAGACGGCGGTGGCAGTCTGGGATCATCATTCTGGACTCCTGCAACACCTCCATCTGAAAGCACGCAGAGACCACATCAGTGCCATCACCATCTACATTAATTGAACCACCGCTCCTGTTATCATTTTTCATTACACACACACAAAAAAAAAATACAAAACACATTATCGAACACGTATCTTCCAAGTATGGATCATTCATTTAAAACAGTCAGATACAGGCATATTCATTCGCCGTAGCCTTGTTCCTCACAGTAACACAGTGGAGGGTGTCCCACATACACTCCGTCCTGGTTAACATCTCCCAACAAGCCGGCGGTATGAAAAATGTTATTGAGTTATCGATCGGGCAGGGAGTTGGGCAGCAGGGGACCACCTCGATCTGACTGCACACCTGGATAAATGAAGAAACCCTGAGCCGAGGGCACTGTGATCAGGCGTAAAGAGGTATTACTACGCCTGGAGTGAAACTGTGTTAAAGCCTGGGGAACTTTCACAGCCGCGGCTAATGTGGAATTCCCCCAGCTGGCACCCTAAAGAGCAGAGAAGAGTTGGCTAACGCTGTCAGACACACTCACTCATGACAGATGCTTCCTCACCTAGCCCCGTGTCGAGCGGCGGAGTCAAAAACGCGGACGCACGTTACACACGTGTACATTTCACGGCTGTGCACACAAACAGGCGCTCGGATGAACTCATACGCAGGCGGGCGGGCGGGCTGGCTGGCAGGCTGGCTGACACGCTGAAAGACGGCAGACAACTAGTCGAGTTGGTCGCCGTCTAGATGTGACAAGGTGAGACAGACTAAGCAAAGGAGTGTTGAAACAGAGAAAAGTCACGGTGCCCTCCCAGTGCAGTGGAATGATCCCATCAGTGCTGGATAAAGACGACACTTACGGCGTATTGATTCCATTAAAATAAAAACCTCTAATCCATCCTGCCTCAGACCTCTCATCTCCAACCATAATCCATCTGGCCTCCCAATCTCCACATTTAACACCAGCCAAGCCTGCTGCTCAGCCTGAGCTGCCGCTCCATGAATGAACAAACAAAACAAAAAAACACACACAGAATTTTAATGTTACCAGTAAACGTAATCACGAGCGGCGCCTGCTCTGCAGTTCGTCCCTTCATGGAAGATGTAGAAGTCAAATCCAAATGAACTGGGACCCTGTACTCGAAGTGTAGAGCAGTACTGTTGGACCAGGTCTACATGTGTTATTGTCCACGTGTTGAACCTTTTTGAGATCACATTAATGCCATTAAAAGTCAAAGATACTGAGTCTAAAAGGTTTGTGTACAACTGATGATCTTTTATTGCTTCAAGTGAAAAAGCTGTTACCAAATGTTGCCTTCAAAGAAACCCCACACTAAGAACCTTTTACTAAACACTGTCAGCTATCTTCCATAGAAAATATGAACTACACTCTTCGTCTACAGAAGGACAAGGGTCAACAAAACTAGTCTACAGCCAGGCTAGAGGCTGTACTTATCTACAGTGGTGCTATGAGCTAAATGCTAAAGTCAGCATGCCAACATGCTCACCACACACCACAGCCGAGGCTGATGGGAACGCCGTTAGCTTAGCAGGTACGTTGGTCACAAATCAAAGTATTTAACTTTAACCTGATGATGGAAAGTTAAGGAAAGATGAGATACGCTAAGATAAGATGAAATAAGATAAGACAGACTTTAATGATCTCACACCAGAGAAATTCACTAACTTCTAATTTTAGTCACAGTCTTTTAACTAAATGCCTCACACTTAAGTCATCCAAGTTCCAGTTTTAGTTGATTAAATAAATGTTCTGTAGGTTTAATTAAAGTGTAATGTATACGCGGAGTCTTAACGTAGATATTTTTCTAGAATTTCGAAACTCATTATGAATTCCTGGAGGAAACATCTCGACGATTTATGATCTAAGATTACCAACTCTGCGTTATTCGCTTCTCTGATCAGTACAGGATAGAAGTGGCTGATTTTAGCTTGTATTGTATTATAAGTTGAACAGACCTGCGGTTAGCTTGCTCTGTTCGTGTTTTCACGCTTTACAAAGGGCCAGACAAATATGAAACTTATCTATACTTCTTCTCTTTCCCTTAAACATTGATATTTATGAGTTTATGAGACATGTAACTGCATGCTAGTTCCCTGCTAGATCAGTACTAACTGTGTTCATCTAACCTCCCCTACGACACAAAGAGATTAGGTCTGATTGGATCTCTTGGAATGGGTTTTTAATTAGTTATCGTATAGTTTCCATCATGAAAAATGTTTATAAGTCACAAAATCAACACTGAATGGAAACATGAATGTTTGTGCCAAACTTCATGGTAATCCATCCAATCGTTGTTGAGATATTTTAGTGATGGAGCAACAAATGACCCAACAAACTACAGACACTGATTAATGCCTTTTATTTAACATTCTTCTTAATTTCACCTTTTTGGCCTGAATCTCTGTAATGAACTGTACACATGTATCTGTCTGTGTTAATTGATGACCTGCGTTGCAGTTTCTCTCCACAAACAGATGAAGTGAACGTTTAAGATGCTTTGAAGACATAAAGCAACGTGTGTGTGTGTGTGTGTGTGTGTGTGTGTGTGTGTGTGTGTGTCGAAGCCTTTACTGCTCTCTCAAATGCACACACAGAAATGATGGAGGGCTGCAGGCACGGTGACAGAGAATGAAAGAGGAGGTTAGGGACACTAAATGACCAGCATGTGTCAGTAATTATCAAACTCCTCTGAAGTAACATGATATAATTACATGTGCATCAAGCAAATTACAAAATCACTAATGATTCTTCTCTCAAAACCTAATTCTTCATTATCGCTGTGAACTGACCTCATTACGTGAATGAGGGGCCGCTCAAATCACCAAGATAGAATTCACGTCCTAACTATGGGAGAGCAAAAAACCTTCAGAGATCAGCGGGGAAACGGATAATGCAAAGACTTTCAAATTAAGACGTGTCATTGTTGCAGTGTCAAAGAGAGGTCAAAATAAGTCACACATACCTGTTTTTTGATGACATAATGATCTCCTGCCTCTGCCTTCAGGCGCTCAACCTTCTCCTCCTGCTGCTTCGCCTCAGTTTTGTACGATATCTCCTCTTTCGCCAGCCTGTGGACGACGACGACGACGGGAAGAGAGGAAAAGACAGGTCATAGTTAAAAGGCGGTGACACAGTGTTGTCCCATCAAACATGAAACATAAATGCGCAGCCTCCCAGGCAGATAATATAGGCCCGAACCATGAAAAGGCGGGCCGCGATGGTCACCTTTTACAGACGAGGCCATCTATCCTCATTCTCTCCCCCGGCGTTTCTCTGACTGAGGGGACACAGTGAGATCATCTCCCGCAGGATAGGCAAGATACACACCTCAATAACAACCAGCGAACACATCATTCCTCCTCAACGCTGCTACACGCAATACCGGCGGAGATGAGCCTTAAATTACACTCTGATGTGAAATTATACTTATCATATAGAGTACATTTTCATCTAAAGCAATATAGGATGGGATGCACATGCATAGCTTAAAAATGTCCCCGAATATGAGAAAAATACTTCCCGTAAATTGTTAATGTGACGCTTATCTGGCATGAAAAAGGTTTTATTTCTGGAATAAAGCTGCCTGATAGCTGCTTCACACAGACCGTCTGATGAAGATCACATTTGTGAACTAAATATTTACTTTCATGACATTTTTTGGATATTAAATACAGAATAAATTCTTAGTGGAGCGGTATTTCAACAGGCAATAACAGTATTGGCCAAATGAGACAGATTTCATACATGTGGATGATTTATTTGTTGAATGCATGTGAGTTAATTTATGTCACGTACTCTAACAGCACGCGGAGGTTCACAATCCTCCCCGTCCGGTTCAAAGTTTCGAGTCCTGTATCTTTAAATTCCCCCCCCCCCGTAGTGATGTCACAGTGTACCGACACACCACTGAGTACACTTCTACATCACTGCAGCAAACTGAGAAATTAAACCACTGGAGCGCAGCAAAAACAAGATTTTCTTTTAAAAGCAGAGCTTTTAGTGGCAGTCTTTAAAAAAAAAAAAAAAAACTAACAGGAAAAATATTTGATCATGTCTTTACAAAATAATTTCACTTTTTTTTTATTACAGTTTTTGTCAATGACAATAAATTAAAATCATTTAAAAGGTTTGTTTCTTACAAACTTCAAACTCTCACGTTCAGCCGCAGCTCTCCAGTCATTCCACTGTTACTACCAGTTTACCTACAGCGCTTCGGTAAGTGAAGATGAGTCTTTATTTGACAAAAAATGGTTTAATGTCATGACGCACATTTATCCAAAACAGAAAACTGGATCTATTTTACACGTAAAAATGAACTGGACTGCTGTCTTAACTTTGTCCTCGATAATTTTAGTGATTTGGGTTTACAGTAATTTCCTCTTAAAATCTGAAGAGCGGAAACTAAATTTGATTTTTATTAAAAAAATAATTCTATGGCTTTTTCTCGTACACGGTGAAGCCCACACGAAACTGTTAGAATTAAAAATGGAAATTGATACTCAGCAAGACGAGGTACAAAAGTGTTTTAAACAAATCTTAAGCATGCTGTGAAGAGACACAGACTTCACAGTTGTGCGGCATGTTTAATTTTGAGACATATCTCATAAAAGACATGGATGCTGGAACATTTGTAAGAATGTTGGGATAGCTTTTAGAATAAATCTAATATTTTAATCTAATCTAGGGCTGCAATTAGTGATAATCTTCCTGATCAATTAATCTGTCAATTATTCCTTCAGCTACACAATTTATCGTTTTGGCACATTTCCCCGTGTATTGAAAACTATAACATGTCGGAAAATGGTGAATAGTGAAATAATGACCACAGACCGAGGTGACATTCATCAAAATTTAGTTTTGTGCGTCCAACAATTCAAAACGCAAAATTATTTAATGTACTGTCACATAAAACTACGACCAGAGCTTGTCTAGCATTTGTCATTATTGCATTATTTGAACTGAATTAAATGACTTAATTATCAAAGGTGTTGGCAATTAATTATCTCAGGATCGACTAATCAGTTACTCGACCAATCCTTTCAATCTGATCTCTAATATAATTTCAGATTTTCAGAGCTTCACATCTGCCTTTGTTCTTGTTTTCCTCCAAAATATTTAAGATTCACATCAAGAAAATTTCAATACTGAAGATTTGTTTAAATCAATGATTGATCAATGCCGTTTAACAAACATTTAATCATTGATTTTTCTTAATAACACCGCTATAATTTAAATAAACCATGTCAGAACTTAGTTCAACCTTTAACTTATAATGCATCGCAACTTTTTCCATGTTGAGTAAACAGGCAGCAGACAAATATAAAACCTGTCCTTTTAAATGTCTCATGCCTTCAGGCCAACTTATCACTGTGCTTATCCTTTATCGCAACACACACACACACACACACACACACACACACACACACACACACACACTACTAGTCCCTTTTAGAGATTAATTGATCATCAATTTAGTCCCTAATTTGGACCAAGTCAGGTGGTAAATGGGCCTCTTTTCCTTGATTGTTAGTGAAAATGGGCTTGAGTACATTGATAAATTTTGATTATTTATCAATTACGGGCCAAATGGAACTAAATCTATTAAACAGATTCTGACCCTGATTGGCATAATGGAGTTTGAAAATATCGCTATTGATAATGATTCCTCAACTAATAGTCTTTTTCCGGCTGTGCCCGCTTGTCGGAATGACAACACAAATTTAATTTTTCATAAAATCAGCTGTGTGTGCGTAAGTGAGTGATCCTTCATTAATCAGTCACATTACTGGAGACCCCTTCCCTCCGTGTTGCACTGCTCCTTGCTTAGCCAAGGAAACCAACAGCACTCTGTCATATTTTACATCAATTACCACTCATTCTAATACGGTTCCATCAAGAAGCTTTTTAAACAGGCACCATATGCAATAGCAGCTCCTGCCGCGCTGCCTCCTCGCGTGCTTGATGCAGAGTGAGTGATGTCACCTGTTTAGAGTCAAAGAAGGTGGCAAAGAGAGGAGAAAAAGATGGAGGAAGGAAAAGGCTGGAATCATTTGAATAAAACTGAAGGACAGTCTAATAACAAAATGTCCATTCCTCCCCCTCCTTCCAGTCCTGATGTTAATTTCTTATTTCTCCCAGACTTGGAGCGCTGTGTGAATGAGGGGTGGGGTCGTGGCTGGTTTTAAATAGACCTGCCACCTCAGGCTTAATGGAAAAGGCAGCTCTCTGGAAAATAGAAAAAAAGGGAATTAGAGCCAGCCCGACACACACATTCGGCCGCCCGCCGCCTCCTCTAGCACTGTATTTTTGAGCCACGGTGTAGTCTGTGCTGGGACCGGAATGACAAAGGCAAATTACTGTTGTCATTTTATTAAGGGCATCCGCCTCGCTAGGGCAGAAAAGGCACTGACTGGAATGTGCAAAAGCCACTGGAAATAGGCCTGGCTAAAAGAGCAGGCAGGTTTCCTCTAAACTCCAATATATATATAAAAGGGTGGAGGTGGAGAAGGAGGAGGAGGAGGAGGAGGAAAGGAGAAAAGAGGGGAGAAGAAGGAGAGACGGAGGAGAAAGGGGATGAATGAGAGGGACACGAGATTATGAAGAGACAGAAAGCAATGACAGTCTGTACGTTTAAACCTAACAGCTTGATTAAGGGTTCATGTCATGGTGGTACTTTTGGCCCAGAGTGGGGTGAGACGTAATATCTCCAGCCTTATGTTCATGTACTCGACCTCAAAGACATCAGCACAGTTAGGGGCGGTGCTGCTTGATGAAGTACACCTTTTGTACCGCGTGTGCTCTTATGGGAAATCCAGCCACCATCATTACCACCTCAGGGAGCCTGTTAGTAATCTGACCCTCATCAAAACACAATCGATAGCGCATTACACTATCGCCATTGACAGGAGGGAATTAGAGGTCCGCCTGATCGACGAGACTCCCGGTCCATCACACAGACTACTACGCCGAGTCCATTATCCCGCCACACATCACAATATCTACTGTACTTTCTATTCCAGCACGGTGAATCCAGCTAGTGTACAAATTTAGACACGGACGCCAGCTCTATTAATAGTCTGTCTTAAACTGGATGATCAGCTACATCACAAAGCCGATGTTTTGGTCCCATATCGAATCTGTCATGCACAAAATAAAAACACATTTATGGAGGGTGCAGGTTTGGAATTTCTTTTCATTATTATTTGGTACTGTGAGAGACCGAGAGTTACCAGCTATCACCAGCTAGAAAACTCCAAACAGTGAGTGAATAAATTGAGACAAAATAGTTTACACGAGGCTTTGGCTGTGGATGCAGACTGATGGCATATTTTTGTTCGTATCAATGTTAGAAATATTTAGTCTCTGGATTCCTGGAGGTGAATCAGATGTGTCTTTTCTCACATCGACAGCTGAAGAAAAGAGTCAACTAACTGATTAGTTGATTGACAGAAGATTAATCTGCAATTATTTTCACAAGTGACTGAGATAAACTCGTTGAAACATCATTTTTTAACCAAAACTGCCAGAAATTCACTGATTTCAGCTTCTCGTACAAAGAGCCCATTTGCTGGTTTCTTAATCCTCTTCATGGTTTTGAAGCCTCCTGAAATAAACCGTTTACCACCACCACTAAACAACTCCTGCTCTATAATACTAAACTTAATATCTGTTGGTTCTGAACTGTTTGTTGGACAAAAACACGCAGTTTGGAGACATCTCTTTGGGCTCTGGGAATGAAGAAAATGCAGTCCTGATCACGTCACGGCTATTTTTAATGTCAGCCAACCCTGGCGGCTACATTAGCTCACAAACATTCAGTATGTTGTGCCGACTTCACTGGCAATGCACAGCAGATAAATCAGAGGATGCACAAGATGAACAACACTTAAAACATGGAGACAAACCAATCATGTGATCACTGATCTAAACCTTTGATTCTGCGAGGAACTTGACGAAAGGCCAAAATAAAACTTCAGCCAAGAGTTCAAGGGTTCAGCCAAAGATTGTTCAGGAGGTAAAACAAGCGTCGCTCTGTAGCACCACTGTCCAAACGACTACAACAAAGTGATACATCCTCGCTCCATGTCTGATTTTCTTCACATCACTTTCAGGAGTCGTATTATCCCAGTTCATTTTTCATACATATCAATAATACAAGATAATCACTCTTATAGTTTTGAACCAGGACATTTAGTATTCAATATATGTGAAATTTATGTTTAATCACTAATTAGGTAAATACAAGTATTAGATAGAAATCCAATATTAAAAAGGACTTAAACTGGGATCAGGGATAAAACAGTAGCCTCCTTCATTCACTGAACACCTCTGTAAAACAGTCCAATAAAACGGTCATGTGTTAATCCTACCTGTCATACTTTAACTTTGAGCTGTTGTTGAGGCCATCTGCGGCCACAGTATTCATCGCAGGACGGCTGTGTCACATTACATCACCTGATAGGTGTTATTTTCTCCATCAACCGGTGTAAGCTTAGCAACAGCCCACATTTACCTCATCAGCGTACCAGATTTCTAAAAGAGAGAACTGCCTTTTTAATTTGCCTCTAATAAAACAAATTATGACTCTTTAGCTTGTTTATCTTGAGGAGAGTCTAATTTTAACACAATATAACAAACTTGAAGACACATGCTGACGTGTGTCTGACTGTAGCCATTCTGACTTTCCATTTAAACTACCACTAAGAGGCTGAGTGGGATCCTACTGTGACGCGCTGGTCCAAAATGAAAATCCAAAGTCCACGTTATAAGTTTCATGATGTTTATTAACCAAAATAGTAACAACAAACTTAAATCGGCATAATGACGAACTAAACTTTGCGATATGAAATGAGATAAGTGCTAAGACGATAAGAAGTGAAACGTGATAATAAACAGCGACACGGTCAACAGAAAATACCGGAGCCCTCTTTGTCCCAAAAATCCCGCCACCAAGTGCACACAGGTAAAAAAAATAAGGTACGACAACGACCACACCCCCCTGTGCCAATTACCAGAAGTAAAGGTGACCTACAAACGTGTGATCTAAACAAATAAACAACGCAAACTACATACACACATTTTGGCTCCTACACTGACCAAAACACAAAAAAACAGAGCATCATACTGTGTGTCCTTATAAACCTGGTGTAGATGTGATCTTATTGCCACACAGATCAACTCTTACAGAGGTAGCAGTGATAATATGCATCATGACATTAGGATCTGTCACATCTGTGCATAACACAACATTATATGAAATACTTAAGTTACTACAGGCCAATTAAGGATTCTTCTGATGTGCTTAGTCATGGTAAAAATGTAGGCCTGACGTGCAGGTGATGACTTGCTTTAACAGTAGCTGCAGCCTGCATGATGGGAGATTTCCCCCATTGTAATAAACATGACTGTGCAGGTATCTCCACCATCAGTTCAGACCAGGTGTGGAAAGACAGTGATGTGTTACAGACAGCAGTTTAATACTAGTTTATGTAACATTAGCCGAGATAGTTAAGGCAGTTTTCAGCGTGAGCGTCTCTGCAGCTAACTGTGGTTTATTTCACGTTTACAACCAGTTCAGTAAATAAAATAAAAACATTATTTAGCCCCTTGGTTGTGAGTCTTCAGCAGCAGCTTAGAGAAACAATGTTCGTAGCAACGTGATAGCTAACAAGCTAACCGCTAGCATCATTCGACCAGCTACAAGACACACTAAACACATTATTTCAGTTTAAATTCACGTTTTTGAGCACCGAGGAGGTTGTGTTATCACAGAAGAGGTGTTACCTGTGTTAGCTGTCAAAATGAAATGTTGCCACTGCGAATATAAACAAAAGAAAACCGCGTTGCCATGCATTCGCTGGCTATAGGCCGCGCCCAAATCACCGGAGTAATAGTTATAACCTTCCGCGGCAAACGTTCTTCCACGAGCGGGTGTGAGTTGAGTACCGAGAGGGCCTGTCCGCCTAAGCTAAAAGCTAGTTAGCTCGCTACCCCTTAGCTTAACGTTTATATCCTAACTGGCTCGCTTGCCAGATCATGTCTAACTGAAGCAAGAAGTCGAACTTACCTCTTAACGATGCCGGTTTTAATCTTAATTTGCCGTATTCTTGGATCTGCCATGGCTGTAGGTTATGGTTGTAGCGTGCTGCGGCTAACTGCGTGTGAACAACGGTGGTGCAGGTGGAACTCAGTGCCGACAAGCTGCTCGCAGAAAAATCGATCAGCTGGAGCGGATGATTATCGAGTGTTTGGATCGCAGTGACAGGTCCAGGAGGAAAAACACTGCAGTGAGAGAGAGCTCTGGTCCTTTAAGTTACATTTAATCACATTTGTCCTGTAATTACATTTAGTTATTTAATTATTTAGTTATTTATTGATCTATTTATATCACAAGTGTCCTTGATTTGTATGTTGACTGTCATTTTATATTTTATGTCTTTCTATTCACCTTATAGAACTGTGCACTCTTTTGTTTGCTACTGTATTATTTTTTGTATATTGCTTGTCTGCACCGTGGGTCCGAGAGGACTGTAATTTCATCTGTGCTACATGTCTACATGTAGCATACTTGACAAATAAAGTTGATTGATTGATTGATTGATTGATTGAAAATAAGTAATTCACTCGATAGGCTAAGTCATGTGTTATCACAAAAATATTCGTATACAGTGGTGAAATGGTATGTACATTACTACTTGAGTAATGTACATAAGCCAGCTGTACTTAAGTACAATATTGGAGTACTTGTACTCTACTTTATACTTCTACACAGTGGGAAATAGGATAGATAGATAGATAGATAGATAGATAGATACTTTATTGATCCCTAAGGAAATTCAAGCATCCAGTAGCAGCATGTAAGCATACATTGAACATACATTACAATTAACCTATAACACAGTATCCATACATTAAAATTAACCTGAGATAACTCTAAATATGTGCAGAGAAATTAAACATTTGCAGCAAAATTAAACATTTGCATAGGATTTAAATATGTACAGAGGAATTAAAAATGTGCAGAGGAGTTACTAGGTACTTTAATACATTTAATACAAAATATAATAAATGATCATACATAATATATTATGATTACTGCTACCCAGCAGTACATAAAGTAGTTAAAACTAGCCCCACCTTTACCAGCTGCGATAATAAAGTGATGCTTGCACTTCAATGCATCAATAATCATAACCCAGCGATATTATATTGCACATTATTCTGAAACGGGCTGTTCTGCATAATGAGTACTTTTGTTGATGGTACTTTAAGTATATTTTGATGCTAATACTTTACTTTTAGTTAAGTAACATTTTGAATTGAGGAATTTTACTTCTAACAGAGTATTTCTACACTGTAGAGTTGTTACTTTTAAGATCTTCCATCCCTGGTCTTATGTCAGTATGATATATCATCATGGTGGGTGATGGTGTGGTCTTGTTTTAACCTTTTGATGAGAGCTAGATGTGCACTAGGTTTTATGTTATGCCGTTACATATCTGGGTTTAGTGTTGACTATTTGACTCCAACAAATGACTGTCTTTCCTCTCTTCTCCAGTTTGGACATGGACATTTGAAGGTATAGATTTAGACACTGTTCTGCTGTCTTTGTTGTTCCTTGATAATGTCTAAAACAGGTTTTATCAAGCAGTGGTGGTAAAAGGAGAGCAGAGCCACAGAGACATTACGATGAAGTTTAGTGACATGGGAGGAATTTATGTGTTAAAGCCAGCTGGGATAGTCTGGGAAAGGATGTAACTCAGGTATCTCACTTTGAAGGAGTTGCGGGTGACATTGCCGTATTATTGTCAGTGTTTTCTCTGGATATCTAAAATATATAAACTTACAATGTAGAGCTTTGTTGTGTGTCTGTATATGTATTATAGTTTTAAGTTTAGGCCCTAAGCCTATTCATTAGCTATAATTTTCAAACTTTAAAATATATTCTAACATCTGTAGATGGCCATCATAATAAAGTTAATTAAGAGATCTAAATGTACAAACTTGGTGGGGAAAGTGTCAAGAATAACAATTTATAGTAGTCAATACAAAATGAATTTAATGTAAAAGAAATTCTTTCTTTTATATTTCTTAAAATGATATAATTACCACGCTGAGGATATTTTTAACCTTTCATTAACACATTTCCAATCTTTCAGTGTGCCTGACAATCAATTTTATAAACTTAGAAGTCTAGTTAGTGGTAGTATTTTTGATGCAACTAAGTTAATTAATTTTAGATTTAAAACAGATTTTACTATGTTGATTAGTTGATGGAAAAAATAAAGAGTTGCATTTTCTATAAGTGAGCGGTAATGTGCATCACATTGAAATCACTGCTATTTCTGTTAATCTAATTTGAAACCATTTATTTGATTTAGAAGAGGTGAACATGGTGCACAGTGGCTCATGTGTCACACATAATAATGTTGTAATGTTAAATTAAATATTTAATGTTAACGGAAAATCTGTGCTTAAAGAGTTATGTTGTGGAGTCAGGGAGCAGATATGTTTTGTTGTTTTAACTTGGTAACACTTGGCTTTTAACTGTTGTCGGATTCAACTCATTTTCAGCTGTTTTTCTCAGTGATATGACTCTGATATTTAAATCTTTATAAAGCAAAGAACTAAACTCAAAGTATGGGCCTGATGTTAACAGATTCTGCTGATCCTGCAGTTTCCAACAACAAGTGAGCTGTCCAAGGTGCTGACACAGGTCGTAATCTTGAAGGTCCAGTGTGTAAGATTTAGGGGGCTAGTAATATATTATGCATAACTATGTTTTCATTAGTGTATAATCACCTGAAAATAAGAATCATTATGTTTTTGCTACCTTAGAATAAGGCTTTTACATCGACGACACCATGGGTCCTCTTCTTTATAACTCTTAGTAATTTTTTATTTACTTATTTGCAATCATTTTGTATGGCCTTGTGCTGTCTGTCAACATCTTTATGCTAAGTATGTGACCCAGACCCATGGAAGCGACTGAATTCAACCATAAAAACATGCACTTTATGTAGTCTAATGTAGGTTTATGTATGCTTATGTAGTCTAATGTAGGTTTATGTATGCTTTTGTAGCCTGGTTTAGGTTTAAGTATCTTTAGATAGTCTAATGTAAGTTTATGTAGTCTAATGTAGGTGTATGTATGCTTGTGTAGTCTAATGTAGGTTTATGTATGTTTATGTAGTCTGGTGTAGGTTTATGTATGCTTGTGTAGTCTAATGTAGGTTTATGTATACTTGTGTAGTCTGGTGTAGGTTTATGTATGCTTGTGCAGTCTAATGTAGGTTTATGTATGCTTGTGCAGTCTAATGTAGGTTTATGTATGCTTATGTAGTCTAATGTAGGTTTATGTATGCTTATGAAGTCTAATGTAGGTTTATGTATACTTTTGTAGCCTGGTTTAGGTTTAAATATCTTTAGGTAGTCTAATGTAAGTTTATGTAGTCTAATGTAGGTGTATGTATGCTTATGTAGTCTGGTGTAGGTTTATGTATGCTTGTGTAGTCTAATGTAGGTTTATGTATACTTGTGTAGTCTAATGTAGGTTTATGTATGCTTTTGTAGCCTGGTTTAGGTTTAAATATCTTTAGGTAGTCTAATGTAAGTTTATGTAGTCTAATGTAGGTTTATGTATGCTTATGTAGTCTGGTGTAGGTTTATGTATGCTTGTGTAGTCTAATGTAGGTTTATGTATGCTTATGTAGTCTGGTGTAGGTGTAGATTTATATATGTTGATGTAGTCTGGTGTAGGATTATGTATCTTTATGTAAGTCTGTGCAGTCTTTGTTGGCTCCGTGTAGCCCTAGTTTTTAGTTGGTGCAGCTTCTAGATTTCATTACATGTTATTATTATATGCTGTATATACTGTATACTATATGTACTGTACAGGTATTTAACTATTTTTGCATTAACCTGACTTTTAACATTTAGTGTCAATAAGCTTTAAACACTATATACAGACAAATCTTTGACGCTCCGTGTAGGTTTTCTAAGCCTCAGAATGAGCCAATTTCTTTATTTACACAGTATATCACTTAAGCTAAACAATTGACATGGCTTATAAAGCTGTGTTACAAAGACAGCACATTCAATATCATTTGAATCTTTGTGCATCTGATATTGATTTGTGTGATCTATGAAAAAAGAATCAATTTCATAGTATTCTTCAAGGCTGCTTGTGTCAAAAAAAAAAATATTTTATATATATTTTATTACAATCCAGCCTTCAGTCTGCCAATACTATTAAAAGTTTATGTTACTCAACTACAACTCTGCACGTAATGGTGTGCAGAACAGTGTGTTAACAAAACTTAAATCTGTTAATTGCTCATCACAACTGATCATAACAACAAAACTTACAACTGATGAGCAGCAGATGTCAACGCACAAGGTGGACTAAAGGAAAACAGCTTCTGCTACATGGTACAACTTTAATATACCTTTATAAATATAGCCTATTCACAGATGTGCCCATAAAAAAGAAATTATATTCAACACGTCCTTGCCATTATATTTATTCATATACTTTGCGATATTATCGACATTAGCTGAATGTGTTTTTTCATCTGTCAGAATGAAAAATCTAATATCTCATCACTGTCAGAGTTGAGTGAAATTTGAAAAGAAATTCAATCTAAAAGTGCAAAAATGATAAACAGTGCACACAGTGGTGTAAATACACCAAAAACGTGTAGCAAAGAATAAATATGATCACAGCAGCAGTTTGTTTTAAGTCAGCATTAAGGTGGTGCTGCTGATTCTTGTTATACAACTCCACTTTATCTGTGGCTATTTATTTATTTTTAATATCCGCTCTCAAATGAAGTAAAAATGAAAATAAATGCTGCACTGTACATTACTGTAATATTGTGAAATATCTCATTTGTATTGCAAACAAAAACAATTTCCTGTGAATACATTCATTATTCCAGCACAGGAACTGGAATAGCTGTTTTTCTATTTATTTATTTAGACATGACATTATTATATTATCAAGGTAGACTCATTAAACATTGCATCTGCTTGTGTAATACTGGAGAATAACAAACACAAGTTCAATTCCACAATAAATATAAACATGAACTCATCTTTATTACACACAATGAAGTGTTACAAATACACATTTTGAATGACCGGCAAAGACGAGTAAATGATGTAAGTGCACTGTAAAAAAAGAAAACAGAAATTTATGGAAAATAACAAGTTTCTAAGTTTTTACAGTACTTTTCTGTTTTTTTTTATTGTATACAAAACTCATTATCATACACTTTACATCTGTAAATTTACAACCACAGTTATATACAGTATTTTTTCTGTTTCCTTGAATAACACACAAACTGATGTAAAATGACAATCATTATCCGTAATTAAACATTTAGCTGTTCGATCGTAATAATTCAGGGAAAATCTGTGAAATAACAGTGTTTCTCTGTAAAACCTGAAACTTGACTGCAGATTTCTATTGTTTTTGATGTCGATAGTTTTTTCTCTGATATTTTTACAGTGTGAACCTGAAGTGGATAAAGATACTTATTTATATTTAAATGTAATTATGTATTGTAAAATTCAGACATTTTGCAGGACTGTATCAAAATTTGACTGATACATATCACTATGAATATGATATATTTATATTTTTTAACACGTGTTTTTTGATATCTTTCTTATACTTTTACTTAATGTTTGTTATGCACCAATAACACCAAGTCAAATTCCTGATATACTTGGCAATAAACTTGATTCTGATTCTGATGAAGCTCCCCCAGTTGATTACTTATATTAAGACAATTATTATGTGGTACTACATATTTTCTGAAATTTGACGTTTAAACATGCAAATGAGGCATTATCTAATGCTAACTTTTCATAAAATCTTCAGATATAAACAGACAGCGTCAACACCTATATGTGGATTTTGGAAGTTTTCTTTCCACTAATGGAGGTAAAATTGCTCAAAATCGTAAAATTGACAAGTGCATGATCAAACAATATTTTCACCTGTAGTATATTTTCTATGCAGTACTAGGAGTGTGTATTTAAACATCATGTACTGCTTCTTTTACTTAACTAAAAGATGTGAACACTCCTCCTCTTGCTCATCACTGTGCAGATCCACAGTGAAGGCCACATTACAGAAACATGCAGTAACCAGGATTCCCTTTCCAATGCAAAATAATTCTAATGAGTTGTTATTAATTTATATTAAACCAAGACTAAATAGGTTAACACAAGAGGGTAGAAACCGGTTCATTCTCTCTGCAAAGCGGAACGATCTAATGATGTTGGATTTGAGAATTGCCATGCATTAATGCGGGACATTATTTCAAAAATATATTACTCCAACGAGAGAGATATGAGCTTATCTAATATATGTTTTCTCTCTCCAACTGTTGGCATGAATAAAATATGGCGCATGGTTTCCCTGTGTGTGTGTGTGTGTGCATTGATATCTAGGCCTGCATGCATGGGAGCAGCAGCAGCAGCAGAGAAATCCTATATCGTGCAAAGCTCTTGTGATTGCATCTGAGAGGTGGGAAAACCCCGGGCTCTTTCCCCCTGCAGCTTCATGGCCGTTGATTATTGGTATTTTCCGAGTTTTCCAAACTAATAAGTGGCACTATCAAGCATTTGGAAGCGCCGTGAGACTACAGACGGGCTGCTAGACTTAATTGATATTGAGCGAGGCACTGGTTAGGCGCGGACGGGGCCGCTGCTGGGTAATTTGCAGTTTAATCAGCGTTTGTAATGAGAGCCGCTGATTAGCGCGGGGTGGAAATAAAAGAGAGTTACAAGGAACGTCTGTCAGAGTCCGGTGATAATTCACGACTAATTGTAATGATTAGAGCAAACTGGATGACTTTGGAGTTTTCTAATGCGTTGCCATCGCCTGCGTGCGTGCCTGCGTGCATGTGCGCACTTGTAGTCCATATATGTGTTCTATGTGTATGTGTGTGTGTGTGTGTGCAAGCTAGTTATATCCCTTAAAAAAAATCAAATATCAATTCACTTTGGCAATTTTCTCCGTCAGATATAGCGTAAAGCATCTGTGCGCGCGTGTGTGCGTAATAACGCGTGTGCGTGCGTGAGAGAAAAAGAGAGAGAACAAGGCTGAATCACAGAGATTTGATTATCAAACAAAACAGCTAATTTATAACTGGGGAGGGAGAGAGGGGGTGAGGAGGAGGAGGAGGAGGAGAGGGAAGATGGAGGGATGATGGAGGGATGGAGGGGGGGGGCGTCGTTGATGGACTCTGCAGCAGTGAGGGCGAGATGTATTCCTCGAGACGTGCCTCGGTCACTGCTGGAATAGCAAATGAGAAATTAGTGAGAAATGTGTGTATGAACGCCGTCGGTCAATTAGCGAGAGGCGAGAGGAAGAGGTGGGAGGAGGCGAGAAAATCAGCTGGTACTCTGAGAGTGTAGATTTGCCTGGAGAGACACACACACACTCATAACAAACCCCCTCAGCCTTCTGTCTTCCCTCTCTCTCAGAAGCTTTATGTGATTTCCTCTGAATTATAATAAAGTTGAGGGGAAATAACATCTCTGACTGTGATGACGACAAGAGAGAAGTGTTTTATTATTGGCTGTTTAACTGGTTGTATTTCCTGAAACCCACATTAGAGGCTTTAATCACAGACCTTAAAGGGTCAGTTCACTCAAATAAATACTTACTGAGCTCCAGTGGTCTGCAGGTTTCAAGATATCCATCTGTGAGCTTTATGCCTCTTTCCCAATAAATACATCACCCTGTGGTAGTATTCATTTCTTTTATATAACTTTAGGGTTATTTGACAAACTAAATTATTATTGTGGTTGATAAACTGTCACAGAGTTCGGACTCCTCATCCAACGAGCTGGACTTGCTGAGATTGAGACTCACAGTTCACGGCTCCTCTGAAAACTTTGACCAAATTATTGAGTGCAACCACCAGCCCTCCTTTAACGTATCTCCAACTGAAGTCAGATTTATTTATTATTCTGTATCTTTTTATGTTTGGCAGTTGTGCAAAATGATATGTGACATTTAAAACTGCAAAGGACACGCGTCGATTAATGACAGAGAAGTGTGAAAGGCAGCTACTCTACATTATAACACTTAATTACGATATCATATTTCAGTGTGTGTAAATAACCCAACATTAATATAAAAATAACATAACACTGGGCCAAAACAACCCTGTGCTATTGGTGGCTTTCTGCCCAAGCCATGTTGACCCAGTGATGTTTAGTGTGTTCATTAAAAAGTAGCTCTAATAAAATATGTTCACTGTTTGTTCCAGAGTAAGCAGAACCTGGTTAACACAGAAGCATTAAAAGCTTACAGACAGCAATAACCTCAAGAAAACATCGAAGATATATGATGAAATAATTTAAATACTTACACACAGAGGTGAGAAGTACCAACTGATTGATTTACC
The DNA here is from genome assembly GCA_033000465.1 of Sciaenops ocellatus. Taxonomy (NCBI): domain Eukaryota; kingdom Metazoa; phylum Chordata; class Actinopteri; family Sciaenidae; genus Sciaenops; species Sciaenops ocellatus. The sequence goes on along the minus strand of CP136874.1, from coordinate 23,037,209 downwards.
ATTATACCTATAAAAGTGTGAGAAATATGGCCTGCAGCAACGTGTCGAACCAAACGTGTCCATCAGTAAAACAGAGAAGAATAGAAATTTTGACAATAAATAAAAATAATTAAAATCAATGAATAAGAGCACCGTGGTGGTGTCTGCACTGACTGTCAAAATAAAGGCAAAAATGACCCAAAAAATCTCATTAAATAAAAACAAATGAAGAAAGACAGTAATAAAACAATAAAACAGTGGGCGCCTTGCTGGTGGAGCAATAACTCCGCAATAACAAGCAACACCTGTGGTAATTTTCCAAAACCTGCAGAACGTTATTTGATAAAATGCGTTTTTTTTTGTGAAATTAGATGATTTTAACAGAATTAAACCTACTTAAGGAGTCATAATTTTACTGGATACCTTAATCAGCTTGTTTTTCTGGTTGACTTTCAGGTTATTGTGTAAGTTCAAACAGACTCAGTCAATAATCAGTAATGTACTATATGTATTTTTGTAAGTCCATCTAAATTCAGCATGTTGTGTTTATAATAACATAACTTTGAGTTATGTGGAGCTTTTATGCAGTGAATATTTATGTCTTTTGATTAAAAGGGGATGAAAACTAGTTGGGATAAAATTATTTTACATGTAAATAGACTGTGTTATAGTTTAATTTCTTACTTTTTTCTATTGTATTTGTGCATATAATAATACTTTGAGTGATGATAGCCAACGTTTTGTACATTTTAATAGACACCTGTGTAATTTTTTGTGTATTTTGGGTGCCTGGCAGCTTTATTACTTCATTAAATTGACAATTGAGTTTGTGCTGACAAGAAGAAGACTATGCATGTCAGATAAGAACAGTTTTTAAAGGTGCTTAACAAAGTCAGCAAAATAAACATGGACATTATCAAGTATTTAATGCTGAACCTTTGACCTATAGCTGTGATCTGACCTGTGATTGTAAAAGTCTTTCTCTATTTTTAGTGAAATAACCCATTTCCTCTTTGTGCCCGGCTCTTCTCGGGGACCCTGTTGGTTCCTGAAGCCCTCTTTGGGATCCACCACTGTCTAACAAAACCCCTATTAAAATGCATAAGGCCTCCCTGGGCGGCAGCAGCAGCGGCAGCACGGATGACCTGTTTGGTATCAGGTGTGATGTGCCACTGAAGTGACCTTCTCCATCTGATCCTCTGGTCGGCTACACAGGGAGACGGAGCCGGACAGGGCCGGCATGAGCCCCGCCGATCGATTCTCCAGCGAGAGGTTATCTATACGTGGTATTTTAATGTCACGGAGTCAGGCCAAATTGATAGTGATAAATATTTGCCGGAAGATTAGGTGAGGGGAGTGTGTCGAGGGCGCTCTATCTCAGACCTGTAACCCCGGCAGAGCTGTTCCTCTCTGTGTCGGATTAGCCCCATCCATCCAGTGTCAATGGCTGTCTTGTTGAGAAAATCAGTGAGTAAACATGGCTGACAGAGAGAGAGAGGAGTGTGTGTGTGTATGTGTGTGTGTGTTAGGTGGTGGATAGGCGGCTGATTACTCATACAAATAGACTCCAAACTCCGCCTGGTCCCTCCAGAAATGTGTTTTCCCTCTGTTCACCTCCTCTCCTCTCCTTTTCCTCTCCAATATTTACTCCCCCCTGCTGTCTCCAAGGATCCCCCCCGCCCTGTCCTGCTGTTCCCACTTTGTCCCCCATCAATCACCGCGGCATTGTGTCCTGGATGTTATATAGAGTGACTTAATATCCCCTCCTTCATCTCTATTCACTCCCAAAACCATTCTCCATGAGGGGCCGACGCTGCAGCCGTGAGTGTTTCTTGAAGAGGGTGATGTAGAAGTTTGAAAAACACAAGAAACAAATAAATTTTAACTGTAACAGGAATCGTGCAGACAAAGCGTTCACTAGTTTACGTGTAATTCAATGATTCTCAGATGCAAATTTACTCTAAATGTCTAAAATGAAATGGGTAACGCAGAGGTACCCGTGAGGGCTGCTGGGTATTATCCAGAAATGTTGCTGTGCAAATAAAATAACTTCAAAATCCTCCAATTGTATCAGGAAATCAGGAAATTTGCTGAGAATTAGACGAGAAAATCGACACCACTCATGTCTGTATGATAAATATGAAGCTAGCCAGGAGATTGTTAGCTTAGCATAAAGACTGGAAGCAAAGGGAAACAGCTAGCCTGGCTATGTCCAAAGATACTCTTTGGTTTTTGAGATATAATGTATTTAGTGAGCTTTAGGCATGTTGGTATAGGTAGTTTTGGTTACCTCCAGAGAGGCTAGTTGTTTCCCCCCACCTCCAGTCTTAATGCTAAGCTAAGCTAATTGTCTCCAAGGCTGCCCTCAAGAAGCACTAGTACATACAGACCAGGTGGACTGGAGGCATAATAGTGACAGGTTTGCATCCAGACTCCCATTACATGCATTTAAACTAATTCACGATATTTATATAACCATAATCAAGTGCAGCTTGTGCATAAACATAACCATAAAACTGTTTAATAAAGCTGCAGACACGACAAGTGCATATTGTATTACATGATCAGATGTTTTTGTAGGAAACAAATGATAGATGTTGATCAGTATTTTTGCAACTTGCCAGATATACGTTACACATCACTTTCTCATTATGTTAATATAGAAAACACGATCCAGTCAGCATTATATCTCTCAAAACATAATTTCTAGGATACAACGGACAGACGTGATAATCTCTTGCAGGAGTGCAAATAAGAAAAAAGTGTACAATTCTTTTTACGAACCCTATCAAACATGGCAACAGAAAATTTGGCACAAATGAAAAAAGATCGAATAACTAAAGCAGATTTTCACAGGAAATAACAACAAAGACTAAAAGACTAAAAGTTAGTCAGTAAATAAACTCATTTTAGTCACTATTTAGAAAACACAAATAGAAAATCATTCAATTTGCTCTGTGATTGTTTACTGCTTAACTTTGCTCAGAAATATTCTAACCAGGAAATTAACTTTCATGTCATCCACTGATTGAGTAAAACTTAATCTTTCTGCAGCAGCTAAAAAAAAAAAAAAACTCCTCCAGTGGTTAAATTCACTGGAATAGTCTTTTAGCCTTTTTGCCCTCTGCGAAAAAATGAAGACATCACTTCTCCAACGCCGTCCCCGTATTTTATGAAGGGTCCCTGACAAATAGGGCCTCCCTGCTACGCTTGGGTGGCCACCTTCATTCTGCACTTGGCTTGTTTACATAGCACCAGGACCATTTCCACGGATTAAACAAATCACTGCCCGAGGGGGACATCCATAATCCGCTAACGGGTCACCAGCAAGACAGTTATAAATGCCTGTGTCTTGTATTAGGGGTAGAATAGATGTCCGTGTCCAAAGATGACCTTCCCTGAATGCGGCACCCACCGCTCCCTGCAGTTTATTATAGGACTGGGAGAAAAGAGGAAGAAAAAAAAGGCTTTGTCATGAAAATGTTTTATTGTATTGTTATTAAATGGCTCATTTTAACCTCCCCCCCCCCCAAAAAAATAGGGTATTTCTGCTACCGAAGAAGGAGGAGGGAGGCTCGGCGATGAGAGCCCATCACCTTTTATCAGCTTCTATCACTCCCTGAAAGACTTTGTGACACCTCCAGTAATAGTGGGAGACATTTTTCCCCACAAATAGAAAAGGCCAGTGAAGGAGATCAGTAAAATATTGTGTGGATCTCGGACCAATTTACTTCATCATTCCACATTACAGCCTTATGAATTGTTCAAATTTGATAACAAGCACTCAATTCACTTTATTATGTAAGTTAATTTAGACTTTGCACGAGGAAAAAAAAAGTTGCAGTGGCATTCGGTGGATCCTTGAATAAAATGTAATTTGTGTGAGAATTTGTTGTATCTGTCACAAATATTCACAATTAGCGGCGGTAATTATTTGATAGTTTCTGCAATTATGGCTTAAACGGTTAAATTTGGAACTGTGTGGAAGCCTAATTGGCCTAAATGCGATATTTTGCATATTTGCATAATGAGGAAATTGGTAGAAAATTGTGTTCATTCATTTGTGAAAAATCCTATGAATTTTATGAATTTGAAAGGTCTGTTCCTGCAGTCTGTGACTTTGCCGGCTGTTCCCCCGAGGAGGCCCGGCAGAAAGTGGGGCACAGGCGGAGGGCCAAATGAGAGGAGATTTGGAAGAGAAAGGGAAAGGTGCAAAGGTTTTCACACAACTTTATGTTTGTCGTCTGGCACCAGCGAGGATTCAAGTTAGCCTGAGTGGGGTTTTTTTATAGTAACAAAAAAGTGTTGTTAGATGTTACTGAAGGATGCACAGACGCCAATTAAAGTCCACGTCATTACGACTGAGGGGTTAGTGAGAAATGTTGGTTGATGTGTGACACACATCACTTTAGAGTTTTCCTCTCAACTAAATATAAAACATTTCATTTCACAGCTTTAATTAGCTTAATACATGCAAGCAAAGATCAGGTAACTCGGGGCAACTTTCCATGCTGTTTACTAAGTGCAGATATTTGTTGCTTTCCTGAATAATTAGAGCTATTCTTTGATCTGGACTTGTTCTGTCTCGTTCTCAATCTTTATATTCAAAGGATTAAACTAAATACAGTTTTCTTAACGGTGAATTGATCCTACTAACAAATACTGCACGTGTCCGTGCCACGGAGCTCCACTGTTGTCCAAAAACTATTAAAAACACATCAGTGAGCCACACTGTTGCACTGGCTGTCACGTTCCTTCATTAACAAAACACACACGCTGTAGTTTATGTTGACTCAATCCCACATACACTGGTGTCCTGCTGCCACAAATACTAACCAGAGCACCAAATGTGGATTCATCCACTGCTGGAAATAGTTCCCCAACAAACGCTCAGTTTGCTCCAGTCTGGGTGATTTTTGGTAGAAAACTACAGTGAGCAGCCGGAAACTACTGAGCTTTTTTTTTTTTTTTAGAAAATTCAACTATATATTTGTGAGAAGGATTTTTGTCTTCAGTAGGAACAAATAGGTTTGAAGCTGAGAGCCAGCGTAGGGATGTATGAAAGTATTGCGGGATGCACTAAGACGTTGCTGGTTTTGATCATTTGATGGGATTTGTTGATGATTATGTTCATCTGTTTCGTTAACAAGGAAAACATTTTTATCAGCATTTTTAATGTTATAACCTACCTTTTTTTAATCAATATTACAGGTTATGTAACAACGTTAACGTAATATGTGAGTATAATTGTGTAACATCTACATTTTTCCTCATTAAGTTCTGACACAGAAGGCCTTCCATCTTAGCGTTTTATTGTCAGTTGACAACTTTTAAGATCTTAAGTTGGTCGTTAAACTCAAAGCAGTTATTCTGTATACACTGTTTAAGAGAGGTAACAACATCTGTACAGCAGATTATCATTACCGCTGTGACACATCCTTATTATAGCCTATTAAGCACAATGAGACTTGGGAGGCGTGGTGATAAGTATCAGGTCAGCTTCAACACAGATCTAATTAGGTTTTAATACTAGTTTTAGTAATAACAGGTGTTACTAACAGGAATGATCACGCTCTTAAAGGTCCAGAGTGTAGAATTTAGCGCCACCTAGCAATGAAGTTGCAAATTGCAGCCAAATGAATACTCTTCCACGCCTCACCCTCTCCTTCTAAGCATGTAGCTCTAACTGTGGCTGCGAAACTCACATAAAAAGCAAAAGGTCACATCCAGATCAGTGTTTGGTTTGTCTGTTCTAGGCTACAGTAGAAAAATAGGGCACACCGTGGAAGAGGAGCCGCTGTCTCTGCAGATATATAGGGCTCATTTTAAGACAACGAAAACACAATTATACTTAAGTTCAGATTATTGTCAACTCATGAAAACATACTAATAAAGAGATCCTCGTAAATGTTACACACTGGACCTTTAACATCGTGCTGATTTGGCTGCCTTTCATTCACATCAAGTCATCGCCTCGCTGCTTCGTAGTTGTTGAGAATTTGTCCACAGATTGTTGTTTGCAGGTTCTTTGTTGGAAAAGTTGGTTCGTAACGAGTGAAACATCACGTGGCCCCGATAGAAAAATGCACCTGTAAACAGATACAAGTACTATTAAGTGTTTGTCAGATTTGTAGGCAGATTTTACATTATTACAACTGTCTCTCTATATCATAGGCTTTTATAATCTGTTTACCCTCCACTTAGATTTAATAAGTACATTAATAAACTTGTTTCTGCGTACACACACGTTATAGAGTTTAATAAACCATTTGCTAATTGTTTATACACTGATTATAAATGCTAAATTTGGGGTCCTGTTCCTCTGCAGCATTATCTTCAGATGCATCGCTGACTGTTACCCGCCGTTTGGCCTCTCTGTTGATATAAACATAATCGAGCCCCCTCAAAACTCAGATTGCATTATTTTCACCTTAATGAGAATCTGGTTGTTTATGTTTTGTGTTTTGAGGATCATCCACATTAATTAGAATTTGACAGATCCAATTAAAACTGTAGGCCCATAATGACGTGACGGGGTTGCCACCGGGGGAGCAGCCTCAAAACAAACAGCACTAGTTTAATGTAAAGGTTGAGGGGCCGGATCACAGAGCCTTGAAGAGGAGGCAGGAGTGTGTGTGTGTGTGTGTGTGCATGTGTGCATGAGTGTGTGTGTGCGAGCGTACGTGCACGCCGGGCCTATTTTCCCGTATAGTCGCTCTTCTCTGCCATTCCCCAGAACCTCATAAAGCTCATAGACAATAATGATCCTGCCATAGACTGTAATGATCCCGCCATTTCATGGGGTATTACACTATAATGATGATAGTCCTCGACATTTGCATCCCATCCAAGCCTTTAGCTGCCGAGCTGCACCTCCATCTTTACCTGGCACGGGTAATTTATAGAGCAAAGGCGTGAATAAGCCGCTCTGGAATAATACAAGCCACACTTAGAGTCAACCGCGGAGATTTATTACACGAGCGCAAACCCAAAAGGCAAATAGAAACGGCCTGCTCGGGTGTGTGTGTGTGTTTGTGGTCGGTGTTCAAGAATGAAGACATCCATGACAACCCGCCAATGACAGCACATAAAGGATGATGGGGAGGTGGGTGTGAGACCTGGGGAGGGTTGGAGGGTGGGAATGTGGGTGTGGCTGAATCATAAAAATATTTGTCTGCACACACACACACACACACACACAAAAAGGACAACTCCACCATAAATATGTTCTTTGCCCCGAGAAATTCTTCACCACTGTTCTTTACAAACAAAGAGACACGTGCAACACAAAGACGACACACACTCGCACAATCACTGGAAGGAGGAGGAGGGGGGGAAAAAAACAACAACCCTGTGCGTATTTTACTCTGAGAGTTAATGGGAATAAAATACCTTGGTGGATGAGTGCAGATGTGTTTGATACAAATAGTCATTTTCCTATTTGCTGCCTCATTGAGCATGATGAATGATGGGAGTCAGGGAGGCGGCGTGATGAATGGCAGCACCTTGGCTCCATTGCATGCCCTATTGATTCTCCTTCTTTATTACTCCTACAACCCAGCTGGCTGCTCCTGCCCTCCCTACACTCTCTCCTCTCCACTAAAGGGGTGGTGGTGTGGGGGTGAGGTAAAGGAGGGAGTGAGGGTGGAGGATGGAGGGAGGGGGGGGGGGGGGTCCTCTTCCTACTGTACCTCTTACAGGAAGACCGTGTGTGTGTGTGTGTGTGTGTGTGTAAACATGCAAGTGAACAAGCATAATGTGTATGCGTGCTCGCGGGCTGCTGGGAGTTCATGGATAAGAGAGGGAAAAAATGAGTTTTCTGATTAGCGGATTAGAGGCCAACAGGCTCTAATAGGGACTTGTTCTGGAGCTGCTTAGTTAGAAGGAGCTCTCAGATGACAATGAGGCGGGCAGCGAGTGGAAGCAACACAAGAAAGAAATCAGACAGGGGCTTTAAAAGTGTGAATCGAGGGAATGAAGAGGGGACACGGGCAAGGACTTTCCACAGATTATGATTATCCACGTGGAAGCAGTCAGGCGAGAAGAAGATGCATCTTAAAGAACTTTACTTTCAAAGTGTGATATTCATCCAGTGCATATTGTTCTTCATGTATCGTCTTTTAACGTTTGGAAAAAAAACGAATCATCTATCTATAACGTCTCCTGCAACTGTATAAAGCTTTAAAAAAGGAAGGAAGAGGAAAGAGCAGTGGTGGAGGAAGTATTCAGACCTGAAAGTACTAATACCAAACTGCAAAAATACTTTGTTTATTTTCATAATACGGCAGAAATGGAATATAATATGCATAAACATGTTTTCATTAGTGTAAAATCATCTGAAAATAAAAATAATCATTTTATAGTTTCTTCTTTACGCTAGGAAGGAGAAGGTGAAGCAACTACACCGCTAGCTGCCACTAAATCCTACACACAGGTCCTGTAAAGTACTGAAATACCACTATTATATATCATATCATTAGATTATTATGACTCGTGCATTAATATAAAAGCAGGATATTACTGTTGTAGTTTTGTACAGGACTGCAACTAATGATTATTTTCACTATGGATGATTATTTCCTCCATTAATTGACTGATTATTCTGGAAGTAGTGAGAAATGTCGTTACAATTATCCAGAGATTGAAGATGAAATTCGTTTCATGTTTTATTGCTCGTTATGTGATGACTTAAAGGTCCAGTGTGTAGGATTCAGTGGCATCTAGCAGTGAAGTTAGACAGCAAACGAGTGAATACTGCTCCCTTCCCAAGAGTGTTTGGTTTGTCCATTCTGGGCTACTGTAGAAACATGGCAGTTCAACATGACGGACTCTGTAGATATAAGGAGCTCATTCAAAGGTAACAAAAACATAATACTTATTTTCAGGTGATTATACATAAAGAAAAACATAGTTATGAATATTATCTTCTATAGATACCCCCTAAATCGGACCTGTACACATGTATAGTTATGCTATAAGTCCATGTGGGCCGGGCACTCGTACGTGCTTTACACAATAACGTACTAATACTGAAGTGTGTTTGTGTTTAATGTAAGAAGAATACACTCACAGTCTGAAAACTAGTAGAGGTGGAAAATTAATCAGGTTTTGTTCAAGCAGAAAATTGAATAATCAGAATTTCACTTTAAGAAATGTAGCACTGGAAACGTCGAGGCTACTGTTAACAGTAGTCGATGACACATGTACAAAAGTTACCCTCATGTGCAGTCAGGAGAGTCTGGTGTGGCTGCAAGCTCAAATGCACGAACAACCAATCAAAACTCGTCATTAAAGCAACACGTTGTAACTTTTCTTTAACACATTTTAAATCATATTGGTGAATGGTGTCTCTGTAACTTTGAGCTCCGGGTACGATCACTCAACTCTCTTACAGAGTTTCCTGATGGACAGTGACGTAAACTGCTGACAACTGTAGCCGGTGCTGCCCGGACTGTGAGCTCAGAGCACCGGGGGGGGGAGTGTTAGTGTTTGTACCACAGGAGGTTTGGACCACCGGGAAGAAGAAGAAGAAGAAGAAGAAGAAGAAGAAGAGGAGGTTTACCGGAACAGTGACGGGGAGTGGAGCTGGTGTTGTGCCAGAATCTGAGCAGGTCAAACGGGCGATGTAACCGGGCTCCTCAGCAGCCCCTGTGGACATAATTACAAAAGAGAGAGTGGCCGAGCTAGAGCACAAAAGTAAATCTTGGACTGACTTTTAGTCGTTGGCGAGAGCTTCTTTCTGTTGGACTGGTAAGTAATATTAGCTGGCTGCTATGTCTTGTGGTGTTGCTCCCAAACAGAAGTACTTTTCACTCCTGTTTGTCTGCTAAAAACTGCAGTGACCAGCTGATTTAGGAAACTACTGAGCCTTCTTAAAAACGAAACTATATATTTGTAACCTGTTTCACACCCACTTCACTTGTACCTGCAGGTTTTGAGGGGGTTTTAAGACAGGAGTAAAACGTGCATCATCCATGAAGCCATTTCACTGACAGCACTGTGTTTCCTCTCAACGTGGAGCCTTTAGAAGATCTGAAAACACATCTTGCCAGGGACCGTAACCTCAGTCCCAAAGGCTCTGTCAAAAACAAAGGCCTGCTCATCCATCCGTCCTCTCATCTGAGTCCACATCTGAGAGACTGGGCCTCGGCCTGGACAGGAGCCCCCCTGGGGGTTTGGAAGTATGAGTGTGTCTGCGCTGGTTTGTCTGTATGACAAGGGGTTCACTTCTAGTCTGGCTCAAGCTTACCGTGACGTCATTGACACGGAGAGGGATTAGATAAAGGTCATGACAGGGTGGTCATAGTTGTTCCAGTCCAGCTCCATTCCACAGTCTTTAGTACATTGCAGGAATCAAGCATGAAGAAAGGATGTAAGGTTAAGGTCAACTTCCTCAGACACTGGCTGCAGAGCAGTGTTAATCTGGTTAACTGTGACGAAAAATATTGACACAACAAGAAAGAAATTAAATAAAAAGTAACCTTAAATCAAGGACACCTCCTTCGTACATGACTGCACCGACATGAAGGGCTGCTCGTAAGTCTTTGGATTTGTTCTGTAATGTAACTGCTAATTGTTTCTGGACAGTTTTAACAACAAAAACTGGGAGATCCTCCTCAACCTCAATTGGAGCGAAACATTTAGAGACTTGTGAATCTAATAAAAAACTAATGAGAAAGATGGACAAGTGGACAAATTACCTCTTAACCGTTTTAATTCAAAGTCAACGACCTGCACGCATCTGCAGAATCACACACTGGAGCTCCTGAATAGTAAAACTGTTTTCCTCCGCCGCCTAAAATATCTTACATTCAGAAGTTGATTTAGCTGCTTGACCTGTTGCACCACCGTTAATAAGAAGCGTCTTGTATTCAGTAACATTCTGTCTCTGTCGGTAATGTTATCTGACGTTACTGGAAAAAACAGATTTATGGACTAAATTCGTCTACAGTCCACTGAGAATTAGACGAGGAGCAGCAACAAAACAGCTGAGACAAACTACAAAAACATGCAGGGACGCCGGTGTTTATTAAAAAAGGTAAACTAACGCAAGGACATACACAAGGCTGTGCACAAACCTATGCCTATCTGCCCGCTTTGCACCACATTAGCGTGTCTTGGCAGGCCAAAGCTTCTTTCTAGCTCGTGACATGAGCTTCTTTAATAAGGCTCATGCAGGTTGTGATGAACGTCCTCTCGAAATGTCTGCACGTCATTGAGCTAACGTAACATTATCAGGTTCTATGGATGTAATATTAGCATTACTTTCAGTCAGCTACTTTTTGTGTTGCTATCAAAAGGAATACATTCAAGGATTACTGTTGATGATCAATGATCTAAATCTTCCTCTAGAACAGGAGTAGTTAATTATGATTTCAGGAGGTCCGGATAGAGAAAATTTCCTCATGTTCAGGGCCGCAGCGTCATCATGTTTAAGTTGCATTATAATTTAGTTATACATTACAACGAGTACTGGCCAATCAGAGACAGGCAGCATGTCCCTTTCGCTGAGTAGCGGTGTAGAAACACTGTCAGAAAAAAGAGTCGATGGTCAAAACTGAATAAAACTCAATGATATGTCAGTTCCGGCTCTGGGTCCGGAAAGGACAGAGAATGGATCCGGACCCGGACTGCGGTCCGCCTATGAGTGACCTTTGTTCTAGATGTTTGCTAAAGAAATATCACTGTATTACCCGACATTTTAGCTGCTTAGCTTCTTTTAGTGAACATCATTTTAGTGAACGAGTCGCTGCTCAGCACAGGACACTGCGCTAACGGTCACGCTAAGGCAAGGTCTATTTAAACAGCCAGGGTTTATAATGACAGCTGGGTTTACGGGAGGATAGTCAGTCTGTTATGTTATTGTACAGTAGTGTACAATGTGAATCACACAGCGGGGGCAACAGATGAGAACACCTGTAGCCATGGTAACTGTACACAACAAAGATGGAGACGGCTCTAAATTCTTAGAAAAACATAAAAATTAAAAATGCATGACAGAGACTAAAAGCTCTGTGGAAATGTGGACTCAAAATGTAGTATCAACACTGCTGCAGAGCGTCACATGACCACAGTATTTAGCAGAACACTTCTGAGTGCATCATGTACAACTAGTTTCAATAAATCCAAATCCAATTCCTGATTTGAAAAACAATACTCATTGAAAATAATGGGCAATCTCTGCAACTGATGAATTAAATTTCGATTCATTTCCTAAATGGGCTGGGGTAGAGATAGAAATGATCCCAACCAATAATATGCATTCGCGCATTACCCTCCGAGACACACACACACACACACACACACACACACACACACACACACACACACACACAGGCGTGTACACACAGCCATCTTCCTCTCAGCATGGCCTGCGCGAAGCTTCCCAGACTAAATTACAAATGTTTCAGTGGATTGGAGTTGCAGGACATAATGAAGCAGTGCGGCACGCTGAGAGGTAATTACCCAGCAGCACTCCTGCCGCTCTGCAGCCCTGCGAGGTGAGAGAGAAGATGAATAGCCAAAGTACAAAACCACTGACCCCTCAAAAGTTTCATTTACCATCTCCCCCCTTCTATCTCCCTCCCCCTGGTTTTTGGGGAGCTTGGAAGAGGTAATCATCTAGGGACAGTTTTGGTAGGTTGATGAATGGTGTGTGTGGCTTTGGTGCTCATACGCACACGCACACCTATTTATCTGCTCCGGCCTAAAACCCAGCCGAGCAGGGCTAGAGATGCGGAGCATGCTGAGCCTTATTGAGTCACCAGGGCTAGTTGAGCGGAGAGACAGGCCAGGGGAGGAGGAGGAGGAGGAGGAGGTGGAGGAGGAGGTGTAGGAGGTGGGATGGAGCGATGGAAAGAGGACAGACTGCCTGGCTAGGAGATGTGGAGCCGATCAATTTTCCCCTCCAGCCTATCAGTCATGTCCTCTCACTCTGTCCGTTTCTGCTGATGACACACTTTCTCTGCCCATCGGCCCATTTCCAGGCCAAGAGTGAAAAAAAAAGAAAGTCTAGGTGTGTGTATTTGTCTTGAGTGTGCATGTTTGTGTGTGTGTGTGTGTGTGTCAGTCAAGAAGCAAAGAGAGAGAGAGAGCACACACACACCTGGGGGTTGTCCGAGGGGAGTCGGTATCGGAGGCTGGCTTCTGTCAAAGTTTCCTCTCCCACAGGAGCGCAGGCAGAGGACTGAGGAGCAAGGAGGGGAAAGCAGAGCAGAGAGGCCCCTCAGGTGAGCACCACCGACTCACAGCCTCCTCCTCCTCCTCCTCCTCCTCCACCTCCTCTTCCTCCTCCTCCTCTCCCAGGCGTGCCAGCGGAGGTGGCAGGATCCAAAGCCTTGTCAATGCATAATGCATTAGAGGCCTCCTTCTACTGACAGCCCCCTCTGCCGCCTTCCACTCCAGCAGCCTGCCCGCTAATCAAAAACGACACATCCGAATGTCCAGACATACACACACACACACACACACGCACACGCTCGCACACACCCCAAAACACACACACACACAGGCAGAAATTTACTAATCAAAAAGTGTATTTCCTAGAGGCCGACTCCCAAGAGAAATCCAGCTGGAAGAAATTGGAATAATTTATTAGCTTACAAGTTTTCGTTGACAGTTAGCCCGAGGCTATTTATCTCAGTAATAGAGAACGTCTCCAATGTGGCAAAATTGACCAAATCAAACAGCTTTGATCAGAAAATGAATCTGGCAAGGCTGTCTGTCTCTGGGTGTCCCACGAGGCGAGCGGAGGGAAACAAACAAAACTGAGAGACAGAGAATAAGACCGAGCGAGATTATTTAACAAGTGACCGCGGGAAAAAAAACAAAAAAACAAGAGGAGTGAAGGATAGGCTCGCATCGCAAGTGAAATCTCTCGCCATAAATTATTATTAATTCAACAATAAAAAGAAGGAGGGGTGGGTGGAGATATTTAAAATGGAGGATATCGCTGGATAAATAATGTGACAACTGCGGAACATCAAGGCAATTTGTAGAGTTTACAGTCTCTCTTCATCGAGTTTGAGATGGCAGAAATTGTCCTGCTTTTTCATATTACGGCAACGGAATAGCTAATTCACTTTGTCAGCTACAAAAAACGGTGAAATGGAAAAGACAAAGACGACGGTCTGTCCCATCAAACACACACACACTTCACACAGATACTAAAATGCATCTATATGTATTTTGGATATCGTGTCCACTGTAACACAATTCCCATCTCCAAACTCCTGGTGGGATTCACTTCCAAGCCATTCCTCCACAGTATATCTCTGTCACGTCGTCTCAGTGACAAAGACACTGAGGCGAGCTGTAAAACATGCTTTTGACATGATCCCCAGGCATGCCTCTCACAGTGAGGGACACATTCATTTGTCGGGGAGACTGACAGACAGTTCAAAGGGTCGTCAGGCTGACACCAAAAGGGGGACAGTAAACACACCACAACCGTCTCAATTAGCAGGCCCCCGGGCCTCATGCGGAGCTACCCGGAGATAGGTCTCATTATGTTAAACGCGTGTCAATCACACGGGCCTCAGGGCAGACAACATGGCGGAGCCGTGAGGGAGGAGGCGTTGGTGGTGTTGGTGGTGGTGGTGGTGGTGGTGGATTACATATTTGAAGTTTCACTCAGCTCGCAGCTCGGCTGAGAAGTTTACAAGAACAACAACAAAGTCTTTCCGTGAGCGGAGAGCCGCGCGGTAAAGAAACAATGATTGGATCACAGTGGGAAATTTCTCCACAGACTGGCATTAGCATTGACCCCCATCCTCCCTCCCTCCTCCTACCCCACCCTCCTCCCACCTCCACCTGTTCTGCTCCGCACCTCCTCCCTCTCCTCGTCCTCTCCAATCTATCCGCCTAATGAATTTTTACCTGGCACAGACTGTTTTAAACTCCATTTGGACTTGTGCCTACAATTACCTCCTCAGAGTCTCCAAAGTAACTGCGCACAGCCTAATTAGTATGCATTATCAATTAACAAACTTAATAGCTGGCAGATTGATTGGATCCTCTGTAGAAGGGGGATTGGAGGTGGAGGAGGGGGGGTGAAGCAGAGCTGGAGCGAAACACAAAATGAAAAATCATCTCCCTCCGCTCTTCTCATTTCTCTTGCACACAGATTCATGTATGAAGGTGTGTGTGTGTGTGTGTGTGTGTGTGTAAAGGTGTGAGCGGTATTTTATATAATATTACACATCTGAATGCTGGTGTGTTGCTTTTTTTAAGCGTTATTGTTGGAAAAATACAGAAAATATGAAAAATAATAATAGATTGATATAAAATCAAGGCTAGATTTACATTATACTGTATCATTGATTAAACAACAGCGTTGGAAGAAGTATTCTGATCAGTTACTGAAGTAAAAGTAGCAATACCACATAGTGGAAATACTCCCACATCAATGAATTATTGCTAAATGTACTTATGTTGTAGCAGAATGGCTCCTGTCAGTGTTATATTATTATAGCCTTAATATTTATGGTAATATTTCTACTGTTGCTGCTGGTTGAGGCGGAGCTGATTTCAATTACTTAACTTACTTAAAATATATTATATTATATGAGCTCATTTAAGGTTTAATATGTAAAATCATAATGTACACAATGTCTAGTAACTATTGCTGTCAAGTCAATGTAATAGAGTACAATATTTCACGTTGAAATGTAGTACAGTGGAAGAAAAAGTAGCTGTAGGTTGAGGTTGAGTTACTTTTACTAAAAATATGACATATGATATATTTTGCTGCACTAACATGTCCTTGTTCCCTTTTTTGTAAGTCACTTTGGATAAAAGCATCAGCTAAACGACTCAATGTAAATACAAATGTAATAATATACACAGTGTGTACATATACACAGAGGTGGAAGTAGTCAGACTTGAGTCAAAGTAGTGATATTAAAAATACTTATTGTAGATAAATGTACTTAAAAGTCAAAGTACTCATAACGCAGAAAAACTATTGCATGTTATATTACTGGATTATTATTACTTATTGCTTTATTAATGTGTACGTAGTATTTAACTGTTGTAGTTTTTACTACTTTAGACTGTTTGGTCCTGAAGCAGGATAAAAAGTACATTTAAAAAAATGCAAGAACACAACAGAAGTACTTAAATGTACTTTGTTTCTCTTCCCGAACATAAATATACATACATTACTTATTAGAAGTCGTAAAAATGTAATAAAATTCAAATTATATCCTGTAATGGAGGAAGTATTCAGATCAAATTCAGTAAGTTAAGTAAAAGTAGCAATACTGCGGTATTAAAGTACTCCATTACAGGTAAAAATACTGCCTTAAAGATGTCACTTAAGTAAAAGTATGAAGGTAGTAGTAGTGTTATATATTATACTACTATTATACATGATACTAAAGGATTGTTATTAGTGATGCATTCATGTGTGAGTAGTATTTTACTGTTGTAGTTGAGGTGGAGTTCATTTTACAATATTATAAACCATGAATGCATCATATCATATTTTAAAATCTTAACCTGTACAGTAACTACAGCCACCAGAGAGTAGAAGTATAAAGTGATATACTCCAGTAAAGTACAAGTACCTCACACTTTTACTTCAGTCTACATTCCATCACTGCTTATCTGTTTCGTCACACGTCCTTTGGCGCCACAAACACGAGGCCCTGCTCTGTAAACACGAGACGAGACAGCGAGAACACTTCCTGTAATTCAGAATTAGGAGCTTCGTGAAGAAGAAAGGCGGCTGATGGGAGTGAAAAATGAAAAACAAGAATCTGCTTCCCCGGGAGGCGTTAAGTGGCAGCCATGGGAGGCATGTTAGGAAGGAAAAAAAGAAAGAAAGAAGAAAGAAACCAATTTGTCAGGGAGATGAAAATGATAGTTAAAGCAAGCATTCATTTTCTGGACATTGACGTCGCCATTAAAATGTGCTGTCTGACATAAAAGTCGCTGAATGGAGAGGAATGTCTGCATTTTTCACTCCTCTCTTTTAATTAATGCCACCTGTTTCCTCCCTGAAAACCTTTTAGAGTCATTTTCAGAAGGAGAAAACAGATCGCACGCCGCGTTCCTGACGCCGCCTCGCTTGCGTTTGCAGAGCCTTAAAAGCTTCGCACCGATCCAACAGGACTTCTGTGTTAAAAAGTCTCAATTTAATCTGATTATTTGGGTGCCACGCGGTGATATTATCCTGTTTGTCAGCGTTAAAGTCTGTAGCTTTGGGCAGCTACTTAGCAACACTCTACCAGTCCAGACTGTTTAACTGCGGCGTGTGTTACGGGGGGAAAATAATCCACCTTAATACCGCTCTTTATCCACGGCGCTAATGCTCGAATAACATTCATAAACGCATTACCAAAACATGTTTGACAGAGTCGTTTTAGATGCAAATTGGCCAATACGTCCTCGGCTTTAAGTGCGCTGTCCGCGGGCGCGAAAAATTAATGCTGCATTGATTCTCCGCATGCGCGTTGTAATGAATTCAAACTATTTCACCTGATTCCAATGGTTTGATTAAAGGAACTTGCTTATTTACATAAATATCAATAAGAAGACATTATGACAATTACCCGCCCTATTGGCCACAAACTTTATATGCTTGAAAATATACTTTATTTTCATTAGGAGGCATGAAATGCAGTCATTAGTGCATTAATTAAGGCCACTATAAACAATTATCTGGGTTAGTTTTTCAGTTATCCTGTAATGGGTCATTGTTGTGATAGAATCAACACCGCAGTGAGACTAATTTCTACACAATGCCACTTAGGACAGTACAAAAGGGCGCCAATTCCTACGGCAGGAAAATGAACAAATAGAATAATGTTTGGTCTTTTATGGGAGTTTTTTTCTCTGTGCTAGAAATTGTATCTCAGCACATCAGCAGTGAGGTCCAGAGGATGGAGGAGAAAAAAAAAAAAAACAGAAAACAATCCATTACCTGGTGCAAACACCGGTTGTCCAGATAGTTCATAGCGCGGTAATACAGCGGCAGAAATGTGCTGTAAATGCAGGGAAGCAGCGAAATTGAGGAGTCACATACAATGAGCGTCACCTCAGAAGGGGGGACAGTGGCCTCGGGGGGTGGAGGTGGAGGTGGAGGTGGTTGGGGGAGTCGTAAGAGGGGACAGATTCAGCAGCACTTCCTATGCCATTGCAGCAACTTTGAAGAAATGAGAGAAACTTCTCTTTCATGAATTGTAAAACAGTGCAGCAATTTTGGAGACTTGGATTTGGGGCAACGTGCACAGACAGGTGGCAGCACGAAAAGTTAAAGATCAGGCTGAATTTAACTCTTAATTAACTGTTCAGTTGACTTGATATTAGCGGTGTTACAAATAAACAATTAGTCCATCACAAATTAATCAGTTTTAATGCAAAAATGCCAAATGTTCTCAGGCTCCAGCTTCTCAAATGTGACGATTTGCTGCTTTTGTCATTTATGAGAGTAAACTGGATATTTTCAGGCTGTCGTCAGACAAAACAGGAAATCTGAGAAACTGCTTTTTTCTGTATTTTTTGACATTTCATAACCGTTTGTAGAGGAAATCATCTGCAGATTAATGGATCGCCTAAATAATATTAGTTGACGACATTTACTTGATACTGAAATATATATAGAAGACACATCTCATAGTATACTGTAGCATGTTTGTTTGGCTTTTTTACCTTTATATCCCAATAAAGCCAAAATAAAAAGAAGTGAAAGAAGATGTTTTACTGAAGTAAAAATGTAAATAAAAGCATTCAAGGTTTTACTTAAAAGGTCCAGTGTGAGAGAATTAAAGAGCTCTATTTACAGGACACAATATAATATTCATGTTTTCATGAGTGAAAATAAGAATTGTTACCTTAAAATGAGACTTTTATATCTGCAGGTGCTGGGGGTCCTTTTCTACAGAGTCCGCCATCTTGAACTGCCATGTTTTCTACGGTAGCCCGGAACGGACAAACCAAATATTTGTGCAGCTTGCGACCACTGTAGTTTTTTTGCTTTGCTCTCGGTTGAGTCAAGGAGTTTCAGTTGGTTTGAATCTGCAATCTCAATGCTAGATGTCGCTAAATCATACACAGCGGACCTTTAAGTACAGAAGTAGCAGCGGAAAGAATCAAATGTAAAAATGTATTTTTATTATCTGTTATATTGATGGATTATTGTGTGTAAGAAGTAATTTATGTTACATCTAAAGTGGAGTTAATTTCAATTTAGCTCAGCTAGCAATGCAGTGTCTCTCACAGGTTTTCTATGTGTTTGCTGCCAGTAAAAAGCAACATTCCCCCTCTGAAATGTAGCATTAAAGGGAAGTGAAAGCACTTAAGTAAATGTACTCAGTTACTTTGTACAACTCATTTTATTTGGACCGCAGCTTTAAAATATTGCAAGTGCAACAAACAAAACACCAAAGACAAGGACTGTGAGAGCATCGACGTCTGCAGACCAACACGAAGGATGTAAAGGAAAAAAGAGCCCACAGGTCCCTGTCCAGTTTATCTCCTTAGATTGTGTCTAATCGACTGAGAGCACGTTTAAAAGGCGCGAATGAATGACTTATCACTAGCACTGATTCGATTTGTGGGGGGGCTAAATGAACATTTGAGGGTGCAGTCACAGGCTGTGTCCTTTTTTTTCTTTTTTTTTCTAACAAACGACCAAAAATAAAATCAGAATTTTACTTTGAACTAAAAAACATGAAGGAATGTGTCAGGACAGAGAGAGAGAGGGGAAGCACAGGAGGGCATGCAGCCTCAGTGTTGTGTGTGAGCATGTGGCTCCTTCATCGTCACTTGTGTTTTTTTCCCCCTTTCTTTTCTTTTTTTTGCACTGATGTATATTTCGTTGTCCGCTGGCTTAATTTTGATTTATAGTCCGTCCATAAATTAGAAAAATATGTTTTAGAATTCCATCCCGCGGAAAAAGCGAGCCCGTGATGTCAGGGGATTGGGTGATATTTAAGATGTCAGAAATACATATTGGATTAGTGCGCTTTGTTCCCCCCCCTCCCGCAACAGCAGGTGTTTAATCATAGCTGATGGCTGGAGCGAAATGCGTTAGGACAGGCCAGGCACCAAAAAACTGGAGCTGCGTTCCCATTGCGATAAATCATACGGCCCAATGTTGTTACATTCACACTCAGATGCCCTCCCTCTCCTCCCTCTCCTCCCCCCCTCTCTCTCTCTCTCTCTCTCTCTCACGCACGCAAACACGCAGGTATGTTTACACCCCTCACACCTTTCACACCTGCGGGTTAAAACAATTGATCAGCGGTGTAATTGAAGCAATAGTCCATTATCTGAGCCCGGCGCGGCGACAGTAAAAAAAAAAAACAATTACGCACTAATATTTATTTAACTAGATTATTTTAAATACGTTTTTTTTTTTTTTTTTTTTTGGTGTGTGTGTGTGTCAGTGAACGCAGCAGCGGAGGTGAAATCTGCTGTCATTTCCTCACATTAACACGGATGAGCAGCTGAGGACAAACCCGAGTCTTTTTAAGCTGATATGAGTCTAAATGGCGCAAATTAATCCAATCCATCATGTCAGACCTTCAAGAAAAGAAGTAAAAAAACAGGAATTCGCGCCTTTCTTGAAGTGTAATCGTTTTATTTGTTGGAATTAGCGCTTGTTTTTGCTTTTGATGATCTCGTGCAGCTTTAAACACGTCCTCATCACCATCTTTGTGGCCACAGGACCCGTGCGTCCGCGCGTGGCACCGCACGGCTGTGGCTCTGTCATTTTTACGCGCGATATCAGACCGGCCCAGAGAGACGGTGGAGGGAGGGATGGAGTAGGGGGAGAGAGAGAGAGAGAGAGAGGGAGACGTTTAGGAGAGCAAACATTTTCAAGGTCACCCGGTGAACTGGAACCAGGGAAGGGGAGATGCATGGAGAAAATAGTGCGTTTTGACACCAGCGCGCCGTTTGATTAAAAGGCAAAGTAATGGGTTTAAACACACGCACCGAGAATGCCGCCAGACTCTGTTGGCTTTTTCCCCCGCAAATTACTTAACGGTGCAGTGATGGAAATAAGGTTGTAATGTTTGGTAATGGAAAAGAAAGCCTATATATTCTTTTTTTCTGGTCTTCTTGTTTTCTGACATACACAAAATAAATTGCCAGAGCTAATAACCATGGCGCATGAGATTTTTTTTCTCTTTCTATCTGTTCTCCAGTGTGAGAATTGGACTTTCTTTTCTTTCCTTTTGTGCCGTTTCATTTTACATTCGTTACTATGAACAATAATGGTCAAAATGATGAGACATCAATCTTCTAATGTAACATTAACACTTGTGACTGCTGAGACAAATAGCCAGTGTGGACTTAAAGTTGAAGAAAACAAGAAGAAGAAGAAAATGTCAAGCTTGCAGTTCAAGTTCCTTTAAACGCCTCATGGTGGAACCTGATGGAGGAGGTGGAGGTGGTGGAGGGAGGGTTAGGGAACCTGCAGAGCAGAACAAAGAGGATTGTTAAAGAAAAAAACACACACACACTGGAAGATGATTTAATGTGGAGTGCGTGGTGGGAAAAAACAACCTGAAGCAGAGAAAAGTGCTAATCATGCATGCGCACCGGTGGGAATAGCGGCTGCAAATCAGAGCTCGTTAAATATAGGCTTTATTGAACATGGAAATTCGATAATCAAAGCTTGAAAACGAGAGCAGAAATCCACTGAGGGCCTCCAGAGAAGGCCTGCTGGATCTCCCTCTCTCTCTCTCTTTCTTTTTTTCCCCCTGTCTGTGATGGCTGCTCTGTTTATCCTGGAACCACCTCTTCAATGAGTCTCTTAATTCCTCTCTAATTCCGCGTGTCAGGGCCGTGTATCCCCGCTGTCCCGCCCAGTGGCCCTTTTGTCGCCCCCGTTTTCAACTCTCCCCAGCATTACTCAGCTCAATGACACACGGCAAATTGCATTTAATAAATTAGCTTAATGGATTCGACGATCGGTTAGCGGGCACAGTGTTTCCTCTGGTTAAGCAAAACATTTATATCCCACAATCTCTCTCTCTTTCTCTCTCCCTCCCTTCCTCGCTCACTCCTCTCTCTCTCTCTCTCTTCGTTACATCACGCACATCTACGCGTGCGTAAACGCGGCCACTCATTCTGGTTTTGGATGATTCTGAACTCAGAATATCTGACAGTGAAGGTGTCACTCTCCTAAAAAAACAAACATTTAACCTCTGCGTCATTCACACCTGTGCGTAAAGGTGACTCCAAATATCATCACCATCATCTTCTCCTCTCTTGAAGAGGCCACGCTGACTGCGCGCGGTTAAATGTCATGACACCACCCTCCATCGCTCCTCTCCTCTCCTCTCCTCACTCTCCATCCACGCACCACAACAATCCTTTATGGCCTCTGCATGTTTGGTTGCGCAAAACAATCTCATCGGACATTATTGATGTTACAGATGTTATAGTAATCAAATTATCGGCCTGTGAAGGGCCCCTCTGTCACCGCGCCGTGTGATGAATTATAGTAAAGGTCACAGCCTGCCGGTGCTTTATGGAGGGTTTGTACGGTAACGCTCAGGTGAGCGCCTCCAGGGCCGGCCCGGTGCCTCTCTCTCACTCACACTCCCACACTCACACACACGTTGTTCGTTCAGGTTAAGGAGTTCTTGCACCTCTTGGGAGGAGGACTGAGGTGAAGGGTTCACCTTTTTTTTTTTTCTGGGAGCTTCCCACGAGGCTTTGGCACTGAGAGAAGTGAGGAAAGAGGAATTCTTTTGAGTCTGGTGGTTTGTTATTGTCATAAATCCAATAAAAAAGAGCAAAACAGACAATGAATGTATTTGCTGTGAGTCAAAGCCTGATATATCTTCTTCCTCTGTGCCTTCAAAATAAAGGTTCAAGTTAGAATCTAAAGTTCTTCTTGGAACCTTTTTCAGTCCTGCAAGGAACTTTTAAACTATTGGTTCTTCAAAGAATCATTTATTATCAAGTTCTTCCCAGAATTAAGTAGAAATAGTCCTTCATTCGAGTTTATTCAAAGTGCAATTAAAATATTTAAAGGAACACGTTGAACCGCCAATTTTCTACAGTAGCCCGCGGAGAAACGAACCGCTGGCTCGAGGTCCTTTCACTTTTTGGGGGGCATTTCGTTGCCACTGTTATTTCTCTTTCATGCTAGGAAGGAGAGGGTGAGGCGAGGCGGTTGCAATTAGATGCCACTAAATCCTACACACTGGTCCTTTAATTTTTAATGCAACATTTGATAATTTACTTTAAAAAAGTGAATTAGTTAAGTTATTTATTGGTTTATATAAATTATTATCACATTACTAATTGCTCTCTCTCAAGAGTAGTTGTAGGATGTTGCACTTTACAATTAGAAATGGCACAACTGTCAATAGGTTAGACATGTAGCAACCGTTAGCTGAAGCCAAATTAAAGCTGTTCAAAGGTTCAAACTGTCCCATTGTTGATTTTTATCGAAACCAGGTCACATTGCTGCAAAGGGTGAAAGAATCAGGATAAAGTTTCACTTCAAGAACCAGTTTTTGTAGAGCTCCACTGTCAGTATAAATAAATAATATAAATAATCAGCCTCTATGTTCGCCTTCATGCATGTTTTGGACTTATTTCCTGTTTCTTCACAACTTTCTTATTAGAGTACTTTTACATCACAAGTATCATCAAGCTGGATGGCAACACATGAGGACGAGAGTCTTTGAAGGGGAACAACAGCATAAATAAGAGTTTATAGGTCCAGTGTGTGACATTAAGGGGGATCTATTGGCAGAATTCACAAATACCCGAGCCAGTCGGTGACAAAAACAAGCACGTTTTATGGATGTTAGTTAGCGCTGGTGCAAATGCTTACAAGGATTATTCTGTAGCCAAGCATCAACCTCTAAGAAATGAAACCAAAACAGAAGTGCCAAAAAACTGCAGTTCCTCAAACGTCCACTTGAAGGCTGGCTCCAGAAGTGAGTCAATCTCCATAAGTCCCCATGTTTAAATGTCTCAACTTCACAGCAGAAATAAACATGTTTACAGCCTGGTACAAAAAACAGTTTTGGTCTCTATAGCTAATTTCCCCGTTCATGACAACTGTACTGAGGGTGAATTTTTATACAACTCACCTGTTCAGATTATATTAAGGCTTAAAGTTATGCAGAATTAAGAGAGTGGACGCTTTGATTGACAGGTGGGTGCCGTCACAGGTGGCTTGTTTCAGCAAATAGGCATCATTCAGCCCACCGCAGCACCCACGATTCACGTCTTTGCTTATTTTTAGATTAACCAGGAGACAAGATGGTGGCGGCCAGAGCCACCAACAGCTCTTCAGAAACCTGTGGGTGACGTCACGGGGACTCCATCCATGTTTTATACAGTCTGTTCATTATTTTATGGTAGAAAAGTTACTTAAAAACCCATCAGATTGACCCTGTGATAGCTTTGCTGTGTGTAATATCTTAACTATTACTTATTATAACTACAACTACTTTCAGAGATGTGATTAATCTATTTTTGCCCTACATTTGTTATTTTTATAAGCGTATAAAGGTGGAAAAATCACAAACAAATGGTAATCAATTATACATTCAGATAAATTAAATAAATCAGTGTTTTTTTCTTCCTTTAAAGGTCCATACGTTCATACATTCATTGACAGAAAGGAGGTAAACATGGCAGGGATGGTTCGCTGTCAGTCCGAGCCACATTAATCCAGACGCAATTAGGTGTCAGAGCGCTGCTGTTCTCAGTTTGATGATAGCCTTGGGCTGAGCACGGCGGAGAGAGCCCTAATCAGGAGAGTAAACTCCGCTATATTTCAATTTGGGAGGGCGCTCTTCCGCTCTGGGGGGCTGTGGCACCGGTGATAAATAAAACGCCCATTTACTCCCCCTCACACACCCACACCCACCTCCTCCTTCCCTCCGCTCGCCTACCACAGACATCCAAACTGCACTCGCCACCGGGCCCGTAATCATAGCCCGCATTTGGACGGTGAACATAAATCACACAATTGGAAACGCCATGATTAGAGATGCCAAACTCAAACAAATGCAGCGTGTAACCTTGTCAGCCCTGCGAGCTGATGCGAAATCATCTCCAATGAGGAATGAAACTAAATGGAACAATTGACACTCGTCCAAATATTCAATCCTCCGCGAACTTCCAAATAAAATCACACAGAATCACGCCCAGATCACAGTTGTAATCTTAACCTAACAAGATTACAGCCTCCTCTGGCGTAATCCCTCAGTATTATGACACATCTGCTATTAACAAAGGTGACAAAAGGTGGCTCCACGAGTGGGCCAGGCTTTCAAATCCTTTCAAATGTTAACCAGCATGTTCCTGAAGCCGGTTAAAGTGTTAATTGGCTGATTGAGTCCATTTATCTAATCCCTCAGTTTCACTGCTGCCCTCAAAACCCCTCCGAAAACCCCACCGGTGGATTTGGGTGAAGTGCTGCACGCGATCTCTATTCAAATATTTCCATATGACAACTGCTCACAGACCACTCCAATTAAAGGCCAGTCACTTTCTATTTAAGGTTACTCAAAAGATCTCCGATGTGTGCGTGGTGCAAACAAAAGGATCTTTCCAAAGCATTTAACTCCCCCAAAAGTGACTCGGGACGACCCCGCGGGGACCCGCCCCTTCAAAGGCCATCTCAGGGGATTAGATGCTGGATTTGGGAGGAGAATTGAGGTTTGCAACACTGCCTTTCTCTTTCTCTCTCTCGCTCTCTCTTTGCTAAAGAGAGGGCTGCATGTGCGTGTTCAGCACCGTGGAAATGAGATGCGCATTTAAATCTGAGAGCGCAGGGTCCACCGCCTGCGGCCGTGCGCTGCCAGGAAAACCATGCCCGCCCGCCCCACCGGCCGGCCTGGGGGTTAATTAAGCAGCCTTCAGAGCTGCGGGAGAAAGGGAGAGGCCAGGTTTGATGCTCTCTACATCTGTGATTTCTAGCAAATTCATCCACTCCCTCCCCTCCGCCTCCTCCTCTTCATCCTCCAACCGTGCGCAAGGGAGGATTTTTAAATAGCAAATTAGCATTCAGATGAGAGAGCGGTGCGTTATGGTGCTGCGCTGCAGAGCGGGACGGAGTTAAAGATTATACAGTTGTGACATTTTAGGGAAGGATGCAAGAGGGCCGACACAATCTGCACTTTAGTGGGACAACAACTGAGTCTCAACGTGCCAAAGAAGCTCCAATCACTGACTGATGTGTTTGGATCAGAAGTTAAACCAACTTCTCTGACAAGTTTTCCTCCCAAACAAACAAATCAAACAAATCCGGATGAAAAAATATGAAAATATGTCGAGCAATAAAGTCATGAAAACAGACCACAAGTGTTTTTAAAGTACTCTTAATGAGATATTAAGTCTTAAAACAAAGTCTTACTGCTTCAACCAATTGTCGTTGAATTATTGATTCATCTTTGATTATTTTTCAACGTTTACTCGTCACAAAATCTCAAAGCTCGAGATTATGTCTTAAAGTTGGTCGTTCAGTCCATCAGTTGTGGAGTGCAACAACTCAAGTGCTCAACTTTACTTGGATATTTCCATTTTCTTGTGTTGTATTAACCTCTTGAACCCCGCTGACTTGGGTCGTGGTGGGTCGTTCTTTATCATGAAGCCAAATGTTCAAAATCAGTGCAACTAATCAACTGATATATCAATCTAACATGTATGAACGAACGTTTCAAAAAATCTGAAGACTTTCCAACCTTCATTTCCTTTTGACATTTGATTTGTGGTGTTTCAAACGTGTCTCGATGAATGAATGAAGGCTCAATGAGAGATAGAACCGTTCTGTTATCGTTATTATGGCTGCAACTAACAATTATTGGCATTATCGATGAATCTGCAGATTATTTTATTCATTCACCCAATAATAGTTTGGTCTAATGTCAAAAAATATCCTGGAGCTCAACGTGACATCTTCCAAATGTCACGTTTTGCTATCACGTAAGACGAAAGAACAGCAGCTAATCTTCATTTTTAAGAAGCTGGAACATCAGATGAGAAATGACTCAAACATGAACCAATCAACTAGTCGATTAATCACCCTAACTACCATTAATAGCCCCAAGAATACGATGAGTAATGTGCACGGAAGGGAAACAAAACTCATGCAAACATAATGCACTACGTAACAGGAAGCAAATCAGCGGATAACAACAGCGGCGAGGGCGGGATGAATTTTCTAAATGCAGTAAATAAGTAAATTCCGTGAATGAACAATGCATTCATTGAAAACACACAAACACACGGAGGCACTTCTCTGATTTCCAGACTCCACTCTGGCTTTTATAATCATTGAGAGGACGGAAGCCGCCGCAAATGCAAAGTGTTTTTTTTTTTTTGCAGGCGGAGAGAGCGGGGCCTGCCACTCTGCTCGCCACCGTGCTTTATTGTGCGCTCGCTGTCACATACAGGTCTTCATTAGGAGCGCCTAGAGACTTTTGTGTGCGTGAATCACTGCAGGTTTATGTGTCTTTTGCACCACTAATATGCCACTATGTCAAGACGGGGAGTCTGTTTTAGTGCAAGCCTTTATGGGGGGCCAAATTGGTACCGAATAGGACAGCGGAGCACTTTAGCAGCACTCACCTTCTCCTCACCCCTTTTAACTTATTAACTTACATTAACTCATTTTAACCTGTCAACAGCTCTGCATCTGTATCACAAATAAATCACAACGGTGGGCGTAGAAGCAACTGGGTGCAAAATGTGTTTACCTCAAGCTTTTTACCTCCCAGTCACTATTAATGAAGCCAATCTCCATTTTGACTGTGTGATCACTTTTTAATGCACTTGAGTGTTTTTTAAAGTGCAATCAAACGCTAATTAAAGGCTGGTAGGAGCTTTTTTTCTTTAGCGGCTGACCATAAATGCTCTTTTGTACATGGGGAACATAAGCATGAGTCAATTGTTAAATGCACCTGCAGGAACGGGCCCTCGGCGGGCTCGCGTCTCTTTTTTAAAAGAGGACGCTGAAATGGAAGGTAAACAATGTAATGAAAGCGCAGGCTTTCAAAGAATTTGCAGTCATTCCTTTTCCCTTTTGCTCTTTGAGTGACAGCGCAGAGAAGATGAGCGCATAAAGCCAAAGAGCTGAGAGTGTACTGTCAACATTTCTACATCAAGAAATTCAAACACTGTAAAAAATAAAACTGTTGTTTTCAACGGAAAAAACTGGCAGCTGTATTTTACAGTGATAAATACGGTATAACTTTTTTAATATTACAGTAAAAGGATATTAGTACTGTTGATTTAATGTCTAAGAATGGTGTTTTGTTTAAAATGTCTGTAGATTTTACAGTGAAAAACTGCCAAACCATGACAGTAAAAGACTTCAGAAGTAAAATATGCCATTAAATATTATGGTGTTTTACTGTATAATTATTGTCTATTGTATATGTATATTAATCTAATATAAAATACTACTTTAGTCTGTATAAATTCCTTTAAAATGTCGTATAAATGAAGGTTTTACCATAAAATATGACTGCAAACCCCCGGTACAGTAAAAAAAAAACAGTATACTGTATAACTTTTTCTAATATTACATTAAAAGGATATTAGAACTGTTGACTTTTCATATAAGGTTGGCGTTTTATTCCATATTCCAAAATGTCTGTAGATTTTACGGTGAAAAACCAACACAACCAACGCCAAACCACAGAATGTGCCATTAAACTTTACGGTGTTTTACTGTATAATTAACAGTTTCTAATATAAAATACTACTTTATTCTGTATAAATGTCCTTAAAATGTGTTTTACTGTATACAAGAAAACACAGTCATACTTCAAGACATATTTTACGGTCTTTTACTGTCATGGTTTGGCAGTTTTTCACTGTAAAATCTACAGCCTTTTTTTTTTTTACAGTGTATGAAACAATGCGATTAGATTAAAAGTTGTAAGAAGCTTATCATTATTATTATTATTATATAATATATATTTATTATATTATAAGTTCCTGCAAAACATATCATATCTCGTGAAAAATATTCTTGTATCACTGAGGTAATATTTATTGAGTGCTTTGTTACTTTAACCTGCAGAAGTCAAAGCACTAAAATACAGCCGTGCGTTCAGTAACCCGACAGGAACCTCGCCCTCTTCATCTCCTCTGGACTGCAGATTGATAAATGTGGGGACACCAAAAAGGAAAGTGAAAAATCAAATCAGCAGAGCTGAATGTGTCTGTCCCCCTAATGAGCCGCTGATTGAACATTTCAGTGGGGAAACATGTAGTCATTAGTCTCCATGCTCCAAAGAAGCATTTAAAAGAAACTTCAGTTGAGGAAAAAAAAAATCTAATTACAATACAGGAGGCACAGGAATAGCTGTGAAGCATCAATTTAAGCATAATCACCACAATTACTGTTCCCACGGGTCCGCCGGAGTTACACAGTGATTGTTTTGGGGGAGAAATTGTATTTGTGTGGATGTGACACCTTTTTTTCCCCTCAGATGTCATGCGTCTTCCCATCATCACGCAGGTCCTGGTTTTTAAGTAAAGTGTGTTCAGCTCATCAAGGGAACATCATTTTTGTGTTAACTCTGTTAGCCACTTGTGAAATGATCAGCTACCGAATCTGTGATCTATTTATTTAGCCTATAACAACAAGTTTTTAGAAAGTAATCAGTCTGCACACAAGCGTAAATGACAGATATTTTAGTTTAAAGGGTTTCCCCGCATGGTGGTATCAAGACATGCAGATACATTTTCCAGTTTTTTAGAAATCTGAGAGCTGAAACTGAAACCAGAGCTTCAAGTTTCTGTTCCAGCGATGGAAAACCCAATTCAAAAAAATTACACTGACATTTGTTTTTTGACGCAAATGAGTTTGACGTTCAGTGTCAGTATAAAATTTCATGTTTCGTTCAGTACTCGTGGGCTGCCGTCTCTGTTCTTAGCACCACAGCAAATCCTAATGTGACGATCTCATGTTAACGTACGTGAGCACATCATCAACATAGAGACGTATGCAGGTTTTAAATTTGTTTAACAACAACAGTTCGACTGTGGCCTCCTCTCTTGCTCGCTTCCTAAATTTCCTGCCTGTATCTTTGGTGACATTGTCAAATCATCATCATCATCATCATCATCATAATAATAATAATAATCAAATAAATAAATAATAAAAACTCTTTGCCAATTCTTATACTTTTATCTGCACTGTATTTTTTTTTGATCATGCTGTGTATATCTATATATATTCACCCCCTCAATGTTATGAGTAATGTACAAATGCATAGATGCACTTTACAGCTTTACTCTGTGCTTAAACTCAATCTACAATGACAAAGTTTAATCTAACCTAACCTGGTCTAATCTAATCTAATCTAATCTAGTTAAATATAATGTCAGAAATAACAACAATCTTTAAAAAGTAGAGATCACATCAGAGATGGATTTGTATCTGAGTAGATGTATCAGATTCAGGAAAAGTTAGTTAATCGTCACATTCCTAAAGTTCAGATAAACTTTCATCAGCTTTCTTTACACTTTGTTCAAATAGTTTAGTTCAAATTCTCATAGCACACAATTTTATTTCGTTTTTTTATATTGTGTTATAACTTTTGTTTGTTTGTGGCGCTCACAGAATAAAAATATCACATTTTAAAAACCTCTGCAACTCGTTTTTCTACAAACATCTCAAGGCCAAAAACATGTTTTGGCTGTAATTTAAGTGAACTGTCCCTTTAATACAAGAGGATTACTTTTGGTGTGTTTGTTTATGGTTTATTTATATTTATGATATATTATACTATACTTTACTATATTCAATTTGATATTCTTTAATATGCTATTTAATGTTAATATGTTATACTGTTGTAACACTGTTTGTAGGTACTATATGTATACTGCTTGCCTTGTCTATACTTCTAATTACTATTCTAATATACTATGCTATATATAATTCCTATATTTATCTGTACTTATTTCTGTCTATCTTTATCTGACATTGATCTGGTTGGTTAGTGTTAGATCATGTGACAATACCTCACTAACATCATTTTCTTTGACCCGTTCTTTGTCTGATCACGCCAGAGTAAACAGTTCATACAAACGGTTAAAGAAGCTGATGTGATTAAACGTGTGTCATCATCTAAAGTGAATCTAATATTGTTGTTATGACAGAAACTGAAACTCTCACTAATAAAGGAGAACTTAACAAATGACATTACTGTCTTTGATTGTGTGTGTGTGTGTTGCGTCTTCGCCCGCGAGCCTGTGGCTTCCTGTCAGACGAAAACACGGGGCTGATCAGAGACGCGCTGGCTAATGAGAAGCTGCTCTCAGTGGTAAGGTCAGACAGGCGTTTCCTCAGCTGGGGATCCACTGCTTTACCGCACACCCTCTCCACCCCCACACCAATCTCTCTCTTCCCCCCCTTTCCGACGTTCCCTCCATCCGCTCTCTTCAAACACAGACCGTGATAAGACCAACTGAACAGGCCCATCATGTCACTGTGCTGCAGCCCAGAGAGGGAAAGAAATCAAGCTGTCACTGCACAGCAATGCTGAGAGAGAGGTGAAGGGGAAGGGAAGGCAGCCCCCTGTTCTCTCATTCCCTCCCCAGAGCCCATTATAGCAGGTGCCAACACCGGGAGATGGATCACACACACACGTACCCTTGTGCATCTATCAGTATGAGGACACCCGATGAAAAACTCTTTGTCTAAACTACACTTCTAGAGAAGATAAAATATATTTTGTGCATAAAACAGCCGTACCAGCAGCTCCGTTCATCGGTTATAACGTGTTCTCCTTCTTGGTTGAGCATGCTAACATTTGCCCGAGGCTCATGGGAACGTCGGTTTCGCAGGTATTTAATCATAAAACCGAACTTCCTTTTTCACGGCAGACATTTTGACTCGTCACCGCGAGGTGAAACAAATTCCGTTAACGGCGGCTCCTTCCCATCAAGTGTCCCAGTAAACCCTGACAGTGTGACAGTGTGACAGTGTGACGGCGCACACGAGCCAAATGTCTGCTGTGAAACAGGTCTATTCATTTTTTTTTTTTTGACTCAATGATGGCGCTAGAGGTTATTACAAGTCATCCTGAGGGGAAGTTACACGTTTCATGACAAGCAATCCGATCGCTGGACAGACATTTCAATCTCTAAAGTCTGGAATTTTGTAGATGTCGCTTGAGATATTTCACTGGATAGGTGAAACTTTGGTGTTTGTGGAAGAGCCAAGACATCATTCAGACATTAGGATTCATCCTCTGGGCACCATGAATATCAACTAACTTTCATGGCAGCCCAAAGACTATAGTGGTTGTCAACTAAAAACCAGTATGTCAACCTGGTGGTGCTACAGGAAAAATGAGGGGATCAAAGTCAGTACAGTAGTCTTTGTTGCCTCGGGACCATGAATACCTTCATAAACTGTAATGCCAACCCATACAATCTGGGATGCTTGCCATTATTTTACTGGGTGGGGGTATTTTCTTCTCCTGATCACTGTTTTCTGGTAGATTATGTGGTCTATTTTTGCATAAATTCAAATATTTTCCCACCGCCAAGGAGGTTTGTCAGCAGGATTACAAGAAAAACTGGCCCAATTTTCATGTAACTTATCGGATGGGTGTAGCATGGGCCAAGGAAGAACCTATTTGACTTCAGAGCAGATCCAAATCATGTTCTCAGAGTGCCCCTGAAGAGGCTAGAGAGGATTTTTGAAGCAGATCCAAATCATGGGGCGGATACACACATTTTTTTGCACTTTGGGTGACCTTGAGAGTTAATTGTAACACTGGTGTCAACAGCATAAAATTCATTGCTCATGCGCAAATAAGGAAGCTTGAATGGATACTTTCCATTTTTTTTCTTTCCTTGAATCCATCCTGCACGTGGCCTACAGTTAGGACTGAATGTGCACACAGCTACCTTCCTGCCTCGCTCTGTGGGAACAGAATAATTCACTTCTACATCCAGTTTTCAGTCTTACTAACAGATACTGTTGGCATGCTGAGGTTGCCAAGGTGATTGCAGCTGTAAAAAAAAAAAGAGCCAGCTAAGCTTCTGCTAATAATATTTACATCACGGTGACTAAACAGCAGCTATGATCTGTTAATATCTAAATTATTATACATCTATTTGTCTGTCTCCTGTAACTGGAAGGTAAAAGGATTATTAAAATGACTATCAGCAAACACACATGTAAAGTTCTGTTGTTTATTCAAACATGTCCACCACTCGCTGCTCTTTTTCTGTTTAAGCTTATAATTAATTAAAATCATGAGAATGAGTGACATTGTGCCGTGTTTTCAGATTCAGTGTGAGAGCAATGTTGCTGGTTATTTAGCAGCTTTACCGTCGTCCTCTGAATTTGTCGAATTTAATGGTCGAAGTGATGCTTCGATTTCATAGTTGGGAAACTGATTATTAGTTTTAGGGGAATATTTTGTGGGGAAACACCAACATTGATTTTAAACCTGCTGTGACAGATTCTTTTGGTCTCTTGGGAGCAGCTGAAACTAGTTCTGAACATTATTTATCACTTATTTCCACATATAGCAACACCGTCTTTCATTTGAAGCCGTGCTCGTGTCACCTGACCAATGTTAGTCCAATATTCACTCCCTTTTAGCTCCGTTTTTGGTCTCCACCAACGTCTGAGTGGCTCTTTAGTTGCTAAATGCTATGCTGTGTTCACCAGTTAGTCTCTAACTGTGTCTGTCAGCTATCTTCTTGCTGGGCAGGTAGTGTACAGCAGGTTCCTGCTGAGAGCCGTGGGAGTGAACCAAAACAATACAGCTGCAGTTGAATTCAAACACAGATTTACTTCCATGGCTTCAACCTGTTTGACCAGAACAAATTTATGTTTTTAACAGGTGGCTGACAAACAGAAATGACCACTGTGTGTTCGCCAAATGGATATTAAAAGGACCAGTACGTTAGATTTAGTGGCTTCTAGTGGTGTAGCTGCCGTTTGAAACCCCCTTGCCTCACCCTCTCCTTCCTAGGTTGAAGGAGAAACTACGGTGGATACGAAACGCACGAAAATGCCGAGTTTAGTTTGTCTCTTCTGGGCTACTGTGGCGGTCTCGGTGGAGGAGGAACGGCAACATCTGTAGATATAAGAGATTCTAAACATAATATTTTTTATTATTTCAGGTGATTATACACTAGTGAAAATATAATTGTGCATATTATAGCAGATTGTTTGCCATATCCTGAAAATAAAGCCAGAGAAAACTGACACATTGGACCTTTAAATAAAACAAACAATCAAAGGAAGTGACTTAAATTTATAAATTCTCTCTTATTGGATTATTCTAATGTAAAAAATGTTTCTGAATACGACCTATGATGCAGTGAACACATGATTTTAACAGAAACAGAGTATAAAGACTTAAAATGGTGAAAAAATGACTGTGTGATGTTTTTTTGTTCGGAAATCTTCTATGTGGCTGATCTGTATAATATGTATGTGTGTGTGTGTGTGTGTGTCTAGCAGGCCTGACACAGCTCGTGTGTGTGTGTGTGTGTGTAATGGGAACAGCTGGCTGAGGGAATGAGTACAGAGGGAGAGGTGATGGATGCGAGTGGAGCTCCTGTGACAGATGAGCTAACAGGTGTTCACCACAGCCCTCAGAGAGACGCTATTTATGAGCCGGAAAAGACAGCCAGACGCAAAGCACACCACGCCAACAGTCTGCTCGATGCTAAAACACATCACGTACATCTGCACAACTTTACTCAGCACAGCAGAACTGTCTTCAGGCGGCGGCGGCAGCGGTGGCGGCGGCGGCGGATAGGTTTTAGTTTGCTAAAAGCATCTTTACTCAACAGTCGAGCTGAAGCCCTTTCATCACTCTCCCTCCACAGTCCTCATACATCTTCGACTACAGAATATTAACATAAAATAAATGTATGCAGCCACAATACACTTCATCCTGGAGCTTAACTCGGAGCTAAGAAACTACGAGCACTTTGTTGTGCAGTTACTACTCTTAATACTGGCTTTAAAAAAGGGGTCAGCAGTTTGGTAGGCGGTGAAAACTTTATGATTTTAATGTGTTTTGTTTGTCTTCGTGTCTTTTAAGAAGGAAGCATTTTTATAGGACTGTATACGAGGGTAGATTTAGTCCCCGTTTGTGCCTTGCATCTTCTGTATCACCCCACATTTAAGCCACTGAGTTATGCATCCGTGTCTTTGAAAAATATACTGCATATCTGGCGATGTTTGAACACTTCGAATTTAACAAAATCTCCTGCCTAAAGACTCCTCCAACCACCGAGATGAGATTTTCATGAAAATATTCTATGCTAAGACGCTACAGTTCCTACTCCAGGTACAACACAAACAAACACCAATACAGACAAACAGGCAACATGCATGTCATTTTCAATTTCAGGCTCCAATCTTTGTTTGAATTAGAAAAACAGAGTCACAACTTGAGAAACTGTTTAAAATCTTTTCTTTTGTGCAAATCACGGAATATTTTTTCATCCAGATGGTTAGAAAAGTTTCGGAGAATTTGTGTGACAGCTCGTTAACAAATGATTTGTTTACTTGCATTCAGAGGTTTCAAAGAGTGGAAGTACTAACTTATCAACATGCAGTAACCCTGATTCTAATTAGCACAGAGAACTGATCAATCTGGCCTAAGTGACTCTCCTCTTTATTGCACATAACATCTTAATTTCAATACTGATTTCCACCACTGTAATAGTCCACCATGTTTCTACAGTAGCCCAAAACGGACAAACTAGCTTCAGACAGGGCCTTTAACATTTTCTGTGTGTTTTATGGCCACTGTAGTTCCTCTATGCAAGAAGGAGATGTTCAAAATGGGTTGAACCTGCAGCAACTGGACTTGGTTGTAGTTCCGTGAAGACGGAAGAAGATTCAAGCACTGAAGAAGACTCAACCTTTCTGGAAGAAAGATGACCTGGATGACTGAGAACCTCCACAGGACTAGGACGGAGATGGTGAGGCGAAGGCTTTGCAATCAGCAGCTTCACCGCCAGATAAACGCTGGCTCTACATAGGGACTTCTGACTTCCACTGACTGCTATTGAAATTACTACAACTTCTTAATGTTTGTGTATGTGGATTTTCTCCATGTTGGCTAATCACTAGCACAGAAAAGTACGATGACCCTAACCTCAATCACATCTTTGCTCGGGTTTGGACTCTATTCTTACCACAGATTTTTTGTACTCAAACATGGAAATTACATAAAACGCTCATTGGATTTACATTGTTAAATATCTTAAATGTTTTGATGTAAACTATGAAAGTGAAACCTTTTTTGGGGGGAACCAGGAGTCGCTTGCTCGCCTTCTTCTGGTTTATAGGACACGACACAGTCAGTGAATGGATGGAAACATGGGAGAAGAGCGAGGGAAGAACATATGTGAGCAGGTGGAGTGACAGATTCATCAAAATCATGATGTCATGAGTACATGGTATGTGCCTCAGCCTGCCAATTAGCAGCGCTCATCATTAACGATTTTGTGTTACAGCCACGTTCGGCTAAATGACCATAAATCA
Source organism: Sciaenops ocellatus (assembly GCA_033000465.1). NCBI lineage: Eukaryota > Metazoa > Chordata > Actinopteri > Sciaenidae > Sciaenops > Sciaenops ocellatus. The sequence continues at coordinate 23,000,752 of CP136874.1, read as the reverse complement.
CAGCACAGAGATGTTGGGGAGACACGGTGAGGCGGTGTGCCGAAGTCAAACTGAGGGTTAGTGAGACAAAAAGAAAAAAAATGATGTTTAGTGTTTTAATAAATTCACCTTTTATTGTTCAGCAAAAGCGATACAGATAAAAAGAACTTGTCGATTTGATTCTAATATGTTTGGTTTTCTAAATAACATTAATTTCTCGTAGAAGGCACTTTAAGAAATGTGTTTCGGGGGCAGCGTAAAGGTTGGAATGTAAAACTACGTCAGGCTCAGAGGCCAGTTTGGTGTCGCAACGGCCTCCGGAGGATTTTAATGTAACGACAGTGGGTTTAAATGGCGTGGAGTGATCTTCCTTTTTTGTTTTTCTTGGCACTAAAGAAGAAGAAGAAGAAAGTCCATCAATGCAAACATGAGGTCGCTTGGCTCGGGCACAGATGTCATTGAGCTACAGTCGGACATCGATGTCTCAGTTTGGATGAAGGTTGAAGACAAATGGCACTGCGAGCTCTGCAGCGATCGTTCTCCCAGTGTACGTACAGCTGTTTGTACATGGTGCTGGGTTAAAACCAGCGAGGTCAACGACCAGTTTTTGTGATGGAGTAGTGTCACTTTTTTTTGTTTTTAAGATTTATAACCACTTCTGTGTTGCCTTCTGTGAGTTTTAAAAAGGAGCTCAACACTCCATTCAAGACTTTCACAAAGTTATTCCTGCGATTCAGGACAATCCTTTCCAAAAACCACAGACCATAAAAATAAGAAAACGCTGCACCAGTGCTCTTCCAGTTTCCAGTTCGTTCTCCGTGAGAACAAAAGTTCAAGTTCTGGTTCTTCAGTTTCTGTGGTTTTGGATAAAAGTACCACGTGTTTGCAAGTATCGCCTGAATTGTCCTAAACCACAGAAATAAAATGCGTGAAATCTTTAATTAAGTGCTGCTCCCCTTTACCTTTACTAAAGGGAGTAGGGAGGAGAAGGGGCGGACTATGCCTGGGCGAGAGCTTGTTTGAGGTCTCGGAGCAACATGGACGCCATGACGCTTTTCTCTGTGTTGATGGTAAGGAGGGCAGTGGACGATTCCTTCTGCTCCAGCGACACCAGGACCACGGCCGAGCTGCTGACCGTCCGCCCGGCAAACCTGCAGGTGAGATTTAGAGAACAAGGGTCAGCTCAAAACCACTGAAACAGACATTGATCATTACTGGTCGTTGGTTGAAAAATAGAAATGTACTTTGCAGGAATAAAACAACAGCTCTAAAGGTTGTACAATTAGGGTAGGCTCAGAGAAGATCAGGGGCTGCAGGGTTGTCCGGCAGTGTGTGTGGGGCTGTTGGGGGTGTGTCTGTTTGTGTTGAATGTAACCGCTGTGAAACAATCAGAAAAGAACTTTTTATTTTGCTGATTAACCGGCTTTATCGATGCCGGCGCTCTATGTCACTTGACCAATGCTCACTCTTTCAAATCAGATTAAATGTCGCGATTTTGCAGTGTAAACTGTGAGTCAGGTAGAGTCTCAGAGTTGTTTCAGGCTGACTGTGGAGGTCTGACCGATCCGAACTGCTGACAAACTCCTTTATCGCGTTGACAAATGAAAAACAAAAACTATCTGCATGGCTAAATACCACTAGGTCCAAGTGAAATCATTGTTTTTTTCGTGAAGAAAAAGGCAATAATTGATTGATCATCACATCTAAATATCGTTTCCATCCACCTGTCAGACAAATTTTATGCAAATTTTTAATTTTTTTTGCAAAAGTTTACATCATTCCAGTTAAAGCAAGCATCATTTGTTCACTAAACCAAGCCTCAGTCATTATTTCTATTATACATTGTTAATATTATAATTATATTCTTGTTATAGTGTATGAAATGTGTTTTTAATGGAAATTCAATGCAGTTCCAGATTTCTCATCCACGAGAGTTTTCCACTTAAAGAAACAATTTTTAATTTTATTCAAATTTCACTTTTTTTCCACCTAAAACATCAGGATGTGACGCCAACAGCTGATGTATAACAAACATCAGACACCTTAAAAAAAAAAAAAAAAAAAGAGATAGATTTGTTGCCCACCCACAGGTCTACACACTTAACTCACATTTCTCCCTCAAACTCATAAATCCTCACGTTAGAGAATTCTCCAACACCTCACACCGTGTAATTACTCTAAATTAGTGAGTGAGACAAAGAAGGAAAACGATGTGACAGGAAATATAGAGAGCGGAGCAACAGACAGTCTATTATCCCAGCTGACTAAAGAGCCATTAGGGGTGAGACACGCCCTTCGTGCCAGTCAAACAGAATTTAGCCTGTTTTTATGGACTGTGGGTGTCTATGAATGTGTGGGAGCCTCTGCGCCGGCATGGGGGATGCCCCGTCCCACCCGCTCCCTCTGGGCCATCAGGAGGATTCTTAGTCCACAGTTTCCTTGGATACCGTCCCTGCAGACTGGGGGCCAAATCTGGGCACACATGGTCCCCATTGAGAGTGCTAACAAGAGGCAGACAGGGGCTATGACCCAGTGTGACCCTCTTTGAGGGGCGACAGAGGCGAGCCGAGCCCCCCCTCTCCCTCTCCCTCTCCCCTCCGGACCTCTGCATCTCTGGAACCTCACGTGGCTAACTCCCAGCCATCTGCCTCCATTTAGCACTACATCCCCGCAACAAAGGCCCCCCGTGGCAGCCCGCTTAGGCCTGACAAACAGCCCACAAAGAGCCCCACTTAGGCCTGACTAAAGCCCGTGAAGAGCCCCCCGCAGGACGGCCTCTGGACGGGCGCTGTCACAGAGAGGGCCCTCCCCGCCTGCGACGCCGTGCTGCGCGGCAGGAGCGAGTACCACGTCCACCAATTAGCACGCACACGTTAAAGACGGGAGGGGTGGGGGAATTGGGGGGGGGGAACACACGCATACACAATGAAACGGTGCTGTGTGTCTGGGTGCGTCTCTGGGGAGCTGCTAAATTACCATCAACAGAGGAGAGGGAGTTTATCAGGGAGCTCTCAGGGAGGAGAGAGAGAGTCCTCCTCAGGCTTAATTAAAATATTAGCCACTTCAGCAGGAAACAGAAGCCATTGAAGAAGAGGATTAATTTCCCTCAAAAATACAAACCTCTCCTCTCCTCTGCTCTCGCTTCTTTAAATAATTCAGGGGTTGTGTATCAATCCAAATCGCTAATTGTGGGAACTCTGGGTGTCAAAAAACAACAGAAATAATCATTTTTATGCAAATTCTTTATAATTCTCTCTGTTTCAATTCAATAAAGTCATGAAAACATGTAAACATACATGCTTGTCCTGTGTCCAGTCCCCCCGCCCTCCCTCACTGTCAGCAGCTTAAGGTGTCTATGTGGTCCCTGTGGCTTTGCTAATGGATTTAGGATATAAATCTATCATTTACTCAGCCAGTTAACACCACCCCGAGGCTGCTTTCATTTCGTCTCAGGAGATGCTGCCGCGGGGCCTTTGTTCATGTGTGGTAATAAGCCGGTGAGAGAAACACGAGCATGTTTTGATTGCGTTTGATTTCAGAGTGTATTTGCTTTGAATATTCTCACTTTGTGGCGGCGGCGCGCGTCCAGATCGCATCCCAGATCTAAACACAACATCAGTGCATTTTTTTTTTTTTTTTTAGGTACTAGAAGGGAAAGATTAAGGACAAGCAGGGCCTTAAACGGGTCATTGGTATTCTCCTGCACTCTTCACATACTGGGCTAAACACTGGATTAATTGCAGTGTATGGAAAGAAAAGCAAAGCATAACCCCTGGACTTAGAGCAGGCGGATTGGCATCGATCGGCAGGGCTGCGGCTAAGCATCACTCTCCAATTATCTGTGATTCTCCTCAGTGCAGAGAGCCTGTGTGTGCCATCTGCCTCCCCCACACCCCCCACATCCACCCTCCACCCTGCCACTGCAAACACAAAGTGGGTTTCACCTTTACAATTCACCCTCACGCAGAGAAGACACAGGCCGCCAAGGATTCTGCAACCCACCGACGCAGGACTTAACCCGGCAACGAGCATCTTAAGTAAACATTCGCCTCAAGTGCATGATGTTTCCATCGTCCAAAAACCAAAGCAGAGACCAGAATACGTGACGCTGGGTGTTACTGCTCCATCCTGGTTCTCGGCCAGGTGGATAAGTGGACGAGTGTCCTTCAACTGAGTGGTCAGCGAGGCCAGACCAGAGCCGAACACATGCGGGCAGATGGCCAGAGCTATTAGCCCCAATTACAACCAGGAACCCTCCACGCATCTCCAGAGCTCGGTCGTATGGACGAACCGCAGCGCCACGCTCAAAAGGGGGAAGGAGAGGACAAACAGACAGAAGACGAAGAAGGAAAGAGGACGGAGAGAAGGCGGTTCAAGGATAACCGGGTTAAAACGCGGAAATGTGACCGCGCGTTGCATCTTCATCGCGCTCTATTACACATTACAAGAGTTACACGGCAGAAGAAGATAGATCATAAGCCACGGTGTCGGCTGAAGCAATCCATAATGGAGAGACCAGACGTTTAATTAGTCAGGTTATAAATGATAGTCAATTAAATTCTAAATAGGAACAAGAATTCAACTTCAGTGAAGAAAAGGAAAATTCACAGTGTTTAGAGAAACATAATTTAATTATATCAAAGTGTAAAGTAAAGAGAAAGCATAGCTTATAAATCAACGGCTTCAGTTTTTTCTTTTTTTTTTGAAAATTAGGCTCTAACCAGAGGGATTGGCAATGCATGCAAGATTCGATCAAATTTGCTTTCAAACGGACTGAAAAATAGAGCACATTTATTCTATTCCGCCTGTTTAGACATAAACAAGAACAGCGTTTTCTACATTTGCTTTCCTGCTTGATTTATTGCCATCCTCCTTTCCAGCAATCAATTTCTGTGTTTCAGTGGCATCCACCCCCCCCCCAACACACACACACACACACACACACACACACACACACACACACACACACACACACACACACACACACACACACACTCCTTTCCTCTCCGCTCGGTGCTCGGCTCGGCCTCGACGCCTGTTTGGGAAAAGCAGTGCTGCACCCTGCTGATAAACAACGGGAGTGCAGGGATGCAACAATGTCAAACAGAACCTGTGTTAACGTCAACACTGTAAAACACGTGGGCAGTGTCAAATCATCTGTAGGTTCATATTGAAATCCCAACCAATGTTTCTACATCAATCTCAAACTCTCACTCCATCCGACAGCAGATACTCTGTGCGATCTTACCCCGATCAGAGGGCCCTTCCTCTGGGGAGATCATAGGGAAAGAAGAGGGGGGGCCTGGATGGAGGTCACCTCACGCGTCACGTTTAATGCAGAGCGACCTCCGCGATCAGCTCTCAGTGGGTGTATCCGATCAGATCGATCACTCCGGTGCGTGCGTGTGTGTGTGTGTGTGTGTGTTATTCAAAGTACGTAGAGCAGCAAAACACAAGCATGACTCAAATCTGCAGCACTCAAATGATGAGTTGGGTTGGCAGGAATTTAATCAACAGCTATTTTGAAATCAATTAATTGTTTCTGTTATTTATCAAACAACAAAAAAAAAAAAAGGCCAAACGCTGATTCCAGCTCCTCGAACTGTCTGTTTTGATGGATCATAAATTGAATATTTTGGAGTTTTGGACTCTTGTTTGGACATTTGAAGACATCACATTTGATTCACGTGGACACGTGATGGCATTTCTCTGTTTTCTGACATTAATCAAATAATCGTCAAATAATCGACTGAATTATGGAATTAACAAAAGAGTAAGCAACTTAAAAGAGCAATCGTAAGTAGAGCTGCAACTAATAAATATATTCATTATTAAAAAGAAGGAAAGAAATCAGAAAACATTTACATCTGAGAAGATGAAATCTGAGATTTTAGATTTTAAAACGACGTAAATGAGTCGTTGATTAGCAAAATAGCTGACCATTGTCTGAATATATTAAACTAAACATCCAGAACCTGTGCAGTCACCCACTTAGAGGAACTATCTGGACAAATGAAGCACAAACAACACCCAACATCCTGAGACAACCGCTCAAAGACGAGGCTGTCAGAGCTGCCCGTTACGTTCGAGGAGACAAGGACTGAGGATTCAGTCCATCATCTCCAATAAATGGACCTCCTAAGGATGGCCGGTCATCACCGGAGGACACCGGCGGACAGTATGGAAGAGGGTGTCTTCATTAGTATGAGACGACGGGGCAACGCTGGGAGACTGTCTTCCTCTTTAGCTGTCACAGGAGCAGGAGGGAGATTGATAGCATGGAGTCATTTGAGCTATTGGTTATTCTGAATGAAGTATGGGCTTATTGGATGCAGGACTCTCCCACTGGCTAGCATTGATTTCCACTCACTCCTTTCAGCTCCCCGTGCCCTTGTGTGCTACTGTCTCCCTCTGTCCCTTACTCATCCACCGTCTCCTACATTTCCCCCCTTTCCGTCTTTGTAAAAATGATCACCGACGGGCGAGATCATTCAAAGAGGCGCAGATGTGGTGAGATGTCTGCGCGGGGCGAGGTAACAAAAGACGGAGAGGAGGGAGGACGGAGGGATGGAGTGAAAGACAAAGAGGAAGTGAAAAGAGAGACAGATGGGGGGGTGCAGGGATGGAGCGAAAGAGAGAGAGAGAGCAGGAAACAGAGGGAGAGAGGGAGGTGTAATTATCTATCAGGTGTTCGGGTGTGCGTGACAGAGGAGGAAGCTCATTAGCACACTCTGTGTACACCAATTACACAGCCAGGCTTCTCAGGGCATTCCCCTGGCATGTCTGCGTGAGGCTGCTGGGGACACACAGACACTTTCCCTCCACGATACCCCGCATACACACTGTTTAACTAATCACCACATGAAACACAATTAATGACGGGCACATGTACGTCAGGCACATTCATTGTCTTGACTCACAAAATAATGTCAAAGTGAGAGTTTGTCACATTTTTGTGGGCTTGAAGTGTTTTTGTTTGCAGAGTAAAGAGTTAAGTTTCCATCCTGAAACATCATTTATTTCATTTATATCGCTGCATATCTCACTATCTTTTATATCTTAATATGAGACTTCCTCAGTATCTTGTATTATTTTACATGCACTCTGACATCCCGCTTAAAAATGAGACTTCAGTGGGATTTAACTGATTTCATAAAAAGGTTGTATTTGATGGGAAACGTCCCATCAAATACCAAACGTCTTTGCGAGGACAACAAAGTGTACTGCTTTACAGTAAACTAAGACCTTGTAGTAACCAAAACCAGTCTCAAGATCAGACCGAGTCTGTGCTGATTCGGTCGATTTGGGGCAGTTATGACTGTCAGTCGATGAAACACTCAATCTTTAGTTGATGCTGATGAGGACAGTTCTCATTTTAAAGGAATACTTCAACATTTTTGGATGTATGCTTCACCCCAATTCATTAATTGTCTGTTTGTTAAGTATACAACTACAGCCAGGAGTTTATTGTCTTAGCTTAGCAACCAACAGAGACTCCAGGAAGTTCCTGTGAGAAACTAAACATCTGGGTTTAGCTGGGCTAGTTTAGGACTAAGCACCAAGACTTATAGATACAGATGATGATATAGTACCATGGCATTCAGGGTTTGTGCAGCTTGTTATGAGTACAATTCAAGCACTTTCAAGGCACTTATTTCCAGACTCTCTATGCTTTTTTTAATTCACAAAATTCCTTTAAACCCACAGTAATCTACGGATATTGTCACTTTATTTATTTTAGCAGCTGTTCACGTTGTTTTGGATTGTGTGTTTTAATCGTGATTATTTAACGCTTGCTAAGTTCAACATGAGGAATCAACAGAGGACTTATTGAACTATGAATGGCGAGTGACAACGAATACAGTGGCAGCAAAATATGGCAACAAATACTGTTTCATTAAAAACGTTAAGATTTTTAGTTTAGATTGTTGATTGTGGAGATTATGTTGTAAATCATTTTAAAAAGAGTTTATCTGAATTCAAGAAAGTTCCTAACCTTGAAAAGATTATGGTAAAAATTAAGCGTTTTCCAGACTTTCAAGACCTTATACAAACCCTGCTCATTCATCTATGTAAAACCAGGCCGTATATCAGCTAAGTGTTGGAATATTCCATGAATATTCTAGATAAATGACCTGTATATGTATATAATCTTCAGCTGAAAGTAAACTGTAGAACTAAGACAAATGTGGCAGAGCTTGTTTGAGACGTTTCGTGACCAGATTCATCTGAATTCTGAACGTTTCACCTGTGGAAGTCGTTCTGGCTGGACGAAACCACCCCAACGTTGGCCACGGACAGGACCTGCTTGCTGATGGCTTGGCTCGAGGTGTTTGCTGTTGCCATGGTGATGGTTGCCGAGGTCTCGTTCATGCCCAGGAGTTTACCTGAGAGGATGCAAAAAAAAAAATGTTTGAGCCAAGAACCCACACACACAAAACTCTGACTAAATTCTACGTCCAGTTTAGACTAAATACGTTATTACGATTCCGTCCGTCACCTTTGTGAGTATTTTGGGACCTCCTTTCAGGACTGAAGTGATGGAACAACAACACAAAATACATTTTGATGCTAACTAAAATGGGGGGAAGCTAAACAATAAAAGGGTGCCTTCATTAATAATGCAAATATAGCTTTAAAAAAAAGAAGACTCGCAGCTGAAGGCAAAGGGCCGGTCCGGGTGCACTTAGTAATGAGCGAGGACTTGAAAGAAAGAATGGAGATAAATATGCACAAGTTAGGTCGAAATAAAAGAGGTCTTAAAGGCAAATATAATGAAAACCTGTTGACTGGAAGAATTAATTAACTTCACTCAATTGGTATAAAGCAGCAATTTGCTAGAGAGAACAAGGTCCGGCAAAGTGAGTTGTTCTACTCTGTTCAACCCCCCCACCCACACACACACACACACACACTTTTTTTTGTGTCTGAGTGCAAGGTGTATTCAGCCGAGCTCAAAACACGGCGAATGAAGATTAATTAAGGCAGAAGCAGCATTTAGCAGGCACTTAAGAGCACCCTGATGGCTTAGATATGAGTATGCTCTCAGCTCTCAATAGCTGCCACAGGATGTAGCTCTGCAGGTGTGTGTGTGTGTGTGTGTGTGTGGGAAACACCATTAAGTGCTTCATAAGAGGCAAGCATTGTGCCTTAATGACAGCAGTGAGGAAATGTTAACCATGGTTTATGAACACTGCACACAATAGAGGAGAACAACACTGACTTTACCTTTGTGCAACAGTTATTATTCATTTTAAATGTTTGCACCTTTAAAATAATATTCTATATTTCTATTCTTAACATTATGTTGTCATATAATTTATATCATGTTTATCCTTCTAACAAGCTTATTAGCAGTCTGATAGATTTTGCGTTGTCACATCTTTGCACTGGGTGACATGTTCCTTCATTACAAGAGCTGGCCAATATTAGCTTATTGCAGATATATCTGTTTTGGTCTTGACATGGACTGATGAGTAACAGGAAACTACATCTTAGAAAGAAGATAGTTTATCCACCACACACAAAGTTAACAAAGTTGATTTTTCAACTGTTACACATTCAAAACTGTCTGCTTACATCATGTATGTTTAAGAAATGGTAATCAATTTAAAGATCTTATACTGATATATATATATATGCTGGTTATATATAGTGGCTTTGTCTGGTTTATTTTGTATATTTGTCACAATTCCTGACACAAAATTGTCTGTTTACATCATGTATGTATGTTAAAAAAATAAAATAAAATACTATCGGCCAGTCTATGGTTATCTAATTTGTTAAACTTTTAAACTAGAGAATATCAGCCTCATAATTCCAGTGTTGGTCAGGCTATATTCATTACATTGAACATGAGCGCTGTACTTACTGTACTATACTTTGAGTCAGTCCTACATTGATGCCTGCCTTAAAGGTCAGTGTCAGATTTAGAGGGCAATATTTACAGGAAATTGCAAAAATGTAATATATCATGCATTAACTATGTTTTTATTTAATCACCTGAAATAAGAATATGTTTTTGTTAACTTAGAATGAGACTTTTATATCCACAAGTGCTGCAGGTCCTCTTCTACAGAGTCTACCATGCTGAACTGTCACTTTCCGGGAACAGACAAACTGAACACTGACTCTAAATGGGGCCACTGTAGTTTCCCCCATGTATACTAGGAGGGAGACTGTGAGGCGAAGGTGCTGCAATCAGCAACTTTACTGCCAGATGCCACTAAAATCCTACACACTGACCCTTTAAATACTCTCTATTGCCCCTAATGTATCCACAGCTAAAAATAATAAAAATAATAATAATAAACTATAAATTTGTCAGCCACTGTTAAAGATTCATGTCTTGAGTAGGAATAAACTCACAGGACTAACACGTTGTTGATTTTGCTGAAAATAAGAAAAACGTAGAATACCGTTTATATCCTTTAATCACAATATTATCAGCAGATGTTAATGTGTGACGAGATAAAGGTCACTTAGACTAATACAAAAGTTAATTCTTTTATTTGAGACTCAGAAGTCTTGAAACATTTACGGAAAACATGAAAGTTGTAGAATTAGTTCCTCTATCATCACAGATTTGACACTAAATAAAAAAAAAAAAAACTTGCTCTACTTAACTCTGAACAATAACAAACACTGCAGCGACTAACTGCAATTACTACTTTGATATTTCTGTCATTTCCAGCAACATTTTATGGCATATGGCCACGTAAATATAGAAGTATCAAAACTTTTAATTAGTAGAAGCTCAAGTTTGGTTTAAGTTTCTATTTCCGAACAATGACAATGAGCTTTAGGCTGATGTTTGCCTGTACTCTGATGCTTAATGTAACTCACCTTGCTCCTTGCAGAAGTCCTGTTCTGTCATGGAGCTGGGCATTAATAGCTCTCCCACAGCGGGCTGGATGGACACACTGAAGTGGTCCTCCTTGGTGCTGAGAGAGGAAAACAACACAAGATGGAGTCACTTATTCCGAAATAAAGAGCCGAGAAGGAAGCTTGTAAATCGGGACTTGTTGCAAGCTCTGTAATTTAAACTCATCTCAATCTGGACGTACGTATGAGGACGATGTGGTGTGTGTTTCGTGCACTTGTGTGTATTAAATGTTCCTCCACTGATTGCCTTTGCAAATCACGCTCTGTGAATGGCATTTTGGGCAGGATTGATTCCGCCCCCCCATCCCGAACAGATTTTCTGATAAGGTTATTGATCGGCTGAGCCGGCGGTGCCGATGGCATTCAGCAGCAGGTTGATTTGGGCCGGGGGCTGATTACTGGAGGAATAATTGTTATCCCAGTGAACCCGGATCAATCGCGGCTGATGTCTCACCTGGGAGTGCCGGCACAGAGTGGGTAGGAAAAAAAAGGAGAATTAACAGAAGAACAAATGAGAGAGGAAAAAAAAGTTAAGAGAAGATGCAAAGAGACACTTGAGGGAGATGCAATGATGAATCTGGAGCTGTAGCGCGAAAAAAAGGGGAGTGAAAGAGATGTACAAGTGAAGGTGTGTGTGTGAGAGAGAGAGAAAATAAGCCTGACTCGATATGAGTGGATGTCAGCTTGTCTTACCACAACTGGAAGTTGGCTGCTTGTGTAGAGTCGCTGAAGTCAATACCCATGGAAACCGTCACCGAGGCCTCTGGCTCCAGCCGCTCTGAGAACGGGGAAAGAGGGGAGGAAAGACGAGAGGAGAGAAGGAAGAGTGAGTGACAAGGGCACAGTGTGCAGCGTGTGGGGAAGGATGGAGCAAAGGGAGGGAGGATGAAGAAGAGGAGGTGGTGGTGGTGGAGTAAAGGAGGGGGGCAGCAGCAGAGTGGAACAGACAGGCATCCACACCACTTGTGTTTTCTACTTCACAAAGCAAGGCCACCGTGTGTGAGAAATCTATCCTTCAATCTCATTCCCCACACCTCCAGCCTCGGGGAGGGGAGGAAAAAAAAAAAAAAACACATGAAGGACTAGCATATTTCCAAAACAACAGGCTTGTCAAAGAGAGCATCAGCATCAAAAGAGAGAGACGAGGTACAGACAGAGCGGGCGAAACGCGAGCGAGACAGTTAAGTAAAGCCAAAAAATGCTGAAGAGGGAGTGTGGACAGGAGGAGGAGGGAGGAGGTGGAGGAGGGAGGTTAAGGATGAGGAGAACACAGACAGACAGAAACATCCTCCACGCTTCCCCAGTCGGCCTGTGTTTCTCTCTCCGTGGAGCAGGGCTATTTTACTGTATAACTCTTTCCACAGGCAGAGGAGAGACTCCAGAGGAAACCCTCTGAAAACAGAGCCATCATGGACTCACTTCCAATCCAGCCTTCACAGCTTCTCCAACGGGCATTTTCTGCTTTTACCTTTATGGGTTTTTTACAGTCTCTGTATCCTTCTCCCTAGTCGCCTGTGTTATTATAAACCACTATTTAAAATAGCTGCTTATTTTATGAATAAATAGGAACAATATCCATTAAGGTGTGAGGGGCTATGGACTTCTATTAAAGCTGCAATGCATCCTTCTTTTGGTATTTAATATTTGTTTTAAAATAGAGGGCCTAATGGACAGAGTATACGTGAAGTCACCTACAGTGGACCTGAGGCAGGCCGAATGATGCCTGGTGCTCAAACAAGCCACCTGTAAGGGCACCTAACATGTCAATCAAAGCGGCCACGCTCTTAATTCTGCATAACTTTAAGCCTTAATATAACTTAAACAGGTGAGTTGTATAAAAATTCACCCTCAGTACAGTTGTCATGAACGGGGAAATTAGCTATAGAGACCAAAACTGTTTTTTGTACCAGGCTGTAAACATGTTTATTTCTGCTGTGAAGTTGGACATTTTAACATGGGGACTTATGGAGACTGACTCACTTCTGGAGCCAGCCTCAAGTGGACATTTGAGGAACTGCAGTTTTTGGCTCAATTTCACAGCCACGGGGGTTGAGTTCAAGTTGTCTTCAAAGGAAATATGCTATTTAAAGGATAACTGTGAAGAATTTAGTGGTATCTAGCAATGTAGTTGATCATTGCAACGCCCTCGCCTCAACCTCTCCTTCCTCTTCTCCTCTTCCGAGCATGAAGGACAAACTACGGTGGACGTGAAACTTCTGGGTTAAAAATATAGTGGTTAAACACTAGTGAAAACAGAGCTCAACAACTCCAGTGCTAAAATCTTTGACCATCATTGCAACGCCAATGTCAATAGGACAAGAAAAACAAGTGGTAAGACAATCAGACTGACAACAAAAACTTTATCTAGATCACTTAAACCACTTTATTTTGAGGTAAAACTAGAAATAAATGCATCTAAATTGTCACAATCCATCATTGCAAAACAAAACTGCCTCCGCACTAACTAAGTATGGAAGGTCAAAGCTGGACTGATGTTACAACAGATAATTAAACAGTTTTTAAAGCTTTTACCGCCTCTCGTCCAAATATTGGCTAACCTGGGGGGGTTTGTTTATAACCTGTACGATCGTCCGACTGTTTCTTGCTCTGTCGGATTTCTTGCCGTGCTCCCAGGTCTCCACAATTACTTTGGCGCTCATAATGTTTTTATTACAGAGAGGACTGATGGCCAACACAAAGAAATAAAACCCACGCTAACCCATACTTCTCATCTTGATGTATGAAGTATTAAAGGCAGAGGACATGCCAGTGACTAGTTGTTGCTAATTAGTTAACAAGAAAAGATGTGAATTGATTTAGGGACCTGTCGGTAGACGTAAACAGTAAGCAAATCTCAAAGACTATTCATTTTAAACTGTTAAATTACGGGTTTAACAAGCGTTCACGAGGAGATGAGCAGCGCTGGAGAGCAATGCGCCTTGTGGAGTCAACGTGCAATATTTCTTATTAAATACAAACCCTGTCATGTATTATCCCGTAACGAAACACACAAAGCACCGTTACATAAAGCTTTCATCCTCTGCAACTTATCCAAACCAACTCCAGCCACCCGCTCACAGTGGCCAGGCTCGATCGATCCAAATTACCCACTGTTTGGCTGCTTGAGTTCCTTCAATGCCCAATCAATCCCCTGCAATTGACAGTTTTAACGTGCTCCACCGCACACCAGGTCTGTGTGTGCGTGTGCCCGTATGCATGTTTGCGTGTGCATGAAAAAGAAAATCTTGAGGGAGCAGCAGCGTTCTCGGTCTTATATTATCCTCCCGAGTGCAGCGATCATACAACAGTGTGACAAGAAATATGGAGATGGTGCTTGTTTGTTTGTCCTGATCGATACTAATGAACAGGGATTAGCTGAAGTAATATTGGCTGTTCTCAGGTTGGGGGGAATGGGGCCGGGCTATTTGCTGAGCTGACAGCAAACAGGCTTAAAGGTTTCTGATAATATAATGATCATTTAATATCTGTCTGAGAAAACAATCATAGTAAAGGTAGAGCTGCAGAAATTCCAGAAAGCAAGCGTGAGCGAGTGGAAGAGAGAACAAATATTGCACAGATAGTAACAAATGTGGTTGTTAATATTACAGAGGGGGTAAAAAAAAACAACTAATACAACACTGAGTTCATGCTGGAGTTTGACCCACTTGTCACCAACACGTGTGAGGCAGCAACTTTAATAATTGTAGCGAGAGAACGAGAAAACAAAAGCCTCATTTCTAATAACTGGAAAATGGGATGCCACCAGCTCTAAAATATATCTTTGTTTGTGTTTACACAGGATGGTAATGAAACAAAGAAAATATATAATATCACACATTTATGAAATAACATTCTTTAAATTACTGTTTAGTTTAGCTCCAGTGGCTCCCTGTGGCTGTGGCAAAAAAAAAAATATGGAAATGAATAATGGTTATTTTTAACATCTTACTTCTTACATTCTCCAGCTGTAAATATGTGTAGCCACTACACAACAACACATTACATCCTGAAGTGGCATCTTTTATTTGGATTTTGCCGAATCTTAATAGCGGTGGCTGCTAGTCGTGAGTCTCTCTGAGCTATCCGTCCTGTCCATCTCTGACGGAACAAAGAGGATTTAATCGTACATGGGCAGATTTGTTTGCTTTCACCGACAACGACGCTGGCTTACTGCTTACTGCTGAGAAATTAGCATCATAAGTCTCAAATATGAAAGACAGACAGGTAGAAAAGGTCGCCGACCTCTGTACTAGACGATAGAACTATATGAAACTGAACAAATTTTTCTCTTTAAAAGGATAAGGCTGCTGATATTCTATACTTTTAATACTATTAATGTCAACAAATCTCATTAAAACACCAAAAACACGAGTGTGTTTGTAACCCGTCTCTTAATATTCCAACATCCCAATCCTGACTGTGGCTCTCTAAATAGTGCTTTTGTTGGGGACTATTTTAAGCGGTGGATTAATCCACATTTGGTACACTAATCAGTATTTGGAGCAGCAGGACAACATATGTAGGACTGAGTCTAAATAAACTGGTTATATTATCTATGATAGGGTGTAAACTAGCATAGTAAATTTACTATATCCTAATATATTCTGACATGGCAAAATAACAGCACATTTTGGCCATATTCTCAACACTAACTTAATTAAAAAAAAATACATTCTTGCTACTTGGCGTCTTTTTGATGAGTCCACAGTGGACTATTTGACCCGCGTGGCACTCATACTCACCGATGGTGTTAAAGCAGTGGATGTTGAGGCTTGCTGGGCTTCGGTCGCCTATATGGATCTCCTCCAGGCTGTGGTCTGAACTGTTGGTCAGTATGACCTGTACGGCCACCATACTGGGCTGGTACAAACAGGGCTGCCTGGGAAAATGGTACTTGGCTGATAGACCTTTTCCTGTCATGTGGTGAAGCAGCTCATAGGTTTTCACGGGGCCGAACGATGGAGTGGTGACCTGGAGGTACGAAAGAAAGACATACTTAAACAACCACTGGTTTTGAGTTGGTTTTATTACATTTTTTGCAAACAAAGCTGAAAAATAAATCAAACATCTTTGATTACCAGAGAAATAAACTGCAGTATGGGCTGGATTAAAAGCCTGAGAGCAGGAGCGCAGAAGGAAGATGGAAAACAAACCAAAAACAAAAAAAACAGCAAATGCAGAACATTTGCCCAGAAGCATAAAGCTCTCTACATCAACACGATATCCAGGGACGTCTTGTACATTACTGCGCAAATGCATCTACACAAGAGGACAGATTAATACAAGAATCTCCAGTCTTTCCATCGCCTACATTCATGCAATTCACCGCGTCCAATCAGCAGGCGGAATGCAGCATTTGCTGAGTGCAGTGGGGACTGAAGGGGCTGGTGGCTGATAACGCCCGCCGACCCCTTTCCTTCATTAACTCTGTAGGGTAAAGAGGAACCCATTTAAGAAACGTCCTCAGCCTAGTTAGATAGAAATGGGCTGGATGCTCAGTCAAACCAGTCTGAATAAAAACAACCTCTAATGAATAGAAACACGAGTGCCTGCACGGGCCAAAGCAGCCATTCGCAGGCCTTTTTTAAAAAAAAGAGGCTTTTACCTTTTCAGAGGCAGGAAATTGTATTACCTCTGAGAGAAATGGAAAAAGAAAGGAGGCTCGTGTATTTTTTTTCTCCGAAAAATTAACATCTTGTTACATGGATGAACATTGTTCTCACTTGATGGTGACGACTGTCAGCTCTCATTAAAAACAAAAGGTGGGCCGGCCCACGCGATGCAACACAACACACCGTCGCAAACGTAGATTAACTTTTAGACACGCCCTCTGCTGCGTCCATATCAATGCAAAGTCATAAAAAAAAAAAAAAGATCACGATGACAACTTTGAGTAGTTTTTTCGATCTATAAAAGTCAGAGGTCCGTCTGTCGTGAGTGACGGCAATAATTGATTCAAAACATCAGGAAGGATGCAGCCTTTTCACACCCTCTAAAACACTTAGCACATCAATGTATTCATACACTCGCAGAGGTGACGCTTACATGTAGAAAATTGATGTTTACCATCTCGAAGTGATAAAAAATATATAACAAATCTAACTCTCAAAGAAGTCGCAAGTGTGACAAAGAGGAGTAAGAAATATGCAGCTTTGTATGAAAAAACAACAAGCAGTGGTAGAAAAACAGATGGAGTAAATATCAGGCTTAAATGATTAAGCAAACTAATTAAGCTAATTGAATATGACTAATAATATGATGTGAAGAAACGCGGTGGAAACATGCGACCACGATGGTGCGGCTCGCAGCGCCGAGCGGTGTCAGTGTACATTGTTTTGTTGAAGCCGGACGAAACTGGCAGCGTGTTCTGACTCGGGTGAGAAACGTTGGAGACGTTTGTTCCTCCGACTTGTCAGGCGCTCTGCGAGGATGAAGAATCGGTTTGACATACAAGAGGAGCTGTGGAGATGAGTTTCAATGTGCTCACTTTAGAGGGCGAGAACAGTTACTATCACTGCACTGTGGCGGCAAGACATGAGCGGGTTTGAGTTAAATTATCCAAAAGATTACGTATATATATATATTTAGTCATGAAAGTACATAAAAAGAAGTCATTATCATAAAACATGACCCCAAAACGTCTTCTTCCATCCTGTTTACTCATTCTTTGATGAGATATTTACTGACCCATTCTTGTACAGGGAGGATGGCCGGTTCGAGCCCAGTATGGACCAGAGTATGGAAGGTGGACCGGTAGCTGGAGAGGTGCCAGTTCACCTCCTGGGCACGGCTTGTGTGGCTGCTCATCACTCCACCATCTCTCCACATTTGCATGTCTATGAGCCCTTTGGTGTGTGTGGTTGTATTTTGGGTAAAAAACTTTTCCCCTCGAGGGATCAATAAAGTATCTATTCTATTCTATATCCCTCTCTCTCTCTCTCTTTAACTCAACCGGTCACGGCAGATGACTGCCCAACAATGGGCTCGGTTCTGCTCTGTTAAAAGGAAGTTTTTCCTCGCCACTGTCCCCAAGTGTTTGCTCATGGTGGGAATTGTTGAGTCTCTATAATGATATTATAAAAAGTACAGTCTAGACCTGCTCGGTATGGAAAGAGTCACGAGATAACTTTTGTTATGATTTGGCGATATATAAATAAAAGTGAACTGAACCACAAACTGAAACCTGTAAAATGCATTTGATTAAGCTTGGTCTAACTAATATTTGTCTGAGCTAAGATAGATTTTAAATTGTTAAAAAAAGATATTAATATATATATCACATCAAATTTATTTTGGTATTTCCCTTTTGTGAATTTAATTTTAAATAACTTTTTATGAACATCTGTATTTATAGGAAAAATATGATCAGCCGACCAACCAACGAGCGATATGTACCTGCTTCTCATCCAACATAAAGCCTATCAAACATTTAGCATAAGGATTCAAAATAAATTATTATTGAGCTATAGTTATCCTGCATCAGTATTGTGCATCCCCAGTAGTTTACTAATGCATTTTATTGGCTGAACTTACAGGTAAAAGCCAAACGTCTTGATTTCCACAAAAGAGGTCAGACAGCACAGTGAGTCGATCTCGCTTCAACATCTCTAACTGTTGAAGCTTTAATATCAGCTCAAATGTGGTTTAATCCTCTTTGTAAACAGTATAACATGTTTGTACTCCATTTATTGTGGCATAAAATCTGTTTTCTTGTTCTTCCCTCACCTAGGAGCAGAGTTTGGGTGCCACATTGGCACCAGTATAAAACATTTTAACACACCAGCCTGCTCGAGTCGCATTAGATCCAGAATAAACTGATCACACCGCTATCTTTCAGTCCCCTTGACAGTGTTGCGGTGTCTCTTGTGCCCAGGCCCGCCTGTAAAGGAGGTCAAACAAACATTTGTCGCTGTGCTGTAACGCCGCTGCGCCCTCACAAGCGCCCGTCACGCCACCGCCAGCCCGCAAATTTATTGGGCCACTTTTGGATGTGTCAGAGCAGTCGGTGTCGATAAAGCCGGCCATAATGTTTGCCACCCCATCACAACAGAGATTTACCTCCCTGACAGACACATCCTGCTTCAAGGTCCTGTCTGTCGCCTCGCCCTCCGAGGCAGGCGGCAGCGACGGGGAGGGAGGGACGGAGACAGGACAGGACAGAGAGGGGGGGGGGGCTTCAAACTGCTTATTATCACCAATTTGACACAGTGGACAGTTAAAGCTTGACACGAGTGCCCGCACAAGCCCCTTCACTCCTCCATCCATTGTTGGAAGCCCATAACACCTCAAGTGTAAATAAGAGAAGAAGAGGGATGTAACCTTGACTTCTCTGTCAGTCTCCCCTTTGTTTTTTTTTTTCTGTGGCTTTAGCTCTCGTTCTCCACCCTGGACAGGAAGGAGGGGAGGTGACAATGAGGTAGGAAGTTGATTGAGAGGCTCTATTATGCATCAACTTAAAGGAAGCTCCTGTGATGGATGACAGAGACACCAGTCACCTTCAGAGCCCGGACGCCACGCTCCCGACATCCTCTCTGGCAAATGACCTGAAAATCCCGCTGACATATTCAAAAAAGAAAAAAAAAAAGAAGCTGGGTAGCCTTGTGCCGTGTGCATAAGAAGGCCAATTTAAAAGAAAGTGGCGTGTGTGTGTGTGTGTGTGTGTGTGGTGTGTGTGCTGGAGGGGAGTTACAGAGATGTATGGGCATATATTGAAAATCCATTTCTGTTTTTCAGACGCCGCGTGCCTCCAACAGCAGGGACAGGATTTCATTATGCTCTACAAGAGTTGTGAGGATTAAGGTAAGGGACATGTGTTTGACTTTAGCGCCTAATTGTTCCCCTCAGTCAGGAGATGACAATTAATTGATGGGCGCCACAAAGACCTTGACTGCAAATTGAATTAAATAAATGTTACTACAGCCATCTAAAACTACTTTAATGCAACAAGAAGTCTCTCCAGCACATATAGACAGAGGTTAGTTCATTTATGCCAATTTGTGGGTAAATTGGGTATTCCGAAATGATTAATTTTGAAATTTTCCATTAAAGAACATTAGCAATAATAGAGGACTGTTATTCAGAAAGTATTGTCCTTCATCGAGCTCTGCAAGAATTGTTAACTGCCGACAGTTTCTTTGTATTCACGTCATGTTTAATAAGAACGACGGCTGCGGCTAATTATTATTTTCATCAGCGATTAATCTGATTATTTCCTCAGTTTATTAACTGAATTAACTGTTTGATATATAAAATGTTAGAAAATAGTGAACAATGCTCATCGCGACTTCCCAAAAGTCCAAAAATATTCAACTTACTATCATAAAAAGAAGCTTAAGAAGCTGGAACCAGGGAAGTTTGGGCATTTTTGCTCGAAAAATTACCAAAATCTGAATTGTTGATCGATTAAATGACCGATTGTTTTGACCCTAAACAGAATCAGGCATTAAAAACACGCAGCTTAGACAATGAACACATTCTAAACGTGGATCTATCGAAGACATTTAAACGATGAGTACCAAATAAACAAGACAAATGTGTTTATCCCCGTTACTCTCACAGATCGCTGTCAATGTACAGTATTCAACTTCACTTGTAAACGCTGAAAATACATCATGCATACAATAACTACAGAACATGGAAGACGACAGTCTTCACTTCATTATATCCATTTTTACACTAGACTGGTAGACTGATAATTACTTGAATTAAAGGATCTGAGGACTTCCTCCATCGCTGGAAGAATAAAAAGCTGCATAATATGACACGATTTGCTCATGTAAGCAAAGATATGTCATCATATTTATATTTATAGGTTTCAAAATAAAGGGTTAAGACCCTAATCCGCTTGCTTAAGGTAATTAAATGGCTAAGTGGTTTGTTGAGACAAGTGGAAGGCTCAGTTGCTGCAGCAGACGATAAAAACACACATGAAAATGTAGATTTTAGGGAGCGCCATCGTGATCTCTGTCACCTCGGAAAAGGACAAACACGACAAAATACACGCACACACGGTTACTTAAACAAACTAATGAGAGTAGAAATGCTGCAGCAGCTGCATTAAAACACAAACATTTCCCAAACTCGCCGTGTAGGCCGCTGCACCGACCGGCTATTTCTGTGTGGGCATTTATTCC
Source organism: Sciaenops ocellatus (assembly GCA_033000465.1). Classification (NCBI taxonomy): domain Eukaryota; kingdom Metazoa; phylum Chordata; class Actinopteri; family Sciaenidae; genus Sciaenops; species Sciaenops ocellatus. Next base: position 22,979,756 of record CP136874.1, on the reverse strand, counting down.
TATTTAAAGAGGCTATCTCCGCCCGTTTGAGTGGCAGCGGGAGGTTTGGAGGGCAGGGGCTGCTATATTCGTGGCGCTAGGGGTCCTTCTGCTGATTCATAATTAGACGTGAACCCAGAGTGCCCGCTACGGAGGCTTGGGGGGGGAGGAGGTCAGAGGGGTGAGGAGGGAGACGAGGGAGGAGCAGGAGGAGCGAGCTGGCGCCCGCCTGATGGACACCAAATGAACAAATTATGATGGCCCCCTCTGGGCGTGATGGGGTCAAACACCCTGCGCCCCGCCGCTGACAGTTCAATTTCCCCCCAACGCAGCCCCATTCGCCGACTGCTAATTATGAATGAAAAGTTATCAGCCTCAGCCAACCCCCGCCGCACACACGGACAGCGGTCGGAAGAGGTTTGGGGTGGTGTGGTGAGGGGGATTTAAGAGGAATTTGTGAGAGATCCTAATGTCAAAATGTTATTAGAGAGAGCGGTAGCATGCAGAAACTGGGGAGAGGAGGAGGAGACAGAAGAGGAGGTGGGTCAAAGACAGTGACCAGGGTTAATCTAAATGCCTTTGATAACCATGCAGTAATTCTCTAAAAGGGCCCGAGCGCTCAGCTGAGACAGACTCGCTGCCTCTGTGGGCAGATTGCTGAGAAATAGAAATGACACTGGGGCCAGTGTGTGTGTGTGTGTTTGTGTGTGTGTGTGTGTGAGCTGATATGTAAGCGTGTGCATGCACGGGGAGGGGCGTGTGTGAATAAAGGTGAGGTTATTTACCCTTGTCTATGAATCCCGATGCCCATCATGTATTTATGCATAGAATTGACTCTAAATCAGATGTTGATGTGCGGAAAGTTCCCTGTTCTAATCTGCATTTCGATTCTCTATTACTCCGTGGCCTTCACCTGAGGAGGAGAGAGTGACTAACAAGACTCGAGCTGCATAAACGCTGTCCTGAGAGCAGCTGTCAATCAAACTGACTGACAGGCGGGCAGCACTGACGGGCAGACTCAGAATATAGAGTAACTCGCCACGAGTAGGCTCAGTACAACGCCAGAGCTGGGACAGTGTGGAGGCCGTGCACGTTCAGCTGCACACACACACACACACACGTGTGTTTACATGCAGACAAACCAACCATGAAACATTAATACACACTTTGAGAAAATCTATAACATGATCATTAACATGCCATTCTGTCACCTTTGGACAGACTCAGGCTAAGCTAAGCTAACTGGCTGTAGCCTTTTATATATCCAACATAGTGAGAGTGGTATCTCCTCATCTAACTCTCAGCAAGAAAGTAAACAAGCATATTTCCTATCATGGTAACTCAACCACTGATACTTCGGTCTACTCTCTAGTTATGGCACCTATTGTCTGTGCATCCTTCCTCTGAGGCTTCTTCTTTTTTTCCACAGATAGAGAGGATGAAATATCCTGAGCTCAAACTAAAATTTGTGCTACAAACAAAATGACTATCTCGAACGACGACTTCGACGGCAGAACTCTCTTTTGGATTAAGATGCCTTTGAGACTGAAGAAGCATTTAGCAGAATAAAATATCAAAAGTCTGGTAGTAACACAAACACCAAGTGGTACAGACTTAAAACTTAAAAAGTAAAAAGCAACATGAGGTCAAGTTTAGACCAAAAAAAAAATTAAAACCAACCACTGACCTCGGGGGAATTTCTCCTCTTTCTTCATATCGCACAAGTACAACAGAATTTAGATGGAGGACTGAAACTACCACTGAACTATCAATTCATCAACGGACAAGTTGTAAATGTTAGAAATTTAATATCGTCGGGTCGTTTGGAGACGACAAGCGTTTTAAAACACAGCCAACTGAATACCCCTCGCACACATGAAGAAAACACTATGATGGCCGAGAAACTCACAAAGAATGCAAAAGCTCCCACCTAGAGCCGTTGTCCAATCCGGGCTATTGACTAAACATGGCAGTTATACATGGAAGAAGCAACCCTCTAATACGTCATCGCATCATTAATATAGCAGATAATAATAGGCTGCATAATAAATACTGTTTAAGAGCAGTGTGTAGGTGCAGTTTAGCGACATCTAGCGGTGAGATTGCAATCAACTGAAACCCCTCGCCTCAACCGAGTGCAAAGCAAAAATTACGGTGGTCACGAGCTGCACGAGTGTTTGGTTTGTCCGTTCTGGGCTACTGTAGTAACATGGCGGACTCCGTGGAAGAGGACCTGCACCATCTGTAGATATAAAGGTTCATTCTAGGTAACAAAAACACAACTACTCTTAATTTCAGGTGATTAAACACGAATAAAAAACTGAGTTTCTGCCAAATTCTGCCAATACATCGCGCTGAATCTGACACACTGGTCCTTTAAGTTAAATAATGATTACTTGCAGCCCCATTTATAATTATAAGTAATTTATTTACAGCAAAAATTCAAGTAAATTCTAACCCATATGCAAACGTCAAACACCTGTGTGACCGCTGAACATTAAAAACGAAGATTCACACCGTCAATATTCTGATTTGAAATCGTCAAACGGCAGCAGAGACACAGACCTGCCCATGAGACACAAAATAGACACAGCAACAGCAGAAAGAATGGTCTGGACATTTTCCTCCCGCAGGGAGGGAAAGAAGACATGATAGAAAATACACAGACATGCAGAGCCGCTCACATACTGAGGAGAGAAAGGAGCCGTCACACTAGGAAAGGTCAACCATCAGATATACACAACGCCGAGACACGAGGGACGCAACATCTGACAGAGAGAGATGGAAGGTGACAGAGAGGAGGAGAGAGATAAGAGGGAGAGAGGGGGAGAGAGACGGAGCGGGTGGACTCGTAGATGAGACGCAGAAATAGAGTTCAAGGGTGTGGAAGAGCAAAAGACGGCGAGGGCGAGAAAGACAGACTATAAGAGATACAGGAAACAGGGAGAGCAGTTGTACTGTCCTGACTGGCTATAAATATAAGAAGGCAGAAAAGGTCAATAGTTTGGCGTCTGAGGCAGAAAATGTTCCACAAGGGAGAGAGGCTCATTTCACCATCTCATACACCGCTCTGCTGTTCTGTCAGTGTCAGGCAGAGAGGAACAATCGACTCTCGCCGCACGTTGATAGAGGAAATGTCATCCCTGTGTGTGTTTTCGAAACGCAAACACACACACACACACACACACACACACACACACACACAGGCATACTAACCTGCATGGTGGAGGAGATGTTGGAGAGAGAAAGGCCCTCGAGGTCGGACAGCAGGCTCGGAGACACGACCAAAGACTTTGGGGCGTTTGTGGGTGCCGGAGAAACTGAAGGACGCAGAGAAGACAAACACTGAAAACAGGCACTTTAAGTGTCGCTATCGCTGTATCTTTTTTATGCCGCTGGAGGGCGCCAAAGACGAGACTGGCATTTTAAAGATGTTGCTGGGGGTCTCCAAACGTCAGCTAGTTTGCTAACATTAACTATAAGATGCAACTAGCCAGCTAACAACTGATGTAAATGGCTAGTTAACTAGCATTTTGCAAACATTTCTATTACTAAATTTCTTTAATAGTCATTGTTTTACTTGAGCTACATGTTTGTATGACAGGCGCTACATAAACAATAGTTTGGTGAGTTGAGATGCAACTAGTTAGCAAACAATTGATGTAGGTATGTCGCTTTTACAGGTGCCCAAGAAACATCTTTAAACCATCTTCAAAACTTGTTTTGAAAGGAGAAAGTTGATCTTGGTTGCTCAACTCTTATTGGAGCACAGAGTGAAAGGGCGGGACTTAGGAAGGGGAAATGGGCCATATAAGACACAGGCCTGTATTCTTTATTATTTTCATTTATTTCAGAATAAAACTTATTTGTGCTAACAGAGTTACAGCAACTTATGTTACTATTAAACTCATTTAGCAAAATGTAATTCATACACACAAATGTATGTTCTGTGTTACACTACAAAACAGAAGATTTAATTGATAGCCTGGTTACTGTTGCCTTCAATCTGTGCTGGTTGAACAGGCCGAAATTGAAACCACAGGGTGCTTCTCTCATTTAAATAAAGTGCATTATATAATCTGTGTTTTTTGTCGGTAAAGTTTCTTAGACTCAGTAGTAGTCTGGCACAGAATGAGGCACAGTAGCCACAGTTTGCGTGGCTCTCTTCACATGGAGGCATTGATTATTATTAAATGATACAAGGATTTACATGAGCCTTGTATTTCTGTAGTCATCTTTGGTTAAACAAAAGGTTTACTAAAACTTCACATAATATTATGTATTATTTATTAATGACACTAACAGTAGAATTCAAAGGCATAGATGAGCTAATGCACATGATGTGATCTCCATGAAATCACTGCAACCCTAATGCAGAATATAAAAGGGAAAATTCAATCTTTTTACGTACCTCTGCCTCATAAAGTTAATGTGGAAAATGTGTTATAAATCGGCTCTTTACAAAACCAGCAGACACAGAACAACACTGGATCCGTGTTTCTGGCCACCTGACAAATGTAAGTCCAATATTCACTCTCCTGTTAGCTCACTATTCGTCTTTCCTCTCTGGGAATTTGGTAACTTTCTCTGTCTGCCATTTAGTCTTGGACGGGTAGAATACATTCGGTTCATCAGGGCTTTTTGGGAGCCTGCTGAAAACGGGGGCAGAATTTGTGGTAAAACAGACTAAGAGTGCCGAGGGGAGCTGCAATGTTGGGTGACAAATGTTGGAAAGTGAACCATCAACTCACAGTCGTCTAAATCCAGTAAGGAGACTTCCTTCTTGGACTTCACCTCCACCTGAAAAACAAACATGAAGATGAGCAACACAGAAAAAAAAAAAAGACGACACCTCAAAACAAAAGTCGTGCTACTCAGAGGGTAAAATGTTTCAATTCTGCCGACAGCGTCTCTCAAGACGTGACACACTCATCCCCCCCAAAAAACAGATACTCTGCATTTATATGTAACACGTCTGGAATTTCCAACGACCAGTCATGCACAGTGTCGTGTCACAACCGATACATGCCACCTCGTGCGACTGAGGCCGGCTTGTCAGGTGTTGACTTGTGGGAATTACAACACACGCCTCCGGCTCGCGCCGCAACAGGCCCAATAAAAACGCATTTAAAACATACGAGCGCTTTTATCACCCTTTCTCCACGCCCTCCTAACCAACCAGAGCTCCATTCACGTCACATAAAGAACCATAAAATTCCACTCTGCATACTCCGGGCTGAGCCGACGGAAAGAACAGGACAGAGGAGGGAGTGAGGAATGAGAGTGAAAACAAACAATAAAGTTAGAGGCCGTATCTTATCAGATCTTCTCTGACTGACGCTCGGCGGTGGTAATAGAGACGGAAACCTTGTTAGTAAATGGAGGTCTGGAAAGGCAACAGAGAGGGGGAGAGACAGAGGTGCGTGGAAAGACAGAGAAAGAGTGAGAGAGAAAGATGCATAATTCATAGGCCATGTCCAAATGACAAACTGTATGAAATGAGAATTTCATAGTGCAGAAAAGGGAAAGGGAGGGTGAAATAATGTGATGAGCGGAACAGGTAAGAAAAAGATGGCGAGGGCTGAAAAGCGGACGAATGAAAGACTAGAAAAGGAAAAAATGAAGCCGGTAACAGAGGAGCAAAAATTATATCCAACGATATATATAAATTGTGATTTTGACGCCCTCGCCACATGTGTCCCTGACAGAACGTGGCGTTTCTCCATCATCGTGTCTACAATATCATATTCTGCGCCGGATTAGACATAATATACTGCAGGGGAACATTTCTGACTAAAACTGAGCTGAACTTGCATGTTACAGCAGTATGACAAATGTTGAAGCTGTAGGTAAGTACAAGCCTATTAAATGTTTGATAACCGCTCCAAAACAACATCTGTTGAGTTTAGTACCGGATAATGAACTAATATTGCATGCAATGTGTTGCCACGGCTACAAAGATCTGTATAAACTGTCAGTTGTCTATTTTTAATGTTGAGCTTTTTATGGATTAAATTTACTCCGGCATCTTCGAGAAGGGTTTGCTTCAAGGCCATATACTAAGTTGGTATACGGTGTAAAAAGTTTGAGAGACACTGGTTTCTAAGAGAACACCTGCTGACTCTGACAACGTAAAGCTGGTGCAATCTCCTATTCTGTGCAAAGCATCTTACAAAATATTATTGTAACATATCTGATGTTTATCTAGATGACCAAGAACCGTGAATTTGCAGCAGCTGCAACTGTGAGTTATTTAGAAGTTATGCTACACTACTGCTACACCTCTCTTTGCCAGATGGTATGAACCCAAGCCCACACCTACACACACAAAAACACGTGACATTCAAGTCAAATTTCAGCCGCCTAGGGCAAAAACTGTGGGTGCCAAAATGTGGGGAAATTTTTTATAGACTGATCGAGCAACTGACCAGCAGAGCGACCTACAGAGCTGCTGGTCATGTCATAAAATCTGTGCTGTATATAAGTTATTCTAAAGTGTCCATTTAAAGGAGTATACTTCCTAATCACCCAACATTTACGATTATTACAAGTGTATTTAAGCATTAGTATGCTCCATTCTCTATTAAAGAGCCATTAAAACTACTCCAACACCAGCCTACACAATCCTAATGTAAGCTCCTGCACCTCGCTGTGTGTGCACAGCGCACATTATAAAAGTCATCTGATATCCGAATAAATAATCATGTCACCTTGGGTTTGGACTTTGGCTCACTCTTCTTCTTCTGTGCCGTGTGGGAGTCGGAATCCGAGTCGTCCTCGGAGTCCGTCTCTGAGCCGGAGGAGCTTTCAGGTGACGAGCTGCTGGCTTGGGCTACAGGTCCGTTACCGTTTTCATCTGAGTCACTGAAACAGACAACAGACACAGTGTCAATACAAGGAATAGAGCAGCACTGCGATTTTACATAAAACAAACTCAGCTTCCATGTTTATGATGTCAGCAAACACCAAGAAAATCTAACTTGGTGGGTTTTTTTTTGGGCTCGGCCCCGTCAGAACAACAACAATCTGTTTTTGTTTGCAAAGTTAATTCACTCAAAAATATTTTTTCCATCTTTCTCCTCTCTCTTTCACTTGCTCTGTCCCTCTTCAATTTGTCCTGATAATGAGTGTTTACTCCGCCTGCCTGGGATTTTCAGCCGTTAAATTAATGAGGGGAATTGTGACGGTAACTGGCTTTTTAACTTGGGCGATGATGAAAAGCCAGTATTAATTTGGCCTACAGATTTCATTTGCTGCGAACAGGAAAAAGTGATATAAATCACTGTGGGCCTGATTAGGCCCTGCCTGAAATGACTGGGCCATAATGAGGGCATTATGCTGTGTTTGTTGTGGAAGCACTGGGGTGAGCTGCTCTAATTACTGTGTGTACGTGTGTGTGTGCGTGTTTGTGTGTGTTTGAGCACTGGGGTGAGTTGCTCTAATTATACTCTCTAATGGAGAGAACAGGGTCAGCCGCCGGCCTGTCACACAGCGAAATCAGGTACATTCGCTGTGAGTTTGTGTGTCTGCGAGGAAATGAAGTAGAGTGCATAAGAAACTAAATTTGCCAGTGCGTAAGAGAGTGTACGTGAGCATATTCAGTAGTAATGACTCAAATCTCATTCACTGGTAACACCAGGCTGCTAAATGACCAATCAAAAGTCATTATCCATTAGCCATGTAAATGTGGGTTACGCTACTGGAGGAAAATTCTCCTTGATTAGCTCGTTAATGGAACTCACACTAACGATATTCTAGCAGCTCTGCCAGCCTGATGTCTGTGTGTGTGTGTGTGTGTGTGTGTGAGATGGAGAGAGAAGGTGTATACTGAGTACAGAAGGTGTGTGTAGCTCACAGATTACATTGTTACCTCCATCAAGAAAGTTGGTACGAGGTCATGAGGTTTTTCCTGTCCTGTCTGAAAACACGCTCCAGAATCTGTTGACTGAGCTTCGGTTGTTCGCCGTCCAAAAGGACGTTCTGTGTTTACTCTACTATCCTGCTTATGATCAGGTTTTATTCGGGTCATGTTTTGTGCATGTAAATGTCATATTCTGGTTTCAGAAAGACCTTTTTCTGGTTTTGGGAACCTGGAAATGCTTCCTGGATCACTCCTGGATAAAATGATTTGCTGATTAATTGATTAGCTGTCAATTATTAAGTTGATCAACAACTATTCTGATAATCCATTCATCGTTTTGAATCATTTTTTAAAGAAAAAATGTCCAAATTCTTTGATGTCGTCTTCTTAAGTGTGACTATCTTCTAGTTTCTTTGGTCCTCTGTGATAGTAAATATCTTTTGGGTTGTGGATGTCTGACATTTTATGGATTAAACAACTAATATCATGTTCCATGTAAACACCACAACCCAGATATGATCAAAAACTCTGAACCAGGATACTAGTGTACATGTAAACATACATAATTGTTCAAAAAGACATTAAGTCCACCTTAAACCTTTATTAAAGCAACTATTTTCAGAACCTGTAGCCTAAAATCAATGTGTACTTTTAACCTGCAACCAGCAGCTCGCTCTGTAGGTCAACAAAAACCTTTTGGCGACGACAGTTTCTGTCCTAGGAGGCTGAAATTTGCCATGGAGGTCAAGTGTTGAGGTTGTATGTATGAGACTGCACGAACAAGTGGATGCAGACACGTGGGTTGACGCAGCTGTTGCAAATTTGCACAAACTTCCAGTGTTTTTGTTACGATTTTAAAAACTATTGATTATTTCCTTTACAATACTGATTTGTGATGCGCTGTTGGTGTTATCTGGAGACAGACAGTTGGCTGCGACAGCACGTATGGGTTTGACCGAGACTTATAACTTTAATAACAACAAATAGAGGTCTGGTGTGTTCATTCATCAAAGTTTTTTTTTTGAAGACGAGCCGTCTCTGCTGAGGACAGGCTGCACGTTGTAGATTTAGGATGAAAATAACAGCAAGGTCACAGAAATAAGTTGAGGGAATACAACTACTTACAACTATCAAGTTAACAACAAATACTCAGTAAATATGTACATCAATGAATCATACCAGGTCATAGGTCATACAAGGCCAAACATCCCACTTCAGTAGTGACCAGAAAGTCTTTTAAGTCTGTTTGTTTCCTCCGTTTGGTCTTGAAATGTGATCATGCCGATTTATTGGATCTCAGCGTCCCAACCTTTAATTTATTATTTATTAATTATCGTCTCTTAGCTGAAGAACTCTCGCTTTGTTCATGCAGTGGTGTGAAACTCCCATCATTTGTGTTGTATTCACCGCCACTTGCAATGTGTATCATTTGTCAGCGAATCAAACCCTGAAAATAAACGAAACACAAACACAAATTGCTGCAGAGGCTCCAGCTTGGAGTAGTCGGAGAATTGTTCGGGGCTCTACTCAGGCATAATGACAGCATGAGCCAAAACATGTTGAAATAAACCTCATCTTTGTCCTCACTTAGGGGAGTGCGAGTCTGATTATTTCTCACTCACGTCTTGTTTTGGGGTGTGTTCAATCTGTTTCAAAAGTTCATTGCCCTTGCTGTCTGTGCAAAGATTTAAAAATCCAGCAAGTGTAAGAATCAGAATTCTCTTCAGTGTCAGGAAATATACTGGATGAAGTGCAAATGTTGGAATGTTTGAGGGAAGAAAAGATGAGAGTGAGCAGAAGGAAGTCTGATGCCAGCAGGTGGGTTGTCATATAGATGATAAAAATGCCTGAAGTTATGAACAGATGGGAGTTTGAGCTTATTGATGCAGCAAAGCACTGATCACATTTGTTGTTTACCACGACTCCGGTGCCGCTCACAAACACACACCTGTCTAATTAGCTGAGCTTAGAGAGACAGAAAAAGAAAGAAACAGGTAACATCTGGACACACCAAATTCTCTGGGAAGGAAAACGACGCTCTGTGAGCCTCGCACACGGGGAGGGATCTCACTGTACCTGTCAGCGGCAGTCGGCTTGTTTTTCTTCAGCGGCACCTTCTTGGTCTTCTTCTTCTTCTTCTTTTTTTGTTCGGATTCGGATTCACTGGAACTCTTTTCAGACCCGCTGGAACTTTTTCCAGAATCACTGGAGGTCTTCTCAGACTCCTCGCTGCTTTCCTCCTCACTCTCACTGCCCGACTCTGTACAGACACACATACAGCGTATTACGTATCATACATAAACCTGGTGAATTAAAGTTAGCGTCCTGATAATTTCATGAAATCAAAGATCATTTTTCGGTTGACATGTTCTGCAATTAGCTCCCTATATAGTAATTCTCATTGGTAGAGGTGGGGGCCGCCATTCCCGCGGGAAGTGGGCATGCCTGTAACGCTGTGTTACTGTTTGTTCACTGTTGCTCACTGTTTATTGTTCTCATTCCTGACAGCCGTATCGGAGCTGGATTGAGCTACCGCTAATGCTAACATTTCATACTGCTGTTGCTTCACAATAAAAGCATTCCGCTGGTGAAACATGACGTGGGTTTTATTGTGAAGTAGCCACAGGAAACGTTTAAAACATGATTGTTCATTAACACAGAACTAGAGAGGGTTTTTTAAACGTTGCAGGAAGTCATGAACCAAGAAGCTGTTAGATGGAGATCTGCAGACAACAGGCTGCACACATCCAACTCCTCTGCAAGGAAACAAACTCCTATGTGCTTCAACTGGAAATAAGTGCAGCTCAACTCACTTCCTTATTAAAACAAGGTGGAGTTTGTTTGGCTGCACTGTAAATACATGTAGAATTTAAACCACATTTGTCCCGTCAGGTGTCGCCAAATCAACCTGAAGTATAAGAAGGATTATTTTACTTTAATAAACTATCCCACAAGGACGAGAGCACAACAGTTCATCAATAAACACACAGATAGAAACAAACCTTCACCACTGCTGCTGCTGCCGCTGCTGCTGCTGCTGCTGTCTTCACTGCCACTGCTCTCAGATCCGTCCTCTTCTTTCTCCTCTTCATCATCAGAGTAAAACTTGTCTTCAGATTTGGATTTCTTCGTCTTCCCAACCAACGGTACCCACTCCTTCACCTGAACAGACACGACGGAGGGAAGTGGGGTCAGTTAAATTTGAGATTCACAATTTAGGGATGAGTTTATTGGCAGATTTTGAATTATTCCAACACCATATTTTATTTTGTAGGAGCTCAATGAGAAGAAAACAACTCAACTATTCACACAAGTCAGTCACTTTCATAAGATGCAATGGAATAACCAATCAACAAAACAATAATTAAATCATCAATCAGTCAAATCAGCTTCTGCTGGCTTTTATTTTGTTACCACACATCTTTTCTGTTAAATCTACATTATATTTAAAAGTTTGTTGAAATGAGCGCTTGTGTTCTGCTTTATTGTTGTTCATTGTTTTATCCCCATTAGCTTCCACAGAATAACAATGATAAAGCTTGAGCTGGTGCTCAGAGTAAAAGCAGAATCAATAACATCCCTCACTGCAAAACAAAGCCTTTAATTTTTGTAATTTTTTGTTCTTTAACTTATAACGAGGCACAGAAAGTCCTCGTCTTTCAGCTGAATGGAACAGCGTGTTAATTTCTCTGACACAAATTGAAGCATCCCACAAAATAAGGTTAGAAATGATAATGCTGGAGGCCAATAGACGTCCATTTCAAACACCACACAGGTGTGCAGCAGGAGATCAGACTTCATTGAACACAATAAAAATATGTGAACAGTGTCATCAGTAGACTATTGATCAGCAAGGTTCTCATCAGTCAAAGTTGCTGCTAAATGTTGAGGTTTGCTCCAACTCTCTAAATCGAGGTTTAAGGGTACATTCAGACAGGTGTGGGTGCAGGTTTTGTCCATTCATTGGAGTGGGAGTAAAAACGTGGCAACCTGCAGCAGAGAAGTTGAGCTGGATCTAACTTTTAGATAGACGCGGCCTGACGTCACACTGCAGCCACCTATCAGATGATCGGACCGGTCAAAACTCCACAGTCAGCCTGAAATGTCTCTGAACACTGAAACTCTACCGGTTGTTGTTCTGGCTTTGTTTGTTTCATGAAGCCGCTTCTAAATCCGAATCTGACTCACAATTTATGCTGCAAAATAGCGACACGAAGAAGTTTAATTTAGTTTGTGTCCGATGGTTTGAGAGAGCAAGCAGTGGTTGAGCGACATAGACAGTGAATGAGAGTGAGCGAGCACCTTCATCGATAAAGCTGCTGCACTTGATCTTGTACCTTATGTACGCTAAAACAGGTCTGATCACCTCTTATTGAATTCAATTTAGGGTTATTTAGTCATTTTACACTCTCCTTTAATCATTATACTTCATCTTTAATTCATTTTAGCTTATATTTTTCTATTTTATTTATTTTTTATAGTCTATATATACAGTTTATATATATATATATATATATATATATATATATATATATATATATATATATATATATTCATGTTTCTTGTGTTTATTTCATAACCTGTCTAAAGATAAGGTTGGTGTTATTCTTTATTTGTATTATTTACGTCTCTCAATGCTTTCAGACCTCAGTGTTTGTGTTTCTCAGCCCAAAGTCCTCTGATGCCTCTGGAAGAAGTAAATCTTTAAAAAAAAATGGGGGCAATACAAATAAATAGTTTTTTAAAGGCTCAGTAATTTTAGAACTTTAGCAGACATTACTAAGAAGCTGTAAGAGCAGTAGAGCACAAGGGAATAAGATATGTTATCAGGCTTTTGTTTTTTGGTCTGCACACAATTAGAACAATATATACTAATGTCAGCCTCATCCTTTAGTGCCTTTTTATGTCTTTTGCACTTTGAATTTCTCGCTCAAAGCTGCAGTACAAATAAACCTGCTTTGACTTTCATCTCCAGCACATCAGAAGTGTTTAACTACGGCGCAATTGAGTTGATTGAGTCCATTTCTTTAGGTCATTCCACATTTTTTTGCAGCAGAAATCGTAAATTGGGTTCAAAGCGCTAACAGCCGAGTGTCTCCTCTCTGAGCTTTGGTCTGCTGGGCTTCACATTTAGAGAAGAGTCATCCTGGATAATGTCAGCGCCTTCGATAAAAGATAAACACCGCTCATCATTGTTATGCAACTCCAATTCATTCTGGCACTTCATTTGGTTAGTAGTGCTGAACAAGTGCTTGCGAGCGGTTACGGTCACGACCCCTAATGTTATGTTGATACACAGTTATTAATGAGCTTTTTGAAGTGTGTGATGCTCATTTCCTGATATTTGATATTCAACTTATAGCACTTTAAATGCTCTTTAACTCATTAAAAAAGCTCAGTGACGTTAGTCTGTAATGTAATACACACACATAAACCAAGTACCAAGTAACAATCACCTCATTAATGTGCGCAGAAACAGACAATAAACTAACAGCTGTGAGCTCGAATTAGGCACATATGAACTAAAACTATGATGAGGAGGAGTGTTGTGAGAGGAAGGTGGACTCCTTACTGGCTCAATGACCTCCACGTTCCTCACAGACTGGTCAGGAGCAACAGCCGGCCAGTCTGAGAGCTCCTGGTATCCACTAGCTTTAATATTGAGGCTGTGGGAGAGAGTGCCCAGCTGGAAACGGTCTCGATCTGAAAGCAGGGAAAAGAGAAGTGAAAAAAAAGCAAAGATGAGAGAAATATTGGACTTTTTACTTCACTACTAAGCGGCTGTGAAGTGATAGCAATGTGGCAAAGTGCCAAAAACTGCAGTTCCTCAAACGTCCACTTGAGGCTGGCTCCAGAAGTGAGTCAGTCTCCATAAGTCCCCATGTTAAAATGTCTCAACTTCACAGCAGAAATAAACATGTTTACAGCCTGGTACAAAAAACAGTTTTGGTCTCTATAGCTAATTTCCCCGTTCATGACAACTGTACTGAGGGTGAATTTTTATACAACTTACCTGTTCAGATTATATTAAGGCTTAAAGTTATGCAGGATTAACAGCGTGGACACTTTGATTGACATGTAGGTGCCGCTACAGATGGCTTGTTTGATCACTGAGCCGTCATTCGGCCCACCTCAGGTCCTCCGATGAGCCACGTCTTTGCACATTTTTAGATTAGCCAGAAGGTGGAAGAGGTAGGACTACCAACCAATGATATTTTGAGCTTCCAATGCGCCGTCTATTCTTTACACTGTCAGTGTTCACTACATTTATCTGACAGCTTTAGTTACTTTAGATTAAACTAACCAGCAGTATATACAGCCGGGTAAATACAGCTGAAATGATTAGTCGATTAATCAATAAGATGACTGACAGAAAATATATTGGAAACTGTTTTGATATGCTTTTATTTTCATGCAAGTTTCCACCTTCAGAAATGTGAAGATTTGCTGCGTTTTCTTTAATTATTTGAGTGGATTTTTAATCATTTTGAGGTTTCTACTGTTGGTTGAACAAAACAAGTCTTATAAAGATGTCACTTCAGGCTCTGATGTGACGACGTCTGTCAGCATCTCCAGAATTTTTACACACCAAACAATCAATTAATGGAGAAAATGAGCACATTACTGCAGAATGAAAACAAGTTTCAGTTCTGCACAACATAGTTCAAAATCGACCAAATGCACCAATAAAATCCTGACATTATATGAGTAATAAAAATCTGATGAGTTTGACAGTCACGTGGGATTTCTCTGATTACAAGTAACATTTTTAATGCAGACATTTTCATTGTGTGGTACTTCTACTTTTACTTCCTCCACCGCTGGGAACATGGAGGTCATTTTAAAGTAATGGAAAATAAAAGATAAGAGCAAAATAAAGGACGTTTAATGAGTGGTGGAGAATTTGGTGCAGTTAAAGGTTGGTTCAAAGTCACCTCAGTCTGTCCATAATGATGGAGCCAGTGACTTTACTGTCACTGCAAATATAAAGAAACCTTTAATGCAAGATCCAGACGTCCTCACACAGTTTTAGTGTGCACACGTTCACTCTTCTCCTCACACGGGAAGATAATCAGTGTCTGTGCCTCGGGGAGGTACGCTCTAAAAAACTGTGCTTTGCTAACACGAAAAAAAAAGACTTCACTTGTGAATATTAAGAATGACAGGAGTGGTTAACGCTTTCCATAAACATCCAGTAGGTGCAAACTGCCTCTGAATTTTAATGTCGTAGGAGGCGGTTTCTGTCCCTTTTGTCAAGGAGGGAGAGAGAGAGAAGAGACAGCTAAATGAGAGAGATTTTTTTCCCCCTCCGAGTGTCTGAAAAAGGTTAGCATTAGCTCAATTATTTACCCATCTCATTAGACCAAGGTAAAGGGGTCTGACCTAACTGCCCTTCAGAGAGACAGACACAGCAGAATAATAAAACCACTGCCTGAATCAACTTTGCATACTTCTTCAAATAGAGCCACTAGACGAGAAAGAGATGAATTACCGCAGAGGAACGGCGTCTAATCTGAAACTTTCAAGCGATTCAGATTTAATATGTTTCAAAATAAGGATAATGGGTTGATATTACAAATGTATGAAGTACCTTTGAAGGCAGACTCGAGCACCGGGGCCGGTTTGGGCGCCAGAAGGATGCGTCGAGCGTACTTGTTGAGGGCGCCGCTCTTCTCGCTGGGCACTATCAGCTGTCTTATGAAGCGCGTTCGGTCTCTGATGTCGTAGTTCTGGTCGTATTTGCCGAGGTTCAGGATGTACTGGGTCAGCAGCTTGGTCTTTGGGGGGGGGGGGGGGGCAGAGAGGTGGTTGAAGAGATTAGAAAGCAGGGTGACACGTAAAAGAGCAGACAAGGATAAAGACCAGTTGTCATGTCTGTACGCCAAGTGTGGAGCTGAAATCTTGAGATTCCAGGAAGTCAATATTTCAGGTTGCTGTTTGCCAAGAAATACAGCAGCTACGGCACGTAACTCCTCGTAAACCCACAACTTATCACGGCTCCATCACTGTTTTTATTTTAATTAAAGAAACAAGACATAATTATCGAGCTTTAGAGGTGCTGGTCGGTGTATTTTTCTGGATTTGGATAGTGCCAGCTATCTTTTTTATGCTAAGCTAACTGCCTCCTGGCTCCAAATATGTACTTAAATATGAGAGTGATCAATCTTCTCATCTAAATATTGGCAAGAAAGATAATTAGCATATTTCCCAAAAATGCCCAATTGGTAAAAACGGGAATATAGCCAGAAACTTAACAGACAACCCGTCGAACAGACATCTTTCTTCACCTTTTGTCTCCTCTTTGTTCCCATATTTTGGTTCTTATTTCCACCTGCACTTGCACTCACATATATTATTCAGGGAGGCATAAAAACAAAGTTACCGCTGCCACAAATGCAGCATCATAACCCCAAATCCTTTTCCTGTATTGTCTTTGTCTTGCTCCCCGTCTCCATCCTCCCCGACACATTACGAGGATCAAGAGGTGTAATGATCGTTTGAGGAGGCAGCGTCTGGGCTCATAAACCCGGCACAGAGGCCAAAATCACCCCCATAACCGAATGGGCCTGTAGACACCCGAGCTCCTCTACTAAGAGATGCTCCATTACGTTAAAGCTGTCTCGTTCACGGCTCTATATTTAAACTGAGCATTTAGCTTGGAGTTGCAGAAGTGTTCAATTACTGCAGGACGAAGCTGTGTCTTGTAAAATAATAATATTAAAACAATAACTCATCATTTAGATAACAGATTTATGTTTTAATACTTAGCACGTACGTGCTAACATCAGAAAGCGTTAATAAAACACCATGTTTCATGCTGTATTTATTTTGTACCTGCTTGGAGTTGGTCAGGTAGAGTTTGGCTGCTAGGTTGACAGTCTGCAGCTTCACAATGTCCTCCTCTGCGGTGAAAGTCTTTGCCATCTTACGGAGAACATCAGGTGCGATTTTTGGCACCCTCTCACAGTACTCTCCCATCAGCCAAAGGATGCTGGCTCGTGCCATGGGGACCTGCAAGTTTGGGCCGACGGATCAAAGAGAAAGAGCAGGCGACACACTCAGAGTACATAAAAGTTGTCATGTTGCTATTTTAGGACTCTCGTTAATTAGTTACGGAGCGATGAATCATACAGTGATGTTGTCGAAGAGCTTGGCCATGTGTTTGATGATCTCGCTGTGCTGGGTGGGCTGAGTCTGAAGCAGCTTCTTGATCACCACGACACTCTCAGCCACCACAGTCTCTGCAGAGACACAAAGCCAGCACGTTAATATACAGAGGAAGGTTAAGACTCTGTGACACCGTGCAGTGAATGAAGGCATTTTACCGTCTCTGTTTGAAAGCAGCAGCACCAGACCGTTGAGACAAGTGTCAGTCACCTCAGAGATGTTGGTGGCGCACCTGCCGATGGCCTGAATGGTGGCCGCCGCAAACGCCTTGTCCTGGCTCTTCACATAGGTCTGAAAAAAGACAAGACGAGGACAGTGAAAGGAAGGATGGTACTAGATGTAATTTCAGTGATGATCCATGTCTTTGCCGATTGTTAGATGAGCTGGGAGGCAGAAGAGGCAGGACTACCAACATGGCGGCGGCCAGAGCCACATATTTTGAGTGTCAAAACAGCGCTTCAGAGACCTGTGGGTGACTTCAAGGATACGCTGTCCATTCTTTATGCTGTCACAGTGATACTAACCCTCGAGTGTTGACGTCAATTACTGGTAATCACAAAGAAACAAAAGACAAACCTGAAACTCCCTCAGGATAGTGGAGATGTTGGCTTCGTTGGCGAGGTTGGTCAGGATCTCCAACTACAAAGATCACAAGGAGAGAGGCTCGAGTGAGATTTTGAGCTTGATTAAAGTGCAACAAACCTGCAGGATAAATTCTGCATAAATAAATGTGTAGAAAATATTTTAAAAGAGAGAATCTAAGAATAAAATCTGTCATTTTCAAAGCAGAAAAAAGTTTCTGGGGGTTTTGCTTTCACAGTGAAAAGAGTCACGCGCAGTGCGAGTTTCATGCAGCCTACTTCTACTTTGAACCTGTAACTGATGTTCATAAAAGCTGCTGTTTTTGTCTCTGTGTAATCTCTATAAACATACAGATGCATATGAATGCAGAATCTGTTGGCGAGGGTCAAGAGTTTGGTATCAGAAGCTTTCTGTTTTTTTGTTTGTAGCCCGATTACTATTGACCAATCACATCTGATCAAAGTGCAACCTCATGATATCGATATAATTTGTGTATTTTAGTCTACTATAACAAATATTCTCCACATTTTCATATTATATTGAATATGTAGAAACTAGCAGATTGAATTTCTCCTGCAGAAATGTTTAACAGGTTTAAAAACCATTTCTGAATGCCTTATTAACCCTGGTTTGAGCCCACGTTGAGGTACAGTATCAACATAATAAACTGGTAGTTACCTTCAGTGTTTTGATGTGTGTGGCATCTGTAGATCTCACATAGAAACTCTTCATGAAGGGCTCAAACATCCCCTGTTTGTTTGGACATAACTTGTGTTATTAAGTCAGCGTACGTCAATGCAAGACACCGTTATTGTTCTGTCGCCCGCGAGCAGACTCACCTTCCTCTGGATGGACATGGTGGCGATATTCTGGAGCACGATGTACTGCACCTCTCTGTGCGAAAGAGAATATAGAAAATAACATATTCAGACACCAAACAAACAGGGAGATGCAATATATATATATATATTTATATTACCTGTGGCTTCTTAGTAGTCGAACCAGTGACTTGGTGACAATGTTGACTTCATGTTTCGGGGCCAAATGCCAGTAGAGCTGAGCGACGGACATCACCACCTAAAAAAAAGCACGAGAAATGAGTTGGATTTTAATATCTGTGCCACTGAAAACATTGTATAAACAGGTTTCTCTGTATATTTTCTTGATTTTTACTGATTTTTTACTCTCTTGTTGTTTTAATTCTCACTTTCCTCTAACTCGACATGTTACTTTTTCTTGATTTTATGTTTTCTATCACTCAAAAAATCACTTTGTAGCTGATACAACAACCAACAACCTGCTACTTTACTGTGCCATCTGTCCACCCGAGCTAAAATTAAATCTCCTCACATGCATCTCTTAAGGCTCGACAAAGGCACTCATGACATGACTCTATAAAGGTAATTTTTCAGCAGAGCTTTAAATAGCAGGCGGACGTGTGTCCGTCGTCGCAGGCAGAATGAAAGGGCTTTTCAGGCGTCTATGAAGATGGAGGATGTCACTGTGTTGTCGCGAGTAAAAGACACAGCGTGTCACATTTTAATCAACACTTTCATTTGGGAGCATTTTTCCTCCCGCTGCTACACAGCGACAGAGACCTTGAGGCTCCTGGGTGATGGAGATCTGCACTCACTTTGTTTTTTATCCTTTTTTCTTTTTTCAATCATGTAGGGGGTGAACTACGGCAGGTACGTGTGTGTGTGTGTGTGTGTGTGCTCACGTCTTTGTGCTGTGTGTTGTATTTGTGTATGAAATGGTATCTTGAAATGTTTTGCTGCCGTGGAGTGAATTTGAAGGAGCGTGTTTGTCCATACGAGGCTGCAGCAGCACTAGTTTATGTGTAGCTTTTTTTATTTTCAAAGACAGAGGTGAGATACGAGCGCAGGCCGCACTCAGAAAAACCTTGATCAATGTTTATATCTCTCAACACGTTAAAAAGCGTTCACACACTCTACACTCTCAATAATAAATCTCAATTGTCTTCATTTCGCTGTGTGTTGAATGTGCGGGTAACTCACAGCAGTGTTCCTGCTCTGCAGCAGAGGTTTGGTGTTCCTGAGCAGCAGCCTGTGATCTGGATCCATGATGTAGGGCTTGGCCTCTGTCTGCTCTTTTTTCCCCTCCGAGTCAGACTCATAGAACGTCTTGTCATTATTCTCATCAAACACGGCACCCTGAAACACAAACAACACAACACGTCGCACTAATGAATTCAACTACGGTAGTACTTTAAATGTTTGATATACTACAAGCATATTTCCCATTCCAAAAAGTCCATCTTATCGTATCTCTTATCTCTTATAAGTGGATGAATTTCAGGATTAAAATATGCTAATTGACATTTTTAACTTCCATGAATTTTCATGTTATTTTCAAGATATTACGCTGTAATATTGTGAAAACATCAACCTCTGTTGCCTCTTTATTATTAGGTTATTTCCACATTACCGCCTCCATATTACCAAGATGTTTTTTGGTATTTTTGGACAGTGACAGCTGAAAATATGGACAGGAAAGAGGATAACATGGAGTGAAGGACCCGGGCTGGACTCAAACCTGGGCACGCTCTGCCAGTACGCCCCCCGAT
Source organism: Sciaenops ocellatus (assembly GCA_033000465.1). Classification (NCBI taxonomy): domain Eukaryota; kingdom Metazoa; phylum Chordata; class Actinopteri; family Sciaenidae; genus Sciaenops; species Sciaenops ocellatus. The sequence continues at coordinate 22,959,579 of CP136874.1, read as the reverse complement.
ATCATCAATTTTAATGTTTTTTAATGCAAATGTTGCATTATATATAACCACTTTATTGTTAGCAGATTACCATAATGGAGCTCTACGACACGGGAAGAACATATGTCCAGCTTTGATGCTTTTAGCAGGATCAGTTCATGGTTGGTTTTTGGTCTTTTCATGGGATTCTGATGTATATGTTGAACATTGGTTCTAGTCCCGAGTGTCTCACCTCCTTCCAGGGACTGGTGAACTGCGTCCTGGCGTAGCGGGTCAGCATGGAGATGATGACCACCTGCCCCCACTCCTCCACGTCCACCAGCAGGTTACACAGCTTTCTGTAGTTCTTGTGGATCAGGTCAATGCGATCCGGGCACACTTCCTCAAAAGCCATCACCACGCTGCCGGCCACCAGCTACAGATAATAACAAAGAAAGGGAAGCAGAAGATCAGAGAGAAACTGGCTCATGAGGGAAGTGCTGATGTTTTTTTCCCTTATTCCTCTCCAGTATTAACAGTTGAGTTAATGGAAGTAGTAAAGACATGAAGCAGCTTTGTTTGACAAATTAAAAAGTACGTTATCTCTTAAAAAAACAGTAATATACAGACTCTAGAGAAAGAAAAAAACGGACCCTAGTCCAAAAAAACGTACTTATTATTGCACTTAAAAAACAAAGCAATTAAGCACTTTGATTACAATATACACAGTCGAGTCTCTAAGTAGTTAGTTGATAATTAGAGGGAATATGTTTGCGCTTTAAGTTTTAATTGACAACCCTGTGAAAGAAATCCATCAATGAGAGCATTTCTCATATTTCCCCCTGTAAATTATATATTTATTCTCAGGTACAAAACTCATTTTGTGTTTCAATTCACGACGGAAAGGAGGACAAGGAGGAAGCAGCAGCTGAGGGAGCCAATAATCAACCGTGTTTTATTGGTAGAAGGAAAAAACCCATTTGGCTGTTGAATGCCACCCCTCCTCCCTTCCCTTCCCTTCCCCGCAACCCGCAACTGCCTGCTGGCTCGCTGACTGACTGTGAGACTGAGTGAGTGACATGGCGGTGTATTAATATGCAAACAGCATTATCATGGGCAGGCGAGGGTGAAGAAAGAAGAAGGGAAAGGGAGCAGAATCTGGTCTTCCCAATTAAAGCCTTCTGGCCCCTGGTGGCCCTGTGGGAAACCAGTGCATTTACCCATCAGCATTGTCATGAGCCTGCATTGATTGTGTGCGTGTGTGTGTGTGTGTGTGTATGAAATGTGTATATGCGCACAGCTGCTGTCTGTAGAGATCTGGACCTTAAATCCGAGTGACGATTAGCTTTTCTGACATTCACACACGAAGATTGATGAATAGATTACTAGTAGATTACTAGAGGGATCAAACGGCTACATTTTTATGGTATCGCGCCGGTGTATGAAGTGACATTTATTGAGTGACCCACAGAGATTCTATATACATTAAAGCAATGACACTTGCAGGTAGATCCAGCGAGGGCAGTTAGATTATTAAACTAGCTAGCTCAGTGCCAACAGTCTTTGAAAATGCATGTTATTATACATATTATACGCCGTGTCTCAGCTGTCAATACATATACACTCTGCTACATCTGAGAACTGTTTCATAGAAGTGTTATGATCATTTTGGAGGCTGAACTGTTGTATTAGACTACAGGTGCATATGATAAACTGGTAACTGAATGTTCTTGAGCCTTCTTGACAGATATTAAGAAAATAAAACATGCATTTATATTTGCCTCTCACAATTTATAGCACCTGAATTTTAGATTAACGAGGATGTACACTGGCATGTCTCTGCATCCTTTTCTGTGATGACACTTATTCCATGATGAGTACAAACATCACACTGTAGTAAAGCTATGTCTAATAAGGTTATCTTTTTTGATTTAGTTCCAGCAGGATAAATAATATTTTATGAAGAAAATATTGTTATCTATCTGTAAATGTGTCAGTTAATCTAAGAGAACTTAAGCACAAAATCGCGTGGATAAGTAAAGGTGATTAAAAACATGATGTTAACTTAAAGGATGATCAATTTACTGAGCAAACTTTGTAATAAACACTTATTGTTTATGATAAATTTGACCAAATTAAACACAAAAAAGGAAAATCTCACCTGTAGATATGTTGACCTTAACAATGGCTTCATTCCACGTAGCTTTGAGGTAAGTTAAAGTCAGGTTTAACTCGCTGTATGTATTTTAGAAGATGCAGTTTGTGAACTGTTGTATTAGTTTGAGTGTACCTAATAAACTGGTAACTCATTGTTTGTCTACTGACAGTTTCTCATCAGCTTTTAAGAACATAAAATAAGTATTTATATTTGCCTTTCACAATTTATACCACCTGAACTTTAGATTAACGAGTATGTACACTGGCATGTCTCTGCATCCTTTTCTGTGATGACATTTATGCCACGATGAGTACAAACTATCTAATCACACTGTAGTAAAGCTGTGTCTGATCTTGTTTTAGAAAGAAACTAATGCGATCTATCTTTGGAAAATAAACTTTATACAGTTTCTATAAATGTGTGGGTTAACTGACTCGAGCACAAAAACTTATTTGGTTAAGTAAAGTAATTAAAAACTCAACGTGGACATGAAGGAAGTGAAATTTTCTTCTATTTATATTCATATATGATCAATTCACCGAGCAAATTAACCTCATTTGAGCTGAAGAAGATGTAATGTTTTAAATTGCTCCGAGTAAATACGCTTATAAGGTGAATTCATGCGGATTACACAAACAAAAAAAGACAACTCTCGCCTCTCACTGCACATTTTAACCTTAACGATGGCTGCATTCCAGCTAGAGGGCCGCGGTAGCTTACTGAACATCCAAATGGAACGAGGCCATTGTTAACTGAGAATTCAGCCACCAAACCAACACAAAGGTGTGTATGCATCTATGTTAAAGTAGCTTTTCAGTTCACTGCCAACATATTCTGTCGTAGATAAACCTACGCGGAGCAGTCAATTAGAATATACACGTTCGGCGTGTATCGGTGTGTATTTTTGCATCGCTCTCCCCTGGCGCTCTTCCTCAGCCCTCTCGCCGTCTCTGAGGCTATTACAGGCAGCGCCGTCTCTGAGCATGTGCATCCTGCCGCAAGGCTTTGTGCATTCTCTACCAACTTCCCCCATTAGACACAGCTCCAAGGTAAACTACATGCACCATCAACAAAACTGACACCCCAATCTATGGAGTTCATACACCTCCTCCTCCTCCTCCTCCACCTCGACCATATTATCTACCCCTGCGTGACAAGCCGGTAATGGAAAAATCACACTAAGCAAATGGTTCTTCTAATAACAATAAATTTCCTATAAAATTATGAAGGGCCAAAACCGTTTCCTTGCATCTATTTTGCTATGAATTCTAATTAGGGTGCCAGAGAGGCAGAGAGTGCTGGGTCATCACGCCAGAGACAACGTGCGCCTTTTTGATTGATGGCCCGGTGTGGGGTCGGCCTATCCTCCTTTTTTCCCCTCGCTCCTCTCCTGCTCTCTTCCTCCGCCCTCTTTTTTTTCCTCTTAAATTAATGGGCATCTCACCTAGCCCCTAATCATAGTACACCCCCCCCCTCCCCACCCAGCATCCCAACCCTCCTTTCTGTTCTCATTTCAATTTTGCAGAAGGTGCACAGGGGGGAGGGAGGGAGGACGGGAGGGATCGATCATTTATCTTGTAATGGCTGGATAATAGATCCATCACGGTAAAACAGCTGCACAAACTCCTATGTTGTCTCTGTCATCAGGCCTTCCCATTTTCTCTTTAAACCATCTTGCCTATAAGCAGGGCCCCCCGCGTGTCACAGCCATTTAACCAAACAGGCACATCTGTAAAGGTAAATGTCAGGAGGCCCGGACACCGCCCCGGGCTGGAACAATAACCGAATGTTTCCTCCTCCTACAGGCAGCGGGGTGACATCAGCTAAACAGCATTTACCTAAATGAATTCACTTATCTGTGCTTGACTCGATTAATTAAAACTCTGGTACAAACCTAAAAGACGTCTGGAAATCCGGCTGCCTTCAGCTTGAAAAGCTAAAGTGAGGCAGCTACAGAACTTTTTATACAGCGGATATTTTGACACAGAATAGCGGGAAAAGCTAGTGATGTAATTAATAAGATGAATAACGGAGATCCATTCAGGTGAGCCGGATCCAGAGTCCTGCTATTGTGCATGCTGCAATTAGTTTCACGCCCGATGCATGCTGGGATCTAGCCCCCTGTGAATAAGCGGTATAGAAAATGAGCAGCTTAATATCCAAATATAAATCATAAACTACTCACAGTGTCAATTTATTCAAGTTTTTTTAACTTATAGTTGGAAAAGAGCTTCAGTTATATGAAATAGTTTCAAACATTTGAGGTATTCAACTTATTTGACTGACAGAAAATTAATAAGAACCAGTTTTGGTACTTGATTAATTAGTTTTTTTAACCCATTTCCAGTAATGCAACCAGTAGCATGTTATCATCCCTGCCTGGTAAACACTCATGTCTTTCAAACTTGACACTCCACTCATCTCTTCTGTTATAAAAATAAGCACTTCACACTCCCGAGATGAAATAACCCTCCTGACATCATCGCAGGCTATTTTCTCAGACTTGACAAAACTCCTGCGGAGCTACAGAAGATATTATAAAACTGCTTTCACGAGGGCACTGCGGCACTCCTCGTGGCTAGACGTGTAAAATCTGTAAAGTTACCATTTGCATTAAGCTACATATTCACCCTCGGTAACCCACCAAGAGCCTGTGCGAGCACAGATTCAACTCCAGGACATCCTTACATCAACAAAAACGGAGGAAATAAAATGGGAAGAAGACTAGCCATCGTTTTGGGACTTATGGCATCGTTCTAGCATCATAAAAATGCATGGCTTGATAGCTATTAAGTATCCACCATGTTTGGGTTTTTCTCCATTCATCACCGACTGATAGTGCGTCTGTGTGATGATAGTGCCCTCTCTCTCTGTCCCCCGGCCTCACAATGTGGGCTCCAAACGAGGGAGAAGTCATCTGTCTTCGTTAGCGTCTGGGGCTAAATATGCTATGCATCTGGTACTGGGCTTTCCATCCCCCCTTGGCCTGAGCCGCTTTGTTTTGTTTGTATAACGATAGGTATACGCTATGAATGCATAATTACGACAAACTGTGCATGACTTGCACGTACAAACACGGCACACTCTGCATTCTGTGGGCCGACGTCTACATATTTGAAATTGGCATTTAAACACCCTTAGTATTCGCTGTGACCTCTTCAAATTAATGTGCTGCCTGCTGACTTCTAATGGGCTTGCCTGCATTGTGTCTGTGACTGGCCTAAACACGGGATTTCAGAATCCAACTCATTTACGGGTCCAATTTTGGAAAAAAAAAGAAAAAAGAAAAAGTTGGCCTTTGAGAAAATTAAGCTGACACTAGCATCAGTGCGAAAATTCCTTCCAAATGGACACTTAACAAGGAGCATCTGAAGATGTGCGGGTTTAAGTGGGTGTTAACAAACCATGGCATTGCCGAATGAGCTGTGGGATGGAGGGCTGAAGAGGAGAATCGCTTGGCTGGGGCGCCCTCCAGTGGTCTCAGAACACTGGGGAAGTGTACTGTACGAGCACTCGCTGTCCATTCGGTGTGTACTTACTGTGCTTTTGTCTTTCAATAGTTTCTCTATCACTTCGATCAGCTGCTCTTTCTGCTCTGGATCCAGGCTGAAGACAGTAAACACACAGAGAGAGAGAAAGAGAGAGAGAGAGAGAGACAAATTGTCAACTAAGGAATGGCAATTATTCACATAACATGAAAATTTGATGGACTTACAAATTAAATCATGTCCCCTCTGTGTGCTCAGAATGCAGAGGGGCCTCGGCGCTTACAGTGGCTCAGGTCAATGATCTGTGAGCACGTTTTACCCAAATTAATCCTACTGACTGCTCCCTGTATAATATAAACTCAGTATTTTACTCTATGGTGACCGAGAAACTGAGATTTCCAACACTTGTAACTCATCATCATCATCATGTTGCGTCCTCATTGACACATTTACTGTTGTGCCTTGTGGGTGTGTTAGAATAAAGGAGTGAACATGCCACAGACTAGAGCTGCAACAAGTCGATTAATCGATTAGTCGATCGGCAGAAAATTAATCATGCAAGTCCTTTTTCAAGCAAAACGTTTGTTGGTTAAAGCTTCTCAAATGTGATGACTTGCTGCTTTTCTTTGTCAGATCTGATTGTAAACTAAATATTTTGAGGTTTGGGACTGTTGGTTGATCATCTCGAGCTTTGGGAAATTAAAGCAGGCACATTTTTTAATACACAAACTGATTAATCGAGAGGTCGAGCAGAGGCAACACTTCCAGGCCCAAAATGTCAAAAACTGTATCTGGATATGTGTCTTTATTTATTCCTGGACTGGTGTGGAGAGTTTGTTAAAGAATGTCAAAAAGATCTCCTCACTTTGTCCTCTGGAAATGAGGCTTGAAACAAAAATGCATCAGTTTAATTGTACGCTATATTTAGAGTATTTTCACCGCTTCACTTTGCCATCCGAGAGCCCTTTCCGACGGGGAAATGAAGACATTACATCCATCTATGTTCTCTTCAGGCCGGACACATTTGACAACAACAGAAGATTTTCACGTCCAACTCGTGCACAGCAGTGAAAAGAAAAAATCAAACCGTTTCAGTGAGATTTATTTTGTTTCTGTCCCATCATGAATGAAGCGAGTTTAACAGCGAGTTAACAAGGTTATCAAGCTGATCTTAGTTTGGTGAATTTGGAAGGTGTGGGGCTGTATTCTTCTGTTTAATAAGGAACAGTGGCAGTTTATTTATTAAAGTAAACATAGTGAACTCACTGCTTGGACTGAGACGGAGCAGAGAGGTTTTATTTTGTTTGTTTTGTGGGACAACAGACGTGAATTTTATCATTTATTAATGGTTACTTTTTGTAATAAATATCCCAGCATGAACACGCCCTATTCAAACCCAATATAACTAATTCATTTAGGTTTCCAGTGGCTTTAAGGGCACTGTTATATACAGCACAACATAGCAGAATTTAATACTCAAAGTACTCTATAGTAATAGGTGAGATTTCAGACACAGTCCAGATTTTAAGCACTCCCTCGTTCTTTGATCCGCGCCAGTCTTAGAAAGACAACAGCAAGATAAGAGTAAGAACGCTGCCTTATATCAACATTACCACCCAACATTTATTGTATCAACTGCCCAGTTCATTGCTCAGGAATGAGGTGGTGACGAGAGCTAGCAAGCTAATGAGTGCAGCTACTAGCTACAAGCTACTCCTGATAGTCTGAAAAAACAGAGAGGACTGTACCTGTAGAGCTTCTGGATAGCGTGGGCCGACGTCTTCCTGACATATGGGGACAGGTCGGTTGCCGCCTCCTTGATGGCCAGCATCATGATGGGGACAATTATGGGGACCCGGATACTGGACAGAACCCTCAGTGCGCTGGCACGGATGAACTGGTTTGGGTCCTGCCGCAGAGATAGAGAAAGAAAACCCTCATGTCAGCGTGTGGAAGAATGTTTTCTACTAATAAAGAGATTATACACAACGTTTAACATCTGAGCAACCAAGAAAAAAGGCAAGAACTGTGCTGTCTGATCCCCAAAGTATCTCGGTGACTCGACTGTAAGCATCTACATCAGACCAGCGAGAAAGCTAGAGACAGAGAAGTAGAGATGTTACCTTGAGGGCCCGCTGGAAGGTGCTGATGGATAGCAAAGCCAGGTCCTGCTGCTCCTCTGCATACCTCACCAGGTACACATATACGAGCTTCTTAAGCTGCGGAGGACAAATCAAACAGCTGTAAAGAGAAATTAAACGCAGCACAACGAAGGAAAACATGTTGTTTTAACGTCGAATAAAAAGGTAAAAGAGCGCTGCTATAAAATTAACAAGAATGAATGAAACAGCAGGGAGTCTTCCCTTAGCTCAGTTTTTCTGCAGGACATTTGAGTTTATTTTTTTCAGGGAGTGAAAAAAAAATAAAAGTTGGTACGGAAACTTTTCCTGTCTCGATATCGCGAGCTGCAGACTCCATCCAGTGTTGTTTCAGGCAGAGGACGAGGTTATGTATTTTTTGTTCCTTTCAGAAAATGCCATTGAATTATTCGCCCCCCTCGCTTTGTGTTTTGACTCGCGCACTTCTTCTTTTTCTCGCAGGAAAGCCTGAGAAAATATTTATCCTGCTGTCTGACAAGTTCAACAGGAGGCCAAAGGTTGCTCCTGTGCTGATTCACATCAGCGATTTAGAGAAAAAAAAAAAAAAGAGGAATCAGCGCTGATTTCTGCCAACGAGGCTGCCGATTCATAAATAACGTGAAGTGCTTCTGAAAAATGATGATTTACTTCAGGAACTATTTATGAATTTCATTTGAGAGCTGCTTTGAGGTCGAGGTCAAGGGTAAGGTTACATTTTAGGTACAATCACAGAGAGCTTAATTAGTAATCAGCGCCACGCTTTCTAATGCGGCGAGTATCGACCTGCAGCGGTGTGCCACAGTTCTCAATCATCGTTCTGGTCATTACAGCTGGAATTAATGGCATTACTCACTATAAAAAGGAGACACAACCCATCTGCCCTCGAGGATCTGGTTTCTATGACCACAAAGCACACGAGTGATTTAATTTTGAACCGCTAAATGGGCGATTAAGGCCTCTACAAACTTGCTCAGCATCGCAAAATTTCAAGATTCTTGCAATTTTTACGTTATTATTACTTGTGTATACGTACGATATAAGAGCAGCAAAGCATTGATTAAAGAAAACAGACCGCACTGATATGAAATCACGCAACACTGTCAATAACCTGCACCGTTTTCTAATTAGTGGAGATCAATGGCAGCTCACGGCGACGAAGAACTAAGGGATGAAGGTGGGAACGAGAGAAGAAGAGGCCGTTTTTAGTGAGGTATACTGTAGGAGAGGAGAGTGTGGAGGAGCCTGGAAAAAGAAGAGAGGGAGCAGCTCGCGCTACCTTAGCAGCTGGTGTGTGTGAGGTGGGAGACAGAAGACGTGACTGTGGGCTCTCTACTGCCAATTACATCCACCCACCTGCTCCCCTACCCTGCCATGCTTTGCTTCGGCTGCATGCCTTGCACACAGCGCGCCGGCTTCAGGCCCCCCGCTCACATGCTGCCCCTCACGCTACCTGATTATTCTGCTGCTGCTAATCAATATTCACAGGGCCTGGGCATGGGAACCCCTCTTGAGCTGTTGCTTAGTGTCTGGTCATTCACTGGAATAGTCTGCGCACATGGCTCACATATTACATGATTTATTAGAGGTGACCACAGTTTTCTTACACTGCTTTTATTCTGCTGCTGCTGCACCATTAAAACTAGTTTTTCTACTATTAATTGACGAGGGAATATGATTTTTAAAACATGTTTTCTCTAAAGCAGTTGCTCGAGCTGACTCACTAAAAGAAGCTAAAACATATTTCAATAACTTAATATCTTCTAGGAAATAACAAGACTAATGAAACTGGTATCCGAATGGTTAAACATCATGTCACATAACTGCAACATCTCTGGTTCAATTCCAGGCAGGTACTATTGTTGTTGGTGCATGCCGTCGACCTCGCTCTCCCCCTTGTTGCCTGTATGCTTTTCCACTTTGGAGCGTCTGATAAAGGCAAGGGTTTTCACAAATTCAAGGACTTTTTAAGGACTTTCAAGGCCCAATTCTGACAAATTCAAAGCCTCAACGCAGGCATAGTTTGAGACACGTGTCTAGCAGGCTTTACAGGAGCTCACAGAGAAGATTTAAAAAAGAGAAAGAGAAGCTTGAGTGTGTCGTTACACAATTGTGCTACGTGACAGTGAGTGACAGCTGACTACTCTCAGACACATGTCTATTTATGTCTATTTTCAAAAACTTTCAAGGCCTTTTCTTTTTCCTCCGTCAAATTCAAAAACTTTCAGGGATCCAGGGATTTCAAGGATCCATGGGGACCATGTAAAAAGGCAAAAATGACAAAGAAAATCTTTTAAAAATAAAATGGAAAACAGATCTTTGATTGTAACTGGAAGACCGTTTTGATCAATGATGATGTTATGAATAAATAAGAATTTATCATACACATGAGAGGATCAGTTATTAGTTTTAATTGTCAGCTTAGATTTTACTCTCATATGTTTATTTATTTATGTCTTTGTCTATAATGACTCACGATTTTCTTTTTCTCTTACTGTAATATATTCATTTTGATTGATTAATTTAAAGATTCTTTGAGTAATACACATACAGTGGGTATCTCTTTCTGGTTCAGATAGTGGAGCACAAAATTAGCTATTTAATTGCTTCACAGGTCATTTTTATGTATTTATTTATTCAATACCATGACTCGTATGTGACCATTTCTTATAAGTTTGTCTGTTTTGATCTGTACAAAAACATTCAGACGTTCAAAGAAAACAAATAAATACAAACTAAATGCAGAAGAATATTTGAAATGAAGTCAATCCACACAAGCCTGTTCTGTATGAGGAAGTGCCCTCTGTAACGCCATGAGTGTCACACGAGATTTAAATGAATCACGACTAACAGTTGATGATGTTTCCCTGTGATATATTTCTTAATAGTGTCACACCTCGATGTTCTTGCTCGCGACGTTCTTCACGACAGCAGGAAACAGCTCGGATGAATTCTTCCCTTTGGCGATCAGCTGGGAGCAAACAAAAACAATGAAACACCACCGATTTTAATCACTAGTATTAAAAACACACACACACACACACATCAATGCTGCTCGCAATTTTGAAATGTGAATTCCCGTGACGCACTCACCCCAACAATCCTTTTCATGGCCTCCAGTTTGAGCGACTCCTTGTTGCTCTCCAACATCTCTTTAAGGTCTTCATTCCTGAGGACAGAAAACAGTGAGCGCTCAGTTCCCAGAGCTCAAGCTTGACCAAAGGTGCTGTGAAAAATCTGCGTAGACAACATCTGTGTCAGGGTACACATGACACCAAACTGTTCTGCACACAGTTTGTTCTATAGGAGCCGAAGTGAAACAGTTCTCTGACAATGCACCGACCAAACAGCGAGAATCTTATTTACACCGACCAAACAGCAGCATCACGCCAATTTTCTGCTATCACATGATAGTGACAGCGCTCATTCCTCGGCTAATGCTAACACACGTTGGTCATTGTACAACTACACACCACAGGCTGTCTGTTCCACACAGAGGCTGAACATTGAGAGAGGTGATGTCCAGATGGGAAACAAAAGAAATGTGGCCAATGCAGACGTAGCTGTGCGGCTCTGGGGACGGTAACGTCGGTCTATCTCAACAGGCATTCGATGAATTGTTGTGAAATCTCATACACACATTCATGGTCTTCAGAGGATAAATCCTAATAACTTTGGTGATCCTCTGACTTTTTCTTCGCCACCATCATAGAGTCAAAACTTTGACTGGAATGACATTCTCACCAGCCTCAAGTCAACTTTGTATTTAGACCTAAACAGCTAATGTTAGCATGCTAAAACGCTAAACTAAAATGGTGACAACGGGAAACATTCTACCTAGTAAACATTGGCATTTTAATATAGTCATGGTGAGCATGTGAGCATGCTTATAGATCATAGATATTGCTCAAAACATAACTTTGCATTAGCACAGCTTCACAAAACTGCTAGCACTGCTGTCAACGCTTGTTTCATCACAGGTCACGGTGACTAAATTCAAATGTTATTCTGTGATTTCATTCAAAATCTGTTAATGTTGCAGGGTCAAAGTTGAAAGGCTACATCACATTACTTCATCAAATGAAAATATTAATTTTAATCTCAATTCAAGTGAAATATTTTGAAATAATCTGAAAATTTAGGCCAAACTTTAAGAGAAAACTTATTTTAAACACGAGTTTACAGTTTGTTATATCTAATTTTTAAAACAATAGTCACAGAAGAAACATGGTTTTCATAATTTACATAATTTCAAAGCTTTTCTGTTGAAAGACATTGCAAACTTCAGCATCCAGCTGAGCAACACTGAGAGGGAACAATAACCTGAACTACAACTTACGTCGAAGAAGCAAAAAACATTCAGTTTACGGTAAGTCTCCATCACAGTGCTGTGCAGTGATCTTACTACAGTACCCAGCTTTGTGCGTCTCCTTCGGGCTACTTTTGGCGTTTGTGAGGGCCTGTTCTTCCTGACTGAGCTCAGTCTTCAGAGTGAGCTGTAAGTTCTCAGCAGACACCAGCGCTGTCCTCATGGCTCCCACCGCCTCCGAGCGCAAAGAAGATAAACCAGCATCCATACCGGAGTCCAAAAAAAAAAGTCCACTCAAAAACCAGTACGCTTATTCTTTGTGTGTGCGTTCGCCGTCTAAAGAATGGAGTTCACAAACTCAGCTGACTGTATTTAAAGTAACTCAAGAGCAGAGCTGTGGTAATTACTTTCCTTCAGGCTGTGTGCTCTGGCTTTATTTACAGTTGTCTTCTCGTATCGTTCTTGTTCATAACTGTCAAAGCTGGGAAGAGTGGAAAAAACAGCACAGCCTCCACTGGCTTCGTGCCTGTCATTCACTCTCCCTTCCTCTTCTCATGGGCAAAAAAAAAAAAAAAAAAAATCACAAGATGCCCCGTCAGCTCGCTAATGGCAAGTCATACTTGAGGGTAGCAGTGCCTGCTCACTCCTGTAAGACCTCTTCTCCTCCTGCTGTAGTCCACCTTCCTTCTGAAAGTACCTGCCTGTCAGCTGTGGTCGACTTCCGTCAAGTTGTTACTCCTCTCTCTTTTTATACATTTTCCCGTTGGAAACTAAGTCAATCTCACCTGCCTTCTGTCTGTGCATGCGAGTCTGTCCCTGTGCGACTGTGGTCACTTCCCTCTAGGGGGAAAAAGGAGGGCCTTATCTACACTGGTGGGTAAACACTGCGATACTTTTCATCACCTCCGCTGCACAATGGCCGACTTTAGCTCGACACTGCTCAGAGCACATAACCACTGCCAAGTTGGGCCAACAGGACAGACCCACATCAGAGATAACAGCACCGAGCTGAATGTCAGGAAATACCCTTTAAGATGAGAATGTTACACAAGGACTTCAGAGGGTGGAAGCTAGTAAACATATCGCACAGTCGATATCTTGATGTGTATTAAATGTGTTGGCTTGAATAACTTTGAACTGAACTATAATAATAGAAGAGTTGGACTGTTCATAAGTTACTTTCAGCAGACGATTCAACATTATAGTTTAGACCTGCACAAATCTGATTTTTGACAGCGTATGCGTGACCTCACACACGGGTTACCAAGGAGCCGCTTTAAAGCTCAGAATATGCGGCACTGGCTGCCACCATGTTTGTAGTCCTGCCTCTTTTGCCTCCCGGCTTATCTAAATATCGGCAAAGATGTGGATTATGGGCCGGATGACGCCTGGGTGCTCAAACAGGCCATCTGTAACTACACCCACCTGTCAATCAAAGCGTCCACGCTCTTAATCCTGCATAACTTTAAGCCTTAATATAATCTGAACAGGTGAGTTGTATAAAAATTCACCCTCGGTACAGTTGTCATGAACGGGGAAATTAGCTATAGAGACCAAAACTGTTTTTTGTACCAGGCTGTAAACATGTTTATTTCTGCTGTGAAGTTGGAACATTTTAACATGGGGACTTATGGAGACTGACTCACTTCTGGAGCCAGCCTCAAGTGGACGTTTGAGGAACTGCAGTTTTTGGCACTTCCACATAGGCTTCATTTCCCAGCCACTATCCTCTTCTTTGTTTACCAGCTAGTCTCTACCTTTGTTGTGTTGCTAACAGCACTGGCATCCTTTTTTATACAGTATCCAGGTTTTACTGGATCCAAAATATTACAGTTAGCTTTAGCAAACACCACCTGCATCGCTCCCAGTACCTCCAGAAATCAAAAAGCCAAATGTCGGCATAACTCCTGGCTCATTATGAGCTTTTCAAACTCAAAATAAGCAGACTCTTTTACATTAACAATAAAAGCAAACCTTTGTAAAGGGTGGACACGAAAGAGAAAATACTGTATGGAATAACTCATAAATCATCTTCAGTAACAGGGGAAAATAAATGTTGCTGTGGTTGGATCGAGGATGCCAACAAGTCTGGGAAAATATGCAAGTTCTTGTTGAAATATTTGGATCCACCACTGTAGAAGTTTGCCAAAGGGAATTCACAGCAATGGTGAGCAGTCAGAAAAAGGACTGTAAACAAAGTACATACAGAAATATGAAATGAATTGTGATACTGCAAAAAGGTTTTAGCCAATTACACCTGAACAAACAGCCAGAGACAGATCTCAAGACTGCAAACCTTTCAGTTTCAGCATCGTTCGAGTTACATCTCTCATAATTTGATTGTCACTCAGTCTTTTGCTGTGCTTCCTGGTCGAAATCTGACTGATTCCTACGTGGAGGCTAAAAGAGTCCCTTTGTCTGGTCAGAGTATTATTAACCTAAACCGAGCTAATAACCCCATTTCTGAAACTGAAGTTAAATATTAAAATCGTGACTCGAATAAAACACAACAAATCCACACAACTGAAGCACTCAGACACAGCGAAATACCTCTTTAGTCACAGATAATAAAATGTGTCACATGTTTTCATGCCTGAAGAAGGCTTGGCACTGAGATTTCAGTCAATAAGAAGAAGGCTACAGAACTTTACAGGAATGTTTCTGTGCCGTTCACATGCGACAACTTTAACGAACAAATATGTGGAGCACTAATATGAGATCCAGACACTTGTACTGGCACGGCTTTTAGAGATGCACAGGCGCGGGCATTGTGAATTGTGTCAGGCAAGGCAGACGTGTGCGAAACAGAAGCATCATTCATGCCCTTTCGCTCTCCTTCTGGTCTTCCAGCTTGGCTTAGAGGTAGGCAAACATATGACCCAGCCTTGTCTCACTGGGTATATGGTCATGTGAGACAGCTTAGAGGCTCGCTTTAGCATGCTAAGCAACGTTTAACACACAAGAAAGTCATCCAAATGAGATTCCGGATGGGTAAAATCCTGCTGCAGGGAACAGTGAAAAGGAGAAGCTGCACAAACAGCTAACTTTTGGGCAACATTTCTTGTTGCAGTGAGCACTTTACAGCCGACACTGAGTGCTAAAACTATCTGAGTGGCGCAGATCTACACCTGTGGAGCTGGTTTGGTGTGCTAACAACCCACTCAGACAGTATTTAACCAGAGGAGCAAAGCAGAGTAAACAGAGTACATTAAAAATGCAAAGGTTGGATACACTGATGATCGGCTGCCCTCTTGTGGCAAGTTCCTGAGGTGGAGATATGACCAAAACATGCTGACGATCCAGTTTCGGTTTTAAGGCTGATTAAATGTGGTTTTGACAAGCTAATGTGGAAGCTAACTGTGATGTGAAAGAAGTAGCATCTACAGCATTTCTTCTGTTTGACACAAGACAAGACAAACTCTGAAACTCTCTCTCTATCCATCCACACCCTGGCATGATAATAAAACGCAGAGAATCTCCTGGCCGAGCACGTAAAGCAGGTGGTTTGCAGATAAACTCAAACAGGCCGCACATTTAAAAGTTCTTATGAATTCAATGCCTTGCTGTTCTTCTGTGCGAAAGCCTGTAAGACAAACATCTGGGTGCGAATAAACACATTTTGGCTTTCTAAACCGTGTTGCCATCAGATCAGCTGTTAACACACATGAACCATGCGTGCAGCACATGATACTGAACATAAAGAAGTAGAGACGTGGTTGTAGCTCCAGAACATGCTCATCTCACTGCTAAATGGGGTTATACTGCACTTACTTTTACGCTGGAGATTAAACGTGCCTTCATATACTTAAGTTACTGCTTTGAGTGGAACTTGTTTACAAGGTAAGCTCATCAGGTGTTTATTAATAATAAATAAGCTCAGATTGAAGGTGAGGTAAACACATTTTTGCTCCCAGCTCTGCCGCTGCAGTGACAAGTAATGTTTTGCAGCGCTCCTCTTGTTTATGTGTTAGGCATCTGACGACAGGGTGAACAAACAACCCACCTGCAGCCTGAGGTGTGTATTATCGTTTCCATATGGTTCAGGTAACATGCATTCACCTTATCCAGGTTCAATACATATCACATAATGAAATAAATAAGGTGCAGAGGCGTTTTTGTAATCAGTTGTTGGGTACAAATTTCAATGTTGATATGAGGATTTATAGAAAGGACCTGCGGTGTCTGTAGATATAAAAGGCTCAACAAAAACACAATCATTCTTATTTTCAGGTGATTATACACTGATGAAAACATCATGGACTGGTTGAAGGTCCAGTGTGTCAGATTCAGGTGACTCTACTTACAGAATATGGCAGAAATGGAATGTAACATGCATAACTGTGTTTTCATCAGCGTATAATCACCTGAAAATAAGAACTGTTATGTTTTTTGCTACGTTAGATTGTGCCTTTTATATCTACTGATGCCGTGGGTCCTCTTTCACAGAGGCCGACATGTTTCTACAGTAGCCCGGAGGAGACAAACCATACGCTGCCACAGTTTCTCTTTCACACTAGGAAGGAAAGGGTGAGGTGAGTGGGTCGTAATCAGCAACTACACCACTAGATGCCATTAAATCCTACACACCAGTCCTTTAAAGAGTTTTACTGAAGCTGAACTATCAGTTGTTGTTGTTGTTAGACAAATTTCTTACTAACTAGGCCCTATGTTAAGTCTACTCATTGCTGCGAATTGTAGAAAAATGTATGAATGCATGCAGTTTTTTTATGATTTTGTCATGCATACAACATTCATTGTCTATGCCTACAAAACTTCATAAATCACTGACAAAAAATACTAATCTCACCTTCTTTGTCAGACAAAATTAACTAATTTAAACACATCTGAATTAAACAAATATAGTCTGAACACCAGAATATTTCAGGCCATTACTTAGCTGATTGACTCTCTAGCTTGTACAGTACAAAAGACAAATTTGACTTTCCACTTCACCCAAACCATACATACATTTTTTTAACCTGCAACTGAGTGGAGGAAGAATATTAGTGCTCAACTGTGCAACTGGGCTTCAAATTAACAAGATAAAACACTTTACACTGGACCCTGCAGCTGTCTAAACCTGCTCTATCTCAAAGGACAAACACTAGATATCGAAAAGGCTCCAAACACTCAACCAAAACAACATATTTTGGCCGTGAACGGTGCCATGGCAAACGGCTAGCCCGTCAGTCGCCATCACTGCCTAGCTTGTTGATGATGCAGGGTCTTCCTGGCTTCTTTAAAAGACAGCCAGTCGCTTAAAAGTTCACCTTAACCGCCTGTTTTTTTTACCGCAAACGAACAATGCTGTCAGCACACGGGACCTAAGCTGAGCTATCTTACTTCTTGAAGTCACTGCTGAACAGTCCGAAGGCAGCTCCGGTGCTGGAGGAGGTCGGGGTGCTCTCCTGACCCGCTTCCACGGCGGTCTCCGCTCCTCCTTGGTCATTGTATAAGGCGCTCGTCGACATGCTTAGCAGTTTAAAAATAAAAGTGCCCGATCAGTAAACGGATATTCTGGATTATAATCCGCTCATAAACTTGGAGATATGTTGGAGTAACGCAGCGCCAAACTTCTCCGAGATTTCACCCAACTTTTTTTTTTTTTTTTTTTTTACACGCAGAAGCGGAAGTGTGAGCTGGACAAGTTGGTGTCACATGACAGGGCTTCAGCTGCGGACGGCGCGTAGATCTGCAGTAACTAGAAGAGACCGCGCGCGGTGCCTCCTATTGACGTCTCGTTTAGGACGCGCAGCTCTATGCTCGAGACGCCCTCCTCGAGCCTTTGTGTTGCCACGGTTACAACGGCACTGTGGTTCTTATCGAGGAGGACGAAAATAACGGTTTTTTAACGTTAAAATAACGGAAAATCTATCGTTAATCGGTAGTTTTTCCTGTTTTACATAATATTAAGGTTAAATTGTCGGTTAAAAAAGACAAAATGCCACACCAACATCGATGACAAACACATGTGAACACACCACCAGGAGGTGAACCGGCACCCCTCCAGCTACCGGTCCACCTTCCATACTCTGGTCCATACTGGGCTCGAACCGGCGACCCTCCGGTTCCCAAGCCAAGTCTCTATGGACAAAATATGATGGTGAAATGAAAATTGAAAACCCAGCTGAAACAATTTATCAGTTTAACCTATAATAATAGTAATAGAATGATACACACCTGTATGTCTATATCTGACAATTGAATTAATTGAATGGCTGTATCATAACTTTTTTAATTTATTTATATTTCATATTAATAATCAGAATCAGAAACAGATTTATTTCCAAGAAGGTGTTCACATGCAAGGACTTTGTCTTGGTGTTCAACAGCATTAAGATATAAATATGTACAATATGTTTTTTTTTTTTTTTAATGAATAGAGATGCACAGTTTTGTGCAGGTTGTTTCTTCACGTTTGAGAAGCTGGAACCATGAAATGTTTCTGCATGAAAAATGATTATCAAAAATTGCCAATTAATTTTCTGGTAATCGACTTAACTATTAGCTCAAACCTTTACGAGCTGCAATGTTAAAGCGGTGTGCACATTAATGCAATAATTATACTTAGATTATCCAGTGATATATATTATTCTGAAATTAAACATGGTAATTTAAGTACATTTTAAAGAAGAAGAGGTAGTTTTTATTAAAGTAAAAGTACATTAAACCACTGGACTGTGCTATTAAAAATCAGATAACTTCAACACTTTATCACCTATAAGTGTATTGTAGGAACTTCCTGACTACAGAATGTCGTCACTTTTCATCTTTTTTGGACTACATGTCGGAAGTGACGTTTCTTCCCGTTGTATCGCCGTTTGATCCGCGGCTGGTGACCAATCCTCCACGTCGGTAGTATCTCTGTACACATAGAGGCAACACTTGACTTCACCTTCGACCGTATCATCTCCGCCTGTCGTCGTCTCTACCTCAGTAGCCGCTCGTGTTTTGTTTGTTTGTTTGTTTTTTTTTTTTTGAAGTAGCTAACTCGTATTATTAGTTATTTGTCTGACATTTGTTTTTAACGGCAACGACTGGTAGCCGTCCTCTTCAGGGAGAATGTCAGACTTCGACAGCAACCCGTTCGCGGACCCGGAGTTCAGCAACCCGTTCCAGGTAACGTCAGGCTAGCCGCGTTAGCCACATTAGCATTAGCATTGTGCTAAATTATGTCACATTAATACTCAGGCTGTGGGTTGTTCTGTGTCCATCAGCTTGTTGTGAAGCTATTTGAGTTGGCAGCTGGTGAAAAAAGACGTTAAATCACTTGTTGGTGGGCTTTATTTAGAGTCTGTCACTTAATATTGGTACTTTGCCTTGACTGCTGTGACATAACGTGTAAAGGTGGCAGGCAGGGTTGTGTTAGCTATCTTTATGACTTCTGTTGGCCTTCCTGGTGATACAGCAGGGTGTTATCTCTGATTCACTGTGGTGTTTTATATATAAGCCATGTGTTTTCCTTCATGGCATCCTATTTTGCACTTATCAGTCGTAACTTTTCACCTGTCTGACAGGTGAAATCACAGAGATGCAAAGGGAACAAGCACATATTTGTTCTGTTCAGGTGTTCTTCCTGTTTTCAAGCAGATTTCCTGACTAAGTCCTCCAATAGATTAGACATTAAATCTAAAGATAACATCCCCACATGATGTACTCTATGTACCAAACCACAGATGATAACAGCTCCTGTGTTGATACACTTTTAACAGGCTATAAAGTCTCCAGCTCTCCGGAAAGCAGAGAAGTTAACGACAGTACAGTATGATTGTGGTTTCATGTTCTTTCACTGTCGTGCCTTTCGTGATGCTGCTGGCCTTGTGTCAACAGTGACTTGTCATGGTGAAAGCATGCATTTGATCATGTGCCTGCCTCCCTGCTTCAACAAGCCTGTGATGGTTTTCCCCTTCTCTCTCTATCTTATTATATTTAGTGTACTAAACACGGGCACAAGGGCTCAGCAGCTAGTTACAGTTTTCATTATTCAGAGTTGAACAGATAAGGGGATGAATTAATTAGTTTACTCTGCTCTAATTGATTAAATTACCTGCTTCCAGCTACTTAAATGTGAATACTTGCTGGTCTTTGTCTTCTATGGTAGTTAAATGAATATCTTTGAGTTTTAGACTGGTGATCGGACACAATGAGATGTCTGAATTTGTCAGTTTTTTACCATTTTTCACCGGTAAATATTACTTCACTGCAGATTTATCTGTACCAGCATGTATGTCATCTGATAAGTGATAAGAAGCAGAAGTGCTAAAGATATGTTTCGATGGTGTCAGCACGTTATAGTTTGTCCACTGGAGAGGAGTGAACAGTTTATTGTTATATTATTATATTTGAACGTTCTGTCCAGTGCATTTCATAGTGCTGTTGCAATTTATGGCAACTTATCAGATGTTTTTTTATTTATGTTGTGAATAGTGTAAAGAAAAACTGATGGTGACTGATATTCATTATCAAGATCAATATTGGTATTCCTGCCAAGTCACTATTCTGACATTTTTGGAGCAAAGATGAATTAATATGTAAACAATCACAAGTCGCAGCTCTATTTTTTATCGTGGTTTGGCATACTGATTATATTTCAGATACATCACATTGTGAGAGAGTGATTGATTGAAAGAAAATGATAATTCAAGTCATAAGTAAAAATAGCAACCTAACATTTGATGGATCCAGGCTCTGAAATTTAAGATTTTTTACTTTTATTGGCATTGAATGGCGACACCTTGAGCTCTAGGTAGTATTGTAGTCAAGACTAGCTAAACCGAGACCAAGTCAAGACCAAGACCAGAGCGAATCAAGACTGAGTCAAGACCAAGACTATGAGGAGACCAAGCCAAGACCAAGACCAGACAGTAGCCTACTTAGGTAGCTAACATCTGGCTAATATTCGCTCTTTGGATGAGGCCTCGCAGCCCTCTCAGTAAACGTAAAGTGTGAAAGTATTTTCAGGTAATTATGAAACTGTGGCGAGACAAACTGAACATTATTAAGTGATTAATATGGAAACACTGGTGATAGCCCCACAGCTGTGGTCTTGAGCGGTCTTGAAATAAAATCCAGAGTCCTCTTTGTCTGAGACCAAGACAAGACCGAGTAAAAATGCAGTCGATCTGAGACGAGGCCTTCAAAAAGTGGTCTTGAGACCGTTCTCGAGACCAAGGCCGATCTCGAGTAGTGCAACACTGGCTCTGGGATATTTAGATGGACATTTTTCACTGATGTTTTATAGACAAAATGATTATATGATGATTGATTAATGGAAAAAATAACAACTTGCATCCCTTTTTTTTAAAAAAAAAGTTTTAACCACTT
The DNA here is from genome assembly GCA_033000465.1 of Sciaenops ocellatus. Taxonomy (NCBI): domain Eukaryota; kingdom Metazoa; phylum Chordata; class Actinopteri; family Sciaenidae; genus Sciaenops; species Sciaenops ocellatus. Next base: position 22,938,207 of record CP136874.1, on the reverse strand, counting down.
GGTCTAACATGTCAAAAATAATGATAAAGCCCGTTAGAAGTTACCGGAAATGATTTCTAAAGACAGAACAAAGTATTTCTTCATGAAGATATTATACATGTTTGTTAACCTGTTATCAGCACATCTGGTATTTTTAATATATAAATGAATAAAACAAATATTCAGGTAATCAATCAGTTAATTTTCTTTTGTTTGGATCTTCCTGTGCATGATTACGTGGCTACAGTAGCAGATGTCTTTCATTCTTGAGGCTGTAACGTGTCACAGAAACTTAAAAAGTCCTTCCGCCATCTTACCATTCAGCGTGTGGTGGCGGAAGACGCTGACGGCACAGTTTGACCTCACAGACGCATGAGAAGTGAATTATTCATGGAGCCACATTAACATACTGACATGACTAGTGAACCCCTGCTGTCCTGCCATTTTCTGTCATTTGTTGGCTCACACTCGTTCGCCCGAGGAGAAACGGAGCTTTGTTCCCTTCTCTGAGCTATCATCAATAGTTCATGGAATCATATGGTGCCGTCATGGCGACATGTGGCGCTGGTATCCCCCCCTCTGGCACCTTTCCTGCTAAATTTCATCAATCCCAGTCATGCATCAGATTGTTCATTCTGTTTTGGCCTAATTACAGAAATTGGTCTCCCGTGTCCGTTAATAAAAAGCACAGATATCGCGCGTAGCTTAATGAAAAGTGAAAAAGTTGCGTCCAGAGAATGGATTCATCCTGCTGACCCAGCACTGAGTTACATATTGCAGCTTCGCCCTCGAGTACAGTCCTGTAGGGCAAAGTGTGGAAGTCTCAGATAAAGTGTCATCAGCTAGTGAGACTCATGCACCTGCTCATGCAGCACAGCGTCTGTTTTATTTTCAGCTACATCACGACAAGTTTGCCAGTTTGTGCCTGGTTAGGTGACAGAAAATCCACGAGCATTTTCACACAGGTGACAGGTGGAGCGTTTGATTTCTTTTACTATAGATTTCAAGATGAAAACTCTGTGAATATGCATGCGTTTGTTTGGCTGTGCGGCAGGGCAACATTAAACTTTAAACACAACATAGCCTCAAATATTTATGACCCTGGTCTGGTGACAACTTGCAGTGTGTGTGTTTGTGTGTGTGTGTGCGGCAGCGGAAGAGATGCTCCCAGAAATTTAAGAGTCGGCGTCAGAGTCGGTGAGAGGATTCACTGAGACTGGATAAGGATAGAACTGCAGGGATACGCAGGTTGGATGGTAAATCTTGAGCAGCAATTTGAATGAAACTGGTGACTGACAGCAGCTGATGGTAAGCTCGTTATAGACAGAAAAGGTGTGATAATATCAGGAATTTCTTACATGGCGCAGAGTAAAACTGTCATCCACGAGACGTCGTGAACAAGCTCGTTTGGATTTGCTCGTCTTGCACATCAGGAGCGTGCTCAAAAGATCGGAAAGTGTTTTTGTGCCGAGCGCAGCAAACTAGAAAAACGACCAAGTCTTCATTTTTTATTTCTGTCTTTAGCAGCCAGAAGCGTTTGCCCTCCTTCTGAAACTCTGAAAATGGACGTGGCTATTTATAGACGCCTTCCCGTGAAAATTATTGGAATCATCCCGTCTTTGCCAGTATTGAATTATAGGCCTGTTGCGTTTTGAATAAAGAAGGGCTGTTTGGCCTTGATCTGGCAGAATAATGAAGGGTTTTTAAACTCACATGAGCAGTTTTACTCGTACCGTAGAGTTAGTACACTCCAGTATTCTCATACCAGAACTATCCCCAACACTTTATTAAGCCTTTCTCAAATTTCATCGAACGTGTTCTCATGTTTTTTTGAATCTGTTTTCTCAGGATCCATCAGTGACACAAGTAAGACAGGCCGCTCCTCCGGGGCTGGAGGAGTACAATCCCTTCACAGATGCCAAACAAGTGAGTACTTCTACATTTAATCCAGGATTGATGTTGTGCGTGTGCTGTGATCCCTGTTGTTTCTGATTTTAATGCAATGCAGCAGCCGTGAGAATAAAATCGTTACTTTAATTTAAAGGTTGCAACCGTCAGTCCCAGTTTGTTATTTTAAATTTCAAAAGTAAATATTGAAGGACTGAATAAAAACAAAAACTTTGAGTCATCTGTCACGTGATTATTAAGACTATATGACAGATCTCACCACATACAAGCGCAGAGTTCCATAAGATAAAACCTAAAACATAAGAACTAAAATATTATTCTGCTACTTAAATTCAAATTGTTTTCTTTATAATTTTTCTTCATTTTTTTGCTTTTTTCTTGTAAAATATCAGATAGTTTTGCCTCTTCAGTCCTGCAAAAGGTATTCAAATGAATCGATCTGACAGGTTGTTATGTGAAACAAAATTATCAACTGCCTTCTTACTTTATGGTTGGTCTATCCCAACTTTGAACAAGTGCTTCATTTGTTGGAAAAGTGGTTAAAAGCACCACTGATCTTAGATTCTTTTGTTACCCTGTAAAACCTTTTTTTGTAGCTTCAGAGGTCGTGGAGGCTATTCCCTTTGCATTAATGGATGTTGATGTGTGTTATTTAGCCGCCAGTAATATGCATTTTTAACATTTCTCTCCATATACTTTGATTAAAGTCAGTATTGTTCATATATACTGTAAAAACAAACATTTAACGTTCATGTGGCTTTCGTTTTTTATGCTTTTGCAGCTTTAATCAACTGATTTCATTCTCAGACTTGAAAAAAATCCTGAACTAACCTGATCTTTTTGATATTAATCTTGGAAAAAGAAGTCATGTCACATATTTTTTTAGCTTCCATGTTAACTTCAGGAGTTCAGCACTGCAGATTCTGTCAAACCAGAGCTCATACTGTCGCCAGTGACATCTTTTTTTTTTTTCTGTTTTTATTGTTAATGTTTGTCCTTATGCAGCATTTCTGACATCATATCAGTCTGTTTGTGCACTGTAAGCATAACAAGCTAATTAACACATATACGTTTCCTCCGTAGTTGCCTGCGGGGATGGCGCCCAAGATTGCGGCACCCACCATCAACACACAACCCGCCATCATGAAACCCACAGAGGAGCCTCCAGCTTACTCGCAGCCTCAGGTATTGCTGACCACAATCTGGACCGCACGGAGCCAGAAACACTGTATTATTTTCTTTAGCTTTACACTCTTTGGTGCTCTGGGAACCATCGCCATCACGCTGATAATATCGTCTGTAGGCGTGCGTGTCTGTACGAGCAAGACGACACGTCTAGTCCAGCATCGACGGCACAGATTCTGAGCGTGTAGTGAAGGCAGAAAATACATTAACATGACAGCTGGTTTCATGCTGAGTTTGTGGACAGAAAAGTCGCTCAGCGGGGAGGCTGGTCCTATCTGTGACTGGGCTTTCTAGCTGAACAAGAGACGTGAGTGTGATAGAAATCCAGGCAGCCAGAGGAAATAAGTTGTGATGGTACATCTCGTTTGCAGGCAGACTCCTGGGAACATGTTGTTGTGATGTCTCTCCTCCTGCTGGTGCTGCCCCTGTAGAGAAATTGATTTATTCCAAAAGTTGAGACAGAGAATTCATCTTGAGCTGAAAAAATAGTCAACCGAGCGCACACTCGAGTGTTGACATCTGTTTTATGCTTATGTATGTGTGTGTAGGACCAGTCACGAGGAGCTGCCGAGCTGTTGAAGAGACAGGAGGAGCTGGAGAGGAAGGCTGCAGAGCTGGACCGCCGGGAGAGAGAAATGCAGTCGCTCAGTGCTTCAGGAGGTCAGCATCAGACACCGACATACAACCACAGATCAGTACTGTCACGACTGCAAAAAATCTGACGCAAGCAGCAGGTTCATGCATCCTTTTCTGCTGCCAAGCATTTAATGGCTTTATATAGGGCTGCACACAGTGTGGTTAAAAAAGTTGGGAAGGTTTTATTCTTATAACCGGAGCACAAGATTTGTAGGCCAGGGCATCTCTGCATCTGTGATTTGGCTATTGCACTTCACCATCTTCCATTTTCAATAATATTTTAGTTAATTATTCAGCTCTAACTTCATACGCAAATGACATCATTTTAATTTAAGGGAATAGTTGAACTTTTGCTGAGAATTAGATGAGAAGGTCGATACCACTCTCATGTCTGTACACTAAATATTAAGCTGGAAGCAAGGCGCAATTAGCTTAGCTTAGCATAAAGACTGGAAGCAGGGGGAATCAGCTAGCCTGACTCTGTACCGGCACAGCTAAATGTGCTGGTAATAAAATATTTAGTCTTTTTAAATCCATATGCAAACAGAAATGTAAAAATGAGAAGTTGTGGTTTTTAACAGGAAGTTATCTGCCGTGGCTGTCTCTTAGCCGGGTGCAGTGACCGCTTCCTGTCTTCACCGTGAGGCCAGGCAACAAGCTGAGATGCTTTGAAGTCACCGGACCCGCCAAAGAAATTGCATTAATAGTAATTAGGGCTGCAACTAACGATTATTTTTGTATTGATTTGTCCACAATGCAAAAATATTTAGTTTTCTGTCATAGAGGACTAAAGAAGCCAGAAAATATTCATATTTAAGAAGCTGAAATCAGATAATTTGGACTTTATTCTTAAAAAATTACTCAAAACAATTAATGGATTATCAAAATAATACATACTAATCGATTATTTGACTGTTCGTTGCAGCTCTAGTAGTAAAAGTGGCGTACTAGTTAAATTTAAAGAACCAGCCCAGTTGTGTACCCCTCCTTCCAGTCGTTATGCTAAGCTAAGCTAATTGCCTCCAGTCTCTGCCTCATATCTGCTGTACAGACGTGAGAGTCTATCACCTCTAACTGTCGGCAGGAAAGCAAATGAACATAAAATGTTGAACTATTCCTTTAAACTCCCGTTCCTTCTCTGCAGTCTGTGTGTGTTTGGCTACAAGCTTCTGTTTTAAACCACATGAAGTCACACACACATTGTCGTCGTCTTCTTCGTATCTCACTGCCAACTGTCGATCCAGGCGGGAAATCAGAGAATGCATTTACTCTAAATGAACTGCAGTACAACATGGGATTAAGTCAAGGCTGTAAGAGATATGTGATCCTTCCGTGACACATGAAGAGCTCGATCTAAAACATGAACTCACATTTCTTTACAGTAACTCACAGGCTTGTCTCGTGTCGTTTCAGGCAGGAAAAACAACTGGCCTCCCCTCCCAGAGAAGTTCCCCGTGGGCCCCTGCTTCTACCACGACATCACCGTGGACATCCCCGTAGAGTTTCAGAAGACTGTCAAGATCATGTATTACCTCTGGATGTGTGAGTATTTTTCTTCTATTCAGGATGTCGGCTGCATTGTAATGAAGTGTCAGGGCAGCGAGGGCGGCGAATTAACCCACAGATGACGTGAAACAAAACAAAGATTTACCCAAAGTAATCTGCTTACAGCCATCGAGAGCTGCCAGCAGGCAGACAAGAGTTCATGTTGTTTTCTTTTAAAAGGTTTAAATCAACTTTTCTGTTCAATACTTTAGATCTGCAACTATTTAAGTAAAAATATGTCCAACTCTGGAGAGTTCCAGCTTGTCTGTAATGAAGATTTGCTGCTTTTCTCTGGCTCATATGATCGTAAACTGAATATCTGAAGCGATTTGAAGACATAACCTCTGACTTCAAGAAGTTATGATGGATCATTTTTACATTATTCGTACCTAACATCACAGACCGAACAGTTAAATCGATGAACATTTTAGACTATTAAATCAATTAGCGGTTATTTACAGTAATCACTGTTGAGCGTCCTGGAAGCTTTGCAGCCCCAATTCATCCACAGATCAATGAAAAAGACACTTAATACACTCTACCTTTTTAATTAGATGATGTCATAAAGCAGCAAGGCCTGATGTCTGCTATACACACCACTGTATATTGGTAAAACATACTCTGGGATATTTACTTACATGTTGCGGTCACAAACTTGAAAATAAACTTTGTGGTTGCTGAGAAATTTGAGAGAGAGAATCTGTTAAATTCTTGCATTTGTAACTTCATCTTGCCGATTAATTAGGAAAAAAATTATAACATTATATGATAAAGTAACAATGTTATGGGAGTTAATTTGCTTTTCCCCGTTAACACGACCAAACCAGGATGAGAAAAACCACCTAAAAGTCTTGCTCCGTCTCTTTCTGGTGTTTTTATTCTGTCCCGGTTGTTGGGAACAGATGGCAAACTCACTGCACTCTGTGTTCCAACTCCAAGGCAAGCTTGTTTTGTAATGGCTGGTAGTTTATATAATTCATAATTAGGAGTATTTTTCTCGGTTGTACACACTGACGAGTCAGCATGTTCGTACGTGCTGCATCCATCTGCTCTTTGCTGCCAGAATAAAACGCTTCTACCTCATTGATGAGTCTTTGTGACTGTTCTAATGCAATAAAAAACTTAGTTTAAGTTGATATTATAGTTTTACAGTCTCGCTTGATTAGGGCAGATGTACACTTCACTAGATAAAGACATGATATCTTAATATTCCATGAAGAATCTCAAGCTAGAAAACACAGTTTGGTACCAACAAGATACTGAATTTGTTTTACAAATGAACCTTCACCCGACCTCCTGAATGAGAACAACTTTTACGGCTCCGTCTTAATGGTGGTAAAACAATTACAGTTCCCTTCTGTGATTCAGGGAGTGAGTGGCTTCAAGTGGCATTCAGCGGCCACATGACCAGGCTACGTGCTGCAGCAGTCATGTGGCCCGATGAAGTGACTTCATCGGTCAGATGATTGCTTAAAGGTCGATTTTGATACAGATCCCTCCCTCCATAAAAGCAAAGAATGTCAAACTCTTTGTCTTCAGCGAGTAGAAAAGATCTCGAGCACACATCAGCACCGCCCCCGCTCACTTCTGCTAGCAGCAGGCGAATGCCATATTCCACACTGAGATGTAAAATCCCCCCTCAGGTTCTACAGACTCTTGCCAGCGCACAATGCCTTAAAGCATGCAGACACTGTTAGGACCCCAAGAACAAATGGTAATAATGAATTATTAACCGTGCGTGTGTGTGTTCAGATCTCTGTCCTGCACAGTATTACATGTTGAAATATTAAGCGTCTGTGTGCAGCAGTATCAGGACACTGGACACTGCTGCACCGGACAGCCTACTTTCCAAACTCTGACATATACAGTGACATGCCGAGGCTGCCACACTGTCCCGCTTTCAATAAAAGCTCCATCCAGACTCTTACTGTACATGTTTTCCCTCCTCTCTTTTCCACTCCAGTTCATACCGGGACGCTGCTCGCTAACATGGTGGGCTGCATGGCCTGGTTCTGCGTGGACGCGTCACGCGGGGTGGACTTTGGCCTGTCCATCCTCTGGTTCTTACTCTTCACGCCGTGCTCATTCGTCTGCTGGTACAGACCAATCTACGGAGCGTTCAGGTAAAGCGCAGAGCGGACGAGCGAATAAAAACGCACGTCATCGTGTCGTATCTGTTGCTCACCTGCTGGTTTCTGTTCCTCTTTCTGCAGGAGCGACAGCTCGTTCAGGTTCTTCGTGTTCTTCTTCGTGTACATCTGTCAGTTCGGCATCTACGTTATACAGTGTATCGGCATCACTGGTTGGGGCGCTAGGTGAGAAAACAGGGCAAGAAGAGACGCAGAAATGTGTATTTTCATTTTTAGTGCTACTCCCTGCAGGAAACAAACTAATATCATGGATTATAAGTTGTTTTTTTCCACTTCTGAGTATTTATGACAGCAGGATAAACTAAAATATCTTTCCTTTAATAACTCTCTCGTCTTTAGCGGGTGGATCTCAGCGTTGACCGGCCTGAATAGGAGCATCCCGGTGGGCATTATAATGATCCTCATCGCTGCTCTCTTCACCGCCCTGGCTGCCATGTCGCTCATCATGTTCAAAAAGGTAAGACACACAACAAATCTATTAAATTCTGCGAAAGCCTCCTCAGTTGTAATTCACCCCTCTTCGCTCTGCTCCTCCTTTACGTCAGGTCCATGCGATGTACCGTACCACCGGTGCCAGCTTTGAGAGGGCCCAGCAGGAGTTCGCCACGGGCGTCATGTCCAACAAGACGGTCCGGACGGCCGCTGCTACCGCCGCCACCAGGGCTGCGGAAGAAAGCTTCAAGGAGGGGATCTGATTGCCCCAGAGAGCTCGCTTATCTCTCCATCCAACCCTCACCCTCATCCCTCCTCCACCCTATCTCTGCTTGAGCCGACTGCCCTGTTTGATCGCACGGAAAGCCCCCCCCAGCCTTCTGACAATAAAGGGGTGCCACGATACGCTCGGCCGTCCAGTCACCCAGGATTCCAACAGGGCGGCGGCTCGCTCCCGTCCTACTCTTACCTGCAACATTGTGCACTATCATCACAGACTCTGAGACTCCCCCCTCACCTACACTGCACTCCTGCTACCACTCAACCAGCGTGCTCACTTTCATTTCCTGTGTGAGTTTGTGTGTGTGTGTGTGTGTGTGTGTGTGTGGCCAGCTAAATGAATGTTTGTGTGCCTCTTTAAACAGCCTGTCTGTCCTCCGTAGACAGATTCTAATGTAGCCGAGTCAAATCCGATTTTCTAAACTTAACCTGGGCATTTCCCACCCTCTTCCCGTGTGTCTGAGCCTTTCCTTACATTCATCACTACTCACGACTAATCACTACTTCCTGTTTTTTAAATTAATTTATTACCGGACGAACAGAAGTCACCTAGCACTCACTCATTGTCGCGTGCAGCAGCGTTCTCTCTTGATTTATTTTTGCTGTCTTCTGAGTGCGCGACTCGACACTGCTGCCCCCCGGTGGAGTGACTTTGTATTGTTGAAGATGAATGCTGTGCATTCCAGTTCACTGCCTTGCCTTCTACTTTCTGCTTTCCTCTGAATTCGGTTTTTGAAAGGGTGTAGTCTTACTTCGTTAAAGTGATGCGTCACCTGAAATCTTATTTGTTGAGTATCAAACACGGTGTATATGAATATATTCACATTTACTGGAAAAGAAGCGTCAATATTTAATTTATACAGGACAGAAAATCCAACAAATATTTGACGTTTTTAGTCACCATAAATCTGTCGTGTCGGTCGATCCACCACTTTGATCCTGACTGAAATATCTCTGCAGCTCTAAGATGGATCGTCAGGAAACTTTAGTAGAAACATTCATGATCCCCAGGTGATGAATCCTGCTGACTTCGGTGATCACCTGACTTTAAGTGCTACCACGAGGTTCATATTGGTGTTTTTGTACTCCACAAATATCAGGTGGGGATTCAATTTTTCATCTAGCGCTACCGTCGGGTCTAAATTTCACAAATGCCTGCAAAACTACTCACATTCCCATCAGCCTCAGCTGTACTTTGTGTGTAGTTCTAATTCATCACATTGTGAGCGTGTTAGCATGCTGGCGGCCTCACAGAGCAGCTGGCATGACTGTAGAGTCTTAGTCAGTCACCTAATTGATCTGAAGCTTGAAGCTCCAGCACTGACTGACACTCACCCTCATCGAAACTCTTCCAGAGGTGCTTAATCAAACTTTAGCAACAAAGTGAGCATCTCCCGCCTACAAGCAGTGTTTGATACTCAAAAGATTTTTCAGTGAACTGTTGCTTTAAAGTATTCATTAGCTTGAAATCTTTTGCCTATAACAGTCTACATATCCATTGTGAAATTATGCCAAGTTGCACTTTAAATCCGGTTATTAGATTCTTTGTCTGCACGCTGTAGTCTGTGCAAATGGAAGGATGTTTCTAATAATGGCTCCCCCACCTCCCCACGGCTTCCTGCTCGTTAGTGTAGATACTTCATTCATACATGTTAACGTACACCAGCTGAGTTCAGCGTCATCGAGTCATCTCCTCATAGAAGAAATTTAACGTCACAAACGGTAAAAGAGATCCACTTCTCTGTCTGTACAGCTGCATGTTTATACAGTTGATCTGAAGAGGAAAGTGTAACTCGTCTCCGGCTTTTTTCTCGCGCGGCTGGAGACTTACCTCAGATTTACTCAGGATGTACTCTTCACTTGCATGACGAGGTTTAAAAATAAATAAATAAATAAATATTCTACGAGATTGTATGAAATTAGACACAGACTGACCCGTTTTTAAATACATGTGCTGTAAATCAAAATATTGCAATAAAAAAACAACAACAAAAAAGACAAAAATGGCCAGTAATAGTGTGATGTTCTGATAAATCGCTTGCGTATTCGTAATTTGATCATTGTGTACTGACTATCACCGAAGACAACAATCAAACGTGTCGAACCTGGACCTGCTTAAACGTGTCTCTTTCTTCTATATGTGACCTGTCTGTGTTGCTTCAGCGGGAGCTGCAAAGAGGTTTGAATGTGTCTGAACGCTCTCTGTCCTGTCTCATGTTTTAAACCAGTTAAGCCTTTTTGTATGTACGTGTTCATGTAGGAGTGTAAATAACAGCAGAATCTGGCCTTTTTAAGTCTTAATCTGTGCGCAGGGCAGAGTCTGGATGTGGGTCTGGGATCCTTCTTCTTTTTTAAAAATCTGTTGAAGCTTCCTGCAACATGCCTTGTGTTTTTTGTTTTGCTCTCACTGGTTTAATTTGGACCAGTCCATGTTGTTATTCCTGAGTACATTTCTGTACAAAGCGACACGAGATTACGCTTTCTTAAATAAAAATCTCCATAAATGTGAGAAAGACGTTTAGACCGCAACGCAAACGTGAACTGTGTGATGTACTGTACTGATGGACTGTGGCTTTAAGCTGTGCTTCATAATCAACATGGTTTGTGGTAGAAACACTGAGAATGAAACTTTCATGAGCATCTCTAACAAATTTAATGAAATTATTGAGATTAAAAAAAAAAATGTGGAAGTAATAGTAGTGAGGGATGTTTGTATATTTTGTATGATTTTACAGATGGTCGGCTGTTCAGCTCAAAAATTTCGCTGTAATTTTAAAGATGCACTCTGGTTTCACTTTAAGTCGCATGTTGAGTAGTTTGAGTTTTGTATATTTATTGTATTAACACTGAATAAAATTCTCCTTCTGTACATTGTTTCTCCTCTTGTGAGAAGTTTTATATTCCTGCTGTATAATGTGCAAACATCCGGACGAGACGAGGAGTCCGTGCTGAAGAGGGGCTTGCACTAGCAGCCGATAACCAGACGAGGTCAGTATTTATCAAAGAATGTGAGATGAAGTTCACTACACTGGAAGTGTGCTGCAGATTTCTGCTGAATAATCAGTTCTCATTTAAAATCAACACAATTCTAAAAGTGGCAACTTGCACAACGATCCTTTTATTGTCACACATCAGTCTAGACCAGTGTTCTTCAACCCTGCTCCTCGGGGACCCCTGCCCTGCATGTTTTAGATGTTTCCTGCTCAAACACACCTGATTCAAATGAGTGGCTCGTTATCAGGCCACTGCAGAGCTTGATGACGAGCTGATCATTTGAATCAGGCGTGGTGGAGGAGGAAACATCTAAAACATGCAGGGCAGGGGTCCCCAAGGAGCAGGGTTGAAGAACACTGGTCTAGACTCTTCAGAGAGTACCTTCTCTCCTAGCACTCGACAAATCTACACCTTAAAGAATTGTCACTAGCGCTTATTACTGCACTAATGCTTCTTATCACACTGTACCTTGATTGTTCCCTTTTCTGTAAGTTGCTTTGGATAAAAGCGTCTGCTAAATGACTAAATGTAAATGTAGACGTTTGTACAATCATATTCAATCAAGTTATTCATGTAACTATGTTTACTATTGATGTTGTACTTTGTTGTTAAACTGGACTCCATCATATTGAGAGATGTTTCTAATATTTACATCCATGAGAGGGCCACAATATTATATATATAATATAATGCACTTCTGTACAACAACAGCACCTGTGGCCCTTTGCTGCATGTCGTTCCCCATCTCTCTCTCTCTCCCTCCACATTCCTGTCACTTCTTCAGCTGTCTCTGTCAAATAAAAGCTTGAAAAATATCTTTAAAATAAAAAAAATTATGGCAGAGTTGTTGTGTTGGTTCACACTGGATTGAACCTGTGTACCTAATGAAGTGGGCATCAGTGTTCAGCCAGTGGTGGAGGAAGCTCTTCATGTGTTTATGTGCAAACAAATCTTCATTTGTAGAATGAAGGGGTAGGGTTTGTATGTTTTTTGATTGACAGGTGGGTGTCATTACAGATGGCTTGTTTGAGCAACCAGGCGTCATTCAGCCCGCCTCATGCGGGTGACATCACGCACACGCTGTCCATTCTTTAAACTGTCAGCGGTAGTTGCCACTTTTACTAAAAGAAGTCGTACTATTAAAGTAAATGGACTGTCCTTAGATAGCACCTCTCTAGTCTTCTGACCATTCAAAGCTCTTTTACACTACATATCACATTCACATATTCATACACTGACAATGAAGGAACTAATCACATCCACACACACTCACACGCCGATGGCCTTCGGGAGCAATTTGGGGTTCAGTATCTTGCCAACTGGATCTTACACGTAGACTGGAGGAGCCGGGGATTGAACCAACGATCTTCTGATTACAGTATGAAAGTTTTTATCTATAACTGAGTCCTTGGGCCTCAGTTTTCTGTTTCATGTTTCAGCTGCAATCTGCTTTATTCTAAATAACTGGAAACAAGAAGATAACAATAACTTACAAAACTTTTTCTTCACTTTCTGTGTAATGGATCAGAAAAAAATCACCTTTTAACTTTGAAGACTTTCACAACTCAACAAGCAAAATAACTTTTTTTTTTTTTTTACTATTTATATTAGCAGCAGGAACAACAATCCTGTTGTAGTCGCCGGATAAAAATAGACACACTCACACACTTTAAGACAATTGCAGGACAAGTGCTGAGTCCTCTGGTCTGCGCTCAGACAAACCTGTGTGAAATAAAGCAGGAAAAATAGGAAACTGGTAGCAGACCAAATTCACTGCCAACAGGAAGAGGTACAGTGGAAGAATAACTCGCAGGCTTCTCGACTTTAATGCCTTCATACGTTTCAGGAGTGTGTGAAAACAGCACCGGCCTGCTGTTCTGCCTTCTTCCTCTGCTCACAGCTGCTGGAGATACTAAACTGCATTTGACGTGTATGATTTCTGCAGTGAGTAGAAACTTAACTTGTGTGGAGGCGAGTGTGTGATTGTGGTTGTCAAGTGGCCCGTACACATACGTGATGACACCAGTAATGACTTATTATGATTTACAAACTTCAACAGGATAAATCCAGTGATTTAGATGTTAGTTTCTACTGAAGCAAACACATGACTCATACAGAAGATGACCTCTGAACTCTCTGAAGTACCACCACCTTAGATTTAAGCATCAGACTAGATTTTAACTCTAGTTATAGCAGAAACTGAATAAAGTATTCATAAAATAAGAACTGTTTTTGTCACCTTAGAATGAGATTTTTGTGTCTACAGATGCCGTGGGTTGAGTAAAGAGTAGTTGAGTGAAGAGAAATGTAGCAGAAATATAAAGTAACAACTAGTTACTTTAAACCTCTCTTCATGACAGACTACCTGATTTCTTCCTCCACCAGGTGTAACAGGAAACTAAACTCAGAGGCCTCGTCCTCTTTGACTCTCTCCACACACAAAAAAGAAAATGAAAGACATTACAAACTACAAAAAAGCCTCTGGCTCTGAGACAGGCCTGAATTTCTGCTGCACTCTTCAGATTGCATGATTTGTCATGTGCCTAATCTGGAAGTCATCAAGCGCTGTGTTTAGTTTGAGCGCTCTGGTGGAGGAAGGGAGCCACGGGGTTGTGCCAGAGACTCCTCTGTAGTCCACATGGAGGGAAGAGGGAAGAACATCTGGGCAGGGACTCGTCGATCTGTGTAGCATGTAACATTTTACTGCTATAGCTGCTCGAGGTGGCACAAGTCTTTTTCTTCTTTTTAGTCCAGTGATTCTCAACCATAGACCGTAAAAACATGGACATAGTCTCTGTGACATCACTGAGCCACCTGTAACGACACCCACCTGTCACTCAAAGTGTCCACGCTCTTAATCCTGCATAACTTTAAGCCTTAATATAATTTGAACAGGTGAGTTGTATAAAAATTCACCCTCAGTACAGTTGTCATGAACGGGGAAATTAGCTATAGAGACCAAAACTGTTTTTTGTACCAGGCTGTAAACATGTTTATTTCTGCTGTGAAGTTGGACATTTTAACATGGGGACTTATGGAGACTGACTCACTTCTGGAGCCAGCCTCGAGTGGACGTTTGAGGAACTGCAGTTTTATTTTTTTGGCACTTCACTTGACAGCCACGGTGGTTGCCGCTTGTTCCCAACCTCGGGGGTCACCAGATAAATCAGAAAAGGGTCATGAGATGATTAATGAGGCAGAAAAGAAGAACAACAAAAGTTCTTCTGCACATAAACTTTGCTTTCTTGTTAAATATTGACTCTGATGCAAAACAAGGCCTCCAACTAGCACAAGCCAAACCATGTTAAAAAAGTACAATCCAAGTATAAAGTAGCATGAAATAGACATACAAATGTAATGTACTGTTGAAGTACTGCAGTACTTGAGTAAATGTAGTTGAATATGAGGCACACACACACACAGTGACACACATGCAGAGTTCAGTTCTGCATCAGTGGAAAAACTGATCACCCGCTGGCTGGAAAACGTACCCACCCCCACCTCAAGGGCCAAACCGAGGTCTCAGCACCAAGCTGGCTGCTCCACTTGCTGCATCTCCTCCCTCCTTCCTCCTCCCTCCTTCCCTCCTCTCCTTCCCCTGAATAAAAAACAAAAAAAAACTCAAACCAAAAACCTTCGTTGTTTTTTTGTTTTTTCATCCCTTCTCTTTATTCATTTGGCAGAAACAAATGGGAATAGATAGAACACTATCTATGGACTCGACAGACTCCCTGAAACCAGACTCATCACTAAATAACAGCAATACTTCATTTAATGCGTCCTCATCATTCAGTCCACGTCTTTGTGCACAGATTACAGGATGACTGCTGAATGAGGACCAGACGCAGACCCGACCCTTTTTTTTTTCACGGGTCATCTTTCAACTTTTCAACGGTTAGGATTGAGCTCACTTCACTTCAGGATTTCGCAAACTCGTGAATAATGACTCCAAACGATACATTTCAAGGGTCTGCAAACACATGAAATATTCAAATAACAGTACATTCTGTAAGCTTTAAAAAGGACATCCACTCTGATTCTGTGAGTAGTTTATTCTGACTGAGTAGTGGTTCCCTTGTTGAGTTAATACTCACACGTGGCAAAATAACAACAAAAAAAAAACAGATCCAGGTTCGCTGGTCGTGGTCCGGTGACAAAAACACCAGTGTTTTTTTGTTTTGTTTGTTTTTTTTTAAGGCAAGAGTGACATCATCAGCCCAGCCTGGATCAAGCTGACCAATCATTCTGCGATCATCGTAACTATGTACAAAATATATATAATCACACTTATTTACAGGACATGTGGTGACAGACAAAGCCTCTCTGGGCGTTCCACACGGTTAACATGAATACAATAACAGACACAGCACCTCTAGTGGCAGGAAGACAAAGACACACACTGAGAAAAAAACTTGGCACTTGTAGATTTCTCCCACATACACGCAAAAAACAGAGACAATAAAAAGAGTCAGTTTTAGTGGTAAACAATGCAAAAAGGGGGCTTCGTGTCACAGGCCGGCCTTCAGGAGAAAAGGTTGATTGTTATTGGCCTGTTCCTCCCTCCTTCTTCTTCTTCTTCTTCCCCACAGGACTAAAGTATCTCAGCCTCAGAGGAGGCAGATCAGGCTTTTCCCCTCCTCGATCTCCTCCTGGACCTTGTCGCTGGAGGTGGCGATCTCGGCCTGTGCCGAGAAGACAGCGCAGATGAAGGTGAGCACGGTGCCGCCCATGGCCGTGTAGAAGGCCCAGCCCATGGAGCAGAGCCCGGCTCGGTACGGAGCCGCGTCGGGACCGCAGTACAGCTGGACCTTGTCTGAACCCCAGCCAGCGGGGTACAACATCAGACCCAGGATCAGAAACAGACCTGCAAGAAGGGAAACAGAGACAGGGAAATGTTAACAATATACACGGCAGTCCAAACAACATAATGGGGAGTGTGGAAGTTCATTCTCGACCTTGGAAATAGTTGTTTGACAAAGAAAGCTTTACTCAGTATCCGCTTACTGGCTTTTTTCATCCATGGAGCATGAGTTAAGATTTTTTTTGTCAAACATAATGTTGATTTTAAGATGATTTCAACGTACTTTGGGGACTAGTTTGTCAGGCTATCGGCTAAACGTTGATGATTCAAACCATCGACTCTTGTGTTGTGAGTCAGTTTTAACTAAAGATGTCTTTTCTGTGCTGTGATCAGCTGCTCCAACAAAAAACGTGAAGTAAAAACCTCAAAAGGGAGCTGAGCTGAAAGGCAAACCTCTTGATTTTTCCAGTCCATCTACGTTCCAAACCCTCACCTATGGTCATGAGCTTTGGATAGTGACTGGAAGAACGAGATCGCGGATACAAGCGGCCGAAATGAGACATCTGGAGGGAGCTAAGAGTAGAGAGCCGAAAGGAGCCTGCCAAAGGAGGTGGTTCGGGCATCTGTTTAGGATCTTGGTTCCCTTCCTGGAGGTGTTCTGGGCACATCCAACTGGGAGGAGACCCCAGGGCAAACCCAGAAGGCCATCCAGCCTGAGAACACATCGGGATCTCCCAGGAGGAGCTGGAATGCGTTGCTGGGGAGAAGGACGTCTAGAGTGCCCCGCTAAACCTGCTAAAGCGGAAGAAAATGGACGGATCGATGGATACATTTAGGAGTAATCCTCTGGAGACTGTGAATCCTCATACCACCTTTTATTGCAATCTTACCAGTAATTTAAGGGAGGTTATAGTGTCTGACTGAATCACCATCTTTAGCCAAGAGGGATCGAATGTGCTTCTGTCAATGATGACTGCAGTGAAATTATCTCTGTGACCGCCACCGTTCGCTGGTATGAAAAACATTTCCTGCCAAAGTGCCATCGCGGCGTTCAAAGCATCCCATCAGGATGAAAAAAATGTAACACCAGGCAGAAATGACTTCCTGTCGACTGTTTGAAATGTGACTGAAGATAATCACAGCGAGACTTCCCGGAAAGAGAGATGTAAACCTGAATCTTGACACACATGCCCGTCGGAGAACAACAGGAAAAAGGTAGCCGAGGGGTTTTTCCCACCAGGCCCGGCCTGGCCCGGTCACCGGCTGACCTTCCCGGCATCACATGTCTCGGTGGAAGGATAGGGGTCACTTCCTGTCATACGGTGACCCGCTTCTTCTATTGCAAGTGCTGACTTGGCTTCAACACCTTAATGCTTGATCCTGACCCACATACACAAAACAAGCTTCGTTCTTCGTGAAATTTTAAACGTCATGAGGCTTCATCTGAGCAGACCTCGTCGTCCAACCAATCACAGCTCAGGAGGAAACATTTACAATAATGCAATTACAGATAATAAGTGAACCACGCGGCTTTGCTTCAAGCAGAAGGTCTCGCTGCTTCGTTTCGTAGAAAACAAACGTAGAAGTGAAACTGTCATCCTCTCTTTAGTCTTTCTCTCTCTCTCTGCTTCCTTTCTTTCTCCTCCCATTCTCTCTCTCTCTCTCTCTTAAAGCGCCCAATATCGTATTAAACAAGGAAATGAAAACTAGGTCATAAATTCTTTCCACATGTTGCTGCATTGCCCTGACGTCCAGGCCGGCTCCAGTGATGGATTGAAGGTATGGTTTTAATTCCCCTCCTTAGACCCCCCCCTCCACACACACACACACACTCAACCCTCCCTCCGCTACAAGCTGGACCTTCTAACCTAATATCCCACTGCACTCCACCCTTCTCAGCCTCGCTATTCCCTCTGCACTGGCTCTCGTCTCCGTTAACTTCCAAGCTGTCAATTCTCCACCATCAATCTGATTTCTGATAGCTGCCACCGATCACCCTCCTCCCCCCTCTGCTAACCTCTGCTCCGCTCAGCCTTCACCCTGTAATACAGCACAGCAGGGGCCTCTGCAGTGCTGCTGCTGCTGCTGCTGCTGCTCCAAGAAAACAGTCCTTTCCAGGAAAATTAAAAAAAAAAAAAAAAAGAAGAGCTGGGTCCCCACCCTGGGATCCACATGGAGTGAAACTAAGGAGAACAGACAGCAACAGGGCAAAAGAAAATACTGGCAATCTGTCAGTTATTTTCTCTGTTAAACAGCCCGAGGTGATGTCTTCAAACGTCTTGTTTTGTTCAAAACCAAAAGATATTTATTTACTCTAACGTTAAGACGAGAAAAAGCAGAAAATGTTTGAAATATTTGCAGTAAAAAAAATGTCGACTAATCATTGCATTTTTTTACTTTCTACTTCAATTGTATCTTAAAGTTCCTAAAATAGCTTCACTTGATGACATGTTGTTTTCTGCTTGGACTAACCGCTGACGTCATTGTCTGAACACTAAATCACCTCTCAAACTAAGACACCAGTGCACCACTGGTGATAGTTCTCTGTTTCATATTCTCTGTTCTCTCTTTTTTTAAATGAACTAAATGAACTCTAAAACATATAATAATCAAAATACTGCAAGTCTTTCAATGAAAATAAACTACAAAATCACTGGATCCATGGAGAGTTTTGCATTTCCTGTAATATTTCCATGCATATCAGCCTCACGTTCATGCACGTAGCGCGCATATACACCCATTACTGGCTACGAGCTAAAAAGTGGCTGTAAGATAGGGCGCAGAGGAAAAACGAATGGTTTAATAACGCTGCAATCGTAGCTTCAAACGGAAAATTTTATGAAGAGAAGTGCGGAGAAGTTCAGAATTCAACAACAGTCAACGATAAATAATCTTGAACCAGCCTCCTGCGTAAACTGTCTGTTAACCACTGACGGTATACACCTGGTTGCTCAAACAAGCCACCTGTAACGGCACCTACCTGTCAGTCAAAGCGTCCACGCTCTTAATCCTGCATAACTTTAAGCCTTAATATAATCTGAACAGGTGAGTTGTATAAAAATTCACCCTCAGTACAGTTGTCATGAACGGGGAAATTAGCTATAGAGACCAAAACTGTTTTTTGTACCAGGCTGTAAACATGTTTATTTCTGCTGTGAAGTTGGGACATTTTAACATGGGGACTTACGGAGACATGGAGTTTGAGGAACTGCAGTTTTTAGCGCTTTGTGATTTAAACGTTTGTCATAACGGTGGTTGAGTTGAAGAAACACTGAAAAATATGTTGATGTCTCCACTGACCCCTTCTCAACTCTTTAATTTATTATCAGGTTTACTAAGATAAATCTAGAACTGTCTAATTTAACAGCCCTGCAGTAAACCGCTCCTTCATGACGGTTATAAAGTTCAGCTTTTGCTGAAACAGTTTTATGATAGACGGTAAACTGTAAACCTTCATGATGTGGCCTTTGATGGTTATAGTAAGTATACTAATGCTTCCTGAATAAATTAGTATTAATTTATTGATTATAAATGCTGTAAAATTGTAGATATATGGAAGATAAAGGCTTTCCTAATCACAGCTCCTAAACAGCTATGAAATTCACAGGAATCCTCTTCACTATCAGTTGAATTTGGAAGTTCTGCTTTTTCATAACCTTTAAATCTCAGTATCGTCATCGCAACAGTCATTCCTGTAAGCTAATGTTTTGCTTCCCCTCACTTCCAGCCTGGAGGGTGAGTCACGGTCAGCGTGATTCTGTGATTCACGGCTGGAGCGAGAGTTTATGGTAGGGTAATAAAAGCATTTGACACCGAACGCACAAGAATTGGAGACAGTTTTACGGCCCAGTTTGTTTGCAGTCTTGTCTCTAATCCTTTTTACGTTGTAGTTTGACATAAAGTGAGCACGACGTTTCAATAAACGTACAGAGAATTCACTTACAGGTCGTCTGGAGCGCAAGAAGTCTTTAGGGCCCGAGCGTGAGCCTGCTGCGGGATACTAGGTTTACCCGACTGACCCTCAACAGAAGACCGTCTGTTTTAGCCATCGGATTACGTAAAGTAAGACGAATGGATTTACCTTCAGCCCCGAGCTTGAACTGACCGTCACTTTAATGGCATCTGAGAAAATGCGGCCATCAGAAAGTGTGTCATCGAGGACAAAAGAGTCCAAAGTGAAAAAAAAAAGTGCAAGTGACATCAGTGGATGTGAAGATTTGGTTAATAGGCTTTGGAGTTACTCCAGTGCAATGACGTGACCATCTCTGGCAACTGCATCACAATCTTCCCATCTGAGGTCAATCACTTCCCCAAACATCTGCAGTCTGGCTCCAGTTTTCTCATTACCGGAGGGTCGGCACGAATAGTGGAAATAGTGATTAGTATAAAGTCGGTGTGGTAGTGCTGGTGGTGGATATCAGTGAGGGTGATATCATTCACAGGCCTCATGAGAGGACAGCAGACAAACTGAAGACTCTCATGCACGCCGGCCAGTTGACTGATGTTGGAATAAGGACAGAGAAACATCAGCAGTGACACTGTTACATGTCAGACAGAAGGTATGCTGGCTCTTATCTCTTCCTGTGGTTGAAATGAGTAAAGGGTTATCGGCCTTCAGCCCCCACAGGCACGAAGGAAACGCCGCCTCCTCGGTTTGTTTGAAGCTCCTTTTCGCCCCCTTTCCTCTTCCACATCCTCATCCTCTCCACAATGAGGAGACTCTGCGGTGTGTTTCCCTACTTTCATTACCTTAGCCATGTGTCACGGACTCCCAGTCCTTTATATAGACAGTAAAGAGAGGTCTTTCAGGTTATATAACACCATCTTAGACGTATTCACTTCACTTGCAACATCACAACTGACTCAATAAACCCTTCTCCTAACAGTCATTGCCCAGTCATAGCTAGACATGGTAGCCTTGTTGGGACTCCGTATCTAAAGATGTTAGGGTACTTCCTGAACCTGAAACACAAGAACAAGCTTACTTTCTCTCGGTCTTTGTCTGGTTTTGGGAAGTTTACCCTCCAGAAACTCCAAGCTATCGCCCAAACTCAACAGTTAGTCCTCATCCTTGAAGCTTTTTCTCTTGTATGAATGAAATATGTCTGAAAATAATTACTATTTGGTGATGGAAAAAGTTCATGGAACAAAATATACTGCTCCTTTATTTCCACGTCTTCTCATAGTGAGGAGTTTCTGTCTGGGTCATGTAGCTTTGGCCAAGTTTCTAGCATAATATTACATTATATAAGCGCTGCATGCAAGCCATCAAGCCGTGCAATTTCAGACACTTTCTTTCAAAACAAGTCAGCTCTGAAACATTTAAGTCAGCAGAAAGCGAGCTGAGCTTTCAGCAAACTTAGCAGAGTTAGCATTAATTAGCTACAGATGATATTAAAAAAAAAAAACTGCGAGCAACAGTCGTCATTTCGGCTGACAAAAATCGATAGAAACAGCCTCTTGTTGTTTACGTCTGGGTGAAATCAAAAGAACCATTGTTCCAACGGTTACAGCTGTCAAACTGTAGCTCAGAAGCTCAACCAAAAGTTGCACAATTAGCAATACTTTGGGAAAAAAAACATTTAACTGGGAGTGGGTGGACACAATGCAGTACTGTCATATTGTGGATTTTCTGGGTGGCAAAATCTCTGATGGCTGTCAAATTGTTATTGCCTAATAATATACTGTCAATCACTCAACCCAAAAAAATAGATAATAGCATCTATTGTGTCCTAAATAAACACTCACATTAAGTTATTTCAGGCTTATTGAGCCTTCCAGTAGCCGTTCATGATTCACTATGGAGTCTCTAAGGTCAGCAGGCCCGCGCTGACTGAGCTGGGTTTACAGCTTGGCATGTCCTTCACCACACACCCACCTTTTTTCTGTTTGGGCCTGCACCAAATAAACAACTGTGGGGGAGGACAGCCATAATCACCAGAGGAGCCGAGGAGCTACAGTCTGTGAAAAAAAAGAGAGGAGGTTCAGGGACCGTGATCTCATGGCCTCCTCCCCCTCTATAATTCACCGCAGACCACCATGAGATTTGGCCCGTCAGAGACACACCGCCGGCCCGGACGCAGCGTACACACCCTTCACACACAAACTGAGATACGCATGCGCGTTCAAACTCAACAGAAAAGCTCCAGCTGACCCGGCGGAGAGTAAATATTTGGGTGGCAGTTGCTCCGAGTGACAGCTCTGAGGGTGGAAAACAAAAAAAAAACAACAACTTCTGACTGCTTGTGTAAAAGTTCACAGAAGGCTCCACGAGAATCAAACACATCATTCTCAGAGTGGGAGTTGTGGTGCTGGTAATGAGTGCGTTCGGCTGAAACTTTTCATTTACCTTGATGAATGGTGGACGCCACAGGAATGAAGAGGAACAACAGAAGGTTAGATAGACTGAGTTAGTTTTTAAGGTTCTGAGTCACATCTCATCTCGGTGTATCTCAAAATCAGTAAATACACAGACAGACTCGGGGAAACAAAGGCGTTTACGGCGTCGTGCTGATATTGTTTGGTCTGGTTTGGAGGTGTGTACTGACACTGTGGTTGTAGCCACACCTATATGTGGGACTAACAGCCGGACGTTGTGCTCGACAAGAACTAGTTCATCGGATGTTATGTTTGACCACAACGGAAATCAAAAGTACTTAGAGACGCAGTAATCGTTCAAACGTGGTGATAGCGGTTCAGAGTCTCTTCTGGACCGACCGTTGACCGTTTCCGAAAGTTAGACATAGATATTGTCGGACTCAACTCCCCAAATCAGAATCAGAAGTTGTTTGACCATCTGACAAGCAGTTCTGATGAAGTATACTCCTGAATATTTGTTCAATGACACAAACCTGAGCCTGTTTGACACCTCTGTACCTGAAAAAGGCCCATGTTGGGCTCCAGACTTTTTTAAAAAACAGAGTATTCAAAGTCTAGATGCATAAGAAATCGTGTCGTGCACACATCTTACCTGCGATCCCTTGCAGCAGTCCGCACACGTTGAAGATGCTCTTCTTCATGATGCTCTGGAAGCACATGGTGAAGACCGAGATGAATGCCACGGCGCACAGTAGCAGGATCCCCGCAGCCAGGAAGATAGAAGTAGCCTGCCAGAACCCGCTAGCAATCTCCCCAAAGTGTATGGCGTACGGTCCGCACAGTATTCCACGCTGCAGGTGGGGCAGCTTTATACAACGGCCGTAGATGCCTAAAGTTGGCCTGTAGGCCTCTCCGGCTGTGGTGGCCCCATGGGGGCTGAAGACGGCATCGGGCGTGCGGGGGAATCCCACCAGCCAGTCAGTGCTCATGAAGGCGATGAGCTCTCCGAACGCGGCAACTATACTCAGTAGAGTCCACAGCATGGAGCGGCAGGTGACAATGACATGGCACATGCTGACGGTGGCTGGAGTGTCCCTCTGTTCAGATTTCAACACTGCTGAGAGGTGAAAAGGTTGGAGTTCGATTCGTGGGCGAGGCCCCCTCAAAAGACCGAGAACCGAGGTTGCGATCCTTCTCCGGCGTGGAGATGTGAGAGCGAGTGAACACTTCACAGGAAGGAGTAGGTGACACTGCTGTTCACAAAAGGTCCAAGTCAATGATTCACAGTCTTGCCTCTTCCCTCTTTTTCTTTCACTTCTTATCTTCTGCTGGTGTCGTTTGAGCACAGCTGTTGTTCCTCCTCCTCGAACTCACCCTCCTTCTGTCGGCTTGGTCTTCAGACTCTTATTCAGTCTGGTTTTTGGTGTCTACATTGTATTGAAGTTGTGTTCCCTGAGCCAGCCAGCTGGCGTCACATCAGACACACCTAAGACATAAAACAGAGAGACAGAACAACAGGGTGAGCGCTTTAATTGCATGTATAAAGTGCAACTGCGTGTATAAAAGAAGCTCTAATCAGTAATTTTATTTTGTTTTATTTGAGGAAACGTGGCTCTCCTGTTTCTCCTCTGTCATATTTAGGAAAGCAGAAGCGTTGGGGGATGAGGAAAGTGTGGAGAAGGAGCAGAGAGAGAGAGAGAGGAGGAAGGGAGGCTTCTGGTGTCGATCATCAGGAGAGAGGGTCTAATGAGTTGCGTTCATTTGAAGTGGGCCTCTTCTGTTTTCAGCATGTTTATGTTTGAGGATTTGTGATCAGTGCTCTCGTCATGTTCCCTACTCCCCAGTGGATGTGCATGACCGAGGCTGTAAAGATGAAAACTAGAAAAACATTATGCACGTCCGCCTCAGTGTGTGTGTGTGTGTGTGTGTGTGTGTGTGTGTGTGTGTGTGTGTGCTGTGGAGGTTGAGATGGGAGGGTTAAAAAAGAGGCGTGGAAACAGCGGAATGAAAAGCGGATGCAGACAGAGAGAAAAACAAGCCCAGAGGCCTCTCATCAGGCAGCCCACACAGCTGACCTGAGGTCAGCCAACGGTTGATAACACAACGGCTGTCCGGCTGTCACATGGCCGCTGATAACCTCAGTGGCATCAACCCTGCTGCACTGCTGAGTCAGTGACAAAATAATGAGGAAGCTGTGAATGGTGTCAGTTCATCAAAAAGTCACATCAACATCTGACACGACACAAATCTTTTTTACAATAACTGCATATATTAATAAATGTGTGCGTCTTGTTTAGTGCTGCAACAGCAATCCTATAACCGGTTCATATAAGCTTTTACTTGCACACTGTCTCAAGAAAGTCTTCATTACGAGTTTTGTATTTGAGTTTTTGCACGAGTAGTGAGAGCCTACATGGCCGAGCAGTGATGAAGAAGCTTAATGGGAGGAAAAATATGTAAATGCTGCATACAAAGTTTGAATAGAAAGTGATAAAGCCATGCATGCAGTGAGTCTATGCAGCACTTAGACTCGAAATACTAACACTAGCATGCCAACATGCTCACAATGACAATGCAACATGCTAAAATTTAGCTGATATAATGTTTATCATGGTTGCCTTCTTGCTGGAAAAACGTCGTTCAGGCAGCAATTAGCATAGCTTAGCATAAAGACTGGAAGCGGAGGGAAACAGCTAGCCTGGCTTTCTCCAAAGTTTAAAAATGTTCCTGTCAACACTTTGAAAGTCATGTGCTGTCACTATTTTCTCCCTGCTTACTGTTTATAGGTGATGCTTGCTGTGCTAGCAGTGAGTTTATACAGTACTTAGACTCTAAATGCTAACACTAGCATGCCAGCATGCTAAAATTTAGCAGATGTAAAGTTTATCATAGTTACTATCTTAGTATGGTGTGTTAGCATGCAGGCGTTTGCTAATAAGTGTTGAACACAAAGTTTAGTTTTAGTTGGATATTGTTCGGGAAACTTATTTGCTTTGTTGCTGGGAGTTAGAGAAGCTGTTCAGGTGCGATTAGCGTAGCTTAGCATAAAGACTGGAAGCAGAGGGAAACAGCTAGCCTGGCTTTCTCCAGAGTTTAAAAATGTTCCTGCCAAGACTTAGAAAGTTATGTGCTGTCACTATTATGTATTTTTTTTTATCTCTGGAGAGAGCTAAGCTAGCGGTTTCTCCCTGCTTACCGCCTTTAGACGAAGCTAACTAAGCAAATAAGTCTATTTCCGAAAATGTCGAACTACTCCTTTAAAAGGGGGGAGGTTGGTACTTTTAAGCAGAATCTCAGTGAGCAGAGCCTTTTCTGCTGAATCAAGCTGTAAAACCATTAGCTATAAAAAGGTCTAGTCCTTGACGTAGGTGTCTCTGAATGGGTTATAAACCCGGCCTATTTCACTAATGCAATAATTGCATCAGAATTATGGGCCTCATTTTCACACCTTGAATGCAGTTTTTTCCTAAATGAAGTGACTCGTTTGAAGTGATGCCTTCTTCTGACCTTTTTCTGAAAAACCCGCAGATGGCAGTAAAAAGACAACACCAGTAATGACGTCCCAATCTAAAGCCCTCGGGAGATCTCAAGAGATTTAACAGTCAAACGCTGATGAACATAGTGTGCCAGAGAAGATTAAAATATGCTTATACTGTACAGGCCTTTGTGCTTATGTTAGAAATACAACTCAGGGCCAAAGTTGACAGTTGTTTCTTTTCTCTGAGTCTTTTCTTTCCCGCCCTGGTTTCCCTGCTGCCTCTTGGGAGTCTGTTAGTCATTCTCCAACCAGTGTTTGGCAGGGCAGCAGAGGGAGCCGGGGGCCGCTGTTGACACGTGTGCTGCCCCGCACCGCGAGGTTTCCATCGCTCGAACCCACGACGTGCCCTTACAGTGAGGGTCACGGGAGACGAAGCCGTCCCTTGTGGTCGCCTCCCCAACGAGTGAGTGGGACTCGAGTGTGTATTTGTGTGTGTGAGTGAGTCAGAGTACTACACAAACTTTGATCTTTGTCATCCTGTAGAGATATCAACAACAGTTCTCCTTTCCCCCCCCCTCCTCCACCCCTTTCTTCGTTTCCAGCGGAGAAAATGACCCAGATCTGTGGTCTCTTACAGGGTGGTGCTAACGCAGAGTGTGTTTGGACTGTGTAAAACAGATGAGATCATAAGAACAGGCACAGACAGCCGCCTCTGTGGATTTGGACCAAAATTAATTTTATGAATCACAAGTGTTCTCATTGCCTCACCATGAACAGATGCAGGAACAGATGCCAACACACATTCACTAACTGAACTTAAAAAAACTGAAAAAAACTCCCTCACAATAAGACCGTTGACGTTCGGGGGCCCCCCAGAGGTCCTTTGACGAGACTGATGTTTGACGTTAGGATTTAAGACTAACGGGCAGTCCGAAGTTTTAAGGTCAAACATTTGCTGGCCAGTTGCGAAGGCTAATTCCTCACTGACAGGAATATTGTTGGAAAACACTTTGGAGCTGAAACAATTTGAACCAGCTGGGGAGATACGGAGCTTTAAAGACCTGCGCACTTAACCTGTGACCTTGCTTGGCTGCAGTATGTTTGCATCACGTGCCTGGTTGGTTACACAGTACCTATTGTGGGTCTCAATTTGTCTAAAGCTGCCTTGAATGTGGGCTAGCAGATCTAAAACAAGTCCGGCCAAGTCTGGTTCTATTAATGTACCTGGTATTTGTCACCTCAACATACACCCACATGTCTGCTCGCTGTTCCCAGACGGACAGATTTGAGCAGTTATCAGGAACAGAAGTTTCCCAAGACAGAGTGAGGCATGGTAGTCTACATTAGGCTCGAGGTGGATTTATGATGTCTTTTATACTCTCTGAGTAACCAAGGGGGAGACCAAGGATTATTTGAGGCTCGGCTTACATACACACACAAGAGTTTACAGCCCTGAGACTGCACCCACCATCCCATTGACCCCCAATACTAATCCCCATGCATGCACACATTTACAAGACTCCCTGCCATCCAACACATGCTCCCCCAAAATGTGAGCTAGACGGGAACTTCTCCACAGTTTCCCTGCAGCCTCTGCTACGTAAGTCAACAATTACAATGAAACTCATGATTAAAAAATGATCAGCAATCTCAAAAGTTCATGGTAATCCATCCACACAAAACCTTCATGGTGGCGCATGAGGAAAAGTCAGGGGATCAAGAACGTCATTAGACTTCAACCTCTGTGGCTCATGAATATATGCAACAAATCTGATGCTAATCCATGAAATACTTGTCAAGATATTTGACTAAAAGACAAAAATGTCACTAAATTAAAAAAGTCAGGGGATCACCAAAGTCATTAAGCTTCAACCTCTGGGAACCATGAATATCAGCACAAAATTTCATGGTAATCCATGGAATACTTGTTAAGTTGTGTCATGTTGAGTGAATTTCCCCGTTGTGGGATAAATAAAGTATTATCTAATCTAATTAAAAGCCAAAAATGTCAACCTCATGGTGGGACAACAAAAAAAAAACACAAAACAAACAAAAAAAATCACCAAAGTCATTAGGCTTCAACCTCTGGAGACCATGAATTTCATGGTAATCTATGGAATACATGTCGAGATGTGTCATTAAAAGCCAAAAATGTCAACTTCATGGTGAGACAAAAGGAAAAGTTAGGGGATCCCTAAAGTCATTAAGCTGAATCCTCTAGGGACCATGAATATCTGCATCAAATTTCATGCTAATTCATGGAATACTTGCCAAGATGTGTCACTAAAAGACAAAAATGTCAACCTCATTGTGTTGTGTCTACAGGGGAAGTCGGGGGATTACCAAAGTCACCATGAATAACAATCCAAATTTCATGTCAATCCACCAAATAGTTGACATAATTGAGTTGACAAAGGGACGGATCAACCCAGCAATCGACCAACATTGCCACCCCTATAGCCATGCTACTATTATGGCTAAAAGGCCAGAGTATACAACTCGTGGTCAGAGTTGTCCACTCAGCCCTTCTCTTATCACAGCAACAAAACCAGCAGGAAACGCCTTTCTACGCTGCCGCTGACAGGAAACAATCTACATATGTATGGACATGCCATGACTAGTGCAACACGTCACCATGGAGAGCGTTTGTTTAGAGCTGGATGACGAGGTTTAGGGAAAGTTTATGTAAGGCCTACATGCTGAGAGGAAAGAGCGCTAATGTTAAGCTTCTACAACCTGTTACAAAGCCGTCAGGACAATGAAGCATCTAAAACTACCTTTTTTTTGGGCGGGATTCGCTGCATTTCAAGCCCACACCTCTCTTGTCTCATGACCCAACGGCAAAGCAATTTTAAAAAACAAAGGCAGTGCTTATAATCTGCGAGGATCCGTTTGAATGAAAAGCCCCTGAAGCTACTGAAAGGGAATGCAGGAGATGATTGGTCACAGAGGACGTCAAATACTAGTCCAGTCACACTTTCTTGTCTAATAACGGTTCTGTTTGAGATGAACCACATGGTAAAGAGTCTGCGACAATCATGTGAGTCAATCAAAAGCGCACAATAATAGTTATTCTTGCTGTGGGCATCCATCTGATTTTGTATGATTTCATAGCTCTTGAGTAGGCTGCAGAGACAGAGCAAGTCTTGGTTGTTATTTAAGGAAAATTGCAGACTCTAATAGTATTAATAGCAGTCGGTAACAAAGGAGTTCATAGTCAGGTTTTCCACAGCAAAGCAAAGCCAGTCTTTCCTAACACTTCTGCACATCTGCTCAGCATCCTGGAGCTCTGGAACGCTACAGCGAGGTTGTGATTCAGACCTAAAACATAATATTTATATCCTATTGCACCAGCCAGGAACCCAACTGACAGTTAGTATGAGTAAGTGTTCACCCAGGGAGTCTCCTCGGTGGGTTAAAGGGGGGAAAATAACGCGGGACAGTTAAGAAAAATAAGAAATTAGTCCAACCTGTCTCCATTGGTCTGTGGATAGTCCAGCTCTCCTGGAGATGTGGCTTCTCTGCCCTGACTCGCCTCCTCTACTCACACACTTTAATGCCTCTCTCTCTCTCTCTTGGAGACTCTGACTCCCGGACCCTCCCCACGTCCCTCCTCCTTGGACCGCCACGTCTCCTCTGATTGGTTAGGCCAAACGCTGGAGCCACACGTCTTGAGAGGGTCCACATGGTGGCCATATTTCAGTGCTGAATCTGGGTTAAAATAATAAGAGCCGGAGCTGCAGAGGGGTCTCTCCTCCTTCTCTCTCTCTCTCTCTCTCTCTGTCTCAGTCTCCGTTTCTCTCACCTCCTCGCTCTGTTTTCATTGCTCTCTGCACTCTTTTAATGAGTCAAGGCCAACATCTTATTATCAACCTCAATGCATTTTCACTACCCTAACAAAAACACCATTAAGTACACTTCTGTGAATAAGTATACTTGTTTTAATGGATAAAATACTTGTAAGTGGGTTAGTTTAATACTTTATATAAGTGTACTTCAAGGTAAACTGTACTTTATGCTACAAAACTACTTTACTGTTACACTAAAAGTGCACTACTGCTATTTTGTGTGAAAACTTAAAATTAATAAAAAAGTATACTTATATTTAATTAGTTTGATGTTTAAATGGTACTTTTTGTTTAAAGTAGTGGTTGAAAGTAACTAAGTAAAGTAACGTAGTGTAAGTATGTACAAATTTGTGGTACTTCCCTCGAGTATTTCCATTTTCTGCAGCTGTAAACTACACTACAACTCAGAGGAAAATATAATACTTTATACTCCACTACATTTATTTCATAACTTTAGTTACAAGCCACAAAATCATACACACTATGGACGTTTAATTAAGTTAAGTACTTCTGCACATTACTTAAGTAACATTTTGATTGCAGTATTTCTACACTGTGGCGTTGCTACTTTTACTGAAGTTAAAGTGAAAAGTAATTGGAGTATGTACTCAAAATTCTGAACATAAAGTACACTTAACATAAACTTGAGTACACCAGTAGAAGTATATTAGTACTTAAAGTGTGCTGTACATCTATTTCATCTAGTATTATTGGTTAACTGATAGCGAAAGTGAGTTTGCAGTTACACAAGTTGCTGATTTATTTTGTTTGTTTGTGGTTAAAGTGCAATTAAACTGGCACACATGTACACAAGGCTTGTCTAATAACCAGTACATGAACCACATCACACACAGATCCTGTTACATCCTTCCTCAGTCAACAATTAATATCCGACTGCTAGATTAGATAGCAGCCTGGATGCCTAGTTAACTGCCTGATCGAGCAGATGGTTCACTGTCTGACTAATGGATTACATTTCTGGCTGATGAGAGCAAAGTGTCCCAGGATTGCTTACAGCAGCACTGGGTGCATTCAGCCAACACTGCAGTCAGCTACACAGCGTTCGTTTAACTTTTGTGTTCACTAGGGGAGACAAATTAGTTCCATATGAAGACGGAAAAAGGGGCCGACTCGAATAGGAAGAGAAGCCGATAGGCCAGGCACTTGAAGGCAGCGTGGAAAGCCCGAGGAAGAGGCCTTTCTTATCAGCTTGAGTGGAAGTAAGGCCACAACAGTTCAAAAATAGTTCCTTTCAATCCAGATTCATATATCCTGTAACCTGATAAAGCCTCTCCTTTGACCCATTTCCAATAAATCCCGGTGACTCATCCTCACCCTGTGGTTGGGAATTGGATGGGAAGAGGTTAACGGGCCATTTTACAGCCGCACACAAGTCTCCCTAAAATATCTGGAATATCACAAAAATGCCTTTTCTCAGCAAAACAACAACCGACGTGTTTGCAAGGCTTAGATACCATTGTTATGCCTGTCGACCTTTCCTTTCTCACACAGCGCATATACAGTTTACAACTCCGCATTCATAGTAATTCTTCACAACAATGGGCCCTTGATTTCAGGCCGAGGTAGACTGAAAGTAAACCTCCCATTTCTAGCCAGCAAACCAAGATTTTGCTGGCTGAAACAACAACTGTCGCCAGCAGATTTTATCTGTTGGAGTTAGCGAATTGAGCTGGTTGAAAACACTGCCTCTGGCTGGTTTCATAATATGTCCAACAGACTTTTAAAAAGGGATCTCGTTTCATAGCCACATACATATAGATTTCGATAAGACGCAACCTCCGTGAGCTGTGAGATGAAGCCAGTGTGGAAGTGCCAAAAACTGCAGTTCCTCAAACATCCACTTGAGGCTGGCTCCAGAAGTGAGTCAGTCTCCATAAGTCCCCATGTTAAAATGTCCAACTTCACAGCAGAAATCAACATGTTTACAGCCTGGTACAAAAAACAGTTTTGGTCTCTATAGCTAATTTCCCCGTTCATGACAACTGTACTGAGGGTGAATTTTTATACAACTCACCTGTTCAAATTATATTAAGGCTTAAAGTTATGCAGAATTAAGAGCGTGGACGCTTTGATTGACAGGTGGCTTGTTTGAGCAGCCAGGTGCCATTCAGCCAACCTCAGGTCCGCCAATGATCCAATCACTGTTCAAGGAAGCGATTTAGGGAAATACCTCAGTCAGCTTCTCTTTCTGTTTGTATTTTCAACTCTATCAGGAGCCAAACCCGACTGTGAGCAGACCTAGTTCTCACATCTCATGTTTTTGATATTGGAGATACAGATACAGATCAGACAGACACTGACTACATATCGTTTTACAGACTAATGGAAAGCCAGCGGTGCTTCCCTTCGAAGATGCTCCTAGAGATTTCTGCTGGCAGCCTCTGGAGCCTCGGACACAACGCAGGCCCTCACATCAAAAGACGGGAGGATCAGAAGAGACAGCGGAGAAAAATCCTCAGCAGTCGTAATAGTAGCAGCACATCCAAGCACATGTACACACCAGACACATGCCAGGCGGACTCATCATTCATGCAGGTTCGACAGAGTGTGGCCGTGGGCTTGCTGGTAATTCATCTTTTCTTGTCAGACTGATCAATAGTATCTTGTAGATCTGAAGAAAGTGGATAAGTGTGAAGCAAAGCAGGGTAACAGTCAGATAACAGGTTGGGCAAAAGAAATCCACTTGACAGTTTAAGTAAGGTTTTTTCATGGAGTGACCTGAACATGAAAATCTTGTTTTCTTACTTTGGTTTCAATAACAACATACGATGAGGTCATCTATTCCCATCAACCAATGAGATTTTAACAGCAGAATCAGGTGTTATTAATTTACAAATATTTAGAGCTGCAGTAATCAATATTTTCGTATGAGAAACCAATCAAATCCCTACATGTACTACGTGTAAAAACAAAGAAGTATCACTGCACTCCACATTCCCCCTTTAGCATCTTTCAGCTCATTGTTTTGGTTTTACAGCTGTCGTATTTACAGTTTTGGTTTCGGCCTCATGAGCCGTGTTTCCAGCCAAATGTATGTATATATGTGTAGTAAATCAGCCAAAGAAAATGGCAATCAATGCTCGTTTCCATCCGGTACCGTTGTGCGATTGTTAGGAGTTGGAAAAAAGCAATACAATGCCGTGATTAAAGGTCCAGTGTGTAAGATTTAGGTGGATTTCTTGGCAAAATGAAAAGAATCGTCATGTTTTTGTTACCTTAAAATTTGCCTTTTATATCCATGGATATTTCAAAATGGTGAAAAACGACGCTGGAAATATGACACGTCTGTTTGTTTCACGTGAGGACGGTTACATCAGATCTGTGTGGAGCTGGTGAAAACGGCGGAGCATTTAGCAGCTAAAGCTGGTGGAGACCAAAATAGAGCTAATTGTTCGGTAAAGACTGTACAAAGTGATGATTACAGCTAGTTACCCTGCACCCAAGCAGCCAAAAAAATGAATTAATGCTGCTCTCATGTTAAAAAGCAACATCCAGCTTCAAGTTTCCAGGTGCTTTGAGATATTTTCTTTTTTATCTTTGTATTGCTCGATAATAATCACAATATCCTCATCTTCAGATTGTAAAATTAAACTGGAGAAAGGACGTACAGCTGAGAAAGGATGTACACAGTGTTATAAACACGACGGGAGCGTTTCTGTGTCACATCTGTGACCTAAATATTCAGGTGTGCCAAAGCCCTGGTTTGATAAAACAGTCAAGGCCGAGTCTGGAAGGAACTGATTTCATACTACAGAAACCAAATGTTTGATTCTGGCTCGTGTCGTGATTCCCGGACGTGCCTCAGATATCTCAATGAGGTTTTTTATCTCCACGTGTTTCCAATCTGAGCTGCGCCTGCACGTGTTACGTCTGTCTCCACCATCCAGCCACCCTGAAGAGGCTACGCAGGGTTGCCGTGGAAAGAGATGGAAGCCACGGACGGGGCAGATGGAATATTTGGCTCCGGTGACGGCCTATGGAGTTTCCAGTCGGGGCAAATAATGACAGCTCACTCGCGTGGTGAAATCAGATGTGGATTACAAGACAAACTCCGGAGAGAGTGCAAAACAAATGTCTAGACATGGAGAGGATCTGATAGCATACCTGGTGGTAGCATTATGTAAACAGTATTCTCTTCAAATATGTCAGGCATTTCTCATCACCCAACAAAAAAAAAAAAAACCTCAGCATCAGCGCCGCCTGAAAGAAGATATGGACTGACAAATGGAAGTCTGTGAGTTTTTTTTTTGCTGCTATACATTCGTGCAATCAGAGAAGTCTGAGCTCAGTTTGAATCCCACAGAGGGAGCAGCAGCTACGACCATCTGGCCACTTCAAGGCCACGGCAGCCAGCATACGTCCCATCAACAGGCACATGGAGGCAGATGTTTAACATGCACGCACACACACACACACACACTGAGCACCATATATTTTCTAAGTCACAGCCTGGGTAGGGCTGGGTGTTCTCTTATGTTAAATGTTGTCCAAACACAAGCAGCCGCACGAGAGCTTTGCCCAAAGCCAAATTTTGATTTAAATCAGCAACTTTTTGAAGACAAAATAGGTCAGAAAAAGCATGAATCTGACTGGCATCGCCAAGAATAAACAAAACATGACCTCTTATACTCATTACAGCTTTAAATACCGCGTGCTACAGACACGTTTAGGTGTCTTAAGGTTGGATACCCAGCCCTGGTTCCACCCTGTGCCATCTCTTTAACATAAACGTTGAAGGAGTTACACATTTCGCTCTTAAGCTGCATTAAATGTTTTCCGCTACAGCGTATCTTCGCTGACAACCTCGACATCTTGTTCACATATCTGACACCGATCCATTTATTTAATACGACAGCTGAGGTCAAGAG
This sequence comes from Sciaenops ocellatus, assembly GCA_033000465.1. Taxonomy (NCBI): domain Eukaryota; kingdom Metazoa; phylum Chordata; class Actinopteri; family Sciaenidae; genus Sciaenops; species Sciaenops ocellatus. The sequence goes on along the minus strand of CP136874.1, from coordinate 22,903,765 downwards.
ACAGATACATTTCCCCAGCGAGGTCACGCCACATCATTTTTATCCATTATGCTCTTGTCAACGGTGGTTGTACTTCGGCGTATCTTAGTGTGGGAGAGTTATCTCTGCGGCATATTTGCTAATTTATGAACTTTGGCTGGAGCATAAACACACGGATGTGTTGAAGGTGAGGAAATCCCAACACTGAGCTCCGGAGGGGAAGCGAGACGGGAGCGTGGGAAAGCAAAGAGGGAGGGAAAAGGAATAATGGTGCAGAGACCCGAGTGCTGAGCAGCTTTCGGTCAGCTGGGAGTACACCTGTGAGAGGTGTGGAGCTAACATGTCGGCCGCAGAGGCACCGAGGACTTATAACACCTCCGACTGGGAGGAAAAGATGGAGGAACTGTGGAGAAATAAGCAGTCTGAGGGGAAAAAGAAAACAATTTCACCGATCCCAAGAGTCTTTTTTAGTCCGAATACATACATAGAACATAATAAAAACACAGCATAGCAGTGTACACATGAACACATGTGGACCCGAAACATGCACACCTCCATTTCATCTCAGCGTGAGTGGTCAACTGTTTCCCCCCCTGGAAACCATCTGTTTATACAATCTGACTGACTGTGTGTCAGTCTGGTTTGAGCGGTGAGGTGGAGCAGGAGTCACCGCAGGCGGGAGGGACGGAGTCATTCTTCGGCCGCGCCTTCCGAGGAGGAAGGCGGAGAGGTCAACAATCCCTCATCTTTTCGCATCGACCATAAACAGCCCTCACACGGCGAGCCCATGCCACGAGGGTTAAGAGGGTGATGGCAAACAAAGACCATCTGACATATTGCAAAAAGCCTGGACACAAAGTGGGTGGCCAAAACCGGACCGCAAAACAGACGGAGCGTTTGTGTGTTGGTGCCTGGTCTGACTCCATCTGTATGGCATCTCTGCAGCAGTTAAATATCAGCTTGTGCTGTTTGAGCTGAGGATTAAAAGAGGCCGGGGAACAGCAACCAAACACAGATAACGTCCATCACAATGGCACAGCACTCTCAAAGGGCGATAACAACAGAGCAACAATCCCTACTGTTTGTGCGTGCAGACCAAAACAAAACTCCAGGGCTTGAGTGAAACATTTCTCCTTTCTTAAAAGCATGTTTAACCACTGCAGTTCCTTTATATAAGATGAAAAGGTATGAATATTTCTCGATTCTAAGATGCAACGCGATGCAAACATGGAAGATTATGCATCGATACATTGACAAAACATAAATTGGGGGTTTTTGTCCTAAACCAAAAGTTCATTTTCTAGCCGGTAAATAAGTTGTTACAGTGTGCCGTCGCTCTCTTGTACTGAATTGTTGGCTGCACTTTTATATGTTGGGAGATATAATGTAGGGAGGCAGAGATCAGCAGCAAGTGATAAAAACGCTGACATCTTGGCACATGTTAGATTAAGAACTTACTGGACCAGACGCACGCCTGGTGTCAAATCTGCTTCACAAAAATCAAACACTGCATCAAACCACGTGAGCCGTTTTCACCGTCCAAGAACTGACGATTGGCTTTTGCTGTCTAACTCTAAGAGAGGGAAGAGTTTATGTTCTTGGGTGGGTCACACAGATACTGGTATTGAAAAGGTGCAGCTTTTTAGATTACAAACTGAGCTTTGAAAGCATTTTTTTAACTGAATCGGGGATGCAATACATCAAGAGTCAATCAAATCGTTATAATCGTAACACTGACAACCTCTGTAACTTCCAGATGTTTGAAATTTGAGCGTCTTTCTTCGTACATTTTATTCATGTAAGTGCTAAAAAATGAAAATATTCAACTTGTTGAAACATCACTTAAAGAAATTAGGGGCTACATTCTTCACACTTATTTCCTCTGACTGCTGATAGACTGGGGAGCCCTGAGGAGCCCGACCACTTCTCCTCAGTTTCCCACTGTTAAGAGAGTTCGGGGGCCCTCAGGCCTAACACTGTCTCTATTATGCTTAACCATTTCCAGCCCCACCTTAGCCCTGCAAACAGCCCCGGGGACCATAAACACAGGTGGGGGGGAGGTCGCAGGGGAGAGGAAAGTCCTTCCACTTCAAATCCTCATGCTTCTGTTTTTCAGGCCAGACTCAGGAAATCGGTCACTCTACTGAGCTGGGTGGATGGTTATTTGGCCTTCTTCTCTGGGGAGTTAAAACCATTGTTCTCACCGTGTTTTGTGTTCGGGATGAGTGCAGTTTAATCCTAACTTCCCTGTGGCTCTGACACAATCTCCCCTGCAAATTGAGACCTCGCTGGCTGCTTTATCTAAGCGCCCCTGGGGGTAGAAACGTAGCTGCTGTGGGCACTCCGGGGCTAAAACCCGACACCCCGCTCAAAATCAAAAGTAAGCACCGCTGAAGGAACATTGGCACCGGACCCTCTCGAGTTTCGCATAATAGAAGTATCAAGTGATATCATCCACCCCTTGCTCTTGAGTTCTTGGCAAATCATGTTAACGGCATGTGTAGGAGGCGAGGAGACAAGGGATGGAGACAAATGAGGGGTGAAAAGGAGACGCCAAGGACAAGGAGACGAGGTGGGAAGCTGAAAAATGAAGAAGCGTGTCGCTATTGTCAGACTGGTTTCGGAGGGAGTAAAGTGAGAAGTGCTTTCGCTTGAGGACAAAGAGATGAGTGTTGAAAAAGAGGCACGCTTTTCATTAAAAAATAAAAAAAATCCCTCACAAAAACCTGTCCATGTCAAATTATATCAAAACACTGCATACCATCGAGCAGACACAATAGGAAAAATGTCTGAATTGGAGCTGACATGGCAGGATAAATACAAACTGTCATGTTTCATATTTCCAGAATAAATGAGCTGAGACGTTCTCGGCGAACAGCTGACGGTGATTAGATAGAAACAAAAACATATATGAGGTTTTTAATCAAACTTCCAGGTTAGAAATAAGTTTGAACTTTATAGATTCACTTCAAAGATTAAACCTCGGCCCGTTCCCACTGATGTATCCACTGTAGAGCACGAGGACAAAGGAGGTCCAGTCAAAAACAAAGTACGAGATAACAGGAAGCAGACCACTGACATGAAGTCGCCCTATTTTTAGGCCGCAAAGTGACAAACGATTATACTGTTTATTGTCTTAGAGGGGGGCTTTCCACTTTGAAATGACCTTCGCAGGTGGTCCCCTGCTCATTATCTCCCGAGTCCCGTTGTTTTCGTCCATATTGGAAAAACATGCCCGCCCCCTCAGCACCCCCACCTCAACTTCCTACTTCATCCAGATAAATATACCGGACAGATTTCAAGAGTCAGCGTGGCAGACAATGAAAATACCGCTAAGCTGTATCACATTCAGTCAACTGGACGGATAATTTAAAAAAGGAAGATGATTCACAGGAAGTGGAAAATATACACTCAGGTTCCAGTTAATAGAAACGCAATATAATTTAACGGTACTGTTAATTACAGTCTATAAATGACCTCTGTAACACAGTGTCAATGAAAACTAAACAATAAACTGCCAGATGAGTGGATATCATACTGTATATTTGTTTTATCTTTGCTTCTTTTGTAAATTTCTGGATCATTTTACCTCCAAAATGGCCTTAAAAATTATCCAGATAAATAAATCTGAGAAGAAAAAAAAATGACTGATGACTTTGGCACAAGTTTCATGAAGTTTCTGATTTAAAAGTCACTAAATACTTAGTACCGCTTTATCTGAAGACTGACACAGCGCTGTCGTCATGGACACGAAAGAATCTTTACAAATGTTTACGACTGCTGCCATCAAGTGTCATTCTGTCAGTTAACTTACCCCTAGTAGAGTGTAATACCACTTAGATTAAATTACTGATGATCAACTAGCCAGTCAACAACACAAGGCATAGCAGCCAGCTAATATTACTCACTAGTCCAACAGCAGTCAGCCCAGCTCGGCGTCTGTCTTTCAGCCTTTTATTTCACCAAGCTCTATGTCGTTATGTCCAAAGAGGCTGATGAGCCTGGTTACATTGCCTGCTTGCCCAGCTCAGGTTCTGGCACGACAGCGGCTCCGCCTCCCGTGAGCGAACCTCCCCTTCACAGTACACCAAAACAGTTCGCCAGTGCTCTGAGCTCACGGTCCGGCTAACAAACTGAGCTAAAACAGCAGCTACAGCTGTCAGCAGTTTACTTCACTGTCCATCAGGAAACTCTGTAAATCACAGAGAGTTGAGGCGGAGCAGCCGGAGGACATCAGAGGGAAAACCAGAAAACATTTTCTCCATAAATCAGTTATGAATCAGTAATTTAGTGATAGAAAAGTTACTTATACAGACCCTTCAAATAAAGCAGTGCCCACTAAACCTTCAGCATTTCTGTTTAACGTTAAATATTCAGGTTTTAAAGTTCAGCAAAAACATCCTTAGTTATTATTAGTTCAGAGTTTTAATAGTCAGATGTGGACGTGGATTGATCAGATTTGTTTGACAGCGTCCTGGTAACAAAAGCAAACAACTCCATAACAGTATGACAAAACCGTTACTTCACAGATGACTTCATGTAGGAAGAAACTACTCATAGACTGAGAAAATAAAAAGGGCTTTAAGGGGAGTCATGATAGATAACACCTGCCCCCAAACAATAGAGGCCATGGGAACTGCTTGTATATCCGCTAGTAACAGACAGGTGCCAGGAACCCCAATAATATCATAACAAGGAAGGCAGGAAGCCATGTTTGTCTGGTTAGTCTACACAACACCAACGGGTCTCCTGAGGATAAGCTCTACAGAGTGTCGGTGGATTTAAGAGGATGGATGAAATTAAAAACACCAACCTCTTGTGTGGATTCTGTCGGTGGACGCAGAGACGAATCTTCAGTTAAATCCAAAATGATGTAAGAGTCCTGTCTGAACCTGTAGAGACAGCAGGAACAATGCAATGATGAGTCCAAATCACAAAACCATACCATCTCCAGAGACCAACGCTTCAGTCATAGTTGGCTCCGACAACTAAACGAGCATCTTTTTTCTTTGCTCGTTGGTATTTTCCATCTAAACCTGAGACAGAGGAGCGACTGCACCTGGAGAAAACGTTTAAACTGTTTCACATGTTCATAAAAAAAAAAAAAAAAACAAGGAGACGCTGATGTCTGCATCCCTCATCTAACATTACGTGGGTTAATGTGGCAGAGTTGCATAATGTTTAGCACAACAAAACACGTGTAATACGTGTGTTATATAACCCAAACAAGTCACTAAGTGGGATAAGTCTTAAGCGCTTGAGTGAAAGGTGTTGTAAACTTTAAAATACCTCAAACACAATCCCATTTTCTCACATCCTAATCCTTTAAAATCAACACAGACATACAGAAGTTTAAGTACGAGTCCAGCTGGTTAATAACTAACTTAAACTTCACTCGTGCTTCATGTACAACCCATGGAAAGTGTTTCATTGTGACTGACTGCACAAATGTATTTATTTATTACTAGATGATGGTCTAAACAGCTGACTCACTCTTTTATGTAAGTGCGGCATAAAGATGGAATAGATTCATCAGGACGCAGGATACCAGACTTACGAAACAAAGTTTTACTGGGATCTTTAATTATTCCTGGGCGAGGGAGCTTGCAAAAGTATTAGATAAGACTGGTGGGTGATGGATATATAGAAATAAATTGTCTTGTAGTGTTATTCAAATTAAAACAATACTGTTATACTACCAAAATTAAGAATTAAGAACAATCTGATTACGGGTATTTATCATCCAGAGCACAGAGGTCTGTTTGTGCCCAGTTGCCTCAGGCGGTGGAAACTGGAAGCTTCCACTCGACTTCAGAGGAAGGTAGAAAGTGTCTCCTGTGTGATCTGGCAGAGGTTGAAAACGAAATGCACTTTTTGTTCTATTGTCCGAAGTATCACAACATTAGACGTCAGCAGAAAGTCCCGATTTGTTTTCTACGTCGCATGAATGCAGACTAGAAGTTCCTGTTTTACGGACGAAGTGCTTCACGTTCGGTCTCTTTATGTTCGATGTGTTTAAAAGGAACAATGCCGCCTTTTCTGTATTGTTTGCCATACACGGAGTATCACTTATTCTTTTGTCCATGAGCACTGAGAAGCTTTGGTGCATAACACTTAATAAATAAATAAATAAATAAATTGACTTACTTTCTATTGGTGATTTTTGTTGCATATATTCCTCTCTGCTCTTTTCCCTGAAGCTTAGAGCAGCACAATTTAATATTTATATTTTAGCAATGGATAAATATTGAAATTAAATCTAGTGAATGTATAATATGAAAGGAGTTGCTCGTAGTGATGAAAAACAGAGAATTAGCTCCTAAATTTACGGAGAGTTTTAGCATCTTTAAGCTCATTGTTTTGTTTTTTCTGGATAAACCGGAGCTGGTGGAGACCAAAAACTGAGCTTAAAGAGATTAAAACACAACTCCAAATAAATGATACTATTGCTGTTTTATCTGCTCAGCAACAACAATTTCATATGGTAATAATATGTCTATGTTTTGTTTACAGCTTGCCAACAAGTTGCTGCTTTAATTGATTTCATAAAAGTATAATAATTTCTTCTAACATTAGTGGAAGCGGTCTCTTTTAAAGCGAGGCAGCCTGCCTCCGATATACACTCTGTGATAACAGTTCGAATAAGCAGAAGCACTTCTACAAATACCCTTACTCAACCATCACTGGGTCAATATATCCATGACGCAAAGAGAGGAATCCTTCCTTTTGAACTAACCAAGGAAAACTCAACAGGGCGGCTGACACTCATCAAACACGGTGTCATCAGCAGATTCGGGTTACTCCCCCCTCTTAATGGCACACATACGTCAGGCTGTAGATAATTAACTAATGGCCCAGTCTCTTCCCTTTTATCTACACTGTTGAGGCTTTTTTAAGAGCAAGCAGCACTCAGTTTGGTTAACAGTCAGGTCAATAGTTTGACTTCAATAGTCAGACAGTAAAGAGGATTGCAGAGTTTCCACTAACAGTGCACAAAATCGCTAGCAGATTAGCTGATGAGAAGTCGTGGCTATTCATTGAACACAGATAATTATATCTCGAACAGAAGAAAAAGGTAGTGTTTGTGCAGATAGATGACTGCCGTGACAGCAAAGGACAATGTTTCTGTGGCAATCTTTGACTGACAATACACTTAATCTTCCCCTCCATCCCTCCTCTGATTAATCTGGAGTTGGTGGAGACCAAAAATTGAGTTTAAAGATATTAAAACATGACTCCAGATGAGCACAGCACATTAGTGTTTGTGCAGATAGATGAACGACATGTGACAGCGAAGGTAGCTGTAGTTTAATCTATCAGTGGACTATGAGTGATCAGGAGAGTGACCACTTTTTCAACAGCCATGCTTCTCACAGACATATAAAAATTGGTTCTGTTAGCCCGTTTGGATCCATACCCAGTTAAACTCCACAACAAAACCGAACTTTCCTCCATGATAGATACAGTTTTTGCCAGGTATACGAACATGTGCTGATTCAGTCTGTGAAGGTTCTCAGTCGTCTTTCGTGGAGAAGAGTTAAATCTGGGACAACAGGACTTGGTTGTAGAAGAAAGAAGCCTCTTAGACGAGCAGTGAAACATCTTTGTGGATCTACAACCAAGTACAGTGGGCCCAGATTTATCTCCTCGACACAGGTTTTTCAAAAGAGTGACTGACCGAACATTGTGGACCACTTTATCCAGGGTCCAGTAGCAGTGCAGAGCAATCTCCGCTTACAACTGCAAACGTAGGCATTGTACCTACACATAAAGTAGAACTCATCATCTTTATCCCTCAACAGACAAACTATCCAAAAGTTTTCAAAAGGATTCGACCCCATCCCTACACACACAGCAACACATCCGCAATCCAAACACTGACGTCATTCTGAACCCGCCCCGCCCTACAGCGGCAGGTGTGACCTCGAAGTCTGCCGAAACACCAACTGTACACCTTTGTTTTTGTGCAAAGTGATACTCAGATAGGGAAATATAACATAATCAAATAAGGTATAATCAACATTGGCATCAGGTTTATGAACAGTGGAAAAACAAGCCACAAGAACTTTGGAATAAGCTTGAAATAATACACAGTTTCCACAGAAGCTTCACTGGGATCACTACACCAATAAACAGCATACCAACCATAGAGCAGGCCTCTAAATCAATGCTCTTTTATTGAATAAAATGTTAATACTTCTGTATTTTGGGAAGATAAAGAGCTGAAATTGACTGCACACTTGCTGTGATTCGGTTTGTAAGCATATGAAGTTCAAATGAGGCTGAAACAGTTACAAGTGACGTCTTATCGCAACCAGCTGAGTGATCTGATGAAGGTGGGCGTAAAGAGGAACCTCGATTTTACAGATAAGTTCCATGAAATTTGTAATAACAGAGATAAAGGCAGCGACAACAAAGGTGGAGCTTGCAGACGGCGGTGTAAATTCTCGTTGGGCATTCTCCAATTACAAAAGTGGATGCACAAATTGAAGAGATTTCGCCTAAGTGGTACAATCGAGCCTCTACATGCACTAAACTCGTGGAATACCTCTTAAGCTAAGGCGGCGTTAGAGGCTGGTGTTTGGAGCTGAGCTGTTGAACCCTTCCACAGCTGGGGGCAGGCTATTATGTGGGGACTGGGGGATGTCTGTAGGTATGTTCACTGCAGCCGGGCTCACCACAAAGGGGTCTTTCTTATAGTATTTAAAGGGGCTCTGGGAACGGGGGAGCTGGATGGAAGTGGAAGTATGCGGGTTGTCAACATTTAAAAAAGGGATTGTTTTAACATTTTGGGGAAATACATACTTTTGTGCTGAGAGTTAGATGACAAGATTGATACCACTGTCATATCTGAGCGTGGAGCCAGAATGGGGTAAGCTTAGCTTAGCATAACGGCTTTTAAAGCACAATAATTATCATGTTTGTTGTGTAGAGTTGTTTGTTTTACAGAGGGGACTATTTCTTGGCCGGGAGCAGTGACTTCTTGGCATTTCTGCTGGTTCCTCGTTGAGATTTTTTTACCGCTTCGTCATGGCTGCCGGAGCCGATCGCCGCCCTTTGTTGAAGATGTTTGTGATTCAACCAAGAAGTGGTGGATTCAACGATGTAGATTCATCATTTAGTCAATCAAAAGGAAGTTAATCGGCTTTTATATTTATATATATATTTTTTTTGGTGTTTCTGACGGTTGGTCGGACAAAACAAGACATTTAAGGACGTCATCTTGCACTTTAGAATATTTTGACGAGTGTTTCTCTCTGTTTTGATGTTTTATGGGCCATCGAGACATCAATCGTAGCCTTAATTGTGCCAGAGCGAGGCAAAAAGTCAAACTGTTCCTTTAAGTGTTTCAGTAGCTGCACATGCACGGGCCAAGATTGGAAAACTGTGGATTCTGTGTAATCTAAATGTAAAGTCGACTCCATCGAGGCTGCGACACATCAAGCACTTATATTGTATCTGGCAGCGAGGGAAGAGAGGACGAATCATCTGTTTAGCATCCATTCCTGCAATCCTTCCTCTCTACGTCTCTTCACTCTCAGGATCTCTGGGCAGTAATGAGAGGCATGTGAGGCTGAGCAGAGAGCACTCTCATTAAAATAACCAGCTCAGCAGCCCTCATCCCTGCAGGGCTAACCATACACAACACAGGTGTTAGGAAGAAACAAGTAACCCAGCTCTGTTCGCTCTGCAACACTAATCACTGCGAGGCACTGCTTCCGCAGAGAGCGTTCGACCGATCGCTGACGGAGTCATGAAGACCAGGTACGAAGCGCAAAAAAAAACAGTGAGAGGTGTGCCACACCTGGCTGATCTGAAAGGTCAAATACAACATGTTTATCTAAAGTGTGTGTGAACAGTAAAAACTAGATTTACAGTTGTTAACCATGTGGGAACATCTGTTTCTGGAGAAACACAATATTGTAAGTGTAAACCGGGTTATATAAGCCCCATATCTTAAGACTGGAAACTGGATGGGCATTACAGCTGCTGTCTATTCATACAATACAAAACAGACGTGACCAACAATGACCTCATCATTGTGCTCAGCAGCCAGTGTGTTAGCGTGTGTGTGTGTGTGTGTCACTGGAACATTTTCATAGGACTAAAAAACTGTTGCTGCATCAGCACCGCAGAAACCGCTCAGTGGCAGCACAGTGGATTCAGTATCATACATGTGGGACAATATTCTGCAGCACTGTTAAATTAAAAACGAGCGGCAGCTGATAATGATACTCGACTTTGTCGTGTAAAATGTATGGAACGCACAAAAGAATGGTGAGACACATAAAAAAAAAAGAAAGCATAAATAAAAAGCAATTATTGTTCTGGAGAATAATAAGCATTGTCTGTTCCTGCTCAGCTGGGCAGCTGTATTACATTTACCGCACATTATTTTAGGAGCCAGCGCGGAGACAGAAGGGCTTTGAAAGCCTTGCCAGGAGCTCTTCAAAGAGAAGAGGAAAAACCGTCGGGTTTCTGGTGCCTGTGCAGCTTCCGCTTTGGGTTTGGGTGTGAGTTTTTCGGCCTGTTGGTGGCGACTGAGAGGCAGAGACAATGCCGTTCACAGCCACACTGAGTCTCGTGTAGTTTACGTCCAATAGAGTTGAGAAGTGGGAGCGGTTGTTCAATGTTTGTGAACATAAAAACACACGAAAACTCTTCTTGATGATGAAACGATTCATGTTATGGCCACTATTGAAATCAATTATTTCGATTTTGTGTCAGAGGTTTTGTACAGCCTGGTACAAAAAACAGTTTTGGTCTCTATAGCTAATTTCCCCGTTCATGACAACTGTACTGAGGGTGAATTTTTATACAACTCACCTGTTCAGATTATATTAAGGCTTAAAGTTATGCAGGATTAAGAGCGTGGACGCTTTGACTGACAGGTGGGTGCTGTTACAGGTGGCTTGTTTGAGCAACCATGCGTCATTCAGCTGCACCTCTTCCAGGAGGCGGCGGAGGCAGCTGCATATTCTGAGCTTTAGACACCTGTGGGTGACGTCACGGATACGACTTCCAGGTTTTACATTGTCTGTGGTTTAAATATTACACTACCCATGAGCCTCAGTCATCGTTGCCATGAAGAAGCAGCCAGTCAGAGGTCTTCCACTAGCCGTCAACAGCTAAGCTCCATGATTGGATGTTTGTTGATGAAATGCACAATGGGAGTCGTGGTTAATGTCAGTGGTCAAAGACACAGAGAAACAAAGATTTTAGATTCTTAAAACGATTATCTGTGCATAAAAATCGATCCTCGGTGACATCACGTCCCCTTTTTGGATGACATCACGCCGCTAACGTCCAGCTCTATCTGCTCAGTTAGCCCCTTAATTCCCTTTGACACAAACACACACCCCTTACCACTTCCACAGAAAACACTTAACACTGCAGCACAAGCCATTACAAAAAGGACTCGGTCTGTAAAGTAAAAACACAAGGTGTGTTTTACTCCCTCAGGCGTACACTGATTGCACACTCTGCACTAATGCAATGATTATCCACACTCTATCCAATTTCCTCTCTTGTGTGTGTGTGTGTGTGTGTGCGTTACATGCATGCATATGTGTATGCGTTCTGCCTGTAAACCACAGACCGCACACACAGCACACAGAGATGACATCACCTTGCAGTGATTACTCTGTTAGCTCAACGTTAAACACAACGGATGGCTGCAGCTACATCATTCAGCGAGGCCGCTTTATAATTCTTATTAACGTGCTTTAAAGAACAGACCAGATATGAAATCAAAGAGGGAAAAAATCACGACTTTTAACTGACTTTTAATCATCTTTGTTCAGATGTGGTCAAGTCATTGCTGACGTCTCCTTTTATGTTAAAAGACAGGTGTATTAAGTGCTCTTTAATGTGCATAGGAGGGTAATTTCTCTGGATTGGATGGGAGCCAAGCTTCTCCCAGACATGATGACAGACATAATGAGCAAAGGGGTTTCACACACACACTCACACGAGTTCACACACACACACACCTCCTTTCAGGGCTGTATATGTGCCGCAGCCTCACTAATGTTAGCCAAATTGCGTTATCACGTCTAAAAAAAAAAGCACAAAGAGGCATCGTGTTTCCTGTCTGGCCTCTGAACCTGTGAACCTACGGTGATAAAGATTCCCACTCGGTGTCACGGGCTGTTGGCCGTCAGGAATCTAAAGGCTCTGCAGTAATAAGGCCGTAACGGCTTCTTTAACGCGCCTAACCATCCCGAGAAGAGCTCAGATAAGATCATCTAAGTGTTTACAAGATCAGGGGAGCGCATGACTGCCATTTAAGTGTCTGAACTGAGCTATGCCAACACGGACACACTTAAAACGGCTGTTTGAGGTGTTGAAAATTTTCAGTCAATTTCCAAAGGTCAGTTCATATTTTCTCCTTTTGCTCTTTTGCTATCAAACATTGTAGATAATGCTCTGCCTCCAAATACAAATGAGGTTCCTAGGAACAGTGGTACTCTGGATAGTTCAGAGAAATCAACAGTTCTCATAGGAACTATAGCTTCTCTGGAAAGTAAACCATTGAGAAGGAGGTTTATTCCACAGAAAGAAAGTGGAAATCCTAACCCTGACCCCTGGATCCTATCCTCTGTGACGTTGGGGCTGCAACCCTGTTTGCCGTATCCCATCAGGAGCGTTTCAGACTTTGTTAACTTGCTCAGATTTGGTCATTTCTCCTTGACTTCTACCATGAGTAAGTAGCTACATAGATAAACAGTTTACTTTTCGTCTGTTTTCACAATCAAAAGTTTGCACAGGGTGTTTTTTTTTGAAAATCGACCGGATTCTCTATGCCGTTTTTTGTGTGTCTGACTACCGGCCAGCTCGATCGGCTCTGTGCTGATTGACACGGCGTCTGCTGCGTATTCTCCACGAAGCAGAGCGTAGAGCCGCTTCTGGTGGAGCTACTATCATTGTCTAGAACGGCAGCGATCAGCTCAGGTGGCCGCAGCGCGCCGGAAAAACGTTGCAGCCGTGTCCAGGTGTCAACAGACGTTCATTTCTATTCCGTCTGCTCTAATTGATCAAATGGTTAATGCACCAACATAACCTGCCAGATCTGCATCAACACTGATACTGACCTAAGTACATGGATCAAGAATAAGACATTTTTTTGGTCAATGTCGTTAAAGAAATGAATGTTACATTCACTTAGTCGTTGTGGGAATGTTACTTTACATAAAGAATAAAGCTTCAAGGCGTGACGTATGCAGATTTTAAATTTGGGAACAACAGAGCGGTGGCATCGACCTGACTTGCAAGCAAAAACACTGGAGTATCAGCCGAACTGAAACAGTCACACGAGGACAGCACTGGGTGCACAAAAGGACACCAGCCATGTTTGTAAAAGGTTTCCGTCACATGTCTACGTTTTGTAAAATTGAATATGTGCTAATATACGATGCCAGGTATACAAAAATGTCAGCTTAGTGTGGTAAAAGAAAATCCATATTAGTGTGGACGGGATCTCATGTTGACTGAACGATGTAAATTTTGTACGGACGGACAGAATAATGGATGGAGGTCAAAGGCAGCTATTAAAAAAGTGGTTCCCCCCCTCAGAGCGAATGATCTCTGGGGGCAAAGAGGGTTGTCAAAGGGAAGTCACGACGCTGGTGGAGGGATAGAAGAAGAAGGAGGTGGAGGTGGAGGAGGAGGAGGGGGCAGCTCCAGACTCCTGCCTCTGGGAGATGGATCACAGATGTCTGACCCAGGGCCGCTCCAGTTAATTGTGAAACAAAAGCCTTACCTTCTCTCTCTGTCTCCGTCTCTTATTTTCTACTCTCTGCTCTCCATTTCATTCTCTTTTCTCTTTCTGAAACTTGTTTTGCTTTACGCCTGCTGCTCTCCGTCTCCCCGCACTATTATTACTCTCCTCTGTGATTCACTTTTCTTGCGCCTGTGTTTACTCTCCCTCTCTCCATGCGGTGAGCGACGGCGTAACCCTCTGCCTGTCTTCAGACGGCAAATACCACTAGCTGACTTCGAGGACCGCCCCGAATGACAACAGCAAACAAAGAAATGCCTCATCCCCTGCAAGTATGCACGTCTTATAAAAGGACAAGGACGAGCAAAGGTCAGTCAAACGGAGACGACAGGAAAGAAATATGAAACAACAGCACTCACTTTTGCTTGAAACTATAAAAAAACTGCAGTGAACTGTTGTTGCAAACGTGCTTTTGTGTTTAATTTAGACAGCAGAGAGAGGTGAGTTTTCTCCGAGCTGAAGCTAAATCTGTGTCAGTGTTTATTTAACCGGAGCCACATTGCTGCTGATCATACCTGAGATTGTATCAAACAGGATGCATCTGTTGACAAGCCTGTGGCTGGAAAAACTAGCCTCGCAAATTCCGGCTAAATTCAATTAAATCCTGTTCATATCTGCTTCATGTAATAGCTGGAGCTTCAGGAGGAGGGGGGGAGGGTTGTTTGATGTTGTTTAGCTGAGAATCAAGCCTGACTGTGGGAGAAAAATCTCTTCATTTACCCATGAAACATTGGGGGAAAAGGCTGATTTTTGTACTGATGCTTGTGTGTGTCTGTGTGTCTGTGTGTGTGTGTGTGTGGTCCCACAGGTGCTGTAACATTATCCCATCCCAGTCTAGTGGAGTAGTCACCCTCACCTGGAGAGTCCACACGCTACAAATCAATTCACAGCTGCACAGATCATTAGGCAGACCTCTGCTCAGTGACCAGCAGGGCCTCTCTCTCTCTCTCTCTCTCTCCAGTCACAGAGTGAAGATTAGTGGAAACATTCAGTCACAAGTTCTCAGCGTTTTAAACCAAATTTTACACACAAGTTTTACACAACAGCCCCCTTTTTTTTAAGCTTGTCCAAAAAAATCAAGAACAAATGTGTAAGGACTGGATGAAAGGTAGGTGTATGACACCTTCCTGCAGTGGTACTTTAAAAAATTAAAGAAATTAATGTTTAAAAAACTATGAGACTTTGTTGAGAGGTGCATACATCTGTGATTAGTTACAAGCAAGCAGCGGCCTCCGTGGCTGTGACGTGATGCCACAAGCTGCAGTTCCTCAAACGTCCACTTGAGGCTGGCTCCAGAAGTGAGTCAGTCTCCATAAGTCCCCATGTTAAAATGTCCCAACTTCACAGCAGAAATAAACATGTTTACAGCCTGGTACAAAAAAACAGTTTTGGTCTCTATACCTAATTTTTACTGGCAGTGGTTACGAGCTAAAATATGACGGGATGATATTAAGCGGCATGGTTCAAAAACTCTGCAATCCGGGCGGCGATTAGCTCAGTTGGTAGAGCGTCCGCCCCATGTACGAAGGCTCCGTGGTGGCCCGGGTTCGAATCCGACCCGTGGCCCTTTGCTACATGTCATTCCCCGTCTCTCTCTCTCTTCAGCTGTCTCTATCCAATAAAAAAGGCCAAAAGAAAAATATTTTAAAAAAAAACAAAACTCTGCAATCTTGGCTCCAAACAGAAAATATTAGGAAGAAAAGTGTGGCTTCAGGATTTAACAACAGCCCTACGCTGCTGCATACGTATACAGTACAGGACAAGAGCCTTGTTTCTTTGTTTTTATTCTTGGATTATCTTCTGGTCAAGATGTTTTGGGTCTTTTTAAGTGTATTTTAAGACGGATTTTTACAAGATTCTCCTTTAAAACTGATTCAGCTGGAAACATTAAAAGGTCAGCGGGAGAACAGCGTTTTCCACCAACTCATGGAGCTACCGTTAACTGCAGTGGGAAGAAGGGAAAGCCTGACAGGCAAAGCAACAGTTACAAACTCGGGGCAAACAGTCAACTAACTGTGAATACAGTTAGTAATGTGAGCAGGATTAGGTCAAACCAGTGACCTGCTTTATATTTAGCATGAGTCACCTCTATTAAAACTAAGTCTGCCAAGGCATGATGCATGAGAGAGAGAGGGAGAGCGTTACAACCGTTGGTCCTTTTGCTGTGCTCTGGCTACCACGGTGATAATGACCGGTGACAGCCTGCCAGTCCAAACTGAAATTGGGTTTCCATGGTGAAAGCGAAACCAGGACCCAAACACGGAGAATCGGACCTCTGGTTGTGAGCAACGTGGGCTCCGAGCAGCTGGAGGATTTTTTTTTTTTTTTTCCAGTAAAAGTGAGTGAAAGTGAAACACTCGGTTTGGAAAGCTTTGACCAGCAGCACGAGGCTGATCGGGATTTCTTTTGGAGAGCGAGCTCAGAATGAAACTGATCTAAAAAAAATTCCCACCAAATGACGACACCAGACTAGCCCTGACACTAGAAAGAAGAAATACAGACACATACACTTGTCAGTGATGATTTTCAGTATTTAGCAGTTTTATATTACTGTAAATTAAATCCAAAGCAACCCAAAAGATGCCACTTTTGGCTCTGGGAACATTTTTTTACTAAGTACTCTGAGATATTTTCAGAAAACCTCATCCGCTTTCTTACTTAGAGTCAGATAACAAGCAAGCAAGGGCAAGTAGGAGGTTAATTTAGCTTAGCACAAAAGATGGAAGCAGGAGGGAAAGAGCATAACTTTGTGTACAGTTAATAA
This sequence comes from Sciaenops ocellatus, assembly GCA_033000465.1. Taxonomy (NCBI): domain Eukaryota; kingdom Metazoa; phylum Chordata; class Actinopteri; family Sciaenidae; genus Sciaenops; species Sciaenops ocellatus. Next base: position 22,887,242 of record CP136874.1, on the reverse strand, counting down.
ACAAGATACAACATGTTAATTAGTTAGCTTTAGCAGTTAAACAACCACACCAAACCATAACAAACAACAACAAAACATGAACATAATAATTAGCTGAAATCTTTGTTGAATAGGTGATAAATTCATGGAGTCTGTCTCTTTGTAGTCATTGTTTTCCTTCTCTAATGTGCACTACGTGAGAGCACATTGTGACTTTCAGCGGTGACACAAACACAATGCGCGCAATCTCGTGCAATCTCGTTCATACAGCTTAAAGACTTTTCCGTGACCTAAGCCAAACTGAACATATGACACTGCCTTATCTGCACAATACACACAGGCCGCCTATTGTGGTCGGTCTTAACCTTTCATCGTTAGCATACAGCTGTGAGCTGTGTCGAGTCTCTGAATGACTTCCAGGTCCAGCTTAAATCAATAATCAAACAAGATCAGCTGATAAAAGACGATACAGGGAGGAAAACAAGGAGACACGACGCTGACTAAGAGACTAAATGTTGAACACAACCGACAGAGTTTAATGAGCCTTCAGTTGCTCAGGGACTAGATAAAGTGCTGGAGGCCATGCAGCTGCAAAACCCACCGTCCGTCTGCCGTGCATTCCCCTGAGACTGACCCTCAGCTCGCCACAAAAGGAACAAAACCCGCTGCAGATTCTTTCTCCTCATTTCACCCGACAGAAGGGACCTACCCCCCATCGCTCATCCTGCACACAAGTTATTCACTTCTTTGGATGTCTCTTTCTTTCTATGTTCCACACAAACCTACAGTCAGACTACAATTGATAGAGGGGACAAGTGTAGGGTGAGGGCTTTGTTATTGTGAGGACTCCACCCCGCTGGTTTCCCAGTAAACAGCAGGTTGTGGAGCTGCTGGAAGCAGATGTACCCCCAGGAGAGGCTCATCTACCGGGAGCCACAGGGGAGGGGACTCGGGCAGAGGGAGAAGGGTGATTAGCTCCACGCTGCCTAATCTAATCAGTGTGCATGACTGCCCCACAGCGCAGCATGGAGGCTGGGAGGGCAGAGGGGGGGACACGTGGAGAGTAAGAAAGATTGGTCAAGTATCTTTCGGAGGGCTTTGGAGGGTTAAAGCAGCTGTTTGAGAGCAGGAGGACACATGGGAAACGTCATCACATGCAAAAGGCTGCTGCACACTGTCACATTTCACATGGAAGTGACATGATTTGCTCTTGTTTGGCTCTCTGACAGGCTGTAAAACAAAAGTAACTCACTGCAGGTGCCGTGAAAAGTTAAAAAAAAAGTCAAAAGAGAGGCTGAAAAGTTACCAAAACTGATGTTATGACTCTGAATTTGAGTCACACGGGACATTTTAACATGGGGACTTATGGAGACTGACTCACTTCTGGAGCCAGCCTCAAGTGGACGTTTGAGGAACTGCCAGTTTTTGGCACTTCTGCGCTGGCTTCACTTGCTTTTCATCGGTTACATTCAAATCACCTCAAACAAGTTACATTAGTTTCTATTAGTTCAAACCCAGAGGAGTGACGGACAGCAGTGGAACATCTCGGAGAACAAAGCCTCTTGGATGACTTTCTCTTGCCCTGTATGTGCAGACTGTGACACAGAGTTTTCCAAACTCGGACACACGGCTGCTTTTAATTCACTCAGAAATACTCCTTTTAGAAGCTTGCAATGGAAAAACCTTATAACGTAATGTGACCCAGTTTAGATCTGTCTGACTGTCTTCCTTACATTACGTCAATTTTATAGCCAAATAAACAATCTTTAGGCGAACCGTATTTAAAAGAGAAAACCTTCTGTGATGTGTTGGTTTCATTAGAGCACTTCCTAGATGCTCCTGTTGAAAGTTTTATTGAGAACTCACTCACTGAGAACCAAAAGAATACAGCGGGGTTAAATAATGGCCAAATTGTCAAAAACAGATGTTTCTGGGAAAGTGAATGTTACAAGTGCAACAGTTACAGTAGTTTGACGAAAAACGACGCAAATAAAGTAGCCTTGTTATCAAGGCCGTCCACGCTGAAGGATATCCACAGCAGGGCTTTGCTGTAACAAACTGTATTTCCAGATGTTAGTCCCAGCCGGTTGGAGTCATCAGGTTTAACCTCTGACACGGACGCAGCCGTTCATTTAGCGGATTTCACACTTTGGTCATGGTGACACTACGGTCCCGGCTTTGGTTTCAAGCACACGCTGATAGTGCCCAGGTCTGATTTCCATCAGCAGACCACTCAGCGATATTTACACTCACAGATGCATAAAAAAGTGAAGTGTTTATTTAGGATCCGAATGCACGGAGAAGATGTAGATCAAATCCTCCACTGAAAATAGTTTTCATTCCAGGAGAAATATACTGACCAATCCCATAAACTGCAGCCGGCGTCCTGGATTAACGACAAAAGCACAGGAGCCATCAAAAGCTGCACGAAAAAAGGCAGACGATGCGGTCTGCGTGATGGGTTAGCAGTTAAAACTTTTGTTACATTTTTTTGTAACATGCATTAGAAGTATCATCCGCACCAGGCAAAAAGGAATAGAGGCTGGTAATAAGTTTTTTTTTTTCCATGCTTTGAAAGTTTACCATTCTGAGGAACATAAAAGAAGTTTTCCAAAGCATCTGCACTGCCAGGCTGCCAAAGAAAGAGAGAGAGAGAGAAACGCATGTATTTCTGCTTTTCTTGTGGCCAAAAAACAGGAGGAAAGTATCGTTCTGCAGGGTCGTAATGAATGAACCCAAGCTTTTTTTTTTTTTTAATGGGCCAAACACGGAGCCCTGAGGGACCACGTGCATTGGCACATGAGCTCAAACCACTGGCAATCCCTGACCAATCCAACCAACCAGCCATCTTTAATGCTAGTCACTCATTCGGTGATGACCTAAGCATCATTAAACATCTGAGGCTCAGTTGCGTGCCTTTTAAAAAATAAAATAATTGCAGTGAAATGGCTCAAGCTAATTAAAGAATATAGACTCGTGACCGAGACCACACAGCGGCTGCGCTGCTGCAGCTTCGCAGCTGGTAATAAAGTGACAACAATACGTGGAACTACAATAATTTAGCACATTCAGTTAACAATAAAATACATGTATAGTGCTCTGATCTTCCCTGCCACAATGACTGCATCTCCCATGAATGCTTTTCATGCAATAAAGAGCCTCAAAAGTGGAAGTGGGGCTTTCCTTCTCTTATATAACATACGTGACAGTGTTCCTGACTTTGGTTACATCCCAAAGTCTTCAAATATATAAAGGTCTCTGCCCCCAGGAGCCCTTTCTCTTTCACACACAAACACTGGTTCACAGGTGGGAACCTGTTCTCAGGTTTACTGTTGAAACACGAAACAGGAAAACAGGACACAAGAATCTGCGTAGCACTAAACAGTGCCAGGATCAGGTGTTTGGGGTTAATGATGCTTTTTGAAAAAAGGGCTTTCATGGAAAATAAATCTTGGTCGCATGTAAAGCTGACAGATTGAGGTCATTTATTAATTTTATGAGAATAAATACAAAGTTACAGCTTCTGGATTTCTTTGTCCTGGCAGTAAACTAAATTTATTTGCAGTTCTGGTCAGACAAAACAAGACGTTTACAAACATTATCTTGAGTTTTAGAGAAATTATGACGGATTTTTACGACCAAATGAGAGTTTTAGCTTTCGTGAACATAGTGTGTGTGACACAACAGATGAATATAAGAGAGAAAATTGCTTTTGTAAGTTGGATTTTGCATATGAGGGCTGAAAATAATGATTAATTACATCAGAGCTGCAAACTGTAGTCAATTAATCAACTCTTACTTAATCAATTAAAAAGAATCAGTGAATATTTTGATAGATAGAAGAGTAAATAATCCAGACATTGTCTTGTTTAAAAGAACCAAGGTTTAGTTTGTCCGTGCTGGGCTACTGTAGAAACATGGTGGTTCAACATGGCGGACTCCGCCAATACTCTTAATAAATTAATAAAGAAAATAATGAGTCTAGTGATTATACACTCATGAAAACATGAATATTAAATGTTATTTCTGCCATATTCTGTAAACAGAGGCCATTAAATCTTCTACATTGGACCTTTAAGCTTCTGTAATGAGAAGATCTGCTGCTTTTGCAAACATTATCTTGAGTTTTAGAGAAGTTATGATGGATTTTTATGACCAAACAAGAGTTATAATCTTTCACATTTGTGTCTTTTCCATCTTCCATAACACTTTTACTGGGTAACAATGTGCAAAACAGCTAAATAAAAGACAGAAATTTGTTTTTGTAAGTTGGATTTTGCATTGACGTTCTCATCAGAGCTGCAAACTTCATCACAGTTAATTCAATATTTGGGGATTTTTGACTCGAGTCCAACTTAAAAACACATTTCTGTTCTAATATTTTTCCATTTAGCAATCCCATGTGCACAGTCACCCAGCTTAAAAGACGAAAGAGACGCGTGCATGTCTTAAAAATGGAACAATGGACGACATAAATGGCAAAAACTGATGAGTTATGATGACTGTCACACCGGACCACATATTATTAGAGGGGTCATATTGCTCTTCATTGCCTGGCAAAGCATCAGTCTGCTCGGCTTTCCTGCCACGAGTTTCCCTTCCCAGCTCTGAGAGATATCACCACAACTGAGAAATGTGGAAGGAAAAAACCCCGCATGAAAAGTGTGTCTGCGGGTCTGAAACGAAGACTTACGGTTCACAGGTGAATGTTGTTGCATTAAAGCTGTTTTATGTCATAGAAAAAGAGGATTTTCTCTTCAAGCACAGCTACTTACGTGTAACTGCTGGTTGTGCGAGTTTGAAAGCGACGCCTCTCAAAATCCAGTTGCCGGATCTTTGCGTGTCCTCTCTGAGGTCTGTGCAGGTTTGCCTGTCGGGTTTGATCCTGGTTTAATGTTGTCTTTTTCTTTTTTCTCTCTCTCTCTCTCTCTCCTCACCCCGTCACTGTCTCTTCTTCATCCTCCACGTTTTTTCTCCGGGACCACAGAAGAATGAATGGCTCCGTCCGCCCTGCGCTCCCTCCTCTAACCCAGACAGACTACTGTTGGGATGGGAGTGACTGCCCCCGTTAGCTCCCTCCCCCCGTCCACCAATCACTGCTCCTCATACTGCACTCATGAGAATTTATTATTTATTTATTTAAAGTCACAATAAAGTGATCAGATACTTTGTGCATCGCACACAGTATTTCTCAGATCTCTGATATGATCACATCATATATTATGATCATATATTTGGATTTGACACATAAAAGTTACTATCTAGAGTTTATGTAAATATCACAACATACATACAATTCTCTGCACATATTAAATTTCATGCATCTATCTCAGTTTATATAGAGCAACAACAACACTGGTACTTTTACCTTTATGTATCACTCCTCTTTACAGGTTTTCTAATATTAACGTTACATTAATGTTCATCATCTATCTTGATTTATGACAAAGATGAACATTTGTACAAGTAGTTTTAAAACACACACAAGAATCAGCCGTCAGCTGCTGTTAGAAACGGAATATGATCAGCTGATAGGACCAAAAACTAACAGCACTCATACATAACAGTTACCTAATGTTTCTGTTATGTTGATAAAACGTTAGAAAATAAACATATAAGCAGTTTGTATTAAACTAAAGCTCCCTGCGCTGTCAGCAGAAAATATGACACCAAACTCCCTTTATGAAATATGACATTTGAACGATTAACTATTAATTAAGCAACAAACATTATGTGTTATTTACTTGGGAAAACCTAGGAAAGTTTTTGCACTTAGAAATTGTAAGTAAATTCTACAAGGGCGATCATCAAGTCACTTTACTTGCAGATATAAGTTTCTTTTACTAGCAAACCTCAGGTAATTTCTGGTGATTATTAATGTGGTCATTGAAGGAACTTATATCCGCAAGTAAAGTTTACTTGATGGTCGCCCTTGTAGAATTTACTTACAATTTCTAAGTACAAAAACTTTCCTAGGTTTTCCCAAGTAAATAACACTCCAAACCTTTTTCAGTGTTAAGAGGGACAAACAGACATAACAACTCTTTTGTTCCTGCTGCTATAGGCTTTTTTAATAATTCAATGTGAGATGTGGAACCTTAATGTAGTATGTATTTTGTCTCTTGCTGATGGTGGTTGTTTGTTTGGTGCTTCATGTGAGCGCATGCCTGAAGGAGCTCATCGCAAAACTGAACCCGACCTGCATGAGACTGTGCAGTTCACCGCAAAACACAGCAGCCGAGGAACCGGAGAGATGTGGGTCAAAGCTCAGCGTTAACTCAAAGACTTCCGTCGTTGACCGATGCTGTGACCGATACCTTGGTTCAGAGGTCCAGGGAGAACATGAAAAAAGAAGACACCCCCACCAGGGAGGGGGAAACGGGATGTCCCTTCCACTTGATTTTGCAATCATAAAAATTGATTTTTAGGGACTGTTCAACAAACAGAACCAGCCAGAGGAACCTGCTTCAAGTGGCTGCATGAGCCTGACAAGAAATGAAGTCAGCAGGTTTTCACAGGATTTGACCAATAAAATTTAGAGTCATCTTGTGGCTTCCCAGACATGCAGTATTCCCAAGGCTGCGACAGGGAGAAGAAGCCTTTCTGACTCTGTAATCTATGGGGTCAGAAGGGGGGAGGACGCCACACAAGTCTACTTTTCTCTTTCCAGAGCTTCTGAATGTCGTTATAGAACAATCTGTGGGAAAATTTGTGCAGCAGGTGCTCCTCTGGATGAGCAGGTGTCTGGTGCCCTCAGTGACATCGAGGGCATGATCACAAGAGGGCTGTCACCTTCGCCACCATCAGAAACCAGCATCATCAGGCCTGAATCCCCGTAAGGCGGCCAGCACCAGGCAGACCCCAAGAGGCTCTGTGACAACCCCAGTCACACCTTTTGATAAACAAGACGAAGACACCGACAAAAAAACAGACAACATCTGGGTAGGGAATGAAATGAAAGAAGTCTACGCTGATGAGTCTGCAAAGCTTGTGCAGCACAAGACCAGGTTCCTCGTCAATAATCTGATCTTCAGGCTCCTCAACATGGCCTCTAAGAGACAGCTTAAGACCGTTCAGGTGGAAGATGTTAGCATCTTCACTGAGCGTCTGTCAGAGAAGGTTGAGTGCGAGATCACCATCCCTAGCTACTCTGTTGAACAAGGTTGAAAGTTTGAAAAGGCTGATGGTGTCATCGAGGATTTGGGATCAAAAAAACTTACAGTGAGGGCTGCAGTACTTTTAGAAAACACAGTTTTCCATTATCTTATTTTGAAAAACATCAGACTGCATCATATCTGCCTTCATAGTATTCCACCCCAGGAGGAGAATCCAGTTAACAAGTTCTTCTCCTCAATGAAAAAAGCTATGGCAAAGCCATTCAGGAGGTTGGCTGCTATGATCTTCAAAGATTAAACCCACCCCACCTCTTGCCCCCACCGGGGCAAGAAGGAGCCTCGATGTTGGGTTTTCCCCGGGTGCTCCGGTTCCCCCACACATTGTGTTAAAGCTATAAAAAAACAAAAATAAAAAGTCTGCTGTGAGCGGCATCAAAGGCCACCTAACATCTTGGCCTTACAGCAATGGTCAGGGTTGGATTCCCGCCTCGATCTTTGCTGTTTCACTGCTTCTTTTAACACCATTGGCGCTTCAATGTTGGGTTTTCACCAGGTGCTCCGGTTCCCCCACACATCATGTAACAGCTATAAAAGAATTTTTAAAAAATATTTTAAAAAATTAAACAATGAACCATCTCCATCCATTGTTTTTCACTGACCCAGCCTCTTAAACATACCGCATTCAGCTTCAGGGAAACAATCTCATGGGTTCTCAAACCTGGTTAGTACAGTGGTCAGGTATATCCACCTGTCAGGTGGAAGACGGGGGTTCGACTCCCCGACCAGGTGATTTGATTTAACCCTTGATTGTTTCCCTTCTCTGTTAAGCCGCTTTGGCGTGAGCTAAATGACTAAATGCAAATGTAAACCGTCTCACCTGACCAACAACAACAATCAACAAAATCTACTTACCAGCACATCTAAAGCTAAAATGAGTTAACATGCTACCACTAAATCTACCACCATCCAATTTCTAAAGACATTTTATGAACCGAACGATAAATTAATTATCACGTTATTTTCTTCCGCAACAGATGCAATCTAAATGAAATTAAACTGAACATTGTCTTCTCTGTAAAGCAGTTGTCATCTTAGCATCTCAAATTACCCCTCACTCTGTAAAGACAAGCTATTCACACAGTATTACAAGGACATTTGGATAGTATACATGTCACATTCTCTCGAAGTCTGCGTCTTAACCTTTAACTGGGAGACTAACAGCTGCTGAGCCAAAGACTCTAACACCAGCGAAGGCTCCATCTATTCTGGTTCAACATGTCAGTCTATATGCTGCACAGCAGAGAGCCACACTTTGCATTATTTCCAGACATATGTCTATGCATGCACCATCTTTCACTCCCAGTCTTCTATTGTTGCCAAATTCAGTAGAAATACACGGCGCCTGTTCATAGGAGACAGCGTTAGGATGGTGCATTTGGCCCCATTTAAAGAATAGGAACGATGCAAAACAACAACTTTTGTATATTCATGTGTGCTTTGCACGACAGTAACAAGTATGAATGGACTATTTTAAGACTGTTGTGACTAGGAGGGGAACAACTGGTGCCAGGACCTCTGTGCCCTCTTATTTGTGCTCCTTGGTCAGTCAAATGAGACTTGAATGGAGTGAAAACACAAGGGAAGTCTCGTGGCTTGGTCTGGGAGTTTCTGGCTAAACAACAGCCCTGATGTTATCCGTCCAGTTCCTGGAATCACTGTGACATTGTGACTGACTTTTCGTGACTGGCAGTCAGAATGAAAGCACAACATTACACATAATGTTATAGTTCTGCGATACGTGACCCAGTTCCTCCAGTTAATGTGTTACAAGGTGAGCTTCTCGATGTGAAATCTGTACTGAAACTGTCACTGGGTGAAGAATTCAAATAAACTCAGAACAATGTCGATTACAGCCCACAAATTACCCTTTATTACATAAGTGGTATTAATAGAGTACTTAATGTGCAGGGAAGGACACAGACAAAGGGCTTATAGACATGCAAATGTGGTGAGACAGTGGAGTGATGGGCAGTCATGTAGCTGAACTCTGGGCCTCTCTACGCTCCATACTGGGGTCTGTGCTGGATTTGAACCGACCACCCTCTGGTTCCCAAGCCAAGTCCCTATGGACTGAGCTGCTGCCGCCCTAATTAACAATTAATAACGCTGAATAATTACAAAGTACAGTGATACTGGCGGACCCTGTTAGCAATGAAACATGTTGTAAACATAATAAACTTCTTTACTTACTATCAATACACAGTCTTTTTGAGGTCAGTGAGGGGAAAACTTTTAATTAAATGGCCTTGTAGTTGCAGAATAAGACAATAATTATGTTTTTACTAAGCCATTATGCTACTAATATGCATGCTACCCTAATTATTATTATTAATAATATGGTGTTATTACACGGTGGCTTACATCATAATAAAGCCTTACACGTATTACTTCCTTTAGGGACAAGTGAGTTACGCCTTCTGCTGCATGACAGACAAGCATCAGCATTTTGTTATTCAGTGTGTATCAGTCCCCGCTCTTTGGTGGTCTGCCAACACTGCGAGGAACTTTTGGGGATTTTTGTTTTTTGTTAGGTGTGATGAGCTGTCGGGCTCTCCTCCTCCTCCTCCTCCACCTCCTCCAACACCCCTTCGAGGCTCAAGGTTCAACACATTCCTGGCTGCACTGGTCAGTATGATTTTAATCTGTTTTCACAGGCAGGCAGCACAGACAGACACAATCTTGTTTGGAATTCCAGTCCCACTTCACAGCGAGACCTTCACTGTCTCCTCGTGGACATACCAGAGGGGCATCAAGGGTGGCAGTTTTGTGTGTGTGTGTGTGTGTGTGTGTGTGTGTGTCCCCTCCCACATGTGCTCACCATCAAAACATCTGAGCCTCACACTAGGCTATCATATCCTTACACTGTCATATCTTTCAGGGGGAATCACACTCTGATGTGCACACATAGCTTTGTCACAGCTGAAAAAACAAAACGATGTGGGGGTCTGGGCGACGTCAGAGAAGTTTTTTATGATTCAGCAGAGGCAAATCAGAGCCGGAGCCGTGTTTGTCACTCTGTGAGGCGGACTTCGCAGGGCCGAGTCAAAGTGCAGGATTAAGTGTGAAAGACACACCAAAAACCACTTTGAGAAAAAGCTGGAGGAGGCTGGCTGCTCTTAATGACAAGAGGGGGGTGGTGAAGATGGAATAACTTGTCAGGAGGGGTAGCTCAACCACAAACAGGGCATGAGAAGTGCATAAAGCGGTTTGAGAAACTCGCAGGCATCATCTGGCAACATCTAATTAAACGAACTATCCCATCGTACTGAAATGCAGAGTTTGGATTGTAGAGTAAACTAACAGAAGAACCGAGTGACAAATTTATAGCCTCAGCGATGTCAGAAGTGCTTTCTCAGAAACATAAAATAATCATGTGGTATCCTGGTAGTCTCCCATTACCAAAATCTCAGTTTAAGTTCCATTTAACAGCCACTTTAGTAGGTCATGGTTTATTTTGAAGCACATATACACACAGTGCATACAGATAAAATTAGAAAACGTATTCTTAAAAAACAAACAAAAATTATGCAGAACAGAAAGTAGATTTTAAAATTTAAGCATGCGTGTGGCATTACACAGTCGCCCTGGGCAGGCCATATGGGGTGGACTGATACTAGATCAAAAATTCAGTAAGAAAACAGCCAAAAATCTAAAAAAAACAACTCATTAATTCAGCATCGAAGTTGATTCTGGGCCAAAGAAACAGTAGTTTGATAAAACAATCCCAGCTCAAGGCCCATGTAGCAACCACTGTCCATTAAAAAAAAAAGGCCACTAAGAGGCCAAGTGGGCTCACACAGTGATGTATTCAAATCCAAAGAAAAAATTCCACAGAGTCACGTTGGGGAAGTTTAATGGTGTTTATTAGTGGAAGGATGACAGACAACTTCATTTGGCATAACGGGACAAAACTATACGAGACGATGTGATATAATATGATGGGAGATAGTGGCTAAATCCCGAATCCCGCCACCAAGTCGACAGGTAAAATAAGGTGAAACCATACAACCACACTCCACCTGTGCCAATTACCAGAAGTTAAGGTGATCTGAACAAATAAACTCAAACTGCACACACGTTTTGGCGCCTCCTACTGTTTGTAAGTTTGTTCAGTTTGGTCATTAACGCTCATTCATTCATCATTAAAGGAAAAGTTCGACATTAAAATTAGTTTTTTGACTAGAGTTGGATAAGAACATAGATATCGCTCTTCCAAGAAGCACTTTTATAAAAGAAAAGTCACACTGATGTCAAATGGCTCCACAGCGCCACTGTTTTCCACAGTTAACCAGCATTGCTGTTTGCCTCGCTCAGCTGCCAATCAATTCACACGGCAGGTTAAGGGTCGCGGCCCACATTAGGACAGGGCCGGCCCATTCTCTGCAGGGAGCATTTCCTGTGGTAGTCCGCATGCTGCTGCCAATGGGGGATCAATCACAGAGAGGTCAAAGGTCGAAGAGGGTGTATGTATTAAGGAAATTAGTTTCTGCTGCTTAGATTCCAAATATGCAGATGATCCAGTTGGAAGTATCAAATTTTTACCTTCTACAGTAGTATGTTGTGTGTTTAACTGCATCAAATACGTGAAGATCTCACTAGAACTCTATCTAAATCACCTCAGTGAGAACAGTGTATTCATGAATGGCTGGCATGTGGGATGTTGCTGCTGGAGCCATAACATAAGAGATACCTGAAGTGCACAAGAAATTCCTCACATTACCACCCCCTGAAATACAGCGCTAACATATTTAGCACCTACTCATTAACTTGAAGGAACCTAGAGTAACCTTAAAAACAAACTTGTACAGCATTTTAGCCTCTTTATTATGTATTGTTTTCCATTTGAACAAATACAACCAGTAGGCATTTAGAATGGGGTTGTGTACAATTCATGAATTTAAAGCTTGTAAAACAGATTTTAAAACATATTTTTTAAAGCTGTAAACACAACACTCGCATGTTATCAGCTCAAGGCTCAAAGTCTGTGGTTCTGGCCTCCAGACGCAGGCCAAGTGATGCCTGGTTGCTCAAACCTTAGCCTTAATATAATCTGAACAGGTGAGTTGTATAAAAATTCACCCTCAGTACAGTTGTCATGAACGGGGAAATTAGCTATAGAGACCAAAACTGTTTTTTGTACCAGGCTGTAAACATGTTTATTTCTGCTGTGAAGTTGAGACATTTCAACATGAGGACTTATGGAGACTGACTCACTTCTGGAGCCAGCCTCAAGTGGACGTTTGAGGAACTGCAGTTTTTTGGCACTTTAGCATTGGCTTCATTTCCCAGCCACAGATGCTGGTGCTCTGTAGTTGTTTTATCCATTGACAAAATAAAAAATATTGTTAGGTGCAGCTTTAAAAATCATGATAATACACATTTACTCCTTCTCAAACACATCTAACGTGCTGCTCTCTTCTGTACAAATCTTCAAAAAATATTTCTCTCAGGTTAAAAATCAGCCTGCTATTTCTATTTTTTTTTTTCTATTTACAGCTTCATGTTTGACACATACAAGGAGCCTGCTGATTCTCAACAGTAGATAAATGAAGTGCAAATACCTGAGACAGCAGGGAGGCGGTCTTTAAAAATCAGCAACATGTGTAGCTTTACATAATCACTTTACCTAAATCTAAAGCTCAGACACAGGGATCAATAATAACGGCAGTCAATTAATGACTGAGTTTGTGAAAAAGTGAAACATCTAGTTGGTCACAATAAAAAATTATATTTTCTTTAATTAATTTAGACTGAATTGATTACATGATGAGCTGTTTCTAAAACTTCATTCGTCTTTACAAAAGAGATTCCTGTTGCCGTACTTCACAGTAAACCCGGTAAACAAAGCTTCATCATTGTCATTGCCCTCTAAGCCCAGGGTCCCCAGGCTCCAGTGGGGCCTGGGTCACATCTGGGGTCATCAGCGGGGAAGTTTATTGGCAAAGCGCTTCTCTGGTATTTGTGAAGCCGATTGAGGAGATAATCCACGACTGCGGGGTTCTGTGCCGACACTTCGTTCCTCTCCTCTGGATCTTCTTCTATGTCGAACAGCATTACGGACTTCGGCGGATCCACGTCCGAAGACCTCGACTCAGAGCTGTTGTGGCCGGGCCGGGGGAACCAAACGTCACAACCTGGGAATAAGACGAAGGATTTTAAAATCACGTTGATGCTACGCTGACCTGTAATCAGGTGAATGGTGTCTCTGTCATTCGTACGTCTGTTCTCACACTATGTAACTTTGGGCTCCGGGTCGGGAGAAGTACATAACGCTTTACGGCACTAAGTCCCTCTGATGTCCTCCGGCTGCTCCGCCTCAACTCTCTGTGATTTACAGAGTTTCCTGATGGACAGTGAAGTAAACTGCTGACAACTGTAGCTGCTGTTAGCTCAGTTTGTTAGTCGGGCTGCCCGGACTGTGAGCTCAGAGCACCGGGGGGAGTGTTCGAGAGTAAATCTGGGACTGACTTTTAGTGGTTGGTGAGAGCTTGGTGAAATAAAAAAGCTGAAAGACAGACGCCGAGCTGGGCGGACTGCTGGTGTTACACTTGGGGTGGTGCAAAAAGACCCACACAATGTTGCTTTAAAGCACTGATGAGGAACTTTTGTTGACTCTGTAGACAAAAGTGGTAGTGTTACCATCGCTTTGTTTTGCTCATTTCAAAGGGAATCTGACAGGCATCAGAAATAACTATAGTCTTCAGTATTTTTCACGACTTGTACTTGTGGAACATTAAAAAAAAACAAAACATAATAAGCTCATAAAATAAAATAAAATCAACTGTTCAACAGTTTTGGGCTTTTTGTCAAGTTGGGGCCTCTTGTCACGAGTTTCATTTCCCCTCTAAACTTCTCAGTTGGGTTTATTTAAATAATAAATTAGATTGCATCAAAGTAAAAGAAGAAAATAGATTGTTTGGCTTTGTTTTTTCTTCTTTCCGGCTACATTAATCATCACAGGACCCCTGAAGAGTTATCTCATGACCCTTTGGAGGGGGCCGACCCCTCGGACTATAAACAAGCTAACTGTGTTGTTAAAAGCAGCTCCAACACATTCATACATACGTATTAACAATGTTATGATAAAATATAAAATTAAATATGAATCGCAGAGGCAATTTTTTCAATGTAATCTCTTCCCACTTAGACTAAACATGTCATTACAGGTGACAGAAGATACTGACCTGGGTATCCAGTCAGCAGCTTCCAGTTTGAGGATCGAATGGCCGCGTGAATGGACACATTGAAGCCGGAGTTGGCCCGGGATTGTCCGCTGCCGCCCACCTGAGCCAAAGTTAACTGACGCTTCATGCCAGGACCTGCAGAGAGCGGAGGACAGAGCTGATCACGGAGGTCATCCATTATATTTAAAGTGTAAAAACTGCTGATTAAAATGATATTAGACGACCGCTGGATGAAAAGAGCCCCTGTGTGGATGTCGAGACTGGCAGCGAATATTCAGTGCATGCCTGGAAATCGTAGTCAGTGTCAAGTGAAGGTGTGAAAATAAACATACCAATAAGAAAAGATCTCTTTTTGTGCTCAGTGAAACAGCAGGAATTGAGTGGCTTTTAAAAAATTGCTTCCAAACAATCCTTCCCTTCAAGAACAAGGAATTGTTGTATGTATGAATTTCCTCAAACACGTGGAACTTTTTGGGGCTGGGAGGAATTTAACAAATATGGTGGTAATGTGGTCAACTCAGCACCAGTCTTCCATTTCTTGCCAAGCACAATGAATAATTTGCCTTTGCAGCAGTTGGGCAGATGTGAAAAAAAAAAAGGGAGTGAGGAACAACGGTCACAGTTACCGACTGGCAACGCTTTACCAGTTTAATAAGGCAAGAGTAAATAATTCATCCTCGTTCTGAGGATGTCCAGAAATTTCTGCCGCCTCCTGCCACGAGCTATTTCGGAAAATCTCACCCAGAAGTCGAAGATCTGGCCTTGAGAGTACTCTCAGGTTCACGCCGTGGTTGACCCCGACAATATGGTCTTGATTAGACAGATTTGCAAGTAATTTTCGGCGTTCCTAACGCTGTCAAAAACAAAAGTATTTCCTCACATTCTTAACATATGGACAAATCCCCACCCACACGAATCCCACGTTCCCATCGGAGCTCGTTTTTATAGAGTCGAATCAACCACAGCGACATGACTGGAGAATTAAAACATTTCCGATCTCAGCGTTTTTACGACCACATGATAAAAGCTCTGACATTGAGTTCCTCACTGATCATTGCGCAAATGACATGTGGGCATGTTAATTGTTCTCACATGCATTAAGCCGGGGGGGAGGTTGCTCAACGCTGAATTTATCACAGATTTGAGTAAACAACACACTCGCAGAGCTCGCAGTAAACTCAGCAGCGACTGACGTCATTCCAGATTCAGGTGTTGATACCGTTATGCAAGCAGGTGGGATGATAAATGATTCGGACTCTTTGCGAACATCAGGGTTAGATTTTGGAGGGGCTCTAGCTCTTCAGTCTTGCATCTTTAAAGAAAAGAGGCCTCAAACCTCAACACACACACACACACACACAGCCCACTTCATATATTATTTTTTTTTTTTTTTGCATGAAGCACGCCTCAAAGCGGGACTTGCTCATCTGGATCCACAGCAGGAGAATCCACGAATGGGCTCAAGAAAAAAGGAGGGTGGGTAAGGGGAGGAGCAGTGGGAAGAGACCCTGAGAGAGAGTCGTGGAGTACGGAGGGGAAATTTGGGGGGTGATTTAAAGCTTGGGCCAAGTCCAGAGTTTCCCTCCCTTCTCTTTCAAATCGGACAAGCGAGAAGTTCAGGGACCCCTCTGTGACCCATTTAGTCAGGATCCCTCTTCTCACCACAGAGCGAGAGCGCAGAAGAAAAGCAAACTTGAAAGGAAAGAAAGTATGTAAAAAGGAGGACAGGGCTCTTTTAGAAGCATGAAGAGAGACTGAAAGAGAAGGAGAAGAAACGTGGAGGGTCTGAAAGAGAGGCCGGGTTAATGAGGAAAGAGGGGAAGAAGAAAGACGTGGAATCTCGGCCTGGAATGCGTCAGGAGGAGGTGGATGTCACTGTGGTGGCTGACGATAAAGATTCAAAACATAAAACATGAAAGCTTGTAAAGCAGCAGTGCTGATCTTAACTGGTTATCATCCGGATGATTTAGATAGCAATGACTGATAATTTGAGCTCCACTGGCTTGAGCTGTGTAAACAGTTGTGTCTTTCAGAAATGCTATAAATCAGATTATCCGTTTAAACAGCAACGATTTGTTTTCCCAGTAGTTCTTGCTTACTTTGTTTTCATTCATTTCATTGTCATTATTTTGACTGTGTCAGCGTCAAAGAAGTACCTCGTAGTAACAAACCCAGAGAGAATTAATATCCAGACTCCGCACAGTTCCTCTCAGCTCCACAGAGCCTTTTAGCCTCTTTCAGCTTCTTGTTTTGTTTTTTTATGAACACAATGGAGTGTTCAACAGATAAAGAGTCTGATGTTTTTTCTCAGAAGATGGTGGAGACCAAAATAGAGCTAATATGAGGGTAAATAGGAGGTTGCCAGGGTTGTGTTAGTAACGCTGCTGAAAATAACAGGGTGGTGGAAGGCAGTGTCGTGCTAGAACCGGAGCTGGGCAGGCAGGCAATGTAACCGGGGCTCAGCAGCCTCTATGGACGTAATGACGGAGGTGAAAAGACCGAAGAGGACGTTTACGGAGGAAGCTAAGAAGAGAAAACAGAGAGTAAGCGAGCAAGAACATTACATCATGTTGCAGAATTAACCCTTCTGGTGTAGGACATGCTTGCCACTGTGTCAGGACTCTTCACAGGTAAAATACACCTGAGTTTCTTACAAATATTGTTGTACCTCTATCATTATTACCTTTAAAAGTTAAGTGACCAAATCTGACATGGATGTTGACAGACAAAGCTAAGAGAAAATGAGAGAGTGAGCGAGCAAGAAGCCGCCGGACAAGAGTAAATCTGGGACTGACTTTTAGTGGTTGGCGAGAGCTTGGTGAAATAAAAGGCTGAAAGACAGACGCCGAGCTGGGCTGACTGCTGGACTGACAAACTCTTTAAGGCAGGTAAGAGTCTTCTAGCAGACTTACCATAGAGAAGAACGGACGTACTTCTAGGAGACCCCTGTGGTGGATCAAATGGTATCCATCTATTCTCATTCTCACCGTTATGGTACATATGTGAATCATTTCAGCACAGGAACGCACCCCTCCTATACCTCGACTATTTTCGAAAGGTGCAGCATCCTCCACAAAGTCAGAAATAGTGGCCTCAGACCAGGACCAGGACCACCTAATATTAAGTGGTTTAGACAAGAATGAGACCACTCCACTGTGTCTGACAGCGAGAAACGAGGCAGTCACAAGACCCCATTTCCTGGAAAACCTCCCTGCAATCACAGAGTTTAAACTGTAAGCGCACACACACCCACACTGCCCTCAGACGTCAACTATCTCAGATTTCAACACCGTTGACTGATTATAGGCTCAACAGCGACTGATTAGAATTTCAACCTTGTGCTATCGGGATTTCTCACATGAAGAACGGAATAACAAATACCATTTTATGAGGTACAGTAATCGTGAAAACAAAGAGGAAATATGAGAGAAAATAAAGCCAATTAACAGAATATTCTCTCAAACAATTCAGATAATCTTTGTGTTGGAGAACGTCCATTGTAATTAGAGACAGCCAATAACTTCGCGGGCTATACATCCACTGATAATAATGTGAGAACAGCGACAAACAGACAGCCAGATTCCCCATGAACTCTTAATCCACTCAAACAAATTCACAATAAACCCAACATGGATTTTCTAACACGCTAATGTGAATTTAGTCAAATGTTACACAACATGCTATTCTTAGGCCCCTGCTAGTCTGCATGGACTTGAGTTAATTAGATTCATGATGTCTGGTATTTGTGAACAATGAGCTCTTGATACTTTTGGCCACGTTAGGAAGAAAGAGAAAACGGCAGACGTATACGACGTTAGAAACGAAGGAACTCACACGTGATAGACATCACGTACGCACACAGGAGGAGAGGTAACATGAGGTTTCCCATCACTTCAAATTGTTGTCGCCGGCTGAAATTGTTTAAACTGGCCGAGAGTTTGCATGTTGCACGTGGGAGTGAACGACAGACTCATTCCAGCTCCTCCTGGGGGATCCCGAGGTGTTTCGTGGCTAGATGGGCTGTGTGGCGGGTTCTGGGTCTCTTCCCAGTTGGACCTGAATAGAACACCTCCAAAAAGGAGGATGCCTCATCCTAATCAGATGCCCAGACCACCTCAGCAGGCTCCTTTTGGGCTCTCTACTCCGAGCTCCCTCCTGATGTCCAAGCTCCTCCATCCTATCTCTAAGGCTGAGCACGTGGCAGAGGAAGCTCGCTTCGGCCGCTCGTATCTAAAATATCATTCTTTCGGTCACCATAGGTGAGCGGTTGGAACGTAGATGGACTGGAAAAACCGAGAGCCCGTCGGCCCATCTCACGCTCTGTTCGTCCATCACTCGTGAACAAGATCCCGAGATATTTGAACTCCTTCGATACTGCATCCGTGCCCGGTGCAGCTGCGGGTGATGGGGACATCGTGGCAAAAGTATGCCGCAAATAAACAAACTTCATCTGATGATGATGATGATGCTTATTGGAGAATTAAGTGACCAGAGTTGTTACAACATTCAAAATTTACTGTATACTGAAACTAAATCTTTTTTTAACTTTAGACACATACCTGCAAGCTAAGTTTCCATATTTACACAAAGAAGTGAAAAGATCTCAGATTTCTGCTCTGAATATTTTCTGCAGTGAAGTGATGAGATCCCTGCAGGATGTGTCAGCCAATGTTTTTATTTCACAAGATCGTGTTTCAAAATTCATGTCAGAATATATATATATATATATATATATATATATATATAGTACATACACACTTCAATCTACAAATGAACTCCTACTGGAGGGTCTTAATATTCACTCTGAGGACAGTATAGACAGACTTACATGGAGCGATGTCAATATACAGAGGGTCAATGTTGTGCAGCAGCTCCAGTCTGGGTGAGGCGAACCCTTTGCTGTAAGATAAAAAGCAGTGCAACTCTTAAACATATGGATACACAACCAACCAACACACACACAAACACACACACACACACGATGTCTGACTCATGCACTGTAAAATCCACTGGGATCTGTAAATCTAAACCAGCTGGCCGTTGTTCACCAGGCAGTCATATGCTCTGACCGCACTCCACCACAGAGAAAACACACTGCTCTCACTGACCACAGTGTCTGATAACACAACTAAAATAACTCTCTCTCTCTCTCTCTCTCTCTCTCCTGCCTACTGTTCTGGGCCATCGTTTGGTTTTTTTAAAATGTTACCGTCCCGAGCTGTCGGGCTGCTGTTTTCTATAACAGGAGAGCCAATTAAGAACATGCAGGGGGAACAAACAGCAGCCCTGCGTCGCTCACATGGCAACGCCAGCACCCAGCGGTCAGCTGACGTGCGTCAGCCAATCGAGTCAAGTGGAAGGCTGTGAGTAGTAGTTTGCGGTCCGGGGCTAAGCCTTGATTTTCTTGCCCTGGGCTCTGCTGTAAGCCCTCAATTTCACCTTCTTCTCCTCCTTCTTCACTGTGTCCACACTGAGTTTACAAATATAATGTGTCAGTCAGACAGGACCCGGTGACAGCTCCAGCTCATGTGATGACCTGCGAGCAAAGCAACATGGAAAGTTCATCTGCGGCCTGCCGACACTTTCTTTTTCAAAGTTCTCCAAGACGTAAAAATACACATAATTTAATATATTACGTATAAAAGAATTAAAACATCTCTGATCTCTAAACTAATTATTGTATCCAATAGAAGGCTTTCAAAGAGGCATGAGGATGGAGAGAGGATACAGGGAAAAAAGCAAAAAGGATAGACTACAGATTTGTGTGAGAATGACTGATGGAATTTCCTTCTCTTTGAGCTCCCATTGCCACAGTAACAAAGGGCTTATTGAAGGAGCAGGGGCTCCTACAAGAAAAAGACGCTGGGTCAGGGAGACAGGCAGAGGGAGCTGGAGCGGGAGCACATGTGGGGAAGGCTCGGAAAAGAAGCACAAAGAGAGGGAGGGCTGTCAAAACTCCAGAGCCGGTATCGCTCACGCTGTAATCTCAGGCCACAAGGTCGCTGACCCGCCACGCAAAGAAACATCCCAGCTCACCTGATCGTGTCCCACACGTTGAATCCGTCCAGCGGCTTCGTGCGGTCGGTGCTCCCTCCCGCCAGGTCAACGAGTGTTGGCAGCCAATCGGAGATGTGGATGAGTTCGTGGCTGACGGTCCCCGGTCGCTTCAGTAGCGGGCTGGCGACGAATCCGACTCCCCGGATCCCTCCTTCCCACAGTGACCACTTCCTTCCCCGCAGTGGCCAGTTGCTGCCACCACTCAGTGTTTGACCTCCGTTATCTGTCAGACAAACAGAGGGACGCAATACAATGACACAAGGGAGAAAAAAAAGGTAAGTTTTAAATGTTTAAACGCATGCTTTATCTTTCCAGGCAAAAAAATACTTTTAAAGACAAAACCATTGAGCTTCTGTGTCTGAAACCTGCTGGCCATTATTTTAATGGCCTGCAGGGGGCAGCTCCATCAGACTGCCCTGAGCTTTCTTCTAACTTGATTTATTACCTCAGTAAACCGTGTCCTTGTGCTATTATGGTCTCAATCTCTAGTTTCAAGTCTTCTGCCACACAGCATGATGTTCATTTTGTAAATTATGGTCCAATTTAGAGTAAAATAGATGATGAAGCAGGGTATGCTTTCAGGTGTGGCTACCTTTTGACTGACAAGTCATTCTCAGTGAGTTTGTTCAGCGCAACACACCATGGCTCACAAAACTCAGATCAAAGTTCAGAGTTTTGACTTCTGCTATAAATGATTTCACAAACATATTTTATGTACTCTTGAAGCTGTAATATCAATATCTTTATAACTAGACAGGCTTTTTTTCCCCCTGCTTGAGGCAAAACCAAGCGCTGCCCAACTCGCAGTACGTCGCGCAGGCAGACACTTTCATCTAAAGAGCTCTGCAAAACCAAGACGTCCATAATGCCAAACCAGAGCTTTACAAGGGTTGTCCACAAACCAATGGGCGACTTGATGACATCCAGGTTTGCAAAGAGAACGCTGTGTCACGGAATAACACACTGAGTATCATAAATGGGGCTCCAGCCGAGAAACTTAGGGGTCACGATCGATGACCAACAAACTTTCTCTGATCACGTTGCCTCAGTTGCCCCGTCGTGCCGCTTCGCACTTTACAACTTAAGAAAGGGCCATACCTGACTCAACATGCTCCTCAACTCCAGATACAGGCTGTGGTCATCTCGCAACTCTGATTACTGTAACGCCCTCCTGACGGGCCTCCGAGCCTGCACAGTGAAACTCTTTCAGATGATCCAGAAAGTGGCGGTGCGTCTGGTCTTCAATCAACCCAAAAGGTCACATGTTACCCCGCGGCTAGGCGAGCTCCACTGGCTACCTGTGGCAGCCCATGTTAAATTCAAATTGCTAATGCTTGCTTACAGACATATGTTACCTCCTCCAATGAACAATATGTGGTTCTGCCCCCCCCCACCTACATTCAGGGCAATCCAAACTTTTCTCGTCTGTCGTTCTCCGTTGGTGGAACGTCCTACCAGTTCCTACCAGATCAGGGGCGTCCCTCTCTACCTTCAGAGACCTGAAGACCTCCAGCTCTTCAGAGAGGACCTCCTCTACAACACTACCAACAACTGGACATGCAACTAACATGTCCGAGTCGCACTGTACCTTGATTGTTTCCCATTTTTTCCATGACTAAATGAATAAGTAAAAACTTTAACCAGCTGGTGGCGCTAGAGGAAATGTCAGGCAGTCACCAAAGTCATGAGGAGTCATCCTCTTGGGTCTGTACCAAACTTCATTGCAATCCATCCATTAAATGTGGAGATATTTCATTCTGGACGACCATCATTGCCCACCCATAAAGTCAAAGCACGAGTGCGGCTAAAAACAAGTAATCTAAGACGTTAAAACAACACAGCGAAGTTCATCCATTTGTCTCCACTGTTAGACAAAAACATCTGCATAATACCCAACCATTACACAAGTACACACACACACACATAGAGGCAGTTAGCCTGACTGTCATCATCCCAACAAGTCTGTCCAGTATAAACACACTTGACCAATCCTGCTCAGGCAGGGCTCCCTTTTTCAGCAGCGGAGTGTCATGCAAGTCCAGGAAGTAGTCTGTCCCGATTCCCGAACTGTTCTGGAAAAGACCGTCTGCTTCTTAATGCCTTTTCAAGCTGCTCTGGCTCTCTACTGGCCAATTCTCTCTTTCCCAGCCCCAGCCAACCCCCCCGGTTTCACCTCTCTCGTTGCTCATTTGCTTACAGTAAAGTCCCAGTGAGGCAGTCAGTTTGCAG
The DNA here is from genome assembly GCA_033000465.1 of Sciaenops ocellatus. Taxonomy (NCBI): domain Eukaryota; kingdom Metazoa; phylum Chordata; class Actinopteri; family Sciaenidae; genus Sciaenops; species Sciaenops ocellatus. The sequence goes on along the minus strand of CP136874.1, from coordinate 22,864,618 downwards.
AAAATTTCATCATAAAGGAATCTCAAGGTTAGGGCTCATTTGTTTCCTGTTAAGCCTGACACATGTGGGTCAACGATAACAGCTTGCACATGAGAAAATCTGACCAATAAAGCCATTGATAGACTTCACTGGTCGGTATATGATGTTAATGCGTTTATAAACTGCATCAGCAGGAGCCAAAGTCAGACATTACATAACCGGTGCATCTTATTGACACAGTGAGTTTTCTCCCCCCCGTCTCAGCTTCAGATCAGCAGAGTCAGTGTCTGCCCGGCATATGGCTGGCTGAATTCTTCGAGTCAGAGCGACAACCAAATGTGTGAAAGAACAATGAAACAGGCCACCTACCGCAGCCCACACTCACACTCTACCTTCACAGCATTGTTCCTGTCTTCTAATTACCCTTTTAAAAAAGGGGCTCCTAAAAATAACCCTCAAAAGGAGTTACCTACTTCAGATGCGATTCATTAAAAAGTTCCACATGTGGAAACCCGAGGGCAGGCGCATGTTTAGATGCTGCTGCATGCAACAACATCTCTGCCACATTATGTCTGTATGATGGGCGTTTTTTTCAAAAGTTTACGAGACTCAAGCGGTGCACAGGAATAAAACGGGCCAACTGAAGTGTTCCTACAGCGTGATTTCTCTCTGTGAATCTCCACATTCTGCTCGCCAGTGATCCTGACACAAAAAAACAGAGCAAATTCAACCAAACGCTGCTCTCTAGTGGACGTACGGAGTATGGGGAAAAAAAATGTATGTAGCTGCCGTGATAGGAGCTGTTTGAATCCTCTAAATGTTGAGGAAAGGAGCTTCAGTGCTTCCTTTCTCGTCTCCTTTAGCAGAGGATACACCGGACCATCCTTTACCAAAGGAAAGGAGGTAACGCCGTCCCACAAATCTTTGCAGCAGCAACAAAAACAAAAAAAATAAACCTTCAACGTTCATTCATTCAAAAAAAAAAAAAAAAGAAAAGATGAGAGCGTGTGAATATGGACAGGTGTGATGACGTGATACAAAAACTTTGATAACGTTGTAGTCGGATTATCTGAGCACCGCGGTCATCTTCTCGTAACTCCTTGTGAACTCTCCTTCACATCTTTCCTTGACCTCATGACGAGGCCCATTGAGGTCAAGGAAAGGTGTTTAGGAAAGGACCTAGGAGGTAATTTTTTTTGACTATTCGACCGTATCCATTACCTTCCATGTCCTCGAATGTGAGGGAGAATTCATAAGGAGTTAGGAGAAGAGAATCCGACTGCACTTACACTACGTCATGATGTGATGGCGGATGTTATTGACATGATCTGTGGTAAAGGTACAAAGTTCATAAGATGGACAACAAAACTTGCACCTGAGATACCGTACGATACCTGTGCTCCTAAAGGAGACAAGAAAGGAAGCACTGAAGCTCCTCTCCTTAACATTTAGTGGATTCAAACAGCTCTAAATCATGGCTGCTACGTTAATACTTTCAGGTCATTTCACTCAGGTAGGAGGCTTCCCGACCGGATCCTAAATGTTGAGGAAAGGAGCTTCAGTGCTTCCTTTCTTATCTCCTTTAGCAGAGGATACACCAGAGCATCCTTTACGAAAGGAAAGGAGGTGACAAACTAAAAAAAAAAAAAGGTGATGCAGACTGCAGCCGAGCGAGAGAGAGAGAGCTCAAGTGTACAAGTGATAAGGATCATGTGAATATGAACAGAAGTGTTGGTGTGATGTGAAAACTCTAATCATGACGCCTGATAGCACAGATGATCGTCTCTGATTAACTGTTCATCCAGCTGCTTTTCTCTCCTTCTTATTTGTTCCTTCTGTGTTGTTGACTGTAAAATGGATTTCCAGCATCCCTGTAGTTCATCATGTAAGTTACCGCAGCCATCTTTTGCCATAACTCGCCAATATATATGAGTGGACAGGAGGATGAGCGTCAGCGAGGCGACAGGTGGCAAATATTTCTTTATTATTTCAATTCTGACGTTGATATTGAAGTCACATTTCTACCGGGTTGTCCACGTTTATAAGTTCTGCATGAAACAACGCGGTAAGAACGTACGGGAGAAGAATCTAAGATGGAGCTTGTTGTAGTCCATCTTCTGAGCTTTGCAGTTTCACCACAGATCACATCAATAACATCCACCGTCGTATGATGACGTTAATGTCTTCTCCTAAATCCTCAAGAACTCTCCTTCACATGTTTCCTTGACCTTCAACATCGAGGTTGAGGAAAAGTGTTTAGGAAAGGACACAGGAGGTCTTTTTTTTTTTTTTTTGGACTATTCATGGAGAATCCTAGCTGGATGTCTGTAGGATATCTGTTTCACGTGCCTCCCTCTTGACCATGTGTTGTAATAAAATGCGTTATCTAACTTAATTCAATAAACCCGTCACCAGGCTGTCACCTGAACTCCTCTCAACTCTGGAAAACTGGCTTTGGAGCTCAAACAATATGTGCTTTTGAGTATGCGCACGTAAAATGTAAAATTGCTCGTTACTTTGTACTCAATGATTTGGTTTCCATTCTGGCACACTATGAAAGAGTCAGATGGAACAAAAAATAAAAGCTGCGGAAAATATATTAGCATTCCCAGAGGCGACCGCCTAATTACACTGTTTATGTAGGTAGAACTTGCAGGTTTCCAATGAAACGGTAGAAGAGGAAGTGCTTTAGCAACGTGTGGAAGTCGTTTGAAAACTTTTGCACAAGATTCTGCAGAAGAACAAATGTTGTGTCACCTACAGTAGACTGTGGTTGGCAGGAAGAAGAAGAAGCAACAAAAAGTGTTGAAACCAATCAATAAGAGTCTGAGTGCACGCTATATGTAGAATGTTTATACTGCTTTACCGGGAAACTGAGGCATTTATGTCGATCTATGCTCTCTCCAAAGCCACCAGACGTCAGACTGCTATCAGAGAGCGATATAACTTCTTCAGTTTCCCGGCTAAAAATAAAGCGCACACTTAAAAACCTGCTAAACGTTTTGCACTTTTTATTGAAGTGGGACTGTATGAGGCACTTAACCTACGGAAGCCCAAAGTGGTCATACATTCATACGTTTTATCTCGAGCTATTAATGTCATCATGTCGAAATAACAACTGTTGTTTTCCCGGAGGTAATGCCATAATTAATTCACTGCAGTTGCTACATTCTCCTGCTCCTCTCACATCGCTACACTTAAAGATGTTTTCCTGAAACTATTTAATATACTGGAGGAGAAAAGTTTGTTTTTTGGAGGCGCAGAACCGAAGACTACTTCGTAGTGAGCATTTGTGATTTGGCCATCAGGAGGACGTTACAATAAGCCTGTATCAGGACTTAATTTGGAAAATTAAAATGAATGAATGAATGAATGAAAATTGCTGTTAAAGCGTGAAGATTAGAAGCACATCACATTATAACTTATACATGATGATTTCTAATCATTTTAATTACATGCAATGTCACTATTTCATTTGTCCAACAGTTTAATAAAAGGACGCCTACGGTTTAATTTTAATTAACTATTATTGAAAATTAGAGGATGGATATTAATCAATTATTTTGCTCTACTGTCACCCTGTGGTCAAAAGTCCTCTTTGCGTTCTCCACAAATATCTCACCCTATTCAAACATAACGCATTATTATATATTGCTGAGCCAAACTAATATTTCGCCATCCACAACCCATTTTCTATGTGTTTATTTGTACCATATCTTTCTCTTCACATTATTGGGTGTAAATTCTGCCTTTGACGGTAGAACCGTGTGTTATTCAGTGTCTCCGTACCTGTCGAGAACACCAGGACAGTGTTGTCCCAGAGTCCTTCCTGCTGCAAAGCCAGAGTGATGTTGCCCACTGCCTCGTCCATGGCCGACACCATGCCGGCGTACAGCCTGCGAGAGTGGTCTTTGATGAAACTGTAGGGGGCCGTGTAGCGCTCCGGGACCTGCAGCGGTGCATGGACTGCTTGCAACGCCACGTAGAGGAAGAGCGGCTGAAAGAGAAAGACGACGACACGTGAAGACTTGTCTCTGTGACTTTTACTGTTGTTAACAGCAACGAATACAATATTAGATCGGTACTGATACATCAATGCGTAAGCAGCAGTATACAGTTTTATTGTAAAAATATGAAATAATAGTTAAAAATACTTATAAATGGACTATAATAAAAAGTTAACAAGTTGCATAGTCTGGATTTAACCAAGCGGCAAACGCCGTGGCTGTGAAGTGAAGCCAATGTGAAAGTGCCAAAAACTGCAGTTCCTCAAACGTCCACTTGAGGCTGGCTCCAGAAGTGAGTCAGTCTCCATAAGTCCCCATGTTAAAATGTCCAACTTCACAGCAGAAATAAACATGTTTACAGCCTGGTACAAAAAACAGTTTTGGTCTCTATAGCTAACTTCCCCGTTGATGACAACTGTACTGAGGGTTAATTTTTACACAAGTCAGACGTTCAAATTACATTAAGTTATGCAGAATTAAGAGCGTGGACGCTTTGATTGACAGGTAGGTGCCGTTACAGACGGCCTGTTTGATACACGTCTTTGCCGATTCTTGGATTTCCATGTTTAAGTTCATTAAATGATTTAATGTTTTACTGGTCTGCATTGTGTGTGAGTGTGTGAGGGTTTCACCTTGGTAGAGTTGTGTTTCTTAATGAGGCTGGTGGCCCTCTGGCCGAGCAGCTCGGTGGAATAGAGTCCTTTGTATCCGGTGGCGACCTCCTCTCCTTCCCGCAGGTCCAACGCACAGCGGGTCAGGTTCAGAGGATCAATGTGACAACAGCGGACATGGCTGTAATAATCCTCACTGCCTGTCAGGTAGCCTGGAGCAGAAGACAGGATTCAAGACACATATGAGTGTGCAATGATAAATAAATAAAACTACATCCTGCATTGCAAAGACTTTATACCAAAGTACGTGTCAAAGCCTCGGCGTGTGGGCAGGCAGTCCTTCTTGTACATGCCCAAGTGCCACTTGCCCACCATGTGCGTGGCGTAGCCCGCCTCCTTCATCAGCTGGGGCAGCAGTTTCTCATCCAGAGGCACGCAGTACGGCTGACAGGGCCAGATGATCTGGTGCTGCATGCCTGTGTGGATCTGAGGAGGAAACGAACACATGCTGTTATCAATTAAATAAGATGAGTAAGCGGGTGGACCAACAGCCTCTATGATCCAAACAAAAGTTTGGAAATAATCTTCCAACTTTGTCCTCTTGTTCTACTTTTCACCAGTGTCCAAATTAGATTTTGTTTCCCTGGAAAGTTCTTCTAAATATGCACAAATGTACAAACCCAAAGTCTCCCCAATGCTCTGGAGTTTATTTGTCATCACAAAGCTGTGGATAAAATATCCAGTGTGCGACATCAAGGAGGCTCTATTTACAGAATATGGCTTTATTAACTATTATTATGTTTTCATTAGCATATAATTTAGACTTTTTTTTAAATGTATTTTTATGATATTGACTAAGAATTTAATATACTTTCATAATATAACCAAGAATTAAATGTTTTTGTCATGATAACAAAGAATTTAATGTATTTTCATGATTAGAACAAAGAATTTAATATATTTTCATGATAATGAAGATCTGAATTGATTTTTATGATAATAACAAAATATTTTATAGATTTTCCTGATAATAATGAACAATTTAATATATTTTCATGATAATAATGAAGATTTAAATTGATTTGTATGATAATTGTGAAGAATTGTGTGTATAATCACCTGAATATATTCAAATAATAACTTTTACTTGTAATAGAGTATTTCTACACTATGGTATTACATATTTTATCAATTGAAAAGACCTGAGTACTTCTTCACTTAATTAATGCATTAAGATGTATATTACTTTAATGTTGCAGCTGGCAAAGCTTGTTTTTTTCATCACCAAGGGAGACATATTTATCCATAAAAATACTTCATAGTTTATTTATTACTATAAATATAGAAAGTAACAAGAGCTAACAAATGTAGTGGACTACATAAGCACAATATTTATATGTGTATAAAGTATGAAGTGCTTCATAACTGTAGCACTTGAGCTCCACTTGAGTGCCCGTGAACAGCCCTGAAACACAGCCGTGGACAGGCAGCAGGACGTGGGGTCTCACCTGGTATCTTCCAGTCATGAGCTGGTTCCTGGAGGGGGTGCACAGAGGCTGGACATAGTAGTTCTCCAGGCGGACTCCTCCGGCTGACAGCTTGTCCAGGTTTGGTGTTCTGATCTCGGAGCTGTGGTAGCCGACGTCGTACCAACCGTAGTCATCCGCCAGGACGAAGACGACGTGAGGCTGCCGAGCCGCTGAAACTACCGGGAAGCTGACGAGGAGCACGGCGGCTATGATGAGCGAACGAGCCGGCGGTCTGTTCTCCATCTTCGGTCACTTTGGTGTGAGATCAGCGGAGTCTCACGGAGGGGAAGTAAAGTCAACAAGGAAGTCCGTCAGGGTGAGTTTAGCGGTGGAAGAAAGACACAAACATGGCTGATATGAAGCGCAGCTAACCGGCTGGTCTAACTAAATAACTTCATTTTATTAAAATATATAAAAATAGACATCACTAAACTAAAAACTACAACCAAGGTAAGCTCTCATTTCCGTGTTCCGCAAATTGAAAACGCTGCCTCGGCTGCAGCGGCCAATCACGTGAAAGTATGGAAGCCCAAAGATGCCAAAAAAATTAAATATATTTTCATGATGTTGATTATATATATATTTTTTAAATAAAACCACTGTAACTTTAGGACCCCGATGTTTCCTAAATGTGTGAATGTTTTATTCCATATAGTGTTATTGTGACAGAATTTCTTTAAAATAAAACTAAACTAAAATGATTTTTTCTCGACTATTACAAAAGTAAAGCGAGCTTCAGCTTTGAGCTAAAACCTGAAGCAATAACGTGAATGTCAGAGCAAAATGTCAGCAAAAAGGAGACATTCAAGGCTTCTTCATTTTAAAAAATTCAAATGGAAATGACACAACGAACAAAATTACGTCGAGTGAGTCCCACTGAGGTCACTCTAGTAGATTTAGTGGTAGCATGTTAACTCATTTTAGCTTTAGATGTGCTGGTAAGTAGATTTTGTTGATTGTTGTATGTCAGGTGAGACGGTTTACATTTACATTTAGTCATTTAGCTCACGCCAAAGCGACTTAACAGAGAAGGGAAACAATCAAGGGTTAAATCAAATCACCTGGTCGGGTAGTCGAACCCCCCGTCTTCCACCTGACAGGTGGATATACCTGACCACTGTACTAACCAGGTTTGAGAACCCATGAGATTGTTTCCTTTTTTTAAATTTGCTTATTTTTTATAGCTGTTATTCGACAGTTTCCAGCAGTTTGTTTTTAATGACGCTGAATGTGGTATGCTGGGGCAGTGAAAAACAATGGATGGAGATGGTTGTTTGTTTAATTTTTTTAATTTCTTTTTTCTTTTTTTTTTTTTTTTTTTTTATAGCTGTTACACAATGTGTGGGGGAACCGGAGCACCCGGGGAAAACCCAACATTGAAGCTCCAAAGGTGTAAAAAGAAGCGGTGAAACAGCAAAGATCGAGGCGGGAATCCAACCCTGACCATTGCCGTAAGGCCAAGATGTTAGGTGGCCTTTGATGCCGCTCACAGCAGACTTTTTCTTTTTTTTTTTTTTTTAGCTTTAACACAATGTGTGGGGGAACCGGAGCACCCGGGGAAAACCCAACATTGAAGCTCCAATGGTGTAAAAAGAAGCAGTGAAACAGCAAAGATCGAGGCGGGAATCCAACCCTGACCATTGCCGTAAGGCCAAGATGTTAGGTGGCCTTTGATGCTGCTCACAGCAGACTTTTTCTTTTTTTTTTTTTTTTAGCTTTAACACAATGTGTGGGGGAACCGGAGCACCCGGGGAAAACCCAACATTGAAGCTCCAATGGTGTTAAAAGAAGCGGTGAAACAGCAAAGATCGAGGCTGGAAAATCCAACCTTGACCATTGCTGTAAGGCCAAGATGTTAGCTGGCCTTTGATGCCGCTCACAGCAGACTTTTTCTTTTTTTTTTTTAGCTTTAACACAATGTGTGGGGGAACCGGAGCACCCGGGGAAAACCCAACATTGAAGCTCCAAAGGTGTAAAAAGAAGCGGTGAAACAGCAAAGATCGAGGCTGGAAAATCCAACCTTGACCACTGCTGTAAGGCCAAGATGTTAGCTGGCCTTTGATGCCGCCCACAGCAGACCTTTTTCTTTCTTTTTTTTTTTTTTTTTATAGCTTTAACACGATGTGTGGGGGAACCGGAGCACCCGGGGAAAACCCAACATCGAAGCTCCTTCTTGCCCTGGGGGCAAGAGGTGGGGTGGGTTCAATCTTTGAAGATCATAGCAGCCAACCTCCTGAATGGCTTTGCCATAGCTTTTTTCATTGAGGAGAAGAACTTGTTAACTGGATTCTCCTCCTGGGGTGGAATACTATGAAGGCAGATACGATGCAGTCTGATGTTTTTCAAAATAACATCATCTAAAATTGAACATTCTAAAAGTACTGCAGCCCTCACTGCAAGTTTTTCTGATCCAAAATCCTCGATGACACCATTAATCACTGCCTTGTTGAACCGATTCATTTCTTCAACAGAGTAGCTAGGGATGGTGATCTCGCACTCAATCTTCTCTGACAGACGCTCAGTGAAGATGCTAACATCTTCCACCTGAACGGTCTTAAGCTGTCTCTTAGAGGCCATGTTGAGGAGCCTGAAGATCAGATTATTGACGAGGAACCTGGTCTTGTGCTGCACAAGCTTTGCAGACTCATCAGCGTAGACTTCTTTCATTTCATTCTCTACCAAGATGTTGTCTGATTTTTTGTCAGTTGGTGGGCATTCGGTGTCTTCGTCTTGTTTATCAAAAGGTGTGACTGGGGTTGTCACAGAGCTTCTTCGTGGTGGTGGTGACAGCTGTCTTGTGATTTTTAGGTGACCAGACACCTGCTCATCATTGATGGAACCACCCTTGAGGGATTCCACAAATTTTCCCACAGATTGTTCTATAACAACGTACAGAAGCTCTGGAGAAAAGTAGACGTGTGTTTCGTCCTCCCTCCTTCTGACCCCATAGATCACAGAGTCAGAAAGGCTTCTTCTCCCTGTCGCAGCCTTGGAAATACTGCATGTCTGGGAAGCCACAAGATGACTGTAAATTTTATTGGTCAAATCCTGTGAAAACCTGCTGACTTCATTTCTTGTCAGGCTCATGCAGCCACTTGAAGCAGGTTCCTCTCGCTGGTTCTGTTTGTTGAACAGTCGCTCAAAATGATTTTTTATGAGTGCAAAATCAATTGGAAGGGACATTCCCTTTCTCAAACTGATCATAGAGCCGTCTCTATCAGTTTTGCAAGGAACTGTCCCTGGTATGTCAAAGTTCTCTAAGTCTCCAGTCTTCGGAGGCCTAATCTCAGAGGACCCTGAACAATCCACAAGGAATGGGATTTCCTTTTTGAATAAATTTTCTTTCAGACTCAAAATCATCTTATCAAACTGCTTACGCACTAACTTAAACCAGTCATGTTTCTGATCTTCTGGTGATCTTGTCTGGCCTTTTTTCTGTTCGTGCAAGGCAAGAAAGTCTTCAGGGCTCAGAAAAAAGTCCTCAATGTCGTGCCTAGGTGTCCTTGACCCAGAATCCGGGTACAGGAAACGTATGTCCTCAAGTGTCGTGCTGACAATTTCAGATGCTGCGTCCTCAGCATCCTCATCATCCTCATCATCCTCCTGTAACATACTGGTGGGGGTGTCCTCTTTAGTCATGTCCTCCCTGGACCTCTGAACCAAGGTATCAGTCACAGCATCGGTCAACGAGCAGACGGAAGTCTCTGCGTTAACGCTGAGCTTTGACCCACATCTCTCCGATTCCTCGGTTGCTGTGTTTTGTGGTGAACTGCACAGTCTCATGCAGGTCGGGTTCAGTTTTGCAATGAGCTTTTTCAGACATTCGCTCACATGAAGCACCATGCGGCGTAAAATAGCTGTACTGGACACAGAGCATGAAACAACAGCAAACACCTCTGTCCAAATGTCATTTTTCGAAATTATGTTTTCGATTTTATGGGAGACTTCCCCCTGTACAAGTTCTGCCAGGTTCTCCATGCTGGGACATTTTTCCCTAGTCACGTCAAGAGCTCCTGCAAAAACACCCTCGAGGGAGTCTTCCAGCTGGACAGCAAAGTTTCCTAATGCTCTTTCTATCTCAGCTCGAGAGATCCGCTCCGTAGGCGTATTAAATAACTCTCTGAGCAAATCTGCGCAGAGCCTTTGTATTATGTCCATAATCATGTCAGAAAGGATTTCCTCAATATCTGCGGACAAAAGCCCTGCACCGAGGAGAGCCCACTGAGATGGTGTGATCTTATCAAAATAGCTACTCACAATTGGCATGAGTGACTCCCGTGAGGCCGCCGCGGGCGGTTCCGGTGTCCCACGATTGTGCTCCATATTGTCGCTGAACTGTTGGGTACTCACCGCTGTTTCCGGATTCCGTCACCTGTGGAGAGGAGAAGAGTTCAGAGAAGTCCAGAGTCCCCGAAATCCGCCCTATGTATAGATTTTTCTGCGTGACGTCACATCATTTTGATTTGAACATCAAAACATGAAAGGCACTTCAAAGGCGCGAGGCACGCGCATGCGCACACAGGCCGCGTGCGGGCTGAGCTGCTGTTGCTAAGCAACAGGTAAACGTCTCCTGAGCGCTAGCTTGAGAGCTACTTTGCCGTCGGTCTACATGTCACCACAGATGAATGCAAACAGTGAAATAAAGAGTCTGTTTGGTGGAAATATGAGTCTTTTTCTCGCCTTGATGTTCTGATAAAATCAAACATGTTTAATATTATCAGAAGGTCGCAAAAAACGGCTATTTTAGTGTGATAACGTCCGAAAAAAGCTCTTAAAACACCGGCACACACACACGACAGACGGCCAGTTAACAGTATTTTACCTCCCAGCACTTATTTTCATCAGCACTTACCAGAGAAGTTTGATAGAGAGTTGTTGAAGCGACAAAATCCAAAAAACATGAAGTTTGTGCATAAATACAGTTTATCTTTATATATTGATGCCAAATAAACAAGAAGACAGTCAACGTATGACTTCCTCTATCTTGTGTTTCTATAGTGATGTGTTTGTTGTTGCTAAATTAATAGTTGTAATTTATTTTTATGAAGGTTTTCTGCATAAATCAGTTGAAGACTGGCTGGGTTCAGTCTCTAATGATGGAGTTTGACTGGTGAAGAGTGGTGTTTGCATTTGTATATTAATGAAACACTCAAAATAAAGTCATTTTATCATAATAACATGGTTCAGTGGGTGAAGCTCATCCATTATATCTATTTAAAGAAGTCCTAATATTTCCACATCACAAAACGTCCACTGAATAAACACAGGAAATTCCAAAACACACACACACTGTAGCTTTAATACTATAATATAATAATATAATTTACTGATTGTAAATCATATGATAAAAACTACATTAAAAACAGTTCAGTGTAAAGTATTTCCTGAGATCCTTTATGAACTGTTTCATCCAGTGGGTGGCAGCAGCAGCACTTGTTGAGTGTCTGAATATCCAGAGTAAGAGAGTAACTTTGTGTTTTTATCATCTTCACTGCATAATTTGAATTAACAAGTATAAAGATAATTTTAACTCTCGGTCCAGGTCTCCAGAACTAACATGTCAGCAAAAATATGTAGTACTATCAGCAAAATGAACTTTAAATATCAAAAGTGCTCATTGTCATCTAACAATTAAGCTTTAGAAGATGTCGGTCAGATCATGGCTTAGTTTATAAACTGGTTTACAAGTTTATAGAAATACAAACACAGGTCTTTGTCTTGAGACCGGGCTCCTCTCAGAACTGACTGCACCAACAAAGAGGACTCTGGATTTTAGTTCAAGACCGGTCAAGAGTCAAGACCACAACTTTGGGTACATCGCTTCACTGCCTGCGCATTGTCTGATTTATTTGTTAACTCTGGGAGGAGACATCAGCTGAAGTTTCCTAAATCACAAAGAGTTCATCTGCTAAACAGCGTCCAAAAGAACATCCAGCAGGCAATGCTTAATGAGGTGACTCAATGTATCAACCGCCCAAAGAGTTTTCATGAATATTAGTTACTTAAGGTACTATCTGGTCTTGGTTTGGACTTGGTCTCAACCCCTCAAAGTCTTATCTTGGTCTTGTCTTGGTCTCGAAACACTCTGGTCTTGTCTTGGTCTCGGTTTAGTTGTTCTTGACTACAACAGTGACAAGATCCACTGTGGCACTACTGAGAGTAATGCCCAGTAAAGTCTGACTAAGAAGGCCAAAAATTTAAACATTTAAACATACTTCTTACAGCAGCGTTGAAGTGTATGACCAACAGATATGGAGTAAGATAGCTATCATAAAGATATAGCTCTGCTCGTACCCACAAACTTGAATTCGTGTTCACAGTGAAGACTTCAAAGCAATAAAAACAATCCTAACCCAAACAATTTCTCGGACTCACATATATGACAGCAGAATTTTGTGTACAACAATTTTACTGACATACAAATGTTTAACATTACGAATATGAATGGTTAGAATCATGCACACATCTTTATGATAGCTATCTTCTGTATGGGACCTCTATCAGATGGATGGACTCCTGTCATGGCTTCATTAACACAATGATGTTCACTTTTAAACTCCCTCTTTACACAGACACACAACACCCCATCACTTTTTACAGTACTTAATGCTTTAGAGTGGTCGATCACGGGCGATTTGGGTTTGGTTTCTCTGGTTACACTTTCATATTCTTACATTTAGTTTGGAGCGGATAGTTATGTTGAAAGAATAAAATGTGTAAGCTGCATCGTTGACGCTGAAAACATCATTTTAACTACTTTATATACTGTTGGCTTGTTTAATCTACAGCAATGCGCCATGGTCTACAAGATCATCATATGTTTGTAGCACTGCTGTCATGTATCCCTGTATAACAAGTCAACTTTTCATGAGTAAAATGGCTTTTTTTTTAAACTTTGTGACAATGCATTTTCCAACTGATTCAAGAAGGATTTTAATAGTTTATTTGCTTCAGCACAAAAAGGGAACATTTCACCTTTCAGTTTATCAGAAATAAAAAGAACCAAGTTTAGAGATGCACGGTTGGTTTTCACTGCACAGGAGGTCTACTAGAAGTACAAAGTTGCATAAGATGGAAATGCTAAAGCAAAAGTTTTTAATTTGTGTTACAACTTCACAGCTTTTCTTTTACAAAAAAAAAAAAAAGGGACAAAACTCACCCACACATGCTGATTTTGGTTTAATTAGAAGACGTTTATTGCTACATGAGTCAAATTTTTCTGTAAAACATTAGGCACTTTTGGAGTGTTGAAAACTTGCGTGCATTCACAGCTGCTCTTTTCATAGTCACAGTAATTTCACATGGCTTGATATAAGCTGATATACTTAAACTTACTTAAACTCATTGTTGGTTAAGTCTGGAAAGCTAATTTAAAGTGTCAACATATGATTCCAGTCTTCCAGAGTGAGTAAAAATGGTCCTAACAAGACTTTCAGCATTTTAATCGTTTTGGTATGTAAACTTCAGGGACTTGTGAGTATGCCATCCCCTGGTCAGATGCCTCGGAGGGGGAGCTCAGTGGTCTTTGTTGGCCTTGTCAAAGAGAGCCTTCAGCTGCTCCTGGGTGGTGGCCTCCTTCTGCTGCATCAGGTCACTGTGGCCTTTGGTGACACCCCAGCCATCAGGTTTGGCCATCGAGGGGCAGAAGGGACGGCCAGAGGCAGGCTTCAGCTTCTCCCAGTAGTCACGACGGGCCCTACAGAGAGGAATAAGTTTAACTTAACTGGAGGCATTTTGTGTCAAAACAAAAAAAGATGTGGAAGAGAAAGAGGCCTCTACCTGGCTCTAACCCAAGGCTTCGTGTGCATCTCCAAACCGCTTCCCCAGTTGCCGTGTTTCTCTGAGCCCGCAGGCAGGAAACCCCTCTCGGTTGCCAGCTCCTCAGACAAGGCACGGATGTGATAGGGTTCAAACCCACAGCAGCCTCCGATGTAACGAATGCCAGCGGCATATGCTTCCCTGGCGTATTTCTGCATGTCCCATCTGGTCAGGATCCTCGGCTCCAGACCTGTTGTTAGAGAACACGCGATTAACATCTTCCGTACCAATAATTTGGATTTCAGGAATTAAAGTTGCTGTTTCAAGTGTGTGTACTTACTGAAGGGGAACTCGGGCAGATCAATGAATCCCTGGCAGTTGCAGTCAGGAGTGTGGTAAGCCAGCGGCTGGCTCATGAAGTGAGCCTTCAGCCCGGCCTTCTCCACTCCTTCCTTCATCAGCTTCACAGTCTTCACGCAGGTCTCAGGGTCAAAGTGGCAGTTAACGCCCACGATCTGAGCTCCTGTGAGGGGGGGAAACATGCAAACTTCATCAGGGCTCAAATAAGTTAGTTCATTTAATGGAATTAAAACATTTTAGGTGAAAATTGGTGCAGTTTGTGTTTTTGCTTTCAGACAATTCTTGCAGTAGTGTTTTCATACATCCACTAGATGGTGTCAAATGCAAATTTTCAAAAAATTTTAAAGGCAGGGAACCAAGTAACCCACAACTTGGACACTAGACATTACAAACTGGATTGATGGTCTTGTAATGATGATGGAAAATGTAAAATGAAGCATCTATACTAGAGAATAGATATGGATATCTGAAAATACAGCAGTCAAATGCAATTCAATTCTCTTCTATTGATCCCTTTATGCAAATGTTTTGTGGTCTTGGGCCAATGTTACTGACACACACGCTCCAGAGCTGTTGAACTATTAGAAAAATATTTCCCAGAAATGTTGATTTAAACCGTCAGACAGCTGTTTTCGATGATGTAGATCCTGAAAACTTCAAAGTGCAACATGAAAACTTTTGTCAGTCTGCAGGCTCGTTGACTCATACGACATAACTGGAAACAACAGCAACAGCCTCTGGTCATGCAAACTGAATGAGCTCTCTTTTAAAATCATTTTCAGGCTATTTATTCTTTTATCTGTACACACGCAAGATAGCTAAAGATAGACAGAAAAGCAGGGAGAAGAAGCAAACGACTGGAGGCTGGAGAGGAACCTGGGTCGCAGTAGCAAGGCCTTCTACCAAAACGCCCAACGTTCAGCGTTAAAGAAGCTAAATTCTCATTAAAAGTAGAGGACTAGTATTTCACCCAGACCAGAAACTGGAACATAAAAATGTGAATACCACCATCTTCCTATCTTCACTACTAGTTTCCCACTTTCACTTTTATTACACTTAACAGAAGCAAGATTCAGACGGACCCTCTGTAGAAACTTACATCTGTAAAAAAACAAAATAAGTGTTCGAACAGTATTTGAACAGATGTCTCCGTCATTCATGCCACAAGTTTGAAATGTTCAGAATCTGTTTGCACAGATTGGGTGAAGTTTGCACAGTTGAGACCTCCTCCATCTTCAGGCTGAGAGGTCTGAACAATCTTTAAAAATCGAGGTCACAAGACCACGGGAATCCCAAGAAGCCTGTTTGATTGTCTGTGAGCTTAAATTGCATCAGTCACACCTGTCAACGACAGTGTCGACAGGCCTAAAGGCTTTGAGACAGGAGCTTTTTAAAAACACTATATGCAAACAGTAAATCACACCAGCTTTGACGAGCCTGACAGCACAGTCTCCAGGGCTGACGCCGTTTAGATCTCCTTCAGGTCCGATGCACAGAGTTGCAGCCACGGGCTTCCCGGTGGTCTTCAGGACCTGGACTGCCCACTCAGCCTCTTCCACATGCTCAAAGTACTGCAAAGACAACAAAAAACAAACACGTTGAACGTCAAGTAATAGTTACTGGAGACCAACAAGTTCAAAAGAGGTGATTATAGGTCAATGCTGTGTTGGTTCAGCCTCTAAACATACATGGCAAAGAGTTGTTCACACATGTTGGAACAAGTTTGCATTAAGTCGGTGAATTGAAATGAAGACTGTTTAATTTTGCACGACACCGTGCATGGACGCTTGATTGTACCTCAAGCCACTCAGGGGTTTGAGCGAGGAAAACATCAGTTTAGTCTGAAAGAATAACTGATGATGGGACTTAAAATTTGTAACAGAAAGTCTATGTATTAAACCTCTCCTTCCATGCATGTAGGAAAAACTCTGGCTGCAAAATTCACATAAAAAGCAAAAGGTCATATCTAGATGAGTGTTTGGTTTGTCTGTTCTGGGCTACTGTAGAAAAATGGCAGTTTAACATGGCAGATCCATAGAAGAGGACCCGCTCTCAACATAGATCTAAAAGGCTCATTTTAAGACAACAAAAACACAACTATTCTTATTTTCAGGTGATTATACACCAATGAAAACATACTAATGAATATTATATTCAATTCCTGCCAATAAAGCCTCCTAAATCTTACACACTGGACCTTTAAAAGAGTTGCTACCCCCATCTTTTTATCCCTTTATTCTTCAAACATTTGATCTCGTGCCCAAAAGCAGCTTTAATTTAGGGGAAGTGTGGGGGTGATTAGTGCTCACTCCATTACCTCTGCGATCAAGAAGTCCACATTTTTCGTGACAAAGACGTCGATCTGTTTCTTAAAGATGGCCTTGACGTCGTCCTCGCTCTTGCAGCTGAGGTAAGAGGGGGTCTGAGAGACTCCTCCTGCCACCAGAGCATCACCCTCATTGGCCACCTCCCTGGCCAGGTCGCAGGCTGCTTCGTTTATTTGCTGACCCTGAGAGGAAAAAAAAAAAAAGACAGAGTGCATTTAAGTTCAAGTCTGTTTCCATACTTTGCTGCAGGTTGGTTTCATGCCAACTCTGGTGCCAAGCTGCCATCCTCTCTTCTCAAGTGAAGATGAAGCTTCAGAGCAGCTGCAGATTAAAACACACACACACAGCTCTACTCACAGTAAACCGCTGAGTGTGGCCTCTGTTCTCCAGTTTATCATCGCTTGCGTAGAAAGTGAATGTCTGCATGACATTGGAGCCTGCCCTCAGGAACTCCCTGTGCAGCTGGCGCACTGAAACATCAAGAGAAGCCCCGTCAGACACAAAACTGGATGTACAGGTTGAGGGAATTCCTCAAATGAACGAAAGAAAGTAGTAGTAGTAGTAGTAGTAGTAGTACCTGCTTCGGGGTGCTCGGCCGCAGCTTCAGGTGTCCACGGTCCTGCTTTTACATAACCCCTCTTCTCAAGGGCGAAGACAAAGCCTCCGTCCCCGATTACAATCTCTCCTGCATCCAGACGCTCCAAAATGCCCTGCGTAAAATTAAAAGCATGCACTAAGACATTAAGTCTGTTATGATTTACTATTTGTTGCAAGTATGCAAAGCCACTTCCTTTTGCACTAACGTGCACACACGGAGCTGAACTCTTGAGTGCCGTGGCTTCGAAACTTGAACGAGCAACAAGATGAGCTAACAAAACGAGAGACTTGCTGTGAAGTCATCCGCTCACCTTCTTTTCTCCAGCTGGTGCCATGATTATTGCAGCAGTGACCGGCCCACTCCCTCTCAGCTATACAGCGTCCTTGTGAGTTTGGAAAGGGCTTTATGAAGGCATCCAAGCTGCATTTATAATCCAGAGAGGGTGTGGTGCTCCTGATGTCACTCTGAAAGCACCGCCTTTCTACGTTTTTATTTATTTATTTATTTATTTTGGACAAGATAAGACAACCTATTGTTCACGATGCCGCAAGACACTTGTCCTATTTATATTTTGTGACTTGTGACACAAGAATGTGAAATAAATCATGCTTGATGGTTCAGTGTTTTAGTAGGTGAGAGCTGCATAACGATCAGTTGGAAAGTTTAGAGATTTTGACTCATGCAGACCGAAGTATGAACCGGTTTAACCACCTTTATTTTGCATAAATTAATGTAAAACACAGAGGATGTAGACATGCAAATGTTATAGAGCGTTTTATTTAAAGTATTTTCTGAATACATGTAATCCCTTATGGCTCTTTTTCTCTTCTTCTGTCCACATCCTCTTCTGTCTTTTCACCTCTGTCATTATGTCCATAGACGCTGCTGAGCCGGGTCACACATTGCCCACTTGCCCAGCTCCTGTTCTGGCACGACACCGGCTCCGCTGCACATCAACGTTCTCCCCGAAAACCTCCTCTTCCCGGTGGTCCAAAAAAAACCCTGTGGTACAAACACTCAAAGCTCAGCTGAGCTAACATGATCTAACAGCAGCTACAGTTGTCAGCAGTTTACTTCACTGTCCATCAGGAAACTCTGTAAATCACAGAGAGTTGAGGCGGAGCAGCCGGAGGACATCAGAGGGAAAACCAGAAAACATTTTCTCCATAAAATATGATCCAGTTTCACCAAAATCAGTGAAATAGTTGGTGGTGTGTGACTTAGTGCCGTAAAGCGTTACGTACTTCTCCCGACCCGGAGCCCAAAGTTACATAGTGTGAGAACAGACGTACGAATGACAGAGACACCATTCACCTGATTACAGGTCAGTGTAGATCAACAGGAGTTAAAATCTGTTAGTTTGTGAGAGAAAAGTTACACAGTACTGTCCACTCAAACATGCGCTTTGCTTCTTGATACCTCACTGTGATGTTTGAGCTTCACTGTCCAGAGTGATGTATGTGCAGAGTTTGATACTTGTCTGTTTTCACTGGCCTGCTGCGCACAAAACACCAGCAAGAATTCATGCCCTATGAAGGAGAAATTATCCAAATGCTAAATGTTCCTACGTGAAAAGATGACAGGACAAATGTTTCTGTTACTGGACCATCAGCAGTGTTTAAGATTTAAACCACCTTTCACCCTAAACTCGTGTCACCATTCTGGTATCTTGTCTAATACCTCATCCACCACCAAACAAAGATCTTAGTACAACAATATATCTAAGAAATTAACTTAGAGGCCAAAACTACCCAGTAATGCTGAGAAACATTCTCAGATAGGAGACCAGATTGCCATGGCGATGACTCTAGCAAGATCAACAGAGTCCAGGCAACCTATGGTATGTTAGTCTGAGGGGGAAACTGAACTGAGGAAAGTCTAAACACAAACTTTAGTCTGAACAGAAACACTGTTTTCTAATGTTCGTTACAAACTGTACTGATTTTTAACCTTAAGATCAGTGTGGGGACAAGAGGTGGGGTACACCATGAACAGACCACCAGTTCATTTACTGTACGTTCATATTCACCAGCTGACCTTTTAACCTGCATGTCTTTGGACTGTGGGAGGAAGCTGGAGTACACAAGGAGAACATGTAAACTCCACACAGATCGAGTCCCAGAAAGGACACAATCACAAACGTTAATTCTCTCCAGTTAATTTGTACGGTGGCCCTGAAAGCTCAAAGTACTGCAACTTACGAAGACACATGCAAAAATAAGACAAAAACACATGAAGAAGACATCCTAATTAGTGTGAGAACACATGCTCATTCAAACACAACCCAACACAACACAAACGCAACACAAACACAACACAACACAAACACAACACAACACAAACACAACACAACACAACACAAACACAACACAACACAACACAACACAAACACAACACAACACAACACAACACAACACAAACACAACACAACACAACACAAACACAACACAACACAACACAACACAAACACAACACAACACAACACAACACAACACAACACAACACAAACACAACACAAACACAACACAACACAACACAACACAACCAAACACAACACAACACACCACAACACAACACAAACACAACACAACACAACACAAACACAACACAACACAACACAACACAACACAAACACAACACAACACAACACAACACAACACAACACAAACACAACACAACACAAACGCAACACAAACACAACACAACCAAACGCAACACAAACACAACACAACACAACACAACACAACCAAACACAACACAAACACAACACAACACAAACACAACACAACACAACACAACCAAACACAACACAACACAACCAAACGCAACACAAACACAACACAAACACAACACAAACACAACACAACACAACCAAACACAACACAAACACAACCAAACACAACACAACACAAACACAACACAACACAACACAGCACAACACAAACACAAACACCACCCAACACAACACAACACAACACAACACAACACAACACAACCAAACACAACACAACACAACACAACTAAACACAACACAACACAACACAACACAACACAAACACAACACAACACAACACAACACAACACAAACACAAACACAACACAACACAACACAACACAACACAACACATGAAATGTTTGACATGTTGGTGGGGCTAGAGGAAAAGTCCAAGGATCACAAAATTTATTTATCTGTGGACAAAATTTCATCACAACCCACTGAGATATTTCAGTCTGGACCAAATTTGTGAATCATCCATCCAACAAACAGAACAAACAAACACACCAACACTGCCATCCCTACAGTCGTGCCAGTAACTTGATAAAAAAAAAAAATCCATGCAGAAACTTGTTTTGAACTCTTTCAGTCTATCAGCTGGAGTCAGATAAGAACGGTTATTGAGTACAAATAAATGTAGTAATGGAAGACGAGGCTTTTTTTTCTTTTGCATTGCTTAAAACAAACAGTCCAGATAGTAGCTGCCTTTATACTCCACATGTTGTTGTTTAACTTTTAATAGTTCAGTATAGTTCACTTGTCTAACTTATTAACTCCAAGTTTGCTTTGTTTGCTGCAAATCCACCCAGTAAAACTGTTCACAATGTCACATCAGGGCAGTTTAGTTTAGCCCATGCCTGCTCTTAAGTTGATTGATTAATAAAACAATGTTGAGGTCAAATCAAACCCTTTGGTTGCGACCTCTTGTGACTCACATAATCATACATTTGTGTCTGTATTTCAGTGTTTATATAGCTAAAGAGATAAATGTCCAGTTCAAACCTGTTGCAGCTGTTCCAGGTGGGTTAGCAGCTGTTTTGCAATAAAAAGCTCAAGGACCACACAGAGATAATGTTTCTGTATGGATTGTTCAGACTGGATCTAACAGGTCAATTCTTTCGACTGTTGTTTACATTTTCCACAAGTTACATGATCCAGACACAAATGACCAGCGCAGGGTGCAGAGCTGCATCAGTGTTATTATCAACTTGCACTTTTTCATCAAAGTGTATTAATGTGTGCTGCACAAATTAAAAGAGTAAAGTGTGTTTTTGAAATCTGTCTGTCCATCATTCAAACCAAAATATCTTAGCAACTGCTGGATGTATCACCAAGAAATTTGGTGGAGATATTCATGGTCGCCAGAGGATTCATCCAGCTGACCTCCATGATCCTCTGACTTTCCCTCTTGCGCCACCGTGAGGTTGAGAGAAAGAGATATTGTGTCATATCTTATCGTATTGTTTAATTAATTATATGTATTTGTCAGCTATAGTTGCTCTTCACTTTACAAAGTAAGATTTTGCTTTAAATATAACCTCTTATGTAAAACAAGTGACCACTTCTCAAGTTTCAGATGCTTATGAGTTGTTGGTTGAAAAAAGACATTTTGCCCCGGCTAACAAACTGAGCTAACGGCAGCTACAGTTGGCAGCAGTTTACTTCACTGTCCATCAGGAAACTCTGTAAATCACAGAGACATCAGAGGGGAAACCAGAAAACATAGTTTATGAGAGAAAAGTTACACAGTGTTAATGTTTGGTGAATGACTTTAAACTCATCATCTGCAGATGTTCTCCTGAGCTGTGTTCAAAAGGTCTCCATTATAAAACACCAGATAAACCATGTGACCTACATTTGGATTCGTGGCACACAAAGCGTTAACTGTGCCGAGTGTTGATCTGGGTAAAGTTTCTTCCTGACTTGGGTCTTGACCTGTGGGCGTGCCCACGCGGCTGTCAGCGCAAAAGTGGGATATTTGTAACTACACACGGCAGTGCAGGGGTCCACTGAGAGGGGGGCTGGTTATGCATGAGTTGCATATGTAGTTAGTTCATGTATTTTTTTTAAATATTACCTCCAAAATGTCGCGGATATTAAAACTAATCAATATTCAGCTGCGGAGAGATTTAACCGCGTGTCGAGGGATTGCTCGGCTCCCTTTAAGAACCATCTGCTGTACTTCAAGAAAACAAGCTGAAGAGAGGTGAGAGGCGACGCTCGAGTAAGCTGGATGTTTCATTAAACTTTGGTGGTGTTTGAAATGAGGGTGCAACATAGCGGTGATTAACGTTATACTGCGCGTAAGAATGCGCAATTTATCGATTCATGCAACTTTGCGCAGGTCTGTAGTTGCATGCATCGTGTTACACATGGTCAGCATGGTGACTTGCATGGTAACACTTGTAGAAGTCGTGGCACATTGTAAACAGACGGCTGAGGCGCACCTGTGCATGCACTGGAGATGTGATTCCTTCTCTTCCTTCTCTTCCTTTCTTTCCTGCAGTGATGCATCCACAGTTTTGGGAAAAAGGTGGAAGGACACAGCGGAAACTGTCATCATCGGGGGTGGATGTGTGGGAGTCAGCTTGGCATATCACCTGGCCAAAAGTGGCATGAAGGATGTGGTGTTACTGGAGAAGTCTGACCTGACAGCTGGATCCACCTGGCATGCTGTACGTCAAACAAAGTCCACTTTTTTATGGGAGTATGATTGTCTGAAGGGTCCCAACAAGGTTCATGAAGACCCATGTGGTCAGACAGTATCTTCACACCAGCATATTGTCACACTCCCCGCTTGAACTAATTTCCGATCATTAACTTTATTTTCTCTAACAAATTACCACCTATTGTTGGAGCAATAGTCCAAAGCCCAAATACATTCAGTTTAATGCCACACAGGACTAGAGCTGCGGCTGTTTTGGCATGTTTTGTTCATAAAATCTCAAAAAGTAGTAAAAAACTACACACAATTACATTCTTAAATTGTTTGTTTTGTCTGACCAAGAGTCCAAAAATCAAAATATATTTAATTTTCCTCGCAGTTTTGAAGCTTGAACCAAGAAATATTTGGCATTTTTTTCTGCAAAAAATGACTTTAGTCACTTGACTTGAGTCCCATCTCCTTTAATTTTCTACTTTTTTAATTATAAGTTTGTCAGTCATATGTCAAAACCTGCTCCAACTGACCGCTGAACCTCTAATGAGTGTAGTATGGAGAGGTTCTTCCTCGACAGTCTCGTTTAGTCAAAGTGTTTACAGCCATTTCTGTCTGTGTCATTCAGTAGTAGCATCGTATCCAGTGTGGGCAGCTGTTAAAAGTTTTCAAGGCATTTGAGGTCTTGGCCTACTTTCCCTTAATCACTTGCAGTTCACTGTAACGCTATAAATACACAGAGGGGGAAAACTTATCCAGTTGCTTGTCTTCATCTGGAGGGTGGGGGGGGGGGGTGGAGCATATCCCAGCATGCACTGGACAGGTTG
The DNA here is from genome assembly GCA_033000465.1 of Sciaenops ocellatus. NCBI lineage: Eukaryota > Metazoa > Chordata > Actinopteri > Sciaenidae > Sciaenops > Sciaenops ocellatus. Next base: position 22,841,190 of record CP136874.1, on the reverse strand, counting down.
CCAAGTTGATACTCATACCTATGGTAAAAGCGTGGAAGATAAGAGGGGGACATGCACACAGCCATGCTCTTTGTAGTTTATGACATATAAATAAGAATTACACATGCTAATATGTAATTTAATCAGTTTAAAAGGGAGATGTTGTGATAACTTGTAGAAAATCTTCTAAATTACTCTTTTATTCACAGTAATTTGTTATAGGATAGTTATTAAAATGCTTGAGCAAGCTGCTATAATCAATATTTTTTTATATTACCTAGCACTGGATCAAATAAATATGTGGGGTTGCTCAGACAAACGAAACTTCCCTCTGCTCATATGAGCATTTTAGCATCTATCAGCTCATTGTTTTGGTTCACTTTAATCGCTCTCATTAGCATAAAAGCTCCTAACTAGTCAGTCAACAGTTAGCCGTTAGCTAGTGTCGCATATCCAGACCGAGTGGCAACCTCCGTGACTGTGAAGTGTGAAGCCAGTGCTGAAGTGCCCAAAAACTGCAGTTCCTCAAACGTCCACTTGAGGCTGGCTCCAGAAGTGAGTCAGTCTCCATAAGTCCCCATGTTAAAATGTCCAACTTCACTTCAGAAATAAACATGTTTACAGCCTGGTCCTCAAGTCCTCCGATGATCCACGTCTTTGCCAAATTTTAGATTAACGGGAGGTGGACTGCTTCGCAACGTCTCTTTGGAAACCTGTGGGTGACGTCACAGAGGCTTCATCCATGTTTTACCCTATAATATATAAGTGTGTTTACCCTAAGATCTGTTAATGCAGCTTTAAGTTGTTGTCTATGAGTGTATTCTCTCGTCATCAATCTTGGTTAATTGTTTTATATATATATATATTTTAGGCTGGTTTGACAACATATTACCATCCCGGCATCAACCTCAAGAAAGTCCACTACGACAGCATTAAATTATACGAGAGCCTGGAGGCTGAAACTGGACAGGTGAGGTGCTTTGCTTATCTTTCGTAACTTTGATGTGTGTTTGTGCCGTCATATTTATCTTTGTATCCTCTTTCTCTGTAGGCGGTGGGCTTTCATCAGCCAGGCAGTGTCCGAATTGCTTCAACGGCCGCTCGAGTGGATGAGATGAAGTACCAGATGACCCGCACACACTGGCATGTGACGCCACAGTATTTCATTGGACCAGAGAAAGTCCACGAACTTTTCCCTCTGCTCAATATAGACAAGGTCTGTACAGACGCACTAATCATGAGTTAATAATTCAAGCAAGATATGTCAGCCCAGATTTCAATGAAATTTTCTACAAATCATTCATGATCCCCAGAGGATTATTCCTTCTGATTTTAGTCCTCTGTCATTTTGTCTAGCACCACCACAAGGCCGAAATTACGCTGTTGTGTATAACAATTGTCCAAACTTATGGGCAGATTTTCATTTCAGTTTACTAGCATGTTGTCAATCCTTAATTCATGCTCCCCAAAAGAAGAGCCTTTTCAATTTTAGACCTTCCAGTTGTCAACTCGCATCACCCTCAGGCCAAATTGTCGGAAGGGTGTCAAATTGTCCAAGTATAATGGGCAGATTTCCATGAAACGTACTAGTGTATTGTAAATCATTCATTCTTGCTCCCCAGAAGAAGAGCCTTTTCCATTTTAGACCTTCCAGTTGTCAACTCGCATCACCCCCAGGCCAAAATATCAACATTTTACACACAAACCCTCTTGAAATCATCAAATATTTGACAGATTGCCATGAATCTTACGATAAATATTCATGATCCACAGAGGATCATTCCTTCTGATTTTAGTGGGTCCCCTGTCATTTTTTTCTAGCACCACCACAAGGCCGAAATTACGCTTTGTGCACAACAATTGTCCAAGTCTAATGGGCAGATTTTTTTATGAAATTGACTAGCACATTGTCAGTTATTCATTCATGCTCCTCAGCGGTAGATCCTTTTTGATTTTATACCTTCCAGTTGTCAACTCGCATCACTCCCAGGCCAAAATATCAAAAGTTTGTCAAATATTTGATGATTTCAAGAGGTTTTGTGTGCAGATTGCCACAAATCTTATAATGAATATTCATGAGCCCCAGAAGGTTATTCCCTGTCAACACCACCACAAGGCCGGAATTCGGAAATAGGTTGAGAATCACTACCTCGTTATAAATAACGATTAATATTCTGCATTACATGAAGTCTTCTTAATATTTTTCAGGTGTTGGCAGGTCTGTATACACCAGACGACGGCCACATTGACCCTTACTCTCTGACTATGGCTCTGGCTGCCGGTGCTCGTATGTACGGTGCCCAAATCTACAACCCAGCCCCAGTCACCGGCCTCAACCCAACCGCTGATGGCAAGTGGGACGTCCAGACTCCTCATGGAACCATCCGTGCAAATCGCATCGTCAATGCAACAGGTTTGTTACTTAACCACTTTGATCTGTAGTACAATTTTTTAGGTTTCACAGGGTTTAAAAGTTCAGTTTTTGCACCAAAGTCTGCTTTAGGTACAGTATGTTTTTCAGACATGTAACAACTACTGTAGAGAAGATGGTAAAGAGCTCAAACACAGTACTTCATACACTTTGCTTTGGGCTTTGGGGTGACATTTAAACGCCAGCAAGGCTTCGCTGAATCTAGAATTTTGCTCGGACGTCCTTCCAGCTGGTTTGTTTAGTCGTATTTCCTGCGAATACGTGAAAAATCTCAGGTGCAGCATTCCTTTTTAATTTCTGCTGATTAAAAGACACAATGCAGACACATCCTGTAGTCACTGCTCTATAAATCGTGTTATCTGTGGACACTCTTTAACATGAGACCTTTGCCCGCACAGACCAATGCTTATTCAGGGAAACAAGCTTTTGGCTTGAACTGGGTCGTACCAGTTCTGGGGGGATTTTGTTGGCAAAGGCCCCTTTCATCCCTGCTGCTGTTGCTTGTTTATCTGGCAAGGTTCAGGAATTTGCTTTGGTTGCTCCTCTATCTGTAGATTATGTAACGTTTAGCAATATATAGGTCATGCATATTCTTCCTTAGTCACCTTTTCTCTGCAGTAACAGTCAAGTAACTAGAAGATACGGTGAAATCCATGCATCAGAAAGCTGATATGGATGCCTGTTTAAAACAGTGCTTTGCAATGCAAAAACTTTCCCCTTTTAAAATGTTGTACATGGCATCATAAAGATCTCGCAGAACACATTTTATTTTTTACAGCTTTCTGCTTCATATATTCTCCCTGAATTTGCACATTCTGTACTCTACTTGAAAAACAGTTATGTGGTGGGTCATGTTGGCCTTTTGCCTTCACCGTGTCCAACAGCCAATCCAAACAGGCCAACAGTTCAGATTTCATCCAATCTTCAAGCAGCAGAACATGCACTCCTCCTGACTCTTTTTTTTTTAGCAGTTTGCTGCTTTTTGTATATCCAGGGACTGAAATGTTAAACTGATAGAAATCACACGTGTGCCTGTTTGAATGAATTTTAGGTATAGCCACATACTTGTGCAGTCATACTGCATTTCTCTTTTGTATGTGGAGTTTGTTTTTGTGATTTAAAGCTCAACAACAGATGCCTGTTCTTTGTGGGATGCAGAAATAACTCCCGTAGGACAACCTCTTGTTTAAAGTCTCATCCCACATAGCGAGGAAGAAAATAACTCAACCCAAGCAACCCCTTCATTTTTATTTTTTTTTATGCATTGTGCTCGTGTTATTGTTTAAAACACATTACAAGTGGCTGTTTTGTTGAACTTGCATAACAAAATCCATTTCCTTTTTTTACCTTTCACATAATTTATCTGTCCCGTCCTCTGCTGCCGCCCTTGCAGAACCTCGTCCAGAACTTTAACCACTTCTTTTGTCCAGCCAGCTTCTCATTTTAACATATTCTGTTGACCACTGATGCTCAAACTATTTATCCATTATTCAAAAATATTTCAACCATGTATCATTACTTTTAGCTAAATGTTTCAACTTCTAAATACCATTCACTTATCAAACTCCTTCAGCTTCTTCACAATCTGTCCATATACCCCCAAGTGACAGTATACAGAATGGATGTCGTATCCCTGAAGTCACCCGCAGGTTTCTGAAGAGTTGCTTTGACGCTCAAAGCCTGTGGCGCTGGCCGCCGCCATGTCAGCAGTCCTGCCTCTTCCGCCTCCAGGCTTATCTAAATATCGGCAAAGACGGCAAGCAATCTGTAACCTGTCAATCAAAGCGTCCACGCTCTTAATCCTGCATAACTTTAAGCCTTAATATAATCTGAACAGGTGAGTTGTATAAAAATTCTCCCTCAGTACAGTTGTCATGAACGGGGAAATTAGCTATAGAGACCAAAACTGTTTTTTGTATCAGGCTGTAAACATGTTTATTTCTGCTGTGAAGTTGGACATTTTAACATGGGGACTTATGGAGACTGACTCACTTCTGGAGCCAGCCTCAAGTGGACGTTTGAGGAACTGCAGTTCAGAGACCATTTGAATGTTGGCAGGTGTCTGTGTAAAATAAACCGCCCATGACACACTGATCGAGCAAATCCAAATTAAACAGTTGATCAAATTTTACAGGACAGGTTGAACTTGATATCATGGTTTCTGTTTGCAATCCAAGTAGTATTTACCAATCATGTTTGAGCATTTGGCTTTGGTTGCATGTAGATAAATACTTCGTGTGGAGGGTGAAAGATGGATTGGAACCCATCTGCCATCTTCTGTCGGCAATTTATCATTTTATTAGCTTTTGTTCTCCATTCATATGCAGATATTTGCTCATAGAGCTTAGCCGAAGTGAATCTTTCTTGTCACTCTTGTGTACCAAGAATCAGATTGCAGAGGGTTAGTCTTGGCCCAAATGGACAAACTTGTTTCAAATGGTTCTTTTATTTTTTTGTGAGCTTGTTGATTCATCACTATTCCTGGATAAACCACTGAATCGGCCCTCTGTGCAGGCATCTGGTAAACATGTGCAGTCCAGCTCCTGCCTAAACTGTCTGGGACCTTATCTGAATGTGTTTGTATGCATATGCAACCCCACCCCCCATCTCTCGCCATGAGATAAAGTTCACATATGGAGCACACACTGAATATAAATAGATGTTGGAATCTTAATAAGCTGCAGACTCGCATGCAATTAAACAAATGTACGCCATTTGAAATATAATGGTTGAGTTGAACAGCGTCACTCTTGCATAGCAGCAGGACATCAGCAGGTCTCAGTGCTCCAGCAGGCTCTGACCTGAAACTCCAGGTCCACATTGATCTTTGTTAAATGTCTCCACTTACAAACTCAAAACATACTTGTTGCCTGTCATTAGCCTCTAACAACCCGCCGTACACTACCTGACCGACACCAAACGCAGCTTTGCGAGTAGCAGGTGAACATAGGGGAGCATTTAGCTGCTAAAGAGACAGATACTAAAAGCCAGACTACATTAGCCAAATCAACTTTAAAGGTCATATCGTGTGTTTGTTTCTGCCCCAAGCGTCTAAAGTCTGTTCAAGTTTGAAGCTTCTGTTGAAGCGATCTAAATATTCATTATTACCAACTCAACTGTAGTCGGAGGAAATGAAGGACCTGAACGACCCTTCCAGACCTCATATTGGGCAAACGCGTGCGACAGCTGTGACAGATCCATATTTCAGTCACTCGGACTTACGTTTCTGTCCAAATGCAAACCTGCAAAATCCATAAGGGCTGCTATGTAATTAAATAGTATACGCGCTTTCACATATGTCAGGTAACTTTTGGAAAGCACATAAAATGTTGGCAGTTTGCCATGACAGTGTGGCCTAGGGCTTATCAGGGATACACACTGTCAATGCACTCGTTCAACTTTGCATTTAACCATACCAATGTATCTGAACTTTATAGCTTTGTGTGCTTTTCTTTTTTTGTCCTGTTATATAAAGGCAAGATCACAAAATGTTCCTCTCTTCATATAGTACGTATGTTTGGCCGTTGTCTGGGCACCGGGCGTCTATTTTTGTCCATGCTTATTCCTGAATGTTTGCGTTTTACATGTTTAAATCTCCACCTTTTTAAAATCACAGCAAGGTGATTGATGGTGGTATCTAACCCTGCAGATAGTTTAATTGCCCGTGAGTTATCAGTGTCTGCATTAAACACATTTCCAGGGGGTTTTCGTCCATCTCTCAGCAGCACATCTCAGTAAAAGTCATTGTTAGACAGGCTGATCGTGGTCTGGTTGGTAGCAGCATGGCTCAGGTGGTGCAACGAGTCCTCCGTTAATCATCAGGTTGAAAAACATGTTCAGTTTAGAAGTTAAAAAAAGTAATTGACTTTTCTTAGCAAATGGTGAAAGAGGGGCGTCGTAGTGGGTGTAACTTTTTTCTTACAAACACATTCATTCATCAAACTTTGTGTGCCCACTGGGAGACATAAACCCTTTTATTATAGCTCAATAAAACATAGAGGCAATGGACAGCCTTGTAAATATACTAAAAGACTGGTGTAGTGGGGGAACAGCCATGATTATATAAGCATCACCTATTTGGTAATTTAAATAAAAACATTTATTGTGGTGTGTGTGTGGACGCTACAAAGTGCCAACTCTGCTGGTTCTTCAGGTTTCTGGGCCCGTGAGGTGGGGAAGATGATTGGGTTCGATCACCCCACCATCCCAGTGCATCACCAGTACGTAGTGACAGCAACGGTACCGGAGGTGAAGGAGCTGAAGAAGGAGCTGGCTGTCATCAGGGACCTGGAGGGCTCTTACTATCTGCGCCAGGAAAGAGATGGCCTGCTGTTTGGCCCGTATGAAAAGATGGAGAAGATGAAGCTACAGGACTCCTGGGTCAGAGATGGAGTGCCTCCAGGTCTGTCTGCCATGGATAAAGATTTGGGTTTGACACGGGTTGCTGGGGTAACAACAGTAACTACATACGCTGATGATGCAGCTTTCTAACGCAGAGTCAGCTTCATCTGTACAGAAGCCTCCCTCCAAATGCCAGCAGACAGTTTATTGTCTATTTTGTTTCTGTCCATCTCGTGGCTGCTGCAGGTTTTGGTAAGGAGCTGTTTGAATCGGACCTTGACAGGATAATGGAGCATGTCGAGATGGCCATGGAAATGATCCCCGTGCTAAAGAAAGCTGACATTATCAACATTGTATCTGGACCAATCACATACACCCCTGACCTCCTGCCCATGGTCGGACCACACCAAGGAGTTCGCAACTACTGGGCTGCCATTGGCTTTGGGTATGTGTAGGGACGGAGATTGGTTAGCTTAGTTCATTTAGCTTTATTCATTTGATCAGAGGCAAGAAGGCCGATTCATAACGGTCAAAGCTTGGACTACTTTCAGGTATGGAGTCATCCATGCTGGTGGTATCGGTAAGTTCCTGAGTGACTGGATCAGGAATGGAGAACCTCCTTATGACCTGATTGAATGTGACCCCAACCGGTATGGCAAATGGGCGGACGTGCCTTTCATGTGTGCTAAAGCTCGAGAATCCTACGGCTTCAACAACGTGGGTAAGAAAGACACTACACAGTCAAACATTCATTGGACACAGTCGTCACTTTTTTTACCGTTGCTAAACTCTTGCTATCTTTTCATCACTTCGTTGGCCTCCCCAGTCGGTTACCCTAAAGAGGAGCGCTTCGCTGGTCGACCAACATCCCGGACAAGCGGTGTTTACGAGCTGCTGAAGGACAAAGCATCCATGGGCTTTCACGCTGGCTGGGAACAACCTCACTGGTTCTACAAACCTGGAGATGACATTGGATACAAGTAAGTTAGCAGAACTGGTTTGAAACATAACATTAACATGCGTTCTATTTAAATCTCTAGGAATGTCTTTGTTGCTTGATTGACAAGCTGCCTACCATAATTATCTTAGACCTGAACAATGGCAGTTATTTTCACAAAGTAAACAAAATGTTCCCTGAATGTTGTTTCGTAACTGCTTTTAATGTAATTGCTAGCTGCTGTCGCAGTCCTTTAATTTGCAACACCACATCCACTTTCCTTTTTTTTTTTTACAATGCCCTCTTATCACTGAGGAGAAAGGAGAATACAGTGATGGCTCTTGAGTATTCACCAAGTACATACCAATGTGTAAAATACAAAGAATCTCTTGATAGCGTCTGGTGAAGATTGATGTGTGTCAGAACAAATATCCGAGGACACAATGTTCTTGCAGTAGAGCACAAACACATGTTCTCACGCTGACCCTGATGCAAACCCTTCCAGTTTTTTGCAAAGACGAGCTCACCGCACATCATTTAACTCTGAGCAGCAGCACAGGAGAACTATTTAGATATTTAAGATACCACACTGGACGAACATTACAGCTGCTAATGTTCAGATAACTGCCAATAAACTGCACTGGACACAATTTTCACCATGTGCAGAATCTGAAATGTGCACCACAACGTTATTTTTTTAAACCACACTGTCGTGGATTTCTTGAGATAATCCGGCGTGTTTGGAGTCTTTCCAAAAAACAAAATCCAGTTATCTTACTCAATAGCTGCATTCTTGGCTCATCTCTGTGACTCTGAGTTTTCTCTTTCTACAAATATAAAAGCTGCAGTCATTGTGTGGAAATGCAACTAGCTTATTGTTTTATCAACAGCCACTGGATGCATTGCCATGGACTTTTGTACAGATGTTCATCATGCCCAGAGGATGAATTCTTCTCATCTATTTGTTGATCTTCGATGAACTATTTAAATGCAGTGCCATAAAATTGTTTAAAGTTTGTGACCCAAAAGCAGAGCTTAGACCAAACTGTAAAATTAGAATAAAGTCACAGGTTTATTAAACTGAATGTGTGGATGAAGGGTGTAGATCCAGAGACAGCGACAGGAGCTGAGCAGGATGGTCAAGTTGGGCTGGTGGCAGCTTAACAAGCAAACAGGAAAATCCAGATAGTAGTGCAGGAGAGCGTAATTTAGCCACAAGCAAAAAAACAAGACTCAACAAAGGTAAAAAAGGAAATACTGATCTGGTTGTACCACATAAGAGACAGAACAAACTGGTGAAGAGGCGGGGGAGATATACTGCAGACGAAATGTAAGTGTGCAGGTTGCAGCAGGTGGAGGATAGCCACGTTTGTTTAGTGCATGCTAACGTGCTAAACTAAGCTGGTAAATGTTATACCTGCTAAACATCACTGTGATAATGTTGTCATTGTGAGCATGATAGCACGCTGACACCAAGCAGCAACCTCCGTGGCTGTGAAGTGAAGCCAATGCAGAAGTGCCAAAAAACTGCGGCTCCTCAAACGTCCACTTGAGGCTGGCTCCAGAAGTGAGTCAGTCTCCATAAGTCCCCATGTTAAAATGTCCCAACTTCACAGCAGAAATAAACATGTTTACAGCCTGGTACAAATTTATTGCATTATGCAATAAAGCTAATAAAAAGGGCCAATAAAGAAAAGAAACGGTATTAATTTAAGCACCTGGATATAAAGTGATGATTGATTTTGTGCTTTTGTGCTCAGGCCCAGTTTCCGACGCACCAACTGGTTCGGACCAGTTGGCAGAGAGTGCAAGCTGGTGATGGAGAAGGTGGGAGTGATCGACCTGACGCCTTTCGGCAAGTTTATAGTGAAGGGGAAGGACTCGCATAAGCTGCTGGACCGCCTGTTTGCCAACACCATGCCCAAGGTAGAATACGCATACACTACATTAAAAAGTAACTGCCCCAGAGTTGACTAACAGCTAATTTGCACCGTCTTACGCAACAAATACTCAACAGAAAACAGACAGTCATTGGTGGTGACACTTTTGTTTTGACTTTAGCCAAAGTTTGAGGCTGGTTTTAAACACCGTAAAGCTTCCTGAGTCTTCCAGACCAACCAAAGACACCACACATCGTCTGACAGTTCCTCTTCTTTCTTTTAAATGGTAGTTGAGTTGGCTCTTTTCAACTCATCGTCTTTTGATCTGTGTGTTTTCAGGTGGGCCTGACTAATATCAGCCACATGTTGACACCCAATGGGAGAGTCTTTGCTGAGGTCACCATCACCCAGCTGGCACCAGGAGAGTTCTTGCTCATCACAGGCTCGGGATCAGAAGGTCATGACCTCAGGTGAAATGCATCAAACTGTTTGACCTCACTTAGGTTAAAGCAACATCGTATAGAAATTGGTATATTTGGGATTTAGCTCCCCCCCAACGCAAGACATAGCAGCCAGCTAATATTACTGACTAGTCCAACAGCAGTCAGCCCAGCTCGGCGTCTGTCTTTCAGCCTTTTATTTCACCAAGCTCTCACCAACCACTAAAAGTCAGTCCCAGATTTACTCTTGTCCTGCAGCTTCTTGCTTGTTCACTCTCTCTTTTTCTCTTCTTAGCTTCCTCCATCAACATCCTCTTCAGTCTTTTCACCTCTGTCATTACGTTCATAGAGGCTGTGGAGCCTGGTTACATTACCCACTTGCCCGGCTCCTGTTCTTGCATGACACTGGCTCGATACTCCCACCCCATGCCTGAAACCCAACAAAAAACGCTAGCTAACAGACAATAAATCAATGTTATGCTCACAGAACAGAGAACACATATATGTACTCAGGCTTTTACCTTTGCCTTTTTTTTTATCAATGAACATGATCTTTCCTAACACAGTCGTTCATCTTTTGTACCGATCATGTCCATCCGAGCCTAATTTAGTGCTCCAGCTGTCAGTTACCAACATCGTCTATGGAGAAAATGAGTAAAACTTTGACTTTTGGTGCCATGGACACCTGAAATAGGATACAAGGATTGGAGAAATGTATTGTCATATACATTACAAAACAATTTAAACAACTTTTTATGCAGCTTCTTCATGCATCGTAGCTGAATTAGCACAATTAACCAGGGCCACATGCACAAGTACACAAACATTTCAATATTCATTTTGCACGCAGTACACAATGTTAACAGAGAAGCAAAAACACTCCTCAGTTCCCAGTCTCACACACACACCCGGCCTCAGGCTGTGCTGAATAAAACTCTCTCACAGTTTGTCTCATACGGCAGAAACATAAAACCTTTTGGCAGCTGTTAACACAACGCCCCTCCGTTTGCTCCAATCGGGGATGGCCATACGTTCAAACATTCATCTTCATTCCCTCACTATCTCCCAACACTTCCACCGCAGCCTGAAGGAGGAGTGCTGATGCAGCGCCCTCTAGCGGCGAGGGGACGAGTCTGCGTGGAAAGAGTTCAAAGGGTTCACATCAGGATATGAAACCCAGAACACGTGGCTAAGATTTCAATTCAGTTTTATTTATGTAGCTCCAAATACAAGTTATCACATGACACTTTCCATATAGAGCAGGTCCAGACCGTACTCTGTATTATATCGTTTATAGAGACTCAACAATGCCCACCATGAGCAGCACTTGGCGAAGGTGGCAAGGAAAAACCAATGTTGGCTCATTTCTGTACATCATGGTGAATTATCGCCACCACAGATGCTGTAATAATCCGATATTTGAATCTCCTTTTTGCCTGCTGATCGTCTTCTCTGTGGATTTATACTCAGGTGGATAGAGGCAGAAGCTGCAGACGGTGGATATGACGTCGACATCAGCAACGTAACAGACGGTATAGGCGTGCTGGGTATCGCAGGACCAAACTCCCGCAAAGTTCTCCAGAAGTTGACCGACGAGGATTTGAGCGACACTGGATTCAAATTTCTCCACTGCAAGTCCATCAAGTTGGCCGGCATTCCCGTGCGAGCCATCAGGATCTCCTACACAGGTACTGTGCGCAAGTCGACGCAAAGGTCAACGTTCACAATCGATACACGAGTGTAGCGCAGAGGCAAGCTCTACACAAACAAACCAAGCCGCTCTGAGTATCAGAATGGAGACTGAGTATCGGTCCAATCGTTGTCCACCAGTGACTGAGGTGGCCAGTTGCCTGACTTACTACAATATAAATATGAGATATTATGTCATAATTTTGATAAACAGAGTCACAATTTTGACTGAAAATCTCGAGTATTAAATTATTTTCCACTTAGAATGAGTATTTTTACTTTTGCCGCAATGGTATAAATCAATAAATCGATTGACAAAATTGACAAAACATTATCGACAACTATATTAATTAAATATTAATCGATTAAGGAACCATCGAACATCGAGGCTCCAGGTTCTCACATGTGAGAATTTGTAGCTTCTCTTTGTTTTACACGATAGTTAATAAAGTATCTTTGAGTTTTGGACTTTTTTTTTAGTATTTTGAACAATCCATTGAAAAAAAATAACTGGCAGACTAATTGTTTATGAAAATAACTGTTAGTTGCAGCCCTGTATTTTTGTATAAGTGATTTATTTTCTTCTTTTCCTGGCAGGAATGTGCTTACGTACATTTAGTATACTCAGATTATTATTTTTCCTTGAGGAATAGGTGCATAAAATGAACACACTGCTTTATTTTAATTGATAATTGATCAGATATTCTTGTAAACTACACCAACCACAAATACACTCATGCACTGAGCACTGCTGAGGGTCTCTGTTGAAATATTAGTCTTAAGTTTACTACAGTCGACGAATTTAAGAATGCTTTTCGGTGTGTTTTAGGTGTGATCTCTGACCAGCTCTGGCAGACTTGCAGGTTTATTTAGTCATAACCTGCCTTGGATTATATGTATCTTTTGTGGTGTATCTGTGTGGTCAAACTATATATGCGTGTGTGCTTAGGTGAGCTCGGTTGGGAGTTGTACATCGACCAGAAGGACATGGCAGCCGTGTACCAGGCCATGATGGAGGCAGGAAAAGACGAAGGCATCGACAATTTCGGCACCTACGCCATGTCCTCCCTCAGACTGGAAAAGGGATTTAGAGGCTGGGGAGCTGAGGTACGCACACAGACACGCATAAAGGATTTAAATCATGTTAATGTTGCGTCCTGGGCTGGTAGGTGTCAGGGAGGGATATATATTCATAAACCCTGTGGCATCTATAGCTGGTGTTCAGCTTGCATGCCTCAGTGTTTTAGGTTCCTGTCAGGAGAACGGCGCCGTCTACTGGCCTGTTTGAATATAGCACAACAGTAACATTACAATGAGATTGGGGACTATTTGAGACATGATTAACTTATTTTAGCAGTACAATAGTCCCATAATGAACTGAACTATTGATCATTTTTAATATCTTTTTATAGCCTATACATTAACAATACACATATGATAATATCGTCCAGCACCTCTTGAAGCATATCTGTTTTTATCTTTGGTTCACACTCTCTCCACCTCCCTATACACGTGTATTTTAAGTGTTATTCATTCGCCGAAAAAAAAGAGACAAAGCGCATCATCAAAAGTTAAAGATATGATCATTATCTTGAATTCTTTTGGCCACGATAATCGTGAAGTGAAAATCCGATATTATGTGGCTGCAATTCTCCCAGTTCGATCCTGAACAGAGAGCTGTAAACTTTAGTATTTCACACAGAAAAACTACAGTAAGTGTAAAAACTAGAAGTTCAGTTACGCCTCCAAGAAGTGAGCACACCTGCCTAAGAAATAATCTGGCACTACATGTCTGTTTTTGTTTGAATTAAAGAAACAAAATAACATGTTAGTTAGTGTTAGAGGAGCTGATTGGCATTAATGTTTGCTGTGTTTTAATTAGGATACTTCCATTAGTACACTTCTATGTAGTACACCGTGTAGTGTAGTGTTGTGTCTGTTGTGAACTTACCAGAAATGGCGATCGCAACATATTACCTCTTCTTCTTCAACCGTGTTGAGCATTAGCACCAACATTTGACGGCAAAATATAAATATAAAACATATTTACAACTTACGTCTGTATTTTGTGGTACTGAACGCAGCCTCTCAGCTGGTCCCTCTTGTTTCCCTAAGTAGCCAAAATAGTGACCACTGAGGGTCGAGAGGCTGCTGGCTGCAGGTCCATATTTACCATGCAGACATGAGGTCGTGGTGTCGACCCTCTGATGAAAATGAGAAAATAACGTCGGACTGTTCCTTTAAGTGGCGCAGACTGTGACTGATGCGATGTGGCTCTTTACAGATGAACTGTGACACCAATCCTCTGGAGGCTGGATTGGATTATTTCATCAAACTGAACAAGGTAATCTTTATTTTAACTGTTTCTATGCAGGTTTCCGTGAACTGTTAATTTGAATAAGCACTTTGTTTCTGCGTTTGTCCAGCCTGCTGACTTTATTGGCAAAGCAGCACTTCAGGAGATCAAAGCCAAAGGCCTGAAGAGAAAACTTTCCTACATCACCGTGGATACAGATGACATCGACCCCGAAGGCAATGAAACCGTCTGGCACAACGGCAAGGTAAGCATCAGCGAACAAAGCCTCACTTTGTGTTTGTTTGTGCTTGTAGTCTCACTCAGCCGGTGTCCCTCGTGTTTCTCATAAGGTGGTCGGCAACACGACATCCGGAGCCTACAGCTACAGCTCCCAGCAGAGCCTGGCATTCGCCTACCTGCCTACAGAGCTGTGCTCTGTGGGCCAGAAGGTGGAAGTCGAACTGCTGGGGAAGAAATACCCGGCCGTGGTCATCCAGGAACCTTTGGTTCTCACCGAGCCCACGCGGACCCGGCTGCAGAAGAAGGCAAAGGGCAAAGCATAAGACACAGACTGCTTCTCACCAGCTAACGAGCTAACCGTCGGGGTCTGAAGTTAAGAGGCCAGTTTAGAGAAAAAAAAGAGTCGCATCACTTCACAACTTCCTCCAGAAGGAAGCGGAAACAGATTGTCTTACAGTGTTTGAAGAGTAATTGATATTTTGTAATTTCATGAATGGATTTTAATGTTTACAGGTCAACAGTTGAAAAGTTTTTTTGTGGTGAAGAATGATTCTTGGAATTTCAACAGAACTTTGCGACTATGAGAAATGTATTAAAGTTTATAAACACCGATAACCGAAGGAAACAGAATGCTCACCAACTTGTACAAAGATTGTTTTATAAATCTGTTCTTTTTTTTTTAAATATGTAATTAAATTGGTGTGCATGGATACCCTGCTAATTAAACTAATACACTCACTGTCTTGTATTAAGTGTTCATGTGTCTTTCCTCTTTCCCCTTTCTGACTCCTTGACTGTCTGGAGAACACCACATTAGGACCGCGTTAGGATTTATTTCATATTCAGGGTATTTTTTTATTCTTAAAAAATTAAAAAAAATAAATAAATAAAAAAGTCCAGAAAAATGAGGCTTCTGTCAGCTCTTCCACTTCCCTTCACAGACAGCAGATGGCGCTGCTGCTTCTTCTTCAGCTGAAAAACAGAGCAGCTTGTTGGAGAAGCTGTTTGACCTTTTTTGACCCTCTGTGTCCGCTGCATTTTTCAACATTAAATATTAATGCATGAGTAACAATCTAATGACATCATCCGGAGCTTGTGCTCGGTTGAGATGTAGCATCTCTCCTAAACCAACCGTCACAGTTCAAAGGAAATAACAACAGATATAACCGGATAAATCAATCAGGCTTTATTTGTATAGCACTTTTCATACAAATAAAAATGTTTCACACAATAACACCTCAGAACTGAGGAGGCACCATCTTATCATGGTGCAGTGAGGAAACAACAGAGGTAGGTTAAAATATAAATAAAATAAAATAAATATATAAAACTCATTAAAATGTATAATAAATAAATAATTACAAAATAAAACCCATTAAAATGTATAGATGTATTTAGAATAAAAGTAAAACATAATGGAATATATACACAAAATAAAGGTTAAGATATGTAAATAGACAGAAAACTAACCAAATAAATAAATAAATCAAAGTGACAATGGTTGTAACACATTAAAATATATAGACAATATATAAATATAGTTCAAGTAAAAGCCAGATTACAAAGATAAAAGATCAAAACAAAGAAACTGTAAAAACTATATTTATTATTTCATATAAATGATCTGTTGGATAACATCGACTGTTTCTGGATTTATTTGTGACAGTGATTTTTGTCCCTGTTGGCTTTCCGTACAGCCTTCCAGGCGTCGGCACGTTCTCTGCGTGCCTGCGTCATGGAGTTTCCCACGTGCAGATGTTTATGCTCCTCGTGCACGTCTGCGAGAGACACAGAGACACAGAGACAAAGGACAAATGTATTTAGTTTAAACCACATTAAATGATTTAAATAGAAATCTAATTCACGAGGATTTATTTCTGTTTAATGTAAAAATACATAAAAGAATAATAATACAAATAAAGGGGCTTTAATGATGCCTTCACGCCCCGTGGGGGAAAAGAGACCGTGGTTCTTGACAATAATAAATTTTATGTTACAAAATTACATCGTTTATTCAGTGTACTACTTTAAATATTCTAACAATAGCTGTAACTTTGTAAGTCTAAATAGCTGGTCAGATTATCAAACAATGGGCCCCACACACGTCCTACAAAGGAGCAAGACACCCAGACTGAAAGAAACAAAGTGATGACAAACATCTGACAAACATTTGTGACTGTCTTGTGTCTCCTCGTGGTGGTTGTTGTGTGACAGTGTGGGCTGTTGTGCCACACTCCAGTGTCATGTTGTGTCTGTGTTTATTTGTGGTCAGTTTGCATCATTTAGTGTCACTTTGTAGTCCTTTAAATGTATTTGTAGTCCTTTGTGTGAGTGTTTTTTTTGCATCACTCTGGGATCATTTTGAGTCTTTTTGTTTGTTTTGAATCATTTTGTGTCACTTTGTGGTTTGTTTGAGTAGCTTTGTGGTCATATTTAATATCTTTGTGTTCATTTTGCATCACTCTGGGGTCATTTTGTATTTTCTTGTAATGGTTTTGTGATAGTTTGTGGCCACTTTGCATCTCCTCGTAGTGGTTTTGCATCACTCTGGGGTCATTGTGTGTTTCCTTGTGGTCGTTTTGAGTATCTTTGCAGCTGTTTTGCATCTCTTTGTGTCACTCTGGGGTCATTTTGTGCTCCCTTGTTGTAGTTTTGTGGTAACTTGTGGTGGCTTTGCATACTTTTGCATCACTCCGGGGCCATTTTGCGTGTCTTTGTGGTCATTTTGAGTATCTTGAGTATCCTTGTGGTCATATTGAGTATCTTTGTGGTCGTATTTAGTTTCTTTGTGGTCATATTTAGTTTCTTTGTGGTCGTTTTATGTCACTTTCTGGTGGTTTTGCATCACTCTGGGGTCATTTTGAGTATCTTTGTGGTCATATTGAGTGTCTTTGTGGTCGTTTTGTGTCATTTTCTGGTGATTTTGCATCACTCTGGGGCCATTTTCCATCTCTTTATGGTCATTTTCCATCTCTTGGTCGTGGCTTTACTGTGCCACTTCTCTATTAATTACACCTAACATTTTTATTTCAACATTACCTCTATCTATAGACATCATAACCTGTTAAAATGCTCTAGGTCGCCCTTATTCTCATCGCGGAGCCTGAACGCAGCACGGTGCGGGGCGGGGGAGGAGGATGCTGCGTTTAAATCCCTCCCCGGATTTGACAACACGCACGCACCTTTACTGCTTGTAAACAGAAGCTCACACGTGACACCGAGAGAGCGAGAGAGAGAGAGCCGAGAGTCGGGCGACCGACCGACCGACCGAGCGACCGCATTGTCTGTGGCGGAGGAAGAAAAAAATACGGACAAAGAAGGTGTCATGACAACCGACGTTACGGATCCACCGCCGCCGCCGACGACGACTTTTCCCCCCCGTGTTCGAGCGCGTCTGACGGCTCGAACTTCTTAATGTCTGAGCCTCGGAATCGGACCGTTTGGAGGGATAACGACGTTAGCTCGCACGGGTAAACAAAGCGGGACAGCCTTTGTTTCACCTCTTTATTTATAGCCCGTCTGTTCGTTAGCTTTCAGCGGCGCCAAATCTCACTTTTCTTAGCTGGCGTTTGACGTTAGCCGTCGTTAGCTGGCGGTAGCCGTTGGCCTCGACGGTTGGATTTTGTTTTTTTTGCTCTCCGGGCTAACCGTTAAAAAAAAAAAAATCGACTTTATTTTTAACTGGCTGGATGAAATGTCATTCACCATGGAGGATAACTTGGAGTCCGAATGGGTCTCCGTCCGACCGAAAGTCTTCGACGAGAAAGAGAGGCATAAATTCGTCTTTATCGTGGCCTGGAACGACATCGAGGGAAAGTTCGCCATAACCTGCCACAACAGAACCGTGCAGCGGCGGTCCGCCTTTCTAGACCCCGCCGCTGCCGTCGCTGCTGCTGCTGCCGCCTCCGCCGCCTCCTCTGCCGCTGCCGCTACCGCGGAAAACCACACAAAGACGAAGAAAGACGAAGGTAAAGTTAGACCGCACTCTGTCCCCAAAGGGAAACCCGCAACAAAGGCGTTAAAAGTCGGTGGTTCAAAGACAACCGAGGGTATCAGCCACGCGTTAGCCTCCTGGGATGTTGTGACACCGAAGCTGCTGGACATCGAGATCCTGGACCCCGCTGTGGACGTCCCGCTCTCCCCGGATGATCCAGATTCCCCGGGGGACGGTGAGAGCAACGACCGCGAGGACTTCAGCTGGGCCGGGCTGTTCTCCTTCCAGGACCTGAGGGCGGCTCATCTCCAGCTGTGCGCCGTCAACTCGGACCTGGAGCCGTGTTTACCGTCGTTCCCGGAGGAGCAGTCCGGCGTGTGGACGGTGCTTTTCGGAGCTCCGGGGGTGTCCCAGCGGGAGACGGACGCCCTGTGCTATCAGCTGCAGGTGTACCTGGGTCATGCCCTGGACACCTGCGGATGGAAGATCCTCTCACAGGTGCTGTTCTCCGAGGGGGACGACACGGAGGAGTACTACGAGAGCCTGAGTGAGCTGAGGCAGAAGGGGTATGAAGATGCTCTGGAGAGGGCCAAAAGGCGCATGCAAGAGGTGATTTTTAACTTTTATGTTGCTTTGTTGACTTTATTTTGTGAGTCTAAACTCTGACATAGAGGCTTTTATTTAGGGACAACCGCAGACTGGTGAGATCCCAAAAGAAGATGTAGTTTTTGGGAGCATAATTGCTCCTCATGGTCTGCTTATTCTCCTCCTCCTCCTCCTCCTCCTCCTCCCCTTCCTTTGTCCACCCCTCTGTGATCTACCATCTGTTGCTGCATGCTCACAGGCCTGTAACATGATCCTGGTCTGGCCAGACATCACACTCCAGTTGGCTGAACAGTTTGAAGGGAGTTGACATAGAAAACAGAGGAGAACAATCAGGAGGTGGAGTTACAGAAATGATGTGTCACCACCAGCACCAGCTGTTGAGAGGGCCTGCATGTTAGTCCAGACATTTCTCCTCTGTGGGGGGAAATGAGCGACAAATCCAACCAGGTCACTGCAGGTATACTGCCGTGAAGCCTAAATGAAATCATGGTGATGATCGGCAGTGTTTGTTTAAAGCCTCAGGCAAAGTCTTTCACCTCCTCTCTCCTTGTTGTTGTTGTGTTTTGTCCAGGTGATTGACAATGAACAAACAGCTGTGTTAAGGGCTTGGCCCAACCAGGAAGGAATTATTTAATGAACAAAGTGTCTCTGAAAGACTTTTTGTTACACCTGGTTTCATTAAAAAAGACACAGATCATCACGTAGACATGGCCTGATCTAGTGTTATTTATCTGATCGATTCGAGGTCCAGTTTGTCAGATTTAGAGGCTTTATTCACAGAATTTAGTGTTCATAAATATGTTTTTATTAGCGTACACCACTGACTGAGTATAAAGAATAGATGGCATGTGCATGACGTCACCTGTAGATTCCCCAGCTAATCCTAATGAATGAAGCCTGGCTGCTCAAACAAGCCACCTGTTACAACACCCACCTGTCAATCAAAGCGTCCACGCTCTTAATCCTGCATAACTTTAATAAATATAATCTGAACAGGTGAGTTGTATATAAATTCACCCTCAGTACAGTTGTCATGAACGGGGAAATTACCTATAGAGACCAAAACTGTTTTTTGTACCAGGCTGTAAACATGTTTATTTCTGCTGTGAAGTTGGACATTTTAACATGGGGACTTATGGAGACTGACTCACTTCTGGAGCCAGCCTCAAGTGGACGTTTGAAGAACTGCAGTTTTTGGCACTTCCACATTATAGCCATGGAAGTTGGCGCTTCAGTTCGAGCCCCATACAGCAGTCCATGATAGATTTCTCAAGCCAAGTCCCTGTGGACTGAGCTGCTTCATAGTAGGAGATGAAAGAGAAGAGAGAGGTCGCTGTAACTTCACATTTCTCCTTCAAACGTTCAGAAATAGAGAAAAAGGTGAATTTGCTCGAGCTTCACGTTCCTTTCTTTTGCCTTCGAAAGCATCCTGGATGAGATCTGTTGGTCAAACCGAGAGTTTGAAGCTCAAAGTTTACTCTGACAAAGAAAAGCTGATCTCATCCTCACATTTGAGAAGCTGGAAACCACCGAGGTCGACTGATGTGTCCGTCTGCCTGTGAGGATGTACAGTGGCCTTTAAGAAAATGGGCCAGACTGCTGTAATGATTAGCTGATTAAATGATTAGTAGATCAATCAGAAAATGTAATTAATTGCCAAACATTCTCTGGTTCCAGCTTCTTAAATGTGAGTTTGGTTTTATATCCTAGTACGCTGATAATCTTTTAGTTCTAGACCGTCTGAACACAATCTCACTATTTTCTGACTCAATAATTAGCTGCAGATTAATCACTAATAATTAGTTGATGCTCTAAACGTCAGAGTCCCAAAGTGTCCCTTTCCTGTGACATGAACTTGTTTGTGAAACATTTTTTAACATTTCGCCCCGACACATTTTACATTCACAGAACACAAAATCAGAAACACATCGTAATATAATGCGATCCAGAGAAACACCAAACATTACAGCACTGCAGACGTCACTTGAGATGGTTTCAACATCAACAGCCGTTTTATTTGTTACAGTTTTATTAGACATGTGCACGTGTTTCCCCCACATCATATCACATGATGATAAACCTGGGCTGCAGGTCATGTAATAAGTGGAGCACTGACCTGGTCCCAGCTCTTAGTCTAGATTTAATGACACGTAAAGGCAGGAGGAAACTAGGACACGTGTTTCACCTTTTAAAGTAAAATGAGAGTTTTAATGTGATAGTTCACCTTGTAATGTATTGTAGAGCTGCAACGATGAGTCAAATGTTCAATTAATCTACAGAAAAATATTTTCACAATCGATTTAAAGCAAAACTTTCCAGAATTTTGTGATTTTTAGCTCCTCAAATTTGATGAATTTGCTTTAAATATCTTTTGCACAGTTACTAGATCAATTCTAACAAATTAGGCTGTGAGAAATTATCACATTTATAATTTTCTAACATTTTATAGACAAAACGATTAACTGAGAAAACAACCAGCCCTTTAACAGAGCTCTATGAAAGCTCTAATATGTTGTATACCTTATGCAGCTCTTTCATAATTACTATGAAGACGAGATTACAGCTGAGGATTAAGATATTATGTGATCAGAAGAAAGTATAAGCAGAGTTTAAGATGCTCACAGGCTCTGTGCCCGTTAGCAGTAAGGCCACCTGAACAGTTCTGAGTACTCATCCCGTCTGCCGGTGGTGAGATGGTGTGTTTTTGGGACCCCCGGCCTGGTTGTTTGGTGTGTACGGAGCAGCTGGAGAATCGCAGTTGCGCCCTGTTTGTGTTGATAACTCGGCCAAATATGCAAAAATATTGACTGGTGGGAAAACAGATGTAGGGCACGCGTTCGTCAATCATTGACCGGAGACTTAGTTTTTCCTTATCCATGGCCTGCAGAATTAGGCTAACAGCCTGTTTTCAGTAAACCTGTCATGTTGTAGGCAAATCGTTACATTTTATGGCTGTGCTGGGTGATAACAATGTAAAGAGTGTGAAACTGATGAAACATTAACTACATTTATAATGAGGTGTGGGTGAAGTTAAACAACGTGACGAAAGGAGTGAGAGTACAATGTAGACATGGCACGATAAGGCTGCAGTAATTATTTGAATTATTGATTAATGTGCTGATTATTTATTATTATATCTACCAGATGTTCACAGACCTTTAAGCTGACACATTTAAATGTCTTGTCAGGTGTTCAACACCTCAGCTTACTGTCATAAAAGATGACATGAAATGAGAAAGTTTGGACAGTAATTTCAGTGTCTAGGCGCGTGGGTTTAGTCCTTAGTCAGCAGTGTGAGTAAACAAAGTTTTCACGGAGCTGCCAAGTGTGCTGACGGAGTCACAGATGATCACGAACGTGCCATAAATGTGTAAAATGAGTAAAATTCTGTGCATCTCTTCACTGGACGCCTACTTAGACCTCCTGCTTTATTATGTTGTCTTAATTATGGCATGCCTACTGTGTGTTGTATTTGTGTGTGTGTGTGTGTGTGTGTGTCCACAGTTTGTGTTGTCACTGTGAGTGTGCACATTAGCCACAGATGCCACTGTGGGATTAGTCTGCATTACTTTAGCTTTAGTTTGTTTACGGTGCATCGTTCATATTGGGGTATGCTGGTAGTTTTTGTATTCATCTTGTGTTACCTGCTAACACATTTATTTGCAATTACTACAGTTAATGTGTACACATGCACACGTTGCCAACCAGCCGTGTTTTTTTATCTTTGAGCTGAGAGCTGTTTTATTGTGTGCAAGGTGTGTGATACATACAGGTACCATTGATCCACTCGCACTGGTGGACCAGGGAGGGTTAACCCACGTTCACTCATCCTCTTGCTGGTAACCCATGTTCAGAAAGAAACAGCAAGTGTGCTCTTGAATGCCCCTATGGTAAATAAAACATGTTAAAGTGTCCTTTCAGTGGAGAAAACATGACACATTACTATACAAGGTGTCTTTCCTGTGGAGAAAACACAATGCTTTACCATATAAGGTGTCTTTCCTGTGGAGAAAACAATGCTTTACCATATAAGGTGTCTTTCCTGTGGAGAAAACACGACGCTTTACCATATAAGGTGTCTTTCCTGTGGAGAAAACACAACGCTTTACCATATAAGGTGTCTTTCCTGTGGAGAAAACACGATGCTTTACCATATAAGGTGTCTTTCCTGTGGAGAAAACACAATGCAGTGCCATATAGGGTGTCTTTTCACTGGAGAAAACAGTGCTGTGCTATTTAGGGTGTCTTTGCAGTGGAGAAAACATAATGCAGTGTTGTATAGGCTGTCTTTGCTATGGATAAAATGTGATAAAGTGCCCTCTTGGTTGTCTTTTTTATCTTTTCGCCCCTGACCCCCCTGATAATCTGAGTCCGTCATTGTCCTCTTGTGCATCCCGACATGAAACATTTGTACAGAACGAATGCACACGGCTCAAAGGATTTCTAGCTGTAGGTCTGAGTTCAGTTCATAGGTGGTGGCAGCTCTGCAAAGAACGTCATCATTTAGTGCTATTTGTGGGAAAGATAACCGGTACTCCCTTTGAGACTCATTTTGAGTTTCGCAGCTCCTAAAAACTCAGCTCAGTTTCTTCAAAAGAGCCGTTTAAACAAAGCGTCTGCTCAGATCACAGTCGAGGCGTGTTCCTCCTGTGAGAAAGTCGAATTAAAAGGCAGAGAGAGGAGTCCTTCAGCGAGACGGAGCAGATTTAGTACTGACAAACTTGAAGACTTATCCTGATGACAGGGCTGGAGCTGCTGGAGCTGCTACACTGTAGCTCATATCACCCTGAACGTCTTATAATTATGTACTCGCTGCACTTTGGAGTGCTTTGTGTACACTTAACGGCTAAATTTAGTACATGAACGTTCTTTTAAATAAGTTGGAATAGTGATGTTTGTTTATGTTACACAGCTTTGTAGTTCGGCCATTTGCCTTTATGGTTTGGTCAGTATTTATGTTTGGGAGGGAAAAACAGAAATTCAAGATTTGATTTGAGACCACATTTGCTTGGGTTAGGGTTAGCGTTAATGCTAATACAAAATAAAGCCAATTCTTTGAAGTCATCCGGACAGCATCGAGTTGCAATAACAAGGGTTCAAACAAACGATTCATAAATGATGTGAAAAGATGACCTGGATTGTGCCTCGACTCTAGACCTGCATTTTTAGATGGCCAAAAGAGCTTTACCAAGCTTAACGGGGCTAATTGGGTCTCCAGTGATGTCTCGACATTCCAAAGCTTATTTAGTTCACTTTCTTTTATTACAGTTTGCTTGGTAATGCTCAATTTAATGACTGAATCTTGTAAAACGCTAACATGACTTTCACAAAAGTCGATAAATAATCCTTTATTTTTACTGCACTGACCCTAAAAAAAAAAAACAAAGGCTAAAACCAGGGCTGGAACTTTTTTATTAGCGATTTATTTGCTGTGATTGAGGGGTCGTGTCTTTGGTTGTAAGATGACTTGAATGATACAAAATGGCTGCAATTAATCAACTACACGTTTGGCCTGTTCTTAAGACGAGTAATCCTCCTGCTGCCTTTTTTGAAGTGCAGCCTCGCCAAGCCGCTCGCACGCCAAGCACCCTCAGGCAACCTCTGGCATCTTGTATTTCACCGTCAACAGATAGATTTGAATATGCAAATCCATTTACAGCAGGAAAACGAGAACGTCGCACTGTAAAGAAACAGCTCTGCCTTCAAATGAAGTAATAAACGTCAGTCCGGTGTCAGTGATTTATCCGTGTAATCTAAGTTTTTGAAAAAAAGTTGATATAGCACATGAGCACTGTCGCTCAGGCAGGAGTCGGCTCATTTATAGCCCAGGGGTTTTCCTGGCGAGCACGGGGCAGGGAGTCGGTGTACACGGTTGGCCAGTGGTTACCAGGGAGACACAGACCCAAGGTAAACAGTAGGAGCAGTGTTTGAGCTGAATCGTGCACTGTCTGCCCGATTCCCCAACGTGGAGGGCTTTGGAAAAGCAGCCTGGAGTTAATATAAGAGTCTCTATTCATATCTATAGCTCCTCGCAGAGAGAAGAGCACTTTATTCACCGCTCTGGATGAAGATTGGGTGGTGGTACATTTCAATATTATCTGAGGCAGAAGGAGAAGGAGAAGTATTGTGCTGCATGAATTGGAGCTACTGGTTTCTGAGAGCCGGGACATGAATTGTATTTGTGTGTGTGTACAATAGCTGTTTTGACAGCGTTGATATCACCAACAATGGACAGTCTGTGGATAGCAGGACATATGGTATGAATCAGCAACAGTCAGGGGGCCAATTAATTCTCATTGTACTACATTCAAACAATATATTTTATAGCTGACCACACACACTCGTGCGCCTGCACTCTCACACTCTTTTACTCTTGATTTTATAGATTAGGTTTGGATTTTTTTTCCCCCTTGAGCTCTGAAAGAGCTTTTGTTCAGGACTCTTTGTAATCATGATTTAGACTCACTACACTCAAGGTTTCCATTGAATTTAGCAAAGCTAGCATCACACCCTAAATCTATTAAAAGGGCTGTTTTGTTGTACACTAAGTGTTTCATTTTGTCATCATCTGTTGGAAATGTTAAAGGATATTTATGGTTATATTCCTTTGTTAACAAACCCCCCAAACAATAAAATGTATCCTGTTAATAAGTATTTACCATGTAGCTGACCTCCTTTGTTGTCCCAAATGTATAAAAAGACACATCAGTGAACCACAAAGTTGCAAAGTCCACAGTCATGGTGATTTATTGAGTCGATCAAACTGTCCTGCTGCTGTTTGCCTTCCACAGAGCAGTGCGTCTCTGACCTGGTGGCTCACCAAATGTTTGTGAGAATAAAATAAAATAGCATATTGTGGCAAGCAGCACAGAGAGACAGGGAGTAGCTCTCAGCGATGTCAGCCCTTTAATGACCTTCAACACAGGGGACAAGACCTCAAAAACCACCATATGCTATTACAGGCTGCATACTCTGTTGTTATGGACGTCAACCTCAGTAAAGCAGACATGTGGACTGTCTGTGGGCAAAGCGACGGCCCTCCTGCATGAGTCTGGTAGCTTTCATAGGGGGGTCGTGAACACCAACCTCATTATTTTGGGGGGGGGGGGGGGGGGGGTCGCGACTCTCGAAGCTAAATTCCACCGGGCACGGACGCCAGAGCTAATCGTGGCTGTTTCTAGTCAATGTTTCAAAACCCAACCAGAAACGGCACGATCCGGCAGCCGTTCTGATTTTTGACAATCGATTAATCGTGTTTAAAAAGTACATAATCTATAAATCAAAGGAGTATAAAAGCTCAAGTTGACGCTTCTGAATGTTATGCTGTTGTCCAACAGTCAAAAAAAGCCAAAATATGAATAATTAATATGATAGAAGACTCATTTTTAAAGACTCATGTCTTCAATAGGAACCAGTGGACATAAGCCAACACCAGCCTTGTCCGTTAACATTAGAGTGGAATATGCAGATCTCTAACTGCACCTATCCCCCGTCTTTTCTCTCTGCATGTGTTTTCAGGTGTTGGACAAACACAAAGCCATGGACAGCATGGTGGAGCTGCTGCAGGTGTACCCCGAGGAGGACGACGCGTACGGAGAGCTGCTGGAGGCCACGACTCAGCTCTACCACTACCTGCTTCAGCCTTTCAGGGACATGAGGGAACTGGCAATGCTGCGCAGACAGCAGATTAAGGTAATACACACACACAAACACATACACGGATGCAGATACCATCTGTTTTAGGGCTTGATTTAAGTAGGTTTAGACCTCTCTGTAGCCAGCTAACTGGTCTGTCCTGGAACACACTCTGACTTGTGTCAGACTGCCTCTCTGCTGCACCAGTCACGACGCTATTTTTGTGGTTTGGCAGCTTTAAAAGTCGTAGTTAGTGCTGGGAAACGAGCCCTGAACCACTCTCCATTGAGTCTGGCCTCCTAAGCTGGCTGTAATGACATTAGCATTAGCTGCTGAGGCTACGTGTGATGATGATGATGATGATGATGATGATGATGATAATGATGATGATAGTGTAGTAGCTGGTCCGTGCTACCCTGTAGCTTTGTATCCGGGGGCTGTGGAGGGCAGAGGATCAGCCCGAGAGGCCCAGAGCGGCTTAACAACCAGCATAAGTATTATTACAGCAGCCACTAAACCACTCAGTAATTCTGCAGCTTCAGCACACTCCTCTGTTTTCCACACTCTTTGCTCACTCCATCTTTGTTGTTTTTCTTCATTAGAGGCTTGAAAAGGGAAGTAAATCCTCAAGACTAATCTCTGCTGTCTAATTCAGCCTTCACAGATTCAGTCTTAACACATGCCTGGTCTTTACGGTGTGAGGACACTTTAATGTTTAACAGCTCGGCAGGAAGGAGTTTGAGAACGACTACAAATATGAAACAATAACACAACACAACCAGACTTAACTTGGCCACGTGATGAAGGTCCTTCAGCTGCTGGCCCGGCTGACATACAGCGTCACAGTCGCGGGCGTTTTAATGTAAGCTTTGTGTTGGCGTCAGTGTTTCTAAAAATCCGCTCAGATGTCGTCTCGTGGAAAATCGCTGACAAAATGTCACATTATGATTTCCTGAAGTCACAAGCTGAGAAAAGATTTGCACACTATGACAGAAACAGTTTTAATAAGACACTCAATAGTTTATAGTGTTTAGTATTTAAAATCGAGCCAACTACCTCTGTAAACAGGAAGTATAATGTTGCCACGTGTCTTTGGTGATCCGATCACACGTGGGCAGCTCGAAGTACGTCACCTCTCCACAGGCGTCTCGAGTGACCACCTGTAATCGGATCTCTATGTAAATAAACACGTACGCCATTTCCGGTTTCCGGCCGTGGAATGAATCAGTCAGTTTCCGTTGTGCTGACTTGTAACGTGTTTCGTGTGAACTTCGTCCTTCTTCTTGTTGTTTAGCACTTTAATAAGACGCTGTTAGCACGCAAATTAGTAGGTTAAAAAAATACGGCTACATGCGACTCAGACCACCTCCGAATGAGGTCTGGATGATCAGATCTCAGTGCATCACAATTTCATTTAATTAGAATTTAAATAAACAACTATTCCTAATGTATCTCAGCGTATTGCATCCTCAATTTTTTCATCAGTTCATATAGTCAGACAAATCTGAACTTCCTTTGTTATGATATAAAAAGCTGCATCTTTTCAGTGCCAGTATCTGCGTGACTCACCTCTGTACATAAACACAAGTATTGATGTTTTACTGTTGCATAAGAGTCACGACAGACGTCTAAGAATCACATGTAAAGGCTGCTCGAATAGCTTTACTCACTGCCCGCCATTGATTGATTGGTTGATTGATTGATTGATTGATCACTGATTACCTGGACTTTGGTTTCACTGTAGAGAGCAGGTATCGCTGTCTCTGGTACAGATTGGGTGACGTTCTCCGCTCTTCATCGCTGCCTTTCTCTGCAGTAACTCTCAACACATAAAAGTAACGTTAGCCTAACGTTTGCCCCCCATTCAATGCAACGTAACAACGCGACTTTACAGCTTTATTGTGCACATCAGCATCGCGATACATCTTAGAATCGATCTCTAGTGCCAGAGTCCCAGTGGATGAACGCTGGATTACTTTGATACTCAAGAAAACAAAAAATATGATGACAGTGAACTCATTTCTAAGGGAATATACAGATGTTTATTAGCATCAGAGATAATGGTTTGCTTGAAAAGTCTAAGTCACGCCGTGTTTAGACTGGACTGATTGTTTTTCTTCATCAAATTCTGGTAACCGGTCGGTTTTATCTCACCCTCTTGATGTTTGTGAATCATCGTGTTGCTTCATCACTGACAGGCGTAGCATTGCATGACTGCAGTCCTTTTAAAAACGCTTTGTATACGCATGGTATTGTGCCAAACAAAGACACTTTCACAGACATACAGACACATTTTATACTCAGAAGTTGTACGGTCAAATAAAACGACAAAACAGCCTTTGTGCTTGAACTGAGCGCCCCGTACAGGTGTGTCTGACTCTGAGGTGGATGGAGTCCAGCGGGTCAGGAAAAAAACATCAAAGAGTGCTGATGGTGGAGAGAAGAGAGGCAGAAATAACAAGCTAATCCAACAGAGAGAAATATCATGGGCAGAACTCAGACGGTCTGTGTCTTATTAGACTGGACTGAGCGATCTGCTTTGATATTCTGCTGTTTAACCGGACCTCATGCTGTCCTTGTATCTCTCAGTCATTCGCCCTCTGTGCTGTTGTCAGTACTTTCCTTTCTCTAAACTACATTCCTCACACAGCATCGTGTCACTAACCAACACCAGTGATTGCGTGGGTGTGTTTTATGAGCATGTATTATGATGGTATTTGTGTTATTTGGGCGGGTGCTGATCTAAATTAAGAAATTTTACTGGGAGCATTTTTAGCACTTCTTCTTAAAGGATCAGTCTGCTGTTATTTTTACCGTGAACAAATCCCATAAAAAACGACAACAAACAGCCGCGTGTGGAGTGTACAAAGGCTGACATAAAGTGTTCATTCATGACCATGAACATATACTGTAGTTTATTATGACTCAAGTTCAGAAACACAGACCAGAGCGCCAAATGTGGATTAACCCGCTGCTGAAAATAGTCCAACAAACGCAGCATTTCCTCCTGTTGCTTAAAAACTACATTACCCAGCTGTTAAATGGAACTATTTAGTCTTTTTTTAAGAAGAAACTGTGTATTTGTGACCTGTTGGTGAAGATTTAACAGCAGCAATGAATGAGTTTAGAGCTAAAGGACACAGAAAGTACTGAGGGACAGACCAACACATTGCTACTCTTTTCACTGGATTTGCTGACAACTGAATCTCACCGACAGACTGCAGCTAATGATTATTTACACAGTCAATAAATGTGCAGATTATTTTCTCAATGAATCAGTTCATCTCATGAACTGCAGTGTCTTTATTGATCCCCGAAGGGAAATTCTTCTGTTACAACCGCAGTTACAAGTATTACAAACATAAAACAGGCATATCATACAAACAAAATATAAAATCTTAGTCAGACTTTGAGTCAGTACATGTGTTATATCTAAATCCAAATATCAGCTGTCACAGAGCGGAGTCATTCTGAAGTGTGATGGCAGTGGGCAGGAGTGACGTCCTGGAGTTGCTGTAGTCTCCGACTGAATCTGCTCTGGTCATGTGGTGGATGTGAACTACCGTGCATGATGCTGAGCAGTTTATGGAGCATCCTTCTCTTTACAAGCACCTCCAAGAGCTCCAGAGCAGTCAAAAAAACCTTCAATACACAGTAACACTTAAAGAAAAACTTGTATCCATAATCTATGTGATAAAATCTTTCATCGTAATTGTAGTGTCGAGGATCTTTGGGGCTCGGTTCATAGACTAAAAGTCAGGATATGAAGGCCTCTGCTCATGTGAACCCTGCCCTCAAATGTAGCGCTAAAAGAACGTCACATATATGAAGAAATGTTCAGTTGGCTTGAAGACTTCCTGAGTTGTTTCTGACATGCTTTATGACGCTCTCTGAGAATCTGACCTCTGCGCGATGCCAAAGTTTCCAGCTCCACCACCTGCTCCCCTCGGGGCAATCCAACAGCTGAAAACAAAGCTGCATGCAAATAAACCCTCGATGCAGGCAGAGGCGGTTGGCTTCTCTAGAACTGATGAGTCAGGGGATCGCGGGGATGACTCCTTTCGTGAAGAAAGAGAAGCGAGAGGGAGTCGGGGGAATTAGAGCACAGGAGACGTGTCGTTTACATACAGTTTGCATCTAAAGGTGAGCCTGACTATCACAGACTTCACCAGCAAGTGTGAATACACACGACACAGTGCTTCAGCCTCAGAAACAGACTTTTTTATTGTTTTAACAAACTGAACTTAAGATTAAATCTTGTTGACAGTCGAAGGAATGTTGCACAGGAAAACCTCAAGATGATCTGTGGTGTGTTTTAGCTTCGATATGTCGAGCGAGGCTACACAGGCGAAAGAGTTTTAAGGCTACAACCAATGACTGATAATTGACGATAAAAATATAAGCCAGATATAAAATAACTAAAATGACTCTACACATGAAATAATAAGTACCGATAACCGAGAGACACAACAGCAATAACGGTTCACGTTGGAGTGGCATTCACAAAGCTTTAAGCTCGTTATTCAAGACTCAAATAAGGAAGGATGCAGAGCTGCGGCAGGACACCGCCTACACCGGAGCAATTTTGGAAATGTTTTCTTTTTTTTCAAAAAGTTTAAATTGTACAAAATTTGGAATAAACTAATTGAATTTATAACCCGAACGTGAGCAGATGTACGAAGTCTGCTCACGTTCGCTCCATCATAGAAATGTAAAGTCTCTTGGTTTAATTGTTTTAGTTACTCTTTAATAGAAAGTGAGAAAGTTGAAGATGAAAACTACAGATTTAAGTACACATAGATATGTAGGTTGCAAACGTGTGCAGATCAGTTTTTGATCTGTCTGATTGATTGTTGGTGGTTTTGTTTGTGGACAGATGATCACATGATGTGTTATATAACTCATGACAAAAACCAGTATGCTTGTTTTTCACAAAACCAGAGTGGTTTATTACTCCAGCTAACTGTTCTGCACGAATAACAGAAGACGTTAGACTTTGAGGGCGGCTGCGGCTCAGGAGGAAGAGCGGGTCATGCACTAATCAGCTGATTGGTGGTTCAATCATCAGGTCTCCAGTCTGCATGTTGAAGTGTCCTTGATCAAGATACTGAACCCCAAACTGGCAGCATATAAAGAACAACGAAGAACTAATGTGGCTGCTCTGTTTGGTGCAGTTTTTCAGCAGCGCTCGAGCAGACGACTGGGCAGTACTCCAGCTATGACGGAGCAAGTGACCCAGCTACATCATTCATAACAGAAAGTGGAACATAAGCAGAACATTTCCTGTAATAGTGATGCCCTTTTCCCATCATGACGAGACAAAACAGTAAATTATCTAATTTAAGACCAAGTCATTTGGTTTTGGTGACCTGCTCAGCTGACATCTGATTCATCTGACCAACAGGTCATCATCTGAAGACATTCTTTTATCACAATAGTTTATTTTGGTGGCTGACTAATCGATTAAAAGACTCGAATATTCTGCTTTGTCTTTTTAACTCTTTCTGCTCGACGCAGCTGACACCGAAGCTGAACCGGTGAATGAACGAGCAGATGGAGACGTTGAATGAATGAATGAATGAATGAATCGCCAACAAAGGGGGTGTCGAGTATTTCGGTGAATGGCCGCACATGTGTCGGTGTCCGGTTTCCCTGGAGGTCAGAGGGCAGCCATGAATTAAAAATGCGGTCTCTCTCTCTCTTAACGTGTCCGAGATACTTTTGTACCACGGCGAGCTCCGGTTACTGTGTCATATCGATCGTCACGTGGCAACGGTTGTCACGGCGGCCGCTTGAACACCTGCTGTGTTTACCTCCAACTGTCAAACAAATTTTTAAATATGGTACAGCATCATATGCAAATTAAGTCATACTATAACCTTGGTACATCAAGACTCACAACAATAGTTTTACACATTTATAGTTATTGACGGATCTGGGGCTGCAATTGTTTTTATCATTGATTAATCTCATTATTTTCTCTAATAACTGATTTATTACATGTCCGACAGTTTGAGCCTAGATATACAGACATTACAGACACACACTCAAAAAATATTAACCAACATTATTTATGACTTCCCTTCAGGTAAAGCCTACGTTTCCATCTTAATGAAATTTATTCATTCGTTCCCAGCGCTTCACGAAATGTTTCCACTCGCCCTTTTTGTGATGTAAGCTTGTCTCAAAGCGGTCTTATCCACAGTGATGGTGTATTTCTACTCAAAGTCCAGAGGTGCAGTCTGTTCCTAAGCACACAGAGTTTGGTTTTTAAGCACGTCTGAACATTTTGTTACATCCTTCCAGAAGTTTTGGATCTTTAGACATTCGACAGACGGTGAAACAGACAAACATCTGGAATATTAGCAGACTTATGATGACAACAGATACAACAGAAATTAGATAAAATTACATTGATTTATTGATCTAAATTAACCAAAATAAATAAGTCAGACTGCCGACCAAGAAGTCAGTGACAAGACAGATCTGAATTCAGTATAATGTACATTTAAAGCTGATAAACCAGACTCCGACGTTTAAAGATGTGAATACTGATACAAACTGCTCTAGTCTCATTAGATCCAGATGTTTGCCACAGTTCCCTGGTGGTAATCTATTACTAAGTAGTCCTGTAAGACTTCCAGAGGTCTTTATCTCCTTATCCTCAAAGTTTCTGCCTTCTCTCATCTATCAGTGGCTCTCAGACACAAACACATGTAAATCTTTAAAATCTAAACAAAATATCTCAACAGATCTCTAAGAATACTCAGTAATTTCCTGAAACAACTCGACACTGTACGCTCCAGCAAGCGTCACTCAAACAAGAGGAAGTCGTGCATTTCTTGGGGACTACTTTCAGCTGCGGATGAATCCACATTTGGTTCTTTTAGTGTGAATTTGTAGCAGCAGGATGGTGTGTGTGTGTGTGTGTGTGCGTGCGTGCGTGCGTGCGCAATTGAGTTAAAATAAGCTGCAGTGTGTGTGTGTTCATGGTAATGATGCTAAATGTCACAGTGAAGCCGTGTGACTCATTGATGTGTTTTTAATAGTTTTTTGGACGACAATGGAGCTCGGTGGCACACAGGAAGAACATATAACACAATACGTGTCGGTCGATGTGTTCATTGTTTATTGTTTAACTTTTCATGAGTTCAGTTTCATTTAAAAATGTTGAATCCGTCCATCCAGAGAAAGTCTGCACGGCATCACACAGTGTGTCACTCACAAACCAAATGAGATAAAGACCGCAGCGCTTCACCACGAGAACCGTCGTCACTTCTATTTTCGGGAGAGTCTCTGACGCGTCTGTGTTTTGTCACCAGCAGCTGTTGACCAGAGGTGTTAAGTGAAATCACAGTTAATCTCCCCCCACACGCTGCTTCCTGCCTGTTTTTTAAGTCACACGAGAAGAAAAGCAGGCTGGTACATACAGGTGTAAAACTGAAGCTACCATGTGACTAAACAAATCAGCATTTAGGTGTGTAGTGGTGTGAGTAGTGATGAATGATGTTTACGATGTGGCAGGGATTAGGACGGGATCAGAGCGACATCAGTAGGAAGATAAAACCAAAATCTCATCCTGATTACGGGTCGTTTCATATCCAGAATAAATATCACCACGTAGGACATTTTATGTTGATCTAAAACGATCACATGCAAAGACCTCTTTCTTCGTCTTGCATACAAAGACTGTAGAGTCTTGCAGACCGGTCTCCGCTCTAGTTTTCTGATCCCAAACGACGTCCATGCGACGGGCCGAGCTCCTCGTTTTGTCTCCTCACGTTCAGACCGACCTGGGGTCCGTTTCACAAAGCAGGTTCAACAAACTCCATTGTTCAAACAAACAGATAATCATTTTGATCATGTTTTACACTGTAAAGTAAATATTAAGTGACTTTTCTGACCGCCCTGCATACAGCTGCCTTGCTCAAGTGCTCTGCATCTCCGACATTGTACAAAAAACTTCCATTTGCAAAGAAACGCAGTGCAACACACAATATCTGCTGGGATGTGAGAGCATGACTACGGTTGGTAATGTTGCAAATGTAAGGACGGATTAGGTTGTGTATGTAAATGATGGACTGTGACGTGAAACGGCACCGCTCAAAAAGATAACTGTCTGGAAATGCTAAAACATCTATGCGCGGTCTGATAACCATCTCCCGACGAATATGTAATTCTCTGTGCAGTAATGCTGCACCTGCATCCACGGGATCGTTGTCAAAAGGACATGCCATGTTCGTGAAAAAAGTGGCCTCCTCCTGTGCCTAATGGACTTCTGATATCGCCTACTGACTCTGATGTTTTTAATGATTTTTGACAGACGGCAGAACAAGGCTACGCCAAAGCTCGCCTGCTGACTGAATGAATGAAAGAGGAAATCAAATGTCGTGTGTGGCTGAAAGAGGGCGGAGACAGAGAAACTCGAGGTTCATTGAGAAAAACCTGGTCCCGACCAGGTTAGGTTCATAGAGTCTGTTACTACGGTAACTGACCGAGAGCTTAAGTTACCCCTCTCTGTGAAACAGGCTAGAGTTACCCCGCTTTCTCTGGTTTGAGTTACCTCCCTTTGTGAAACGGAAAACTCAGAGTTTCCCTCATTTCAGGGTTAATAAACTCAGAGTTTTCACTAAACCTGCTTTGTGAAACGGACCTCTGATCTGTGTCACGTTCACTCTCCTCTGTGTTTGTTTGCGTCATCCATCCTTCATGCAAATTCCTCTGCCTGCGTCCGTGCTGCAATGTCACCACAAAGAACACAACGAAATAAACATTATACCATAATATGAAGCTGTCATCACGTGATGTATGATCTTTTCAGCACGTGTGTTTTAGTTGGCTTCATATTGGTTTAACTTGGTTCACAATATTTACACAAACAATTTGGAAATTAACGAAAAAGACCAAAGTTATAATTTATTGTGGCTGCCTTATTTTTTCCTGTCTGACATCACAAAGTAACAAAATTTCACACTAACCCGACCAAACTGATGCGAACATGTCTGTTTTATTTAAGCTGAAGTGCGCTCCACATTTTCATTTCTTTAGCACTGCTGTATAAATTCATACATTCAACATAAATACGATGATTTTTCTCAAAGGGGAAAATGTCATAAGGCTCTGAGTTTTAGTTATTTTCATAAAACAAAACATTTAGTGGAACAATTTGTTGTTTTAAAAGTAACTCTAAAGATTTTACACATTAAAGTCTATTTTCAGGTGTTGGGCATGTTAAAAAAAGTTGTTTTAAACCTTTTGTGGCTTCAGAGTTTGCTGTGTGAGGAACTGACTCAAGTGACATCACTTGTGACGTCATTTGAGTCAGCGTTATTTGGGGTTTAAGATAATCTGGGTGTTTTTGAGTTTAAAAAGAAGTGAGTTCATCAGACCTCTCCTCACACACCCGAATAAACGTCTGTGGTCGAGTTGCCTTTTGGGTAATGTAGGCACCGTTGTTGGTCTGGCAGCGTTATAGGAGTGTAATGTTTCGTACAACATCATCGTTCACCTCCTTATTAAACATTTGGATACTTTTAAGTAATAATTTGTTGAGTTTTACAGTTTTAGAGGCTTTGATTTAATAAACTGTGGCTTAGTTGGTTCTTAGTTTAGTTTGTTTTTTTAGTTTCTTTTGTCCTGATCTGTTCTGCAACGAGAAAATATCTTTTAAAGACTGATCAGATGTGAAAAGATGTATCACCTCGCACATTATTGAGGTGGTACAAGACGTGCTTTTAATCTACCTCTCTGCACGTGCATCACCTTGTGTGTTCAGTTCAGACTCATACATACAGAAATGTGTTTGACTCAACGAAGAGGTGCAGAAAATCCTTTCAGTAATGCTACTAAACACGTGAGTGTGGATGCTTTTTGCTTTGTCTGACAATCAACCAACTTAATGCAGATGTTCTGCTTCAGCCTGAGAACGACAACAAGAACAACACAAAGAAGTGAAACAGCAGATTGTGTGTGACGTGTCAGCCGGCCTGCCTGATCCGCTCGGGGGTGAATTTCTCCACCATTTGTCGCCCTGCGAGGTGTTAAAGTCCGGAGCCGGCCCTCTCTCTCGTCTTTTCTTTAAGATGCGAGTTCACACGTCGGTGCAGCGGCTCTTTCAGAGCTCGTTCTGTTAGAGGATACCTCAACAATGAGATCAGCGCCGCGAGTGACGCCAGTTAGTGTTTTCTTTCACGTTCGACTCGTGAGTTTTCTGTCAGACCTTTTCTCTCAGCTCTCTGACGTAATCTCTCCTCCCCCCACGAGCTCCCAGTTTCACCCCCCCAAAAAAAAAAAAAAACACTCCCTGTTCTCATGGCTCACGTGCAGACACACTAACACACACACACAGTCTGCTGACTAACATAAATCAAGGCCTTTCTGAGGTTTGTTGGTGATTATTACAGTGCTGTTTATTTTTGAGCACACACACACACATCTGTTCCACATCGAGATATTAATATATGAGTGTAATGTGCTGAGGCCCTCACAGGGAGTTCATGTGTCTGTCTGTGTGTGTGTGTGTGTACATTTTGTTCCATGTGGTCTTCTCCTGGAAGAGGAGGAGGAGGAGGAGGAGGAGGAGGTGGAGGGGGGTTCAGTTCTCAGTCAACACCCAGGACAGGACTCCTCCACGTGGCACTGCTTTCCCCCCCGTTTCTCACTCTTTTTCACATGGCCCGACACGAGCCGCTCAACTGTAAAGACTGAACTCTGCTTGACGCGCGGCGCCACGTAACATAAGCTTCACGCACCAGAGAGGGTTCAGACGTGTCTTGTTTTGTTAGCAGAGTTCGCCTTTTATTTATTGTTCCGCCAGCTCAGTAGGACACTGGGTTAGTGTCACTGTAAACATAAACATGCACAGGCATGGTCGCGACTCGCTGTTAGCACCATCTGCTGGTTTTACAGAGCGCTGCAGCCCACTGTGGGACATATGTTCAGCTGTACACGTGTATTTGTTATGATTACATTACTTATGATCAAAAACTAG
Source organism: Sciaenops ocellatus (assembly GCA_033000465.1). Lineage (NCBI taxonomy): Eukaryota > Metazoa > Chordata > Actinopteri > Sciaenidae > Sciaenops > Sciaenops ocellatus. The sequence continues at coordinate 22,803,792 of CP136874.1, read as the reverse complement.
CTTCTGCAAGGTCAACAACTCAAGACATAGCAGCCAGCTAATATTACTTACCAGTCCAACAGCTCGGCGTCTGTCTTTCACCAACGACTAAAAGTCAGTCCCAGATTTATTATCTTGTCCCGCGACTTCTTGTCTCTCATTTTATCTCCTTAGCTTCCTCCGTCAACGTCCTCTTCGGTCTTTCCGCCTGTGTCATCGTGTCCACAAAGGCTGCTGAGTCTGGTTACATCGCGTGCTCGCCCAGCTCCTGTTCTGGCACGACACCGGCAGACACCTTTCCTGCAGTTTGCTTTCCAATAGTATTCCTTTGCAGAGTCACAACAAAAACAATTTGAGCTCCAGTGTGATATAAATTTGATATCCATCGTGAATAAACAGTGGTTAGCACTGTGGACTCGCAGCAAGAAGCTCCCTGGTTCGAAAACTCAGCTCGGGTCGTTCTGTGTGGTCCTTTCTCCGGGTACTTCCTCCCACAGTCCATAGACATGCACTTATCAGGTTAATTGATGACTGTAAACTGTCCGTAGGTGTGACTGGTTTGTGCCCTGCGATGAACCGGCGAACTGTCGCCCAAAGTCAGCTGGGATAGGCTCCAACCCCGTGCGTTGAGGATTAGCGGCTACAGAAAATTGATGGATGAATAAACATCTATAAATCTACAGGAGTTCTGAAAACAAGAATAAATTAGTTGTTGTAGTTCGTCCCCTTGATTTGACCCTCGTAACAACGCGGTCATCAGCAGCTCATGGAGGTCACAGTTCGCATCAAAAATAGTGTCATAACTCAGTCAAATCAGAACACGCACACGATACTTATAATTTTAAATTTAGCTCGATTCACAGTGAATAATTATCTCTGTCAGTTGGAAGTAAACGTCTATAAATCTGCTTAGAGAAAACATGCTCATCACACCAGAACTTTCCTCAGTATCAAAGTAATCCAGTGCAAACAGGTTAACGAAATGTAAACAAACATCTGCTAAATTAAGGTGGATCTCACGGCTAACTCACTGACTCCATGGCAACGCAACACTTCGTGTTTATTTCCCCAAAATTTTGACAGTCCACCAAAACTTTTGTCAAGTTGGACTACACATGTATCAAATGTGTTCTGACCTGCTTTAACAACTCTCTTTGACCTCCATCAGATCTCCCTGGAGACGGAGCGCCTTGGCCCTCGTCGTGTGGAGAGTCTGAGGAAAGAGGACGAGGAGTGGCAGAAGAAGGCTCACGCCGCCGTCCTCTCCATACAGGACCTGACTGTCAAGTTCTTTGAAACCACGACCCGAGGGCAGAAAGGTAAACACCTAAAGGAGGCATTTCCTCTCTCCGTGACGCAGCGTGGGGATTTGTTTTTCGCTGTGACCTTTGAACCTTTGTGCTGCGTGTTTACTAACGCGGCACGTGGGGGTCGATTTTAAAAAAGCAGCATTCCTCGTGTCCGACCTCTCGCATACCAAAGTCTCCCCTTCCTCCATAAGTATTTTAATCCTCAAAACATCTCAGCTATGAACCGCCGGCTAACACGTCAACTGATTTCTGGTCAGGCGTGGAATAAGCTGGATGGAAACGCTGCTTTGGGGTCAGTCTTAAGGTTGTTTAGCTGATAAAACATCAGAAAATGGTGAAACATTGGAGAGCTGTTAACAGGAAATTGTGGCATTATTTCTTTGGAAAACTGGTTGCAGCTCTGACAATCACATGTATGTTGTCGTTGCAGCTTTGTACGAGCGAATGCGCGCCGACCAGAGGAAGTTTGGCAAGTCGGCGTGGGCAGCGGCGGTCGAACGCATGGAGCGTCTGCAGTACGCCGTTTCCAAAGAAACTCTGCAGCTGATGAGAGCCAAAGAAATCTGCCTGGAACAGAAGAAACACGGCCTGAAGGAGGAGGTAACGTACGGCACAACACATCACCGATTCATCACCGACGAAGGCCGAGGTGTGCGTGTTCTCATGTTAAAGAGTGAGAGGCGTAAACACTCGGTTATAGACGAGTTCAGAGAGAGAGAAGGGGGGGAAAGTCAGATAATGGCTGTGTTTGAAAAATGACCTCATGGCTCAGACATCCTGTAATGGAGTGAATAACATCCTGATCTGGAAGAGTGGAAATGACTCACTGGGACTGACTGTTGGGGTCAGAAGCTTGTTCTACATGTTTAAATACATAAAAACTGTCAGGAAGCACTGTGAGGCAAAAAAAAAAGTCACCCATCCTGTGGCACAAACCCGTCAGTAGATCATCACGTGGCTCTCGTGTGTTTCCAGATGCAGAGTCTGCAAGGTGGAGAGGACGCCATGCTGCGTCTGGACCAGCTGGAGGCGCTGTACTACGAGCTGCAGCTGCAGCTGTATGACATCCAGGCGGAGGTGCTGCGATGTGAAGAGCTGCTGCTCACCGCTCAGCTGCAGAGTTTACGGAGGCAAATGACAGGTGAGGATGCGACGCATCTACGGGCTGATGTGTTACAAGAAGTGACAGCAGAGTGTACACATGTAAATCACAGTTCTTTAAAGACTAGTTTAAGGGATCAAAAATGTTTATTGGCTTTAAAAATCAAGTCGTGGTCGAGCTGTGCTGAACTTTAAATGAATTTACTGAGATCTCTGAACCTTTTTTTGGTTTTAAACATCTCAGATTGTCAGTAGGTAGAGTGTTCACCCCGTGTACGAAGGCTTAGTCCTCGCTCCAGCAGCCCAGGGTTTGATTCCAACCTGTGGCCCTTTGCTGCCTGTCCTTCCCCTCTCCTGTCACTCTTTACCTCTGTCTGATCTTTATTACATTTATTTATCATGCATACCAAACAATCTCGATGTGTTGTAGCATATTTAGTGAGTATGTTGAATGAACAAATAAACAAAGTTAATCTGATACTGTCTTGTAATATTAAAGAATATAATTACAAAGAATAACACTCACAGAAGTTACAAGTATTTCTAAGGAGATCGGCTCTGCAGGGAAGTTCTAGAGTTGGCTCAAGATATTTTCCCAGTTAAAAGAGACAGAAACACACTTTCACAATTTATGTTGATTTATTCCGGCTGTTGTCTTTTTGCATTTACACACAGCAGTAAAATGATTAAAGAACACGGGATGAGCATGGCGAGGAAAACTGGAGAAATGACAGTCTTAATATGACAGATACAGGAAAGTATCACGGCAACGGCTCGTAACACGGCTCTTATCTTTCGCCTTGAAGTCTATCACAACAACTCCTCATATATAATCTGCTATCCTGCTCTCAGTAGGCACTTGTAGGAAGTCACAGCTGTGAGATACAAAGCTTCAAACTGTATTCACATTACCTAAAAACCGTGTAACGGTCTGCAGTTTGCTGCCGTTTCATTTCAATCAATCCGTTCTGATGTTCCACAGAGCATCAGGATGAAGTTGTGTACTACGATGCCTTCGAGAGCCCCGACGCCATGAAGGGCGAAGAAGATCCGGCGACCCCGCCGTCGCCCCTCCGAGACGAAGAACTCAGCGTCTTGCAGCAGAGGACGCGGCAGCTCGAGGCTCGCAGGGGACGCATCACCGCCAAGAAAGTCTACCTCAAAAACAAGAAGGTAAACGCAGAGATGATGTCGAGGTCTAAGACGTCTCTGTAGAGGCTTTTTGTTCAGTCTGTCACACACGTGTTTTTTTGTCTTTAACAGGAAATCTGCATCGTCAATCACAACCAGAAGATAGAACAGCGACAAGACGGTGACGGCAGCTCCCTGCAGACGCTGCTGCAGGTAAGATCAGAGTCTGCGGCTGCTTCTGATGATATATATCAGTGTTTGTACATTTACTGCGGGGTTACCTGTTCGGTACGATCGATCAATCGGTTTTCTTCGTCATCTCGTGTACAGGGAGAAGCTGAGGAAGACGATGAAGCCAAGAGAAACGCCAGAGTGAGTCAGGAGAGGCAGAGGACTCTCGACAGACTTCGCAGCCTCAAACAGGTGAGAACTCAAACGTCCGCCGTCTCCTCTCGTTTGACCTTCGACCTTTCCTCGTGTCTGACCTCCTTTTGTCGACGCAGCGTTATCCAGGTCAGGTGACTCTGAAGTCGAGCCGTCTGCGTCTGAGTCAGCCTCACAGCCGGAGGAGAGCCGGCCAGCAGCCGAGCACTCAGGCGGCCAGCGTTCAGACCGACGTCATCTCGGACCTCCCAGAACTCTCCGCTCCTCCGCCCGACGCCTGCGGCTGCGACAGCGTCTCCTTACCCACAGTCGACCTCCAAACTCTCGACTCCTCACCTCCTTTCCTCTCGCTGCCTCCCATCTCAACCTCCCCATCGGTCCTCTCTCTGGGTCCTCCTCCGCCTCCTCCTCCACCGCCACCGCCTCCTCCACCGCCTCCTCCCTCAGAGGAGCAGCAGCAGCAGCAGAGGGAGGCGAGGGAGACGGGAAGCCCAGTGAGGCACCTCACCCACGAGTCTGAATCCTCGTCTCTGCCCCTGGCTCCGTTCTCGCCTCGATTCTTCGACAGCAGCCAGCTGCTGACGGCGAGGAAGAAGCTGAGGAAGACGGCCTCGCTGGACTCGTCGCAGTGGAGGAGAGGTGAGAGGATGTTACTGATGGGAAGTGTGCTTTAGTACTACAGATTATATGTAACGTGTTGAACCCAGACACTCTGTGTGTGACGCTAACCGTCGTGTCTCTGTCCGTCTGCAGCGAGCTCCCCCATGGACGAGGTGCTGGCCTCCCTCAAACGCGGCAGCTTCCACCTGAGGAAGGCCGAGCTGCGAGTCCTCGCCCCGGACCCGGACGACGACAGCAACAACATCCTGGCTCAGATCAGGCAGGGCGTCAGGCTGAAGAAGGTACGGACCCGGCCGGAGCAGCAGCGTCACGCCAAGAGCTTCCCCCACTCTGCCGACGCTCTGACCCGCAGCATCCACGAGGCTCTGCGGAGGATCAAGGAGGCTTCGCCCGAGTCCGAGTCGGAGGACGAAGGCCTTCCGTGCACTGACTGGGAGAACTAGTTCGTCTTAATGGAAGATGTTTTTTTGTTTTTTTAACTTGTGGAGCCAAAATGACGGCTCAGACGGACAAATCACCTCGAGAAACCTCGGTGCAATTTGAACAAAAAAAACTTTTTTTATATCTGAAAACCGCTCAGAAGTATTTTTCATACTTCTGCATGTTTGTAAAGACGGACCACTAATTTAGTTTTTTTTTTACGTTTGTTGTTGCTGTGGCATTCTTGGCGAGGAAACAACCTCTAACCTCTCATTATGTCGGTCTACATGAGTCGTACTGTAGCTTGCTGTGATGGGTTTGTTTTAGGAATATTTTGTTTTTACGTAGCGATGCCGCAGCGGCTAAAGTCCACCGGGCACGGACGCGACAGACCTAATCGTGGCCGTTCTAGTCAATGTTTTGAACCCTATCAGAAGCGGTATCCACCCAAACACAGAAACAACAAAATAAATATATAAACATAAATATAAAGATAAAGTCTGGCAGGAAAAACACTTCTCAAACGCTCCTGATGGGGTTTGAAGTCGTGACATGACGGAGACGTGTCCGGTCGGGTTTACATTTACTGGAAACGTGTGCAATACACTTCAACAAACAACACAACAAATGTTTAATGTAACGACACGGTCCCAATCCAACGGGCACGAACGCGACGGAGCTGATCGCAGCCGTTCTAGTCGATGATTCAAACCCCACCAGAAGCGCCGCGGTCGATTGCAGAAGCGGTATCCACTCGGCTCGTGGAAAACGCGTGGCTGTTTCTATCGTTTTGACGGACGCCGCGAGCAGCTCGGGCTGGCAGGACGTCAGACACAGAAACAACATAAACAATCAATGAAGTCGCCCATTTACTCATAAATCAATGAAATCTAACGAAATCTGAGCAACAAAACAAAGTCTGACCCCGGTGTTCCCGGTGAGGTCTGAAGTCGTGACGTGGCCCGGTGCGATTTCGCCGTGAAGCGTTCACTGTAAACGTGTGCTGTGACATGTGACAACCATTTTGTACTGTATATTTTTAGTACATAAACACGCCTAAACACGTACGTACATCCAGGATACGACAGTTTCCGCTTCCTTTAAGGAAAAAAGTTTGACTGTTTAGGGGGAAATACAGGCTGTAGATTCAGATTTAGGCTGTCATGTTAGAAATAGAAACATAGAAACAGATGATTGAGGAGGAGGGAGGACGTCCAGGTTTATGTGGTGAGGGTTGATTGTTTTCGATGAGGGAAAAGGTGCATGCAGGTGTTTTAAAAACAGCAGTTAGGGTTCATTCAGACAGGATCAGACCTGGTCAAACCTCCACAGTCAAAACATGAACAAGTTTAATTTGGTTTGTGTACGACGGTTTAAGAAAGAGAGAGCAAGCGAGCGGTCGAGTGACTTAAAGAGCGTGAGGGAGTGACGGCCTCGATAAAATCGGTTAATCAGAGAAATAAAAAGTTATCTCCCGATTGTTTCACAGCGGTTACCTTCAACACAAACAGACCTGATCCTGTCTGAATGCACGCTAAGTGATCGTAGTTCAGTCGTCTGATTTGACCCTCGTAACGCCGCGGTCGGAGCAGCAGCAGCAGCTCATGGAGGAAATGAAGGCACTTTAAGACTCTTTGCACCCGTTTGCAGCCAAAAATAGTCAATAGTCATTTAGATTCAGTTCACTCAGACGTCATTGTCTCTGTCAGTCACGAATAAACATCCAGAGACGACATAGATCAAGAAAAGACGCTCCTTATAACTGCAGAACTTCTCAGCATTAAAGCTTCAGCTAATTCGGCATACTTTTAAATGGTGCCAATTCGCCAAAGCATGATGGGAAATGTAGTTTGAAAAACCCTGGAGCGTGATTCTAATATTTAATATTTACTGTATGTGAGCACGCACAGGACTTTACGAAGACTTTAAGAAGCTCGGCTCGGCTCGGCTCTGAGTCGAGCTTTAAAGATCTGAAGGAGCGAACAGAGCCGGTCTGTTAAACAAACCAACACTGGAAACATTCACACACGAGCAGCTGTAGTTTCTTTCAGATCGTTACAAACATTACAAACATCTGTCGACGTGTGAATCCTCTCGCCATTAAGACCGGGTCAGTATTTCGACTAAATATACTCCATTTATGTCATATATACATTTTATATTTCAGCAGTCGTTGAAGGTGAAATGATTACTTGAAACCGAACGATGGTGCTGTCACAAGAAAGAAAGAAAGAAAGAAAAGAAAGGATGGATGTGATATTTAAATATCTGGAGAGGATCTCGCCCCTTTGATATTTTACAGTTAAAGATCCATGACATACGACCAAAAAGAAGCCGGCAGTGGTAGAAACTTTAAGATTAACCTGCGACGGTCCGGTCGTAGCTTCTCCAACTTGACGATTTGCTGCTTTCTTCATGTTTTTAACTGTAACCGGACAAATTAAGACATTTGAAGGCGTCTTTTTGGGCTTTAAGAACTGTGATTTTCTCTCATTTTTACAGACTAAACGATCGATTACTTGAGAATTCAAGATTTGAAGGTCAAGTGTGTAAGATTTAGGGGAATTTATTGACTAACTATGGAAAATACAAAGTCGTAAGTGTGTTTTTATTGATGTATAAATCATCTGCCACGTTTCTAAAGCAGCCAAAAACCGGCAAACCAAACAAGATTTCACATTTTTCACACAGTTTCATGCCAACTTTAGGTTCTCCCACTTGACTTGGAAGGGGGTGAGGGGTGTTCAGTTGGTTGCAAAATCTTACACACTGGACCTTTAAAGAAGAAAATAAATGTTTAAAACGCATCACACACACCTGTGTGTGTGTGTGTGTGCGTGTGTTTGGTTAAATGAAGCTTCACTCAGCCTGAAGTCTGAGGCGCTGTCGCCCTCTGCTGGTGATCGGACGCAGCCTGAAACATTTAAATCAACACGTGACGTTTGTATTTATTTTTATTGACCCGAGAGTCTTCTCTCTTTCCACTGCCTTTGTTTTCAAACTTTATTTACTTGTTTACTTGTTTGCGTTTGTCGTGTGTGTGTGTGTGTGTGATTTTTATACCTTCATTCATTCATCATGTGTCAAACTGTGTCTTAAACTGAAAAACTCACATTTAACTTCCCGTATTTAACAAGTCATGCACTGACGGCTAAATTTAAAAAGGACCAGTTTGTCGGGATACACGACTCCAACTTGTTACGACCATCCAGCTCATGATACCAGCGTGCTTTTATTTTGTTAAACGTGTAAACTTCCTTTTTAACCTTTTTTTTTTATTTTTTTAAGGACCTTATGCATGTGACCGGTTTTTTTGTTTTAGGACGAACCCATCACAAACGTAAGTGCAATAATTAAGACGAAAAAGTCATTTTATGAATTAAACTGTAATGAAATGTAAATCATGAAAAACTAAAATATATCCGCATGCCTAAATGTATTGAAGTATTTATTGAAACTTCATATTTTAAATGATTTTTAAAGCGTACAAATGTAAATGTACTTTATAAGGTTGTTTTTTTGTTGCTTTTTTTTGTTTCCTATCATGACATTCCTGCTTTCTATATCCTGATTATATATTTTATTCCTTTCAAAATAAAATTAAGCTCCAACACGTCTTTGAATCCTCCATGTTTAACTCCTGTTGATCTACACTGACCTGTAATCAGGTGAACGGTGTCTCTGTCATCGTACGTCTGTTCTCACACAGAAGTACGTAGCTCAGAGCACCGGGGGGAGTGTTAGTGTTTGTACCTCAGCCGGGAAGATAAGAGTGGAGCCAGTGTCGTGCCAGAACAGGAGCAGGGCAATGTAACCGGGCTCAGCAGCTTCTGTGGACATAATGGCAGAGGAGAAGAGAGCGAAGACCCCGTACATGGACATAAACAAACAGGTGATAATAGAAATATTAAATAAAACAACACGACTTCACGAGTTTCATTTGATTTTGTTTTACTATAAACTCAAAATTACAATTTGTGTTTTGAAGCATGTTATAATCAACATTTAAAAGTCTTATTCAAATGTTTTTTTGTTTTTTTTTGTCCCTTTCAAGCTGCAATAATCGTTTTCAACGTGATAAAGTCATTCAAGTCTCCCAAATGTACCAACAACAAGCCCTTAAATAAGTGTTCTTCACGTTGTGTGTGTGTGTGTGTATATACTGTATTTCCTCTTTAACGCTGAATTTTTGGCAATAGTAAATCCCACAAAATAAAAAGTACCGCTATCATTTAGCTACCATTGATGCATCTCTGTACCAAAGGCAACATCAGCAAGAGTTCAAATCTGTACAGGAAAACGTTATTTGGCAAAAAAAAAAAAGACTGAAAGACTGAAAATCCAACCTGCGATCATCCACCGTACGTTCACGTCCTCCTGATAAATAGTTCAAAAAATATTGCCAGTTTTTTCCAGAATAAAAACAAAAACCACCGACGTACCAGACAAAACATAAAGATTATCTTCTGTAACTTGAGTAATAAATTAAGAGGATTGCACTTCGAGTCGCAACAGAAACGAGAGGAGAAAGAAAGAAAGAAAAGATTCACTCACACACACACACACACAAACTCCATTTTTACGAGTGCACTATGAAGTCGTCGTCGTAGTATTCGTTTAAAAAAAGTGTATAGAAAGAAAGACCGTTGAATAAAATCCCGCCTCGCTTGTCGTCTGAACACATCCGAGAGTAAAATTACCTGAAAAGTGAGAGTGGAAAGTGTTCTTTACCCTCTGATGCTCCCTTTTTTTTTTCTTTGTATTGCTCAAATATTGTAGAAGACGTCGTCCTCACCTCCTCCTCCTCCTCATTTTAAAGTTTTTCTTTGTGACGTTCGACCCCTTTAAAAGTTAAATCACGTGACTCCAAGTGTTCGTTTTGGCTGACGATGGCGTGACGAAGAGAAAAACGAAGAGTCGGCGACCAAAGCCAAGCTCAAAAAAAACAAAAATAAGAATCGCAGGTCGCCTTTAATTGAAGTTTTAATGATTGAAGGAGCAAAAAAAACAAAAATTTTTAAATGTCCCGTCTGACGGAGTGACATTCAAAAGTTTTAACGTGTCGTTCGAGCGTCAAGAATATTCCAGAGTGGATCGGAGGGAAGGCGTGGTCCAAGCGAAGCCTCGTTACTTTGCTTGTTTGTAAACGTGTGTGTACCGTTAATGCATAAAGTCGCGTGTAAACAAACTCTTTTACACGTACACGTGTGGAAAAGAAGAATTCAAGTTGTTTTTTTAACGTGTCCGTGACGTTGTGAGTACCGACATGCGTGTGATTTCTTCTCTGAGCGCTGGCTGTGGTGGTGGTGGTGTTGAGCGTTGGCGGCGGTCGCTCTAGCTGCTGCTCTCCAGGAGTTTGGCCAGCGTGTCTCGGAGCTCCGTCAGCTCGAAGATCTTGCCGTCCAGCAGCTCCAGCAGCGAGCGGAGGCTCTTGCGGAAGGCTTCCCTCTCCTGCTGGCTGCTCTCCAGACGCTGCCCGAGGTCGCTCAGCTGGGCCTCCAAAGCCTGGTTCCTCGACTCCGTGTCCTGGAAAAAAACCCGGCAGATTATATCACTTAAAGAACGCCTACATTACCCACAATGCAACAGAGATACGAGTGTCAACTCTTGCAGTAAAAAACAGTAGCCCGTGATCTGTCACACTCTGCCTCCAATTCGTTGGTTTGGTTGGATAAACTGGTTGAGAGCATAAAGGTAAGTCGTCAGAGTCACAGTAGGGCAGGTCATGACTTCACCATCCATAAATACGTGGTATTGGATCAGTACTTGGACATGGGTACTCGCTTACACCTCATCCTGCATCCACACATTTATCTGTAGGATTTAGCAGTATCTAGGGGTGACGCTGCAGATTTAAACTCTCCTTTCAAGCGCTGAGGAGGAACTACGATGGCCGTGAAACTCGTGAAAAGGTAAACTAGAGTCTGTGTTTAGTTTGTTCGCTCTGGGCTCCTGTAGAAACACGGCAGACTCCGTGAAAGACGACTCGCTCCGTCTGCAGATATAAAAAATTCTTATTTGCAGGTTGCAGCTTTTTGTTTGATTTGGGGAGACTCCAGAGGGTCCGGTCCGGTCCTGATCAGAAACGTGGATTTTAACGCTTGCACGATGGTAGAATATGATGTGAACGCAGTATTTAGTAACAGCAGGTACGGCACAGTGCAGTACTCACCTGTAGTTTCACTGCTAGTGATTCTTTCTGAGACTGGAACTCGTTGGCACTCTCCACCTCGGCTTTAAGTCTCTCTAACTCCTGCAGGTGATCACAGAAACAGTGAGTGTTCAGATCAAACGCCGCGTAAACACACAGCTAACGGCGAACGCGCTCCTCGTACCTCCTCCTTGGCCTTCAGAGCCGACTCCAGCTCCTCTATGGTTTGGTTGAGTTCAGTCTTTTGGGATTTGATCACCATCGTTTGGCCGCTCACACACTCCAGCTCCGTCACCTGGAAACACAAAACAAACACGAACCTTCAGGAAACGTCCTCGCAGCGTGATGAAAACCAATCAGACGGTTGTTGTCTTGCAGATACCCGTTTGTGTAGCCTCTCAGCTTCCTCCTGATACGCCGCCAGCTGCTGTTTCCACTGCTTGACGTTGGCCGTGGACTCGAGCAGAGCCGCCGTCAGCTTGGCGTTGTTCCCCTTCAGCGCCGCCAGCTCGGCCTCCCAGTGTTTGTTGATGTTGGATGAACTGAGATGAGAGGAAGAGACGGCGGCGGGAGAAGTACTCAGATTACTTCTCAGCAAAGTGTACTTCAAGTATCTTATTGATTATTATAGTATTTTTAATCACTAATGAACACACTGAAGAACATTTTAATGCTGCAGTCGATCAATGTGGAGTAAAAAGTACGATGCAGCAGAGGAGACGTATGAATCAGCATAAAAGGTCAAAGTAAAGTACAAATATGTCATAATTGTACTGAAGTACTGCATAAAAAACTGCATGTTTTGAGCCTAAACTGACCAACACTGATATTAAATAGAGTAGATAAACAGGTGAATAAAGTAAATATAAGAAGCAGCAGGAGGGCTGTGACACATTTTATCTTTTATTGTTCAGACGATAAACTTTAATAGTTTTTTTCATACTGAAAGTTTCTGTGTTGGAAAAGTTTCATTTGGTGCATTTTTGGTTTCGTCTCTTTGCGGTTTGGATCGTTCCTTTCTTCAAGTGAAGCGGTACGATCCAGTTTTAGTAAACTGCCGTCATGCGTGTGAGGCCTCGAAACGTTTCCACTGCCTGGAACTTCAGCTCGGCTCTCCAGAGTACGACGAGCCGCGGCCTCTCAGATATCAAATCTGTCGTCGGTGTCTGCCCATAATCCTCCTCTCACACGCCTGTAATGAATACTCAGTCTGACACCGAATAAACTGACCTGAACACACTTGAGAAGTATTCACATCATTAACTTAAAGTAAGTACACAGTAAAACTAACAACAGTTACTAAATGAATGTACTTAGTTACTTTCTACCAAAAACATCAGACGTGTTAACTGACCTCCATCAACATTTATGATTCATGACTTCATAAAAAAACTTCCTGCTGCATTAATCTCCCCTGAAGCACATCGGTACTGCACTCCTCTGGTGGTGTATAATATAATAATAATAATATGCTTTAATGCTGTCCAGACGGCCCGAGGGAGCAGATTAATAATCAATGAAAGAATCGACACGAGCTGCAGCGATCGGTGCCGCACTGTTTTAACTCCAGAGTCACTTACGGACGAGTAACTCTCGTTTACACTCATCTGAGGACGTGTTCACCCTTAAAACGTTGTTTAACAGCGATATTTGACACCTAGCTTCTCCGTTTGGTTGTGGTTTACCTGTGTGAGAAGGGCAGTGCGTTCTGGGAAGGCTCTGCTCTGGCTTCGGTGTGCTGCGGCGTGTCCGGTGTGTCCGGCGTGTCCGGCGTGACTCTCTCGTCGTCTGTACCGTTGATGCTCTCTGCGGTCAGAGGTGACTGCAGATCACCCGGCGCCGACTCCTGCAGAATGCATTCAGTTAAAGAGACAGTTCAACGTTTTGGGAAATAAGTTTGCCGAGAGTTAGACGAGAAGATCGACACCACTCCTAGAGTCAGCTGATTAGTTAAGTGATGGGAAAACGCAGCGCGGGATGGACCGGCGGGTTGGTGCGGAATCAGCCGTACTGTTGACGTTGTACTGGACCGTCGTGCTGAGCTGGAAGGCAAAGCTACGTTCTACGTTCCAACCCTCACCTCTGCTCACGAGCTTCAGGGGGTGACCAAAAGAATGAGATGTGGATACGAGCCAGCCGAAATGAGCTTCCTCCGCCGGGTGGTTGGGGCTCAGCCTTTAGAGATTAGGGTGAGGAGCTCGGACATCTAGAAGGAGCTCTGAGGTGTCGAAATGAGTCCGCTGAGGTGGTTCGGGAACTCACTGGAGGGACTTTATAGCCCATCTAGCCTGGGAACACACTGTGGCTATATGTACAGATATCAGAGCGGCATCAAACTTCTCATCCAACTCCAGGCAGGAAGGTGGAAACACATTTTCCAAACAACAAATCAGCTGTGATAACGTGTTAATGGCTCCGTGCTCTCAAAAATTAACATCATTTTCAGCCGAAATAATCAGGATGTTCTGAATTTTGACACTGAACACAAACGGCCGGATGTTTTCTCCACATATCGATACATTTTGTGCCTGAGCTGTAAGAGCTCAAAAACACTTCTCACTATGGTAGAAGTAGCTGGTAGCTGACTGTCACTTTTTGAGAGCACGAATAGTGTCATGTGGGGAATTCACAGATTATCATTAGTCTGACGTTGGGATGACAGACGAGACTGATGGCAGGGATCTCCAGAAAAAGAAACACTGACATATCATAATAAAACAGTGACTGATATGCAGACGTCTTTTTGCTGCAGGGGAAACAGCTGAGGGAAGTTTGCATCATTAACTGGGGACAGACTGGGGGGGAAAAAAAGGGGCGTCATCGGAGTCACGGAAATGTTTCCCTCCGCTTCTTTTTTACCTTCTTCTGAACAGGTTTGTTGACGGACAACACATTCCTTTTTACAGCGCCGCCCTGAGGAGGAATCATCGGGAAGAGCAGAGGGGGTCAAACGAGCCGCGAGGTGTCGGCTTTTTGTCATTGTCATTAATAAAAATTAACACTTCAGTCGACCTGCATGATTACATTAATGTCTAATGAGCACTGATTCATATAGGCTGAAATCAGTGTCGCACGGGGCTTGTTACCAAAGTTATAAACATTAAATTAATACTGATCATGAATGGAAAACGTACACCATGAAACGTATCAAACCAGGATGACCGAGACTTTACGCAGAGATGAAAGATGAAAGATGAAAGAGCTGCTAACATCGAGTACATATGTGTGTTTATAATGTTAATGTGTACTGTGAGTACGCCGGGTGGTGCACTCAAAACGGTCAACGGTTGGCGCCGTAGCGGAAGTGGACTGACCGCCGGCCGAGGAAGCTGCTGGAGCTGGAGCGGTTATTAAGTTGTACAAATGTTTTATATTGTGGCGGTCAAATGTTTGTGCTAATTCTTAGCTCAGCTGCATTTCAGCGAAGAAAAAGACGAAGACAAAGAAGACGAAACTAGAGACAGAAATATATTTTTTCCAGGTAAAATGTCTCCCAGTGTTACTACATGTTTATAACTTTTAAATTATCACTTTTCCTGCGTGGCTGATTATTAAATTCTCTTTCTCAAGTTTCTGCACAAACATAACACACCTCACTCTACAGCTCTGTATCCAGTATGTGAACGACAAATATCAGGACGTTCATACAAACTGACAGCAGCAACTTCACACGTGCTAATGTTACCTGTATGAGAGCAGGCTTCTCCGCCTCATGTCCGTGTTGACAGTTTGGGAAAGCTAACTTTGTGTAGCCTCAGTGAGGATTATCACTGCTACTGGGGAACATTTCTTACCGGTATTTGACGTCATATTAGCAACTAGAGCTGGCAGATGTCTATCAAATGTTGAGGTTCGGTGCTACAAATGTACCCCTAAAAAGTTATTTTATTTACGCCCACGCTGCTTTATTTCTATGAGACTAAAAACGGCCACGTGTAAGCTTCACTTCTTCAAAGAGAGATCCAAAGGTGCAGAGTATGTTAGGCGGTGATCATGTCAGTACCTGAGAGGGAGTGCTGGTGAGCTCCATCTTCTCCTGAGACTTCTCTTTGGCTAACCGCGCCGCCTCTTTGAACTCAGCAAACTTCTCTGCAAACTAAAACAGAAACAACAGCTTCGTGTTTTTCAAGAGCGCGTTCACACTTATATCAAGATATTTAAAATAAACACTTAAATACAAAAATCAGTTCTGCGTTCTCACCTTGGCCAGGTTGCTCTCAGACGAGAAGCCGAGGCCGTAAACGGTGTTCGCCCGGCTGTCGGCCCACTGGCCGAACTTCTGCGATGTCTTGGTGAACGTCATGTTGGGGGTGATGGTGCTGTTGATGATGGCCTGCGGAGGACAGAAAGACACACGACAACACGTCAAAACAAATGCATCGCTTGTTTTTCGATTTTCGACATTAAACTGTCCATGTGCAGTCGTATAGATAAAAAAGAGTGACTTTTATGACTGAAAGGCGGAAGAGGCCGGACTACCAACATGGTGGCGGCCAGAGCGAGCACGCTGACATTCAGAACGACTCAGTCTTTATACGATCATTGGTAAAGGGGTCTCAAAATCTGAAGTGTTGCAAGGTAAGTAACAGAAGGTAAAAGCAGAGAAAACCTTTTTCTTTTGGCCCTTTTTATCGTGGATCTCTTTTATAACTTTGAATAAAATGATTCCACTAAAACAACGTCAACAACCGTTCGGTTCAACTCCACTTTGAACTGGTTTAAGTTCTCTAACTTCTGGAATTTGGAAAGCAACATTAGAGACAAAGATTTGTGACTGTGTGGTCTCTGTTTGTTTTCTTTCTCTCTGCTCAGAAGACCTATTGTTGTCAGGATAATCATCATGTCCTCCAGCTACAGCAGCCCACCCCAACCTCTGCTATTTCCAGCGAAAACTTGCCGGCTCACCAACAACAACAGCAGCAGCAGCAGCAGTAGTAGTTACCCAGAGAGAGGCACTTACATAACTATGTTAACTCCACCCCTGCACCTCTCTCTCTGTCTCAAGACTAAAATAATCACTGCCACATAGAAACGACGGGACTGACCGCCTCCTTCAAAGTCAGACAAGTCCAATTTCTTGTTGTCTGCAAGCAACATTTTACAATCCAAAGTTCCTATTGATGGAGGTATGGCTTATTTAACATACTAAATATTGTTACTCACTCATAAACGAGCCATAAACTGTACCAAATGTTCTATACGCACCTTGGATCCATCCAGACTTATGATTCGATATACATTCCTGGTACTGTCGAAGAAGTAGGACACTGTGACAGCATGTTTACTGGTGGGGACCCAGTTCTTCTTGGTGTTTGGGTCGATCTGGAAGACGTGGGCCCGGGTACTGAAGATGGGCTGCTCTCTGTGCAAAGAAAAAGAAAAAAAAGAGATGGAGCAATCAGTATCCGGTTAAAAAGGCCTCAATTTTTGCGGTTAAGCTCCCTTAAATATGTGCCGTGTGTGACTAAATACCGGCGTCTGCAGAAGAAAAACAGGATTTGGTTGCACCAAAATAGCTAAAAACAACAACAGACGGGTACAGTTTGTGTGCGAGACAATTTAGCTTCGGTCGCCACTGCAGCCACATCGACAATTCAGGAAACAACCGTGTTCAAGTCGATGTCAAAAGATCGGTACACAGCAGCACGTTTGTTCCAATATACAGCCTCTGATTCGGTCGTGTGTGTATGAATACAGTCAGACGTCTTGAAGTAAGGCAGCGCGTTACTTTTGTTTAGGAAATAACCGAACAGGACTCACACATTTGTAGGTATATGAGCAGAAGAGGTGCTTTATTGAAGAGGAGTGTGGCTTTATAACCACTTCCACTCGAGAGTAGTCGGTCTGGAATGAAACGTAGGGTAGGTAAAGGTTGGATCAGATTTAATCCTATTAAAACGACAGACTTGGACTGATATTTCTATTCCTAGAGCTACGCCGCTAGAATGGCTCAAAGACACGAAAGCAGATGTGTGAATGAAGCTCCGCATTAAATATCTAACGCTGGAAGTGGAAGTACTGAGGAACATCAGAGGAAGGTGAGAGAAACAGCTTCCCAGATCTCAGCGCATCCATAATTCACCGATCTGCTGTGACTGAACATGAGAAACTTCTTCACACTGGGAACGAGAACAAGCGTGTTCATGTACAAGATGTACACACACACGTGCAGCCTGTCTCTTCACGTGAGGCGCCAAAGAACGTCAATTCTTTGCACAAGCAAGAGAAATCAAATCAAATATTAAAATTAGCTTCGTAACGTAGACTGTCTGCAACGTTCCCAAACACAAATAAACCTAAACTTGGAGTTAATGAACCTTTACAGTCGGCGGGGCGATGAAGGCGAAGTCATTAAAAATGATTCACGTACAAAATAAAGCCTGAGAAAAATAATGTCACGCAAACAATCACAGCGCTCAGATTTAGATTTAGACGTCCTAAATGATGTTTACTCTGCTGCATCGACGCCGGAAAACGGGAATGTACTGGGATGACGTACAGGTGGAGCTGAAAGCGATATTAGTGACAGTATGAACGGCAGAAGACGTGTCGTGCTCATTGATGGTGTGAAGAATGGACGGCGTATACGTGACGTCACCCACAGGTCGTTACTGCTTCTTCCGCCTCCCGGCTAATCTAACCATCTGAAGCCACCTGTAACGACACCCACCTGTCAATCAAAGCGTCCACACTCTTAATCCTGCATAACTTTAAGCCTTAATATAATCTGAACAGGTGAGTTGTATAAAAATTCACCCTCAGTACAGTTGTCATGAACGGGGAAATTTAGCTATAGAGACCAAAACTGTTTTTTGTACCAGGTTGTAAACATGTTTATTTCTGCTGTGAAGTTGGACATTTTAACATGGGGACTTATGGAGACTGACTCACTTCTGGAGCCAGCCTCAAGTGGATGTTTGTTGACTTCACTTCACTTGGCCACTTGGTTGCTGCTTCACTGTGCTACGTTCAGGTAAGATGCAAAGAGGGCGGCGGCTAGACGTTAATGAAGAGACATATGATGAACTACCACTAAAACCTTCGTATACTAGACTGAAACTATAGAGATCTTTGGGGTTGTATCAGTTTGTTGTACATACTTGTACTCGTTGAGACGTCTTTTCCTCGACTTCGCTGAATCTGAGCTTTAATTCTCCTCATACAGTTCAAAATCTGCAATCAGCTCATCTCAGTTCATTTTTATTGATTTCTTAAGCTTTGCTTTTGATCCTCTGTCAATTATTTATCCTTTTCTCGGTTTTGTCTTTAAAACATAAAAGGTTATTTCTGTATAAATCAAAAGACATAATTTAAATCATGCACTTAATACATACACAGACAGACAGACAGAGTGTTTTTCTTGAAACCGACTGCCTCGAGTGGGCGATTAAGATAAAAATCAAGTTGGAATTATGCATTTTTATAAAAGCAGCAAAAGAAAGGGCAGATATGCAAATTCTACTTTTATAAAACACAGAGCTGAACAACGCAGCAGAGCCCACACAGACATCGACAAGTATCATCTCCCTATGAGCTGTACGCTCGAGACAAAAGGTGCAGAGAGAAGTTAAATCAACACTGTGCAACTTTTCTCTCATAAACTAACAGATTTAACTCCTGTTGATCTACACTGACCTGTAATCAGGTGAATGGTGTCTCTGTCATTCGTACGTCTGTTCTCACACTATGTAACTTTGGGCTCCGGGTCGGGAGAAGTACGTAACGCTTTACGGCACTAAGTCACACACCACCAACTATTTCACTGATTTTGGTGAAACTGGATCATATTTTATGGAGGAAATGTTTTCTGGTTTTCCCTCTGATGTCAACTCTCTGTGATTTACAGAGTTTCCTGATGGACAGTGAAGTAAACTGTAGCTGCTGTTAGCCCAGTTTGTTAGCCGGGCTGCTGGGGGGGGTGTTAGTGTTTGTACCACAGCCGTTTTGGACCATCAGGAAGAAGAAGAAGAAGAGGAGGTTTACAGGGAATGCTGATGTGGAGCAGAGCTGGTGTCGTGCCAGAACAGGAGCTGGGCATTGTAACCAGGCTCAGCAGCCTCTATGGACATAATGGCAGAGGAGAAGAGACTGAAGAGGACGTTGACGGAGGAAGCTAAGAAGAGAAAAGGAGAGAGTGAGCGAGCAAGAAGCCGCCGGACAAGAGTAAATCTGGGACTGACTTTTAGTTGTTGGTGAAATAAAAGGCTGAAAGACAGACGCCGAGCTGGTACACATATGTTTGGCTCGTGCAGCTGTGGAGACACTGAGATATTTTCAGCTCAAAGTGACGCACTCGAATGACTTGGCTGGAGAAAAAAGGCAGCGGGATGTTATACTGTGCGAGCGGGCCATGGCGAACACTGACGTACAAACAAGCGACGATGCCAAAGGTGACCTGGAAGCACCTGTGCCGACATACAGAGATTCAGCAGGCTCTGGGCGGACTCCAAACACGGCGGTGGATGAAAAGCTCCCAGGGTCTTGGATTAAAAAGCAAAACGAGCTATGACTGTCTGGTTGTAACTGGTCTGAACGCTCTGAAGCTATGAGCAGATTTTTCGCCTGGAGACGTGCAGACTGTTTGGAAACGTCCCAATTTGTCATTTTTTCCTTCAAAATATGAAAGCGTGGGACTGATGCTCCAACGAGTCAGCTCATAAGGAGGACAGATTGTAGAAAATATGAAAGGAGGAGATTAAATTATTAGATTTTACAATGAAACAATGGGTTAGTATCTGAAATACCAGAATATACACAGACTTGTGCTGATGTAAGACGTTTTTATTACTTTAAAAGCCGAAAGAAATGCAATAAATTGATTCTTATGTGTTATTTTTAAGTAAATATTAATAAAATATTTAAATTATGAGCAGAAAAACCTGCACAAGCAGTAACAAAGACTGTAAACACATTAAATACAGCAGTTTCAAATGTCTTCTCTTTAGTTTATTTAGTAATTTATGCAATAATATATAGAAATAGACAGATATAAAACGCTAATGCACATAGATCTGAAACTAATTTCACAATCACAGCAAACTAATTGTCCTTTTTCACGGCAGACACGGAGGTCGACACCTGTCGTATCTGAAACAGGTATCAAAATGCAAAATAGATCCCAGAAATGCAAAACACAATAATCACTTCCAATTTCTGCCGTATTGAGTCGCGGATAAGATAGTCTCTCACATACGTCTGTTAACCTTAAACAGCCAAACAAAAATAAGCCCTCTCCATCCGGCAGTCGACAATTTGGCAGTCTATAAGCCACTAGAGTGAGATTTAATTCTGGCTCTTAAATCCGGGTGTAGGTAGCCGTATAATCTCCTGGTTGTCTCTCCAACAGGGCCGCTGAACTTCAGTTTCTCAACAAACCATCCACCAAAGAACGACTAAAACAAAAGCTCTGAATGTTTTCTCAGCCCAACAATCAAACAGACTCTTCACGTCGACACTGGACTCACACCTAAGATGTGAATCTGCCTCCCAGGATAAGTAGATTTAATTGCTTGGCTGGGACTGTTCCCCTCTCGGGGAACCTCTCATCAAGTCTCGGTGTGTTAATTAAGTCGAGTGGAGACTGTGCAGTTATTTAAAGATCAGCACATTTAATCATGTGAAGGAGAGACCGTACTGTACATCATGTTCATGTACGTACACATTCGTCTTTGTTGTGGAGGTGTGACGACCATCACGAAGACATTTTACTTCCTCGGACATGATTTGCTTACAGCAGCTCTTCCGTGTCATCTATCGGGACACGTTCAGGACGAGATATCATGTAAAACCAGCAGGGTTTGCTGGGTTTTTTGGGCAGTGTTCTGTTCTCAGCAAACGGTGCGAATTAAAACGATAACCACGGCTGATTTACTATTGAAATTAACAGTAATGTATGCAACTATGAGGTCTTGTTTCAACACAGAGATAGACAAAAACAGGCCTCTCACATCTGTAATCATCTGTCAGATTATATCAGGCGTAGACAGCTAAGTAATTAAGCAAACTTTAGCGTCATGAGTTGGTTGAACACACCGTCTCTGTCCTAAACAAAAAAGTAGCTCCCACCATGACAGCTGTCAGACTCTTTAACACCAGCACGACTTCATGACTTTCTTCTATACGTTTCTTATTCATGAATAACTCATTATGCACCTCGTGTATACGAGCTTAAATCATCTGTTTGTCTGCAGGAGACACAGCTTTATCAGATTATGGTTTAGTTGTTTTGCCAGTTGGGTGGCTAAACACAACTTTGAGTATTTGCATATGTGTATGATCTGACTTTAGGAGGAACTAACCATCTAATTCGTATCTATTTTGTATTTTTTATGGTTTTAGTGAAGCTGTAGCATCGACTCAAACAGAGAACATGAATCTGATTCAGATGCTTTATTAGATTAAGTCACTACTTCACTGTTGACATGCTGACAACACATCAGAGTCTCAATTACTCATCGGGTGTTGAAGTGGTCGCCCTCATCACATTTCAGCGGGTCATTTTAGATTTCAGGGTGTCATTAGTCCGACAGCGTGGCTTAGATCAAAATCCGCCCCCGGCGTTGTGTTTCTGTGACAGCGTGTGGCGATTGTTTTCGCCCATAATCCCCCTCTTCACAATGAAACTGTACTGTGGCGCTCGAGTCTCAATGACACGCGCTTTGACGGAGGAATCCGACCGCAGATGTTATCGAATCAGCAGTTCCCCATTTAGGACGAGCAGAGACGTTCGTGAACACAGAAGACACACGCAGACACCGGCGTTTGCATACTGGGAAACAAAGACATGCACTGTCTGTCCTCTAACTGCAGACAGCGTGTTCTTTATCAGGACGTGCTGGTTGCAAATCAGTCACAGGACATCGAATCGATGCTACGCATTTATCAAAATACTGTAGATGTAGAGGAGTCCTAATTTTAATTTTCAATTAATCTGATTAATCATTTGGTGTTTTTTGGTGAATTTGAGAAGCTGGAAGAAGAAAATTTTTGGCGTTTTTCCATTAAATTACAAAAAAGGTTGATTTTATTTGCTTTTCTTAATTAATAATTGACTAATCACATCAGCGTCTTCGTTTTAAAGCAGTGATATCGCCCCCTGAGCAAACTGTCACCATATAATGCAGCTACCAATAATTTCATTAATTTTTCGTTATTAATTCATCTGTTTATTTTCTTGATTAACTGACTAATTATTTAATGTGGCAGTTTAAAATTGCATCATAAATTGACATTTTTTTATCCAAAGTCCAAACATTTATTTATTTTAACATCATAAAAAAACAGCAAATATTTGAATTTGAGAAGCTGGAGCGAGTTTTTATTACTTTTATAGATGTAGTAAAAAAAAAAAAAGACCCAAATCGTTGATTTTACCTTTGTTTCTTTTAATCAACAAATCGATTAATAAGTCAGATCACGTGTCTATCGGTGTTGAACTGAAATATCTTTTTATTTCCGATTAACCGGCATAATCGATGCCGGCGCTCGCTCACTCTCATTCACTGTCTATGTCTCTGGATCGCTGCTCGCTTCTCACAAATCAAATTAAACTTCTTCATGTCTCTTTTTTTTTGACGATTATAAATTGCTTTTCTCATCCACCTTGAATATTGTGAGCTGCTGTAACATTTCCCCGGTGTGGGATCAATAAAGTCTTACTGGTTTTAAAGCAATAATATCAACTAATTATTATTTTTTAGCATAGATTAATCTCATTTCATCCTGTAGTCCAAGCAGACATCATAAAAATGTTTAGTTTTTTCCACAGACGGCTGCAGTCTGTGGAAAAAACTAAACAAAACCCTGCATTACTAACTTAGCTGCTGCGTCGTCATGGCAACAGCCATGTGACACAAAGAAGGCCGGCCGGTCATGAGCTGTGAACATCCGTGCATCCAACAACTCGATCTGTCCCCTCAGCACATGCTCTCGCTCTCTCTCTCGTCCAATCCGATCATCGGTTGACCCGCACTCGCTCAGCGGAGGCAGCGAGGGCAGCGGGGGCTTTGGCAAGGCGTAACCTCCAGTTTAAAAACACCCATATGCCATTCACCAGGCTCACGGCTTTCAGTGTGTGTGTGTGTGTGTGTGTGTGTGTGTGTGTTTATGTTCATTGGCAAAGCAGATTTTTTTGGCTGACACTTTCAATCTTTCCCTCTCAGAACACAGAGATGCACAGACAGCTGAAGCTTACACGCCGTCCGGGTTGGTAAAAAGTCAAAAGTTACAGCGCATACTTTCCCTTTTTCAGACCGAGTTTCTTTGACCTCTGTGAAAAATATAAAAACACCAAAAAAGGGAAGTGAAAGAGAAACAGTAAGACGAATAAAAGAGACAAACATGGTGCTAAGAAATCACAACTGAGTCTGCAAGACCCGACATAATCATGCAACGTCGGCTGGGAACGTAAACTGTGCATCATGTCTTAAATCAGGGCTGCAACTAACGAGTAATTCATTATATATTTTCTTAATTTTCTAGTACATTGGTTCTCAAACTGTGGTACTAGTACCTCTGGTACAAACTCTGCAATCGTGGCTCCAAACAGACAATCTCTGTGAATAAACCTGCATCCTGTGTGAGCTATCTGCAGCTGAAGCTGAAGATGTGTGTTTAGAATATGTCTGCTTACTTACTTAGTACTTTGAATGTTTGCTTTGTGAACGTGGGTCGTAGCGACAGTCACAGTGTGAGATTTGGACGAGATTTCACCACGTTTCTCTCGCGATTATCGACTTTAATCTGGGAAAACAGCTCCTGTACTCAACAGAAACATCCTCTCTTCTTACATGTGTAGATTTATTAATGTATAGCTCTTCTTTGATTCTCTGACGTTTCTTTTAGATTCATCTTTCCACGACAACTTTCCACACGTGAACTACCAGATTTCTACCAGAACGGCCCCCAGCGTTCGCTTGTGCCCGTTCACGCTCGGCTGGATTTTATTGCATCTTTTTATTTTTGAAGCTTCTATTCAAGCTTTCAAACGAAGCTTTGCTCGTCTGTCATCAGATTTCATGACGGCATCAAAAACCAAAAGATCGCCCGGCAGGTTAAAGCCTGTCTGCCGTGCCGTGCCCCTCTCTTGTGTACGTTTTCTCACCACCAGTTTAAGTTAATAAACGGCAACTGAAACAGAATATTTTGACGAGATGTTGTGAATATCAGACTTTTTAAAATTGAGTAACTGGAAATGTTTGGATCACATGTTGCATCCGTCACCAGAGCTGTATTCAGTCCTGTCGGCCTTAAAAATTAAACCGGTGCAAGTGATCTGTCGTTTTATGTCATCCCAGCAAGACAGGTGTCAATATAAGACGTGTTATGCCACTACTGCACGCCATGTGGTCACTAATAACTCCAGAAATATGCGTCTGTTTCCAGTATAAACACGCTGAACTCTGACCTGCTGGTCTCTGCTGCAGTAAAGCCTGTTTACAACCATCTATTATAGAAGAACACAAGCTCTGGCACTTGTTGGAAACATCCAAGTCTGACTGGCTAATTAAAGGGTAAGTGTGCACACACACACACACACACACACACACACACACATAAGGACGCGCTGTCTCTTTCTGCTGTCTCTCTCGGGAAGGGGGGGCTGAATTGATTGTTGACTGGATTATAACCACCATTGGCCTTGAGTATTACAGAGGATGTCCACCCTCACCCTACCCCCCACAATATGACAACAAACCAATCACATGCTGCATCAGCTGGAGTAAAGAACTAGGTCGCTCTTGATCAGGAGGAATCACCAACACATCTGCAGGTTCAGACACATGCACATTAATGCACACTCTTTTTTTTTAAATCACAGTATGCCAAAGTCAACTCACCTGCTTCATTGATGTAAAACACCAATGCATGGAGGCTGTGGGTGCATGTTACTTTAGTTTGCAAGGGCATTTTGACACTTTACACAGCTTGTTAACACAGAATAAAGTCAGACATGTTAAAAGAGAGATTTAACATCACAACAAGCTGACTACATACCCCATTTTTGCTGGATTTGGCGGCTTGAGTGCGAGAACAGGCTGGAGCGTCCCTCCCCGGCTTTCCCCTCTCTCCTCTCGGTCTCTCTTTTCCAGCTAAACCCGCTCCTCCTCCGGCTGTTGTGGTTGTTGTTGTTGTTGTTGTGGAGCCACGGTGCTGCTGCTTCTGCTGCTTCTTCTCAGTCCGACATGGCTTTGGTGTTTGCTGTTGTCGCCGTGCCCGTATTTTGGTTCTTCACGTCGGCTTCATCCGAGCAAACGTGTCGGCGCATGCATGATGAACCAAAGGCTAGCGGTTAGCCACCGTTAGCTGGCGTCCGTCAGTTAAGACCACAAACGGGGATTAAAGGAGCTAAAGTCGGGATGAGACTAGCAGGAAATGAGGATTTATAACTAAATTAAGCTTGTAAAGTTTTTAAACGCGAAGAAAAAAGGTCGAAAGAGGCTGAAATAAATGTTGTTTAACCGGTAAAACGAGCTAGCTGTCTCCACTCGTCGCTAACACTCTCCACCGGGATGGGATGGAGGGAGGGGGGGCATGTAGAGAGCCTCCAAAGCCGACAATCTCACCCCTTAATACGGTTCATAAATCCCGGTTTCAGTCGCTGGCTCTTCCTCGCCATTAAATCCCTTCAAGCAAGCCGCAAACGAGCGCTCTCCGACGCCGCAAAAGAGTCCTCTAACGCCGCTCGGTGATGATGATGGTGGACATCCTCCAACACGGAGCTTCATCTCTGATTTATTTTGGAGACTTGTTCCAGGATTTTATATCCTCCTCCTCTTCATCCGGTCGATTTTAACCCCAAAAGACAAATAAATATTAAATAAACAGTTACGTTTCTGTCTTGTTATTTATATATAATTTATCCTAAAGCGTTAAACCGAGATTTAATCCGTGCCAAAGTGTGATGCTGCTGCTGCTGGTGCTGGTGCTGGTGATGCTCCATCCATCCATCCATCCATCCATCCATCCGGCCGGGGGTTCATCCTCTCATCAAGCCCCGCATCTCATTCATCTGCTCGGCTCCGTCCTCCTCCATCCTCCGCTGCTGCTGCTGCTGCTGCTGGTGGTGCTCTGTGGGGAGCATTAAACCGGCGACGTCACCGCGTAACAATCTTTACATTTGACGTAATAGGTAATAAAAGTGTGACCTCACATCCGATTTTTTAATAAAGTTGAACAAAACACAAAACATGTGGAGTAATGGTCTGAAATAAGACTTTAACACTGGTGGAAAATATTAATAATAACTTTAAGGACAGCACATTTGATAAAAACAGACAATATAAACACAAAATATGATATTAAAACAGTAAACACACCACCATCTATCTGTCTATCTTATTTAACAGCTATAGTTGCTTGGTACTTTTAGTTTAGATTGACATTTTTCATA
Organism: Sciaenops ocellatus; assembly: GCA_033000465.1. Classification (NCBI taxonomy): domain Eukaryota; kingdom Metazoa; phylum Chordata; class Actinopteri; family Sciaenidae; genus Sciaenops; species Sciaenops ocellatus. The sequence goes on along the minus strand of CP136874.1, from coordinate 22,777,304 downwards.
AATGCATGATGATATTATAAAATACTTTATCTTTGTTGCAGATAAAACTAGTTGTTTTTGACCTTCGAATCTATGAGTTGCTCCACCAAAGAGTAATTTCCCCTTTGAATTTCTCACATGATTTCTATTATAATAATTATTTGAGCCTCAAAAGGTCAAATTTTGTCTGAAAACACAGTAAAAAACAATCCAGAAATTTTCACCTTTTAGTGTCAAATCATGGTTAAAATTTTCTAAGGGGGCAGCGCTCTGCAAAACTGTTGGTGGAAACATTACACTTTCCATTTACATTACATTCACCCAAGTACAATTTCGAAGTACTTGTTAAGTATTTACATTTTCTGATACTTTATACTCCCCTACATTTATTTAACATCTAGTTACTTTTAAGAGTCTATAGAATATTAGAAAAAAAGATGCTTTGCTGCAGATTAAGCTATTCGTTTTCACTCATTTCCTTTTTAGATTTCTCAGATAATTTTATTTAAACACATCACTGTCAAATTATGTTTGAAACCACAGTAAAAAAAAAAAAAAAAAAAGATATTTTCTGTAATAATACAACACAGTACAAACAAAATGGAAGTAGCTGTGTGTCCCAGCATTTAGTTTTGACTTCTTTCCTCTCTCATGAGTAATCTCTTATATGTATCTTGTTTCTGTATTTAAAGTAGTAGTAAAGTAGTAGTACCCTCTACAACAATATAATGCTATACTTACAGGCTGATGCAGCAGTATCATGTAGGATGTATATGTAATGTGGGATCTCTACTCTTAATAACATATTTTGACACTGTGGTGTTGATACTTTTACTCAGGTACTGGATTTGAAGTATGAAGTAACAGCTCAGATTTTATATTAAAATCATCCAACAGAAAATGTTACATACACTGCTGAGGAATGAGAAGAAGATAAGACAGAGATGAGAGGTGAAAAGTTTATTCAGTGAACATACAGGAACATGATACGTTACTGATGATTGCCATCTTGTGGACAATTATTGATACAGCCAGTACTGACATATACACACATACTTTACTCGAGTAAAAGAGTACAAATACTTTGGTACATGTAAAAGTCCTGCATTCCAAATCTCAGCGACAAAGTATCAAAAGTAAAAGTACTTATAATGCAGAGAGTTATTATATTATTGTATTATTATTAATGATGTATGCATATGTAAGAGGTAATTGTATCTGTTTCATGTACTTTGAGTGATTTAATCTGACAATGATTGGACCCGTGACAAATAAATTGAATAATAAAAATAAATTAAAGTAACCAAGCTGTAAAATATGTGCAGTGAAGTGAATGGTGCAATATTTCAATATATTTTTTTTTTGAAGAAATATAAAGTAGGATCAAATGGAGACACTGAAGTATTTTTTTTTTCATCTTTTTATGGATCATTTCTTCAATTTTGATCATCCGAGGAAGAGCCAGTTTGGACAAGAGGAACAACTATAGCAGCTACTAACTCCTTGTGCAGGATTGTGCAAAAGTTTACAGTGTGCAGGATATTTTAAAAGTGCAAAATATATTTTGAGAAGTAGTAATCCAAAAGATGTTAAATAAAAGGGTAGAAGTTATCTGAAGGCATGAATGCAGACTGACAAACCATTTGCATGATTTTATTGAGACATTTAACAGACCAAACAATTCATTTATGCACGAGTAAACGTGTAATGCCAGTACATTTTTGTCTTGTTCATCAGTCATTTGATTTATAGAAAGTATTCCAAACATGAGGACAAATTTTGCCCTGATACAACCTGTTGACTGTGAATCCCTCCACAACTCCTCGAGTCTTTAACTTCTCATAAAGTATCTCTGTCACACGGTAAAGTAGACATAAACAGCTGTGAGGTTGACATTTTGATCAATACAAGTAACGAAAAGCTGCTTTTTTAAAAATACAACATGCTGCGTTGGGCATTAAAGCAGCCTATAAATATTGCGAGTTTAGTTGCTCAGTGTGGGATTTGTTTGATCCCTGATCAGTTGTGCACGACTTCACTGAACACTCTGAACGTTACATATCTGCCTTTGACTTCCAGACAGACTCATGACATCGGATATAGGCGACCAGCAGAAAATTATATTTAGACCTGGCAAGAAGAAAATAAAGCAGAAGCATTAACGTCATGTTGCTGCAGTTTTACAGCTCAAAGCAGTCACAGGATACAACTAATTAACCCAGATTGACTTATTTTTATACATGTGTATATATATGCCAAATTTCAGGGTTCAGACGGTGTGACCAGGTGACAAATCAACCTCCCCGACTGCCGGGCTGCAAATGCTTCACATGAAACACTGGAAGACCAGTTTTCTATTTCAAGATTACGCTGAGCATGAAAACCCAACTCGAGCATGCTTGCTCTTTAAATGTGATCAACAGAGCGTGCAGCAGGCAGCGGTGGTGGTGAGAGGTTAAAAGCAAATTCATCAAGATATTACAACAATGGATGCTTTGTCAGAAGCTTTGGCACGGGCAGATGCGGACGCTGAGATGACGGCGTTGACAACTGAAGATGTGACTGAGCAAAACCGAGATGCCAGCGACGAAGTGGAACATCTAAGAAACAGGTACAAGTCAGTGACTGTGAGTCTTCATACTGGCTGCTGTGTAATGAGGTTTACTTTGTAGCTTGCATAACAACAGGAAGTTATTGAACAAAGTTTTCCCTTTTAAACAAATCCCAAGTCACTCATCTTATTTTACAGTAATAAATTGGCTCCATTCCCACATAAAATGGTGAATTAATGGAGGAAATCGGTTCCACCAAGTGTGTTTGGCTGAGTCTTTATAGCTAAATCATCATTTCGGAGGATGCACTTGTGCTTTTGATCTATATTGCGTTATACTGACAGGTGTTTCTATCATTTTGTCCACACCACTCCACCAGCACCACAAACTACATCGTACATCCACAGTACTTCTTTAAGCCTTCGTGAAGGGAGGATTTACTGCGGGACTGACTGTGTTCATAATAAACTGGCAACATTCAATGTGTTAGAGTTAAATATGAGTAAAATATTGATTACCTTAACATATATACTGTGTCCTGCACAGAAAACAAACATGAAAAGTCATCACAAAAATCAAAATAATTAATTTCTTGTAATCTAAGACACTGGTTATCAAACTGTGATACGCAAGCTCCCTTAGGTTTTAATTGAATAAATGAATTTAGAAACGTTTAATACTATTAAAATACTTTGTTTTGAATGAAAATACATAAACTTTGAGATTGCAGGAATGTAATTTAAAATAAGTTCTGCACGTCTTGTAATATTTTGCATACATCCATGAGTCATGGGCTAAAATGTGACTGTAAGATAGTAAGACACTCAAAAACACTGTAATCATGGCTTCAAATGGGTTCAGACAACAGTCAACGATAAAATAAAATAAAAATCCTGTTATTATGAATAAATCTGACATTTGTCATGATATTGGTGTTTGGAAAGATTATTATCTTCTGAGGTGGGAAAAAGTTTGAAAAACACTACTAAGATAAACTCTAATCCAATTAATGTATCTCAAAATATAATTTAAGACATTTCAAGATGTTTGATTAGCTCATCTTGTCCAGATTTTTTACTTCTCGTTATTCTCTGGTTCATATGCATACGCATAAACGTCATTGTCTCCCATTTAAGTCTTGTACCGCTTCGCTTTCCCAAGATGATTTTAGTATCAAACCTTATATTAAATCCTTACTTCTTTTTTTTTTTTTTGCCACAGTACAGCTCTGTGAATACGCGTCGTTGGCAGCTTATCAACATTTTCTAGTTGTTTGGAGTCCCTTAATACCACCATGGACAGTAACTCATTTATTATGTTTTCTATTGCTTATTTCTGACTGCAGAACTTTAAATTTGGTGGAGGAGTTACCTTTTGAAGTGACATTTTTGTGAATAAAACTTGCCCTCTTAAACAGAGCAGAGCAGGCAGTCTCATCTAAGAGTTTTGGTGCATTGATTATGGTCATTGAAATGTTCTTGTATGAGGTCAAATGTCATGTATGCTGAACCAAAATGGTTCATGAAATAAGCTTAAATATGCTTCTCCTTGTGTAGTTTTATCTCACTGCCAAATTGTTTCTCTGTTACCGTGCCTTCAGTTTACGCGAGGCCGTCCACGATGACAACGTGCGGCCTAAGATGCAGTGCCTTATGATGGACTCCTCTTTCTCCATGGTGACGATGCAAGGCGAGGACAGCGGGATCGCATGGGAGACGACCCCCAGTCGGTGCTCCACGCCATGGGCATCCGAAGCTGGAAGCCTCACTATGGACCTCAGCTCTCCGGTTGCAGTACGGCCTGCAACGCCTGGGTCTGTTCCAGCGGGAAAGATTATCTTTGTCATGGATGAGGGGCTGATTACAAGACGTAAGAAAAATAAAGTGAGCGGTCAAAAGAGCAAGGCTGACAGACAACGAGAAGCCCTCGTACAGAGCTCTGACAACGTCTCAGGAAGGCCGGAGTTGGTGGAAGTCTCACAGCCAAATGTGAAAACCGAAGAAGGAGACGAGGAAGAACCAAATGATCCTCTTGAAGATAAAGAGCAACGGCTATTCCGCTTGGTCTCTGAGGGCTCTGAAATCCTCAACATTGTTGTTCCACCAAAACTTGCTACTGTGGATGAAGAGGAGAGCAAAGAAATGGTTGACAACCTTTCTTATCTCGAGGACAGCCCCGTTCCTAAAGCCAGTGAAGAGAGCCATGACTATGAGCTGGTGATTTCAACAACAGGATCAGGTGCCGCAAGAGGTGACCAGGTCAAGCCCCCACCTTTAAATGTAATGGATCCACCAGGGGCTCCGGTGCCCAGACCTCCTGGCAGAGGGGCTGTTGGCAATGTGGACTATTTTGAGGCGTTCACTCTGATTGATGCCCAAGCTCCAGGAAGTCCTGGTGTGGCTGCACAGGGACAGGTTGAACAAGAGGTAGAGATTACAACTGAGAGCCAGGAAGCCAAGAAACCTGCTGAAGACAACACCACCAACGCAACAACAAGTGTGGATAATGACAAGTCAGACACAATCAGCCTAGAGGAAATCACCTGTGAGCTTCTAGATGAAGTCTTCTACGGCGGTACAGACGACTACCTGAAAAGTCTGGACAGAGGCAACCAGGTAACTGGTGGTGCACCTACGAGGCTCCCTTCAAAACCAAGCGGTTCGTCTTTGTTTGGTAGCCACGAGGACATCCTGACTCCAATCTTTCTACCTGAAGGACCTCCCAAAATTATCGACCCCATTTTGCTGGAGGAGCCCAAAGCCATGGCCTTCCTTTACACGGACCTGTATGAGGAAGCGATCGGCTGTCGGCAAAAAGAGGAGGATACGGAAAGTATGACCTCTGAGAAGTCTTTCCACAGCAGGCATTCAGACCGGGAGGCCAGGGGATATTTAGAGAAATATGTCCTTATAGATGAGACTCCTGCAGTGGAAGTGGAACCAACCGATAAAGGAAGATGCCCGGAGGAAGGTCCTCGGGTATTGTCCGAAGATTTGTATGATATCGCCGATATGCTGTCCAAGCCTGAAAAGGGTGAGGTGCCAGACTCAGAGGAGGAAGTCACAGACTTCTTCAGGTCCAGCGCCAACTCTTCTCCATGTGACGTAGAGCCTTTCGTTCGAACACTCGAAGAGGATGAACCCCAGCCGACAACAAAAAGTAAAGACAAGACAAACAAAAACGTCTCCATAAAGGTAGAAAAACCCGCCGAAATCCCTGAAGATCCACTCAGCCTTTCAAGCTTAGAGTTCCCCCCTGATTGGGGAATTACAGATGATCATCCCACAACCCTGGACGAGAAGCATACAGATCAGGATTTGTGGAAACAAGATACAGAAGAGCAAAAGCCAGTTGCCCCTCCGAGGAAAAAGGCAACATCCTCTCCCAAGTCATGTCTGGACCTAACACCTCTGACTCCAGTTGACGTTGTTACACAGGAAACAGAAGAAGCTGGTGGAAAGGAGCAGAGGGAAGAGGAGAAAGAGACGGCATCACCAGCAGAGACTGCCGATGAAGGGGATGGAAATGGAGAGGAAACTATGCAAACCTTCTCTAATGTTGCTTTATCTGAGGGTGTCTTGGCTGCAGTGGAGTCCCCACAGACTGAAAGTAGCAACGAAATAACCACAGTTGAGGGGAAAGACACTAAAACAGTAGAAGAAGAGAAAACAAGAGAGACTGAAGCAGCTGCAAAACAAACTGAATCAGAAGTGGTCGATATAAAGTCATCAGAATCAGCTGAAACACAGGCTTATGCAGAGAAACAACAAGAACCAGCTAAAGAGAAAGGACAGTGTATAATACTTTAACCGAGCTACAAATATGTTATGTGCCCTGATTTGAAGTCTTAAAATGACAGTAGAAATAGATTACAGTCAACTGAGATAAATTCTTAAAACTTCACATATAAAGAGTGTGAACTCTTGTACAGTAACAGCCAAAAGTTTGGACACAACTTCTCATTCAGTGTTTTTTCTTTATTGGACATTAACACTGAAGACATTGAAACTATGAAGGAGCATGTAAGAATTGTGTGGTAAACAAACCGGAATATGTTTTATATTTTAGATTCTTCATAGTAGACATCTTTTGCTTTGTTGAGCTTTGCACCATCTTCTCAATCAGCTTCATGAGATTGTCACCTGAAAAGCTTTTCAATTAACAGATACACCTTGCCAAGAGTTAATTTGTGGATTTTTTGCCTTCTTCATGTGTTTTAGACCACCTGATCAGATGTGTTGTTCAGAGCTAGAGGTACAGTCCATCATTACTTTAAGACATGAAGGTCAGTCTCGAACAAAAGAACTTTAACGTATCCTCAAGTCCTGAAACCTATCAAACACTATGATAAAACTGGCTCTGGCCACTAGAAAGGAAGACCAGGAGTTACCTTTGCTGCAGAGGAGAAGATTATCACCTTCCAGCCTTAGAAATCACAAATTAACGGGACATACTGAGTTCAAGCAACAGACATGTCTCAACATCAGCTGTTCAGAGGGGGAGTGCGTCAATCAGGCACTTCATGGTCGAACAACTGCAAAGAAACCACAACGAAGGGAGACCAACAAGAAGAAGAGGAGTGCTTGGAATGGACATTAGACCAGTGGAAATCTGGCCTTTTGGTCTAATGAGTCTAAATCTGAGATATTTGGTTCAAAACTATCAAAGGTGTGAGAGGGTGAACGGATGGTATCTGCATGTGTGGTTCCCATCCCAACTAGTGGAGGAGTAGTGGTGATGGTGCTTTGCTGGTGACACTGTTGGTGATTATTTCAAAATTCAAGGCACACTTAACCCACATGGCTATCACAGCATCTGTTTTGAGCTTAGTGGGACTATCAGTTGTTTCTGAACATTACAATGACCCCAAACTCCAGGCTATGTAAGCAATATTTCAACAAGAATCAGAGTGATGCATCACCCGGCTTCCACAATTACCCAACCTAAACCCAATTAAGATGTTTTTTAGGATGAGTCGGACTGCAGAGTGAAGAAAATTCACCCACACAAGTGCTCAGGTATATATAGGAATAACCTTTCCAGGTGGCCTCATGAGTGTACAAAGCTGTCATGGAAACAAAAGTGGCGACTTTTAAGAGTCTAAAATATGAAACATATTCTGGTTTAACACTTTCTTGTTTGTCACATAATTCCATGTGTTAATTCATAGTTTTGGTGTCTTCAGTGTTAATCTACAATGTAGAAAGTAATCAAAGAAAAACCCTTGAATGAGAAGTGTCCAAACTTTTGCCTGCTGCTGTATATCTCAGTCTAGTTTTTATAATTTCTACCTGCCTGTACTCATACTGCATGAATTCAAAAAGTCACATATGTTTCCTTTGTTTCTCTGATGTAGACAGGTGGCATTAGTGCATGAATCCCATCGTGTTTAACGGGAAAGGTTTGGGACATGAGTGTGAATAAAAACGGTGGTGGTGCATGTGTCAGTGTTTGTGTGACGTTAGGGTGGATCTTCAGCTATAAATAAGCCTCCTCGGCTGGTTAACCTGACACCTCGTCTCAAGTAGGAGTCTGTGTGCTGTGCAGCCTCTTGTAAACAGCCAAAAAAAATGTAAAACGATACGTGCAAATGTGCATTTTCACATCATTTTTGACAGATTACCTATTACCCGTTTACCTGTTATTATATTATCCACACCAAGGGGTATCAGGGAAAACGCTGGCATGTATCACTCTGTATTGATGCTTTTAGCCAATAAAAAGGAGCTGTTTCTAGACTGGATGGTGCAGTATTTACCCGACTCATGTGGCCATTAAATCAGGCATATATTAAGCATTATTTGCAAGCATATTTTGCAAATACCAACCCCATCTGGAGAAGTAAACATGCAGTACAGGATTGGTATTGTGTTTTGCAGAGTAGTATTTGTGCTTAATGCCCTCTGTACTGTTCTACCTGTTATAATCACTTTAAAAGAGCTTTGGCGACACTCAGTGTTACAAATGAGCATTGTTCTAGTTTCTAACTCTTAAATCACCTTTTTTTTCCTCCGCATCGACAGGTGGCAGCTGTGAGTTACAGCTCACCCATCAGACATTACCAAAACAAGTCTCAAAGCCATAGAAGTACAGTAGATAGAGTTGCTATGCCAATTCACATAGCTAATAAACAAATTTGGGTTAATTTCCTCACTTAAATTAAGTCTTGTGAGGTAAAGAAGTATTAAAATTAAGATTAAGTGACTGAACACAAAGTTTTACAGATATGTGCCAAATTAAAATAACTCAGTTAAGTCTCTTCAATAAAAACTTTCTATTAAAATGAACTACAATCCTGGACTGACGAACAGGTGTTTCGGTTTAAGGAGCAGCCGTGTTAACTGGTGACCGTCCGGCATCTGTGGTTAACATGGTTAACATGAAGTAACTGACATAAAATAGGACATGAAATAACCTGATTAAGCCTCATAACGCTAAGAAATTGCTATTAAAATAATTAGCTGCTATCCTGGGCTAACGAACCGGTGTTTCAGTTTAACTGGTGACCATGTTAACTGGTGACCGTCATCCGAATGCACCTGTGGTTAACATAAAATAACGGACATAAAATAATGCGGCTGAGCCTTGTAAAGCAAAGAAATTGCAATTAAGATAATTCGCTACTATCCTGGGCTAATGAACCGGTGTTTGGGTTTAACCAGCAATTGTGTTAACTGGCGACCGTCTGGCAAAATGAAACAGGACGTAAAATAACGCGGATAAGCCTCGTAGGACAAAAAAAAAAAAAAATTTACATTAAAATGATTAGCCATCATCTTGGGCTAATGAACCGGTGTTTCAGCTGAACAAGTGACCCTGTTAACTACGCCTGTTGTCGTAGTTACGAGAGCTGTTGAAAACGGGACGATACATAGCTGTCGCAGTGAATAGCTCTTTATTTAATATGTTTATATTAACGTAACAATGTAAAAAAAAAAATCTCTAATGAAGAGCCGTTTGGGAGTCGAAAGAGTCGACTCTTCTTGGTGAGCTGAGTCGAATGATCTGGCTCACTAAAAAGAACCGAACTTCCCATCACTAGTACCTACGACCACCACAGACGCGTTCAGCCAGCGGTCACCAGTTAACACGGTCGCACGTTATACCGAAACACTGTCCGCCGAATGGGTCTGCGGTTGTTTTAGTTACTGAGACGAAGAAGGTATGTTGTTTGACACTGTAACGTTAATGGTAAAAAGAAAAAAAGAGATTCACGAGTTTAAACGGCTGTCGCAACTACGGCAACACAGGCGCATTCGGCCCGCGGTCACCAGTTAACACGGTCGCACGTTGAACCGAAACACCGGGCTCTTCTCTCGTCGGTCTATTTCTATGCCGGAGGCGCCTCGCCGGCCGGGCGCTGTGTTAGCTTTGAAGCTAACCCCGCAATGGACAATGTCTCCGGCACGTCTGAAGAAAACGGACCAGAGACCGGCGACGGCGGCACCTCCATGGTGGAGGACGGGCTAGTCGACGCTTTCGGCGACCTGGCTGCCCTCCCGGTGGAGGTCGGCGAGAGGAGACCGACGTGTTTACGGTGCCGGTGAGCTTGAATTAAAGTGAAGCTAATGCTAGCTAGCCAGAGTGGTTAGTTCAGTCCTCCTCATCCTCTTGGCATGTTTTAATGAGGGAACAGATTCATGTCGTTACAGACCAGCTGAGTCAGAGATGACATGGTGGCATATAGGCTGACTTCACGTCTCCAACTTTCCTCCCATAGCCGCCCTCAGAAGGTGTGTCTCTGTCCCTTTCTGCCATCACAGCCCCTGGAGGTCTCCACGTGTCTGTACGTGGTGCAGCATCCTGCAGAGGTGAGCCACGAAACATCACAGTTATAGGTGTCAGGGAGCACAGATGTGCAGTTAAACAGCTGTTTAATGCTGTAAATCCTCCTGTTCATGCTGGCAGTTAAGAGATTTAAGTGGTAAAAATGCACAATTTGTGCAACTTTGTGCACCAAAAAGAGGAATATCTTCCACCGTTAGAATTTTTACAGAATAATATCCTCTTTTTGTTTCTCCTTTGCATGGAAACAGTCTGGGAAAACACAAAAAGGGACTTTCAATACTACAAAATCTTATTTAAGGACACTTTTCTAGGTACTTAAAGGGTAAAATCATCCTAACAGTACACTAAAAAACACTAAAGACTTAAGTTAAACATTAAAAGCAGTTTTTAAAAGGTGTGTTTGTGTCAGGGATTTGAAGGTTTGTAGATCAGTGTGGTCACAAATATTTGTTTGGCTGTGGATAAGGCTTGGTTACTCCAAGCTCCAAGGTTCGGTGCTTGGTCCTGTGTGGTGCAAAACAAGCAATAAACATGAAATATAAAATATCTACAAGTGTAAAGAAATCAAAAAGATATAGTAAATATATTATAGATGGGGGTCAGAGAAGCCGAGGTTGTGGGACAGAGTGTGACGATGTAGGATGGGGTCTAGACGTGGAGGGCTTTGTGTGTGCAGAGACCCCCTGGGAGCCAGTGGAGGTTCTGCAGGACTGCGGTTGATGTGTAGGGGTGAAAGGATGCTGTTGCAATAGTCTGCTCTGGAAGTAATGACGGCGTGGATGCAAGGGGCGTAGTCGAGGTGGAAGAAGGCAGGTGGACTGGAGGTTGTGGCTGTGTGGGGAAGGAGGCGGTGGAGGCAGGAAACTGTGAGTGGATTTTGGGGACGATGATTATCGTATCACCTTCACATCAACGCCAGCAAGACGGGGGAGGTGATGATTGACTTCAGGAGTGATGAGTGAAATTCCCCCAGTGTGGGATCATTAAAGTCTGTCTTATCTTAACACAAGTACAGACTAACACACACAAAGAACAGCCAGTATGAACAGGAAGAACAGTCATATGACCATAAAAATACACGAATCTGAAGCTAAGACAGAAGAGGAAATAAATCTCAATCTTTGCACGATGACGTGTTATTAGCAGGGTTTATATGAATAAATGTAAATATATCAAACACGCCAGAGAGTGACGGTCATTAGCACGTCAGCTTCTCGTGGTTATGATGAACTCTTCTCACCTCTGCTGTGTTTTCAGGAGAGCAGAGTACTCCGCACAGTTCCTCTACTAGCTGCTTGTCTGCCACAAGGAAAATGCAACGTCATAGTCGGACGGAGATTCAACGAGGAAAAGTAAGATTTAAAGTCTCACATCGCAGGATCTGTCACTGAATTGTCAAATATATATTTTTTTAGTTTTTGGTCTCCGTCTTTTCTCCTCTCAGACACCCGGAGCTGGCGGCCGTATGCCGGGACAGCAGGACGTTGATTCTGTATCCAGGCCCCAAATCTCAGAACCTGGAGGAGCTGGTGCAATACCAGGACGTAGGCACTGTGAAACATAATGTGATCATCATAGACGGCACCTGGAGCCAGGCTAAGAACATGTTCCTCAAAAACAGCCTGTTCCACCTGCCGAAACAGGCGAGTCTAACTGTGTCAGGCATCGTATGTGCCATGGTTGAAACCTTTCTCATCGTCTGTCTTGTTTTCTTGGTAGTTTTTGTAAAGATGCAGTCACAGTCCAGCTTTGTTTGGAAGCCGAGCTCTCTGTGAAGTTCACTGAGGCACATGATCTTTGAGTATTTTAGGAAAAATCCTCGAGCAGCCGACGGCGACGCTGTTTTGGTCCGTCCTCCACAGTCCACATGACTTTAAACTCCCTTTTGGCTGTAACACAGAGAGAGTATACGTCAATGATCACCTCCCATTTGGTTTACCAGGTCCAGCTCAACAGGACTCTGTCCAGTCAGTACGTGATCCGCACTCAACCCTCCAACATCTGCCTGTCCACGCTGGAGTGTGCCGCGGTCGCCCTGTCCATCCTGGAGCAGAATGACAACATCCAAGAGGTGACGTGGTGACATCTGATTTTAACTGTTTGGCCAGATGACATACAGAGCAACGATAGCATTCATTTGGAGTCATGTTTTTATCCATTTGATTAATTTAAGTCCAATATTCACCCTTCATGTAGCTCTGTTTTTGGTCTCCACCATCTCCTGAGAAAGATATCTGACTTTTAAGCACCTAAGTGCTCCAATACATGGAACAGCTAGTCTCTAACTATGTCTGTCTGCTGTTTGGTGCTGGAGTTGCAGGTAATAAAACCAAAACAATCAGCCGTCAAATGCTCTGCAGAGCTGAAAAGACCTGCAGAGTTGGTTGATGTTTATTACTACGAACGACCCCTTTCACATGCATGTAGTCATTTGATTCCTTGTTAATTATAGCCGCTTTAAAATTACAAACAGACAAGGAGCGTGAAACCGTCCATCCATTTTCTTGCACGGATCCGGGGTCGAGTTGCGGTGGCAGCAGGTTTAGCAGCACGTTCCAGACTTTGCTCTCCCCAGCAACTAATTCCAGCTCCTCCTGGAGGATCCTGAGATGTTCCCAGGCTAGATAGGCTGTAGGCGTAGTTCTGGGTCTGTCCCCCAGGGTCTCCAGTTGGACGTGCCCAGAACACCTCAGCTGACTCCTTTCGGCTCGGAGCTCCCTCTGGATGTCCAAGCCCCTCATCCTATCTCTAAGGCTGAGCCCGGCCACCCGACGGAGGTGGCTAATTTCAGATGTTTGTATCCGCGATCTCGTCCTTTCAGTCTCTGGCCAAAGCTTGTGACTGTACATCGTCTATACACAGTACATAGATGTTGTTTTTTAGACCAAGCAGAGTTTGCAATGAAAAATAAACACACTTCTTGTATGTTTCATCACTCTTCCTGTCACCATCTCGTTTCTCCAGGTTCTGCTGAGGCCTCTGAAAGCTCTGTGCTCCTTCCAGCTGCAGCACGGCGCTCAGATCCACCACAGCAAGGAGCATCTACTGAAGAACGGCATGTACGACAAGCCCATGCCGAAGAACAAACGCAAGATAAAGAGGATGGAGAAGCTCGTCACCGACCACAACATCTGCCCGAGATGAGGGAGAGACCGAGCAGAGGAAACACTCTGTCTTCTGCGTTCACGTCTGAGCACGCTGCACAGGACTGTATCATCAGGGTGCAGGCGTGGAAACCACTGGACTCACTGCGAGTTTTTCTTGTTTTTGTTTTTCAGATTTTTAAATTGCTGTTTAATGTAATTTATAAGTTAAAGTTGTAGTTTAAGTGTCATGGTGTGACGGTAAATCAGGTTTCATTGTTTTAAAAACAGTTTACATTGTTCTTCCCGGCACTTTATAAAACACTACGGTGGTTCTGTTGTGATTGACTTTATATGGCGGCTAAAATCACATCTGGAAGGGCTTATTCCGTTTTTTTAATAAGCAAAAATTTTGATTCAGATACATTACAGAATAAAATACCTCTACAAACACACGTGATATTCCATTTTTAAATATTTCTCATGGTTGTAGCTGCAGGCCTACAAGGATTTTTTTATTAGATATGAAGCAGTTAAAGTAAATCTGTGTCCTCTATGCCATAAATCTCAATAAAATATCCATGGATACAAAATAATTTATTTTCTTTATTTCTAGGTCTGTAGTCAGTATCGAGTTTGCCATTTCAGATGCTGAGAATTGAATCAGATGATTTATATCTTCAGAAAATGTGTGTCCGAGCAGGTACATTGAATTTTATTTGTACGGTGTATCGGTTTAACAAGCGACCCTGTTAACTGGCGACTGTTGGAATGTGTCTGTGTGGTTGTTGTTAAATTATGAGCTGTTGAAAACAGGAAGACATGTCGCTGTCAAACTAGACCAAGACAAGACCTTTTTTCTTTTTTTTTTCAAAAACACAGCATTAACGAAGACAGCTACGGTATCTTCTGCCGCGGGTCGCTCGTTAAACCGAAACACCGGCTCAAATACTGCAATAAGGAGGGAGACAACGCGAGGTGTTGGCGAAGAAAACAGATTTATTTACAAGAACACGAATCAGGAAAACGTGTAGCCATCAGTAAATCAGTAGTGTGACAGTGTGTATGAAGAGAATGTGACAGGAAAACTGAGTGTTGCAGTCAGTTGTTGCCAGTGCCATCTTCTTTGCAGCAGCATCAGAGCCAGTGACACTAGAAAACTGAACAAGCTTGTTAGAAATCTGTGGGTGACGTCACGCATACGCTGTCCATTCTTTATAATGTCAAAGTCAGTGATTGAGGTGAGGGGGGGTTGCAGTCAACAACTACTACCATGTGATGGCACTAAATCCTACACACTGGTCCTTTAATATGGTTCCTAATCTACAAATGAAATGATGTAGCATCCTGAGAGAAAAAATGGAAATGTATTGGTGAGGTCAAACTCAAAATCTGTGGCTCTGGATGCTGCCATGTTTGTAGTCCTGTCTCTAAAAATGAGCAAATATGTGGATCATCAGCGGACCGAATGAAGACTGGGTTCTCAAACAAGCTGCAGATAGATAGATAGATAGATTAAAATGTGAGGCATGTGGGGCTCTCTGTTCAGTTTGTCTCTCGTCCAAGGAGGTCCTTGGGCTGAAAAAGGTTGAAGACCCCTGCTGTAGACATCCTCAGTTGTAGAGTTGTATCTCCAGGCAGTCCAAGTAGTCCTCCAACACCTCCACCTTCTCCTAACTTCTCCCGTCTGGCCGGCGCTACAGAGCTCTGTACGCTGAAACAAACAGACACAGGAACAGCTTCTTCCCACAGGCTGTCACTGTGATCAACAGCTAAAACCAGACACACAGTGAAAATAACAATACTCTGCATATCTGTCATATTACCCTGTAAACCTGTGCAATACCTGTGCATTATAATTTATTTATTTATCCTCACTGTTTACATTTAGTCTGTTGTACATATCCACCTACCTCATGTACAGAACACAACTGCACTATCATCAGTCCTTTACCCAATTTACAAATGTCTATAGATAGACACACATGTGCATATATATGTGTATTTATGCAAATATATATACGTTTTAAATATCTATATAGTTTTTTAATGTTTTTATGTTATGTTTGTGTCCCTTGTCTTTTAAACTGTACTTATGTCTATACCTGTATGTACAATTGAGAGCACAGTGAACCGGAGTCAAATTCCTCCTGTGTGTTCACACACACCTGGCCAATAAAGCGATTCTGATTTCTGATTCTGATTTCTTATCCTCCTGAATTAAAATAAAAGTACAAAAGTGCCAAAAAATAAATAGATAATAAAACTACAGGATATAATCAAATGAATACATTAAAACCAGCCGGTTTAGTCGCTGTTTCTTGGTGTAAACTTCATTATAAATGTCTGTTTGTGTTTTTATTCCTAGAAGTTGCCTTGGGCTGCTGATGCACTGCGCATGCGTGTTTCGTGTCGTTTCCACCGGTCTCCCCTCCGCCATCTTTGGTCGGCCGTTGCCTCCATTGTTCGGTGTGGAGCTAACGGAGAGGCGGCAAACCGGCTCACACACTGCGCCACCGAACAACCTGACGGTGTCACAGGCAGCTGCCCGCGACAAGCCGTGGATTTGCTCTCAGGGTTGCGACTTGTTCTCGGCCAGCAAGTTACAACAGAATGGACGATGACCAGCCCAAAACCCTGTAAGTGTGTGTGTGTGTGTGTGTGTTACCGTTAGCTGGCGCCGCTAGTGCCCGTCACGTAGCTAACGTTCAGCGGCTCCCGAAACGGTCCTTTCTCCGGCACGGAGAGGGATGAAAATCAGGTTACAGTTCGTGCCTTTTTTGACTAAAATAACTCCACATGACTCAATAAAATCTAAACAATAATTAATCACATAACCTCTGTTTGAAATGGGGCTTGCTTCGTTAAAGCTAGCTTCCAGAAAAATCCCTAAATTAACGCGCCGCTCGGTCAAGAAAACCCGGTGTAAAAGTTGGATTTTATTAAAATAAACACACATTTATGTGTTTTTATGTAAGCCGAATTAAAAAGCGCATTCAAAATATTTAAAAAAATGAATCAAATACTGCTTTACAGTGCAAATAAGTCCCACAATGAGCATGAAAACATTAAAATACGTGTTTTTTTAAATGGAGTTTGGTGTACCAGCACCACCAAAATTATTGCACAGGCCTAAAAATATATCTTTATGCTTAGTAATAATAATACCTCACATATATGCTAACGTATGCAAATGAAGGTGTTAATGTTGGTGTTATTTTTGTCACCAGGTGAGATTAACTCTATTTAAAGCCAGCAGTGATGTAAGGACAAGGTCAATAGCTGAGATTTCACTAATGTTGTGTAATGTGCCGAGCTGCATGCATGCACTCACTGATGTTTGGAGCTGGTTATTTAAATGCACATACATGAGCAGATAATTGTCTAGATAAAATAATAAAAATCTGCATTTTGCATGCCAGGTGATGGTATTTTTTTTATTTTTTTACTACAGCAGCAGGGAGATACAGACGACACAAAGCATGGGCTGAATTTGTGCAGAAAGTTGATTAAATGTGCATTAAAGGGATGTTTTGTAGTTTAGAGCCCCCAAAACACTAAAAACACGACAGGAAGGGGAAGCAAATTAGATTACAAGATTAGATCACTGACTGTTTAAAAAATGGACAGCGTATCTGTGACGTCAAGCTCAAAATCTGTGGCTCATCGACGGACCGAATGAAGCCTAGGTGCAAGAAGCTAAAGATAGACAGATGCTTTATTGATCCTGAGGGGTAATTCAAGCATCCAGTAGCAGCATGAGACACATTACGTTGAACACATAGACATTAAAGTTAGACTTACTGAATTTAAATTAAACCTTTGCAAAGATACAAACAGAAAACTGCATAGAAAGTAAAAAAAACAGATATAAATATGTTTATAGAAATAAGAAATAGAGATTAAAACTGGTATGAATCATGAATTAAGAGCGTTGACGCTTTGATTGACAAGTAGGTGTCGTCACAGATGGCTGAACTTTAAGCCTTAATATAATTTGAACAGGTGAGTTGTATAAAAATTCACCCTCAGTACAGTTGTCATGAACGGGGAAATTAGCTATAGAGACCAAAACTGTTTTTTGTACCAGGCTGTAAACATGTTTATTTCTGCTGTGAAGTTGGACATTTTAACATGGAGACTTATGGAGACTGACTCACTTCTGGAGCCAGCCTCAAGTGGACGTTTGAGGAACTGCAGCTTGCCGCTTAGGAAAGGACTTAAAGGAGAGTCTTACCTTAACAAACAAAACACAGTGGAGACAAACGCCCCTCTGCCGAGTGATCCAGACGGATAAAACGTGTATCAGTGCTCAGGTGTCAACAAGTCACGGACTGTGAATGATGTTTATCACGCAGGCTGTATTTTCATACATTCACCAAACTCATAATTGGAGGCTTCCTCCTGCTTCAGCGCCCACACACAATGTCAAATCTGTACCGTCTGTCTCCTCTCTGTTGTGTTTCTGGATGTAGGTATGTGGGGAATCTGTCCAGGGACGTGACAGAGGCCCTCATCTTGGAGCTGTTTGGCCAAATTGGACCCTGCAAGAGCTGTAAAATGATCGTAGATGTGAGTTTGTTTGTCATCTCTTTTTTTTTCTTCTCTTTTTTCACTCCCATGTTGCTGTTTTCGACCTCTCGCCCGAGAAGATGCTTTGACTACAACACTCTGCCTGCCACAGTGAAGTCCAAGGACAGTGTCGAGGATTCATACATAAACAGCTTGTTTCCCATCAGTGTGATCTGATTTAGTCTTGTGCTCACCTCCTCACTGTTTCTCCAGTGGACAGCAGTGTTAGGGCGTCAAATTTTAATGCCAAATGATGAGTTTGTTATATTTCTAAGACTTTGTAGAAGTCTAACTCAAGTGTTATTAAATTTTCTGGCTGCTGCAGCACACGCCGTGTGTTCTCTTTTTAGAAAAATCTGAAATCAAAAGGGAGAAATTTATATTTTTAGTTCTGTATTGATTCGTCAGATTACTCTTCTCGATTCAGCCGATCAAATCTTGTTTAAAGCAGTAACATTAGTGATTTATCAGCGGTAGAGACGACCACACAGAGCCAAACAAGCCGAACACACTCTGAACAAACAACAACACACATTACGGCCTAATTGCACCGGTCACGGATGCGACGTTTACCCGTGAGCGCCGTGGCCACTGGCTGTTCTAGTCAGTGTTTCAAACCCCACCAGAAGCGCCGTAGTCCGCTTCAGAAGCGGCTCGCCACAGCTTTTCTGTCTTTAATGATTGCTAACAGGAAGTCAGACACAGAAACAGCATACAGAACCCGGTTGATTTTCAAAATAAAACACTAACCAGGTATATAAACCAGGAAAAATGATCAAATCTGAGCAAGTCTGATAGTCAAAAAGCTGACCAGCAACTAAAAACCAAAGAATATTTAGGTCAATATTATAGAAAAATTATAGAACAAACAATAAATATCCCTTTTGATGAAGCTGAAATTGTATTTAGTTTATTATCAAGTCAGTTGCAGATTAATCTAACTTGTTTTTTTAGTGTTTAGACATTTAATTTGGTTATAAAAGGCTCAATTAATTAAATTCAGACAGGATAAGGCACTGAAGCGAATTGCAAACACCCTGTGTGATTGTAAATGCAGCCGACTGTGGCATATTTACTCACAGTAGGACATAATCATGGAAAAATGACCAAATTTAAGCAAATTAACAAAGTCTGATTGGCAAAGCGCTCCTGGTGAGGTTTGAAGTCGCGCAGAGAACAGACCAAAACAGCATCGTGGCCGGTGTGGTTTTAGCCGTTAGGTTTTCCTGCTAACGTCGTCTTCTTGTATATCTCACTAACATAAACACACATCTTGTCCTGCACCTGAACTTGTTGAGCGAGCCACCAAACAAACATCCACCTGAGCTCATGTTGGTTTACAGGACGGGTAGCTAAACGGCACGTAGATGCGGCTTGGATTGAAGTTTATTTACTCGTCCTTTAGCTCCCTGTGGTGCAACATGAGCACTTTGGTAAACACTGACAGTGACACACAGTTTTTAAGGAGTATTTCTGACATGTCAACAATGAATTAAACATTAAAAGAACAAGAGACGTGTGTTTTTTAAATGTTTGTGTTTCCTGTCCGCCGCAGACAGCAGGTCACGATCCGTACTGCTTTGTGGAGTTCTATGAGCATAGACATGCCACTGCCACAATCGCAGCCATGAACGGTCGGAGAATTCTGGGTAAGGTAAGCAAATCATATCTCCTGGGTGAGTCAACTAGGGCAAGGTTTGGGTGGGCAGGGTTCAAGTGATGTGAGCTGGGAACAAAACAAACGTATCTGCCTGTTTTTTTAATTAGTTTTATTCCCCTCGTGCACTTTTCACGAGCTGAAATGAGTTGTGTGGGAACGCCAGACGCTGCTGTGAAGTTTAAAATAACATAACGTGTGTGTGAGCTTTGTGATTTGTTTTCTTGCTTTCTCGTGTATTAACACATGTCAGCATCACGTATCCGTGATGGATACAAATGAATTATTCAGATTCTTGTAGTTTATTCTGCCTTTTTGTCCCTCACAGGAGGCTGTGAAAAGAAAAGCAGACGTTCATGCTGATTCAGTTTATTAAATATTGACCATTTATGATTAAATTTAGACCCATTGTTATGTTTTGCACATGCACCGCAGCTGTGAATATTTAACTCATTTATTTGAGCAATATTGCCGCCACAATATCTGAACTGTGCAGCGAGATAATTGAAGTTTCTGCTCGCTGTAAGCTGAATTATTCTATTTTTGCAACCTACAGCGTTTTTTGTTTTTTTTTATTTTGGAGAAAAAACTAATTAACTCGAACCATCGTTCACTGGGCTGCAACTTCAATGACTGATTGTTTCGTCTATAAAATGTCAGATAGTGAAAAAAGCTGAACAGCAGTTAAAAACCAAGAATGTTTAGTTCAGTGCTGGAGTAAAAAATATGAAAACCAGGCTGGGAAAAAAGCAAGAATGACTTGAATTAATGTTTAGTTAATTACTCAACTTGTTTTTTTAGAGTTTAGACATTTAATTTGGTTATAAGCGGCTCAATTAATTGACTTTCCACATGTTGTGTGTTGTCAATAATCACGCTAAGGGTGCATTCAGACAGGAACAGGCGCTGGAGCTGTGAAACAATCAGGAAGTATCTTTTTATTTCACAGATTAACCGACTTTATCGCGGTTGTCACTCAACCACTGATCACTCTCTCTCTGTCTCTCAAACCAAATTAAACGTCTTCGTGTCTCTGTCTTGCGGCCTAAATTACAAGTATCAGAGTTTAGATGGTCTCAGTTTCAACGACACTCAAACAGACCATCCCCGCTCGAATGAACGGACAAACCTGCGTCCACACCGCGGCGTCTGATCCTGTCTGAACGCACCCGAACACATGTAGCCGTTACGAGTTCCCGCAGCGCTCCGTTACTGAACTTTCCAGGCAGGTTTTTCGCATTAGATGAGCTCACAGGCGTACCTAAATGATGTCAGATAAACAAAGTGCTGTTTGGGTTTTCTACTGTCACTTCATGCGCCATGCTGTCTCTGCTTTAAGATGTTTCCCTGAGTGAGTTTGCCATCTGTGTATGAATTGATTTAACATGGCCGTGCTGTGTGATCATGCTACATGTAACATTCTTTGATCTTGACTTTTTTTATTGATGCTCTTCTGTGCCCCTACATCTTTACTGCTATGTGTTCTTTTTGCTGAAGTTATTTCCACATAGAATCCACATTAAGAGCAACTTCAAGAGAAATACATTCAGTTGAAAATATTTTATCCTCAACAGGTATTGAAGGACCATTTGAGGAGTATAACAAGTTCGTAAAAATCACTTGTTTGTAAGTCCCTTGTTATTTGGACCTTACTTCCTACAGTTTTGCTCCAAATTTTTACTAGACTGAGACTGAAATGTTCCTGATTATGAAGGTGATATCCCTTTATATTCTCCACTGTATTTTACTGTGTTATTAATTAATGCAACGGTATGTAAAATTAGATAATAACAATGGATAAATCAGTTTGTAGTGGTGGTTTTAAGAACCCAAGTGTGCCATACAGAGACCAAAGTTCTCAATCACGAAATATAACCTAAGTAAAAAAAAAAAAAAAAAAAAAAAAACTGGTGTGTGACAAAACCTCTAATCAAAGAAAGAAAAAGAAAAAAGCACCTTCCTCTCTTCTGCAAACATACGTCACTTCTCACCTTCTTCCTCTTCCTCGCTCTCTACAACTGTCTCTCTTTACAGGAGGTCAAGGTCAACTGGGCCACGACGCCAACCAGCCAAAAGAAAGACACAAGCAGTAAGTAAAGAGACGAGTGCTACAGTGTACACGTTAAATCCAGCTTCTTTACTGTCGTACAGGTAAACAGCTCACACAAATATGTCTAAATAAAGTTAATCACCTGACAGAAGTGAGACATAAAATAGTGCAGAAGTTAAAATGTGTTACGTCCCAGCTCGTGCGGGGAAAATAAGTAACATAAATCACTTGTTTTTGGTAAGAATAGTTATTTATTTACTGAAATTTGAAACAAAAAGAGGTGAGATAAACTACAGAGGGGTAACAGAGGACGAGCGGATGCTGTTCAAACCAACAAAATAAATATAACCAAAAAAAAAAAAAAAAAATCAGTCTAACTATCAAAACAAAGTCAAAGTCCCCAGGTAGCAAACGAAAATAACCTCTACTAAAAAAATACGAGTTCAAAAGTTCAACACAAAGGCGAGCTCCACACAAAAACACAAGCTGCCGCCACGACTGTCGGCCCGTTTAGATCGGAGATTAGAGATTGGTAGGTCGGGGCAGGTGCCGCTCCAGTCGTCGTCCTCCAGGTCTCTTTAAGACGCCGCCTCAGTGGCGTGCACCAATCAGGGCAGGGCGACCACACACCTATCTTTACATACACAATAAACACTTGACACAGCGTTACTCAAAGGCGCATCAGCGGCAGCTGTACATATGTCTATAATACTGTCATACATTCATGGTAAACTATTTAATTCTTCTCAAATGAGATCGACTTTAATAATTCCACGCGGTGAAATTTACTGCTTATGACAGCTCATAATACACAAGGTGGATAAGAAGTTACTCCTAAGAAATAATATAGAAAAACATCTAAGATGTACTCGAAATAGAAAAAATCAAGTAACAAATAAAATAAAGTTATATACACTTTTCATGTATATGAATATATAGTAGTAATCTAGTAAGTTCTTCAGACTCAGATCAGATTGTGAATGTTTTTTTAATGTTTTCATACTGTCTGTTTTAATTTATTTTTAATATAAATGTTTTTTTTATTTATTCTTAGGTCACTTCCATGTCTTTGTTGGAGATCTAAGTCCTGAAATCACCACAGAGGACATAAAAGCAGCTTTTGCTCCATTTGGGAAAATATCGTAAGTTCGTCCTCACGATCGTCATCATCAGTCTGTTCAGAGTGTTTCTGTATTTTATTTTGAAAAGACAGAAAACCAGCAGACGTCTGTGGTACGAACACTTAACCACTCCCCTGCTGCTCTGAGCTCACAGGCTAACAAACTGAGCTAACAGCAGCTACAGTTGGCAGCAGATTACTTCACTGTCCATCAGAAAACTCTGTAGATCAGAGTTGATGTTGTCTTGGTAACTAACAGACCTCACAGTGGATCATTTCATGGCTGGGTTTTGGTCTTTTCATGGGATTTGTGGACAATAAGAAGAATATAGAAAATGTATTTGTCATTTAAAGACTGATTGATGCATGTAGTTGAATTAAAACACTCACGCTGTGTGTGTTATGTTTGTCCACAGGGATTGTCGCGTGGTGAAAGACATGGCCACAGGTAAATCTAAAGGCTATGGCTTTGTCTCCTTCTTCAACAAATGGGTAAGTGTGCCAGTAATGCCCATCGGTTAGAGGACTGAGAAACATTAGAAGGTCCTGATTGTTGACTTATTGTTGAAACCAGGGCTCAGTTACACTGAGATGTTTTGTGTTTGGTGTTGGTGACTCAGGAGTTTTTTTTTATGTTTCCTCTGTCCAATCAGGACGCAGAGAACGCCATTCAGCAGATGGGAGGTCAGTGGTTGGGAGGGAGGCAGATCCGGACCAACTGGGCCACGAGGAAGCCTGCTCCTAAAACTACAAATGAAAGTGAGTCAATTAAAGATTGATGGACCGTGTCTTAGTGTAATCATGCACACTCTGTGAATGTTCTCCATCACGCTGGTCCAGAATAATAAAGTATCGTGTTCCCCTCAGGATGAATTCTAATAACTTTGGTGATCCTCTGACTTTTTTCTGGAAGCATCAGCAGGTTCACATTTGTGCTTTTGATTAAAGTCTCTCTATTATCTATTCGATGGATTGACATGAAATTTAATACAGACATTAATGCACCCCGCCAGGATGAATCGTAATAATTTCAGTGATCCTATCGTACATACTAATCATCATGGCATTATCTATTGCATTATGGGACAATAGTATCCATCAGCACACTCAAAAATTAACCGTATGCACTCTGGTTTCCTTCATTTTGTGACTTTTCTAGTGTGAACATGCAACTTACCCCAGACATGTTTGGTTTGCCTTGTCACTGAGCACAGGTTTAACTGATAACACTCATGATTGCTTATGTAATACAAAAATAACACCGGGCCAGAATGACTAGTTTAGTTTAATTTAACCAGGTTCAGGTTTGGCTCCCTGAACTATTCTAAAACAGTGAATAAGATGGCCCACATAGTTATTGAACTTCTCGTGTTGGTGGATGGTTGGATGGTTGGTTGGTTGGTTGATCGGTCGGTCAGTCGGTCTGATGGTTGGTTGGTTGTCTGATGGATGAATGGTTGGTTGGTCGGTCGGTCTGATGGTTGGTTGGTTGGTCGGTTGGTCGGTTGGTTGTCTGATGGATGGATGGTTGGTTGGTTGGTCGGTCTGATGGTTGGTCGGTTGGTTGGTTGGATGGTTGGTTGGTTGGTCGGTTGGTTGTCTGATGGATGGATGGATGGTTGGTTTGGTTGGTTGGTCGGATGGTTTGTTGGTTGGTTGGTTGATTGGTTGATTGGTTGGTCGGTCGGTCTGATGGTTGGTTGGTTGGTTGGTCGGTCGGTTGGTTGTCTGATGGTTGGTTGGTTGGTCGGTTGGTTGTCTGATGGATGGATGGTTGGTTTGGTTGGTTGGTCGGATGGTTTGTTGGTTGGTTGGTCGGTCGCATGGATGGATGGTTGGTTGGTTGGTTGGTCGCATGGATGGTTGGCCTCACATAAATACATGAATTCATTATACACCACAACACAACCACAAAAATAAACATCCAACACAGCACATTTTCCCCCATCTATATAGCTCTCAGCACATGACGGTTACCGGGAAGTGTTGTTAAGAGATGCATGACAGAAGGGACAAAACTCCTCCCCCCAGCATGTTTACAGGCCAGGGACCTGTATTTGTAACCAGATAGGAGCAGTATGAAGGCTGAGTTCAGAGGTTGGCTTGGGTCATGTATGTAATGGCTTTACTGTTGAGGTCCGAGAGGTTGGGGGTGGGGAGCTCAATGATTTTGAAGGCATGATGCACATGATATGAGTGAGTTTGTTCTTATCGGAGGCAGTTTACACATTAGATAACACAGTCACTGTTAAAGAGTTTCAAAAATCTAAATTTAAAACTGTTTCTTTTAAGCTACCAATACCAAGCAGTTATCCTTCGATGAGGTGGTCAACCAGTCCAGCCCCAGTAACTGCACCGTCTACTGCGGAGGAGTCACGATGGGTCTCACAGGTGAGTCGTACTTTGGCCGCCAGATGAAGCTGCAGGTTCAGGACACGAGATATTAATGTTTTTATTTCTATTTGCAGAGCAAATCATGAGACAGACCTTCTCGCCCTTCGGCCAAATAATGGAAATCCGAGTTTTCCCAGACAAAGGCTACTCATTCGTGAGGTGAGCGACTTTCTGATGGTGTTTATTTGACCTGTTTGATTTGAGGTGAAGCAATCTAAATGTTTTTACTTTGTGCAGGTTCAACTCCCATGAAGCAGCAGCTCATGCCATTGTTTCTGTCAACGGCACATCCATAGAGGGCTATGTTGTTAAGTGTTATTGGGGCAAAGAAACAACAGACATGGTTAGCCCCATACAGCAGGTACAGATGCCACAGGTAAGCACCAGGATCATCCTCTATACCTGAATCAAATCCCTGCTGGTGGACTGCTGCGGTGCTTTTTTTTTTTTTTTTAACTGTGAGATCCTAAATCTGTTGGTGTAACGTGAAACTCTGCATCCTGAAATATTCTTCTGTACGTCAGCAGAACACAGTGAGCTTCGCAGCGCAGCCCTACAGTCAGTGGGGTCAGTGGTACGGCAACACGCAGCAGATTGGTCAGTACGTGCCCAATGGATGGCAAGTGCCGAGTTACGGAGTCTACGGACAGACCTGGGATCAGCAGGGATACAAGTGAGTACCAGAGATGAGGTGACGCATGAAGAATCTTGTTTTCATCGGGTCTTCCCTCTCTCCCCGATCCGGTTTATCTATTTCTCTGCTGGTTGCTGTCACCACGGCAACAGCAGATAGGAGTAACAACACAGTCCCCATAGCAACCGTGTTTACATAGTTTCACTCACGTTGTGATAGGAGCAGCAGCAGCAGCAGCGGTGGGCAGGTCTGCCTCGTTTTGTGACTGAATGTGGGTCTATTTTGTGTGGTCGCCATGGTTACAGTGTTTCATTCACTGTGTAGCAACCACTGTGAATTAAAAAAGGAAAGGTGCTAGGCCGCTAAGAGGCTCTTTTATGTGACTCATTCAATGCAAAGAAATCCACAGTGTTGGCGTAACGTAACGTGACGAGACGGTCAACAGAAAATATTCGAGTCTGACTCACCGCAACGAAGTGAACAGGTAAAATCAGGTGTTAGATTCAATCAGTCAGAATCAATATGAATCCACCTGTGGAAATAAAAAGAGCTGTGCTGTTCGCTCAAGCCACAAGCGGTCATACATTCATACGTTTTGTTTCGTCCGTTAATTTCATTTGTTTTCTCGATCTTGAGTTATTTATGTCGACAACAAATATAAACACAAATATATATAAACAAACATAAGTCATTTGAGATAACAAAAGGACAGTCTCGTATATTAAATCACTGCAGTTCTGCTCCTCTGACATTGCTAGACTGAATGACGTTTCCTGCAATGATATAACAAATATATACCAGAAAAAAATCAACGTTTGCACACAAAAAAGTACTGAAAGTGCTGAAAACATAGAAGTTTTCAGAGCTATTCGGATTGTTTCCTTTCCTACGTACACATCAAATTAAACTAACCATTTTGAAACCTGTGTGGTGTCTTTAATTCAGTGTTTTAAAGATGTGTTTTAGAGAAACTCAGAGGCTCTACAGGGCATTTTAAAATCAAGAAACACTGCAGTTTAAATTGCGGATAGCGATATTAATTTTTGGGCGCAGCCCTACGTGATCGAATCATACTCAAACCATGAGCGACGCCTCTCTCTGACCCACAGACGTCATCAGACGGTTGAACTTAACAGTGTTCAGGTGCTTCAGAGTGTCTCTAATCTTAACGGGACTGTTTCTGTCTGCTCCTCCAGTCATTTACATGCCGGTGCCGGATGGACAGGAGTGGGCGCCGTGAGCAACGGCGGCATGGTGGAGCCCGGGCAGGGCGTCAACGGGACGATGCTGACCAACCAGGCCGGCATGAGCACCGCCGGCTACCACACCCACTGATCACTGACCACAGCAGCCCTCATCCGAGGCCACAAAGGATGATACTCTGCTGGAGGGAGGGAGGGAAAGGGGGGGGGAGAAGGGAGCAGCGCATTAGATGTGCTCTCTCTCTGTTACCACACACACAAGTTATTCTGTTAGCGAGGCTGGTACGCCATTTTATCAAACCTTTAACCAGCCTGTAACCTCACCCACTGCCCAAATCTGCAAGTGTAAAGAAAACCGACCCACTCCAGATTAACACCGTTCAAACAGCCATCGCTAAATGCACCTTTTGCATTCCTGGGCCCATTTTTATTGTTTGGCGTATTTTTGTAATGCCTGCAGATTAACCGGCCAAAATGTAAATTTAAACGACCGTGTCAAGACATTTCTAGCACAGCCGCGTTTCAGTTTGATTAAACCTGTAGTGAAACACACCCAAGTTTGTTTGTTTTCAGCCCCCTCAAGAGCCAAAGAGCAAGGGCGGGATTTTATAACCAATCAGACAGGGGGAGAAGAGGCGACCACAGAAAAGGTGCGATTATCTTTATATATTTTTTTTCTCCGTTCTGGTCTGTCCAAAAAGCGAAACACGAGTCCGAGCGAGTTCTCGGTGGTGTGACGACGACGTAGGAAATCACTGACAGGTTTGAGGAGGAGGAGGAGAAGGGGGGAAAGCGGGACGACCACCAAACAAAGTAAATTTTTTCAGGAACGGACTCGGACGGACTCTTTAACGGAAGTCTGTGGATTAAAGAAACGTGTGTGTGTGCGCGTGTGTGTGCGCTTGCGTGTGTTGCATGAACTCTTGATGCTTTTACACACAAGACGACGTCCATCTTCCTCTCCCACGAAACGATAAAAGGACTACGCCATCTTTTTTTTTTTTTTTTTTTGCTGTCATTTTCAAGTGTCATTTCTTTAAATCGCTGACATTGTATAAAGAGCTTTTTGCCTTTTTTTTTTTTTCTTTTTTTTTTGTTTCATTTCGGGATTGTCTTATAAAAGAAACGTTGCAGTGACACCATCGAATCATGTGACACGCAGAGACCTTTTTATGTTTGTTTATAAAAAAAGAAAAAAAACATTAAGTGGCTGTCAACTGTCAACTTTATTTTTTAAAATTAGATTTTCAATATCTCAAATAAATAAACCAATTGCAGGGATTACTGCCACTCTTATCTTACTTATAGGCAGACGAATATTGCACAAATACTTTCACAAAATTTGAAATACTAGGGTTTTTTCTTTTATTTTTATGTTTTTGCATTCCACTTTTCTTTTTGTAATTTCTTTTTGGAAGTCTGTTTTTATGTAACAGTCTGCTCACTTGTACTGAAAATCTGTATAAAGACGACGTGTTAATTTAAGGAAGCGTGCTCGCTCGCTTCTGGTTTCCAGAATGAACGGTAGCATCCTTTTTTCTTTTCTTTTTTTTTGTCCAGTGTACAGTAGAGGAGAGAGACAGTGCAACATTTGATTCTTCCAGAGGCTTCAGGTTGGACGAGCAGCGTTGCTATGCAGTGCAACAAAAAGAAGAAAAAAATAAGCCTTTCGATTGACATCGTTTAAGTTATTCTGCTTTAAAAACCTAAAGTAACGGTTTTTATAGATTAAGACCTCGTAAGGATCAGATTTTTTTGCACTGTTGGCCACCATCATTTTTAATATAGTTGAAAGAAAGAAGAAAAATCCATTGTGTTGCCTTATTATCAGTGAGTTACTTTTAATTTAACCAAAAATTCATCAGAGTAGGCGGTGCCTAAGAATGTTTTCAACCTGTTTTTTTTTTGTTTGTTTTGGCAAGGGAAGTTCTGTTGACGCTTCAGTAACATGGTTTGAGTTTTTGCTTTGTCCCATTAAAATGCTGATGCTTAAAAGTTTCCTGGACAAATCTATGTAATCTGTGAGACGAAAGTTATGACACGGCTGTTTTGGTTGACTGTATAAAGAACGGACAGCGTGTGCGTGACGTCGCCCGTCTTAATTAATAGTGCTGCCTCTTCCTTAACTTTAAGTCATAATATAATTTGAACAGGTGAGTTAAATAAATAATTCATCCTCTGTACAAATGAGTATTTCTAAAAGTTGAAAACAGCCCAGTGCTGGAGGGAGTATTCAGATCATTAACTTTATTTGAAGTACTCATACAACACTTTAAAAATACTCACAAGCTGTGAAAATGTAGTTGAAGTAATATCAGAAGAATGTCCCCTGCAGCTGTGTTTGGGAGTTTCATTCATAACAAAACAACATATTTTATAAAGTCTTTGTTTTAAATTTGTTTACTACAATCAAACTTATTACTAATGATGAAATGTCTAATAATAAAGTAATTACTAACAACCAATTAACTGAAAACACAAACTGATGAACTAATTAGGCACTAAAAACAAACTCATACCTTTTATAAAAAATTGCAATACAAAAAATAACACCTAATCAATGAACA
Source organism: Sciaenops ocellatus (assembly GCA_033000465.1). Lineage (NCBI taxonomy): Eukaryota > Metazoa > Chordata > Actinopteri > Sciaenidae > Sciaenops > Sciaenops ocellatus. The sequence goes on along the minus strand of CP136874.1, from coordinate 22,747,706 downwards.
GTAATTAACGTTAACAGCTAGTTAATTAAATACAAAAAATGAAAACCAACTAATAACACATTAAGAACCAACAAATTGAAATCAAACTAATAAACTACTAATACTAAAATAAAAAATAATTACTAACAAACAATTGATGAATTGAAAATGAACTGACCAGCAACCAAATAACAACATATAAACAAATAACTAGTATTACTAATTAAACTAATAACAAGTTAACTTATAATGAAATAACAAGCACAGACAGTTTAAAGAATGGACAGCGTTGTGTGACGTCACCCACAGGATTCAGAAGAGATGCCTGTTCTGCCTCCTGGCTAATCTAAAAAATTGGCAAAGATGGTGATCATCGGTGGACCTGAGGCCGAATGAAGCCTGGTTGCTCAAACAAGCCATCTGTAACGGCACCTACAGGCTACGCTTTTAATTCTATATAACTTTAAACCTTAAAAATTCTATAACCTTCTATAAAAATTCTCCCTCAGTACAGTTGTCATGAACGGGGAAATTAGCTATAGAGACCAAAACTGTTTTTTGTACCAGGCTGTAAACATGTTTATTTCTGCTGTGAAGTTGGACATTTTAACATGGGGACTTATGGAGACTGACTCACTTCTGGAGCCAGCTTCAAGTGGACGTTTGAGGAACTGCGGGTTTTGTTACCTTGAGCCACGAAGGCAGCTGCTTGATAACAACTAATTATTATATATATATATATATATATATATATATATATATATATATATATATATATATATATATATATATTATTTTTTTCTAATTAACCAAAGGAAACTTTAAATTTGCTCAACTTGTAATGTAACTAAAGCTGCCGGATAATGTATTGAAGTAAAAAGTAAAATAGCTCCCTCTGCAGTTAAAAATACCTCAAATTTGTACTGAAAAGGGAGTACAGTAGTTGATTAAATTAAATTAAATACAAAAAAACTTAGTATTACTTAAAATTCAGAGTGATATGATCCATTAAATTTACTTTATTGCGTTTAAAAAGCACAAATTCGCCAGAAAACTTGATTTAAACTCAAAATTTTTAAAAAAATCTACATGAACTACACCTCCCATGATTCAACGCTCCAAGAAGAGGAGGTCGCCGCCCCCTTTTTTTTTCTCACCCACGTGATCAGCTCCGACCAATCGGGAGTGTCGTTACAGGCGCAATGCGGTTGTCGGGATGTAAGGAGGAATGGCGACGGTCGAGACGAAGCCGAGTTTGACCAAACAGGAGCGGATCGCAGGTATTTTAAACCGTTACCGTTAAAACGCGCACACACACAGCACGGTCATGCGTGTTTACAGCGAGGTGGTTAACGGATGCACGGTGTGTTTAAAGCGGGGATGTAGTTACAAAGCGTTTTAACTGTCACAATGTTGTCAAAACTTAAGATAGCTCCATTTTTCTGTATGAAGAAACAATGATTTTACACCATGGGAACATTTTAAATCAATAAAAATAAACACCTAATGTCTGAGCCGCCTTTGGCAAACATAATTATAACAAATCTAACCATGATGGATCTAGTTTCTTTGTTTTATAAGAAGGAGATTGATAAATAGCATGTTTTAAAGGTCCAATGTGTAATATTTAGGAGTGTTTATTGGCAGGAATTGAATATAATATTCATTAGTGTGTTTTCGTTAGTGTACAATCACCTTAAAATAAGAATAGTTGTGTTTTTGTTGACATATACTGAAGCTCTTTATATCTACAGTGAGAGCGGGTCCTCTAATACGGAGTCCGCCATTTTTCTACAGTAGCCCAGAAGGGACAAACCAAACACTGGGTCCAGTTCAATAGTCTGTTTGTCATGACGTGGTCTAGTGTAAGTGCAGTCGGATTCCCTGAACACCGTCTTCTCTTAAGGACATAGGAGGTCATTTTTTTGACTATTCGACCGTACCCTAACAGTAATTACCTCCTATGTCCTTTCCTAAACACTTTTCCTTGACCTCAATGGAAAATGTCATGAGGCGGACTCTGTGGAAGAGGACCCGAGTGATTATACACTCATGAAAACATAGTTATGCATATTATATTATATATATATATATATATATATATATATATATAGCCCCACAAATCCTACACACTGGATCTTTAATATTTTGTTGTACGGTTTACTTGTACTGTGTATTTGTTATTTTCTTGGCTATTGCTACTCAATAAAGTACTTTAAAGTACAAAGTACTTACTACTTTGTGTTTTTAAATAAAGATAAAACTATATATTTTTAATATGTTGTTGTTTTTGTCTGTCATCTCACTTCTTTGTCCAGATTTCCAGCTGAACTCTTCATGATACAAAGCCCTAAAATGGAGACCGAAGTGACCACCTCACCCAGCGTCATCTCCCCCTCCGCCCCACACACCACCACCTCCTCGACCGGGCAGGCCAACCTGGCAGCCAAACAGGGCGACGGCAGCAGAAAGAGCTCATCCACCACCCCCGCCTTCCTCTCCAACCTGGGCAGGGCCACGCTGAGGGGCATCCGCAAGTGTCCGCACTGCGGCGTCTTCAACGGCACCCGCGGGCTCAGCTGCAAGAACAAGGCGTGCGGGGTGTCCCTCCGAAACGCCACGTCGGTCAGCAAGAAGTGCGCGGTGGAGGTGGTGAAGGTGATAATAGACAGCGAGGAGAGAGGTGGGAAAGAGCGGGAGGGTGGAGGTGGAGGAGTGCAGGTGTTTTCGGTGTGTCACAGAGGAAGAGGAGCCACGGCTACCCAACTCGGCTTTGTCGAGCTCGTTCCTACAGATACCGCCATCGCGACGGGCGACGGCACCACCCTTCTTACCCGCATCAACTTAGGGCGCTGCTTTTTGCCATCTTGCAGGCAAAGGTCAAACCAGGGCGAGTCAGAATCGGCGGTGGCGAGCTCCAAACAGTCGTCCGACAGCCTCTGCGTCCACATCAAGCAAGCCATCGAGTGCCGCAGCTGTGCTACGCCGCTGACGTTGAAGAGCTCCGTCTTGGAGGGCTTGCAGGCCTCCATTCAAGCCAGGGAGGAGCTGTGGAGGCTGGCCACAGAGTCTCCAGGTCCCCTGGTGCAGCGCGTCTCCAAGGACACCCTGGTGGTGAAGTGCCACACAGATTCCCAGCATCCTCTGGGGTTGCTGCACCTCACCGTAGGTGCAGGCGGACTGTCGGAGGTTTTAAAGAGCGAGAGGCGGAGCAGGGAGCAGCAGAATTCTGTTTTCCACTGTGCCTGTCAGGTCAACAGCAGCAGCGGCGGCAGCAGCAGAAGAAGTAAAGCTGGTGGTGTTGACGGAGCAGCTCACCCTCCACCCAGCTCGCTCACATCCCAGCCCTGCCTTCACTTCTACGCCTGCGTGTGTGCCTTCGCGAGTGACGAGAAACTGGCGTCAGAGTTTGCTGCGTTCATCAACTACACACCCAACGGTACGAAAACAAGTTTTTCTGTCAGTTTGATTTTAAAGGAACAGTTTCACATTTTAGGAAACTAAAAACTCACTTTGTTGCTGAGAGGATGATTAAAGCCTCCATCACACCGTCTTACCACCCAGACCACTTTGAAAACCACCACCTCCTCCTGATCCACATCAAGTTCCTGTTTGCAGCTACGATTGCGTTGCATGTTTTATAACTTTTATAACTTTTCTTTATGAATTTCAGTCGCACTTTGACAGTATTATATGATTTTAAATTGATTTATTTCATTTAATAAAAAGGGAGCTCTCGTACTACCACAGTTTGAGAATCACCGGCATGGAGAATCGAGTCGATTTTCAAAATAAAACACCCTGTACAAACTTCCAAAAAGACCAAAAAGGGAAACTTATCTACGTAGCATATTTACACATTTAGAAAAAAATGACCAAATCTGAGCAAGTTAACAAAGTCTGGCGGCTTCCTGAAGCGAGCTGAGGTTAGGTGCGGAGTTACTGACAGGTTTTTTTAATAAGCACGCACATCCAAATAATTAAGATGTCGTTTATTGAACAAAAAATGTCTGGTTGACTTTCCAAAAGTACACAGTAAAACTAAACGTAGAAATCAACTTACAAGGTTTGTATTTATAAAAAAACACATGTTGTGGCAGGCGTGTCACATACGTCGCCACATGATGAAAAAAGTGAATCTTTTTACACTAACTTAGCTTTTTCATAAATAAAAATACCATCTCAAAAATTCAACGTGGCTCCAACGCTCTGGGTCGGGTTTGAAGTCGGATGGAGAAAACAGCATTGCTTGACATGACGGAGACGTGCTTGACGTGCTTTCGCCATAATTAAATGAATTGAGTAGCAGAAAATCACTCACGCCGCTCTGTTAAATTATTTGTTAGTTCTTCAGCTGATTTCACCTTTAAACTGTTTCCAGCGTCTCCCTTTAATGTGTTACTTTGTTCATTGTTCAGCGTCACATCTCTCTCTCCAGGCGTGCAGCAGAACGCCACCAACAGAGTGATCAGTCCGAGCGAGAAGCCTCTTCAGCAGGCCGAGTCGGTCAACTCTCACCATAAAACAAAGAAACCTCGGCTGGATGAATCTCTCTCTGGTGAGTTTATTGATATTTAACACATCCTGACAGATTTATTACAGCGTTGTCACTCATTAAAGCACGTTTCATTGTCCTCCCTTCTCTTTCTTATCTTTATCTTCCTCCGACCTGTCCTCTTTTAACTTCTTGCCCCCCTCAGTGGCCTCGCCCTCTGGGGCGGGGATGAAGGGAGTGTCGGCCTCCGGCCTGAGGAAAGCTGGTCAGAGGAAAGCTCCTGGTGCTGGTGGACTGAAGGCTCCAGGTGCTGCCTCCCTTCCTCCCTCCCTTCCTCCCTTCCTTCATGCCTTTTCATCTTTCCTCTGCCTAAATCTGTCTGTTAAAGAGCCTTACATCGTCTTAGACATCTGTCTCCATCTTTATCATTCCTCCGTCTAATCCTGCAGCGCTAATCCTGAAAAGAAGGTCGCGCTGTGGAGGACACGCGACATATTTTAACATTTAATTAGTGACCAAAAAAAAAAACAAAAACACATTTCCAGGCTATTTTTTTTTAATTAAATTAAAATCTTACAGATTTAATTATCTGCTTGGTGGGTGGTCCACGTGATAATCTGTGTGCTCATGTCTCAGGGAGTACCCAGGTGGTGGATGAGCGTACGGTGACGATGGGCTTCCACCAGTGGCTGGCCAGCGTCACGGAGAGGATCCACCAGACTATGCACTACCAGTTTGATGGTAAAACTGCACGATGTTTCAGCTTGAAGATAAATAATCTAACCATATATATATATATATATATATATATATATATATATATATATACACGGACTATTCTGGCTCAGAGTTAAAGAAGAAATATTTCAGCATTTTGGGATAAATATGAGGCAGCAGCTGGTTAGCCTAGCTTAGCATAAAGGCTGGGAACAGGGGGAAACAGCTAGCCTGGCACTGTCTAATGGTAACCTCTAAAACTCATTAATTAACATGATATGTCTTGTTCTTAAGTATTTTTTATAAGTTCTAACTGCTGAGGTCTGGAAAGGTTGCAAAGTCAAAGTCTAAATTAAAGTGAGAGCCTCATTACACTTGAAACTACAGTCAGACAAAGTCGAACCTTTTTTCTGTGAGAAATATGTTTTTCTATCTATTTGTTTAAAACTGATGTAATACCCTATAAAACCCCCGTTTATGTCGCTGTGTTTCGAGATCTTAATACATTTTTTTGTGATAAAAATAAAGTTAAAGTTAAGTACAGTTTAACTCAGCTAAAATCAGTGAATATGGTACCATTTTTAAAGGAGGCATACAACAGCATAAGGATTGTATTAGTTGTCTTTATTATCAGGTAATAACTCTTATTATGACTGTATAATTACAGTAACCTGTTAGTTAGAACAACTTCTAGGTTGTTAAAAGTGTCTTTAGCAACGTCAATTAATTAACTTTATTTATTAAGACTTGATGGATTATTGTAGTGGAATAACATTTTATTAATGATTCAATAACATTTTGTAACTCATTAATCAAAGCTTCTGTCACTACAATAATCTACGTCAAAGTCTGGAGTAATGATACTTTGTAAATCTGTATTAAGCGATTAACAAGTTTGTGTTCGGGCTCAAACTCAAGCTGAAACTTCAGGCCCATTTGGACAGTGCCAGGCTAGCTGTTTCCCTCTATTTCCAGTCTTTATGCTAAGCTAAGCTAACCAGTTGCTGGCGGTAGCGATTGGTATCAATCTTCTCATCTAACTCTGGGGAAAATATGTTAAATAAATAAAGATATATTCCTTTAATAACTGGATTTTGGCAACCCATAAGTCTTATTAATCACTCAATACTTATCTATACAGCATATTAAATGATTTATTTACCATTAGAGAGCAGCAGGTTCAGGTTTTGGTTGCTTGTTGACCTCGTGTCATGTTCCTCCGTCAGGTAAACCTCAGCCTCTGGTGTACCACATTCCTCAGGAGTTCTTCAACGCTCTGCAGCATCGTCTGTCGCTCGGCTCCAAGAAGAAGAGGCTGCCCAACTTCACGACAGGTCAGTAGTTACTTTTCACGTGAAGGTTTTAATACCAGCAGCTCTACGAGTTTGGGCTCCTTGTTGTGATTCAGACGTCTGTAAGTGGTTAGAAGTTTCACTGAAGAGATATTTCCTTCTAAACTTCTCAGATGGTTTCATTAAAATAATTTTTAGATGTAAAAATATCAAATATATTTCACAAAGACAGCAAAAGATTAGAACAAATATCATTAAACCTTTTAGAGGTTCAGAACCACTGAACTAATCAAGAACTTTAACTTGTAATGGAGTACTTTTACGTCCTTATATTAGTACTTTTATCTTTATAAGTAATCTGAATACTTCACTGCATCACTGGCTCAACAAATCTCTTTTTGTCTCTTCTGCGTGGACGTCAGCGTTTGTGAGAAACGATGGACTTCCTCTCGGCTCTTTCTCCAAGTACACCTGGCACATCACCAACCTCATGCAGGTCAAACGCATCTTTGACACCCCGGAGGTAAACACTCCCTGTCCCTGTCTGTCTCAGGCCAGGGTGTAACGTCCTCTGGGGATGGTCGTTACACCCAGCGTTTCTCTGTTTTACAGTCCAGCTGCCAAAAAAGAAGATATGAGCTGTTAAGTGTTGATACATTCATCTAAATCACCTCCAGTTATTGGGCTTTGCTTGTCAGGCTACATACAAAATTCCTACCTTATTGGTGGAGGTTGTTGGGGTCATATGTTGCCTCAGTGTAACGCTAAATGTACGCAGCATCCAGGGGCAGGGCCTCCATAAAATTTGGTTTGGGCTTGATTTGAATCAAGGACAACCAATCAAGTATGTTCAAACAAGGTAGTCACAGCTCATAAATGCAAAATGTTTAACAAGCTTTAAGCCTAGTAAACGGGTAATACAGGTTAGTGGCAGCAGCTGTGCTGTGAGATTGAGATTTCAAATGGCAGAGGAGGTTTGAATGAAACAAAAGGTCGCCACATACAGCCAGAAAACATGTTACCACATCTAACTGAGCTGCAAACATGTATTCATGCTTATAAAACCTGAAGCAAAATAGCTTTGTATTATAAATGTGAGCTTTAATATAATTTTGAACCCTCAGTACAGTTGTCATGAACGCGGAAATTAGCTATAGAGACCAAAACTGTTTTTTGTACCAGGCTGTAAACATGTTTATTTCTGCGGTGAAATTGGACATTTTAACATGGGGACTTATGGAGACTGACACGTCTGGAGCCAGCCTCAAGTGGACGTATGAGGATTTGCAGTTTTTGGCACTTCTGCATTGGCTTCACTTCACAGCCTCGGAGGTTGTTGCTTGGGTGTCAAGAAGTTGTTAGCTTGTTATCTTGTTTTAGCTTGTAGTTAGCTTGTTTTAGCCTGTTGTTAGCTTGTTTTAACCAGTTTTAGCTTGCAGTTAGGTCGTTTTAGCTTGTATTAGCCTACTGTTAGCTTGGGGTTAGCTTGTTTAGGCCTGTTGTTAGCTTGTAAGCTTGTTTTAGCTAAGAGAAGTACAGTACAGTTGTCATGAACGGGGAAATTAGCTATAGAGACCAAAACTGTTTTTTGTACCAGGCTGTAAACATGTTTATTTCTGCTGTGAAGTTGGACATTTTAACATGGGGACTTATGGAGACTGACTCACTTCTGGAGCCAGCCTCAAGTGGACATTTGAGGAACTGCAGCTTGATCTAGACGTACAAATCTGCTCCCAAACTTTCCCTCACTTCTTTATCTCTCTCTGCCCTCCAGGTGCCTCTGGAGCTCTTCCAGAGTTTTGTAAAGAACGTCGACGGCTCTTACTCGCGTTTTCGCTGCCCCGAGCCACTTCCTGAACCGGAACTACCGGAGGGGTACAAGACAGATCGGCCGCAGGCTATTCGACCGATGGAGCTCCGCACTTTCCTCAAAGCCGGTGAGTGACTTGTTTTTTGTTTTTTTTTTAAAATATATAACACCAAGACGTCAGTCTGGACTGCTGTATTCACACTGTGGTTTATCTGTGCAGGACCAGGCTCGGCCGATCAGAAGGAGGCCAGTCCGTTTGTAATCGAGTGGATCCCCGACGTCCTCCCTCGCTGTCAGATGGGAGAGCTCCGGATCAGCTTCGAATTCGGCCACCAGCAGAGCGGTCAGCCCGAGTACAGCGAGAAAACGAGCGCGGCGGAGAAAGGAGGTCGCAGCAAGACGGACTCGAGCCAACCCAAACTCACTAAGACTGTTGAAATCCTTCAGGTGGTCGTGTAATCGCCCACTCGCCTATCAGATATTACGACTCGTTGACTGTTTGTGACTTACTCATATATCTGTGTTATATTATGCAAGGTGTGGATAATCATCTGTCACCTTAATGCCTTTTCTTTAATGCTAAATATAAAATGTCAAACTCGTGAAGTGAAAAAAGAAATGAAGTATATTTTTTGGAAAAGTATCTATTTTTTTAAACATTTTTACTCACATGACCAGTAAGTATTAAAAAAAACAAAACAAGAAGCATAGCAGCAACAGGTAAATGTGATGGTTCCTATTAGGAAATATCTTATTATTTTATAACTTTGTCTGAAGGTGTAACCTTTATGTATGTGTGAGAGTTTGTTTGTTTGTTTCTGGGTTTTTTGACATGTAAACATCAAGAAAATAAAAAATATTTAATAGATAAAATGTCTCTTTATTGACAGTTCCTCAAACGTCCACTTGAGGCTGGCTCCAGAAGTGAGTCAGTCTCCATAAGTCCCCATGTTTTGGTCTCTATAGCTAATTTCCCCGTTCATGACAACTGTACTGAGGGTGAATTTTTATACAACTCACCTGTTCAGGTTATATTAAGGCTTAAAGTTATGCAGAATTAAGAGCGTGGACGCTTTGATTGACAGGTGGGTGTTGTTACAGGTGACTTGTTTGAGCAGCCAGGCTTCATTTGGCCCGATTCGGGCCCACCAATGAAAAGTAATGTATGATTTTGGTCACATTATATACTTTAAATAAAGGGAATAAATGACATAAAATGTCGGTTCTAGCAGTTTAAAAGCTGCTTCACTGGAGTGCTAAATGTCAGTTGCCATTTTTGTGGCACTTTTTGCCTCCTGTGCTTCACTCTTTGTGAATTGTTCTGTATTACTTCCCCATCTTTCACGAGTTAACGGATGTATAAACCCTAACCAGCAGATGGAGGCATAAGCCTGCTCTTTTCCCAACATGGGACCGCTTTAACAAAGCCATCCAAGCTAACATGACTGGAGAAAAAGGTGTAACACATGAAAGAGCTATTCAGACTGCCTTTACTTTGCAGAAAATTAACTTATATGGAAGAAAATCTGGTGTTTAACTGCATTTCATAATTTGGCTCGGATCTGTCTTCTTCCCTTCTGGGCATCACAAAGCAGGAATTACACGCTCGCTGTGAGATATATCACTGGAAACATCACACATGCTTCCCGAAAATGTGTCCAAATGTTCATGAATTAATTAAGATTACAAGTTAATACCATGAGAGCATCACGCCAAATTATATGCACTCCTCAGAATAGCAGCTTGCACACTGTGTATCTACATCAGGGGTGTAGGCGTATAAGAACACTGCCAGCCCCCGGCCTCGTTCCTCCCTCACAAGCCCCCAGGACATCAGTGTTGAGTACAGCCTCTGCCTTCACAGGGGGGCCCGGCTGCCAGACAGCTCCGAGCCACGCATTTAGCTGTTTATGTAGTCTGTCAGTCACGGAGACGGGAGACGCATCAATCCTCTCCTGGAAGGAAAAGCAAGCACATTATGACAGAGCCTTCCTTCGTCGCCTGAAAGATGTGTTACAGGCAGACAGCTCAGGGCCTAAGAGAGGATCGAGGCTGGAAGAGGGAGGGAAAAATGTAAAGAAAGCAGATATGTTGGATATTGATACATATAGGAAAAAAGAGACTTGTCACATTAAAAAGTAGCTAAATATTTGGGTCTAGAAGTTTGGTGACATGGGTGAACTGCTGTAACTTGTGAGCTAACTGCTAACGCGTTAGCCAGCCAGAATAGCTCCCCAAACTTCACTCTATTTCCCCCCTATTGGTTTGTCAACCACCCCGTGGCATTTTGTTCACCATTGTACACCATTTCGTTCAATAAAACGCTCTCAGAGCCGCGTCACATTAGTAAGTAGCAAAATACTTGGGTCTAGAAGTTGGATGACATGGGTGAACTGCTGTAGCTGGTGGGCTAACGCGTTAGCCAGCCAGAATAGCACCAGATTGTCACGTAGCTCCCCCCAAGCTTCACTCTATTTTCCCCCTACTGGTTTGTCAACCACCCCGTGGCATTTTGTTCACCATTGTACACCATTTTGTTCAATAAAAATTGAACAGAGCTAGATAGAAAAAGTAGAAAAGTTGGGTTGACAAGTTTGGTGACATGGGTGAACTGCTGTAGCTTGTGAGCTAACGCGTTAGCCAGCCAGAATAGCCCCCCAAGCTTCTCTCTATTTCCCCCCTACCGGTTTGTTGACCGCCCCATGGCATTTTGTTCACCATTGTTCACCATTTTGTTTAATAAAAAACTCTCTGAGCTAGATAGAAAAGTTAGACATTGATAAAATAGAAAAAAAGACGGGCATCGTCACAATAAAAAGTAGCTAAATATTTGGGTTGACAAGTTTTGTGACATGGGTGAACTGCTGTAGCTTGTGAGCTAACGCGTTAGCCAGCCAAAATAGCACCAGATTGTCACGTAGCTCCCCCAAGGTTCACTCTATTCTCCCCCTACTGGTTTGCCAACCGCCCCATGGCATTTTGTTCACCATTGTCCACCATTCATTCAATAAAAAACTCTCAGAACCTTGTCACGTTAGTAAGTAGCAAAATATTTGGGTCTAGAAGTTGGATGACGTGTGAACTGCTGCTTGTGAGCTAACGCGTTAGCCAGCCAAAATAGCACCAGACAGTCACATAGCTGGCGAGCTAACACGTTAGCAAGCCAGACTAGCGCCAGACAGCTACATAGCTTCTCTTTTTCTTCCCCCTACTGGTTTGCCAACCACCCCATGGCATTTTGTTCACCATTACACACCATTTTGTTCAATAAAAAGCTCATAGAGCTAGTTAGCAAAAACAGAAATGTTGGATATTGATATAGAAAAAAAGATGGGCCACGTCACATTAAAAAGTAGCTAAATATTTGGGTCTAGAAGTTGGATGACATGGGTGAACTGCTGTAGCTTGTGAGCTAACGCGTTAGCCAGCCAAAATAGCACCAGACTGTCACGTAGCTCCCCCAAGGTTCACTCTATTTTCCCCCTACTGGTTTGCCAACCGCCCCATGGCATTTTGTTCACCATTGTACACCATTCATTCAATAAAAAACTCTCAGAGCCTCGTCACATTAGTAAGTAGCAAAATATTTGGGTCTAGAAGTTGGATGACATGGGTGAACTGCTGTAGCTGGTGAGCTAACGCGTTAGCCAGCCAGAATAGCACCAGACAGTTACATAGCTGGTGAGCTAACACGTAACCAGCCAGACAGCTACATTGCTTCTCTTTTTCTTCCCCCTACGGGTTTGTCGACCGCCCCGTGGCATTTTGTTCACCGTTGTACAAAATTTAATTCAATAAAAGACTCTCTGAGCTAGATAGAAAAGTTAGATATTGATAAAACAGACAAAAAAGATGGGCCATGTCACATTAAAAGGTTTTTTGGCCACTGGGGGACAGCCAGACTGTAAACACAACAGTAACATATGAGCACCTTGAATATAAGCATTCATGTAGAGTTATATAAGTCCCCTAACTCCTCTTTCTGCTAAATGCTCAACTATTTTCACCATCTAGCTGCTAATTTTACCCATCTGCTGTTTAGTGCTGATCACAGTGTGCAGTGGGATTTTTTTTTTAGGGCTTTTTCACTGAAAACAGCTGCATGATGCATCTGTAAATCTGTGTGAGAGGTGTGAGAGTGAACCACAGTAAATTTGTAGGCAATAAAACCAAAAAAAATGCTATAAAATTCCCTGTAGGGTACTGCTTATTATGCAAACATCTTTAAAAGTAACTAATTTACTGACTGGTACAGCCTAATAACATAGAAATACTTTCATTGTGATGTGTATTATCCTAAAATATGGCATTACAGAGGATGATGAAAGCAATGGGCAATGTAACAGTACAGTAGATTAATGAACACAGGCTAGTTCTGATTAATGTGAGGTGGGAGGGAAGTGTGTCATAAATGAAATAAAACATCTGTGATGGGTTTGTTTCCAAGTGATGTAACCTGCTCTCAACCTCAAAATATGCTATTACAAAAGACAGCAAAACAGGCACAACCTGTGCGTCGGTAAACGCAAATTTATATCATCTTTGGAGATTATTTTTCTGTGTTGGATAATGTGGAATGACAGAGCTAGAAGAGAGCTGTCTGCGCCGTGCGTGTCTGTTGCCTGGCGTTGACAGACATGCAGTCATAGTCGGCTGTATCTTGGGCTGCTTCCACTCGCTCCATCGTATAATAAGAGAGACAGACAGCGTTGACTTGGCCATGAACTTCACATTCCACTTGACATGTGGTTGCAAGCATTGCTTAAATCTAACTTTTGTCATCCTGGCTTTATTTACCAAACTTCTTTTTTAAGACATGCTCGCAACCATCTAGGGATGGCAACATCTGTCTTGTCGGTACACCGCAACAGTTTGAGACTGAAATCTCTCAAAAAAATATTGGACCGACATTTTGTACAGACGTTAATGTTTCCCAGAGGATGAATCCTAATGACCTCCCCTTTACTTTTCCTTTAATGCCACCCACTGACTGTATAAAGAAATGGACGTCACTGGCCACCACCATCTTATCACAGGATAATTATGTTTTGATTACTGTATAATCACCTGAAAATAAAGATTATTAAATTGATATTACCTTAGAATGAGCCTTTTGTATCTACAGAGGGAGCGGGTCCTCTTCCATGGAATCTGCCATTTTGAACCTCCATGTTTCTACAGCAGCCCAAAAGGGACAAACCAAACACTGACTCTACATAGTCACAGTCTTGTGCGTTTTTCACAAGTTTTACAGCCACTGTAGCTTCTTCTTCATGATTATTGAACCTAGAGGGAGAAGTGACGGGTATTTAGTCGGTTTCAATCTGAAACTTCACCACTAGATGCCACTAAATTCTACACACTGGACCTTTAATATAATTTGAACAGGTGAGTTATATCAGTACAGTTGTTATGAATGGGGAAATTATGGAGACTGACTCACTTCTGGAGCCAGCCTCAAGTGGACGTTTGAGGAACTGCAGTTTTTGGCTTCGCTTCACAGCCACAGAGGTCGGCATGACATGCAACACAGAATCAAACCGGCGACGTTGCAGTCATGTGATATGCGCAGTAACCATTCAGCTATGAAGGTGGCACAAGGGTAAACGATCACCGTAGGAATTAGGGTTCATCCTCAGGGGATCATGTCATCCCAAGAGCCTTAACTAGAGAAAAAACAGGTGTATTGAATTTGGATTCTCCAATGTGTTAGATTTAGGGGGCACTCCTACACACTGGTCCTTTAAGGTAAAGATTAATCGTCTCCTCCATACAAAGTAAGTTCATGTCATAGCCTCATCCTTGAAACACATCTGTGCTACAGATTCTCATGCAAAACAATTCCTTGAAATGTTTTCCATACACAAATTAACTGAACGACTGTGCATATTTCTACTGTCATCGTGTTCCCCTCGTGTAACCTTTCAGTGGTCTGAAATAAAGTAGCTCAGACCAACGAGTTCCCAAAATGAAAATGCTAAATATAATTTGAATGTGTCAACACGGTGAATCACTAAAACATCTAAATAATGTCATTTCAGTTCTGTTTGGCATCTCACAGCGATGTTGGACACTTGGACGTCCTTGGACATCGAGTTACTGTAAATGTTTGAGTCAACTGTGTAATAATAAGGTCAGAAAGGTTACTACGAGCTGCACGCAATAAGTAGATACTGTGCTTTGTGTCTTTGTATTTAAGCAAAACATTAAAAGGGGAAAAACCTCGAGGAAACGCCGCTCATCAGTTACAGAGGTCAGCGTTTTGTGAGCCAGATGAACAAGGTGAAATGCATTATCTGAGCCGGCCTGGCAGTGTCAGACATATTAGATATGCATACTCAGTGCACCTGCACTCAACAACACACGCACTAATCTAACGTGGTGCCCTTCGGTGTAAGACGAGGGAGGAAATAGACCTGCCAACAAGTCGTCCACCTGCCAACTGGAAGAGAAAGAGGCAGACTGACAGGACTTGTCAACACATTTGTGATGACTGACGACAAACCGTGACACACAACATTTCTACAGCCTTGAGACAAACTCCGCTCGGCCTGCCTCAAACAGAAAGTCATTAACTCGTCGCAGGACCAGACAGAGAGAGAGCGGTCAGGAGAGGAGGAGGTCCGATAGATAGACCACTTACCCGACGACCTCTGAGCCCTTCCTGTCAATCCTCGAGTCAACCAACCAAAGCCAGCGTCAATCCCCTGACGATCCATATCTCAATCCCCCAACTGTTTGTCGTGATTGCCACTGACTGCACAATAACCCATATTGACTCATATTAGGAGGGTGACATCAGCCCTGAATGATGGATGAATTTGTGGAGTGAGTCGATTTGGCCTCAACCAAAGACAAAAAGTAGAGGTGTTCAGTACCAACCTTAAATATATCGAATCCCCACCGTCACTGACCGAATCAGTAGATTGAAACATCAAGATGTGATAACGTTGTTGCAAATATTTGCTTGCTGAGCCATTAACCTTTCAAAACACGCAATATCACATGAGAGGGAATATCAACACAGCTATCATTCGTATCTTTATTAATTATATTGAGGCCGAATTGTCAAGAAGATCGTCAACATATGACGTCCTTTATCTCGTGTTTTATAGTGTTGTTACCAAACGTCAACCTGAAGCCAACGCAGAAGTCCCAAGAACTGCAGTTCTTCAAACGTCCACTTGAGGCTGGCTCCAGAAGTGAGTCAGTCTCCATAAGTCCCCATGTTAAAATGTCCAACTTCACAGCAGAAATAAACATGTTTACAGCCTGGTACAAAAAACAGTTTTGGTCTCTATAGCTAATTTCCCCGTTCATGACAACTGTACTGAGGGTGAATTTTTATACAACTCACCTGACCAGAAACAGCATTAGCATTAGAAGCATTATGTGGTATTTTCTATCTTAAAATTAGCTTGACAAGTAATGATGAATCTAATCTCGAACCTCTACAACCATCAGTATTTGTATCCCAGCTCCACAGCTACATATCTCTTTACTTTATGACTCTAGCTTGCCTTAGAAACCATTTTGCATAATCTAAACACAGCCCTCCTCTGCACATGCAAACTTTCTCTCTCTCTTTTCTCTTCATCCCTTCCTTTTGACTGCTTCCTGATTGTTGGGCTGAGCGGAGTCATCATCAGATCCATCATTGTAGAGTCATTGCCTGAGGAAACACGGGGCCAATTATGGCCATAAATAATAATGGGAGAGCGCATCTGGCATGATGACTGATGGGCCTCTCTCACAGCTCATTTACATGGCTTTTGTGTGGCCATCAGCAGCTTCGCTCTAATGTAATGCACAGCAAATGAGCCTTTCACCGAATATTGTCCTATTCAAGGGTGGAACAGCGGCACCGGCATGGCACTTATCTCCGGAAACATAGATCTGAAACATGGAATAAAAAGAGATCAGATACCTTTGCAAGGAGATTGAGGTTTATTGTGCCTCTACGTGTTGCCATACATGCACAGACTTCCTGTACTGTGCATGTGTCTTAGAGAAAGAGAAGTCCAAGTCCATCCATCAGCATCAATTTCCGTGACATGGAGGGAGATTGATTGTGTCTGTGTGGTCAGGTAACAAACCAACCACCTCCCACACTCCAACACACACTCTACAGATACCTTACATGTACCTGTCAGACACTACCCCACTTACACTGCCTCCTTAATGCCTCCCGTATTGTTTTATAATGAGCTAAGTGAAAAATGATAGAGCTACTTCAAAACAGAGATTGGTGGTCAGTTTTTAATTTCTCAAGGTAAGGTGTCAACGCCAGATCCTTAATCTGTCCTTTAGGTCGGCGGCAGCCTCGAGCCAGAGAACAAAAGGCTGCAGCATCGCTGACGTGTGTCCTGGGAGCTGATAAGCCTGGTTGTTAATGGTGTTAGGGTAGATTTCATTACCCCCTCCAGACTGCTCTCATTAAATAAACATCCTCCTGTCACATCCCTCACCCTGCCAGTAGAGGAGTAGCCGAGGCAGGAGGGGTGGAGGGAGATGAGGTATGAGTAAGATAGACAATAAAGTGGAATGTTAATGAAAAACGTGTCAATCAAAGTCAAATCAAGTTGCAGAATTTGAGTTGACGTCGTTGCAGAAGTGCTAGCAGTGCTGTTTTTCTGATGCTAGCGACGTGGCTCAGGAGGGCAGCAGTGTTGGTTTTTTTAGTCAGTCTGTTGGATGGTCTACCACCTCAAGACTGAAATATCTCAACAACTATTGGATGGATTGCCATGACATTTTGTCCAGACATTCATTATCCCCAGAGGATAAATCCTAATGACTACCATGAAGCTAATTTTGTGGTTCATGGTTAAATATTTTGACGATTTTTTTTGATTTGCATGAACGTTTGTGCAGACACTCCTGATCCCCAGAGGATAAATCCTAATGACAACCATGAAGCTAATTTTGTGGTTCATGGTTAAATATTTTGACAACTATTTGATGGATTACCATAACATTTTATGCCAACATTCATTATCCCCATGGGGATAAATCCTAATGACCATTATGAAGCTAACTTTTGTGTATCACACTTAAATATTTTGACAACGATTGTATTGATTTGAACGTTTGTGCAGACATTCATGATCTCCAGAGGATAAATCCTAATGACTACCATGTAGCTGACATTTGTGGTTCAGAGTTAAATGTCTTGACAGCTATTGGATTGATTGCCATGATGGTTTGTGCATACTTCCATGATCCCCAGAGGATGAATCCAAAGGGCAATCATGAAGCTAACGTTTGTCGTTCACCGTTAAAATATTTTGACGACTGGGTGGATTGGCGTGAACGTTTGGGTAGACATCCATGATCCCCAGAGGATAAATCCTAATGAACACAGTGAAGTTGTGGTTCACGGTTAAATATCTTGACAACCATTGGACGGATTGCCATGATGTTTACTACAGATATTCAGGGTCCCTAGAGGATAAATTCAGTTTATTCTGATGATCCTCTGACTTTCCCTCTAGTGCCACAAGTAGGTCAGACTTTTCATTTTTTTTCTATTTAGTGAATATCTACGATGGATTGGCATACTACACCATGCACACCTGTTCAGTTTTTGTTGCGCTGTGCCTGCTGTATCACTCCTTAACCCTGACTCAGTTACCCATTTTCCACTCCATCACCTCTTCAATCAACCTCTGCCTCCACTCTCCGTCTCTTTCCCCTTCTTCCATTAGCTCTCACTACAGTTTTCCCAGCTGCCGACCCTTCTTTAACCTCTCTCAGACCTCTCCTGACCTTGTGTGGACCTTTATTCCTCACTCTTCTCCTCCTCCTCCTCCCTTCCTTCCCTCCCTCTCTCCTATCCTATACTCTGCTCTGACTAATCTATGCCATCATCCTCTCTCCATCTATCAGGGTGCTCTCATTGTTTTGACGTCTAGTTAATTCTCGGCTCATGATTTATCAAATTCTTATTACCGCTTGCTGAAAGCCTCATTCATTGTCCTGATGTATGGTAATGATAGTCCCGGTGTGGCTGCCTGAATCGCAACAAACCCACTCATTTATTTTCTTCTTCTTCTTCTTCATCTCTCCTCCCTCCTTCCCTTTATGACTTCCTTTCCTTTGCAAACTGTTTTCTTTATACTTTGTCCTTGGCTCATCTCCCAGTAATACACACAGACGTTTGCATCTCTGAACGCACCCACAAGAAATACATAAAAATGTCTTCCTGGACAACCTATAATAAAAATTGACAAACCTTTTCAAACAGCCGTGGCAAGTTGTCAGTAAATTAAAGTAAATTAGAGCTTCTTTAGTGCATTCGTTGATTGCTGACGAGCAGTTGGAGGCCTCTTCGACAGTGTATTTGTTAAACGGGGATGGTCAAGCTTTGTTGTTGTGTAAGCTGTGGACTAACAAACAGGAAGAGAATAAAGTTTTGTTTATTTATTTTAAAGGACAAATTACCCACCATCACTGGTTGTCCAACATGTTACGTAGGTGTTAGTAGTCCCATTCATGTGTGGAGCTTAAAGTCCTGTTACGTTATGGTGTTGAGAAAACTGAAAACATTATTGCGACATGGCTCTAGTGGCAGCAGTTCTGGTCTTTTTGGTCAGTCTGTTGGATGGTCTACCACTCATGATCATGATCTTCAGAGGATACATCCTAATGACCACTGTGAAGCTAACTTTTGTGGTTCACGGTCAAATATCTTGGATAACTATTGGATGGATTGCTATGGAGGTTTGCACAGATATTCATGATCCCCAGAGGATAAATCCTAATGACCACCACGAAGCTAACTTTTGTGGTTCACAGTATATCTTGGATAACTATTGGATGGATTGCCACGAAATTTGCTACAGATATTCAAGGTCCCTAGAGGATAAACACAGATTATTTTGATGACCCTCTGACTTTTGCTTTAGTGCCACAAACAGGTCAGACTAGTCGACAACTTTGCTAACAGCCAAACATCAAGCAAGGTCAATGTCAGTCTTTTTTCCGTCATAATGTCCATAGAGGCTGCTGAGCCCAGTTGCAATGCCCTCTCGCCCAGCTCCTGTTCTGGCACGACACAGGCTCAAATCCCTGTTACCCCCATACCCCTGGCCTGTAAACCGCTTCTTCTTCCCGGTGGTCCAAAACACCTCTGGTACAAACACTAACACTCTGAGCTCACAGTCAACAGCTAACAAACTGAGCTAACATGAGCTAACAGCAGCTACAGTTGTCAGCAGTTTACTTCACTGTCCATCAGGAAACTCTGTAAATCACAGAGAGTTGAGGCGGAGCAGCCGGAGGACATCAGAGGGAAAACCAGAAAACATTTTCTCCATAAAATATGATCCAGTTTCACCAAAATCAGTGAAATAGTTGGTGGTGTGTGACTTAGTGCCGTAAAGCGTTACGTACTTCTCCCGACCCGGAGCCCAAAGTTACATAGTGTGAGAACAGACGTACGAATGACAGAGACACCATTCACCTGATTACAGGTCAGTGTAGCATTATTATGATTTAAACTCTGTTAGTTTAGGAGAGAAAAGTGTGCTGTGCATGCAAAGCTCCTCTGTTATAGTACTACATTTCTAAATTTTACCAGATTTTCGATGACATTTAGACATTCTACAGAAATTGGATGTTACTTGCAGCAGCTGCCTTCTTCATGCTGCCAACGTTGAGCCTGCTTCACTTTTCATCTTAGCCAAACACAGTGGCACAGTGCCGGGTACATCTCTTCACACATTTTTTTTAGGCTGTAGTTTAGGTATACCTTATAATATAATGCAACAAAAACACATTAACTCCACAGAGTACGAGTTAAATCAACACCTCTGTGATGCCATCTCAAGAAAATCGGCACCATGAAAGCTCGCTTGTTGCATGGATACATTCATTGTTGTTGCTTTTAACCCCGAAGTGATCAATATTTATTTAATAAATATTGATGAATGATGCTAAACGTCAGCTGCTGTAGATTTTCAGGTGATTAAACATGCATGAAAAGTTAGTTATGAATATTATATTCCATGTCTGCCTTATTGTGAAACTAGAGGTTCACACACTGGACCTTTAAGGGATATTCGTCATCATGGTTACAGCGATAAACACTCGGTTATGGTTATGAAACAATCATTGTTGTTTGACGTTAACTGGAAACACAGAATGTCCCGATGATAAAGTTTTGTTTGACATCCCTCACGTCATCATAACTGCGACCACTGCGTCACGTGAACGCAAACATGTTGTTTTGAGCTCGTTCTTCATGATTTTTTCTGAGAATCCTCCTCCGGCGTGACGTCGCTGCCGCAAATTATTAATAAAACCTTCAAGTACGTAAGCGCGAGACAAGCTGAGATGTAGGGTGATTTAGTCAAGATTTAAGCTGTGTACGCTGTCACTTTAACAAATCCCCGAAAACTTAATTTATTATAGCTCTCAGCGTCGGAACAATGTGCTGATGTAGTGCCAAGAAAGCCCTCCTCCCTCCTTCTCCCTTCCCCCACAAAAAAATCCATCTCAGCATTTCTACCCTCTCCCTCCGTCATCCTTCCTCTCTTCCTCGTACACTCCCTCCTTCAGTCGAGATGAAGGACAGGCGCTGGGCGAGCGGAGGTCAAGCATTAGCACAACTACCTAATCACTACCTCTCCTCTCTCTCTCTCTCTCTTTTTCTTCTTCCTCCTCCTCCCCTCCTCTGACAAGTCATCTGTCAACAGGCTGCCGGCTCTGGCCTCTCCATTAGGGCAGTGGCACCTGAGTATTTCTCAGTCCATGCACACACACACACACACACACACACTTTTCCATGCATCTCACTGCCCAGACAACCCCCAGCCTCCCCCATGTGAGGAGGGGAGATCAATGCCGCCAGCCCCATGCATCATTTGTCACACCGCTGCCCTCTCTTTAATGAGCTTGTCTGGCTTCAGCTCCTCCTTCTTCCTCTCCCTCATCCCTCGTTTTTGGCTGACTGTTTCCATCTTTTAACTCGCCTGCACCTTTTTTTTTTCTTTGCAGTTGTTCCACTGCCTCTCATTTTTTTGTCTGTTTAGGTAATAATACATGTCGTGTGCAGTGGTGGAAAGTAGTAATTTAAACTCAAGTACTGTGCTAATTTTGAGGTATTTCCACTTTGTGGTACTTCTACTGCACTACATTTCAAAGGATTAAAGGTCCAGTATGTCAGAGATTAAACATAATATGTATAACTTTGTTTTCAGTAGTGTATAAGCACCTGAAAGTGTTTTTGTTACCTTAAAATGAGACTTTTATATCTACACACATAACAGGTCCTCTTCCACGGAGGCCGCCACTGCTTGTACAGTAGCTCAGAACGGACAAACTAAATCTAGATAGACTTTAGCAAGTACATAATCCACTAAATCCGACACACTGGACCTTTTATTTGATAACTTTAGTGAGTAGTTACTTTACAGATTTAGATTACTGACGCTAAATCACTAAAACTGTATATATTTATATATAATGTAATTAAATTAGCTCCATCTTACCAGCTGCAATCATGTACGTATGTTTTATGCCAATGCTTTTGTACTTAAGAAGAGTATTTCACCTCAATTCTGAATTTTATTTATATATCTCATTGCACTTTCTATATAGAACGAGTTTACACCGTGCGTGCCCACCATGAGCGAGCACTTGACGGTAACGGTGGCGAGGAAAAATTTCCTTTAAGAGGCAGAAACCTCCGCCTTGGTGGGCTGACGTCTGCTAAATACTGAGCTAGATAGAGACACAGATGATTTGAAGCCAACAGAAGCTAACTGGCTAGCAGTTGTTGAGCTTGCTATGGACATTTTAACATGGGGGCTTATGGAGGCTGACTCACTTCTGGAGCCAGCCTCAAGTGGATGTTTGAGGAACTGCAGATTTTTTGGGAACTTAGCACCACTGTCGCCTAATTGATGCATGTTTAAATAAAATCTGCTTCAGTACTGCATTTCTCTGCAGTTATCAACATCCTAACATCAACTGTAGAGTCACAAAACAACACACAGCCGCTCATACGCATGTGCGGCGCTGCACTAGCTGATGAGGTGTTATGTTTGGGATCCAGGGGCCCATGCATCACCTCTTGTGGGACATGTAAGGTGACGTCTGGCAGCCCAACAAGACAGCACCACATATATCTCTTAATAGAGTCACTCACAGCTCCTCCCTCCCTCCTTTTATTTCTCTCTCAGACACAATAGAGTACACAGCTCATTTATCTGCTCTTCTTAAGACAGATTAGCTCCTCGGGCACCACTGCAACGAAACATCTACCATCATTACCCGAGCCAGTCTTACTGCTGTCACAAATTTACTGACCCAGCAGACTCTCAAAGACTGTTGTTACCTACAGGCAGTGATGTACTCAAGTACACATTTGAAGTACTTTCAACTCATTTTTCAGGTAAAGATCATAGTTTTTTTTGTCCAAACTAATTATACGATATCGTTGCTCCTTACTTATTGATTGATCAATCAGTCGATCACAGATACGCTGTCCATTCTTTATCCTGTCTATGCCTCAAACAAGCCACTTCTGACGACACCCACCTGTCAGTCAAAGCATCCACGCTCTTAATCCTGCATAACTTTAAGCCTTAATATAACTTGAACAGGTGAGTTGTATAAAAATTCACCCTCAGTACAGTTGTCATGAACGGGGAAATTAGCTATAGAGACCAAAACTGTTTTTTGTACCAGGCTGTAAACATGTTTATTTCTGCTGTAAAGTTGGACATTTTAACATGGGGATTTATGGAGACTGACTCACTTCTGGAGCCAGCCTCAAGTGGACGTTTGAGGAACTGCAGTTTTTGGCACATTCACTTCACAGCCACGGAGGTTGCCGCTTGTTTCTGATACGTTAACTCCATCGCGAGTCCGACTGTCGTAGCAGTGTCGATCTAAATCACTGAAGTTCTCCTTTAATAAATAAATAGTTTATTGTTGTTACAGTTGCAGGAACAGGTTTGTCTGCTGTTTATTATTTGGCACCGTCGCCGCATTTCAGCGATCTTTCCATTACGGCTCTGACAGTCGTTATTTGCGCCTGGAAAAGTCGTGTGCCAGAAAGAAACAGAGACATCCCTCAGCGCCAGAAGTCCAATCTCTTTAAAGTGCAACGTCTACACTGTCCTAACTGTTACCTACATCACAAATCTTTTTATTCTTAAGATAAATTTAACATCTGTTGGAGTTTACTCACAGTGTATTATCAAATAGATCTCAGCCAGGCGTCTTAGTCTGTGTTGCTTTGCAGTTAACAGAGACTGCTATCAGTGAAAATGGTTATCTTCTTCTCTGATTGCTCATATTTGGTGCAAAATGTGAGAATATCTTTCAACTCCAACGAAACTGACAACTGTTGATGGATTTGGTAGCTGGAAATATCTCAATAAGACATCACTTTAGCGATGAAAAATGCACCAATACATATCAAAAATGGCTCCAAGCAAAACAAGTTATATCACCAATCGTTGTTTTTTAAAGAGCATTTTAAATAGTGTGTTATGATAAATGTTCCCCTTAAGCCTCACTCCTCTGCACTGAGAGAATTTGGCATCCTGCTCTGCCGGTCTTTATGTATCTGTATCCACAGGACATCATTCATTATAGCTGCGATTTCCAGCCTTTGATTCCCTCAAATGTCTCATAAATCAGTGTTTGGAGCTCGTTCTGGAGCTGGAACGACACCAAGGCATAAATACAACAAGCTGCGCGCCTACCCGCCACAGTTTTTTTAGTCAACATGGACGAACGCTCAGTAAGTTCGACGCCGAGGAGCTGCCCCGTCCATGATGAGGCTCTCACGTTGGAGTACTGTCAGCATCACTTGAAACTTTTCCACTCCACAAATGTGAACCGAGCAGCTGTGCGTCTGGTTTGTTTTTGTGGTGACGCCATTGTTCTCCATGTTGACTCCGTCTTTACACAGCTGCAGAGCGCAAACAGAGTCCGTCAAAGAGGAGCAGACAACGAGAGAGAGTCCATATGTAGGCAGCCGGAGACACTGTGCACTTAAATCTGCTACAGTTAACGTGTTTGTATCGACAATTTTTGTCTATTTATAGATATTAACCTGCTTTTTCAGAGCATTTCAGTGAATCTCAGCTCATTGTTTTGATTTCTTGGCCTACATCTCAACTGTTTTGCTTCATTCTCACCATTCTCATCAGCATCACTTTGTTTGTTTTTAGCATTTAGCTGCTAAAGAAGTTGATATTGCTACTGCTGAAGGTGTGTCCACTTGTGCTGAACATAACTGCTGTGAAACAGTCAGGAAATAACTTTTTATTTCACTGATTAACAGCCACAAGGTCGGCGCTTAGTTTGAGCAGCCAGGCGTCATTCGGCCCTCCTCAGCTCCACCCTAGACTTGGCCGTAGATCCGTGAAGACGTTTCGCCTCTTGTCCAACGAGAGGCGAAACGTCTTCATGGATCTACGACCAAGACCAGTTTGCCCCAGATTTAACCTCTCATAGGAGAAGTGAACGTTAGCTCTCAGATTATGAACCATTCTTTCTCCTCAGAGTCCCCAAAGTAAAAATATTGGACTCATTCTGATACTAAGATGACATTTTTTATACAAAACAAAACTTTGTCTGAGTTTGAGTTCTGAGTCTCAGCAGCAACAACCTCTTGTAAGATCTGGCAGCACAGATATCTCTTCTCCCTGTCGGTTTAGTTTCACCACAGATGATCTACGACAACTCTCTGAAGCACAGTGTTGTAGTACTCGAGATTGGCCTCGAAGCTTCTTGAATGTCTCGGTCTCATCTCAGAATCGACTTGTCTTGGTCTCGGACAAAGAGGACTCAGAATTTTATTTCAAGACCGGTCAAGACCACAACTGCAGGAGAGTAAAAGAAATGGTGATGAAAGCAAACACCTACTAAACTAAAGAGAGGACAGGCCCGGGTTTAACCACAAGACAACGAGCCAACAGCTGCAAAGTTCTTCCAACAAATCAAACTCAGTATTTCATGAAGCAGCTTATTTAAAAAAAGAAATGAATATGTACTAGTTGAGTTTTGAGACTGTTGCACATGTAGTCTGACTTCCTGAGAGAGTTCATCTGCAAACCAGTGGCCAAAACAAAACAAACAGAAGTTTGTAAATCTTGCGAGACGCCGACTGAGAAGGCCACAAGGCCTCACCCAAAGAGATATGACGAATATTAGCTACATGTTAGTACACTAAGTTGGCTAAATACCGCCTGGTCTTAGTCTTGACTTGGTCTCGACCCCTCAAAGTCTTGTCTCGGCCTCGATACACTCTGGTCTTGGTCTTGACTTGTTCTCAACCCTCAAAGTCTTGTCTCGGCCTCGATACACTCTGGTCCTGGTCTTGACTTGTTCTCAACCCTCAAAGTCTTGTCTTGGTCTCAATACACTCTGGTCTTGGTCTTGACTTGGTCTCGACCCCTCAAAGTCTTGTCTTGGTCTCAATACACTCTGGTCTTGGTCTTGACTTGGTCTCGGATTGACTACAACACTGCTGAAACGTCACTAGTGCAACACGACCTGTTTTCATCTATCCACGCGACACTTCCAAACAAGGTTTGGCGATTGAAGACCCGCGCCTACTTCGGACTTGGGTCACTTGAGGACTTTACACAGTTCCTGTAGAGTCTTTAATTTCAGCTCAGTGCAGCTTTTCTATTTCTGTTTGCAGTCCTCAAATTTACTTTGCGTTGTTTCATCAGCTGTTTGCAATAAATACAGTGTTAAACACTCGACATGTCCAGCACCAAACAGCAAACAGAAATCCTCCAACATCCGCTCAAACTGAAGGCAATGACTCAGGTTTTATTTTGATTCTGCGTGGACATCATTTCCCTTTGCTGAATGCAAAAACATCTTTTGGTGATGTGTTCCGTCTCCATTTTATAATTATTTCTTTCGCCAAAGCTAAGCGCACTTTTTGTTGCCAGTATGGGTCACGTCTCACTGGAGGTGATTCAGGACTGTCTGTCAGTACTTGGCAATGTGAGGACAAGCTGTCATCTTTCACTGCTTCTCCTGTAAGACTGTTTCAAGCCGAGTTTGATGCAGGAATTTTATTTTTGCTGCTCTCGTACGTTTTGGTTTCCAGACGGACTCCCCGAAGGCCGGATCCTCGCTCTGAGTTCAGTTCCCCGGGCTTCACGTTTACACCATCAGAGGCCAGTGAAGGAGGCAGCATCCTTCCTTTGAGAGGTCCTCCAAGATGACTCAACAACACATTTCTGCACGCCAGAATCTTTCCGAGCTTGTACTTCAATTTTAGTGTCTTCCCATCCTTAAAGTGACATTGCAGAACTTTTCTACCATAAAACATCAGATTTTAAAACATTTTGAAGCTTCATTGACGTTAAATCAGGTGAATAGTGCATCTGTTCTTGTGCTACGTAACTTTGTGCTTCAAGTACAATCACCCCTGAAAAGTATGTAACACTTTACGGCACTTTAAGTCACACACCACCAACCATTTCACTGATTGTGGTGAGTCTCCGGGCGTGGCCTCCAGTTCCCTTACCTGTCTGATTACCACACCTGTGCCTCGTTAACTAATCAACCCATGCTGCATAAAACCTGAGCTCAACCTTCCAACTTTGTTTGTCTGCACTCTGGGATTTCTGTCACCACCAGCCCTGCACCACCCCAGATAACCTTGGTGTCGTAAATGAACTTTTTAAACGAGTCCCAGTCTTCAGTCTCCGGTTGGTTTTTACACTTGACTCCGTCATTCATTAAGAGTTTTCTGGTATTCCCCCCTGACGTCCTCCGGCTGCTCCGCCTCAACTCCCTGTGATTTACAGAGTTAGCTCAGTTTGTTAGCCGGGCTGTGAGCTCAGAGCACTCAGAAGGGGAGCGTTAGTGTTTGAACCACATTTTGGACCACCAGGAAGGAAAAGGGAGTTTTTTTTTTAGGTGAATGCTGACAGGGGAGCGGAGCCAGTGTTGTGCCAGAACCGGAGCTGGGCAAGCGTGCAGTCTCACTGGGCTCAGCAGCCTCTATGGACATAATGGCAGAGAAGAAAAAAACAAAGAGGACGTTGACAGAAGAAGCTAAGAAGACTTGATTTTAGACTTGGTGTTGAACTCTTGTAGAGGGTGCTGGTCAATTATTGATGTTAACGGACTCAATTTCTACGCTAACGCTAGCTAGTATTGCACACTGTCTGTTAGCAAAGGAGATCTGGACCAATGTAACCGGGCTCAGCAGCCTCTATGGACACGACGGAGGAAGCTAAGGAGAAAGTGACCAAACAAGAAGCCGCCGGACAAGAGTAAATCTGGGAAGACAGACGCCGAGCCGTTGGACCACAGTGGTACTACACTCTGAAACTGGGGGGCGCTAATTTGCAAAATTTCGACGCAGTGTTGCTTTAAAAACTTGTTTCATGTCTTTCTCAGTGTGTGTGAGTCTCTCTGCTGCCCCTCTCTGGTCTCCCTTTGCGTCCTATAATCGTTCCTTCTCTCCTTTCCTTCCCCCCTCTCCTCCTCCTCCCTTCAGTCCAGCAGCTGGTCCATTCCTCAGTGTTATTATTGGATTTCAGAAAGCCGGGAGGGGGCATATATCACATCTCCCTTCGTCACCCCCCCCCTCCTTCACACTCATGCTTTCATTCATCTTTCTCCTTTTTAATAACTCCCTCTCTGCTCTTTGGCCATTAATAAAGATGAACTCACTCTGCTGTCGCCTCCTGCCCTCATCTCTCTCCCTCTCTGTCTCTCAGTCGTCTTCTTTCCTTTCCTTTTCTTTCCTTTTGCACTTTATTGACCCTCTTCCTAAAAAATCTCACCCCCTCCTCTCCCATCTCACTTACCTTGCTCCTTACATTTTCCTTGATATCCTTTATCTCTCCCCCCCACCCTCCATCCTCCATCCTTCACGTCACCCTCTTCCTCCCAGTCTGTAAAAACCTCTTGTCTTCCCTCCACCTCTCTTTTCTCCTTCAATTTCTCTCCGTCTGACACAACAGTCCATCATGTGCCGGGCTCTGGACACCGGCCTCCCTCAGACGCTCTCATTCATCAGGACTTTGAAAAGCAGAAATCATTCTCTCCTCTCCTCCGCTGGCCGCTGCCACTTATTGCGCTATCCATCACACCTGGCGGATGATCAATACGAGCCCTTCCCCTCCTCCACCACCACCTCCTCCTCCTCCTCCACCTCCTCTTTTTACTCCACACTGTATTTCTTTCACGTCTGGCTCTTTGCAGTCCACGTTCATGTGAGAAAACCGAGCTTGTCAGCCCTTTTTAGTTGGTGCTGCTGCACCTGAAACGTGCAACAAGACCAGAACGATACGTCGATAGCAATAGATGATCTTCTTTGACGTGCGGACGTGTAATTCAAGTCGTACAAATTATGTTTTTTTTTAGGTGAAAATGCACCTTAAACAAGTTTTACTGGAGGATATAGTTACTGTAGGTGAATGTCACTTAAAGTACAGCTGTGGAAGAAGTTAATCCTGCATAACTTTAAGCCTTAATATAATTTGAACAGGTGAGTTGTATAAAAATTCACCCTCAGTACAGTTGTCATGAACGGGGAAATTAGCTATAGAGACCAAAACTGTTTTTTGTACCAGGCTGTAAACATGTTTATTTCTGCTGTGAAGTTGGACATTTTAACATGGGGACTTATGGAGACTGACTCACTTCTGGAGCCAGCCTCAAGTGGACGTTTGAGGAACTGCAGGTTTTTTTTTTTGCACGTTCGCATTGGCTTCACTTCACAGGTCATAGTTTTGGTCAGTTAAGGTAGTTACATGACATACATGATGTAAGTTACATAAGTTATACCACATATAACTGTATACTGTATGAAGAAGAACAAGAGGTAAAATGTTGTGACTGTCGTCTCCGGTAAGTTCACAACAGCCGTACTCGAATTGAGACAACACTATGCTGCTGAAATTAGCGCAGTACGGCAGGAAGTACACAGTCTACTACATACTGTAGAAGTGTGCTAATGGAAGTATCTGAATTGAGACTCAGAATTAGTTTAGCATGTTAGCATGATGAGCATAATTTCCATTGTAAACATAGTTCTCAAACATCAGCATGTTAACATTGTTACTATTAGCATGATCTCATGTTGACATTTAGTTGCAATGTATGCAGATCCGTTAGCATAACTGCATGATTTTTAAAAAAAAATGTTTGGGCCTCTTGGTGGGAAAAAAGTTGTAAACACATCACCATGCACCAGGAAGTACAATGAAGTGTACCGAACCGAAGTATCTGAACTGAGGCATAGCGTTAGTTTAGCATGTTAGCACTGAAGCTGGGCCTCTACTGGAACCACTAATGTTGAGCCAAAGGCGATGCTACTAGAAAAGTGGATTGCCAAAAGTCAGTAGGGTTCATCCTCTCTGTGCCATGAATATCTCTACAAAGACAATCCGTCCAGTTGTCGTTGAGATAATTCAGTCTGGACCCGAAGTGGTGGACCAGATGCTGCTCGCGTTGCTCAGTCAATTTCTATAAATACGAGCCAAAAAAACAGAGCCAGAAGAGCTTTTTTTTTTTTTTTTTTTACTGAAGGAGAACTTTTCCCAGGAACCAACTAACACTCTGAATTGATGATATTATTCCACCCATCCGTCTTCAGGTAGGACCCAGTTAATGGGGGCAGGCAATAAGAGTGGATAACAGTGGCTATAATTCTGCTGAGAGCAGCTTTGCTTTGTAAAACTGATTTGTTCAGAACAGAGGAGTCGTTAAGCAGCGCGGCCCGAACCTCCCAGATCCTAATGCCTTTCTAATCTCCTTTGGTATCGCTAATTCTTTTCGTTCTTTACCACCATTAAACTTTTTCACAGGTTCTTGGCAATGAATTAAATTACACTGGATGTATTGAGCAAACTAACCATAAATTGGCCTTCGCTGCCCTCGCTGGTGTAGGTGGAAAGATGAGAACAGACTGGTTAACTGGCTGCAGTTGTGCTGCAGGTGCGCAGCAAATCTAAACGGTAAAAAAAATACAAAAACTAAAGACTCCTGCATCTTTCACCACAGCTCCAGTTTGTGCCTCTCATGTATTATTATTATTATTATTATTACATGACAGCAAAAGATAACTAAATAACTGGTGATCTTTGGAAAACTTATCGCTGTTCTGAAGATATTTACTCCATCTGGTAAGAAAATTTTTCAGCTGCATGATAATCAAGATTTTTTGTTCCAGACATAAATTGAGAAGAAATGTAATGTCCAGGTGCCACCTTTGTTTGGTGTATATAAGCCATAACATGACCACCTGCCTTAATATTGCCACCAGAGCAGCCCTGAACCGTCGAGGCATGGACTCCACCAGACTTCTGGCACCAAGACGTTAGCAGCAGACCCTTTTTAAGTCACGTCTTGTCGTGGCCACAGTGCCATTATGGTTGGTCCTCCACACAACTTCAAAACCCACCAGAAGCGTGTTTGGCCAGCTAGACTTGAACTTGCTCAGATTTGGTCATTTTTCCTGGTTTTTGTGCTTCTAAATATGTAAATATGCGATGAGGACACTTATGAATCGGACTGCAGTGCTTGTGTGGTGGTGTGGTTTGAAACTTTGACTAGAACGGCCAAGACTCACATGAACGTGTCACATTTGTGCCAGGTGAAGTTCAGCCTTAAGTTGCGAGGTCCATGGATCGGACTTGTTTGTCCAGAACATCCCACAGATGCAGGATTGGATTTAGATCTGGGGAAATTCGGAGTCTAAGTCAACACCTTGTTGTGTTCTTCAAACCATTCCTAAACTATGTTTGCTTTGTGGCAGGGCGTATTATCCTGCTGAAAGAGGCCATTGCCATCAGGGAATACAGTTTCCATGAAAAGGGTGGACATGTTGTGCAACAATGCTTAGGTAGTTGGACAAAGTAGCATCTACATGACTGTTAGAACCCAAGGTTTTCCAGCAGAACACTGCCTCCACAGTATCAGACCAGGACACCTTCCTCCACTGTTTTATGGTCCAGTTCTGATACTTATGTGCCCATTGTTGGTGCTTTTGACAGGGGACAGAGGGTCATCATGGGCACCCCGACGAAACAAACTGCTATGGACTGTCTATTCTGACACCTTTCTATCAGAACTTTTTCAACTGTTCGAGCTACAGTAGCTCGTCTGTTGGATCGGACCACGCTTGGTTCAGTCTTTGCTACCCATGTGCATCAATGAGCCTTGATCGCCCAGGACCCTGTCACCAGTTCACTGCCTTTCCGTACTGACCACTGCAGACCGGTAAAACTGAACAGTTTTAGAGATGTTGGGACCCAGTCGTTTAGCCATCGCAGTTTGGTTCTTGTCAAAGTCGCTCAAATCTTTATGCTTGCCCATTTTTCTTGCTTCCAACATCAACTTCGAGGACTAAATGTTCACTTGCTGCCTAATATATCACAACCACTGACAGGTGCCTAAAAACCTGGATGGAAAACAGGGTAGAAATCATCTTTGTGTGCTCTGGATTGAACATTTTTTCAGACAGATGGTTCAAAGAGTTCAAGAATCCTTGAAATACCTCTAAAACTTTCAGAGAAACATTGCTCAGCTCTGTGACTTGAATGTAACGTAAGCTAACTTCACCCTACTGACACCATTCGTGACCCCAGAGTCACAGCGATGTGAGGGTTGGTGGCGGGATTCAGATCTCGACATAAAACCAGGCAGGCAAACCTGCCAGCAGCTCAATTATCTGTCATTAGCAGGCAGCGCAGCACAGGCACAGGGTAATTTGACAAGCTAAACTGGTGTTCTTTCATACTGGACTGCTTCATTGGCCCTGAGTAAATATATTCACAGGCTAATGCATATAAATAGAAGAGCTATGTTTGAACAGCTGAGAGAAAGTGAAGGACCGGGAAGAGTGGGTGGTAGACAGAAATATGAGGGTTAGATTTATTATGCAATAACTGAAACAACAGCTGAAATACTGTTGTGAACGGCACCAAACCCGGTGATATTATCTCAGTAGACACACCGCGGTGACCAGAGGTTAATCTCCTCTGAACCCCTCTTTTCTCTTGTTCACACTGATTGGGAGGTTTTAAACTGAAATAATCCAGAGGTCACAGTCTGTTTCTGCTGCCTTATCTTCTCTCAATGATTTATTCATGATTTGTCTGTTTGTACATTGGACAACAGGCAGCTGCTGATTTTAGTACCCGGTCTGCACTCTTATCTGACAAGAAAGACATCCCAGAAAATGACAGATAGAGGAGCTAGAGTTAGAGGCTTACCGACATTTGATGTTAAGACATATGATTGCACCAACAATATACATACTGTGTGCAAGAAAACTAGCTTGTAATCTGGTGAATGGTTCCCACTCTGCGTCCCGTACATCTGCTCTTGCACTATGTAATTTTGGGCTCAAGGTTAGGAGAAGTACGTAATGTTTTACGTCACACACCACCGACTATTTCACTGATTTTGGTGAAACTGGATCATATTTTATGGAGAAAATGTTTTCTGGTTTTCCCTCTGATGTCCTCCGGCTGCTCCGCCTCAAATCTCTGTGATTTACAGAGTTTCCTGATGGACAGTGAAGTAAACTGCTGACAACTGTAGCTGCTGTTAGCTCATGTTAGCTCAGTTTGTTAGCTGGGCTGTCCAGACTGTGAGCTCAAAGCACCCGACGAGTGGTAGTGTTGTACCACAGGTGTTTTGGACCACCGGGAGGAAGAAGAAGAAGAGGAGGTTTACAGGCTCGGGGCATGGAGGAATGCCAACGGGGAGCGGAGCTGGTGTCGTGCCAGAACAGGAGCCGGTTCAGCAACCTCTATGGACATAATGGCAGAGGCAAAAAGACTGAAGAGGACGTTGACAGAGGAAATCTTTGATTTACAGAGTTTCCTGATGGACAGTGAAGTAAACTGCTGCCAACTGTAGCTGCTGTTAGCTCATGTTAGCTAGCTAACACGCTAATTACCTACTTCTCACGACAACTCTCACTCTTACAACTTCCTAATTTATTAAAGAGCATATAAAGCATTAGTAAATGAATGACTGACTTTTAATGAAGCCATTTGTCACAACTATATTAACCTTTTATAAAATAAATATAAATTGGTCGTGAAAATCAGGTCCAATGTCAGGTAAACCAACTTAAGAGGTGAGCTCTGCTAGCCGTGGTGCTAACAGCACATAGTTACACCTCATCCTGCGGAGTGACAGTCTTCATTTGGATTGTTCCCACCTTCACTGTCTCACCTGTTAACTCTCAAACAAGAGGTTTTTCTCACAGGATGTGTAGGTGATGAAACATCGCTCACCCTCCGTGTCACTTCCTGTTTCTCTGTCACTCTATTCCTTTATTTGTCCCGATGCGTCTCGCTCCACCTGCTCCCCATGTGTCAGACCGATGAGTCGGCTCCTCAGTCAGCGTCCTGACAGGTGATAGACAGCAGGCCGGCGAGGACGGTACACAGCTCTGTTTACCTCTCTCTCTGTTTCCTTTCTTTTTTTTAAAAAAAGAGTTACTACACCCTTAAAATGCTGCCAGAATCTTCTCAAAGATGATTATACGAGTCAGGGGGACGTTCATTGAGTTTCCATCCACCTGTTTTTGTGCATTTTCAGGCTGTGCACATAAAACCCTGATGGAAATGACATGTTTTTAAGCTTGGCTCAGGTGCAGTTGGCGTATCGATAAAAGCAGGATGCGTCAATGGAAACGGACGTAGTAAATAAATCATGACGTACATGAAGCATGATAAGTATCAACTGGAGAGACGATCTTCCTCAAATTATACACCAAACTAATATAAATGTCATATTTCTATCCTGGTTTCCACATTTTTACTGTTTGAGGTTTGACTGATGCTTTTTTTTAAAAGCAACATTGTGTAACTTTTCTACCATGAACAGATTTTAAATCCTGTTGATGCTACACTGATTTGTAATCAGGTGAACGATGTCCCTGTCATTCACGACTGTTCTTGCACTATGTAACTTTGGGCTCTGGGTACGATCGCCCACGAGAAGTACGTAACGTAATTTACAGAGTTTCCTGATGGACCGTGAAGTAAACTTCTGCCAACTGTAGCTGCTGTTAGCTCAGTTTGTTAGCGGACTGTGAGCTCAGAGCATCTGGGGAGTGTTAGTGTTTGTACCACCGGAGTTTTGGACCACCGGGAGGAGGTGTCGTGCCAGAACCTGAGCTGGGCAGTGTAACCGGGCTCAGCAGCCTCTATGGACGTGATGACTGTTGACAGAGGAAGCTAGAAGAGTGTGTTGTTGACCTTGCTTGATGTTTGGCTGTCGCTAGTTTTTGATCATAAGTAATGTAATCAGAACAAATACACATGTACAGCTGGGGGGCGCTAATGTTGCTCGATAAATATATAAAATTAGATAAAGTGACTTTGGTCTAAATGCTTGATAGTTTTCTTTGTACTGTGCTGTTTACACAGTTTATTCAAGAGACATATTTGCTGATATAAGTGCGGGAAGATGGTGTTGACGTTTTTAATCCTGCCTACGCCTGCTTTGACTGGTTGACTCTTTCTGTAAACGGCATCAGTGTGTACAAAGTATCACTTTGAAATAATCGTGAATTATCCTGGATAAAACGCAAAGCAAGTTATCAAACAAAGGGACTTTTCACAACCTGGCAACCCCAAAAAAACAGAATTAAATGATTTAATAACCGTTAATTAAAATATTAGTCAGGCAGATGTTAAAAAACCTGTGGTGACACAAACACAACATTTTATAGTTCAGTTCCATCTGAGTAGCTACTGAAAAGTAAATTCAAGCTGAGAGAAATGTTTTCTTTGTGGTACTACATACTGGAGTGTTCAGTAGGTCTACGTGTACGAACAAATCTCTATCAACAAACCTTTAAACTGAACTGACAATGCTAATCCCTCATTGTCACTGCTCAGTGGTGATTCATTTCATCATTAAAAACACATTAAAAGAGCAAAAAAACAAAACAAAAAACAAAAACAATCTGATAGCTCGGCCCATTATTAAAACCCCAACAGTCAGAAAAACACATTATTTGTCCAACCTGAAAACAAAAGCCTCCTGCTCCAAAGACCCGCTGTTCTATACATACACCAACAATATGTTTGTGTATGTGCAAAAGTCAGGTGATTTATTATAGTAAGGTGACCTTCGTTGTCATGGTCACAGATTGGTTAGATTCAGGCACCAAAACTACTCGGTTAGGGTTAGGACAACGTCATTGTTTAGGTGGTTTGGGTTAAGCTACGTAAGTTATCTACAGAATAAATTATGTTACGTACATGATGTACGTTACATAACTTAAATGACCCATGTGATCGCAGTTACTTAAGTTAACTTACATACAGAAAACTTTTGTGGGTGATGTGAATTAGTTAAATTACATGAGTTAAGTTATGTATGGAAGAACTTATGTTACGTACGTCACGTCAGTTAAATGAGTCACGCAAGTTGTGTACGTAAGAACTTACTACGTGATGTAAGTTCAGTAAGTAACATAAGTTAAGTTACATAAGGAAAAACTCGCATACGTTGATGAAAGCGAAATAATGTACGTAAATTATGTTATGTATGGAAGAACTTACGTTATGTACGTGATGTAAGTAAATACGTTACGTACTTTATAACAGGCTGGTAGTTTTTGAGTGGACGTTTTTTTTTTTTGGAGTGAACTTGTGTTACGTATGTCATGTCAGTTAAATAAGTCACATAAGTTATGTAGGTAAGAACTTGCATTGAGCATATGATGTAAGTTAAATAAGTTATGTATGGAAGAACTTACGTTATGTACGTGATGTAAGTTAAATACGTTACGTACGTTATAACAAGCTGGTATTTTTGGAGTGAACTTATGTTACGTACGTCATGTAAGTTAAATAAGTCACATAAGTTATGTATGTAAGAACTTGCTACGTGATGTAAGTGAAATACGTTACGTAAGTTATGTATGGAAGAACTTACGTTAAGTACGTGATGTAAGTGAAATACGTTACGTACGTTATAACAGGCTGGTATTTTCGAGTGGACGCTTGTTTTAGGGATAACTGTTGGACAAATGGGCTTTCAGTCCAGTGAGACTTTCTTCGGACTGTTTTGGAATAACTGGCATGAAATAAAGACAAAAACTGAACGACGACGCATTACGTGCTCGTAGTCAGTGGCTACGAGTCCATGAACTGAACTGAACGACAAAATGAATCTTGACTTCCACCTCTCACTGCATGTCAGCTCAATATGGATGAGGATTTAGCGTCTTTGAATTGTTTTGCAGTGTGTCGAGTGATTGATGTGTTATTCCTCCCTTGAATGAGGTCTTCTCTTCTTTCCCTCCTGATGACTCCTGATACTGTGTGACATACAGTATCAGTGATTCAGAGCTCAGTCTGACCTGTTGATCCTCACGTAGTCTAACACATGGACATTCCTCTATTGTCTTGGCACTGACACGGGGAACACTTATTTATATGCCTGTGAATAACCTAATATGTTGACCAATATCACCTTTTTCCCCCGCTGAAAACATGTGGCATCGGTCGTCTCCCACTTTAATCCTTTTTCTTGCGAGCTCAGAGAGGAGGAAAAAAGAAAGATGGGAGTGTCAGCGAGGAAGCACACGGCAGCTGAGGGTCATTAATCACTGTCATGGCGGAGAGAGAGACGGAGGATGAAAGACATGAGAGATTGAGTGCGGCAGACATGGCAGGAATCTCTCTCCAGAGATGAGATGAATCAACCTATTCAGCAGCCCTTCGCTTTGTTGTTGATACGAGGCTGTGACATCACATCCTCCCCGAGACTGAAGCGCTCTGAGTCGGGTGGGGGGAAGTGAATGCATCACGCTCTGACCGACATATGGATTGTGCATTGAGTTACTGCCAGTCCAGCGGCTCCCAGAGGCCTCGAATATCTCATGAAGACAGCCGAGTTATATATCATTCAAATGCTCGGACGCCAGCGGGGGGAAGTCGGCTGATCAGACCCGACGTTACACAAATCATAACAGTTAAAGATCAACTTTATATCACATTTTAGCTTCAGCACGACACCTTTACGAATTCAAAACATGCACCTACATCAAACTGACGCATTTCAGCCGTGTAGTGCCTCAAACAACCGTAGACACATGATGTAACTTATGTTTTAACGTCAACAGACGTCTTTAGATTTAGATTCTTGCTAGCTTGGCACCATGTTTCCTGGCTGAAACTAAGATTTAGGAGTATTTCTTTGCAGGAATGGAATAAAATATGCATTAGTATGATTTCATGAGTGTATAATCACCTGAAAATAAGTGTTTTCATTGTTTTAAAATGAGCACTTTATACAGTTCAGAGTTTTTCCTACATGCTTGGAAGGAGAGGGTGAGGCGTGGGAGTGTTCATTAGGTTGCAATCTGCAACTTCTCCGGTAGGTGCCACTAAAGTTTTCTGATTTAAATCATGAGATAGTAAGTAATTCCTGCTGGCTCTTAAAAATCACCTAATCCAGTTGGAAAGTAAGCAACTTTGAATTCAGATGAATTAATCAAGTGTAAACCAAGCGGCAAACTCCGTGGCTCTAAAGTGAAGCCAAGGCGGAAGTACTAAAAAAATAAAATTAAAAAAACTGCAGTTCCTCTTGTCGTCCACTTGAGGCTGGCTCCAGAAGTGAGTCAGTCTCCATAAGTCCCCATGTTAAAATGTCCAACTTCACAGCAGAAATAAACATGTTTACAGCCTGGTACAAAAAACAGTTTTGGTCTCTATAGCTAATTTCCCCGTTCATGACAACTGTACTGAGGGTGAATTTTTATACAACTCACCTGTTCAGATTATATTAAGGCTTAAAGTTATGCAGAATTAAGAGCGTGGACGCTTTGATTGACAGGTAGGTGCTGTTACAGATGGCCTACAAAGTCTATTCTTTATATATGTCATTTCTGTCAACCTACCGTGATGGTTTCATGTTTTTGGAGCCAGAAGTGACATACAGTTGACATAAACGCTCCCATATTTTAATTAAACAGTAACTAAAACATGTTTCAGGTGTGTAATAGTCAAAGCAGTAACAAAATTTTGATTTATATTTGTTTAGCACTGCCTAGTTTGACAGTTTGGGTGAAATTTGCGAGCTACACTGGACTCCCAGAGATTGTATTACTTGTTAGCTACGCCTTAAAGCATACTCTGCTTTATTTGTGTCTATTTTACACTTAATGGGACAATAATTTACAAAAAGAACATCATGCTGCATGGAAGAAGACTTGAAACTAGAGATTGACATCATAAACTCAATAGGAAACTGTTTACCGAGGTGATAAATCAAGTGAGAAAGAGATGAATTTCCCCGTAAGACTCAATACAAATGGACTTCTTTTGGCAGCCAGTGGAGCCGCCCCCCTGCTGGTTATTAGAAAGAATGCAGGTTTCACTTTACGGAAAAATCAGTCCATTAATGACAGACTGTTCATGTTATTAATGCTAAAATAAGGCACCACGTTGGAGCCAAAGAATATAAACGTCTCCTCTTTGGTTTTAAGTGATTTACGGAGCAGGAAAAAAAATAATTTAATTTCAGTTCGAAGTTCAGTAAAAGAGAAAAAAGAAGGGGATGGTAACTCCTTTCTCTCGCCCACATTTCATACCACAGCTCTGGCCTGCTGCGCTGCGGTCGCCTCCTCAATATGAACCAGATACTTGAAATCACGAAACTTTATTATTCTGGCCATCCTGTAAATCTATAACATCCCTTTGCTTCAAAAGTGGAACGTGCGGATTGCCTGTTCTGAATATATATTTTTCTTGCCTCTGGCTCAGATGTTGTGGTGGAGGGAGGAAAAAAAAAAGTTAAGAGTATGATGAATGTGTTCTGGCCAGAGGAGAGTGGGTGGTCTGTATCTGTCAGCGCTGCTATTACAGCAGACAGCAGAGTTACAGGCCAATAAGCCGCGCTATCATCACCGTCATCAGCAGCAAGATCCCCTTACAACAGCTCTCAGCTGTCCACATCACAACCCTGACAGCCCAAACATGCACTTACCCCGGCTCTGCACTTCAATGTCTCGCATTAAAAAACATGTGGCTGTTTCACTGTATGCTATTAAAGAGTCGGGGGCCACCCAAATGACTCGCCGCTCGTGGCAGCGGTGGAAATATATATTCAGATAGTTGGTAAAGCGTCTCGGAAATACTCAGTTGCAAGTAAAAGTTCTGCTTTTAAAAAAAAAAAGCCAAAAGCTGCAGTTCCTCAAACGTCCACTTGAGGCTGGCTCCAGAAGTGAGTCAGTCTCCATAAGTCCCCATGTTAAAAACTTCACAGCAGAAATAAACATGTTTACAGCCTGGTACAAAAAACAGTTCAGGTCTCTATAGCTAATTTCCCCGTTCATGACAACTGTACTGAGGGTGACTTTTTATACAACTCATCTGTTCAGATTATATTAAGGCTTACCCCGAAAAACCACACCGGGAACCGGTCTCTGTAACGTCTCGGCTGCGGCGCTGCCACCGGGAAGCTTCTACATGTGTAAATATGCTACGTAGTTAATTTGTTTCGCTTTTCTCTGTTTTTACGACGGGAAGTTTGCACGGGGTATTTTATTTTGAAAATCCACTGGATTCTCTTTGCTTTTTCTGTGTCTGGCTTCCTGTCAGCTCGAGGTGCTCTGTGTTAAATTGACACGTGCTGCTCGCGTCAGGCGTCAAAAATAGAACAGACGCGTATTCAACGCGTAGCCGAGCGTAGAGATGCGTCTGAAACGGACCGCGGTGGAGCCGGTGGGGTTTTGATACATTGACTAAAGACGTCCGCGTATCGCTGCGGCGACTCGGTGGAATTTGGGTTATTAAAGTTATGCAGGACTACAAACATGGCAGCGTGCAGCGCCACAGATTTTGAGCTTCACAACGACTCTGTTAACATTAGCTCAGGTTCTGGCACGACAGTGAGTACACTCCCTCGGTCCATCAGGAAACTGTAAGAGAGTTGAGTGATCGTACCCGGAGCCCAAAATTACACAGTGTGAGAACAGACGATTCACCTGATTACAAGTCAGTGTAGCATCAACATGATTTAAACTGTTATTTTATGATATAAAAGTGTCTGTGAAAAGGAGAGAGAGAGATTAATGTAATGATCTTCATCTCCTCCCCCGTTACTCGTTGTTTACCTGTGTTTTCCTGGAGCTGTGTGTGACGCTCGAACGCTGGAATTTTTATCAGAGATTTACTGGAGCAACACGAGCCCGGGCGCTATAATTACTGAGCTAAACAGGAGAAGCTGCTATGAAAACAGTATGACGTCGGGTAGCGCTGATTCACGACTGCAACGCACGCTTGAATAGAGGGCAAACACTTTGTTATCAGCAGAGAGCGAGGAGGATAATGAGGTCAGCTATGAGCCACTGTGTTACATTAATGAGGTTGCTGTCTGCCACTGTGGCCGGCTGCAAGGACACACACATACAAGCTAGATCACCTATCGTCCTCTGTCACTCGGCCTGGCATTCATACGCAGCCAAAGAGAGGGTGCAGCAGAGCGTGGATCAGACTGTACTGCCGCTCTCCAGCTCATGTTAGACTATCTGACAAGCCGGCATTGATTTATGACTCCTGCAGCAGACATCACTGCACGGAGGCAGCGGCGTGCACGCGTACGAGTGCTGTGTGTGTGTTTTTTCTGTGAACGCTCACGTGATTGATTATCCTGTCTGTCTTGTCTGTGGCATTTTTGAAATGTAATCTCACTGAACAGCATGAAAGGTGTGAGACCCAAGAGAAAACAACTACCCCCCTCATCCACCACCCTCCCTCGGCCCACGTCTGGTCTGTGCAGGCTCTCCTCGCCTGTATTGTATTAGCATACCTTTGCTCAGGCATGCTAGGAAATTGAATTCCCCCTTCTTCCTGTAAAACTCTCCGCGGGATTAAACCGTCACTGTGTGATTTACTGTAACCTCGCCATAAACAGCGTCATCCCTCCATGAAGCAGTGATTGATGTGCCCCGGCAAGTGTTTTGTGTTTTGTGCCACATTGTCACGCCATCATACATTTCAATTTGCTTACTGCACAAAGACAACAGCGGCTGAATACAATGGAGGTTTGTTTGTTTGGCTGCGGCGAGAGACACAGAAAACTTTGCAGGTTTGAACTGAGGCAAGAAAAATAAAACTCGAGTTAAATAAAAGCCACACAAAGTCTCATTTAACCTGCTAAACCCCCTCATCTGAACACATGATTGTCTAATCATAGCTTAGCACTTGTAGTTAGCCACGCAGTACAATAGTACAATAGTAGCCTAATACTGCTTAAAAGCTAAGGAGCATAGTGTTAGCAAGCTGATTTATTTTGTAGGACAGGTTAGGTTAGACAAATAGCATGCTAGCCTCCATTAGCTCACTACTTTAGCTTACTTCTTTAAACTCCAGCAACCCTTGGCCAAATTACATTGTTTAGCCTCTTCTAAAAGTAACAATTAAGCAATCTGATCTCTGCTTTTCAAGTATTTCTATATTAAACATCCATTAAAATTGTATTTTTATTTATATTACTGTACTATATCACTAGCTTTACTTTGCAATACAAAGACAAGCGTGCAATTTCCTAATTTTGACTTTTAACAAAGTTTTAGCCTCGGACCGTTGACATGATATCATGCATCTAGCTATCAAATGCATATTTAAAACCCGTTACGTGACCCTCGCCTGCTGAAAACATTACAAACTGAGTTTTCAACCTACTCATGTTAGCAGTTAGCTAGCGAGTTAGCGGTAACTAGCTAGCTAGCTATAGCTGATAACGTCTTTTAGCTGCAGTTGTCATTTCAACAGTTTTTTGTTAGCGAGAAATGAGAAGCCTGTTATTGTTTAAAAACATTATAACAACTTAGTTAATCTGCCATTGTTGTGTTTCTTTTGAGACGGGAAAGCTTGACGGGCAAAATAACAATAACTAGCGCTCAGCAAATCAGTGAAATTAGCAAAATAGTATCCAATTATGTTAGCATGATATCAAATATGTA
Source organism: Sciaenops ocellatus (assembly GCA_033000465.1). Taxonomy (NCBI): domain Eukaryota; kingdom Metazoa; phylum Chordata; class Actinopteri; family Sciaenidae; genus Sciaenops; species Sciaenops ocellatus. The sequence goes on along the minus strand of CP136874.1, from coordinate 22,705,464 downwards.
GCTAGCTATCAGAGCTACCTGCAAGTAGCTAGCTAGCTATAACTGAAGTCTTTTTTTAGGGATCATGCTTGATGAGTTGCATGTAGGTAAGTGTCATATAAGTGTATGTAAAATATATAAAACCTCAAATGTTTAAGTGTCACATAAGCAAGTCTGCGGAAAGCCTTAAAAACCAGCTCACAAAGTTAGCGGTAACTAGCTGGCCATAGCACCAGTTTAGCACATTTCAGTTGCCACTTCTGCAACTAAATGTACTTTTTGTAGTCACGTGCACAGTTTTCAAGTATAATTATTTTATTTCCAACATTTCAGGTGTGCTATCTTTTGATTTTAACTTCAAATAAAGTTGTTTTGACAGCCCTGACTACACTTTTCATCGCCATGCTCCCGTATCCCAGTTTGCTGAGTACGACGTTATCATTATCGATAGCGTGAAAGCTAAAAAACAACTCACTAAATGTACTTTTTGTAGTCACGTGCACAGTTTTCAAGTAGGCTTGTTTAACTTCCAACATTTCGGGCGTGCTATCTTTTGATTTTAACTTCAAACAAAGTCGCTTAGACAACACTGACTACACTTTTCATTGCCACTCCCATATCTCAGTTTCCTGAGTACGACGTTATCAGTACCGATAAGCAACGACAGAGCGAAACACTTCATAATAAATCGAAATGATCCTTTAAAGCTTCCGCACTGACGCAATCCCAACAAGCGACAACTCTGGCACCGCTCCTCATTTTTCTTCTTGCATTTGTGTGTGTGTGCACGCTCGTGTAGCCGATGATAAATGAGCACGGCGGATCCTGAGAGAGCTTGCAGAGGAAAGAATAATGGGTATTTAAGCACACTTGTAAATTACCAACACATTTGTCTTCGACTGTCCCCTTAGGGATGTCTGACAGCGCGGCAACACAAAGTATATAAAGCTCACATACATCTGTTCCACATAGCCTTATTGGATCTGCTGACATCACTTAAATACAAACTGTCATGCCATATACAATAATTCAAACGCTGACAAAGCTCATAAAGCAGTCTTTGCACCTGCATTAAAGCGTGTGTGTGTGTGTGTGTGTGTTTATATGATGGAGCCTGTCTCAGCAGGTGTGTGTCGGGTCATGCAGAGTGCACGGCGATGTTTATCTCTAAAGCGCCACAGACAGGCATGCTGGACCGCCTGGTGGGAAAGCAGGATTACAGCTATCTTATTCCTCAGCGGGGCCGAGCGGGGGCCGAGCGGGGCCGGGCTGGGCCGGGCCGGGCCGGGCCGAGCCGGGCCGTCCTCGAAGCCTGTGCAGCGGTTACATGTTTCCATCAGCCGTCTGCCACTTTGTTATGCAAACAGCCGGTCATGTGACGATGATGAAATGTTTGGCGTGTCATGTTTGGTGTTTTTGCAACATTCGGTGACAGACGAGATGACGAGATTAGCGAGAACAGCTTTTTATTATGATTATTAATTATAGATTGACGTGCATAAATCAGATAACCGCTCCGTTTTGAACTTGATGACTTTGCTTTGACTTTTCGTTGGACGCTGTCCCACTTTAAAAAGAGAGAGAGCGCCGAGGCCGAGTTGTTGTTTTGAGTCGCCTCGCCTGCCAAAGTTCGGATCATAACACAGCTTTGTGTTCCCGCTTGAACGGCCTCCAGAATAAAGCGCAGCGGGCTCCCAATTCATCATCCTCATTCATAAACAGTCATTAATGTTTATGGCAGGTGTCGTGACATGTTTACGACAGCATTATGTCTGCTTTACGAGACCACTGTCAAGTCAGGTTTTATGACCAACGCCACTCGGAGGAGGCGGCGGCGGCGAGTTTGGGGCGGATTGGAGTTAGGGAAGGAGGAGGCGGGCAGGGGGGACCGCTTGGCAAGCACGTCCGAGTAGGTTCTGGGGATGTTTAATCAGTTACTCGAACACCCTCGCAAATAAAAAGAGAGAACAGCATTTGGCAGGGAAGTCGGTCTGTTTGACGAGGGGAGCCATCAAACCTTCTCATTAAACTCTCTGGATCCGGCCTCCCCTGTTCTTCAGGGCTTTTATAGGAAAATCACTATTCTCAATTTGCTAGCTGTTGTAAAAGTTGTGTTCCAGGTAGTGGTTGTGGGATCTGGTGTTGGGTGGATGTTGGGTGGGTGTGGGGGGTTTAAGCAACGGCACACAATCCCCCACGCTCCTGCTTTATGGCACGCCGTAAAAGCTGTTGGCAGGCCGACAGAGGCAGTATTTTTTTTTTTTATCTGGCCGCTAATTTTAAGGAAAGGAGATTAAAGTTGTGAATTACATTCGTGGCAGCGGCGACTTCTTCCTATTTGTTGACGGCGACAAAGAGTTTGTGCACGGCCGCTCCGGTCTTGTTTTTGTGCCGTTATATAACACTTTAATCTGGCGTTAAATAGGCGCGCATAATTGGCTTCATTCAGATGTTTTTCTCACTGACAGTATAGAAGAATGGACAACGTATCCGTGACGTCACCCGCAGGTTTCTGAAGAGACGTTTTGAAGCTCAAAATCTGCAGCTCTGGCTGCCGCCATCTTGGTAGTCCAGCCTCTTCTAAGATGTGGATCATTGGAGGATCAAATGGCACCTGGTTGCTCAAACAAGCCCTCTGTAACAGCACCTACCTGTCAATCAAAGCATCCACGCTCTTAATCCTGCATAACTTTAAGCCTTAATATAATTTGAGCAGATGAGTTGTATAAAAATACACCCTCAGTACAGTTGTCATGAATGGGGAAATTAGCTATAGAGACCAAAACTGTTTTTTGTACCAGGCTGTAAACATGTTTATTTCTGCTGTGAAGTTGTGACATTTTAACATGGGGACCTATGGAGACTGACTCACTTCTGGAGCCAGCCTCAAGTGGACGTTTGAGGAACTGGGGGTGCTAAATCGCAAGAATACCGACAAGAATAATAACATAAAGGATACGGAGAACCACAGATGCTAATGATGCTAACACTCTAACTAACAGCTTCTATACCGTTACAGTGCTTGGCGGGCGGGGTTATGCTCAGGGTGGCCTCAGCGTGTCATCGAGACGCCCTTTAGGACCGCCCAAACAATCCTGGACTGAAAACTGGTGACAAGTTTTAACTTTTAACTCCATATTTCAGTAACATATCGTCCAAAAAGCAACTATTTCCCAACATATTTAATGTATTTTGAAAGAAATCTATAAAGATGCTGACTAACAATGTCTAAAAACGTGAGAAAGCGACAACAAATTACGTGTTTAGTCATCTAGATCATCTGATTTTTATGTATTTACAGATGTCAGAAAGATTCATCTTTATTAGCCAAGCTCCTCCTGCCAGTGTAAGCATTATAACACGGTGAGGAATATCTGTCTTTAAATAGCTAAATCTTTGAGGTGAAATAGAAGCCGTGTGTGTCGCCGGGGCTCTCTGGGACGCGCACCGCTCCTCACTGCGGCCTGGCAAGCACTTTACAAACAAACGTAAGCAGTTTATTGATAGGGTAATCCTAGACTGATTAATGGCCCAATAATCAGCCGTAACCTGCAATAAATCAGCCGCTGATCAATAACAGCCTGTGCTCTGCAGCCGTGGCCAGATCATTACCATGTCACTGTATATCTACCATTAGCACAGGAAAGGGGGCTGAGCGCTGAAGGGAGGTAGAGGAGTGGAAGAAAAAGTGCTTCCTCTTCTAATGTGTTGGAAATGGGATTGATAGAGAGGTTTTTTTTTTTCGTTTTAATTTCATTTGTCTGCCCGGCTGCCTTCGTCCCTCTCTGCTCTTTCAGTCTGATTAATGACCGTGCAGCAAAGGCAGTGATAAAGATGGAGAGGGGCGAGCAGGATGTTAAATTATTATAATGACAGCACAATTAATGACACCAGGAGACATTATTCTTCAACCTTTTTTGGCATATCGCAGCTGTTGGCAGTACAGCGTGCTGATGATGTTAAAGGTACGCTACAGATATGATATAAAGATATAAACTGGACTAATTTCACTGATTTTGGTGAGAAATGTTTCTGGTTTTCCCCCCTGATGGACAGTGAAGTAAACGGCTGCAAACTGTAGCTGCTGTTAGCTCAGTTTGTTAGCTGGGCCATGAGCTCAGAGCACCGGTGGAGAAGAAGAAGAAGAGGAGGAGGTTTGCAAGCGAACTGGGAGTGACGCCGGTGTTGTGCCAGAACCAGAGCTGGGCAATACATAAGTTAGTGTAAGAGCTACTTAAGCCATTTAGCTTTAGTCTTAGTGCGCATGAGCCCAGGAAGATAATTGGTTAATTGGTTATATAATTAGACTCTGAAGTCAACTGAGGTGTGGTTCGATATAAGTTTTTGAACGTCGCTGTCGTCGCCGTCTTTCTTCACATGGAGTCGGTAGTGGACCAGTTTAAGATGTGGATTTTTGTACCATTATAAGTTGTTAATTTTAAAATAAATCAACGTTCAAGATCACCTTCATCTCTCTTCGTGATTGCAGTTGGGTTTTCGCAAGTTAGGTTCATGGACACGCGTCAAAAATAAGACTACTCAGTTGATTTATTGGCCTATAGGCACTTCGGGCCACTGCAGTTAGCATCATGGATCACGTGAGCTGCTGAACTCATTTTGTAAGCTTTAATTAAGTCATAATCTCGTAGTGTTTTACTAGCGATAACGTTTGCGAGCAAACCAGGAGTCTGCATGAATTAGCTGACGTTATCCACCCTCCAACAGCCTCTATGGACATAATGGCAGAGGAGAAAAGACTGAAGAGGACGTTGACGGAGGAAGCTAAGAAGAGAAACTGACTCTGGAGGTGACCCTTCATGTTTTTCATGGGTTCTCCTTCACACTAGAAAGGGTGAGGCAAGGGGGTTGCAATCAGCAACTACATCACTAGATGGCACTTTTTTTACTCGATCCTCCACCGCTGAGAAGGAGCCCTGCTTCACGACTCAGGCCCCACTTTTGCTCCGTCAGCTTTTAAAGCAAACTGTGAAACATCAGACGGTAATATGAAAAGGCGATACGGGACGCAGATTCTCTCCCGAAATGGATGCACCGTCACCGCACAGCATTTCGAATTGAAGTGTCCCTGAAATCAGAGATCAGATTAGAAGGTCAGGATTTGGTGTCACAGCAAACAGCGAAGGGAGATCGCTGTTTGCTGTGATGGAGACCGAGAGGACGGGGTCACGGAAACGAAGACGGGGAAATAAGGATCAAATCAACGAAGTGAACCGGGGTTGAAGGAAGTGAGGATGACAAGGTGCATGCAGACGAAGAGCATGTGGGGAGATAAGATAGCGCCGACGTAAAGAGGAGGGGAGGACGGAGGAGAAGAAGAAGAAGAAGAAAGGTAATTTGAGAGAGAGACCAGGAGAAGAGGTTGAGGCAGGGCTGACAGTAGGCCATTCATCCTCCATGCTAGAAGAGACAAACTGCTGGCAGAGGAAGACAGGCCCCATAAATCACTTGGCAGCACACACACACACACACACACACACACACACACACAGAAATCCGCATGTGAACAGAAAAACACGTCTTATTTTAAAAATGTCTGCACATCTGGACGTCTGATTTAATTTCGAGGTACTTTAGATTTTATATTTTCACAATACGTCACCAGGACATTTATTTAACAGATATAGTGTCTGATAGGACGTGTGCACGCTTTATTAAAGCAACAATGTGTATTAAAGAAATAGATTTAAATCATGTTGATGCTACACTGACTTGTAATCAGTTTAATGGTGTCTGAAACGTCCATGTAGCAAAAAAAAAACCTATATTTATTTAAAGAAAGCTAAATGCTAACGTAAGCATGCTAACGTAACGCTAAGATTTTGACCCACAGCCACATTGTTTAACCTTTGTACCATAAAATAACAGGTTTTAAATCATGTTGATGAGACACTGACTTGTAATCAGTTGAATGACGTCTGAAACGTCCATGTAGCATTAAAAAAAAATATATTTTTTTATTTAAAGAAAAATAATCTGAGCTGAGCTAAATGCTAACGTAAGCATGCTAACGTAACGCTAAGATTGGAACTTTTTGTACCATAAAATAACAGGTTTTATATCAATTGACGTGACATTGACTTGTAATCAGGTGAATGGTGTGTGAGGGTACTGTACACTGCTGCTAAGCTAACTGTAGCTGCTGTTAGCGAATGTTAGCTCAGTTTGCTAGCCAGGCTGTGAGGTCAGAGCGTCGGGGGGAGTGTTAGTGTTTGTACCACTGGGAACATTTTGGTGAATGATAACTGGGAGTGGAGCTGGTGTCGTGCCAGAACCGGAGCTGGGTAATACATAAGTTAGTATCATGGATCACATTAGCTGCTGAGCTAATTTGGTAAGCTATGAATAACTTATCCACTCATAGTGTTTTGCTAGCAATAATGTCAGCAAGCAAATCGAGAGTCTGGATTAATTAGCTGACGTTATCCACCCAATATGCTTCACATGCTTTGCCGTAATGTTAGCTGTCCATACTTACCACAGTGCACAATTACACTCTGAAACTGGGGGCGCTAAACCGCAAAAATACTTAATTTTTACACAATTTTGCTTTAAGTATGACTTTGAATGAAGGATTTTACTTGTAATTGAGTATTTTTACACCAGTAAAGTATCTTAAAGGTCCAGTGTGTAGAATTTAGTGGCATCTAGTGGTGAAGTTTCAGACTGCAACCAACTGAAAACCTTGAAAACTTGCTAAGAGGTAGTTAGAGTCAGTGTTTGGTTTATCCCTTCTGGGCTGCTGTAGAAACATGGTGGTTCAAAATGGCGGACTTCATAGAAGAGGACCCGCTCCCTCTGTAGATACAAAGGCTCATCCATAAATGTAACAATTCTTATTTTCAGGTGATTTTTACACTAATGAAAACATAGTTATGAATATTATATTTAATTTCTGTCAGTAGATACCCTTAAGTGTTGCACACTGGACCTTTAACGCTGCTTCGGTCACTCTTGTAGTCGTCAGTTTGCTGAAGGGAAAATAAGCACCAAGTATTCCTGTAACCTCTTGGATTTTTTTCCGCTCACAGTCCAGTAAAACTAAGCTGGCGGCGGTTGCTGCTGCCGGGTTGTTCCCTCCCCTGTTTCTGCGGCCAAGGCCGGCCGCCCTGTGGCTGATCGACACTCTCTCTGTGGGCTCCGTCAGTCACAAACCTCCCACTTTCCTCCCCCGCCCAGAGAGGGTGAAGAGTGCCAGTTCCTCTTCGCCCAGCCCTGACCTCCGCGCTGACATGCACGCCGTGTTTTGACAGCGGGCCACGCGCTGACCACGGCCGCCGGGCAGGTCGGGGAGCGGCTGCCCTGGTGTTTTCACTGGAGAGTGTACTTTTTTATTGTTATTTCAGTGATTATTAAGGTCAGACCTTTTTTGAAACAAGTAATTAAACAGAGTGGAGGATATTATTCACTCAACAGCTTCTCCCATGGCACAAAAGATACCTGCCCTGTCTCGCCTTTAAGAGCTGCTAATCCACCTTAAATTATTTCAGCGTGATGGATATTAATGGAGACGTTTAAGTGCTGGTTCAGGCTTTTCAACGCCGCCAAGAATTAAATCGTCAGAGGACTCCTGTGAGCGAAATTTAACCACACAAATGAATACAAGCAGAAAACATGAGTTATTTCTATTTTCCTATATAAGCGTCCAAAAAAAAAGAGAAAAGTTTCTGAAGTGATACACAAACAACCATTAGGAGGCAGTTAACGCGCTGGCCGAGGATTCGAGCAGCTGCCTGTAAAAGATGTCTGCCGTCACCGTGAGCTCAACAACAGAGCTGGAGTTTGGCAATCACCTCATGTGAAACACATCTGTCACTCAGAGCTCTCTGTGCTGCTTCTTGACTTTTATTAAATTGAATGTTAAACCCATAATTCACTCCGAAGCACAGAGGATACCTTGTTTTTTTATTTTATTTTAAACTGCAGCTGAACACATGATGATATTCATATTTTGATGGCAAACGTCTGCCTGAGCCAGGTCCACTTTCTTCCTCTTTCCTAAATGTTCAGGTAGAATAAAAAAACATTTAAAAAACATGAAACATCCAAAGAGAGTATGTTTTTTTTAGCCAGTTGTAAGATCGCAGCAGTGCTGATGGACAAAGTTTGGACAGTTTATTGTGATTTAATTTCATATATCTTTTTTTTTTTTCAAAGCTGAACCAAGAACTACATGTACTACACTGTTGACGACAGTCGGGAACTCTTTAAGTCAAAGTTTTACAGAGAAACACCGTTATTTTACAAATATTCCCTGAATTATTATGATCAAATACCTTCACTAATTGAGGGTACTAATAGTTCTGCAGAGAAATACTGTTATTTTACAGATTTTACCTGAATTGCACAATTACCAATACTTTTTTAAAAAAACAGTTTTTTACTGTAAAAACTGTTTTTACAGTGGTTGCCAGAACTTTACCGCAATATATATATATATATATATATATATATATATATAACTATGATATAACTTTTTGTAATATTACAGTAAAAGGATATTAATATTGTTGATTTGTTGCTTATTCCATATATTACCGTATAAATATATATATTTTTTTCATCTAAAGAAAATGCTGTTTTGCCGTATAATTGAAAATACTGTATGAATGTTTTGCCATGAAATATTAGTGTTTCACTGTACAAACTTTACTTACGGTATACATTTACTGTAGAAACTTAACAGTCTTGAATATAAAACACTGCCTTAATGTGTAAATTCCCTTAAAATGCTGTATAAATAACGATTTTGCCAGGACAAGGCCATTGGGGTTCAAACTTCAATCTTTTGGAGTAGACAAGTGTGTCAGTTATGGTAAAATACAGTGTACTGCGAGTACCTGGATGGAGTACTCATAAGGGACAAAACGTTGAGTGTAGAACGATGGATACTTCTCGCCCTCATCGCCATTTTGTCTACGTGTCTACATACCGGCCAAGGAAGCGGCTGAGGCTGAAGCAGTTGTGATGATTTCCGCAATTTACAAATATAAGTTGTTTTATATTTATATTTTGGCAGTTAAACGTTGTTGCACAACACTACCCTGCCGAAATTGGTGCACTACACCAGGAAGCACATAGTGTACTGACATAACTAGGTAGCGTATAGTGAGTTTACTGTAGCTGGAAACAGCTGCCTGTTTTGTCTGAAAACGACACAGATGAGCGAAACAAAACAAAGTCGCAGCTGGAAAACCAAAACAACGAGCTGAAAGAAGCTAAAACCGCTAGAACTGCAGAGTCAGGTGATAATCAGCTGATCCCTTTTGTTAATATCCAACCAGAACTGTATAAAAACACCATGAAAACATGCGTCAGCTCATATAAAAATACAAGCAGTACGGCCCGTTTGCTGTGAATAGTCCTTTTATGTGTGATGAATGTAAACAGCGCTGTAACAGCTGGTGTAAAATATGACATGTGCGCAGCGTGGTGGCTCTCAATCATTGTGTTTACAGCAAACGCAGGATATAAATCATTAGCGCTGACCCAGGTCGTATTTAACCTCCGTGCAACAAACAAGCCCATAGGCAGCAGCGAGGGGAGCGAATGTGACTCGCATTAGCAATGCTGCAGACAGTAGAGGGCATTGTGTTTGTGGAAGTGTCACATGTATTGTATATGGCGGTAAATGAAAGATTTATTTCCCTTTAATTAAAAACAAACAAACAGCATCTCAAGAGACGCAAAGAACAAAGTACAGAATGAATAAATCCCATTACGTCCTCGGGGTCTTAAGATAGAGCCTCATAAATCGAGCTGCATGTGATCTATCTTTGCTCTTCAACAAAATATGTGCATGAAAAGCGCCAAAGAAAATATGAGCACCATTATGTGGAGATGAAACGTATCCAACGCTTTAAAAAGCTTTAAAATGAGGACAAATTAAATCATTTTGAACCGGACGTCACGTTACTGTCGTTTCTCTTTAAATGTGGGTCAGTGAGTCCCGTCTTCACCTCGCATCCATCGCCGTGAACCAGTGAGGTCAGGACGAGGTGAGCGGTGAGGTCAGATCTCATTCAAGTTTTCCAATCTTCCATCTTCTCCTTCACCGTCCACGATTCAACAGTAAGGACGGCGAAGACAGATGTTGCGATGTCTCGTCTCTGTCGTCAGTCTAAACCTCGATGACCGGCGCATGGAGAGGAGACACAGGAAATAGGGAGGACATAAAACTCTTTATCTGGCAGAAATTTAAATAAATGTAAGTTCATAAGCTCGACTAATGTTCACGAAACACCACCACACTTTGTTACTGTCCATTCCTGCAGCTGACAAAGATAAGGAGTCTTTTATAATAAGTAATTGACGGCTGTATGTATGAGCCGATGTCTTGCTGAAAGATTGTGGCTAGAGGGCATGTCAAAAGTATTTTTCAAACCAATATCTTGTCAACAAACCCAACGAACGACCAAATTTTGCTGCACCAAGGTCGACTTTTCCAGCATTTCGTTGGCTCGATACAGCTGTAAAAAAAACTTCCACACAGTGTGCATAATCACCTGTAAATTCACATTTTCAGGTGAGTATGCACTAATGAAAACACACTTATGAATAATATATTACATTTTTGCCTTATTATGTAAATAAAACACACTGGACCTTTACTATCATGATTTCTTGGCTAACGTTCGCTTAAACAAATCCAATAAAGACAGAGCTGCTTTGTGGAAGGAAACACATTGTTTTATCCATTTCTTTGATTTTGGGTAGGCTGAATAAAAACCCGACCACCAGTGTGTAGGATTTAGTGGCATCTAGTAGAGTAGTAGTGGATTGCAACCCCCTCGTTTCACCCTCTCCCTCCTAACATGAAGGAGAAATAAGCAGCATGGTGTCTGTAGATATAAAAAGCTCATTTTTAGGTAGAAAAACATGACAAATCTTCATTTTCAGGTGATTATACTCTAATGAAAACACAGTTATGCATATTATATTTAATTTCTGCCATATTCTGCAAATAAAACTCACTAAATCTGTCACAAAATCACAAATCTAAAGCCTGACCTGCCTCGTTATGGTTGCTAACAAATAGGATTAGACGATCGCTACAAACGTTCAATTAAACATGAAACAAATGGTCTTTGACTGACCGGTTGTTTGTCATCAGACGTCGAATCAAACTTTTGCCAGTGCAGTCGCAGCCAATTACAGGACTCAAAAACGAGAGAGGCATTAATCAAATCTTTAGTACGGTGGCAGACATCAGACTGCAAAACAAATATGTCACTGTCAGTGAGGCTGTACGGCATTTAGGGGGGATTGCATTAAGTTGATGGCTCAGCTGCAAGCTAAGCTAATGTACAACAAGGGGCCTCTGGGAACTATTTGCCATGGTGGGAGGCAGAGGGGGAAGAGTGTGGAGGAGTGAAGCTGCCTTCATTCTTTCCCATCCCTCATTTTCTATCTCTTCTTAATTCTTTCTGTATATTTTCCACCTTTTGTCTGTTTTTATTTAAGCCGACAGGCTGAACTGGAGGGCGTGGGACGGCCGGTGGGAATAAGGACGAGAGAACAGTGTGAGACGGGAGGAGACAGATGAAATGAGATAAAGACGATCAGCAGGGCGAAAGAAATGAGAACGTAAAGCGGTCGGAGGAGGAGAGGAAACAAAGAGTGATGGTGTTAAATAAAAAAATAAAGGTATGAGGAGTTCCTCTCAGTCAATCTGTTTGTTTCTGTAGGGACAGGTTTTATTATCTTAGTGTGATTCTATGAAAATAACGCTCTGTGACAAGGAGACCATCATGTCTCTGTCATTCGTACGTCTGTTCTCACACTACGATCGCCTCGTTTCATGAGTTTCCTGACAGACAGTGAAGTAAACTGCTGCTAACTGTAGCTGCTGTTAGCTAATGTTAGCTCAGTTTGTTAGCTGGGCTGTGAGCTCTGAGCACCGGGCGAGCGTTAGTGTTTGTACCACGGGCGTTTTGGAAGAGGAGGTTTACAGCTAACGGTGAGCGGAGCCGGTGTCGTGCCAGAACAGGAGCTGGGCAAGTGGGCAATGTGACCGGGCTCAGCTAAGAAGCTAAGAAGAGAAAAAACAGAGAGTGAGCGAGCAAGAAGCCGCCGGACAAGAGTAAATCTGGGACTGACTTTTAGTGGTTGGGGAGAGCTTGGTGAAATAAAAGGCTGAAAGACAGATGCCGAGCTGGGCTGACTGCTGTTGGACTAGTCAGTAATATTAGCTGGCTGCTATGTCTGCTGTTGTTGACCTTGTTGATGTTTGGCTGTTAGCAAAGTTGTTGACTCGCTAGTTTTCATAACAGAAGTTATCTCATGACACTTTCTATGTAGAGCAGGTCTAGACTTTACTCTTTATATTGTTTTTTACCCAACACTTCCCACCATGAGCAAACACTTGGCGATAACACGATGATATAAGACGTTAAGTTCTGTCATGGATTTTGGGTTTCTTGTTTAGTGTTTCCTGTTTTATTTTGTAACTCTCCTTGTATCTGTAACTTTACTTCCTGCCTTTGTTGTGATTGTTCCAGGCTGATTAGGTTCACCTGTGTCTTCTTGTCCTCACTTGTGTATTTAGTCCCTGTGATCGGTTTTTAAGCGTTCAGCCGTGTTTTGTCCGTTAGCTTTGGGATCTTTCCTTTTCTCTTGGATTTGTCTTGTCCCCTGCATGTCACGCCACCTTGTAAGTCTTGTTTTTGTACTAATTAAATAGTTTTTGGGCTGGGCTGGCATCTGCATTTGGGCCTTTCCTCAAGTTACCTTGTTTGCACAATCGTGACATCTTCTTCTTCCTTATCAAAACTGGTTTACTACATTACCCAAAATGCAACTTGACTGGTCTGTGTAATGTTGCCTCAAGCTTCTAGCTGAAAGGATAGACGAGGAGCGGGCTACAAAGTTTGAACTCCACACCTCCAAACTCGTAGTTTTTAGACCCACTGACTCAAGTGACATCATTTGAAGACATTTATAAGCTTGCTCTGGAGACTGTATTCAAATTCCACATATGTAGTAGTATTGTTCAAGACCTGTAAACAGACTTTAATGTCTCTTTAAGGTGCTTATACATCCATTTTCTGTAACCGCTTATCCTCATCAGGGTCTCTAGGACTGTAGCCTATCCCAGCTGACTGTACATGTCGCCAGTTCATCACATGACTGACACAAACGACCATTCACGGTCATATTCACGCCTTTAATGAACCTAATAAACATGCATGTCTTTAGGAGGAAGCCGGAGAACCTGGAGAACGTGCAACCTTCCACACAGGAAGGCCCGAGCCGGGGTTTGAACCAGGAACCTTCTTGTTGACAGGCGACGGTGCTAACCGACAGGTGCACATGCAGGTATGTGAAATCTCAATAAAGCATCCAAATAAATGAGAGACAAAAGTCTCGGAGAACAAAGTTCAAAGGTGCTGTCGTCCGCTGCTCGAGGTTGAAAGAGGCGACGTGTTTGAAACCTTTTTGGGTACCACATGTCCTGATGAAATGCAGCTGTACGTCTGAGATGAAGCCTGCGATCAGTGATATCACCTTGATGACACACAGGATGAGTCAAAGCGAGAGTTTATGGATCAATAACTGTCGCAGCTCAGGAGGCCTACGATCTGTAAAGCTGCCTGCTTAAAAAGATTATGACTGCACTGTGGGTGCCGGGCTACTGTGGTTACAGAGTGTGTGTGTGTGCGAGTGCACGAAAAAGAATAAATTATAGGGTAATGATATTAAAAGCACAAAGTCGTTAAGATGCCAAGTTAAGACACAATAAATCCAGTCATGGCTTCTACAGCCTGTCCCCACACTGGGTAATTAAATTAGATTTATAAGCCATATTACATCAGTGCTAGATACTTCATCCACCCTCAGCTCCTGCACCGTCCCTCCATTTTGTCCCGCTTTATTAGACGACCCGACAGCCAGCACAAAATATGGCGGAACGTTTCAGGTCCCGGGCTGCGAGAGCTCGGCACCGGGCACTCTGTCTTTGGCGGTGTCAGTCGTGTCCACTGATAATATATTAAGCGCTCCAATTCTCTGCAGAGCCGAGTGGAGGTGGTGGTGGTGGTGGTGGTAGTAGTAGTAGCAGCAGCAGGGCTGCCTGTGAGACAATCAAACAGCTTTATCATCATCCACAGTCACTTTTAGCGCCTCGTCCAGGACGTCTTCACTCTTACTTTGGAGACAGCGGGTGAAACTGAACAATATCCCGAGGACTTCGAGTTATATTGGACGATTCTTTGAGTGTCAGTGCACGATGTAATGTGTCCGCTATGTAGCAAGACAGAAAGGGAGAAAGGGGCAAGATTATACCTGCTTAAACATCACCGAAACCACTGTTGTGCCTAAGTACAGCTCGCTGACCAAAACAATGAGCTAAAAGATGCTAAAAAGTGTAGTGTAGAGCTGAGAGGAACTGCAGCGATCAGTGATTTGATCCATCATTAGTAACATGGACAGCTAAAACAGAAGCTAGCTGAACAGGTTGACGCATTGACAGTATAAAGAATGGATGGCGTATCCGTGAAGTCACCCACACGTTTCTGAAAAGACGTTTTGAAGCCCAAAATCTGTCCGCCATGTTGGCTGTCCTGCTTCTTCCGCCTCCAATTTAATGTACCTGAAGCATCGGTGCTTAAACAAGCCATCTGTAACGGCACCCACCTGTCAATCAAAGCGTCCACGCACTTAATTCTGCATAACTTTAAGTCTTAATATAATTTGAACAGGTGAGTTGTATAAAAATTCACCCTCAGTACAGTTGTCATGAACGGGGAAATTAGCTATAAAGACCAAAACTGTTTTTTGTACCAGGCTGTAAACATGTTTATTTCTGCTGTGAAGTTGGACATTTTAACATGGGGACTTATGGAGACTGACTCACTTCTGGAGCCAGCCTCAAGTGGACGTTTGAGGAACTGCAGTTCATTGGCTTCACTTTACAACCATGAAGCCTGCCGCTTGGTGCCTTCATGGTATCCACATTAGCATATCTATAAGCTGTTGTGTGTGTTTGTGGTTGAATTTCCCCATTGAGGGATCAATAGTTTATCTTCCTCTTCTTCTTTAACTTTTAAACACGAGACCAAGAAGAGCGACGACAGCATCAAGTTCCTCAAAACAACACGTTCACGTGACAAAGACCGCCAACGGCTGTAGTGATTACACTGGGCGGAAAAAGAGGAAGTCAGGTAACATCAGGTGTTGTAGAGCGACAAAGTCCACGTAGGGAGGAGTTTGGGGTGGATGGAAGGGTCAACGAAACGTCGGAGACTGCTGTGTCCAATCAAAAGTCAATGTTCCTTTAACCTAAGCCAACATGTATGTATAAACCTAATCAAACCTTAACCACAGGACTTTTTGAGCTCATTTTCTCTTCTTAGCTTCCTCCATCAACGTCCTCTTCGTTTTTTTTCTCCTCTGCCATTTTGTCCATAGAGGCTGTTGAGCCCGGTTACACCGCCCGCTCGCCCAGCTGTGGTCCAAATCTCCTTTGCTAACGTACAGTGTGCAATACTAGATAACGTTAGCTCAGAAATCACCAAGTCCAAAGTCAAAACTAACATTACTGGTTTTAGCTGGCTAACGTTAACTTGCTTGCTAACGCAGATAAATTGCTAGTTAGCTAGGTGGATAACGTCAGCTAATTCATCACGCTTTGTTTTGTAACATTATCGCTAGCATAACACCATGAGTGGATAAGTTATTTATAGCTTACCAAATGAGTTCAGCAGCTAACGAGATCCATGACACTTACTTATGTATTGCCCAGCTCCTGTTCTGGCACGACATGTTCTGGTGCTCTGAGCTCACAGTACGGGCAGCACGGCTAACAAACAGAGCTAACAGCAGCTACAGCTGGCAGCAGTTTACTTCACTGTCCATCTGGAAACTGTGTAAATCACAGAGAGTTGAGGCAGATCTTAGGCAGATCCAAAATGTTGCTTTAAAATGTGTCATCCTGGATCTAAACGTCTAAAACGTCTTTGAAAGCTTCAGCTGCTTTACAGCACAAACTCCAGATTTAGACACAGTTTAGCGGTAAAATAATCTCAATGGTCTGAAGCTCTCATCATGTCGAGTTTAAGGGATTGTGTCGCTTTCCATGGAGGAAAAAAAAACACCCCACAGATTAGTAAACAAGGACGTCTCCCGCATGGAAACGTGGAATTTCATCCTCTAATCCCATTTTAACGGTTGTCTGATTAAGAGGTGAGAAGGATTAAGGGTGTGAGCGTACATGTGTGGTGTTTTCCTCATGTAAAATACACCACATGTGTGCCTATTAGAGAGGGGAAGAATATTAATATTAATAATAATAATAAAACAGGGGAACCAAAGAGAGAGAGATGAGGAGGGGGGAATGGCAGAGATTAGAAGAGAGCAGAAGAAGAAGAAAAATGGTCGTTCTGTTTTGTCGTTCTAATTAAAAATGCTGCAAATCTCTCATCTCCTAATGTTAGCGCTAACGAGCGGGGCTCAGTGGCAGTTATGTAGATAAAAACTCTTCCTGATTGATTCGGACGGGCCCATTGAAATTTGTTTCACTCCACCTTATTGATCACGCTCCCGCTGGTTGAAAACTGCTAATTAATAATGATAATAAAAACTGCCACGGCTCGTTAAAGTCAACCACACGAGGCTGAACTCCGGCTCTTTCGCTTTATCCGGCCTTTTTCCCTTTCGTGTGTCTCAGTGCGGAGGTGTCGAACTCAATCACAGAGCGGGCCTACGGGATGATGTCGAGGGCCAAACAGGGTCAGTTTCTTTGGCGCCAGTTCATCAATGTTTGAGGCTGTGGACACACTTAAGATGGAGTGAAGGTGTGCATCGATGAGGCGACTCCTTTGTGGGTTTGTGGGCTGCTCACACAGGTATGTGCTCCGAAACACGCAGTATTTGTTTGTGAGTTTGTAGGCGGAGTTGAGGTTTGTTTCAGGGATAAAGTTTGGCCCCACAGAGTCGTACTTTGGCTTGATGGCGGTCCACAGCTGCTCCGTCCACGTCTACCGCAAACAGGTTGCTGAGCAGTTCAAATTTTAAGTTTCTGAGCTCTTACGTCCGTGCCAAGCGCGCCTTATCTGCGCGTTTGTCGGAAACACAGCGGTAGAAATCGGGTTCGTCAGCGTCTGGCAACACGGAAAGTGACCAGAAGATCCAGAAGCATGGCGGCGCGCCTCGTCTTCAATCAACCCAAAAGGTCACATGTTACCTCGCTGCTCATCGAGCTCCGCTGGCTACCTGTAGCAGCCCACGTTAAATGCATTCTGGGACTTGTAATATCAGCGATGTGCGTCCTGAATACCGGCCGGCCTGTTTTGATAGACACATGATATTTTTGATGTGTGTTAGTGTTTATATTCTGTGTATTTAAGTCAAAAATCTCCAACTTTAATGTCAAAGATCTGCTGAAGTTTTCACGCCGACCTCCAAATGTCATAAATATTAATATTTCACTTGCTGTTAAAGTTGTTGTTGTCTTTACTAATTCACTCTGATGCTGCCAGATAAGTGTCCGCCCACACACTTCCAAAATAATAATAACGTGTTTGCTATTTTCTGTCCACAGTCATTACACTGATTGGCATTTTCAACTTTTTATCTCATTACATGTTGTTTTTTTTTTTGGGAGGCAGTTATGATTGACGTTTCCCGTTCTCAGCCTCTACTTTGAAGAGTTGGCTCACATGAATTATAACTTACCATGTGGTGGTACCTAACCAGGTAGACTTTTAGATTTTAAGCCCAATAATTTGGAGAGTTTCCATCCTACAGAAGAAATGATCACTGTTTACAGTCTGTCCTTCACATTTCACACATCCTGGTGATAGGGAACCAAAACAAAGAGCTAAAAGGCGCTAAAAAATCTCCATAGAGCTTAGAGGAACTGCTGAGATTGATAATTTGTTACCGTGTAACCTTCATGAAGTCGGGCAGCCAAGTAATTTAGAGTTATGACTAATTATGGATCATCTTTTACGACGCTGTAAGTTGTTTAATATTGAAATAAATCACCGTTCACATTTCCCTTCCTCGCTGCATCGTGATTACTTTGGATTTTTACAAGATGACTACATTAAGTTTATGGACACAAGTCAAAATAAGATGCACTCTGCAGACTAAGTGGCCTAGGAGCTTGTAGCTTGTGGTAAAAACGACATTAACAAGCAACCAAATGAAACGCACCATTACTTTGAATAAAATCACACATTTATGTGACATAAGTTGCAGAAATGTTACATATAATGCCTTTAATCTAAACAATAATCCTTGCACCTTTCGTCCTTCCTTCCCTCGTCTTCCTCTCCTCCTCATGGCAGTCGGCAGTGGAGGGCTACTTAGCACACAACAGTTAATACCTGTCTAATTTATTAGCCTCCTGCCCCGGCCCTGAAGGGCCATTAGCAACACACACTGACACAGCACACCGGCCTGTGTCGTAATTTATTGTCTTATTACAGTGCTGCAGCGGCATCAATTAATTATCCATTAAAGCGCTGCTGTCCCAGGATTTATGGAGGGGACTGTGGGGGCTGTGGGAGATACAGTAGGAGAGGAATGAGGGAGAGGGTGGGTAGATGAGGGGAGGCGGAGGTGGAGGATGAAAGATGGATTGTTGTTTTTTTTGGGCGGAGGGTGCGCTTTGGTTTGAAAGTTGGGATAAAAATAAAGTTTGCTGAAAACGCTTAAAAAAATAAAAAACAACAACAACGCGAGCCTGCAAATCAAATGTTGCTTCTTCTTCTTGTAAACAAATATTGTTTAATTGTGAGATTGTACATCACGCCGAAAAGCTGAAATATAATCTTTGCTAACACTTTAATTTCCATGAGGCGATGCATCATTTACCGTACACACCCGGGCTAGTCTCCACACACACTGCTCTAATATAGAAATATGGAGTGGTGTGATATTTTTGAATACTGTGAGCATTAACATCATTACAGTTATAGCTTGAACTAAATTAATATGCTCAAACATCAATATTTTTGTGATTTAGTGCCCCCGGTTTCATAGTGTAATCCCACTGTGGTAAACTGTTCTCTGTTGCTAGCGTGTGCAATACTAGCTAACGTCCATTAACATCAACAAACGACCAACGCCCACTACAACATAACAGCAAGTCCAAAGTCAAAGCTAACACTACTGCACAGCACGTGAAACATACTGTTATGTTGTGGTTTTAGCTGGCTAACGTTAACTTGCTTGCTAATGCAGACAAATTGCTAACTAGCTAACGTAACAAAGTCCTGTCTTGTCCTGTCTCTCCCAGTTTGCTCGCTAACGTTATCGCCAGCAAAACACGCTGATAAGTTACTCACAGCTTACCAAATGAGTTCAGCAGCTAACGTGATCCATGTTGCTAACTTGCGTATTGCCTGGCTCCTGTTCTGGCACGACACCGGCTCAGCTCCTCGTCACAGGGCCTGAAAACCTCTTCCCGGTGGTCCAAAACACCTGTGGTACAAACACTAACTAAGCTTATAGTGATGAACTCACCAGACTCTGCTTTTATGGAGCATTTTAGCCTCTTTCAGCCAAATGTTTTGGTTTTCACGGTCTCCAACTTCTGGTTCGCTCTCACTCAATGAGCACAACAGCTGTGTTTAAATCTGTTTTATATAAACCAGTGAGGCTGGAGAATGGTGTGAGTTTCATTCAGTCAACACAGAAGTGCCAAAAACTGCAGTTCCTCAAACGTCCACTTGAGGCTGGCTCCAGAAGCGAGTCAGTCTCCATAAGTCCCCATGTTAAGCCGCAGAAATAAACATGTTTACAGCCTGGTACAAAAAACAGTTTTGGTCTCTATAGCTAATTTCCCCGTTCATGACAACTGTACTGAGGGTGACGTCACGGATACGTCGTCCATGTTTTATACAGTCTATGCTTTGAAATAACAAAGTTTAAGAGTTAAAATGCAGAATAATATTCACAAAACAAGCTCGTTCACCAACATTGTGCCAAGTGTGTTCATTTAGATACTAATTACAAGAAGAAGTTGGCATTAGTGTTTTACTTTTATGCTGCTGGCTGTTCATTACTTCAACCTTTAAATAAGTTTAAATCATTTGTGTGTGTGTGTGTGTGTTTACTTGTTTTCCACCGGCAGCGGTTCAGTAAACAAACCCTGATAAATCCACAGTACACCGTCTGCCCAGCACCAAACAGCAGACAGACAAAGTTAGAGCCCAGCTGGTGAACATAGTGGAGGCATTTAGTCGCTAAAGAGGCAGAGATTTCCCTCAGGAGTTGGTGGAGACCAAAAATGGAGCTTTATATGTAGAGTGAATATTTGTCTTACAAAGCCAGGTGGCCAGAAACAACTCAGGCCACAACGCCTTTGTAAATATATAGAAGAAAGTCATGCTGGTGTTGAAGAGTCTGACAGCTGTTGGAATGAAGGACCTGTGGTAGATCCTTCTTACATGGTGGAAGTAACAGTCTGTTGCTGAAGCAGCTGTTTAAGGCCTCCACAGACCTCAGTGTCCTCAGCAAGTGGAGACAACTTTGACCCTTCTTGTACGTCTGTGTTGTCCCACCAGTCCACCATTTAGATGTACTCTGTACTTTATACAGAATAAAGTAGTATTTCACATTTGAGACTTAATCATACGGCAAAACACCATAATATTTAATGGCACATTTTACGGTGTTTTACTGTCGTGGTTTGGCAGTTTTTCCAACTTAAATAATCTACCTACATTTTAAAATTTGTAATAAAACGCCAACCTTAGACGTGAAATCAACAATACTAATATCTTTTTACCGTAATATTAGATAAAGTTACACTGTATTTATTATGGTAAAATTCTGGCAACCACAGCTTACAGTTTTTTTACTGTAAAAACATTTTTTTTTCTTTACCATCATTTTTTTTATGGTAATACCTTTTATTTATACGTCATTTTAATGGAAGTTATACAGGATAAAGTAGTATTTCATATCTGAGACTGTTAATTATGCAGTAAAACACTAATATTTAATGGCACATCATGGTTTGGCGGTTTTTCATCTTAAAAAATCTACATACATTTTAAAATATGAAATCAACAGTATTAATATCCTATTACTGTATAATATTAGAAAAAGTTATACTTTATTTATTACGGTAAAATTCTGGCAAACACAGCTGACATTTTTTTACCTGTAATATTTAATGGTATATTTCACAGTATTTTACTGTCATGGTTTGGTGTGGGATCAATAAAGTCTGTCTTATCTTAAAGTAAATTATGCACAAATCCCATTATCATATTATAAGTTATATTATTGGATATATTCACATGTAGCAGCATCTTTATGCCGCGGTTCGTCAAGCTAATTTTAATTTTATCATATTTTTGGGTAGATTAATCTACAACAAGCTTGTGCGTTTCGTGTGTGAACGTAACTAACATCTATCAAGTTGATTTAACAGAAAAAAGTGCTGGCGAAGAAGTAAACAAATACCTCAAAACTGTACATTACTTTGACATAAATACACACACGTGCAATTTCTGTTGTATCTGCGAATAAATCACGGCGTGTGATTCATGTTCGCATACGTGCACCGTACACTATAGACTGTATACACATCCTATGTGCACTAAAATAGAAACACTCCTGTCCTCAAAACCTGCATATATGAGACATGGCAAAAATCCACCACCTCCACCTCCGCCAGCATCTTCCACCCAAACACAATTTGTACAGAAAACAAAGTGTTTTCCAGCACTGACAGGGAGAATGGATTACTTCCATTATGCTCTACAAGAAACACGTTCTGCTGAGATGAAAAGGGGGTTGTAAATTATTGCTGAAGGTGGCTTGCTGCTAACAAGTCTGGTGATCCGGGGCTAATGGAGTTCATATTCACTAACTGCGTCCCGGCAATGTGACAAATCAAAAACGCCGCACAAATGAGCGTCATCATCGCCGTGGAGATCTACGGTAATCCGTAACCAGCCTGAATTTACAGCATAATTGAATTAAAGACGAGTAACGGCGTGTTTCAGTGGAGCGCCTTCCTTACGTGACCTTCTCCGGGAGAAGAAGGTGATTGACGGGACAAATCGTCGTGGACGCCTTTGGGTGTCGACACTGTCGCATCTCTGTGTCGGGATGTGTCAGTCGACTCGCTGAGTGACAGAAGGAGCTGCAGCCAGCTCCTCCACCACTCACATACGAGTAAACACACATTTTTTTTATTAATATTGTTGAAGCAACACTGTGTATAAGATTGGATTTTTGGGGATTTAGCCAATTTCAGAGTGTAATCCCACTGGTAAATATGGACAGCTGTACATTTGTATATACGTATACTCAAGTGTCCACATGTCTTTAGTGCCGTAAAGCGTTACGTACTTCTCCCGACCCGGAGCCCAAAGTTACATAGTGTGAGAACAGACGTACGAATGACAGAGACACCATTCACCTGATTACAGGTCAGTGTAGCATCAACAGGAGTTAACATCTGTTAGTTTAGGAGAGAAAAGTTACAAATCTGTCAACAAACTCACCTTTGACACCACCTGGTTCAGCTCCTACCTCTCAAACAGACATCATTTTATATGCTTAGACCCCATGGCGTCCCCCAGGGATCAGTACTCGGTCCCCTGTTGCATGACTGCCAAGATGCCGCCACACTTTGAGCTTCAAGATGGCTCTTTAGAAACCTGTGGGTGACGTCACGGAGACTATGTCCACGTTTTATACAAAAACAACAACAAAGTTGTGGACTGGACTGATGAACAATGAGCTGAGACTCACTGTGAAGCTGCTTCAGGTGATAAATCTCATTGATACATGTAGGAAAATATTAATTATACCCGCTTTGAATACAGAGTACGCACAAAAACAAGTACACACCCCGATGATAAGACGGGTGTTTATAGTTTTGGGAAAGTCTTTTGTCTTCCTTTGTTTAACTTTCAACCAAACCAACCCTGACACCAACAAACCCATCATCAGTGTTTCCACGACAACAGCTTTATCATGGTCAGAGTTCACATTCATACAAATGTGATTCCTGTGCCATTGTGGTCTCTTTTCATCGGCTCGGAGAAACACTCGTGAGTGTGATCACAATGGGTTCACACGTCCTTGGGAGAAAGAATATATCCAAACATGAAAAAAATATAAATATATAATTTTCCTTCACACCTCGGCCGTGTCGTCGTCCCCCGGGTGACGCAGACAGGAAATGGGAATAACCGCTTCCTGCCCGAGCGGGCTTTGAAGGCATGCTACGAGGGACGATGTCATGGCGGAGCAATGTTCCTGTGCTTTCAGCGCGCTCTTTGTAATGTGTGATTTACAGCTTCCCCCCCCCCCCCACGCTGTTTCATCTGTGATTTAGTGTTTCCCAGTCAGATGGTTATCGGCTGCCTTACATGTCCGCTCTGTTCCTGCAGGACGAACGTGGAAAAAAAGAAAAAGAAGAAGTGACACACGCATGAGAGCTTTAAGCTCGATCAGGACTTTGAATAACGGCGTTTCAAAAAGACGCGTACACGATCTATCGTCTGCGTTACAGCTCGACGACTGACGGCAACAAAAACAGTAAAAAAAAAAAAGTATGAATGAGTGAATTTGTGCTGTAAAAACAAACAAAAGATGCCAAAAACTGCAGTTCCTCTTGTCGTCCACTTGAGGCTGGCTCCAGAAGTGAGTCAGTCTCCATAAGTCCCCCATGTTAAAATGT
Organism: Sciaenops ocellatus; assembly: GCA_033000465.1. Taxonomy (NCBI): domain Eukaryota; kingdom Metazoa; phylum Chordata; class Actinopteri; family Sciaenidae; genus Sciaenops; species Sciaenops ocellatus. The sequence goes on along the minus strand of CP136874.1, from coordinate 22,681,814 downwards.
CCAACTTCACAGCAGAAATAAACATGTTTACAGCCTGGTACAAAAAACAGTTTTGGTCTCTATAGCTAATTTCCCCGTTCATAACAACTGTACTGAGGGTGAATTTTTATACAACTCACCTGTTCAGATTATATTAAGGCTTAAAGTTATGCCCATTTTTAGATTAACAGTACGCCAATATAGAGTGGCTCTTCAGAACCCTGCAGGTGACGTGACGGATACGACGTCCTTTCTTTATACTGTCATTGGTTTGTACGCACCTGACCAGTCTCCTTTTAGCTCTGTTTTGGTCTCCACCAACTCCTGAGGGGGAAAAAGCTCTTTAGCTAAATGGACTTGTACTTATGTATCTCCTTTCTAGTCTTCCGACCACTCAAAGCGTTTTTACAGTACGTATCTCATTCACACACATTCATATACTGATGGTGCAGCCTTCGGGAGCAATTTGGGGTTTGGTATTTTGCCCAAGGACACTTCGACATGCAGACTGGAGGGGATCGAACCACCGATCATCTGAATAGTGGACGATCCGCTCTACCTCCGAGCCACAGCCGCCCCTAGCTCTTTAAGTATTGTTACAAGTGGTTTGTTTGAGAAACCAGGTGTCGTTCGGCCCCGCCTCAGGTCCGCCGATGATCCACATCTTTTCTGATACTTAGATTAACCGGGAGGCCGAAGAAGCAGGACTGCCAACATGGCGACGATTTGGCGAGACGGCGAGATTTTGAGCATCAAATCAACCCTTTAGAAATCTGTTGGTGTGTCATGCATGCGATGGTCATGGGTCCCATCAATGACAGTATAAAGAATAAAGAAAGAACAAGAATGAGGAGCTTAATTGATTAAGTTGCCCTGCAGACAATCAAGTCGGCAACAACTTGGTGACGAGCAGAAAATGACACGAGTTTATATAAAAGTTTTCAGATCTTCTGCTGTAGTAATGTTTGCTGTTTGGGAACTGTTAGATAATCGAAGCCTCAAACAATTCAAGTGAAATCTTCTGAGAACTTTAGAGGAACTGTCTCAAACCTGATTGATTGTGTAACTTTTCTGTCATTAAATAAAGTTTTAAATCAGGCGAGTGTTGTCTCTGTCTTCAGTCGTTGGTGAAATAAAAGGCTGAAAGACGCCGAGCTGGGCTGACTGCTGTTGGACTACTCAGTAATATTAGCTGGCTGCTGTGTCTTGTTGTTGTTCACCTTACTTGAAGCTGTCGACCTCTCCACCTCTCCTTCATTTTCAAAGCTAAACCAGACAAATAAAATCTCTTCTCTGTCGTAGATTTGGAAAGACGTCTTTGTTTGAATCATCAGATATGAATCATAAAACTCGCCGCACGATTCCACGTGTCCAAGAACCTCAGTTTCCTATCACAAGTCACATCAAGTTAATTAAATCAGGATGATAGAAACATGGTTGCTTCACTTGTTTCTTATTCAGAAATCTAAACTAATCTGTAAATAATCACAGAGATGTCCTGACATAACGAGGTTTGAGGCGTGTTTTCCCTTTTAAAGGTTGGAACAAATGAACAGAGAGAGAGAAAACACAATTTTTGCTTTACAAAAGTTGAAATATTGAACAAAAATGTTGCATTTTTCTCTTTTATTTAACATCTGCTTTTCTATTTCTTTGTTCCTTGCAGGTTTTATTGACTTTTTCCTCGTCTCGTCTTTGGTTCAAGCCACTCTCTTTCCTCCATCGCTCAATATTTCAGTAGTTTTCGGAGACCTCGCTGCCTCCTGACCTCTCTCAAACGCACGTGTTCCTGTTAATACTCAGCACTTTCCCTGCCTTTAACCTTTGACCTCGTCCCTCTCCTAACCTTCACCCCAGCCTCAGCGCAAACTCCCGTAAATCCCTTAAAATGAAACGTGGAGGTGATTTAAAGTTCAGCCCTTCATCTGTCGGCTGTCGTCTGACTTTATTTTACACTTTTAAACAAATTAAAGCTGCATTAAGTTTGTTTTATAGTTGCTTGAAATTAACTTGACAGCTAAAAAAAAAAAAAAACAGAGTCTTAATTAAGATTTAAATTAATTGGCAGTAACATCTGTAAGGCAACATGCCGGTGAGCCATGAGGAGACAGACTATCAGCTGATTGACAGTAAGCAGAGTGTGAACACTGAACACGAAGATAAATAATGAAAATCTAAATTCCTTTTCTCTCATAAACAGATTTTAACTCCTGTTGATCTACACTGACCTGTAATCAGGTGAATGGTGTCTCTGTTGTTCGTACGTCTGTTCTCACACTATGTAACTTTGGGCTCCGGGTCGGGAGAAGTACGTAACGCTTTACGGCACTAAGTCACACACCACCAACTATTTCACTGATTTTGGTGAAACTGGATCATATTTTATGGAGAAAATGTTTTCTGGTTTTCCCTCTGATGTCCTCCGGCTGCTCCGCCTCAACTCTCTGTGATTTACAGAGTTTCCTGATGGACAGTGAAGTAAACTGCTGACAACTGTAGCTGCTGTTAGCTAATGTTAGCTCAGTTTGTTAGCTGCTGTTAGCTAATGTTAGCTCAGTTTGTTAGCTAATGTTAGCTCAGTTTGTTAGCTAATGTTTGCTCAGTTTGTTACCTAATATTAGCTCGGTTTGTTAGCTGCTGCTAGCTAGTGTTAGCTGCTGTTAGCTAATATTAGCTCAGTTTGTTAGCTGCTGTTAGCTAATGTTAGCTCAGTTTGTTAGCTAATGTTAGCTCAGTTTGTTAGCTAATGTTTGCTCAGTTTGTTACCTAATATTAGCTCGGTTTGTTAGCTGCTGCTAGCTAGTGTTAGCTGCTGTTAGCTAATATTAGCTCAGTTTGTTAGCTGCTGTTAGCTAATGTTAGCTCAGTTTGTTAGCTAATGTTAGCTCAGTTTGTTAGCTAATGTTTGCTCAGTTTGTTAGCTAATATTAGCTCAGTTTGTTAGCTGCTGTTAGATAATGTTAGCTCAGTTTGTTAGCTAATGTTAGCTCAGTTTGTTAGCTAATGTCAGCTCAGTTTGTTAGCCGGACTGTGAGCTCAGAGCACCGGGGGGAGTGTTAGTGTTTGTACCACAGGTGATTTGAACCACCGGGAAGAAGAAGAAGAAGAAGAAGAAGAAGTTTACAGGACCAGTTACGAGGAGTGGAGCAAGCGTCGTGCCAGAACAGGAGCTGATCAAGTAACCAGGCTTAGCAGCCTCTATGGACTAAAGGGGACGTTGACGGAGGAAGCTAAAAAGCTAAAATAGGTAACGAAAAGTAATAAAACTTAAAATAACTGAATTGTTTATAAAGTTAACTAATGGATGTGGTTGCAGAATAACGTGACCATTAAATTTAAACAGACAGTTCAATAACATGAAAAAATAGTTCTAATATCAACTTTTATATTAATTAAATGTCTTTAATTGTCATTTTAAAGTGTATTTAAGTGAACTCATGACATAAAGGCGTAGTAAAGTTAATCTGACAGTGCTGTGGGGGTAAATATAACACACACCTCTCACAGCTATTCTTTAGTGGCTTTTTACTCCACCGACACCGTCATTAGTTAGAGGAGCTGTTGAATGTTTACACAGTAAAACAAACTTACTCAGCAGCAGCGAACGCCTCGTAAACGTATGGCGGCCGCACCATCTGCTCTCCACCCGTACAGTATCTCACTCAGCAGAGGAAGGAGTGGGAGGAGAGGAGTGACAAGAGGGAAGGACAAGGAGCTGAGAGACTGACAACAAGGACGTGTGGACGGAGAGAGCAGTGAAAGGGGGGATAAAGTCGAGGGTGTAGGTCACGAGGAAGAGGAAGAAAAGCCTTTAACGGGGTCTGTAAGTCTTTGCGACTGAAGCCTGAGGGCAACACTTTGGTCTTATCCTGACAGGGCTTCATTAAGAGCTGTCCACCCTCGCCTCAGTACAAGGCGTGTGCATGTGTGCAGCATGTGTGCTTATAATCCAGGTCATCACATACTGTCAGTACCAGAAGTTAACCATCGACATCTTTACCTTTTAATGAATAATTCGCCTGCCCACAGCGAGCAGCTGCTTTGTAGAGAACAAACCCCTAAAAAAAAAAAAAACTCACCGCAGGCTCAGCACAAAACACCAGGCGGACACAACTGGAGCATTTAGCAGCTAAAGAGTCTGATATTTCCCTCAAGAGGTGGTGGAGACCAAAACAGAGCTCAAAGGAGGCTGGACTGTATAAAGAATGGCTGGCGTATGAGTGACGTCACCCACAGCTAAAATATATTTGCTCTTTTAAACTATTTAAATTGTTTGAGTACCATTAAAAACCTAAAATTAGCTCATTTTTTTCAATGCATTCATCATTTAAGCTAACTATTTTAACTGTTTGTTCTTTACTTTGCAGTATGTAGATCAATTAGCTAAATAGTTTAACTATCTTTTTATTTTCTGTTATTTTTATTGATTACTTTTTAGCTAACTATACTGTCTAGTTACAGAAGACCACATGTTTTATTATACAATTACTTATAAATGAATGAAATGCTTTATTAGTTCACTATTTCTGTGTCTCTTGTCATCTATATCCATTAATCTTAACTTTAAACCATTCATCTATTAGCTAACTACTAGCTAATACTAACTAACTAACTAGCCATTATTAGCTAACTTTAAACCATTTAGCCATTAGCTAACTACTGGCTACTACTAGCTACAGTAATAGATAAATGTTTTGAATTTCAACTAATTCTCCAATATCATTAGCTATTTTTCAGCTATCATAGCTAAAACTAGCTAAATGTTTTCACTTCATTCCTTAGTTTTATTTAAATCGTGTAATGTATCCATTAATTTTAGCTATCTTTAAAGCATTTATCCATTAGCTAACTATTAGCTACTACTAGCTACAGTAATAGATAAATGTTTTGAATTTCAACTAATTATCCAATATCATTAGCTAAGAGTTACAGATATTTCTCAGCTATCATAGCTAAAATTAGCTAAATGTTTTCAATTCATTCATTACTTTTATTTAAATCATGTAGTGTATCCATTAATCTTAGCTATCTTTAAACCATTTAGCCATTAGCTAACTACTAGCTACAGTAATAGATAACTAATTATCCAATATCATTAGCTAACAGTTACAGATATCTCTCAGCTATCATAGCTAAAATTAGCTAAATGTTTACTTTTAGCTATGTATTTTAACCATTTATCCTGACTTTTAGCTGACTCATGTGTCCATTACTTTTTGCAAACTGTGTATTGTCAATGTTTAGCCATTGGTTTTGGCTAACTCCACAATCTCTTTCAAGTTAACAAACACAGAAATACCCCCGTGGGGTAAAAGTACCCCAAGTTGAGAATAACTTCAGTAAAGTGTGTCTATATATACGTAAGCTGTATACACAATATGTATACAGTGTATATGTATGTATATATGTGTATATGTGCACGGTGAGCTAATGTGCATGCATGAAAGTGTACTTTTGTGTGAGAAAGTCCAGGGCCGGCCTCGTCCTGATCCCTCCCTCTCATCACGGCAGTGCCTGTTTTTAATCTGGGCCAGTGATTTATGAAGGAGCTCCGACTGTGTATATCTCCTCACTTCCTTTCATTTCTCAAATGGTTTGTGCACTGCGGGATGATAGATTTATCTACACACAACCCCTGCATGACTAATTAACTCTGAAATATCAGGGCCAGATGTGGAACTGAAAGACGGACCCCAGAGTGCTTTCTCTCTCTCCCGTTTCGATCTTGCTCTTTCATTTTTCTAACTGTTGCTTGTGATTTTTCTTCGTCTTCGTCTTCTTTGTCCCGTCTCAACGTTCAGCTATAATTCTGCTGATAATATGACAGGGTGTTTTTAGGGTGGATGTAAATGTTGTACTCGCTGAAAAAGCAAATCGTCAGTTGTGATTTAAATAAACGTCTTTGCCTTAAAGGAACAATCCTTTTCCAACGAGGGGTTCGTGACAACTTTGCTACACATAAACTTTAAAATAAAATATATAGTCTTGTAGAGTCATGGGTCTCAAATAAATCTCCAGTTTTACTTTGTAACATCCATCAACTTTGACCTTCCATACTTGTACTGTATTAGCCCGACGAAAATGTGGTTTGGGTTTAATGCTTATGAGCTAATGATAGCATGCTAACGTGCTAAAGATGGTGAATGTTCATAAACATAGACATCTGTACACGTGTATGTGTTTACATTAGTCAATAAATTGATTAAACCATTGACCATTAATTGATTTAATTATTAGGTATTTTATATTTAAAGCAACACTGCTCTGAACACGCTGACATAAGCGGTTAACGTTAGCATACCCGGCTAACTAGCTTACTGATTTTAAATTGAAATATACTACTACTACTATTTGAATGCAAATTACATGTACACAAAATGTTTTTATACCTACTTAATATTTTAAATATATATATTAAGGATTGGGATTGTCTAAACTAACGTAACCTGTTAACGTTAGCATACCTGGCTAACTAGCTCACTAGTAGGAAAGTAGCATTCCTACAAAGGCAAGGAGCGTAACTAGCATTACTTAATGCGACATTACGTAGAAATGATTTAACGGCCCCCTCGTGTGGTAAATATGGACAGCTGCACACGTGTATTTGTTACTCGAGTTAAAAAATTAGCAAGTCGACAACTCTGCTAACAGCGACGTCCTCTTCAGTCTCTTATCCTCTGTCATTATGTCTGTAGAGGATGCTAACGGCCAAATTCCACTGGGCACAAAGAACACTGTCACTGCTAATGGAGCTAATCGCTGCAATTTAACAACTAAACTACATGTCATATTTACATATTCATAAGCACATAAACCAAAGAAAAATGACCAAATCTGTGCAAGTTAACAAAGTCTGGCAATGTTTTTGAAACGCTCCTGACGTCGTGTGGAGAATGGACACAACGTGCCTCGTGGGGTTACATTGCCCACTTGCCCAGCTCCGGTTCTGGCACGACACCAACTCCGCTCACCGTCAGCATTCACCTGCAGAACTGAAAAAAAAAAATCACTGAAATAGTTTGTCAAATGAGACTTAATGTCATAAAACATTACGTTCTTCTCGCGGGTGATCGTACCTGGTTACGTTAGAATTACGTTAGCATGCTTCCGTTAGCATTTAGCTCACAGCAGCATTAGCTTGGCTGCAGATTCTTTTTCCTTAAATGAAAATAGTTTTTTGCTACATGGACTATCTATATTGAATCCACTGATGTGGAATCTGGCTTAGCTCGCATGCTTCATGGAGTCTGTCTGCATGAGATGAGTCAATACACAGTCTGAACGAGGTCCTCACATCACACACACCCATAAATCCCCTTTATGACAGATTAGAGAGAGCAATGGCTTTTCCACTCGTTTACCCATAAATACAGCAACACGCTCAGCTGGTTTATGCCTCTCTCTCCCTCTCGAGACGTTGGAATGGGTGAGCTGATGTTTATAGCTGTCACGGACCAGCAGTGAATATGTCTCTTACTGGCTATAGTCCAAGCCGAACTTCAAAGCATTAAGAAAATAGAGCCACTCTGTAAATGGAAAAGCAAAACAGCTGTGTGATATGATTTAGCTTTGTTCCCTTCCAGGGTGTGTTTTGTTGTAAGAAAGAACAAACAAGTAAATTTAGAGGATATTTCCTGCTGCACGTCGGACAGATAATATTTCCCACGCCAGTTTCTTTTTAAAAGTTCATGTCGCACATATTTTGGATTAGAAATAGGAAATACGAAGAGGGAGGAAAGCCGAGAGACCGCGTGAGACAGGTTAGAAAACGAAGCCAGGCGAGCCGTCAGATCCGATGTAGGCGTTTTTTCCTGACAGCTGTAATTCTCCAGCCTACAGAGTTTCATCAACGGCGGTTGCATTTAAGCTGCGCCGTGGGGCAAGCGGCCCTTTCAAGTCTCCGTTCTCTGACAGGTAGATTTATTAGTCCTGAAATTTGTACAGATCACACGTCACTCATGGCAAGCTGTCAACGCGTCCGACGTGGGCCCTTCTGGGCTTTTTCTTAAGGTGGATCTGCCCGGAAGAGGTTTTACATCGACTCCCTGCCTGTTTGTCTAACTTTAATAATACCTGATGACAGTTTGACTGATGGGAAAAATGCAGGATGTGTGGAAAAACATGCAGTACTTAATGTAGTTTCTCACCCCAACCGGGGTAGAAAGAAACTTCTGAGTCATGATCAATGACCAACTGGTGTTGTAATACTCGGAATCGGACGTGGTCTTGAGACCGGTCCCACTTTTTAAAGGCCTCGTTCTCAACTCGGCCACGACAAAGAGGGACTAGTTTTCAACCCCTCAAAGTCTTGGTCTTGACTTGGTCTCGCAGTAACTTGGTCTTGGTCTTGACTAGTTTTCAACCGCTTGGTCTTGTTTCTGTCTCAATACACTCTGGTCTTGGTCCAGGCTTGGCCTCGGTTTAGTTGGTTTTGACTACAACACTGTGACCAACTAACCTTCTCTGATCTCGTTGTCTTGGTTGCCCCATCGTGCCGCTTCTTACTTTACACTGTGGAGGAAGCTTATTTCGGCTCATGTCGTAACATGCTACCAAACTCCTGATACAGGCTGTGGTCATCTTGCGACTCAATTACTGTCCCAGCCTGCTCAGTGAAACCCTTTCAGATGATCCGGTTCTGCACCCACCTACCTGAATGTCCTTATATGTTACCTCCTCCAATGAACGACGCCTGGCATCGCTCAGGACAATCCAGACTTTTCTGTTGTTCCCCATTGGTAGAACGTCCTACCAGTTCCTAACAGATCAGGGACGACCTTCAGAAACCTCCTGAAGACCTCCAGCTCTTCAGAGAGGAACTCCTCTACAACACTACCAACAACTGGACATGATAAATCTTCCCCCTTCCTATAAATGTCATTTGATTCTATGTGAGTACTTTTTGCAGTACTAACCTGTCCTGGAGGAAAGTAATCATCATCTCTTACCCCACTTTAACCCCTCGGTTGCCCTGCTGCCCATCTCATTGACCCTTGACCCCTGGTTAAACTCCCAGCATGCCCTGAGGCTTGAGGTTCACGCTTGGGTCTAAACCAACAAATGCAGTCAAAGGTCAACCTTTTCTTTGCTCTTGTCTTGAGGTCTGGGTGTGTTTTCACCTTTTCAACTCTCCAAACACCCTGCTGGGAGCAAAAGAAAATGAAAACTCCTGCATCCACCTGGATTTAATTTTCTACTTTGTGTGTGTGAACATGTGCGCTCGTCAGTACTGTATGCATGCAGTTGGTTTGGTCTTAAACCTTAAAGTTTCCTAAAAACTGGCTACAAAAGTCTTAATCATTCATCAGTTTGGCTCACACAGTTTATTCAAGAGATATATTTGTACCAACAGCTCCTGCATCATAACCGTGCCTCTGTTGTGAAACAGTTTATACTCAAGATAAATGCACTAACAGAGCTAATAAGCTACGATAGCTACGTTGCCCCAAAGGTCAAGTCCCCGCAAGCAAATCCACCGATTGCTGAATAAATTAAACCAAATTAAGATCGTCCTCAGTACAACCTGAGCTCCTTCACTGTACTCATTGTGTAATCCTTCTCCAGTGACCCCCCTCTGTGAGGTTTGAACCTCTCAGAAAAGCTTCTGTGGTTGCTGGTGTCTTCATGTTTCTGTCAGGTAATTTATGTTTTCGAACCTGCAGGATCTCAGCCAATATCGGCCCGTGAACTCTGCAGGAATTCAGCACCCACACACACTCACATGAGGGTGGCTTGTGTAAAGGGACTGTAGCAAATGGTGAAATCTTGGGATTTCCATCGCAGACACACATACCAAAACTATTTTTTTTTTTTGTTTCTGTTTCCTCACTAACCATAAGTAATTCCAGAGTTACAAATACAAAATTGTGTGGACACTGCCGCGCTCTTGAGTGCAGGAGATGAGAGACACATTGAAACCATGTGTTTCCACTCTTAACACTGTGACCTGGGGAAGTCTCCAAAATCCCCAGCACAAGCCCCGAGCGCCTGCCACCAAGCATAGAGTCACCGGGCCCGCTCAACGCTTCGCTTCAAACCAGATTTTCTACTTCCCGTGCCAAGCCGCTGCCATATCCCATTTCTCATCAGACCTTGATGGACCTAATGTGGGAATCCATTATCACACCCATACCCTTTTTGCGGCTTCGCTCTGTTCTTTCTTTCGGCCCTGTCGACTGTCATGGATCTACAGCGTATGCCTTCAGGGCCCCTCGAGCAACCCTGTCTAGTCTGTGCTGCCCCAGCCCCGGGGTCATCCTCTGCTTTTAGTCTTGTTCACCGTTGTCAAAAGACATTCTCATAGTGTCAGTACGCAGAATAAGAGACAGTAGGTCCAATGTAATGGGGTTGGGGTTTAAATAAAAGAAGTTTTGTTGGATAGCCACACTTGATTTTTCAAGGCTTTGAATAGACGTGCTTGTGCTAGTTACATGACCTCACTGTGCCCAAGCCTGCGAACAATCACTCCTGTGTTTTGCAAATTGTCAAACTCTCAGATGCTTCGATTATAGTTAAGAGTTGTACCACTATATATATATAAATATATATAAATGTAGCCCAAATACAGTAAACCAAACTACTGCTTTGTCTCTTTGTCCTTTTCAGCGTTAGTTTCTCTCCGTGAACTCTTCACCCCAGCTGCCGACAGAAGGCTGTCATGCTGAATTATACCTATGTTGTTTTGCGGCCCCTCTCCTCGATTGACAGACAAGGCGGTAAGATCAGAGAGATACAGATTAACTCGCTGTTTATGTCTTGAAGGTTTTCCTTCCACACTTTGCAATTAGATTACAGCCAGCCTGAAACGCCAGAAGAATAGAGAAAACTCCTTGAACTTCTTCCTTTTGGTTTACGGCTGGTAACTCTTGGTAAAAATGTTGTGTGGCCTGGGAATCTGTCTATGCAAATCGTCTGCAAGAAATGCGGTTTTACATACTTGTCATTGCTCTCACGGTGTTGTTTCATGTTGCAACAAGCAATAAAAACCTCTAAAAACTAACTGTAGGTTAGCATAGTGCAGCATTTAGCAGCTAAAAACACAGATATATCCCTCAGGAGCTGGTGGAGACCAGAAATAGAGCTAAAAGACAATAAATGTTGGACTTAAGTTCATCAAGTGGACTACAAATGGATGATTATGTCACTCTGTAACTGCCAGATGTGGATGCAGGGCAAGACTGTGGTCTGTTCGATGGTTTAATGTTTTATTCAGCATGAAAGAGGATGTGTTTTCTTTGTTTTAAGATGTAACCAAAACCATGATTTAAAAAAAAATAAAAAAATAACTTAACCAAAGTCCTTTGTTGCCTGAACATAACCATACACAGGACCCAGCACGCAAATCCTGGTACAGGATGTTAGTCCTGAAGTCTTGATGCCAACCATCAACCTCAAAGAATTAGTAGAATATAAATGTAGTACTAGTTTAGGAGACCCTTTCCGTGTACAGGTGGTGTCACTGACGTATAGTGTCTCTGTTTTTGGTGTATTTTAGGCTGCTCAAGTTTAAAGCATGGACAGTCTTAAACATGGATGTTGTATCCATGTCCCCTTGGCCGTCGCCATCTTGGCAGTCCTGCCTCCACCGCGTCCTGGCCAATGTTTACTGTCTATTGTCTTTTCAGCTGCTAATCAATGAAGAAGCGGTGAAATGGCAACAATTTATCGGGTATCCCTTCGTTTATACAACATGCAACCTGGACTACAGCAATACGACATTTCAGGCTCCCGCCCTGACTGAATGAAGCCACTGTGTGACCCAGCCTGACAAGTTTTCCATTCAAATATATATTATAGATATTTTTATAATGTTGAATAGTTGCAGACTCTTCTCATTAAGACCATAGAGATCTGTGATGTCGCCAACAGGTTTCTAAAAAGCCAAGTGTTGCCTGGCTCCTGTCTAATCCAAAGATCGGCAAAAACATAGATCGTGGTTGGACCTGAGGCGGGCTGATTGAAGACTGGTTGCTCAAATAAGCCACCTGTAACGACACCTACCTGTCAATCAAAGTGTCCACGCTCTTAATCCTGCATAACTTTAAGCCTTAATATAATCTGAACAGGTGAGTTGTATAAAATTCACCCTCAGTACAGTTGTCATGAACGGGGAAATTATCTATAGAGACCAAAACTGTTTTTTGTACCAGGCTGTAAACATGTTTATTTCTGCTGTGAAGTTGGACATTTTAACATGGGGACTTATGGAGACTGACTCACTTCTGGAGGCAGCCTCAAGTGGATGTTTGAGGAACTGCAGTTTTTGGCACTTCCCGTTGCCTGCTTGGTTTAAAGTAGTGTTTTGATTGCAGTTTATCAAGACTAAGACTAGTTCCTGGGCTGTTGCTTAAACAGAGAAATGTCACTGTAGTCTGTGGTGACACAAAGTCAATTTTGTAATGTTCCTTCTGCTGGAAGTTGACGGTTACCAAGCTGACAATAGTCCAGGTTTCTGATGGCAATCTGCCATCTCTCTAAATAAGACATGTTCATGTATCTACTCTGATGGTTCTTGAATGTTCCTATATGTTTTTGTGGTCACAATACTGGCTCAGGCGTCCAATAGATGCCCTTTCAGATTAATCTGTATTAGTGTGAACGTTGTGAAAGATAAAGGTCCCACATCTGCTTCATTTGCTCCGAGGCAACACCTGCTGCCTCGCTGTGCGGTCTTTTGAATTTCGTCCCACCTTTGACCAACTCAAAGCACCATAGTAAACTGTATTAACTGCTCCTTTTGTCAAAGCCTCCTGTGCTCGAGTGAGTGATTTACAACACACAGCTTTTATAAAACGGTAATTTATTGCGATCTGCTCGAACAGCGTAAGCTGATTAAAGTAGAACGGCACAATAGCTCTAACTGCTCGATCTAGATCAATGCTTCGTTTGATTTTGATGCCAAGACAGCCTCGAATAAAAAGAATTATTCAGGAATTATTTAATGTGATACTGCTTGCTCCTTTGAGCATGTGCTCGCTTGCTACTGGCAAGGAGAAACTTATGCCTTTCTTTTGATTTACCACCAGTGAAAATACCAATGCATGTATATGGAGTATACCCACTTATTTTTCAGTCGGCGTTGGGTACACCAACTCCTCCAGGCGCTGCTACAGCAGCACTGCCCCCCCGGTACGTTTGAGCTGAACACATTGAACACATCGGTTGTATTCAGGTGCAGACATAAAAATAACAAAGAACCTTTCAAAGAAGAAGTAGACCTGATCTGGTCACAAACACAGTCTGCACAGGTTCATTGAACCGAGTTTGAGCTAAACGGCATGATGTGGTGCTATTTGACAGATTTCTGTACCGCTTCACTCCAAACAGCCAATGTACGGACTGAACAGATAGAAACCGACACACCGTTTGTGAGTTTAGAGAGTCCTGACCTCATGTTGGGTTAGCCATTGATTAGCTGTAGGTTCACTTTGTATTCTGGGATGTGTAAAGTCAACAGATGCTAGTCAACAGCTAGCCGAACTAATCCCTGGATCCCACTGAACTTTTGGTTCTGTGACGTCGTGGCTTCAACACTGTTTTGGTCTGTTGTCCACGCGACTTCATAGTCCACCAGGAGCTTTTCAGACTTTTTTAACTTGCTCAGATTTGGTCATATTTCCTCGGTTTATGTGCTTCTACCATGAGTCAGTACACGACTCACAAAAAGTTTGGGATATTCGACTTCTAGATGAAATTTCAGAGTGCGCTCTAACCTTTACAGGTGAACTTAATTTAAACTTTTGAATGCACATGTCCAACTGTTCAGTGTTTCAGTACTTATTGCATAACATGCTGTTCTCTAACAGCGAGTGTCTGATCCATGAATCGACCAGAAGAATGTTCTGGTCCAATGACAGTTTGTATTTAAACAATCCTCTTCATCACGCTGTTCACATTTTTACATCATGAAGACAACACCTAACAATCCATCAACAGTACCTGGGTCAGTGCGAGGCTTCAAACAGGAAGTACTCAGAGGGAAGTTGAGCTTAGAGTGTCATCAGCAGGTTGCAATAAGCCGACGTGTAAACAGTGTGAGACGTCTAGTCGAGCTGTAATTGATGCTCAAGGACACGTGACAAGTTACTGAGACATTGACGTTGATGTTTTGTTGTGGTATACTCACTCACACTTACTGTTGTTTCCAGCTTTTGTTTCAAAACATTGTTTGAGATGAAGAAATTACCACTGCATGCTTCTACTTGATTGTCCTACATTCATGATATAATATCACTGTAGCATGAACTTTTTACAATTTCCATATATTTCACCCAAAAGTTGAATATTTCAAACTTTTTGTGAGTAACGTAGCTACATGGTTGAACTGTTTCCCTTTTGTCTGTGTTTACAACCCTGTGCAGGGTGTTTTATTTTGAAAATCAACAGGTTCCAGCAGTTCCAGGCTGTAAACATGTTTATTTCTGCTGTGAAGTTGGGACAGTTTAACATGGGGACTTATGGAGACTGACTCACTTCTTGAACCAGCCTCAAGTGGACGTTTGAGGAACTGCAGTTTGTGACACAGAGGTTGCCGCTTGAACCAAAGCAAACAAACCAGAGGTTTGATAGTACCAAAACTGGCAGGAACATTTCCATCCGTAGAGTCACAATTAAAGGAAATCATATAAATATGTTGGACATTAGTGGTGGTAGATGGGGGTTGTAGATAGTGTCTGTTATGATTGGCTCTTCTTCTTCTGTGTTGGAGAGGCCTTCGCTCATCACGTGAAGCCTCCCTCAAAGTTGAGAGACAGGCCACGGCTCTTTAAACTGCTCCCTCGCCCCCCTCGGGGCATATTCAATGCGAGGGTTCAGTTTAGGGTGTGACAATGAGGATCATCTGGCTCAAATCAGCCAAACAATCACGGTTCAGTGCCCTCAGACAGACGAGTCGACGAGTCGGCTCAGACATGCCACAGAGAGAGAGAGAGAGACGCTGACAATGCCATCAAGGGGCTGTCGCTGTCTGCGTTATCCGTCTTTATATTCCAGTAGATAAGAAGACTCTGAATTAATTACGCTACGGGACTCTCTAATGCCTTTTCACGTCACACGGCGGTGCTGACAGAGAGACGTTCGCTCTCTCTTCTCTCGGAGCTCCTCTTCAAAGGTTATCAACCGAAATTCCAAGGCAGGAATCAGGAGAGACGAGGAGGGCTTTGATGGGAGCGATGAAAGAAGCTTTTCTCGAAGCACAAAAGGCTTCTTCGCTCCTCTGTCACTCTCCAAGATTTCTCTCAAACAACTCTTCTGCCGGTGTCACGCTTTCGCTCTGAGCTATGAACCCAAACTGGTGTTGTAGCAGATTTCGTGTACAACGCCGCACGCTTGTCTCTTTCCATCTCGCTGTCTTTACTCCGACACATCTGCGAGACTCTTTTTTTAATATCGTGAGATGTGAGAAGTGATGAAAGGAGAAAGAAAATAAGTAAGATGTCATCTTTAATGTAAAACACCAAATGTGAGCTTTCATTATTTTCAACCCCCCCTCCACCACCTCCACCACCTCCTCGTCTGGCTCCTGAGCGAGCGGTGCTGTAACATTAGCTGTGTTGCTTGGAGCGACACCCTGTCAGGTAGAGTTTAGAGACTCAGACACAGTATCCAGTAACCTCTCGCCGGGGTGAGGAAAACAGCAAGAGAGACAGACAGAAACGGTGAGAAAGACAAGTTGAAAGACGAGAGGCGATTGATCGTGACAATCCGGAGCTGCGCTGGTCTCGTGTGACTCGCCGGCTGCCAAAGAAAGGCCAGATTTGAAATGTTTGGAAGTTATTCCATCGATGTTTTCACAATACAGGAACCGGGGTCTGAGTTTGACGTTTAACAGTCACTTAAAGCCGTCGTTTCTTTCCCCTCTGAAGGTTCAGAGGTTAATTTTAGAGGCATTTAAACTATGAGTAGGCATGAATGACGTCTAGCTGCAGGAAGCTACGGGGTGCTCTCAGGTGAGGGGAAGCTATTTCAGGCGCCCCTGTCTCCAGAAGTTAGTCATTCTTTATTTTTCCTAAAGAAAATGTTACCTGAGTCACTTAAATGTTACGTTGAGTCATCAGTTTGAATGACTCGCTCTGTTTTCATGCTTCTGACTGGCCTCTTAGTTCATAGGTGGTGTTTTGAACCGTCTGTCATGATAAACTGATGGATACTAAGAAAGTTTCTCTAACAGTATACAACAGTTACGCCCACAAAAAATGACTCGTTCCAACCAGTCTATTGATTCGAAGTTGAACAATTCAAGGACATCTTTGGATTCATTTTCGTAATCATCGACTGCACGTCACCAAGCTACAAACTAGCTTCAAAAATAGAAATATTTACATTTAGTGGTTGGAAATATTCCCATACTTCCACTTAGATTTTGTCAGAAGAGGATAAGAACATTGTCAAAAGACTCTTTCCATGTGATGTGAAGGGCAGCAAAAGGAAAAAGTGGGGGACGAAGAAGATGTCAGCTAATAACTCTATTTTGTGGATTTATTGAAGTTTGCTGAGCAGATGATATTTCCGTGTATCTACCAGTGTGTGCTTTAGGTGTTAACTGACAAAAACTTTGAGACAAAAGCAGATCCGAGGCTTTAAGGAGCCAGGGTACATGTACAGAGTGTTCATGAGAAAGTGAAGCATATTCTCCATATTCTAAAATATCATCTGTAAAAGTCTCCATGAAACGGAAGCAACGTAATCTTTATTATTAGCCAATAGCACTGAGTGTGTGCTACCCCTCCCCCAACCACTATGTGCTGAAGTTAGCGCTATGAGCTAACGTCAGCCTCTACTTTCCAGTGAAAGCGGCCGGACCTGGGACCAAACACAACCTCCGAAACCAGCGACCAGCGGTCAAGTCTGGCAGGGAATACAGTGGTGAAAGGTTGTTTTTTTTTTTTTTTTCTTGCCACGTTTCTTCCCAAGGCCGAGTCAGTTCAGTTACCTACATGGCTGACCGAGCTAACGACAGCTAGTGGTTCGCTACTTAGCAATCTTTCCACCAGGAAAGTCTGTAAATCACCTCGGTAACGTATTTCTCTGTTGGGTCTCGGAAGCTGTGCTTGAACCTGGTCTATCAAACTGGGATCACTCCACTCTGGCAGCATCTGTTGGTCCACATACTAGAGTATAGGGGTCATAAAGCACCAGGAATATGTGATAAAACACTTAAATATTAATTTTGACTTCACCGGGAGTCGTGCACGACGTTTAACCTGCGATGGTCTGGAGTTTATGTTCACTGAAGGCCGAAATATGAAATAAAACAACAATATTAAGTCATTTAAAGTAACAACTACATTCTTGTGGAGTGAACCACACGACGTACTGTTTTTTTTTTTAGTCGTTTAAGATGTTTAAGAAATGTCAACGTGATTTTCAATGATTCTTCTGGAACCGAACCCACAAGGTTCTGGTTTCACTTTGGCTCTCAATGCGAGTCTGTGTGGTTCCTCAACCTTTGACTCATCGCAGGAACTCACCCGGTTTCTTGTTATTTTCCATCGAGACTGGCACCTTTCTCCGGCACGAGCATGAATTTGTCGCTCAAGTTGAAACGTTTCCGATAGCGTCTGTTTTGATTGCATTAATAATTACTAGAGATTAACTGTTAGTGAAGGTGAAAACGGTGTCGCTGGATGAAAAAGGACTTCTCCCTGCACCTACACCCATGACGTCTTGCCTCCTTATCATCATACTAACCCTCCCTGAACAGCGTCTCCTCCATCTCAGTCAAGATATTACCCGTCTGTTCTTTCTGCTGGAGTCTGAAATGACTCTTTCCCTCCCTCCCTCTTCGTCTCTCTTTGTTTTCTGTTCATTTTGCTGCCTGTGCACAAACATGTCTGCTGTCTGCCTGCCTGGCAGCCAGCAGGTTTGAGGCCTATATTTAATCACCACAAGGCTTAACTCCCTCCGTCAGTGACGGCTCATTTGACGTGGCGGCCCTGGGCTCTCTCTTCCCGATCTAGTGCCAAATACAATAACTCTTCTTTTTCGTTACCCTGCTGTATGTTATAATTTTGCTATTTTTCAATGTCAGGGCCGAGCCTTTTGAAGAGTTTTTTTATTGAATTTCCTGCTGGACTTTGCTGCTGGGGCCATTTTTTATTCCAGTCTTCACTGTTACTGTCACCAGGCTTTCTCGGTGAAACCGTCCTCTCTTTGCATTTTCTGTTTTTCATCTATTTAAAGCAACTTTTCTACCACACAATAACAGATGTTAAATCCTGTTGATGCTACACTGACTTGTAATCAGGTGAATGGTCATTCGTACGTCTGTTCTCACACTATGTAACTTTGGGCTCCGGGTCGGGAGAAGTACGTAATGCTTTACGGCAATAAGTCACACACCACCAACTATTTCACTGATTTTGGTGAAACTGGATCATATTTTATGGAGAAAATGTTTTCTGGTTTTCCCTCTGATGTCCTCCGCCTACTCCGCCTCAACTCAAATGTGATTTACAGAGTTTCCTGATGGACAGTGAAGTAAACTGCTGCTGGTGTCGTGCTAGAACAGGAGCTGGGCAAGAGGGCAGTGTAATTGAGCTTACTGTGAAATCCCACCAGGCTTTCGTCCATTCTCCACACGACTTCAAACCACACCAGGAGCGTTTTTGCCCACCAGACTTTGTTAACTTGCTCAGATTTGGTTCATTTTTTTCTTGGTTTATGTGTGTAGTTAAATTACTTCTGTAACTACAGTAAACTGCTACCAACTGTAGCTGCTGTTAGCTAATGTTTGCCCAGTTTGTTAGCCGGGCTGTGAGCTCAGAGCACCGGGGGGAGTGTTAGTGTTTGTATCATAGGCGTTTTGGACCACCGGGAAGAAGAAGAGGGGGTTTACAGAGCTGGTGTCGTGCCAGAACAGGAGCTGAGGCGACGTAACCAGGCTCAGTAGCTTCCATGGACATAATAGAGGTGAAAAGACCGAAGAGAACGCTGATGGTCGAAGCTAAGAGAAAATGAGAGACAAGAAGCCACCAGACAAGAGTAAATCTGGGGCTGACTTTTAGTCATTGGTGAAATAAAAGGCTGAAAGACAGACGCTGAGCTGTTGGACTAGTAAGTAACATTAGCTGGCTGCTATGTCTTGTGTTGTTGACCTTGCTTGATGCTAAACCTGTTAGTTTTTGATCATAAGTAACGTGTACAGCTGTCCCTATTAACCCTTAGTGGTATTACACTCTGAAACTGGAGACACTAAATCACAAAAATACCGAATTTCTACGCAGTGTTGCTTTAACGACAGTAAAACATGAGAGCGTCATTTCATCAGACATTAAGTACAATGTTTCAGAACCTAAAGCCCGGTGCCCAGTGTGTAGAAAATCCCCTACATACTTACTATTAAAGGTTCTTGTTACCCATCTATCTCCTCTGGGTAATATTATCTAACCCTCCTCGGTTACATGTGTTCACAATTCTCGAGCATTATAAATCTTGTGCGGAGCTGTCATGAGTGTCTTGAAAGCATTAAAATGCCTGTTGTTTGACCAAATGGAAAGAGAGTAGATTCAAACAATACTTCACTCTTCCTGTCTAAGAGTTCACAGAAGTTAATGCATTTGGCAGTAGCAGATGCCGTTCGTTTTCCCTCTCCCCTCTGTTTTTTTCTTGAGTTGTGTGAAAGAATGTCACCCAAGTCTAATCAAATTATGGCTGTTATAGCAGATGTCAAACCTTCACTTTAAATTTCAGCCGCCCGCCGTTGACGCTTCGTGCACTTTCTTGCTCCCCTTTTTTTTTTTTTTTTTGGTTGCTGTTGCGATAAAGCGGCGATAAGATCTCAATGAGAGTATGTTCAGGGAGGGGTTCGCTCTTTGATAACATGTCCACGGATCATATGGTTAAAATCTGTGTGTGTGTGTGTGTGCGTCATCTCTTGTGACCTCTTAATATCGCATCACATGTCTGATCTTATTCTTGTCTTTGCCATCTGAACTCCTGTCATGTGCTCCTTTTTGCCAATCTGTCACACTTAATCTGAGCGGAAAAGAAAAACTTAAAGAGCCAGAGCTTCCAGTTGCCCCCCGGGAACGCTTCTGGGGGGGGGTGGAAACAAAGGAGAAGAAAATCACAACGGCGTAGCATTTCAGGGGGCATGAATGGCATCAATGATTCGCTGAAGGGTGGGATAAATGGGGCGGGAGAAAGATGAGAGAACAATGTGTCTGTTGTTGTTTAATCTGGAGTAAATCATCTGGTCTCTCTCGCTGCGTCAGGTGTTGACACTCAATGCTTCGAGGGTTCGCCCGGTACAGTGTTGTCCCAATGATTTAATCATCTTTTTAGCGCAGTCTTCGGTCAATTTCACAAGATCTGATGCCAAACATTTCTGCTTGTTAAGTTGATGATTGTGGTCACTGAGGTCTTGAATCAACCCCCTCCGACGTTGCGCGACAACGGTTAGCAGAAATCATTTCTTTTAACTTCCAGATTTTCTCGCTGGTTTAAATTTGTGTCCTTGGACGATCATGAGAGCCGGTGAAAGTCCAAACGTGTTCAGATTTAAGTCTTTCAGTAACGCAAACCATGAGCTGGCTTTGTGTTCGTCTGCCAGATGGGACAGCTGCTCAGGGTGCAGCTTCACTTCGCTCTGGGTGAAAAGTTCATCTCCAAAAGTGCCAGAAAACACCATGTGGGAAAGCGGCGTTACCTGAAGTTCATCACGCTGTTTGAGTGAAACATTTAGGTGTTTTACCAACAATGACAACGCAGATTGGATTTATTGAGTCGTGCAAGTGAACCCGATCGTCCTGATCTGTTGTGTTGTACGAAGGCCGACTTTGACACTTTGTTGGAGTCTGAATTTATGATCTCAGAAACTTTTCTCCACTCGGTCAAATTAACTTTGGATGTGGATCCAGATGAGTCTGATTAATGACTGTACAAACAGTTATGAACCAGTAAACACGGTCGTATTCCCTCTGTACTGTCGCTGAATCCAGTAAATGAGCAGCTGGAGTCTGTTTTTAATTAAAACGAATAATTAGACATTTTGGGAAATATGTTTATTATTCACTTTACTGAAAGTTAGATGAGAAGATGGATGTTTCTACTATAACTATGAAGCTACAGCCAGCAGACAGTTAGCTTAGCTTAGCATAAAGATTGAAAACAGAGCGCCCGTCTGTTTAAAATCATCCCCAGTGTATCAAAACAAGGAAAATAAAGTCCTGAGCTTTGTATAGAGGACAGTTTAAGTTGTCATCAATAACCAGAACCAGAAATATACATCATTATATTGATATCTATGATTTTTGTTCACACGTTTAGTCTTTAAATCTAAAAATGGCTCTTAAGGAAGCTGTCAGATTGTGTTGTAAGGGAGAGTTTGCCGAAGAGTCGACAGGGAGGACTGACCCGGTCACAAGATACCAAAGATACTACTTAGTACCATGTTACTGTTGTTTTGTGGGTGGCTTGAAATTTCATCACATAATCACTGTAGATAAACAGCTAATCAGATAATCACTGCACAGATGGAGGCTGTTTCCTGGGGGAGAGTTCGCTGAAGAGTCGTCAGGAAGGACTGACCGAATCACGCCGACTTTTTCACATAATTCAAAGATCTTTTCTCATAAGTTGCCAAAGATGCGATGTGCTATAACATCACTGTTGTTTGTTGTAACAGTTGCTCGTATTCCATCGCATAATCAACGTCAGTAAACAGAGGAACTTAACTGGCTCTCACTGCCGGAGACGGAGGCTGTTTTCTGGGGGAGAGTTCGCCAAAGAGTCGGCAGAGAGGACTGGCTAGGTTGCAGTGACTTTTACAAACATAAACTGGATTTTTTTTTTCTCATGCAGCTGAATTGCTGTTGTTCTTATAAACAATAGCTGTTTACAACAGTTCTAGTGCTATTTGTTTTTCTTTTCTGATGTTTTTGGTTGAATCCAACACAAAATGCTTGCAAATTTCAGAGTTAAGAGGTTTCATTTCACCGTTTCCAGCCAAGAAATAGTCCCACGCATGTTGTTTTATGTTTACGACTAAAAAAAAAGAAGATATAACAGTAATTAGTGAGCTTTAGAGCTTCTCTGGTCAACATTTTGCACATTTCTGCGTAAACCCACAGCTCTTTCATTCAAATAAATGTATTCTTCTTGACTTCCTGTACTTGCTTTCATCTTTATTTATATTCTCTTGTACTATGTTTGTTTGCACCAATATCCCAAGGCAAGTCTGTGAAAACCTACTTGTTACAGCTACAGCCAGAAGCCAGTTAGCTTAGCATAAAGATTGAAAACAGAGGGAAACAGCTAGCTTCCCTCATAACAAAATTCACTCTTGAGTACGTCTGCAGCTCACAAATCTTAGAGGATTTTGTTTCAGGAAGTCACTGCTCCCTGCCAAGAAATAGTCCCACACATGTTGTTTTCTGTTTGAGATTTAAAAAAAGGAGGTTAATAAAGGTGTGTGCCTCAAACAGGTTAGTCACTGCAGAGAAAATGTTGTTTTAGAAGGACTAAAGGTCAACTAATATGAACTGAAGATGAATATTTCATTGGATGTGACTGATTTTTTTCCAGGTATAAGTCAGATCTGTGTATTTCCATAGAAACGGAGATAATTCATGCAAAGAAATGTTTATTTTGAGAGCAGATGGCCCCAAAATATGAATATCTTTTGATTATATGTTGGTTATTGGTTGGTAACTCTCGTGTAAAATGAAGTCAGTGAAATGTCAGACTGCTCCTTTAATGCAGAATATTAACAACAGCCCATGAAGAAGCATTTTAGCCTTTAACAACATGAAAAGTCATATCGGGTTATTTCCCCTCAACGATGTCATTCACAGCTTTACGGGCAGATGAAAAACACTGGACGGTGCTCTCATTTATAAACACCCTCGGTGTCGCTGCGTTTCAAAGCCCAATTAAATGTTTTATGAGAGGACTTATACGGAAAACCGAGAACACGTGTTGTGATGTGGAGCTGCTCTGTGTTTGACCCGAGCGTTTGGCGTCAGAATCCAGCATTAATATGTCAAATTAAAGCAGCTGTGCCGCTGACAGAACACTGCTGACCTCCGTCAGAGGAAGTATTCCTCCATTATCTCCCTCTGAGGGCACGCCACAAACACCTTTACGGCATCTCTTACACTTGAAAATGCCCGTAATTTTAACGTCTCGTGACCAGATAATAGGGGGTTCACGAGGAGAAGTCAGTCAACAATCAAAGTCTTGTCTGCAGCACTTAATGTCCTCTGTTATTGTGCTGCGCTGCACTTTGTTTAATGGTCGCTGCAGCTCAGTCTGTCATGTATCATTCATCACATGGATTTGTAATCTGCAGCCGACGTAACACTATCAGCTCTCGGAGCCACAACAGTACTGCTATTATATGAGTATTATATGTGTTTGTGGAAGAAGTATTCAGATACTTTACTAAGGTAGTACAAGTACAAGTAACACACAAGTACAAGTACTGCTTTTAAAACTGTGGGTGACTTCTACTGTAAGTCTTATTATCAGCAAAATTAAGTTAAATTAAAAGTTATACATGATATTTTTGGATTAATATTGCTGCTACATTAATCTGTATGTTTTATTTTGACTACTTTGTATACTATAAATATAAATATACATTTCCATGAGCAACAGCCCTGTTTTCCAGCTAATCCAAGTGAGATTTTAAAGAGTTTATTTAGTTATTTAAGAAGTAAAGGAACAATTAATCCTTCAGTTTATCGTAGAATCATCAGATTTGTAGTGGTTTTCACTGGACGTAGGGATGCAGCGATGATATTAACCCAGCTCACGGGGCGCATAGAGACAAACAACCATTCACACTCACATTCACACCTACGGCCAATTTAGAGTCAGTAATTAACCTGGTGTGGGAGGAAGCCACGCAGACACGGGGCGAACATGCAAACTCCACACAGAACGCCCCCAGCCGAGGTTCATAATAGTATATTATACCATAGACAGTATAAAAAATCCATGACGTCATCCACAGGTTTCTGAAGAGCCGCTGTGAAGCATGTTGGCAGTCCTGCCTCCAGTGCTGAATGAAGCTGTCAATCAAAATGTCCACACTCTTATTTCTGCATAACTTTAAGCCTTAATATAATTTGAACAGGTGAGTTGTATAAAAATTCACCCTCAGTACAGTTGTCATGAACGGGGAAATTAGCTATAGAGACCAAAACAGTTTTTTGTACCAGGCTGTAAACATGTTTATTTCTGCTGTGAAGTTGGACATTTAAACATGGGGACTTACGGAGACTGACTCACTTCTGGAGCCAGCCTCAAGTGGACGTTTGAGGAACTGCAGTTTAGGAGTTATTTTATAACTACTTCACGCACAGATGAACTTGTGCTGTGCCACATTCAGGTGCAGAGCGTTGTTGTTATTCACTGTAACATGAAGGAGAAACTGTTTGAGTTCAGCAGGTGTGCATTGAAATGTGTGTGGCTGGTTTTTAGGACTGTTCGGCGTGTGTGTTCGCCTCCCCTCCCCTCCCGTGTGGGTGTTGATATGTCGGCCTCCCGTCGCTGAAGAACACTTCACAAGAACTCCATCAAAGAGAAAACAGGAGAACAGAGAGAGGGAGAACCGAGTGGGGGAGGCATCAAAGGCCGATTCTCTCCACTGTTTCCACATGCTGCAACATCCCAGTGGTAACAGCTGACAAGCCCCCTCTATAAACAGCCTGCTCAGATCCTGCCAGCAGGATACACCCATTCAAAAGCATTTTGCTGCCTGGGCTTTGTTTATTGAAGTACTGCCTGGACAGCAGGGCAGCATGAAGGAGGGGGGATGCAGAGAGAGAGAGAGAGAGAGCAGGAATTAAGACAGAAAATGGAAGGAAAAGGAAAAATGAGGTCAATAAAACCACGCTCATGCACAAATGAGAGAGCAGAGCTGGAGGATCCTCCCCTGACATTTAGATCGTACGGGAGCGTTACAGTTTAGTCGCAGCGACGATTAGAGTCAAACTGCTGACACAGTTTGACCGAACACGAGTCCTTCTCCTCGCTGCAGATTCAGACTAAATCAATGACTACAGGAGTGTTTATCGCCGCAGATATGCAACCAGACTCGGCTGTGTTCGAGCTCTGCTGCTGTGCTGTATGAAACGTACACAAGCTGCCGTCGTGCAGGGACTTCATGTAGGTTAAAACAATGCAGTGGCCCACTTTAGCCATCAGTGAGATGTTTGTTACAGTGAGGCGATGTCCTGCTGACTTGTATAAAGAATGGACAGAGCACGAGCGAGGTCACCCACAGGTTTCTGAAGCGATGGCCAACGCCGTGTTGGATGTACCGCTTCTTCCGCCTCGCGTTTAATCTAAATATCGGCAAAGATGTGGACCAAATGACGCCTGGTTGCTCAGACAAGCCACCTGTAACAACACCCACCTGTCAATCAAAGCGTCCACGCTCTTAATTCTGCATAACTTTAAGCCTTAATATAATTTGAACAGGTGAGTTGTATATAAATTCACCCTCAGTACAGTTGTCATGAACGGGGAAATTAGCTATAGAGACCAAAACTGTTTTTTGTACCAGGCTGTAAACATGTTTATTTCTGCTGTGAAGTTGGACATTTTAACATGGGGACTTATGGAGACTGACTCACTTCTGGAGCCAGCCTCAAGTGGACGTTTGAGGAACTGCAGTTTTTGGCACCTCTGCATTGGCTTCACTTCCAAGACTGCCATTGTAGTGGCCCACTTTTCCCATCATCCAGTGCTGGAGTAGTGTGTAGTTTTTTGTTTAACCATCTCACTGATGGCTCCTTACAAGTCGTGCCGATGCTGTTGTTCGTTTTAATAAGATAAGATCGACTTTATTGGTCCCACACCGGGGAAATTCTCTTGTTACAGCAGCTCAACAAAACACAAGGTGGAGAAGAAAAAGTCCTTCCTGTAGCAACCCAGTTCTGACTCCGGCCTGTGGTCCACGGACGTCTTGAGCTGTCCTCTCTCACAAGTTGAAAGCATCTCTCTGACGCTACTGTACACTCTCCATACTCCCACTGTTAGCCTGGTTAGCGCTGTTAGCTCCTCCATCTTACGTTCCCCATGATAACCGACGGTACTCATGGTTTGTACCGTCTTTAGATCCAGCTCTGCATCCACATCTCCTTCTCATCACTTCAGCATCGAAATCCGGTCTTTCCACACGGAGAATGCTAGCAGAGCTATACTGGCGGCCAATTTCACGGCATCTAGTCGTTATTGCTACTTTACTTGTTGCGGTGAAGCTGATGGTAACAGATCGTAACGCATCCATCAAATGATGCCACACTGCAGCAGCAGCAGTGTGTTTTTGACCTCTTGAGCTGCTACAGCGAAGAACTAGAAGGCCAGTCCTCTTCTATGATATGAACATCTGCAAGTGCAACCCACTGACAGCATAAAGAATGGACGGTGTATGTGTGACGTCAAACACAGGTTTTATACAGTCTGTGGTTTAAATAACAGTTCCTTGCGTGCTTCCTCCTCTTCCCTCCACTTTTGTCCTCCTCCGCTATCTAAACTATCTAAACCCAAACACTGACAACATGCGAGTCTCTTCTGTCGTCGCCTCTTCCCGTCACGGCCGTTTTGATGTCGCCTCATTTGCAGGCTCACAGCTGAAAGGAGGTTTTTGTGGTAAATATTTGCTGCCATGACGATGACGATGATCTCTCCCCCCTCGAGCAAGACAGACAATGTTTTGATGTAAAAAGAGACGTCTGGAAAACAAGCGCGCCTCATGAGTGAAAGGTGTGACTTAACATTCGCTTCTTTCACCCACATCAAAGGTGCTTTCCACTTTTAAGCAATACCTCTTGCTCGGCATGTCAACAGGTTCTGCTCACAGCTTTATTTTCATTTCCTAACCTCCTCCTCCTCCTCCTCCAGCCTTGTGTATCCTCCTTTTGTCGGGGCTTGCTCGGTGTCTTTGTTTTTTGCCCGGGGATGGGTTGTTGAGCAAGAGCTCACCAACGAGTTTTTGGGGCGAACACTCCTTCAAATTCTCACTTTTCCCGCCTCGAACGGTCCAAAACTCGAGCCGGGTCGTCCCGTCTTTTGAAAGATCAAAACCTGACAGAATGAGACTGAGTTCCTCTCAGGTGATGACAGCGATAATCCACGAGCCAGGTCTGGATTCAGCCAAGCGTAGATGACACGGTTGGAGTGACACACTGCCACACATTACCTGGAAACACTCCCTTCGTTCGCCTCGGGGCCTCGTGTTCGGGAAAAAAAATAAAAAAATGTGGGTCATGGGTGAAGACTACAAAGACTCATCTGCACACACACACACACACGTGTGCACAGATGTGTGTGTGTACAGCTCTAATCCTCCCTGTCAGACTCCGTGACAGCGTGATGGACAGATAGAAGGAGGGGGAAGCAGCGTTCAATGTTAAGTGGCAGGGTGACAGCGAAATGACAGTCCTTAGGCAACACACACACTCACACACACACACACACACACACTCGGCGGTGGCAAAACAATAATCACACAATCCCTTCACACCCTTTACTGGTAGACTCTCTCCAGTGAACACTGACTCACTGAAAAAACATGTAAAACATCTGAACGTGCCGTAAGTCATCGACGATTCTTATGTAAGTTTAAAAAATAAACTTTTATTTTGGAAAAAAACGAAGAAAAATGGAAATATTTTGGCAAATTGTCTCATAAATACAAATTATTAAGTCAAACGTTTCAGAATTTTCCAGTATTTTCTGAAATATCTTCTAACTTAGCATGACAAAACAAAGTATCATAACTGAAACTTAATCAGAAGTTTGACTTTGCATGTCGTAATTTCGTTATATTTGTAACTTAGTAAGTCAAATTTAATAACTCACAGTTAAAAGTTGGACTCAACATCTCATAATTTTTATTTAGTGCCTCTTCATTCTGACTTGGGTCAAAGTCTGACTTAGTATCTCACAATTGTGACTTAGTAAGTCGATACTTTGACTTAATTTTGACTAATTATCTCATAACATAGACTTTTGACATGTTATCATATAACTGAGACTCAGTAAGTCAAATGTTTGACTCAGTATCTCATATTTTAGACCTTGTCAATCAATATTTTGACATCCTGTTATAAATGTAACTTTGTAAGTCAAACGTTTGACGTTAGTGCCTCATGATTCTGACTTAGTAAGTCAATATTGTGACTTGGTGTCGTGTTGTGTGACGTGTAAATAAAAATTAAGCGGTGGTAATTCAAAACTTTGTGACTTTTCATGAATTTAAAAAGGTTAAATTCATGAAAAGTCACAAAGTCAACATAATGACTCAGTACTGACTAAGTTTTATTGAGTGCTTCATTATTCTGACTTAGTTTCTCATTCTTTAGACTTAATACGTCTAATTTTTACATATCTTATAACTAACTCAGTAAGTTTAACTTCGTATCTCACAATTGTGACTTAGTAAGCTAATATTTTGATTTGGTATCACAACTTTGACTAAATATCTCCTAAACTTAGACTTTGAATGTGTATATCTATTAGTGAGTCAATATTGTGACATGTTATGTCATGATTGCAATGTTGTGAGTCAAATCTTTACTCAGTATCTCATAATTTGTATTTCGCACATCATAATTCTGACTTAGAAGACAAAAGTCTGATAATTTAGACAAGGTAAGTCAATATTTTGACATTTTCTTATAATGGCAACATACAAACTTAGTAAGCTAAGATTTTTGACTCAGTATCATAATTTTGACGTAGTATCTCAGCTCTGTAACGCAGTAGTAATACTAGTAGTACTCCAAATAGTATTTTTTATATGATATCTAATTTTTTATCTATTTCTTCTTCACTGGCAGAGACGAGCTCGCATACACACCCTCAAAATTCTTCAAACAACTTGTTTTTGCGGATCACTATTCTGTCCTCATCCGACTGCGAGTCATTTCCTGGAAACCGATGGCCAACTGGGAATAATAAAAAAACCTTTAACGATTCCAGTAAAGCAGCAGCGCTGGGAGTCACAGCTCCATAATACCTTGTGTACTCTCCACATGGGCTGATGTGCCAGAGGCAACACCCCTCATTTGTCACTCTTGTCAGGAAGATGGCTGCGGCACACCGGGCGCTTGGTGGGCGGATATAAAAGAAGGCGAGCTCCCTGGATGGAGCAGTCTGGAACAAACGGTGCCTCTGTCTGAAGGACGGACACAGAAACGGCTTTGATTTATCAACCGCTCGTAAGTTTGACAGGATTTAAATTCACGGGATCGAAGGTCAAAACAAGGATGCATGGTTGGTAGTTACAGTTTGCGAGGTCAACAGTGAAATGAAGAGGAATTCAAGTTTCCTCCGCGGCTACAATCGGCCTTTTGTGTCTTATTCCCCTTCAGTTATGCATTTGGGACAAAAGTCGATGCGCGGCGACTTTATGTTGACCGCTCAACGCCTCAATAATGAGATTATTGTCAGGACAGAACAATTTGAATAGTCAAATAGGAAACACACACAGAAAAACCCTCTCTTGTTCCTCCTTCCCCCTCCACCTCCAACCTCCCGTCATCGCTCCTCTTTCCTGCCAAATCATTTTCACCAAATCCATTTTGATACGACATCACAGCGCCGCGCAAAGTGAGGATAATCCCTGTCGTTTTTATCACTCACCCCCCCTTTTTATTTAGTCTGCGCTCCGTGCTCTGCCTGTCTTGTTTGCTGATAAAATCTGCCAGCCGACGCGAGCCTCGGCGGATCGCACATCAAAAAAGGTCCTGCCGCCGGAGGGTGACGAAGTGTCAAAATAATATTCCTCCCTGTGTGCCGGGTGGCAACCTAATTTAAAAAAAAACTTCATTTGATGACTGTAGCTATTTACATGTTGTCCTATGCTGACTGTAATGTGTACATCGCCTCCTATTCTGATTGACTACATGACAAAAAAATCATAAATAATGACAGGTTGGTGTCATTAAATAACTGTTGCCAAAAAAATAAAAAAACAATCCAAAAAGAAGTGAATAAATAGAATAAAAACAAGTCTTGATACACAATTTTTCAAATAACTACATTAATTATTAGGTATTTTATATCTAAAGCAACACTGCTCTGAACACGCTATGCTAACGTGAGCCTTTAACATTAGCATACCCGGCTAACTAGCTTACTAGCACTGATTTTAAGTTGGATTATACTATTATTATACTATAGTATACTATAATAAACTATTATTATTTTAATGCCAATTATATTCAAATAAAATATTTTTATACCTACCTAATACTGTAAAAATTTATGTTCAGGATTAAGATTTTCTGCACTAACGTAACATTGTTAACGTTAGCATACCTGGTTAATTAGCTTACTATTGGATCGTAGCATTACTACAAAGTAAAAATTTGTATTTTTGAGATTTAGCGTCCCGTGTAATACTCCTGTGGTAAAAATAGACAGTAGTTGTACACATGTATTTGTTATGGTTATATTATTAGCGTGTTACAGATTAGGATTTTCTGCGCTAACGTAAACTGTTAACGTTAGCATACCCGGCTAACTAGCCTCCTAGTAGAATCATTGCATTACTACAAAGGTCAAGGAGCATAACTAGCATTACTTAAAGCAACATTACGTAGAAATAATCCCACTGTGGTAAATATGGACAGCTGTACTGGAGTATTTGTTCTCATTACGTTATCAAAAACTAGCGAGTCGACAACTTTGCTAACAGCCAAGCATCTAGCAAGGTCAACAACACAAGACATAGCAGCCAGCTAACATTACTTACTAGTTCAACAGCAGTCAGCCCAGCTTGGTGTCTGTCTTTCAGCCTTTTATTTCACCAAGCTAAACAACTAAAAGTCAGTCCCAGATTGCGCGCTTGCTCAGCTCCTGTTCTGGCACGACACCGGCTCCACTCCATGTGAGCAGCAGTTTACTTAACACTGTAATTTACATAGTGTGAGAACAGACGTATTAATGTTATTTTATGGTAGAAAAGTCACATAATGTTGCTTTAAACGCAAAATAAGGATGATTAAAAGTACATATAAATTGACGTATGAATCCATTAATAAAAACAGGCTTATAAACAACATTAAACTGTCTAAATCTAATTGAATTAACAGGTTTTTAACAGGAAGTTGGAAAAGCGCCTCTGTTTTTCATTTGCTTTTCCATCTTCCCACATGCTTTTCCTTTTGGATTTTACCGTTTACATGACACTCTTGGCATGACTTACTATCTCATAATTCTGACTTACCATGTGTATTATATATTTTTAGCATTTTTCTTTAGCTTTTTTTCCTGGCTGCGGGCTTCCATAAGTAACATATGACAGATATTATAAATCGTGAACGGACTCTTTGATGAAACATTCCTGTCTTTCCTCCGTGCCGTCCAGATAATGCTGTTTGGACACGAGTCAACGTGTGAACTGCGTCTAATGTTGCACTACTGTGATCCTTTGAAACAGGCGAGATTTACACAACAATGATTCTCCTTGGCTCGAGCTTCAATAAAATATACGTGTGAGTGTCCGGATACACTGTAACAGACTGTGACAAGGCTTTGCAAGTGAGAGACGACATAAAGAAGCAGGAGAGGCTGGGGGGTGAAGATATGTGGCCAAAAATCCACTCAGAGCCTCGGTTATGACATTCAGACTTGATGATTAATCTCATCTGTCCATGCTGGTACAGAAAAAGCCTCTTTATCTCTGGAAATATTATAGTTCCTGCCTGTTGGGCCACTGTTTTCCAACATTTGGGGGCTTTCCTGTAATAAGGCAGAAGTTTTTCCCAACTGGTTCGGTGGAATGAACGGCCACGGCCAGGCCACGGTTTTGATTTTAACAGCAGCGAGCACAAACACTATAAATTTACAGTCACAAGAGAGAGTTTTTTTTAATAGGAACTCAACTTTGCAAAGGCAATAACTCTCTCCGTCTCTCTCTGAAACGCTCCCACTGTTCGCTGAGGTAGCCGAGGCAGCTGGCAGTGCTCAGCACTCGGCCTGACAAGGTGCTTTGAAATACCAATCACTGAGTTTATACAACAGGGAGGGCTTGTAAATGTGTCGAGTGGAGAAATATACAATGCCATACCTCCATTTCTTCTGGTAAAGGAGGAGAGTTATGGTCTCGGCAGTGTGTACACCTTACAGGTGATATAATATATGCTCCAGCTTGTCCTGAAACTCATTTATCACAGATGATAGCAGAGGAAAGTGCTTTTAGTTCTGTTATCCTCGTGACAATCCGCCGCAACCTCTTGCCAACGCCACCCACGTGTATACACAAATGTACACGGATACCCGAGCACCATTTGGCAGGAAGTGAGGGGAAAAACTTGAATTTTACCCACAAAATAACACCTTAAAAGTGTAAGTGGTTTTACCACGTGTGTCAGGCTGGCAGGCAGCCAGCAAACATGAAGCTGAAATATCGCTAGGAGTTTCTTTAAGTTGTAGCAAACTGGCTAATTAACGTTAGCTCAGAGAGAGGGTTGAACTGTATCTCTATGACTGTTTTTAAATTAGATTATTGTTATTTAAGAGTAGCTACATGATATACATATGATAAGATAGACTTCACTGATCCCACACCACGGAAATTCGCTTGTATATAGCGCTAAAAGACTCGGGCTAAAGCTAGGCAGGATGTTAGCTTTCTGTTTGGATAACTAAAGAAAAACATTAAATTTGTATTTATTTATGCATCTATGTGATTTACAGAGTTTCCTAGTGGACAGATTTGACTACTTGCTAAACAAAGCTAATCACTGCCGCTAACTGAATCTGACGTTAGCTGGCAACTGTTGTAGCTAGCTAGCTAATTAACGTTAGCTCAGAGAGAGTGCTCAACTGTATTTAACAGTTTTTAAAGTGAAATTATTATTTAAGAGTTTTAATATGCACTTCATGGCTACAGATAATATACACTTTATTGATCACCACACCAGAAGGCAAGATATTAGCTTCCCGTTTGGATGTTTACATTAGATTTATGTTTTTTTTGTTCATAATTTCATTGGAGGTTATGTATTTATGTATTTTATATTTATTTATGTATCTATGTGTTCCCTGAGGGACAGATAGCTTTAGCTAAAGTTGCTAACCATTAATTTAATTGAGCGATCTGTCAACAGAATCGGACTCAGCATTCAGACTGGACTGAATACAGCCTTCAAATTGCTAACCCTAGCTACTACCTAGTAAGCTAGTTAGCTGGGCATGCTAACGTAACACAACATGTGAGCTGAATCGATTGTTTTGTACCAGGCTGTAAACATGTTTATTTCTGCTGTGAAGTTAGACATTTTAACATAGAGGCTTATGGAAACAGAGTCACTTGGGAGCCAGCCTCAAGTGGACGTTTGAGGAACTGCAGTTTTTTGACACTATGGGCTTTACGTCACAGACGCGGAGGTTGCCGCTTGGTTTCTACTAGCTAGTAGCTAACCCTAGCTACTACCTAGGAAGCTTGTTAGCTGGGCATGCTAACGTAACATAATTTAAATAGCCCAAATTAGCTTTGTTAATAGTGTTATTTGGAAGAGTGACAAGTGAAACTAGAAGCTAACAAACTGAGTATCGCTCATTATAAATGAGGTGTAGCCTCCAGGTGTTGTTTTTTTTTATCGAGCTATCTTGTCAGCGAGCTGAGTGACACACTGAGAGAGAAAATGACTGAGTCAACGTCCCGTAACGGATATGAGTAACGGAAAGCAAGTGGGAGTGTAATAGTAGGAGGTGAAGAAGCTTCAAAGGTATCAGGAGTAATCTGTATTTATGATCTTCACCCTCTAAAGTTTGTCTTCTTCGCACATTGCGGAGCCGGAGGGGAAACTGTCCTACTTCAGCAGAAATCTGAGGTCAGCGCGGAAAATATTTCACGGCGTGTCAGAGAGCGCTCTGCACATGGTGAATAATGTTCGACATGACACCGGTAATGCTTGTTCAGGTGAAAAACGGTTCCCTCCGCAACTTTCTGGGGCAGCGGTAATAATATTCCATCCGAGAGGACGAGGACGAGGGCGGGGTGTGAAATATGGCGCTACTTCACATTCATGTATTCATCCCGGAGCGATAAATTAGAACCCAGACGTTTCAATCTAACTTCCTAAATAGAGCACTTTGTCATCACAAACTAAAGAGGAGGTACGCTGCGTGATCAACAGAATAATTCACGACCCTTTTTTTATTTTTTTTGTTACATTTTCGAGCATCAGGAACGCGGGTGACACACGTGATGCTCCGTAAATAATCGCCGCACATCAGCAGGAAGACAAAATGCTGCTTTAATTTGAAATAATTCCTCATCCCGTGCAAGCTCAACTCTTACTGATGCTCTACGGTAACTGCATCCTTTATCTTGATCTCTGCAGTCAAATATCGCAGCAGAAAAATGAATTAGACCCGTGCAGCCGAGCGAGGATCATTTGTTTGAAGTGACACGGCTGATAGGCGTTGATTTACTTACACAATAATCGCCTTTTAATTGAGCTCTTCCGTCCTTTGTAACATCAAAGCTTTGACTGACACAATGTGGTCGCCCTCGTCCCTCTTCAGCTTCCTTTAACTGTCACGACGAGAGACGTCCAAACCAAGTGTCAATACCAACAACAACAACAACAAAAAACTGCAGCTCCTCAAACGTCCACTTGAGGCTGGCTCCAGAAGTGAGTCAGTCTCCATAAGTCCCCATGTTAAAATGTCCCAACTTCACAGCAGAAATAAACATGTTTACAGCCTGGTACAAAACAATCGATTCAGCTCATTTATAAGAAGCGATACTCAGTTTGTTAACCCTAATGTTTGCTATTTAAATTATGTTACTTCAAGGCTAGCAAAAGGGTCACACATGTGAACATAAAATATGTAACATAAGCAAACGTTAGCAGCTAGTAGCTAGGGTTTTTAATTTACTACAATATCTGTAGTTTACGACTCAAAATCTGTCGCAATATTTGAACCAGTAGGTCAAATAAACAAAAACAGACTTCTTATTGCTAGCTGACAAATGTTTATTACGTTAGCTGAAATGGTGCTAACGGATTAGCCAGCCAATTGACGCTAACTTTATGGGTTGGTTGAAATCAAGCGGCAACCTCCGTGGCTGTGAAGTGAAGCCAATGCCAAAAATAATTATTCTCCACATTCTTCTTTCTTGTCAACAACAAGCAGCAACTTCCATGGGCGTGTAATAAAATGCCAAAAACTGCAGTTCCTCAAACGTCCACTTGAGGCTGGCTCCAGAAGTGAGTCAGTCTCCATAAGTCCCCATGTTAAAATGTCCAACTTCACAGCAGAAATAAACATGTTTACAGCCTGGTACAAAAAACAGTTTTGGTCTCAATAGCTAATTTCCCCGTTCATAACAACTGTGCTGAGGGTGAATTTTTATACAACTCACCTGTTCAGATTATATTAAGGCTTAAAGTTATGCAGGATTAAGAGCGTGGATGCTTTGATTGACAGATGGGTGCCGTTACAGGTGGCTTGTTTGAGGAACCCACGCCTGAAGTTCGCTGATGAGCCACGTCTTTGCCCACGATTTTTTAAGATTAGCTGGGAGGCTAAAGAGGCATGAGCGCCAACATCATGGTGACAGCCAGAATCGCATATTGTGAGCTTCAAAACAGCTGTTCAGAAACCCGTGGGTGACGTCACGGATACGGCGTCTGTGGTCCAAACATTTGAAAACTGAAGTGCTGAAAATAGCGAGTCACTCCAGGCGCAGTTTGATTCTGTTCAGCTCTACATCAGAGAAGCAAACTTTGATTTATCTGCAAAGACAGAAATACAAATAAAGAAAAGCAATCTCATTTACCACCTTCCAGTGTTGCCACAGTCTGTTAAACCACAAGTCAAGTGTTATGACAGACTTTGTCTGCTTTGCTGGCGCGTCTCGAGGGGGAGAGCCGAGGAGGCGTGTGGTGTGTGCTGAGCGATGACAGATGTGGGACGAACTCTGAAATGCATCCTCCTCCACCGCCTCCCGTAATGGTGTGTTTTGGGGTTGGAAACGGTCGCTGCTGACCGGTGATTATGCGGCCGTATGCAGCGCAGGAACGCCGGCCTATGTTTGGTGTAGCTCACATTTGGGTTTCTAAATGGTGCGTGGAGTCAGTCCTGACATTTATGAATGAGGGTTATGCTCGGGGTTAAGTAAATAAAGTCATCACTGCCTCCTCTTGCTCTGTTTAAATAACTCACAGGGGTTTTTTTTCTATCAGTGTAACTTATTGACCCGGGTGAATCAATGCGTGACATAGGTCCTGGTCCAGCGCCCCGTTACAGCTAACTGCTTCTTCTTTGATTTTATTGACAGCGTCAGGATTAATGGGGATCCACAATGAGAGCAATTGACTTCGCCGTCGCCCTCTTTCTCATTAACAACACGGGGAATCTGTATCCAAATGGCTCTTCCATTTCTCAGGTATTCCACAGTGTTGTGTGAGAGGTTAATCATATTTTTACGGTATATTTACACAAACATATGCTGAGCTTCCTCTCTTGTTTTTACAATTTGTCCATTGTTTCCTCCAGCAGCATCCTAATGGCAGTTTACTTCCTCTAATTACTGTTTTATCACTGAATTACTGCTTTTTTAAGGGAGCTCGGGGCGAGGACTCAACAGACGCTACAGTAAAGCAACAGTGAAGTAAACTGCTGCCAACTGTAGCTGCTGTTAGCTCAGTTTGTTAGCCAGGCCGCCCGGACCGTGAGCTCAGAGCATACCGGGGGGAGTGTTGATACGGAGCTGAGACGGTGTCGTGCCAGAACAGGAGCTGGCAATGTAACCGGGGCTCAGCAGCCTCTATCATAATGGTAGAGGTGAAAAAAACGAAGAGGACGTTCACAGAGGAAGCTAAGAAGAGAAAATTAGAGACTGGACTAGCTATTGGACTGCTAAGTAATATTAGCTGGCTGCTAATGTCTTGTGTTGTTGACCTTGCTTGATGTTTGGCTGTTAGCAAAGTTGTCAACTTGCTAGTTTTTGATCATAAGTAATGTAATCATAACAAATACTCAAGTACAGCTGTGTACAGTGGGATTACACTCTGAAACTGGGGGCACTAAATAAAAATAAAAAACAATTTTCTATGTAATATCACTTTAAGTAATGCTAGTTATGCTCCTTGGCCTTTAACGTAAATGCTACTAGTAAGCTAGTTAGCCAGGTGTGCTAACATTAACAGCTTATGTTAGTGCAGACAATCCCAGTCCTTAACATACATTTTTTTAGGTAATAATAGGTAGGTATAAAGACTAAACTGCTGCCAACTGTAGCTGCTGTTAGCTACTGTTAGCTCAGTTTGTTAGCCAGGCAGCCCCAGACTGTGAGCTCAGAGAAAACCAGGAAACATTTTCTCCATAAAATATGATCCAGTTTCACCAAAATCAGTGAAATATTTGGTAGTGTGTGACTTAGTAAAGCCGTAAAGCATTACGTTAGCCAAGATGGTAGAGTTTAGAGTAATGTTAGCATCTCAGGGTTGACGCAAACTCCAAATTTACCCAATATTGTGGTATATTTTCCAAACTCTAGTCCTCGTCATTAACCTACCGTCAATCAAGTCATCAATTGCAACTTTAAGACATGTTTATTAGGTTCCCATTTTAAAACCAGCTAGCTAGTTAGCTACAGCCAATACAAGAAGCTAACAGCAGTCACCATTTCAACTAGAAAAATCTACAATTGTTGGCTAGAAAAATGAAGAGCCTGCTCTGCTTTTGTTTGAAGTCACACAACAATTATTCAAAAAGAGTTTTGAGCAACAAATCTGCCACGTTAGCATTGTGTACTGCATATTTGTGCCATGCTAGATAGAAAGAAAGCTTAGCTTAGCTACGTCTCTTTTAGATTAACTTCCAAAAGCACTAGGTTTCAATATACTACAATGCCTCCCTTGCAAGTATACAGATTTGACATCCACTCTTGCAAGAATTACTGATTACTTTTACTTTTCAGGGTATTTTAGAGATCTAGTGGACCTTTTCTTGGCTGCTGCAGGGAAATTGATTGTGACTGCACAGCCCCGGAGGCGCTAAACAAACCTTTCCATTTGCCTTCACTCCACACAGTAGCTAGGCAATCATTTACCATTGATTTCCCTTCTGTTTGAAGCACTTCAACAGATGCAAAGAGGAGGCCAGGCTTATCACATTTGTCAGGGCTTATACCACAGATTTATCTAAAGCTGATGTCCATCTTACTCGCACGGTTTGGGATAAAAGAGTTTATGAAAGGGCAATTTCTACACATCTTTATTGAAAACCAATCAAAAGACGTTCACGATAGTCTCACTAAAGTTTGAAGGTTGGTCAAGTTCAGCCTAATAAAGAGTAAATTAAAGGATTCGAGATGAGACGGGAGGTTTTGAGGCTAAAGGTCGAAGCTACCAGTCAAGTCAATACAGTTTCTTATTTCCCTAGCTAATACGCTCATTGAATTACCCGTGTCACTGACTTACTTTATAGTAAAATATCATTTTATATGTTGGAAAATGGTTATTGATCCGCTAGCTTAGCTCTGCAGTTCCATTAAGGGAAGTGACCTTTTAATTACCTTTGTGTTACCAGACAGCTTAAAGCTTTTTGGTTCAAGTAATGTTCCTTGGCCTTTGTTGTAATGCTACGGTTAGCTGGGTATGCTAACATTAACAGCTTACGTGAGCGCATGGGCATTAAAATAATGATATATTTCGATATTTGTGTATTTTGCTAAGTGGTCAACTTGCTAATTTTGATCATAAGTAATATAATTATAACTAATTCACGTGTTCAAGTACTGTCTATTTTTAGACATTACAAAAATACCAATTTCTACGTAACGCTAGTTATGTTCCTTGGCCTTTGTAGTAATGCTTACGGTTAGCTGGGTATGCTAACGTTAACAGTTTATGTTTACCACAGACGAGCCCAGTAATTAACATTCATTTTTACTTAAAATAATATTAATTGTACATTTTGACTTAAAATCAGTGCTAGTAAGCTAGTTAGCTGGGTATGCTAACGTTAACGCCTATGTTAGAGTAGTGTTTTCAGAGCAGTGTTGCTTTAAATATAAAATAATTATAATTAATAATGTAATTAATTAATAGATGACTTAATGTAATTATTTGTAAAAACGTTCAAATCCGTAACTTAGATTAGTAAACTAATTTGCCGGGTATGCTAACGTTAACAACTTCCCAATCCTTAACATTAATTTTTACAATATTAGGGTAGGTATAAAAACATTTTGTGTGAATGTAATTGGCAGTAAAATAATAGTAGTTTTATATTTAGACTTAAAATCAGTGCTAGTAAGCTAGTTAGCTGGGTATGCTAACGTTAACAGCTTACGATAGCAGATAATCCCAATTTTTAACATGCATTTGTACACTATTAGGTAGGTGTAAACAGTGTTTTATTTGTATGTAAGCTGCATTAAAATATTGTACATTTAGACTTAAAATCAGTAGATCAGTACATGATAAGCAGCAGGCAGTTTGAGTTTTTGGAATAAAATATTCTGCAAAAAAAAAAAAAAAAAAAAGCCAAATCTGGAGAGGAGGGTGTGAAAAAATAAAATAAAAAAAGCATCTTTGATGTCAGATGAAATTTCACTGAACAGCACAGTACAGTCTGATCTCTGTGGATCGTTCCACCCACAGGACATGGAAAGTACATCTGTGCTGCCGAGAAAGAAGTGTGTGTTTTAATGTGTGTGTGCTGATGATTTAAATATCTGAGGGAAAGTTGATTAGACAGGTAGACAGATTTAATCATCGGATGCATTAAGTATTTTGACGAGTGCATTAATTGACTGACACAATAGTAAATGAGATGAGCCGGTGTTTAACAGAGCATTTAAATATTTCTAACTGTACTGGATGTGAAATGTGAGACAGTATATTTAGATTTTTATGCAGGATCAACCGATCAAGGTGCAACTAAAAGACTTTTTAAAGTCAGCGGCTCTGTCCTCCAACAGCAACAAAGCCACACCTGTCACCTGAGGTGCTGTCATGTTTACTCAAACTCATCATGAGCATCATGTCCTTTGTACACGTGGAAACCGTTAAAACAAATGACGTATATAATATGGTGTCATATAGAGCTAAACAGGTCTACCAGGAATCAAGCACATTTGAGAGGTTTATTTACATGGTTGTAACTCAGCTGGAACCTTGTAGTACTTCTATGTAGTACACTGTGTACTTCCTGGTGTAGTATGCTAATTTCAGCAGGGTAGTGCTATCTCAATTTGAGTACAGCCGTTGTGAACATTTTACTGCTTCTTCTTCTTCTTCGCTGAATTGCAACCGCCCGCAGCATTAGCGCCAACATTTGACTGCCGAAATATAAATATTAAATACATGTACAACTTATATTTGTATATTGAGGTATTCACTGCAACCACAGCCACCGTTTTCACAATGGTGGTGGTCCCTTCGCTTCTGCTATACGGAGCCAAAATGGCAACCATCGAGACCAAGAAGTGCCCAGTGTTCTGTAATTGTAAATATGGAAGTATGAGGTTCAACCATTGACAATATGAACAATGGATGTCGTACCTGTGACATCACCCGCAGGTTTCGGAGGAGTCATTGTAAAGTTGCCATGTTGGTAGTCCTGCCTCCTAGCTTCCACGCCATTAATTATATATAACTTTAAGCCTTAATATAATTTGAACAGGTGGGTTGTATAAAAATTCACCCTCAGTACAGTTGTCATGAACGGGGAAATTAGCTATAGAGACCAAAACCGTTTTTTGTACCAGGTTGTAAACATGTTTATTTCTGCTGTGAAGTTGGACATTTTAACATGGGGACTTATGGAGACTGACTCACTTCTTCTGGAGCCAGCCTCAAGTGGACGTTTGAGGAAACTGCAGTTTTTTCACAGCCACGGAAGTTGATGCTTGGTTTCAACCAACCCATGAAGTTAGCGTTAATTGTATAGCTAATCTGTTAGCGTCATTTCAGCTAACGTAATAAATGTTTGTTAGCTAGCAATAAGAAGTCTGCTTTTGTTTATTTGACCTACTGGGTCAAATATTACAACAGATATCGTAGTAGACTGAAAAATCGATAGCTTGATGTGACGTCATTTGGCGAAGTGTTGACTGACTTTTAACGGAGAGTTTTTGAAGTCTCATTTTAAAATAAAAGACCAACAGCTGCAGCCAGGAAACATCCGGACTTTAACGCTCCATCTCCACAGGTTCATTAAATGCCACATCAAAGAGGAAAATTAATATCAATCACTCAATACAAACACCGTTTGTGGTGTGCTGTCGCAGTGGGAGTCTTTAAGATCTGCTGCAGTCCATTTCTCAAATTTGGTTTCCATTGTTTTGCCATGTGTTGCCGCTTTGATTATGTTTTTAAGATAAGGGAACAAGAGGAAACCCGTCTCAAATTAAGCAACAACAGGAAATGGTAATCACTCACTGAGCACTGAGCCGCTGCTTGTTAATGACCGACTTCAAGGCAAGTCACGAGAAGTTAAAGAGAAGAGCTCTATTGTTTATTGTGGCTTCGTTCTCAGTGTTTGACCTGCTTTGGCTTCTCTTCTGCCCTTTCCTCTCTTCTCTCTTTCTCCTGCTCAGAGATCCACACCTGCAGACGAGAGTTTCTCTAATGCTGATAACCAGGTTTTTCTGTAGAGGAACCACCGGACTGATACAAACAACGGCTGAAGGAGTTCATCAGCGGTCAATCAAACACAACTAGAGACCTCTGTAGGCCACTTCTCATCTCTGCTGATGGCTCGAGGCTACATTAGCCACGACTGACACTTGTTGTGCAACTTGTAGTTGCATTGTGGATAATGTAGTCATAAGGTGTTGATCATAGACCGTATAGAACATGGACATAATATCCGTGACGTCACCCACAGCTATCGCCAAGTGTGGTCACCATTGTGACAGTCCTTCCTCCGCTGTCTCCTAGCTAGCCACTAAAACCAGCCACCTGTAACGGCACCCAAAGCGTCCACGCTCTTAATCCTGCATAACTTTAAGCCTTAATATAATTTGAACAGGTGAGTTGTATAAAAATTCACCCTCAGTACAGTTGTCATGAACGGGGAAATTAGCTATAGAGACCAAAACTGTTTTTTGTACCAGGCTGTAAACATGTTTATTTCTGCTGTGAAGTTGGACATTTTAACATGGGGACTTATGGAGACTGACTCACTTCTGGAGCCAGCCTCAAGTGGACGTTTGAGGAACTGCAGTTTTTGGCATTTTATTACACGCCCATGGAAGTTGCTGCTTGTTGTTGACAAGGAAGAAGAATGTGGAGAATAATTATAGAAGAATAGAACATTATTATGCCTGACATATAAAACTCTACAGTTTATACTGTGTTTGTTTAACGTTTGCCATTCATAAGGCGATAATAAGTTATATTTACAGCTTGTTGCGGTGCCCCCAAGTGGCCAAAAAATCAATAAATGCTGATTTAAAGATCTACAGTTTGCCAACTACCCAGCATTAATGATCGGTATCAAGAATGATCGGTCTCTATGTGAGGTTATTAAAGTTTACACCCTGCGTTTAACAACAAATTACTGCTGGATCATGTCAATTTATTCATGTTTTAATGTTGGGTTGAGATCTTTTCACACAGATGCTGGCTTTGACTTCACACACCAACAAGAGAAACAGTCTTCTGGTATAAAAACTGTAACTTACAGAGACATATTGGTTAATGTAATGCATGTTTAGATTTAATGCACTTTGCAGATACTGTACAGTGCCAACGCTTGATAAGGCGAACCGAAGCTCCTGCTGTTTCTGTTACCCCCCCAAAGCCACACAAGTGCTCTCTCCTCTACAGCGGTGCAGACGGTGACCTTGTTTCCTGATGAGATGGCGCTCCCGCTCTCTGCTTCTTATCACAAATGGGACATTGATGGATGGCTGAGAGGAGCTGGTTTGCTTGTTCAGGCCACGAGGTCAAGGCGACAGTTACTTTAGCCAAATGTCTGAGTGACCGAGTGTTGGTTTGAGATTGTTAACAAAATCCTGTAAGGAAAAGAATATGCATGTTTTTGAAGAAGTCTTAATCTGGGGGTCTTGTTCACGAGTGATGGGAAAATGGAGCACGAGATGGACCGGCGGGTTGGTTCAGAAGGCAAAGCTCTTGATCTTCCAGTCCATCTACGTTCCAACCCTCACCTGTGGTCATGAGCTTTGGGTAGTGACTGAAAGAATGAGATCATTGATACAAAGTGCCTGAAATAAGCTTTGCAGGGTGGCTGGGCTCAACCGTAGAGATAGGGCAAGGAGCTCAGAGATCCAAAGGGAGTTCAGAGTAGAGCCAAAAGATCTCAGGGTCTTCTTCACAAGTGATGGGAAAATGGAGTGTGTGATGGTTTGGTGTTGGTGGTACTGCAGATGTTTTACCATTGCGATTTTCCAGTCCATTTACGTTTCAACCCTCACCTGTGGTCATGAGCTTTAGGTAGTGCCCGAAATGAGCTTTGCACTGTGGCTGGGTTCAACCTTAGAGATAGGGTGAGGAGTTCGGCCCTACTCATTACCTTCCTGCTTGTTTGTGATGGGAAACTGGCAAATTTGTGCTGCGTTTCTTTGTGTCGAAAGAAGCCAGCTGAGGTGGTTCGGATCCTTTGGAGGTGTTCTGGGCACGTCCAACTCAAGCAGTAACCTCCGTGAGGCCAATGCAGAAGTGCCAAAAACTGCAGTTCCTCTTCTCGTCCACTTGAGGCTAGCTCCAGAAGTGAGTCAGTCTCCATAAGTCCCCATGTTAAAATGTCCCAACTTCACAGCAGAAACAAACATGTTTACAGCCTTGTACAAAAAACAGTTTTGGTCTCTATAGCTAATTTCCCCGTTCATGACAACTGTACTGAGGGTGAATTTTTATACAACTCACCTGTTCAAATTATATTAAGGCTTAAAGTTATGCAGAATTAAGAGCGTGGATGCTTTGATTGACAGGTAGGTGCTGTTACAGATGGCTTGTTTGAGCAACCAGGCATCATTCAGCCCGCCGCAGGTCCACCGATGATCCACATCTTTGCCCATTTTTGGATTAGCCAGAAGGCGGAAGAGGCAGGACGTCCTTTCTTTGTACTGTCAGTGGTCCAACTGGGAGGGACCCTGTCGCAAACCCAGAACCCACTGGAGGGACTAGATACACCATCTAGCCTGGGAACACCTCTGGATCCTCCAGGAGGAGCTGGAATCCGTTGGCACCACGACCCGACCCTGGATAAGTGGAAGTAAATGGATGGATGGATGGATAGCTGCAATAAATTTATTATCCTTTCTATATACTGTCATGTGAACCATTGCTTTTGAAGATTAAGGAGGTCCCTGCAAGATACAAATATCCGTCAGCTAATTCACATTATGCAGCCTTTATGCCCACAGGTTATGAGGGATTAGGAGTGATTTCGCACTCAATTGAGGCTGCGAAGGATTCAAAGCTTCCTTCAGACTGAGACTATTTCGGGCTGCTGCTGCTAATAGTTCTTGTCAGCCGTAATTTTTAAGTACTTTAACCAATTCATTGTATAATTAGGTTAACAAAATTAGCTCATTGCAAAGTCAGTCAGCAGGCGGTAATGCAATAA
Organism: Sciaenops ocellatus; assembly: GCA_033000465.1. NCBI lineage: Eukaryota > Metazoa > Chordata > Actinopteri > Sciaenidae > Sciaenops > Sciaenops ocellatus. The sequence continues at coordinate 22,637,312 of CP136874.1, read as the reverse complement.
AGTTATTAACATTCCAGATTTATAGGCGCGTTAATGTAGAGGTGATCTGTCTTTATCACATTTTTCTTCCCTGGTTTAAAAAAATGGTGTGAATTAATAAAAGAAAAGAGACTCGAGTGACACGTTCTGTGTACTTTATTGATTTTTATTCTCAGATTAAAAAGCCACAAGACGAACGATCTGTCACTCCACACGTCAAAATTAAAACCTGAACTGTAGAAAAAGTGGTTAATAAACAGTGGATCAAACCTTTATGTAATAACAAAACAATATTTTCACATCTCGATGATAAAGACGCGAAAAGCCGCTTGACGAGTCTCGATGGCGATGCGACACAATGTGGAGCTCCTTACAAACAGGCGTGTGAACGCAACTTTAGATTTAGGAAATATGTGACCTGTCCTGTTTGTGCGTCTGTCAGCTGTGTTTACATCTTTTCCAGTTTGTTCTGCAGCTTAACGACATACTGCACATACTGTATATGCATTTAATGTGACAATAGTACGTTGTAGGAAACGTAGGGCGAGAGAGGCGAGGGGTAAGTTTATTACCAGTGAAGCAATGTTACATGAGAGGGCGTGCTTTGGTGCCGATAATAAGTTAAAGCTCACCTTTGAATGTAATATTGCGATTATACAACAATTACCAACTTCAATAAAATATATAATCAAAAGATTTTCATGTTTTGGGGCAATTTGTCCTCAAAATTAACATTTCTTGCTCGCCGTTTCCATTCCGACTTTTCATGTTGTGAAAAGTTAAAATGCTTCTTCATGGGTCGTTGAAAATATTCTATATTAAACGAGTATTAAAGGATGTTACAGAAGAGTTACCAACCAATTACCAACATATAATCTAAAGTTATTCATATTTTGGGGCCATTTGCTCTCAAAATAAACATTAGTGATAATATATAAGCGTTATCTCTGTTTCTATGGAGATACAGTTGGTCTGACTAACACCTGGACACAATCAGTCACAGCAGTAGACTCTTGTATATGATGGAACCCAGTTTACTACTCCAGAAAGTAGTCTGAGCCTTAGTAATGACCTGCAGCAGAGATGATTTCTAGTCCCAGCCAGCTAATGTTTGTGAACCCAACTGATTAAATACCACACGTATAAACACTAAACTGCTTCACTAGTTCAGACTTGTAGTGATGAAGATATCTGCTGATAAAGATCGTTTTCCCATGCGCAGATTTAGCTGCTACGCCTGTGAACTTGACTCAGCGTCATTCAGCCCACCTCAGGTCCTCCGATGATTCACATCTTTGTCGATTTTTAGATAACTAGGACATGGAAGAAGTGACGTCACGGATACGCTGTCCGTCCTGTCATTGGGAAAGACTGGAGATCCCTGCTGAAAGTGAGGAGATGAGGACGGGGATGCAGTGCACGATCTAAGACGGTACAAACCGTGCAACCGTCTGTAATCATGGGGAACGTAAGATCTCTCCACAGTAAGGTGGAGGAGCTAACCAGGCTACAGAGGGAGTATGGAGAGTGTAGCGTGACAGAGGCTTTCAAAGTGATAACCAGTATTTCAACAAGAAGCACACACCCTCTAAACACATTAAATCACCTGTAACATGCAGGTGAAGCAATGTTACATGAGAGGGCGTAGTTCAACTCAAGCTTGAGTTCAGTTTGTACTTTCGATTTTTGCTAAAGAGACGCTAAAGATCATGAGATATTGGTATTTTCAGCCACGTTAGCAACGTGGCTCCAGGGATGGAAATGTTGGTCACTTTGGTCTAGACTTAAATACTTTGATTGATTGCCATTAAACTTGGTGCAGTCGTTGTCCCCCAGACATAGTCCCCCGAGGACGAATCCTAATGACTTTGGTCAAATTAATGGACTGCCTTTGATTGTCATTTTTAATTTGGGGTATAATTATGCTTGAAATTTTTTGGAACTACAGTTCTCCTAATTTTGTGTCTCTGGGGGATGTAAATAGGAAGTAATGTTGTCATGGAGTGAAGCCGAATAGAAAGGACTTTGAGGACTTTGTGGCAAGTTCCCAGGAAGTCCACGAGTGCTGAAGGGGGATGTCCAAACCCACAATTCATCCAGTTCATGAGGGGCCTCGAGCGGACTTTCTCCAGACTTCTAGATCGTCCGCTTGGGGTGCAGACTTCACTAGAATTAATTGATTTAATAACCCATGATTCATTGCAATATGGACGACTAAAAAACTCCCAAAAGGACTTATTATGAACGTTACTTGAATCATGTAGGCCAGAAATAAGCAGTTTCTACAGCTATGAGTGCATGAGTCTTATCAATAGTTCACCATTGCAGACTTGATGTGTTGGCGGTGAACTTGTCACAGTACGTCCAAAATTCACAAGGACAAATATTTGTTTACATTTTGGCAACATTACGTAGAAATTGGGTATTTAGTGCCTCCAGTTTAACCCACTGTGGTAAATATGTTCAGGTGTACTCGAGTATTTGTTATGATTACATTCCTTTTGATCAAAAACTAGCGAGTCGACAACTTTGCTAACAGTCAAACATCAAGCAAGTTCAACAACACAAGACACAGCAGCCAGCTAATATTACTTACTAGTCCAACAGCAGTCAGCCCAGCTCGGCGTCTGTCTTTCAGCCTTTTATTTCACCAAGCTCTCACCAACCACTAAAAGTCAGTCCCAGATTTACTCTTGTCCGGCGGCTTCTTGCTCGCTCACTCTCTCCTTTTTCTCTTCTTAGCTTCCTCCGTTAACGTTCCTCTTCGGTCACTTCACCTTAGCCATCGAGGCTGCTAAGCCTAGTTACATTGCCCCTCTTGCCCAGCTCCTGTTCTGGCATGACACTGGCTCCAGTACCTGTCAGCATTCCCTGTAAACCTCCTCCTCTTCTTCCCAGTGGTCCAAAACTCCTGTGGTACAAACACTAACACTCCACCGGTGCTCTGAGCTCACAGTCCGAGCAGCACCGGCTAACAAACCGAGCTAACATGAGCTAACAGCAGCTACAGTTGTCAGCAGTTTACTTCACTGTCCATCAGGAAACTCTGTAAATCACAGAGAGTTGAGGCGGAGCAGCCGGAGGACATCAGAAGGAAAACCAGAAAACATTTTCTCCATAAAATATGATCCAGTTTCACCAAAATCAGTGAAATAGTTGGTGGTGTGTGACTTAGTGCCGTAAAGCGTTACGTACTTCTCCCGACCCGGAGCCCAAAGTTACATAGTGTGAGAACAGACGTACAAATGACAGAGACACCATTCACCTGATTACAGGTCAGTGTAGCATCAACAGGAGTTAAATCTGTTAGTTTATGAGAGAAAAGTTGCACAGTGTCGCTTTAAAAATATGCTGAATTAGCTATTAGCAGTTCAGACTGTCGGGCCAGATTCATGGACGTTTATTCGTGGATATTTGAGATACTGAAAAGTCACACTGAATCTAAAAATATGTCATGACTCAGAGAAAGACAACAAATTTTGAGCACGTTGCACCCTGAAGCTATAACAGAGCCACCGTGACCCCTTTAGCTTTGAAACAGGCTTCTGGACTAGTAAACCCCGTTTGGTGTTTGTCCCGCGTCTACTCATCTGCTTGTTGACAGCACAGTGAAGGATGACTCATGTGACCATATGACTTATTTCCACCGCTCGCTGACTTTGTTCTCTGCATCATTACACTCACAAAAGTGCATTTTTAGTTTTAATAAGGGGGTTTATGCACCGCATACCAGCACACTCACTGGTGTCCCTCTCTGTGAAGTCGTCAGCGGACTCTTCTTGCTTCGTGCTTCAGATCTACGCTTTCACGAGCTGGAAATTATACGATTCCAGCTGACATTTTGAGCAAAGTTTTCCACATATTCATGATTGTGTGGTTTCATTTAGACAAACCGTTAAGTTTAAATACTGCACGGTCATATGTCAGAACGTTTGATGTTGCGCCGGGAGATAAAATCTCTTCTCTTAGTCACGGTTGACAACGTTTTCCGAGCCAAACAACCCGACAATTTTGTTTGTGCATCTCCTCATCAAGCAAATAATCTGTCCAGAGATTTAACCCGTGTAATTTTATGGTTTATAAATACACAAAAAAACATCCATGTTGACCGTTTCACCCACAGATATAAATACTTTATTTGTTGGAATTCTTGTAAAAATTCAATTTAAATGATGATTTTAAAAGTTTTTGGGAGCGTTTAGCAAGTCAAGATAAACAAGCGTGTCTGTTTCTGTGTGAAGATGCCCTGAAGCGACCTGAGCTCATCAAATAACAGGAAACAGATTCACAATCATTTATAATTTGTTTATTTGTTTGGATCCACATCAGCTGTGGCCTAAAGCTCAGCGAGTCTTCCTGCTCTCCACATTTTAAAATCATTACACGCAACACAAATGGCGCACAATATATCAGAATATCACATTATTCATGACACAAAGATGCTCCCAAAACACAGTATACAACCCGTGCTGTAGCATTTTTAATGTTTAAATATATTGTTCGTATTTTTGACCGTGTTGTTGTGTATTTGTCAGGATGTAAACACTGAAAATCTTAATCTCTAAATCAGTTTCTGTCAAACAAAAACAAAAATTGGGGCAGAATGTGTCGATATAAATGCCCCAAATACTATTTATCACGACTGTTTCTAAGTATCGTCGATAACAATGTTGCATTGAAATGAATTGATCCGTCTAATGCAGTAAAATCACACCTCAGACGCATCGTAACGCCGAGGTACTTTACTTGACATTTTATGTTACTTAACGCAACTTATTTTATTTACTGTCCTGCTAAAGTTGCACCCAACTTTGCAGTTTCCCTCAGTGTCCCATTTTATTGTCTTACAGCTCTTTGTGTTGATTTTCTCGTTTATTCACTGAACTCAAAGTTAGCAACTAGCTGGTGAACATTTAGCAGCTAAAGAGACAAAGAGAGAGTAGAACCAGAGCTAAAAAAAAGTGTGAATAAGAAAAAGCCAGTTCCAGTCACTCTCTGATTTTCTTTAGCTTCCTCCGTCAACGTCCTCTTCAGTCTTTTCTCCTCTGCCATTATGTCCATAGAGGCTGCTGGGCCTGGTTCCATTGCCCCTCTTGCCCAGCTCCTGTTCTGGCACTACACTGGCTCCACTCGCATGGTCCAAAACTCCTGTGGTACAAACACTAACACTCCCCCCTGGTGCTCTGAGCTCACAGTCCGGGCGGCACTGGCTAACAAACCGAGCTAACATTAGCTAACAGCAGCTACAGTTGTCAGCAGTTTACTTCACTGTCCATCAGGAAACTCTGTAAATCACAGAGAGTTGAGGCGAAGCAGCCGGAGGACATCAGAGGGAAAACCAGAAAACATTTTCTCCATAAAATATGATCCAGTTTCACCAAAATCAGTGAAATAGTTGGTGGTGTGTGACTTAGTGCCGTAAAGCGTTACGTACTTCTCCCAACCCGGAGCCCAAAGTTACATAGTGTGAGAACAGACGTACGAACAACAGAGACACCATTCACCATTAATTTATGGCGTAAAAGTTACAAAATGTTGCTTTAAATGTGTGTTTTTTCCTCTATAATGTGATACTAAACTGTATTTTCAAACTGCAGCATTGCTCCTTTAATCCATGAACATTTAAACACATCTTCCTCTGCTGAGTAAACATGTCAAAGCAGTTCAGGGACTGTCACTCGGAGGCTGCCGTCGCTCCGCCTCCGGGCTCCGCCTCCTGCTCCTCCTCCTCCGCCCACCTCATCACTGATGCGGCCACCCAGCGGACACTTTGAAGCCTGCCTGATGTGATCAGTGAGCTGCTGAAGTCCGGAGCGGAGACACGCAGCAGTGAGGACGCAGCTTCCTCTCACACACTTCGGATCTATAAAGTGTAAACACTGTGGCGCTTTTACGCACGCACACACACACACTCTGTGGACTTTAATGTGTGTTTTTTATGGAGGTGTTTGGAGTATGTCGGAGATGAGGACTGACTCCGTCCTCTGGGACATTTAAGGACGTCCAGCTGTTTTTATTTTTATTTTTAATTGTTTAATGGGGACATAACTGCTGTCTGCATGGATTAACATTGAAACACCACCTGGACTTAAAGTAACGCACATCCACCTCTCCACAAACAAAACCAAAAAAAAAAAAAAAAAAAAAAGGCGCAGCGCCCTCTCTCCAATGAAATATCTCCCCGCTGCGGATCGACTAAGTAAGCGGATCGAGCTCAGTGAGACCAGCCGACGAACCAGCACTCGTCCCGGGGCTGTGGTCTCTTTGTTGACCCCTTTGGATCCACTTCGCCAAGCAAGGCGGCTTCCTATCCGAGTCATCAAGATGTTGACTGCGCACACAGGACACTTGCTACACCCGGAATATTTACAGCCTTTGACGTCCGCACCAGTGAGCATAGAGGTATGTGAAACATCATTTTAATGTCACATAGAGGGGCTTTAATTCAGCCTGCAGCGTGCTGAACATGTACAATAATGTAATTTAGATTAAAAATATGTGCATGAGCTAATTTAACTTTAATTTAAGGGAGGATCAGACAGATTACATCACAGATTAGAGATTTTTTTATCATGTTAACGCACTCAAGTTCTGATAAATTATGTTTAAATCCAAAATACAGTGAATAAGCAACTTTATTATGACTAAACAAGCAGAGCTGCAGCTGATATTCACAATCGATTAATCGTTTCAGTGCATGAAATGTCTCAAAAAAAAAAAAAAACAGCCCTTAGAGCAACATAATGTCTCTAAACGTCTCCTTTTGTTCGACTAAAAAGTCCAAAACATCTCAAATATGATGTCATAACAATGTAAGACAAAGAAAAACAGCTGATTTTCTTGTTTAATTGAAGTTTTTTGCTCAAAAAAGGATGAAATGCTCAAAAAAGCAGTTTTAGGACCTCCCTTTGGACGCTGGGGATTCATATTTTCTCTTATGTTATAGACAAAGTGATTAATCTGGATTATAACTGCTAATTAAATTAAAATTCACTTGCAGATGAAGTAAATATGAGTGGTTTACAGGCCTACAGATGACCACAAAGGCATATTTTTGTTGCATTAAAGCTTTTGTTCAACTAAAAAGTTCAAAACACCTTAAATACTCTGTCACAACAATGTAGGACAAAGAAAAATGTGAATTTTTCTTATTTAAGAAGCTGAAACTGGAGAATATTTTGATTTTTTTTGCATAGAAAATGGCTGAAATGATTAATCGGTTGTTATAAAAGCATCCGTTTGGATCCTGGGGTTCATATTTTCTGTTGTTTTGCAAACAAAGTGATAAATCTGGATCATAATTGCTAATTAAAGTCATTTACATGGTTTAAATGAAATAAATATGAGTGGTTTACAGGCCTACAGATGACCACAGAGGCATATTTTTTGTAAAATGTCTCTGGGCAGAATAAAAATCACAGAGCTAATCAGAATCTATATTTTGTTTGTAGCTGGATGCCAAGAAGAGTCCGCTGGCCCTGCTGGCACAGACCTGCTCTCAGATCGGTAAACCAGATCCTCCGTCCTCCTCCTCCTCCTCCTCCAAGCTGGGCTCCTCTTGCAGCAGTCAGGGGGACAAGGAGCCCAGCAGTCGGTCATCCGCCTCCAGCCTGAAGCTCGGGGAGCACCGCCCCTCCCTGGAGGACAAGTGTAGCTTCAAGCCGTACAACAAAGGCAGCGGAGACTGTCGCAGAGACGGAGTGACCAGCTCCAGCTCCAACAGCGGCAGCAGTGATAAAGTCGGGTTCAGGGTACCCAGCAATAATGTCACCTCTAATGGGAGTTCAACTACTGGCCAGCAGTCCGCCTATCCGCCCCACGCTGCTTCACCCAGCTCCAGGGCGAGCAGCAGCACCCCACCAGGACACACTCAGCAGCAGCCGCCTCACAAACAGAGCCAGTCTTCAGGTGGACAGTCCACGTCACACTCCCAGACTCTCCCGAATGGAGACTCTGCACACGAGCAGGGAAGTCCTACCAGCACCACCAGCAATAACAGTCACCCCAAAAAGGACGCCGACAAGATCAACTCGGACAGTCCTCACGACGCAAACTCCAGCCACGTTCGAGCCAGCACGAACTGCAGCAACGGCAGCTCCGACGACGGAGGTAAAGCTTCAGAGTCCGCCCAGCCGAGCCTCGGACCCGGACGCATTACGCCCATTTCTCCTTACAAGACGAGCCAACCGCTCTTCCCTCTGCCCTCCTCCAACATGGGCTACCACGGATCCGTAGTCGGGGCCTACGCCGGCTACCCGTCTCAGTTCGTTCCCGGGCTGGATCCGACAAAATCGAGCCTCGGCGTCGGAGGTATGGGAGTTCCAGGAAAGCACCCGAGCTCCAGCCCTCTCACAGGTGCCTCACCTCCCTCCTTCATGCAAGGCTTATGCAGGGACCCCTACTGTCTTAGCTATCCGAGTGTGTCCCATCTGGGAGGAAGCAACTGCAACTCCTGCATCCACGACCCCTCTTCCACCCTCAAATCAAACTTCCCCTTGGTGTATCCGTCCCACCCGCTCCACTCCCTCCACCAAAGCTCCCTGTCGTCCAGCGTGACCTCCTCCCTCTCACACCCCCTCTACACGTACGGCTTCATGCTCCCCAACGACCCCCTGCCCCACGCCTGTAACTGGGTGTCCGCCGGCGGGCCCTGCGACAAACGTTTCACCACGTCAGAGGAGCTCCTGGCTCACCTCCGCACGCACACGGCGCTCCCCGTGGGGATGGACAGTAAGCTTTCCTCCTCTGGACCGGCCTCCTGCCACCTTCACCTCCCACACCAGAGCAGTCCAGGCTCCATGCCCAGCTCCCTCTCCCTCAGGGCTCCCCCCAGCCTGGGTTTAGCTCGCTATCACCCCTACAGTAAAGTCCATCTTCCCCCTGGACCCTCCTCCCTCTCCCTGCACTCTCTGCCCACCACAGGCCCGTACTACCCTCATTATGCCCTCTACAGTCAAAGACTCGGATCTGCATCTGCTCTGGGCTACCAGTGATACACCATCTACTCGTATGTTTAAAGGAATGGGTCGACATTTTGGGAAGTAGGCTCAGTCGCTTTCTTCAGCCACAGACGCTTAGCTTAGCTTAGCACAAACACTGGAAACCAGTGGAAACTGCTAGCCAGTTTCCAGGCAACAATATTTAGGAAGTTGTAGCTCCCAGCTAAGAAATATACCAATCCATAACACCTCACCTCACCACCTACAGATTAAACAAACATGGTATAATGTGGTCGAGAGATCTTGTTGCTCCTGGACAGAGCCAGGCTAGCAGTTTCCCCCCGTTTCCAGTCTTTGTGCTAAGCTAAGCTAATCGCCTCCCACCTGTAGCCCTTGAATTTAACACACAGATGCAACAGCTGTATTTTTCTTCTCATCTAAGTCACCACCAGAAAGCCAATAAGCATATTTTAAAAAAATAGACTGACCACACTCCAGCTTAGCTTAGCTTAGCACAAATGCTGGCAACAGCTAGCCAGTTTTCAGGCAACAAGATATAGGAAGTTGGAACTCCTAGACAAGAAATATACCTCACTTCACCAGCTATATATTAAACAATGTGTTGAGGTACTGGTCTGTAGATCATGTTGCTCTTGGACAGAGCCAGGCTAGCAGTTTCCCTCTGTTTCCAGTGTTTGTGCTAAGCTAAGCTAATTGCCCCCCGCCCTCAGCCTTTTAATTTAACAGACATACAAAAGTGGTGTTTTCTTGTCATCTAACTCACCACCAGAAAGCCAATAAGCATTTTTTAAAAAAATGGACGGACAGCACTCCAGCTTAGCTTAGCTTAGCACAAATGCTGGAAACAGGGGGAAATAGCTAGCCAGTTTCCAGGCAGCAAGATTTCGGAAGTTATAGCTCCCAGCCAAGAAATATACCAACCCAAAACACCTCACCAGCTACATATTAAACGTTAAATAATGTGGTCAAGAGATCTTATTGTTCTTGGACAGAAACTAGGCTAGCTGTTTCCCCCTGTTTCCAGGCTTTGCGCTAAGCTACGCTAAGCACCTCCCGCCTGTAGCCTTTAAATTTAACATACAGATACAAAAGTGGTGTTTTTCTTTGCATCTAACTCACAGCCAGAAAGCCAATGAGCACATTTTTCCCCCAAAATATCAACCCATAACTTTAAGTTTGTACTTAATTGCGGCAAGTTGCTGCTTCCCTCTGACTTTTAAACCGGGTTCACGTGGGAACTACGATGGAAGTGCAAGTCCTGGATTTTGACTTGAGTGCATCTTCACACTTTTTCCTTTCTACGTTATATTTGAGATTTTCTAATCAGGCTCCACTCCGCTTAAGATCAGAGGACACACGTGGCATCTTGCATGTCTGCACATCGTCCCATTGGATACTTTTTTTTGACATGACTGCCCCCCTTTGGTGACTTTCTGCCGCCCCGTGGGCTCGGTGTTGGATGCTGTGTAATAGCACTTGGGATGTTCAGGGTTCTCTCTGCAAATGACGACGATTTAAGTGCAGAAAATGTGTGTAGTAGTGTGGCAGCGGTGGCAATAAGCTGCCGCCGTGGACTGATCGAGGTCAAAGTCTGGCCCCCTTTGCAAGAGATGCATGTAAGCTTGACACAGCGTACACACTTAACTGTTTATTCAGCCCCTCAAACGGTTTGTGATGATTTGTTTTTGGATCCTTATGTTCTGTTTATTCCTACTGAGAAAGCTGTATTTATTTTTTAAACCCGGGGAATCTGGCTTTCATGTTTTCCATATAAATCTATTCTCATTTTACAATCCTCTCTGAGCAGACGTGTGGGAAGCCAGATGACAGATGTTGGAGATCACATCTCACTCTCTCTCTTTGAACTCGTCAGCTTTTTTGATTTTTTTTCTTTTTTTTAATTTCCACTGCAAATCAATAATAAAAAAAAAAAAAATGAGATGTGATATTTTTTGTAAAAATTGGATGACCCTGTGGTGGTGTCCAGTTAAAAGGGGAAGGTCATATTTTGTTAAATAAATCACACTGAAGATGTTAATTCTGTTGTCTTCATTTCTATGGTTCTGGTCAGTCTTTCTTTGGGAAGGCAGGTTGAATTTAAAAATCTATAAAACGAGAAAAATCACAGTTTTACACACTTGTGATGTAATAATCTGATTTAGCTGATTAACACAGATTCGTGGAGGTTACTCTGTTGCACTTTATTTGACCTTTTCTCAGTGAAATCAGTGGAGAGGACGAAATCTGATGTACTTACAACAACAACATTAAAAAAAATCATTGTACGTACACGGTCATGTCAGGAAAGTTCAAGAAATGTCACCTGAATATAGGGACGAAATGGTGATGCATGAGGAAGGTATCTGGTTCCAATCCCCCAACTTTGGAGCCTTTCTGTGTTGAGTTTGATGGGTTCCCTCTGGCTTCATCCCACCGTCCAAAGTCGTGCATCTTACAGCTCGCTTGATCTTGATTTCCGGTGTGAATACAGCGACCCTGCTTATTGAACATGTATTTAATGGATCGCCTAAATGTTTTCTGATATACCTTTAGGGGTTCAAACACAGTGCATAAACTCTCAACTCAAGAAATATCACCTAAATATCGGGGGCGACGTCAGCCTCACAAACATGGAGAAAGTTCCTGGTTCTTCTTGGTTCAGTTGGGGTCTTTTGGAGTGTTTGGTCTCCGCTTCTGCACCCATCTACTTGAATGTCAGTGTCAGGAAATTTCGAGAACTATCGCCTAAATATAGCGGCGACACGGTGGTGCAGTGCCTCACAAACATGGGGATGGTTGCTGGTTTGAATCCCACAGATTGGGGCCTTTATGTACGAAGAAATTTAAATTTAATAGGTTAATTGGTGGCTCTAAATTGCACGATTGGTTGTTTGTCCTGTGATAAACTGGGGACTTATCCAGGGTGTATCCCGCCTTTTACCCAGTGTCAGCTGGGATCGACTCGAGCCCGAACCCCTCTATGCGACCCTGGTTATTAAAAAATGGATGTATGGATCACTGTTTAGAGTGTTAACTTCTCCGTCAGCTCTCTTTCCGTCACTTTCCACATGAATGAACTTGAGTCCAACACTTCAAACGTCTTCCAGGACAAACTATTTAAACCACATCACGTCTACGAAGGCCTGTTTTCACTCCACCTTCGAGTGTGGCCGTCTACAAACACTTTTCGACGACGTACAGACTCGTTCTGATGGAGTGTATCTCGGCCCCTCGGGGTGGGAAAAAGAAGTGAAGTTTTGAAAGAAAGATGTAAACTCGTGTCAGCCTGGCTTTTGATGCTGAGTGGATTTGTACCAGTGGCTATTTTTACTGCAAAAGAATCACATGATTGATGACTTTGAGGTGTGCTTTACTTCCTCTAATTTTTCACCGTGTCGACAGCAGCTTACGAGCAGACCACAGGGAAACAGCTCACATTCCACTGTCCTGCAGTAAAACGCAGTGTCACCTTAAAGCAACAGCATCCTGTTTTTTAACAGCTCAAAGATGATGAGCGTCCGAGCCGCTTCCCGTATGTAGACGAAGCCCTGACAAGATGTAGGAAGTTGTAGCACCCAGCCAAGAAATACACCAGCCCGTAACATATAAAACAAACATGATATAATGTGATCGAGAGATCTTGTTGCTCCTGGACAGAGACAGGCTAGCAGTTTCCCCCCGTTTCCAGTCTTTGTGCTAAGCTAAGCTAACTGCCTCCCGCCTGTAGCCTTTAAATTTAACACACATTTTCTCATCTAACTCACCACCAGAAAGCCAATATGCATATTTTAAAAATAGACTGTCCACACTCCAGTTTAGCTAAGCTTAGCTTAGCTTAGCACAAAGACTGAAAACAGGGGGAAACTGCTAGCCAGTTTTAAGGCAACAAGATTTCGGAAGTTGTAGCTCCCAGCCAAGAAATATACCAGCCCATAACACCTCACCCCACCAGCTACACATTAAACAAACATGGTATAACATGGCTTGTTGCCCTTGGACAGAGCCAGGCTAGCCGTTTCCCCCTGTTCTGTTTCCAGTCTTTGTGCTAAGCTAAGCTAAGCTAACTGCCTCCCGCCTGCAGCCTTTAAATTCAGCACTCATTTTCTCATCTAACTCACCACCAGAGAGCCAATATGCATATTTTGAAAATAGACCGTCCACACTGCAGCTTAGCTTAGCTTAGCACAAACACTGGAAACAGGGGGAAACTGCTAGCTAGTTTCCAAGCAACAATTTCGGAAGTTGTAGCTCCCAGCCAAGAAATATACCGGCCCATAACACCGCACCTCACCAGCTACATATTAAACAAACATGGTATAACATGGCTTGTTGCTCTTGGACAGAGCCAGGCTAGCAGTTTCCCCCTGTTTCCAGTCTTTGCACTAAGCTAAGCTAATCACCTCCCGCTTGTAGCCTTTAAATTTAACAGACACATACAACAGTGGTATTTTTTTTCTCTCATTTAACTCACCACCAGAAAGCTCAGTCTATTTTTAAAATATGCTTATTATGTTTTAAAAATAGACTGAGCACACACTCTCTTAGCTTAGCTTAGCAAAAATGCTGGAATCCGGGGGAAACTGCTAACCAGCTGTAGCTCCCAGTCAGGAAATATACCAGCCCATAACACCTCACCTCACCAACTACATATTAAACAAACATTATATAACGTGTTGAGGTAGTGGTCAGCAGATCTTGTTGCCGCTGGACGGAGCCAGGCTAGCCATTTCCCCCTGTTTCCAGTCTTTGCGCTAAGCTAAGCTAAGCTAATCACCTCCCGCCTGTAGCCTTTAAATTTAACACGCTGTTACAATAGTGGTGTTTTTCTTCACATCCACCGCCAGAAAGCCAATAAGCATATTTTAAAAAATAGACTGATCACACTCCAGCTTAGCTTAGCTTTAAACAGAGGGAAACTGCTAGCCAGGTCATACCCGTTGAGGTACTTGGTTGGCAGATCTTGTTGTCTCCGTTAAAGCGTAGCTCAAAAAATGGATCAGATTGTAATCTATACATACTGTACAATGCTGATAAGCATCACAGCCGCTTCCCACACGCGTGTTCAAGACGAAGCCCCAACAAGTCGCTCGAGTTACCGCGGACTGCCGCGTGATTGGCAGCGGTAATATGCCATTTCCTAGCAACACGACACTGTGACACCCCTCGGCGAAGTATAGATGACTCACGGCTGGTCACTCACAACTCTGACAAGCGACCTGCCGGGGTCAAAACAGCCCGTCCTCGTGGTAACGAGAGCGAGCGCTCCTGTTTCAGAGGTCTGAGATGATGTTATGGACCCCGTCCGATCCCTCCTGAGGCCCTCTCGAGGAGGGAGGTTTCACGTTGCCAGATAATGTCCCAGAACAGAGAGACACACTTTAAGTTTATTAAGTCTAAGAAAAGAGTTGGCTGCTCGCGCTGGAGTTGTCACATGCTCACAGTCTTTGGTGGTTTTCACATTTCCTGGATGGATTTTGCTTTTCAAGTATTTCCAGCCAGATGTGTCATTAAAGCTGCAGCGGGGATGAGTAGTGTTGGATTGGGATGCCACCTAATGGTGATCAACAAAGCCAGTTTATGTTTGTCTCTCTTAATCTGTGGTTTGTCCTGATAAAAGTTTAATAAACTAAAGTAATATTTAGGGACCGTACACAAATGATTGCAGGGTTAGAAAGGGTGAAGGGAGTGTTTTTAACATCGTATCACCTCGGATGTTTCATTTAATTTAATTATTTCCTTGCGAAATGTGAAATAATCGGTAGTTTAACGTAAAATATAGCTTTAATTTGCACACCCACCTGTCAATCAAAGCGTCCACGCTCTTAATTCTGCATAACTTTAAGCCTTAATATAATCTGAACAGGTGAGTTGTATAAAAATTCACCCTCAGTACAGTTGTCATGAACGGGGAAATTAGCTATAGAGACCAAAACTGTTTTTTGTACCAGGCTGTAAACATGTTTATTTCTGCTGTGAAGTTGAGACATTTTAACATGGGGACTTATGGAGACTGACTCACTTCTGGAGCCAGCCTCAAGTGGACGTTTGAGGAACTGCAGTTTTTTTTTTTGGCACTTCACTTCCACGGAGGTTGCAGCTTGTTTTGGACACATTTCACGTCTAGTTTTATGTTTAAATTGAGAAATTAATCGTACAAATTCAGTGATATTATAATTTTTGAGATGTTGTTTGTTATTGTGATGCAATTCTAGTCTTTCCCCTCCGTCTTATACAGCAGTTCAGCTGAGTCATGCTGTTTTCCATCTGTTATATTAGCTTCACACTTCAGAGAGAGGTCCCAACACACCCGATGAAGAAAACTGGGGACCAAATGTCTCCTCCAAGACGACTTACTCACCATTCCCACCCACGTTCCACCCCCCTAAAGTCAACCAGAGGATTCATCCTTCACTTCACAGAACAACTTTCCTAATATCTTTGGTTACCACAGCCTCTTTTCTCAGCGTGGAAGACATGTTTTCTCTGGGTATTGTTCTTGGAGATGAGGGCTCGCCTCCCTGGTTGGTCTGAGTGAGTCCAGGGTGCAGCTTGACAGCCCGGGTGATTAATGATGACAGACCGCGGAGCTGCTCCTTCATCACACGACAAGGTTCTAACCTTTTTCTGTTAGCCTGAAAATCAGTGCAAGAAAAGAAACAACGTGCATGTCAGGCTAAGCTCACTACACGAGTCACTTCCTACCTTTGGTAGCAAGCTTGTTAGCATATCTGGCTAACTAGCTCACTACCTATAGTATTAACCACGAGTCACTTCCTAGCTTAATGAGCTTGTTAGCATGTCTGGCTAACTAGCTTACTAGCTACAGTAGTAACAATTCTAGTTTTGGTAGTGAGCTAGTTAGCATGTCTGGCTAACTAGCTCACTGCCTACAGTAGTAACCACAAATTACTTCCTAGCTTAATAAGATTGTTAGCATGTCTGCCTAACTAGCTTACTAGCTACAATAGTAACTACATGTCACTTTCTAGCTTTGGTAGTGAGCTGGTTAGCATGTCTGGCTAACTAGCTCACTGCCTACAGTAGTAACCACAAATTACTTCCTAGCTTAATAAGCTTGTTAGCATGTCTGGCTAACTAGCTTAGTAACCACGTATCACTTCATAGCTTATGTAGTGAGCTAGTTAGTAACTTCCTATCTTAGGTTGTTAGCATGTCTGGTTAACTAGCTACAGTAGTAACCACACGTCACTTCCTAGCTTAGGTTGTTAGCATGTTTGTCTAACTAGCTGAGGTAGTGCGCTTGTTAGCATGTCTGACTATGTAGCTTACTCAAAAACCCAAGATTAAAAATGTAAAGAATAGATTAACTAGTGTTTTATCTGCTTTAACATAAACTGAAATTGTTAGCATATCTAGCATAACTAGTTTACTACCTACAGTCATAACCAAGAATCAATTCCTAGCTCAGGTAGTGAGCTAGTTAGCATGTCTGTCTAACTAGCTTACATTCCCTAAATCAAAAACAAAAGATTAAAAATGTAAAAAAAAAAAAAAAAAAGATCAACTAGTGTGTTTATTGGCTTTAATATAAAATGAAACTGTTAGCTAACTAGCTTACTACCTACAAGGTTAGCATGTCTGGCTAACTAGCTCAGGGTGCAGCTTGACAGCCCGGGTGATTAATGATGACAGACTGCAGTTGGAGCTGCTCCTTCATCACACGACGAGGTTTTAACCTTTTTTCTGTTAGCCTGAAATCAGTGCAAAAATCGTTAAGCTGGACACAAATCGCGAACATCTGCCTCGATACTTCCTCCTCGACTTTGCGCGCTTCCCAGAAATAGACTTTTTGTCTTCTCTCCAACTTTATCACTTCATCCATCATCCGACTATGTGGGCTTTTCAAGTGGTCCAAAAATAAAGAGGACACAGATGTCAGCCATGCAATACTGATGTTTCTAAACCACCATAAACCCAAAACTTACACCAAAACTTGCACAACTGCACACTTCTTCTTCTTCACGGTGCTTTGTATGTTAAATTACCCTCATCCAACTATAAATGAAGTCTGCGCTGGAGCTGCAGGTATTTTTATGTTTTATAAAAACGTCCCACCTCTCTTTCCTCCGTGTGACAGACGGAGTTTAGCGGAGTACAAGAGGGCAAACGCAATTATGGTTTCTTCGCTAACGTGCACGGCGGCCCCAGCTGGTTTTGATCTGGCAGCGCTCGGAGGTTCTCCTGAGCTCGGCTGTCAGCTCTCATGCATCACAGACCCGGTGCTTATAAAGGGGAAAACGTGCTCTGGCAGCGACCATCGGAGAGGCCTGGAGGCCAGCGGGCGCTTGGTGGGTTAGCCACAATGCGGAGGAGGGTGGAGGAGACGAGAGGAGAGGAGAGGGGGGGGTGACACCACCACCACCACAACCATCATCATCATCATCATCATCTGCATCTGGATCCTCACGGTCACATTCTCTCATTCCTCTACATGACCAACGTAATTGGCCGGCGTGACCCTGGAGCAGACGCCACGCCACGCCACGCCACGCCGCAGACTTGGGAGGTCAAAGACAAAAGAGAGAGAGAGAGAGAGAGATCCAAAACACACACACACACACACACACACACACACACATGGATGGCAGCAGAGAAGAGAGAGGAGATGCTCGTATGGAAATAAGCAGACATGATTACTCAGATACAGTCATTAAGGAGGAAATGTTGTTTTTCAGGCTGTCAGGATGATTAACGAGGGACAGCAAATCCACTCAAACGCTGTTGTTTAGTCTAACCAGCGGACCTGATCTCTGCCACTAACAGAGAACAGGCAGGATGTGTGTGTGTGTGTGTGTGTGTGTGTGTGTGTGTGTGTTGAATCAGTAAAAAGTGTTGAAAGCTAAAAAAGTTACACAGGAAAGCGAAGTAAGGTGCTACGAACGTGCAAATCAAAAAGTTGATTACCGTGTGTCATCAAAGTAATAATTAATAATAATTAATCAACCCTTTGATGCCCCTTTGCACATTTTTGTGTATTTGTCTTTTACTTTCTAGCATATTTTATCATTTTTTCATGCATATTGTTGATGATCTATGCAAGGTTGTGTATATTTTTATTTTTATTTTTAGCCTATTGTAAACAACGTGCACTAAAACAGACCTGTTGTTGCTCATTCAAAACACTGTTTTTGATCAAAGTATAAAACATGTAAATTTTCATTTCTCCCCTTCATTTCAGGCTTTTAAGTGTAGATTAGTGACACTACAACAAAAAAATAATAATGCATATAAATAAATATTGCTGCTAATCTTTCACATACACCATAAATAATCCAGTTTGCATGAAGTATATTGAAAATGGAGGTGCATCACGACAAAAACTTGGCAATTTAAGGGTTAAAAATTTTAAATCATTAATATTTGAGATGTATGATTAGGACTGATGCTGGTTTAAAGAAATATAAAAAAGGGGTATTAACGTGAGGATCTTAAAGGGGCATCAGAGGGTAAAGAGACCAGGACAACCCCCCAAAAAAGTGTAAATAATACATTAACTAGCGCGTTTATATGCTCTAACGTAAGCTGTAATTGTTAGCACGTCTGGCTAACTAGAAAATGAAGCGTGGTAGAGTTAGAGCTAGTTAGCCGGACATGCTAACAGCACACACAGGTAGACTATCAGAGTTTGAATGAATCCACCTGGATAGTCTCTCCGTTTTCCCCAAAAGTTTTTGTGTTCATTCAAAAATGCTCATGATAGTGCATTTATTTCTTTCCTGGATGCTATCAGAGTTTATGCTAACGTTAGCACGCTGGATGGTGTGTCATTCAATCAATTAAGTATTGATTATTGATTAATTAATTATTAATTAATAGACTACATCCAGAAACCACAAGAGGCCGTTGTCCAATCATAGTTTCGTCCTCGTAAACTAGCCACAACAGACCTTTGCTTTCTTCTCGTTTGGTTTGAGGCTGTAGTCATGTCATATTCAGAGTTTAGCTGGTTTGTCTTTTTATTTAACACTCACCAAATCAAAAACTCAACATTAAAAGTGTAAAGAATTGATTAACTAGTGAGTTTATCTGCTCTAAGATGAGCTTCAGTTGTTAGCAAGTCTGGCTAACTAGCTTACTACAGTAGCAACCATGTGTCACTTCCTAGTTTAGGTAGTGAGCTAGTTAGCATGTCTGGCTAACAAGCTAAACAACTTGTTTTTTTGGCATTACACGTTATATCAGAAAAATTAGAGCACATTCACTGTGTAGTGTAGTAGGCTATGAGAGTTTATACTAACGTTATCTAACCCCAGTCAAATTCATTACCCGAGACATCTGTACACTTGCCAAACACATTTGTTTGTCCAACATCCAAACCTTTTTTCATTAAAACACTGAAATGGAAACTGATGTTTAAAAAATACAAATATTAAAGCATAAATCTAACCTCCTGTCTTGCTTGTTCCAAGTATGTAAGCTAACGTTAAGCAGTCAAACAAAGTTATGTTAGAGAGAGGAGGGGGGAAAAAATCAGACATACTTAAAATAACAAAGATGTTTTTGTCTTTTTCATAAATCATTAACTAGTAAAGTTGCTGCTGACTTTTGCCTGGAAAATGTAGTTTTAGCTTCAGTCTTTCAGGTAACGTTAGCTTAATTAGCTATGTAGCTACAGCTTGAGCTAGCAAATAGTCACCTTCTTGAAGCCTGTTTTTGCATACCTCTGTCTGAATATAATTGAATATGAATATGAAATATGAATTTAAGTGGTTAAACTGTTACTATATATCATATATATCATATATCATATCGGAGCTATGTAAACTATATAAATTTAGGTTAATAATGGCAAATGTTTCCTGTGATTTTAAATATATGTCAGTTCCCGAGCAGCCTAAGACATGTTTTTCTGGTTTCTTTCTCACGTGTACCACATTTATTTAAAATACATTTTATTCTGTCATTGATCACCTGGTCTGCAGGTTCACAAATATCCAACAAAATTAGCCTTCGTTGTGATTTTTCCGGCCTGAGCCGTGCCAAAAATCGTCAGAAACTCCAGATGTTCCCCAAATCACGCTGGAAGGCCGATAAGGAATCAGCTTTCAACAGATGTCTTGTGCCTAGACTCCGTGATTTAGTAGCTGTGAATGATGAAACAGTGTTTCAGTGTCTCACAGCCTGCCTGGCTTTAATCATTAGACAAGCAGCTGCAGATCTGGTTGACGTCATGTCAGCGGATGGGAACGAGAATGAGATGGTGAATTAGTTTTTAAATTTTTGTGTCTTCGGATATTTGATGGATTTGGATGTGTTTGCTAAAGGCATGACATGCAATCAGTGGAATGTGGAAATGAAGCAGGAAAGAAGTCGAAGGCTGCGGGCGACTAAACTATTATTGCGAGGGTGAAAGTTCACTCCTGACCTTGGAATAATCTTAACTCAAGGACCACTAACTTCGCCTTTTCTGGGCCTTAAGGTCCAGTTGAAAGCTCTGGGAAAAAATCTAGTAATAGACCTTGATTATACTTGATAGTTTGGGTATTCTGAAGCGGAAGCCTTGCAAAGAGGCGAAGAGCATTGGCTGAAATGCAATCTTTGGAACTCAACGACTGAGTTATCTACATTCATATGCTGATATCTGTTTATAGAGATTTGTCTAAATGTGTATCAAGTTGCTAATCGGACTTTAGAGGAAGTCTTGGCTCATTTTCTGTTTTCCCAGAAACATTGACCGTTGCCCCCCCCCCCCCCCCCCCCCCCCCCCCCCAAAAGGCTAAATGGCCGTCAGACAAGTCAGACAATAGCTGATGGTTTCCAAGATTTGCGCAAGATCCAGTTGAAAAGCTCGGGGGAGAAGCTAGTAATAGATATAAACTTTTATTTTTCTTATCTATTAAAGGGGATACTTTGGGTATCTTAAAGTGGGGTTGTACAGTAGACGGATAAGTGGTCTTTGGGTACGAAGAGCATTGGCTGAAATGCAATCTTGGCACCCATCGGCTACAGTCTGATGATGTGCAATGCAGATAAGGAAATGTGTTTTTTTTTTTTTTTTTTTTTTTGTTCTTGCGTGTCAAGTTGCTAATCGGACTAGAGAGGAAGTCTTGGCCCGTTTATCTGTTTTCCGGATATCCAATGACTCCACCAGAAGCCCAGAAACATTGGCTGTTTGTTCCGATCTGTTTAGTAGTTGTTAAGATATTACTTGCTGATGGTGTTCTTCCCCAGATCTTCTGAGGAACATGAATATCTCTACCAAATTTTATGGCAGTCCATCTCATTATTTGGACCAAAGTGTTGGAACCACGTCGCTAAGGAGGCTAGATCTGTCCATCCATATTCTTCCGCTTGTCCCGGGTTGGTTGCGGTAGCAGCAGGTTTAGCAGGCCGTCAAGATGTCCAGCAACATATTCCAGCTGCTCCTGGGGGATCCTGAGGTGTTTCCAGGCTAGATTGGCTGTGTAGTCCCTCCAGCAGGTTCTGGTTCTGCCCCGGGGTCTCCTCCAAATTGGACGTGCTCAGAACACCTCCAAAGGAAGGTGCCCAGGATGTGTCCGAACCACCGCAAAGAAACTCTAGAGGAAACTCCCGAGGTCCAAGCTCCTTGCCCTATCCTATGGTTCAGCCCAGCCACCCAACAGAGAAGTCTTATTTTGACTGTTTATATCCGCAATCTGATTCTTTGGTCGTTACCCAAAGCTGATGACCACAGGTGAGAGCTGGAACGTAGATCAACCTCGAGATCCTTTAGCCCTCCTCCAAGCTCCCTTTGGATGTCCAAGCTCCTCGTCGTATCTCTAAGGCTGAGCCCGGCCACCCAACGGAGGAAGATCATTTCGGCCACTTGTGCAATGTGCAATCTCATTCTTTTGGTCACTACCCAAAGCTGATGACCATAGGTGAGGGTTGGAAAGTTGAAAACCCACCGGTCCATCTCACGCTCCATTGTCCCATCACTCTTGTACAAGACCCCGAGATCCTTTGGCTTGTATCTCTGACACCATTGTTTTGGTCACTACTCAATGCTCATGACCATAGTTGAGGGTTGGAACATACATGGACTGGAAAATCGAGAGCTTTGCCTTCCGGTTCAGGTCACTCACTTGTGAACAAGTGACCTTCGCTCGGGGCAGCAATTCGCTCCCAACCCGGAGGGAGCATGAGAACCACGGCCTCAAGAACCATCTCCCCAGTGCCTAGATATGTTATAAATATCAGACTAGTTGTATTCACTGTCTAATCGGGGTCCCGTGAAACTTAAAAAACCTGCGAACACACGGGTGTTTCGGCGGTAACAGGAGTCAGCATGAAGAATGTTGCGGTTGGTCAGGAGGAGGTGGTGTCTGACAGCACAAATGACTGACACAAACAGTGAGGGAGTTGGACAGATGAGAGCCACAGGCGCTGGAGAGTTCGGAGGCGGGGTGGGGGTGGAGGTGGGGGGAAGGCGGCGTATGAGGGTCAACACATCGCCTGTGCATTGAGTGTGGCCCAGCAGCTGTATGCATAGGGGAGCCTTGGCCTCCTGCTCTGCATGTCAGGGGCCGTGATTAATGACCTGCAGGCCTTGCTCTTTACTCCCCCCACCTCCATCTCCGCACCGCAGAAGTCACTACAGCCACTGCTCGTTTAGTTAATGGACACGGGCATGGACAGACAGGCGCAGGAGTCGAAAGGGTTACATTCGAGTGCGCATACATGTGAAATGAAAGCAATTTCCCCTCTTACAAAACACCACTTTTCCAGGCTGTGTGTAATTTCAGGGCGAGAGCGATGATTTCTTAGATTACCATGTGCACGGCTGTGTGCCTGTGCAGTGTCGAGGCTGAGAGAGGGTGCCCATGCCGTTGTACCGGTTCCCAGCTTGTCAGGCAGCTGTCGAGGAGTGATTTATGACCACTAGACTCCAACCTGTCTTCACTGCCAGCTCAGTATTGTTACAACTGACAGCTAATGAGGCCAGACATGCTTTCAAGCAGAGCACTTAACAGGACTTCAATCTTCCCCCGTCACAAGTACCATTTTTGCACTCTCTCACACAGCACCCTCCTTTCTCTGTGCCTTCCTTGTTCTCTGTCTTTCTGTGGTGGAATATCTGACAGGCACTGAAAAGGTTTCTGCCTACCAAAGGAGATGTTTCCAAGAAGGCAAAGGCATCGTTCATACGCACACAAATTGGCAGAGGGCATCAGCTAATGTTCGATTTAATCTAATTATCGAACCTTTTCACCAGGAATACTTGGAGAAATACGCTTACTTGCAGAGAGCTGGACGAGAAGAACGAGAAGAACGACAAAACTCTCGTGTTTGTAGGCTAAATACAAAGCTACAGCTAGGAGAGGGTTAGCTTAGCTTAGCATAATGACTGGAAGCAACAGGAAACAGCTAGCCTTGCCCTGTCCAGAGGTTACAAAATATCTCCTATAAAGCTCTTGCATATCTTTTTTTTTAACTCCACTAGATTTATTTGAACCCTTTAGTTATGTCACAGAATATAGTGTATAACTTTATTTTGAAGTTATATATCCTAGCCAGGGTTAGCGTAGCTTAGCATAATGACTTGAAGCAAAGGGAAACAGCTAGCCTCGCCCTGTCCAGAGGTTACAAAATATCTCCTATAAAGCTCTTGCATATCTTTTTTTTACTCCACTAGATTTATTTGAACCCTTTAGTTACTTTATATATATATATAATGTATAAGTTATATATTATAGCCAGGGTTAGCGTAGCTTAGTATAATGACTGGAAGTAAAGGGAAACGCCTAGCCTCACCCTGTCCAGAGGTTACAGAGGTTTTCTCCTATAAAGCTCTTGCACATCTTTTTTACTCCACTAGATTTATTTGAATCCTTTAGTTATGTCACAGAATATAGTGTCTAACTTTATTTTGAAGTTATATATTATAGCTAGGGTTAGCGTAGCTTAGCATAATGACTGGAAGCAAGGGGGAACAGCTAGCCTCGCCCTGTCCTGAGGTTACAAAATCTCCCTATCAAACTCTCGTAAATATAATATATATTTTATAAAGTTTGTTAATACCTTATTTTATTAATAATTTCATAGAACTGTGGTCCTAATTAAGAGGGAAATAGTAAAATCCTTGAAAGAAAATCTTTGTTTAAACCAAAGTTATTATTACTTTTTTATTTTCTTACTGGAATATTTGATTACCTTATATCTGTATGATGGCCTGTAGACACATTTTTACATGTTCAGCTGACAGAAATACTCTTTAGATTAAGAATAAATTAACAACAAAGTGTACCAAATGGACACTGTCTTTATTTTCCATATAATTTGTGCTAAATTTGTTATTTTCAGGAAACATTTTTATTCATTTTTAATACTACTACTAAGTACTACTTCCACCAGCACTTCAGGTTTTGTACAATTTAAACAAATTATATGTAGCATGTTAATTAGTGAGCTTTGTAGTGAGGCTAGCTGTTTCCCTTTGTTTCCAGTCTTTATGCTAAGCTAACTGTATCCTACCATGAGTCAGACATGACATCATTCTCAAAATCAAATTTGTAACAAGGAAGCAAAAAATGTCTTTGACTTTAAAGTCTGGGGATCGAACCAGCGTCACAGTTTCATGCAAAGCACCGTGGGTAATTTGTTTATGGGGCATTTATCATGATCAAGTACAAAACATTCATATTTTATTCAAATAATTCTGTTTTGAATGTAACTATAGCTGATAAATTACAGTCACTGCACATCAACACTGATCACATGTAGTTGCCTGAGGTGAAAATTTACTGTATTTACTGTACTAAAGTACAATGTTGAGGCTGTTTACTTCAGTATTTCAAATATATGAATGTAATATTATAGTTTTTAATCCTCTACATGTATCTGACAGCTTTACAGATTAAGATTGTGCTATAGATTCAAATATTATGATATATATAATAATAAAACTCTGTGAAAGAGACAGGTACTTTAATACTTTTGTACGTTTACTTGAGTAAATGTATTTTCTGTCTTTTCTCTGGCAGCTCTCCAACCTTCAACCCCGTGTTCGCTGTCAGCCGTGATTAATGACAGTCTAACTAGCTGCTAGCTTGCATTGTCGGCGGTGTCGTTGTCTCCTGGATACTTCATGAACTCTGACAAGTCTTTTGCCATCTCTGAGCTGACGTTTCCATTAAATGCTGCAACAGTGACGCCTGGAGGTCGATGAAGGGAATCTCTGATATCAGACACCACTGGGTGTCAGTGGCCTCTTTATTAGGGACACATAAACATAAAGCAGCCATGAAGTCTACCTTTATTAAATATAGACGTCATGTTTCATGTTTTATTGACATTATAGTTAAAGGTGCTGTTGTATATTATGCATATATGCATGCGTCAGGGTAAACACCTTTAATGTAACGCACTCCAGCACAGCACTGTCACTAAATTAAATTTAATTTGAAGGATAGTCCCTTAAGATGAATCATCTTGTTTTCAAGGGAGTCCTTATGATGAACAGACAAAACAAGATAAAACATTACAACAACATTACATTACGTTACAGGACATACAGGAGTAAGACAGAACATTACAGCAAGACAATACATTACAAGACAATAACATCCACTCGATGCACTCTTGGCCCAACCGTTCCCTGTCCCCCCACTCCATTTAGATTCACATCTAGAATTTCATAGTTATACATTAAATATGACCTGAGTTATCTAAATAACAAAAAGTGATCATTAAAGGCGTCATAAAGAACTGTGATGTGTGATTAGACTGCACAGGTATGTCTAATAAAGTGGACACAGGTGTGAATGTTTCATGACTTTTACTACTTCAGCGTGCAGCTATCAGTCCTCAAACTAACAATATAGGTTTATATGTTTTCAACATTAATACTTATTATATATTCTGTCAAATTTGACTTCTTTAGGCTGTGAAAGTCTCAACATGCTCAACATCTGCTGTAGACGTCACAGAAGTTCAAATATTAAACCTTTTAGTGACCTGAGGACTCGAGCTGTGCAGACAAACATTGTTCAAACTCAAAGAAGTTCCAGTGATCAAAAACAAGCCAGGATCAGGATTTGTCTTCAACTTTGGAATAAAGAAAACTGTGTATAGACGGTGCATGTTGGTGAAATGTGACTAAAAGTCCAGGTTACTGTCGAGGTGAACACTCAGGTATCTGTACGCTCCAACCATCTTGATGTTCAATCCCTCGATGTTCACCGGTGTGGTCTGACGCATCTTTGATCTCCTTAGTTTTGCTGGCCTTGATGTGAAGTTGACTGAGTGATGAGCTCCATGTACTCCTGCTCACTTCCCTCTTGTACACCTCCAGCGACGGCGGTATCATCAGAGAACTTCTGGAGGTGACAGCTGTCGGTGTCTGAACTCTGACGTGTGCAGGCTGATATGTGATGAAACCACCACATCAGTCATGCAGTCATGAAGCCTCACATACTGTGGTCTGTTGGTGACGTAGCCGACAGCCCTCTGTCAGTCTACACCAGCTCCTTCCATCCTCCCCCTTTTAGCAGCGATGGCTGTGTTGTGTTGGAAGCACAACATGATCCTCACGGAGACGGATCAGAAAAGCAGAAAGTCTCATGTTAGAATGATAAAAATGATATTACAGGATTATAATTATTGATGCATTCATGTGTCCACCTCTGTAAAGTTGCAGCTGGTAAGCGTGGACCAATGGGGTCACTCCAGGATCAATAAAGTTTTATCTGACCCGATAATTAAACATCATCATTTATTTGTTGATTATATATTATATTGTGTTATATTATTATAATTCAGACCTTTCTCCTGCGTGTTGCTGCTTGTTTTTAAATGTTTTGAACACTCAGGATCACCTGACGATAAAAACACACGTGAATGTTTGATCAGCTAGACTCTGCTGTCCCCTGCTGGAAGTCTCTCTCACTTACACTCTGCTGTGACACTATGAAGTTTGGAAAAACTCTCAGGAAGTTCGCCAACAACAATGAGAATGTTAGGAAGCTGCTATTTTAGGATTTAAGGGTGATTACGCAGGTTTTACGCACAGTTTACGCACAGTTATTTTAACAGTTATATGAGTTTAAATCCCAACTTTCTCTGAACAATGACCGTCTGTGAGGTTTATCCCACGGTTCAAACAGTCGCCTGCCCTCAGCAGGAGTAGGCTTTGCTTCTCCTCCTTCCCTGTTGTTCCTCCCGCTGCTCCCTCCCCCCCTTTTCCCGGCTCCTCCTCTGTCGGGCTTCATCGAGCAGAGCTTTCCAAAAAAAAAAACCTTCCCGTGCCAAAAGCTCTCCTGAATCTTCTCTGTTATATGTGGCACGAAGGCGACAGTCGGAGCTGTTGTTGGATGGAGGGAGCCGTGTTTAAGATATGAGATCTAAACTATGGTACTGATGACCGAGCCGGCGGACAGACCCCTGACCCCGTTATCCACACCGGAACAAGTTTTCAGTAAGGACTCCCGAGGGACTCGGCCGACGTAAGTCTGGATGAGATGGAGAGGAAGGGCCCGGTTTTTTTCCCCCAGCGATTCAGGCCTAATGCATTGTTGTTTTTTGCATGAATTTAAGGGGTGTGCTGACTTTTAGTTGTTCCAGGAGGCGCGTACGTGGCACAGAAAGGGAGCAGACAGGGTTAAATCTGAACGAGAAGCTTCATAGTTATGAACCATAGCTGATATTCTGTGTCCATGAATGTGTTATGGGACGTTTGGTGGTGAAGGTAAAGAGTGAATAGTGTCATGTGTGAATGGTGTGTGCAGGTCTGAGGTGGAGAATGGAGGCGAGAAGAGACAGAAGAGGCCCGGACGGTCACCTGCAGACCTCCACCTGTGTCTGGACACAGAGTTGGACCCCTCAGAGGGCCGGAAGAAAGCAGCCAGCATGAGGTGATGAAGGTTAAAGTGTCCTCTGTGTGGCTGCTCGTTTAATAAACATAATATAACAACTATAGCTGGAAGGGTCAGTGGGTTTGACAGCAGTTTTTGTTTTGTTTAAGTCAGAAAAACACAAAAAATCTCCAGTTTCTGCTTCTCTTGTGTCGGATCTGCTGCTTTTCTCTGTTTCATATCACTTTAAATAGAATATTTCTAGAGTTTTGGCCTGTTGATCGGACAAAAGCAAAGCAAAATAAGACATTTGAAGATGTCGCTTTGGATCCTGAGAAGCTCTCGTAGACTTTTTTGCTATTTTCTAACATTTAAAGAAGAAAATAGTTGGTAGATTTGATATTTTTTACTGATTTTAGGGAGTCTCATTGAGAGAATGTGCACAAGAATAACCAAAGACTGTCTAAACCACTGACGGTATAAAGAATGGACGTCGTATCCGAACAGCAGACGTGGATCATCTGCGGACCTGAGGCGGGCTGAATGAAGCCTGGTTGCTCAAACAAGCCATCTGTAACAACACCTACCTGTCAATCAAAGCGTCCACGCCCTTAATATTCTGCATAACTTTAAGCCTTAATATAATTTGAACAGGTGAGTTGTATAAAAATTCACCCTCAGTACAGTTGTCATGAACGGGGAAATTAGCTATAGAGACCAAAACTTTTTTGTACCAGGCTGTAAACATGTTTATTTCTGCTGTGAAGTTGGGACATTTTAACATGGGGACTTATGGAGACTGACTCACTTCTGGAGCCAGCCTCAAGTGGACAAGAAGAGGAACTGCAGTTTTTTTTGGCACGGTCACGTCACAGACACGGAGGTTGTCGTCGTCGATACAGGTGGCTTGTTTGAGCACTCAGGTCCTCAGATGAACCACGTCTTTGCCCATTATTAGAAGAGTCAGGACTACAAACATGGCGGCAGTCAGAATCACAGATTTTGAGCTTCAAAATGGCTCTTCAGAAACTTGTCACGGATACGCCGTCCATTCGTTATACTCTCAGTGCTTCTAAACTTAAATTTAAAACCACTAAATCTAAATATTTTGAGGTGGTAAGCCTTTATTCTTACTAAATCTCTAAAGTTGTCCGTCCAGATTAGCAGCACACCTGCATGACCAAAGTGCTGTTTACAGATTTTCTGCTGTTGCTGTGTAAGCAGCTCTTATATAACCACAGCCGACTGCATGCAAAGCCACACAGGAGATGTTTACTTTTGACTTACTGACCAATATATCATGTGTGTGTATTTGTAGACGTGAGCAAACAAAACGTCTTTTTATTACAGTTATAACACTGTTACCTTACAATATCTGATAAATCTTCCCTGTGTCCTCTGCTCAGGTGTTACTTTGCTACCTGAACGTAAACTCTGACCTTTTTATCTGTCAGGTTGAAACCTGTGGAGCAGCTTTCACCGACTCTGCTGACTCCGAGCGACTACGAAACAAAGTTTGAAAGGAAGAAGTCGCAGCCCAGCCACGTAGGGACGCAATCTAAATCTCATCCACGTCAAACTTTGTGTAACCTTCTGTGGTTTATTAACAAGAATCTTTTGTTCTTTTAGCTATCGAAGACAAACGCTCAGTATCACAAGTTATTCAAAGAGGTCAGCAAAGATGAGTTACTCAAACAGAGTAAGTTTCTGGTTTCTGGTTTCATTTCTTAAGAAATGTCGCCTTGTTAACCTAAA
The DNA here is from genome assembly GCA_033000465.1 of Sciaenops ocellatus. Classification (NCBI taxonomy): domain Eukaryota; kingdom Metazoa; phylum Chordata; class Actinopteri; family Sciaenidae; genus Sciaenops; species Sciaenops ocellatus. The sequence continues at coordinate 22,607,845 of CP136874.1, read as the reverse complement.
CGTGACGTGCTGTTTGTGCCTGACAGGTTACACTTGTGCCCTGCAGAGAGACATTTTATATCAGGGCAAAATGTTTGTCTCTGATAACTGGATCTGTTTCCACTCCAAAGTTTTTGGCAGAGATACCAAGGTATGATCCCGTAATGAAGAAATGATTTGACTTTGTGCTGGTTCGTGTTTTTTTTTTTATGGATGTTGTTTCCCCGTCTGCAGATTTCAATCCCCGTGGTCTCTGTGACGTTCATCAAAAAAACTAAAACTGCTTTATTGGTGCCAAACGCTCTTGTGATTGAAACTACAAGTTATCAGGTAAGAGGACTGTTACAATCAGTTTGTTTCCCCTTCAACATGAACGTGAAAGTGATTTTAAATGTTGTTTTCCAGCACGTGTTCGTGTCCTTCCTCTCCCGGAACACCACCTACAAACTTCTGAAGTCCATCTGCGTTCATTTGGAGGTAAATAAACCGCTAACTGAGCTCAGTTGTTTCTATTTTAAAGGTCCAGTGTGTCAGATTTAGGTGGCGGGTCCGCCATAAGCCTCCATGTTTCTACAGTAGCCCAGAAGGCACAAACTAAACACTGTTATCACTATTTTCTTACAATTTACAGTCTAAACAACAACATGTTAGCTGTAAACATGATAAGCTAGCTACAACTCTCATGTTTTTATGCTAAATGTGAAGTTACAGCCAGCAGCTGGTTAGCTTAGCTTAGCATAAAGAATGGAAACAAACAGAAACAGCTGGTGTAGCTTTGTCCAAAGGCACACATATACCACGTTTAAACAAAATCTATACTTCTAACTGTTAGCCATACTGTAACACATTAGCCATAATGACTTTGTAAGGCAAAAAAATGTATTAATGCTTTATGTAGCTTAGCATAAAGACTGGAAACAGCTAGCCTGGCATCAAATGACAAACAGAAAAAGTAGCAACTAGCTAGTGAACACAGCTAGCTTCTATTGAGTGAGAAATTTAGCTCAGAAAGTGGTGGAGACCAAAACAGAGCTAAAACATGAGTTTATATTAATTAGACTGGCACCAAAAGTGTCAGTTGCTCTCTATCTACTCAGTGTTGAAACAGCTGTTTGCTAACACATTAGCCGTAACAACTTTATAAGTCAATAATATTTCATTGTTGTGTTTGTAGCTTTTTCTGCTGCTTAACAAGCCTGGCACCAACGGCCATCAAAGTAGCAACTAGCTAGTGAAGCATTGAGTATTTAGCTTATATTGAGCCATATATCTAAGTCAGGAGGTGGTGGAGACCAAAACAGAGCTAAAATAAGAGTTAATAATAGTCTTACAGTCACCAAGTGACCTGAAACACGACCAAATGAATGCTAATGTTTCCCTGTAACTGTTGGGTGTCGAAATAGGCAACTGTTTGCTAACGCGTTAGCCTTAATGACTTTATTAGGAGATAATATTTCATTGTTGTTTTTGTAGCTTGTTCTGCTGCTGCAAAGTGGCAAAAAAGTCTTAATGCTTTATATAGATTAGCATAATTAGACTTTGTTAAAAGGCATATACCCCATACATACCATATTTAAGCTAAATCTGAAGCCTGAACAAGCCTGGCACGGAATGCCGGACAAAGTAGGAACTAGCTAGTAGTTGCTACTTTGAAGCATTTAGCCTTTAGCCTCTATTGAGCCAGATATTTAACTCAGGAGGTGGTAGAGACCAAAACAAAGCTAAAATGGGAGTTAATATTAGACCTACAGTGACCAGAAACATGACCAAAGGAATGCTAATGTTTCCCTGTAACTGTTGGGTGTCGAAATAGGCAACTGTTTGCTAATACGTTAGCCGTAACAACTTTATAATATTTCATTGTTGCAGTTGTAGCGTGTTCTGCTGCCGCAAAGTGGCAAAAACGTAACAAGCCTGGCACCAAACGGCCGACAAAGTCGCACCTAGCTGGTGAAGCATTGAGTATTTAGCTTCTGTTGAGCCAGATATCTAACTCAGGAGGTGGTGGAGACCAAAACAAAGCTAAAATAAGAGTTAATAATTGATTTAAAGTGACCCAAAACACGACCAAATGAGGGCTAATGTTTCTCTCTAATTGCTGGGTGTCAAAATAGGCAACGTTTGTTAGCCGTAACAACTTCACAAGGTGATGATATTAATGAAGAAGTATTAATGCTGCTTTGTTTTTGTGTACTCTGTCTTTCCAGGTGGATAAGACTTGTAGCAGCACCATTACTTCCTCCTGTGAAAACAGCTTCAGAGTGAAATGTCCAACGTCTCTTCCTCTGGTCAGTCAGTGGTCTATTTGATGCTTTTGTACAGAGTGTATTTATTTATTTTTATATTTTCCATTGTTGATAAAAGATCTATAGAAATGCCTTGTTCTCGTGTTATTCAATACCCTCTCTCTGTATGTGGTGTCTGTTGTATACTTTTCCTGTATGTGCACCGCAGGACTTTTCCAGAGACTTCTCCGATCTCGACGGGGTTGTGCAGCAGAGACGGCAGGAGATGATGGAGAGCAGCAGCTCCGGGTCTCAAACTCCAGATTATGACAAGATAACTGGTGTGTTACTCTTCATAGACTTACTCTAATGTACTGTGCGCACTGTGCAGAGTTTATTATTCCCTGCAAATGTGCTTAGCGTGTCATGTGTCGCTGTGGCTCATACAGTCTTTGGTTTGCAAATAGCTGGAGTTAAGCCAAGTGAAACGTGACCCATTGAGGCAGTTGGCATGAAAACAGCGATGGTCCTGTTGAATGATGAATGACATCTTTATCTTACTGTTTATGTTGTTTTTAATCTTCTACCGTCGAGCACACTGTGATCCGTAAGGATGTTTGTGCTTCTGTTATTAATATTTACTCTGTATGGAGTCACTGGTTCGTTCTCTTTTGTTTATTTGAGCAGACTTCACCGGCCTGCCGGGGACATTTCTAAGTGCAGTGAAGAGTGGCGAGGTTTCGGTCCACGCTGACATCCACCTCCAGACGCCGAGCCAAAAACACGGAGCTGCTCTGAAGAACGGTAGTTTAAATACTGCATCTCTTGGAGTAAAAATCTTGGTTACTACCTCCAAAGTTTGAGGTTTTAGTCAGTGGAAATATTAGCTATGAACTAAGATGGAAAATACTTAGATAAGATTGATACCACTCATGTCTGTGCAGCAAAAATGTAGCTACTGCCACCATTGGGTTAGCATAGCTTAGCATAAATAGTGGAAACAAGAGGAAACAGCTAGCCTGACCACAACGTGTCGGTTTTTATACGTTAATTAAACAAATTATCGTGTGTTTGTGTTTGGGTATGCTGATTTTGTTACCTTTGGACGGACCTAGGCTAGCTGTTTCCCCCTGTTTACAGTCTTTATGCTAAGCTAAGCTAACTGCCTCTTGGCCCCTGCTTCATATTTACTGTTAGGGTAAGAGAGTGGTGTCAGTCTTCTTGTCTAAGACATGAAACCAAACATTCCCATCATGTTTTGCCTTAACAGCAAAAATGAAGCTACTGCCAGCAACTGGTTAGCATAGCTTAGCATAAACACTAGAAACAAGAGGAAACAGCTAGCCTGGCTCTGTTGAAAAGTATATAACCCCCCCTGTAAAACCACACCGTGTCAGCTTTTATACATGTTCATAACTTTGGACATAGCCAGGCTAGCAGTTTCCCCCTGTTTCCAGTCTTTATGCAAAGCTAAGCTAACTGTCTCTTGGCTCCTGCTTTATATTTACCATGGCAGACAGACACGAGAGTAGCGTCTTCTCATCTAACACGTAAAGCTAATGCAAGCAACAGGTTAGCATAGCTTAGGAAGAGGAAACAGCTAGCCTGACTCTGAAATGTGTATAACCCACCTGTAAAATGTTCATAACTTTGGACAAGGCTAGGCTAGCTGTTTCCCCCTGTTTCCAGTCTTTATGCTAAGCTAAGCTAACTGTCTGAAGCTACTGCCAGCATCAGGTTAGCATAGCTTAGCATAAACACTAGAAACAAGACGAAACAGCTAGCCTGACTCTGAAATGTGTATAACCCACCTGTAAAATGTTCATAACTTTGGACAAGGCTAGGCTAGCTGTTTCCCCCTGTTTCGAGTCTTTATGCTAAGCTAGGCTAACTGTCTCCTGCTTCATATGTACCATACAGACACGAGAGTGGCGTCAATCTTCTCGTCTAACGCATAGCAAAACAAATATTCCCATCATGTTGCAGCTCTCTCTAGAATGTCTCTATTGTTAGCATCTACCCAGTCATTAAATCTCTCTTTGCTTTTCCGTCGCAGGGTCGACTAAACCAACCCGCGGAGTCACAGTCAAAGACAAATCCTCGCAGCCCATGTCGTTACACGCCATCCTCCTCATCTATTTGTTTCTGTGAGTTACCTTTCATTATGTGGAACATGAGAAGCCGCAGCGCTCTTGACAAGACAATGGTCCGACTAAATTAGTTTCCATTATTAGGGCGTGTTGGGCATGATTGTTCTGCGTGGCCGGCGTTTGTTCATCGCTGTGTTTGTGTGTCTTCACAGAGTTAGTGTGCTCGTCCTGTCCTCCTGTTACATGGCCTTCAAGATTGTTGCTCTCGAGCATCGTTTGAACTCCTTGGTGTCGATGGGGGAGCACATTCGTAATGAGTAAGAGCCGTGTTGTCACCATTTAGGTCGTCTTTTATGCACTTTTTGTTTTTAATCACCCTTTATAACGTCTTGTTGCAGAAATGCTGTGAGCTCCAGGTCCCAGAATGAAATAAATGCTGAGATCTATGGAGAACTGTCTACCAACTTGTTCAGGCTAGAAAAGGTTTGTCTATCCTTCTCTCCTTATTTGTCTTGGAGACAGTTAATCCGTCTGTTATGATATCGCGTATTAAATTATTTGCATACGGGAAAACATCTCACGCCTTTCCGTCTATCAAAGGAGGGTGTGATGTTACGACTAAAGAGAAGCTACTGACCAAAATCCAAAGTGAAAAACAACATCAATGTCCGAGTATAGAGTGGTTTGACACTCTCTCTCGCTTAGCTTAGCTTAGCTTAGCATAAAGACTGGAAACAAGGGGAAACTGCTAGCCTGACTCCGTCCAAAAAAGAACAAAATCAACCTACAGACACACGTGAAGCTCAGTAGTTCACATATTATATCTTTTTTGTGAGTTTTCTGTTGGTTGTCTGACACAGCAGCAACAAGGCGACACTTGTGGTAGGAAGTCACTGCTCCCGGCCAAGAAATAGTCCCACACAAAACCCCCATATACAACCACAACTTTTCATTTTTACATTTTGTTTTTTGTATGAATTAACCCTTAAATGCAAGGGTGGATTTTCCAAACACTCTTATATTTACATTAACACCGACCGGCCACATCATTAGGTACACTTTACAACACATTGTTTCTATTTCTGGAAAAAAACACAAACATTCAGAGGATCCATTGCAGCTTTTGGGAGTCCAGGCACCTCTTTATGTCTACAGACGAAGATGTCGATGACCGCAGCAGCTTAAGCTCGAGGTTGTCCAGCAAAGTGCGTCACCTGAGAGATTTACAAGCTGGAAATGTGTCCAGTAAAAACACCAGTGGCCGGTGCTTTGTTCACCGCTGTACTCTCATTATAGGCTTTGATGAACCTCCTTCTTGTGGGCAGCAGACTGTCCATTTACTTTTGGTCTGACGTGTGTCCCGTCATCAAATCTCAGAAATGCCTCAATTATCTCAAACCCGATGATGCTGAATGACGCTTTGACTTTTCTTTTGTGGTTTTTAACATTAGTAACTCAACAAACAAGCTATAACATGTTAAGTAGTTAGCTTTGGAGGTGCTGGTTGGCTAGCTGTTTCTCCTGTGTTCCACTTTTTACGCTAAGATAAGCTACCAAGTGGCAGTGGCTACAAGAAATTGGTATTTATTGGCGATTTAGCACCCCCAGTTTCAGAGTGTGATCCCCACTGTGGTAAATATGAACAGCTGTACTCGAGTATTTGTTCTGATTACATTACATATGATAAAAAACTAGCGAGTCGTCGACTTTGCTAACAAGCAAGGTCAACAACAGCAGACATAGCAGCCAGCTAATATTACTGACTAGTCCAACAGCAGTCAGCCCAGCTCGGCGTCTGTCTTTCAGCCTTTTATTTCACCAACGACTAAAAGTCAGTCCCAGATTTACTCTTGTCCAGCAGCCATTATGTCCATAAATATATTGCCCACTTGCTCAGCTCCTGTTCTGGCACGACACTGGCTCCAATTCCTGTTCGCATTCCTTGTAAACCTTCCCGGTGGTCCAAAACTCCTGTGGTACAAACACTAACACTCCCCCGGTGCTCTGAGCTCACAGTCCGGGCAGCCCGGCTAACAAACTGAGCTAACATTAGCTAACAGCAGCTAACAAACTGAGCTAGCATGAGCTAACTGCAGCTAACAAACTGAGCTAGTATTAGCTAACAGCAGCTAACAAACTGAGCTAATATTAGCTAACAGCAGCTAACAAACTGAGCTAATATTAGCTAACAGCAGCTAACAAACTGAGCTAATATTAGCTTACAGCAGCTAACAAACTGAGCTAACATTAGCTAACAGCAGCTAACAAACTGAGCTAACATGAGCTAACAGCAGCTACAGTTGTCAGCAGTTTACTTCACTGTCCATCAGGAAACTCTGTAAATCACAGAGAGTTGAGGCGGAGCAGCCGGAGGACATCAGAGGGAAAACCAGAAAACATTTTCTCCATAAAATATGATCCAGTTTCACCAAAATCAGTGAAATAGTTGGTGGCGTGTGACTTAGTGCCGTAAAGCGTTACGTACTTCTCCCGACCCGGAGCCCAAAGTTACATAGTGTGAGAACAGACGTACGAATGACAGAGACACCATTCACCTGATTCTTTAAGTTAATGTGGTTTGTTCGTGTTTTAAATCACAGATTCAAAGAAACCTCCAGAAGCTACTTGAAGACACTTAAAATGAAGACTGTCGTCTGCTGGCCTGTCCGGACAGAAGCTTGACCTTTTAACAGAAAATGGACAGCTCGTACAGAACGCTTTATTTCTTTTGAACTATGTGAACTTTTAACTTGTGCAATAAGAGCTTATTCCCTTCCCCCCTTTTTTTCCCACTCAGGACTCTTTTCTGAACAAAATGTCGGAGGTTGAACTGAAGCAGCAGCGTGTTAGTGTGCCAGTGTTAGTGATGTTATATTTATCTGAGAGCTTTTATTTTGCATTTCACAATAGTGGGATTTTTAAGGCCCAAAGGTCCTGTTTCAAAACATTTCTTAAAAGGTCAACTTGTGTTTTTTGCTAATGTTTTATAGTCGGAATGAATTATATTTATGTAATGTATATAAATCAGTCAGCTGGGGATGCTTGTATCCGATATTTTGATTACATTTATAGGCAACTGCTTCTTCCAGCGTGTGTTATCTAAAGATAGACGAGAGTTTAACAGATGTTTTATTGTAAATGTGTCCCAAATTGTTCATTTCTACAATTGAAGAGCTTCTCAGCTCGTCCTAATTTCAAACTTGTCCTTGTTTTATGTGTTTTTGCTGTCGAGTGTTTGTGTGTTTTTTTTTTAGAAGAGCATTCAATCATTTCAGGACCAATATTAGCAAAGACTGAGCTCGTGTTTGTGTGTCTGACTGTTTGATCGATCACAGTCCTGAAATAAACGTATCTATCTCTCTCTCTCTCTCTCTCTCTCGTGACAGCGTCTGCTGAACTTTGCTTATTTGTTCACCACGTTTTTCTTTCTTACATAAGGCCGATTTCGCGGTCAGGTGACACACCTGCAGAGCGTAAACAAATGCATGCAAACAACTCTCCAGAAACTGACAGGTAACCACAAACAGATGATAACAAAGACCAGAGGTCAAACACCAACTTTGAGGTACTTGTACTACTATCTCAGAGGGAAATATTGTACTTTTTAATCCATTACATTTATCTGACAGCTCTTCTGTTAACTATTTTTCATCTTTCCTGCCAAAATATCTCAAAATTTGGTGATTTTTTTCTAAAAAACTGAAGGATGAAGTGTTCCTCTATGTGTCCCCCTTCTTAAGTTAAATAAACTCTCTTAGATTAGCTGGAAAATGCAGCGTCACAGAGCTCACAGGACAGCAACGCCAAATGACGGTATAAAGAATGGACATTTTATGCAAAGACGTGGATCATCAGCTGATCATCGGCGGGCTGAAAGACGCCCGGTTGCTCAAACAAGTCACCTGTAACGGCACCTACCTGTCAAACAAAGCGGCCACACTCTACTTTACTCCGCTGCATTCATGTAACAGCTGTAGTTACTTTATTTCTTTATTTTATTAGTTACTTTACGAGTAAAAAGTACAATATTTCCATCAGAAATTTCGAATAAAATCAAAATACTAAAGTGTGCAAATGCTTTTAGTAAATGTACTCCTCCTGCTTCCAAACATAAACACGGTCTGTGTCATGATTCAGTCCTCTTTCCTCTTCACTCCCACTCTGCTGTGACTCATTTTTAGTTTTATTTTTTCAGCTTTTTAAAAATATTTGTGTGTCTTATGTGACACGTTAAATAATCTGGAATAAAAACAGTACGTGTTGTGTACGTTTTAATGATAATAAAATGATCAGTAATGATCGGTGATGTATGTGAAATCCAGCATGTGTGTTGGCTTCAAGTCGGAGTACACGGAGAGGACACAATAACAAGTACGTCGGTTAAATAAGAACTTACTTCAGATTATTTAATGGAGGATGAGGTGCAGGTAAATTATTGTAAAGATGACTCAGGTAAATTATAAATGTTTATTTTGATGCTTCTGTCCTGTTACTCAGAAATAAAATAACAATTTAACAGCGTACTTACACACTGTTGTAAATGCTGTAAAAAGTACATTTACTCATAATTTTGAGGAAATTGTACTAACTGTACTGTACCAGGTTTTTCAAGAGGCAACATTTTTACTTTTTACTCCACTTATTTCATAACCTTAGTCACTAGATACTGTGCATATTAAGATTAATAATACAAAATCTAATGGACAAATAAAGTATAACATATATTAATATTATCACAGGTATAGTGGGGAGATTTACTTTTTTACATTTGGTACTTTAAGTTTATTTTGATGCTAATACTTCCAGGTCTGATACTTTTGTGCAGTACGCCTGTATACACTTCACTTCATATATTTAAATTGTGTGGGATATTTTATTTATATAGTATGTTCATGTTTTATGTATAGTACACTTATATTATATTACATTTTATTTATATCACTCCACTTTTTAACTTCCAAATGTATTTTATTTTATTTCTTTTGCTTATTTTTATCTTCTATGTCCAACATATTTCATTGCACTGTTGACCCTGTGTTGAATATTTATACCGTGTGATATTACTTGATTTTACCTGAGTATGTCCGGATTCTTAGACTGTATACATCTACTCCACCACATTTTGACTATTTATCTCATAACCTTACACACTAGTTACTTTGGAGATTAAGATAATGTCACAGGTCAAGGGGAGGAATTCACAATCTAGCCTGTATAAATTAATTAAAAAACCAGAATAAGTCTTTTTACATTTAATACTTTGAGTATATTTTGATGCCAATACTTCTGCTGTACTGCTTTGAATGCATGACTTACAAGAGAGTGTCTCTGCACTGTGATATTACTGCTTGTACTTGAGTAAAATATCTAAATACTGTAATCTCTTTATAAATAATACATCAGCGCACTTCACAGTGAAGATGTGTTTAACATTAAAGACAGACACATGTAATAAAGTGCATTTATTATCATCTGGATGTTTATTGTGCTTCCACAACACAAAGCGTCCCGCCCACTCGTCAAGCTTCCAACCAATCACGTGCGAGCATCCACATCTCGTCTGCCTATCAACCCGTGCACAGCCCTGCCCCCCCTCCTCCGAATGACGTAACACCCAGTCTGAAAGTGCAATGGCGATATTGGACAATAACAGCCATCTCCTTTTGGGCACCACGTCTGGATTATGTGGCTAACGTTGAAGAAAACACCTCCAGTCGGCTGCAAAACCACGTTTAACATCCTGCACCGGTGCGACGAGCGACGACCTGCGACCAGGAGAAGGTGATATCACAGCCCCGTGCACGAGATGACAGTTTAAGACTAAAAAAAAAAAAAAAAAAAAAAAGCGCTGGTAAGTGCAAACTCTGGTGATTGCAACAGCATCTAAAAAAAATAATAAATAAATGTTTTTTGCAGTGAAAGGTTGTGATGTTCAGATTTCAAAGGGGCGTGGCGGCGTGCTGGGTACCACTTCTGACTAAAAGGATGCTGATAGCTTAGCAACAGCGACAAGGAAGAGGATAAAAAGGAAGCAAGGAGGAGAGACAATGGATGTGCGATTTGTCAGCATCGTTACTGGGTAGGATCAGCTGAGAGCGAGAGAGAGAGGGAGAGAGAGAGAGAGAGAGAGAGAGAGCCACAAGTCAACCACAAGCAGCCATGAATGCAGAAATGTAAACAAAGGGTGTGGGCCTTTTTTTCATAGAGAGAGGAACCATTACTGCTGCTCATTAAAGATGTTACACACAGTGTGTCTTTTAACTGTTGCATCTTTTTCACAGGTGTGACGTGTGAACAGACACCATGGCCACGCAGGAACCGTCCCCTCCTTCGTCCATGGAGAGCAACAAACCCGGCTTCCCCAAGAAGATCCTGGGCAACAAGCTGGAGGACAAACACCTGTGCAACTGCTGTCACAATATACTGAGACGACCGTTCCAAGCCCAGTGTGGACATCGCTTCTGTTCCTACTGCTTCAACAGGACCGTGAGGTGAGAGGCCTAAAACCAAAGTGGAAAAGTCATGCATGCAAAAATGAAAGTAAAAGTACACATGAGCTTAAAAATATACTGAAAGTAAAAGTAAAAGTACCCGTTATGCAGAGTGATACAGTATATTATTGGATCATCAATGCGTTAATTCAGTTCAATATTATTTATATATATCTCATGACATTTTTACACCATATAGAGCAGGTTTAGACCGTACTTTTTATAATACTGTTAATAGAGACCCAACAGTTCCCACCATGAGCAAACACTTGGCAATGGTAGCAAGGAAATACTTCCTTTAAGAGGCAGAAACCTCGAGCAGAACCAGGCTCATGGTGAGTTAAGAGAGGGAGATGGGGAGGACAATATTGTTTACAGAGACCCAACAATTCCCACCATGAGCAAGCACTTGGTGACAGTAGCAAGGATAAACGTCCTTTAAGAGGCAGAAACCTCAAGCAGAACCAGGCTCATGGTGGGCAGACGTCTGCCAGGACCGGTTCAGTTTAGAGAGGTAGAAAGGGAGGACAATATTGTTTACAGAGACCCAACAATTCCCACCATGAGCAAGCAATTGGTGACAGTAACAAGCATAAACGTCCTTTAAGAGGTAGGAACCTCAAGCAGATTCATGTATCTCATCACACTTTCCATATAGAGCAGGTCTAGACTGTGAACTTTATAATATTATTTACAGAGACTCAGCAATTCCCACCATGAGCAAGCACTTGCCGACAGTGGCAAGGAAAAACTTTATTTTGTAGTGGGAATCAGGATGATGCTAACTTCCAGGTTCGTCATCCCTGCCACAATCAATGGCTAACCCAAGTAAACCCAAGTATTGGACAAATTAAAATGTTGAGCTGGTGATCAATTCCCACCATGAACAGGGACTTAACAACAGTAGCAAGGAAAAACATCCTTTAAGAGGCAGAAACCTCGTGCAGAACCCGGGTCATGGTGGACGGACATCTACTACAATATTGTTTACACAAACCCAACAATTCCCACCATGACCAAGCAATAGGCAACAGTGGCAAGGAAAAACTTGCTTTAAGATCTAGAAACCTTGAGCAGATTTATATATCTTATGATCCTTTCCATGTAGAGCAAGTCTAGACTGTAAACTTTATAATATTATTTACAGAAGTTCAACAATTCCCACCATGAGCAAGCACTTGGTGACAACGGCAAGGAAAACTTTTTAGAGGAAATCAAGGTGATGCTAACTTCTGGGTTCACCTACAAAAATATGTCATCCCTGCCGCGACCTGATAACTAACCCAAGTAAACCAAAATGTTGGCCTGATGATGAATTCCCACCATGAGCAAACACTTGGTGACAGTAGCAGGGAAAAACTTCCTTTAAGCAGCAGAAACCTCGAGCAGAACCCGGCTCATTGGTGGACGGACATCTACCGCAACCGGTTGAGTTTGTTGAGTTGAAATAAGATGTTTGAATAAATCAGCAGATGAGCGTATATGTATAATAATGTTGTTGTTTTAATGCAGTAATGGACCCCAGAAATGTAACGCCTGCATTAAAGAGGATATCTTTGAGGAGCCGACATCGATTTTGAAACAAGGATGTGTGAGTATTGATGCGTTTTTAGCAAGAATGTGTTGAATTAAAGTGAATTATTTGACATGATTTATTCACATCATCGGTACCATGGCAGCTCCAGAAGTATTTTAATCAAAGCACTCAGAAGATTCACTAAAGATGTAAGTAGAGCAGCTGTTGTTGTGTTCTTCACAGATTGCTCAAAAATTAATCCAGCAAATCCAGTTGAACCAACTTGTTTGTGTTGTTGTACTAAGTACAAAAGTAAACAGGAGTAGCTGTAAATGGCTTCAGGGTCTAAAAACAACGGTTCATTCAACTTGACTGTTGACTTTTTAATGTAGCAATGAAGACTAACTGTCATTTTGACCAGTTTTACCCAATATGAAGCAATTTCAGTCCAATTTTTTACCAATTTAAACCAGTTTCAGCTTAATTTCGACCAGTTTTAACCAGTTTTAGTTTAGATTTGAACAGTTTTACGCAATAATAAGCAATTTCAATCCAGTTTTTACCAGTTTTGACCAGTTTCAGCTTAATTTCGACCAATTTTGACCAGTATTAACGAGTTATAGCTTAATTTCAACCAGTTAATATTCAATATTAACCAGTTTCTGACCAGTATAAACCAATTTCAGTTTAATCTTGACCAGTTCTACACAGTCTCAGTCTAGTTTTGAATGGTTTTAACCAGTTTTAACCAGTCTCCGTTTCATTTAATGTCTTTAGACATGCTGTGGAACGTCTGTTTTTTAATAATTCAAGATGTTTGTCACTCCAGCATGGACAGATTATACCAATGATGAATTAAAAGCACATTTTTCTATTTTTCTTTTACTTGATTTCTTCTATAAACACATACAAACTGGACAAGAAATGTCTTTTAGTCTTTGTAATAATGGATGAGAGTGAAGTTGCCTGCAGACGTACATTCACAGCTCACTGACCTGCAGCCATCGTTCTGCCTTTGAGGGCTTGTTCACACCAGAAGCTGCCTCATGCTTTATTTGTAAGCAGACATGCTGGAAAAATGTTGGCGCTCACGACTTTTGCTCCACTAAAAACACATGCTAACACTTCAATTCAGCTGATCATACACTCTGCCAAAAAACATAAATCATCTGTTTAATGTTTTGTTGTTTTTTCAGGCTTTTCCTGACAACGCAGTTCGAAGGGAAGTTGAGCATCTTTCAGCTGTTTGTATCAATGAAAATTGCACTTGGAAAGGCAGTATTAAAGACTATGAGGTGAGTTGACCTTTGACCTACGTTTATAATTTCTTTTTTGCAGTTACTGTTTTGCTTTTTTCTGACGTCTACAGACTTATTTTGCTAGCTTAGCTTCAGCTTCAGCCTTGTTGTGAATGTATAAAGTCAGCGAGGCGTCCCAGCACACCACAGAGGTTGCCACAATGACTTAAACTCTACTTTTTCTACAGCTGAACCACGAGGGGAAGTGTGAGTTCATGGTCATCCCCTGCCCCTCCTGCAAAGAACGAATTCGCTTCAACGAACAGGAGCGCCATAACGAGCGAGAGTGCCCGGAGAGAACACTCAACTGCAAGTACTGCAAGGAGCCATTTCACTTCAAGAACATCAAGGTTAGACATCATTTATTTAGACTGATGTGATGCTAAGAGGCTTGTCCGGGCTGGTGTAGCACATCACTGTGGATCTTTGTTTTTTCTCAGGCACATGATGAGATCTGTCCAAAGTACCCGATGATCTGTGAAGGCTGTGCCAAGAAGAAAATACCCAGAGAAAAGGTGAATGTGTAAAAAACGACATGCAGAAGAGATGGAAACATTTTGTAGCAAGAGGAAGGTGTTTATCCGTCAGTTTGTGCCTCTCGTGTGATGTTATTACATTCAAGTCAAACAGCTGAGCATGTTTTTCCTGCAAAATACAAACTTGGCAAACACTTTCATACGCTGTGTCTCAATTTGGATACTTCTGTTAGTACGCAACCGTGGCTGTGAAGTGAAGCCAATGTGGAAGTGCTAAAAAACTGCAGTTCCTCAAACGTCCACTTGAGGCTGGCTCCAGAAGTGAGTCAGTCTCCATAAGTCCCCATGTTAAAATGTCTCAACTTCACAGCAGAAATAAACATGTTTACAGCCTGGTACAAAAAACAGTTTTGGTCTCTATAGCTAATTTCCCGTTCATGACAACTGTACTGAGGGTGAATTTTTTTACAACTCACCTGTTCAGATTATATTAAGGCTTAAAGTTATGCAGGATTAAGAGCATGGACGCTTTGATTGACAGGTAGCAGGTGGCTTGTTTGAGCAACCAGGTCAGGTCGCTGTATTGCAACCATGTGGAGCATATAAATATAAAACATACGTGCAACTTCAATTGTATATTGCGTTATTCAGTACAACCGCTTCAACTCCAGCAACTCTAGCTCATGTTACCTTTTTACCAAGCTGATTTATTATATTTCTATCCGTTTTAATGTCTTTATGAACTAAAATAACTGAGATCGTATAACAGAAACATAAACAACCCCATCAAACCGGTCACAGTTACGGAAAGTAACCTCAGTATAACTTTATTTTGGTATTTGTATGGGTTAAAAAAAGTTCTGTAAGCTTCTAAACCCGTTCTGTACTCTTCAAAGATCACCAGGTATGAATTTCTTCGATAACTCATGCTCAGCTCTGTGAACTCGAACGTAAAGACGAAACACGAGAGGCTCAAACTGTGGCTAGTAGCTCGTTTGCTAATAATACTCCTTACTGTTTGTCTGTTTCAGTATGTGGATCATATCAAGTTCTGCAGCAAATTCAGAACTCCATGTCGATTTCATGTCGTGGGATGTGATATGTCTGTAAGTACTTTACATTTGCACACTTTCAGATTAAGGACTGTGTGAAAGTTATGATTGGAGGAGAGGAGAAGGTCGTCTTCTCTCGACCCAGATCATTTCTTTCTTTGTGAGATTTATGGTCAAAAACATTAAAAAAAGATCAAATAGTTACATCATAAACATGTCTTTCATTTTTATATTTAATGCTGTGATCTTTGGAAGCTTAAATATAATATTTAACCTCCCTCCCAACCCCAATAATGTTCAGACAGCCCCTCATACAGCTGATCAGTTTGTGTATTTATTGTTTCTGTCCTCCTGTCGCCTCCCGTCTTGCAGGTGGAAAAGGAAAAGATTCATGACCACGAGCGTGCCTACGCCTACGAGCACCTCAATCTGTTGCTGCACTACATCATGGGCATGAAAGTAAGCATGGAGGGCCTGCAGCCCCAGGGACTGGAACTAGCCGGACACAAACTGGTGGAGCTTCAGCAGTCCCTCAGGGAGCTCGAGGCCAGAGTCTCCCAGCTTAGCACCACCTCCTCTGGGCCTCCCGTGCAGGGAGCCGCCGCCGCCGCCGTCGCCTCCTCCTCATCCTCCAGCTCCTGTCCACCCGCTTCAGCTCCACTCCCTCCACCGCCCACCTTGGCTCCCACTCTGTCTGTGTCTACCTCCTTCACACCTCTGCCCAGCTCGGTGGGAGCGGCGCTGGAGCTCCAGCTCCACAGCGAGAAGACGAAGGTGGCCGAGCTGGGTCGCAGGTGCACGGAGCTCGAAGTGAAATCCGGCACGTTTGAAAATGTGGTGTGTGTTCTGAACAGAGAGGTGGAGAGGTTCGCCACCACCATGGAGGCCAGCAACCGTCAGCACAAACTGGACCAGGACAAGATCGAGGCTCTGAGTAATAAGGTACGACTGAAGGCACAGACATGAGACACATGTTTTTATTAAATTATTATTAAAAAGCAAGAAAAGATGCTTCTTATAACTCCAGAACTTGCCTGAGAATCATCAAATTTGAGTTTTTTTATTCAACGTCAAAGTAATCAACTGATATTTGTCTGTACATCCACAAGGACACGGCAAACATCAACTACTAATCTCAAATTTTGCAGATTTTTAACGATGCAAAGTTGCCAAAATGTAAACAAATACAGACTAAAGGGCTCAAGTTATAGAACACTAAATCCATACTCCCTGTTTACATCCACTAAAGCATTATGGGAGTGTAGTTCCACAACGCAGAGTGATGTTATGATATATTTCACACATAAACAAGTGTCATGTACGTATGTTTTATTCTGTGCAAAGTAATGTAAAGCGGTCGCAGTACACAGTAAAACAAACAACAGAAAGTTTAAGTTGGTAGGTATGTAGTAAACATACCTTGGAGGTCTAGATCAATCAATTACTAACTAATAAGTAGCCTGTCAGCATTGTTTTTGTTTTGCTTTTTTACTTTTAATTTAATTAATTAACTAATTTTGGCATTAGTAAGGCTGAGATCTGTGATCTTTTTCATAAAACTTGCATGCTCTGAGTGTATTTCCGAGTGCAACAACTTGTTCTGAAAATAACAGATGTCGTGCCTCGATGATCTTGTTAAAGCTCTGTGTGTGTTTTGTTTCTCAGGTGCGACAGCTGGAGCGGACAGTCGGGCTGAAGGACCTGACGGTTGCTGAGATGGAGGGTCGGCTGAGGGAAATGTCTGCCACTACGTTTGACGGCGTCTTTGTGTGGAGGATTTCTGACTTCGCCAAAAAGAGACAAGACGCCATCGCGGGTCGAGCCCCCGCCATGTTTTCACCAGGTAACAACAGTCAGTTATTACAGATTAAAGGTCTTCACAGGTCCAAAACACTGAGACACAAATACCTAATCTAAAAGGGACCCAACCCGACCCGATTAGACTCAATATTCTTGGACCCAGGCTGACTTAGGTCGTGGGTTAAACCTCATTATCTGCACATGACTAAATCTGAATTTTTCTTCACTTGCAGCCTTCTACACCAGTAAATACGGCTATAAGATGTGTCTGCGGATCTACCTGAATGGAGATGGGACAGGGCGTGGCAGCCACTTGTCCCTGTTCTTTGTGGTGATGAGGGGACTGAGTGACGCTCTGCTCAAATGGCCTTTTAACCAGAAGGTAACTGACCTGCAGACATATTTAATAACAGTTTGTGGCTCCTTTTTAGGTGAAGGTCGGGCAAACCTCTCCACAGTCAGCCTGAAATCTAAACTCTGATACTCTACCTGTTGTGTTCTGGCTTTGTTTATTTCATGAATCAGCTTCTTACGCTGCAAAACAGAGACATGAAGAAGTTTAATTTGCTTTGTGTTCGACGGTTTGAGAGACAGAGCGAGCATTCGTCGACTTAGACAGTGAATGAGGGTGAGCGAGCGATGGCGTCAATAAACCTGATTAAATTATAATAGAAAGTTATTTCCTGATTGTTTCACAGCGTTTAGGTTCAACACAAATAGACACACACACCCTCATCCCCACACACAGCCGGTTAGGAGTCATGATGGATAGCCAACTAACCTTCTCTGATCACATTGCCTCCCAGTCGTGCCGCTTGGCACTTCACAACTTAAGAAAAATCAGGCCGTACCTGACTCAACGTGCTACCCAACTCCTGACACAGGCTGCGGTCATCTTGTGACTCGGATACTGTAACGCCCTCCTGACGGGCCTCCCAGCCTGCACAGCGAAACTCTTTCAGATGATCCAGAACACGGCAGCACGCCTGGTCTTCAATCAACCCAAAAGGTCACGTTACCCCGCTGCTCATCCAGCTCCACAGGCTACCTGTAGCTAAATTCACGTTTGCCCACAAAGTAGTCTCCGGTTCTGCACCCACCTACTTGGATGTTACCTCCTCCAATGAGCGACGCCTGGCTCTGCCACCAAACAAACTTTTCTCGTCTGTTGTTCCCCGTTGGTAGAACGTCCTACCAGTTCCTACCAGATCAGGGGCGTCCCTCTCTACCTTCAAAGACCTCCTGAAGACCTCCAGCTCTTCAGAGAGGACCTCCTCTCCAACACTACCAACAACTGGACATGCTAAATCTATCCCCCTCTTCGAGTTACTGCTGCACTAACACGTCCTTGTCTTATTTCCAGGTGACTCTGATGCTGCTGGACCAGAGCAACAGGGAGCACATCATCGACGCCTTTCGCCCCGACGTCACTTCCTCTTCCTTCCAGAGACCCGTGAGTGAGATGAACATCGCCAGCGGCTGTCCGCTCTTCTGCCCGCTCTCCAAGCTCGACGCCAAGAACTCTTACATCCGCGACGACACCATCTTCATCAAGGCGATCGTGGACCTCACCGGCCTCTAGACGGCTCCACGGTGTTGGGGGTGGTACAGTTTGGCAAACGCAGGCAGCTCTGTGACCATTAAAAGCTTCATTTTGGCTCAGTCTTGGTCCCTTTAGGGCTCCGTTCAGGCATCTTACTGTCCCCTGCTGCTTTAGGGTGACAAACATGCTTGCAACTGTACGCTGCATGTGGCGGCAGTTCAGACGGGCGCCGGCATTGTCATACCCGGGCGGGTCTCTCTTGAGCGAGAACCGCCGTCATTGCTGTACATTTTCGGGTGCAAAACTTTTAGTTTTTAAATCTTTTGACATCACAACACCACTCCTGTGGTGTCAAAACATGTCACTTGAGTTCTTGCACATAAGTTTTCAGTTGAGGAGCGAGCACCAGTGCAGCGCGGTCGGCGCGGAGCGTTGAGTAGAAGCAGGGCGGCGGCGACGGCGGCGTTTCTTTAGCGGTTCGTTTGAAGACTTTCGGGGCGTGCGGAACATGCAGACTGTGTTAGATTACAGATAGTTTGATGTGATCTGTAGAAAGCTGGCTGTAGACTTATAATAGAGTTATTAGAGCATGGCTTGATGCTGCTTTTTTTCTTGCAGATTGTGGATATTGTGAGCTTCTCAATTCCAGTGTCGAGTGAATTTGCATAGACAAACGTGGAGTTATGTTATGAATAAGATTACAGGCATTTATTATTTCCGCGCAAAGTGCATGCCGCCGGCGTTTTTCACGTATTAAAAATCCTTATTTTGAATTTTTACGAAGGTTTGTTGTTAGTGAATTAGCCATCCGTGATGGTGGACATTGCCTGCATGTCTTTGGAACCAGGCTATTTATTAACATGTGAAGTTAGTGTCGCGTATTTGTTCCTATTAGGGGTTCGTTGGTTCTGATTGGTGGTTTGGTACATCTGTGGAAGATAACAGTGGAGTTACCAAGGAGTCAGGGCAGCTTGCCAAGTCAAGCCCGAGGCGTCTCTCTGACACACAATAACACAGCTGGATGGAGATATGCTCACTAGCTCTCAACACATCTCAACACATAGTACCGTGCCCCACCACAGATCGAGGCTTTACACAGATTCCACGAAATGAAATTGGAATTGTCCGTTCCTTTGTTTCCTGTCCATACAGTATACAGTCAATGTGTTTCTGCTGCTCTGAGATAGATAATGATGTGAATCTTATTATATATGTTGGTGCAAATATACATGTGTGCGGAGGGAGATGAAAACGAGAGATTGCTGCGCTTTTGTTGGAGGTTCACGGGCAGGGAGAGGGAGGGCGCGTGTGCGGATTTAAACTTTTAACGCGCTCTCGCTGATTTAAACGCGCGACGCGTGACTTTTCCTACGTGTCCGCCGGAGGTCGCTGTCGTTTACTCACTTAGCATGCATGCTGAGGTTTTTTTAAAAAGGTTCACGCTGGCCTGTTTTTGCAAAACCAGTCTCGACCTGTGTTGAAACCTCTCTGTGCATGGGAGGCTTCAATTCATATTCACTACTGTGGAGTTTCACATTGGTTTACCCTCCCCGGTGTGAGCCACGTGTGGAAGCGTTTATTTGTATTCGTTTGGATGAAATAATCATAGAATAGTTATTATGTTATAACTGGCGTCCGCGTCTGTTCAAACGGACGCGTTCGCCTATATTCATAGCAATTTATAAATATGTATCTTTCATATCATAATGTTGAAATAATCTATATATCAATGTTAATATACACGAGATGTTATAATAAACATAGTATTACTGAATACCTTATTAATTCTATATCTATATACCAACTTTTTCTTTGTCAAGATGGTTTGAACAGGCCAGGACGACCCCCCGTTTTTTGTGCAGTAAGGACTTCTTAGAGTGCAATATAATAATAAACGATTACGTCTGTTAGATTTCGACGACACCTTTAAGCGTTAAACGGTTTACAGAGGTCACACTCGACTTATTTGTTTACATGACTCATCGCGGCGCTGAAGAACTGCGACAAACTTCTCGGAGGGAAAAAACAAAAATAAAAACAAACGGTGCTTTCCTTGTCATTAAGCATACCTGATGTGTCACCAATCTCTAGTCGTCTGACTGATTTTTATGAAAACAAAAAGAGGGAATTCACGCCATGAGTGAGTTTCTGTTCTAAACTTTTCACCGAAGACGGAGCATGTAATGACGTACATGAACTTTTACAGTGTTCTTGTAATGTGCCAAAATCAAGTATTACCTCCATATATATATATATACATACATATATATATATATATATATATATATATATATATATATATATATATATATATATATATATATATATATACACAATGTTGTATTGCAAGTTGTATTTTATGTTCTATGCTAAAATATGGTGCCAAATATGTTTATAATTAAGAGTGTGTGTGTGTGTGCGTGTGTGTGTGTGCCATTTTAATATGATGCATTAGTCACTTCATCAAAACCCTCCTGAGGTTTTATTTGAATGTAAGCTTTAATTCAGCAGTTCTGTAACGTGACTTGAACTTTATTTGTGCACTTTGTATCGGTTGGTCGTCCAAACAGGGTATCTTGTCGAGTGATTTATGTACCTTGAAATCAGAGCCATATATATATTCTGATGTTGATAATTGATGTATTATGCTTATATATATATAAAAAAAAAGGACATGCAGTATGTAATAAAGTTTGCTGGTTTAAACTCGTCTCCATACCTCTATGTCTGTAACTGGGTGCACTCCTGAACCACCAGATTGATAAATAGACAGAGAGAGACACAGATGCACAACAGCAGCAGCTGTAATGGAGATATGGTAACAATAATGACAGTAATAATATAAGTAGTGTACGTCGTGCAGGACCACAGCAGCAGCCACGATCCATGAGAACCTGCTGGACGAGAGAGCACAGAAACTTCAGGGAAGAAGTTTAGTTAGTAACATTGCATTGATGAGACATGAAGTGCATCATGGGAAGTGTAGTCCTATAGCAGCATAACTAAGGGATGACCTGAGCCAGCACCACTCTTAAAAGTGTTGACCGTGTCTGCCTCCCGAACCCAAAATGGTAGTTTGTTCCACAGAAGAGGAGCTTGGTAGCTGAAAGCTCTGGCTCCCAGTCTACTTTTGGAAACTATAGGAACCACAAGGAACCCGGCATTCTGAGAGCGCAGTGTTCTAGAGGGGTAGTAAGGTACTATGAGCTCTTTTAGATATGATGGTGCCTGACCATGAAGAGCTTTGTATGTAAGCAGTAGGATTTTAAATTCTATTCTAGATTTAACAGGTAGCCAATGCAAAGAAGCCAAAATGGGAGAAATATGAACACTGATCAGTACAAGTGCAGCAGCATTCTGAATTAGCTGCAAAGTCCAAAGAGACTTATTGGAGCAGCCTCATAACAACAAGTTACAATAGTCCAGCCTAGAAGTGACAAATGCATGGACTACAGTGTCGTGGATGTGAGTTATTGTCCACGATGCTGAGAAGTTTATGGAGCATCCTTCTCTCTACAACCAGCAGCACAGAGTCAGCCTTCTTGATCAGTTTGTTCAGATTTTTTAGTGTCGCTGGTTCAACAGATGAGCTGCAAGGAGGACTGCACTTACAGCAAACGACTGATAAAACATCTGTAACATCCTGCTGCACACACTAAAGGATCTGAGCTTCCTCAAGAAGTAGAGTCTGCTCTGTCCCTTCCTGTGCAGTGTAGCACCTCCAGTCCAGTCTGTCCTCCTCCTCCTCCACCTCCACCTCCTCACCCTGGATGGAAACTGCGCTCAGGTTAGTCCTCATCCTAAATCCACACTAGCAGCGGTTGGAGAAGCACTTGTATGTTAGGATGGACGTAGGAACGTGGCTACAACATTCTAAGGTAACAAAACACACTAATGAACACAGTTCTGAATATTATATTTCATATTCTGTACTGGACCTTTTAAATGTATTCAGTTAATACCCGCCTCTGTTCACTAGAGGGCACTATGAGTCTCTTCATGAATGTGTCAGACCTTTCCTCTGAATGTTTCAGTGTTTTATATTAAGAATAAAATCCAGGAAAAACAGGAATCGTTGTACTTTTATGAGAAGTTTAATTTCCAGACAATTTAACTGCAGAGTGTCTCTTACTGGAAGTCTTCTCATAAAAAGCACAGAGTGGACACTCAGGACAGTTTGACCCTCGGAACAAAGCTCTGCTTTGACTGTCGACCGGACACTAATTTAAAAGTAATAACTGGTTTCTGACTGTAAATGCACAAAGACAGAACTGCTGTGCTGCTGCTGCTGCTGCTGTTGTTTAACACGTGAACAGAACTTTCTGGCTGAGTGCAGAGGAAGTGAACTGACAGAACAGTGGTTACCTGTGCAGGATGTGGTCAGGTGAGGAGATGAGGACTAATGGAAACTGTTTTTTTTCTCATGACCTCTTTATTTTGATGATGACAACAAAAGTAACTTTCCTTTCTGCAACCATGCGCTGCCCAAAGCTCTTTTACATGTAGCTACTGTCACTTAGAATATATGTATTTATTTAAAATCCATGCAATGCAGTGTACTTGTAACACTCAATTACTGTATTTAAGTACAATTTAAAGGACTTTACACATGCCTGAGTTTATCCTTTTGTTGCACTACAGTTCAGAGGGAATATTGTACTTTTTTACTTCACTACATTTGTATATAAACAGCAAAATAAGAAAATAGCTGCACAGTTTCTGCAGATATTTGGAGGGATTCTTAGTTTTTGGAGTCTATACTTTGATTTTTAGGAAAATCCGACTTAATAAACCTTTAAACAGATGATTTTTTAAAATAAAATATGAATGCTCACGTCAAATATTTGGATGGAAGCTTCATCCAGAACCAAACTGGGTGTAAATTTATTCAGGAAATATCTCCAACTGAGCAACTGCTTTACCAAATGCAAAGCAATAAGGTTAAAATAATAAGAAGTCCAGTAAGGTTAACTATATAATTATGCAAACGTGGGCTCAGAGATATATAGATGATATAGAAGATATATGTAACAGAGCTAGGTTTTTGCTTCAGATATCACCTCAGACATAAGATGGACCCAGAGAAGTTGGCTCTGTGTATCAAGTGTAATCAGGAAGTTAGTAGTTTCATACACACTATGGACCTGTGTGAATATCCAGGATCATTTTCTCCATTAATTGAAGAGTTATTTGGTCTGGAAAATGTCAGAAAATGTTGATTTCT
Source organism: Sciaenops ocellatus (assembly GCA_033000465.1). NCBI lineage: Eukaryota > Metazoa > Chordata > Actinopteri > Sciaenidae > Sciaenops > Sciaenops ocellatus. Next base: position 22,584,151 of record CP136874.1, on the reverse strand, counting down.
GTTTCCCAAAGCCTGATGTGACATCTTTAAATGTCTTATTTTGTCCATGACTCAAAGATATTCAGTTTACAGTCATAGAGGACTAAAAAAAACTAGAAAATATTCACATTTGAGAAGCTGAAATCAGAGAAATTTGACATTTTCCTCTTAAAAATGACTCAAAACAATGAACTGATCAGTTATTTTGTCCATAAAATGTCAGAAAATGGTGACCAAAGCCCAACCAGACGTCCTTATTATTATTATTATTATTATTATTATTATTATTATTGACTTTGTAAACAAAGCCTGACACGCATGACAACCTCCACAGGCCGGACTATAAATCTAACGCACCCTTAATCAATGGTTGAGTCTCACCTGTTACCTGTTAGCAGGCTTCACTCTCACCTGTGTTTCATACATTACTCCATAAGGAAAGCAGACCCGGCAGTGGGCAGTGTAACACCCCTAAAGAACAGCTCTGAAGACGGCTTTATAACCGCCACGTCTCGGCCCTCTGACCATGGATGTAGCCCAGCTAGCTGCGGCCCCAAACGGGTTTTCCAGCCTCCACACCGGCTTGAATCGACCTTTAAAGAGTTTATTCTTCGCTGAAATGGTGACAACTTCTTCACTTCACTTCACTTCACCGAGTTAAGTATTTTATAAATGTTGTGAGTGGATTTTAAGCTGCGTTTTGAGCTAACTTCACACGCTAACGTATGCTAGTAACCGTTAGCTGAATACTGAGCTACTGTAACGGTTACTTAACTTTTGAGGTCTTTACTCGAGTATTTTATTATAATGCTGCTTTCTATTTGTACTCTACACATTTCAGATAAAAGTATTGAACTTTTATAAAGTATATGTAAATATATGTATGATATATATTATATAAATAAGTATTTTTACATACAAAATGTGTATAAGTGCAGCCAAATGTGTGCAGCTATCGATTAATCGAGTAGTTTAGTCGAGTAGTCAAGTAGTTTAGTCGGTTAATCCATTAGTCGAGTAGTGGATTAGTCGATTAATCAAGGAGTCAATTAGTTGATTAATCGAGTAGTCGATTAGTCGAGTAGTTTAGACGGTTAATCCATTAGTCGAGTAGTGGATTAGTCGATTAGTCGAGTAGTCAATTAGTCGATTAATTGAGTAGTCAATTAGTTGATTAATCGAGTAGTCTATTAGTCGAGTAGTTTAGACGGTTAATCCATTAGTCGAGTAGTGGATTAGTCGATTAATCGAGGAGTCAATTAGTCGAGTAGTCAATTAGTCGATTAATCGAGGAGTCAATTAGTCGAGTAGTCAATTAGTCGATTAATCAAGGAGTCAATTAGTCGATTAATCGAGGAGTGGATTAGTCGATAAATCGAGTAGCCGATTAGTCGAGGAATCAATTAGTCGATTAATCGAGTAGTCGATTAGTCGATTCATCGAGGAGTCAATTAGTTGATGAATCGAGTTGTCGATTAGTTTAGTCGAGTAGTGAAGTCGATTAATCGAGTAGTCGGTTAATTGATTAGTTGAGTAGTCAATTAGTCGATTAATCGAGTAGTAGTAGTAGTAGTAGTAGTAGTAGTAGAGTAGGCAGGGAGCGGAGCCGGTGTCATGCTAGAACCGGAGCTGGCCATTACACGAGTTAGCATCATGGGTCAGGTTAGCTGCTGAACTCATTTGGTAAGCTATAAATGAGTTATCCACTCGTAGTGTTTTGGTTTTAAAAGCTCCTGACAAATGATGATCAGGACGAGAAACACGTGTTGTAGTTTATTTTGGACGTGTTGTGCTGGAGTGAACGATGTTTACGGACTTTGACAGTGAAGCAGAGATGAGATAAACATTTGTAACATTCAAACAGACGGCCGCTGAGTGGAAGAGCTGACACACTCTCTTCGCTTTAACGTCTGTCTGTTTCAGCTCAATCTCCACAGCGATGTTCCAGTTGTTGTTGTCCTCTCGGCTTCGAGGAGGTTGACTGATGTTTGGCTCGATCTGTTCCCGCTCGTTTCCTGTGTGTTACGTTCAGAAAGCCGCACAGCTCGTTGTTGATAAATCACGTAGACTTACTGTACTTTTTGGAGCACCTGGACCAGATGTGTGTGTGTGTTCCTCTTATTTGGCTTCGTAGCGTGGAATAGTCGACACCTGAGTTGATGGTGAAAAGTCAGCTTCGCCTGGTGGAAAAATGTTCAACCTGGTTTGATATTAAACTGTTTTTATTACACGTCTAGTGCTGAATCTTGCCTATACTCTAGCTATTTGACACCAGTCTTTAACCCAAATCTTAAATCCTAAAGTCACCTTTGTCTTCTCAGCTCGTCTTCATCGTGTCCAAACATATCTTCATGCATTACTGGAGGACATACTGTACCGTTGGCCCTGCTTACGCCCCGGTTTCACCTGACGGAGAACAGCAGAATTGAAGTTCCTGAATTCTGAGAGGAGTTCATTAATTTTCCGTCTGTTTTCCTGTCAGCAGTCGAACCCCCCCCCCACCTTCCCAGTGAAGCAGACGAGGACAACTTCTATCACAGGTCCACGAGTCCTTAAGATGAATTTTCCACCCTGTCGTCTCTGCACCACGGGTGATACAACGCCATCACGTCTACCACCGATGCACAGGGTCAGTATGATGTTTAAAATAACAATTTGGCTGATGGAAGTAGTTTTTTATTCTTCGATTTGTACCGGGGGAAACAAATCAACAGACATCTCTGCCTCTTTGTGCCAGTGCCAGATTATTTCACCAATATCCAAGTAGGAAACACAACAAAGGATGGGTCGGCGTATCGTCCGGTGTTTGAGATTAATAAATCATCTAATAGATCCTACGTAATCTCTCTGAGTAGTCTCCAAACAACTGAACACAGTTTTGTCACTTCACTGTGTTGGGTGAAAAAACTGTCCTAAATAACTAAATTCACTATATTCTGTAGTACCTATAATGTAAAAGATGTTTGTAGGTTCACAGTCTGGCCACCGTTGACAGTGGTAGTTTAACATTTGGATTTGTATGTTGATTTACGAGGTGCAGCCAGTGAAAATTGGTGTAATAAATATGGATGGAGCGGTGCAGCAGTGACCTGTCATCAGTGGACAGCTGCTTACGGGCGGAGAAAACAGCTGTTTGACGTTCTTCAGGCTGTGTTTAGACCAAATCAGGTGTTGCGGCCGTTAGGTTGAGGGGCTGTGCAGTGGTGTGAGCGGCGTGCTGAAGGTGTGGATTATTTGTGATGAACATAATCTCTATGAAACAATGTTTTATTTCTCTGATTCACTGGCGTTATCAGTGCTGATTCTCTCTCATTCACTGTCTGTGTCGCTCGACCACAGCTGTCGCTTTCACGTCATACATTTTGTTTTATCTTAAATCTATAATCTGTAATCTTAAAGGTCCAGTGTGTCAGATTGAAGGGGCTCTATTTACAGAATATGGCAGTGACCTTACAATTAGACGTTTATATCTACAGACGTTGCGGGTCCTCTTTCACGGAGGGCGCCATGTTGAACCGCTTCTACTGTTTCTACAGTAGCCCAGAGTGGACAAACTAAACGCTGGTTTCAGATTTTTACGCCTTACACAAGTTTTGTGGCCACTCAAGTTTCTCATACAAGCTTGGAAAGGGAAGATAATTCAGTTGGTTGCAATCTTCAACCTCACCGCTAGATGTCATCCTACAATTGAATTTATAAAGTAACTACTGTAGTGGAGTAAAAGTAGTACAGATACCTCAGATTTGTACTTAATTACAGTACTTGCAGTACCCTAAACTAGATTCAACAGAGGTCAGAGGTCATCATTTCCATCGCAACCAAGCAGCAACCTCCGTGGCTGTGAAGTGAAGCCAACACAGGAAGTACCAAAAAACTGCAGTTCCTCAAACGTCCACTTGAGGCTGGCTCCAGAAGTGAGTCAGTCTCCATAAGTCCCCGTGTTAAAATGTCCCAACTTCACAGCAGAAATAAACATGTTTACAGCCTGGTACAAGAAACAGTTTTGGTCTCTATAGCTAAAGTATCCTGACTTCGTTACACATCTTTGTGACACGTGTTAAATCCAGCATCTGTTGTCCTCTCTGCATGAGAGTTGTCTCTGGAGTTTAACTGACACAGAACAGTTGAGACGGACGTCACCGAGCGTCGGACAAACGAGCAGTAATCCGTACACAAGCCAGACATTGGCGTATTCAGAAGACCTCACCACTGTTGGATTGCTCTCTTTAAGTCAGACATTAAGCACTGATGCCAGCGGCGTGCCTCAGACTAAACAACCAGAGTAATGAATGTGTTGTTTGGTTTCACGGAACATCGTGCAGCTTTGACTTCCACGCGGGGTTACAGACATTTGAGCATGATTCAGACGTCTTAATTAAACTTTGTGTGTAGATACTTGCATTGCTCGTCTCTGTAGAGGTTAAAGGTCAGCTGTCGCACATGAACAAGTCTTTACCGTTGATGTTATTGACTTGACCTCGTTGGATTAATGATGTCTGCATGAAACTTAAAGCACGGTGTCGTTTACCTCCTCATATTTACGTGTTGCGGATGCCAGGTTTAGCTCCTGGCATACCGGGCCTGAGTCACTTCGGTTAGCTACGTGGCAGTTAGTAACTCACTACTTTAATCTTTCCTGAATGACGCCTGGATGCTAAAATAAGCCACCTGTAATGACACCTACCTGTCAATCAAAGCATCCACACTCTTAATTTTTCATAACTTTAAGCCTTAATATAACTTGAACAGGTGAGTTGCATAAAAATTCACCCTCAGTACAGTTGTCATGAACGGGGAAATTAGCTATAGAGACCAAAACTGTTTTTTGTACCAGGTTGTAAACATGTTTATTTCTGCTGTGAAGTTGGACATTTTAACATGGGGACTTATGGAGACTGACTCACTTCTGGAGCCAGCCTCAAGTGGACGTTTGAGGAACTGCAGTTTCTGTTACTTCTGCACTTCACAGACACGGAAGTTGCCGCTTGGGCTGATATGATTAATCGATGATCGAATAAGTTTAATTTGGTTCATTTGCGTTGACTAAAATCTGATTAAATTCTTTAATACAAACTTAAAAATTCACTTTTTGATAAACAAATGTTTTTCAAGTGTAATTATGAATTATTAATATGTGGACATGATATAGAATAAATGCTTTATTGATCCCTCAAGGGGAAATTCTCTTTTCACACAAGTTTTTACATGAATTTCACCCGAAATCCACAAACCACACACACATCAGCTGGGATTAATTATACCAAAAACATAAACTCACACAGGGAAACTTTTCGTTCTCACAAAATGAAGTTTGTGGCAGAAAACGGCGACATTTCATCGACATAATTACATTTTTACTTTGGAATTTATGTGAAATTCAAACCACTATTTCAATTTTGGGTATTTGGAGGCACAATTAAATTCATGTGCCAAGAAATGAATTTCACAGCGTGTCCCGAGCAGAGCTGGTAAAGTGGCAGCGAGTTGCTTTTAATGCTGCACAGTTGTCAGTCTGTGTCGTTTCTTGTGGCTTCAGTGGCGAGAGTTTGTTGATTTTATGTGGAAGCGTTCTGACGTTTCCCATGATGATGATAAAAAACAGGCAAAACTCGGTTCTCTGTGTCTTCACGCTCTTTGTCTTCCCAGTGTTCAGACGGAGGGAGTTAACCAATCACAGTCATATATACAGTAGCAACAGCTGATGTCTGATGTCACCGTTTTAGAGACTCTCTGTGTGATTTAACTGTAACCAGACATGAAGCCAGAACACACAGCTCATTTCCCAGATATGTGTCACTGTGGCTGCAGAGTACAGCTAAAGTTAATGAAGTGTTCTGCAGGAAGGAACAGTGACGGAGGTTTTTTTTAGGTGAGGAATGTCGGAGATGACCAGAAGCAGAAACTTTTAGCCATGCAGGACCGCTGATGATCCACGTCTTTGCAGATTTTTACAGAGATATAGATATTTTATTGATCCTGAGGGAAATTCAAGCGTCTAGTAGCAGCATGCAAACATACAACATACATTAGAATTAACCTGTGACCTTTTTTTGAGCTTTATTTGACAGAGACAGCTGAAGAGTGACAGGAATGTGGAAAGAGAGAGAGAGATGGTGAATGACATACGGGAAAGGGCCGCAGGTCGGATTCGAACCCTGGGTCGCTGCGGGAAGGAGTGAGCCTTTGTACATGGGGCGGATGCTCTACCAACTGAGCTAGACCAACACCCCATATGAGATAAATTTAAATTAAAGCCTGTGCTAAAGTATTGAACATTTGCAGAGGAGTTAGACTTTTGCAGAGAAGTTAGACTTTTGCACAGGAGTTAGACTTTTGCAGAGGAGTTAGACTTTTGCACAGGAGTTAGACTTTTGCACAGGAGTTAGACTTTTGCAGAGGAGTTAGACTTTTGCACAGGAGTTAGACTTTTGCACAGGAGTTAGACTTTTGCACAGGAGTTAGACTTTTGCACAGGAGTTAGACGTGCAGATAATTTAAACATTTGCATAGAAATTAAACATATAGCTGTTAAGAAGTTAACCTGTGCTAACATCTATACAAATAGAAAACTACATAAAAGGTGGAAAGTAAAAGTAGAAATAAAATTGTTTTATAAAAATATGAACTAGAACTACAAATAGGGATAAAGGACTGTGTGCAGTAAAATGAGGCTGTAGACAGATGAATGAAAGTCACAGCATGTAGCAGAGATTAGCCGTCAGGTTGAAGAAGCAGTACAGCCCACATGGCGTTGGGCCAGAGTTAGCTTTAAAAAGGCTGTGGGTGACGTCACGGATACGACGTCCATCCTTTATCCTGTCAGTGAGCAACGCTGTGCTGAAGTTCATCCTAGCTGGCTGTAAACTCTTTGTTTTGTCAGGCTACTTGTGACAAGCATCGATGAACTATTGAAAAATCGTCCATTCCTGTTGACAGTATTAAGTATCCTCTCTAATCTAAACATTTACTCGTGCTGTCATGGCTGACGTATGCTGCCCTCGTCCCCCAGTTTGACGAAGACGTATCTTCATAACGGCCGTGTCGTGATGACATGCCCGGTCGCGAATGTTTGTTGGCCGTTGGTCAGACGGGATTAGAAGGAACACCTGCAGATCTTCTGTTTATTTCGTCTTCATACTTTTAAAAGTCACATCAGCTTTAAAGCACGGGACGCCGAGTTGTTGCCAGGAAGCGCTGCAGTCGACTGAAAACAGCCTGAAGCCTCTTCCCGGCGAATATCGTAAAGATAACAAGTACTGCAGCAGAGTTAACAAATAATCAACCATGCCGGGTGTTCTGGGTAGAAGATGAAGATGTGCGTGCCAACGTGGTGATGCCATCGATTTTTACGGCAGCCGAAGTTTCCATTTCGGTGTCCTGGATGCTGTTTTACTGCTTGAGCTTCAGCCAAGTGAGCCGCGGTTAGAGTTTTGTAGAACGATTTCAGACAATAAAATAAGCTTCGGCTGTCGTGCTCGTTGTCTACGTCTAAAAATCAAGCAATGCTGAAACAATTGGTCAATTTATTGATTGATTGACGGATGATATTTGACAAATCGTTTCTCCGTCATGAGGATTTGCTGCTGTTCCTCTGTTTCATATCATGAAAACTGAAAATCTTGAGACTGATTTAAAGACGTCACGACTAAACGATTAATCAGTTATTTGAGGAAAACGATTAACTGATGATGAAAATAATAATTATTTGCAGCTTTATAGAAACCTTTTACACAACATGTGTTCTTAATGACGATGCCAAAAGGCATGAGTGTAATTTTAATGGTCAGTAAGTGAAAACATCCACTCATAAATCTTTATGGTTCTCCTCACGGCTAACTGGAAACCTGCAACTCTGAGAAAAGACTCAACCAGACAAAGATAGTTGAACTTTTCTGGTTTAAGCCACCAACATTACCGTTGGTATTGGATCTTTCCCAGCTGTCTCGAATCCCTTCGAGAGCCGCTGAGCGCCCACAGTCGTCCTCATGAGGAGGAACGCTTCATAAACCTGCTACTGTTTATTGCCACTCTGTTTATAGCGCTGAGGATATTTTCACCATCCAGCACATTTCAGGCTGCTCACACGAGCTGTAGCACATTACATCATTTTTATCCTCGAGAATGTTTACATGTTCTCAGATAGCCAGCGTCTCGAGCCGCTGCCGCCACTGCACAAGAGTAACAACAGAGGAAGAGGAAATATTTTATTTTGTAGTTTTACAGATTTAAACCTACTGCTGTCAACCGTTAACCATGTCACCTCTCGCGTTTAAATTATACGACTCTAAAGTTGATACCCGGTCGCTCTTTCCTCTGCGGAGGTGAAAAGTAAATACATTTCCTATAATACGGTACTTTAGTATCATTTTGAGGTACTTGTAATTAACTTGAGTAATAACTTTTCATGCTACTTTATACTTCTAGGATTAGCTGCTGTGGTGAGTCACTGCTGGGTGTTTGTCTGTTTGTATTGAAGGTAACCACAGTGAAACAATCAGGAAATAACTTTTTATTTCTCTGATTAACCGACTTTATCGATGCCGGCTCTCGCTCACTCTCATTCACTGTCTAAGTCACTCGACCACTGCTTTCTCTGTCTTTCTTAAACTATTGTACATAAAGCAAATTAAACTTCTTCGTGTCATTATTTTTGCAGCGTAAGTTTCAGTCAGACTCAGTCAGACAAAGTCAGAACACAACAGGTCGAGTATCAGAGTTTAGTTGTATCAGTTTCAGAGACTTTAATGTGGAGATTTGACCGGTGTGAGCGTCTGATTGGCGGCGTTTATCCAAAAGTTGGATCCGGCTTAACTTCTCTGCCGCAGGTTGCAACCAAAGTGGACTAAATCCACTCAAATGAATGGAAAAACCTGCGTTTCCACCAGAGCACCTGATCGTGTCTGAATGTACTCTGACTGTGACTCAGTGTAAAACCCTTTGAGTGGTCGGAAGACTGAAAAGAAGCTGTAAGTAACGACTTAATACAAAATATAATCAACTAATAAATCATGATGTATTATAAAGTAGAGGAAGTAAGCCCCATCTGCAACATTAAAGTGCTTCCTGTACACAGTAATGCATCATTAATTATAATTCAGTAACACAGTAAAGTCTTACGTTTGATACTTTAAGTACTGAAGTACTTCATTGCTTTTGTACTTTTACTGAATGCACAGTAACAGTATTTTTACACTGTGGTGTTTCTACCTTTAATGAAGCAGAACATCCGAAACACTTGACTTTAAGCCATAAACGCTCCTCAGAGAGGTTTACCTTCATGCAGTATTGTCTCATGTTCTTGTACGTTGCAGTCAAGCCCCACATCGGCTGACTAAATGCTGGTTAGCATTTGAAATTAGGTCACTCCCCGGGGTCTCGTCAATACATAATTAAAACACAGGCTACAGACACGCTTCTCTAACACTCAGGGCACAGAATGACCCACTGTGATGTGTCGGCGTGCACACAGTGTAATGCATTGTCTCACATTGAAGACATTTATTTTTAGGACAGATGTACTTACTCACATTTTCTCCATTAAATCTGAGACATTCAGTTCATCAGATGACTCATCAGATCTCGAGTATAAAGGCTGGATGGTGAACGGCCTGCTTGTGTTTCACGGTGTGACGTCAGCCGGCTCCACCGTCGAGGTCGCGGCGTTTACGTGACCAGCGGGTAACTCATCTGGACCTGATTCATCCTCCACCTGGACAGCAGTGAGCTCACTCACCAAACACTCAGTCCTTTAGTCTCTCTCTGCCTCCCCATGAAATATAACTTATAAAATGGATTTGCTTGTTAAACCTGACCTTGGACGTTTTTATACTACACAGTAGGAACATTTTTATCAGGAAATTCACAAACTGTGTCTAAAGCTCGGATCTGTTTCATCACTTTCGGGAGCATTCTGTCTTTTTTTGACGGATCTTTCACCTTTTTCTACCAAATGCAACAACTAACAAAACAAAAATACAGTTTAGGAACTCATCTTTCAACAATAAGACTATTAACTTTGTGCAAACACACAGTAAAAATGTGTTTTATTCATTAATAAAGGCATAGCTCGCAATCTAAGCATTTGTGGATAGTACAAACTGAATGTATTTGATATATTTTTGCTTCTGTTGATGCAGCATGACAATCGTTCATTCAGCTTGATACAAGCTCGTGTCGTGTTCATGTTAGCATTTTTCAGTCACTGTTTTTCATGGATAAAGCTGTGGGAGCTAACTTTCTATGTAGTGACGTTGCTATCATAGACAGTATAAAACGTTGGACGTCGTATCTGTAACAGCACACGTTTCTGAAGAGCTGTTTTGAAGCTCCCGACTCAAGCGCCAAAGACGCGGACCTGAGGCGGGCTGAATGACGCCACTTACCTGTCAATCAAAGCGTCCACGCTCTTAATTCTTCGTAACTTTAAGCCTTAATATAATTTAAACAGGTGAGTTCTATAGAAATTCACCCTCAGTACAGTTGTCATGAACGGGGAAATTAGCCACAGAGACAAAAACTGTTTTTTGTACCAGGCTGTAAACATGTTTATTTCTGCTGTGAAGCCTCAAGTGGATTAATATTGGCAAATATTTGGTGTTGATTTTGAGGTCTGTAACCGTGGTAAGTTTCATTATACGGAAATTTACCATTTAAAGTGTGCCAGTGTGGTTGCCTTTACCTCTGCTTGGACTCCAGTGAACTTGTTGACACCGTGTGCTTGTTTTTAATTTTCCACTCTGTTAGCAGTCATGTGCAAACTAATGTGTTAACCGCTGTGCTGAATGAGACGAGCCTCTGATCAATACTGTTAGCATGATGGAGGGAATTTAAATCTGAATTGGCTCTAAAAGAGTTTCCATTTCATCTTCAGCACAACGGTAAAAGAGACGAATAACCTCCAAAGAAATGCTGAACTTTACATCTCAAACAGCCTTCTCTGGAAGCCACATATCCGTCTGTCTGCGTTGTTATCTCAAATAGCAGTTGTCCACTAAAACAAACGAGCCTCTGGGGCAGGAGTGTGTTTTATTGGTGTTCTTGGATCAAGTAGCCTTGTTCAACAACTTCCTGACAGAATCTGAGATCTTCCAGGGCCTCCTGGGGCCTTGTGCTTTTTGGAAAGACTCCTGGAGAAAAGAGGGACAGTGTTTATAGTTTGAGCTTTTATATCCATTACACAATTAATGAGGTTGCAACAGGACATCCAGACAGAAGGAGAGATATTGGTAGCCTGATGAATGCCTACAGTGGGTAAGAAACCTTCTGTCCTGGTCTTGCAGTAGTCAAATAGTTTGAATTAGTGCGTCTATACAGTTTAATTTCTTCTGTTGTAACCTCTGGGGCTGTTTTTAAGATTCCAGACTGAGGAGCTCATAACGTTGTACAAACAGCCGGGAAACATTAGTTACCTACCGGACCACATGCAACAACTTACACTGTTTGGACTGCAGCGCATTTATGAAGATGCTGATAATGAATCACCAAATTAAGTCTGTGTACTTTCAAATAAGACACCCTTTATAATGTTTATGTTGTAACAAACTGTTTTAATATCAGTGAATGATTTATTCACGCTGCATGGAAAAAAAAAACAAAACAACTTTTGGGTTGCCAGATTGTGAAAACTCCTGTTGGCTGGTGTTTATCCCTCAACAGCAGGAGAGGCTCTTAAATTTATCAAAAAGATCGCTACAGTGGACTGTTTGACGACTTTATTTGTGGAAATATGTTAATAATGATGTGAACCAAAATCATGTTTATGGACGACTTTTAATATTTATGACAGCAGACATCACTGCTTAGGATGTGAGAGGTCTTTAAGTGTTTATTAAAGGTTTACCAACAATGTTTAATCACGTATGCACAAACATTCATAACATGTACAAACTTTTTGCGGAGTGTGAAACATATAGAATCATTTTACAGGGTAGATATTTCTGAAAAAAGGCGAATCTAATGCAGCTTTATCTCAAACGATCTGAAGGTGCTTTTAGAAACTGATTGGTACAGAAAGACAAAAAACAAAACAGAGGTGAGATGAACAGATTATTCAATTTGACTTTGATTTTCAAAGTATTTCAGGAACTTTCTGAAACTTCTTGTTCTTGATCTTCTGGAGATCGAGACAGGAGGTAACGTCCCTTAACCACCGAGCGGAGTATTAGTAGTATTGCACGTCTAGCTAAAGGAGAGGCGAAGGACGGTGTGCGGCCTTCGGTTGGAGTTTGGTGCATATCATCCAGGTTGGGCTCTAGTTCAAGATTAAAATGAAAGACGAGGTTTGGAAAATGTCTTTTCCAGTATTTTTCCAGGACATCTGGAAGCTTCACCTCTCTTACATTTGTTACTCAAGGGATTGAGATAATCTGACTTTGGACATTAAATGAAAGCATGAACACCAGTCAAAGCGATTCTTCACAACCTGGCAACCCAAAGGTTGGTTTATAGTATATTTATATATCTTACTAACGTTACTAAAGCCGTTAATTACAATGTAAACCGCCTTATGAAGTCGTGGCTCATCAGAAAGTAGTACCATCTTTTTATTTGTACAAAAACCCAACGTAAAGTCTTGCCAGTTGTGCCAACGCGCCTTGTCTAGCTTTGCTTGTAGCGTTTCATTGTACAGGCAAAGCTAGGTGTGTGGTTGCATGGCCCCGATTGGTTCCATTTGAGGAGGTGTGGCCGTCACAGCTTCCTGGAGACTTCCTGGAGGATCCTGATTGGAGCGGCACCTGGCTCGACCATCCAATTAGAAGACTGCCCAACAGTTGCGGCAGTTGACAGTTGAGTTCACCTCGCCTCTGTATTGTACCTTGACTTGATTGTGATTAACTACTGCGTAAACTTGTTTTGTTGCTAGTACTGAGCTAGTTTAGTTTATTCTGCTGACCCAGCAGTCCATCAGCGTTGTCTCTCACTCGACTGTTGCTTCTCAGCTTCCTGTAGTGATGATCTAATCTGTCAACGACCCGATTCATCAGATTGTTTTCATCACGAGGGCGATTTTGGCCTCGGTTTAACTTTTTTTTCACAAACTTGCTTACACGTGGACTTTGTCTCTGTCCTGGTTTATTACTCTGAAAGTAAAAATCTGCTGCAGTATCTGAAGTTATAAATCACGCTCGTTGATTTCAGTTCCAAAATACACATCTGCAACACAATACCGGTGAATCCTGCATATGGGACGAGGAATGATTGGGAGCAAACTGTGATACTGACGGCACCCAGCCATGGACGACTTATTTGAGTCAGTGCAGAGAGCTCAGCATCATCCGCTACAGTATTGTGAGTCTCATTCGAAACATGCAGCACGATGATTGTTAGTGAGTTTACGGATTAGCCAAACATATGTGTACAAACAGAAGTTACCCTGGAAACTAAATATTTAAATAAAATGGAAACATCGTTGTATGTAAAGCAATGTTCAGTGTGACCGTGAAATGGAAGAATTGAGCATTAATTGTGCATTCAGTCTCCAGTTCTTCATGATGACAGCATCACTCCAATAACAAGACCAGCATAACTAGTCGAGGGTTTTCCATGACTTTGCTCTCAGAGGGGGAGAATCTTGAAGCTCTTGGCAGCAGCGTTACATGCAGGCCTGGACGCTGCTGGAGTTACAAAATACTGATGGATCAACATGCATGCTGCCTCTCCAATGTAAAAAAACACCAAAGTTTAAATACAAAATACACCTTACTGTGACAAGTTTTTCAAATTTAATCAAATCAAACTGCGACTATACATCCATTGCTGCAAGTAATGAGACCCACCACAGATTATATTTGTGATTTGAGGGATCCATCTTCTTTTCACATACTGATTTTGATACTTAAACTTGGAGTGTTAAAGCAGTTTATCTGCTGATGTGTACAACCTCACTGCATAGAACATATTTAAGTAAGACAATAGTTTGTATTACTATTGTAGTTATTGGGGCATGAGTAGCTCAGTCTACAGCCTGAGCAATGCATCAAACCCAAATGGCAACCTCCGTGCCTGTGAAGTGAAGCCAATGCAGAAGTGCCAAAAACTGCAGTTCCCCAAATGTCCACTTGAGGCTGGCTCCAGAAGTGAGTCAGTCTCCATAAGTCCCCATGTTAAAATGTCCCAACTTCACAGCAGAAATAAACATGTTTACAGCCTGGTACAAAAAACAGTTTTGGTCTCTATAGCTAATTTCCCCGTTCATGACAACTGTACTGAGGGTGAATTTTTATACAACTCACCTGTTCAGATTATATTAAGGCTTAAAGTTATGCAGAATTAAGAGTGTGCATACTTTGATTGACAGGTAGGTGCCGTTACAGGTGGTTTGTTTGAGCAAACAGGCGTCATTTGGCCTCAGGTCCACTATTAATCCACGTCTTTGCCAAATTTTACTTTAGCTGGGAGGCTGAAGAAGCGGTACAGCCACATATTTCCAGCTTTAAAACAGCTCTTCGGAAATCTATGGTGGGTGACCTCTCTCATACTCTGTCCAGTCTTTATACTGTCAATTGTCTGTAAGCACTTTGTTTCTTCTTATTGGTCTTCTTAAAGCAACGTGACGTAGATAGGACCTCTATCTACTTGTTACGTTTGAGTTTGCAGCCTGCCGTGAGCGAATGATATGAACTTTTTGATAACGTTGATGAAGGAACGGTACTGAATGTGGATTGGTCTGGTTTGGCAGTGTTGGAGTTGACACTGATCAATCTGATTTGTCTGGTGTGACCATCACTTCTACTTGACCTATAAAACAGTGAAAAATGTCTGTCGCAGTTTCCCACGTTCAGACTGTGATGAGTCATTTCTGTTCATCAACAAATCGATGAATCGTTTCTCACATCCTCTGTATTACTACAAGGGAGTGCTCTACTCTACTCTGATAGCTGCAGTGATAAAGAAATCTCTGGGAACTCTGGTGGGCGTTAGACATCTCCACATGAGTGATGCTCGGAAATAAGTTTTAAAATCAGCCGAGTGTTCCTTTCAGGAACATGAAGTCAACTGATGACACTCGGAGGTAACATTTAACATCCTCAGATTCCAGCAGAAAGATTTAAAAAAAAAAAAAAAAAAAGAAAAGTCCTGATTTACCAGGCACCTCCCCGTTTCCAGATAACCCCGGAGGTGGAATAAAATCCAACATTTGCAGCGAAAGAGGGAAATTCTTATTTTGGTCCTGGAAATTACATAAGTGTTACCACTGGAACACTACAGAGCGCGGAGGATTTCCCAAAGTTTTTGTTTGTCAGGAACGACATAAATCAACGAGCCAACGATTCGTTTTGTAAGAATACCTCGTGGACAGTTTCCTGAGGAAACAGATCAAAGACGCCAATAGAGTATCCATGTCAGCGTTACCTCTGACCTGCTAACATAATATTTACGGCGGATTTAACACAGGACCTCGTATACATTCATTTAACTCTCTTTGCTTTGAGAACATGAGTTATGTGTTTTAATGTTCGGCGGGTTGTAAGGTCAGCTGCGGGTTGTAAAAACATTTTTTCTGAGGCCACCTCTCTTATGGGCTGACCTTCTAACTCTTCACTTCATTCACTCTTTAGCCTGCAGTATGTTTTGTTCGGTCACTATTTCTACAATGAAATACCATGAGAATATATCTAGAGCCAAAAATATGGGCACTCCTGCGTTACTTCTGTTGCAGTCACAAATCTCTCTGGTGGTCTCATGTTTATTTATTTTGTTTGCAATGGAGCAACACCAATCTGACTGGACAAAATATTGGCACCTTCAACTTAATATTCAGCAGCACACCCTTCTGGAAAAACATAACTGAAATCAATAGTTTCCTGTATCCATCAGTGAGTTTCCTACACTCCTGTACTTGAATTTTAGACCACCTTTCTTTTGCCGACTGCTCCAAGTCTTCCAGATTTGATGGGTTCCTTCTCTCAAACTCTATTTAAGATAAAATAAAATAGACTTTAATGATCCCACAGCGGGGAAATTCACTTGACTTTGACCCTTCTTATACAGCAGCGGTCCCTCAAACTTTTTTGCACCATGGACCGGTTTCATGAAACACAATACTCTAACAGACCGGCATAAAAACAAATATAAAGTGCATAAAAAATACAACTCACCCTTACGCTGAATTAGTGCGAGCCCTGAGCTTGTTTCTCTGTAATCAGCTGCTCCCATCGAGGGCTCATGGGAGACAATGACACCCAAACTGTGTTCCTCATGTCAAGTCTACTCTCTAATTTTGTCTTGGTTTTCCCAAAGAAGTTACTCATTTTTGTAGCTTGTGGGCTTAATTTTTGGGGTAATGTCATCACATGACCGACACGAGCATCTTGACATGTCTTGCATCTTGCCCGGTGGTTGGGGACCGCTGATGTTGTCCAGCCGGGCCAGTTTATTGTTTGAGATCTCTTCACTGGTGCTCTCTGGGATTTAGATCTGGACTTCAGAGCTCTCCAGCATGTGTCTTTCACCACTTTTAGGTGCCTTTTGAAGTATTCTTTGGGTCGTTGTCCTGCTGTAAGACCCGTGACCTCTGTTGGAGACCCAGCTTTCTGACACTGGGCGCCCGACATAGCACCCCAGAATTCTTTGGTCGCCTTTAGATTTCATAATGCCGTGCACACAGTCAAGACATCCAGCGCCTGAAGCAGCAAAGAAACCCCAAAACATCAATGAACCTCCACCATGTTTGACTTTCTTTGAAGGCAGCAGACCCCACTGCTCACACAGGAACATAAAAAGACAGATTGGAGTTTGCCAAAACTTACCCGAGGAAGCCAAAAACCTTCAGGGTGAATGTCCTGTGGACAGAGGAGACTAAAATGGAGCTTTTTGGTGAAGTACATTATTCATCTGAGGCCTTCAAAGAAAAGATCACAGTCGCTACAGTCAAACATGATGGAGTTGGATGGATAAATGGCTTGAGGATGTCTTATTAAGTACACGTGATAGGACGAGGATAAAGTACACTGATGTCATACAGTCTTTATTGTACAGTGGTGTTTTGCTGCTGTCATAACAAAAACCTTGATCGTCTTCACGTTATAACGAGGTTTTTCTCATTATTTACATATTATATTTAAATGACACTGCAGCAGTCATAAAAAAACAATATTGGAGGATGTTTTCTGTGTTATGGCTGTGAGCTGTTTTTGTTTGTTTGTGTGTAATTGTGTTTGGATCTGGGGTCTGATTAGATTGTAAACGAATATCGAGCATAAACAGATGTGTTTAAATTTGTGGAATAATTATGAAATAGCAAAATAAAATGATAAAACACATTTCCTTTTTGAACAGAATAACATCACACAGCTATGAGCAGAAAAATGTTACTAAAATATATATTTAAAAATTGTTTTGTTATAAAATGAAAAGAAAAAAATGCTGAGCAAATCTGATTTTGTGATTACATGCCGGCGAGTGGCCGCATTGATTTTTATTTATTTTTAAACGCCATAAAAATAAAACATGGCAAGTGTTTCTTCTTTGTTGGGAAGCGTTTCAGATTTAATAAAATAAATTTTAAATGCTCCTGTGAAGGCAAAACGAGCCCTGATGTCGGGTCGGACTCAAGCTTTCATGTGTCTTTTTTAGCAAAAAACTATTAAACAGTAAACAAAATGAATCAACCTCATCTCTATAAACTCAGACAGTAGATTATACAGTACATCTAATAAAAATATAGATGTTTGGTCGTTAAACTTCCATCCAAGTTCAGCAGCGTTTGGACCCAGACGAGCACGCGGGCTCTAATCGCTCTCTGTCTGGAAGCACTGACCTCTTTTTGTTCGGTTGATGGCTTATTACCGGTATTGATTTTGGCTCCTTTATTTTTTACAGACTTCCTGCAGCGAGGCAGATGACCCGTGCACATATCAGCTACTGTTGGCTTCTGACAACGCCGACAAACATGACAGATTTTTTCGACTCAAGATAAGTTAATTGTTTTTACCTTCTGTATATTTATACTTTATAACTCAGACAACAGACTCCAGTAATGGGATAAAACGCCCCCTGTGGTGATGCTGGATCATGTGGGATGCTCTTGGAATTAACCGTGCGTGTGTTTTTGGCTTTTTGCGGTCAGCTTAGACGACTTAATTTCATCTGCGGCAGAGGAACCGGAGCTGAAGTGGACTAAACTTCTCATACTGTAAGTTGTTTTTTTGCTCAGGAAACAATCAAGGTACAGTGCAACAAGGTCCAGTTGTAGAGGGGGGATAGATTTATCATGTCCAGTTGTTGGTAGTGTTAGAGAGGAGGTCCTCTCTGAAGAGCTGGAGGTCTTCAGGAGGTTTTTGAAGGTAGAGAGGGACACCCCTGATCTGGTAGGACGTTTCACCAATGGGGAACAACAGATGAGAAAACTTTGTTTGATGGCAAGACCAGGCGTCGTTCATTGGAGGAGGTAACATATGCCTGTATGAGGGTGTTCAAGAACTGGCGACTACTTTGTGGTCAGCATTAGAGATTTGAAATTGGACACGAGTGGCGCGGTAACATGTGACCTTTTGGGTTGATTGAAGACCGGGCACGCCGTCACGTTCTGGATCATCTGAAAGGGTTTCGCCGTGCAGGCTGGGAGGCCCGTCAGGAGGGCGTTACAGCCTGTATCAGGAGCTGGGTAGCATGTTGTGTCAGGTGCAACAAAGGCAACGTGATCAGAGATGGTTAGCTGGTCATCGATTGTGACTCCTAAGTTTCTCGCTACCCTGGTGACAGATGTTGATGGTGTATAGAAGTTTGTCTGGGAGGACCATTACCATTGGGCTTGTCCTCATAGTGTATAATCTGTGCAGTATTGTAGTGGAGTATTAATTGCACCACAGTTTGCCCTGGGGGTCCTTAGACTGTGATATTGATTCAGAGGACAGCTGATATCCGGTTTTGCTCCCTACATAGTCTATTTTATCGTCCATCTTTGCTCTTTAGTTGCAGTATTTCTTATTTTACACACAGTATAAATCTTGTTTTGTTGTCTCAGCTAGTTACCATGTTTAGAGAGAAAACAATCCTTTGTTTTCAGGGAGTAGGATTACAGAAAACAAAGGCATTACTGCAGTTTTCTAGTTTTCCGCAGTATAAGACAACATGGGAACGAAGCCCACATCTGCGATGTAACTTTCTCTATTGTTTAGGAGGTTTTTTTTTTTTTTTTTGGAGAACAGCAGCTGGCTCATTTGTCAGCACATCTGGTTTAGACAGACGACATCCACCGTTCAGGCTCCCTGCTTCACTGAGCTTTCCCCCGATCACTCTCACTGTTAGAGATGTTTGTGTTCTCCTCACCATGGTTTTAGGAGACACGACTTTCAGGAGATGGATGACAGTTTGAGAAACAGAAACAAATAATAAATATAAACCCACAAAGTATGTCAGAGTGCAAACTGTAGGGGTCACATCTCGGATATCCTCAGGGGAGCGGCATCCGAAATATTTTGGCAAGGCAGTTTGTCATCATGACAGCTTATACAGTTAGGCAGCAGTACAAACAATATTACCTGTATACCTTTCTCTTAGCTTTAGGGGGTTGCTCAGTTGGTCCTGACTCAAATATCTTAACAAATATTTGATGTATTGTCATGAAATTTATTGCAGACGTTTATGGTTTTCCAGAGGATGACTTGTACTAACATAAATCATAGCTTTTTCCTTTCATGTAGCGTCGTCAAAGAGTTAAAATCTGTTTGTCCAAATATTTGGTTTATGACCAAATACCTGTAAAACTAAAGGTTCCCATCGGCCTCAGCTGTGCTTTGTTTGTTCATGCTACCACGTCAAACTAAGATGGTGAACGAGGCAAACAATATCCCTGTTTAGCATTTAACTAGCTCAAAAGAAAGGAGCAGTGTGTATGATTTCTAGGGGTGTAGTTATGGATCGCAACCCTCTCTTTTGACCCTGTCGTTCCTACAGTGAAGGAGAAATGCAACGGATAAAATGCCCGAAAAACATGAAACTCTTTATCTCTAGCCTGTGTTTAGTTTGTCCATTCTGGGCTCCTGTAGAAACATGGTGGTTCAACATGGTAGACTCCTCGGAAGAGGACTTCCTTGTAGATTTATTCATTTTGGTGATTGACTATACACTGATGAAAACAGAGTTGAGCATATTATTTTCCATATTCTGTAACTAGAGCCCCTGAAATCTTACACACTGGACCTTTAAGTCAATGTCAAGAAATGGATGTAAGGGAAAACACAAAGATATTTAAATTATATGGGTGTAAAATAAAATCCTCATTTCGAGAGGCTGAATTTGGGTTTTTTGCTTGTTGCCAAGTTACATAATGATTATTATGTAATTAGTCAGTACTTGTAATGAGTCATATATTGTGTAAAAATCCCAATAGTCACTATAACTTCTTTAAAGGTCCAGTGTGTAACATTTAGGGGCATCTATTGGCAGGAATAATGATGTTTTTCATTAGTGTATGATCACCTGAAAGTAAGAATTTTCGTGTGTTTCTTACCTTAAAATGAGCCTTTTATATCTACAGAGGGAGCGGGTCCTCTTCCACGGAGACCGCCATCTTGAACTACCATGTTTCTACAGTAGCCCAGAACAGACAAACCAAACACTGACTCTAGATAGAGCTTTAAGAGTCACTAAAGTTTCTCCTACAAGCTTGGAAGTGGGATGGTGAGGCGAGGTGGTTGCAGTCTGCAGCCTCCCCACTAGATGCCACTAAATCCTACACACTGGTCCTTTTTTTTATTAAGCTAACCTCGTTTTCATGTAACGTTTGGGTGGTCGTCCGCGACTTGCATTAAGTTTACCACAGAATCTCCCTGAATGACTGCGTCCATACAGTGTGTGCCATGAGAAAATCATCTATGAGTAACATCCATGGAAATGTTCCACCTCCTACAGTCACCCACATCAGACGGCAGCGGTGCAGTCGTCATGGTAACGTCAGATTGTTTTGGTTGGTTTTGGCCGAGCGAGCCCGGGGCTTTTTAGTGATTGGGGGGACATTTCTATGAGTGGCTCTTCTCCACTTACTCATCAGATATGTTTCTTCTAGAGGCTGAACAGAGCTTGTTGTGTCATTTGGACCGTCGTCCTTTAATGAAACCTAATGAAGTTATTTAACTGTGGGCAATAAATTATGAGCGTGTAGTGCAATAGATCAGATTTCAGAAGTTTAAATTTCATTTTAAGAACCTTGTCTTCAACTTGTGCCATGATACACTTCACACATTAATAAAACAGCAGATATTAATGCCTTAAAACACGAGTATACTTACTTACATAATGACCTACAAGGTGACATCTTCAAGTGTTTTCTTTTGTCTGACCAAGAGTCCAAACCTCAAATATTCAGTTCACAATGATGCGTGACAGAGAAGCAGGAAATCCTGCCAAGTTTGAACCATTGACTGTATAAAGAAATGGACGCCATACCTGTGAGGTCACCCACAGGTTTCATGATGAGCTGTTTTAAAGCTCAAATTCTGTGGCTCTCTGGTCACCGCCATGTTGGTATTCCTGCTTCTTCCTCCTCTCAGCGAAGTCAGCAAGGATGTGAATCTTTGGTGGAGCTGAGGCGGGCTGAATGAAGCCTGGCTGCTCAAACAAGCCGTCTATAACGGCACATACCTGTCAATCAAAGCGTCCACGCTCTTAATCCTGCATAACTTTAAGCCTTAATATAATTTGAACAGGTGAGTTGTATAAAAATTCACCCTCAGTACAGTTGTCATGAACGGGGAAATTAGCTATAGAGACCAAAACTGTTTTTTGTACCAGGCTGTAAACATGTTTATTTCTGCTGTGAAGTTGGACATTTTAACATGGGGACTTATGGAGACTGACTCACTTCTGGAGCCAGCCTCAAGTGGACTGATGAATGATTAATTTGATAATAAAAGTTGTTGATTACTTTTGTCAACCATCTAAACAAAGTCACGTTGCCGCCGTGCCGATTGATCTGCTGTTTGCTGTCAGTTCAGCACTAACAAAAAAGCACATTTTATCACTGTTTGTTCATTATAAAGTAGCTCCAGTAAAAATCTGTGTATCATCCAGAGAACAACATAAAACAGAACATGTGGGACAGGTTTAAGTTAAAAATAATCTCTGTAATATTCTTTGTGTCGTTCGGGTGAACTGAAGTCTCATTAAAACTCAAACTCATTAAAATCGTCTAACATTTTCCTGGCAACACCGAGCGGAATAATATAAAACAAAAGACTTGAAATCATTGTCTCTGAACAGTGAAGCAGGTCACAGGTCTGTCAAACAGGAAATTAATCACCCATCACCACATGTTGAGCTCATCGGCTGTGGTAAGCGTCACCTCTCATGATTCTCACAGTTTTAGGTATCTCTTGTTTCCTGCAGTTCATCAAACAGCGGCTCTTCTTTTCTGCAGAGGTTTTGAGGCACAGATCGTCTCCACGAGGTCTTCAAACCACGAAACATCTGACTTCACATTTGGAGCAGCTTCAGTCGGCTGCAGCAGGATGACTTGGTGGTTTTGGTGCTTCCCACAGTCTACAGCATGATCGCTGTGCGTGGTTGAGTGCATTTTCCTGCTTTCAGCGAAGGCTTGATTTCACCCTGAGAAATGTATAAATTGGAACATTAAAGCTTCTTAATGCTTTAAAGATCTTTTCATGCAAAATGACTTGCCCACATGTACGCCGAAATAGATTTTGTTTGCTGTAATCATCCCCGTGAACTTCCTAATGTTTTTACAATGTAAAAGACAAGGGATGAAATCCACAGGCCTCGTTCTATGTTAAGTTGAGTTGAAGCTGATACGAGGCCTGAGAAGTCTCAGTTAAATAAATTAAGTGGGCATATTATCCTCTAAAATTACAGTCATTTGAGGGCGAACTTCCCTCTCTCTGTGTCCCCAGACCTCGCCGAGCCGCAGAGGGGCCTCAGTAAAAATAAAAAGGGGGAATTTTGTGCTAACAGACAAACCTCTCCTCTTATTTCTCAGTTTGTACAACCTTGATTCCTTCCCTCGCCTCCTCTTCTTAGACCTGGAGGAGGCAAGGAAGACACACAAGGAGAGAGAGGTCGAGACATTTAACAAAATGAGACATCCTGACTCAGCTGTCATTTTAAAGCCAATCAAATGCGTGTGGCACAGCTGCATCTCCTGTCCATCGTCACGCCTCTTTTATACGTCGCGGATGTTGAAAAGGCTTCAGGAAAGGATGCAGCTGAGCATCCTCGCTCCTCGAAATGCATCTTAGGAATTGAGATATCCTTCAAGATGGAGCGCTGAGATCGATTTCAAGGTCACAAGCAGGAGGATGTAGGAGAGAGGAGACGAGGAGGCACAAAATAAGGAATGCTAGCAGCTCTGTAAGGCTGTACCCGGGCACAGTGGTACTCCAGACTCCAGCACTGGCCAGCTGTATTTATCTGTCTGTTATTCAAAATGCTGTCCAGGTGCAGATCTTTTGAAATTAAAGGAACATGATATGTGATATCTTTGTTGGTGGTTGAGTGACCGAGAGAGTGAAGTGTGAGAGGGAGCAGTGGCCGGTGAATCAGAGAAATAAACGTTATTTTCTGATTGTTTCACATCTCCACAAAGCCTGATTTGACGTGAATATGGCCAAAGTGTCTCTTTTTGTCATCTTGACTTGAGACTTTTTGCTGGTATTTGGTCTTAAAGCATTGAACAAAAGCAAATGTCGACCTGATGGTGGCGCTAGATGGAAAGTCAGTTATTACAATTCATCCTAAGATAAGATGGACTTGACTACACCTGGGAAGTTTACTTATTACACCAGCTCACAATATACAAGGTGGATAAGAAAAATACTGTAGAGTGAGCTCCCCACGTCCGAAAGGCTCAGTCCTTCCTGTAGTGACCCGGCTGTGGTCCACGGACGTTTCCTTTCTCACAAGTTGAAGGTCTTCCAGAGTTACCAGCCAGTCCTCAGTGAGTTCATTCAGCCAAGTCTCTGTGATGCTACCCTCTCCTTGGGGAGAGATCTTGCATTCCCCGTGATAAGAGACGGTACTCATGGTTTGTACCAACTTTTCCACTTCTGGCTCTGCAGATCCAGCTCTGCATCCCGATCCTCATGTATCATGAAGTAGTTCGTATGACAGGAAACAGGCAAATCACTCATCTCAATAGCTCCAAGTCAGTGTTTACACACACAACTGATGAAGACTGGTGCTGAAAAAAGTACTAAAAACACTGAAGTGTTCAGAGCTACCTTGAGTGACTGCCAACAACGCGGCGCCATGGCAACAATTATGGCAATCCATCCTATAGTTGTCGATAATTTACTAAAAATCAAATGTCAGGATTGCTGAAGTGGTTACAATAACATCGTTCATCCTTTAAGCTCGTTCTTATCTTTGTAAACGTCGGCAGAGTGATATGAGCTCTTCTGATTACATTCCATCAGCTCCAGTAATCAAACGAACGGACACTTGTCACGGTGATGTTTAACTTAACGCAGACATGTTTATCCAGTAGTTTAAAGCTGAACTAAGTTTTCCAGTAGTCTGATAAGCATGACATCACCTCTTCTCTTCCCGCTTGTGTGTGTGTGTGTGCAGACTTTGTTGTGTTTAAAACACAAAGCAGCTGCTTCTCGATAAACTTCTCCGTTTGACCCGACCCAACCCGACCCGATCGTCATCTTCACTCATATTCCTCACCAACGGTCGATGACCGTCTGCTGGAAATTATTAGAGTTGTCTCAGTTTGGCATTCGAAAGATCTCCCCTGCAAAGAAAAGATATAAACAGAAGCTGTTTGGAACAATAACACCGAGCCTTCTTCTGCAGATTTACTTGACGAAAACATTATTTAAGCTGGATATGTTTTTATATTAAGTTTTATTGCTCGTTTCTGCTGACTCATTTGTTCCTACGACGATGGCGACTCGACATGTGGAACTCGTTTTCTGGACAGTTTCACAGGGTTGTCGGGGAAATGCCCTCTTTTGATTGGCACTTAGTTTCCTTTTTCTCCCTTTGGTAAATGTGTCTGCAAAACTCTGACGTGACCTCATTTGGTAAATATTTGGTTGTACCTTACGTGCAAAGTCAGTTGTGGCTTTGATTCATTTAGACTGCAGCCTCCTGTCATACCTCGGCCTTCTAAGATCCTGTACGGAGCCAATCTAATTTTAATTTCCTGTAGCTACACCTGGATGCTCTTTTACCTTGTTGATCGTCAATGATTAACTTTGCGTGATGAAAGTGAAGCATTTTGTCACCCAGAGGCCAGCTAACGTTGGTTTAGTGGAGCACCAGACTCCAGTGATCTCACTGCAACACTTTAAACTCCAAGCCAGCTCTGTTCGGGTAAAGAAACTCTGTCCACAGTCTGTTTACTATCAGAAATGCTGTCCAGGTGCAGATCTGATAAAATTAAAGTAATACAATATGTGATAACGTCAGAGTGACGTAGAGCATTCTCAAACTGTGGTAGTACACAGAGCAATCAACCATTTTTTAAATTTAAAAGCTTTAAGAGAGAGAGAGGGAGAGAGAGAGGGAGTCCACTTTGGTCAAGAGACATAGACAGTCAAGGAGAGTAAGCGAGCGCCGGCCTCATATAGTGGTTCTTGGAGAGCCAGAAGATTTTCTGAGGGGTACGCAGTGTGAAAAGTTTGAGAACGACCTGGACTGACCTGGAGAGTGAAGTATGGGGAGCAGTGGACTTATCTCCACAAAGCCTGGTTCAGTGTTAATGCAGCCAAATGCTCTTTCCATCATCAATATACCAAAGCCGAGCTGAGACGAAGTGTGTGGATTTATCAGTGTTGTGTTTACAGCATGTTTTTGCTTCACTCAAGTATCCAAACAAACCAGATAACACAGGACGAAAGTGAAGCTTCCGAAGAAATGAAAGAAAATTCACATTTCGGCTGATTTGAAATAAATACAGGTTTAAACTTTAACATACTCTGAACCTGCTGAGTTATAGAAACTAATAATTTATTGTCATCCATTAGAGGCAATGTGGTTCCACGATACGCGCAAGGTCAAAACATTAAACACAACTTACACAAACAACAGTGTTATTGACAGTGATTTAATTCATTATGACTTTATTAATCTTCACAATTTCATATCACAGTTCTGCAGTCGGACATGTGTTGCCGTGTTGTTACAGGTTGACAGCTTTCCTGCAGATACACGGCGACTGCAAAATATCCTCTCCGTGCAGTATTTGCTGCATTGTACAGATGTTTAGTTTCCACTGTTGATCACATGCGAGCCAAACTACATTTTTCTGAAGTGACAGAACACATCTCTGTACGCCGACCTTCTTTTAAGAGACACAAAAGCATCATGAAAGCATAATGATCGGTTGCAGACACCTCCGTCCTTCATGTCAACTGCAGAGAAAAATGTTGCGTTATGTCGCCTGACAAGAAGCAGTTTGAATTATACCGCATCTACGTGACGTATTTATTTTCGGCCGGGCGTGCACGTCATGCCCTTTATGCTGCAGAGCCAGTGTTGACGGTTATTGATGGCGAGCCGGCTCATCTGCACGTCAGTCAGCAACAGACGGCTTTAGAGGAAATAATTTACCTCTCTCTGTTGTTGTTGTATGTTCGTGCTGCCGTATTTCACTCAGTAAAGTCACAGCCTATTTCTTTTAATAATAAAAGTGCTGATACATTTATGCTTGCAGAAATTACTCTCAAGCTTTATCACTTAAAATTTCTTTATAGAGTCACCACAGAGATTTTACTGGACTGTTTCTCATATTGATGAAGAACTACGGACCTCACAGCAGCGAGTGAGAACGATCATTTCGTGCTCCCACACATTTTCCATATGTGTTTGTCCAAGCGGAGGCCGCAGAGTTCCTGCAGCTGTGTGCATGAATGCGCTGAGTAGCTGCTAACTAAGGCCAGACTGAGTCGCCTCTGTGAAGACCAGCCATCTCCCACAGTGGGGAAATGTCAGCTGGATGGAATGAGGCAGGCCTGGAAAGCGAGGAGGCCCCGCCGCTCAGCAGAGAGAGCAGCAGTGTTATAGCTTACCCGGGACGGTTTTCAGCTGTATGCCATGACTTTGAAAAGGCACGAAATAATATGTTAAGAACCACAACAGGGAGCTGCCAACACAGTAGATTTAACAATAAACTGAAGCTTTTGTGAAGGATTTCAGACAGACGACCACAAATGATTTTAATAATTCTTGTTAAGACAAAAAATATTTATTTTATAGCAAATCTGATGCTTGATTTTTGAGGCTGATACTGATATCGATATTTTTAATCAGTTTCAGACACAGCTACATAGAATTGATTTGATATATGCTGATGGCAAGCAGCAGTTCTGATTGGTACCTCTGTGTCTGTGAAGTGAAGTGCCAAAAAACTGCAGTTCCTCAAACGTCCACTTGAGGCTGGCTCCAGAAGTGAGTCAGTCTCCATAAGTCCCCATGTTAAAATGTCCAACTTCACAGCAGAAATAAACATGTTTACAGCCTGGTACAAAAAACAGTTTTGGTCTCTATAGCTAATTTCCCCGTTCATGACAACTGTACTGAGGGTGAATTTTTATACAACTCACCTGTTCAAATTATATTAAGGCTTCAAGTTATGCAGAATTAAGAGCGTGGACGCTTTGATTGACGGGTGGGTGGGTTACAGATGGCTTGTTTGAGCAACCAGGCTTCATTCAGCCCGCCTCAGGTCTGCTGATGATCCACATCTTTGCCCATTTTTAGAAGAGGCGGGACTGTTTGAGTGCTCCACTACTATAAAACGTTAAGGACCAGGTAGATGTGCAGGACTTTGATACTGAAGACGGAAATGATTTGTGCCCCGAGTCTTGTTGTGTGTGTTTATGTAAAAGAACGTAAAGATCAGAGAAAGTCTCTTTAGAGATTATGAAGACTGTTCAGTTCCCAAATTCAACCAAGATGCAGTGACGTGTATGCTGAATAGTTCAGGACTTCCTAAACGGGTGCAAGATAAATATCAGGGATAGAAGATGATTCGTCTATCTACGAAAAATATTTAAAAACAGTTCATTGCACATTATTTTTCTGGATGTTTTTCTCATCTCTTTGTTTTAAAATACTTTGTGTGTTACGTCTTAAAGACTCTACAAACTATTCAAATTAAACGATTTGGCTTAAAACTGAGACATATGGAGGACGCAGGGAGCCAAAAAAGGCAATGAAACACTTGATTGATACATTCAAATATTACTGAATATTGCTCAAACAGAACGCAGAAACAAAGCAGCAGGATTGTTGTTGGCATGAATGTCTTCAACACCCGAGAGGATTACAGACTAAAGCTGCGATGTAAACATCTCGGCATAAGTGTTAAACATGATATATGAGTCGACACATTCACAGCTTTTCTGTATTTTGGGACAGTATGTATTACTTATTCTGAGAAGATTAGGTAATCATAGGAAATGCAGTCAAAGTAATGGGTTTATTTTAAAATCCTCTCTGGAGGTGGATAATACTTACTGCTGAATTTTGTCTCTGGATTTCAGGAACATCTTTGAACTCTGAATTCATTGAGGCGTGCAGCACTGACAAAAGACTTTCCTCATGAAGTCAACGCATGTCTTACATTTCTTTGTCTGTTTTAATTGACAGTGATAATTTCTCTCCCGGCTCAATAAGACCATTAATTCAGCAAATTAACCGATCAAAAGGAGAGAATAAAACACTTCAGATTAGATATTTCCCTTTTGTGGTTTCAATGTTTGGACAGAGTGTTCAAATAATGAGTGCTGAGTTATCGGAGCAGTTATATGTGGAACTTCTTATCTTGTATGAATTATAATAGAATATATTTTGGCAGTCGGTCGGTCCACCAGTCCAGACTGAAATATATCAACAAGTCCTCAATAGATTATCATGAAATTAATCGTAGTCACCAGAGGATGGACCGTTTGACTTTGACCTGTAGTGCCACCGCAAGGTTGACGTTGTTCTGAATAAATGTCTTGATAATTATTTGGGTGGATTGCCATGAAATTTGGCACAGACGTTCATGGGTAAACTGTAATAACTTTGGTGATCCCTCGACTTTTCATTTAGCGCCATCATCAGGTCAAACTAAATACTAACTAACGTTCCCATTAGATCGAAACACAAGTCTACCTGAGTGCAGCTTTACAGAGCTGCTGCCCTGCTGGAGGTGTGTCACATAACGGCTGTGAAACGATCAGAAAATAAGTTTTTATTTTGCTGATTAACCGACTTTATCGTTGCCGGCGCTCGCTCACTCTCATTCACTGTCTATGTCTCTCAATCACTGCTCGCTCCCTCTCTCTCAAACCGTCGGACACAAACCAAAATAAACTCAGATTTAGAAGCTGGTTCATGAAATAAACAAAGCCAAAGTATCAGAGTTTAGACTGGTGTCAAGCCCAATTAAACGCAGCTAACTGCAGCGACCAATCACTGACCGCTGATCTTATTAAGGACATCCGGCTTGTGGTCGATTTAAGCTCTAACCCAAACAAACACAGCTGTTAACAAATGTCACATTCAGTCCAGATCATTCACGAGTGTCACTCTTAATCCGTAAACTAAATCCTGGAAGTGCAGATCCTCTAATCTGTAAAGAGCACAAGCTCATTAGAGCTGCCGCACTGAGACAACAAAGAGAAGAAGATCTCCATGCGGAGTTTGTCGTCTGTGGTTTTTGGTCGTAACTGCGATCCGACGCTCTCAGCAGATGTGCTGGCAAGCGTCACGAGCGTCCTGAGAGGGATTTGTCATGCCTTCAGAGCCATATTAGTTCATGTTTGTGTGAGCTGTGACATCTCTGGTCTGCTCAGTGTCTGCACATGGCCCGTAGCTGACTCAGACTGATGAGGATGGACCACCACATCTCCATCTTTCTGTCTGTGCCACAGTTGTTTTGTCACTCAGCTCGCCAGTGTTAATATTTTCAACAAGTTCACATGTTCAGCAGAATTTTTGAGGTTTTCAAAACACAGTTCACTCGTGTCATTCGAGAGGATTTTATTTGTTATGCAGTTAAATCATGAACTCGCTGCCATTAATTCATCTTACATAACCCCCGCGGTCTCCCATCATTTTTCTGATATTTTCCAGCGTTTGTCCAGCTGTAATCATGAAACAAGTTCTTGGCAGATACAGTTTCTTACAAGTGTCTCGTAAGAGTCATGGATTTGCATGAGTTATAGCGGGTCATTAAAACTAATGAGGTCATCTCAGAGGTAGCTTCTCTATGTTACCGTGTTTATGAGTTAGTGACAGTTTGTCCATAATAAATCTGGTGACCCCCACTGGAAAATCTAAAAAGTCTACAGAAACAAATATGTTACAGTATGATCTGATTGTTATGTAATATTCAGTTTATATTATTTACTCCCTTTAATGGGACACACTTGAATCGCTTCCATCCACTTGTTTTTAAAGGAGCAGTCTGGAGGATTTAGTGACATCTAGTGATGTAGTTGCTGATTGAAACCCCTCACCCTGTCATTCCCAGCATGAAGGAGAAACTATGGTGGCTGCGAAAGGCACAGGAAAATCACAAAATGCCCGATCTAGAGTTTGTCTGTTCTCGGCTACTGTAGAAACATGGTGGACTCAGTGTTTGTAGATACAAAATATTCATTTTCAGGTAACTAAAACATAAGAATTCTTATTTTCAGGTATTTATACACTAAAGAAAACAGTTATTCATTTTTATAAAACATTTCTGCAATATTCTGCATGTAGAGCCCCATAAATCTTACACACTGGACTTTGCACTCAAGATCTTGAAAAGTTGTGTTGGTTTCTTGACTTTAAAACTCTCAAAGCGTGTGGAGAGTGCAGTAGAAACAGACTTAATAAATAAATCATGACATGCATGAAGAGTGTAAAACTTTCACTAGTTATCTTTCAAATTAATACATAAAACAAACATAAATGTAAGATTTCCATCATGTTTTATATTGTTTAAAGTTTGACTGACACTCATTTAATCATGTCATCTCGTTGCGCCTGCTTCTTCTGCAGTGGTTTATCTCGACAAACTAACTTTCTAATAAACACATAACTGTAGTGGATGGAAACAAGCATTAATCAAGAAATTCTTAATATTTGCACTACATTCGGTTGGAAAACTAGCTATGGATAGTTCAATAAAAATGTGTCGTTTTATTGGCTCTAGTATAAAAACATTTGTATCTGGGCAATCCAAACTTTGGTGAGTCAGTATTGTGGCAAAACCTCCATGATGAAGAATAAAGAACAAGAAACTCCAAGAAAAGAGATGAGCCAAGAACATTTTCTAGTTGGTTAACATCCCTGTGAGTATAGTTAAATTATTATTATTAAATGGAAAGATTAAATCAACACCATGCAACCAACAAGAACCAGTGGAGTAGTGAGAGAAAACACCAACATTTCCACGGCGTCTTCCCCTTTCAAGTCAGACGTCTCCTTCTTCTTACTTAGCTTTGCACTCTTTAACTAGAATAGATCAAACAGCACATTTACCTCTTACTTAAAGTCTCTCACAGAAACTCTCAGTAATTGTACAGCTGCATAATTAAACATTGTGTAAGTTACCATGTAAATATTTCCACATATTCCATGTCTACATGAAAAAATGACACAACTCCTTTCATTGTACAACGGAGTCAATGTAATTAAGATCTTAAATTACCAAACGACTGGCAGGGAGTTGTCACATACAGATATAAACTGATAACATTGTTCATTCATGTTTGATAAAATAAACCAGCTACGTTTACTGACCTCATAGTTCATTTTAGGTGAACAGTCGAACCTCAATTACCCATAACGCATTGAGCTCTATGATTACAACCCTGTCATGGTTGTAAAGGTCAGACTGGAGACACTTTGTCTTTTCTTTATGCCAGTTTCAGCCTGTTGAGATTATAGAGGACTGGACCAAGTAGCATGTGAACTGTAACTGTATGGATTGGATGAACCAACCATAATTTCTAGGAAAGAATGCCACAGTGTAAACTACCAATAAATGTTTAGTCTTAGGCAAGTCACCCCAAAGCAAGCCGTGAAGTAACATTTATTTCAGTGCATGAAACAAGACATTTCTTCTAATGTATTAAAATAATCCAATGGAGGCTGTTTCAGATGGAGTCTCTCAAAAACAGTCCTAAATTGGAAGATACAATATACGATTTATCAATGAAAAGGTTACAAAATATTGAAAAATGGCCATCACAGTCACAAAAAGTCCAAGAGAACATCATGAAGGTGGCTTTTTTTCCTTAATTCAGTCCAAAACCCAAAGATAATCAGTTTATTGTCACATAAGATGATAGAAATAGACTGCACACTGTCCAAACAAGTCCAATATTGAAAACTATTCAACTTCATATCATATGAGACTGAGAAAGCCAACAAATACTCAACTTTGAGAAGATGTAATGAGTAAAATTTTGGCATTTTTGCCTAGAAAGATGACACAATTATAAAAATTGCCGCTCTATCAACTAATCGTTTATACTCAACCGTAGCCACAAAGTTTTCACCATTTTTTCATTTAAGTTCTTAAATCTCAACTTCTCTGCTATGTTGAAGCTAAAACTATGTTCTTACTGTAGTCTGCATTATTACTTCATTGGACTCTGTATCTTGTTATGACCAGATGTTGAATCAAAGCTCAGGAGTTGAAAGATCCATAGACTATCTTTAACACCTACTTTAATCTCCAACATAACACACCTGTGTTGTTTTAACACGGGATGGTTTTGATCTGGTCCGAGTGTCCTCTCAGAGCCATCTGCTTGGCAGATTTACTCATGAATGTGCGAGACTGTTAGACCTTTTTACTACTGTTGTCTGACCTCCCGTTTATTGTGGATATCAGTGAGTTTTATTGGTGCTGACGGATGATGGGTTTATCCTTTTTTTAGTCATGCTACAGGCGAGGCTCTGCGAGGGACGGGTGTTAATCCACCATGTTGGTCCAGACTGAAATACCTCAGCTATTTGTTGGGTTGAAATTTGGTTCTCCCAAACTCCCCAGAAGATGAATCCTCTGACCTTGGTGAACCACTTTTCCTGTAGCACCAACATGAGGTATATATTTGTAGTTTTGAGTAAAATGTCCCAACAAATATTGGATGGATTGCCATGAAATTTGGTAAATTTGGTCCATGACTATTGGGGGCTTGTTCACAAGTGATGGAAAATGGAGCTGGAGATGGACCAGCTGTACCGGACCATTGTGGGGAAGAGAGAGCTGAACCTGGAAGGCAAAACTCTTGATTTTCCACTCCATCTACGTCCCAACCCTCACCTATGGTCATGAGCTTTGGGTAGTGACCAAAAGATTGAGATCACAGATAAAAGCGTCTGAAATGAGCTTCCTCCACCGGGTGGTTGGGCTCAACCTTAGAGATATGTTGAGGAGTTCGGACATCCAGAGGGAGCTCGATGTAGAGCTACTGCTCCTTCACGTCGAAAGGAGCCAGCTGAGGTGGTTTGGGCCTCCTGGGCGCCTTCCTTTGGAGATATTCCAGGCACGTCCAACTGGTAGAAGAACCCGGGGCAGACCCAGAACCTGCTGGAGGGACTACATAGCCCAGCTAGCCTGAGAAGACCTTGGGGATCCTCTAAGAGGAGCTGGAATGTGTTGCTGGCAAGAAAGACGTCTGAAACGTCAGCTGTACTGTAGTTTAGTGCTAATTCGTCTAACAAGCTAAACTAAGACAGTGAACGTGGTTCTGCTAAACATTAGCATGTTAGCATTTAAAACACCCTTGTGCCTAAGTACACCCTCACAGAGCTGTTAGCATGGTGGTAGACTCTTGTTAAGCAGCAGACGTGGTTGCCTAAGTGTTTTTGTTCTAGCAGACATCCTTCAGGTTGTCCTTTTGTAATCATAACTGCCATTTTGTTTACAGCTGCAGTAGCAATAGCTTGCAAATGTTCTCTGCTTTGTGCCCGAGCCACATCGGCTGTAATGCAGTGTGTAGTGAAACACATGTGGCGTCTTAAATTAAATGGGGGGCGCCACAGTGTGACCTATTCAGTTGGTTCCACACATTCTCTCATTCTTTAGGGTTCCCCTTCAGAGCAGATCCCTGGGGTCTTCTGAAGCTGAGCAGAAGATCTGATTTAATGAGTGGTGGCAGATTTTATGAGTTTATCCCCCAGCTTGTTAGTCGACCCTCTTCAGCACTCACTTGAACTCATAACATGCAAATATTGCCTGTTTTGCATTACAAGATCCTGAAGTACAGACACTTGTCTTTGTATCGTGTGGTTTTGTTTAGCTGACCCGACCAACCTGCAGTGTAAAGTGTCAAATATACTTAACTCTGTTCAGGTAGTCGGGATTTATTGGTTTAGTCAGTAACTTTGGTGCTACTCCTTCTTGTCAGTATAAAAACCTGCAGAAGAGAAGAGCAGGTCAAATCTTTAGATACACATTTAACATTTTGTTCACAAACTGAGGCCCTGTATAGATCTATAATAGTATTGCATGTACACAGGGGAAAAGATGGCAACAGAAATCTGATTATATGTTATCAGACGCTTAAACAATTAGGCAATGAGTCTATTATTGATAATTGTTTGTAGTTTTTCAAGCAGAAATATCACTGACAGTGTAAAGAATGGACACTATGCGTGACGTCCGCCGTAGGTTTGCGAAGAGCCTCAAAATCTGTGGCTCTGGCCGCCGCCATCTTTGTAGTCCTGCCTCTTCCACCTCCCGACTAATCTAAAAATCGTTCATTGGCGGACTTGATGCTCAAACAAGCCAACTGTAACCACACCTACCTGTCAATCAAAGTGTCCACACTCTTAATTCTGCATAACTTTAAGCCTCAATATAATCTGAACAGGTGAGTTGTATAAAAATTCACCCTCAGTACAGTTGTCATGAACGGGGAAATTAGCTATAGAGACCAAAACTTTTTTTTGTACCAGGCTGTAAACATGTTTATTTCTGCTGTGAAGTTGGACATTTTAACATGGGGATTTATGGAGACTGTAAATTGGACTATAATTTGAAGAAGTCACTTGATTCGTTGAAATAATCCAGAAGATAATCACCAGAATAACCCAGAGTACCACCATGGTGACTGTTGAGGTGACAACTGAAACAGCAGTTGTCTGCTTGTACCAGTACTACTGTCATTCATTGCTCTATTTAAAGCTTGTTTTCCCTCAATTTATTTATAAGTTTGTATCAGTCTGTTTCCATGGCTGCAGTCAGTTTTTAAATAGGCGATTATTCATCAGTCGAGTCATTTTTCAAGCACAGATGTCAAAACATTCCTGAATCTCTGTTTAATTTAGAAGTGTTTCTACTTTTCTTCAACTTATGTGACAATTAATTGATCGTCTCCAGGTTTGGGACTGAAATTTGAAAAGGTCATCTTGGGCTTGAGGAAATTGTGATTTATAGACTACATTATTTATCGATTAATCATCAGCACGTTCATCAATAATGACAATAAATGCTGGTTGCCCAATTTGAATAATAAGACTTAATCTAAATGTCTTTTACACTTACAAACAATAAACCAGCATGCCGCTGACACACCTTCATATAACGTTGTGTCAGGTGTCCATTACATATGCAGAGATATGTGTGTAGTTGCCTTGCTCTGACTGGTCCAAGCTGACGAGGTGCGGCCATCCTGGAGACCTGGAAGACCGCGATTGAAGCGGCACCTGCCCCAACCGACCAATCCCAGGTCTCCAATCTGAAGATTATTTAAAGTCGAACCGCCTTCTAGTTTACCTCACCTCTTTTTGTTGTTGTATAATTGATCTAAATTTCATCTTTGTTTGACCAAATCCAACTGGTTTATGTTACTTCCTTTCCCCCCACACGAGCTGGGACGTAACAGATGATTTATCTTCATCTAAACTGATATTAAGATGAAACTTTGTTGTCTGCTTCCTCAGCTGAGCCTCGTGTAGTCTTGTCGAAACGCTCTCAGGTCTGACAACAGCAGATATCAGATTCTTTTTTTCTTTCACAGCTTACTTTCATTTTAATCCAACACGGCTGGACGCTGCGGTGAAGAATGTGTCCGCTTCCTGCTCATCCCATCTGTTATATGTATGAGAATATAACCGTGTCCGTGCAAGATACAACTGTGTCCGAGCAAGGAAACATTTCCTCCAGGGATCAGGGGAGATTGGCCTCAAGTGTTAACATCAACGGCCACTTCTTTCTTTCTGACGCTTTTATTAATTATCCTCAAGTGGATAATGAGCGGAAATATTCAATCAGTGCAGATTTATTCCATCAAGGGTCCTCGCGTGTTTAATAAAATATAATTTCCACTGCTGTAGATATCCATCACTGTCACAGATTCACACTGTGAGCTGGTGGATTGGTTTAAAGAACGGAAATAAGACGTGCGGTGACGGATGATTGAGAACTATTCTTTATTTCTGCAGCTTTAATCGTGCAGGACAGAATCCTAAATCATCATCACAAAGTTAATACGGTCGAAGGGAAACGTCCGTCCGCACAGTCTGACTTCACTTTCCTCTCATTCCCGGCTTTCCCCTCTAATTTTCCTGCACGACCACAAGAGCTGCTCGCTCTGTCATGACTCCCAGTAACACTGGCATCTCATTTAAAAGGCAGCAGCCCGGCTCTGCATCCATTAGTTACAGTGGGAGGGGAGGGAAGACGAGAGGGAGGGAGGGAGAATGACGGCTATTTAAGGGTTGGAGTTTAAGCAATGGGGGTCTGACCTAAACACTCCTCACACTTTAAAAGACATTTACTCCCACTCTTTCTCTCTCTCTCTCTCTCCCCCTCTTTGCTTTCAGCTTTTGACTCACTCTCTCTCTCCGCCTGTCAGTGGAGGAGCTGGACCTCAGCCTGAGCTGTGAACGGTGAGGAAAGATAAGGAAGGAGCTGGCTAAGGGGAGGACTGACAGAGCTGCCACCTTGCTGCTGGAGAGGCTGCAAGACGGAGGAACAGTGACACAACAGAGCAAAGCATCATTTCTTTTTTTTTTTTTTTTCTTTTTTTTTTGGCTTCAATGAATGTTTGAAGAGTCTGAGGCTTTACCTGCACGAGAAGATTACACTCGACAGGTAGGAAATTAGACATTTCTGTGGATTTTATGTGTAAATAAATGAAATTGTCACACTAAATCGAGACATTTGTAATAGTTTCACACATCCTTAGTCGTTTCAGGTTTGCACACAACAACAGAAGGCATCGATTAGACTTTATTGGAAGTGCATTCTTGCCGTATACTGCAACTTCTTCCTGTGCAGGATCAGAGGTGATGACTGCTGAGGGAGTGAACATGTGGAAGAGTTATCCACACCTTTTGATCTCTTTGAGCCTTTGCAGCCAGCTCGCTTCACGCCAAAAAAAAAAAAGATTCTCACAAAAATTTCTCAGGTTGTAGATCAATACTGCAAAAATAAGAATTCACTGTGTGTGTGTGTGTGTGTGTGTGTGTGTGTGTGTGTGTGTGTGTGTGTGTGTGTGTGTGTGTGTGTGTGTGTGTGTGTGTGTGTGTGTGTGTGTGTGTGTGTCCTTCCTTCTGTGCAGCCGGATGATTCATCGCATTACCTCGGGGCGATGCAATTCAGTTTTCATTGTGTGTCATTTTTCCATCATGGAGATTAAATTAAGGGAGAAGTGGGTATCAGGATTTGCCGGTGTGGGCAACGAGAAAAAAATACTTCATCCATTCAGTCCATTAGCTCTGCTTAATTGAAGTCTGGCTCAAGATTAGAGTCACTCAGCTCCCCCTTTTTTTTTTTTTTTTTTTTTGTTTTAGTCCTCTAAATGCACATCATGCTCAGGCCGAGATGTTTTACAGCCCCCTCTCTGTCCTGGGATGTGTCCGTGCAGCAAAGTGAGGAAGGTGTCTTCTCTGTCAGAGAACAAGAGGGGGGCACAGCTGGTTTAGTAGCTGGAGCTTCCCCCTCCAGGGCTCTTCCTACAATGTTTTTTTCCCCTCTGTGTGACCTCGATGCAAAGAGCCAGGGGTTGATCATAACTCAGCACCACGCCGCCTCCGCCTTTTATGTAAAATGTTAGCATTTTTTATTTTTTCCAGTGTCCTAATTTTCCAGGGACACGGAGAGTCGGCGAGGGCATCGTGTTGGGCGTTTTTGTCTGAATTAACTCACGGCTGAATTGATTTTTAGTAGAGAACATCACGTATGTGCATGATTATATGACCGTGCGGGGTCTGTGCGAGGACTTTAACGTTGTAAATCTGCCAGAGTGTTGAGAATCAGGTGTGTTGGTCGAGCACAGATGGTTGCTGCTAATTAAAATCTGCTCTTATTCACCATTGGAGGAATAAAACGTTCAGATATCCCACACTGCATTGAACACACATGCTGACATGTCGTCACTTTGTCCAAGACTTTCATTTATCTGTCAGTTTGGTTTGATTTGCAGCGTGTCCTGTGGAGGTTTAGACCTCTAGTAGTGCTGTGGAGCTGCTTTTCCACGAGTGGGGTCCCTGTTTTGTTTATCTCGTCCTACCAATTGTGTCAAATCGTTCCAACAGGTGGTGGTAACGCGCCCAGATACGCTGCTGCGACTTGCCAACAAAGACAACTACGAGCTAGTAAACATGCCCGTAAACAACACTGGATTAAGAAAAATTTGGCAATGAAGGAAATCCACTCCACATGTTTGTTAGACCTCAAGGATTCACACTGAAGTGGAGAATAAGACTCGATGTAAACAATAACGTTTGTTTGTTTAAAGGAGAAAAACTCCGCAGGGATTCTGACAGTCCAAAACCAAAAAAAGATATTCAGTTTATTAAACATATACGAGAGATTTGAGAATTGAGAAGCTGGAAGCAGCAAAAAGTCTCTTATTACAAGTCTGTGAAGAGTCTCAGTCGTCTTTGAGAAGAGTTTCACAGATCTGCAACCGAGTCCACGCTCCAGTTGTCCAGATTTAACTCCTCTCACATGCAGACCTTTAAACCTTTTTCTTTCTTCCTGATTGTGGCGGCAGTCCAGTCGATGCAAATTGAAAGTGAAATGTGCGTCCTGCTCAGGCTCAGCTGGGAACGCATAAAGCCCAGGTTTATTATTCTTAAAGGACTACTTCAGGATCTCTGTGCAGGCAGTGGGGAAATTTGTAACCTGCTGATGAGGTGTTGCATTTTCTGTTACCGTTGCATCGACTACAGTTACCAGTCCAATTAAGTCACTCGAGAGGATTTCCAGCTGTTCCAGATGCCGTGACTTTAAAAACTATCACAAAAAATATCACAAATAAGCAGATGCATTGGATTTAATATTCACTGCTGACCCGGCGTCCTGACACGCTGCTGTCAGCCGCGAATGTTTTTCCATGAGAAGAGCGTCCTGACACGCTGTGCACTTGTGTTCTCGTGGACGTGAATCAGCGTGTGAAGCGAACGCAACACAGACCGCCACAGACACCAGAAACCGTCCTCTTAGATAGAGAAAGAAATTAAACATAAATAATGCATGAAGTGCCACTTTCAGTTTCACTAAAAGTTGAAGTAACTGAGCCGCTTGTGTGGACACAAGACGACCACTTCACTGCCTCTCTCTCTTTTTGTTTTTTTCTTTCTTTGACTAGGCAAAACAGATGTCGCCACTTCAGGGCCAACATTCCCAGTTTGTCTTTTCCACGCGGGAAATTTCCCTTCTCTTTGCCAGCATGGGGGAAGAATACTAAAGCTACAGCGATTCTGGATTATAGCTTAGTGAACAGGTTATATTTATTTCAGTTTTTCAGTCCAAATTGTCTTCCCATGTCCCGTAGTCGAATGAAATGTCCTTGGTCAACCCCTGGTCCACTTTGAATGACGTATTCTTGGCTTTAAATAGCAAAGCACTATTAGACTCATCTAGTTTGTCTGCGAGTTTAGATAAATGGTCACAATATTCAATCCCTTTTGAATAAAAATCACAACAGGGGCTTTTTATGAATATTTAATAGCCACATTTGAAGTTATGAAGAGCTTCCTTAGCGGAAACATAAGCAGTTAGAGTCGTGTTGAGGATTTTAAAGGATTCATTCTCCATCCGCACCTCAAATTATCGCTCTCTGAGTCTCGTAAAGCTTTCGAGAAGGAGATAAGAAACATATTGACAGGCCGAGTTTTCAGATTTACAGCCCGCCTTTTATCCTGCCACTCACCAGATGTGCAAGAAGTCGTGAAACTGAAGCTCAGGTTTATATCTGTGTCTTTAACAGATCAGGCCAAGGGTGCAAAAATGCTGGTGAGGGGCACCCGAAGAAAGGGAGGTCAAAGGTCGGGGCAATAAAGGGAAGGGAAGAGGATTGATGAGATCAGTGCAAACACTTTAAAGGCACCGTGGTGGTGGATACGTAATCCAAATATAACAAACAAAGAATATGAAGTCGAGGACAACATTGAGCCGTCGTCGTGTTCCCTGATCTGCACAACACCACGATGTTTCCTGTCATCTTGCAGGACGCTCAGCGTATTCAAAGTCCGTTGGCCAACAGCCCTTAACTTGTCACATCGTGGTTTTGTTGATTCCTGCTTCTTTAATCTGTTTTATTGGCTTTCCACAAATGTAAATCTTCGGCGCTCCGTACAGGAAAAGTCATCACAACCTGTGTTGAGCTCTCAATACTTTGGAAGAACGGCGAATACACGCGGGAACAAACCTGCCCATCAATCACGAACGACCTGTCAATAATTTTAATCTTCAAAGTCGACTCTGATATCGGAGATGTCATGACAGATGGTGGAGATGGGAAAGAGTCTCCTGGTGACAATAAGCGAGCATCCACGTCATGGGTTGGTGGCGTGACTGTGGATTGATCGCACTATATTGATGATGTTTGGGTTTATTTACATTGGATGATGGTGTTTGACTGATGGGAGGCATTTGTTTGGTTCCAAGTTATGCGTCAGAGGATGTGGATCGAGCTTGGAAACTTTACAATAATTCTGATATGCCTTAACCAAGCGGCAGTCTTCGTGACTGTGAAGTGAAGCCAATGCGGATGTGCTGCAGTTCCTCCAACGTCCACTTGAGGCTGGCTATAGAAGATTTAAATCTTAAAAACAGGCGACAGTCAGACAGAAAGAGAGCCGACATGTTTTTGTTTTGGAGTAAATTTTCCAGTTTATTACTGAATCTTTGGGAAATGATTCCATTTTTTTGTTGTTGTCTGAATGCTCAAAACCAAAGAAGCAACCTGTGAAGTGAAGCCAAAATCTGCAGTTCCTCAAACGTCCACTTGAGGCTGGCTCCAGAAGTGAGTCAGTCTCCATAAGCCCCCATGTTAAAATGTCCCAACTTCACAGTAGAAATAAACATGTTTACAGCCCGGTACAAAAAACAGTTTTGGTCTCTATAGCTAATTTCCCCGTTCATGACAGCTGTACTGAGGGTGAATTTTTATACAACTCACCTGTTCAGATTATATTAAGGCTTAAAGTTATGCAGAATTAAGAGCGTGGACGCTTTGATTGACAGGTAGGTGTGGTTACAGATGGTTTCTATGAGCAACCAGGCGTCAGGTCCACCGATGATCCATGTCTTTGCCGATTTCTGGATTAGTCGGGAGGTGGAAGAGGCAAGACTTCCACGATAGTGGTGGTCAATGCTGCATGTTTTGATCTTCAAAACAGCTGTTCAGAAACCTGTGGGTGACGTCACGGATACGACGTCCATTCTTTATACCGTCGTCGGCCTTAACGTGACATTAATTTTGTGGTTTGGGGTTAACAGATTTAGTAGGAGGCACACTGTTGGTATATTTCTAACAATTTTTAGGCACCTTTTCTTCATATTTGGACTTTAAAGTCTTGAGATTCTGCCTTATTCTCCTCTCCATCCTTTTGCCCTCCATGTTTTTACATGTAATTTTTGTGGGCATAGATTGAAAAGGACGCTTTGATTCATGTGCAGATGTTCTGCTCTGTTTTGCTTTCGTATCTCTGGAGCATGAAAATATGTCCCATCCATAAATGGGAAAAACAAGAAAAATAAATGAATGGTTCCACCGAGACGCAACAAATACAGCTGAACTTTAGTTGACCATCTACTGGGCTACTTGATAGCTGAGTATCAGCATTGTCTCTCAGTAAATAGTTTCCAGAAGTCTTCATGATCACCTAAATCCAGGTGCACCGTATGTCTCTTCGGATGAACAATCACCTTCTGGAAGTCATTTTTCATTGGTTCGCATGTGCGAGCTGTGTCAGCCGCTACCAATCAAAGAGTCTGGACAAGATCCTCCACCACTGGCGGAGACGCAAGCCCCCTCGATAGTGGTATAGTTTTCTGCCTCCCAGACGTAGCGAAGATGTTTCCACAGATACAGTACGTCAGCTCACTCTGGGCCTTTCTATTGATTTCCAGCGTGCCGTGCTCACTCGGATCTTTTGGAAACTCGACACTCGCTGAGTAATCTCGGCGAGGCTTTCCCACGCCGAGGAAGAAGCTAGTCATTAGTTCTAGTTTGACTCCCACAAATTGCAGAGTTCTTAGTGTCCAGTTCATCTGAGAGATTCGTGGGCGAGAAAGAGTCCCGTGTATGGAACATATTCTGCTGTTGTATTACGTTATATACACAATTTCATGCAAAACAGCTGAAACTTTTCAAATATGTGCATGAACACTACGCAAGAGCTTGACGTGCCAGCACAACTGGTGATCCTTTGCCTTTTTTTTTTACACTGCAGTACACACACACACACACACACACTCTTACTTTAGTTACCTTCACATGAAAGTTTAAAGTTTATGTAGCGATGAATCAAGGCTACATTTCCTGACCTTCTACAAATGTCAGGATAATTAGTGCAGCAGTAGTTTTTCTGTTTACCGCCTCCCTATCACAAAGAAATGTAGTATTAGTACATAAATCTCTGTAGTGTAGACTGCAGGTTGCAGTGACTCGAGTATTAATGCAGCACACATGGTAAATAATCCACCTGACTCACAAACAAGCCTGAAGTCAGTGTGAGTAATGACGTGATGAAGTGATCCTGGAGCCTCCTGAGCGAACACATTTGAATGTCTGTGGTCGTCCGCCGGCGAGGGTTCGCTTCCTCCTTGACAAGCAGCACAAAGGGAATTCAAATTGAGCGAAAATGTGGTCAAATCTCCAAAACAGGTCATATTAGCTCATTGTTTAGTGAGGCGCACTGCAGGTAAAACTTTACCACATGTTGTTTCAGGGGTCCAGTATTTTATTTCATGTTTCCATATTCATAAGAAGATATATTCATCCATCACGATATAATCTTACGTCTCCTCTCACGCTTCTGTCTGCAGCTCTATAAAGAACTGAGTGATTTGTGTT
Source organism: Sciaenops ocellatus (assembly GCA_033000465.1). Lineage (NCBI taxonomy): Eukaryota > Metazoa > Chordata > Actinopteri > Sciaenidae > Sciaenops > Sciaenops ocellatus. Next base: position 22,540,961 of record CP136874.1, on the reverse strand, counting down.
GCTTATTATCTCATTAATATATTAATGAGACTCTCTTTTTATTGGCGTAATGTTTTCTGAGTAAGCACGACCAGGCCAACCACGAGTTTGTAGCCTAAAAACACATGGAAACCTCATTTTCTACTGTGTAGGCTGGTAATCGTAAATATCTCCAGTGGAATGACGTAAACGGTCAGTTTAATACTGATTTATTTAAGATTGCATCATGTAGCACAATGCCAGCTTTCATCTGTTGTTCCTGGTTGAATCTACAATGCACATCTTTGAATATGGGGGAGTATACAGTGCACATAACAATATAAAAATCATAATTCCACATAACACTAATACAATGTACATGTAATACATAGAATAACCTTGTTTTTTTGGCACATAAAGTCATGAAACAGATCAACACCACTCAGTTTTCAGCATTTTTTAGAAAGAAAGTCTGAAAATATACAAAGATTTTCTGTTTTCCTGTCAAGGTTAAGACTTTGCGATCCCCGAGATATAATATGCATCACCTTGTTCACCAGGTTAGGAACCACTGTTGTAAAAGACTTAAATCATGTTTGATTCTCAGAGTTTCATGTTGGTTCCATTCCTGGTTTTCTGGATGAGTTTGTTGGTCGTCACAGATGTAAGATGCTTTTCAAAACGCCTTTAAGAATAATTTGATATTTTGCTTTCTTTCAACTGCCATGTCTCTCTCTTGAATATTAATACAGTAAGTCACTGTCTCCTGGCCAAGAAACTGCTCGGTACATAAGCGCCGTAAATCACAAACTTGTTTTCACTCTTTGGGTTTTGGAAAGATGTTAACGAGCTTTATAGGTGCTGATAGACAAATTTCGTTACCGTTGGCTTTTTCTTTTCATTTCCAGCCTTTATGCTGAGTAAAGTGGTCGCTGACTGTGTCTTAGTGTTTACCGTACAGACATGAGAGTGGTGTTGATCTTCTCAAGAAAGTAAATAAGCATAAATCTTAAAAGTCTGAGTACTTCTTTTAAGTATGTTGAATATTCAGCATTAAACATTATAATAGGGTGGAAACGATTATTTCATTAGTCTTTTATATTTTTGATTTGGCCTATAAAACATCAGACACACTAAATATACCCATCAGCACAAAGGGGAAATCGTTTAATGTCTAATGTTTAATATTTTTGTCTGAACAACAGTCTAAAACCTAAAAATATTGAATTTAACTTCATTTAAGTTCAAGAAAAGCAGCAAATTTGCGAATCAGGAGCCACGAAATGTTTTGAATTTTTGTTTGTTTATAAAAATTGTTGCCAGTTTTCTTTTGATCAATCAATCGATTAATTGTTGCAGCTCTACTTTACAATAAAACTGCATCAGTGTGATACATTTTCTCTCTGTTTTCCAGAACCTTCATCATTAACCAGGATCGGCCTTCAGTCAGAGGTTCAAACGTTTATTTATTTCACTAAGTCCTCGTCCCACGTCGAGCATGGGTACACGAGGCCTTCTGGGCTGCCTCCTCCTGACTGCTTTGCTCAGCTTATCAAACGCCGGGCTTGTGAAGAAAATCCTACGGCACCGACGACAGATTCCATCGACCCCCGAAGAACATAACATCACCCTGCCCAATGCGGGACATCCGGTGGTTTTCAACCACGTCTACAACATCAATGTTCCTGCCAGCGGCCTCTGCTCGGTGAACCTGGACGCCCCGGAGAGCACAGAGCTCCAGCCCAAAGACGCAGCCGTCTCCGCAGGCCATCACGCCACCGAGCACACCGTCGAAGGGGAGAACCAGATCGTCTTCACCCACCGCATCAACATACCACGGCAGGCGTGTGGCTGCACCGAAGACCTGCCCGGCCTGAAGGACCTCATGAGCCGGCTGGAGATGCTCGAGGGAGAAGTTTCAGCTTTGAGAAATCAGTGCAACGGTGACAGCAGCACCTGCTGCAGTGTACAGGTCACAGGTAGGTGTTGTATATAGGTATGTATATTATGACAGTACGATAATTAATCTGTTATTTCCCTGCATTTTAAGTGCTACACTAACTACATCTGCCTCAGTATAATCTGTTCCATTCATCTGTTGAGGACTTCTTTGGAATTCATTGTGGGGGTGTGATACTCTGTCATGGCATGTCATTTGAGCCAAACAAAGCCCCATTCAGTCCCTGAATGTCAGTGAAAGTGAGACTTGAACCGTTACTGGAGGATGTACAAAGGAACAGATTTATATTTTGGGAAATAAGCATATTGTCGGAGGTCTGGAAGTCCGAGTCTGGGCCAGATTATAAGTCTGGATGTAACTACAACAAAGGTGAAGAGCTACTGGAGCCTCGAAAGGTCCAAAAAAGATTCAAAAAAGAATCTCTGGGCTTGAACAGGGTTTATGTAATAGTTTATTCTTTCCAAGAGACAAACCCAAGTTGGCTCTGTAACCGAACTGAAGGCAAAACAAAGGATGAAGCCAGCAGCTGATTAGCTTAGCTCAGCTCAGCTTAGCTTTAAGATTTTGAGACCAAGAAGACCACATAACCACCCATAAAACTACGTTTAAATTGTAGTTTCTACACTTTGATTAAGAAGAAGGAAGAACGTTTATTTTATTGATCCCTCAATGGGGAAATTCATGTTTTTAAGTTATGTTTTTTACAGACATAGGTCTGAAATACAACCACACACACACAAGGGGCTTGTAGACATACAGATGTGGAGTGCTGGGCAGCCATCGCAGATATGTTTTCGGTACCTTGCTCACCTCAGCAGCGTCCAGGAGGTGCAACAGCTACCACTCCACCCTCCATGCTTTGGTCTTGAATCGGCCACCCTCTGGTTCCTGAGCCAAATCCGCTACAGACTTGAGCTACTGCCGCCCCAAACTGATTATCATACAGATCTGCTAGCTGTTTCGCTGCTTCCCCCTGCTTCCTGTCTTTGTGCTAAGCTAGGCTAATTTCCTGAAGGCTGTTAGTTTAAATTAAAAAGGTCCAGTGTGTAGGATTGTGTAGACGCCTTCATCGTCTCCTTCCAAGAATGTAAGAAAAACTCTGAGTTGTGACATTGACGTGTTAGAAAGCTTTGTGGAATATAATCTGTGTGTTATTGTTTATTTTATAACAAAACAAAGAAACTGTCTTCACTCTCTTCTCAAAGGTGAAGTGGGAACTAAACCTTACTGCAACGGTCACGGAAACTACAGCACTGAAACCTGCGGCTGTGTGTGTGAGCCTGGCTGGAAAGGACCCAACTGCTCTGAGCCGGCGTGTCCCAAGAACTGTCACGACCGAGGCCACTGCGTCGACGGAAAGTGTGAGTGCTTTAAAGGCTTCACCGGAGACGACTGCGCGCTGGAGGACTGCCCTGTGGACTGCGGAGCACACGGTCAGTGTGTGGGCGGCGTCTGCGTCTGCTCCGATGGTTTCTTCGGCGACGACTGCTCTGAAACCACATGCCTCAACAACTGCAGAGGCCGCGGCCGCTGTGACGACGGGTACTGCGTGTGCGACGAACCCTGGACCGGTTTAGACTGCGATGAAATCATCTGCCCCAAAGACTGCTACGACCGCGGACGCTGTGAGAATGGGACCTGCTTCTGCGACGAAGGGTTCACCGGGGAGGACTGTGGAGATCGCACCTGTCCCAACAACTGTCACAGCAACGGTTTCTGCGTTGATGGAAAGTGCGCCTGCATCGCCGGCTTCAGCGGAGAAGACTGCTCTCAGCTCACCTGCCTCAACGACTGTAACGGCAGAGGCTCGTGCTTCAACGGGATGTGTATCTGCGAGACGGGGTACCAAGGCGAGGACTGCAGCCAGTTAGCGTGCCTCAACAACTGCAACAACAGAGGCCAGTGCATAAACGGACAGTGTGCCTGCGATGTCGGCTTCCAGGGAGACGACTGCGCGGAGCTTTCCTGTCCAAACGACTGCCTCCACAGGGGGCGCTGCGTTAACGGGCAGTGTGTGTGCGAGGAAGGCTTCGCCGGCGAGGACTGCCGCATCAGGACCTGCCCCTCAAACTGCTACGGCCGCGGCGAGTGCATCCAAGGACGTTGTGTGTGTCACGTGGGCTTCACCGGCGAGGACTGCAGCGAGCTGAGCTGCCCCAGCAACTGCCAAAACCGCGGCCGGTGCGTCGACGGGCAGTGCGTCTGCGACGAAGGCTTCGCCGGCGAAGACTGCGGTCAGAAAGCTTGTCCCAACGACTGCCTCGCTCAGGGTTACTGCGTCGACGGCAAGTGCGTCTGTCGGGAGGGCTACTCTGGAGACGACTGCTCTGTGGTCGCCTGTCCAAATAACTGCAACAACAGGGGGCGCTGCATCAACGGGAGGTGCTCGTGTCAGAGCGGGTACGAAGGGGAAAGCTGCGCAGAGCTGAGCTGTCTCAACGACTGCCACGACAAAGGACGCTGCGTGGACGGCAAGTGCGTCTGCGACGAGGGATACATCGGAGAGGACTGCTCAGAAGGTAAGAAGTGTTCAGCTCAGTGCAGAAAAAAATGACTTGGACGTTCACTGATTCTGACATTTTCCATGTGTTAACTAGATGTACTATAAAAGCACATCCAGAATGATGTCATTTCCTTCTATTCTCAAGCTTCACTCACCACTCATCTTGAGAGAAACTATTTTGGTGAATATGAAAGAGGTTCGGTTTGTGTTTTGTTCGCACTTTTCTGGCAGTTCTTCACACCACGGCCAGATGTGGCTCTGGAGTTTGCATTAGCTCTGCGTGGTGAACACTCAGTGATTGAGGGTATGAGAAACTCTCCAAGACAACACCCTCTGCAAATGTTTCTCTCTCTTTATTTTGTTTTTCCAGTGTCTCCTCCAAAAGATCTCACGGTTGGCGAGGTCACTAGTGACAAAGTGGACCTGTCCTGGAAAAACGAGATGTTGGTGACGGAGTACCTCGTGACGTACGTGCCCACCATTCCCGGTGGACTTCTTCAGGAGTTCACCGTGACGGGAGACAAAACGGTTGCCACCGTCAAGGAGCTTGAACCTGGCATGGAGTACTTGATAAATGTCTACGCTGTGCTGAGCAACAAGAAGAGTGTTCCTGTCAGCGCGAGGGTGGCCACAGGTGCGTCACGATCGTCCAAATGCTTGTTTATAACGATGCTAACGAATGGTGATAACTGATTTTCGATTATTTTTCCTGCAGATCTTCCGCAGCCAGAGGGTTTAATATTCAAATCAGTGAGAGAGACCTCGGTGGAGGTGATGTGGGACCAGCTGGATATCACCTTCGACGGCTGGGAGATCTATTTCCGCAACACGGTCAGTCTGCACATCTCCTCTGAAGCCTTGCCCGGGATTTTGTTAACCGACTGGGCGGAAAAAGTGGGAGGTGATAAGCAATGCCAGCTTACTGGAAGCCTCAGCAAAACATGGATTTATTTCAGTGCTAACCATTAAAATTGCTTTGACATATGGAAAATCTCAGCGAGGGCAAGTCTGGATGTCAGGACTGCGGGTAAAAATGCTGCTCAGACTCCAAGCCAATAATTCTTATGAGAGGAAATGACTGTGCCAGCTGATAAGTCAGAGGCTTCTGCAGCTACTGCAGAGTTTTTAAATACGTCGTCCTTTTCTGACCTTCATGTTAATTTTTTAATAATCGGGCGTGCGATGTGGTTTACTACACAGCAGCTCTCTGACAGGTTGGTCAGCAGCTCTCACACACATCATTATAAGTGTGTGTCATGCATACGTAGATCAGTTTAACGACCCAGTATTGTTCCACGCTTTCTGTCAGCTACACAAGGTGTCATGGAAATCAGAAACACAGCTTGTGTTTTATTGGATCAGTAGCAGAAGATGATCTTCCTGCTGATTATTTACATAAATAATAACTTCATGTTAAAATAATTAAAGATCTGACAGCTGAAGAGTACTTCTATAATTCAAACACATGCATACGCAGTGAGAAGATAAGTCATGATACGTTTGTTTTCTTGAGAGTTATATGAGAAGTTTGATAACATTCATGTCTGTATGGTAAATATGAAGCAGGAGACAGTTAGCCTAGCTTAGCATAAAGACTGGAATCGGGTGGAAACAGTTAGCCTACCTCTGTCCAAACGTAGCATCACAGTGACTACAAGACTCCAGGGAGTCACTGCACCCGGCCAATAAATAATCTGTTACATAATCTCACAGAAAACAAAAGCTTTCTTCAGTTTTTGTGCAGATTAAAGTAGTGAGCTTCAGAGGTGTTGGTGCAGGCAGAGGAAGCTAGGTTAGCTGTTCCTCTTGTTTTCCAGTCTTTATGCTGAGCCATAACACGCCACCAGGACAAATCACAGACGCACATCAAAGTATGCCAAGACTGGTTCAAAGAATCTGGCATGGGAGAAATATAAATGATGCGACTGCAGTCATGTAAATATATATAACCTGACACAGTAATTCAGCCTCTTTTGTGCAGGTATTAAACGGGATATTTGACATTTAGTTCGTGCTTTATGTGTCCTTGCAGAAAGAAGAAAATGGAAAAGTCATGAGCACCCTGCCATCCAGTCAAAACCAGTTTCTCCAGTCGGGCCTTGGACCAGGACAGGAGTATGAAGTCTCCATCAACATTATCAAAAACAACACCAGAGGACCCCAAACCTCCAAAAAAGTCACTACCAGTGAGTTTAAAGCTGCTTTTTTTTTTAGCATTGAACCGGTGAGATCATAAATGTCTAAAAGCATCCACTTGGTACGAAGTATCCATTTCAGATGGCGTGTCATTTTCCTGCTTTGTCTGGCAGCGATTAGTTTGTTAGGATAGAAACAAAACTTCACTTAACTTGAGCTCTAAGAACATTAAAGTCAAGAAGAGAAATTCCATAATGAAAAGAAGAGTAACGGCAGGAAATCCCTGCCGGCTCTCCTCAACAGATCTTACCTAAAGAGTAATGACTCAGACACGTTGAACCTCAGCCGAGCATGACTATGTAATAGTTTTTTCACTTTCACTAAATCTCTTAGCTCTTAGCTCTTCTCCTCTGCTCGCTCAAACTTTTATTGCGGTGTTACTCCATACGTTACGATGTGAAATGCTTCCAGGCCAAACAACTTTCACCGTGCATGGAAAAGACATTTAGTTTACAAGTCTAGTGTCGATGTACTCCCCGGGGTATCACACCACAGCGTTGATGTCATTTATTTGTGTAGGCTGAAACTAGACGCAGCTCCCAGAAACGAATGATATAAGTCAGGTTAAAGCTTTTGTACCCTTTTTACCCCCCGAGGTCCTTTTTTAACACGGAGAAACGATGGATGTCTCCTCCACATGTGGACGCGGGAGATTTGTCACAGGTAGTAAACACAACGTCAGAGTGAAAGGGAATCACGTTATATGTCATGACAGCCTTTCCCGTGTGGATCCAAGTGAGAGCTTTGTCTTATGAGAGAGCCAAAGACTGGTTTATGTAAAAAAAAAATATGGCACTGACACCGACACTGACTCTGTGAGTTTAAAGGTCCAGATTTAGGGGACTCTAGCTAGAGTTTATGGCAGAAATATAATATTTATAACTAGGTTTGTTCGTGTTTAATCACCTGAAAATAAGAATCTTTATGTTTCTTTTACCTCAGAATGAGACTTTTATATCTACAGACACCGCTGGTGGAGTTTCCACTAAATACTGACAACTACAACAATGCTAGATGTCAGTAAATCCTACACACTGATCCTTTCACTATTAAATCTTTGATTTAGTTGAAGTCAACTTTGCAGACACCTTTCTGCTTAAGAATCTTAAAGGACTAATGCAACATTTTGGGAATTACGCTTATTTGCTTGCTGAAAATTCAGATCGATCTGTGAAGAAATAGTCCTGCATAGCCCCGTAATGTTGCTTCCACACCAGGACAGTCTGGGGGACTCTGTGCGATTGGGCCGGGAGTGCCGAAAAATTTCACACCTTCATTTGGTTCGGTTCACTTTTTTCACACTGCACTTTTGAAAGCAGCATGGGCAACGTCATGCAGTTACAACAGCTGCTCGTCTGGGGGCGGTATTGCCCAAAAAAACAAGCACTGACCAGGAAGAAGAAAACCCGGCTCATGAAGTAGATGTTGAATAAAAAGTTACAGGATCACCAAATTCATCCTGAGGGGGGACATAAATGTTCATATTCTTAATATTTGTGAACATTTACACTCTTTCATAGTCCAGCATTTGATCATCATCTTAAAGCTGTATATCACGACGTCAGCACTTTAAACGTGTAACTACGACTCACTCTTTCCTCTCTCATCTGAATCATTACCCCAGAGATCGACGGCCCCCGCCAGGTGGAGGTGAAGGATGTGACGGACTCCTCCGCTCTGATCGGCTGGTCTCAGCCGGTGGCTCCTATGGACAAAGTCACCATGTCTTACAGGCCCGCGTCCGACCCGTCAGACGAAACAAGCGTGGACATTTTCCCCCCAGACAAGCAGTACAGCGTCGACAGCCTGAAGCCGGACACAGAGTACAAAGTGTCGCTCATCTCCAAGAGTGGAGACGCCATCAGTGACCCCGTCACCACCACATTCACTACAGGTAGGCGCATGATAGTACGTTCAGCTGAAATAATAAATCCAACGCGTGTTTTATTGTAAATAATGTGATAATAAATGTATTTACCGTAGCTCTGGATGCCCCCACGGACCTGCAGGCCGTGTCCCAGACTGACGACAGCATCACCCTGGAGTGGACCAACAGTCAAGCTGATGTCGAGAGCTACCTGGTGAAGTATAGTCCCATCTCTGGAGCGACTCATGGTGAAGAACTGTTCCCGCGAGGATCAGGAGATGCCACAACAGCTACCATCACCGGTATGAGACAAACAAATACGACCACACACAGCTTGTATCAGTCGTACCATGTGGTGAGTTTCCTTCTATCCTTCTTTACGGCAGGGCTGAAGCCGGGGACCGAGTACGGGATCGGCGTGACCGCCGTGAAAATTGAGAGAGAGAGTCTGCCTGCTACTACAAATGCAGCCACCGGTGAGCGAAGCAGCCGAGCAGCAGCTGTCCAAACACTCATCCTTAACACCCCCTTCATAAATATACACAGGGTCGAGTTTGTTGATAGAAATCGGGTGACGAAGTTAAACTAACGGGGCGGAAAGTGATTTACGATTTGTGTTGAGCGTGCAGCAGAAGTGAAGAGAGATTTTTACAAACAGCAGAATGTGAAATTCACCGTCTCCCGTCAGATATCGACCCGCCGAGAGACCTCAAAGACGTCGACTCCACGGAGACCTCCCTCACCTTGAGGTGGGAGAAGCCCCAGGCTAAGGTCAGCGCCTACAGGCTGACGTACTCCTCCAAAGACGGCCGGGAAGAGGAGGAGGTGATCCCGGCGACGGCGACCACTCATGTCTTGTCCAACCTGAGTCCTGGGATGAGCTACATGATCACTTTGACTGCAGAGAGGGGTCACAAGAGGAGCGCACATGTCGCCCTTTCTGCTTCCACAGGTGGGTAGGGAACTATTTTACCACGATATGATCTTATAAAACACGTCTTCAGGAGGATAAAACATTATTTGACATGTAAGATATGCTCAGAACTTCGGAAAGAAGAGTTTATTGTTTATATTTTTCATTGTAAGTCCGTCAGTGTTCAGTTAAACGTTGAATTTTAGATTTATTAAGAGATTTGAGGGTTAGAAATAAATCTGCTGCCAACAAACGTGAAGAAAATGAGATGCACTTCCATCTAAATGATGCTTTCTTGATTTGTGCCTCTTTTTTTTTTGTTTGTTTTTTGTTTTTTCTCGTAGCCTCTTTCACATTTTATTTAGCTGACACAGACGACCGCGAGCTAACGACTCCCGCAGGCTCGGAGGACAATGTCATTAGCTTTGTGCATTTAGAGTCTGAGTCCCAGCCCTTTGGTGGGACGGAGCCTGAGGATGAGCTTGGATCGCTGACTATCTTGGGCATCACGCCCGATGGATTTGACCTCTCGTGGAAACTAAAGGCTCACAGTATCTTTGATAGCTTAGCCGTAGAATATAAAGACACTCAGCGATTGGGGGATGTGAGTGAGGTCCGACTTCCTGGAGATGCCACTGGCTCTAGAATCGAAGGCCTGAAGGCATCGACAGAGTATCAAATAAAACTTTACGGAGTAACGAGTAGCCAGAGATCTGCGCTACTTGAAGCTGTTGCAGTCACAGGTATAAGACTCTCTTTTAGACTGAATGTTTGGACGTCTTGTCCCGCTGGAAATGTGGAAATCTGTTCTGTTTCATCGAGGTCGAATTCGATGTGATTTGCATGCTGGTTATTTTACTCAGAGATTCTCCAGCAAAGAATATTTTTCACCTTTTTTTAAACTTTGGCATGACGAACAGAGCCCACAGAGATGATTGTATATTCACCTCATCCCACCTGTCATCAATACAAGGCTGTGGCAGAATGTTGCTTTCTGAATTTCAAAGGCAAGAAGAAATCGAAGTCCTCCATGAGCTGTTAAAGGCTTCAGATTTATTGAAGCGGGGTCGTATGACGTACTTTTCCATAGTCGGTGTGTTACCTGCAGTCGACGGCTGTTGGCCCGTCTGCAGTTTAGAGAAACAGACCGACGAAACCCAAGCAAAGCACTGCTATGGACCAAATAATAAAAAATCAATCATCGGCTCACGTGTACGTTATATTTGGAATATTTTCACCGCTCTAACTTCGCTTCAGACTGCCCTTTTTGCCGGGAAACTGGAGCTTTATATCGCCAGACTCCCTATAGAAAAACAGTAATTTTACCTCTCCAAACACTGACAGTATAAAGAATGGACAGTGTATGTGTGATGTCAGGTTACTGAAGAGCCGTTTTGAAGCTCAAAATCTGTGACTGCCGCCGTGTTGGCAGTCCTGCCTCTTCTAAAAAGATCTGTGGACCTGAGGTGGGCTGAATGACACCTGGTTGCTCAAACAAGCCATCTGTAACTACCTGTCAAAGTGTCCATGCTCTTAATCCTGCATAACTTTAAGCCTTAATATAATCTGAACAGGTGAGTTGTATAAAAATTCACCCTCAGTACAGTTGTCATGAACGGGGAAATTAGCTATAGGGACCAAAACTGTTTTTTGTACCAGGCTGTAAACATGTTTATTTCTGCTGTGAAGTTGGACATTTTAACATGGGGACTTATGGAGACTGACTCACTTCTGGAGCCAGCCTCAAGTGGACGTTCGAAGAACTGCAGTTTACTAACAGTAGTTTGGAGTTGCTGTTTTTGTCAGTGACGTCTGGTCGCTTTAGATCGATATTAACGTTTCAGTCTCCCGTCAAAAGTGGCTGTCTGGTGTCGAGGTAAAGTGGTGAAAATATTCTAAACATATCGAACACTTGCACTGATTATTTAGTTTTTAGGTTTGCCTACCGCCGTGTACTGTAGTTACCACACTGACTTCATACGACCGCGCTTCTTTAATACTTTGAGATACAAACCTCGCCGTCCGCTGTCCTGATCTTCTTCCTGCATTTGAGGTTTTTTTTCAATGAAACCATTTTGCTCCCTAAAAGCCTGCGCCCACTAATTCCATCCACATCATTCATCATCTTTAATCCCATTTTCACAATTAAATGAGTCTCTAGCAGTCGGAGAAAATTACACCATACATCACTCGCATGTCAAACAAGTGACTCAACGGCCTCTCTTTAGAGCAGCAGTAGCAGCAGCAGCAACAAAATGGCTGTGCATGGCTTCACCGTCTGTTTGAAGGCGACTGTGTACTTTCACTTCTGGTGGACTACGCAGAAACTTCAAATATTAATGGCACAGACTCAAGTGCCATTAATTTCGTAGCTGTTGCTTGATGATTTAAACCGCGATCCTGGAAAAACCGGGGCAGAGAAAATGATGAAATCTTCACAGGAATGAGGCAAAGACAGACGTTTGTGCAGATTATTTGTCATTTTAACTCCAGTTTCTTCTTCACAGGTTCTTTTTTTTTCAGTCATCCGCAGAGCCGGTAACAAATTCACTCTTTAACCTGCTTTTATTCACTGTAGCACCAACGCCTACCTCTCCAGATGTGCTTACGCTGAGCATCAAAGCTGCCCCAACAACCCCACACTCTGCTCTGGATATTGAAGCAGTACAAAACCCAGATCCCCTCCGTCCTCTAAACACTGAGGCGCCTTCCACCTCTGACACTGGCCCGATGAGCTCTGGCGCTGAGCCCGAAGGCTCGAGCCTGGACGAATTGGGCGACCTCACGGTCAATTTTACCTCCACTAACGTAAGCCTGTTTTTGGTGGAGGTCAGTGCTCCGTCAGGGGAGTCACAGCCTCACGTGACCACACCACCAGGAAGTGTGAGGAAGGAAATGGAGGGTTTGTCCCCCTCGACACAATATAATGTTACATTACATGGGCTGGTGGAAGGGAACCGAACTTTACCTCTCAAAGTTTTTGCTACTACAGGTACATGGAGCAAATATTTCTTTTTGTAGGCATCCATCATCATCTTCACATCCATCTGTTGCTTTAAATATTTCAGTATGGCTGCATGTGAAAATACAAAACAGACGGTTGATGTTTTATTGTAAAAGACAAACATCTTTCATCCCATATTTTCTCTTATCTACTCAGCAGTGTTGGGGCCACAAAAACCCAAGAGAGAGATTTCAAGATTAGAGTCAGAATATTTGAAAATTTTTATGAGAAAAAAGTTGTTTGTTTTCTTAAATAGATGTTTTATACCCTTAAACCTATATTTAATATAAATGTTTAAAATTACAGAAGCCCTAAGTTGTTTTCTCGAGATCTCGAGTTATTTATGTCTAAATAACAAATGTTGTGATGATAACGGGATTAGCAGACAACAACGTAATTAATGCGAGATCTCGAGAAAACAAATGAAATGAACTTGTTATCACCAGAAAACAGGAAATGTACGTATGATCGCTTCTGTTTAGAAATATACATTTCAAAAGAAAAGTCGTTTTTTAAACTCATATCAATCAGTCACTATATTGTAAGAATAAAGTCATACATTTATGCAAAAAAACATGAACATAATATATTTTCAAGATTAAAGTTGTATTTGTGTATTATTATGGGGAAAAAGTCATAAAATCTATTAAATATATTTAGTATACATATTCGACTATTTAAAAAAAAAAAGATTTAATTTAAAAAAAATGTATAATATATTTTTTTTAAAGTTGTAACATTTCAAGACTAATATAATCTGAAAGTTTTAATATTTAAAAAAAAGGATTTAAGTCAGATTAATTTAGTGTAAAGTTGTAATTATTATAGTTTAAAGTAAAACAGTCAAAAGTCATATTTCTAAATTAAAGGTTTTTAGAGATTTTAAGTTTTAAACTTTCTCCCTCACAATATTCAGACTTTTTTTTTCTCATAAATCTCTTGAATTATTTCGTGTTTTTCTGACTTTAATCCTCAAATATTGGATAATTTGTTTGGCTCAAACACTCTGCTGTTTTTCTGTTGATGAATATTCATATGTGCCTTTTTTAAAAGTTCTGTGAGAGTAATCTTTACAATCCATCTTGCCATTCAGTTGACCCCACTCTGATCTGTCTATCTACCAGAGGAGCTGAAGCCCATGGTGATGAACCTCACCACCTCTGACATTACATGGGACGGCTTCACTGCGTCCTGGAGCCCCACGGGTGGGGAATTTGACAGCTTTGTCATTGAGGTAACAAACTTGGAGAATTTCGCAGAGAGCCAGAACCTCAGTCTGTCGGGAGACGCTCTCAGCCTGGGCATCTCCGGGCTGAATCCCAACACCAGCTACATGGTGGGCCTGTTTGGGATGTATCAGGGCTCCTTCCTTGAACCCGTGTACACTGAAGCCACCACAGGTACCTGCAACTTGCAGCGTTGCAGCGTTTTGTCCTCTAAACTTTCCTTCCTTCCTCTTTATTTTTTTGATATTTAACTCTCTGTTTCAGTCGGTATCTGTGTAGCAAACACAGACACATACTAGACTCTCTGTTGAGCGTCCACGCCTCTTCGCTGCATGAAACGAGACCAACATAATAACCCAATTTCTGTTTTGTCATCACTGTCCAACACCCCTGACCCCCACAGGGTCACTGCTTCATCTTAACCAACATGTCATGAACCATTCCTTACCCTCCAGCCACTGTTTCTGTCTAGCTGAGAGAGGGCAGGGTGATGGGCGCCCGTGTCGCATCACTGAGCCGAGCAAACGCCCCCTCAAATGTCCGCCCTTACCTCCCCCCTCCTCGAACTGCTACCTCCATCCCAGTTACCAATGTGCATGAAGCCCTCCTCCTCCCCCTTCCCTTCCCCTTCCCGCCTCCTCCTCTACCATCCCCTGCATCGCGGTGTGAGGTTTGACGCTGATGTGCTGCGATGATTGCAAAAGCAAACCAATAACTTTTCACCCTCACACGCCCGTCACACAATGACAGCGTGACCATCTCATTTCATCCCATCACAACACTCACCCAGCGCATAATCGATTAACCTTGAGGGATCATTTGCCGATGGATGTGTTAAAGTGTTAGTTTGTGATAGTTTCATACGTTTACTTGGACAGAACATCAAAGTAAATATTCCTCATTTCCTTTCTGAACTGCTAGGTGGCAAATGATTAAATCATCTTGTCATAATCAAGGTAAAACGCTAATAATACGATCCGAGGTTTAACAGTTAACGCCACCTTGTTTTACATCTGGATGATGCCTAAATTGTCTGCTGCATGTTTGCATGCAACTGATAAGCGCATGGAAAGAATATTGAAGTTAAACTTCCTCCGTAGCTCCTTCTGCCCTGCTTTGAAATGCAACAATATCCAGACATAGAAACGAGCATGAAAGAGACTTTTTAAGTCTGTTTTATTCTTTCCTTCGCCACATTTTCACGTTTAAATCAACACTCAGAGTTTAATCATTTAAACTTGCAGCCCTATTTATTATAAAGGTGTATTTTCTCATCTATATATCATGTTTTTGCTACAAGAAATAGGTGTAATTGTTTAAAATTTAAGTTAATTGTGCATTTTTATGCAAATATATGCATGTAATTCACCTTTTATTGAGCTACTCAGACTATCAGGAATTGCAAGTGGGCGGTGGTGAGTGCCCTGTAACATTATACACATTTTTATATGATAAATCAAACCGACCAGCTTCCAATTATACATGACGTATATCCGTTTGTGTTCTGCAAGATGGTTTCTGATGATAATCTAATAATGGTTTCTCTCTTTAGTGAATCAACCAGTGGTTGGCAAACTATATATCTCAAACTTAACGTCAGAGAGCTTTTCAATCTTCTGGAACGGCACTGAAGGAGAATTTGATGGTTTTATCCTGGAGATAATTGATTCTGATTGGCTGATGGAGCCAAAGGAATATAACATATCCCGCAATGTAAAGTCCCATCGCATCACAGGGCTCAGGCCCAGCACTGACTATGTAGCCTACCTCTATGGGACATACAAGGGATCCAGAACAAGTGCTGTCAGTATTGTTGCATCAACAGGTACTTTTGATTTTCTGTATTTGTCTTTAGTCCTCCGTACACTGCGTGCACAATTATTAGGAAAGTTGGATTCCTGACGATTCATTTCATTAATTTACCATCTAAAAAGTTAATAAAACTCAAACAAAGAAGTATTTAACAAAGGAAAAGTGAGTTTTGGCTTTCTCAGGAGAATATCGACCTGTTCTCAATAAGGTTTAGCTCAGGTGAGGAAGGCTGTCCATGCAGTGGAGTACTTGGATGCATGTGAAGTCTTGCATAAGAAATCATGGCCTTCTTGAATGACGTAGACTTTTGGCAGTAGGTTCGGGAGTTGATTTTAAGTCCTTCTTCAACCCGAAATGGTCCAACTAGCTCATCCTTAATGGAAGCCCATACCTGTACCCCACCTCCACCTCCACCTTACAGGTGGAACACAAAGTGGAGCTCTGTGCCCATCAGTGATCCACCCATGAGCCTCCACCTGGTCACTCTCATTTCATCCGTCTATAAAACCTTTGAAAAATCTGTCTTCAGATATTTCTTGGTCAATTTTCAACTCATGAGTTTTGTTCAGTGGTGGTTGTGTTTCGGCCTTCCTTACATGGACTGTGTCTCTGAGCATCGAACACCTTGTAATAACCTTGAAATATGGCAGCACTGGAGTTTAATGGCTTCCTGGTAGCTTCACGTTTAGTTCTCCTCGAGTCTTTAGTTGTTATTTTTTCTCCACACGTTTCCTGCAACCCTATTTGCAACAAAACGTTTGATTGTTCGGTGATCAAGCCTCAATATTTTAGCTACTTCAAGACTGCTGCATCCCTCTGAAAGGCATTTTACAATTTTTGACTTTTCAGAGTCCGTTAAATCTCTTTTTTTGGCCCAGTTTGTCTGAGTTAAAGAAGCTACCCAATAATTATGCACACCTTGATAGAGGGTGTTGATCACTTTAGGCCACACCCTCCCTCATTATCCAAATATACACCACCTGATAATGGTTAAATCCGATCAGAATTGAAGTTTATAAAGCTTGCAGTTGGAAAATATGCATGAAAATGACGATAAGGTCGAGATACTCTTTGCCTGTAATTGTGCACGCAGTGTAGAACAGGTCATTATCTGCACTGTAAAGCTAACCTCGGCATGTATGCATACACTGGACAAATACATGCTTTCTACTTCCATAAATGAATCTATTTTATATTTTTCTCTCCCCCTGTAGCTGAAGAGCCTGATTTGTCCAGGCTAGTTGTTTCTAACATTACCTCAGACAGATTTTCTCTGTCGTGGCGGACAGGAGAGAAGTCTTTTGATAACTTTATAGTAGAAGTCAGAGAGTCTGCTTTGCCCTCGCAGGCAATGGGGCGCGCTCTGCCAGGAGACGTGCGCTCCACAGTCATGGCCGGGCTCAAAGCGAGCACGAGGTACGACATAAAGCTGTACGCCAGCGCTGGTGGCCAGAACACACAGCCCCTGTTTGATGTAGCTACAACAGGTATCTCATTACATGCATTTTTTGACACTGCATGTAGCAAACTCTTTGTGATTTATCAGCGCAACATAACTGAAAAGCCATCTTCTTTTTCTGTTCAGAGGATGTCCCACAGTTGGGGCCCATAACCGCTTCATCTGTGAGCCCACATAACCTCAGCTTGTCCTGGAGCACAGTGTCGGGCCACTTTGATGGCTTTGTTATCCGGGTCAGTGACCCCGAGCAGCAGTCTGACACACTGGAGTTCAGACTGCCCGGTGAAGCCCGTAACATTACGATCTCTAACCTGATGGATGCGACAGGCTATGATATTGAACTGTACGGTATCTCTCACGGGCGCCACACACCCTCTCTGTTAGCCCACGCTGTCACAGGTACTACGTATTTTACTCATGTCTTAAACTCTCTTCACTTGTAGCTGTAAAGTTCTGCATCAATAATCCAAAGTATTTCTAGGGAAACGTCTCTTCATTTATAATAAATCTATTCAGAATGTCCTGCAACTTCAAACAATAATGTTATCTGCAGGTCTGAAACGCATTAAGAGCAAATTTGACATGCATCATTAGCGGCTACAGTTTTCACAGTCTGGTAGCATTTTTGGTGCATGAAACTCTTTGATTGAGTCCCCTAAAAGGTCAGACCGAGTTTAGTTATGTACGTTTTTTTTAATTTTTAGATTTTGTTATGTTAGAGAGCGACCATGTTTTGCTCTAAGTTTTGACAGAATATTCCAATCCTAACACCAGCTACATAGAATACCTGTTTGGGCTCCCTGTGTACGCTGAAGCATCAAATTTTACTTTCCATATGCTGTAGATTTGTTTTATCTCGTGAATTTTGACTAGTTTTCCAAGTATAATAAAGACCGTGGTGAAAGAAGTACTCAGATCTTTTACTATGGTAATAGTAGCACACTGTAGAAATAATGTAGTATATATTGTTACTGGAATCATGTGAACGCATCACTTTAATGATGCAGCACGTAAAAGTGGAGCTAATTTTAAGTACTTTATGAATACCTGAGTGTCTTAGTCTATAATACATCACAATTTATTTGACTATGTTTTGACAGTTACAGTAAAAAGCAATATTTGCTTCTGTTGTAGTATTCTGAAGTTCTGAAGTATGTTGACTTTTGCCCATTTCAAGGCCACTCTAGTTTCACGCTTGGAGGGCGAGGGTGAGGCGACTGCTTTACAATCAGTTACTACACCACTGGATGCCACTAAATCCTACACACTGGTCCTTTAAGTACAGTATTTGAGTAAATGTATTTAGTTACTTTCCACCACTGGATGAAGAGATGGCATTATTTATAAGCTTTGTTTTTACAGAGTTAACATTCACCCATAGGATTGTCAGTAGAAGACATCAGGGGATAATTTTGGACTAAAAGCTAAAGCCACTGTAGAATTGTGTAAAGGTGCAGTATGACTAATGGCCACTAGATGATGATTTATATTAAAAAATGGCAGTTACTACGTCTTCATCATCTTGTGATGTAGTCTTCTAGCTGTATTGTTGGAAATCCTACCTCTACATTTACATTATTTCCCTCTTGTGTTGGTTTTGTGGCTGCTGACCTGAAGCCAAGCTTCAAACTGTCGCTTTAGAAACCTTTGGTGAGGAAAGAGAGGTTGCATCAATTTCTTGTCTACTGTAGAAGTATACAAAGCACTATGATGCATGGCACATTTGCTTTTGGTGTGTATTGGCCTTTAAAGTTTTGAATATATTCAGATCAAATGTTCTTTTAAATATGTTCAAATATATAACTCACCTCGCAGGAAGAATAGATCTTATGATTTGCTTTTGCAATAATTGCACACTTGGTTGTTTACTCTTGTTCCCCCTCTCACATGTGTTCCCTCCCACACACACACAAAAAAATCAAACCCACCCCCGCTTCCAGCTTCTTTGCCCAAAGTGGAAAACTTGACCATTTCCAACATAACCCCCTACGGCTTCCGTGTGTCGTGGGAGGTGAAGCAGCAGCTGCAGCAGCAGGAGGAATTAGCCCCCTCTAGTGGCGGCTTCAGCCAGTTTCACATAGTGGTGACAGACTCTGGCTGGCTGTTGGAGCCTCAGGAGTTCACTGTGCCAGGAAACCAAAGTCACCTGGACATCTGGGGCCTCATCACCGGCATAGGCTATGAGGTCAGGCTGACCGGGGTGTCAGAGTCAGGGCTTCTCTCTCGGCCTCTGACTACAGTGGCTGTGACAGGTACCACACAGTGCACTGCAAGGCCCCTCGTCTTACTAAAAAGTGCAATTCCCTTTTTTTTTTTTTTTTTTTTGTTGCAACTACTGTACATATATGATCATTAAACTTTATGATCCATTTCTGAAACTTCACCATCCAAACCTGGCAGATCTATAATAGAATAATTATTTGATATTGATACATAAAATTATAGAAGTTGTCTTAATATATTTCTTGAGAAGAGGTAAATCTGGGGCAGCAGGACTTACAAGGACTGCCGTCCACCCCCGGAGTTCAGGTGACCTTAACAACAGGCGTTTAACCTGACCTCATGTGACCTTGGCGACTGTCGTTCAACATGACCCCCCAGGTGACCTTCAAGACCGTTTTCAGCCTGACATCGGGTGACCTTAACGACCTTCGTTTAAACAGACCTTTGTTTAACGACTGTCATTAATATCAGTCCTCAGGTGACCTTAACGACCTTCGTTTAACGACTGTCATTAATATCAGTCCTCAGGTGACCTTAACGACCTTCGTTTAACCAGATTTTCGTTTAACGACTGTCATTAATATCAGTCCTCAGGTGACCTTAACGACTGTCATTCAACCTGACCTCAGATGACCTTCAAGACCGTTTTCAACCTGACATCGGGTGACCTTAACGACCTTCGTTTAAACAGACCTTCGTTTAACGACTGTCATTAATATCAGTCCTCAAGTCACCTTAACGACTGTCGTCAACCTGACCTCAGGTGACCTTAATGACCGCCGTTCAACCTGACCTCAGGTGACCTTAACGACTTGTTCACATCAGGTGACCTTAGAGACTTGAACGACAGTCGTAACAACAAGGAGCACAAACAAACCAGATGTGAACAATGGCCTGGTTAACCATCTTACCAAGGCTAAACACCTGGATGTCCCCATTAGTCAGTCAGAACTGAAGACGTCTCTTGGATGTGAAGTGAAATGTCTTTACGGATCTACAACCAAGTCCTGTTACTCCAGATTGAACTCTTCTCATGAAATAGACAACTGAGAACCTTCACAGACGTCTTAATAGATCTTAAAAATGAGTTTGAGAATCAACAATTTTTGGTTAATGCCATGTTTGGACGGTGAGGCTTCAGCTCAGTATTGTAACCTTAACCCTAACTCAGATTTATAACAACTCTTTTCCAGAACGATCTCCCTTTTCTTTTGTTTTAAGTATTTTCTCTGTATGCAGCTCGTCACCGGGAGGAAGAGATGTGGAGCTCCCGTCTTGTTTCTTCTCACCTCCCAAAAATATGAGCGAACATATATGTTTGCTATCATATTTTAAAATGTGTTTTCCTTCAGATGTCTGATTGGTGCTACACAGATGTTCGTGGACGTAATACAATTACCGTATCATGTCTACGGACGTCTTTTTAAAGTTGCCACGCTGCTACCTTTACGTGCTGGTTTATCGATCTGGCTTTAAAAAAAACACAGATGACGGGAAAACACTGATAGATCAACAAGGCATTCTGAGCATGAAATGTCAGTTGATCATTATCTTTGAATGCACTGAATGCATCAAGGCTGGTCTTGATGACGCATGGGGACCTCGTCTCAACCGGTGTTTGCTCAAATCCAACAGATCCGTTGGAGTGGAGTGTGACCCTGTTGACCGACATAAATAAACATTTTACAAAAAGCATCTTGTCTTCTTTAATTCCCCCAAACTTACGCCTTAATAGCCCGTGATTTACACTAACGGACGCCTGAGCATGTCAGATCAGAGGTGGTGGACAAAAAAAAAAAAAAAAAGGCCTTCAGGCTGGAATCTAACCCTGTCTACCACCTGGAAACCTTCTTGCCTGATTGCTGATTACTTCCAAACTCTGATGTCTTTGGCCAAATCTCTCAGACGTTGATGAATAATTGCTGGGAAAACACCAAAATCTACTGCAACGTTGTGTCTCTATTGTCTAACCAGAGGCCGAACCGGAGGTGGAGCATCTCTTTGTCTCGGACATCACGGCCGACGGTTTCCGTCTGTCGTGGACTTCTGATGAAGACATGTTTGACAGATTTGTGATCAAAATAAGAGACAGCAAAAGACTAGCTCACCCTCACGAGTACAGCGTCCGCGGCGACGAACGAACCAAGGTTTTAACTGGACTCATGAGTGGCACTGAGTATGAAATCGAGCTTTATGGTGTCACATTGGACCAACGCTCCCAACCTATTACTGGGGTTGCTCAGACAGGTATATAAAAAAACAAAGTGCAGTTTTATACTAACTACTAAACTTTCTGATTTCTGGTGTGACGTCTGTTTTCAGAGAACCCGCAGTCCCACTAATCATCTTTATTTGTCTGGTTTAGGCTTAACTCCATCTCTGACTCTAATGGAAAATGGTCTTTGGGGAAACATAATTTCTGGAGTTTAATTTGGATCCTCCGAGCTCATAGTTTTCTTTTTTCTCTTATTATTGGCCACATTTTCTTCACTCTAATTCACCTTCTTTTTTCTCTTCCTCCTCCTCCGCTTTCCTGTCTGCGCATATCCATTTGCACTCTGCTAGGCCTGAGCACTCCTCGAGGACTTCACTTCTCTGAAGTGACTGACTCCTCGGCTGTAGTTCACTGGTCCATGCCTCGCTCTCCAGTGGATCACTACAGAATCACCTACGTGCCCTTTGAAGGAGGTAAGCCGTCCATCTGGGTTGTTTACTGCTGTTTGTATTTACATTTAAATTGAATTTTAGTTGGTTTATAGTTAAATGAATATTTTAATTATGGTTTATTTTAACTCATTTTGACCTCACTGCCGTCGTGGCTCTATAAGATGCCAATGTTGGTCCAGTGGTCGTTCAGTATACCCGCTGACATTATAAAGAATGGACAGCATAGGCGTGACATCAACCATGGACTTCTAAAGAGCCATTTTGAAGCTCAAAATCTGTTGCTTTGGTTGCCACCATGTTGGTTGTCTTGCCTCTTCTGCCTCCCGGCTAATAAAAATCGCCTTGGTGGACCCGAGACAGGCTGATTGATGCCTGGGTGCTCAAACAGTCCATCTGTAACAGCAAACTGTTTTTTGTACCAGGCTGTAAACATGTTTATTTCTGCTGTGAAGTTGGATATTTTAACATGGGGACTTATGGAGACTGACTCACTTCTAGAGCCAGCCTCAAGTGGACGTTTGAAGAACTGCAATTCAGTTTTTGGCACTTCACAGCCACAGAGCTTGCTGTTTGGGTCTACTACTTTGGTCAAGATTAAAATATCTCTCAGAAATCTCAGACAAATTGTGATTAATTTTTTTGCAGACATTCGTAACCCCCTGAGGATGAATCCCAATAACTTTGGTCATCCTAACTCTCACTTGTAGCGCCACCAGGAGGTCAAAATTTTAATTTGTCCTGTACTAAAATACCTGCAAAACCAACGCCAATCACAAAGTTAACTTATAGAGACTGAACTTTTAACGCAGGATATTTTGTTCTCTGCAGGAAACCCACTGATGGTGACTGTGGACGGCAGCATCTTTGAGGCTTTGCTGCCCAACATGATCCCCGGCAAAACGTACCAGGTGACTGTGAGCTCTGTGAAGGGTCTGGAGGAAAGCGACCCCAGCACCGACACCGTAACCACAGGTTGGCTTTCTTCTTCTTCTTCTCTTATACGACAGTTCGTAGAAAATTTAATCGAAGCCGTTTCTCTTGTCTCCGTGTTCCCGTTTGTGCCCTCCAGCTTTGGACAGACCTCAGGGCCTGACTGCCGTTAATGTCACGGATGCCTCAGCCCTGTTGGTGTGGCAACCGTCTGTGGCCACTGTCGACGGATACGTGATCACTTACAGCGCTGATTCAGGTGTGTTTATTCCTCTGTGTTAGCCGTTAATTTAAACAAGAATGAGTTCATCTCTAAAAGTGATTTTTTTTATCGGTCGACCTGCTTTGCTTCCACAAACTGTCAAAGTGTGTTTGAGCGACATTGATCGTGTGGTTTGATTTATTGATTGGGGGTGTGCTTTGCCTTACAGTGTCCCCCATGGTGGAGCATGTTTCTGGGAACACAGTGGAGTTTGAGATGGGCTCTCTGGTTCCAGGAACTCACTACACAGTCGGAGTACACGCTATGAAAGAAGCTCAGAAGAGCGACTCTGCTGTTACTGAATTCACCACAGGTGAGCTCAGAGAGACGACCTGAAGCTGAAGTCGTATCGATTCTTGTGTGTTTTGTAGCTGCAGTTCTTTTAAAGAACGATAAATCACAGTGTGATGTTTGTCTTTTCAGACGTGGACCCCCCTCGTGATCTGACAGCTATTAACGTTCAAACTGACGGCGCGACCCTCACGTGGAGACCGCCGCAGGCTGCCGTCACCGGTTACACGCTCACCTTCTCCTCAGCTGATGGTATAATCAGGGTATGTACAGTTTAGACAGTCCAAGAAAAGAGAGAAATTAGTCTAGCTGGTCTCAGCAGGGACTGGGCAGCAGGATCAGCCTCATGGAGAGCGCTGCAGAGAGATCTGTAGACACTATTTGTACTTTGGCAGGAAGGAAAACTAAATGCACAGTTTGAGTAGAAGTTGACTGAATCTATGAAGGATAAAAATGACTAACGTGACTAAAACCAACAAAATGTCTGCCAATGTAACTGATGTCCATCCTCACATCACACTGACACTGAAAAATGGTCGTCAGTAATGATTTTAGTTTATGCAGTCTGCAGCTTTGTGGGTTAAACATGAAAAACCAAAGTACGATATAATTCACTGATTCTCAAAGTGTCAAACTTGGAGGAATCTCTGAAATTTCTGAAAATAAATAAATTTAAAAAAATTAAAAAACTATCAATATTACATTAAAGTTTTTCTTTTTGTGTCAATGTCGGGCTGATATGGAGTCACTTTCAGGCAGGTAGCCTGTAGTGTGCATCCACTGTGTCCAGGGTTAGTTACGAGCTAAAGATAGTAAGCAGAGGTAAAATAAATGGTTTAAAAAACTCTGCAATCATGACTCCAAATATTAGGAAATATTAGGAAGAGAAGTGCAGTTCAGAAGTACATCTTTTCTACCAGTTGAGCTCTGGTTCTTCAGGATTCAACAGCAGTCAACAATAAGAAATCTTCTTAATAGGAATAAACCTGCAACCCGAGTGAACTCTCCTGAATATGGTCAGATCACGCTGCTTTGTTTTAATGTCTGTCACGGTGGTGACACCTGGAGAGACGAGTATTTTCTGAGGTGGTACGCAGAGTAAAAAGTTTGAGAACATTCTCTAATTGATTGCCTAAAGTCGTCGTTTTCATTTTAAAGCAGCACAGAATGATAATTAATTCTCATTGGTGCATTCAGGGACTCTCGGACATCAGAGTTTTGCTTTTGAAGAGCAAACTTTCAACACAAGAAACCACCAAACTCACATCAACTGTTTGACATTTGTTTGTCCTCTAGGTTTGGTTTTCTGTTACCCTAACTCTCTTTTATGGGCACTAACTGTTCAGTTATATCCTGTGTATTATATATAAAAGTAAAAATAGATTAACTAACTGATTAATTACTCGTGTCAAGCCTGTTTAGAGTATCTATTTCCCCAATGAATATGAGCCAGTGGCTGTAAAAACTCATTTGGAAAGTGTAATGTTGTGTGTAGTGAAACCTCCTGTATGCTCTCACTTTTTATAAATACTTTGTGTTTATATATGTGTGTGCATGGCTTCAGGAAGTGGTGCTAAGCTCGACGGCGTCCTCTTATAACATGGCTCAGCTAACTGGCTCGACAGAGTACAGCGTCAAACTTCAAGCCATCGCCGGAGCCCAGAGGAGTCGTCCCGTCAGCGCCGTCTTCACTACGAGTAAGGACAAAAACACCTGCGAGTGCACGACGTTTGCATCCGATAAGTAACTCTAAACTCGCGGGTTCTTCTTAGCTGTGAAAGTCGTGGTCGGTTACACAACAGTCCAGATACAGTTAGAAATATATGACTGCTTCTAATGCAAATTCCTTTCAGTTAATCTGATATTCCAGTTAGGTCACCTGTGCTTATTTTTCATTCTGTCGGCGCTGCTCCCGAAGGATTTTATTTTCCCTTTCGCTCTTTTCAAAACCTCTTTTTTCCGTCCAAGGTCTTCACTCTCGCACGATGCCGCACACTCTATATGCTTCTTTTCTTATATAACGTAAATGCAGAGAGAACAAACCGATGATCTCTTTTTAATGTGTGCTTCCAGTTGGACAGTTGTACAAACGGCCCAAGGACTGCGCTCAGATTTTACTGAATGGAGAGACGACCTCTGGTCTGTACACCATCTACGTGGGCGGAGAGGAGAGCCAGCCCCTCCAGGTTTACTGTGACATGACCACAGATGGAGGAGGATGGATGGTGAGTAAATCAACCTGCTGGAATCCAATTAAAGGCCGTTTTCGAAACCATCGTTCACGTTAAATGGGATGTGATCGCAAGCGGTTACGCAACGGCTGCTTTTCTAATGACAGAGCGCCGCTTTGACCTCGCTTGTTATGATTATTGTGAAGCTGCTGTGACACTCATGAAAGTCAGTCCTCTTCAGGTTTTTCTCAGACGCCAGAATGGAAAGCTGGAATTCTACAGGAACTGGAAGAACTACACCGCTGGCTTCGGTAACATGAATGATGAGTTCTGGCTGGGTAAGATCGACTCGTCTTCTCGTCTTATTCGCCTCTCTCACTCGCTCCCTTCCCAACTCACACATATTAAATTATTTCAGGTCTCTCCAACCTCCATAAAATCACAAATTCTGGCCATTATGAGCTGCGAGTGGACTTGAGGGACAACGGAGAATCGGCCTACGCTCAGTACGACAAGATTACGATCGCAGAGCCAAGATCACGCTATAAAGTCTACGTCGGAGCGTACAGTGGAACAGCAGGTTGGTATTACTTTAAAGGGCTAGTTCGACATTTTCCTAACAGCTCTTTACTTCATCAACCTGCCATCTGGATGTTTGGGTTCAAAGCTCCTTACAGCAGCAAATTCCAGCAGCGTATACATTAATGAATGTAACATACAAGTCATGTATGTGCATAGGATTGCAGTAGCCGGCTAATCCTGATTAAAAAAGCTTATTTGCCAGACATGTTGTGCTTTCCTATATTTGCTTAGACTGCGTCCAGTCTTTCTCTCCGTGTGTTCATCAGTTACTTCCTCAAAGGAATAGTTTTGGGAAATACACTTGCCGATAAATGAGGAAAACAATCGCTCACGTTTGTCTGGTAAATGTTAAGCTGCAGCACAAGCTTAGCTTAGCATAAAGACTGGAAGCTGGGGGAAACAGCTAGCAGCATGGCTGTGTCCAAAAGTAACAAAACTCACCTACCAGCACGTCTAAAGATCATTAATTAACACTTTATATATAGTTTGTTTAATCTGTATGACAAGCAAAGTGGAAAAAACACCAAATCAGGGTTCTTGGCGGGGTGTAGTGACTTTTCTAATTCGCAGAGACTCCAGGAATTTAATTTCTCCTGGCCGAGAAATAGTCTGGCACAGAAGCCTTTGTAAAACCAAACCAAGTGTTGTCATTTTCTGTGTTAAATTAACGAGATATAATGTGATAATCTGCAAGCTTTAAGGCCTTGGAGCCAGGCTAACTCTTCCCTCTGTTTCCAGTCTTTATGCTAAGCTATGCTAATTGTCTCCTGGTTGTAGCTTTATGTAAAACACACATATATACAGTAAGAGCACTATCAGTGTTCTCATATCAATCACTTACTGTCACTCTCATGTCTGTCTTGTAAATATTAAGCTACAGCACAACAGCATCTTAGCTTAGCTTAGCATAAAGACTGGTAGCTGGGGGAAACAGCTAGCATGGCTCTGTCTAAAGGTAACAAAAGTCACCTACCAGCACCTCTAAAACTCATTAATTAACTCTTTATACATAGTTTGTTTAATCTGTATGACAACCAAAGTGGAACAAACACAAAGTCAGGGGTTCTTGGCGGGGTGTAGTGACTTTTCTGGAGTCCTAATCCCAGGAATTTAACAGCTGCTGGCCAAGAAATAGTCTGGCACAGAAGCCAACCAGAACAAAACCAAGTATCATTTTCAGGATTATAATAATGAGATACTATAATGTGATAATTTGCAAGCTTTAAGGCCTTGGAGCCAAGCTAACTCTTCCCTCTGTTTCCAGTCTTTATGCTAAGCTAAGCTTATTGTCTCAAATATGAGAGTGATATCAATGTTCTCATTGAACTTGTGCCAAGAAAATGAGTGTGAACTCCTACAACAGCTTCACTTAATCTAACCGGTCACGTTTTACATGCATGAACACGTGATCCGTGTTTTCTGGCCTTCACTGTCGATCTCTCCACCAGGTGACTCCATGATTTACCACCAAGGCCGACCCTTCTCCACCTACGACAACGATAACGACATCGCTGTCACAAACTGCGCCCTGTCTTACAAAGGCGCCTTCTGGTATAAAAACTGTCATCGTGTCAACCTCATGGGGAAATACGGCGACACCAGTCACAGTAAGGTATGTACACTCGTGAATATTTCATACAGTTATGAATAAACAAACTTTCTGGCACATTTTTTCAGCATTTAAATGGTTGTTTTTTGTTTTATTTGTAGAGTTTTGTATGTTCCAGTTGTACTTCTTGTACTCTCAGGATATGTTTCAGATTTTCCGTGAAGCTATCTGACATTTTAACAGTATTTTAACCAAATATTTGACACGTCCCATCGCACTTACTTCAGAGATAAACGTACGACCCATGGGGATCTTTTATATCTCGGTATTTGTTGTAATATTTTCCAAAACATGTTCAAATGTTTCCCACCCTCTCTCCAACATTATGTAACTGCTGACTCGTCACCTTCGCTGCAATAAAGAAACAAATCAGTTGTTTCCATCACCTCGGTCTCTGTGAATCGTCAGATGTTTGGTGTGTGACTGTGGAGAAAGATGATCTGTATTTTTCTGTTTTTTTTTCCACAGGGGATCAACTGGTTCCACTGGAAGGGCCACGAACACTCGATCGAATTTGCAGAGATGAAAATCAGGCCGGCCAACTTCAGAAACTTCGAGAGCCGAAAAAAGCGATCATAGACCGGTGAACCTGTCCTCGTCTACACCTCATCTCCCCCCCCACCCCCCTCGAGTCTCGTCATCAGTCGTGAACTTCTCGTGTTCCCTCTTCATCCTCTAATCACTAAAAAACAAACAAAGACAATCACGCTGAAGGTGATTCAGTTCTGGCTGCGAGAAACGAACTTTACATTACACCAAAGAATCAAACAATTAGCCGTTTTTTGTGTGTGTGTGTGTGTGTGTAGTCGTCCCAGTTTGACACACGTGTGATTATATTTCCAGACGAGCGTGAACGAACACACAGTACAAGTGTTAAAGGGACCAAACATCTGTAAACATCTGTATCATCATGAGAATCAATTGTAAAATTGTGTAAATGGATCCACTGAATCAGCAACACGTCAAAGGCACATAGAAGGCATCAGGCCGCTCAAAGTAGTGTTGAATTCAATTCCTCCATCTTAAACTGAGTTATTGACAAGATTAAATTATATAAAATGATACATCTTAATGAATATATGTTATATTTACTGTACAACCAATCACATTTGGAGGCCACTAATGCCACTGAGTTCATATTTAAATGTTACTTTACTTATTTTGATAGAAAAAAAAAGGATCTGATGCTCTGCAACCTTCAATACAAATAAAAATGTTAGTTTGATAAAAGTGTGTGAGAACTTCTTTTACTACAAGTTCCACCTCCGCTCCAGCAGATGGCAGCGTTTACTCTGCAATCACAAAGGACTGGTGGGGTTGTACTGCGTGAATGTTGATGTCTGTTACTACTCAGGAGCAGATTCTTACAAAGAAACTCAGTAAATATGAAAAATATTTGTTATTTAAGGTATTAAAAAGTCTTAAGCTTTGAATTTTGTTCAGTTTTTAAGTCTGCAACATCAAACCTGGAGTAAAAACTGTTGCTTTTGTTGCTATGGAAGCTCTTTGACTCAAAGAGTTTCAGCCAAAACTTCAATTAAGTAGTTATTTTTAATTGGTTAATACATCCATTAATTTACAGCTGCTTATCTGGATCGAGGTCACGTGACAGGGCACGTTTAAAGAGAATATTTACATACACTGCTGCATCACTAGCACAGGTATTAAACAGTGAGATATGGATGGTACTCATATTTACCAATCAGAAATGGCTGCTATATATCAGAAAATGTATCAAGATCATCCATCGTGCTGTATTGCACTCTCCCCATATGTAATCTACCAGTGAGCTCATTTAACCAGAAGTCTCTCTTTGCTTTTCTGTGGTTTGGTAGAGAAAGGAGAAAACCCAAATAATGTCAGAAAACCACAAGAATGATACAGTTTGTGTCCACATGTCCAGAAAAGGTGGGTCAGACAGTAAGAATGTGTGATATACAGATGAGAAGTACAGATAAATGTCACTAAATTCATGTTTTTAAATAAGTAGCTGTCGTTCTAATTGTCCAGATTGATCAAGTCTTTAATTTAATTTGGTGAACACTGCCGAAAAGCAGTTTTGGCATGTGTCCGGTTTAAATAAAACAAAATCTTGGCCAACTTTATTGGTCTAAATCACCGACAGTATAAAGAATGGACGGCGTATCCGTGACGTCTGTTTTGAAGCTCAAAATCTGTGGCACCGGCTGCCGGTTCAAATAATAAAAATCATCCAAATATGCTACTATTGATTGATTGTTTTCAGTTTATACCAACACAGAATAATGATCAGTTAAATATCGTGTTGTTGGTGCATTCAGGGACTCTCAGACATCGCAGTTCTGCTTTTAAAGGGCACAAGAAATTTGCATTTTTCGGTCACCCTAGCTCATAAATGCAACACTTTTTGGGCACTAACTGCCCACTTATATCCTTTATATTATTAATAAATATAAAAATAGAAGCATAAATGTTTTTACTCTGATAGATCACTCATTTGAAGCCTGTTTAGAGTATTTTTTTCCCTCAATGAATATGAGCCTGTTGGACGATTTAACATGGGGGCTTATGGAGACTGACTCACTTCTAGAGCCAGCCTCAAGTGGACGTTTGAGGAACTGCAGTTTTTGCCATTAATTCTTCGTATTGACTGGCTTTACTTTGAGAAGTTTAAATATTAGGCGTGTGTTTATCAAAGTCAGACAGCCTTACGAAGGCTGTCTGACTTTGATAAACACACGCCTAATATTTAAGCGAGTTCAACCTGATATTCCTCTAACAGGATGTCTTCACCGTTCCAAAGTTTAGCTTTAAAAATCTGTGTTATCTTTCTTTTGCAACTGGAGCACACAAGGTTCTCAAAATCAATATCTTTCCACAGTTATCATTAAATCCATGCACAGGTAAACAGTGTCAGATCTTGAGTGGAACTAATTTGTTCCTCTCGATTGCAGCGTTTGAAGACCGTCCAACTTCTTAAAAAAATCACAAGGGAGCCCTTTAAACGAGGGATTATTTGATCCAATATGACGGATCTACGTGTCCTACTTTGTGTTGCACTTGGCTTGCGAGCAAGTGTAAGGTCATTTGAGTCTTTCGACATCGGGCAGAGGTGACCCAGTGATCAGGCCTTACCTCGTGTCCTCGGGTCGATCGTTCATCTTGATCCGCGGCCACCTCGGTGTCCTCTCTGCACCCTCTCTGGTACCGTTTGTTTGTTTGTTTGTTTGTACAGCTCGCTTTTAATGGGTACATTTTGTCTGTTTGGTATCGTCACGATCACAGCGATATTTTGGCTGATATCACCTTTAATGTGTTCAGAGAAGCCTGACACACTCAGCTGTTGAAAGGTTTAGGATGTTGGAACATTTTATTTCAATATGAGGAATGCAAAGAGGAATGGCGAAACTCTAGATCGGTTGGCACCGAGCTGGGAGTTTTCCGGCTTAGAACATAACTGTTGACCTGGATTTCTACCAATGCATAATGCTAAGATCACATTTCATCCTGAGATGTTTCTAAATAAAGACTCCCGAGGTCATGAGTCAAATGTCCTTGCGAGATTCTCCGAAGAGTATCAGTGATAAGACTCCTTCCAATGATCTTACCCCTGTCAGTGTTTAGGAAGAGATTATACAATTATCTGGCCACTTGTGTTTGTCAAAATCAGGACCATATTTCCCATGACCCAGATTACTTCCTGTTGTCAGGAGGACAGATAAGAGCCGATAACGGGCCTTGTTGAGCGATGATATGTATTCCAACTTTTGGTTTTTACAGTGCCTGCAAAGTAGAGATAGTCGCCGTTTGTGCCCTAAACCCAAAAGATTATCGAGAAATGGCTCAGTTTGTAGGTTTCTAATGTTTTAACCGTTCTAGTGGCTCTAGGAATTGGTTGGTCCACAGCCATTCATGGTCCCAGGAGGATTCATTCTAATGGCTTTGGTGATCCCTTGACTCCTCATGTAGCACCACCAGAAGATCATTTCCAATGAATCCAATTAAATATCTCAACATCTACAAAACAGATTGTTTACAGACATTTATGGTCCCCAGATGGTGTATCCTGATGGTGATCATCTCACTTTCCTTCAGCTAAATGTCGTGTTTACCTGCTAAACATTTTACATATTTTTTTTACTCCTAGAAATTTGATAGGATCTTAGACACCCAAGTTTGGTAGTCTACCACTTTGGTCCAGACTGAAATCTCTCAACTACTGGATGGATTGCTATGAAATTCATGGTCCCGGAAGGATTAATCCTAATGACTTGATCCCTTGACTCTTCATGTAGTGTTACCAGCAGACCATTTATCCAATGAATTATCTCAACATAAATAAAAACAGATTGTTTACAGACATTTGTGGTTCTTCATCTGAATCTTGTGTTTAGTGCTAATTCACAAATGTTAGTATGCTAATAGTACAGAGTACAGAGAATAGTACATAGCAATGTTGGTCAGGCTTTGGTCCAGGCAGAAATGTCTCGACAACTATTGAATGGATTACCATGAAATGCTATACAGTGATTCATTGTCCCAGGAGGATTAATCCTAATGACTTTGGTGATCCCTTGACTCTTCATGTAGCACCACCAGTGGCCCATTTATTACGTGAAATATCTCAACATCTTCAAAACAGATTGTTTACAGACTTTCATGGTCCCCAGATGATGTACCCTACTGGTGATCCGCCTTCCTGTTTAGTGCTAATTTGCCAATGTTGGCATGCTAACATGGTAAACTTTACCTCCTAAACATTTTATATACTTTTTTACCCCCTAAAAAGTTGATAGCTGATAGTTGATAGACTGAAATCTCTCAACTATTGGATAGATTGCCATGAAATTCATGGTCCCCGGAGGATTAATCCTAACGACTTTGGTGATCCCTTGACTATTCCTGTAGCGCCACCAGCAGCCCATTTTTCCAGTGAAATATCTTAACGTCTACAAAACAGATTTACAGACATTCATGGTTCCCAGATGATGTACCTCTCATTAAATAAATTAAACTGCACATTGACTTAAAGTGAAATGTGGATTTGACCCACATGACCTGAATATAAGCAGATTCTTAGAAATACTAAGTACTGGCAGTGTTTAAGTCGCCTCAGCTCGCTAAATTCAGTGTGTTTGGAGGCATTAGCATTTAGCTCAAAGCTGTGCCTAAGCAACATATCTTAAAGCTGCTAGCGTGGATGTATACTCTGGTTGCATGAATGACACTACACATTGAATAAAGTGAAACGTTGACCCCCATGAACTCAATTCAAGCAGTTTCTTAGAAATACTAAGTAGTGGCATTCTTTAAGTCGACTCTTAGTTCACTAAATTCAGTGAATTTGGAGTCTTCCATGCCCAAATTACCACTTTGCCTAGCCTCGCAGAGCCACTAGTCCCTTTAGCGTAATGTATAGGCTACATGCCAGGTAAGGCTGCAGTTCAACAAGTACCTCCTTCAATACATGTGAACCAAAATTAGCCAACAGTTCTCAGAACTGTCATGGTGTTGCTACACATTGTGATACTGTCAGTATTTGCACAGTGTTATGTCATTGTTTGCTCAAAGAGCTGCCTCACATTTACACAGCCAACTCTCTCCTGCTTATACAACAGCCTCAAGACAAGTCTGCCTGTTCACAGTTTCTATTAATTAAATCAGCTTTTTATTAGACTTTGTGTATTATATTATTAGTATATGACTGAGTGCTGTTTTTCAAGCATTTTAACATATAGAAAAGGGAAGTTTGGGGATTGTGTCTAAGTCGTAAAATATGTTCTGAAAGCAACATGAAAGCTTTTACTTCATGAGGTCAAATAGGAGCCGAAATAAAAATGTGATTTCCGTATGTGCCAGTTGAGCAAAGGTTACTCTGTTGCCTAAGAAAACCTGTTTGCATTAGTCACGCCATTCAGCCTCGCTGAAACACGCCACACTGCCATTAATCATGTTTTTCAAGGAAACTTTTCCCCAAGAGTCTGTGCTATATTTGAATTGGCTCTGCTCTCGGTGCAGAGTCCCTGGCACTGTGTGAACATGTATCTAAATCATCTGCCACGACCCTGTCAGTGCACTCCACACTGCTTTCCACTCCACCATTACACATACAGTATGTAATTGAAAAATAGGTAATTTCACGCTCTGTCTGATTATTCTATATGCTGAGTGAATTCTTCATGCATGTGCTGTAAATTGAAGTTGACTGTGGCATAAAGAACATGCTTTAATTTTGTATTTTACCTTCAACCCCGCAGATATAATTTTCTTTTCTAATGTTTTTATACCAACGATGGGTTTTCTTCTTTCTTACTCATCACTAAAAAATATGAAAGCAGTCGAGAGTTTTTTCACTAGTTTGTTCCTGTAGTTTTTCACTAATGTTCCTGTAGTTTTTACTAGTTTGTTCCTGTAGTTTTCACTAATGTTCCTGTAGTTTTTCACTAGTTTGTTCCTGTAGTTTTCACTAATGTTCCTGTAGTTTTTCACTAGTTTGTTCCTGTAGTTTTTCACTAATGTTCCTGTAGTTTTTCCACTAGTTTGTTCCTGTAGTTTTTCACTAATGTTCCTGTAGTTTTTCACTAATGTTCCTGTAGTTTTTCACTAATGTTCCTGTAGTTTTTCCACTAGTTTTCCTGTAGTTTTTCACTAATGTTCCTGTAGTTTTTCACTAGTTTGTTCCTGTAGTTTTTCACTAGTTTGTTCCTGTAGTTTTTCACTAGTTTGTTCCTGTAGTTTTTCACTAATGTTCCTGTAGTTTTTCACTAATGTTCCTGTAGTTTTTCCACTAGTTTGTTCCTGTAGTTTTTCACTAATGTTCCTGTAGTTTTTCCACTAGTTTGTTCCTGTAGTTTTTCACTAATGTTCCTGTAGTTTTTCACTAGTTTGTTCCTGTAGTTTTCCACTATTGTTCCTGTAGTTTTACCACTAGCGTTCCTGTCGTTTTTAACTAGGTTCCTGTAGTATTTCGCTTGTGTTCCTGCAGTATTTCAGGAGTGTTCCTGTAGTTTTAGTATAGTATAAAGCACATACACAAGTTTGACTCCATGCTGACTGTACCAGAGACACCATGCATACATGCATACCTTGCCTGGGGCACTGCTCTAAACAAACTTTAAACAGTAGACAATGCACACAGCCAGCGCACCATACCAAACATTATTGGACATTGATTAATGCTGCATATGCTATAATGTGCTGCATTCAGGCAGAATATAACAGCAGCACTGCAGAGGAAAAGACTCACTGTAGGGCTAGTTGTGGGCAAAATGGATCAATTTAATATAGAGTAATTAATGTTGAACCATCACAGCACTATCTTGATATTGATGTGTTGCCATGGTTACTGGTCTAATTAAAATAGGATCATATACATCACATGGTAATATTTATATTTTTATAGTTTTATATGCCTCAGGAGGTTATAATAAACACTAACCTGGCCTGTTACCCATGTAAACTGCTTTTAATATTTACACACATCTATTATTTATTTTGTTTTTGCAATTTATAATTATCTTTTAATGTAACTTAATGTTTATAATTTACCCAGACTACTGTAACTCCTCGATGACTGACACAAAAACACACACAATTTGTCAGCACAGTAAGAACAAGTTCACGTCCTCTGAGTTATGCTCCAATTCTGTCTCTGAATGATCTGATTGATCACTTGGCACAAACAAAGTTGCTTCACATCACCTCATTTTCAGTCAGTTTCTGTCATCAGAACCCACCAAAGCCAAGAGAAGTTCTGCTCTGCACTGAAAACAAACATTTATCCTGTTATCTGCATTTATTTATAGTAATTAGAGACACAAGATGAAGCTATGACGTCTGTTTACTATGAGAAAACAGGACTAGCATGCCTGCTAAGCTGTGCGGTGTTGTTTTGAGCTAACAAGGTCAAAGTTAACAGTGATAATGCTGACACCGCATTAGCATTTTGTGGCACTAATTTTAGCAGGTTGGCATGTTCACTATCTTAGTTTAGCTTGTTAGCATTTGCTAACTAGCTCTAAATACAAAGTAAAGCTAAAGGAAATGTTGTAGGAGCCAAAATGTGTGTGTATAGTTTGCGTTGTTTATTTGTTTAGATCACACGTTTGTAGGTCACAGGGGGGT
Source organism: Sciaenops ocellatus (assembly GCA_033000465.1). NCBI lineage: Eukaryota > Metazoa > Chordata > Actinopteri > Sciaenidae > Sciaenops > Sciaenops ocellatus. The sequence continues at coordinate 22,505,225 of CP136874.1, read as the reverse complement.
GTGGTCATTGTCGTACCTTATTTTTTTTTACCCATGTGCACTTGGTGGCGGGATTTTTGGGACAAAGAGGGCGACAGGCTCCGGTATTTTCTGTTGACTGCGTCGCTATTTGTTATCACGTTTCACTTATCGTTTCATATCGTATCCTTATGCCGATGTAAGTTTGTTGTTACTGTTTTGGTTAATAAACATCAATAAACAATAAATAATCAATAAACATCATGAAACTTCATGAAACGTGGACTATGGATTTTAATTTTGGACCAACGCGTCACAGTAGGAGCCCACTCAGCCTCTTAGCGGCTGTTTAAATGGAAAGTTGCCGCTACAAATGTCATTAGCTTTGCAGGTATTTGGACATCAAATTTAACACGTCGATGCTAACATTATTAAAACAATCTGTACCAAACTAATTGTGCTAGCCTACAAGTAGTTTTTTAACTGGTCATGAAAGAGTCTAAGTTATAATGAATGTATGTGCAACGTTTGCATGTTTTTTCATGCATTAGTTGAGATGTCAGAGCCGCTTGCACGCTAAAAACAACACTCAAAACAAAAGCTACCTCGTAAAACAGTGATGCAATACCTCGGCAGGTTATTATCGAAATAACGCACATGATCTCTTTATGTTCATGATACTGTAGAGTCACAAACATGACATTAGGGATTGTAGAAAATGATCCCATTATGCTCATTAATCATTGTGATCATCTCCCGACATCTGTAGGCTTCAACAATGGAGCCGACCTGTCGTCAAAACGAAAGCGCGTAAAATGAGAGAGAGGGTCTAATACGCTCGAGTGTCAGTGACCTCCCGTGAACATACCAACATGCATCAGAGGGGTTTATAACCTATCAAGATGGTGAGTGATCTCCTCTAATGGATCCCTATTTCATAGATTAACAACAGAGCTCATTTAGTTAATCACTGAGGACTGGATCAAATTTATAGATTTGATGCTATTGTCCATTTCAGAAGAGCAGAGCAATTACATGAAAGCCCCCAAGGCCAGATGTCTGACCTCTGATTAAAAGCCAAGAAAGCGGAGCTGACAGCTACATTAAACTGAATTATTTGGCTGCAGCTTTTAAAGCCACACTTGTTCTGATCTCCTTTGTTCTGTACACACTCGCTCTCCTTTTCTTTTTCCAGCTCGGATGAAGCGATCTTGTAATCCTCGCATTGCAGCGCATCATCACCGTCCTCCTCCTCCTCCTCCTCCTCCTCCCTCTTCTTCTTTGCTTTACATTGAGAGCATTAAAGGCAAAAATACATTTCATTAGATCGCTGCAGATGTACGTCAAGTTGGACCTGAGCCTAAGAGGATTGTAGCTGTGTTAAGAGCATGTACTGTATGTTGAACCTCACATATGACCGGCTCAAGCTGCGTTGCTGCTGGTCCTGCATACTACAGAGATCACAACCCCAATTTCTTTACCTCATCAAGTTACCATCTGGACTTTTGGCATTTTGAGTTCAAAGCTCCTTACAGCAAATTATAGCAAATTCAATCAGCGTATACGTTCACTGAATGTATAGCAAGCCATGTATGTGCAGGGAATTGGAATAGTCGAGTTAATCCTGATTGAAACGCTTGTTTGCCAACTTAAAGACATGTTGTACTTTGCTTTATTGCATCTTGGGTATACACAAGTTGCAAATCTGCGTTTATCAATTATCTTAAAGCAACATTGTGCAACTTTTCTACCATAAACTAACTTAAATCCTGTTGATCTACACTGACCTGTAATCAGGTGAATGGTGTCTCTGTCATTCGTACGTCTGTTCTCACACTATGTAACTTTGGGCTCCGGGTCGGGAGAAGTACGTAACGCTTTACGGCACTAAGTCACACACCACCAACTATTTCACTGATTTTGGTGAAACTGGATCATATTTTATGGTAAATCTGTGATTTCCAGAGTTTCCTGATGGACAGTGAAGTAAACTGCTGCCAACTGTAGCTGCTGTTAGCTCAGTTTGTTAGCCAGGCTGTGAGCTCAGAGCACCGGAGGGAGTGTTAGCGTTTGTACCACAGGTGGTAGAGACGGTGTCGTGCCAGAACAGGAGCTGGGCCAGCAGACAATGTAACCGGGCTCTGACAGAGGAGAAAAGACTGAAGAAGATGTTGACAGAGGAAGCTAAGAAAAGAGAGTGAGCAGAAGCAGTCGGACAAGAGTAAATCTGGGACTAACTTTTAGTGGTTGGTGAGAGCTTGGTGAAATAAAAGGCTGAAAGACAGACGCCGAGCTGGGCTGACTGCTGTTGGACTACTAAGTAATGTTATCTGGCTGCTATGTCTTGTGTTGTTGACCTTGTTGACGTTTGGCTGTTATCAACTCGCTAGTTTTTGATCATAAGTAATGTAATCAGAACAAATACAGGTGCTAAGTCGTAAAAATGGCAAGTTATACGTAATGTTGCTTTAAAGAAAATAGTTTGGGCTCTCATGTCTGTACGGTATGAAACTAGAGGGCAGCATCAAGACTGGAAACAGTGAGTCTGGGTCTGTCCAAAGGCTAAAAAATATATATTTACTGTACAGATATAATAGTGGTTCAATCTTTTCATCTAATTCTCTGCAAGAAAACAAATAAACGTACTTTAACTTTAACTTTGCACTCACATTTAAGTAGAATGATCTTTAACTAACCGTACAACGGGTGTGCGTTTGTTTATGTGTTGTTCTAAACATTTCAAATCAGCTCGGACGATCTCTTTACGATGTCCGTTGTACCTGCTCCCTCATTCACTCTCATTCGATGATGGTTTTAGCTCTGCGGGCTCTGTGACATAACACGCCGGCTCAGAACAGGAGCACACGGGCTCGCTGATGGGGATTACGGCTCATTCTTCAGAGCGCTGGGTTTATTTTAGGGTCCGACTGGATAAAACAGGATTAGCATCACAATGAATCCCCGGGCATTCAAACCCAGAGGTCAGCTCCTCCGTGGCCTTTGACATTTGAAATGTTTATAAATCTCCATCTGTGTTGTGATAGTTATACATAGATTTGATCAGCTGTCATTCCAGTGAGGTGTCCATTTTTGATAAGTGCCGTGTGGTTTTTAGAGGGTCTGTCCGGTGGTGACAGCTTTTATCTGCCACTGCTTACTCAGATGTTTTACTATAGCTGCTGGTAAATGATTTCTGAAGGTACTTTTCATGTGTATTGTGCTGAGTGGTGATAAACTTTACTTATGAAATGAGCCGAGTTGGTGCAGTCTTCAACCACTGATCTTTTACAGAGCAGACAGCCTGTATGTTTATTAAATAAAAAATAAAATGTCCTAATTATAATATATATAATTTAGCTGCATCTAGCGGTGTAGTTGCTGATTGCATCCCCCTTGTTTCACCCTCTGCTTCCTACGGTGGCCACAAAACGTCTTCTGGGCTACTGTAGAAACATGGCAGACTCCATAGAAGAGGACTTGCAGCGTCGGGAGATATAAAAGAGGTCAGGTTGTTAATTGCAACCCTCTCGTGTCACCCTCTTCTTTGTAGCTTGAAGGAGAAACTATGGTGGCAAAATGTGCAAGAAATGCGAAAGGCTCGATCTAGAGTTTAGTTTGTCTCTTCTGGGTTACTGTAGAAACATGGCAGGCTCCATAGAAGAGGACCCATGAAGTCTGTAGATATAAATGCAGTGTAGTTGCTGATTGCAACTCCCTCGTGTCACCCTCTTCTTTGTAGCTTGAAGGAGAAACAATGGTGGCTACAAAATGTGCAAAAAAATGCAAAAGGCCCGACCTAGACTTAAGTTTGTCTTTTCTGGGCTACTGTAGAAACATGGCGGACTCCTTAACAGAGGACCAGCAGCATCTGGAGGTATAAAAGAGGTCAGGTTGTTGATTGCATTGCAACCCCCTCGTGTCACCCTCTCCTTTGAAGCTTGAAGGAGAAACTACAGTGGCCATGAAACATGCAAATAATGTGAAAGGAAAGGGCTTTGTAGCTTTAATAACTAAACAGATCTAATGGATTTTTATAAAGAAACCATAACAAAAGATTTCTTAAGTGGTTTGTAGGAAGATACTTGAAATAAATGTCAGAGCAGACAAAGAGCAGAGATTGAGGAGGAGAAAACTGAAGGCTAACAGTCAGCTGACAAGCATTCAGTCTCTCTGCACCACCCTCCATGTTCACATATTTCCTCTTTGAAACTGCTCAAACCACACTTTTCTAAAGCCGGCCTCCGAGAGCAGTTTGTGGCCGACGTGTCTTGTTCAAGGGCACCGTTATAGAGGAGAAAATAGTGTTTCTCATTCCCCTCCCGGTCAGTTTATCTGTGACAGTTAAGCCTGTTTACAACACGGTGACAGTTTCCATCATCTTGACTGAACACTCAAAGCCTGAGAGCTCAAAGGTCATGAGAGAAATTCATCAGTCTATAGGTGCAAGGAGCATATTGTGTTATAAACCAAGACACGTGATTTTCCTCTTTTAAATAAACACTGTTAGCTGTCAGACAGACCACTTAATTCTGGTTTAATTCCATTTATTTGTTAAATATTAAATAAATACATATTTCTTTGTTTAATTACAACAATGACATCTTTATCATTTAATTTTATTTGCTAAGCTATCGTCATGGCTTACTTTTCAAGGCTGAAATATTGTGCCAATAATCAGTTATTCATGAAATTTTATACAGACATTCATGGTTCCTAGAGGATGAAACCTACTGACTTTGGTGATCCCCTGATTTTTCTTCTGGTGCCACCATTAATGTAAATTTTTAGGGAAACATCTCAACTATTGAATGAATTGCTTTAAATTTAGTACGGAGAGATGCAGATATTCATGGTTCCCAGATGATGTATTGTCATGAGTTTGGTGATTCCCTTAGCGCCACCAGTAGATTGCCATTTCTGCAACACCTACGACATGAATTGGCACAAAATTTGTCACAAATATTCATGGTTCCCAGAGGATAAGGACTTTGTTGATTCCCTACATTTTCATTTAGCACCACCAGCATTGTCAAAATATTAAGATCTGACATTAACAACTAGGTGGTTGTTATAATGTATGAATGTTACAGATTTTCATGGTTCCCAGATGATATATCCTCATGTCTTTGGTGATTCCCTTAGCACCACCACCACCACCAAGGTCGTCATTTCTTGCTTTGATTGAAATGTCTCCACTGTTCCATGAATTGGCACAAAATTTGTCATAGGTATTCATGGTTCCCGGATGATGTATCACACAGACTTTTTTCATATATATATATATATATATATATATATATATATATATATATATATATATATATATATATATATATATGATCCAGTTTTACCGAATTCAGTGAATAAAGTCACTCATAGACTAAAAAACACTTTTATCTGATAAGTGCAGGATGAGTCATCAACAACCTATCGTTTATCAGGAAATGACAAACTCTAAAACTTCATGACAAATTCCTGAAAATGCCTCAAAGACTTACAGATACTGGAGTATAGGTGTCATGTAGCACCAGAAATATGTGATAAAAACACTTAAATATCAATTTTCTCGTCATGGGTGCTTTAAAGTCTCGTAATTTTCACAACCAGTTATCATAAACGTCTATGAAAGCCTAATTTCTATTAAATTATGTCGTTTCTGTTAATTGTTTTTCACCTGAGAACAGACTTTACGATTAGCCAACATCAGACACGAACCCTAAAGGGAAGATCAGTGACGGCAACGGTTGAAAGTAAATTATTCTTTATAGATTTTTGGATTATTTTGGGCACAGCTTTGAAGGAGGGAACAAGCTCTAACAAGTGAGGAGGGGGAAGCTGTAATAAAATTACCATCGACTCTGACAGACTTGTTAATATCTAACTGTAAATCTAACGTCTTTGTTTTTTTTATGGCAGCAGAGATTCTCTTCTTGCTGCTGCTGCTGTTGTGTTGCGTCCTGACAGACTTGTTATGAAATTAATAAATCAGGCTATAATGGTATCACGGTTTACAGTTTGGCTTGCTCTCATCAAGCAGTATGACTCCTATCCACACACTTTTACTAATTAGAGCTGATGTCATTGCAGCTGGGTGGACCCAGCCTCGTTAATTATTAAGAGACCTATATTACACATTAGCAATTAGATAATCGCCCTCAAGCAGCATTATCTTGAACGTAGCCCGGAGACAGGATTATAGATTTGCATTCCACTTGGTCTGAGACTTTTTTCAGGGGTTTAAAGGCCCTGAAATCTCAGCTTAAGTGTTTCTACAGAACATTAAATATTCATGACTAAATAAGCAACAATAAAAGTAAAGAAAAACAACAACAGTGGACTTTTATGGGTGTGGTGTAATCATATTTTATTGGCAGAGACGACCTGAATTAAATGTTGCGAAATCTTCCATCGGTGCACAGAAATATGTGACGTCATCCCACCCACTTTAAACCAGCAGAGCAGATCCAGAGATACAAATAAACGCAGATAAATCTGATATAAAATAAATAAAACTGTTAAAACTCAATCAGAAAATTGAGTTTTAATGGAAGAACACAATGCTCACATTGATTTTAGGGCCAAACATACATATGATGTATTATGAAATTCTGAGTCTTACTATCAAGTATTGACCATAAAATAACAGATTTTAAATCACACTATGTAACTTTGGGCTCCGGGTCGGGAGAAGTGCGTCACACACCACCAACTATTCCACTGATGGAGCCAGTGTCGTGCCAGAACAGGAGCTGGGCAAACATACAGTGTGACCGGGCTCAGCAGCCTCTGTGGGTGTAGTGATAGAGGCAAAAAGACATTAGTTTGAGGCTGAAAGACAGACGCCGAGCTGGGCTTCTTGTTTTCGGACTAGTAAGTAATCTTAGCTGGCTGCTTTGTCTTTGAGTTGTTGACCTTCCTTGATGTTTGGCTGTCGACTTGCTATTTCTGATCATACGAGTCATATAATCCGATAAACACACTTTTACAGCCATCCATATTTACGACCGTTGGTATTCCCCTCTGAAAGTAATAAATTTGTTGCCGAATTAGATATTAGCAGTTTCTGTTTGAGGTGCACACATGGATGTTCAGATAACTATCACCAGTTTACTGGTGATCTGGAGTCATAAAAGCTCATTTTTTATCATTTCAGACAGGATATGTGAGCGTTTATTTGCGATTAACATCTGAGTTAATGCTATTCCCAGAATGTTTAAGTCATATTTCCTCCAGAAACACGTGTGTCGTGTCTTTTTTGTACAAATTTGACTATGACACATGAGCTGTAACTTCTTGACTCATTTTATTTAAACTGTTGCACTGACTCTTATGCTGAGCTTCTGAGCTGTTGACCTGTCAACTCAAGTTCAAGGAACTAGAGTCACTGCTATCACCAGATAAAACGATTGCAATCAAGATAGACTATATGCCTTCATATCTGCCAGACACCACATATTGCCCCGGCAAGAGGCGCTTAGTCAGGATAATGGCCTCGATTATTGATTAACAGTCAGAGTATTTACTGTGTGCACACTTCTGCAGGGCAGCCACAGGGTGCGATGCACTCAGCAGCATGTGACTAGGTACTAAAGTCTTCTTATTCTATTCGAGACGTCCTCTAAGTGTGCAGGCCGAGGTCGTTTACAGTGTGACTAATCACTGTTTCTCTCGAGAGGGTTAGGTATTCATACAGCAGCACACCTGGAGCCTTCCCAGTGTGACCACATGGGTAAGACAGTGTTAACCACCGGGCCATCCGACAGAAGGCAGAGTGTATGTCTGAGTCTGCCCTATATGTATTTTTGGAACCGTTTCGGACAGATATAATTGCCCTCGGTCGAAGCTAAAGTCTTTACTTAAAGGTTACTTGGCTCCCTATTCTGGGAAGCCGGAGTTATCTCTGCTGAATGAAACCCAGAGCGTGTCTCTGTGTACATCGATCCAAACTCCAGATATTAGGAGGTTCCTGTGTTGTGACTCGTTGGAGTTAAAATAACTCGGTGAACTCAGCTTCCTGGAACAGATTTTGCTGTGTGGATTCGCACGACCGTGACTGTATCTCATCTCAAACGCGTAGATTTCACTGAAACGGGAAGATTACTTTGATTTGATTGATGAAATGACAAAATAGGTCAAACTCAACTTTTACTGGAAAAATGTGGCTTACTTGTTGAGCCACTAAACGAGATAAAGTTTTAAATCAAACATCGCTGATCATACTTCTTACTTTGCAGGCCCCGATGATTGATTGATGGGACTTTGGTCCCGAATTACTTCCCTGCGATCTCTTTCTGAGAGTCGCTCATCAATGCTTCAGATATATCTGTTAAATATTAACAGAGTGCTGTGCAATGCCAAAGCCTCTGCTCCCTCTATCAGGGTTTTCTAAGATAAGCCATCTGAACCCGTTGCCTTATCTTTAAACCTCATCCTTTACAGCTCTGTAACTGGCGTGGCTGCATTACAGTCCCTACATCTGACCTAAAAGATGAACAATTCCTCTTCTTAAAGGACCAGAAACTAAAAAAAACAAAGGCCGAAAGGTTGGGGAAAAACATTTTATTTACCGTGATAGCACTTCTTTGTATTTTAAGATCAAGAGGGCTGAACTTCTCTGTAGTTACTTCAAAGGAGCCGCCTTATACACCCTGAAGCATGGCACCGTTTTCACATGATTCGCTTTATAATATCTCATCTTCCTGTCCTCATGTAAACTCTGAGTAAATCCCCATCATCTGCAGATTATGACCATTAATCACAGTTATAGGAGCGCCATTAACAGTCCACCGCCCACCATCTCTGAAGCTCAAGTTGGCCTGCAATAATAGAGCATGAACATGCGGTCGGCCGTGTTACGTTCTTATTATTGAATCACGCTATGAGTCACATTTCAGAGTTGCAGAGGCAGATGTGGTTAACTCGTGACGTTGAAAGGCTTCTTCACACTGACACTCGTATTGCTTCATCTACCCAGTGGAAAGTTTAAAAAATGCACTGCCTGCCTGCCTGTGAGCAATGTCACAGTATTTAGACTGCTGGTCAAAGTCGAGCTAATTTGATCTGTTTCATATATTTCAGTTCTATAAAATGCATCAAGTTTTATGAGCTCATCACATCTCTCAATATGAATCTGTAAAGATGTATCTGTTTGAGTTCCTGCAGCTGTAAAATAAATGTATTGGTGTAGAAATGTTTATTCTCAAGTACAGAATTTAAGTATCTGCTGAAACTTTTCTCTCTGTTGCAACTCTCTGTGATTTACAGAGTTTCCTGATGGACAGTGAAGTAAACTGCGGCCAACTGTAGCTGCTGTTAGCTACATGTTAGCTCAGTTTGTTAGCCGGCCTGCCCGGACTCTGAGCTCAGAGCACCGTAGGAGTTGGATTTAAGGCCTGTGACGTTGGAGAATGTTATTAGGGAATAAAGCCAGTGTCGTGCCAGAACAGGAGCTGGCCAAGCATGCAATGTAAACAGGCTGAGCAAACCTCTATGGACATAATCATAGAGGCAAAAAGACGTTAGCCGACTAGTAAGTAATATTAGCTGGCTGCTATGTCTTGTGTTGTTGACCTTTCTTGATGTTTGGCTGTTAGCAAGACAGAGGAGAAAAGGCCGAAGAGGACATTGACGGAGGAAGCAAGGAGCCGCCGGACAAGAGTAAATCTGGGACTGACTTTTAGTGGTTGGTGAAATAAAAGGCTGAAAGACAGACGCCGAGCTGGGCTGACTGCTGTTGGACTAGTAAGTAATATTAGCTGGCTGCTATGTCTTGCTACAGTAACAAATACACGTGTACAGCTGTCGATGTTTGGTGTCACAATCATTCTTTTGTCTTTGGTTGTTTGCAGGATTCACAGCAGTATAAAGACTCCAGACTTCTTTATCAGTAGGTGGCATATTTTCTTTTCCTGATTACTCTCCGAGGAAATGACTGCAGACTCTGTTTTGATGGGAATTAGTTAATCATTAGTACCAATGATGATTAATTTATGATTATTTTATTCAGAATCCAACAATGATTGAAGTTTAGTGATACATGTGTTGCCATAAATGAATCATCTGGTGCGCTTTTATCCAAAAATCCAAATTCAGTTTGCCATTTTTAAGGAAAATGTTGTGAAAACTGACCATAAATGATGTGAAAATACTGTAAAATCTTTGCACAAAGTAGCCGATCATGATCCAGTCCAGATGAGCAGTCATAAAAAGGAATACTCCTTCAGTGAAAGTTGCAGTACCACAGAGTATAAATACATGACGACAAGTGAAAGTCTTGTGAAACAAAAAGAAACAGTAGAGGATCGAGTCTGGTGGAAAGTTTCCAAGCTGACATTGTGTTCTAGTTTTGTAGCACGTCTGGTATGACGGTCACGTCCACCGAGTTTGCACCTTCCCAACATCAAAGACGTTTCACAACCCGAGCTGTCATTCAAAAAAAAACCAGTCGGTTCACCAGCTTAATATCTGCAACGCTCCAGCATGCTGGGAGCAAAAGTTCAACTCGTTAGCTGGAAGATCTTAGTTTGGATTCGTGTCGTTGGATTCATGTTTTTTGGGTTTATGTCATGCAGCTCTGTGAGGCTGTACTTAAACACAGCTTGAGCTAATGTAAACATGCTAACGCGCACACAGTGCTGACATTTAGCATGTTCTGTATCTTGGCGTGTTGGCATGCTAATATTTGCTCATTAGCATTAAACACAGTACAGCTGACACTATGTGCTGCAGGTGTTTGGTTGTAAATCAAAGTATTTCACACATTTTAATTAAAAGATGATTGATTTAATCTAAGTGAGTTTAGTTAACAGTTTATTCGCCTGCAGATATTTTGTTATTTGAAATTAAACGGCTGTTTTCTTTGAATTACTGTGGTTAACGTTTGGTTTCAGTTCAGGCACCAAAAAGATCTTGGTTAGAGTTCATGAGTCTCACGTACGCTCTGTGACTATAAATAAACTGCACACAAGCAAAACAGTCGCAAGCACAAACTATACAATCTGTAGGCGGGTTAGCGTTAGCTGAAATTATACTCAACGTTTATGTCGACGTTTCACTCAAAGCCACTAGATTATTCTTTTTATCGCCGAGTTGATGGACAGAAAATTAACCAGCAACCATTTTTCTATTATTTTTACTCTTAAAAAACATTTTCCAGCTTCTTAAATGTGACTTTTCTTTGTAATATATGATCATAAACTGGATATCTTTGAGTTTTAAGACGCCATATGGGTCTCTAGGAAGTTGTGATGGACATTTTTTCACAATTTTTGACATTTAATAGACAAACAAGTGATCAATTAATCCAAAAAATATTAGATATATTAATAGATAATGAAAATTTGAATTGTTAGTCTGGATTTAAGATAATTTGTTGATATGAAGACGTCATTTCTCATTTTTTCTGACACAGAAATCAACGATAATCTGCAGATTTAATGATAAAAATAATAAATGATGTCCCTAAAAGCCACAAATGTCACATTTACATCAATAAGACCAAAACAAGACTCATGTTTCTTAAAAAGAAGTGTTTTATTTCCTTTTTAACAAAGCCCAATACAGATTTTGAAGCAAAACTGGGGAACACTGGTAAATCTCAATCCAATCATCATGTCTGAGGGGACACCCACAAAAAAGATGAGCTTCAAAATAAAAAATAAAAAATAAAAAGACACCTAAAATAATCATAGGCTACAACCCAGAATCGGGGCCAAGAAAATAATGGTGCATGTTGTCTGAGAACTATCAAATAAAATAAAATTTGACAATAAGAAACAAAAAGTTCATGCCAGCAGCTGTTGGGGAGGTAAATAAAATCTAGACTTCTTCTAGTAAAAATAAATGTCAGATCTAGTATCCGTAACGTCTGTTAACGGCTTTGAAAGGACCAATAAAACCTAGAATAAATGACAGTGACTATCAGTATGCTAAATTTTTTAAATCTTGGATGAGTAATCTGGTCAAATACATCTAAACACTTTTTTTTTTTACATTTTCAGTTGCGTGTACGGGAGCTCGTACAACAGTTCAACCGTGAGGAACTAATAATTAAATGAAAATTTATCTTCCGTGGTCGCGTTTCACACAACACTTCTCTCAGAACGTGTTACTGCTGTGTAAGTCTGTTCATACGCATGACGATGGAGAGAAGTCCGATCTGACATGAAAGTGGAAGCGATAATCAAAATGTCATTGGGTTAATGTTTTTTTTTTTTTTACAACTAATCTGTTACAAAGATATTAAAACTTTTTAACTTTACAGCCGCGCTGATCATGAGTATATAAATTTTTTGGGGGGGTGGTGGGAATAAGAGTACCGCATTGAAATAATTTAACAGCAGGTAGATCTCGGGTCGTGATATTTGAGTGATTTAGTCGTAACGAGGGCGACAAATTTTCCACGTGTACCAATCGTTTTGAAGCTGAAAGAACAAAAGGTGGACGAGGGGGAAAAAAAACAAAAAAATAAAATAGTAAGTCGAGCTGTGGCTGAATATTTCTGTCAACTGGCACGTGTTCGTCCGTTTTGAAAATTATGAAATTACAGACAGATCTGAAATGAGCTGATCCACCTATGTAAACACAGTGATTTTCTGATACAGAAAAATACTAAGTGGACAATGTGTATCGATCTTTAATAACAATATCCATCGGCTGAAAAAACACCAGTCTGCGTTGATATATTCTCATGTGGGAACATATATATTTTATAACAAAATAAATCTATACTGTCCTGTTTTTTATTATTTTTGCGGTGATGGTCGATATATATATTTATATTTATATATGAGGGTTGTACGATGCCATCATCCCGTTCTCTGAGCGCTCGAACCGCGACGCTTTTCTGACTCTCTAAGAAATAGTACTTTGTGACTGAAGCAGCTCAAATACTCAAAAAGGCTCTGCCTGAGAAGAACATTAGTTTGAAGCGAGAGAGAGAAAGAGGAAACAAAAATAAAATACTCATCTTTTCCATCTTTATACCAGTTGTTAAAGTAATTTATAATAAAGTGTATGTTGCTATTATTATCTTTTCTTTAAAAAAATCATAAGCAGTTTTTCTGTTACTGTATCTCGGCATTTTGACACAAAATATCCTCTTGGATATTTACACAGGAAAAGATACTTTTCAAGCAATAAAAACAAGCTTATATCGTGGGTTCGCAACAGAATAAAAACACAATTCTGAAGAAGTAATGGAGAAAGAATTGCATAGCAGATCAGAATATGAACTAAAAACAGGAACTGATCCTTTTTGGTATGGTGCACTTTTTTTTTTTTTCTCGATTCATGACTTTTGCACATTTTCACATATGTACATGAAATAGTTCAGTCCATTCATAGTTTCGCCTGCCCACACACAGTTAAAAGATCAAGTTTACTTCTGCGCTATAATGCTCGACAGTAAGAGAAGGCGGCGTTGAAGGCCGCTCTTCTAAAAAAAAAAAAAAATCCATAGGAGTCTTTTCAAAATAAAACAACAAAAAAAAAAATTAAACTGTTTTTTTAAAAAGTGCCATTTTGCTACATTTAATCAGCTGACCCCGCGGCCTGCTACTCCACAGTTAACACAAGCAAATGTGTTACACAGCTTCCCCTCCGACGACAACAACAACAACAAACGTCACACAGTTTCCTGATTCTATGAGTTTTGGTCACATGGACAATCAAACACACACTCACAGCCACGTACACAGAAACACTTGTGCAGGAACACAAACACACACACACACACACGCTTAGATGACATGAAAGGAAACAAAAGTGGAAAAAAAACAAAAAACTAAAGTTGTGGCCGGTGGGTTCAGTTCCATTTGTTTTTATATCTGCTGCGTTCAGACATTCCCGGCTGGTAAAGCTTTGAAAAAAGAACAAGCACCATTAGGAAAAGGCCTCAAAATGTCCTCTGCTCCGGGGAGAGTTCAGCAGTTTTCCCGCTTGATTCTGTGCTCCCACAAAAAAAAGCAACAAAAAAAGAAGAAATCTACATTCAGACTCGCCTCCGGGCTCGTGGTCAGGCAAAGTCACTGAAATGTTTCAGGCTTCGTCGTGTCTCTCTCTTTATCATTTGTCCTCTGAGTTCGGCAAACAAAGCCTCCTTTTCTCTTTCTTTTTTTCTATTTGGAGTCTGACGACGTCTCATTATCTCCAGCTCCCGTGAGGCCTTTTTCTTGTGTCCATGTGGCGTTGGTAGGGGAGTAAAATCCGGGTCCTCACCGTCTCTGCTGGGCATAGACTGGATACGCTAGCGTCACATTCAGAGAGTCATTGTGCTGGACCAAAGACGTGTGCTGGTAGTGAAGTACGAGTTCTTTTAGTGAGCTGTACAGGTTGTACGGCTCGGCGAAGCCATAACCTGAGGGGGTCTTGTTGATGACGCAGTGCTTCACCTCACCGTCCACACTGCAAAGAGAAGGAGGAGGAGGACAATGGTCACAGTCTGTTCTGGAGCTCTTTTATAGACTAAAACCACTTCCTATTTTAAAACACCGGTCTTAAAACAATAATCAGGTGCAGATTTAGACACTGAAACAGGTTTTTCTCGCTACAATCGTCCTCTTGTTCATACTAGACATTAAAAATCAGGTTTTAACGGGTGTTTAATGTAACTTGAGTCATCGTTTTGTGTTCTAAAACTTTGGATTTGTCCAGTACGAACAGGACGTTTGAGTAAAGTATTGATACGTACACAACGCTGCAGGCGTAGCATCCCGCTTTGCTGCTGTCTCGAACCAGGAATGTTCCGTCTCTCTTGCCCTGGAGGAGAGCCTCCGCCTGTAGTCGGTTGATGTTGCCCAGCTTCCAGGACCGCTCATCGTGATGAGGAAGATCTTCGTCGTCGTCCACCATCGAGTATTGACTAGAGAAAAAACAAAAGTGAACATGTTAAGTTGGGAGTTTGTAAAGAAAAGGTGTTTCTTGGTTGGTTAGTTTGGTGAATTTAAAGCGGACACTCACTCTTCTGTGTTCTCGTTCTTGATGCCGAGCCATTCGTTGAGCTTCTTCTGTCTGACTCCCTTCTGGGTCAACCACCTGACGAGAGAGAGAGAGACAACACGAGGACGTTAGAAACCAGGCCAGACCCATTTTGATGTCCTCTCCAGAGAGGGAAGTGGCTTTCAGAGGAGGGCTGTACTCACATGAGATACTGGTCTCTGGTCTTACGCAGCTGGATGAGGTCTGGCTTGATGCTGTTCATCCTCTTGTCGATCTCTCTGTAGTCCGCCGCCTGCTTCTTCAGGTCTTCCTCCAGTCGACGCTTGCTGTCGACGATTTCGCTAATCCGTGATTTCAACTTCTCGTAGTTGCCCATGATCCTGAAAGAAACAACAACGGAGTGAGTTTGTGCACATAATTTAACTTTTATCATCTGTTGCTTCTTTTACAGGTGACCTGCTGACTCACCTCTGGATCTCCTTGTCGTTGCCTTCTCTCCTGAACTTCTCGATGTACTCCTTGCTGTACCGCTCTTGTGTTTGACACTGCTCCTCGAATATCTTTATAGTTTCGTTAAAAGCTTCGATGGCCGTCCTTTTCATTTGGATTTCCTGGAGGCAGAAGCACGGCGTTAGCGCACGTCGCACAAAGACAAACGCGATAAATTCTCGCTGGCGTTAGGACTCTGGGCGGTACTCACTTGTGACGTTCTGGTGTATTCTTCATACAGACGGTCGTACTCTTTGTTCTTCTCCTGGTACTGCTGGTGGTACTCGCAAAGCTTCCTCCCCACAGCTTCGATGTTGTCTTCTTTCACCACCTGATCCTGAGAATTGACAAAGAGTTGTGGTTAAATCGCCTGAACTGAAGTACCGTAAAAGTTCCCGCTTCCACTAAGCTGACGTCTCACCTGCTGGTGTTTGGACACCGGGTACAGCAGTTTGACGTCTAGCTTGGGGTTGTACTGCGCCAGTGACTCGTTGCGATAGTGGTTGATGAGCTCAACGACGGAGCTGAAGGTCAGCGGGTCTGAGAAGCCGTACTTCCCATCCCGGTGGAATATCTTAATGAGCTTGTTGTTTCCTCCTTTCCTGTAGACGAAACCAAAAAGAAAGGAGCGAAACCGGTTAATCTAACCACTAAAAATAAATAAAAGATGGCCGATAAGATTCAGAGTAAGAGGAGGAAGGCTTACCTCAGAGTCAGAGTGTAGTCTCCGTGCATTTTCGTGGAGGCGTCTCGCACCAAAAACGTACCGTCTGCGGTGTCCCTCAGCTTCTCATTGACTTCCTCCCTTGAGATGTCTCCCCAGTACCATTCGGCGTCTTGTAGAGCCATGTTGTTGTTCATACCGTTGTTAGTCACAGTTGTGGGCTTGGGTGGCTTTGGAGGTAGAGCTGTGAGGACGAGAGGAGGGGACACAGATTGTAAATAAGTGTACTGCGATGTGATTGGACGCTGTGTGCGCTCACGTTTACATCCTCAAATCTCTCGTCGTTTGAGATTATTTGATCGTTTTGCAGACGCTGAATCACACACGCTCATGCTCTGTGACTCGCTCGTCTTTTTTTCCATCGATTAAACTGAGCTGAGGAGGGGGAAGGAAAAAAAAGAAAACGCTGCCCCTCTCTGTGAGAGAGAGGCGGTGACGGCGAGGCAGTGGGAGGGGAAATGAAGCATGAGTCAGGGAGAATGAATTTCATTCAAGAAAAGGGAGATATCTATTAATATTCCAGTGTAGCTGCAGAAGAAACAATGATTCCCCCATCACGCTTTGACAGAAAAGGTTAAAAAAAAATGCATGACCTAACCTGCAGATCACCAGCTGAACTTGCAGATTTTGCAGCAAACCTCCGGCTTTAAGACAGATAATCATCACGGGCTGTATTTACAATCAATCTCCTCTTCCTGTTGCAGCTTTCAGGCAGCACTGAGAGCTCTGCAGAGCTTCTGTGGTGATTTCCACAAAGATCTCGAGCTCGGGAAGAAAAAGCCTTAAATCTGCAGCGCTGCTGCTCGCGGGCTGACACCAGCCGTGGCGGAGCAAAAAGGTGGCAGGCTATTTTTAACCCACAAATCTGCACTGCCTTTGTTCACTCCCACTGCATTAACACCCTTTTTGCTACAATGGACCTTTGCAGGGACTCATTGAGACGAGCCGCCACCACCGCTGTTCACTGTCGGCAGGCGATTCATGAGTGTGACACGGCAAAAAAAAAAAGAAGAGGCTCTCCAATCTGTGCAGAAAGCAGTTCAAGCTCACAGTTTTCTGCTGCACTGTGCTCACATTTCATCTCCAGATTATAAGATACTTCTAATGTGGACAATCCAGTCTTAACAGCTTAGCAACCAGAGAACACACAGCGCTCATATTTAACGATGCAAACCTCCATAAACTGGTTTTTCTCTTCTTAAATACGACCGCCTCAAACATCCACTTGAAAAAGGCATTAAAGGGCAGCCTGCTCGGTAACGTGTTACATCACTTACCACAGCCAATCACACGGGGGGGTCTGTCACCAACCACTCCTGCATCTTTCATTTCCTGAGAGCGATGAGGTCATTGTGAAAAGCCCATTTACTTTTCTACCTTCCTGCTTTGAATCTTCACAAAAAAAAACGCTGCGGCTGAACTGAAACGACTCGTCTGTGCAGCGTCACGTCTCCATGTTAAAAGCAAACGTG
Source organism: Sciaenops ocellatus (assembly GCA_033000465.1). Classification (NCBI taxonomy): domain Eukaryota; kingdom Metazoa; phylum Chordata; class Actinopteri; family Sciaenidae; genus Sciaenops; species Sciaenops ocellatus. Next base: position 22,487,645 of record CP136874.1, on the reverse strand, counting down.
CAGCATCTCTCTGCTAACAGAGGGGAGAAAACCTGCAGCCTGTTTCCATGCTTTCCCTCTCCTCTCTCTCTCTTTCTCTCTCTGTGTGTGTCGAGCTCGGCCGCCCGCTCTCTCCTGCAGGTTTGCTTGCTCGGCCCCTCCTCTCTCTCTCTCTGCGCGTGTCGTGCCGCGGTTTTAGTCCGTCCCACTTCTGGCACTCAGACAAAGCCAGCTCTGCTGCAGCAGCACGTACGCAGCTAAATTATAATGCCTGGCCCCCCGGTCAGCGGCACCCAGAGCTCCAAATACGCCTGTAATCCCACAGCGTGACACTCGGCATGACAGAGATAGCTCCCTTGATTTCCTGAGTGAAATTAAAATAGACCTCTCAGCTCTCGGAAAGGTGGAAACATTCAAGTGGAACGCAGCTCAAACTCTTCCAAAGTGACAAAACTGAGTATAAATCAGTGTTTGTGAAAATATTTTAATGAAGGCGCCTGAGAAATCGCTCATTCTTTAAGAGTCGTGTGAAAAATATCATCTTTACTTTGATGTTGAATGTTAAAAACCTCTTTGAGTATCAAGCCCAAGCTGAAAACCTCACTAAGGTGTGCAGCCTGTACGAATAGTTCAGAACTGCACAACACGAGCAGCGGCCGCAGGCAAAACTGCTCGCTGACAGCTACAACTGGAGGCTTAAAGAAAACAAAAAACCAATTCTTCTTGTTCTCTTGTTCTTTAAGCTGCGGTTATTTGTGTCTTATTCTACCCCCAAATGACTCCTTTCATTGTAGCCTGAAGCTGCAGCAGCAGCGGTGTGACAATTTAAAAGAAACTTACGTTGCAAGTTGTGCATGTTTTGCTGAGTGAACACACTGTTCTTCTTCGTGGCTTCTCTTTTAGTCCCAAAAGGTGAATTAAATCCAGTTATTGAGTAACTTTCAAGTCCTCCAGTAAAGCTCCATTTCATAGTTTAGTTTATTCTTTAAAAAAAAAAAACCCGCAGCAGCTTTACGTGCTTCTTAATGAAATCCAGGTAATCCGCTCGACGTGAGGCAGGTGCAACATGCGACCGTCTAGCTGACTGACTGCTCAGTTCCTGCTGTGAGTGAGGTGAAGTCTCTCTCCCCCCTTCTCTCTCTCTCTTTAACTCCCCCCTACCTCCTCCCTCCACCCTCCTCCTCGTGTGGAGGCAGGTAGTTAATGATTAGCGGTAGCCGCTCTGCCTGTTCTGAATGCGGCCGCTCGTGCCAGCAGCGTGTGTGTGCGTGTCTTTCTCCCTCGCTTTGGTCACTCCCTCTCTCCCTGTTTGTAAAGGAGGAGGCAGGAGAGGGAGAGGGAGGAGGAGGGGGGTGTTCGGTCTTATGATTAACTTGCAAAGTTTCAAATATTTGCTGAGCTGGGCACTTTGAGGCAGGGAGGACATGTGGAGATCCAGGCGGAGAGCGGAGATGGGAGGGAGGGAGGAGGCGAGTGGCCCTAGAAACTGGAATCAGCCCTCAGTTAACAAGAAGTGCTCTGTGGAGCAGGCCGACTTTCCAGCCAACCAAATCTAAGTGGGCCTTTTGTCGCTTGCTTAAAATAGGCACGCAGTAACCGGGAGGAGGCGCGCACACACACACACGCACACACTCACGGACGCACGCGTGCACACACACACACACAAGGGTCATTCACAGAAACACATTCTGTACATGTGTGTTTACAAAGTGGGCTTCTTCTTCTTCTGTTGTTATCAGAGGCAGGTGACTCAAACCAGTTTGGCGCCTGAACTTTTGCACCGTACTTACGTATGTTCTGGTTTTTTTTTTGTTTTTTTTTTGGGTAGCGTGTTTAAGAACTTTTCCGCCTCTGGACGTCCTTCAATCCGTCCGTCTGTCCACCTCGCTCGCCAAAGTGCTCCCGCAGGTGCAAATTACTGACAGCTGAGAGTGGCCCATGCACAGGAACATTATAAATAGCCCTAACAGGTAATAAAATGTTTTAAACAGCCACAGCCAGCACGGCCCAGGCCTCTGGGCTTTTAACTAGCGCTGTAAAAACATAACTGCCACGCAACGCCAGCTTCATCTAACGCAGACCACCGCTGTACCACCAGGTGAAGGGAAAAAAAAAAAAAAAAAAAAAGACTGTGCACGTCTGCGATCGACCAACAAGACAAAATCTGTCCTGAGAAGAAAACCAGAATGTCAAACAAGATTTTATCTTCATACCAACACAATCGTAGCTTGATGGAAACTCACCGGTAACCACGCTGCAACACAACCAACACAAATTTGAATGCGAGAAGCGAAAAGCTTGCACACAAGTGCCCAAATTAAACTATAGAAACAGAAAGTAATATTTGACAGGCATCCTCTGCAGCTGAGGCGTAAGAAACCATGCAGGCGTCATTCAAACTGCCCCTGTTCTGCTTTTATGTAACAAAGATAATCAGGAAATGTGTTGCACTTCAAACTCTAACCGGTACATAATTAAACAGTCTTAACTCGCTTCAGCCATGTCAGTATTTACCTCCACAGCGTGCCGTCTGTGGCCATCTCTCTCTCTCTCTCTCTCTCTCTCTCTACAACTGCAGCAGTTGCAAGTCTCAACACCTTTCCTCAAAGCTATTAATAGTTCAGGTCTCAGTTCGTGTTCTGCAGAACAGACGTCCGTGTTTTGCATCCAGTAATGCACAACGTACAAAAACAAGCAGCGATGCAATGCTTCAAAACTCTCGCATGTTTCTTTTCTTGGTAAGTAACAGCAGCGTTAGACGACAGAAGTCAGAAATGAAGTGTGTATCTACCTGGAGCTGCTTGAGTTTCACTCCATTCACTGGCCACCAGAACCTCAATGATCTTGATGTGAGCATCCAAGCTGGGTTCACAACTGTGGAGGGAAAAAAAAAAGTTAAATAAAGTGTGTGTTTTACAGCCCAGGTGACAGCCTCTGCTGCTGTGTGCTGGTTTCAATCTGATGGTAATTCAGGCTTAGCTACTTTAATTGCGAAGCACAGCTGGTGAGTAGAAAAGCTCCCAACCTATATCCGTGTACAGCTGAGACCCCATGAGTGCCTGACAGCCTGCCTGCGCTCTCACAGTGTGTGTGTGAAATGTGTGTGAGTCTGTGTGCCTCGCCATTGCATGACTGAGCCTGCACACATGTCTGTCTGTCTGCTGCCCTGAGTGTCTATCTTTGACAGAGTATGCAGCAGCAGGGCACAATCCGGGGAGGCCCGCTCTGACACCTCACCTGGTGGCCTGTTGTCTGAAGAACACCGGGCTGAAGATCTCGCCCAGGGCTCTGGCGCTGAGCAGGTTCTTGGAGCAGTTTTGGCACACTCGGGCGAAATGCTTCAGCAGACAGTGGAGAGTCAGCCAGTACTGTGGGGGGAGGCTCGGGGTGCTGGCGACGCGACGTAGCAGCTGGGCGCATTCCTCAGGATTCACCACCTCTGTCGAGAGAACAGACGAGAACGAACCGGATTTGAAAAAAAAAAAAGATCCAGCGTTTAGCCGCTGCCAGTTTGAAGAGCAGCTAGAAATGAAATGAAAAGATGTTTCTTTAAACAATGAGAGAGGTGGAAAAAAGGCGTCATGTGCAGTTCGGTTTGGAAACCACAGAGAGATTGTGTGGTTGACAATGAGCGTAAGGTACACTGGAAGGTGATTGGCTGCTCAGAGATGCTCGAGATAAACTTTCAGGTTTGTTTTAGTTCCTATTAACCACAGATATCCTGTTTCTGGCCTTGTGACAGCGAGAGAATGCAGCGCTACAGAACAGTGTGTCGTGTGAGAAAGCGACATGGACGTTTACAGAAAGTGACAAAATACACAGATTATTAACTTTATGAGCAGAAAAGGTGCCAAAAACGGGCTGAGAAAACAAGAGCTCAAAACATGAAAGTGTTCTCTGAGAACATGAAGGGTACAGAGCGTGTCGTGTGGTTTTGTGTTCAAAGTACTGAATGTTCAATAGTGTGTCAAGGGTACATTACGTCAGCACTTTTGTTTTACATAGATAACACGCTGTGGTGGACTACGTCTGCTCTCACCTTTGGCAGTGTGGACCATCTGAGCGTATACTGCAGTGGGGACGATGGGCTGGGGGAGATCCTGCAGGTACCTGCGCAGACCGTCGCACAGGACGGGGAGCTCCAGCTGATCCAGGTCTGCTGAGGGAGGATCTGAAGTGCACAGAGACACAAAAGACACATGCTTAGATGCTCGAACTCCTTCCTGCATGCAGGGATTTTGAATCATGGGCTTGTGCACAATGTGCAAGACTACATGATGCAATGCCGTGGTCACACATCACGGCTCTTTTACACGTACATGCACACCTGCAAATCTTTTTCAGTTGCCTCGGTTCATCATCGACATTAACGTCAGTCTTTTTTTTTAGGTCGCAATTTGAGACTTCCTCTTTCGTGTACAGGTTTCACATGAGCTGATAAAAAGGGTGCTAAAACAGAAAACACATACAAATATAAAATACATACGTACCACAATCAAAATACTGCCTGACTTCAAGTCCACCTCCAGCAGTAAATGTCCGATATAACGTGGGGTTATCCAGCCCTGAAAATCATCCGTGAGACACAAATCGTTACGTTTACCCACTCACAAACTGACACAGTTTGGTTCATGTGGTTCTGTGTAACAAGTCCAATGTGGTTACGTAAAGGCAGTCAAACTGGAAACTCACAGCGAGACGCCAAACTCACCTTTCCTCTCAATAGCCTCCAGCAGTCGAGCCAGCATGGGTGGAGAGGTCTCCGGGAGGGAAAACTGCTCCGTCAAGTCCAGCAGACAGAAGCCTGGAGGAGGAGACAACGACAGGCCGTGAACCGAGGGTGTAAAACGAGCTTCAGGCTAATTATTCACAAGGTCAACGCTCCGTCTTGTGATGCTTCGTCTGACACGCTCCATCACACCATGGACGTAACACTGACACTGTTAAATACAGTTTATCTGCAACCAAACAATGTAGTTACAACTGGCTCTCCAGTCTGATATAAATGACCTCGCATCAGAGCTGCAATGATTAGTCGATTAACAGATTAGCTGCAAACTATTTTGATTTTTAATTATTAATTTTGAGTCATTTGTTCGAGAAATTTTCTGATTTCAGCTCCTCAAACGTGAATATTTCAGTTTTTTTCAGTCCTCTGTGACAGTAAACTCAACATCTTTGGATTGCGGATAAAACAACATTTGGCATTTGAAGCGACTAATTAAATGATAGTGAAAATAATTAGTTGCAGCCCTATCTTGCATTGGACAATAGTGCATTTAACACATCTACACCAAGTATTAGCTCGTCACAGATAACTTCATTAACAGGGGGACTACGACTAACAATGATTTTAATTACCACTAAAACTTCTGGAAAATGTCAAAACAGAGTGAAAAATGTCCATCGCAGTTTCCTAAAACAGTCAAAGTGAAGTCAAATTACTCGTTTTGAACGCCAACAACAGTTTAACAACAAGTTCTAACAGTGTAGAAGCCAGATCTGTTCAATATTTTGGACTTTTACTTGGGAAAAAAAAGACTTTTTCTTTGGATCGACAACTCATTTTTGTTCTAAAAAGCCGTTTCCAACACAAAGTTTTGATTTTAATGATAAAACTTGAGTCTAACAGAGATGTGAGCAATGAAAGAGGAAACACCGGCCCCGTCTCCACCCGTCGCAATGAATGCATACATGCATTTCATAGAGTGTCAAAGTACAGCAGTGTGTTTGTCTAGGTGGATTTCTCTCGAGTGAGTTCATATCAATGAACAGAAAATAAAACGCTCTGCTCGCCATCAGAAGTTGTGATGAATGTGTGTGTGTGACGTTAAATGGCTGCGATCCGTCTGAACCAGCTAACGTTGACGAGGTGCATGACTTACAAACTACTCAGAACTTCAAAAGGGAAGCAGGTCCAGGACCAGAGGACCGGCCTTCAGAGTATTTACAACGGACTGATTGAAGAACAGGAGGTGCCGAGTACTAAAGTCGAGGTTTGGAGGTCCAAAGAACTGAGCAAATAACGCTGTGATATGAGCTAAGCCAGGTCTGAGGGTTTTTTTTTCCCCTCGTTTCTCCTTCAGAACTTCGGATCCAGGTGTGGACATGAAAGGATGAAGGGCTTGGCAGGGATTTTATTTGGATTTGCAAAGGCGTATTTTAAAAAGGAGCTTTTCTGAAAGGCTTGACTGTTTCGACGGCGAGTCCGCAGTTTCAAAATGCTCGCAAACTATGAATGGAAGCCTTTCTAGTGGACCGAGCGTATTTTTCTTTCTTTGTACCTTAAAAATTATTACAAATTTTTTCTTTGAATCGGGGCATTAAAGTGGGCATCTCTGCTGCTATTCATTAGCACGGAACTGCCCTCTTCGACTAAAGAGCGTCCAATCAGACAAATAATGAACCGCTTCATCCAAATCCACATCCTCTTTGGCCCGGGCCGAGCACACACAGGCCGGCTGGCACGTTGCGTGTGAAGGAACTGGCTTAACCGAAGTCCCTCTTAACCACACAACACACAAAACTCCATGTAGGACAACTGGTCATCTGGAAGACATTATTGGAACTGCGAAGCGGGCGAGGGGGGGTTTCTCAGAAGCAGTGAACTCTGAGATGGAACACCAGAGTTTCCCTAAATAGAGACCGAGACATGCAGCCCTGCCATCACACACCTTGGAAGTGTAACCTTTCTCCCAGACAAGATATCTAACACGGCTGCCGTTCTACGGCCAACCTTTTTCTGAGAAACTCAACTCACAACCTGGAGTTAAATTTAGACCCCCAACACACACACACTGTTCATATCTATGAAAATGACCCGACAGCAATGACCTAAAGTCGGCTAGTTTTATTAAAGATAACATTCCTGACACGTCTTTAGAAGTTTTAAACGCGCTCAACAAACCGGTTTAAAAGCATCCAAGCTTGCTCGGTGATAACTGCTATAACAAGAAGACGCTTCAAGGTGATCCAACGGTTTGTGTTTATTTACCCGCCAGCGTATGAGTGACACCGGACAGGCCGCAGATAGAGTTGCTTCTCAGTACTGTCGATGACATGATAGTTTCGGCACCGATGGAAATGTATCGAGTGGCGGGCGAAATATGACGGAAATGTTTGGAGCTATCGGTGCTGATTTCTGAGATGCCTTGGCGTGAGATCAAACCGTCGACGCGTCCCCGACCCGGGGCCGCTGCTTGTAATCATTGAAACGCGTGAAATTAAACACGCATTCAAGTGTTAGAAAATTTGGGAATATTTGCTGCGTTCATCGCGGCGGATCTGAAAAAGTTGGGACCTCATGTAAAATGTAAATAAAAACAGGACACGTGCGTATTTATTTCATGATTTTAACATTAAATCTCGTCTTTGCAGGGATTTGCAAATTAATGCATGATGTTTTACACGGCGTACCAACTTTTTTGGACTCTGAGTTGTACGAGGAATTAAGTATACTCATGCAAACCAAACATAAAACTAAGAACTGCAGTCAAACTCTTTTTAATCACAATAACTGGACGGATTTTATTGCTGTCGGGCAGTCAGGTGTAGCCGATTTTACCACATCTTTCATGACTGTTTGCAGAGTTAAACATATTTTCTGCAGAGCTTGTTTGAGCAGCAAAGTGCAGCTGAAACTCCAGATCACTAAACTTTCAGAAACGCCTTCAGTTGAAGCAAAATCACAACACCTCAACACAAGAAACTCACTAAACAATCCTCTTAGCAACAACGCAATGCACTACAGCCGTCGTGCTCTGTTTAGAACAGCTGAGGGGCTGCACCGTATGCACACACACACAGACATCACGAGACAGTGCTCGTACTTTCAATGGAAGTCGGTTTCTGTGGCAACTTGTGGGGGGGGAAAGGAGCGCAGAGGAGGAGACAGGGGGCCTCTTGGACGTGTCTCTGCAAGCCTGCATGTTTGGCAGACCTCTTCTCGTGATATCCCAAAAGGCCTCAGCCAGTCAGTAGTCAGTTAGTCAAACCGCAGGCTGAGGAAGTCGATGCAGCTGCCACTGGTGCTGCTGCTGTTGCTGTTGCTGCTGCTGCGGCGGTGATGGTGTGTGGGGGGGAACAATCTCCTCCCCCAGGTTGAAAACGGTATGTCTGAAGCGAACAAACTGCAGACTGCGGGCAGGACAGGGCCGGGGCACCACGGACACACTAAAGATAGCACACACTTAGGTTAAATTTAGAGGGCCTGCTCAAGTAACCAGCATTTTCAGGTTAGACCACTTCTTCTTGTGTGAAAAGGGTTTAGCTGAGGCACGCCGGTAAAAATTAATAACCCACAGAAAGCACGTCACAATGCAACATGCGTGACGGCACATTATACAGCAATAACACACATACACGTTATAAAACAGAAGGTATACAAGTGGATTGTCTGCAGGAAGCAGCTGATAAAGTCGACCTGAAGCATCATTCAGACTTCAACGACACGAAACACACAAAATAAAGCAGATTTTTCAATAACATCTAAAAGTGGAGCTCCAACATGCTTCGACATGCTTCTGTAAGTCAATGAATGATGCAGCTCTGAGCTGTGGTGAATTAAAAAAAAAAAAAGACAGGCAATGTCTCCTCCTGCAGGGTGGAAGACGCAGTGCAAAAGCTTAGCAACAGCCAATGAGGAGCCTGTTGCTACAGCCTGACAATTAACCCTATAAAGAGCAGCTGGTCGACCTACACACACACACACAAAAACCACCGGTTTCCTGACATGCAATTAACTGAATCAGAATTACATCAGGCCACGTTTGCAGAGCGCTGACGCCTCTTTAAATAGAAATAAAATGAAACTTTTAGAGACGAGTGGCCGCAGCACAAATGTGATGCCGGATATATTTTATGTCAGCAAACGTGTGTTCAAACCTGCAGCTTTATTTTACCACATTCTTCCCCAACGATGCAGATTGATTTGAATGTCAGCGCGTCACGTCTGATACATGTTGTAATTTGTAGAACCAGTCAAACCCCAAACCACAGAAAAGTACTTTCTCTCCTGCAAAATATCACTCACCTGCACTGAAACAGATCTGTGTGCAGTGTTGTCATGTCAGACTCGTGTCAAACTTGGTGTTATTTACAAATAGAGCATGTGGAAAGAGTTTTTCTGCCTCATGTATCCTCACAAAGAGTGAGTGGTAGATCTGAATCTGCCGTGAGGGGGTTTGTGATATGTATAATCATACATGTAGGTATAAATAAATGCAGACACAAAGCTGGTTTTATATGTGATATCTTGATCGAGCACGTCTGGTGGCGTGAGACGGTGATAGTTTAATGTTAAGTCATTTAAGTGCAATGTGAGCTTCACGCTGAAAGGGTGTGCTGTGACTGCTCTTTGGCTCTCCTTGGAGCGTATCGCTGCGTGCACATTGAGAGGCACCAGGAGGCTCTTTTAGTGAACTAATTGCTTCTATTTTTAATTGAAGCGTCCGTCATCATGACCCAAGTTAGGAAAAATAAGTTCCCGGTTGGAAATAACCCTGCAGCTCATGATCTATCTTGTTCAGGGTTGTTATGTAACGCCACACCTTCACAGCACGAGGCCCGCACACAGTACCTGAGCTACACTGGCTGGTCCACCTCGTCTCCCTCCCAGTCAAATACATCAAATATTTGAAATGCCTCCTCCGTTCCCCTCTTTGACTTTGTGTGTCTCTAATCTCACCTCTGTCTTATTGCTTTTCAGCTCTCTCTGTGCGTCTCTCTCTCTCTTCTTAATCCTGCTTGCAGACATGCTCGGACTGCTAGTAAAGAAGATTTGCCAATTCAGACTTGGGTCTCTGCACACAATCAAGTAATGAAACGGTTATGCACGCTCTCATGCACACGAGTCTGACTGGATTTATACTCCAACGTAGTTTGGAGAGCTCTGATACGTCATTACTTCTTTTTTCTGTGTCATATCACTGAAAAGCAACAGATTTATTTAAAAAACGTGCACAATTACAACCGCTGAGTGTGTCACAGGCTCACTGTTTCACACAGGAAGACCGAACTAGCTTAGTGTGCGTAAATTGAGTTTTAATCTAGGTTACAATGTGGCCTAAATCTAGATTTGTATAAACTTTGGTTAGTTGAGGAATTGCAGCTAGTGCTGAAACAATTATTTATATTATTCGGATCCAGCCTCTCAAATGTGAGGATGTGTCTGTTAACTAAACATCTGTTTGGTTTTTGGCTGTTTGTCGGACAAAACACGCAATTTAAAGATGACATCTTGAGTTTTTTCACACTTTTTATAGCCAAACGACGATGAAAAAAGTCTTAGTTATGGGCTCTTTTTAGTCTGGCTGGACAACATAACTTTAACACCCATAATCCAGATAAAAACTTCTTCACACGCTTTAGCAAGGATTATAAGAGTTGTCATACTAGCTGGAAAGTTGCTAACACAGACGGCCACATAAAAAAAAAACTCATTCTACAAGTTAAACATGTTTTGAGGGAACATATACGTGGCTGATGAAAAGTTGACGGACATTTAATAAACACTCCCCTGTGACAAACTCCAATGACGGAAACTATGACAGGCCAGAGATAAATTTAAATCCAGCTTGAGTCTGACGTTCGCAGGCAGAGGATTTGTCGCAGGCGCTCTCCTCATCCCCAGATTTATACCGACAACATTACATGGCAATATTAAGCAGCTAAAGTGAATAAAATCATAAGAACTTCTACACCTAGTGACGATAAAACAAGTCAAAACTTAAATTTGAAATTAGCCTCACGCCAGCAGCGTGCACGCTGATGACAATGACAGTGTGAAACAGCAAATCGCCGGGGGTCCTATTCAGCCGCGCAACCATTTATTGTCCAGTTGCATTGTGCACCAAGTTACTGCAATCAGCACTTAGCACAATACTGATTCATCACAAAGCTACAAATCAGTCTACCATGCAGTCTGTGTGCAGCCCCCCTCCACCAAAGAAGCGCCAACACATTCCTGGCCCCGGCCAGCTGCCTTTTAGCCCCACAGAGGAACGCTACATCAGAGCAAACTATCACGTTATAAAAACTTCTGCTGCTGCTGCCGCCGATGATGACGACTTTGGATTTACTGATCTGTGACTGAAAGGTACACCCAGTGTGAAACCAAAACTGAAATCGCTCCATGCTCAGTTTGAGAGAAAACTCTTAGGCGAGACAAAAAAAAATTGACAGTAAAAGACAGAAAGAGTGTTCAATACAGCAGATGTCAGCCTGAGTGCTAAAGAGGCCCAGAGAAGGAGAGCTACATTATCTCAATCTCCAGCTATGCAGAGTACTCTCTCTGCGACTGTCTCCTCTGTACAGCACGCTCTCTTCCTTCCAGTAGCCCCCTTTTTTTTTTTTTTTACAAAACGTCTATTACACAACCCAACTGTTCCATAAAGTCAGTTTACTGTGCAAATATATGAAAATAATCCACATTTTTAGCATTTACTGCTAATAAAATCATCAGTTGGTGATTTCAAATGTGCTTTTTTTTTGACGTGCATGTAAACTGAAAACATAATAAGCCTCAGACGTGCAGCAGAGAGAGAGAGACAAAGAGACAGAGAGATGCCCGATGGCATCAAATATTTCCATAAACAAGACCGAGCATGCACACCGAACCTTGTGAGAGCACGTAGAGTAACAACCAGTTATTCACACTTTTATCTCAAACATTTGGAGGAATGTTCACTCGCGTTGGCTGTTAGAAGATAAACACATACACAAAACACGGCGAACATTTAACCGTGTAGAGCCAATGTTGATACCGGACACGGTCAGTGAACTTTAGTATTGTTTAAAATGGTTGTAATGATGACACTATGCTCCAAAACTGCAGGAAGTAGCTTGTTTTAGCAGCACAATGGCTGCACTGATGATGGGCTTTAATATGTTGAGAAATATTCATTCGATTTAGGAGAAATTAGTGTGTAAAATCCACAAATTATTTTCTACTTTAATAAAACAAAAGCTGAAGGCTGAATAAGAAAATGGAGCTGGAAGTTGATGTTTGGTGGGGCTTCGTTCTTTGAGTTTCAATCTCCCCGAGTTCCTTTTCCTTGGCGGGCCCGGACACATGTATATTCTCTCAACTGTGAGGCCCAGAAAAGGAGCAACACTTTAATGTTTAAAAAAAAAAAAAAGGCTGAGAGCTGGAATGAGGCGGAACAGTTTCCCAGCCTAGCCCTCTTCTTCTTCTTTCTCCCCTCTTACCCTCTCCACATCTGCTGCACTCATGTAAACCCCTGTGGCTCAGAGAGCAGAGGCCCCCTTTCCAAGCCTCCATTCTCCACCTCTTTTCCCCCTACCAGAGCTGACTGTAGGAACTATCAAAACATTTAAAAAAAAAAAAAGGGATGAGGGGGAGAAGAAGAAGGAGGAGGAAGAGAAAAAAAGCTGAGGAGTAGGAGGAAGGGAGTGAGATCCCTTGGTGGTAGGCAATAAATCACAAACACTCTGGGAGCAACAAGAGCCCTGCCTCCATTGCGAGCCCCCTCTTCAAAGCTCCCTTGAGCATGCAGAGCCCAAGTCCCTCCCAAAAGGCCCCCACCCTGTACCCCACGCCCGCTTCAAGCCCCCAGCTCCGCTCCGGTCCTGATCCCCTTTTGCACCGACCCTTTAGCAAAGCTCTCCCTCTCCCTTACCCACAACCTCATGGCCTCTTTTCCTCCTCCTCCCCCTGCTTTTTTCTCTCTCCCTGCGTCTCTCACAGCACCAGGACACAGAGACTTTTCTTCTCCCGGTGCTACATTCACACTCGCTCCGGGCTCAGCGCTGCCACTCAACCACAACACAGCCATTCAACACATGCCCCCTTCATACAGCTCCTCGCTCGCCCTGCAAAAAAAAACCACAGCAAAGAATTTCACAATCGGACCACAAAAGGGGCAGAAACTAGAAACCTGGCAACTACAGCTGCTCTTTAGGTGAGCAGGAAGCTTTAAGTGCACATTCAACACAAGCCGCAGTGTCTTTAAAAAGATGCGAGTTTTAATTGCAGCTCATAGTTGTGGCCAGAGCGAGTAACACTCACACGGATTTCAAAGGGGAATTTTTATACGCAACCATCTTGAGGATCACAGAATTTGAACTAAACGGGACGCGTTAAACAATCCAACTTTTGGCACAAAGATCTGTTTCATCTCTTTGTGTCCGCCATAGAGATTGATCACGTTTAGGCCGAGCTTTGCGTCAAACTTGGGCGACGCAGCTCGCCTACGTTACTCAAAATTGCAAAAAATATCTTCACATAGCTCCGAAGTTGTTTTATTTACATGCAAATTGAAGCACCTTTGGGCGACGGCATTTCCTAGGCGAGAACCACTCGATGCAGCGTCTGCAAAGTCCTGTGCACTTACTGTAAGGATGTTGCTAAGTCATAATAACCCTATCATGAACTAAAGAGCCAGCCCAGCTGTTCACCCGAGGCCTTCAGAGAAGGAGCAATTTGCCTTAATCATCAGTGTACAGTGATCTAATCATCTTTCCCAACACTGACAGGGGAATTATATTCCCTTAAGATGTGGCTTTGTGGAGAAACACAGATGATATCCGCTGGTAACATATGGCTGGCACAAGATGCTCTGGTGTACGATAGCCTGGATAGTGGCCAGCGCCATTGTCCTCTGGGACTGAGCTTCGCATTCAGTGCAGCTGTACAGCACGGGGCCAAGCAACTTGTTGTCAAAGAACCGCAACTGTTCTGCAAATTCAGCATCTTTCTCACACTTTGTCAAACTCAACCCAGATCTGGGTTTTTTCCCTCAACAACTGACGACCGAGGAGGCCAAAGGGAGGACCACCTCCTCCTCCTCCTCCTCCTCCACAAACCCACAAAAGTCCAAACTCAAGTCGCTGTGCAATCACATTTTTTCGTCAAACAATTAATTGTTAGAGAATTAAAATTTCATGCTCCGTTGGCACAGCTGCCTCTTTCTTTCATCCTTCGTTAACTTGACGACCAATATTTTGATCCTCGGGCGACATAAATTCTCACTGACGTCAAGAGACTAGCACACGTTAGCAGGTTATCTTTACTCGACCAACAAATTGGCACAAAGTGAAACCTGAAACGCGGCTAATCAATTTGAATTAACTCAACAATGAGCCACTCGTGGTACCAGATGCCGGTTAACACTAATTCTCAATTATGGCTGTGAGTTCACATCCGGTGGGTTTTTTTTTTTTCCTCTGGCGCCAGAGCAGAACAATGAAGAATTCATCACACAAAGTGAAACTCTAGTTTTTCTTGCTAAAGCCATTACTTGAGGAAGTTGTGTAATTGATTTCTGCATAAAAACTCTTTCATTATGGATCTACAACAGTTGACAAACGACGACTTTACCTCCTAAATGTGTAGGAGTGCTTACATGTGTTTCAAACTAGTCACTGGAGTGTTTGGAGAGATGAAAAATGGTGGAATGCATGGAAAAAAAGACAAAGTTGATAGGTCAAGTGTGGCGTTAACAGAGTTATTGCTTCCTTCACAGTTTGTATAGTATACCCATAAAGGTTTTAAGACAAAATACTAACTCTGTTTAGTCATTATTAAGCAGAAAAGGCATAAAAAATCCCCTCAAAGGTCATCATTTCTGCTTTTCTGACACTGTATGTCTTTGTTTTCCAAAAAAACATAACTACGGGGACATTTTTGGACATTTTTCACTATGTCTGCGCCCCGTTTGTTAAACATTTCTGCTAATCAAACTCACCTTGCTCTGAGTCGGAGTCTGTCTCCGCCTTGAAGGCGCCCGGAGCTACAGGTAAGGGTCTGAGCGGCCTCGGCTTGGGCGTGGGGGGAGAGATCCATTTCTTCCCGATGAACTCGACATATGTCCCAGGAAAGTCCCCTTTTGCCTGAGTGGTTTCGTTGAAGCCTGGCAGCCAGCCAATCTCATCCGGCCTCTGTTCCAGCCCATCGGTGTACCCGAGAGCCACCAGAGCTCCTTTGCTTACCAACAATATATCCCCCACATGCAGATCAATGTCCTCCTCCCTCTCCTTCTTGTAGTCGTAGAGCGCTCTGTACTGATACCCCTCGGCGCTCATATTGATCGCTTTGTGACAAGGTGTTCTGAAGAAGAAGTTCAACCAACAAAGTTACTTTTCAGGTTTCTCTGATTATGTGTTTAGTCCAGGTACACATTTGCTAGTTCAAATGGTTGTAGGTGTTGTAGGAGTAAACGTCCCAACAACAACAAAACAACAAAAAAATGCTCTGGAGACAGCAATATCTAGCTTGTCTTCATTTTTTCACAGATCCTGTCTCTTCTGAAAGACTTCCAGTTTTCTTGGTGTGTCGCCTCACAGTATGTACCCATCAATAAATGGCCTGCAGCAGCTGTTGATCTTGAGAATGCAATCCAGACCTGTAAGATGAGAGAAGGGGGAGAGGCCATTTGAAACACATTGCATAAGACAATTGCGGTATAGATTCACAGTCAGGGTTCAGATGGGAACTTAAATTTTTGCAGATTGTGCAGAATAGGCTTACATTGCATGAGCAGAATTTATATTTGCAGAAGGAACACTTCACTTTAGTACTTCTTAAAACTGTTACTTTGCACTTGGGAAAGTATTTCAGAACATTTTTTAAAAAGATCTCAAGATGGTGATGCTTGAAAGAGGGAAAAAATACCTTTTACAGATTACAGATTGCAGCTCTTAAATGTATTACAATTACATGGTTAAAACCCGACCCTCCAACATACAACATGTGGATTGAGAATCTATCATATGGGACAAAAAACTTATTCCTTGAGGCTTAAAAAAGATACATTTGTTAACAGATGGAGACCTGCCATGATCATACTACTGCAGTTACTTACAGTTACTTATTATGTTTGTGTGTTAGTCTTCTTTAACCATGTAACTTACACATGTTTAACCTGATGCATGTACTCTTATGCTGTATTAAGCAGATCATAAATGAAAAACAGCAAACTAAATGTGAATGTGCATGTTTATGACTGTATAAGCTGCTAAAATTGAATTAAAAATACTGTTAATTCATACTATACAAGCTGGTAGATCATGTGTGCAAAGCCCCTTTATTAAATATGTATATTTTCATCAGCTGAGTCCAAAAATCATCTCACAGAAGTAGATGCATGACAGATTATTTGTGTTTTGGGGTTAAATCTAACAGTTTCCAGCTCGACTTAAGCCAACATATTGCTGCTAACTATTAGCATTAGATCCGTGACAGCTTAAATTCACCACGCTGTCACTCTTATATAACTAAAAAAAAAAAAAAGACAGAGTCACAGCGTGTTAATGTTTGCACAAAAGTGTTTTCCAGCTCACTTTGTTGTCAAGATGCTGAAGTTAAAAGAGACAGCCCAGCCCAGAAAGTGTCTGAAAAAATGTCGATGGGAGCTTAGCCGAGTTAGCTCGCTAGTTAGCTCGGCTAAGTGTTAATTAGCTATCAGCTGGAAGTAATTACGAGTTTACTAAAAGTTTCCATCGTGTGTTAGCCTTTTAGAAACATTACCAAACGACCAACGGTTACGAAAAGTGGCAGTTATGCCAAAAAAAAGACGATATTTAAGTTGGAAAACGACCAAAAATATCGCTAAAGTAGGAAGAAACTAAAGTTTAGGCTAATAACCGTTAAGAAAATGCAGTTAGCTCACAAGTAGCGTCTTAAATGTTAACTTTATTACACATTAAAGTGGTTTAATCGTTAATATTTGCTCGTTAACACTGCCATACTGTACATACCGAGTCTGCATAGATCCAACAGGCGAGTCCTCTCTTCCTTCGCTTCGTTAAACTTCAAGAGTTGCGTGATATTATTAATAATAATACAAAAAAAAAAAGCGCAACTCGAAACAGATCCAGTACCAACACGGGGGTTTAAAACGACTAAAAACCTCTCCGCTCTGCGTTTAAAATCCGGTTTAACGGGTAGTACAAACTGTTACAGCCCGTGCACATAACGGCACGTTTTCCCAGTCCTGAACAAAATGCTCCCTGAACGTCGCCTCTGTGGGCCAAGCGAGAGAGAGGGGGAGAGGGGGGGGGGGGGGGGCAAAGACAAAAGCGCGGACGCGCATTGGCTCGCACCGCTGTCAATCATTTACGTCGCTCGATCGGGCCAATCACATGCGCGCTAGTGGCCCCCCTTCTTGCCATGTATAATCTTGCACGTAACACCTATGGAAATTACATAACTTGGCTCAAGCAAACCTGATGTTAACCAGGGTGTGTTTGGTTTTTTTTATTACCAGCATCTGTTCTTATACTTGACGGGGGATTATTGTAACAGCATTATCATCCAAAATAAAGAGGGTAATGTAAAGATATCACATTACAACCACACCAGCCACTCCAGAGGATGTATCTGAACACCTAAAACTATCATTTTCTTCGTGTCCTGAGTCAATATTATGAACTATTATGGTGGATTTCATCAGAAGAATATCTATAACAGAACACAGCTGGAAATTTAATCTAAAAAAGGGGCCTTCCCGTGACAGCCAGGACAGCACGCAACCATGTTTCCAGGTTATTTATTAAGTTTTTCGACCTTTGTAAATCACCACATCTTCTTCATGTATGTACGTATGGAAGGTCCCAAAAAATCTTACAGTGTCACCATCTGAAAGCACATGACTGTGAATGTGGGTGGCCTAATTATGGTAGGGAAAGAAGGCTGTGGAGCTTGCAGAAATCCCCTATCAGGTCTTAACCCTACTGTCCTGGGCTGTGTGCTAAAAAAGAGACTGTAAGCAGCTTTGTGCAGCCGGGTAGGCCCCTTTGAGTATTCTACAGTCAAGAGACAGGACATCACCTCATGAGAAAAAGAGGAAGGAGTTTAGGAAACAGGAGAATTAGTTGTGTTGTAATGAATACTTACTGGGAACTTGGTGTTGGGAAATTTCAATAATCTTTCTTTGAGTCATTTTTACCCACAACAGTGTAACCTCACTGTCACCATTGACTGTATTTCTTTCTATCATTACTCAGCCGTGTCCAGCAGATACCCGCTCACTATAGTCAGGGTTTATATTTCTGCTGTAGATGATGAAAATTAATATTTGAACCACCAGACCATATAATCCCAGATTCTGTCAGCCCCCTTCATGATTAAATAAACTCTGGTGACCCATTTGCTGCCCCGCGGATACCCAAACTAACACATCTGGTATAGGATCTCTCCCTTGTGCCCACACAGAGCATTTATTGGTTTGGACTTTTCTAACAGACATTTCAGGGTGAGGCCTGAAAACAAAAGAACGTCATACTTCCCATAAACTCCATTTGGCTTGTTTGCGCAGTGAAAAACAAGCAAGTGGGGTTTCAAAAATAGGTGGTTATTCTTCAATCAGAGAGTTACTCATTTAGTGTTTTCTCATCTGCTATAACAGGAAAGTGTAAATATAGCCTCTGAAGTCCTTGGAAACAACTATCAGGTGTTGTATTATATTCCCAGGACTAGTTAGATTTTTAATCAGAGGCTGTTTGCATGTCTCATGCCGAGAATCTTTCAATGCAAACTCTCCATGACGCACTGCTCCACATTCTGAAATGGATTTGTTTATGCAAAGAGTATTTTCTGATCATAGCGTTTCCTTTTTGTGCTCGTCGACACAGATTGTGCCAGCTATCTACTGTAGCTGCACGAGCAAGGATACTGAAGCTACGTATACGTATAATTTGTCAGCGTTACAGGTGCTGCTTGGTGGACTTTGGACAGTGCTAAGCTAGCTGTTTCCCCCTGTTTCTAGGTATTATCCTAAGCTAACCAGCTGCTTACTTCATCTTTAATAGGCAGAAAGTGAATGAGCACATTTCCCCATAATGTCTAACTGCTGCTTTAGTTTGCAGAGTTCCTGCAGCACTCTGATTTCATACAAATTTTGTTTGCAATGCACTTGAGCCTTGAGTATTTTCCCTTGGTGGAGATCCGTGTAATTTACTTTTTTAAGCGGCTATTCTGCAGCATATTTAGCAAGTTCTTGAATAATTCACCAGATAAGCACTTTCAGTTGACGTACATGTCATTGAACAGCACTTGGAGGTCCATACTGTGAGACCTCTTCAGCTTTTGTCATGCTAATTCTCAGAGTGTAAAGTGCTCTCAGACCACCTACCATGTTGCTGCAGCGTTCCAGAGGAGTCTGAAATAGATCAACAACCCTGATAACGCAGAATAATACCGCAAACGATTTAAAAATTTAGCCCTCAAGTTAAATGAAGTGTACGTGTGACAGGATTACATCATTTTCATGTGAACACTATTCTTTTATGGTTTGTATAGTCATTTCTATACATCTCAGCAAACATTGCATGCTCTTTGAAATATTTGTAACATGTTAAAACTAACTTTTTCAACTCTGTCAAAATAGTTTTGCTTTGGGCCCTCAGACGCTGAATTAAAGCTGCAGGTATACGGCAGTGGGTTCCTTTCATGTCGCAGCAGTGGGATCTACTTTTTAAAGAATTCTCTCTGCATGGATTGGGCCCCTTAAACCATTAATCTATGCTGCGTTTTCAGGCTCTTAATAATAGCTAACTTTAGCGTGTAGAGCTCTCAGGATCCCAGCTTTTTATCCACCCCCCCCTCTCTCTTGCTCGCTCGCTTGCTCTCTTTCTATTCACTGATTCTTTTACTTTTGTGAGCAAGCTGAGAATTCTCACATGGGTAAACCCCATCATGCTCACCAACGTAAGATGAACTCGTGAAATGCTTCACCCACCAACGCTTATTTAAACAAAACCCAAAGAGGAAAAAAAAAAAGAAATAACTGATACTTCCTCCTTGTGCTTCTTTGGTTCCTCATCACCACAGGAGTAGCACTCTTTCACACACGATAAACTCAGTCATCTTTACACTCCATTGGCACATTTGTTTGTTTAGTGTTTCATTATATTTTGAAGTGCCTGATGAGAGAAAAGCAATGTAAACACTGTCGAACCCATCGAGAAATTATCATAAAAACAGACTTAAGCAACTCAAGTGTGATGAAACATGCATAATAATTAGTAATTGTGGCTTATTTTTAATCAGTATGCATTAAATATGTGCTAAATATCTATAATGTATTCATAAAGTACTGTCCGTACTGTACAGTGTATTCATATTCATATCTAGCTGTCTATTCTATAATGTTTAATCACTTATATTCACATCTGCACTATGTAAATATATATATTTATATATATTATATTACATACTGAAACAATATATCTCAGCTTCATTTACCCGTACTATATAATTACACCAACTTTTATATTTATACCGCAATAGTTCTGCTATACAAGCTGTACTATCTTAGTGTATTCACTTCGATCTATCCATACTGTTAACACTGTATATATCCTATAACATAATTTACATTTATATCTGTACTATTATTTATATATTTTTATATATATGTACATTACTCAGCACTTTACTGCCTTTTTGCACTCTTGGTTAGATGCTAAAATTTCTTGTTGTTTCAGTACTTTAGCTTTGCACAATGACAATAAAGTTGAATGTAATCTAAAAAAAAAAAAAATCTAATTTAATTAGACATTAATGAGAAATGTTCACATGTTCTCACAGCTAAATTATTACATGCATCATTAAATCAACAATTTATATAGAAAATATGGTTATTTTATTGATAATGATGTGATATTCCCACTGTTTGTGGCACTTTGAGGTTTCCACAAATCACATCGTCCGTAACGCGTCTTCATTCGTGCAGCATTTCTCTCCACTTAATGGAGATGTTGTAATGTTCATCCTGCGATCCAAAGAATCCTCTGCAGATTCTTTTACATACTCGCTCGTGTGCTCGTCACTAACAACATTCCTCTGGTATGAAAGAACACTTCTCTCTACTCGACCATCAATCCATCAGATGCGTCAGACAATGACCTTGTTCACTGGAGTAGTCCATATATATTTCATTTTCATTATTAGCCACAGTTCAAGTGTTTTCTGCTCTCTGAATTTCTACATGCTTTAAAGAACATAGGGACGCATTGTGGAGTAGGTTAGCAGGGTTTGCTGTTTGGTTAGCACATGTGTAGAAAGTGCTAATGATGGAAGTGTGACTAGCAACTAGCAAGCCTGTTTACACATCCAACACATGAAAAACAGTAGCATTCTTTATGGCGGTGAACTCTTTTACAGCTAAAATGCTCCTCCATTTTCACCGGCTACTCTCTAACTTTGTCTTCCTGCTGTTTGGTCCTGGGCGAGTGGTGTTTACTGGGAGCTTTTAAAGCTTTTTTGCTTAGAAATAATGCCGATGAGAGCGGCGAGCGTGAGTCAAAGCAGTAAAGTCGTGGGCGGCGAAACCAAAAACAATGAGCTGAAAGATGCTAAAATGCTCTGCGGACTGCAAAGTCGCTCACATTAGTCATTTGATCCTTTGTTAATAAAACATTTTTGATTATAGCAGCTTTAACCTAGCAGCAGCATACTGAATAAACATAAGCAGCATGTTGTTGATGCTGCACAGTTAATCACACACAGATCTCAACAAAGAGTCACATTTTTGTGCTCGTATTGATACACACCAACAGAACAAGATCAGAATGTGTGCACAACATAGGATCAATCACAATACAACACATACAGAGTTGTGTCTGTATGATTCTCGTTACAAAACTTCAATTTTATGCTCATATTTCACGTAACTGTATCGTTGAAGCACAAAGCTGGTGGGTGTATGTGGATGTGAGCAGGTCTCCCTGTGTGTGCCTACGTGTGCACCGCTGACCCTGTTACATTATTTTTATGCTGTGAAAGGCCTAACTAATGGAACACTTGTGGTGTAGTACGTGTGATAATGTTACACTTGTGACAGGAGTTAAGTCGAATACTGCATGACAACCTGAGCGCGCACAGCGAGCGCAGCTATAACAATTGACCCACTGCTGTAATGTGTTATTGTGGAGAACAGTTTTTAAATGTTAGCAACCTTAAAGGAATGAGTGCATCCACTTGGGAGATGATGAATGATGGTTATCTCCCACTCTACTTGGAAAGGATGGAAATTATAGAGCACTTAAATACTCAGTGTTACCATGAGGAGCTCACAGTTTGCTGCTGCAGACTGAGAAGGCGTAAAAAGAAGAAAACAGGAGGTTCGTGTGCTTCCACATGTTAGCTGAGCGCTGCTCCAAAATAATCCAGTAACTTCTGCCTTGCATTAACAAGACGTCTTGGCACAAACCACTGCAAGGTGATTAATGAATAATGTTGGCAAGCTGTAGTGGAGACTTCTGGGAAATCATTGACACAGATACAAACCTGAACTGTCATCTGAAGTGAATGTTTGGACTTTTTCTCTCTCCTCTTGCTCTGTTCTTTCTTCTGTTGCAGCAGCCTTCTGTTTAGAAATGTAATTATTTAACCAAAAGATCAGTTTATTAGATTGTTTTTTTTTAATTTTTGTGATCATCTTCAGTCTTTTAGATGCAGAAACATGTCTTTTTACTTGGCACCTTTCACTTAAAGACACCTTTAAAACCTCAAGACTTCCTATTGCAGCTCCACTGAACTTCTCTTTTTATTTATACACATACAGTATATGCACACACTTCCTCTCTTTCTCTTTTACTCTCTCTGTTTTTTTTTTTGCCTCACCCGCCCGATCTTCCCCTCCCCTGTTAACACTTGCCTGTCTGGAACGCTTGTTAGTCCACGTCTCCCCACTTCTTTACTGCACGCTGTGGGAGCAAAGAGGCGGTGACATGTCACATAAACAAAAGGAACAAGGGGGGGGGTGAATAAAAATGGGCCACATCATGTGGAGGTACAGCACAGAAAGTCGCATTGCCAGCTAACAGCGCACTGGAGGCCCCCTGTTTGATGTGCGCGCACAGAGAACAGTGACCTAGTTTGGCACTGACATGTTTATGGCTGATGAGCACAGGCCAGTGATTTCGCTGGAAGAGATTGCACCCTTGCTCCAGGGCCCTCTCATTTGGAGCACTTGGGCTTGAAATGGTTCCAACAGACGAGACATGATTCTTGTTGGGTGGAACCTGAATACTCCTCCTTCATGCCAGCCCCCGTGTCTTCTCTTGCCTTCACTGCCTTTATGTCTCTATCATTACATCTCTTACATTTTTAGCCATGCTAGCAGCATGACGCTAGAGATGGCAAGGCCAGTCTGTCTGTCTGTCTGTCTGTCTGTCAGACAGAAATATCTGAACTACATCCTGGATGTCCATTAAATCTTGCACAGTCATTCATGGTCTGCAGTGGATAAATGCTACTGGCTAAACATTTGGCACAGATATCCGTGGTGAGAGAATGAATCCTAATGTTTTGTTAATTTTGTACAGACGTTCATCATTATCCTGTTGACGTTGGTGATTCACTGATTTTTCCTCCAGCGGAAGCAGGTTGAAAATATTTGGTTTCAAGTGAAATGTCTCAACATCTATTGGATGTATTCCCACAGAATTTGATACATCCCCCCGCCCCCCAGGATGAAATGTTATAACTTGGTGATGCTAAGAGGAAACTGCCAGCTTTGCATAGTTACAATGTGGGTAGTATATGCAAATGAATACATTTTACTTTCTTTCATGCTGTCTGCACCTAGAGCTCTTTGCCAGCAAAAGTCTGCCAGATGACTCGTTTTGTGTTTGTCTCTGTTTGTCCAACCTTTTTCCCAGCAAATGAGCGGGGAACTCTGGGTTTAGGCAACATGGTGTCAAGTTAAATGTGTTCATTTGCATATACTACCCAAATCAGCAAAGTTTTTTTATCTAGTGCCACCATCAAATTTATCCAATTCTTTGGTTTATGACCAACTACATGCAAAACTAATGACGTCCCCGCTAGCTTCAGCTGTACGTAAACATTACATCTGCTTTGCAGTATAATGCTGTTGCATTGTAGCATTGTAGCATGCTGATGCTAGCATGTATCTCTAAGCACTCTCCACTCATGGTAATAGTGCATAAACTAAGGAACATTTGAGCAAATAAACAAAGTCTAGTGAGTCAAATGATCTACTACTGAAACACTTCTGGCTGCGTGGAGACCACAACAATGTTGTAGCAGTGACGTGACAGAGCCCTGCATGGTGGAATCCAGGGATTAGTCTTTTATTGTACACGTTTATTGATGAAATTCACATTTTCAGGGTTTTTTTTTTTTGTAAATTCAGGCTCACCAAGTTTCCTTAAGTGCCTCTGCAGTGAACGCCTCTCCTGGCTTAAATTATTAATCCCCCACCCCAGCCTCCAACATGAGACAACTGCATTGGGTCGAGATACAGTACTTGAGTACCAGTAAACCTTTCACATGCTCGTTTTCTTTGTCTTGTCAAAATATATGTCTTCTTTTTGTATTACACTTTGACATCAATTACCCTATCAACCATTATTTCAAAATTATACTTAATACTCATTTCACAAGTTCATGGGTTCAAGAGCAATAATGAGTCCTTATCCCCATGGCTGCTATTTCATGGTGTCCAAGGCCATGTGTGAGTTGCCACAGGGCCTGCATGACAGCCTGAGTGTATTCATTTTTCAGATTAAAGCCTCTGATGAAGAGGCCTGTTCTATAATTACAGGCAACTCCACAGCCACTCTTTGTGAGATTCATGTTACCAGGGCAACAGGCAAATTAAATATGTCTCCGAGGGGAGTAAACATACCCTTGCTCTATAAGTGTAATCTTGTTTGATGTGTTTGCCACGATGCTCTCCCTGTGAGGGAGAAAATAATTCACAGAGATTGGATAGGTTAAGGGCAGAGGAGAGCGAGACCACTGTGTTACCCTGTCATATCATCAGTCAGAGAATGGGAAAGACATTTTGTCCCAGTATGAGCTTTTCCTTTTGACATTAATAATACAGTTATAAAACCACAATGGATGATAATTTCATATGGTTGACTTGGCCTCAAGATCAATTTCCACTGCGGTTCTCTCCGCTCAGTGGGGATTTATTTGGCCAGCAATGGCAGGGTTGTAATCTGTTCACTGTCATAAAGAAAATGGCCAACACAATGAACCCTCGTGGTCAAGACTTGATATTAACTCTTTATTTTTTTTTTTTTGCCACACCAGTGGTGATGCTCTTGGGAATTAAATGTCAGCTGGTTGTTTCAGTCGATCCGCCTCTTTGGTCTGGACAGAAATCTCTCTATAACTATCAGGTGAACTGCCACGACCAAGACTTGACTTTGGTGATCTACTCAGTTGTCCTCTAGTGCCATCATTGACCACCACCACCATTGGTTGACACTTGTGGCTATTAGAAAAATGTCACTTTGGTCCAGACCATAGAGTGTAATAAACATTGGATAGAGCCATATTGGTTTGTGGACTACCATTTTCAAGCCTCGAGTTTGACATTATGGTCGTCAACTTGGTTTTTAGGAGCCAGAAGTCACCATATTTTGATGACATGGTGGAGCTGTCCTCATTGATCATCTGACCCAAGAACTCAAAAATACATCATGATAGTGACACCCTAAAGCATACCCTACTCTATTTTACTCTAAATGGGACCATTATTTACAAAATAAACATCATTCGGTGCCGAAGAAGACTTGAAACTAGCACTGGTGGTGTGATTCTTGGGATTAAAATGATCGACCACTTTGGTCTGGGCAGAAATCTCTACTATTGTGCGGGTTGCCATGAAAGAGATGTCCATGATCTCACCAGAGGTTGAACCCTAATGACTTTGGTGATTTACTCAGTTTTCCTCTAGTGCCATCATTGGCCATTGACCACCACCACCATTGGTTGACACTTGTGGCTATAAGAAAAATGCCACTTTGGTCCAGACCATAGACTGTATAATAAACAGTGAACAGGGCTATATTGGTTTGTGGATTACCATTTTGAAGCCTCAAGTTTCGCATTATGGTCATCACCATCTTGGTGACCCAGAAGCTCTGTTGACGTATTATACTGTCTACGATCTGGACTAAAATATCATAACAACTATAGACTTGCAAAGTCGGAAGAATGTAGACATTAACTACAACTCCCAAGCTGCCCTTTTCCTCAAGAAACATCCAATTATATCCAAGTATTTTGAATGTGTTACTGCTTCAGTTCAAGCTTCTGACTGGCCTTTTCTCTATGGCAACAGCATCGTCATACCAAAATGATGGACAATACATGACCTTTGTGACTGGTGGTCTCATGTTTCTATGTCAATTCACTGAGGATAAAATAAATAAATGGGAATACAAAATGAGGAAAAACACTTCCAGAACCAGTGACCCCTCTGTAATTTGGTCCAGATATCTGTGGTGCCTAGAGGATGAATCTCATTGACTTTGGTGATCCCATAAATTTTCATGTAGCACCGACAGCATGTCAATATTTTCACTTATTCAGTAAATTAGCTCAAAGTCTACCTGATGGATTGACAAATAAAATTGTAAGACATTCCCAGAGGATGAATCTCAATTTTTACTCTAGCGCCACCTTGAGGTTGATATTTGTGGTTTTCTATTGACTAACTATTGGGTCATGAATATGGGGACAAACATGGATGTCCCCCCTCAGAATAAATTGTAATAACTTTGGTGATCCCTTAACTTCTCCTCTTGCGCCGTCATCAATCATCTGTCCAACTAAGGGCATTCCCATCAGCCTCAACTGCACTTGGTGCTTATTGCTAATTAGCAAATTTTAGCATGTTTACATGCTTAAGTAATGCTGTGTCTCAATTTGCATACTTTCATGCTTACACTTGCTATTTTGAGTACATAAGTGCGTTCACACAGTAAATTATGGCCACATGTACGCGTATTGTAAGAACTCAAGAACACTTCTCGCCTTCAATGGTCGCCTTTTTGGCTACATAGCATATACAAATGTTGTACATATGTTTTATATTTAGATTTAGACTAATGCTGCGATCACCATTTCCTGTAAGTGCACAACAGCCATACTCAAAATGAGGCAACTCTACCCCGCCAAAATTAGTGCAATACGCCAGGAAGTACATAGTGTACTATGTAGAAGTACACTAACAGTATCTAAATTGAAGACACAGCATGAGATGATGAACAAAGAAGGAAGGAAGGACATTTACCTGCTAAATAGCATTGCCATTTTAAGTGTGTTAGGGTTAGCTACTGTATATAAGTTTGCTTTAGGGTATTTTTCATTTAAGAAATGGGCTGCATGTATTACCTTATAGTTAAGAACAGAAGTCCTGACTGACTTTGTCCTACAGTCCCGGGGTGACTCCAGCGCTCAGCACAGAACACATGCTGCTCTGTTCTCTCTTCACCGACACTTAGGATCTGTCCAGCTATTTCTCACCTGCATTTCAAATTCGTCATCAACAACACACAGCGAGGGTTTTCAAAGTGTCAATTTGAATTACATGAGGGGGCTATAAGATCTGGCTGCAAATTGAATTTCCTGGTAGATACTCATCTATCCCCGTCACTGGTCTGCTGTTACATTTTCAGTTAGATTGTAAGATACATTGTTGGAGAGACTCTGCCTTATTGACTTATTCTGCGGCTCGCCTGCATGAATGAATTTGCTCCGTCAATATTCAACTCAAAAGTTATAATGTACCATAACATCAATCAATGCATGCTAGTTTTAATATCGTCTGTTGAATTGAGCTCTTGGTAGCAAAAGTAAGATCTATCGTAGGTGATAGATGAAAAACTGAGGCTGGCATGGTATTATCATGAACATGATAATAATATTTAATTAATGTTTTATAGCCTAAAGTAGTTTGTTTCAAACAGCAGAAATCACACACAACATTAAATCTGCTGTAAAGTGAACAAAAGTCAGAGATAAATACTAATTTTGCATTTACAGTCAGTTAAATTAAATAAACCCCATATTCGCGTCTAATAATGAATATATTTAACTTGGAAATATCTCATAAAGGTGACATTTACTGGTTGCAGTATGATCCTAACATGGTGGGCAGGATTTCATGTTGCTACGTGAGCTGAGAATTTCTGGAAATTAAAAAAAAAAAAAAAACGTGCTGCGGGAAGACGTAGTGTTAGATTCCTGCATGTGTGAACAGGCGCAGTGTTGTGGTTTGAGTCCAAGGTCAGAGATAATGTTAGTCTCTATCAACTGAAATACCAACAACATCCTCTGTTTTTAATTTGAGTTAAGTTTTAGAAGGCAAAATGGGCTCCCAGCATGCCTGCTAATGTACGTTTGTTTAAACTCTGACAGCAGATGGCAAGCGAATCAAAACACCTCGAGAAGATGGCAGAAGGAACGGCAACTGAAAAGAGAAGTGAGGCTTTGAATGCAGCACTGAAAGAGAGGCTCTAAGCTCTAGAGACCAGTTAAAACAACAGTCTGACCTGCTACTTTCATCTGGACTTCACATCCAGTTCCCACCACCGAGCTTAGGTATCAGTGTGAGGGGACATGATGGAGAGGGCGCTGCATTGTGTATAAGGCCGACCATCTGGCATGATAAAAAAAGCTGGGAGCGGAGAGGGAGAGGCCCCACCGCACGACGACAATACGCTGAATGGTAGTTGTCAAGATTGACTTGTGTGTTTGTTTCAACAGCAATTTCTGTCAAAAGAAGTATAAACGTTTGAAATATTAGATTTTTTTTACACATATTAGCATATCAAGGACTTGTTGATATGAACAGGTGTATATTTGAGGTTGAAAGGGAAAGTTTAACATTGTGGTAAAGACACTTATTTGTTTACATGAGAACATTGATACCACTTTGATTTTCTAATAAATATGAAGCCTGTAAATTAGCTTAGCTTAGCATAAAGACTGGAAACGGAGGGAAACAGCTAGCCTGGATCCCTCCTTATCTTTGGATGTCCAAAGATAACAAAATCGGTCGACAAGCCCCTCTAAAGCTCACCAGTGAACACAATATATCACCTTTGAGTAATCCTTACACAGTGTAATAATGAAAGTTGTGGTTTGACAGCAGGTTATGTGTCAGACTATTTCTTTGCTGGGAGCAGTGACTTCCTGTTCTCTTATCGATTAGTTACCAGGCAACCAGCCAATCACACTCGTACCTACACGCCTACCCGTTAAAGGACTAGTGTGTCATATTTAGTGGCATCTAGAGGTGAGGTTGCAGATTGCGCACCCCTCGCCTCACCCTCCACTTCTAAGTATGTAGGAGAATCTACAGTGGCCACAAAAAACGCAAAAGGTCCAACTAGAGCCAGTGTTTGTTTGTCCATTCTGGGCTAATGTAGAAACATGGCAGGCCTGCCCGCTATGCAGATATAAAGGGCTCATTCTAAGGTAACAAAAACACAACAATTCTTATTTTCAGGTGATAATACACTAATGAAACAAAGTTATACACATTATATTCAGTAAATATAGCTCCCAAACCCTGACACAGACTATTAACTAGTGCTGATTAATGGTTTAGTTGATTGACAAAAAATCAGCAACAGTTTTTGTTGTTTTTGTTGTTTTCTCTGTTGTATATTATTGTAATTTGAATATCTTGTTAGACAAAACAAACAATGTGAAGACATCAGAAACTGGTGTAATATAAACTGCAGCTTGATAAAAGTAATTGTTAGTTGCAGCCATAAATGTCATTATCATCAAAGAAGTTTAAAGTTCAGGAAGTCCCTCCATAAACGACATATTTGCAAAGAGGTTGATACAGATAAGGTTTGTTATTTCATGGGATTATGCGGAAAAACGAAGGTTTTAACCGCTGAAATATTTAGGATGTTTAAGTATTCTTCTACCCTCTACTCACCATCCATTAAACATTCTCTGAACTAAAAGAAACAGACTCTAACACTAGACAGCTCACTCAGAGCGTCGTCTGGCTTTCCCCATGCAGGCCTGAACAGGTCCACATGACTGGAGGCTCAGACGACATGTGCAAACAGAATAGACCCATAAAATTGGATTGAGCATTGTTTGACATATCATATTAATTCAGGAGTACGGTCCTCTGCTGGGTCATGATTGACATTTATGAACATCGCTCCGAGGCATTTTATCACTCTAGGAAGTGATATAAAAAATATTGGAACTCGCTCTCCCGGGTCTGAACGTGACACCAATACCAAGTCCCCGGGAAGAGTTTGAGTACGCCTCAGGCCATGAAATGAACGAATCCTCAATATGTCTTAATCCATACCAAATAATGAGAATGAGTCCATCATTTTGTCCAGTTGGTAATCCATGCTCAGTGGCCACTTTATTAGGTACATGTGTAAAATATAATACAATGGCTCAGCCATAAATTCTTCGCCTACGAAGATAATAAAGACATTGTCAGAAAGGTATTTAACTTCTGATGATGAATGCTGAACTGAGAGGTGTCTCTAATGTTTGGCCCAACCCATTTACAAAATTGACGGGGGAGGATTATTGGAAACACATTTCAATATAACACAGCCAAGTACAACCCCACCACACAACGATGACTGGCAAGGTTTGAACAGAAACTGGCTATATAAGCTTGAACTTGTAGCAGAGCTGTTGTATTGGAATGCAGGGTGCCTAATAAAGTGTTGATAGACGAGGTTACATCAGATTGTTAATATTTAACAGCAATAAAACTGTAGATTTAAAGCCCATTGTGAAACTTTTGCGCCTTAAAATAGCAGCTTCACAATCATTTTAACACTAACTTGTAGTCAGGTGAATGGAGCCTCTGCCATTCCCATTTCTTATGCAACTAAGTTTGCGCTCCAGGCATGACCTCAAGAGAAGCAATTAGTGTACAGTGCCAACACCAACTATGTCACTGATTTTCTGATCATATTTTATGGAGGAAAATGTTTTGTGGTTTTCCTTCTGATGGCCTCCGGCTGCTTTGCCTGAACTCTCTGTGATTTTCCTGGGAGTTTCCTGATGGACAGAAAGCTTTACTTGTTGCTTAAAGTAAGTTAACCGGGGGTGAGGGGAGGCCAGCGGGGGAACGCTGGTGTTGCCAAACCAGAATTAGAGCCAGGCTCAGCGGCATCTGCAGACATGGCAGAGGATAAGACACCAAAGCTGAGAAGAGAAACAGAGACATTGACCGGACAAGCGTAAATCTGGGACTGACTTTGAGCTTGATGAAATAAAGGTCTGAAAGACAGACGCCGAGCTGGGCTGGCGGCTGTTGGTACTATTAGCTGGCTGCTATGTCTTGTGTTGTTGACCTTGCTTGATGTTTGGGCGTTAGCAAAGTTGTCGACACGCTAGTTTCTGATCATAAGTAATGTAATCAGAACAACTACTCGTGTACAGCTGTCCATATTTGCAAAAGCGATATACAAGTGAATTGCACTGGTGCCAAATTTCCAAAAATACCAAATCTTACATCATGTTGCTTAAACTGAACCAAGCTAAATATAAAATGAACTTTCCTAATGTTCAAGTCAGCCGTTGTTTGGAACATTCACATCATATCTATGATTAATCCCTCGTCTTTATACCGCTGAATTTAATAACAGTTTTATTAAAAAAAGATTAGGTTAAAGGTTGTGATTTCCTGGACTCTGCTAAGGCTGTCTCAGTAGTTTACGAACACATTTAGTTTTTGTGCTCAAAAAGTCCCATGGCAATGGTAATGCCTTTGATTTGGTCCTCTCTTGGGACGGTACCATATCTGATTTAGAGTGGCGCAGGCCTGTTAGAGGTTTCCAGTCCCTGTTTAGAATCAGACATCCTGTCTGTTCAACCCTCTCCCTGCCAAACTCATTAAGAAACTCCATTCTAATATTAGGACCTCCTCAACTCTAAAATGATTTTAACTTCTCTTTCTGGGGCTGTTCCCTCTGTTATATTTGATCTCAGCACAGCATTCAGTACGATATATGTTTGAACTCTGCAGCTTTCAGAAGTACCTGTTTTTATTTCATGTTTAGTTATGCCTGTAAAATAAGGGCAATGGTGGCCTGAAGATTAGAGAAGTGGGAAACGAAACAAGAAGTGCAACACTATGAATAAAAGAGAGACCATCTCCTGGAAGGCATTCATGATAATTGCGTCTCCTCCCTCGGCATGATGGCTGGATTTTCACCCCGCCTTAGTGTGCACATTCAGAACAGCCTTAAACTTTCACCTTCTAACGCAGTCAACACTTCTTTTTGAGCATAACCTCCTCATTAAATGTGCATACAGTATCTGCTGCTTCTGCTGTTAGTTTTCCACCCCTCAAAATCAAAATAGATCAAAGCGATTAACCCACAGTTCAGCGTTTTAGCATCTCTCAGCTCATTGTTTTTGGTTTCACAGCCCACATCTTAAAATCACTCTCATCAGTGTCATTTCCAGATGGAGTAGGCAGCTGTTTTCAGCAAAATAGCTCTAAAAAAACTGCTGCATACTACCTGCTCAACAAGTTAGCGACTAACTTGTGAACATTTAGCAGCTAAAGAGACAAGTATTTCCCCCAGGAGTTGGTGGAGAGCAAAACAGAGCTACAAGAAGAGTAAATATTGGACTTTTCATCAAAAAAATCATAATATTTCTCCATGTCTGGATGTGCAAAGGTAAAAACTGCTTGCAAACTTGTTCACCATATCAACTAAAGTGATATGTCAGTGTTGTGTGCAGCTGGACTCACAAGATCACAAAATCACGCTTCATGCTCTGCTAACCACAGTAGCTCCGACTGATCAGCATACTATGAGGAAATACCTGCAACTACTACTGTACTGTGAGGTACATGTATGGTATCTGCAGCTTCTTGCCTCAACATCACTTAAAACCCGAGTTTCGTGGCTAGTTGAGAAGAAAAGTCTCAACTTTCAGATTGTTTTTCAGTCTCTGATGAGTCTTGTTAGAATTGTTTGTGGTAAACGGTTACATAAATGTATAAGTGTGACTGTGAACTGCCTTTACGCCACAGGAAATATCATTAGCGGTGAAATCAGTGCGACACTGAGTGATGCCTCCATGTAAAATCTGATTACCACAGCTCTGAATGACTTCATTGGTTTGAAGCCCAAATTAATCTTTATATTGTTTTCCCGCTTTCTGAAATAGCACCAGGCTGCACAGTGTTTTTGCGTCCGTGCTTTGCCAAATATCTACGCGCTGAAAACATAACAAACAGAACATGTGCACTGGAAGGTAAGTTTGACTTTTACCTCATTTGATTACCTGGGCCTTGATTGAACCCTAAAATGGATAATGTGAGTGGGAGGCTTTTCAGTACAACTCCTCTGGGAACATTGGACCATGTTCTTGTCAACAAGTAGCAGCATGAGTCATCCATTAAAGAGAAGTGCTTCCTGTGATCTGAGGGAGGCTAAAATAGACTGTGTCGTTACAGATGTTCGCTTTGCTTTTCATTCGAGGCTTTTAATGCAAGGAAATGAATGCTTCAGTGCAAGTTCAGATGCTAAAACACAGTTTACCGTGTAAACATATCTGCAGTACATTAGTTTTAAAAGACCAGTGGCTATTGTGGCAGTTTGCATGCCTTTAAGTGTGTCTCGGCTACACACATTAAGCCTACAATGTAATGTGTTTCATAGTGAATAGAGAAGGCGTATTAACCTCTGGCCTCTGCTCCTGGAGTCCATCCGTTCCATATAAAACCAACAATTTTCAGCCT
Organism: Sciaenops ocellatus; assembly: GCA_033000465.1. Lineage (NCBI taxonomy): Eukaryota > Metazoa > Chordata > Actinopteri > Sciaenidae > Sciaenops > Sciaenops ocellatus. Next base: position 22,454,175 of record CP136874.1, on the reverse strand, counting down.
TTCCCTGCTCGCCAATAATAGCTCAGTAGAGTGACCTTGTATTAAATATTTAGATATGCTTCAAGCAAAAAAAAAAAAAAGGGGGTTATGCAGTGCTCTGCAGCACGACCTCCAAACTGTCCTGGATGTATTCTGGTGTCACATGCTAATTTCATAATGCTAAGTCATCAGTTCACCATCTAGTCATGCATATAGTCCACTTAAAGGACAGAAAAATAACCTTACTTCACTTAAGAACATGTGTTATGGTAGTTTTCAGTGGATAGTCTCCTTTTCCCTTGCAAGCCTGCACTTCAAGGCCCAACATTGCTTTTTTTTTTTCAGGTTTCTCCCGATTTAATCGTTGAGCTATTGACGCCAAACAAGGACCAGACGTTTCCTGAGAGGATGACTCCAATATGTGTCACCAGAGGTGGCTTTTAGTGCCCTTATTCCTGGAATACGATTATCGAATAAAAGAATGAATGAATCACGAGGCTCCGTGCAAATTACCATTTGTTTCGCTCTCACTTGTGACTAGTTCGCCTTAGGTGATTTTATAAGTGTGTTTACGGGACTGCACTGGTGCACACATTCACACACATATTCCCTTAATTTCGTTCGTTCATTATCGTTTTAAACTTGTGCAGTTTCCAAAGAATAAGGGCAAACACATTTGTATCTTTGTCTGTCACAGTAGGTCACTTGTAATGAGAGACAGAGACACGTCTCCACCAAGCTGATTATTGCACACAAGCCTATAATCTGTGAACATCTGCAGTTTGACTAGTCTGTCGCCTACCGGTCTCCACAGTGTGAGAAATCTGCCAATAGCAGATTTGTCGCCTCTCGCCTGCTCAATTCTTGCTCAGTTTCAGCACAAAGACGTGTCAAATAGTACGCTGAATAATAGAAAAGTCGAATATATCACAGTGCTTTGTCATACTTACATACTGTCCAGTCCAGTAGATGCAGTAGCCTCTGCAAGTGTAAATGGGAGAATTAGTCATGTTATAGTACATTTACTCAAATACTGTACATGTTTTATTTGTACTTCAACTGAGTACTTCCATTTTATGTCACTTTACTACTCCACTATATTCATCTGACAGCTTTTTTTTTAGAATAGGATGTGTTGTTACAGATTAAAACCGAAAAATATGTGTGTAAGTATTAACAATAAAATAACACATTTTTCTGCACAATGAGCAGTCAACTTTTACACTGTGTATTTTGCAGCTACTAGAACAAGAAAAAACTGGAAAACAGGAAGTACTTGGACTGTTTTTATATTGTGATATGGTGACTTACGGGACAAGTATGTAAGATTTGGTGGATATATATAAATATTTCCGTCAGGAGTTGGCGGAGAACAAAACAGAGCTACAAGGAGACAGGAAGTGTTCTTACATTGTTACAGTGTTTTTATATTGTGATATGGTGACTTACGGGACAAGTATGTAAGATTTGGTGGATATATATAAATATTTCCATCAGGAGTTGGCGGAAAACAAAACAGAGCTACAAGGAGACTGAATATTGGACTTTTCATCAGATGACGCTACTTCAAATAAATAATAATGTTGCTCTGTGTCGGGATATACAAATGTCAAAACTGGTTGCCAGCTTGTTCACCATATGAACTTATAAGGTGAAAATATGTCACAGCTTGGTTCTCCTAACACTGCAAGGCTAACTACTAGAATGAGAAAAGTCTTGAATACAGGAAGTGTTTTTACATTGTGATATGGTGACTTATGGGAGCAGTGTAGTTGCTGATTGCAACCTCATCACTACAACCGCAAAAACACGAACGGCTCTATCTTGAGCTGGTGTTTAGTTTGTCCGTTCGAGGCCTCTGTAGAAACATTGCAGCCCAACATGGCGTACTCTGTGGAAAAGGGTATAGAAGAGATATAGAAGGCTAATTTTAAGGCAACGAAAACTGATTATACACTAAAAACTAACATCACTAACATATTCTGTCGATAGAGCCTCATAAACCTTAAACATATCAGACCTTTAAATAAGATTTTGACAGAGGAACTTTACTTGTAATGAAGCATTCTTGCATTGTGCACTTTAATTTTTGAAGTAAACAATCTAAATATTCAACCACCGCCACCAAAACATAATCCAAAATCTAATTGACTGCAAACACCTTGTCAAATCAAGTCTTATTATTTCTATATCTAAAGGAGGTTTTTAATTGAGAAACCGCATAATCCAACACAACTAAACCTCCACCAGCCTGTATTAAAAATCTAATCGTGCAATCACCATAAATACAAACACCTGCTCAACACAAATGTGACCTGTAAACCACATAAAGGTGTTTAATGTGCTTTATTATTTTTTTCTCCAGGTTTCTATTCAACAGTGGCTCATTGTTGATTCTGAGTTGATGAAATGAGCAGCTGTAAGCTACGTGTTCCTGTAACTGTTAAGACTGTGCCATGCTGGCAGACCAAGTGAAGCAAATCCAGTATATCCCAATTATACAGTGGAGCGCTTTACTCCACTTACTGAAGTAAGTGCATTACCCATAATCAGTGCCTGGCTGTGCTTGTTAGTGCATGACCTTCCCTCATATTCATGCCAAGGTAAGTGCTTCTGGCAAATTAGCTCGATTTTCCCATCACAGTGAATTCTCTTATTCATATGCAAAGTAGTATTTACTTCTATAATTTAGAAAATGTTTTCTGGTTTCTCTCCGCAGCAGCCCTTTAGCACTTTAGAGCACACATTAGCATAGATGCTGCTGTGAAACAAACATGTATGAAGGTGCCCTGTGGAGTTTACTTTTAGTCATTCTCGCTGAAACAAAAGTGTCATTAAACCTGCAATAACTGATTTTTCGGGTACTTTGGAGCAGAAATAAGTAACACAACATATTTCTTAACGTGTTCTCAGTTATTCATGTTCCTTGAAGACGTTCTGATATTGAAACGTCGTTGAGAAACTAAGTAAGTCCAATTGCCTGCAAAAACCTTCAAAAGATATCGCATAACGTTTATATAACACGGCAAATCATCATCTTTTAAGTTGATATGGTAAACAGAATTTATTATTTACGCTCTTTTTGCTCCATCTTTGGTCTCCACCAGCAATTATCTGGCTCTTTAGCTGCTAAATGCTCCACTATGTTGACCAGCTAGTCACTAAATGTGTTTGTCTGCTAGTGTACAGTGAAATTAAGTTTTTACAGCTTCCTGTCATCCAAAAACAACATCATAAGAGCAGTGAGAGTGAGCCAAAACAGTAAAGTTGCGGTCAGACCGCTAAACAATGAGCTGAAACTTGCTAATAAGTTCCATAAAGCCAAGGCAGAGCTTTGGTTACATGTGATAATAATAAAATAAAAAAGGTTTACCGCTACAAGCATTGCTGTCTTAAGATCTAACAAACATGATGAACACATTGTCTGCCTCATTGAACATTTGCAAAGCCTTGCATTGCCTTGAATGTTAGATAAAACAGCTAGGCATATTTTAGCTAGATGAATATAGCAGTGCTACGAGCAAGAAAACTTCACTTACTGACACAACCAGCAATCTTCATCTGTAAATAAAACACATGAAGCCACATTAAAAGAATATTTCAACATGTCTGTGTGCTGTCTGTGTGCTAACTATGTGCTAACAGCTGATTAGCTTAGCAGAGAGACTGAAAACAGGGTCAAACAGTTAGCTTGGCTCTATCCAAAGATTTAAAAAGTAGCCTCTCTATAAGCGCCAAAGATTATTAATTCACACTTTATATTTAAAATTTAATTCATACAAAACCTAAAGTGTAAAAAAGACAAGTTGTGGTAAAATATTATATGTTGGAACTATTTTCTTGGCGAGTTAAATGAGATGTAAAGTGTTATGAACTTTAGAGTTGCTTCTAAGTGTTAAAATTTACACACAGCCAAGCTAGCCGTTTCCCAGTTTCCAGTCTTTATGCTAAACGACACCGATTATCTGCTGGCTGTAGCTTTTATACGAACTAAACACAAGCCAGTTCCTATTTTTTATTTTGTCCGCCTCGAGAGAGCCTCAGTGATACTTTATTTAAAATGTACATGCACATACAGCTATTGTTTCCTTTAATGACAGGCCAGTGCAGCTCTACATTAGATTACTCACATTTTATGTTGATTGTGTGACAGTCCCTTGCAGTGAGATAACAAGATAACTCTGATTAAACAGCAAGTGGAAGTCCCCTGCAGCGAGCAGAAATGTATATCAAGTCAGCCTTGTGCTCAAACACTCGCCGTAGTGCATGCAATACATGTTAGACTCAATGTTTCTGATAATTGCAGATAATAAAATCAAAAATCACTTTGGTTCATGTGTGTTTTGACTATAAACCAACCATTTCCCATACCGACACATACAGTACCCACCAGTACTCTAATTTATTGTGCCTGCTTTCAGTTTTTCTGCTCACAGTCCAAAGACGTCCAGAGAAATCTACAGCAAAAAAAGTGACTGAATGTGGATCATATTTCAATCCAGCAACCTTTCAGCAACCCCTGGAAAGTTTCATGAATGCTTTTCGGAAAACGCTCGGGGCAAAACGTCTCTTTTGATTCTCTAGTTATCTGGGACAACCTCAATCCTGCACTTATGTTAATCCATCTGTTGCAGTACCGTGCAGTCAGGGCCTGTGACACAGGACTGAACCAAAGCAGATTTACAGTGATCTACAAACCCGGATGGCATACACAGAGACTGAGCCAGGGCCTCTTATGCAAGTTCAGCCAGCTGTGGCTGTTTGGGCTGTGCGTGCAGGGAATGTGTTTACATAACGCTCATTTGGGCTTTTTTTTTTCACTTCACAGCAGGTCCGAAAGAAAGTTGAAAGCATGCACTCAGGACTCTTTTTTTTTTTTTTTTTTTTAAACTTTTTTTCCACTACAAGCCTGTTTTTAAGATTTTTTTTAAAAGTTTGACTCACTGTAGGCAGATTTATCTGAACTATTATTATCAAAATACAGAAATTTATACAGTGCTATGTTAAGCTGTACAACATAAAAAGGTAGAATGTTTTATACTTTACTGTCTTTAAATGCACACAGGAAGTGCAGATTTAGCCTGAGTGGGCAAAAAACTGCAGTTCCTCAAACGTCCACTTGAGGCTGGCTCCAGAAGTGAGTCAGTCTCTTTAAGTCCCCATGTTAAAATGTCCAACTTCACAGCAGAAATAAACATGTTCACAGCCTGGTACAAAAAACAGTTTTGGTCTCTATAGCTAATTTCTCCGTTCATGACAACTGTACTGAGGGTGAATTTTTATACAAGTCACCTGTTCAAATTATATTAAGGCTTAAAGTTACGCAGGATTAAGAGCGTGGACGCTTTGATTGACAGGTGGATGCTGTTACAGGTGGCTTGTTTGAGCAACCAGGTGTCATTTGGCCCGCCTCAGGTCCACCAATAATCCACGTCTTTGTCTATTTTTAGATTAACCTGGAGGCTGAAGAAACCAGACTTCCAACAGGGTGGCGGCCAGAACCACAGATTTTGAGCTTCAAAGCAGCTCTTCATAAACTTGTGGGTGATGTCACACATACACACTGTCAGTGATTTAGCCCCAAAACCTGGTGAAACTATTTTCTGTCCCTTGAGACAGATCAGTGATAGTGTCTTAGCTGCGCGGTTGTGCATCTTTTTAGATGTTCATATGTGCATGTACTTATAAACTCACACTTAGAGTTAACTTTTTGAATAATGTGCAAACTATAAACCACAACCAATAAGGAAATGACTGATGCATGATTTTATCATTCAGTTAGGCTGCTTCTGAAATCACTTCCTCCATCGTTTCTATACAGCACACTATATTTACTGCCTGCCATCTCTTCAATACAATCCTACAATGCAAAGTATTGCATTTTACAGAATTTACTATTGTGCAACAGCGGTGAATGATGATGCTCAATGCAGATGATTCATATCTGACATTTCTATTTACTGCTGACTGTGGCATAAACTACAGAGTGAACTATTTAGTGTCTGTTATATCTGGAGAAGTGAAAGAGTGAACGGGGGGAGCAAATTTCAGACACAGCATGTTTTTTAGTAGTTGTAGAAAAAGTATTCAGACCCTTGTGTTGCGTAAAAGTAGCAAAACCACATTGAAAAAATACTAAATTGCACGTAGAAGTTCTGAATTTGAAACCTCACTGAAGAGGTATTATTGGCAAAATGTGATTAAAGTATCAGTTCTTTTAGAGACTTACTGTATTTACCTCTATATATTACATTGTTTGATTATTAAATTGATGCATTAAAGGGCAGCTTTACTGATTTTTAACTCACCTCCGATTGTTGAGACACGCCTAGTCGAAGCTCTTGCATGGGGGTGGCAGTCAAGGCTCCACGTTCCCCCAAAACATGTGTTTACGTTTAAGCGACAAAGCCCTCTAATGGTCATCGTAATTCTGGCGGGAGCACAGGAGGAAATCAGGTGGAGGTGTTACAGAGCGCTAAAGTCAGCGTGGAGAGGAGGTTGCGGTGGATGGACGGGTCAACAAAACATCTGAGTTTGTCACAGGAGAACGCGGCGGTTCGCTTCCTGTTTCCAGCCAACACTCAACGTTGTTTTTTTTTTTTTTTTTTTTAAACCATGACCACGATTGTTCCCTAACCTTAATTATTGTTTATTATTCTAACCATGGTGACGAAGCTCTTTTGGTATCATTCTAGAGGGTATAGACAAACAGCGTATTTTAAGGACTTGTTGAGCAATGCGTTCTGGTTCTTGTTGGATTTTCCCCTTTCGAGCAAGAGGGATTACTACAGCCTTTTTCTACAGGGCAGGCACGAAATAAAGGGACAGTGTGTCAAATTTAAGGGGCTCTATTTGCAGAATACGGAAGAAATGGAATATAATATTTATGAGTATGTTTTCATTAGTGTATAATCACCTGATAATAAGAATCATTATGTTTCTGTGACCTTAGAATGAGTCTTTTATAGCTACAGACACTGTGGGTCCTCTTCCACAGAGTCTGCCATGTTGAGCCGCCATTTTTCTAAAGTAGTTCAGCGTCTTTGGCGTGTTTCACAGTAACCATAGTTTCTCCGTCCTTAAAGCTAGGGAAGACAGGGTGAAACGAGGGGGATGCCACCAAATCTACACACTGGTGCTCAATATTTGTCATCAGACAGCATAGTTCTGAAATGGTGAAATGTTGGCCGACTCAAAGTATAACGCTGTGTCTCAGTTTGTGTGTTTCCACACTTCCAAACTCATAATGGTCAAAAAGTTAAGTGTTAGAACGCTGGTCATGTCTAGCCCTCAATGGTCACCATTTTAGCTACATAGCAGAAGAGTAAGAAGACCACCAGCGCTGTGGAAATGGCAGCAGAGGAAGCTGCTGGAGCTGAAGTGGTTGTGGTGAATACCACACTATACAAATATAAGTTGTACATATGTTTTATATTTATATTTTGGCAGTCAAATGTTGGCACTAATGCTCCGCCTGGTTGTAATTTAGTGAAGAAGAAGAAGTGGTAAAATGTTGATCTTCATTTCCGGTAACTGAGATAACACTACACTGCTGAAATGGGCGCACTAGCACCAGGAAGTACACAGTGTACTACATAGAAGTATACTAACGGAAGTATCATAGAGACACAGAACAAGTATGACAATGTATCAGATCATAAGTTGAGTTTTGATTAACTGATACCAGAAAAAATACAGTATCTTCCTCTGAAATGTAGCATATGGTAGCATAAAATAGAAATGCTGAGGTGATGTACACAGCAGCTCAAAATTATACTTAAGTACAGTACTTGCAGTAATGTCAATGTTGATGTAAAGTCTAACCAACACTTAGCAGAAAGCACAGGTCCCACAAGGCTCAACCTCGCCGGTGTGGTAGATAACATGTTGCATTAGTCTCTCAGTGTTTCACGTACTGCTTTCCTTTGAAACAACTCTCCCACCATGTGCCATAATGGTGGCTCAGAGTCCAGTCCCATTTTCAGAGAATCAGCCCCTGATCTGTGCTAAGCCCTGGAGCTTAAATCCCTCTCAGACGCTCATTAATACGCTCGATGTGGGACCACACCGGGGTTATGTCACTCTCCTGAGCCCAGAACTTTGGCCCTGTGTCTGACAGAGGGATCTTCTCCTCCCCCTATCCTCTTCATCCTCTTTCATTGCCTCTTTAACCTCCGTCTCTCAGCCTCTGCCACCTTCTGACCTTTAACCCTCATCATCCTCTTCACAGGTTCCTCTAAATATGACAGCAAAAAGAAAGAATCAAGAGAAGATTCAGCTGTATATTGAGTGTTGTTCTTTACCCGAACAGAGGAGCAGTTTGACGTTCACCTTGCACATTTCTCCCACATCAACAAAGCGCCTGAGAGACTACTCAATCCGAACAAATACATTTATATTAGTCTGTATCTACCATTTTCCAACAAATTAGCTCTGGTTCTTCAACCGGTTCCGTTAAGGATTCAACAACAGTCAACAATAGACAATCTTCTTGTTATAAATAGTCTCTGAAGGTTCTCAGTCGTCTAGGTCAACTGTCTTTGAGAAGAGATAAATCTTGGTTGGGCTGTAGATCTGTGAAGACGTTTCACCTCGCGTCCAAGAGGCTTCTGGATCATTAGTCCTCCTTGTTGTGACAACGGTTGTCCGAGTCGGTACGGTCACATGAGGCCAAGTGTTGTTCAGTCTCCTGAACTTTGTAGCTGGGGGATGAGTTGCGTCTGAAGCCTCTTCCTCTGTTGAGGGATGGTTTCTCTACTTTTACATAGATTGTCGCTAAAAGTGTGTCCCTTGTTCTTAAGGAGTAGGAATCTTCTGTCTTGATGAGTTGGCCCTCCTGTCTTGAGCCATGCATGTGTTAAGTGGCTGTTTGGTTTTACCGATGTATAAGTCTGTACACTCCTCGCTGCATTGGACTGCATACACCAGATTGCTTTTCTGGGTGCGAGGATTGCAGCCAGTTTCTGTCGTAGTGTGTTGCTGTGTTTGAAGAACACAGAGTTTTTCAAATACGTAAGGGATGACAGTGTTCAATGCATCCATCCTTCTTTTCTTCATCAACCGTTAGGATCTTGTAGCCACCTTCCCAAAGGTCCAGTTGGGGTATGAATGCGTCCTACAAATGTTGGTGTTCCTTTTCTTGGGCTTGGGCGCTCATTGGCACGTTATCAGCCCTTTGTTGGAGGGCTCTGATAACACCGAGCTTGGGTTCAAGTGGGTGGTGCCTTCTGCATAAACTGCCATAATGGTGGCACTTGAAATTTCATGAGGTGGTACACAGTGCAAATGTTTTGAGAAACACTGTTCTACAATACAGTTCTGGATATAAGCAACTTTAATACAAACATATGAATGCATTATTGCATTTAGAACAACTTTTATTGTCATTAAAAATGTCACAAAGAACACTCAAGACTCAGTTACGCTCAGTCTGAAAACTTAAGAAAACAAAAAGGGTCCTTTGGTCAGCATTTGTATTTAGCTATACATAGCATCCATTAGCTACACCCGCTTATCCTCGAGGGTGGTGCACGGAGGGGGGTGTGAGCTGAGGCCAATCCTAGCTGACATTGGCGGAGAGAGGCGGAGTTGCCAGTTTGCCATTCAGTCTCAATCATAAGGTTGACACGTAGAGACAAACAACCATTCATGCACACACTCCCAGCTACGGAAAATCTAGAGTGGCCTATTAACCTAACCTGCGTGTCCTCGGACACATGGACACACATGTAGGTTTGAACCCAATGGTGACAGTCCTGCATCGTTGTGCCGCCCCGTATTTGTCTTTGCAGTTTCAACTCATTACAGTGATTTAATGTTCCCCAACTTCTCACTGCTTCATGTGTGTTTTTAAGAGCAATAAATCCACAAAATAGAAGCATCATATTTAAAATGATTACAGTGTACGCCTCTCTTCTTGCCATTTCAAACAACAATGTTCTGACATTGTATTGTGCAAGAGGCAAAGTTCACGTCTCATGATGGATGACTGAAAGAAATAAAGGAGCTAGTGATGATTGACAGAGTCCAAGCATAAGGGGAACTGTTGATCATCTGAGAGTCATATGGTTTGCCAAGTCTTATTGTTTTTCTTCTTTTATGATTCCTTATAAAGTTTGATTTAGGAAAATACCGTGTATCTGACAGTTAAAAGTTAAACTTTATATTCCACGGTGGGATATGAGTCATTATGTCAAGTTTCATGAGAGTTCATTCTTGACCAGGGGAATAGTACTTTGCCCAAATAACCTTAAAGCTGCACAATGATGAACTCACAGAGAATTACTGTCAACTCTGCAGTTCATCACAGCTCTATGGAGCGGTTTAGCATCTTTCAGCACGTTGTTTTGGTTTCAGTTTGGCCCATAACTTTAGGTTTTGGTTAAGTTTGCAGCTCTTTTAAATCATAAACGTTTTAGCGGCTAAGTTTGGAGCCAAATATTTCACGGCAGGAGTTGGTGGAGAGCAAAGCAGAGCTCATATGAACAGTGGACTTAAATTCAGGTTGACAAAAACATGACTCCAAATGACTTCCAATGTTGCCTCGTGTCTGTAAACAGGCAACTGTTTGCTAAGACTTGACAATGGTATGTTTACAGTACAGTCTGTTTCTCACCAGTACATATTTTGTTTACCTTTGAGGCCTGACTGCCATGCTGAGTGCATTTCTTTTGTAATGAAACATTTTGTTGTCTAATGCTCACATCAATGTTAGTGTGTAAGCTTCATCCTTGTATTGGCTACAATTATTAGCAATACATTATCACCATTAACTATTTATCAGTGGAACAAAACAGGTTATCTTTAATCACATCTCACAGTCTATGAGCCAAATTCATGACAACTGAGTCATTTCACTAACAAAGACCATGAGATGTGGTTGAAAGCTGTCGAGCAAGCTAAGAGGATCTTGAATTAAAGGTGAAGTCCAATGATTTTTATGCATCAAAGTCTGCTTACGGGTCTTGTGTAGTACAGTTCTACTGGATATATTGTTTAAACCCTTTTGTGGCTTCAGTGGGAGCTGTTTGAAGTCTGATAATTTGCCTCAATGATGTCACTTGAGTCAGCATCGATTGGGGCTGAAAACTGAAAAGATTGGAAATGAAAAGCTTGATCAAGCGAGCTTACCGGACCTCTGTAGTCCCCATCAGCTGCTCTTCTCTGCCTGAAACTAGCCACTACTAGAATAATACACCCATATCTTCAACTGAACTGTTAGGACAAATACATGAAATAAAAAAAACGACAATAGCTCTGATTCTGCTTCAGCGATTTTGATCTTCCCTTCTGTCTTCATGCGTCTGTCATTATGTCCATAGAGGCTGCTGAGCCTGGTTACATTGCCCGCTTACCCAGCTCCGGTTCTGGCACGACACTGGCTCTGTTTCAGTCAGTCAGTATTCCCCTGCAACCAGTGCCTGAAAACCTCCTCTTCTTCTTCCCGGTGGTCCAAAACGTCTGTGGTACAAACACTAACACTCCCCTGGTGCACTGAGCTCACAACAAACTTAGCTAACATTAGCTAACAGCAGCTAAAGTTTGCAGGACATCAGAGGAAAACATTTTCTCTATATCTCTGTAAAATATGATCCAGTTTCACCAAAATCAGTGAAATAGTTGGCGGTGTGTGACTTACAATCTGTTATTTTATGGTAGAAAAGTTACACAATGTTCCTTTTAGACTTTTAGCTGTGAAACAAAAACCTTTGGGACTGACAGTACGACAAAAAGCATTAAGTTATCTTAAGGTGAGGTCTGGCACTGTAACTGGAGATGCTTCAAAAAGCAACCATGCAGGTCATTTTGGATTTATGCGTTACTTATTTCCTGCAGCACCCAGAAAACAAACATTAACCTCACCTCTCTGTTTATAGACTATGAAGTCATGTTATAATAATACAGCTAAACTAAATAATCTAGTGACACAAGCACATTCCCAAAGCATATAAACTTACAATATGCAATAATTTTGATGAGCCAGCACCACTCTGTATCTGAGCTCACAGTGTACACAGTTTGTCAGTACACCCACCATTTAGCAGCCTCACACAAAAACCACAATATCATCCAGTCATACATCATCCTCTCATTTCACTGTAACTACACAGCGAAGGTTTTAATCAACGTGCTCTTTGTATTTTGCCACACATGAAGTCTCATTTGTGCTCTCAAGAAGGCCCTGAATCTATTTCAAACAGTCGCATGAGATTCAGTTATGAATGTTTATTTATTTTATTGTTGCAACATGATCCGTTTCCATGAATTCTGAAAATAATATTCTTTTATTGGTATTCCAGACTCGCTCACAATCTCCATATTGTGTACTTTAGCATTCACTCGCCCACACTCGACCGGCCGCCACCCACCCACACATACAAACACACACTTTTCCTTGTGTCTACATTGCATCACTCGTACGACTTTTCAGAAAGGGCTTTATCAACACGGCGAAATGTGTTACAGCAGAAAATATGTCACATGATCTGGTCGGCCACAGGGCATACATAACAGTTTGAACTGTTGCGTAATCGTCGAGGATGTTTTCATTTTTCAGACATACTTTAATTACATCTACAGGATTAGATGTCATAAAGCTGCTTTAATGAGCAAAGCCACAAAAGTGGAGCTCGTATTGACACATAAAGTTGTCTCAAGCAACAATACAATGTCAGAAATGTACTTTTTAAACACAGAAGAAGTAGTTTTCAGTATTTCTAGCTCGTGAGCGAACCTTCTCCTACACAAAAAACTCTCTTCTCGCTGTGTGCGCGATGGGCCAATGGCTGAGGACGAAAACTCGGCCAGAAGCCATTAGTTGCAACATGAGATATGAGAGCTGGGCTGGAGTTTTGGCTTCCCCCCAAGTCACAGAATGTACTTGAACAAATTCCAGCAGCAAAAGTTAATACAGGCCAGAGTGGGTTTATCTATCTGTGTCTCAGATTGCATGTGTGTACAAGAACAAGCAATCTTCCCACCACCATTTTCAACATCTCTTCTTTATTTATAAGATTCACTTTTCTCTTCTTGTCGTCTGAATGACCACAGGCTCAGAGGTTTTTTTCTACCACAGCAACAGTACATACTGTTAACATATTAATAAGTGTTGCTTGAGAATGTAATTTAGTTTTATTTTTAGCCATGCTAACTGCGTGACTCCATGGTTGGGAATGTTAAGTTGGTGCACTGCTTTGGTCCAAAACGAAACACAATAGCTCAACAACTATTAGGTGGATTGCCATGATGCTTGGCACAGACATTCATGGTGCCCAGAGGGAGAAGCCTGCTGACTTTGATGATCCCCTGACTTTTCCTCTGCCACCACCGTGTGGTTGGAATCTTTACTCTTTGTGAAAAGCCTCGACAACAATGGGCTGGATTGGGGTGAAATTTGGTACAGACATTCATGGTACCCAGAGGATGAATCTTAAAGCAACATTATGTAACTTTTCCACCATAAAATAACTGATTTTAAATAATTTTGATGCTACATTGACGTGTAATCAGGTAATTATGCAACTTTGTGCTCTGGATACGCCCATGAGAAGTACTTAACGCTGTACGGCACTAAATCAAATAGACCAAATAAACAAGTACAGCTGTCCATATTTACCACAGTGGTATTAAAAATACAGATTTCTATGTAATGTTGCTCTCAAAACCTGTAAACAGACTCTGATGTATGAAATCATTGGACTTCACCTTTAACTCAATATCTTCTTAGTAGCTTCTCTATTAGTGGACTGATGCTTCTGTGAACATTTCTAGGAAAACACTCTACATCCGCCAATCATGGTCCTCAGATGATGATCCCTAGCTACTTTGGCGATCTCCTAACTTTTTCTCTTTTTGCCTTGACGTTCATATTTTTGGTTCGGTTTGTAAAATGGACAGCCATGAAAATTGGTGCAGTCATTCATGGTTTTCAGAGGATGAACCCTGCTACTTTTTGCGATCCCCTGACTTTATATCTAGCACCAACATCCGGTCAAAATGAATAAACACTTGCAGAACTGATTCATACATTTAGCCTCAGCTTTCAGGAAAAGGTTTCTATGCTAACACGCTAAACTAGGATAAAAAAACAAGGTCAAATTTAACTGCTAAACTTTAGCACGTTAGCATGACGTTAGCTCAAAGTATTGCTGTGCCTAAAGCGTTCACAGCTGTTTGTTTCTCCCTTGCTGTTTCTCTCAGCAGCGTACATACATGCACTGCCCCCATTTTACCTCCACACCCTATTGATAACAGTGCACACGGTTGGTCACATCATTAGTATTGATTAGTCTTTCTAAAATGGATTACAAACCAGCCAGGCTCCACTCTCTGGAAGCACCCAGATGGACAATGAAGATACATTTTATTACCCTCACTGAATAACAAACTATTTGTTTTGTTTTGAAGGGGAAATTACAGGGGGGTGAATGTTAAAGGAGAAGGACAAACAGAGTGCCAAAACTGCCCAGATTCACATCAGTGTTTGAAGACTCACAACAAAGGGAACAGGGATGGGGGACGGTTTTACTTCCTTGTAGCAAACAACAAATACTTCATGGTTTAAATGCATATAAAAGTTTTATGATCTGTATTTTCCTCTGGACATTCTTTCTGTGCCATGTTTTACATACATCACTCAAATGTCGGTTTAAGGAGGAGACACTAACGCTGGAGCCAGTTAGTATTTTGATATACAGTACATAGATTAGAGGGTTTAACATTTTGTACATTGCGGCTATAAAGATATAGTCCTACAGCTGCGATGAAACATGAGACAGACGTTTTTTTTTTTTGGCAGGGAGGAAATTGCTCCCTGCTGGAAAACAACTCCAAGATGAAGCCCACGGCCAATTAATGATAATAAATTAGTCACCACAGTGTTCTTTCTTCGCCATGTATGAGCTTCTCTCTGCTGCTGCTGCAGCAACACTCCCCCCTCTTTCCCAACGGTTAACCCCATTCCCAAACCCTAAGAGGATTTTTTTCCATTCATTCCTCTATTTAATATTTTTGCTTAGTAATCAGTCTCCACGGACACTGATCCATCTGTCATTAACGCTGTAATCTCGTGTAAAACGACGGTTGCTGAACGTCAACTTGTTTTCTGTTGGAGGAAGAGGCCTTGTGTGTATTTAGGCTCATCTGATAAAAGATTGCATGTATCCCCTGTTTGAACAGACAGCACCTGTAACGTCATCATACGAGAGTTAAACAGTGCAGGAATGCAGATTAAAGTCCTGTGTGTTACTGTTTGGAGTGTTTGTAATCTGTTTAAAAGAGACAATTTAAATATGCAGCTTTATCAGATTCATTCTAATCTTGAGAGGATTTCCGTACACTACATTAGTCCTCTGTATCTCCACTGAATACATGTTACACAACAGAGGCTTTACAGTGTATTGGGAAGCACACAGATGGAAGGATACTGCCCCCTGTTGGTGTTATGCTGCACATCTTGGTTTGGTGAACACCTCTGTGTGCATCACTGCACATAAAATGAAGTTTTGAAGACAAGAGGATGACACATTTTGTGTTTTAGTCACACAGGTGCAAAATAAATTGAATATATGATCATGTATTTAAGAGTTTTTATCTTTTTTATGTCCTCACCTTCTGGACAATGAGATTGTTATTAAGTCTTTGGGTGATGCTTTATTTTACAAGCATGTAATTATTTCTTTGTAAGTTTTCTGAATTGTGTATTTATGTACTTATTATAGCCAAAATGGAAAGTTACGTGCTCAATTTAAACCCAAAAAATACTGTATTTCACTTTTTGTTCAATTATTAGTTGTAGTTTTATTCTTTCATGTTCAGTGGACTTGCTATGCCTCGATTAAAGGACTTAACTGGCTACAGAAGCAATTAATTTGAAGTGTACCAACGGTCTATTAAGTTTAGTTAAATAGCTTAAGTCTAATTTTCTGAAGAATTAGCAGAATTATATCATTATTTTCAGGAAACTGATAACAGGATAACAGACATTACTGTTATTTACGATGATATTTGCAATTCAATAATTCCATCCATCCGTTTACTGTAACCACTGGAGCCGATCCCAGCTAGCATTGGCTGAGAGGCTGGGTACACCCTGGACAAGTAATCACGAGTTCATCACAGGACTGACACACAGAGACAAACAACTTTTCACCTACGGGCAAATCAGAGTCACCAATTAACCTATTTTGGACTGCAAGGGAGCCAAAAAGCCACGCAGACACGGGGGAGAATACACACAGAAAGGCCCCAGCCGGGGTTCAAACCAGGAACCTTCTTGCTGTGAGGCGACCACTGAACCACCATCCATCCACCCAAACTCTAACTGCTTATCCTCATCTGGGTCAAAGTGGGGCCGGAGCCTATCCCAGCTGACTTAGGACGAGAGGCGGGGTACACCCTGGACAAGGCGCCATTACAAACACATAGAGACAAACAACCATTCACACCTACGGCTAATTTAGAGTCAGCAATTAACTGCATGTCTTTGGACTGTGGGAGGAAGCCGGAGTACCCGGAGAGAACCCACGCAGACACGGGGAGAACATACACAAATAGACTCCAGGTGAGGTTCAAACCAGGTGTGAGGCGACCACTGCATCACCGTGCCGCCCAATTCAACAATTCAATCAGACAAAACTTTGACCAACAAACAATATAGAGCATGTATCACAAAAGAAATGAAAAGATTAATTTATAATTCCATTTTATTTTCAGTATTACGCAACATTAGAAGTATAAATATCTGTTTTAATATACAACATCTATGACATCCATAGAGCTTTCCTTGGGCAAAATACAAAACTCAAAACACTTTTATTGCACATATTCTAAAAGACAAACCATCGTAAGCAAGTTCATCTAATACTAGTTTTGCACAGAGGAAGAAGGAGAAAAAAAAAAGAAAAGACAAGCAGACGAAGAAGAACCTGACATGTGAAAAGACATTGATTACTGCACAAACAAATGTTCTTATTAAACATCCTTGTGGCAAAGGGAGCAAAAGTCTCACACTATACTATAAACAACATTATCTGTGACACAGAACATAGATTTGGCAAATCAACAATATACAAAATATACATCCATGATGCTTTGTAAACAAACATTGAATGTGCTTTGAGGATTTTAGATGTCAGTCGTCACAGGAAAGAAAAAAAAAAAAGTTGAATTGTTCAAATAAAATTCAGTGATTCATTGAAATCAGGGCGAGTGGGGAATTCATAAACGAGTCTCAGTTCCAGTTTTTTACTCTTCTTCTCAACCTCTGAACTGAATATTGGCAAACATTAAGGTGCATTTCTTCACGATACATTTACGATATCTGACGCACGCAGACGTCCGATTCTTTTTCAACATTTAAAATCTCTGCAGTCAGTCTCACGTGTTTCATGTTATGCCGTTTAGATGAACTATATTCTGTGTCATGTTAAATGAAGTCTTTTTTTTCTTTTTGACTCGTCAACATAGAGTATATGTAGTAGACAAGATTATTGTTTTGAGCACAACAGAGCAAATACTGCATTACATATTTAGTGTCCTAGGCTACTTTCTGGTTGTCCTTTAGGGTTTTGCAATTTAAAAGGCATCTACAGTATAGAAACACGTGTAAATTGCTCAAAGTGAACGCGGATATATGACAGCCTATATGTGTAGTACCATGTATTTGCACGTTAACATCAAATGTATGTCGTGGACACGAACTATGCCGGGCAAATCATCGGGATTCCTCGTGTAAAAACCTTTAAGCCAGGTGAAGCTTCGAGCCAGCTGCTGCTCTTCATGAAGAGTCCTTTGAGATCCAAACACATGACTTTTAAACAACACGGAGACTAAAGCCTGACATGAGAACCAGAACAGTGACACACTCTGTGGTCACAGTCTGACCTTATGGCACTCTGCACAGACATGGACACAACGGGAGACGATGCCCAAAGCCTTCCTACGTCTACCGCAGTAATTATTAGGGCTGGGTACGAGTACTCGACTGAAATAACGAGTAGTAGTCATTCGTTCTGTATCCAGATCTAGACAGAAATGACTGCATGGTTTTGCTTGCAGCCAATCACAGCAAGTGTTCCTCAACTGTCTGGTGGTGCATCTGACAGCTGGAAGTTCAGCGTGCCGAGATGCCACCAAAACGTTTGAAAGTTTGGCTGTACAGCTGATAAAAATGCATAAAATGTGGGAGGATTATTACAGGAAAAACTGCGGATATGGTTAACGTGATAAAACAGCTCATCAAGCATGGAGAAAACTTCAGGGTGGACAGCTGCACCGGCCAGAAACAAACCAAAATATAAGGTATCATCTTTGAGGGTATTGGTATTCAGCGATACCCAGCCTTAGTAATTACTGGCAAACGTAAGGAGAACTGCTGGCTCATCTCATTAATCATACATATTTCATATTTTACACAGTCATCACTCTTCAAACCGCAGTCAGCCAGCAAAAACACATCACAACGACATTCTTGGGAAACGCTGACAGCCCTCACAGTTTTGTTAAATAATGCTACATTTTTTCAGAAAAAGCCCCTCTCATGCCTTTTCCACCCCTCTCTCACTCTCTCACTCTCTCTCTCTTTCTTCAAGTTCATTTTGGAACATGTGAAAACATGTGAAAGGTCACAAAGCGGAGGATGCCTTTTTTGACGAGATACATCACGGTAGCTTACTTTTAGACCACAGAGTTATCAAGCAGAGCGTGATGCTCTAACGTCGAGCGTACAAACGAATGAAATGACCCAAAAAAAAAAATCTATACATATAATACAAACGACAATCATGTAAGCCCCATGTATCCCCGTTTTACAGTGTTATCATATTTACACCCTATTGCATAAAAATCAAAAATATATGTACAGATGTCAGAGGAATGTGAATAAACACCACAGCTTGCTAAGAACAGCAAGTTTGATTTCTATAATCCTAAGGCCCCTTCACTAATTTATGATTTCTAGAACCGTGAGATGATTCTGTATTTTCTTTTTTGTGTAAAGTTTTAGGTGAAAAGCACAGGACTTAGTGCGTTCCCTCTGTGTACCACTGCACAAAACCCAACTTCAAAGAAAAAAACAATAAAGAATCGGGTAATGCCGAACAGAAACAATCGTGCTAAATTTGCTGAGCAAATAATCGTGTGGTCTACTGCATTAAAAAGACATCAGGTCCTCCGAGTCTACGAGTAAAGAGTGCAATTCAAAATCTTTTATGGCACTGACTCTACAGTACATCACAACCTTTGTAAGGCTACTTACCCTATTGCCCCTGACATACTGATTGCACAAAAGCATTCTGCGATAAACAGAAAGAAAACGTCCCAAACATTCACTTGACGTAAAAGTAAAACTTCAGAAATTATCATCAAATGATCGCCTACATTCAGACCTACATGTGTCATCTTCTTATTTATCACGCACACACGCACACACACACACACACACACGCACACACACACGCACACACACACGTCTCTCTATCAGCATGTAACAGCTTGCCCGGTCCTCAAACAAAAACAAAAAAAAGGAAAAGAAGAAGGCATGATGATGTTTGCACAAACCATTTCTAACATTGTATCACATCTCTGGAGCGATGACGCCGGCTGCTCTTTTACTTTTTGTTACTACGTGGTGACTCCTTCTGCTGCTTGCACCTGCCAGTGTCTTTGTCTGCAGTGTCTTTCGGTGCAGACGGAGCAGCCCTCGCGTCTCTTTTTGTGTTTCTCTGTGCAGACGTCGCCTCTTGGACGGTTTCTTTTTTCTTCCTCTCGGCCGGCTCCTTCTTGCCGGAGGTCACCTGTCTGTCCGGGGCGGTCGTTCTGGTATCGGGGCCCTTGTGACTGTCCGGTTTGAGAGATTCACACTTGGGGCCCTCCTTGGATACCACCTTGCCTGCAATCTCCTGTGGTGCACAGCTGGAGATCCTGCCTGAGACGACGGTGCTGCTGCTGCTGCTCGCCGTGTCCTTTTTGGCTGCAGGTTTCGGCAGCACTGCTGGCACATCAGGCTGCGAGGGAACATCTGACGGCAGCTGAGTGGCAAGAGGTGAAGGGACATGTTTTGGTTTGGAGTCATGATAGCTTTTAACGAACGGGGCTTGACTTTTGGGTGGGGGGTCTTTATGTTTGGCATCAGGACTTTGTTTGATAAGTGGAGGAGCTACAGAGGTCTTTAGAGTTGATGTGGGGGCAGTTTTGGGCTTCAAGTCGGGGGTTTCTTTTAGGATATGAGCTGAGGTTGCTACAGGGCTTTTGGGCTGGGTTTCTCTTGAAGGTGTCAGCTGCACTGATTCCTCCCGCTTCACGTCGACTCCAGCGGATGGCACCGACGCCTCTTTGCGTTTGAAGTCATGGGTAACTTGAGTGTTTGAACTTGAGAGCGCAGATTCTTTAGACAGATCTCTCTGTTTTGGGTTCGGGCTGCCCTGTGCCGGGACAGGAGATTTCACTTCAAGTGTTTTGGTCTCCTTCTCCGTCTTCACAGCGGTGTGTGCTACAGGTTGTGGGTCAGACCTTGACTTTACTTTTTCAGCTGCTGGAGGTGAACTGATCACAGGTTCTTCTTTTTTAGCGGTGCAGTACTCTGAATCTGATGATCTGTGCTGTGCTTTCTCAGCTGGATTGGTTTTCGATAGCTGCTCTGAATCTTTCACATTCCTAATCTTTGGTGATATGGCAGTCTCTTTTTTCTGCAGTGTCATGCTGCCACTCTCTATTGCACCAGTAGACACAGTTTTATCCTTTTTATTTACACTCAAAGTAACATTATTTAACACGGTGACCATATTTACTGTAGAAACTTCTCTCTTCTGCTCAACTTTTGCAGCCGTGCCACATGTGTTGACTTCCTTCTTCGAGCCCGAGCCGCCTCCATCGCCGACCACCTTCACAGCTGATCTGTTCGCCTGCACACCGTCCTTGCTGACAGATCTGTCCGAGCCGTCCTGACCTTCAGCTTTTAAACTGCAGGTTTTATCCTCACGCGTTGAAGCAGATGCTGATGTGACGGAAACCTGCGGTTCTGTATTTGAAGAGCAGATGTTCGCCGGCTGCTGTTTTGAAAGCTCAATCTCTGGAGCGCGCACAGACGCAGAGTTGTTCTGCACCTTAGAAACAGAGGTCATGTTTGAGCTCTGTGCACTCTGTGCTGCTTTCTTCTCACAGCTCTGACGCTGACCTGTATCCAAACCACAGTTTGTACTCTGCTTCACTGACACAAGTAACGGCTCACTGGCAGCTGTAGCCGGAGCCTCCACAGTTTTCATGTTTACCTCCGGCTTTGCCGAAGTCAAAGAGACTACTGTCTTGGAGCCGTCAGTGTGTTGTGATGTAGCGTGTGGTGTGACTTCCTGCTGCTCCACTTCATCCTCCTGATCTTCGTTGCTCACTTCCCGTATGGAGGGTGTTTTTCCACAGGAGGAGAAGTGGGAGCTGTGCCGAGGGCCTCGATGTTCATGAGCCAGTGATGAACCGGCCTTCAAGGCCGTCCGGCTCTCTTGTTTAACGGTAAAAGTTGATGCCTCCACTTTGCTGGTTTGAGCCTTTAATGATTCACTCTGCCTGTCCTGTGTTTTCTCACCACTTGCACTGAGTTTCACCTCTGTGGCTGCATTATTTGACTGATCTTTGGAGGCGACTATGCTATTTAGAGAAGAAACAGCTTCAGGGTTTGGAGAACAAGTCAGGGGGCTCTTCAGTTTGTCTGCAGTTTTCAGTTGGGGGATGGTTATCTGTCTCTCCGTAGGGGTCTGGAGCCAAATCGGAGGACTCACAGAAACAGTGTCGCTTGTGTTCTCCACCATCTTAGACAAACA
This sequence comes from Sciaenops ocellatus, assembly GCA_033000465.1. Taxonomy (NCBI): domain Eukaryota; kingdom Metazoa; phylum Chordata; class Actinopteri; family Sciaenidae; genus Sciaenops; species Sciaenops ocellatus. The sequence goes on along the minus strand of CP136874.1, from coordinate 22,432,387 downwards.
GGTTTCTGTTTTGGAGACTCTGGGCCCTGAGAGCAGACCAATATCCAGAGTGCCCTCCAGAGGTCTGAGAGAGGAGACGTGGCGTCCTTCAAGTTTATACTCAGATGACGTCTTTCGAAGTGAAGACTCCGCGGAGGAGATGAGCTGGAGCTTTTCCACAGCGGTCTCTCCTCTGCCGGAGAAAAGCTTGGGGGCAAGACCTTCAGGGCTGGTGTGAACGCTCCCCAGTCCTGCCTTCATGTGGTCATGAGACATGGCCGTGTCCAGCTGGAGGCTCTTAGACCTGGTGGAGCCAAAGTGCAGGTTCTCGTGGATGCCGGAAGAGCAGCGACACATGCAGTCCTCTCGTTCTTCAAACGACAGCCTCTTCCTGGTGAACTCGATGTTGGGAGCTTTGAAGTCCAGTCTGTCCGGCTTCATGTTATCTTTACCTTGTCTGGAGTGCTGCCACTCGGGGTGAATAGAGCACAGAGTTGATCTGAGTCCTCCGTCACTTTCACCGCTGCTGCCAGACGTGTCAGCGATGCCTTCAGAGACACGAGTGGTGAGTTTCTTGTACAGCACGTCTTTAAGTGTTGTGCTAGCAGCTTTGGCCTCTGGAGGGCCGGAGTCTGGGCTGCTTTTGTTTTGGCCCCGGGCCAGAAAACTTTCATCCCTGTCATCACCACAAAGGGGGGATGGGTCAGGATCACGCAGGGCGTCTTGTTTCTGCAGAGACTCCCTCCTCTCTGACCAGTCCTGCCTCTTCACAACCATCTTGGACTTCAGCTTTTCCTTGTCGAGCTCCTCGACAGACTCCTGCCGGCCCATCTTGCGGCCGACGGGCCGCTTTAAGCAGCCCTGCTCGACAGGTCGTACACGGGTGATCGCCGGCGGCTCGCAGGCTGTTTCTTCCACGCTCTGCAGGATGGTGTAATCCCGCTCCCCAGGCCTCAGTTCCTCGTCCTGCACCTCCTCTTGGGTCACTTCCAAGCTGTGTTTTCTGGGGCACAGGTGCTTCTTATCTCCTGTGTAAGAGGGGGACAGCTTCTCCTCAGACTGAACACGCTTTAGGAGGGGCGAGCGAGGCGGCTCAGCACTTTTGGGGCGCACGATGTGGCGCACGATTGTGGGCGGGGAATGTATCTTGGCTGGGAAGGCTTGCGTTGTCTTGGAAATGGCAACAGAATGGCCGCTAAGAAGGGGAGAGGGTGAACGCTGGGGAGACGTCGGCTGAGGGGTAGGTGAAGGTGTGCGAGCCAGAGGTGAAAGGGGAATGCTGCCGGCAGATTTGCGGCGCCCCTGACGAAGCCTTTGACCTGGCAGTTTGGGGCCGAGGCCGTGCAGAGTGCTGGGACGAATGTGGCCTGAGCCTGCAGGGGAGTTTGGAGCGCTGGAGCTGGGAGAGCTACTCTGAGAGGAGTTTCCACCTGGAGGTTAGAAGAACAAAAAAAATGGATATCAGTAACTTAACATGTAACGCATGAATAAAAATGAAGCTATCATCAAAATGAGTCAATATCTCCACCTGACTGGGTGAAATCTGGTGCGGGGCGGAAGGCGGCGGTAGGGGAACGAGGGGAGAGACTGTGGGTAGGGGAGCCAGGGAGACTCTCACCAGATGACAGGGAGTGGTTCAGAGAGGAGAAACTGCGGCTCGTGTGCAGGAGAGGAGAGGGCTGCATGGCAAAACGCCTGAAAAGGGAGCGCCGCCTGGAAATAGCAGAGCGAGACAGACAAAAGAAAATTAGTCTGGACTCATTTGAAATTTAAAAGCAGCTACAGATAAAAACAGTTAAACTAAAATGGACATTAGACAGTAAAACTGTGTGCATAAAATGAACTTTTATTATTAAAAAACAAGAAAGCAGGAAGTTTAAATGTGTTTATGTCATTTTCAATGTATTATTTACTTTATTGCTTATTTGCAAAGGCTAACTTACAAATGTAAAACACAAAAACAAAAAAGTAATAAACAGTGGATGGAGGAACATTCACTTTGTTTTACAGGATGAACACATTATTCTTATATGTAATAATCTCTATATTAACTCAATAATTTGCTTTATCACAGTACACACATCATCTTGCACATCTACAGTTTTCTTTATTTGTTTTTTAGATGCAAAATAACTCGTTAATCCTGCAGGCTCGTATTTAAATATTCCTTTAGTGTTATCTTTCTGCCCCCTAGAGGCCCACATGAAACATAGCAATGTCTACACACTTAAATCATTCACTCACATCTTTCCTGCAAAACTACTGAACTCATAAATGACAAAATTAATGCAACAATTCTCAACAATTTCCACAGTATATGTTGCGCATCAAACACATGTAAGATTAAATCGACATTATGTGTTTACATTTAGAAAAAAAAACATACTGTGGTTTGTACCTTTCTGGCGTCCTCTCCTTCTTGGGTTTTTTGGCACATCTCACCATCTTGCTCCTGTAGCTGTTCCTCCTGGCTGGACCAGTTTTTATTGAAGTGTTTTCAAACGGGGTTGTGGAGATGGCGACTTTGCTACCGCTCTGAAAAGAAAGGACAAAACTTTAGAAGGAGGGAGGCAGGGGACATTTGTTACCAAAAAATAATGTTTATTTCAGGATTACTGTGTTTTATACGGGTAAAGATTTAAACCTAAGTCAGACAAAGTAATTCAGTGTTAACATTGTGTTTAATATACTGAGCAAGTTCACACAAACTTCAGTAAGAGCTCTGGTAAATGCAGGATTGCAGTATTCGAAATGTAAACATCCACTGAGCAGGTTTACAACACAAGAATTTGATTAGCTTATCATGTTTTTGCCAATTTAATCAGTATTTATCAGTCACTGGTCTTCAAGTTAATTTAAGTTGAGCAAGTCAATTAATCTTTCCAAAATAACATTTTGATGAATCATTAAAAACTGCTGCAGTTTAAAGTCAAACATTTTTATTTACCTTGACCAGGAGCTCCACCACTTCAGTGTGGACGAGACCGTGAACTGATTCTCCGTTCACGTGAGTGATGAGGTCTCCGGCTTTGAGTCCTGCTTTGTGTGCCGGCCCACCGTCTTCTACGTTCTGATTAATACACACAGGACACATTTATTATGATTGTTATCATCTACTTTTCTTTTCTACAGCTCTTTGTCGTCTTCATTTTAATTCTGCTCCAGTTCACGTTCACAGAGGTGTAAACATAAGTCATGTGGACTGACAGGTGACTCACTGATTGATGCAATCATTGTCCAAACAAATGTGACTAAAAATGACCGGGATAGTCGCCACATTTCACTCAGTTTGAGGATAAACAGAAGCTCAACACACCTCTCGTTTAACCAGGATGGGATGGATTGAACAGAAGTTCAGCTTTTTGAATTCATGCTAACGTCACGTATCAACCCCAGTTTCATTTGGTCTCAGTTTGGTTGTTTAGTCCTCACAAGAATTCGATTTACAGTTTTCATATCGGCCCAAATGAACCAAACTAGATGAACAAACATACCACAGTTTGTTTGAGCTGCACCAAACAGATTAAGTGAAGTTACAGACTCGTAATTGATCACGATTTGTCTCCTACATGCTGATATCATCCTTACCCAGACCATATGGTAGACAGTGTAGATGTCGCCGTCACAGGCGTACACCCGGATTGCCCTCAGCGTGAAGCCGAACTTCTTCCCTGAGCTGTGGATGACGACAGGCTGCCTCGGGTTGGTGGTACAGAGGGAGGAGTCCCGGCTTGGAGAGGAGTCTCTTGAGGAAGGGTCTGAGGAGAGGGAGTAAGGAGACAGGGGGCTGGGCAGCGGAGACACCCCGAAGATATCTGGAAAAAAATATGCGATAATCACCGCCTGAGCAGAATCTTTTATCTAATCAATCAGACTTTGACCAACCCTCGGGTCAGTACTGAGGTGTTGCTATAAAGCTCATGAGTCTGGTTCATTCTGCTCCTGCTGTGGGTGAAACTAATGGGATTTTCTCTCTCCCAGCAGTGAAGATCTCTTGCTCCTACACTGCCTGCTTACTTTCCTTGTTAGCAGCTTGTACTCGGCCACTTGCCAGCTCGCAGCAGGTGTCATGCTGGGCCAATTTCGTACAGATCTATAGAGCGCTTTCATCTCTTTCACATTATTTGTTCAAAGTCTGTTGCTCTTCTTGTTATTCCCGACACGTTATCGCTCTGACATACTTCAACCTTCTACAAGGTTGAGATCAGGTTTTTTGAGTTAAGGTATGCGTATCTTCCTGCGTGTGTGACTCACCCCCGGGGATCATCAGTGACAGGGCTCCGGTCGAGACCGACTTTGGTACTTTTGCCACAGCGCCGGTCTTTTCTGCAGCGCTCTCGGCCCGCAGAGAGTTTGTCTGAGCCGCCTGCTCTGCAGAGTTATGACTGGTGCTGTCGGGGCTCTCCTCCCCTTCACCTCTGGGCGTCAGCTGGTCCAGATGTTCTGAGAAACTCCCTATTTATGACAGAGGATGAGCATGGAGTGAGACACCCAACTATACTGTTGGAGAACAAACGTTGGTGTTTAGTTGTCATTTAGCAGTGCTGCTGCTGGAAGCATCCTGATGGATGGGATGATTGACACCACTCTCATGTCTGTCTGTTAAATATGAAGCTAGTTACAAGTAAGAAATGGTTTTACGAGCAGTTACATGCTGACAACACATAAAAATGACAACAAACAGAACATAAAAGTGCAGCGATACACGTTTCTGCATACGCGTTGGCCTCTCCTTGGAGAAAGGCCGATATTGGACAAGCTAGACACACAAAACAGCCATCAAAAGGAAGGAAATCTGGACCATGCACTGCCCAGTCATTACACAGAGGACAAACATGGCCCACCTCCTGTTCACTCACCTTGAAAAGTCTCATTAGAGGAGGTGATATTCCAAAATATCTTTCCCAAAGAGATGTTTTGGATTGACAGGCCCTTAATGATCGTTTAACCTTCAGATATTTTTGTAATGTTTCGAACTTTGACGCGTGAGACAGCTGTTGTATTTTTGTATTCCTGTTTTCAAGACTAGCTTGTATTTTGTTAAACCTCCTTGTACGCCGTTACACCTCTTCATCATTCATAATGCTTGTAGCTTTTCTATTAAGATACATTTAAGGTCAAGGTGTCCTTAGGGCTTATTGATTTCTGAAAATCACATCCATTATATATATTATATTTCCTACCGGAGAGCGTGGCTCCACTGTGGGTGCTGCCTGGAGTGGTAGCGTTAGGCTCGTCCTGCGGGAGCTCTCCGATGGAGAAGGAGGTCTTGCTGGGGTCGCCGAGGCCCGACGTCTCGTCTCCTTCACTCTCTGCCGAGATGGCAAACTTTGGTAACAGGTTGGGGCGAGGACCCTGATTCACGCTGTCTGTGTCTGTCGAGTGGGACAGCGATGGCCTGGATGAAGGAGAGGACAGATTGTCATGAGATGAATGAATTCAAATTCCTGGTGAGAGCCAGATGTTCTTTAAATATACTGTACGGGCGTCTTCTAGTGTCTTAATATAGAAGTCTGATGTAAGAAGGAAGAAAGTCGCTCATGACACCTCAGTTTTATCTTGTGACCCTTTGAAGGGGCCTGGCCCTTATTTTGGGATCCGCTGGAATACACACCTCTCCTAACTTTATATAAAGTATTTAAAACTAGCTTCACTTTGAGCAGCTACACACTGATGCATCAGTAACAATCTAATGACAGCACATATAATAACAATAACACTTTTCTGCAGAACAAGTACTTTTATTTTTGATACTATATCTTGCTAATAACCCCTCTGGAAGTACACTGGAGTATTTGAGCATTAATATATTGGTGCTTAAGTCAAGCATCTATATTCTATATTGTGTTTATGTTCAGAGGTTTAATGAACGGTTATAATCTTGATTCAAGGACGGAGGCGAACATACATTTCAGTAAAGTCTGGCGTCCAGCTGAGAGAGTCGACAGTCAGCGGACTCTCGCTCTTCTTCCCCTCCGTCTCGCCCTTCTCCTCCAGGTGCCCACGGGACAAATCCAGGCTGCTGTAAACCTGACAACCACACAGAAACAATGATTCACATCAGTACGTGCGAGCCGTGGATGCAAAATGATGCTGTTTAAAAACACACATCGTCAGGGTGAGAACAAGCTACAAAGACTGATGATGAATGTGTGATATTCTAACAGTAAATTACATTTATGTTTTTTAGGATTTACAATTAACAGGAGGGCAGGAGCACAGTGCTACTTGTGTTCATGCAAACTTCATCATGCATGGAGTTTAGGTGCAGCTGAGGAAAAGCCTCAGCGTAGCTCAACGCTTCCTCCGAGACGCCCCACTGCTTTTTGAGAATGCTTTGTTTTGATGTGAGAGGGGAGCATACTGCAATGCAGCACAACAATAACTCCCAGCTTGTATGACTGTATTGTGTTTCACGTTAAAACGTTACCCCAAAAAAAAAAAAAAAAGGTCTGATTTGCAAGCAGAAAATATATGCAAAGCCGAAATCTACGTTTAATACAGTCGGGGTAAAGGAAGAGCGGGAGAGAGGGGAGGGGCACAAATTTCCATATGAAATACAGATTCCTCATGTTTTCTTTCCCATGAGAAAAAGGAGTGGGCCAGATGAGGGCATCAGCTCATTTACATTAGTAACATCTTTGGCAGTAATGATGATGATGCACATGTGCTGGTGTCAGTTAGAAACCTTAGAGAATCTGTGCGAACACGAGGAGAACTGCCGCAGCTCCACGTTGAAGTCTTCGTCGTTCGTGTCCTCTTCCTCCGTCTCCAGGTGATGGTATCTCTCAGAGCGAGCTGGGAACGATGACAGGTTCAGATTTCAGATGTTTCTTTTTAATGCATTCAGTTTATTACAGGTTATTATGAGTGCTACGAGGTGACTTTAAGTAGGAAATGGAGGGTTATGTAGCGATCACATTGCTCTATGTTACTGCCATTTAATTATCTCATATTTGTTTCTGAGAAATCATGGCTGAAGGGTCTAAATACTACACTACCCATGAGCCTCAGCTGCCAAAGGCACAATCAGAGAACAAGTAAGTTCAAAACGCTGTGCAGAGAATAAAACCATAGCTGCCGAATTCACTGAAAATCAACCCAGAATTTGAACTGATTTAAGCTGCAGATTGTGTTTCAGTTTTCTGAGATGCTACATTTTAGGAATTTTAAGCTCTGTGATTGGCTGTTTCTTGCTGAAATGCAGCTTGGGAGTCGTAGTTAACCTCTATCTTGAAGTTTTTATGTACACAGGCTTGTACCTGTAACTTTCCATCAAATAACCAGACATTTTTTTAACCCAGCTGTAAATATTCGGGACTAATGATTCAACTGGAAGGGTTTAATTCAAGCTGTAGAAAAGCTCCATGCAACATCTAAATGAACGGGACTTTGCGCCCGAAGCAGCTCTTCCCATGTGTCGACTCTATACTGGTGACACTGAAGAAAACTTAACTTACACATAAAAAATAATTTAAAAAACTTGGCTGAAAGACAATAGAGTTTCTGTTTTCGACTGCGTTAGAGAAACTCCATAACTCACTGTCAAAGTAACTGGTGTCATCTTCAGACTCCAGCTGAGGAATAAACTCAGCCTTCTGCCTCAGCAGGCTGTTCCAGTCCAGGTTGTGGAAAAACTGATGCTGCTTCACTTCAGCAGCTCCACCTGCAGATGGAATAAATACAAATGAATAATTAGCTTGAATAAAATTTCAGGACTAATGTGAAAAAAATAAAATATATACACACAAAACACCGGGAATTGACATTGAACGGTTCAGTCAGACGTAGGAGGTGAAGAAACGCTTACGCTATGCTTTCCTTTTCCCTGGTGGCTGCAGGCCAAACAGATATCATGACCATAAATTATGCAGTACAATTTCCTGCCTGTGACCTTTCGTGGAATAGCAGGAGCCTTCGTGAATGGCAGCTTGGCGATCTAGATGAACAAGGAGGTCCAGCTGTCCCCAGACTGAACCGGCTACATGTGACCGTCTGATTAAAGGCCTTTGTCCCAGGTCACGGTCACTTTTACGGCCCACACTCCAAGAGCCTGATCATGCATGGAGCTAGATTCATGGACTGGCTCGGAAATAATTGCAATTGATCAAACGGAAAAGGTTAAGAGGCCACGGGATAAACTGCTCTGATGTTGGGTGACCTCAATTTCTTCCCCGGTGACTTGAAATAATGTGCGGTGCTGAGGTGGCATTAACATCACCACATGAGAATTTATGGTGGCCCGCTGTGCCTGTCTGGTCCTAACCGAGTTACCGACTGTGCCACAGTTTCTTTGCTCCTTTGTGTTCGTACCTGTGCCCATCCTCTCCAGAGGATTCTGCCTGAGCAGCAAGGTGATGAGCTCCTGGGAGTCAAGAGGGGGAGCGTCTTCTCCTTCAGGCCAGTTGATCTCATCTGTAAACACACAGTGCATCAGTTTGAATCAAAAAAGCTTCACACAGCAACAGACCGTGAAACTCAGCTGATATTATATTAGTGAGTCGTGGTTTTGGATTTAGAAAACGACAGGTTTTGCTCAGAAAATAGATACATATATAACATGGACGTAGCCTCTGCAACCTCAGCTCAGTGTGATGGCTCTGGCCATCGCCACCTTGGCAGTGACTGACTCAATCTGACTCCCAGCTAATCCAAAAATAGGCAGAGAGGTGGATGGAGCTGAGGCCAAATAAAGCCTGGATCACCTATCATTAAAAGCAGCCATGCTGTTAATCCTGCATAACTTTAAGCCTTAATATAATTTGAACAGGTGAGTTCTATAAAAATTCACCCTCAGTACAGTTGTCATGAATGGGGAAATTAGCTATAGAGACCAAAACTGTTTTTTGTACCAGGCTGTAAACATGTTTATTTCTGCTGTGAAGTTGGACATTTCAACATGGGGACTTATGGAGACTGACTCACTTCTGGAGCCAGCCTCAAGTGGACATTTGAGGAACTGCAGTTTTTGGCACTTTGCACTTGATCGTGACATGACAAGTTGATTTAATGCTCTTGTTTAAAGGTATAACAGCTCACTGTTACTGTGTGTTTGTGGCTGTTAACAAATGTTTGTCTGGTTTTATAAAGTAAAATAAAATCAGGTGATTGGATGCGAGTTTCAGTGTGCGACTTGAGACTGCTGACAAAGATACAGCTCTGCCTGTATACTGCAGACTTACACTTATCTTGTGTCTGGTATATATAGTATATGTAAATTACGTAGCAGTTAAAAAGCAGGAATTTAATATAACGTCACTGTTTTTTAAAATGTTAACAGCATGCTTTTAACCCATGCTGTCCTGGTTTAGGACACACACGTTTATTTTTCACTCTACCTGCAGAGCTAACTGTGTGTAGTCTTGTTAGCTTTACCGTATTTGTTATGTGAGCTGTATCAAAATGTGGCGTGCAGTATAAACAGTGCCACATATGATATAATTTTGTCCATATATGTTGCATGCACATCTTTAAAATCCTGCAACAAAAGCATGTTTTTATTCTACTGTTAGTTTGATGCTTTCCTGAGGACACTTTGACCTAATTGTGACCCACTGATGCTGATATTCGCGACATTTCAAAACAGCTTCACCAGCAAACTCAGACAAAACAAAGTCAGTTCTAAGGTGTAAGCATTATGTTGAATGAGACAATTTACATGTGCTCTAGCTTTCAGTGAAAAGCCTCGCGGATAAGCAGTGAAAAAAGGGGAGCAAAGCCTGTCTGTGCCGCGCTGATTGTCTGCTCTGTGCGCAGTTTGTCCCCCATTTTAATCAAATTTGGGAGGGGGGGGTGTTTATGAATATGTATGTGCAGCCTGAGGCCACAGTGGCATGCATTCAGTGTGTTCAGGCCCCTTTAATTAACAGTCACTCTCAGAGGCTTGGTACAGTTTGATTGAGAGCGTACCAAATCAGTCATGGCAGTCCATTCATTTAGATAGAGGCTGCTATCCAGCAGCTCCCAAATAACACAATTCATCTGAGCCACACCGTCGACAAGATAAAAGCTCTTGTTTTTCAAGATTAAGATTGTCTGTGTGCGGGCTGTCACCATGAGACTACAGGAGAACAAAGTAACATCATCATAATAATAAAACTTCACTTGTGGTCTAAAGTCAAGCAGAATCCACTTACTGTCATCTTTTTGTTACTGGCCCCTCAGGGAAATCTCAATAAATTCAGAAATATGCACGCCAACTAATTCCATGTGGTCACTATTTAATGTTTAATTCATATCTGAATGAGGTTTGGGAATTTCTCCCGATGTGCTCAACAGAATCTACAAGCCAGGTCCTGTGAGACTTCGAGTAAGTCACCTCTGGCAGCAGAAAATATTTTAAAATAAGCATCACAAATGAAACATTTGGGAAAAAAAACCCACTTCATTCTTCATAAATGTTATACTATGCACTGTAATTAGACCTCTGTGGCTGTAAAATAAAGCCAATTTGGAAGTGCCAAAAACTGCAGTTCCTCTTGTCGCCCACTTGAGGCTGGCTACAGAAGTGAGTCAGTCTCCATAAGTCCCCATGTTAAAATGTCCAACTTAGCAATTCAGCCCGCCTCAGGTCCGTCAATGATAGATTAGTTGGGAGGCAGAAGAAGGAATACAAACATGGCGGTGGTCAGAGCCACAGATTTTAAGCTCTTTAGAAACCTGTGTCATTGATGTGTATAAAATCTGCCAAATAATTATAATTGTATGTTATTTTAAGCTGGTATAATGTTATTATTGTTGTTATTATGCATCAATGTGGACTGCAGGACAGCGTATTAGTCCTTGCATAAGAAAAACCAATAGGACAAAGTCAAAATGTTGAGAATAAAGTAGAAATTTGAAAATAAAGTCAAACTTTTGAGATGACTTGGTTAAACTGTACTGCACTTTTAGCTCATTAACAGTGCGGTAATAATAAGTAATATAATTTTGAAGATTGTTAATCTGTTCAGAAGGTAAAAACCTCCTAACTTGAGTTCATTTTATTCTCGACATTTCAACTTCATTGTCACAGAAACTTTATATTTTTAGTCATCATCTGAGGAGAAAGGGAGGTGACACTGACCACTGATGACCTGTCCGAACAGCTCCTCTGGTGTGTCTCCAAAAAAAGGCACACAGCCCACGAGGAACTCGTACAGGATGATGCCCATCGCCCACCAGTCCACCGGCTTCCCGTAGCCCTGTCTGAGGATCACCTCTGGTGCGATATACTCCGGGGTTCCACATACCTGTACAGAAAAACCCTGTAAGTCTAAACATGATGTGGTTTGAAGAAAAACTGTCAGTCACTATAGTTAAATAAGACTTACCTGCTTATCAGAGAACTCCCGGGCATCTTTCTCTATATGACCCTCGTACAGGTTAGTCGTCATGTTCATCAGCCCAACTTTGGACAACCCGAAATCTGTCAGCTTGATGTGACCCATCGACGTAACCAGCAAACTGTGAGGAAGAGAGAAGAGTAAGAATCAGCAAACCTCATCATAAAAGAGGTCACAGGTTACTAGTATTAGTAGTATTTACTGTATTATAGTGGTAGAGGAAGTATTAGATCTTTTATTTCAGCAGTAATACCACAATGTAAAAAGTAATCCATAACAAGTAGTTGTTAATGCTGTATTTCTTATCGTATTATTATAACTGATGAATTAACATCCATCAATGTCTGAGGGAATTATTTAGCAGCTACATGCTTCATTATGTTCACCAGCTTGTCTCTAACTGCTGTTTGCTGCTGAGCAGGTAGTGAGCAGTCAGGTTTTTAGAGCTTCCCCCCCCCCCCACTGAAAACAGCTGCCTGCTGTGCCTGTGTTTCATGGAGTCTAGATGACTCTGTGAAAGTGGTGAGAGGGAGCAAAAACATTCATTTTTGCACACCGGGAAACCAAAACAATGAGATAAAAAACACTTCGTAGAGCTGTGGGGAACTGCGGAGTCAAATCTCTGCGGGTTCATCACGATGAGCTACTATTGTTCGTATAAAAATATTGATTATAGCCGCTTTAAATTTTTGCGAGGTCTCCTCACTTGTCTGGTTTGAGGTCCCTGTGGACGATGCCATAGTTGTGGAGATACTCCAGAGCCAGTACCGTCTCTGCAAAGTACATCCGGGCCATATCCACAGGCAGAGGACCCATGTTCTTCAAAAGAGTGGCACAGTCTCCACCTGTAAAGATCAATGGAGGGATGTTACAGAACACAGGGGACCTGTTCAAAGTATACTGCTTTCAGCTGCAGCACTATGCTGACCTTCGACATATTCCATGACCATGCACAGGTGCCGCCGCGTCTCAAAGGAGCAGTACATGGACACCACAAAGGGGTTCTCAGCAAAGGTAAGGATGTCTCTCTCCACGAAGGCCTGCTGTATCTGATTCCTCAAAATCAGGTTCTGTTTGTTGATCTTTTTCATGGCGAAACGCTGCTTCGTTTCCTTGTGCCGAACCAGGTAAACAGCTCTGTGGAATAAACAGTTTGTTAGTCGGGTCTCAAGACTGTTTTACTGACGACCTCCAGTGGAAACGGAGATAAAAATGCTCCTTGTTGGGGGGCTGCAACATCTGATAATCTGATAAAGAATAAGATGGCCTTACCCGTAGGCGCCGTTGCTGATGAGTTTTGTCATCTCGAAGTCCAATTCGCAGGGTTTACGCCGCGACCGCAGGGCTGTGCTGAGGCTCTGAGACTGAGAGACAAATAATAAAACAAATCACAAAGATAAAATCTGTACCTCGCTGGCACACCTGGGGTAAAGATGGAGCAGATCGATACAGTAATCAATTTCAGAGTGCTTACGGAGTCATCCGTTTCTGGGGTTTCTGCAATCCCGCTATCACAGCTGGTCAGCTGAGCAATTTCTACAGAGAAAACAGAAAAAAAACAAGAAACAGATCTAACTTCATATGAAGCTTGTGGACGCGTTGTGCAGTGCAGTTTTTGTAACGCTAAACGCTGAGAGATCAGGACCTACAGACAAAAGAAAAACAGCAGACTTTGGCCTTTATTCATCGGCGATGTTTGAGCTGTGCTGCTGACTACAAGATAATCTGAATTGAAAATAAATGGGGCAGAAATCAGATGTGGCAACAACACAAACACACGTCTAGCACCCATTTTGAAAATCACTACTCCAGAACAAGTGCTCATTATAAACCACCTTGCATCTTTTACAGTTTTTCTTTTTTTTTTTGGCGTGCAATCATGCCAAAGTCCATGTGTGTGATTTCACAGGGGAGTGTTTGTCGTGTCCCCAGAGAGTCTGTAAACACATTTCCACCGCTATTTAACATCTGTCCTTCCTTGTAGGTTTGCTTCAGGCGCACAAGGCACCGGGCGAACGAAACACACAGGAGACACTCGGGGGAAATGAACGGAGAGATTGGCTGATGAGCCAGCCTGTGTGGATCTGTATAAGGTCTGTGGGGAGGCCATTCCTTTCTAATTAGTCATAATGAATGTTGTTTGTTACTGAATCTGGAGAGACAGAGGGTCATTAGAAAGACAGTCTGTTCAGTACAGGACATTAGTCAAGAGTATCCTTGTCTTTTACTTCCCTCCAAAGCTTTATTCTTTCATTCCTTTACAGCTTTGTATTCAATTTGGTCATATTTACCGCACCGACGGCTTATTATTGAAGAAGCAGGAACTGTAATACCCATAACTTCACAGGAATTATACAAGATAAGATACATTTTATTAGCTTTCTTCTTCAACGTAACGAATAAGAAGCTAGATAACCGCAATTTGCTGCTCCAGTAATGCTGAAAAACTGAGAACTGAAGTGCATTAATACTGGAAAAGCTAAAATATTCCCCATCTTTCATAATTGTCACGATTGTCTTGTTGAAGCGTGTTAGCAGTTCTAGCCAGAGCTGTTTGCATTCTGTTATGATGAGTCCTTCCTGTACCTTCCAGAGGATCCCTTGTGAGTCCCAGCTGGCTGATGATGTAACGAGGGATGTCCGTTTTGATGCCCTGGCCCTCTTTAGCGTGTCCTTCAGCGGCCTCCAAAAGGTGGTAGAATTCCTCTGGGTCAAACTCCTGGAGACACGGCAGCACACAGCAGTCAGCATGAACAATATTTAAAAACGTTTTAATAGAGGCAAACAACAACATTTGTGGGTTCTGCAGCAGGACGTGTTGTTTTTGTGCTTTTATTTGTCCTTTTTACTCCAGATCACACACACACACGATGCCCTGCAGTTTGAAGGTTTGATGAATGGTGACATTATTGCAGTTCATGTGAATTATAGGATGTCTACAGGATGAAGTGGCAGCTCTGCCCATGGTAGACAAATACAACTTTCCAGTGCTGTAGCACTGGCATGTCGTTTAAGTTACACATTTATAAAGAAAAATGATAAAGTATGAATCTTATCCTTTCTAATTTCACTCTAAAATGCAGTTTTACCTTGAAAATGACATTCATTAGGCAGTGAACTAAATTATACTAGATACCAATTTCTTTTCACCCAGGAGGACAAAGCCACGACCCGCCCTTATAAAGTCATGAAGCAACATTAGCATTCATTTGGAGTCATGTTCTCTTTTTTTGCTCTGTTTTTGGTCTCCACCAACTCCAGAGGGATAAATCTGATTCTTTAGCTGCTGAATGCTCCACTATGTTCAGCAGCTAATCGCTAACTGTTAATTATCTAAAAGAAAAACATCAAATTCAAAACATTTAGTGTATATTTAAGTGTATTTTCAGTGACATGAAACGTACCAGACATTCCAGCAGTCGAGCAGGTCGGGCGATGATTATGAGGATCTTCTTCACCAGCTCTCTGATGAAGTTCACCTCCTCGCTCTCTGATCTCTCCGTGGACTACACAGCAGCAGAAAGCATCCAAGATCTCAGATTTATTACACATCACTGCAGTAAAAGTCACGTATAGTAAAAATGGTTCTCCTTTATCCCAGTTTGTCCTTCTCATGTATGAACGTCACAATAAAGTCACAGTACTAAACATCTGATTTTCCCAAAAATAAATACTGTGTGACCAACAACAACAACAACTGACCGTCCTGAAGGTATTTCCAGAAACACTTTTCTGACCATCGAGATGGTAGCAGAGATGGCATGTACCCTTTTAAACAACCAAATGTTATGCAAATGTTAAAATAAAAAATATTTTGTTAAGGAACTCCAAAAAAAAGAGCAGGGACCCGGCAGTTTTCAGCCACCTGGATCAGGAAATTCAAGCTGCAACTTGAGAAACAAGTTCAAAAACCTTTTTTTAAAATAATGCAACAGACAAACAAACAGATCTTTGTTTTTAATTTGTTTTCCTAAATCATGTTTTTGTGGCACACTCAGTCAAACAGGTTCTGTTTTGAAAAGATACCTCTATTTTAATTTTTTTTCACTGTGCACTCGGGCGAATCAATCAAACTGGTTTTTGGTTTATTCGTTTTAGGAAAGGTGTTTGTTTTGTTTTCATCCAGATGGTTTGAAGAAGTCGTCTGGAAATATCTTCAGCACACCAGCTTTAAACAACCTTCTGGGTTGTGCAGAGACAATGGATTATTATTTTTCAGAAAATTAAAGAAATATACTCTGTGACTGAAATGTAATATACCACGAGAAGCACAAACAGAGGCTCCTGCTGTAAAGATCTAAAACGTCGTCCACAACATTTCTCTGTATTGATGTAAACATCTATGGTTTCTGAAGGCGCACTCACCTCCTGAACAAGCCTCTCCAGCTTGTCAGTGAGCTCGCAGAAGTAGCTGGAGGTGATGAGTCCTAGCCGGCTCTTCTCCAGACAGTCACGGGCCAGTTCAATTATCTGGTGGTGGGCAAAGCCGAGCACACCATCTGCCAAAGGGAGGACGCTCTCCGGAGAGTTGCTGCGGATGATGTCCTGAATCCTTTCCTCCATCTGAGCTGTGGCCTGCAGTAAGAAGAGAAAGTGTCTGTTTGGTGATGCATGAGATAATTAATGGCCGGACATGGCTACAGAAAACTTACTGCGAGCCCTCACCTTAGGAAACCGCTCCTTGTAGACGTGATTCATCATAATAATCTCATGGTCGTAACACGATGGAGATCTTCCAGGGCTGAAAAATAAAATTGCACAAAAAAATCAGTGCCTGGGTGGCAACAATGGTATACAGCATTCATTTGTACAGGTGAAGCAATACCTGAGACTGCGCGAGCGGGGTCGCATGGCCGCCGCTCTGCGGCATTCATCCCCGGAGATGCTCTCAGTGCAGAAGTGCTTGGAGAGGAAGTGCAGTTCGTCAGGCGTAGGCTGGAAGGGCAGCTGGTGCAGCTTCTCCTGTGATGAACAGGATGACTGGAAATGAAACACATATATATTCAACATGAAAAGAAAAAAAAAGAGACTGCAATTTTTGTAAGTGGAAAAAAACAAAACAAAACAAAAATCGCCAAATTTTAGAGAACAGTTCGATATTTTGGGATGTATTTTTTAACGGAGAGGTAGATGAGAATATCTGAACTTCTCTCCAAGACATGAAGCTACAGCCAGGAGACGGTTAGCTTAGCTTAGCATAAAGACTTGAAGCAGGGGGAAAGAGCTAGCCCAGCTTTGTCAAAAGAGGAAAATAGTAAAAGAAATCAAAATAAATAATTAGCTGGTAGGCAGATTTCTTTACCGTCTGACAGAGCCAGGCTAGCTGCTGCTGGCAGTAGCTTCATATTAAGTGTACAGACATGAAAGTGGTCTCAATCCTCTCATCTAACCCTTATAGAATAAAAGCAAACATGAATATTTCCCAAATTATCACACTATTTTAACCTTTAAATCATCCTAAATAAACCATCTGGACTCACAGTAACACATGAGACTGACGTTTGCATTGAATTTATAGTTTATTGAACAAGTTAAACTCTTAACTGAATAACTCAACTTTGTGTCTGACCTTTACCACAAATTTAAAACTGGTACTGTTTCTAAGACTTCTAAGATGTTTCAGAGAAAGACGCACATGCTTCCTGTGAATCACAGGAAATGTGCTAGGTGACTAAAAACCACAGAAAAACAAAAACTCAACATGAACACGGGCAATTTCTAATCACCATGACAATCCTTTAAATGTTGCGTTTCCATGAATTCATGTACATAAACGATATAAACGCTTATGTTTGGTCAGAGTGAAAGTGAAAGTGAGATGTAGACAGAGGAACTAGACACAATAACGGAGAAAGTGTTTTTTTGAGTTTGTTGGTGTGTTCGTGTTCACACCAGAACAATCGTCTCACAGAGAGTTTACACGAGTAAACAGAGCCACCATGACAAATCCTGAATAAATAATTTCAACTGCAATGATTCATTTTTTTGTTCTTCTGACTTAGACTGAATTCTGACCAGCTTTGTTGTGTTTTAGTAAAATAAACCTGGGTGTAATTGGGGCTGAGCAATTAATCATTTTGATACTGAAAGATTGCAATTTCCATATTTCAAGAGCTGTGGTTTTTAATTATAACTTACATAATTAAACGTGTCTTCACAACCTGCAGCAAGTTAAAGTTCAAGCCAGCAGCCGCTGATTTCAACAGTTGTAGTGACAACTGGCACTGGTAAATTTACTCAGTTGTACTTTTTCAAAGCTATTTTCCATGTTTTTTTGTGTCTAAGTGACAAATGAGGATGACAATTTTTTTAAAATTTTTTTTAAAATTGGTCCGGTATTGAGCAGCCGCGCAACAAGCAGCAATGTGTAATCCTTCAGTTCAATGCAGGACCACGAAAAGTGTTTGTTTTTGACACTGACAAGCTCAGATTGTTATTCTACGTGTCAACATTAAGAAGAGCATTCTCCAGAGACAGACTGTTTTTCTGTTAAAGAGTAAGATGCTCTTTGTTTAACCAGAAACAGTTGTTATAGATAAACAGCAGGAATCTTGTGTGATTTGGGCATTTTAAGACATTAGTTCGAACAAAAAACAACAACAATCTGAACCTGCCAGTCGCAAAAACAAGCAATTTTAGTCTCTAAGACACACAAACGTGAAAAAAGGTTCAAAGTCAGTTGGGAAAAAGCAAATAAAGAAATCTTGGTTGTTAATATGTTCACTCTCTGCATGTTCGTGTCTGTACATCTTGGTTTTGTGGACACGTGAACACCTCTCTTTATAATTTTTGATGTTTAAAATAAGGAGTGGGCTGTGTCTTTTTGCTGTTGCTGTTTGCCTCTCGTCAGTTTCAGCTGTGACAAACAGCTGGTGAACAGAGCCGTCAAAATCCTTTAACTGCTCTGAACCGAGACCTCCAAGAACACAACGAATAACGAGAATACAGCTGATCCAGTATGTTGCTTACAGAGACGGTGGAGCTGGGCGTGTTGGTTCCATATCCAGAGGAGGGAAGGGAGGCCAACGACCAGCGGCGACCATCGGTCCTGTCACACAACAGCAAAGACAAACAGAGAGTCAGGCACTGAATCTATAAACTAATAATGACCTAAAACAGACATTTCCTATCTTTATAATGCTACTAAGTGAGATTAATGTGTCTTTGTTCAAAGACAAATTTGTAAAAATTGTCTTTAGAAACATGAAATATGTTTAATTCCCATGTTTGTGTTGAAAACATGTAAATTAACTCATTAACTACAGTCCTAATGATGGTTATAGATGAACGGTGACCTTTTTTTTCGGTATTGTCACTACACAGAAAAACAGGAAGTCAGAGGAACAATAAAGAGTGCAGAACTGAAACTAGATGCCAGAATGATGTGAAAGAAAACTTCAGAGTTACGATGAGACAAACTGATGAAGAGTAAAGTGTGTGCTGGGACAAATGTGGGGTTCGAGGGCAAGCCTAACATGAAGTTACCTGTCTGCTCTGTGGCAATGACTGTGGATTATAATAAAAATACACAATTACATGATATCGTGTTGAGAAATGGTGTAAAAAAATCAACAGGCAGAGAAAATATTAACTTTTTCTTTAAGAATCTGTCTCTCTCTGGTTTTAAACCGGCTGATTTGATCAGCTGGAAATCAAGTAAATATCCGTGCTTGTGTATACCTTCGTGCAAAGGAGAAATGAGCAGAGGCACTAGGAGAGAAATTTCTAGGACTGTCCTGTGGGCTCGTTCCTGCAAGAAAAAAAACACACACAAAGAAACAGAGATAAAACAAATTGAAGAGGAAAACAACCTGCGAGTGAACAAAATTCAATTCCAGGTTCAATTTGCAGCCGAAACAAAGTCTGACAAACTGCAATCAACAACTGAGGGTTGCATTATCACAGATCAGTGAGAACATCGCAGAGATGTTTGACAGTTTACATCTTAAACTGTTGATGTTGTCGTACAAATCATTTCAATAATCTCATCTTCAATTTCTTCGTTGAAATCTTCCTTAGAAGATAAAAACTGTATAAAAATCTGTTATTTTTTATTATTAATCTGCAAGTTATTTTCTTGATTCATCGTTTGGTTGATAAAAGGTCAGAAAATCGTGAAAAAAGACAATCATAATCTCAAGGTGACGTCATTAAAATGCTTGTTTTGCCTAAGTGGCAACCTCCATGCCTGTGAAGTGAAGCCTATGCAAAAGTGTCAAAAACTGCAGTTCCTCAAACGTCCACTTGAGGCTGGCTCCAGAAGTGAGTCAGTTTCCATAAGTCCCCATGTTAAAATGTCCAACTTCACAGCAGAAATAAACATGTTTACAGCCTGGTACAAAAAACAGTTTTGGTCTCTATAGCTAATTTCCTCATTCATGACAACTGTACTGAGGGTGAATTTATATACAACTCACCTGTTCAAATTATATTAAGGCTTAAAGTTATGCAAGATTAAGAGTGTGGGCGCTTTGATTGGCAGGTGGGTGCTGTTATAGATGGCTTGTTTGAGCAACCAGGCTTCATTCAGGATGCCTCAGATCTGTCTTTGCCAATTTTTAGATTAGTCGGGAGGTGGAAGGGGCATGTTGAACCTGTTAGCGATGTCACACATACGTTGTGCATTCTTTATACTGTCAGCGGTTTTACCCCAAACTCAAATATACTCCGTTTACGCTCACACACAACACAGAAAAGCAGCAAGTTCTCCCGTTTAAGCGAACAGCGAGACACAAAACTTCACAGGTCTAGTTTTTATAGGTTTGTGTACCACGCACTGATACCGGGAAAGCACCCAGATACAGAGGATTAATGTGTCTCATCTCGTCCTACAGTGGTCTCCCGAAGACCTCATGGCTGCAATAGTAATCATTGCTATACTGAAGTAGGTTTCGAGAACAGTTGCTGTTTGATATCTCGAATTAATCCATACTACAGTGCACTAGTTTAGTTAAAAACGAGGTCAGTAAACAAGCAACTAAATCCACCCACGGCTCATTCCAAAGTATCATTTTCATGAACAGGGAAAATTACAGAATGCACATTGTTGTGGACATTTTCCAAAGAGCCCTGTTTGGCTTAATCTCAAACATCATCTCTACCCTCCTATCTCTTACCGTACACCTTCCACTTGCCAGTAATAGTAAAACAGTATGCCTTGACCAGTTAGCCTCTTGGTTTCCACGCAGCGTGCAAAGACGTGCCAGAATGTGAAACGTGATACCCGATGGCAGCGTACGGTGTAGTTTAATACTCTTGAATGGTTAAACTTCTGAGAGATGCTGATTTGCTTTGCAAATGTGATAGCTGTAAACCTAAAAAAAACTGACAGGCACATAACTTATCAAAACTGTCTTGATGTTGCTGTAAAAAGTAAAGTGCTCGGGGGAAAAGGCAGATCTTTTATGTGGATTTTTGCTCACCAAAAGAGTCTCAGTCTCTCCAAACATACATGTAAAATTTAAGTAAGTATGTAAGTAGTTATCGGAGTTAAAGAGCTGAATATTTACTCAGCCAGTGACCCTAAGAGGAGGTCACGGCATAGAGGGAAAAGGTTGGTTTCAAGCCTGAAAATCTCAACAGGGGCTGCTTCTCAAATTTGCACATTGGTAGTTTATTTCAAAGAAGGAAAGTCTTTCTCGGTTAAATCGAGGAACACTTGCATAATCATCGCCAAGAGAACATAAAGGACATGAGGGAGCACACGGTGTAATAAAAGACAATCCAAGCTTGTAAGTCAGAAGGAGGTGTTGTATTTGCAGTTAATGCAAAAGACACTCTGGTGGCTGAATTTGAGACCCAATGAAGATGTTCTGTAGTCGATTCTGGGCGTTATAAAATCAAGTACACGAACGTCTGAATTGGATAAAAGGTGACGTACCTTGGCCATGTCGTGTAAAGCGTGTACTTGTAGTTACATTACTTGATATATCACTTTTGCGCTACTCCACAACATCACCTGAGATGCAATATCATGTATTAAGCACCATGTAACGAGCTGAACACACTCGCTCGAGTCGCTAACTCATAAAACTATGGCTTTATAGTAGAGAAGTCCAGATTATTTGACGTGTTCATCATAAAAGCAGTGGTTATTCTTCATGGGAATAGTTTGTTAGACAACCTCATCGTCTGCACAAGACGGCTCAGGCTGAAGAGCCTCTCTATGGGCGCAGTAGACAAGGCGGTGTGTGTTGAATTTCGTGGATATTTTAGGGAAACATGATCTCCATCTCTGACCTCGACTACAAATATTCAATGACTTCGGTGTCGGAGTTGAAGGAAGCTGTATCCTCCTCATCGAACATGCATCAAAAGGGACGTTAATCCTTCTGTCATGCAGCTAATTAAAAGTTACGTAACGGAGATTAGTAACTGAGACTGCAATGTTATTTCTGAATTTCGGAACAGTGATGCATTACAGACAAGCGTAGTAATGGTTTTATTAATGGTTTGACGAGGATCACATGCACCTAAAGAAGGATGTATCTACACTACGTCGCAGTGCTCCCTCTCTTTACCGTCATCCGTAAGGTCTACATACTGTATTTTCTTTCTGAAAGGCACCAATTAGCCGTTGTGTTTCCACACTCGTCATGTAAAAACAAACCTATGGTTCAGCATTAATCAGACATGATTATAACCCTCACTGAGGGAGGTACCAAACAGTTAATTAACCAGAAGCTACGATGCCACGACCTCCTGTGGTGATAAAGACAGGCCTTCTGCATGCTGGGGAACAATGATAGAGCCACTGAAACTTGTTAGTGATGAATGTCACCTATTTAAATGGGCTGTTATCTTAATCACAGCCAATTAAAGATGATAACCTCGGCTTTTGGGAGTTAGTTTGAACTTGAAGAGACGGCTTATCAACTGAGAGGAATAGCAGAAAACCGTGATTATTGTTCATGGTTATGAACAAAGGTTTGATCTGCTACAATGCATGCTGCAAAATCTGAATTATTATAGTTAAACGACTGCTGAAAATGGAACTGAAAGGTTGTTTTTCTTACCTTTGGTATTAATATTACGACTGATCCACAGTCTTAGGTCATCCAAGAGCTGAACACATTCATTAGCAAGAACATTGTGGCTTTCTGAGTCCATCTTGAAATCCAGATCAAACACTGCGAGCTGCTCTGCTCTGCATTTGCTGACCAATGCCAGGAAATAAAACGCCCTTTGGTAAATGAGGCCTCCCCTCCCTCTGCTCCTGTGCATTTCCTCTCTGCAGGCCACCACTTCCTCACCGAGCACAATCACTGCCCTTCAACTTGCCACTTAAATTCTCACCCAAACACCGCAGAACTGACCTGACAGATTCCCACTGAAAGGATCATAAAAAATGTATGACATCTTCTCAGCGCTTTCTCTCATTGCTTTCTGTGCCAGACAAGCCTCTTCATTCTATGTTGTTAGGGTCACTTGACAGTACTCAATGTGTACATTAACTGTCTGTTTGATTATATCAGAGTCGTATGAGGGTGCCAGATAAGTGCTGGCCTTTGGTTTAAAGCCAAACAAAGGGAAACATGAGGATTATATATCTACGTCTGCATTTTCCTGTGTTGTTATCCAAACTTCATTTTGCATCACACAATGGACTGCATTCCTGTGAGAGAACATTGTGAACTGTGCGCGCTAATAGATAGGTTTCACCGCGGCGAGGAAACAGTGCGTACATATGAACAGACGTACGTCGTGCATGGACTTACCTGTGAGAGATGAGAGAGGGGAGTGAGGTCGTGGTAAACCTGAAGACTGACCGCTTCCTATCAGGCTTTTTCTGTTGCTCGTTCTGCAGCTGTAAAAATCACAGAGTCGAATATTAGACACGAGAAACAAAGCATCATTTATATAACTGACTGACGGCAGGTGGAATCTCAACTATTTGAATTATTTCATGTTAAATATAAAAAATGTTATTTGTACTTTTATCAGTTTTAGCGTTGAGTATTGGTCAACCCCTCAGACTTGATATTGTTTTTGTCAGGTGTTATAAAAGATGAAAAAAGGAACTCATATGTCCAAATAAAATTTACCACCTACATGAGGGTAAAAAAGTAAGTTTAGACCTTTAGACGAACCTTTTCTATAACAAAGTAACTGCTGGGATCCAGCAATACCAGTCGAATATCTGTGTATGTGATATTAAACCACTACTGCTGAAATTTAGATACCCCTGAAATGTTTTACTTTGAAAATCCACAGTCTAATCCTAATTTTAAATGACAGTTTCACTTCTTGATGACTTTAAATTTGTCCAACACTTAATATTGTAAGTTATTATCCTTATAATCTTAATAATTAATAACCAGTTACCTGTATAATCTAGTATCATCCCTATCAGACTCAGCTGTTTAGCTCTGTGTTTAGTGCTAATTAGCAAATGTTAACATGTTGAAACTGAAGCTAAACTAAGAGAAGAAGGGGAATGTTGCCGTTGCTATTGTTAGCATTATCATTCAGCTCAAAGCACTGTTGTTCACCTCTCTTCAGGGTTCACAAGTCACATGATGTCAAAGTCGAGTCAAAACAGTTTCAAGCTTGAACATCTGGGTTGTCAAAGACGATAAACTGAGTTTGAATGGAGTCAATCAGACTCTGTCCTGTAAGTCTTTGTGATTTCAAAACTTGACATTACTCTGTTGCCATTAGTTTCAGTAGCTCTGACCACTTCTCTGTGTTTTTTAAATATTTTTTCATGTTTTTTTCTAAACCAATCTCTACATCGGGCGAACCGTTAAAACGTAACGTGACTGGCTCGCTTTCAAAGAGTCGACAGGCGAGCAAAGACCACTTTCTTTTCCACCTTGTGTACACGAGCTGCTGTGACAAGTGAATTTCCTCGGCGTGGGATCAATGAAGTCTATCTACCTTAACTTAAAAAATCAGATTTTCAAAGTAAAAACTCAATTTCTTCTATATTCTGTTCCTTGTTTTGGCTTTTTTAACCATTAACATCTACTGAACACCGTTGTGTCAGCATTACACCTGTAATGCCGACATTATCGCTTCAGTTTTGTAACACTTCCTTCTCTAGAAAGAAACAAAATAAAAGAGGTAATATTGACTAAATCCAGGCTTTATGTAAAACATTTCCTTGGGAACATTTAGCCAATCAATCCTGTGGGAGAGGTCATCATTGTGGATGTAATATCAATCTTGAATATCACTTGTAAACACCACCTCTTTAAACATTCAATTACTGGAGTAAACAGTGAATTAGTGCATCAAAACAAGACACAGAACATCTTGGTTCAGTCATCAAATAAGCAGATTCTGTGTACAGCACTGAGTGAATGTTTTATGTTTGTTAATACAGGACTGTGACTCACGAGGAGCCGCTGTGATCAACAACATGTGACTCATGAAAGTAGCCCAGTTTTTAACCTTGGAAGAAAAAAATGAACTACTTCAACGTATAAAAAAAAAAAAAAAAAAAAAAAAAAAAAAAAAAAAAAAAAAAAAAAAAAAAAAAAAAGCAGCCTCAGTGCTGAACGTCCCGATTAGTCGTGGATTTATATCTTCAAATGAGAGGCTGTCAGTGGAAACACATGAACGCATGGAAGAACATGAATTCACTTCAAGGTCAGAGGCTCAATGACATCCTGTTACATAACCTCCTCGGAGAGCTGAACCATTTCCAACAGAATATTTAAGATGTTATTCAATAATAATTTCAACCCTGTGCATAATACAAACACAAAAACAGACTTACTCTCCAGTTTCTCTCTCCCTCTCTGTGTGAATACTGAAGCTAGTTGGAGCTGTGCTCCTGGATTTTGCTGCATTCTCATTGCCAAACTTAAATGTTTTTTTTTGTTTGTTTTGTTTTCTACCTTTATTTCTTGCTTGGATGAACCTCTCTGGTATAACAAGAGTATTTTTTTCAATGTCAGCTTGTCTGACAGCAGAAGCACTTAATTTTGTTTTTTATTTCATTTTCATTCTTACGCTGTTCCACGGCCGAGTTGCTTGGGTCAATTTGTATTTTCAATTTCTGCTGTTTAAATGTCTATCTATCTATCTATCTATGTATGCAGATCAACTTTGAAATGTGCTTCACAAATATCAATAGAACAAAGATTATCTACTTCAATGTTGAGTTGTATACTATTACTAAACGGGTTAGAATGAATAAATTAGTATTCACTGTTACTAAAACTAAATGTATTATGTTGTAGGAATGTTCTTGCCCTGAAGACAAATTACGAGATGATTTACTGTCTTTATTGGATCATATCACATCGCTTTCATGAGGGCAAATTTAAGGAAATGCGTATGTTGTGTCTTGTTGCGCTACACCTTTGCAAGTACTATAGTCTCTTAGATAAGTGCTGATGGGAAAAATACAAAGACAACTTCAAATTACACCAAACAGAGCAGCCAATGTTTATCGTGGCTAACTGTGGAGGCTAAATTAAAAGATATTTTTCTGTTATTCATGCAAAATGTCATTTGGAAGAACTCTGGAATATACTGTTTTTTATCATATAGGTATAATACACAATAATAATAACACATAATACATGTCAAGTGGGCACTGGTCATCTGTGGGTTTAATATCCAAGAAGATGTAATGAGAGCTTCTTCTGCCACAAACACAAACAAGAAGGATGGTAAGTAGATTTTCTTTATTAAAGGCACTAAAGGGCTCCCTGTTAATGTGCTACTGTTCACTTCCAACCTGCTGTCTCTTTTTGACTGCTCCTATTTTCTTTTTGTTGCTGTTTATTTGTAAGAGCTTTTTGCTTTTCATTGTCTTCTTGTATTTCACCTATTGTCTGATCTCACTATTGAGCTTTGATTTTTATTGTTTTCTTGATACTGTGTGAGTCTAAATTGTTTGTGTTTTCCTCCGCCAAGGTTGTTTGTTTTGTTTGTCTGTCAGCAGAGAACCTACTGGCCTGATTTTCATGAAACTTGGTGGAAGGATGTAGTACGAGCCAAGAGAGAAAGAGGATGTGAATCACAGGATGGATACACAAATTATTTTTCACTTTCGTTAACACTGCAGGACAATTATAATACAGACATAAATAAGGGTTGTGCTTGCAGACCTGCATGTCATAGATGACTGGACTATTGGCTTTGGCAGAGATGTGAACTCTGAGTTCACTGTTGTTGTTTTTGTTTGGACCTCCAGCGACCACTTTGTGGAAGCTAATGAGGATCCAAATAAAGAATAAAGAAGCTAAAAGACTAAAAAGATCTTTTATGAAAAGCTGCACGGCTGCAGCCCTTTACTCCAGTGATATCCGATTCATGTAGAAGACAAAGAGAGAAAGGGAGTGTCAGTTAGTCACAGGTGCAGCTCGCCTGTCTGTGCGGTGCAGCATTGATCACACGAAACTATCAAATCCACACGGGCTTCTGCGCTGATGCAGACATGCGTGAGCAGGCGGCCTTCATCACTCTGTCAACAGTGCTGAAGAGCAGCTCGTACAGGTGCCACTGCAGAGCCCTCGGAGCTTCAATGTCACAACAGCTTTAGTCACGAGCTAGACGCATATTTTCAAGACTTGATAATGATGTGCAAAAAGCACTCGACACTCCGTGCTACGCTCCAAAAGACTTACACTGAAGGCTCTGATGGATACAAATGCAATTACGGCATTCAGAGCGAGACATCGTTCTGCAGCAATCGGCCGTCGTCTTATTTGTTTTTCTCTCACGAGTTGTTGCATTTAGGGTCAAAGCCTGCAGGCGTTTCCAAAACAGGCGACACTCATAAAAGTTAATGCAAAAACGAATGTCGCTATATGAACAGCAGCATCTAAATCAATTAGGTTCACTCTCTCATGATCAAAAGTTGTAAATAATTTAGTTTGTAGCCTGCAGATTCATGATTTTTAATAGATTACAGTACATGTTCTTCAATAACGCTGATGTATTCATGTCAAGACTTAAAGCTGCACCACTTGCAGTGCTAATCTGTGCTAGTATATTTCATATAGTGTGTGTTTACCAGCCAAATGAATAAATCAGACTTGGTTAGCAGGTAGATATTTAACACCAGTTAGCTTTGGAGCCTAAAAGACAACGTAGTTTACTAATTCTCACTCAACATGTTGTATTAGTTAATAGAGTGATATTCAAGAGGCATGTGTGGATGACTTCTCTGCTCATGTTGCTGTTGATGATCCACGGGCAATTTCCCCACAAAATTTGATGCATTGATTTGACAGTGACAGCAGAAACATCAGCGGACGGAGGAAGAAGCCTCGCTCCTGCTCGGTGGCTGCGCAATTAGCCGCCTAGTGATGTCTAATGAGATGATGAATAGATGACAAACAAATGTGCAGGAACGAAATATTAATCCGTCAGCGGTTACTTCGGCTCAGCGCTCTTATGACTGTAAATTAGAGGATGAAAACTGATTGATAACGCTAAAAGGTGCAGAGATTTGGATAATCAAGACAGGAATAATCTTGAAGTAGAAGATTTAATGTTAATGCACACTGAAAAATCTTTTTCAGGCTTTCAGGCCAACATTCACCTTCACCTTTTTAAGGATAGACAACACCTGCTCAGACACAACCAGGCGTACAAACAGGATTTGCTTTCAAAAGGTGCAGTGTGTAACTTGAACTCAACAGTCTTCATCTTAGGAGGAGCTACGGTGGCCGTCCCGTGACAAAAAAGGTTGTCGAGGTTTTTGAGGATACATATATTAAGAAATAGCCTCTGTAAAACTATACGTCATAGTGAATGTCATGAATTATTACTTGTTCTGCATTGTGTTAGTTTGTTTGTTGACTTTAGCAAGCTGCTCTGCATGCTAATAGAAGCTAAGATTAGCGACGTAAGGCTAAAAAGCTGATCTATCGCTGGCGTTCAGTCTGATGTGACATGTTTTATCTTCATTCACAGTCAAAAATTGGATAAATAAACTGGTAATGGAAGGACATGGAGAGGAAGAGGAAGAGGTGGTGGAGGAGTCAGGGTCAGGTGAGGGAGGATAGTCACCAGGGAGGCAGCAGGAGGAGGAGGAGTAACCGAAGTATGTATTTATAAACTTATTGTGACTTTATTATATTCTGACCTGGTCTGCCAACATATATGACCAACATATTATATAGAAATGAACTAAAATAAAATATATTACTAACCGTATCAATTTCATCATCACAGCTTTCCAATTTACTGAGAAGTCTTATTAAATATTATATTTATTAGCATGTTTTGTCAACTTAAACATTTCAGTAATGAACATTCTCTCACTCCGCCCTTGGCTGCCTCCGGGTCTTTATCCACCCGACAGTGTAACATCCCGTCATGGACCGCTTTGCTTATACAAAACATTTTTTTCATCGTCTAACTTAAACAATTCTGCCTTTATCTCTGTGGTGCTGCTCGGGTGACATGTTGTTGACAGCTGCACAATGAATATACAATTGGCCCTCTTAATACCACTGACGCTGCCAAACTTGTTATGTTTTTGTCTGCTGATTTCTGACAGCGGCATTCGAAGCTCCGCAGTGTGATTTTTTTGAATTTTTGCGAATGTAACCCAGCAGAACGGGTCGCCTCATGTGTCAATTTTAGGAGCGTGGATTATGCTAATGATGAAATCTCACTTATGCTGTTATATATATTTTTTATTTATTCATATTCGTGCTGAAATGAGTGACAAGTTGTTGTTTTTTTTCCCAGTTAAGACGCTTGAAACACCCACGAGCAACCCTCACAGAAAAGAGCGAGAGATTTAGGATAAGAGTATGAAAATGTTCTTTCACGAGGCCCGATGACTGACTGCAGAGCTGCTTGTAGTTCTCTGCCATCCTGTTGCTGCCCCATTGTCATGCCAAAATCTAAATCCATCTCCCTAAATCAGAGGGGAAACCCTGTTTTGACTGAAATCCCACTCATCCCTGTTGACTCGAGTGGTTTCTAGGGCTAACCCCTGCAATCAGGAGTGCGTGGACGCATGCCATGAATCATTTATCATGAACGGGAGGGAGTGAATAATATCTGGTACACAGGTGCTCAGTCAAAGAGGATCAGATTTAACAAGATCTATTTATACCCTCTCACTGTGGATTAGGCCAAGAGAATGCCACACTGCTGCCCAATCAACCCTCTTGTTGCTTCACCCTCTCGCTACCCATCCCAGTGTTTGCACCATTATAACCCCTTTTAGAGAGTTGAGTGCCACTCATGGAGACATTAAAAAAAAAACCCCACAGGTTATGATGACACACGGGCCGTGTTCATCTCGTTTGATGCTAAGCTGAGCTTTGGTAGAAGCACCTCTGTGGCCAGAAAGGCTGAGCGAGGGAGGGAGGGGGGAAACGTGTTGGTATAGTGAAGCTTTAAAGGAGGGATAAAGAAGCCCTGGGCGAAGATGATAGGGAGAAAGTAGGCCAGTGTTGTATGCTGTACTGCAGATGTGTGAGATTTCCTGGAACGGATCCATGTGAGATTTAGCAGTCACAGTTAAATGCAAAAATCCTCAACCTCATCAAACCATTGTTGTATTACACATGAAATCTGCACAAGCGTGGCTGCAAATCTCTTTTCCAGCGACTAAAAATACTTTGTAAAGGTGTTTATCAAAGTTAGAAGCACTTCACATGCCATCACTTTACCTCTACCTTAACATTCATTTCATATTCTGTATTGACCTACATTACTGTAACTCTCTCATTATTACAAAGTAATCTCAATCTGTCAGAAACAATTTCTCAGATTTCAGCTCGCTCGCTTATTTTTGGGTGGCGGATGAGCCAAAATAGATAAAAGCCTTTCTGATTTACAACACTCCGAGTCCAGATACATGTGAAATGTCTGATCCTGACCCACGTCAACAAAAAGCCATGATTAATGTTTTTCTACTCGTGAGTTTTACTCCCTTGTCAGAGCTGTCAGGTGAGCTGACAAAGCGCAATGCCACATAAATTGCTGCTCTGCGCTGACAAACCCAAATTCAAAGTCAGACATATGACACACACGCTGCTCTATTAATAGTATTTAAAAACTTTGCTGCTTGGATAAAAGGAATGCAATCATCTGAGGATGTACAGTATTTTTATAGACTTTTTCAAGTGCTGTGCGTCTCATATTTAACTTGGGAACAGAGTCAGAGTTAGAGCAAAGTTCGTAGATGTTGCAGTCCCTAAAATGTTCACAAACTATCACAGAATAAAGTTTGCTGCATCTTCTCTTAATACAGACTTGTCAGCTGGATTATTACTGAATTTACAGTATCTTGTTTTTATAACAATTGTGTCAGATTTCATGAAATATCAAAATATTGTGTGATAGAAGACATGATCTACATGCAAAGCGCTTAAAAGGTTGTCAATATCAATTATCAGATCTTCTTTACGGTCAATAATCTATCCACAAACACACAGCAGACAAACATGTCTGTGATCTGTGAGATGTTTATAGCTTCTGTTGTTAATATTCACTAAATCTGACAGTGGTTTTCAAATGGAAAAAAATATATTCATGCGCTGATGCAAGATGTCTGAAAAAAAGGAAAAAACAGCCTGTATTTCATGTTAAGCTGTTCTGCACTACAAATGGGTCAGGACAGGGATTAAAAATAAATATCAGTTATATGGGCTTCAACCAAACCATATACAAAAACTGGGATCATTGGGCTTAGCTACAAACCAGTGTGTCTACTCATTGTGGATCACATAAACCAGTGACATGTTTTTTAAATTCAGCGACGTTGTTAAAGAGTCAAATGAAATATATAGTGTGGTATGAAACTTGAGCGAAACAAAGAACAATTAGAGGTGGACAGAAACTCTGACAACAACAATCAGGACAAAAAAAACAATCAGCATTTCCACTTCCCAGCTGTTAATTACTGAGGATTTTACATAGGAAAGTACACATCCTGAGTGAACATGAGACTGCCAACAACAAACATTCAATCACCATTTGACTGACAAAGCAAATAATACACAATAGGCAAGAAGGGAACACCCAGCTACTTATTCAGGTTGGCCTCATAAAGCAGTTCAAGTGCCCTACTGTAAATACAAAGAAAAACAGCCCTCCTTCCAATCACTGGTCCAGAAACTACACAGGGAAATAAGCTTCTTACTCAGGACGGACTAATTTCTGCACCCAACCGCAATTTGTAGAGAAGCCGGCCTGAAAATGCAGAAATACTTCAAACTGTTTTAAAGGTTACCTTTTGGAGCGGCGCAGGCGGGCGCCACTGAAGAAATGTGGCATGTTAAAGTTGGACAGTACAGTCCACAGGCTAGAATCTGACATTGTGTCCAAGTCATGCCAAAGAGGGAGATGCAACGGCGGCTTTTGAAGACCAACTGACGAGAAGCGGCGGCGCTCCGGGTTCGGGAGGATGCGACCCCCACCGCAGTCCTGACAAGTACTCCTACAACAGCTCTCCTTAGGTCCAAACTTCCTCTGCACAGGCACATCTGCAGCCAGCTGCGGCATAAACACAGTGGCACAGAGAGGACACGTTGTCCTCCTCTGTCCTCAAATAAAAAAAAAAAAAAAGTAATCCAGGGAGGGAGCCTGAAAGGCACACACACACACAGTGTGTGATCCAGGTCAGGTGTTGACAGCCTCCACTGTTGCAGGGATATGACACCTAATACCAGCAGACTTTGTTTTACCGTCTCACTGCGACTGTGTTCTGTATCCCAAACACTCAACCCTGCTCCCTTCGCTCAACATGCTTCATATCATGTAACAGGCATCTACCACTTCCCATCCTGTGAAGGGGGGGGTTGTGAGACAGAGGGGTGCTGCATCATCAGCAGATGCTGCTGTGCACTCGCAGCCTGCACATACTGGCTCCCCTCCAAAAGTTCGGTGGGTCAGTGTATTAAGCAGGACCTATTTGAAATGGAAATGCAATGCTTTTGCATGGATTTCTTCTGCTGCTGCATGCACTCTTCCCTCAGCTGTTCCCTGCATGTACAGACCAGCCTCATTCATCCGATGGCAGCCTCACCTTAACCATCACCTTTGCTCTTTGCTATCAGGCAGCCAAATATAACATCCAAATATTAGATTAATAAATAGTTTTGACTTTAATTGCAATAAAACTGACCTCAGAAAAAGAAAACTAGGTTGCAAGAGCTGCACTCACTCGTGCACAAGCATGCATAACGCATGAAAACTGCCGTTTTGTCAGTTTGGTGACGAATTTTGAATCCTGCATGTATGTGTGAGAGTTTAGGGTCAAGATGATCATAGCAGACTGCAGAGAGCGACGTGTGCAGACAAATCATGACCATCATGACGCTATCGCAAAGACCCCAACCTTAGGACCAAGCCATCGATTACTTTTATCCACTGACTATCCTCCACAGGAGAGAGCAAAGTTCAGCCCTGCAAACAGAGACTTGGCCGCGCTGGAAAAATATGCAGCGATAAGATCGCCTCTGTTAGTGTGTGTGTGTGTGTGTGTGTGTGTGTGTGTGTGTGTGTGTGTGCAGAGTCTGGGGTTGCTGTAATGACATGATTGATGGTATACGTTTTACTTTCACAATCCAGCTTCAAAACATTCATCTTGTCTTATCGAGCTTTTAGTCGAGAAATAGCCACGACCTCAAATATGCAAGTAAAAACAGATAAAAACAACTCGAGTTAGAAGAAAGGTTTCCAATAATCTGAGCTAACGTCTAATGTTTATGGACCAGTCGATTGAGACTATTGACAGCAAATTAAAATCATGATAAATGAATAATGGTTTAAGTCAATTTCTGAATAAAAAAATACAAAAAATAGAAAATCTGTTGGTTTATGATCGCAAACTGAATTTTGTACACTAAAAACAAACAATACAACTGAATAATTAGATTAATAGATCATAATCGTTACTTGCAGCTCTAGTCCTAATAGTACCTCTAGTAAATATCCCGTGGCATCAAGACGTCTTTGCTACGTTGCCTTCTTGGCACATCTACCATGACATACCACAGCAAATCCAAAAACTACTACATTGTTTGGTGATTATGTTCTTGTGTTTTGCACGGCTGTAGAGCCTCAGTAATTTCAGCAGACACAACAGGCATCACGTCCTCAGAATTACCTCGGGTTTGTTTTCATATATTTGCAGGGATAAAGACAAAAAAAGACCACGTGACCGCCGAGCACCAGCTCTGCTGCCAGCTCGTGTCCAGTTATAATACTGGAAGAAAAGATGAACAGCAGAGCGAGAGAAGTGTTTCAGAGACGGGCTGAAAGCTTCTCTAAGGAAGTGCACAGTCAGACCTGAGGACCATCAGGATGCTGCAGATTAGTCCAATCACTTGCCAAGTGCGTTGCCTGGAAGGGATTCAAAAGCTCGAAGCTTCAAAAGGAGAGACGGAGAGTGAAATCGACAAAGGAGGAACACCACCATGACTGGCACGTCAGCGCCGGTTCTACTTACATGTACCTCTTCTGTAATAAAGTGTTATCAGAGGCCATTTTTTTTTTGTCAGTATGAAGTGTGTGTCTGTGTGTGCATTCCCTCAGAGTGGCTCAGTCCGTCTCCCTACAGGCCGGCGTGACAGCCTTCACTCTAATTATGGCTCTGCTCCGTTTCTGCGTTCCACATAAGAAACGACGGTTCAGAGGGTTCAAAGTCAAACCTGCATAGAGCAGCATGAATAGAGAGGTCACCACCAACTCATCATCACAGGCAGAACATTTGGGTTACTGTCCTCTTACTGACTTATAAGTGGTTTCTGGTTGTTTTCGAAAAGATGTGACAGTTTTAGCTTTATTAAGATATGATGATGACAGTGTGTGCAGTATGTAATGTATATATACAGTATTTCTGTGCAGGGATGATTAGAAATCTACAGAACTCTTTCATATAATCAGGAAAAACCAACTATAGTGACACATAAAGTAATTAGCACACGCACCAATCTGTTATCATTCATAAATCCTGGGAAAGGTCAGCATACTTTGTGAAATCACAGTCTACTCTGATGAGTGATAGGAAATACTGAAGCCAGAAATAAACATGTCTTACTCTTTACTCATTTCTCTGCTTTATGAGCAGGTGACCAATTAAAGATGCCTTAAAGGTGGTTGTAAGCAAACAAAGGTCATGTTTACATTCAGTGTCTCACCAAAACACATGGTGTGTAGAGTCTAACAAACATGATTCATGCACTTCTTCATAAATCATATGCAAAGCAGATTTTTTAAGAGATGCAGTGTTTACATTCATTTATGCTAGCTTCCTCTTCTTTGTGGGCAGTTTCTTGCCACGTTGCCAGCAGAAGGAATGTGTATCACATCCTTGTGTGCATGCACAAAATCCACTGGGCTTCCACTTGTAAAAAAAATAAAATGCTCATAGTGCTACTGTTGGTCAAAAACTAGCTTCTCAGAAAAACCTGAGCATTAAATACAAGTAGTTACATGTTTAACAGCTATGCAGAGACAAACTCTGTTATTGTGGTTAATAAATGCTGCATATCCCTCAAAACATAATCAACTGTTTGACAGAATGCTGACAAGACTGCTGCTCAGCTGTTTCCAACTGAAGTGCTGCACCGTACTGACGTCAGTATATTTTAAAGGCCACATTCAGACTGACATTACCTCATCCTGCTCATTTGTTTGAATGAGGAAAGTCATTCAGCACAATCCTGCAAGCTTCCATGCTCTTGACGATTAAAGATAAGTGATGTTTGGTGTCTGATAACCCTGCAAACTCAGCAAACAGGATCTGTTACTCAAACACAACTTCCTGAATCATATTTCGTGTCTCAATCGGCTGTTTTCGGTCTGATTTGGTCACTAGCTTGGATTGGGGGTCATCCTACGGCTACATCTGAAAATTTCTGGAGTAGTGTACCACCTATTTCCTGAATAAAACATAATCTCTATATAAAAACCTGTGTGTACAAGCATTAAACAAAACCCTGAAAACAATATAATGCAATCACTGCAAATACCGACTACAGAGTTGAATCAAAACAGAAAGAAACAGCCTCAGCAGTTTCATGTTCACCGGTTAATCAAGGTTTACAGACTGTATGCACCTGATTTGAACACCTGCTTGGATAAAACGTCCTTGGGATGGTAAAATACCGCAATGCCACCAACTTCTTTATCAAACATCACTCAGTCACGAACCAAGTTTCTCTCATATGTAGGTTTGGTGCAAAATGCTGCTGTCTGATGGTCCTGAAGATGCAGATGGATCTAAACTGTGAGTTATATGTTAATGCATCATTCCTGTACATATGAATTAGGCCTCATCTCTGGTTCATGACACTCAGCACTGCAACACCAGACCCAGTATATTTCTACAGGATGGAATAAAAACTGAAATTGTCAATAAAAAAAAAAAAAAAAAACATCCAGTATGTTCTTGTATGAAGCTGACTCACTTAAACGCCTGCTCCCCTTGACTCTGTATGAAAGCTGCACAGAACAAGAGGAGATCAGAGGTGACATGGGTGGGTGTTTCATGCTATTCATTGATACAGAAAACTCTTCTGAGTTTTGAATGAGCTGGAAAAAAAGATTCCAAGCCACTCCAACTATTGGCAAAATCTGCGTCACGAGAAGTCTGAATAGAGCCGACAAAACCTGAAAGACCGACTCTTTATCAGTAAATGTACAGACATTTTCTTTAAGGCTTAAACTGCTGCAGAAGGTTGAGTTCCTTATAGCTGAAGCATGAAGTTGGATAAATGGTAAAACACAACATTTTTATATGATCAAGGTTAAAAACAGTGAACTAGTCAAGAAATCCACATATTTGTGTGTATTCAGACAATGCAAAGAAGACTTCTTCTTCAGGTTCTTGGCCACCTTTTTATCCAATCAACTAGAAATGACATAAACACTATTTACATACAGCCACAACAAGATGGCGTCAACCTTAATGACCCATTTAAAAGTGAAACCCCAAACGAAGCTCGTCCATGAGCTCAGACTCCTGACGGATGAAACGTGGAGTTCAAGTTGAGGATGTGAGGACATCAACTCCCAAAGAAATAATCTCTTCACTGACACGGGGATAAAAGTCTTGATGCTTTTTATAAATCTGAAGTTTCAGCAGCACACTCAGACTTTTAAATACTAATCATAAACTAGCTGCGATAGAAGCAATAATCTTGGATAGGAAACCGTTACTGAGAAATCTAAAAGTAGCTTCCACTGTTATGAATACTCTTCATTTCTAAATGAATCAATCCAGACGGGATTCAGACAGATTGAGACCATTCTTCACTTTGATGTACTGCAAATGCCACAAATCCTACTTAGCACATGAAAGAGGAGCATAAACCTCAGAACAGAGCGAGGGGGCAAGATGGGGGAAGGGGGTGACACCGTCAACATTATATAAGCACTGTGTCCTCCTGTTTCAATGTCATTTGAATAGCAGATGATTTCTGGAAGATCCCAGCCTCCTGATGCGTGAAGACGAGACTCGAGCATGCACGAACAAAACAGCCATGGTTAAAGAGCTCTCGCTTACCTCCAAAAATGAAACGCGTGCAGCGGGCTGCACGGGCTGCAGGGGCTAGTGGGAGTGGGGCTCAAGCTTCGGGGAGTGAGGCTGTAAGTTAAATGGAGTGTAGTGAATAGTTGTCCTTTATCACACACAGGACAGAACCCCCCCCACTCATATACCACATCACCACCCCCCACAACACAGCTCTGACACGTGCCCAGATGAAGACAGCAGCATCATGAAGAGTAATGATCCCTGTCAGATGAGCCAAAATTGTGTTTAAAGAGCAGGTTCCCGAGGAATTTGTCTGGTTCTGCGTTGGGGATGTTGTTTCGGCTCAGACTAAAATAAAAAAGACAAGATTAACCTCACATTATTCACTGCCTCTGTTATTTAAATCATCAACAGAGAGTTACCTCCGTGATGTCATGGGTTGAGCCCCGTTTAAACTGAACAGTGGCACTGCAGAGCATTAGGTCATATAGAGGTGAGCAACTTTTACTGCAGTGGCAGTCCAAAATACAGATTTTAAAGGAGAAGTCTGCTGATTTTTCTACATTTTTCTTATCAAATGTCACAAAAAGATCAAAACCAACAATGAATCGACCCCACTAACATGTATTATCAGTGTAGGCTGATAGATCTGTTATCAGTTGTATTGAAAACACATCAATGAGCCTCGCTGTTGCAGTGGCATGACATGTTCTTTCATTAAGATAAACATGGGCACTGTAGTTTATTTTGTGTCAATACCACAGACAATATCCTGCTGCAGTAAACACTCACACAGGTAAACCGCTGGTGAAAATAGTCCCAGACAAATCTAAAATTTTCACCTGTGTACCTATCCTTGAGTAACATTTGCTAAAAGCTGCAGTGGCTAGCTGTCTTAAAAGTGAAAGTATATATTCATGAACTATTTTTAAAGATGTACGTCTTCAGTAGGAATCATTATACTTCAGGGTGAGAGGCTTGGGGTGTCAGAAAGTGTTAAGAGACAGACTAACACATTGTTTGTTTTGGTCTTTTCATGGGTCTGCTGATAATTAGAGAAATATAGAATATATAGATCTAAAATATCAGCATAAACTATAGCCAGTAGGTATAGCTCACTCAAGAATGGTCATACAAATAGAACAGAGGTGAATTTTACGATACAGACTATAGTATTATAACACAATAACAAATGAATGACTTCATTCTGAGGAGTGTTTCTCTGCGTGTCCCAAAATCTGCGCAGAAATAATGGCTTCAAAGCACATCGTCAATCCAATTATGCTCTCTCAATTGCAGATTTTTAAGCCTCAAATGGAGGGAACCATAACAAATACCTCGTTGACCTAAATAAAAAAAAAAATGTAGCAAGTCAAAGAAATGACTGTGGTTGTGATAAACGGGGAAACCTGCCATGTAAACACACGCACAGCCTTCAGTGAATCACTGCTTTTCACCTTATTGATCACATCCGACAAACCACAACACTCGTCATAGGTGTGTTATGAGCGTGTGTGTGTGTTTCCTGCGTGTGCACTGTGTGAGTGTGTCACGCCAGCAAATAAAGCATGTTGTGCAGTTGCGGCACTCCTTGGCGTGACACGTTATCTGTATGTCTATCACACGCACAGACACACACGTGCATGGAAACACAAATGTGTAAACACACGCAGGCACACACACACAAGCAAACACAAGTAAGCTGCTGTTGCCTAGCTGTGAAGGATTTGACATTAGACTTCCTGCTGCAGATGCTGCTGCTGCTGCTAATGCTAACGCTGCACAGAGCTCAAGGCAACAGTGAAAGACAGCAACAAATATGACACAGAGATGGATGGAGCTACACACTGCAGAGGAGCTGCCACCCCGGTAGGATAACGGAGGAAAATACTCACTCTAGCGTCAGCCCTGGAATTCTCAGCCTCTCCCGCTGGGCTTTCATGGCTGAACTGTGCTCGTTTGCTCTATTGTGGTCATGATATGCATTCACACTGCCTGCCTCCCGGCCCCCCCCCCCCTGCACTGACAAAGAGCCAAACCCAGCCACCAGAGTGCGATGAGACGGACTGGTTTTCTCTCCCCCCCACAAAAAGGGAGGAGGTGAAAAAAAAAGGGGGGCTTCGGTTCTTGTTTTGGTCTTTCCACGTTCCACCTTGAAGCTGTCAAATGAGATCCTCAGTCGCCTGCGGAGGGCATGGAGGCAGGACAATACCCCTTCTTCCCTCCCCTAATACACGCCCCCTGCTCCTTCAACAAACGCATGCACATTTGTGTCTCTACCCCTCCCTCACTCCCGCCTCCCTCTTCCCCCACTTCCACCCCTCCACCACCTCAATTCCCCCACCAGCTGGTGACTTGCTACATAGCAGAAATGGATGCAATAAATTAAAACTACAAATTCGTCTGCGCCTCTTAACGCGCAGTCACCTTGACAGACGCGAACACACGGCACAGCACGGCACGGCACGGTACTATGCGATGCAATGTCGCCACAAGCCAAACGGATGATGTCATCTTTGAAAGAAAAACATAATGCACCACTACCTGCCAGTCCACATCAGTCAACGTGCAGCAAGACACACTCACACCTGGTGTCGATGCTTTATAAACAATAAATCATGTAAAGAAAAGGAGCTAAAAATGCATCTTGCAGTGGACTTTGTTTCTGTAAACAAACCTTGCAGGCAAATAGAAGAATGAACTGAGTGTCTGTGTTTGGATTAGAGACACATGAGTGTTGGGTGTGATTGTGGAGTTACTCTGAAACCCAAAGTAATAAAGCATGATGACGCACCAAAGTGTCAAAGCCCCTGCAAGGATCTAAAAGACCCCACAGGCTACTGCTCATCATTAGGAAAATCACCCGTGATGCAGACGCTCTATCGCCAAACCATCAAGATCCCAATAAGTCAAAATGAGTCAGTGACTCACCAGCAGGAAATTGTCTAAGGATGAACTAATGCATGACAAAAAGGGAGGCTTGTTCAGATCATCAGATCAGCAGCTAACTGCTGCATGATGAGAGACAAGACAGACAACACTCAGCTGCCGCTTCACTCATCGAGTGTACCAATGAATTCTTCATCACGATGGGCATGTTTAAGGAGAAAAACAGCCACCATCAACCACAGAGTAGATGAGGCAGGAAGGCACTGGAGCATAAGATGCAGACGTGCATTTTCAACTAAAGCAGGCCAAGAGTCGGCTGATGAATTTTCCATCTTGCAATCTGGGTTCAAACGCTGGCCACCGAGCCTAAAAACTGTCAGGGGGCCGTGTGTGTGAGGACCATGAATAGTAGAGCTCGACTTCATTCATTCTCCATGGTACGGATGTGATATATTTTTGGCCACAAGTAGGGCTGTTTCCCTCTTTTGGATTAAAGTAAGGAGACCTTATTTCAGTTCAATTAGACACAACTTTACTGTCATTAACACAACATACGGGCATGTTTCCTGTTTGAGTGACAGACATCACAGTAGCAGCAGCGGCACAGAGTTCAGAGTGTTTGTTTTCTTCTGTTCTATGGCATTTTATCACGGCTCTCATGTCGTTTCTAGTGTATAATAGTTAGTTGACTTAAGTTATGTTGTCCTGCACTGACAGGATCTAACTTGGTTTGCAGGATGGGAGTTGCATGGTGAGCCTGGTGACGTAGCAACAGTCTGAGTGGTTGTGTGTCCTTGGGTGTGTGTGCACGAGTGAGCGCTCGGCAATCACAATTATTTTACACTCTTGGGTTCAACTGACTTTTATGCTTGAGTGTAGGAGAATAAAAGAAAAGCCAACGATCCAGGCTAGTTAAATCAGACAGTGTGTGGAGCCTGTGTTTGGTAGAAACTGAAACCTCTGACCCATGACTTCCTGTCAGTAAATGGTGCTGGACCCTGTGGGTTGAAGAGGATTCTTCCCTCCTTCTGAAAGTCAATGAGACATAACTGCAGTGTTTTCAGGGTGCTGGGGAAACGCCCTCTGCCCTAAAATGTGTCTTGAAATATGCAGTGAAGAGAAGAGGATTCAAAAACAAACATATAGTGTGAATATAAAGAAATACAAAGACATATCCATATGTTGAGGTTGTCTTGTATGTGTAAACAAACACTGTAGTATCACTTTAGTTGTACATCTATAGCCTGACACGTATGCAGATAAATAAACAAGGTCCAAGTCAGCAAGAACCAGGAGACACAACAGAAAACAACAATACCTTCTGTACCATCTTTCTGCGTTAATAAATGAAACTATAAAACTAATTCATTCATTATTTTGCAGAGGAAAAGCTAAAGAAAGGCCCTCTGGTTTCAACATCAGAATATTAAGGAGCACTGACCACACAAATCAACTCCAGTTCACTACACACCTCGTCTCACCATGAGGAGTCAGTTAGAGAGGAATGTTCAGCGTGCTCTCATCCAGGCTGCTTGGCAGTCCAGCAAAAATATTCAATTTTATCACCGCGTTTAGCTTAAAAGGATAAATAAATCATAATAAAAGAGCAGCACACGAGAGACATCAGCTGTGTGCACTGAGATATGCACATTTATAGTACTTCTTATTTACACCTACCTAAAAATCTATTTACTATATGTCAGTACAATATCATAAAACAGAGAAACATAAGGTTAATTTATCTGGGCTGAATTCATTCAGTCATTGATGTTTGTGCTGGTAATTTGTAGCTTTTGTTGAAGGCAGGTGACTCACTGAGGTTTTTATAATAAAATATGACCGTTGCTGTACCTGCGGTGAGAAAAACTTTCACTGACTCACAGCACAGTGTGCAGAGGAGCTTCTATTGTTCAGCTTGACTTCATTTGAATTCTGTTCTACCTCGATGTGAGCGAAGTAGACCCACATCACTCTCTGCAGCTGCATCCTGACTGATTTTTTAGTTATGCGGAAAGTGGTTCATTCATTTATCCTCCACTACACACCATCATCTTACTATGCCTGTCCCTTGGCTTGGAACTAGTTTCATATACACCTTATTTACACCTTTTAATTAATGCCACGGCTCTCGTCTAAAGCTGCTCCATGCTTCTTGTGTCCAGTTTGTTTAATTGAGGTCACACACACTCACAGAACATTTCGATTAAAAAACATTGTTGGTGCATCTTAGAGCAAGGAAGTCTCATTATGAAAGTAGTCAAATGCTTTTCTGTTTGGCAACTTATGAACTTAAACTTGGCATTTATAATCAGTTATATTCCACCTCCACAATGACACTGCCAACGCTTCATGAAATGGCAGAACTGTGGCTAACAGTGTTGAATTTGAAGTCTCATATCTTAGTGCTTCCATTAAACCCGCATTAAGTGTTGTTTGGCTGTTTGCAGGGCAGCGCAACAAGCTGTAGACACAACCTTGACTTAAGACATAGAAAACTCAGCAAATAGCTGCCTATTAATCCATCCAGCAGACACGGAGCAACATTAGCATTTATTTGAAGTAATGTTTGTGTCCATCTGATGAATCTAAGTTCAACATTCACTCTCCTTTTAGCTCTGTTTTGGTTACCAGCTCCTGAGGGAGATATCTGGCTCTTCAACTCGCTAAATGCTTCACCAGCTCATCACTAACATCATCCCTGTGCTGTCTGGTGCTTTATTAGAGCTTTCTGCTATAGAACCAAAACAATGAAAGACGAAATGAAGCGATGACGAAAGACGAACTGCAGAGTCGAGTGATAATTCTGTGGTTTTGTAAGTACAAGCACTGAGCACAGTCATTTATTTCATTGTCCAAACATGTTGATTAGTGCAGCTTTAAAGCTGAATGCAACTTCATGCACATGTTTATGAATATTTACAGTAAAGAGGACTGTACGAACGTGGAACATGAAAACGTGCCACCTAGAAAAGTGCCAAACTATCGAGCCTACGCTTTATTTCAACTCCAGAAACTCCAAATATCTAATAAGGCTGTTGCTAGACTCAAAATCAGAAAATCAGACTACGCAGTGTTATTTTAGTTCTACCTTGTATTACCTTGGGAAATTAACATTCATATTTATTCATTGGGCAGATGTTTATGCACATATAAGGCACTATCCAAGCCACAGCAGATTAACAAGGTGATTGCAGGAGCAAAGTAAGACATGGCGAATTATATATTTTTTTATTAGAGAGAGGAGAGAGGCAGCATGTCAAGTGAGTAGGTACTCTCACTGGAGGCAGATCTTCAAGTGATTTTTGAAGGCAGAGAGGGAATCTGCTGATGAGTCAACTCGTTTCACCACTGAAGCAGCACACGGGAGTTTGGGTTGAGGTTTCCCACCATCATACTGACAGCAGGGCGAGTCATCATTCATTGGCTGATCAATTCAACAGCAGCTGTCAACAAATGCGTGCCAGACTTTGGATGTATACTCAAGGAAAACTATAAAAACCATCGGAAGGATTGCAACTATACTCACAGGTCTCATTAAACCTCTGACAGCACCTTCATGTGCAGTGATCAAGTTCATGAAGTACGGTTGACAACATCTGCTGAATTGATGATCACCATAAAAAGACCGTGTAACACAAGCTACAGTCAACAATTCCTCTTTGATATCCTGTTGCATGGCAAAGCAGCTGGTGTAGCTGGGCAGCACAGCAGCTTTGGTCCTCCAGAACCGGCAACAGGCTGTGTGTTCGTGCCGATGGTAAGAAACAGGAATAGGATCCAACATAATAGTCAACAAATCCAGTGTGGTTGCACCTTGAGGTGC
The DNA here is from genome assembly GCA_033000465.1 of Sciaenops ocellatus. NCBI lineage: Eukaryota > Metazoa > Chordata > Actinopteri > Sciaenidae > Sciaenops > Sciaenops ocellatus. The sequence continues at coordinate 22,388,961 of CP136874.1, read as the reverse complement.
CAGCTCACATACAAATGATTGATTTTCAGTTATTTAATTGGTCCCAGCAAAAGACTTCCAGTTATTAAGGTCAACCTAAAAATAGGTTCGAGTAATCGCTCGAGTAGAATGACTCTGTTGAAAACAGCTCCACATATGACATAATCTTAAAATGTATAATCCATCACTCCTGGAGGAAATATTAAAATAATAAATGCCCCGTCATGACTGTAAAGAGTTTGTGGAAAAGGCTAAACTTGGTAATTAACTACTATGTTGACACCAGCCAGCATGTTAATGGCATCAAATGTTCAGTAGATGGCTCTCTGTCACAGGAAAACCTCTGTGCTCAGAACACTGAGACAACATTGAAGCAACATTTGAAGATTTAATTGTTTCATTTTTTCTTCCTGTGAGTAAAAGATAAATAGATTTAGAGTCTGAAAATCCAAAAATTACATCATTATCATGTTTATTTACATGATACCAACATCAGCTTATCCCCTACTCAGCTTCTTCATCTGTCACATCAGTATTTATCCCGTCTGACACTTTGAAATGAAGCATGAGTGACACAGCGGGAGACAAACAGCTATAACACCAATCAAGAGATTTAAATATATTCATCTCACATCATATAGGACACACTATAATGTGTTACTTGAGCCTCACTTCTCATTTTTGAGATGTCACATTAGTCTGAGCTGTTTAACAAAACAGCCGTTATGATGAATTTGAAGCGGTTATATCAACTTTGTCATATTCAAACACCATTACTATGGTTACCAAGGTCCCTAGAGGCTCCAGCACTCTAAATATAAACCGGTGCGGTTGGTGATCTCACAGCAGCCTGTTAGTAATGGCTCACCTCTATTACAGTAGGTGCCCCCTCTGGTGAGGTGCCAGCGAGAGCAGCAAGGTGTCATGGGTAAATCTTTCTCCTGCATCACCAAACTAAACCAAAAATCAGTGTCAGGGGAGTCTATTATGCCTTCATCTGGTTTAAAAGCTGCATCTATGAATGGACGAGGAGGGTTTTAATAACCTTCTGAACAGAAATCTGATCAACCTTAAGACAAATTCACTGCACGGAGCCTCTCTCTCTCCAACAAACAAGTAAAAGAGTAGCAGCGATTAATGTGTTTCACCATGAAATCCAAACTGATCGTGCAAAAACAACATATTCAAACACTGCCTGACAGATAATTCAAACATAAAGTAGATCATATTTATCAATCAAACACTGAAGCACTGCGCAAGCAAACATCTTAAGAAGACTCTTAGAAACAAATACAAATCTGCGTTCGCTTGGAAACCAGCGTGTAGATCTTTTTTCATATCCGTCACCCCAGGCAAACAAGCAGGGAAAGTCCTGGACACGTCATGTCCGAGCGAAATATTTGAAGTACTGAATTAAAGCTCCCCAGAGACCCACTGTTTGACATACTTGAGGTATTTCCAGAGTAAACGGGAGACAGAGAAAATACATATTTATTGAGCATACTTTGCTGGTAGCAGCCAAAAAAAAAAAAAAAAAAAAAAAGCCACAACACTGAACTGGCTCGAGGAACCTCCAGCCCATGACAGGTGGAAATCAGTAATTAAAGAAAAAAAAGCAACTTTCATGTTCCCGCACAATTCACAGAGAGTTCGGCTAAAGGCAACAGAGGAAGTTCTTACTGACTTTTGTGGCTGTGGATATCAAAGTTTTCAATATAATTCATCTTTGGTGTGCTTATTCTTGTTAACCTATGGTATATTCCTTCCTCTTATGTGGTTTTTTACCATGATTATCAAAGTCTGGGAGGAAAAGCATGCATACTAACTCAAACTGCACTTGTTTTAGGTCCCTTTTATTCATGAGTTGAAGTGAAAGATCTAAGACTTCTTCTGTGCACACAAGAGGTGCATTTCTTTCAAATTGCGTTCACAAATGTGTCCATGTAAACACCTTTACTAAGATAATCTATCCACCTGACAATTTTCTATATGTGAAATAGCCATAGTTCAGTGCCTAATAAAGTAATAAAGCCTTTTTTCAAAATAAAACTGCACATTTTAGAGCAGGCTTTTATTGTGAACAGTCCAAGGTCATGCTGTCTTATCAGCACCTGTCAGCTGGATGGATGATCTTTGCAAAGAAGTGCTCCCTAACACAGATTTTAACAAATTGGAGAGAAACACAATGCAGATCGTGCACATAGAACAAGTCTTATATCTCTTACTTCAACTTGTGAAAAATGGGAGCAAAATAAAAATGTGTTGCGTTGATATTTTTGCAAGTGTAAATTCTATTTTGTTTGTACAGCTTGATTACACTGAATACAGTGATTGATAAAATGTGACAGAGCAAGTGGAAAATATGTGAAACCGGTAAGAACAACAAGAATCAAGAATCTTTCCAGGTCACATCAATCATGTTAGCTGTGTGCCTGTTTTAGGGAAGCGCTGTTAAATGTGTTTATAATGCAGGTTAATATAAGTCAACAATTATTATGAACAATAATTTGACTATCTTCTATGATCAGAAGAATATTAATATTATGATACTAACTGACTGTATCATGCAGCTGTACTATGGTGTGCCATGATGTTTTTTATCAGCGTGCAGCTGAGATGAAACTTTTAACTTTACACATAAACATTTATACAAGTATTATTTTGTATCTGCACTAACCATAAGTGTAATAATAAGTATGAGCGCTACAGGGAAATGTTTATTACACTGTACTCCTGTTAAACAACTCAAATTAAATCAGGGTACTTACAAACTGCCTCTTCTAGGAAGACTCAGCTCTTTCTGTAAATGAAAAGAGAAGAAGAGTTATAAGTACAATCATTTAAAAACTTTAATATGAACTTTAAATAATACATCACTTATGTGGCAGCTTGTATACTATCCCTCCTCATGTGGATCCCATAAACACCACCAAAGGAAAGTCATTTAACGGGAGATATAACACTGAAAACTTTATTCAGAGCTGATAAATTTTATAGATTCATCAAACCAAATCTTTATCATACCCACAGATTATTGTTTTTTATTTATAAGCACAAAGCCTGTTCAGAAATTGTAGCATAACCACAGAAACGCCACAGTCATTGAAGACCATTAAAAGCACATCGGCAGTCCACTATTCTGCTGCAGCAGCAGTCACTTTACAACCTCGCAAACAGCCACCATATGGACAGAAAATCACAGAGCAGGTGTGGAACGGTTACGTCCCATCCAAGAGAGCCGGGGCAAGAAGTTTAAAGGAAGCATCTGGATTTAAAACTGTTCACTTAAATCATATAACAGCTGAACCGAGCGTGAAGGCCACAGAAGGACGCCGCTCTCAAAAACCCATTTCCTGTCATCTTTATTCTGCCGACTCTTTAGTGAAAGGCACAAAATGCTCAGGAAGGCTTATAAAATGACATAAATTGGAGTGTGGAAGGTTAACTATTGATTTTTGGAACATGTATCTGTGATAAAAACTGCAAATGTAAAGTTCATTTGCTACCTTGTCTAGTTCAGGTGTAAATTAGGTTCACACGGTGCTTTCACACACATTCTGCTCATGTTAATTTAATTAAAGACAATACTGTGTGTATATATGTTGCTGAAGCTAACTGGAGAAAGCAGCATTACATGAAGTCAGAGTTTAATAGCACCAACAATGCCCTCATTGATTTCTTGAGGGATTATGTGTTCTCACAGGCTTGTTACCTAAAGGATAATACCGCTGGCAAACATTTGCAATATTGCAAAGTCATTTCACAGAATGTGTTAACACGATGTACACTGTGCCTCAATCCCATGTTATGTTTTACGGTGGATATTTGTTAAAACCTGCCGTCGGGACTTAACAGTGCAGTTGTGACACCACCAGAGAGAAAGTAGAACAGGTCAAGAGTTCAGAGCAGTCATTCTGGATCAATACAAACTGCAATGTTTTCAAGTACTTGTATGGTTTTAAAATTATTTTACTTTTGTCTGACATCCTTTGAACCTAGAAGACCCGTCAGGTCCTCTAGGTAGCCTTTAGTTTTTATGCTCCACCCCGGTGGTGGTTGAGATCTCTAAATGTAAACTGAATACGAACCTTTTTTTGGCTTTGATATGAATGTTTTATGACCATTACCTTATTATTATTTTATTATTGCTGTGGTTTCTCATTGTATTATTTCAACTTTATAATTTCAATTTGTCACCTGCATTAGTTTCAAACTGTTTGTTTATCTCTGGCTCGTCTTATGGACTCATCAGTCGCCTGGAATGTGCTCTAAAATTGCAACAACCTGCATGAAAGTTTGAACTAATTAGCCACAATTTCTTGAGTTCAAACATGTTTAGACAAATTGAGATATGAAGTAAAAAAATGAGATGGATAAGGAGTGAGCCTCGGGCTTGTTAAAGTCTAAGTAGTGCCTCTAAAATATGAAGGTTTATGCAGTTGACATAAACAAACTAATGAACACAGCATGTGTACAACATGCTGCTTGTTACTCCTTGTAATGCTGCATCTTTTTAAACCTCGTTTTATCGGTTGATTGGACACAATTTAGACAACCATGCCATTCAACTTGTGCTCTTACCACTGGGTAAATCTAGTTTGCTCACTATGCACATATCAAGAGAGAACTTGGTGTTTTTACGAGGCCGTACAGACTCAACAGAACACCTTGAGATATGTTGTTCGTGCTCCTTCACGGAAATCGAATTACAGGTTTTATTAAAACACCCCAAAGAACATATTTCTCTGGCAGCTGCCAGGAACAAATAAGTAAAATACATCAGAACAGTAATGATGCTGCTGCAGCATCTGTTGATGTGTCAGTGCCACATGGAAAGCCATGCGAGCCAACATCAGCCACGGTGACAGAGGAGCACACGGTGTACAGATCACCATAACCTCCCCCCCACCCTTTAGACTTAACACAAATGTTTGTTTAATTATTTACAGCAGTTAATTACAGTCGTTTCTTGTAAAGGAGCAGGCCGTTTTTATCGCCCTCGCAACATTTCCCCGTGCTCTTTTATATCAGCAGTGTGAGAATAAATACAAAGCTCTCCAGCTCGGATTATTTCGAATCTCTCCCTGTTGGATCGGTCCTCTCGCTGTAAAAGAGCAATGAGAAACAACCTGACTTTGGATCTGTTTTGTTTTGGGACTACAAATCCCACTGATTTGATCATTAGATTTTTCATTGTCTTATAACAACCTGATAAGGGTGAGGTCCTTTGTCTCAAGCAGCGTAGGACATTGAGTTGATGTGTATTGGCTGCTCCCGTCAGCAGAAAAAGTGCTAAGCCCCACTCTCCCTCTGCTATCAATTAGGGCTTAATGTCTGGCTTCCCCTGCTGCCTACAGAAGACCAAGGGCAGAGACTTTCCTTGAGAGACATGACCGCGGCTCACACAACACTAATTACCAGCAGGGAATGACTTACACTGATGGGATATCCACCAATCACAGCACACCAAATAACAGCGTGAAGTCTATAATAGGGCAATTTGAGAGCGAAGAAAAATGATGATAATCAACCAATTTATTGAAAAGCATATTCGCATGAAATAAATTCATGCATCAGTGAAATATTTACATAAACGTCTTGTAATGAGCTGCTTATTTATGCTTTTGATGCCTGATGTTTTTTGACAGATTTCTGAGTAAGCAGAACTTGTGAAGAGAAAATGGTCTATTACTGACAGCAAGCATGTTCAAAGTGCGCTGTGTGACATGATTTTAATGAAACAGAGTGGGAAGACGCATCACAAACACACCCAAACTTGAGCTCTCTCTCTCTCTCTCTCTCTCTCTCTCTCTCTCTCTCTCGGACTAAAGTGTGTTTTTATCTTCTGAGTATAAATGAAGAAGCTCTGATCGAACAGAAGCCAAATAAAGCACTTATTCCAGCAAAACAACATATAAAACAATAGCAAGTCACAGCATTACCATTCTATATATTAGTTTTCACAGTTGCTGGCGGGGTCCGCCATTCCCACGTGGGATACAAATTGCCCTCATGCACAAAATTAACCGTTCACTGTGTAAACGTCGTACCAGTGTCGTATTAAATTACTCCTGCTGCTGCTAGTTCACATTAAAACTTGACAAACACAGCGTGAAGCGGTCACAGGAAAGCAACGTTTTTGTCACCAAGGTTAGCACCGACAGGATCATTCATCAAAAATTTGTATACGAAACAAGACATGGCTGCACACCTTCAGCCCCTCAGCAAAGTAACCAACTACTGAGGTATGAAATCGTGTTGTTACTCATGGCATGATTGAAAAATAGTTTTTTTGGCTGCACTGTAAACAGACGTACTCTTCTAGTATTTTGCACAGAGTAGTTGCTCGACGAGTCGTTGCTGTTTTAAATTCTAGGACCTGTAGTATTACACCACACTTGCTGTGGCCACAGATATCGCCAAATAAACCAGGACTGAAATCTCAGGGATTAAATCTTAAGGAACAGGAGGGTTTAAATGATGTTATTTGTCCTCCTGTGGTTAACCACGGCAGGATTAGGGAGACATAATGGAGACATTTTTCTCTTCTCTCTTTATCGGTCAGTGGTCATCACCTCGTGCTTCATTATAGCTCACAGACATTTCTCTTGATATGCTCAGAGCCTGAGCTGTGTGTCAATGTCATGGTCAAACAGTGTTTCTGACTCACACTGCTGCAATATCAATAGACCCAAGACCAGACAGGACCAATGAAGTCACGGGACTTGTACGTGCAGCGCTGTTTTCTGCAAAGCTTTGGTCTAAAATACTTTCACTCAGATCTGTGCATTTTGCACTTTAATGTCTTTTTAATCTTGTTGGATAGTAATACAAGCTGTGCAACATTCTTACAATTTGATAACATTAATTAAACATTATGAGAAACATGCCTTAATAAAGCTTTTGGGATGTACTTTTCTTTTTAACAACATTTGATTAGGTTTTTGTTGGTTCAGCATCTGTGTACAAATGACAAAAATCTTTTGTGACAATCAAGATTTAAATTTGTGAAACAATATCTCTGATGTGTGTTTCTGAAGTTGGCAACAAGGCTTAACATAAATACAAGCATTTCCATTAAATTTTATGATCCTTAAGGGGCTGAAACGTCGTCAAATTGGCGATACAAACTGAGAGTAATTGCATAAAAACCTTTCATCTTCAGAGTTGTCCGTCTGGAAAACAAACCGGTGATGAAAGTGAGCCTTGTTCGCTTAATCATTTGTTTATCCAGTAACCTTCTCCAGTGCTCGAGAGATAACAATTCCTACATGATGAACCTGAGATAGTTTGTTGTCCTACGGGGTAAATGTCAATTAATGACTTCTAGCAACAAGATTTTACCTCCAAGACACCACATCAAAGCTGTGGAACTGCTCGTGTAAAAAAAAAAGGCCGATGTGAAGTGGTTCATTAATAATTCTCCTTGATTTATTTTGGATTTTCCTACATCTCAAGATCAAAAGTGTACTCGGTTTGGTGCTGACTGGCAGGAAAGTCCCTATTCTCATATTAAGTCATAATGTCATCAAATCCAACACCTTGAGTAACTTTAGAGTAAAGGTTAATCTTTCTCTAGTGCATCTGCATCAGTCTGCCTGTAATTATCAAACATCACTTAGGATGGCTAACTTGTAATCAGAGGCTAGTGTTGGAAACATTCAGCAAATTTCTGCCTTGGGCTAAATGCAATTTTGACAGTGACACAGACGATAAACTGACACATGTAGACACAAAAATCTAAAAATAAACGTCAAATGTTTTGTCTACTACTGTCGAAACCTGTAATAACTGCTCGTGAACCGACGAAGGTAAGCTGTCATTTTCAATGACTAGTCTGGAGCACGGCTGTCAGGAGACAGTGGCAGGATGCACTTTCTTTATTCTTGAAGACGAAAAAGAAAACAAGAAGACTCTGCAAGAGTTTACAGCAAGCGGCAACTTCCATGCCTGTGAAGTGAAGCCTATGCCAAAAACTGCAGTTCCTCAAACGTCCACTTGAGGCCGGCTCCAGAAGTGAGTCAGTCTCCATAAGTCCCCATGTTGAAATGTCCAACTTCACAGCAGAAATAAACATGTTTACAGCCTGGTACAAAAAACAGTTTTGGTCTCTATAGCTAATTTCCCCGTTCATGACAACTGTACTGAGGGTGAATTTTTATACAACTCACCTGTTCAGATTATATTAAGGCTTAAAATTATGCAGAATTAAGAGCGTGGACGCTTTGATTGACAGGTAGGTGTTGTTACAGGTGGCTTGTTTGAGCAACGAGGCGTCAGGAGACTTTGCCAGGAGACTCGAGAAGCAGCTACCAACATGGCGGCAGTCCGAGCCACAGATATTGAGCTTCAAAATGGCTCTTTGGAAACCTGTGGTGACGTCACGCATACGCTGTCCGTTATAAAGCCAGCGGTGCTTAGAGCTAAATGCTTACCATGTAAGCATGCTACTAATTAGCGTTAAACACAAACATTTTATTTCATTTAATTCGATCATAAAAGGACAAAATAAATAATTAATGGAGAAATTAAGATATCCAAAGTTATTAAAATCCATCTTAGGGGGAAGATGAATATTTGTACCAAACTTCATGGCAACCCATTTAATAGTCATTGAGACATTTCACTCAAAAACATAAATGTGAGCCTTGGCTGCTGCTTCAAAGTCAAAGACCTCAAGTGCATCTGGAGATTAGAGGAGGTTAAATAGATCAATACAGCTGGTTATCTGCCCCCGACACATGTGAAGCAAAGGAAGTAGACAGACTATACATACAAAACTGATGTAAGAACGTCTCAAAGTGCATATATCGACTTCAAGCAGCAAACAAACAGTCTGGACCTGAATTTTGATCACGGAGACACTACGTGTAAGCAGCTGACTTTTATCAACCATGACAGCTACAGGAAACTCCAACCTACTGTCTGAAATAATATCTTCCACCATTATGCCCAGCTCAATCCGAAAGGTATTGATTTCTGCACCAGCAGGGGGAGATTTTCCAGCAAAGCAAACACTGTTAGAAAGCTTTGCTGATTAAATCTGTTGGCATCCACACATTTCTCCTTGTAACAGGATGTTAGGTGTCATAAATGCTTAATCCAGTGCCTCATCCGACGTTGTAAGAGGGAAACAATTCATTTCAAGAGTGGCACTGAGCGTAATGGTCTTCTAATTTTATTATCCCGCTTTTTTTAATGAGGTGTTCCTTTTAATGTCATGATAATGGAACACTGCAGCCAGTCTAACTTATTCAGATTCTTACAAGTTAAAAGTTTTGTCTGAGAGAGTTTCTTTTTATATTAATATTGGCAACTGGTCCGGTTCATTCATCATCAATACGCCTCAGGTTTGCATCAGTTTAAAGGACTTCTCAGGCTTCATCCAACCAGCAGCATATTGACAAAACTAGATGAGAAATCTTTAACATGCCGCCGTGTGTGCCATATGTTTTGGCCCTGTCCACAGCTGCAGGATTATTGGACAGGGGGGTCTTTGACCATTTAGCACAGTTATTGATCCTAACCATCTGTCAGCCTGTATTTGGAGCCGTCCTCGAGGACTGAAAGATCGCTTCTAACCAAACTGTAGATGTGGCCTTCTCTACTGCTTGCTCAATTACAGACTCTCCTCAGAAGACTTCACCAACATCTCATCAACGCTGGCTGGTGGATGTCAGATGTAAAAGGCACACATAAAACTCAAATATAATAAGAAAGTTTCAGAAGATAAATCAACTTTTCCTGCTCCTTTTTCAAAATGTGACACATCCACATTAACATCTTCTAGAATACACTACCTAAAGTGTAACAGTGTAGTGGAGGCGGCCCACCTCACCTGAAATACAAAGCACCTTCACTCACATTATAAGAAATTATTACACTTTAATGAAATATTTTAGCTTCGGGGGGGAAATGAGCAGAGGTGTGAATTCACACGGCGTGTAGAACGGAGGAAATGTACACGTGACAAGACATGTTGCCTGATGCAGCTCAGCAGGTGAAGCTGATTGATCGATCACATCGTAATTAATCAGAGCAGCACATCACAATATCGGGGAAAGAATGAAATCAGGAGAGTTTTAATGCGTGGGAAAAGTCGAGGCAAGTGGTGGCAGGTTTCTCATTTTAAGCTTTTGCTGGTGAAAATGGACGCCGAATAACATCAGCTGTAGCTAATAATTCGATGACAGCTAAAATGAAACTTGTCTCTCTAGCCGATGTCTGTACCATTAACATATATAAAGATAGACGACGTGTCTCCACTTCCACTGTACAAATATGAAGCCAAAATATCCTGGATACGGCAGAGCTGCCATCTCTCGCTGCGGACTTAATTTGAAGCCAAAGTGTGCATCGCAATATCTAGGTCCTGCATGTACACCGGGCTCAGATGTCAATCATGTCGTGAAATGAACAGTTTAATATACATTAACATTATAAGACCTCCTTAAAATGATGGAAAATCATATTATTATGGCACATATCTGCTAACATGGAGGGGTTTATAACCAATACTACAGCCAGCCACCAGGGGGTGATGATGATGTTTTGGTTTTGCCTTTTGGGGAGCTCCCACTTCATCCATCTTTATACAGATTTAACAGTTTGAACTGACGCCAAATATCTGATATCTGTGAGTGAAAAGACACCACTGAAGAACTGTGAGAGACCAGAAGAGTGGCAGCTATTAATGATGTAACTGACTGGAGTTTTTCCAATGAAACATTTATGCAAATCAAAAGTTTGAAAGAGAATACGTAAGATTTAACATAAATGCAACATATTTTATCAATAGTTTGCATCTCAGTTTCAGGTTGTAGCTACAGGTTTATAGCTTCCATTAAGCAGCCAAGAAAGAGTGTTTTAGTGAAGGTAGTGATGCATATTATTAACTGAACCATCTGTGTTTTAGTCATTTATAATTTTGTTATAAATATTTGTATTCATACAAGCAAAAAAAAAAAAAAAAAAAAAAAGACCAGTTGGTGGTCAATTCAAAAAGAGATTTCAAAGCTGTGCTCATTAAAAGTTGACGGACATTCATGATGTCTAATTATTTAACGTTCTGTTTTTAAACATGTTGATAAATTCTGTCAGATTTGACAACATACATTACTGGTTGATGATATATTAGTGTTCATCTGTGTTAACACATTTAATTGCTGTTTCACATTGTCTTGTTTGATAATTGCCACTAGTTGTTAATGAGGCTCCGTTTGAGAAAATGCCAAATATATACTGAATATTATATATATTTATATATTATGATGTGGCTGTCAGTTGCATCTTCCTGATGTCTTCACTCACCGTGTAATGTGGACTGGTGTCTGTTCGTGTCTGACAGGAGCAAATGCAAATGACAGAAGTGATGTACAAACTCAGACGACAGACGGGATGAACAGCTGGAGATGACAGAGGACTGGAAGCTACTAAAGACGCCCCTCCAGTTTCAACAGAAGGTACGGTAAGGACATCAGAGAGATGCAAACTCCAATCAAAGTTAGAACTGTGTCGTCACTGACAACTGGTGAACTTTCACTAATAGAAATTTATCAAATCGGGAGTTACCCATTAGTAAAAAAACTTTAATTTAAACTGTTATTAATAGAATATGGCATAAAGAGTTTAACATTTAACATGAGCTATATTGTGGTGATAATAAGAAAATGACAAATATACATTAGCTACGTTTCCACTGCAGGAACTTTCCACAGGGACATTTGGAGGAACACAGTGTATTTCCACTGGAAGAATCAGGGTCTAAATTAAGTTCCAGGGACATTATTTAATCCCCCCAAAAAGTCCCTGCGGCTTTTTTTAACTGGCCGAGTACTTGCAGAATTTTATTTCAGCTACCATTTTTGAAAATCTGCAGCTGAAAACCAGTTTATTTTTAGTTTATTATCATGGATATACAAAGAAAACTGGATAAAGCACTGCAGCGGGACTCCATTTATTCTTACAGAAGCTACTCAGTGGCGCAGGAAGCCAAAAAATTTGATTTCCCTTCCATAAGTGCTTCTGCTCCTTGAAACTTTCCAAATGTTATCACACCAAATAGACCCAATTCTGACCATAAAATGAGTCATTTTGTGGGGTGTGTAGAACTAAACACCCTTTTACAATAGCTTCTTTCATAATGTAAGGTTATAGGATGGATACCATTGCTGTCATTACACGGTCTGACCACTATGTCAAATTGGTTTCAAAGCCTGGTGCTCTTCCTGGGGGCTCCGTGACGACAGATCAACATGGAGTTACGGAAGAAAGCATAAGACAGAAGGACCAATGACAAAGTCCAGGTCTCTGGTGTTTAATTAATCTTAAACCTGTATACCCAACAGTATCCTCAAGATGAAAACCATCCACATGAGGGAGCATTTCTGCTCCGCATGCACAAATGCTGTCCCGCGATTACAGGGTTACTGTGACGACCACTTTCCCTACACGCTCGCAACTGCGCAACACTTGCTCATGCGTCAAGTTGATTTTTGAGGCTTTATGGGTGGGGATGGGACAGACAGAGGCTGATTTTATGTAAGACTAAGTAAACACTATACAAGTCATTTTTGTCGTATATTTGCATGCAAAAATGACACGTAAAAAGAACTTTTTCATACATTAGCAAATTAATTTCCCTAATCTTCACAGGACTGCGGTGGAAACACATATCAACAGGCTGAATGAACTTTTTATTTCCTTGAAAAGAAGTTACAGGTACTCTGAGTGACAACATGCCGATTGTGCAGTGCAGATGTGTGCACGGATGCCGATATTCTACCTATAAGTAGTTTGTCTCTCCGTCAGTAAACATGATCAAATGAAGATTAATTAATAGTCTTTATACAGTTTGAATCTCCTAGACAAAGAGACAAGAGGTAGCTCCTGGGATCCACACCAGAGGCTGCTATTGTACACAATTTATCACATTATCATCAAGTTTTCTGTGCACAATTTTACTTTCTACATATATTTTCAATCATACTGGCACCTCCTCTCAATCAGTTTATTTAATTGACTTAAAAATATCAAATCCAGAACATGCAGAAATGTTAATTTTGCATCTGTTCTTTTGCAAATGTGTCTGTGCTGCTGTAGGCATCTGGCATTATACTCCTACTACTTATATTCCCCGCGATGACAGAGGTTTTCCTTTGTGATTATTCTTCCTCAAGGAGAACTTTATCTTTGAATCTGACCTCTTTCACAGCATCAATAAAGGACTTCTGGAGCTGATAGAAACTCGCCGTCTTGCACAAGGACACTTCAGCAGAGAGGCTTCCTTCATCTTCTAGCTAAAGAAAGGCTGTCCTATTCACTTGTCCCTCCCATATCAGAGCTTGCCTTTCTCGTTTTAGTAAAGTAGTTACTTCTGACACCAAATTAGTAGAAAAAACAATATCTTCATGACTGCCTCTCTCATGGGAATATCATTTACACAATTTATGGGTCAGCTGTAGAAAGAAGTGCTCAAAAACGTGCAGATAGATGGCCCTTCTGGTGCTGCACCATCATGTTTTGTCAGCTAGACTGTATCTCACTCGCTGGCTCACATCACTTCACACAAACGGCTCTTTAGAGGCACACAATGTCACGGCACTCTTCTGGATAGCTACCTTTTTATTATGAGTCAGTGTTAGATGTCACAAGTACAGTAAAGCTCATAATGCAGTGCAGTAAGCTTCTGACAGGCTGCTCCTAATTAAGATGAACGACATGTGTAGCTGCTGTAGGCGTCATTAAAATCTCTATAAATCCTACAAATTTTTATATAATGAGGAAACGTGGCATCTATACGCCCTCAAAAAAGCAGAAAGCTAATAAGCTAAACCAAAGGAAGTCATCTGATGTGAGACATGGAAGTGGAGAGCAGAGGTGCTTGTTAAAGAGCTTCACACACACACTGTCAGTACAGATAGCTTGCTATAGATGTGGTGACATATTTATAAGTTTGATCTGTTAAATCAGAAATTAACAGTTAAAAATTCATATTAACATTTTAAATTTTGTGAATTAGAAATATCAGCAAGGTCGTTCAAGCCTGAGTAATAACACACAACATACAAGCCTGTAAACATGGAAAGCTCTCTCTCATATGAATTACAGGTGAATGCTTTTATTCCTGTAGTGTCACATCAGCCTGACAACGCTCTACTTATTTAGCACGCCTACAAAATAAATAGAAATCAAGAAAAACACACAAGAACATCATATGCATATAATTTCACCTTATTCGGCTCCGTTTCAAATCATTATGCTTCTTTATTCGTCTCCAGACTCGCAGCGCTGACAGACAAATGAAGTGAGCTGAACAACAAGCTTTAGCCGAGCAGTGTATTTAGAGAGCTCATTAATGGTTCTGATACTAGGAAGCAATAATTCTCCTGCGTATTGTTGGTTAGGATGAGGTTGTTTTCCGTCAAGTCTAAAAATAAATACTGCACACTGTCACATTCATTAGGCATCAACATGAACGCTAAAGCTCTCTCTTCGTGTTCTTCGTGATCGAAGATGAAGTCAAAGTTTTGACGTTTTTTTCGTCACTGAGCTAACGAAATCCTTTTTCACATGCGGCGTTCTCCCAGTCACGCAAATGTGCAAATACCAGTGTATAAAATTAACTGTTATTATTATGGAGACCTTTTTCTACCAACTGAGTATACTTGTTGCTTCGCTTTACTAGATCTCAAAACAAAGATAAATATCATCAATACCACTGTCATGTCTGTCTGGTTAATAACATCCAGCACCCAATTAGCCTAGCTTAGCATAAAGACTGGAAATAGTTTAGCATATAACCTCCCAATTAAACAAACAAGATTAAATGTGTTAATAAGTGAGCTGTAAACATGCTGGCAGATACATTTTATTACCTTTGGACAGAGCCGGCCTTCATTCTAACATTTAGGAAATGCGCTTATTCAAGTTAAAGTAATTCTTTAATAGATTAATAAATAAACAAGGTGCTAAAGGTGTACTACAAATATTAGGACTATAACTTAAGACACAGTTCTGATTAATTAATTGGACATTTTTAAGACCATCAAGTTTGACTGAGATTTAGTAAATAAATGAAATGATGTTGCTCCTCTAGTCAATAGCCCAGTTTTATATGATGATAACAGAAGGGAGGTAACGAGATTAAGATCATGTTTATGCTGAAATACGTCAACATTTTTCCCCTGAGGCCAAAAAGCACTGACACCCTCTGTACTGTAAATAGCCCAGTTCTCAATCCACTCAACATAAACAAGGTCTGGCTGCAGTGATGTCATCCCTTCCTGGCCTGAGAATGAATGGGGAAATTGTGGAGCAGTACCAGCTTAATTCATTTGCCTGACAAACTAACTTCCGTGTTTCCTTTTGAATGGGAAAGTTGAAGCCACAGGAGTGACCGTTGTGTTTTGCTGTAGCTGATGCGTGTTAGAGCGCATAAAGAAGTCTTGTGTGGGAGAAAGAGAGCAAGGGAGGAAGTGGTGTCCAACAAAGGAATGAAAAGATTAGGGCAACTGTGCACAAAATTACAGTCTGGAAGTTCTTTGAACCTATTGCAAAAAATATTATTGGTTTCTCCAGAGAAATCCATTAAGACCATCAAATAAAATTCAAACAGCATAAATTAAAAGTCAGCATTTCAGCCGTGTAATTTTCATAAAGATTCATAATCGCAGAGGAACATATTGACACTAAATTTGTGTACATGAAAGTCAAATGTTGCCTGCTTCATTAAAATTGCTCTACAGCTAAATAACTAAAACATTACAGAGGAACAATTTGCTCTCAAACAAGCAAAACTCACCTTTGTTTATTATAAAAATGAACATTGGGAGCATGAAAGCAGTTTTATTGGTTCAATTCATCAGCCATAGTGCAGCCTAATTAAAACAAATGACACATACAATGGATCACAGGGAGTTTGAGATTCAAAACACATGCAGTAGTTTCAGCTGAATTTTAATAAGGCTTCCCTTAAAAAACGTGTTTATCAATTACTCTGTAAGTGGCCCGAACGAGAGCGAGCAAAATAATAAATCGAGTCCGATTTACTCTTTACTGTAACACCTACTGCAGAGTTTGTCAGCCCGGCTGGAGGAGATGATTAATGATTAATTAAAAATGACATAACATGTGGTGTAAATACAAGCAATTTCTATATCTCAGGACACACTGTCCTCCCTTTCCACCTGAGTGATGGCAGCAGTAATTTGATTAAGTACATCGTTTGTTACTGAACTCAGCTTACACCTCAATTAGGATTTTTGACAGGAAGGCGACAGCTTTAACGTAAACTACGTGAGAGTCAATAAAGCAAAAAGAAAGCCCTTTACACAACATAATCAGTCCAGCTCCATGAGTACACATCTCTAATTCCCCCTGCTGGCAGCCAACACAAATGAAATGTGACAAATGATTTAAAGCTGTTTAAAAAGTCAAACTGTTTCATTATTTCCAAATCTGTGCAAAGAAACAAAGTAGTGAAGATTAAAACATTTGCAGCCTGTTTTCAGTCAGCTGTTGGTGAAAAATCCTAATTATCCTCTTCAGTACATCAGCTGAAAAATATCTCCACAGTTCTGCCAACAGATCCTCTCACATGCAAGACACCAGCACTCATCACCAGCACCGGTAGAGCCAAAACGTTTGCCCACTCTGTGCTGCCAAGTGTTAACACAAAAAGGTCTCAAAGTCCTAACTGTGTTCTGGTGAAAAAGAGCAATACAGGAGCCTCACAAAGCCACGCATGCATGCATACAGTACAAAGTCACCCTGCAGCTCAAACCCACACAGACTCCAGCTCCACGCACAGCCACGGCTACATTTGCTTGCCTACCTGTAGCCCTCGTCTCCTCAGAATGCTGGACTCGTCCATGGTACAGAGCCCCGACTTATCATGCCTCCCTACCGGTGCGAAGCCACGCTGCACTGCCTGAGCTCCAGCCTCCTGCTCACTCCCTCCCTCCCTCCCTCAGGCTAAATCTGATCTTAGCAGCTGCTAAACACTTCCATCAGAACTTATCTGATTGGAGGGGGGCAGTCAGCTGACACCTCCTCTTGTTCCTCTCCTCTGTAACTTCAGGAGTGAAGGAGAGAGATGGAGCGAGAGAGAGAGAGACAGACAGAGAGGAAGAGAGAGAGGGGGAGAGAAATGAGGGTGAAGGGAGAAGATAGGCAGTTCTAATTTAGCGTAGCAATGGGCGGGAGGGCGAGGAGGTGGAGGGGGGTACCGGGGACAAGTGGGAGCCCCAAGACTCATTTCTCCGAGCAGCCACGCTTTTTGGGCACCCGAGGTGACCATGAAAATGAGAGGATATCCTTCCCAGTATTGTTCTGCTCCAACCTCAACAATGAATCTGGCATCCTGTCTGCGGCAGGCAGGCAAGCAGGCAGGCAGGCAAACCAACCTCACTGGTCTTATTGCAGTCAATGAAGCTTAGAGCGGTGAAGGAAGCATGATGGCTGAGACTCCAGCTGACATTAAATGCAGAAGGAAGGGTAGAGTAGAAAGAAGTATATGGAAGGAGGAGGGAAATAATAGCATGGCACACTTTAAGTAACAAAGTGTTGCTGCCCAAGACCTTTCAAACCTGCTGTGAAAATGTCACACAAACTGCTGTGGGCCAATTTGTATATAAGAGATGCTTGCTTCACTCCAAACAACCAAATATCATTATCAAGCTGAAATCAGCCTGCAAAACCTGTTTTATACAGCTGATTTCCAACAATGTCATGAGCTCTTCCAGCTCCACGCGGAGATGAGTTTTGAGGCAGCCAGTAAGTGGCCGGAGATCTTCACACGCACTAACTCGATGTCCCCACACTCGCCTGAATTATTCGCATTCGTAAAAGAAGTTGTTTCCAATGCCATGCTGCCAATTCCATCCTGCAATTTCACATTCTGTTTCAGTCTGTGTTTTTCTTTGCGCCCCCTCCCTCTCGCTTTTTTCACCCTCTCTTACTCATTTCCATTCACTGTGCTACTGCTCTGTGAATATTAAGTGGGCCACTTCCATTCTCCTCATCTCCAGCCAAGCTCAAATGATTTCTCTTGGAGAGTATGGCCTGGAATGACAGCTACGTTACTACGACGGCTGGTGGAGGAGGTGCACGGGAGGGTGGGGGGTGGGGGGTGGGGGGCTGTCAGACAGGTGACCACTACATAAACTTTTTAAACCTGTACAACACAAAGCTGATTGAGTGCTGCAGAGGGCTGGTCGGGGTGGGGAGACGGTCATTTGTGTTGCTGTGCTGATAAGAGAGTCGAGAGTCAAGAGTCGAGAGCTCGGCTAATCAGGCTGTTTTTGAATAAACCTCTTAAAACCTCAGAGGACGAGGATTACAGTAGTCAACTTTTTTCAGCTTGAACAATGCCCTCCAGATTACCTGAGGGAATTAAAGAATCCTGTTCTGTTCATCTGATTAGTCTCAAGCCATTGCTCAGTCTGTGGCTGCGTAAAGGAACAATTAAGAAAATCCCACGTTGGACGAACAATGAGGATGAGACGCCGCGGGGAGGGTTCATTTGTATTATTCAATAGAGGAAGCTCCTGTTTCTCTATTGTGCATTATAACTGTAACAAGCACTACACTCACCATGCCGGTGTTAAAACAATTAACAAATTAAGTGACTGAAATTTAATCGTTAGCAATTCTGATCATCAAAGAATCGTTCGACTTATCAAAGAGAGCTAGATGTACTTAGTGTTTTAGCATAAATACAAAGTACAGCTAAGGTTGATGAAATGTGATTGGTTCTGCAAGTATTTAGTCATATGTCCAGATAATTTGGACCTGTCAGTGACCCTAGAGGAAACTTCAGGGCATTTAGGGGACATAAGATTTATTGTCTGGGCACCATGACTGTCAGAACAAGATTTGTTGAGATATTTCAGTCTGGACCAAAGCGGTGGACTGACCAAAAGACCAACACTGCAATTTCCAGAGCGTTGCTAAAAATACTGAATATTTTCTGCCTCAAGCTTCTCAAATGAGAGGACTTGCTGCTGTTTTCATTGTTTTATATGATTATAGATGGAATATCTTTGAGTTTTGCATTAAAAAATATGTTTCAACATGTTATATTGAGCTATGCTCAAAGTGTGATGGTAGCACATCTAGTCTCATTCAAAAAAAAAAAAAAAAATGGACACAAAGTAAAGCTGCTTTGAGCAAGGTTTCAGGGCAGTTATGAGGGCAGACAGTTTGTGCCAGTGGCCTTGGAGCTCAGCCACAGAATAGCCTCTGGGAAAAGTCCAGGGGTTGTCTGTGACTCATTTCCTCCTGGCAGGTGGGCAGCTGAGGTCGTTTCCTTTGCCTTTGGAGAAAAAAGGGAAAGCTGGCACTGAAAGCATGCAGAGAGCACTGATTGAGTGACCCACAGCCTCTGCTCTGCCTGAGCTTATCACACCAAGAGGCAACCTGCAGATGTAAGGCAAGCAGAGGAGGTACACTGGCCTGTGAAGAGAGCGGTAAGGAAAGAAAGAGTCCATTCCCTCCATACAAAGCAGTGCAAAGAATCCATCTGTCCAAAGCCAAAGGAGTTAGAATATCCAGCCATGATAAAACCCTGTAGAGCCAACCTCAATGGATGAGGCGAGTCTTTAACCTTGACAACAAGCACAAAGACAGAAACCAAAAAGAACCAACAGTTGCGATGCATCGCTCTCAATTCCTCCCTGTTTTTTTTTCAATTTTGAGTAAATTGGATTAGCCATGTAAATGTATACATTCATCAGATGAAAAACCCATGTCAGCTTGAGTCCACTTGGAAAATCCAATAGGCTTTCTTCTCAATTCATTTTACTCAGTTTGGAAGAAGCACACAGTCACACTGTGCATAAAACACAGGCGCATTTGAATCTCAGAAAAGAGAAAATTGTATCTCAAACAGAGCAGATGACAGGGGGCTGAATGTCTCAACTGCAGCCACTTTATCTGGAGTGACAGTTTCATTTATATCCCACCACCCCGTATGTTTACAGTAACATACCGCATGGTTTGTAATTTTGGGATGTATGAAGCAAATATATTTCCAGAGCCATTCTGTGGAACGTAACGGGGAAGGAGAAAACACAAACGGAGATGAAAGCGCCTCGTGAACACGATGCTAAATGTTTTCATGCAGTACAGCAGTATCACTGTTACACAATGCTACTAAAATACCAGCACACAATCTGAATTATATGATGCTTTGTACTAACATTTAGTTGCAGCGTTGATTTAGCTTTAATCTTTTCTATTTCCAGTTTGTAGCTGATTAGTTTCCACGTCGTAAACCTTGGAGAGACCTCCTGATTAAGTAATTAAAATATATAAACAACAGTACAGTATATTATATTTATACCCACACAAATCAATGTGTATAATATGCAAATAATACATCAAATGTAAACAATACTGAACACAAACTGAAGCTCCATGAAGCAGAGAGAGAGAGCACAGAGAACAGATCAATAAAGGTGCGTCTGAGTAACTTATTTTCCACTCTCGTGTTCTTAGTATAGTATTTTTATATTAGAGGCGGGCTCGGTTGTTCAGTGCCGACTGAAAAATCTTTGGTATTTGTTAAGAACTTAATGGTCCTGCTGTTCAGACACCACAACACCCTCTGTTTGTACACATAAACTGCACTTCCTTCCTTTGCGACGACAACAATGATATCAGCGAAGGACATCACCGACTACAATTATGAAGGAGAATGAGAGTCCACAAAGGCACAACATCAGGATTATGACGGTCTTATCTCCATATCGCACCAGAGGTGAAGTATTGATTTTCTGCCATAGAGCATCACAGTCAAGAGAGATGTGCCACGCTTGTCAAAGAGCCATGCACACCCAGGGGCATGATGGGAGAGCATAGACGAGGAAAAAACACAAAAAGCAATAACAGGAGTCCTGTGAGGCAAAGAGAGGGGGCTGTACGGCTGATAAAGCATGATACCAAAAGAGTCTTCAACCAAATAATGTTCCTAATGTCTGTATGTAATGTTGTTAAAGTTTAATAGTTATACGACTACTAAACAATATCAAGAGACTATGTATAATATGTTTGAATATATATAAATATACACACTTTAGGAGGTCAGAGAAGATAAAGCTGAACTACAGGTGAAACAATTAGACATTTGAATGATTAGTCAGATAATTAATATGCAAGAATTGCAATGTGATGTGTGAGAATTTGCAGTTTTTCTCCATTTTTAATCATTATAAATTGAATATTTTGTTATTTTCTGCTTTGTTTAATCACCAAAGGCAACAACAAACCACATTATTTCTTCTGCTTTCTGACATTATAGATCATATGAGTCATTAAGTGAGATAATAATCATCAGATGTCTAATTAAAAGTGTAATTTTATCAACGTGTCACGGTAAGCTAAAACAAGAAGCCATTAACGTGCAGAAGTGTTCACTGACCTGTGTTTTCCTGCTACGAGAAGCTGCAACTGCCAGTATTATTTTACCTTAATACTTTAATACCACCTTAATAAAACAAACCAAGTGCTCAGACCAACAGATGAAGCAACAGGTAAGGAGTAATCTAAACTAAGGTTGCGTCAGTGGATTACAGAAGCAGTAAGAGTCGAGTGAAAAGCTTTACAGCGACGCAGAAAATGTGTCTGCAACTATTTTATTTTTCTCATTCCAGGTTTATTCAGGTAAGAATTTGCCGCATTTCTTGATCAGTACAGTAAATTAAGCAGTTCTTGGTTTTGGATGAACTTGGGCTCTACGGTATCATCATATTTTCTGGTCAGATTCACTGACAAAGAATAGTTGCAGCTCTGCAAAATCCATCGACTCATAACAAAGCAGCATTGAGGACATCAACACTTGTGGTCATGGTGAAGGAAGCTCGTGTGACTTTTAAAACCCTTTGGCTTCCTCCGTAACGCTGGAGAACCTTGAAGCAATATAGAATGAATTATCACGCCTCCATAATAAAGAACAAAAGCTCAAATGAAGCTCCACATTTTCCTGGAAGCCCTTGAAATTAATCGTTTAAAAAATAATGTCACATTTCTAACGAAAGAAGAAAAAGAATCTAAACCATCCACATTTCAAATTCGCCCGTTTCAAACTGAATGAACAGCGTCCAAATCCGACAACAGCCAATTAAATCTCTTCAGACATGGAGCTATCTGCCAAAGCTGACTGTGGTTAGAAGTGACATCTCATGCTCGAGATGCAGCATCAGTGTTTATGCTGGCAGGCCTCCATTCATTCATTGTCACTAAGGCCAGGGACTAATGTGCTACCCAGTCATATAACCATCATTATGACAAATGCCACTCTGCTTGTGTAACTGAGGTACACTGAAGATGTTGTTTCGATACCATTTATATAATGTAATGTCCAAAACAGAGGCAAGGACACTCAGCCAAGGCTGCACGATTATGGACAAAATGATTATTAAGATAAATATTGAGATCTTGATAATTTATCATGTATTATTCATTTAAATAAACAGAGCACTGCTTTCCTTCAGTTTTGTTCTACATTCCTGCTAATGTACAAAATCTTTGCCTCAAAATAAGACTGGACCTTACACACAGTACATCTTTATGGATGTTAAATATAAATAAAATTGTACCAAAACTTTTGACCTAAAATGAAGTCAACAGGGATTCAGTGAGATAAGGCTAGCAATTCTTCTTGGCCCTCGTGCGTTCATCGTACTGTGCGCTTGTGGTGTTTTTTTTAGGTCAACAAGTCAGTTGTGTTGTGCACACTTTGCATATGATTTGTTCTTGCCCTAAATCTAGAAAACAGCAGATCATGATCTGTTTTGAGAGCTCTCTACCATTTTCTCTGGACATTTTTTTTTGTTTTTCCCGTTGCCGTTGTAGTCTTCTTCAGAGCTTTTGCACAGGCTACTGCTGCAGGCTGCACGTAGAGCGGCATTATAGTTTCCAAAAGCTTCCAAAACATCTCGATCACCTGGCGATTAGTTCAGGAAGTGCTTGATCTCATTCATGCAGCAGTAGCAGAGTTTTCTATGAGCGCAGCACACAATTTAAACTAATTATTGCAATTGATCATATTCATGTAACTGTAGGAAGTCTAAATCATTATCACAATTCACATTTGATGATTAATTCTGCAGCTCTTCTCACAATAACCAAAGAATTTTCTAATTCAGAATAAAAAGTCTAAGAAGAAAACATCACCTTTCATTCAGAGGCTTGAAGCTGAAGTGTTTGTCTCTTTGACTTCTCTCCCAAGGTCAACTAATTCACTATCTTTTCTCAGCTTATTCTGAAGGCCGCAGATGAAGCCCCACGGTGTCAGTGCAGCCGGCTCCTACAGATAGCGTTAAGATGCAGCAACACATCAGCCATTCAGACTGTGTCTACATACGACAACATCTGAGCAGCGGTCAGGAGCATCTCATTTTCACAAGGTGCCAACCGTGGAGTCACTGGGGGCGTGCAAACAGTGTTGAGAATGAGGATGAGTCAACATTTGACCTGCATACTACAGTAACATAAAGATGATCTGCTAAGATATTTGAACGCATACTGTATGCATTCAAATGACTGCAGGGACGATTTAAAAGCAGAGAACATGTATAGAATAAAAAATCCCAGTTAGCTTCAACCAGTTTTGTCACCAGCGGAAACTCATTCGAAGTGCTTGTTATCAAAATAGCAGTCTAAACTATTGATCCTTTGGCTCAGAGGTGTTCAAAGCAGGAGGATGGAGGCTCAGGGGGGCTCCCAACAGTTTCAGTTTCAGTCAGTGGAAGTAAAAAATTCACTAGTCATCAAAAGGCGAGCACACAGAAGAGCCTAAATGTATGTGATTTGGTTAAAGAGAGAGTAGTCCTTGCAGCTTTTCCAACTTTACCAGAGTTAGATATGAATAAATTACTCAGAAAAGATCTTTTTAATGTATTTGCTGCAGTCTGAAGTTTGTTGAACAGCAATATTAGGCTATCTTGATCCCATTGACATCCAGAAATTGTATGAAACTAACCAAGTAAACTAAACGTGCTAAGAGGACGTGCCTTTTTTAAAGCTTTGTGCGAGGGGAGGCCACCAGTCTCAGATGCTTTAGCCTCAAAAGTGTTCATTAACTGTTAAAAATGATGTTTCCGTTTTATTTAAATGACAGTGTTGGACATAATTCAGGCATAAATTGAGGGAATTAGTTCATTTAAATTTTGTGAGAGGCCGCTGCATCTGTTGCATGATCGTTCTTTTAATGCATTTGTAATTCATCCAATAAAACTACAGCATTACAACAGCAGCACAGTCTATTCAGTGAAGACGTCCTCTCACATTACAGTTGATGCACCATTTGGTAATCACTCATTTTTTTCCTTTTTTCATGAAAAAGGTGGTGGAGCATGCCACATAGCGAAGGGGGCATTAGATGTAATGTGGCCCTGTGCATTGCACCCCAGTGCCTTTCCTTAGCAACAGGCCCAATTTCAACCCCAATCTGTGGTCCCAATTTGCTGAATGAAGTCTGATGAAAAGAATTGTGTGCCAGGCTCCCCGGGTCCCCATGACCTTACAGCCTTACCTGAGAGACGAGTGCAGTCCTCTCCATTAACTTTACTCAGTTTCTTTAATGCTGACTGATTCTGGGCTCAGAATACACCAAGCACACTTATATCAAACACTCCTTATGTTCAATATGAGCTGATTATTGTGATGCAGGAAAAATCTAAACCCATGCAAAGCTGTCGAGACAGCTTAAGTGTCCTTGAGCAAGATATTTGTTCCCTACCAGCCCACAGAGACCTGCTGTGTATATGATCTCATACTCTAACCTTTAAAGGATGTCTCTGCAGGGTCAGTGCACGATTATTCTAAAAACACATATATGCCAAAGACTCTTTCAGGTCATAAAGTGGTAAAACATAAATTGAATCAACACGTAGGCAGGACAACTTATCCACTGGAGGACAATTAAGTTACAGGAAATCATGTATTCATTCACTCTGCAGGAGACAATTACCAAAGGGATTCATTTGTGGCTTTTACATGCACAAGGATTCATGTGTTTACTTCTAAATACTGAAAAGGCACTAGTGCCCCCTAGTGTACAGAGCCTGCTCAGGTATTTTGTACTTAAAACAAACCAGATTCAAAGATTTAATCATTAAAAATCACCCGAGATGCCTTCAGTTAATATTTAAGCCATCAAAATGTGTCTCTTTTTAAATAAATTGTCAAAATCAGTCATCAGGAGCACACAGAGTATTAACGGTATTATGTTATTAGTGTAAACAGGGTCACTGTAATGTCATCTGAGGTTGAGTTAGACCTCATCTAGCTCAGGTTACGGTATTCTGGGTTGACCCAGTCAGATAAGTGTCAGTTACCAAAATATTCGCTCGCACGCACGCACGCACGCACACGCACACACACACACACACACACACACACACACACACACACACACACACACACACACGCACATATTTCTGCACACACAAACACATTTTATTACATTAACCTTTTCCCTAACTGATGGCGAACACACACTGGGAATGACTCATAGCTTAACAGCATTGGATTAGCCTCTGATGGGGGGCGGGGGGGGGTATCGTGATCTCGTTGTCTCAGGGGTGAGATACAATCAAAAGCTGAGTATCTGTCAGCGTCATCTGAAAGAACAGAGCTGAAGGTCACCTCCGCCTGCATGACATCATTCGGTTCAAACCGGTGATGCACCTGAACCTCTTCAGTATGTGTTTGTTCAGTTGCATGCATTCCTGTCAAGCAACAATCATAAATAGTTGCCTTTCTGAGCGTATTTAATTATCCTTGATAAATGTGAACGCTGATGTCGTGTGGCTTGTCATACTTTGTGTCCGTAGAAATAAATGAATTTATAAAGTAGTTTTTCAAAACAAAGCAGCAAAATGCCACAGAAACCTGCAGCAGTGACAGATAAGAGCCATGGACAAAACACACAGGTCATTCATTAAACCAGAAATGACTAAGAGAACCTCAGTGATGCATGCATGCTTGCCTGACCATATTGTATATGGAATATGGTTTGGACCCAATTACACTAAACATATACAATAAAAGTGTTTGATTACAGTTTGGTTTAACTACATCCAATCTATAAAAACAGAAAACTGCTCAGAACTAAACAGAAGTGGCAGCCTTGCAGAAATCAGGTTTAGAGCTGCAATGATTAGTCATAAATCTGAATTATACTGTACTTTATGGAGCTGTTAGACCGCCCTGTTAACACAGGTGTGCTCCTTGTTTGTGTGCAGTACGTCAGAGATCAAACAGGTTAGCGAGTGCAGAGAAAATGTTATTTTTGAAAGACTAAAGGTCGACTAATATAGACCGAAGCAGATGTTGTGATTTTTGCAAATGATTACATCGATCTTTTTCCAATACATTTTGACTTTTGGACTTTACGACGCTGTGGAGTTATTGGAAATGTTTGTATCACATCCTCCATCAGCTGCATGGTCAGTCGCTGACACAGTGCCATAGGCTTAAAGATAAATGTGAAGTTCATGTATTTAGTAGGTAAATCTGTCGATGGAAAAATGTTTTTTTTTCAGCGGATATCTTAGCCACTACAAGACTGAACTAGCAAGGCAGTTGCGTGTTATTTATTCAGTTTGGGAAACTTAACGATCTCTAGAAATCTTTAAAATCAGTTGTCTGGGACTAAATCGTCTCTGTTGCACGTTGTTACGAAGGCTCGGGCTACTTGCTGCAGTAGTAAACTGGGTCCCATTACACATAGGAGTCTACTGCTGGCTGATTGTTTTACAGGTATTAGTCAGAGCCCGTGTATCTCCATGGAAACAGAGACAACATGAGCAAAAACATGTTAATTCTGAGAGCAAGTTGCCCCAAAATATGAATTCCTTTTGATTATATATATTATTTAAGTTGATAATTGTTCTTTAATCGCAATATTACATTCAAAGGTGAGCTTTAACTTATTACTGGCACTACAGTGACGCTTACAGATGCCAATAATGACAGTAAAGCACACACTCATGAAATATTGCTTTATTTAAACATTGTAGTTATAAGCAAATGATCTTTTAGGAAAAGTTTCCGATTACCCAACACAACTGGTTCAGTGAAATGCACACACAGCAGCTCTTGTTTTGACCATACACTGTTCAAAGCATGAGGTAATGTGTTCGGCCCAGATCAGGATGCAGAATATCGTGCTGGGGTCACGATTCAGGAAGTACTCACCAGGCTGGAGGTGAGGGAGGGGTCCGACTTTCCGAGGTTCAGGGAACACAGACGGACCAGGTTGGAGATCTCAGATGACGGCTGACATACTGTCTGTGTCTGCTGGGGGTTGGTGGGTAGCAGAAGGTACTTTCCTGCAGAGCAACAACAGGACGAGGTTCAGTCAACGTTTTGTGTTTTTGGCGTGACTTCCCGCGCCTAGAAATCTCCTGTGGTTCAACTTAAATTTTCACAAAAAACGTTAATCCAAAACTGTGTAGCAGAACTTTATTTTTGTTTTTTCTCTCCCATAAATAATCGCATGATTTATCTTGTTAAAACTGCTAAAAGTAGCTGAATAAAGAGTTAATGCATCAGTAATCTAGGTCATATATCAGTCAGAGGGGTCATTTCCACATAATAAACACTTTTACTCTTGATATTTAGTATTTTGAATGAATATATGAACCACTGAGCAGCTCTCAACAAACTTCTTCATACTACTGACCCCTGACCCAAAATCAGAGGGTGTAA
Source organism: Sciaenops ocellatus (assembly GCA_033000465.1). NCBI lineage: Eukaryota > Metazoa > Chordata > Actinopteri > Sciaenidae > Sciaenops > Sciaenops ocellatus. Next base: position 22,361,265 of record CP136874.1, on the reverse strand, counting down.
ATGGGGAGTGCAGGTCAAACGGCATACCAGTAACATAAGATAATCCGAGCTGTCGGCTCTGGTTAGCAGTATAAAGCTGAAGCCCCTGACCCCGCGCAGCCAGGCAGGATGTTAAAGGGTTAAATTAGGCTGGAGGGTGAAAAAGCCCATTAAGCGATCACTGACAATCCCCCAACATTACATAACCAAAGCAACAGCAAATGATGAAGGTAAGTTAATGGATCTGCCTCCACTTTCAGCTCCCAGGTTTGACAGCTAGGTGGCACTAACACCTGCTTTCTATCATTCACCCACTTTCATCTGCCCTCTTTAATCCTCAAACATCAGCACACCAAGGCAAGACAAAGATTAAAACATAACATAAGCAGTTTCGGCGTCTGAGCGAGCGGGTCTTATTGCACCACCGGCTCTGTGTGGATTGAAAAATAATTCATCGAAGTGTTTGTCATCTTTCATCCATATGTGTACATTTCCATTTCCTGTTTGAGTAAACACTCGAGGAGAAAGACAGAGGAGAGTATTAACAACCTTGGCACAGTGAAGGGAGGGAAGAGAGTGTGCTCAAAACATAAAGAGGATGTCTCAAGTTCATATGGCCTCCAGCAGATATCTCTATTCATCGGCTGTGTGAAGCTTTTAGAAACTGGAGATGGCAGGTTTGTAAAGTCACCGTCCTGCTAATTGCAGGGTGAACATGACGGATTTCAAAACAATTTCCTGTTTGAGAGAGATTCTAATTAATTAAGACTTAGTCATATTTTTGTATCGATTCAGTCATTTCCTGCCACTACAGTGTGCAGCTCTAGCCTGATAATTAGACTGAACTGACATTTCATTTCACATTCGCTTCATTAATTAACTCATCTCTTGTTCGGTTGTTTTTACAAAACAGTCTGTGCAGTCGTGTTAAAAACTCAACCGCACCTGTCACACAATATTGTGGCCATTTTTCTGCCACTGTTTTACAAAGATGTTGCAGGAAGATGATGTTGGCATTCTCAATCGTACGTTGAACTCTCCAGTCGGTTGTCGACAGTTTCTTTGACCAAAGAGCCATTATTGGGCACAATAAACAACAAACCAACATTTATCTTAAATATAATAATAATAATAATGTGATAAATACATCATTTGGGTGCATGAAAATCTCCCAAAGAATACTTCAAATAAAGGAAATGAGTCACTTAAAGCTGCAGTAGCTTGCCTTTATGAAGCACCTGCCATCAGCCAGGTATTAATTGCCGCTTGCATCAAAATTTCTATCCATTTTCCTACATGAGAGCACTTGACGTTACTATTTTCAAAGCGTTGCATTGTGTTTCAGACCTCTGCATGTCTTGTCCTGACATCTAAGCAGCGTCACTTTGTCACTCCCATATGAGTCAATCTGCAGACCTGACACTTGCCTGATGAGGCCTTTCACACCACCAGGTTTCGATCACAGCGGTATGGGCATGAAGCGGTTTCTGCACAACTGCACAGATTTTACTGCCGCCAAAGTTCACTGTGCTGAACTTCGTATTGGCAGCTTGCAGCAGCTTTTCAGGGCGGCTTTGCATTTTGGGTGAATGCTCGTGCAGGCAGGAGTGGTCAGGGCGGCTGCTGCACAGACGTGAGAAACAGCCTTAAGATAGAAAATTATTCACAGTGGACGATTTCTGCATTTATTGTCAGATGATAAAGATATTCTTACGAGGGAAAGGTCACTGCCTGTTCATGTTCATGCCCTGATTGTAGATCTGTATTGATACGACATGATGACAGTTTAACTGTGGTTCTTCTGGAAATTCTGCCTTTATTTTATACATTTATTTTTTGCCATGTTAATTTTAGCTATAAGTCATAAAGACCTCTACTTAGTACAGTTTATTATCAGTGCAGTCACCTCCATAGTTACTCTGTGATCATTGTAGTAAATCCAAGAGAAGTGAAGGGAGACCAAACAGGATGAGAAGGGAAAACTGAGGTCCTTCCTTCCTTACCGGCAAATGTTTTCCCTCACTAGAGTCCATCACATCCCGGCATAAAGGAAATCTCTCTTCAGGCACTAGTCAACACTTTTAGAAAGGGTGGATCAGGACATATGGGTTTTTTAAATATTTTTTTTTACATTCAGTGCAGGTATGTGCAAGGTCAGACCACTCTGTTCCCAACCTTGTGCAGATGTCCTTGTTTCAAACACACCTCAGCGTGAATCATGATGTGAAAGCTAACAAACAAATCAACAATCTGGACACACATTGTCACTGTTCTCCTGAGTTTCATTCAGTTCAGACCTCTTGAATAAAAGTATCTCTAGCCTGAGGTCATCTACACTTGCTCACTCTGTCAGACTCAAAGGCTAAACAAGGCAAGTTATCTGAACTCAGGGTTGTAAACCATTGAAACTATGTCACGTTATCATCCACTCACAGAGAGCAAAACATCTCCTCGCTCCTCAGGGGGATTAAAAACATGAGCACTCTTGTATCAAATGTATTACAAGCTGGCAGAAGTTTTTATTTATTGCAACATAAAGATTGGAGACACAGTTTCAGAGGAATAGCACTTGATGTTCTTACCACAACATTTGTAAAGGCCGGGGTTGTGACTTACTTTGCTGCTGCATGAGTGAATTTATAGGCATGGTTACGCTTTCAACTTTTAAGTCTGATCTTTGGATAATAAATTACTATCTATTATTTATAACATTAAAGCATGAATAAACCTTTCAATGACATTTCAAAAATAGTATGTCCCTCAACAAAAATCCTATCTCAAATTAGAAATGAAGACTTTAATAGCACAATCGAGCCAATGGAGGTCGACTTGTGTCAGGCTAATGCTTGCTTATCCGTCCTGTTGTTGCATGTAGACCAATTAGTAAAGGGTAATGCATTCATTCAAAGCTGCGCCCTGATGAAGAAACAATCTTTCATTGAGTGTGAAAAGGTCAACATTTTAATCAGTGAGGTGAAAGTCCTCCACATATAACTCACGATGAAAAATAAGCTGTTCAAACCTCTAAAACAGACAATCTGCCTGAGGACTCGCAGGTTTCTCGCTGTAACAAGGCTGCAGTCAAAGCAGAAGAGCTGTATCTGTCGTTTTCCAGAGAGAGGAATTTATCTATGCTCATGTGAGACACCCACTCCTCGACCCAGAGGCAGAATGAAACTATACACTTAACTGTTTGTTATATTTTCATATCAGCAAAGCTCTTCTCATCTCCTAATTTGTCCAGCTGTTAGTGATCCCTTGTTACTGGAAACTGGATATAAATTGGATGTAACTGGAAGCATATGTGCCACATGGTAGGTCCAACTAAATCTGATCAGGTATTTTGTATTCCCCGAGTCTACGCTGCAGGATTTGCTACCAACCGACAAACTTAAATCACAAATCCTCACACAATGAATTTTACATTTCCAAGGGGAGCGCTCTCGGCTGATTTTAGACACGTCCCATCACAGGAATACGGTCTGCTTCATTATGGGAGCACACACACAGAAGAAGTAGTCCAACTGACAGTGAAACAAGTAAGTAATAAAGCTTGTTGGCTCATGTACTCTTCCTCATTTCTAGAGACTACGTGCAGATGTAGACATTCAAAAACCGCATCTTAACCACAGTCCAGCCACTCTTGTATAGACAACAGTGAATAGCTGATAGACTCAGGGGTATGAGCTTGCTGAGAGAATTTCACAAATCAGATTGTGCATTTTTTGCTTAAAACCCCTGAGAACATGTTTTTTTCCATGCTCAACTGTCCATTCAAATATAGCTAAGTCCTGATTGGTGCTCTGAAGATATGTGACATCATCTTTTTCAAACTGCATCCCGCCTCCTTCAAACCGGCACTGAGGAGCGCTGACAAAACACCATGAGGAGTTGAGAAATCTGTCCTGTGGAACAATCGAACCTGCTCCAACTCTGGCAGAAAAGAGCGTAGTAACTCAATCTGATCTTAAAAAGAAACCTCGATGCTTTACAGGTCTGTAGAACAGTTAGGTGACATTTAGGTCACATCTCTGCTGGCTGTAGGTGACGTAATCCCATCAAACTGACCTCTGATGCTCTTATGAACGGTGTCCTGCCAAGTGTGACTTTGTCATTGTTGCATTCTCTGAGCAATCCTCGTCTCTGAGTTCTAACTGACAGGTGGTGTTTATCACAAACTGAAAACAGCCATTTGAGTTTTTACTTCAAATCCTTGTTGGGAACTATTTTCTCCTCAAAGGTAGCAAACACTTAAAAAAATGCACACAGCGGGGTCTGTGGATTATTCCTGATTATTCTGAGTGACTAAGGCAGCTTCTGGTAAAACATTTAAGTCATTTTTCATTGCTTTGAACTCCACAAATGAAATTCCAATGTACTGGGTAGTCTGTGAGATCTCAAAAACACAGGCAATAAAACTAAAACTAAAAGACATGTTGATTTGAGTGAAATTGCTATTTGGAGCAATTAATAGGTTCATTTCCCATAAAGGGGCATCCAAGTATTCTAAAACTAACAGATGGTCATTGGTTTGTGGCCAACGATGTGAAAAAGATTACCATAAACAGTATTTCTTCCTCTGTGGTCGACCAGTAAAAATAAATCTTCAAGCTGTTTCAGTGGAAACAACGTGTGACGGTGACTGAGTTTCAAGTGATTTCATGAGTACGTTGGGTTACCGGATACTGGTTACCTGCAGTGAGATAACTAACTAACAGTATCCAGCGTGCTAATATATTTAACTTATGCAAACTGTGCTGCCAAGTGCAGTAAAAGACTAAATTAGATGACGATATATATTAAAGTTCTTATCTGATACATGTGTGCCAAGTTTGAATATTGTGATGTACAAACACATGGAAGGTAAGGAAAGCTGTTGTTGTTTCCAACCCTCACAGGAAAATATACAAATTCTGTGGTGTGGTATCAGTTACATATAAATGCATCAACCTGGCAGTCTAAACCAAACAAAACATGTGTAAACGTACAATGTGAAATACCAGGCATGAATTACTACCTGTGAGGCCGCCTCCTAGGCTCCTTCTTCGAACGTTTTTTCCGTCGTCGCTGAGATGTCGCCTAAATTTGAGAGCAGGACTTAATCCAAGAGTCAAGTCGGGGATACTGGACTTCCTGAGGGACGTGGAGGGAGGGTAGAGGATGTTGTCCAACTAGATGAAAAGACAGAAAACAATTAGCAGGTTAGTAATTTTACTAGAGGTCATTTTTTAGCCATGTAAGGACGAGGTCCAAGAACTTCATTCTTACTTTTGTTTTGGAAATTCGTATGCTACAAACCAATATAGCAAACATAGTTATAACGCAACTGAGACAAACACCGTGCATACATATAAAAGTGAGATACTTTCTAGATCTTTGAAGTGCTTTGAAATTAAAAACACAGACAGGAAAGCCAGCTGTTAACAGGGTTAACGTTATAATCAATCAGTTCGCCTGTAGTGCACGCTGCAGTTACAATAACAAGTATTTACGAATGTGAGAAAGTGTTTCACACATTCATGCCACTGCAGGTGGCTTGTCTTCATATTTTCTGTCATCTGAGACACATAATCTTATTACAGTATCCAAGTAAATATTATAAATAAATAACCCCGTCAGTCAGCAGTGGCTGGTTTCATAAAGGTGTGTCAGACTTGTCTAGAGTGGAGAAGAATAGTTCACACTTGTACTTTCTGCAATAAAAGTTTCCGGTTGTGAACCAGAGGGCAGACATAACAGAGCTTCATTAGTGGTGATATTCTTTAATAAAAGTCTAATAAACCAGATATGGACATATTCTGTGTTATGTTAAATACTGCAGGGAGAAATGGTACAAACAGAAACAGCTACAGTGAGCTGAAAAGGGCTGCAGGCGAGAGGCTACACCTCCAACATGTCAAGGTAAACAACTTCAGCTGTGTGGTACAGTGAAAAAACAGTGTGTGTGTGCCAGCATGGCAATCGTTCAATTCTTCAAGAACGCAAAACATTTTCTGATGAACCGATACCAAATTAGTCCTACTAAGAGTTTAGGCTTCGTGCAACATATCAAAATTAGACGTCTGAGCCATCTCTGTAGAAATCAGGAGTAAAAATCTTGAGAAACTGAAATTCCCAAGAGCTTTTTGTGAAGGACAAATGCTGTAGAGAACTATGAGAACCAAACCTGCAAATCTTTAAACCCCAGACAACCCTAAGGGGAGGATTCTCAAATGATCTAACAGGGGATTCCCAGGGTGTTCTCCAAATATTGTTCCGCTCGTAGCTTAGCACAAAGTCCAGTTTTTGAATCAGTTTCTCGATCCATGACTTATAAAAGGTTGCCACACCCGTGGCTGTTGTGGCTTTTCAATGAGAAACAGGGGCAGCCTCAGCGGCCAGTCAGCCTCCCAAACTTCCATCACAGAATATTCTAGAGAGAACAGCGGAAAAACATTTCCATATAATCCCAGTGGGAGAAGTCAAATAAATATGCACCTGACTGAATCTAAGCATATGGACGGTTAGAAATACATTATAAACATACTGTGTTACACAGCACAGCAGGTTGCAGCATACTATTGTATTCTCAGGAGATAATGACCTAGCAAGAATCTCAGACCACATAACAATGCCCGGTGTTGAGGAAGGGGCCCTCCCTAAGAGTACAAAGATATACATGGTTCAGAGCATTCTGTGAGAGGAAATACCCTCCGCTTCTCTATGGGATGATTCATAATCTCGGTGCCGTTTAGGACAGCTAAGAAGCAGGGTGGCTTGACCACTCAATGAATGCAGAAATGTAGAGCAAGAGTGACACACCGCAAACTCACTCAGTACAAGGAAATTAAAGTTTCAGCACCAACGCAGAATTTTATGCCATAAAGTTGATCTTTGGTCGCCAGCTCTAGAAACAATAACTTCAGATCTAAGAGTCGTGGTGCGATTGATTGTTTGCAGCTCCGCTTTGAGCACAAATAGATCTCATGATGCCCGGTAACAGTATTGTTCACTGTTTGCTTATTACTGTATCTTCAGTCCTCTGTCTGAACTCTAGCAGTGTTACTGCAGACACACACATGAAGAGAGGAAAAGAAACAGGCAGCCTGGTGTGGAGCATGCATTATCTCTCCACTACGTCCAAACACAGACATCAACTCTATTTATATTAAAGCTGGCAAATTCCTGCTCACATTTCATGTAGAACGGACATTTTAAATGTACTGTATATGTTCACAGAAGACATTTGTTTTATTATATAACCTCGGGCTGTGGTGGGTGTACAATAAAAAAGAAGAATGAATGAAAATTTTCCATCTGTGCAGAACATTGTGAGACACAATCAGGCCAGAAAAATGTTAAAAGTGAGAAGGAAGTGAGCTCTGCGTTTTCAAGTCATTTCCTCAGTAGTAACGTTTTCGAATAATAGAGGGATTTATGCAACACCACAAGATGCCCCTTTTTCTTCAAACTGTATTTCATAACAATGAATTTATTGTTGAAACACAATCCAGCCTTTCTTGAACACAGCAGCTTGAATTGGTCAAGCTCAATAAGCACAAACTGAGTCACACGCCCACCACCTAATATTTAGCCAATAACCACTGTTAAGGATGAGAGGAAGAGCTGAGAGAGACAAATATCTGCATGCGTTTCAAATGATTCGGTTTCATTTCAGTTTTCAGGAAAAAGAAAACAATACGCCCTGACTCCATCTATTATCACCAGTGTGACTAAAAGATCATTTTCTACTGAATACCGTCCTATTGAATACAATGACATGTGATGTTGTGCAAAGGCTTGCAGCTGATTGATTATGCAACCACTGGTTTCCTGTCGCTCTCCCAAAGAGTAAGAGCAGTGGTTCAAGTCTTCATTAGCTCAGGACTGTGTTGCACCAGCTGTACGTAAATCCATTACTGAGCTGGTTTGTATGTCTTTGATTAGTTCTCAGAAAGTACTAACTGTAACAGAGTGATTTAATAATTCAGGCTGCACCATTAAAACTCAAGAAATGTCTTGAGTTACGAGTTCAATTCAATTTAAATTATGTAGCGCCAAACCATAACAGACGTTATCTGAGTTTCTAGAGCTAAAATATGTGTTAAACTTAAATACCAATGCTTTGTAACTGTACATATGACTTTGTTTTATTTATATATTCATGTTTCAGAATTAGTAGTATGCACATAGTTTAAAAATCGAGGCTACAACACAGATGATTATTTTCATTATTAATTAATCTGTTTATTATTTTCTTGATTAATCCATTAAAGGTTTGGTCCATATAAAGCTGATACATGCAAATGTCTTATTTTGTCTGAGCAAAACCAAAAGAAATCAGCATTTTTGCTTTAAAGTTTTCACACTAATTATCAAAATAGTTGCAGATTTTTTTGTTTGTCAATCAACTTATCGATCAATATACTCATTGTTTCAGCTCTGGCTGATAATGATACATTATTAGCATAATATTTCATAGCTTGAGGTATTACTGGTGTGAAACTGTGATATATAATTTAAAAACTGTCCAGTTTCAATCATCTGTAAACAGAATTTTGATCAAATGTCAGATATGTCAACCATATCTCACTGCTTCTTTTACTCTAGCTACGCAGCAGCTGTTAATGTCTGTAAATATTTAGTGATATCTACACAGGAAATGGTTTGTGTGATGCAGCTCGTATTAGTTTAGTTTAAACTCACAAACAGCTGGTGAAACTGTCTCCAGGTGTTTAAAGGTAAATGCATTCAGATTAATCACAATAATATTATAATATAAGGAATGGACAGATTGTTATGTAATTTTAAACAAACAGATAATAACCAAGCGACGCCCCTATAAGCAGCTTAGACAGAGTTACACCGCGAAACAATCAGCGGTTGACTCCTGCATCATCCTGAGTCAGAAGCATCCGCCAACTTTCTCGGGACAGGTCATTGTAACCTTAATGCTTCAACACCATGGACCATAACGGTACGTGCTGCGTGCACGATGACCTGATGGAGGTCTGTCGCTCTATTAAATGACTGTAGGGCTGTTGTGGGTGTAGGATTTCTACATCACAGCGGAAGTTTCAGACTAGAAGTAAATAAGTGAATGTGTTTCTCAACATTTTTCAGCTTCTGCTGTGTCATCACTTCGTCCTTCAAGGAAAAGAAAGAAATTATTTGCAGTATTGCTTCTCATTTTCATTACAATTCTCAACATAAAAGATGACATCAGACTTCAGAGAAGTAATGTTTCTGTTTTGCTTGTTTGTTGTTTTACAGGCAGATCAAGTCATACTAACGATCACTGACACATGACTCATAAAAGGAAGTAAGATATTTAACCATCAGTATCTTTCTATCTGTGCCCTCGGTCAAAGTCTGAAGTTTAAGGCATACAATATATCTTAGTCCGACGTTTGCTTTTAACTCGATTATGCAAACATGAAATATCAGTTAATCAATATCTTTAAAAAGTGAAAAACAGGATTACGTAAGGGGCAGTGTTTGTGATGCTTTTCCATCCACTGGCTGACACCATTTTGACATGTTCCTGCTACCTGCTCACAATAAGTACTAAGGCAGCATATAGTACAGTCTGACAACTTTAAACCCGACACACAACAGACGATCTCAACCGTATGAGCTTTGTAATCCTTGCAAACTTTTGCCTTCATCTTCCTGACTCGCTCGATGCACCAAAACAGAAATTTAAGCCAGTGATAAGTGTGGAGAGCCGCCAGAGTTTCATCAGATTCTTAGTTGGCTGAGCTTAACAGCCAATTAAAAATGATCACCGTGATAATCAGAAAACCAACATTTCCTGTTCCTGCATGTTTTAATTTAAGCAACCTCTAAGTCAGCTGACAGTAAGCTCCATTATTGGACGATATAAGTCAAATTTCTGCTGGTCCAAAACATCTGCACGGATTTTTAAGAGTGGGTGTCAGCCCTTTAAATGCCTATTTGATTACATGTAGAGCACTGAGAGAGAGCCAATTTCAGTTTGCTCACTGTGCACAGCGGGTATAACACGCACACACACATTGCTGTTTTGGAAGCAGCCTGTACCCTTTCACCTACCATTCCTCTCTCCCTGCAGCAGCAGCTCCCAAGAGCAAGATCAAACCTGACCTGCCCCTCCTTCCTCCATCCTCTTTTCCACCCTCAGCTTCACACACAGTGGACAGTACCAACAAACCCTTTGTTGTCAAAGCAAAGAACAGACAGCAAGCAAGTGAAACAAAGAAGGTGGACTGCACAACACGCAAAGTCAGTTGTGTTTACCGACGAGAAAGATGAGGCAACGTTATCCTGAATGGAATGTGGTCCAAACAGACTTTATTTCTGTATTTATGTTTATCTTCTGTTACACCACCATACTTTCTATTGAGAATATGAGTCTAATGTTTACAATACAACCCTGTCACTTTGATTGTACACAAGATAACGCATCTGACAATTCAATCTTAACCACAGTATCCGTTTAGCTTGACATTAAACATCTTCCTTCTTTTAATATTTCCTGTCACTTCAAAATGCATAAAAATAATCCATTGTTCTAATCAAACCTGCAGTGCTCAAGCGTTAAAAAGGTGATAACAGTCACCTATTTACACATCCAGCAGTTACGGAGCAACATTAGCATTTATTTGGAGTCGTGTTTCTGGCCGCCTGTGATGCAAGTCCAATGTTCATTCCCTCTTAGGAGTTGGTAAAGACCATAAACAGAGCTGAGGGGAAATATCTGGCACTCAAGCTAAAATTCTCCACTATGTTCACCAGCTTGTGTGTGTGTCTGTCTGCTGAGCATGTCATGTGCAGTGGGGGTTTTTTTTGGAGCTTTTTTTTACACTGAAAATAGCTGCCTGCTTGTGGTTGAAAACAACTCTATTAGAGTGGTGAGAGTGAACCAAAACAGTAAAGTTGTGGCTGGAACTCACTATAAAGCTTCACAGAACTGTGTGGAGCTGGAGAATCTATTATATTTTGATAACTTTAGGCCGCCTGCAAACCACCAAATGTTACAACAATGCAAAATCTGTTATTAAAGAATGAGAGGAAATAAGGATATAAGGAGAAAATGCACAGTAACGCACAGAGGGAAAGGTTCCAGCACACTCTGGATAAGACTGAAACAGAGCAAACACTCAGCAGAAGTTTCACTCCTACTGCCGACCTTTACCAGCAAAGGCTACAAAGACTAAATACATTGGAGGCGGGGTAAAGACACTCAGCTACAGAGAAGAGGCACTTTTTTTCTATACCGGTATATACACAAGCATGCACAGCTACCTAAACAAAAAGGACAGAGCAGCAGGAAGGGTTGTATATCCGACAGAGGCAAAATGCAAGGATGAAAGGGCAGAAAAAGCGAGGCAGCACACGGGGACATTGTCCCCAAGGTCAGGCAATAATACTCCAATCGACCTTGCTCACTGCAGCCACTGTGACATAAAAAAAGCAGGTAAACAAAGGTGTTATTAATCACATTAATTAAGGCTCTGTACCTAACAGAACAGAAGCTTCATTAATGTCATTAGTAAGACCTGTGTTTACCTACTATGACATGTCAAATTGGGCGCAGTGAGGCCAAAGAAAACTCGGTGGCTAGACCTCTCGGCTTGGCTATGAAAACAACTCAAGTGCGAGCACATTAACACCAGTTTTAATGTTTTTCTTGCTACTTTTATACACTGAACATATTATGGCACACTTCACTAACTAGCACAGTTCTGCATTACAAAAGGTGAAGAGAGTTGAGTCATGATTTCCACATTACAAAAATAAATCTAAAGCAGTTGTACAAAGGGAGAATTAGCAAACGTATTCACAACCTGCAATATTAATTCTCTTTGAAGGATTTGTGGAGAAGTGTTGTTTATCATTTCACTGAGATGGATGAAAGGAACCTTTTACAAGTGGGAACACGTTGTTGTGAGTGTCTTTCATTGGTTGCTAAGACACAATGACGCTTTTACAGTAAAACAGGAAGCGAGACCCCAATACATCAAGAGACATAACACCTTACCGCTTTCCAGTCATTCCTCTCCTTTGTTTCACTCATCATCCTCCCTGCCATTGTTTCTTTATCATATCCTTTTCTAACCAACAACTAAGAGTAACATGGATTACTAATAATCGAAAAACACACACACACACCCAAATATCTGACTCACTGTTACAGAGAAACAACTACAAAAATCCCCCCCCTCTATCATTTAGGGTTGGTTTTCATTGAGAAATATCCTCTGCTAGGAAAGTCTAGCCTCTCTGTACCAAGACATGATAAAATGCAGCTTTTGAAGACAAAATCTGTAGTTTTTCCACGTTGTTGAGTTTAAAAGTACACCACAGACGTCAGAGTGGTGCTTGTTATATAAGCTCACTTCATCATGGTTGGTATTTTTGCTGTCCAACAGTGACCAACCAGGCAATTCAACCCAAGTTTCTTATTCTTTTATTGCAACACCAAGTGTTTTGTGTCTAAAGATTGTTAGCAGTTCCCCATTAATAGACAGTGAGTCATGCAAACATACATATACTTGATCTGATCTACTGGTCGGACAAACTACTACGTCTACTTTACAGCAAGATTACCATGGCAGAGGTAAGCTATCTGTTGAGTGCCTTTAAAGTAAGACAAGTGTGAAAATGTGCATCATTATTCCATATTTAACTCATATCACCTCTCCATCCTCTCTACGACGGCCAGTTTTTCATCCTGCCTTCAAAAGGCAGACATTTGAATCAGGTATTCATATATTTATTTTCTAAATGTTTGGACAAAATACCGTACAAACCACATCTTTTCGGGTGCACTCCAACCCTTACACCGCTAGTCTGAACACAGCTGCTTGAAACTTTTCATTTCTAGCCACCAACAATCGAAATGAAAGTTGCTGCTGGCAGATTTTTATCAGCTGTAGCTAGCTAGTAAGCTATTATTAGTATTATTATTATTATCAGCTGACTCATTTTCAAACAAGAACGTTGTCGGGGTTTCAACCGGAATGCTATATATATATGATATTGTGCTAAAAGGCAGAGATGTTAAAGCTACAAAAATAGCGTCCTCACCAGTTGATGATCCATATAGAGGACATGGAGATAACAGCATTGTTCTTGTGTTGCATTGGAGAGCAACTTAGTTCAAGTATTGTAAACACAATGAGAACAAAAATCTATTTGTCTTCTGCCGTAAGCATGTTTGGCTGCTTACTTACCTACTTATTTGCACGTTCACACAGCAGGTTTTCACTTTTGGCATTACCAGAGAAAAGGCTTTTAGGATGTGGACTAATCGGCGTGTTTGGCAAATCAATGAAAAGATTACTGGGGTAATGAGTTTGGCTGGATTTGCTGGAGTGTAAACTTCTCCAAATCCAATAACAAATCAGAGCTATCAGAGTTTAGGCGCATCGAGGACTGGCTTCCACACAGTGATACTACGCAGTGGATGTGCTATCAAATGAATGCACTTAGCTAATGATATGCTTCTTGGCCTTGGAGGTACTTTAACTGCTTCAGGTATTGACTGTCTGGTTGGACATTTGGACACATAAAAACACTTATAAATATATTTCTTACTCTTCTTCTCTCATGTTTTTGGTTTTGGAACGTCTAAATTAAAAAGAACACCTCCAAACTCTTTACATGCTGAGCATCACTCTTACTAAAGCCCTGCACTCACATGTGCTGCTGCCATGTTTTTACCTGTACTGGATTATAGTGATCTTTTACATATGAGACCCCTGCTCAGGCTTTGCATATTATTTGATACAGCTTATCACGCATGACTCACTCCTGTGAGCTTTACTACTGGGTCAGATGGTGAGGCTATGGCACACACTGCTATACTTTCAGATACAAAAGCAATTCTTGGGTTGTTCCCATCCTATGTACTTTTATTTCTGTGAAGTGTGATGGACCGGATTCGCCGCGGTCAAGCGGCTTTTATGTGTTGGCTGTAACCTCAAATGCTCGCACAGAGATTGGAAAAACGGTGTTTTTGTATTACACACCCTCAGACTGGAACATATTGAAGGAAGTTATAAAACTCCATGATCCATTTTGAAAGACTTGGAGTGTGAATAACTGGGGTGTTGTTGTTTAAACTGATTGTTGGATGCACTCTTATGTTATTATATGGTCTATTTTGTTGTGTATCTGTTTTAATTGTTCTTATTTTGTGCTGCTGCCTGCTGCAAACAATCAGAGTTCAGGGGAGGGCTTTAGCGAATGGTCAGCTGGTTGAAGAAATGTATAAATATGAGGTTTGTTGTTGCAATTCCTATAAAAACTGACATTTCCTTTCTAGTAGCCTAAAAAACAAACACATGGTGTAATTATATAATACGGTCATTTCAAACAATGCTTACATCTTTGTGAACTGTGCTCAGTGAACTCTTGTTCATCCCTCTTTTTCTCAGGGTCAACTGCAGTAGAGCAAACTATGTTCTGGCCGACCTCCGTCACCCAACATCTGTCTTCTTCAACTCTCCCCGAATTCCAGCCCGGCCTGAAGCTCTCGCTCTTCCCTTGCTCTCTGCACTGAGGATCTAAGTGTTTACTCATGAGGAAAATAGAACACTTTAAAGTCTCACGGCTCAAATCCAAAACTCTCCGTGTGGTACTCCACATTTCAGTCACCCATTGGACACTTCATTTTTCTTCTTACACTGACACTGAGTTCATTACCTAAAGAAAATCTTCGGCTTTGAGTTTTGAATTCACATGGGAACTCAGTTTCCTGTGTTGACCTAAAGTTAGAAAAATACAGCAGCTCTTTCCTTCTCCAATTTCACACAATTGACCAAGTTGAGATTTATTATCTGCAGCATGTGAAGAATTAAACCATACATTTATTTGTTCCAACAAGGAAGTCATGTGTTCCTGCAGCTTAGCTTTAGAAACTTAATGTATGCATTCCATAAAATCTGGTGGACTGATAGGCCTTAGGCCAGGGAACAACCAATTACATTTTGTGCTTGATGTGCATCTGGGATTTCCGCCATGAAAAATACAACAAGTAATAAACCAAAAGAAAGTCTCTCAAGAGCTGCCATGTGACCACTTGGGTTGTTTTTGTGCCTCTGATTCAACCATGATACAGCTAATGTAAACAGCAGTTTCATTTTGCAGCACAAATTCCTCAAGAATCAGCCAAGAGTCTTTTTCTGTTGCTGCATCATGAGTAACAGGAATATTTTCAGGAAAGAGTGAATGATCCGACGGTTTTTCTATTGTTTTAGCGTTACTGTTTGTTTGACTTCATTTCCTTACCGGTATGAAATGCTTCCACAGTTGTGGTGACAATGTGTGGCTGAAGGTTTGATTTGGTACATCACCTTCTTACTTCATTACTGTGGGCTGGAGTATTTACAACAATTACTTGTTTATACAGCCTGCATTTATGGATGCCCACAGATTGTAGTTGGCAATCACATTAATAAACAGTTGTACATCCCACAACCTCTTAAAAACCACATCATAATATGTTACAAACCATTTTTTTTGGCCTTTTTCAAGCTTTTTATTGGATAGAGACAGTCGAAGAGTGACAGGAATGTGGGAGAGAGAGATGGGGAATGACATGTAGCAAAGGGCCACGGGTGGGAATTGAACCCGGGCCGCTACCGAGCCTTCGTACATGAGGCGGACACTCTACCAACTGAGCTAATCAATGCCCCTACAAACCATTTATGAAATGATAACATACTATACTGATTAGGTTAGACCAGATAAACCTGCCCAACAAGCCACATTAGATTAATTTAATCTGATTTTCAAGGGTTAAACATGAAATATTTTCTTTTTTGTCTCTCCTTTTACACATTTCGAATAAGGACATAAACCTACTCTGTTCTCAAAGCACAACCAAATTCAGAAAGATAAAATAATCTAGGATGACTTATTTGCAAGTATGCATGCAAGTATGTTCATTGAGAGGGACCCGAAACACAAAAAGTAAATCTATCTCACTTTAAACACAAACTAGAATAAAAGAACATACAGTACCGGAACTTTATCCCTCATTCATCCATCAGCGGCGTCTTACCTTGCTTCCCTCCGACGAGGCGCACTGACCTACAGGTAAATTCCTACCGAGAGACATTTTGTTTGGGCAACAACAAATTTAAGCTCCTGTATCACTTCCAGCGCTCAGTCATCACAGACGGTGTTGATTAAACCCAGACGTTCACGCAGGCGAAGGGACAGTAAAGAAGAGTCAAAAATCAAAAGATGGATCCTGCACAGACCAACGCAGGAGTGAAAAGAGTCTTAACCAGATTGTGTTAATCCTCTTAGACACAAAGCATACAGTGACACTGGATGTCCCTCTAATCACCCTGACTGCTGCCTGCTTAAATAAATGGCTGCTTATTTAGGGGCACACCACAGGAATAGAAGCATTGCATACAGAGAGAGAGAGTTAAACATTGTCAAACAGAAGCAAATATTTATACACAAATAAGCACTGAGGCAACGTGCGGCAGTTGCCCTTCCAACTTTAGGGCGCAGGCCAACATAGAATAAACCAAAGGATTATGTCCGATTGAGACAGATGGTAGAACTGAGACGTAAACTGTCAACAGCGTGACACGGTTGTTTAAAAGTAGGAATTAAATTAGGAATGCCCCTCTGAAACTTGATCATTTAAATCCCCCTTCAAGTCACCAAGTTCCCATCGTTTTTTTCCCATTGTCCCGGCATCAGTGCAGGATATAATGAGCCATGACACGATTGTGTGCCACCTGAGTCATTGTTTTCTTACGTTAAGTGCAGCATTGCCGCACCCAGGAGCGAGAGCAGCTCATCCTCAGTGGTTTGCTTTAGGCTATAAAATACTACTTGTCTGTTCTTGTTCCTAAAATAATCTTTGCGTCTCAGAGAAGTCTTTAGTTTGAATGCATTGTAAGTATAATTAACACAACTCATAGAAACATTTTACCAAAGCAAAATATATTTTTAAACTGCTTTCCTGACTTCCAGTCAGCCAACAATTCAGTACTTTTTCAAGAAAATCCTCCTTCCTGTTTGTTAAAGACACTTTACTTGTTGCAGGGTAACACGTGGACTTATAATATATCAATGAAATGATGATCTGCTGTGTGAGTCTGCCCCAAACAGCTACTGCATGAGCAATGAACAAACACAGCCGAGATCAACGGCCTCATCTGACCCTAAAAACTTATTTACGATGTCTAGTGAGGTACTCTGATACAGCATAAAACTGGTCTTATCTTCAAGAGGCACTATAGTGATTCAGTATTGCACTTCTATATAGTTAGGGGACTTCCAAGGAACAGATTTAAAAATAAACCGTCATAATCGAAGCAGCAGAGGTGGAGATATCCCCTCATGCCCCAAATACACTTTCCATAATGAAAGTTATTAGACTATACTGTAAGTGCCCACATCTATTAAACGCCACACCTCCACTGTGAAATACAAGGTTGTCTGTTACAAATCTGAAGTTTGAAGCCCAAACTGATTTTCCAGACTTTGGAAAGAGCCACACAAGACATGATGCAACTGTTCTCAGAGGCTTAATTGTACTCTATAAACTGAACATGTCTGAAAGATGGCGGAGTTCCCCTTTAGCAAGGTTTTTATTACAGAGAAGCTGGTTAATATAAAATAAAACAGTGGTATGTAGACCTGACACACACATGCTCAAGCAAAAACACACGCTTTAACAATGGAGGGACAATTCAAGCCACATTAGATCAAGAAGAAGCCTTCAAGAATAACTTAAACATCTCTAGAAAGAATCACTTCCCTTTGAGCTGCCAGATTCATTCCAACAATGACACATACTGGAGCTTGTTGGTGTGTCTCTGTCCTACTCTGAAACAAATGTGTGGTAATCTCACATCAGTCTTTAATGCATGTCTACACAGGATGCGTCTAAGTCATGTGGCTCACCCGGATCTGATGGAACAAATGTATGTTTCTACACTTCCAAGTCAATTCTTCCATTTTACATGTGCATGTTACCACAGTGATTGTTACTGGGCTCTGAGCACTGCCAAAATGGAGGTGAACTACACTCAGCACTGTGCCTGAATGCATCCTGTGTAGGCACAAACTGAGCCCTGAAGCTGCTGCTGCTGCTGCTGATCACTACACAGCTTGTGTCCATGTTGTTGAATGATCGTACAAAGAAGAAGGTTGGAAAGGTGGAGAATTTGTAGACGGGGGTGTTAAATATTTGGTCTCGAACACGTCCAATGTATGACTAAAATGACAAACACAGATTCCAAGAGATGGAGGTGACGTGTTCGATTTCTTGTCCAATTTACAACAATATGAACAGATGGAAAGCAGCACATGATCACATTTTGTTGAAGCTGCATCTAGGGAATATATGGCTGTTACTTTTCCATCAATAAATCAATCGACAAAACATTTCAGCGCTAACTGGTGTAGCAGGAACGATGGAAGAATTGAGCAGCACTGTGTGCGCAGAAAGAAGAAGCACTTAGCACATAGTTAGAGAAAGCTTGTGGTGTTATGACAGTGTATGAAACGTGAATCTAATCTATCTCCTCCATGCCTGCCTCTACTTGTGCCAGCCTCAATTTAATTCATAAAAAAAAAACTATTTATCTTTATAATGCAGACATTTTTAAACAAACAAATCTCTCTCCAGAAGCTGTCCCTCTGTACTAAACACAGCCAGACCAAGTGAGCATTTGTCTCATGTGATAAATGAGTGTCCTGCATCACAGATAAACAGAGCAGCACCAATTCAACAAAACAGTCTAGTTGTTTTTAGTCCTCCAGTTAATGCAGCTTGCAGCCTGCAAAGTGTCACACATGGTTAGTTCCCAATTGAACAAAGTCATTACTCACTGCGGAGCAGTTTGTTGAAACCAAACTGCTCACCAGCTCAAGTGCTGAGAAAGATACTTCATTTGTCTTTTTCTGTTTTGTTTTTTAATATCTCAGTTTTCTGGGTTGTTTGTTTGTTTTCACAGCCTTCAAACATTATTGATTTTGCTTTTAGGGAAGTAATTTGTTATTCAGCTGCTTCAATACTGTTGTAAATTATCTGACTGCTCCGTAGACTACGTCATTCGGTGTAATACACACGCATAGGCAAACATGCTGTTGAATCTATCAGTTGGCAGCAGTTGCCTGCTGGGTGACAGATAAAGATGAATAGATGTACAGTCAGTCAGTGTAATAAGTTTCATGGTGCAGGAATGAAGTAAAGGATTGGGCGACACCTTCTTTAAAGGCACACAACACTGACATATTGCCAGCTTTTAAGTCAAAGTTGTTAGCAACAGTTGCTCATTTACTCATCCAGCAGACGCAGAGCAACATTATCACTCATTTGGACTCGTGTTTGTGTACACATGATGGAAGTAAGTCCAATATTCACTCTCTTTTAGCACAGTTTATGGTCTCCTGAGGGAAATATGTGGCTCTTTAGCTGCTAAACGCTCCACTATGTTCACCAATTAGTTGTTAAGCGTGTCTGTCTGCTGTTTTTGTCTTAAAAACTGGTGCCTATAGCTACATTTCTGCCAAACTCTTCTGGTATTGTGCCCTGGACACCCTAACCTCTACCCTACATGTAGCTAACCTTTGGTCTGTTTTGCATCTCCACTGCAGACAGTACTCTTGGGCAGGGCAGGCACGGTTGTTGCCATCTGGTAAAAAAAAGTGTTTTGCATATAAAGAGTTTCCATCACAATCATAATCAAACAAACACTGCAGGCTGTTAATTGGTCAACAGATTTGTGCTAGGCACCTCAACAGAGGAAAAAAACAGGACAGACTGGAGTGGTTCTGTTGGTACCGTACACAACTTTTTGCCAACGGAAACGTGACAATAACTGAAACGAACTGAACTGAGCTGTGCTAAGCTGAGCTGAGCGGAACTGTAGATTCAGGTGAGTCTGTTGGTACGTCACTACAGGTGACCTCCTCTACATTGTCTCATTGTTTTCACATTGTCATTTGATGCGACATTCTTCTGCTTAAAACACAAGAACTAGCTCTAACTGCGATTTTTACCAGGGGTGGCATGGGCTGTGCATGATGCAATGTGTTCCATCTAACCCCACCACTGAGGAAGCCGTTCAGTTTATGTTGGTGCTCACTCTGTGTGCTGAAGATAATCCACCCGATTGTCAAGTGAGTGCTACAAAAACATCTGCAGTCATTATCAAAACCGAAAGAATAAAGCTGGCATGTGGGAAGAATAGGAAAAGGTGTTCTCCTGAGAATAATCTGTCACTTTTGTTGCAAGATGTTCACTGATCCATGCCAAAACGACTTCAAGTTTTTAGTACGTATTATAACGGAGTGGGAACATTAATTTCAAATATGATACAGTGCTGAAAGGTTGAAACACACAGGAGAAGACGTACATTTCTTGAGCCACTGTGGGAATTTGTTGTTGCAGCAGCAGCAAATATAAATGCAAGAAGACCGAAGAGGAAATGGTGGGATTAGGCACAACACACACGATTCCCATACTCTGTTTACACAACATCAGAGGTAGAGATGAGAAAGTATGGAACACAGGATTTATGATTACCAGGGGATATAAACAAGCAGGACAAATATAGACAAGGAATACAATGATTAACACACTGACAAAATGTGGACACTGACGAGCAGTGTGTGTCAGACACAAATATTATGTGAACTAACAGAATATAACGCGTATCAAGGGAGATGAAAACTGCTTTTCTGTGAAGCTTATATGTGCATTACACCAAAATTCATATTTAAGTAACTTAGACAGTAACCTCTGCTTTAAATAAATCAGATTAGAGCTGTAATAATTAGTTAATTTAGCTGTTTCGATAAAAAGATTCATTGTTTCAGCCAAATATCCTCTGGTACCAACTTAAAAATGAGGATTTTCTGCTTGTTTTTGCCATATCTGCCAATCAATGAATTATATTTTATACGAAATGAGTCATTTAAGGACATAACTTTGAGCTCTGGGCACTACTTAACATACTACTTGACATTTAATGGACTTAAGGGACAATCCATTGATTAACTGAGAAGTGATTGTTACTTGCAGCTCTAAACAAGATTGACTGGAAACTAAAAAAGCTGTTGACAGTAGTAGATCACTAATATACCAACAAAAATGAAGACTATGCTATTTAATGTGTTCTTTTACAAGCTGGTGTCAGCAGAACAGCATATTTAAAGACTGACGACATAACAAGTTAAATATGAGGGCTGCAACTAATGATTATTACGATCATCTGTTAACCTGCAGGTCATTTTCTTTGTTAGTCTGTAAAATAGGTCTGCTATGATTTATCGATTCAGTGCTTTGAGTTATTTGAGACTAAATTTTGTGGTTCCAGCTTCTTCAAGGTGACTATCCACTGATTTCCTCTCTGTACCCTTCCATGATCGTAATATCTTTCTGTTTTGGACTGTTGCTCGAAGAAAACAAGCAAAAAAAGCAACAAACAAACCTGAGACTCTGGGAAACTGGAATAAGCCTCTTATTTCTACTATTTTCTGAGATTTTCTGGACCCAAAAATTAGTCAGTTAATAAGAAAATAATCAACAGATTCATCAATAATGGAAAATGTTGCAGTCAAAAAACCTGACACACTAAAGCCCAAAGGTGACATTTTCAAATTGCTTGTTTTGTCCGACTGGACTGTATGCTACATAGTTTAAACTATTTCTGTTATATTGTCTTATGCATGTAAGAAAGGAATATGTGTGGGATAATCTCATCCTGTAGATAATGTTCTGTCACTGCCCACACGCTGGACACTGGACTGATTTAGATGTCCGTGATGGACTGAGATGCAATTCTGTGCAGATCGAGCATCAAATAAACATTGTGGAAAACTCCGTGAAGCACCGCCGTAGTAAGTGTGTCTCTCCTTGAAACACTGCACGGGGATAATTCTGGAGGGGTGACGTCATGCGAGTTCTCAGAAGACTTTCCGTCTTTAACTCCGCAACAGCAACACATAGGTCAAAGTTCAGGGTTCCCTGATTAACCCTATAGTATTACCACTGGAAGGCTGCTCTTCGCAAGCAGGTTATCTGACCTGCTTTGTGCGGTTTGGCCAGTTACATGTCTATTTAGTTCAGTATAATGGGTCAAATTTCATCTCCTCTTCTGTGACCGGCAAAAAAGAGGTCACTGGTTTTAAATGAACTTCAAACTGACATTTCAAAGCGATCATGGGAAAAGGACACAGGGTTCATCCAACACGTGCTGCTCGCTCTGGCTTTTAAAGTCTCTTTATATCAGGTTTAGTCAAATTATTTTCCTTATTATGCTACATATGCCATCTAAAAAGGGTAAAACATTGGATTCAGTCAGATATAAATAGTGCATTTTAATAGTGTGGAATAGCTTCCTGCGAGTGAGAATGAAATAAGACACCAGTCACCTCGCTTGTGATATCTCAGCTCAAATACGCGAATGGACTGATCTGTTATTCAGCCAAACCAAATTAGTTAAGCACCAGTGTTAGCAAACATGACACCAGCCCGGGGGTAAGTTTCAGGGGAGGTCCGTGCACGCAGGAGAGTCTGATTT
This sequence comes from Sciaenops ocellatus, assembly GCA_033000465.1. Classification (NCBI taxonomy): domain Eukaryota; kingdom Metazoa; phylum Chordata; class Actinopteri; family Sciaenidae; genus Sciaenops; species Sciaenops ocellatus. Next base: position 22,338,757 of record CP136874.1, on the reverse strand, counting down.
AGCAGTCACAACATGGAGAAACAAAGAAATAATTCAATGTGTTAAACCGCATTTTTGGGTTCTCCTCAAGTCTGTGAATTTCCAACTTCCATGACAAAGCAATTGTTCAGTTTTTTGTGATCATGACAGAAGAGTTTGTCATGCCAAAAAGCAGTGATCCAACTATTTGGAGTAATAGATGAATAGCGTTGCACAAGTTTCTGTATTCTCCCATTGCTTGTTTTGGACTCCATGAGAGATGACAGTCAGCCACACCTACAGCCTGAAGTCATGCTGCACAATATTATGATTTGGTAAGGTTTATAGATCAGGAAAGCGCTTCAAATCTCAAACACACCTTTGTATGCACCGGGCCGTGCTTTAAAAAAAAACAGGGCCAGTCAAACCAGTCCACAGATGCATTCATGTAAATTGTTGTATAAAATAAAAGGCTGAGACATGAATTTTGTCTTCCTCATTTTCCCCCATCTGTTTCCTGAATAAACACAACAACTGCGCTGTTCTTCTAAAAGATTGAAGCCCCTAGTTTGTGCGTGTATTACCTACCTAAATTGAATTTACAGAGCTTAACATCTGATCTTCTGAAACATAAACCTCCTGATGATCTTTAACAACACTAACTGCTGTTAGGACGGCATTTCCAGAGTCTTTAGATATTATTTTAACAATCTGGATGAAAAAATATTCACTTTGTTGCACAATGAAAAAGATTCAAGTTGCATTTCCTAATCCAGGTAGCTAGAAAAGGCAGTGTGTCGGTGCTCTTTTTGTAAAACACAACCAAATATTAACATGCTTATTTTGCAAAAGATATACAGTACTGGATAGAAACATCAAACTTATTAGGGTGTCTTAAACTAATGCAGTGTAATACAACAGCCCCGTGGTTAATCCTGCCTTCAGGGAGGTCGTCAAGTTCAGATTTGTCGCTTTAGAGAGGTTTTGATTCAACTTTACGGTTAGTTTGGAGGCTGCTGCTGCAGCTGTGGCTGCGGGTGCTTCTAATATTTAGTCTACACTCGCTGATATAAAATGGGGTGGACAAAGTGTGAGGAATACCTCAAGATGAAATGCAGTGGAGTTCAAAATGCAGCCTCCAAACTAACTGAAAAAGTTGAATCAAAGCCAAAAATGTAACAGTAATAATAACCTTCATTAAAGTAGGATGTTTTGCAGTGCTTCGACTGCACTAGGTTTAGCTAGATTTTAATGTTTTGTTCATGTTGCACAAATCAAACAATAACATATAGGTAATTTCAGGCTTCCATCTCTTTTTGCATGAGGAAAAAGAGGTGCAACTTGGTTTTCCTTGCAGCAGATGGAATATTTTCGGTTAGAAGAGTCTTTAAGGATTGTTCAAACAACCTTCTGTGGTGTTTAGGTATTTATTTCTCAGAGAATGGGATGCTCAGCTCTTAGATTTGAATATAATAGAGGTACAAACTGGGGCTGGAGTTGGGGAAATCAAACACTCACTCAAGACAAACTGCTGCACTGGAAAGACTGCAGGATGAGTATGACTTGTACATGGAGTGGATGAAGTCAAAGCAGCACACAGCATGAATTATACTTAGACTGAGTGCTTGCACTGACTTCATGACATGTGCAACCCACAAAACATGAGCTCAGGCAAGAAGCTCATGCAGGTGTTTGCAAATATTTTGACAGCAGGAGGGAAACTAATGCGTTTACTGCCTTCTTTAGCTGCCTACAGAGGAGAGGGATTAATGACACGCCTCAGTTTAACGGTGTATTTCTGCTTTTTAAGGTTTGAGTGTATGCAAAGCAGCACATTTTAATCTCCACCTCAAGTGTGTTCAACTTGTTTTGTTTACCTTTTCGTCTTCGTCCTCACTTTCCTCATCCCCCGGTGTCTCCTTGTCCTCCTCCTCCTCCTCCTCCACCTCGGTGACACTCTCAAAGTCCGAGTTGTGACCATCATCTCCATCTCCGGGAGCGTTCCCGTCCATTACAGCCGTTATTTCTTCTTCACCCTCGGATAAGGTGTGTGAACCTGACGACGACTGGCTTTCACACGCCAAACAATGCTCCTGCTCCATGTTTCTATTTTTATTATTTTAAATCAACTTATATTTCTGAGCAAAAACAAAAACAAAACTCCATTTAGGTGCGAACGTCAAAACAAAACGCTGCCATTAATTAACCTGTCAACGCACCTGACCGGTGAGCTCATTGTCGTTAGGAGTCGCGAGCTCATAAAAGGGTATTTTCTGACGTAGTAAACAAAACAAAACAAAAGTCACGACGTTGTTCAAAGTCTTTGATGTTAAAACATTTACCGACACTGTTCGGTGTCGTCAGGTGAACGTCAGGCTCGAGGTCTCCTCTTCAGTTAAAAGTTGTTTGCACTCAGTGGCTCATCTACTTTCCAGGCAGGCAGCGTGTTTCCATGTTGTCACTGACTTCATAACGTACCAGTGTGCACAAGCCCTCAAGACCGCAACGTAAACCACGCCCACAACGTGCAAGCGGCGGAGGGACGCCGGCCAATCAGATCACAGCCCGTGCCAAACCAAACAGACAGACCGTTTTAATCAGATATACATGTTCAAGTGTGAGACAGGGGTCAGCAACAAGGTTATTACAGTCACCTAAAACAAGTGTGAGAACATTTAAGTCAACTGAAATAAAACTTGAAGGTCCAGTGTGTAAGATTTGTTGACAGAAATTAAATATATTATCCATAACTATGTTTACATGAGTGTATAATCACTTGAAAATCAGAATTATTATGTTTATGTTACCTTAAAGGTCCAGTGTGTAAGATTTAGGAGTTTAGGAGGAGGCAGGAATTGGATATAATATTAATAAGTATGTTTCCATTAGTGTATAATCACCTCAAAATAAGAATCTCTGTGTTTTCGTTGCCTCAGAATGAGTCCTCAATATCTACAGAGAGAGCGGGTCCTCTTCCACGGAGTCCGCCATTTTGAACCGCCATTTTCTACAGTAGCCCAGAACAGACAAACCAAACTCTGATCTAGATGTGGCCTTTTGCTTTTGGCGTGAATTAAAGCAGCCAGAGTTTTTCCTACATGCTTGGAAGGAGAGAGTGAGGAGGTGTTAGAGAGTACTTATTTGGTTGCAATCTGCAGCTTCGCCGCTAAGTGGCGCTAAATCCTACATACTTGACCTCTAAGGCGATTTAGTGACAGAAATTAAATATAATATCCACAACTATGTTTTCATTAGTGTATAAACACGTGAAATTGAGAAATATTATGTTTATGTTACCTTAGAATGAGACTTTTATATCCACAGAGGCAGCGGGTCCTCTTCCATGGAGTCCATCATTTTGTTTCTACAGCAGCCCAGAAGGGACAAACCAAAAACTGGTTCTACATAGGAACTTTTGCTTTTTCTTTTCTTTTTTTTTTTTTCATGAGTTTCACGGCCACTGTAGTTTCTGAATACTTTTTCCACCACTGCTCATGTTCATGTAAATACTCTCACTGCTGTTCTGAAGATATTTCAAGAATCCTTTCAGACTCTTTTAACCATCTGGATAAATAAATATTCCTCACACATTCTCAACCCATTTCTCAAGTTGTGACTGTATTTCCTTATCCAGATAATGAGAAATGATATATGTTCTTGCTCTTTTTTGGAAAACACAAACAAATATTAATGTTATATTGTAAATATTGGAAAAGGAACATCAATATAAACCAATATAACTGATTATGTTTGTTTAATTTTGGTTCATGGTGTACAAATTGAGCAAGGAGAAGTTGTTTGGATTAAGAAAAAGAACTGCAGCTGAAAAAATATTTTTTCATCCAGATGATTAGAAAGTGGTACAAGACAATAACACGTGCCAAAGTAAAGTCAAAGTTCTGACAGTGCATCAATATTTTCCTGTATTTCCTATATTGTATCATTGCTGCTACCCTGCCAAAATAGAACAGCATAAAAAGAAATAAATCTAAACAAATGTAGAAAACATTTAAAAGCTTCTTCCCAACATGTAGGAAGATAATGATTATAAAAAATCTTCAGACTATCAGCGAATTCCACAAAAACAAGTCCACAACTCCACACACAAAGAGACGAGACTCGCAGGCAGCCTCCAGGAGTGAATTGCATGAATGTGATTTGCAGGTGTTAGAATAACAAATAAAACGTCTGACAGGCCGAGATACATCAGCCAGCCAGTATAACTTGTTATGTGACCTATTAATTGATAGCATGACGCTCTTCTTTCATTGTTGTGATGTGAGGCGGATGATATGTTTATCTTCTTAATAGTCACAGGTAGCCTGATGATAAAGCTATTTATGGCTTTGTTTCTCAGTAATACTTTTCCTCCCTCGCCAATTAGACATTTCCCAAAATAGACTGCAACAGTTTTATCTTTAAAGGAAGTAGTTGTCTGAATTTTGTTGCGCTTTCAAGGTAAGCCGCTCCATACCTGAGCATACCAGGTGTACCACAGCTTTATGATCCCACATGTAAGCAGCTCAGGAGCCAAGCTCAGGCTCATCACGCAGAGGGTCCACTAGAGGGCCCACTCGAGTCTACAATTACTGTAAAGGAAAAAAAGATATTATACTTTAATGATGGGAATTCACTTGTTGTTTGGATCCAAATAGTTAACATAGCTGACCATTTAGTCATTGCATATAAAAGAGGGGCCACAGAGGGAAAACTTTGCTGCACAGATCATTATTCATGTTAGATTGATTTCTTTCTCTGAGGTCATAAACACATTCAGGGGGGATTAACAAGAGAAAAAATATATTATCCCTTCAGTCATATTCATTAAACCAGTTCCCAGGACAGTGAATGCATCATGTACTGACTTTTGTTGGTACAGTACCACACCCATATGATGCTACACCCAGAGAGAGAGAGAGAGAGATCATCTTTTTCATTGCCAATGTTTGCTCAACAGTTCTCACCACATTAATCATATCACTCAGTTGATAGATTAGTGTTCATGACCACCAAGGGCATAATTCCCACTAGGGATAGTGGTAGTGGTGGTAGTGGTGGTGGGGGAGGGTACGTCCCCTCCAATTTCAACATGATTTGCAAAGAAGCAATTTTTCATCCGTAGCCTCTGGAAAGATGTTACAAAGTCACCGTAAATTATGAAAAACACAATAACTATTTCGCTCTTTCTCTTTGTTTTTGTCACTGTGTCGCCCTCATGTCTGAAACTAAACCTTGTTTGAGTTTAACACCTTAAATTGTTATATACACACAAGCCCTGACTAAATTAATTTCAAAAACAACAACCCCGAGCCGTATTTATCCAGATCAAGTTTACAGTGAACAGCACATACTGCCCTCTGGCCTCACTGGTAAAATCCTAAACATCACATGCAGTGAACCTAAAAAAACTTCCTCCTTTCACAGTCTTTGTCTACCACATTATGTCAAGGTACACTGAGCTCCTGAGAGTAAACAGACAGACTGAGTGTCAAGCAATTACGCTCAGCCCCGTTTGTGATCTGGTGTTGACAATCTGAAGTCAACAGCTATGAAAGTGTTGACTTTCAGATAGATCCTGTGTAGAATGCCAGCTTGCATGTCTGCTCAACATTACCAATACTCAGCACACTTAATACTGTGCCTGGCAACATCTGCAATGTTTTTCTTAACACAAATAAAACTATCATTGGGATCCTGGACAAACTGAGATTTAAGGATGGTAGTGCGGAAATTTTAAGGATGGATCCTACTGACTTTGGTGACGCCCTGACTTTTCCTTTAATGCCATCATGAGGTTGACATTTGTGTTTTTGGACACTGCCGGCAAAATCTATTCAGTCAAATTTGAGATTTTGCTTCCATAACATGTTTTTTTCCAGACTAGTAAGGACAAAACACCCAAAAATACATATGTTGGTGTTTATTTATTTTTATTTTACTTCACTTTGTCTATTTGCATCTGTAGATTTCTCCTAAATTCACCAACAGTTAAAGTAAAAGTGGATAATGCCTCATTTGTATACTGTACATAATCAACTGGGGAAGTTTAATGATAATCTATGATAGTTAATGATATCTATTAGTTCAGTGTTTACCCCATTCACCATAGTGTCCTGCAAAATGTATGAACTTTTGAGTTTTACATCTTTATAAAGACTAATGTCTATATTTTCCTGATACCCTGGGACATGAATCTCGACTTCAGCAGCTCTTACATACACCAAACCTTCCAGTTTGATTCATATCTATAATGTGAAGGTTTTTACAGAGCCTGATTTATTGAACAATGTATTCATAAAAACATGGAGTGACAAAAAGAGATATCCAAAATTCTTCTTCTATTCTAATATGTGAACAGAATTAAACAAGAGTTTTGAACCTGGCTTCATCCAGTGTTCTCATTTCCGTTCCTAGAATATATGTAAATGATTGCATTTTTAATAAGATCTTCATTTGCATATTCAAATATCAAATTTCAGGAAACTTGTAACATAGAAACCAGTTATATTAATGTAAGTAATCTACTGGCTTTGGTGACCCTGACTTCTCTTCTAGCACCATCAGCAGGTCAAAGTTATTACATCACATATCTCCACATATCTCAGTACCTCTCTATATTTACTGGATGTTTAGGTGCAAAAATCTTTTATATTGTTGGTTCCCAGCCAGCTGGTGATCCCCTGACTTTTTCCTCTAGCACCACCATGAGGTCAACATTTGGATTTCACCGTGGATTGCCATGAAACTCTGTGCACAGACGTTCATGTTCAAGATGACTTATAAATCATTTTTCATCCAGCAACATCATCCTGTTATAACATTCATTTGTATATGACTGCAAAACAATGCAAAACTAAAGACGTGATGATGCTGGATTGAGATGGTGATATTGCAAATGTCTGCCAAGGCTCAGTAGGCGTTTGCTTGGGTTAGAGGTGTCAGTCGACATAATCACGTATATTAAACGTAAATTATATTATATATAATTACTGAATCAACTGAATGATTGACACGTTTTCTCTGTCACTGAACCCTCAACACAAACCTCACTGAGCTTTTGTTAGTCTGTGAATCAGTTATAAAGTTTATTTTCACCTCACTGAAAATATTTTTAGAATACATGTGAGGCCATCCAGCTGCTGAATCAAACTTTCAAACACCTTTTTCTCGTTAGGTTTGACTGATATCACAAGTCATTGTTATTTAAATCACTTCCCAGGATGACTGCAATCTCAGTCTCAGTGGATGTTTTGCAGAAACAGTGCTTGTAAGCTTCATTCTGACTTTGAACAGGATTAAACGGCTGTCACTCAGTCAGTGTGACATTTTTATTTTGGTTGTCTTGACTCCGGCTCTTAGCCACAAAGCACTTATGGAAAACACATGAAAGTAACTTGTTCTTAGTGTGACTGTTTCGCTTTTGTGTTTTGTGCGTCCTGTCTTTATGGGTCTGGATGCTTATCTTGAAATATATACTGAGATACAGCGAGCGCTGCAGATGCACATGCAGTGTCTGTCTCTCGCTTAATGTTTCATACAGGTTAGTCAGCACACAGACTCTCCACTGGAGGGTACTGTTTGCTGATGTTGATGAGAAGAGGCTGAGCTTATGATCATAATGTGTTCTGGTTGATAGCATTGACAACAAGACATGCACGCTCCCCTCGGCTGTTGATTTTAACCTTTTAGCACCTTAACAAACACACCATTTTTTGTGCAGAAGCTTGAAAGTAACATGCAAAACATATAAAACAGTTGCTATTCTTGGTCTCAACTGGAAGGTGACTCTTTGCAGTTTATTGTTAGAAGTAGTCTAAGGGATATAGGAACACATTTCTAGAGGCACAAACATGGTAAAAATATGAGGCTTCCTGTCAGTTTGACTATTTCATATGCAGTTCTGTTGTCACAGTGACTGTGGGATCTTAAAAATGGTTGCAGAGACAGTCTCACAAGGCTTAATGCTCGTTAGGTGAGGTGTAAACTGGATGCCAGATAAGAGGAACAAACATTCACGATAACTGTTGCTGTTCTAATGGTCAGGACGCACGTCGATCTTGATAACATGGTTACAGAGAAGTTGCCTCAAATGCTTCACGTCTTCCCAAATCAATAAAGCATTCAACGTAAACCTTGTGTATTAAATGCATGTGGTAACTTTTTCTGTTTAACAACTTTCAGTAGAGTTTGATTTGACCTTTCTCGGCAGAATATTTCATTTGATCACAGTAAACGCAGGAGAAATGATGATGATAATCAGCTTACTGTAGAAATGATTACTAAATCCTGTGCTCGCTCACTGGCATGACGCTCAGCGTGAAAAAACTAAGAGAGCACTGATCAAAGCAAAGCACCATGTGAGGAACCCACATCATCTTTGAACTTTCGTAGCCCACAAGTGAGTTATAACACACTGCTGATCTTTGGGATGATAAGAGTAAAGGTGGGGAAATTTATGTGTGAAAAACATGAGTAGGCAGGCATTTACTTGTTTAGCGGAAATTAATTTCCTGTGGCAAGGATCTTTGAAATGTTCTTTCACTAATTTTAATCACTTCTTTTGATTGCTAACATGTCTCTGCAGTATCAGTTTCCTTGATCTCAATACTGCGAACACCTCCAGCAGAACATTTCTGAGGCAGGCATGTCGTCAGCAAGAAAATGGCTTCTCAAAAGGCCTTTATGGGCAGAAGGCATGGGCAGAAGGCTTACAAAGATCTCTGCTCTACAGCTGGCGAGGAGCTCATTTGCAGCGCCGAGATCAAGATGATGATAAATGTCAGTCTTGGTGTTTTACTGTACTAACTGAAGCCAGTGAGGTGAGAACTGAGCTTCCTGTGTGTTTACAGAGAGAGGAACATGCAGCTTAAGAGGACGCGAGTGTTTTTCTGCTTCTCTGTCTTAAAATATGACAACATGTAAACGCACATTTGCATACTTGTTGTTCTTGTTGTTGTTACTTTGGGGTTGTGTCATTTTGCTTAAACGTTTTTCACCAATCACACCAACGCAGCCTGCTTTTTATCTTCTCATACAGCTGAGAACTATAGCACAGTTAGGCGAGCAGGGCTGCTTTGCCCGGCCCTGAAAATAAATATAAAAACCATTTTAAAAAAAGGCAGACTGTGTGCAATTATAGGAAGTAGATTCATGAGAAAAAACATTTTTAATGGAGGAACTAACTAGACAACAACTAAACCCCCCTACAAGGTCTATTTAGTAGCTGTTCTGGAGCTTTCTGCCCCATCACATGAGTTATCAGTGTTTTCTGATGCTGTCAAAGATTTGTACATCAATAAAGACAGGTCCTGAAAAATACACAAAATGCTCTCAAACTTTCAAAGTAAAGATCCATTACATCTCTTGACATTTGCTTTAAATGATAATCTGTATTTGATATGATTTGTTAATTTAATTTGGACTAACTTCAAAGTAATCATCATCCTTTTTTCCGTCATTTAAATATCCAGAAACTATGACTATGCAAATATTTTTCACAACTTTAACGGATTGTCTTCCACTTCATTAAAAAAGTCCTCTCTCAGTTGCATTTACCAGTTGCGTCTCAACAAATTGAGGGTGTTTGCATTCACTTTTGGTAAAAGTGCACCGTTATATGAATTCTTATCTCTTTGTGATTAATTCTGTGACCTTTCACTGGAATGGAGGGTGATTATTTGAGTCACCAATGGTCTCACATAGTATGCAGTGTTCACACACCCGCAGTATCAACGTACACAACACCTATTTGCAACAAGCATTGCGCAGAAATCTGCATTCTTTCAATTGACGCACATCAGAGTCAGGACCAGTTTTATTGATCCGGTTGCTCTTAATGTAAGTACACAGATATAAACAACAATAACATTTGTAGACAGTGAGACAACGGTGCAAGTAATGTAGCAGGTTGCTTTATGTAAATGAGGTAGGTGGATGACAGTATATACAGTATGAACAGCATGCATAGATTGTAAGTGAGGATATTTATGTTTAAAAATGTATTTAAACAATGAAAATAAATCATTTACAAGTTGTTCCTGACACTTTGTATATATTATATATATTATAAATTGAACTATATATATATCGCTTAAATTACATTAAAGAGTTGAGTCCACTCAAAACTGTATTTTGGCGATTGTTACTTCAATAAGGGAGAAGAAGAAGAGAAGTGTAGTTTTAGTATTTTTATGTGCATTAAAACGTGTATGGAGGGGATTTTTAACTTTAACATGTTGGAGTTTAAATACATGTTTGATGTTTGTTTGTTGTTTATTCATTCTTCTCTTTTAACATACTTAAAAATAGTAACATTTTGAGTATAACATACTGAAATATTTATTTTTCTTGCAGTAATTGTCCATGTGATGCAGTATGTGTTGTGCGTGCAGTGAATCAGGACATCCACGCACAGTTAAAATAATCATGACAAACTCGACATTGCACGCTCTCACTACAAAAACCTACATTTTCATTCCACTATAGTTTTCTAAGAAAAAAAAATCACTTATAGAAACTGTAGGGAGCAATTCTCACTTCTCTGAAATACTCTTGAACCAATCAAACCTAGTCCACCTCTGATCTGAAATGAAACATTTGAAAAATATGTGACTTTTGAGCACAAATTTGTCACTTTCAAGCGAAAATGAGTTCAGTTCTTTGAAAGCAAAACAAACACAGAGAGTTCCTGAAATCAAAGTGGTCAAAAAGTCATTTGTCTTCATACTTTGAGTCACGTTGAACCCAAGAGATTGAGCTTGTTTTCAGTAACTGATGAGAGAAAGAGAGAAACTGTCATTCAGACAAACATCCATGTGCAGAGTTGGTTTACAGTCATGCCTCTTGTTTTGTTTAAGGCCACCTCATATGTCGAACAGGTCTAAAAAAAGAAGAAGTACACAAGCAGATGGCAGTTTTGTCTTTGCAAACTCCAGGGGACCTTCTTCTGTCAGTCTATGAATCCTATGAACTGTGTCACAAATGTGTCCCCGCCCCGCCACGCCGAGCGTATAACTCCCCCAAAATATTTCCTTTTCGTTCACACTCAGTGAGCAGCAGGCGTGTGTGACTGTGAATGGTAGCAGTGGCTGATTGTGGGTGTGAGATTGTCATAAACCCACTTTGTTGTTTCTCTTTATGGTTTCAGTCTCTCAGTGCAGGCAACATGGTTGGCAGTGGATTTCAGTTAGACTTTTCAGACCTAAAAAGTTCTTCACATGTGAGCCATTCATATTTTTTCATCATTGGTAAGTCTTATCTTTATCTTCTGTTACTATTGTACTATTATGTTATGTCTTTTATATTCATTTTCTTTGTAGTGACCTAAATCGACTATAAAACTGAGTTTTGAGTGCTGTCAAACAACTCTTCTATTTAGTTTTTAAGACAAGTTGTTGTTCACATTGAAGGTCTAATCCTTGCTTACAACACTACGCTCACCTCTCATGTTCAAGCATCTTCAGGTACGCTTATTTTAATTTTTGTCACAACATTTCAGCTTATTAATCATCATACCACAACTCAAATATCAGTGATTTCATATGTCTGATAACTGAATTTACAGATGAATTTCCTTTGATGTGTTGATAAATGACAAAAATCATGAAATGCATTTTCTACCAAAAGATAAAAGCGGTATCATATTTAGTGTTTTTCCACTGTAAGACGAACCATTCTTTGTGACCATGATCTAGTTTCACACCATATTCACATTTTGTTCCAGTGAGTTGCAAGACAATGAACATTTCTCTCGAATATCAGCACTGCGGGATTCACCCAGGTAATCGTTGCACATCTGAATCATCCTAAATTGAATCATCAGGTTAGAGATGAGGGGAAAAAGGTTATTTTTACTTTTCATTATTACTACTTTTGGTTTCTAGATGGAGTCCATGATTTAGATTGTTTTGGTAAAAAGATTTCACCTGGTAAAAAAACTTGTGTGTGGAAACCTGGAAACTACGCCAAGACGCACACACTCATCATACAACAACAGTGAGTAGCATCAGTTTTCTTCTTGATTATCGAGCTAAATGATGCATTGTGTTAAACATATAAAAAAAAAAAACACTTGTGATGATTTTTGATCTAATTTCTTGAAACCAGTACTCCTACGGCAAGAAATAAAGTTTGCAAAGTTTACATCAACATCACTGACATGTCTCAAGAGGTCAGAGTATGGGATAAATACAACATGACCGTGCAGGTTTTTGAAAACAGCGAGTCACCAAATTGCACCAAAGCAGTTTTCAGAGGTTCACCAAACAGTTTGTGTAAGTCCACCAAAATCATGTTTCTTTGTACTTCCCTCCTCTTGATGATAAATCTGATCTGAGCTCAAGTGAATTCTTTTTTGTTTATATTTCAGTACGATGTGGTCCTCCGTACAATGCGTCCTTTAGCCGCCATTCTGGAAGACTAGTTGCGAATGTGAGCTGGCAACAGGATGACAGAAAGGCTGTTGAGTATTACTCTGTGAGATATAAAGCACTGGGCAGCCCGTTGTGGAGTGAGGTCAGTATTAAAAGTTTTGATAATTTAATATGAAATATCTCTACTAAGAGAGAGCACGATTGTGTCGTGATGTTTTCCCCAAATGACAGAATAATTTTCAGAACAGCAGCTGAAGCTTTAGAGTAAAATATATAAATCAACAAAGACCTGAATTAGTAACTGTAGTAGAGTAACTGTGCATAAAAAAAACGCCTAATTCAAACCCAATATCAGGAAATCTTTGAATCTGGATTGAAACTAACTCCTCATACTTTTTAGATCCTAAACTACATAGTTAGAGAGTTTGAGTAGATTTGGGTTTGCAGTGGCTTTAAGGCTCAATAAAGATTGCAGGATACACTGTTTTTGTTGATATACAGTACATAAAGTAAAGTAAAGTAAAGTAGACATGTGCACCAACACTTCAGTGGTGTAGTGTAGTTGCTGCAGCAATCAGTCTGGATACAGGTTCTCTTTTATATAAGTTTATTACAAACTCAGAATACTACAATTACAGAATGCAAATGACATGTTGTCCTAGACCTGCAGGTGACAGAGGCCCCGCTGACTAACCTCAGCCTCCTTTTATTGCTCGCTCTCTCTCTCTCCTTTATGTGACTTGGCACACTGTGGACTGCTTCAAAAAAACAAGACATTGTTAAGACATATTTTCACACTCTCTTCCTGTCATTTAGGTGAACATGTTCAGATAAGGTAAAAAGGCAAAGTTCTGGAAAGTTCTACTTGCTTGCTGGGAACAGATCTACTGTATTTCAAGCCAGAACAGGATGAAATGTTAAACATAAAATAACCCTTTAATCCTTGTGGACTCTTTTTGCCACTAGCTTTATTGGAATGTACGGTCTGTGCCTGCAGTATATGGCAGTTTTAATGCTTCAAATGGGCATGCATCCACATCAGAGAATGCAACAAATGTGCTCAATCACAACAGGTGCTAATTCCACATCATATAAAATGTGGTTTGCTATCTGCCAGGAAACTCTTGCAATGTGGTCTGCTCTGCTTGCACAATAAGCATTATACTATAACACTCATGTATGATTAAAAAGATAGATAAATACAGGCGCTATCTTATAGAAACTCCTACATTTCCCATAATGCATATCATCTCTTATTTAACCTTTCCTGTGCATGCAGAGTTTATGTCAAATGAATGATGAATTCTTAACTCAAGGTATTGCAACTCTGAAGACATCACAAACTTTATAAAGCTCCTTCCAGAGCAACAGAAGACGTTACACAGTAATGTTCTTCATGATGATTAAACTAGAATGTCTGTGGCTTTGTTTATTCTCTGTTCTCTATCAATATATTCATCTTTTGTTTTGCGATTATTCCCTCCTGCTCCATACATTCATTTATTTCTATCTTGCTCACAGTTACCCGCGCAATGCCAAATTGGAAAGGAATATACAGTGGAGAATCTAGACTCCTCACTGGTCTACAGTGTGCAGATACAGTGTGTCACCAATGATCAATGCACGCAGTGTCCATGGAGTGAAGTCTACACTGTGCCATCAGGTCAGTTTGATTTCTACTTTATCGGTTTAAACTGAATAAATCAGCTTTGATTTGTTGTGTCAATGTAATGAGATGATCTCTCACAGAGCTGACGACGCAGCCGGTCATTGTCACCCTTGAAGATACCGACACTGCAGAGAGAAAAGGCACCCGGCTGCTCTCTATAACCTGGAAGGTAAATTTATTGTTTGAAATGTATCCTTCCACGAGAAATATAATGAAGGATGTGTCTTCTGTGCAGCTATAACTGATGTTACTGTTTGTTAGTTTCCTGCCAAAGAGCTGCATGAAGGCTTCTATGTGACCGTTGGGAAAGCATCCGGAGAGGCCCCACGTGAGCGCATGAAGACCACTCATCCTGAGATCAGACTGATTCTCTCTTATTCAGCTTTTCATCTCAACATCAGCGCTTTCAACAATGCTAGCACCTCCCCGGCACTGAGGCAGATAATACCACAGCGTGACGACCAGCTCAGTAAGTATGTAGTGGCTGCAGTGACCTCTCAGGAGACAGATACTTTTAGATAGAAGTTTATCACAAAGTAATATGTAATGTGCATAGTACCGACCAAACTAGTTGTTTTAAAGGTTCCATATTGTAGAACATAAAGAAAGTAATAAATCATAAAGCAGGTCTAAGGGTTATATAAATACTGTGAAAGTATCAAGACATTAAATCTACAGAGAAGCACGCTAAGCCCATGTTCAGAAACTGTGCTTTAAATGAGCCGTGAGGACACCCCTATGGGTGTGATGTCACAACTATACAGTTTCCGCCCTCAGCAAGTCAGCCGAAGAGGCTCATTAATATTAATGAGAGACAAAAACTCCCCGTTCTTTCTGGAGCTCCACACAGAAGTGCGAGAGAAGAGATGGTTTTTGGTACTTGAAACTACTAATATATCATCATGTAACCTTCTAATATCAAAACATTATATAAAGCACCAGAAAAGTGTAAAATATGGGACCTTTAACTATGCATTTATCTGATTTTATAATGATTATTTTATGATTATTATGAATTTGTCCTCACAGCTACGGAAGCCAGGAAGGTGAATGTGACAGTTCACAACAACACATCTTTTACTATCTACTGGAAAGACGATCTCATCCAAAAATATGTCTGCTTTTCTGTGGAGTGGATGACGAAGGGACATAAAACAGCGTACAAGTCCTTCTATGAGAATAAGAACAACTACAGGACCTTATCCCCTTTACCAGGTGCGCAAATATTCATACATTTTGGTGGATTCTGTCCTCTAGAAATTCTGTTTACATGCTACTTAATAGTTTTGCCAGATATGGTTGGAAGAAAACATAATGGACGCACTGATTATGCTGACACTTTGTCCACCTAAGTCAGATGACATATTTGCTGATGCAAATAAGCAGCATGCAAACAGAATTTCTCGAAGACAGAGTTGATTTTGGTACAAATATATTCAGTTTCCAGCCTCTGACATAATCCATTCGGTTATTTTAAACACCCAGTGCCTTTGGAGCCTTACAAGAGATACAGCATCACTCTGCACAGACGACCAGACAAGGACACCTGCAACATGAAGCATATCAATAACAGTGAGAGCACCTACGGGAGAACGCAGTTCTACTTCATTGAAGGATGTAAGTCACAAGTCAAGCCTTCTACCTTTCAAACATGTTTAATTACAACATATTGGAAAGAAAAATTGAAATTTTGACCAGGTGATGACTCTAGAGGAAAAGTTGTTATTCATCCTCTGGGCACCATGAATGTCTGGCAATTCAGTCTAGACCAAAGTGGTGAACTAACAAATCGATGCTAGCGGCATGGCTAAAGCTACAAAACCAAAAAAAAAAATCATATATAGTAGGTCAATACTGCAAGTTTCTTCTCTTCCTATCCATAACACAACAGTCTGACTTCTTGATATTACGCTCCCAAAGCTCCTGTCAGCGCTCCGACAAACATCAACAGCTACAATGCAACGCTGACTTCACTGGTGCTGCAGTGGTCGTCCATCCCAGAGGAAGACATCAGAGGTTTCCTGCTGGGTTACGTCATCTACTACTCTGAGTATCACCACAGGGGGGTAGAGAGAAGTAAGCATTACACTTTAAACGCATAAAATACATGTTTATTTTGGGTCGTCCTTAAATACAAATCAGAGTTTTAACTGCAAAGTTCAGATAAAATAAAAGGCTTAGTTTTAGAATTTATATTTGCAGATTCATCAGGTCTTCTGATGCTGCTATCTTTACCCCTTGGCTAAGAGTTAACCCTGGGATAACTTAGCTCCTTCTCACACACACATTGTTAACCCAGGTTTAACCAAAGCCCAGGGAGGTACGATTCACACTAACGTACAACTTTAGTTCTGTTTCACAGTGATACCTGCAGCCCTGTAAAGAGCCAGCAAGCCTTGAGCTAAGCCTTCTTAACCTAAGAATGCTTTTGGCCCTGGGCTAACTTCAGTGTGAAAAGCCCTTAAGAGTCTACAGCCATGTGAGGTTGCACTTATGCACTGTGTTGTTTTGACTTAAGTGCTAATGTTTAGCAGGTATAAAGTTGACCATGTGCAACATCTATGTTTAGCTTGTTGGCATACTAATATTGGTGCTAAACAAAAAGTTGTCCAGCCAGGGGATCGCCAAATACTTTATCCTGAGGGGAACATGAATGAGTATACCGAATTTCACTTAAACAGGTCCAATATTTCACTTAAAACCACAAAGGGAATCAGATTCATCATCTGGGAACCATGAACGTCTGCACCAAAAGTTGTGGCGATCTATTTGGTAGATGTTGAGATTTCTTAACTGCATGAGTGAAAAGTGCTACCGGGAAAGTCAGGGGATCACCAAGGATTCATCCTCTGGGGACCATGAATATCATCTTTAAAGCAGACGTGTCCAAGTTGCATTTGTAATATGCTGAAAACTGTCACTCTTTGATTGCAGATGTTACAGTGGATCCACTGTTAAACAGCTATGAACTGAAGGGCCTCAAAAGTGACACCGCATACGAAATCCAAATTGCAGGTTTCACCCGGGCAGGAGAGGGAGAACGAAGCCAAGCAAACCTCTTTAAAACACAGTATCATGGTAATCAAACTACTTTTGATAATGAATCATCAAAGCATCAAAAGATACATCCTTACATATTGAGTATTTCATGTTTTTTTTTTTTTTTTAGGATATTCTGATATGAATAGTATCATCATAGTCTCTGCAGTTGTGGCTTTTGTGCTGATATTTGGAACCCCAATGATAAAAAGGTACGGTACTGTCTTGCATGTACACTGAGCAAGCTGTCAGCAATTTTTTACATGACTAAATACCTACTCTACTTACTTTATTTAGAGGAAAGGCAATTTTGTGGCCAAGCATACCAAACCCAGGAAACAGCAATGCAATGCAGAAAATAGAAAGACCCTGTGAAGTGGTAAGTTCCTGTGCTTTCAAACAAAAAAAACTACAACAACCTCAAGCTACCAGCAACACTATGAAAAAGTTAAATTTAGTCAATGACACTACTGCAAATTAAACTGTTTTTACTTCACTCAGGAACTACTTGAGTACATCAACACTCTGAAGGCTGAAGAATGGGATACAAATAGTCTTCAGATAGTTGCGAAAGAAGACGTCAGCACATTGCCATTGATGCTGCCACTTCTCCATGCCTCAGTGGATGAGGACGACTCAGCGCAAATTACTTGTACCTGGATCCAAAGAGACAGCGAAGACGCAAGTGGAGATATCCTACCTGACATTAATGCAGAAACAGTCCCAGACATCCAACGGACAGACCAACAGACTTTTGCCTTTCCAAGTGGATATACAACAATGGAAATGTTTCAGCACGGGGTGCCTCAGCCGGCAAATACATCAGTTACTGAAGAAAGCAAACCAGGGGAGACAGACTTTACCGTGGTGAAAGCAGGACAGGACTATGTTAGGCAGATTATTGCCAGTCCGATGTTGGACATTGAGGGCATGACGACGATTTTGTGAAAACGGTTTGGAAGAGCCAAGAAAACAAGACTGTCACAACTATTATCCATGAACGTTTGAATCATATGAATTCTCTATGACAGTCCTCGGTATCCAGAGGTTCACCATGAGAGGCTGCCACACTGTTTGCATGTGTTGCAGGTCAACACCATGAATTTATCTAGTCTTAAATCATCAATAGCAATACTACAAGTCAGTATTTAGCTCTAGGTTTATGCCAAACTGACAAAAATACTACCTCTCTACTACAAGTACTTGAACTTAATCTCTGCTTTTTCCTGTACATACTGGATATGTACATCACTTGATATACATTCTTAAACATACAGTGTCTTATTTTTATCTGTAACTCTCAATACCTCATGAAAACATGACTGAAAATGTATTTACAGGCCGTGACTGGTCATTGAAGGACTTTATGAGCATGTATCTATCATTGTATGAAGTTTGCAATGCAGTTGACAAAACTTTTTCACAGAACAAGAGTGCTTAATGCTAACGTCACCATGTTGACATGGTGATGTCTAGCAGCTGGTGGTGGCCCAAGATGTTAAGTCAGGGGATCATAAGAGTTAATGTGATTCATCCTCAGGGGGACATGAAAGTCTATACCAAATGTAAGCCTATCACAGCAGATGTATTAAATACTGACATTAATGATGGCTCCATTTTATTTAAGTGTTTAAGTGAGCTAACACGGACAATCCAAGGACCTTGAAACCAAAGCAACTAAATGGTATTCAATGTCTTCTTTCAGTATTTTTTTTTTTTTTTTGTGGCACACTCAAGTCCACAATTCTTCACTTCTTAGTCAAACTGCAGCAAATGACCCACAAACCGGGAAAGCAAAAGGTTTGACTGAGATCATACTGGGCGGGATGACACAACAGAAGCAGAAAAGCGAAACAACTGAATGAAAAATCTCTTTATTGAATGTTTTTCAGAGGAGGACCACATACATACAACCCACGCTCATCAAAAAAACACTGTAACCAAACCTTTTACATCAAGTCCCAAACACGGATATCAAGTGCCCGATCCCCGAGGAGCAAACTGTGATTTGTTCCTACAGTATATACCGTACGTAATGGATATAAAAAATAAGATTTTTTTACATACTGTCAGTTGTGTTGAAATGCTTTTCTTTTACTAAACTCTATCAGGAGTTCGCCACTTTAAACTCAAGAAAAACTCAACAAAACAGTGAAAGACAAGAAATAAATGAAGTTAGGTTTCGAAGTGGAATTTGGCGAAGACAGTCATGAAGTCATTTTGCTTTTTAAAATAGAACGAGCTTTCATAGAATCTTAGAAAAATCTCAATCTATGGGCCAGTTTGCACAGAAATGAACAGACATTTTTGATGCACTCACAATACTGCAAACTGCAACATCAACATAAAAAATGACAAACAAAATGAAAATCCACAAAAGTCCCATCGACGTTCAGTCTACTCAGTCTGCTATCAATTACTAAAGACAACTGACAATACTTCAATATTACATCTCGTTAGTTTTAGCTGTTAAACATCATTTACAATAAATTCAGGTTGAATCTGTCAATAAGTCTCCATATTTTATCAGAATATTCTGTACAATCTTAGTCTAGGCACTTTTTTGACCCTTCCGCGCTTGCGAGCAGTTTGTTTACCTGTGACATACATCCTGCTCGGCCTCAGTCTGTGAGCTCTGTCTCACTTTTCTCCAGCAATATGAGCTGACAGACATTTTGCACACCACCATCATCATCATCATCTTTTTTTACAGTATAGGCCTGTATTTTATCTATAAAACAGTTAATAGTTTGTTTTTGTTTTTTTTATCTCACAGCATTACAACAATAACAAGAAAATCAACATGATACATTGTGATCTTGTTATGACTACTTGTAATCATATATATATATATATATATATATATATATATATATATATATATATATATATATATAAAATATATAAAAAGCAAGTAAATGTACACCCATGAAACAAAAACAGGAAGTACACTATGCATGTTGACCAAATGAGAAATGTATGATTTGTTTACTAAAATGTCATAGCAACAGGGTTACGCAAACAATAAAATACCATTCTTACTTCTCATAATCACAGCACGGTCATAAAATCAACACGGCACATTTTGCAGATGAAGAAAAATTGGGGGGGGGGTAAAGGCCACTTCACAGACCTGCCAGTTGAAATCGTACTTGAACGCCACACGAAGGGGCAAATGAGCATTTTAGCATCAGTCATGTTTCTACCTTTACACTCGTGTTCTTACACTTACATTCTTTGATCATAGAACATGTATTCAAACATGTTGTGTACAATTCACTCCGTAAAGAAGCAAACTGAATATGGGAAGTTGCCTGTGACAGCCACACCAAGGCCAGAGCAGCAGTTACAAATAAAAACAGTTACACCCCCTGAGGCCTCACCCGGAGAGGCGAGTTTATTTTTACTTCAAGAGGTGTCACATTTCAGGCGGCTAATAAAAAGTATCTGGTAGAAATTGGTAAGCTGGTAAGAATCTTGTTTTTGAGATGTACTTTCTTTTTTCCTTTTGCATTGACAAAATGCAACTGCAAAATTACTATATCCGCTGCTCAACAAATGCTTGAGCGGCACCGCTCTCTCTCTCTGAAAACTGATGTGTGATAAACGAAAAGCCGTACGAGAAACTGATGACTCAATTGCAGAATGCAACAAACATCCCTAAAATTCACTCAGTTCCACCTAAAACTGAAGTTATTTTACCGTCAGCGGCCACACAGAACCACATGTAGGAGGACTTTACGCAACAATTCGCGGAATTTCACTATTTTTTATTCTAAATGAAAATGCTGCCCGAGGAAGTGTGCCAAGCTTCAAATGTATTGTAATCCACAGTAGCTGCCAGTCCAAGCCTTCATTTGTGTGTTTTCGTGCCTGTAAGTGCCACTCTTTGCACACGTATCGAGCCTTTGTGTTTGTGACTCACTCGGGGAGTCCACTTTGCTGCTGATTCTCACGCACCGTGGGCAGGAAGCATTTTAAAATGTCTCTACCGCTGACAGACTTTGCTCAGAAATACAGTAAATTAAGCGTAATGTAAGAAACATTTTATTACCGTTAACAGATTGTTGCTGAATGTTGTTATCTGCAATATTTAGATCAAACGCTTTGAAGGACATGGCGTACGTACTACAGTATGACGTGAATACTGATAATCTTAGAGGCGTAAAAGGCTTTTGACAGGTGTGGTCAAGATGGCACTGGAGGAATGGAGATAAAGATTTAGGCCTGCACATTTTACTCATCTGCTAGGTGGCTACAGTTTTAGTATCTAAACAGAAAGAATAACTGGAATTAAGTTTAAGTTCTGAACAATAAACTGTGTTTGGGAAGCTTCTTTTGTCCGGTTAATGTCGAGGCGTTGACACAACTTTATGGTAGTTTGAGAGCTATTTAGTGTTGTATTGTTGCATTACTTGATACCATTTTGCTGTAATGAGTGCTCACTTGGCCTCGAGGTGGGATGCTGAGCTGAATTACAGGATCCATGTGTTGCCAAGAACGTACAGTAGAAATCGGGTTGTACGACAGGAGACAATGACGTGGGACGAAACGCGGTGGTTATCTGGTGTTTGTACGCGATGGGCGCTGAGATCGTCTCATGGAACAAGATTAGTGTCCGCGGCGTCACAACAAAGTCACTTGGTGCCGTCTGCACCCATGGACGCGTCCTCCTCGATGTGAGTCTTGTAGCTGCCGTTGTGCTGGGTGCAGGGCGACGACGTCATGTCCTCGCTGAGCGTCACCGAGTCTTCCCTGTCGCTTTCGAACTCGTCCTTTTCCTCTCTGTCGTAGTCCCTTTCCACCTGAAATGTGAAGGAGTGACAGTCAAACCCTGTCAGCCGAAATCTGACGAAAAGTCTACGCGAGTAGCAATAATACCACTGATGGCATGCAGATGTGTCGGCCCATTCACAGAAGATCCAACTGACTAGTATCTGGTATTACTAGTATTTTTGTGTGGACAGGAAGGTTGACAATGGTCTGATTGGTTTCATTTTTTAACGACAGAAAGTCTTTAGTCTTTAGACGTGAGACAAAGATAGATAATTAATTACTCCCAAAAGGAAATGGAAGCCTTCTGTGATTGGTATTGTCCGATACTGCTTCCAGTAATCAGCACCAAAAATCCCTGAATAATAATCATCAAATATTTATCAAAGCCACTGCATACAGAGTATTTTAATATTTGAAAATGTATAAAAAAGGACATCAGGGGGACATTTTGCCGTGCCAAAAGCATTCATACTTTGATTCTTCGTGGATCTAGCCTCTTAATTTTGTTCTCAAAGTGCAACAGATTGGTACGTTTAACTTTAAAAGAGACCAGCCTACAATGTCCACCATAATAGTCCCACAAATTCCTGTGGAAAACATGGACCACAGCAAGGTAACGCAGTGAATATGATCACTTTAGCGTACACATAAGCAGATGTTCATGATGGGACTTTTTTTATGTGGCCAAGATCTGTTTTTTTGCCTGTCGCTGTCCACAGCAGTGCTTCGCTCTACTTCTGTGTTGGAACTTCTATTTGGTTGTCCAAATTCGGAGAGCCAGACCGCCATCTACCACCACATCATTAAAAGAATTTTAAATTTAAATATGTTTGTCGATTTTAATATTTTTTTTCCAGCTGCAGCGACATTTCTTCAATGAAGAAACACAAGTAATGAAGTCTGCAGAAGGCGTCATAAAAATTAGAAAAAAAAAAAATACAAAAAAAAAAAAAAAAAAAGGATTTTGGGTGTTGAGTATCACTTCTGATAGCTGTGAACTACACTACACAACAAGACTGTACAGACTCTGCAGTGCACCACCATCGTGAGACTGCAGTGGTTCCGGTAGGGAAACTTTTGAACTGTTTAGCTGTCACTTTCTTAAAAAAGGCAGCAAAGATGCTGTCCGATAAGCTTAAAATGTGTCACCTGTTATCTCGGCCATCAGCACGGCGTAAGGTTAAGTTTCAGAAGTAGGCCAGCGTTCATGTGGTTTGAGTTAAACACTCAAAGAAACAAGGTGACCGTGTGACGTCTTCAGGACAGGAAAGAGAGATTTTAGACATTAAGACATGCTCGATTTGTCTACTTGAAGATCAG
This sequence comes from Sciaenops ocellatus, assembly GCA_033000465.1. Lineage (NCBI taxonomy): Eukaryota > Metazoa > Chordata > Actinopteri > Sciaenidae > Sciaenops > Sciaenops ocellatus. The sequence goes on along the minus strand of CP136874.1, from coordinate 22,315,624 downwards.
AGATGTATCACATGTGAGTTTGTTAACAACATGCTGCACACTGATGGGCGCTAACTTAGTGTTACACATGCTACACTTGTTAAAAGCCAGTGTGTCATGTTTTATTCAGTTTAACAACATTAACCAACAATTTATCGAAGGTATTTGTTCCTTCTTATATTTACTGTTGTGAACATTTTCCAACATGACCTGAATATGACCTAATGTTCAAGGCTGTCAGCAAGTCATTTCACGCAGTCTGTGTGGGCCAATCACACAAAAATGTTAAAATTTCAAAATAAAACCGAACCATTGATGAGAGTCGATATCACGCCCAAATCTGTGCACTAAATATGAAACTACATGTTAGAGGGTTAGCCTAGCTTAGCATAAAGACTGGTAACAGAGGGAAACAGCTAGCCTGGCTCTGTCTAAAGGGAAAAAGGTGTTTCTTTGTATTTTAAGATTTTTTTGGCCTTTTTCAAGCTTTTTTTTTTTTTAATTTATTTATTTTTTATTATTTTTGACAGAGACAGCTGAAGATTGACAGGAATGTAGGGAGAGAGAGAGAGTGATGCGGAACGACATGCTGCAAAGGGCCGCAGGTCGGATTCGAACCCTCGGCCGCTGCTGAGCCTTGGTACACGGGGCGGATGCTCTACCAACTGAGCTAATCGACACCCCGAAAAAGGTGTTTTGTCATTGATGTGAGCTTGCCAGGCGACTCCAGGAGGTCACTGACCAGGTAAAGAAATATTTCAAGCACGTGAATCGTTTCTACACAGATTTTTACCGATGGACAGAGCCAGGCTAGCTGTTTCCTCCCGTCTCAAGTCATTATGCTAAGCTAAGCTAACCTCCACCTACAGACTCTAGCTTCATATTTCACCGTACAAACATAAAAGTTATATCAACCCTCTCATCTAATTCTCAGAAAGAAAGCAAGTGATTGAATTTCCCCAAATGTTAAATGTTACATTAGAATTCCTTTTCTAGTTCTCTCTCTCTCTAGTACCTCTCTGCAGAGCACCACAGCATCAGGTTATGAGCAGCAAAGGATGCATGGGGTGAGTTGTGCGGCAAAAATGTAATTGCACCATAGATAATTAAAATAGGCGATGACTGCTTACGGATATTGCTTACAAAATGCATTCCTCTCAGCTGGCAGGTGTTCATCGAGCACTTCTGCCAGCCGTAGAGAGCTAGGGGAGGAAAACAAGGTCACTAATAATGTCTTCATCCTACTACAGCATGGGGAAAAACTGCTGGAGTAGAGCTCCTCATGCTCGTCTCTTTTTCATTCTTTCCCCTCGCTGCCTGACAAGTCTTTTCGTGCGACAAAGCTCGGCTCATTAAATTATCAGTAGTGCGACGGCTTTATCTGCCTGCTCGACCAGGAGAAACTGATCAGCAGATTCTGATATCGCGCATATCTGCACGTTGAGTGTTATTTCGGCGACGAAGTGCAAGGTTATTTACCTTCATTGGCTTTGCCTTGCTCTTTACCCTGTCCTCGTCCTTGCGGCTTCTTTTTCTGGATGTGGAGCGGTCTTTTCTGTCCCTGCTCCGATCCCTCTTCTTGTCTTTTTTGCCTCTGAAAGAATCAACAAAATCGACAAAAAGAAACCTATCTTTTAGACTCAAATTCACTGATAGTGAGCACACACTTCTTGGCATCTCAAAACAGTTTGGCAGGATGAGCTGGCATGGATTTACCTTTTCGGTGAGGGTGATCTGGCTTTCCTCCGAGGGCTCCTGGACCGATCCTTACTCCTCCTCTTGTGGCCCCTGATTACAACATATTTACTGTACTATAACACATTTTTGCATACAATATAAACTAGAAGCTTTAAAGAATCAAATTATAAGGCTCAGAAAAGCGATAACAATCCATGCATGTGTTAAACAAAACACATTTTACAAGATAACATGATTTCTTCCTCCTGTGATGCCAAAAGCAGAACAACAGGAGCCTGATTTAGACAGTTAGTAGACTTGTTAAGAACCTGGTGACCTCTACTGTCAAGGGCAGGAAACTGCAGTAGATCATTCACAATATGTGACTGATTAATTATTTAAGAACTGTAATATCTTAGATTACACCACAGCAGCAGATGGCGCTGCACATCCAGACGAGTTTGGGAGCCTGAACATTATTTGGACTTTCAAAGTAAAATTCCTAACATACCTTGAGCGACTTCGACTGTGTCTCCTGTCTCTGGAGCGAGATCGCCTCTTGTGACCGCCTCTGGAACTGTGGGAGTCGCTCCTTGGCCACAACCTCTGTGGTGGTCTGCTCCAACAGGAGGGAGAGAAAAAAAAAAAAAAAACATGTCGCTGACTGGACACTGTTGTAATTAATGTGATCAGGGCATGAAACAAGTGAGAGTTTTAGTAGGGCACCTGTGTTTCGAACGCGACCTTTTCCTGCGCGTCCTCGAGTGTGAACGGGAGCGGGACCTCGAGCGGGACACTCGACGTCCTCTTCTAGATCGACTAGAGGAACGCTTCTTTATGTCCGCTGGAGGAAGAGCAGCAGTCTCAACATCAGAACACCACTTCTGTTTTTATTACTGAAACCTGGATGCATGCAGCACATCAAAATATCTTACCTGGCTCTATAGCAGCAGCGATGGTGGACTGCGCTTCCCTCACCCTCTTCATCACACTTTCTAGCTCCTTAGCAGCGGCCTGTGGCGTCATCTCTGGGGGTTTTACTATGGCGTTGTTGGAATGATTAACCCTGAAAGATATAAAAAGGTATTATGTGCTCAAAATTACATCAATCATGACAAAGAACGAATCTTTTTAAATTAAATAAATGTAGTCTGTTGACTGTAGAGCTCTTATAATACATACTTGAGAGGTCTGTCTCCGAACATGACTCCATTGAAGGTCAGTGCTCTGGCGACGGACTCCTGCTCAACGAACTCTACGAAGGCGAAACGTGTCGGCTGAGTCTCGTCTCCGGCCATTCGCACAAACTTTACGTCTCCCACCTGCTTGAAGAACTCCAACAGCTGCTCTGCAGTGGTGGTCTGCAGATGGAAAGATCAACTAAACTCAATGACAACGAGTTTGCAGGTACAGAATGTAAAGCTCTGATCCCTCCGGCGCTGCTCGCTTTTTCGACTGTTGCTGTAATTTCTCTTTATTCTCTTGAGCTTGATCTTATTCTCCAGAGTTCAAATGACACATTTTAGTGATCTGATACGTCCTGAATGGTCCCGTGAGAATAAAGTCTATACAAGTGACTGAAAACAAGTCATAGCACTTGCTCAGATCTGTCATGAGTAATGATGGACAGAAATGAGGCATTGCAGTGAAATATTAATGAGAGAAATGATTGCTGGTAAATAATGGAGATGGTTGCTACTTAAAAAAGGTAAATCTGGTGATGATCTAGATTTTTCTTTGTCAACAAATCCAACAGTATCTAATAATCTAATAATGAACAACAACAAGCATCGTGTGTGTCTGAAAACTATTAAAAACACAGCAATGAGCGACAACTGATATCATTAAAAACTGTGGTTTAAATCATCGTTGTAAAGGCTCAACTGCAACGAGTGTTTCTGTCACTTACAATCAACAAAGTAGCTCGTAATCCCCTGAGGGGCAATAACATCTGCATAAGAGATATTCTCAGTTTCCGTCTTTCATTTTTACCGAGTCTGCGATGTTACGCCTCCGCCAGCACACCTATGGTAAACGTCGGCTTGTAGTGTTCGTTGTGAGGTGTGGCCACCTACCGCCGTCCCTCTCTAGAGACCTGAGGATCAAGATCGGAGAGGCACCCGCTCCGACCCACCAATCCAATCCATCCATCCATTTTGAAGATTGATGTTATTTAAGTTAGAGCAGCCTGACAGTCTTGGGTTTTGCATTGAGCTTGCCTTTGTATTGTACTCATGAATTGACTGTGAACCACTGTGTTAACTTGTATTCGGATACACAGATATTTTTGTTAGAAGCACTGCACTTCACAACAGCATCTGCTTGCCCTTTGTCTTGCAAATACCTCACCCCCTTCTGTTGTATTTTGATTCATCTAAATTACTGGCTTTAATTTACTATTATTCATTGTTATGCGTTACTTCCTTTTCCCTATAGGAGCTGGGTCGTAACAAAAATGCTGATTTGACACCATCAAAATCTTTCATTATTTTTGAGTCGAGGCGCCTCCCTGCTGCTGTACGTTCTCAGACGGTTAGGTGTGAACACAGATTTGATGTTACGTTACCTGTGAGTTCAAGTTGCCAACATAGACGGTCCTCCGGATCTCATCAATTTTTGAGGGATCCACATTTCCCATGATGGGAGGCTGCGACACTGACACTGCGGCGTCCAGACCAGCTGACATCCGATTCACTATGGGAAGGTTCAGCTGCACGTGTGAAATAAAACAAAAACACACAGTCAGGTTTTATTTAAGTGTGACAAACAGAGAGGACAAAAAAAAAAAAAAGATGCTGACTCACATTCTGAAGCGGGGCTGGGGTAGGAATTGGTAGCAGTCCCCCACCAGGAATCAGACTGGGTACTGGGGTGGCGGGTGCCAAAAGAGACAAGGCCTTGGCCTCCTCTGGGATTTTCCCTGCAGGACAGAAGCGGATATTAGTGAAGGAAATAGAGGGAGTCTTCTCTCTGTCTCCTCTATGTCTGCACAATTAGCCCACTGTATTCTAGAGAGAAAGAGAGCATACACTTCCCCATACAGCTTACAAGTGCTCTACTGTCTACTCATGGTAAACTGGAGACCGTGCATCCTTACTTTGCTTTCATTAAATCAATCTGAATTATTATTTTCAATGAAGAAAATCTTAATTTTTTTTTTTCACAAACAAAAAGAGGACTGATTTTGTCCTTGGTCTCTTTTCATAGCTCAAAAAAAAGAAAAAGAAACACAATGCAGAGAATGAGTCAACACTTTGATGCATGGGTCACCTGTACTGGAAACATATTGGTCATGAACCATACGATATCAAGCATGGGCGCTTTTCCGTGGGGGGAAGGGGCGATCGTTTCGCAGTGTTGGAAAGGTGTGCAACACAAGACAACCCCAATGGCTGCATCACTAATAGCACACAGGACATCAGATACAGAAAAGAACAACAATTTTAAGAACTGTAGGAAATGTTAACCAAGACTTAGCTATAAAAAAAACAAACAAACAAACCAATTAGGAATTTTGCTCATTCCACTCTGGATTAAAATCTGCTGCTTCTATTGCACAAGAAATTCATGATAGCTGCAGGAACTGTGCATGAATTACCATTTGTCTAACACGAAAAACTCTTCTAGTGCTAGGAAATGTATTTCAACAACAAGTAGCGACGCAAAGCATTAATGGATGTGTCACGAAGTTAAAGAAGAAGAATGTGATGTTGACTGGAGTGTGCCTGTGCTATTATTAAATCTTAAAACATCCATGTCAGAGCTGTCATGTTATAATGTGAGGGAAAACTCCTACATGTTGCCTTTCAAAAACAGAATTTAAAAGATTCTACGTTCAAGTGCGGTAAAAGTTTTCATTACTGGGTCTCACTTTGAGAATGTCTAGCCCCTCGCTATGTCAACAGGAGTAGGTGACAAGAGAGTAAAGTGTTAGTGATCCTCCTAGCATCCCATGTGTGATACACATCCCACCGGTATGCCGTAGCAACCTGGACAGAATTCAATCACACACAAGCTGCAGCTGTAGCAGAAAGAGAGAGGGGGGTGGGGGGTTGGACAATAATCAAAACAACAAACCAAAATAACAAATATAAAACACAACGCTAGAGATTAAGCAATACTGTAGTTTTTTCTAGATAGAGACAGTAGAAAGTGGACAACATGGGAAAGTATGAAAGGAAACAAACCAAAAAGAAAAGAAAAATAAATAAAAAGAGACAAGGTGTCCATCTTGGAAGGCTCAGCGGGCTATTCTCCTGGTCACATTCCCCCCTTGAAGGCTGCGTTGGCCCGATCGGGGATAGTGGCTTGGAAAACAATGCCTGACTCAGGCTAGTGTAGTGTAACAGCTGGGCCAGTCTAGTCATCTGATATGCACACATAATCACACAGAAAAAACATACAAAACCAAATTAATAAACTCAGTAGCCATCCAGCACCAAGTCACGTGGACAAAAAGCATCAAGTTAGAGGTGATATCAACAACAGTGGCACCAAAGGGTGTAGGGTGTAGGGTGGGGGGAGGTTAGGGGAATTTTAAAAGAAAAAAGGAGCACCAAAAATGAAAGAGAGAGAAAGTTAGCTTTATTTTTTTTTTGTAATTTCCATGAAACAAGTAGCATTAATGACAGTTTTGTAATGGAAAATACACAAGCTACTTGTTCCAGAGAATCCAGTTTTTGTTTTTTTTACAGTGACCTAAAAAAACATTCAACTCTAAAAACCACCTTGTGACACCAAACAGAAACCTTGACTGGGAGTTACGAGAAATTAACTACAGGTTTTTTTTTTTTTTTTTTTAGTGAGGTGATACAACCAGTCACCTGTGTGGCTACAGTGGGCACAACTTGGCCAATTTTCCATTAAAAAAATAATAATAAAACACACCCAGAATTCAACCATAACACCAAAACAACGGTTGGATTCAAGGGGGAGGAGGCCATTTGCAAGTCCACTGAGACATTTCATTTTGATTTTTTTGATTTCTATGAATGAAACAGGTTGCACTCACCTTCTGCACATGGCACTACTATCAAAGCTCTGTCAACAAACACAGTATTGGTGAGATGTTGCGCCACACCAACACTGGAGGGGTCTCGGTACTTTATATAACACACTTTGGACGAGAAAGACAAAGGGGCATTGCTGTGAAAGGGAGAAAAAAAAAAAAAGGGCGGGTTGGTTAGTTTGTTTACAACAAGCGTTACTTCTCCGTTTTTAATGTTTTTACGTGGACCGCACTAAAGGCCGCACATCCGCGGTGTCGCCTAGCTAGCCACGCGCCGGGTGTAGGTTGCTCTTACTCGGGCGGGTAGAGCCGTAGCTCCTCGATGTCTCCCAGGAAACCGAACAGAGTGCGCATCTGCTCGCTGCTCACGGCCGAGGACAGGTTGGTGACCTGGACGACAGCAGTCCCCGGTATCCCGCTCATAGTGCAAACTGATATATATATATATATATATATAAAAGCGTTGACAGCCGTTACGTGGTGGTATTTACACAGTATTTATATTTCTGTGCCACCCCGCGCGCTGCAGCCGTTACATCCAGGCAGGCGGAGCGAGACGTCTCACCGGCTTCCTCTGATCCTTTTAACGGGATGACGCTAAAATGTGTGAGGTGCACTACCGCCCCCTACAGTGCTGGACAGTACATTACCAAAATATCAAAATACACTTTATTGGTGACCCTGTAGAGCAGGGGTCTTCAACCAGGGGTCCGTGACCCCTTAGGGGGTCCGCAGAGGTACTGCAGAGGGGGTCCATAATAATTGACAACTTTCACCAAAATAATTTGTGAGAATTAAAAAAATGATAATGAGTAAACTGCAAGCATTAATATGCAATAAAAAGCTACTTTTGACATTACTATTTATATATTATTTATAGATTATTCCATTATGCATGAACTTTTTTAAACAATCATAAACACATATAGGCTAATAACCCAGCATACAAATAAGGCTAATAAGGTGAAATAAAAGGTGAATAAAGTAAATATAAAAGTTATTATAAGCCAGGCTTAAAATGTGACACATGTGGGAGGTCTCTGTTCTGTTTGTCTCTCGTTCAAGGAGGTCTTTGGGCTGAAAAAGGTTGAAGATCTAAAGAGGTACAGATTTGACAATGTGAAGATGCCCAGGGGCCAATACTAACATTTAAAAAATGAAAAAATACCAATAAAAGTTACATACAAATGTTTTGTAAAAAATGTGTTTTCATTGTCACAATTATCTTTTTTTTTTTTAATTTTTTTTTAAGTGACAATGTAACCAAATCTAAGCCAATCAGGCGTGAACAAATCTAACTCTGACTCACATCTGGAGTCAGATAACAAAGAATAAATTGTCTGGAATATATTAAACTTGCATGAAATCTTCCCTTCGGGGATAAATAAAGTACTCTATCTATCTATCTATCTATCTTATTATGAGTAATGCAAAGTCTGTTAACATTTAAGTTTAAAACGTGTCACTCTTGCTCTTCTCTTTCACAAAATTATTCAGAAAGTAATATTTTGTGTCACATCTACAGATATATAACACCAGCAGTTATGTCCTTAAAGGTTCAAATGTTTCGTTATGTCATCAAAAAAAAAAAAAGCCAAATCTTCCAGTCATACAGTATCTGACAATCGTAGCAGGCCATAAATAATATATTATATAAATGAAGCTTCAGGCCGCATGAAATGATGTGATTGGCCCCCGGGCCGTACTTTAGACATCCCTGCTGTAGATAAATGAATAAACAGTGGTGGAAAGTAACTATTTTAGTTTTTAAGGTACTTGTACTTTACTTGAGTACACTTTTGCCACTTTATACTTCTATTGCACACCATTTCAGGGGAAAATATGGCACTCCTCTACATGTATTTATATACCAAATATTAAGTCAAGAGTGCCAATATTTTTGATCATGACTGTAGATTAAAAAAAGAGTCATACATTCTGTATTATATTTACTGTCTGCAGAGATTTATATTCAATATTTTGTGTCTAAAATTACAAACAAATGCATAAAGTTGATGCACCTGCAGTGACTCAGCAGTTTCTGTCAGTCTGCTGAGTCAATCAAATATCACACACATCACTTTATTGATGCCGTACACGCACTAAATCGATTTACTGCACATCATCTCCATCACGCACGCACGTGCATCCGTCATTGTCATGGAGACAGAAAGGTCACGTACGGCCGTGGTGACGTAAGGGCACGCAGACTTGTGGAATTACTCATTTGCACCTGGACTCGAGACATCGCTGAGCTGTGTGAACACCTGTGCGTGAAAAAGCTGACCCCAACCTGAAAACTCATCCTACACGAGAGGAGAGCTCCGTGAAACCCCCCCAAAGATAAAAAGACCAACCTGCTGAGACATGTCACGTAAGACTCCTTTTAAACTTTTCCCAAACTAATTTAATCATCTTCATTTTTAGTAAAAAATGTATATTTAATGTCAACTAAACTGGGCTGTTAGGAAAACTCAGTTTTTGTTGACACTCGACGTTTTTCTCGGTTTAAAATGTTTATTAGATGATAAGAAATTGGACTGAATGTTTCGGGATAGGTGTGAAATGTGTTAATAACTGTGTAGTAATTAAAAAAATGATTTATGTAAATAGATATTTTTAGCTTTTTGGCGACACTCGACGTTTTTCCCGCTGTAAAATGATTTCTAGATGGTAAATATTGGCTGAATGTTTCCTGACAGACGGAAAATGTGTTAATAATTGTGTAGTAATTAAAAAATATCTTAAATTTTCGTTGAAGGCATTCATTTTTTACAAATTTATCGACCAAAATTTAGGAAAAAGATGTCTTTTTCGAATAATGCCAAAAAATATATTTATTTTTCTTGTGCACCATGGAGACCATTGAACGTTCAGGACGTCAAAACGTGCAAATGTAAACAAACCGGGGCCCGTTGCTACAGTAACCTGTTTACATTTGATTAAGTTTGTAGGGATGGATGAAGTTCGACTTAAAACGCGTCAATATCAATTTAATTTAATTTAATTAATTTAATTTAATTGAACATACAATCACAACCAGAGCAACTTTTGAAGTTCAAAGTTGATCACATTTGTCAACTAATTATCAGATATTGCTCAAAATGCAGCGGACAGAAGATGAAGTGAACCAAAGTGTCTGAAAGTCTTTAGATCCACAACCAAAACTGTCGTGTGCTTTCATCCTGATGGATATTAATAATTTACCATGAAGCGCAGATTGTTTTGAGTTTATTTCGGAGGATTAACGCTGTTAATCGCGCGTAATTTAATCAAAGTATCCACCGTTTAGCGTGCGTAATGGCGCACGGAGGTCTGTGCACATCAGGGCTGATATCATATTTGTTCCTACATGATTGTTGTAGCAAAGAGAGTTCACAATGATAGGATTATCGTGATATTTATAGAAATAATGCAATAAGTCAACTTTTATTGTGTATTTTGCCTCTTTTTTGACAAAATGACTGAAGGGAGTTTGTAACCATAACTGTGCAAAACATACAAAAAGAACCACAAAGCAAGTCACTAAGTTATGCATTAATAATTTTTATTTTTTATATATCACAACACCACTAGTGCCCATAAAAACACAACTTATTGCAGACTTTATGGAAGTGACACACAGTTCCCACACTGACAATGTGAAAGATTTGTGGCTCCTTGTTCGGATGACATTTTCTTGCATTTATTATTACTTGACTCTTCCTTCACTGAGCAGAGACAGAAGTACTGAACGTCATAACTAAATCTGACTGAGTACAGCTTCAACTCTTTAGCACTTTGGTGCCTTATTAATGCCACACGCTGCTCATTAGAGGGAAGAGACACAGTTTAACATGTTCTGCTGACAGTTATTGCCCACAGAAAATGTCCAAGTATCTGCACGTGTCACGTTTATTGTTGTTTTCTCTCAAAGTGATTGCAATGCATCAGCGTATCAGAATCTCACTTTTGTTCTCCTTCTCTTCTTCCTCCTCAGGTGGCCCCTTTCGCCCTCAGAATCCCGATCCTGAGATGCCTCCTGACGACCCCGTCGTCAGGCTGGTTGATCAGCTTCGGGAGGCTGAGGCTGAGGCTGTGCCTCGCGGCGGCGGAAGGGAGGAAGTTGGCAGACCTCCCTCTCCTCCACTCCAGCAGCTTCTTTTTCCTCCTGTCCGCGCTGCTCTTTTCTTCGCTCCTCACGTTCACGCTGAACGTCTTCGCTTCCCTCGTGCTGCTCGCCGTCCTCCTCTTGCTTTCATTCCAGCTTTCCTTCGTCCTCCTCTTGATCGCGTGGCTGGCGGTGATCGTGTTCCTCCTCCTCCTCCTTTTCTTCTTCCTGATCCTTTTGAGGATGACCATTTTCCTCTTCCTGGTTTCCTTCGTCATCCTCTTCCTCGTCGTCGAGCTGCTCTTCAATTTCTTCCTCGCCCTCATCCTCCTGCTAATCTTCCTCCTTTCCTTCGTCTTCCTCCTCCTGACCTTTTTGCTTGTGGAGATCATGTAGGTCTTCCTGCTGATTTCCATCAAGCGCCTCTTCGTCCTCGTCTTTTGGATCAGGACGTTTTCCCTCCTCCTCCTTTGCTTCTTCCTCCTCTTCGTCATCTCCCTGCTCATTTCCCTCCTGCGCCTCTTCGTCCTCATCCTTCTGATGATGACGATGATCCTCTTGCTCTTTCTCCTGCTTCCTCTTCTGCCTCCTCTTCTGCTTCCTCTCCCGCCCCCTCTCCTCCTGCTTCTCCTGCTTCCTCTCCCGCCCCCTCTCCTCCTGCTTCTCCTGCTTCCTCTCCCGCATCCCCTCTTTCTGCTTCTCCTGCTTCCTCCTCTACTGCCTCCTCTCCTGCTTCCTCTCCTCCTGCTTCTCCTGCTTCCTCTCCCGCCCCCTCTCCTCCTGCTTCTCCTGCTTCTCCTGCTTCCTCTCCCGCCCCCTCTCCTCCTGCTTTTCCTGCTTCCTCTCCTGCCTCCTCTCCTTCTGCTTCTCCTGCTTCTCCTGCCTCCTCTCCTGCCTCTGCCAATCTTGATGGTGATGTGTTGAATTTGTTTGTGGAGTCTGACGAGGACGACTTCCTCCTCGTCAGACCTCCCTCCCCTAACGACGGTCTCTCATCTTCTAACCTAGGGGATCGTGAGGTGCCCTCCAGTCCTGTCCTCGGCTCCTCTGGAAGGAGGCGCAGGGAGGACGGCGACTCGGAGGGGGAGGAGCCTGCTGCCAAGGTGCCACATTGGTGCGATGACAGCGACTCGGCTTGAGGATGGTTATGAAAACCCAGGTACATTAACGCACATCATCCCGTACATCTCAAAGATTCTTTTCACGTGAATATTTGTATATTTGATCTTTCCTGTCTTTGTTTCTGTTTCTGATTCAGGTAGCATCTTGCACTGGGACCATCCATCATCTCCGTATGTGAATAGTAACAAACATTTATTCATTTTTACTTGAAATGTATTTAACTCTGTGGGGCGGCCTTTGCGTCTGGCTGGGCTGTCCACAAACCCAGGTAGCATCTTGCACTGCGTTTTTTTGTTGTTTTAATCCTTCCTCCTCGCTTTGACACGACGACTGGGTCGACTTTTCTTTCCTCCTGGGCGCCGTCATTTGCTTCGGTGATGCTGCGGGAAGCCCTTCGCCACTGGCAGGGCTGTCGACCCCTCGTCTACAGGGCAGGATAGGAGAACAACTTACTTGTGTGGTGAGAGAGAGAGAGAGAGGAAGACGGCAAAAAGCTGCAAAGAACTATCAAACAAAGCCACTTCCACTCTCACCACCAAGAAAGCTCCTCAAAGGAGCGCTTCAGACTCAATGCAGCTTTTAAAAAACCCCAAAACAACCAAACTCTGACCCAACAGACAACGTCTTCTGGAGCTCCGTCTTCTTCGGGTAAGTACGAGCTTCTGAGCAAATTCAACATTGAATATGATCAAAAACAAGCTTACTAACCAATTTTTCTCTCACCAGCCAAAAAAAGTAAGTACGAGCTTCTCATCAGATATAATATCACGTACATATTAATTTAAATATTATTTGTCTTGCTTACTAATCACTCTTTCTTCTCTCTTATTCCATCACCGTAGCTGTGGACGAAAAAAAAGGTAAGTATGAGCTTCTGATTCAGAAATAAAGTGACTTAGAATAGGGCAGGATTTCCAAAGCATCCATATACTATCACATATTCAATAACTGTACGATTCACAGATTGTCTTACTCATACTTTTGTCTTTCTCTGCCTCCCGAGCTGCTGCCGTTCACCGCGCATCGTCATTTATGTTATCGTGAATCATATATTACTTATTTAATAATTCAAAGGTTGTTTGTCTGTCTCACTAATGATTCTTTATCATATTGCTGTCTCCCCACCCACCGCCTGAGCTGCCGCTGTTCACCGTGTCCTGAGGGCCCCTGGACGAGGATGCAAAGCAAAGCACACAAATGAACCATCCCATCAGTCCACTGACGGACTCTGTCATTCTGCTTTAAAACTTAACTGCACTGATGTTAAATAAAACACTCAGACGTCTGAAGTGACACTTTATATCGTGAGATTTTCTTTAAAATCACTGATGTTTGGTTCACGCGGATCAGTTTTAAGCGTCATAAAATGAAGTTAAACTGTTGCTAAAACAACCAAATTCACCAAGTACACAGAGTCATTTAAAATCAGTTCAGACACAGATTCAACTTTAATCTGTCATTAAAAGGGGTCTTCAACCAGGGGTCTACGCCCCCTACGGAGTCTGCAGAGGGACTGCAGGGGGTCTGGCAATTTTTGTTATAATAATTGACAATTTTCACCAAAATAATGGTGAATGTGAGGGTGCAGATCATTGAGAAATTATCTTGGCATTTAATAACCAATAATAATTATGTATGACCTTTTTTGAAATCATAAACACATATAGGCCAATAACCCAGTATATAAGTAGGTTAATAAGGTGAAATAAAAGTTGAATAAAGTAAATATAAAAGTTATTACAAGCCTGGCCTGGAAAGATTTTAAAAAACTGATTACATTCGGGAGTCCCTGTTCTGTTTGTGTCTCATCCAAGGGGTGCTTGGGCTGAAAAAGGTTGAAGTTTTAAGTATTCCTGCAGGTCCAACGTTTCTGAGAAAACAATCATAAATCAGGGGATTAAGAAGATGATTGCATTTTTGATCACCGATTATGAGAACTTCAAAAAATCTATGAACATAACTTTGTAAAGGAATCAATGCAGGGGGACCAGGAATAAAAAAAAAAGACTTTACAGGAACCTATATATGATTTATGACACATTTAAAATGCTTTTTCTGCTACAATGTTTGTTTCTTAAATCAGTTCACTGTAACAGAACTATTTCATACAGTAATTAAGCTTTACTTTGTGATGATGCTTCCTCCACTCATAAAACTAAAGTGTTCTTTGATACATCTGGGCTAGAAAATATCAAATATAGCAATATTATAATAATGTATTAGTCATAAAATAGTGTTTTGGCCTGCGAGTGGCATCAGAGGTTTAGCCATGTTACAAAAGTCTAAAAGCTTTCTCCTCTGTAGGCGCTCGCCAGTCTAAAATGTCAAATATAGATTAAAATCTGTGCAACATTTTAATGTTGTGGGGACAAAAACAAATCTTCAGGGGAGATCAGAGGAAGCTGAATGCTTGATGAAGTGATCATCCATATTAAAAGCTAAAAAAAAACATGTTGCCTCCTGGAGTTGCATGAAAGTGACAAAATAGAACAAAACAGACTAAGGAAAGATGCAGGAAGAGTTTGGACCATCCTACAGATACTGATGTGTAATCATCTGTTCATATATATAATTCTATATGTAATCCTTCAGGTTTACCATGATTGCTGCTTTGCTTCTACATAAATCGCTGCATATATGTCTAATAACGTAACCAGTGCAGCCTTGAATACTCACACAAGTCGTCCTGTATCTCGGACTCGACGCTCGTTCTTCATTTACTGTTAAAAAAGAGAAACCCAGACGGAGTCCTCGTTAAAGAGCATTAGTTTTTATTTTCCACAGGTTACTTCAGAAACAGGTAATTATGTACAAAATCTGGAATGTTGGATAAATGCATATCAATCATCATCATCATCTCACTGTGGCTGTTTCCAGAGAAACCTTAGAAATACTAGCTATACATTAAAACGGGTGCCTCTGCATTGCAATTTATTGCTGGTTTTACAATCGCAAGTCACTAATGCCATTGTTAATTCTTTTCTCGGTTGGTTTTTCTTTTTAAGAGTATTTACAATTTGATTAGTAAGGTCTAAAAACCACAGAAGACCGCTAAATAAATAAGAACGATACGGGAGCGTAAGAAACATACCGACATGGATGAAGAAAAATGTGACAACATTTTAACATTTTACCTCCCAAGATTGTCTACGATGTCAGACTTGTTTTTTTTTTTGCAGTGAATATAAAGTGACCATTACCCCAGAAATGTTTCCCCCTACTTTTAGAAAGTCAACAAAACAAAAACAAACAAAAAGAAAATCACCAACAAAATTAATACAAACAATATAAACAATAATTCATCTGTGTAAAATACTATCATGTTCTGTGAGGAATTTGGGAAACGCACGTTATGTTGTCATTTGCCTGCGAGTAAAAATTTAAAAACGAAGGGTACAGCTTCACTTCGAACAGCTACCTTTAAAAACAGTATTACTATAATTAATATTATTAAAGGGACATTTAATTTGTGTTAATCACCACAGTGTTTTCATTTTGGTTCGACAGTGTCACGTGCACGAAATCTGGGTCAAACTTAAACTACATGTAAGAAGAGTCCAGTAGATGACACGGTCTACTGTAAAACAGGTCGAGGGAATGCCGTTCGCTCAAACACTTTTATATATTGTACAAACAATTCAGTGGTCACGAATGTGCTGCGAGAATTTCTATTTATCCGTCACTCGCGTGAATTTTTTAAATCATTTCCGTGTCTTTTGGAAATACGTCTCACTGAAAAGTTATTTACACGTGAATATTAACAGAGAGGAACGTGATGGTGGATTTCATAAAAACACTTCTTGTTCTGACAGTTCTTTTGACAAACGTTAGGAATGTTTTGAGATGCGGCTCTGACTTCCGACAGCGTTACGTTGATTATTTTGCACAGATGAACATGAACGAGAGTTTATGGTAATCTAAGCGACAAACAGTAAAAAGCCTTGGGCAAAGTGACACAAACATTCACTTTTACACAATGCAGAGAAGTCTTTTTTTTTTTTTTAAGCACTACCGTATATATCTCCTGTGCTATTTAATTACAAAAAAAGATTGTTTACAATATAAAAATCATGTAAAATCATCCTCAGGGATACTAAAAGGTTGTGTTTCTTTTAAAAATGCTATCTGATGTTGTTTTTCTGATGAAAATAAAGGCTTTACATATTGCTTCTTTTTTTTTTAAGCCGTTATGCTGCACATGTACTCAGAAGGTTGTGAAGATGTGAATATTGCTTGGGCTCTGGGGTCAAAAAGGTCCTCCCCTATTCAAACAGTTCAAGGTCTATGGCACTTGACAACTTTGCTTCTCCCAATTTGACTCTGTACAGCAAAGGGGAAAAAAAAGAAACTGCTCTAATATGATAAAAAGCATGATAAAACATCTGTAAAGACACAAAAGGCAAACTGTGGTCTTCTCCCATGTAAAAAAAACAAAAAAACAAAAAAACTGCCAGATGTTGAAACCCCGAGGACACACACACACGCACACACACACACACGCACACACTCATGTCTCCGATGGCCGCCTGAAAGATGAAGCCCTTAAAAAATTAAAAACACACGAGTGAAACGTCGACATGTTCGTATTCAAATGTCTTTCTTCAGTTGAATCCTGCTTTTTGCCTTCTGTCCAAAACTTGCTTTGGTTAACTAGCATAACCGGCCCACGTTTCTCTGCTTCAAAGGAAAAGTTTGGACGTTTTGGGAAATAAAAATCAGAGGAGATCGATAGCTGCCCGTTAAATAGACAAGCCACTGCCTCCGGCTTAGCATAGCTTAGCACAAAGACTGGAAACGAAGGTTAACGGTTAGCTGGATGTGTCCATGTGGCTGTTTAACATGTTATATCTCGCTTGTAAGTACAACTTATTATCGTACTGAGGGTTAGGTGCCATTTCTTGATGCTACGCCATTACCAGGCAACCCCCATAAACAAGGAAACGTCAGTTTTTGTGCGTATTAAACGAGATTCAACATGTTAATTTGTGAGCTTTAGAGGTGCTGGTAGGTGAATTTCCCCTTTTGACAGAGCCGTGTTTCCAGTCTATGTGCGAGCTTAAGCTACCTGGCTGCTAGTGCTTCAATCTTCTCATCTCATCGCCTGAAAGCAAACCAGAATATTTCCAAAAATGTCAAACTTTTGCTTTAAACGACTGGTAAAACTTTTAAGGCTGAGCAAACACATCTCTCCTCTCCCATTTCCCCCAAATTTGAACTTCCTTCTTGGGATTTTCCGGCCTCATTTAAATGATCACACGCAGACTGCATTTCTTCTCGAGGAACTTGATTCGTTTATACTGTGGAGGATTGTTTCCCCCCCCACACAGCTCAGGTAGTGGTCTTGGGTTTGGTGATATGCCGAGCAGCCGCTGTGAGGGATATGCTGAAGGGGCCGAGGGCTGAATCGTGTCTGTACTCTGGAGGAGTCTTCACAGGGTTTAAAAATGGAAGCAGGGGTGGATGATTTCCTCGTCTCAAAAAAAGAAAAAAAAAAACAAAATCAAACACCTCCTCCTTGATCTACATTCGTCTCCACATGAAAAGCACATAACATTGTCCTCCATATCAGATCGCACGGCAGACCGGAGAAGGGTTTCAACATCTTAAATAAAAAGTAAAAAAACAAAAAGGCAACCTGGATGACAGAAGAGAGGGAGCCCTGCCCCCTAGTGGTCAATTCATGTCAAGCTGCAGAGAGAAAACCTAATTTATGATGAAGGATTTATGAGATTTGGGGGGGGGGGGGGGGGGAGAGATGATCTGTACAGAGACCACAGTAATTATTTGCTTCAGAGCAGGTCGTATCTTCAGCTTCTTTTGTAGAAAAATATATATACCACAGTGATGGCCTTTTGAGGACTCGTACTTGCAGAGGTTTGCCGCCGTCTCACTTTGATCCACTACATTCAGTGGTTTGTTTCCCCGTTTTTTTTTTGTTTTTGTTTTTTTTAAATCAAGGCTATGAAGATCTCTACTATAAATAGTCCCAACAGGTATCAACAGATCTCAGTCTCCTCTGTGTATAAAAATATGAGAGTCAACATAAATTTTCTCTGTTCGTTTCTCTTCTCGTGTCGAGGTCAGTTTTTTTTTTTTTTACGCTTGCATGTCTCTTATGATAGTCAAATCCACAGTGTTTGGAAATGTCTTCAAGAGGGACACTGCGTTCCCATGATCGATATTCACAAAGCTGTATCCGTTTGCCTGCGAGGAAAAGACACAATTTTTGTTTGGTTAACAGAAAAATCACAAAAAACTTAAATCACTGAAGAGCTCTGTGTTTGTGTACAGGCGGCAGAATACCTGGATGATTTTATCTCCGGGCTGCAGAACTTTAGACGCCGGTCCCTCAGGTTGAACCCTTGTCACAAATATACCCTGAAATTAAATTATATGGAGAGTATGACATTAATTATTATTATTATTATTATTATTATTATTATTATTATTATTATTATTATTAAGAGCTGCTAAGTTGCGCTGGATGTTTTCCTAAATGGTAAAGTAAGTAAAAAAACATGAATTTACATTATCGTCTGGACGAAAGGGGTTTCCCCGCCCTCCAACTCCTCCTGATATACTGAAACCCAGCTCTGGATTCTTCTCCACTTTCACGCGGATCTGAAACACACCCACATACTTTCATTAGTCATTTATGCACAGTCATTCGCTGATAATTACACAATTTTCTGCATTAGTCTGGCAAAATAACAGCAGGGATTTAGGGAACAGGTGTTTTGGTAACTGGCCTGCTGGCTATATACGAAACAAAATTAGATTTGTACGGCTGAATTTTTAAAGAGGGAGATTGATAGAACTTTCGTATCTATTGTAAAAACAGGAAGAAGCAGCGGCACGTCCGGTTCTGTCCAAAGTCAACAAAATGGGGTGCACAGTACCAAAATAAAAAGGTACAAAAGGGGCGCCGGTGAGCTCACCTGGCAGAGACACCTGAAGAGTGACAGGAAAGCTCACTCCTTAAGGTGTGACATTGTTTGTTTAATCTACTGATACGGTTTCACAGGGAGTGCAAAGTTAAGTTCTGCGTCATGTTGTGTATTTGGGAGATGGAATGGAACGAGGAGGAACGATCTTGTGTATTTAAACACTACGGAGGCAGCAGAGCCAGCGGTAAATTACCAAAGGGTTGTACTTATCTAGACAGAACAGTAGCTGTGTTGTTGTCATCAGTCACCACAAGTACAAACAAGAACAGATTGAGAAAGGCTGTTTCTTGTTGTTAACTGTGTGTTTGAGGAAAACCAGCTGTGACTCCAGGAGAACCCTGCATCGTGTCGTTTAGGTTTGCCTGTTTCCGGCCTTTATATGCTAAACTAATCTAATCGGGGAGTACTGATGTTGTCATCATAGAATATCCTTAAATCAAATTCATACGTCCTTCACCTCTTGCTGCAGTGCGTCTTGCGGGATGCGTGGGGGCCCCTGGGGCTGATGGGAGACTTTGAGCATCAGGTAATCAATGAGCTGCTCTCTGGAAGGGTGGCGAGCCATGGGCGCCTGGCTCATCTGAGGACGAACAGAAGGGCCCATCTGACCGTTCATCAAAGGCACCTTTGTAGGAAAAAAAACACACACAGCGATGAACAGAAGTCACTTTCTTGTAGTACTGTGTCAACTCTTCAAAGCTAAACACAAAGCGACCTCTGCAGATCAGTTTTAGCATCTGACAAACACATTTTTGATCTGCAGCTGTGTGTACACGTACTTTTCTGTGAGGGTCCAGTGTGTAGCTCTGCTGCCCTTGAGGACTGAACACATCATCCTGAAGGGAAAGAAAGAGATGATTATGAACACCTCGTCCACTGAAGCTCACTTCCAACAGAGGATAATAGAAAGGACAGACGATTAGATGCCGACATGAACATCTTTCATGTCTGGTAAAGACATTAGGCAGTGATGTGTTGCTTTAGATCAGATTAAACTGTTTAGCTTCTATTCAGACACGAAGCAGCGTGTAGTTCTGAATATTAGCCGTCTGAATCTTAAATGTTACGTGGAGAAGGGGTTACACAACACTCTCAGACATCTTTAGGATCCACAGATTCTAACACCCACTTTCTAAGTCACTTAGACACACACACACTTCTCCCACTTACCTTTGGCAAACACAGTTTTCAGCCTCACACACAAAGTGATCAAAAGTTGAAGTTGGAAGATGACGAATGAGCAAAAGAAGGAGTTTAATGTGCACTTGAAGGAGAAGAAAATCACATCACAGGATGAGAGTGCAGCAGGGCGGGATGATGATTGTGATGTTAAAGAACCTGGCAGGTTTAAAAGGGGTCGTTTTGTACCATACACTATACTCAGTTTACATATCTGGCCTGAAAAAGCTTAAATTTACTCAGGCAAGCCTGTTACATCACAGCTTAGGGTGACACTTTAGCTGGATTCAGACACCTGCTGAGAACGTGTCACTAGAAATACAAGCCTCCCACTGCATAACAAGAAGACACAAACATTTTTCGGGTTCGTGACTCGAATGAGCTGCAGCAGACAAAATTAATTATGCCACACAGCCTACATGTTTTGTTGGGGAGGTAGTTTAGCCACTGGATGATGGTATGAGTACAAAGTAGGCCCCTTTTAAACAAGTCAAACTGCATTACGCTGGAGGAGAAGCTACACCAACAAAAACTCTGTTAGCATCCATCAGTTTTTAGGCTCTAAGAGACATCACGTGCTAGGACAGGGTTTGTGGTCGTTAGAAATCAGACATTGGGAGCGACATGCTTTCACTTTCCTATAAAAGGGCAAGTGAAAGATGACTGTGGGTCACTTCTCAACATCGAGGAGAGAAGGAAACAGACATTTCTTATCTTCTACAGGATGTGAAACTAGCAGGAACTGGAAGCCCTGGCTTCAGCATGAGCTTGCAGGAGCTAACTTGGGAGTTACACAGTACTCACACAGAAGCCCAGAGCTCCGTAGGGCTGTCCGTCCCTGGCACTAAAGACCAGGGACCCTTGGCTGGCATGCATATCCCTACAGCTGCCGTAGTGAGACCAGCTCAGCGGAGCGTTATTGGAATTATAGGAGCGAGACAGCGCGTTCTGACCAGAGAGGGACGACATGAGACAAGCAGCACCGACAAAGACACATCAGCGGTGGGCCATGCAATCCACCAAATGACATAAAAAGACACAACAGAAAGTTTTTACAGCATATACAGACATGCATGCAGTGAATCGGTTTGCATAACAGCTGGGTTAGTAGGCTCTGGTTCATATTGGAGGGTCAGTTCACCCAAATATCTGTAATGAAGTCTGGACATTGAGGCAGTTTTGGTTTTATTTGCCCAGGTTTTGTCAAATATAGTGAAGAGTTTCTCTTCAATTCATATCTTACGTAGACTTTTTTGCCTCCTTCTTAGACTACAGGTGACGTAGACGAGCTCAGACACACAGTTGTTAAGAACTGAACTGAACCTTCACCTTCTGAAGTGTGGATACACCCAACTGTGAAGTTGTGTCATTTACAGGGGACAACTTAAAGTCCCTTGCTCAAATATTTGACGACTGTTCGTCGTGTTAAAGGAGGAACTTGTGGCATTTTTGATAACATAACACAATAGATGCTCCACCTCAGCCTACTGCTGGTGTTGCACTGTATGTTGTGACGTGTAGCAGTGCAACACTTCACATTAAAAACACATCATACGTGCAGAAGTCATTTATGTTGTTGATATTTGCTGAATCGTAAAGTAGAATTAATCTCTCCACTGTGTTGTTTTTACTGTAACGTCTGCGGCTTCACGGGAGAACCGAGTCAGGACAGGGTTAATGAACGTCACAGAGAAGTGACAAAATGTGTGGTGAAAGCCGTGCAGCCTTTCAGCACAGTACAATAGCAACATCTTTCCAAAGAAACACGTCCACGTTACAACAGTCGACTTTCTTAGAAAGTCGTCAAATCTGTTGACAGAGGCACGGTTTCTGGAAAAGATGCATTGCTGTTGATGTTTTTTACTATATTTTTTAAATGTTTCACATGTTCTGGTGGCAGAAAGCCTGGACAAACAAAAACAAAACTACCTGCAGGTTTGGGTCAAATGAAAATGTCTTTTTGTAGTTTAGGTTAAACAACCATTTAAGAGAAGGCTAAAGACAGACGTTACAAATAGTTTCTTCTTGTTGACATGACGTTCTGAGAATGTTATAGTTATATGCTTGTTGTGCTGCCCTGTAAAGATGAGAGTATTCATACTGTTGGTTTCATTCAATGTGATCTAGACGTCACTACAAAAACCTGGAACTGAAATGATGAGTCAAACACAAAACAAAACAAAGAGTTCAGACTGTGAATCGATTTAAAGACTTTATACCTTTTCCATTTTCTTGGCCTCGATGTGCCGCATCACCTGGTCTCTCCAGTCAGTTGGCACCCTTCCCGGTCCTCCTGACATCTGTCCGGGCCCATCCAGCAGCGAGTGCTCCGACTTCACCCTGGTGTTGGGCCTCTTGCTGGGGCTGCCATGCTGGTAGTTGAAGTCGCTGACCGACATGGTCCTCTCTGGAAGCTCGTGGGGCTGCGGCCTGGCGCCGAGAGGCCTGGAAGCTCCGGTTACGTCAATGCTGTAAGTGCGAGCCGAGAGGGGCCTTTGCATGGCCTGGCTCATTGCCAGCGGACCCCTGGCGAGGGTGTGTATGTCCCTGTACGTCATGTACTCTCCGTCAGGCACCTGCATCCGCCTCGGGTCACCGACAGAGGCCATGGAAGCCGTGGAGGCGGTGCTGCTTTGCCTCTGCAGAGTGCTGCTTCTAGTCTGGCCTCCTGTGGAATGAAGTCTCTCCATGCCCCACATGTCCCCAGAGGGTTTGGGACCCATGGGAGGCCCCCTCTGCTGGGGCGGCAGAGGGTAGGGCGGTGCCTGATTACGGTTGGAGAAGTTGGTGTTGGCTAATGAGTGAGGAGGAGGAGGGAGGTAGCCTTGGTGCTCTGGGGGCATGGGCGTCCTCTGGGCCCAGAGGCCCTCTTTAGACATGGCACTGCTTGTGTACTGTATGTTGTATTGAGGAGGAGGGATGCCCATGGCCATGCTGGAGGAAACTGGATATCTGCTGGTGCTGACGGGGGGCTTGGAAGAGGAGAGCAGGTCTGAGGAAGATGCAGAGGAGCTGGGGTAGACCTGCAGAGTCTGATCATTGAGTAACTGGCTGGCTGACTTGCTCCTGACGATGCTCTGACCCTGAGCCCCCGGCCCCGAGCCAGAGCCCGCCATCCTCGTCATTCCTGCTGCGTCGTAGGAGTCAGCATCCCCATCAAAGGAGTACAGCTTCATGCCTCCTGTTTCTATGTTGCTAACGCTGTGAGACTTCATCACCTGTGGGGGATGGCACCTTTTCTCTGGAGACAGTTCCTCTGTGCTGCGAGACAGAGACATGTCACTGCTGGCTGTCACGCCTGTCGAGGCCACATGCACAGCAGATGTCTCGACTCTCATCGCTTGGCTTTTGTTCCCCAGACTATTGATGCAGTCACTGACCTGCTGGTTTCCATTCAGAAAATGCTCCATGTTGTCGTTGCTGAAGCCCTGCTTGCCGTCCAAGTCCTCCTGGGTTACCGAGCCATTCTTGGTTTTGTCCGCCTCGTCCAGCTGGACCATGTTGTCAGTTGGCATCTTGGACACGTTCATATTGATCTGGTCCCACTTGGTGTAAGTTTCTCCCATGCCGTTGTTAATTCCCTTCCCGATGAAGGCCAGTCTTGCTTCCATGGAAAGGTCGTAGTCGCCCATTTTCTCTGGCGGGGTCTGCTGGGTTTTTAGAAGGGCCTGAAGGGACGTCTCAGAGCCGTTGCCGTTGTGGAGGAGAGGGGTGGTGTCTTTAGGCTGGTTCATATTCTCATCTTCTTGCCTAAATCACAGAACAAGGAGGTACATCAGATCGTGTAACGACAAGAGGAGGAAGACTCGAAAGACACTGGAATGACACTAACCGGCTTTTTGGTAGGAACGGCATCTTCGCCTCTCTCTCAGGCGTGCACAGAGAGTTGTCCTGACTGCTGTCTGTGGTTAGAGACACGGAGTCGGACATGCGCGAAGGAGACGAACAGTTGCTGTTGTTCTGGTTGCTGTTGGCCACCGTCTCATCCAACAAAGAGTCTGCATCATCTGTGGATCAAAAAACATCATCGTTAGCAGACTGTATCGATACACTTTTAAAAAAATCTATTTTAAAGCACTCAAATGAAACTTTTACCTTTTTTGTCCTTACTTAAAGTCACTACTTTGGGCTGGTTGATGGAGATCTCAATGAGAGGAGGTCTCATCTCTGCGATTTTCATCTCCTCTTCTTCATCAGACAGCTCCTCAGAATCCTGAAGACAAACAATAATTCTCTTAAAGCTGCATTTGATTTAACTTCATACTGCACTCACCGTTTGTGACAATAATTTAGAGTGATAAATGTTAGGATTACCTCCAGTGTGTCCTCGTGGTTCATCATAGAGCTGCCTGAATTTTTGAGCGGGACTTTCTGAGAGCTGAAAGACTCCGAAGTGTCCTTTGACTCCGGTGCTGAGGAGTTTTCGGCATGTGTGTTGTTAGAGACTTGGGGCTCCACGTCTGATGCCACGCCGTTAGCACAGGGGGCCTCAATGACCTGCAGTACAGAAAAGCTCCTTCACTTTCATGTAGAATAAGCAGTTTATCAAAAGGGGAACTAAAGCGGGAGGGGGTTGCTTTCCAAGTAAAATATGTAATTTAGCTGAAGCTGACCTTTACACCCACGTCCTGCACTCCGATGTGGTTCCTCTCGATTGGTCTTGAGTCTTTCCCCGACTCGTCGCTTGACTCGTCCTCCTTTAGCCTGTGAGCCACGGACTGGGCTGTCTTCACCATGTTCTTCAGCTCGTCTGGGTACGGTGTAGGGTAGCGCTTAAGGTTTCCCTCCTGGAAGAGAACAAAAACCCACAAACTAAGTAAAATCTGTAATATCTTGGGAATGACACGACATTGAGCCACTAAGGTTGTTAAAATGTTGTAGAAAATGGGACAGGAGACACATTTTACACGAAAACAGCAACATCAAAGTGAAGACTGCTGCCAAAATAATACTTTGTGATCACAACAACATCCTTGCAGTCCCCACGGTCATTTCTCCTTCTCCCAATTATGCGAACGACCGTTTGACACTGACCCTCGGGGGTGTTTCTCTCTCATCCTTGTCCTCGTCGCACTCAAAGGCCACCTGAGCTCGGTGCTTGCGTTGCTCCTCCCAGAGAGCTGGATTAAAGCTCTCGGAGTCGGAGTTGGGGATGTCTGAAATAAAAGCAGACAGCAGGACGATAACTTGTTAGTTTTTAATTAAAGCTTTCTAAGTCGACGCCACTGTGTTTGACTCGTGCAAGTCTGACTTTGACCACAAGATGGCGCAGAGACAACACGAGGACCTGCAGTGAATTGAATGAGCTGTGGATGAACTTGAAATTGAGGAGTTAACCCCTTTAAAGTCAAACTAAACCACACAGAATTGTAGTTCAAATAAAAGCATTTGAAAGCAAAGCACAGTGTTTTGAAAGGTGTCACCCTGTGCTTCATTCAGATATCACACTATATGTGGTAAGACAAAAACATGAAAAGCACCATCAGTTAATATTCTTGCAGGATTCGCCACCACTAAGCATTCAGCTCAGACTCACTCTTTTGCTTTCACTCTTCTCTAACGGTTACATGTTAAAGAGGCAGAAGCAAGGCCATGATTACTATGAGAATGACGTCACGGCAGCGGTAATTGTGGTGATGATGCTTCCCTGAAACTACACATTAGCATCTTGCATTAATGACCTGCTGTCCGTCGGGTCAGAGACTAACCGTCAAGGAGTGCCACAAATTTGAAACTTGACCAAAAATATCAAGTGTGCAAGAATATCTCAAAATTCTACGGGTTAAAACTTTAAGCTTTGAAAAGGATCAGTGTGTCCAACCAACTGAAGACCTCTCCGCTCACACCACATAAACCAGGAAACGACTATTAAGGTTTAATCTGAACCGACATCAGCTGAGCGCAGACCCCTATCAATAACTCCAGTTGTCTGCAGCTTAACGCGCCATTAACAGACTGTGAATGCACAGCGGATAATATGAGTCACCTGTTGTGTAGCCTCCGTATCAACAAGTTGTAAAACACAGTCATTGCAGTCAGGTCATGACTTATTCCAGCTCCTCAGGAAAACACGAGGAAACAGATACGGCTCTTTTGGAAAAAGTCCTGCTAGATGACGATGAGAAATGTCATAAAGCCGGTGACAGGGACATAAATAAAGGAACTGAGCTACACCCAGTAACTCATCAGGGGTGGCAGGGCTGTAAAATGTGATGATGGACCATCATGTGAAATGACAGACTATCATTTTTGTTATCATACTTTGTTGTTGCGTCACAAACTGCACTCTTTATGGCCATTTATCTGTCGTCTGGATGAGGCTTTGCGTAGCATGGCACGGATCAAAGGAGGGAGATAGTGAACGTGACACAGAAGGAGGCAACTCAGAACAGGAGAAGGACTCAAAAACCAGCCAAGACAAAACGAGGAGCTTGTAGCTAAAACATGTGGTTTGGGTTTGAAAAGGCTGACACACACACACACACACACACACACACAGCAGAAACCTGCAACTTTACAAACTGCGGCTCGGACAGGTCTTCACAACAGACTCAAACACAGCTAACCTCGTTCACCACCTACATGAGAATCACGTCAAGCGGTGCGCAGAGAGTTTACAGATGGGAGCCACAAGACAACGGCTGAGTACTAAAAACAAACCCCAGACAAAGATGGAAGGCGATAACGGCTGCTGTTGCAACTTACGACTGCAAAGACTGTCGCAAGTGCAATTTATATTTATATTTTTATATCAACTCCTGAAGATAAGATATATTTTATTGTCCCCGAGGGGAAATTTGGCTCGGGCAACAGGTGCAATTAACTTGCATACAATACGCAGCCGATAAAAACTCATGATGACGTGTAAAATATTGCGCATGCCTTGTGAGATAAGGCAAATACAGACATTCAATCATAAAAGCCATAAAAACATGAATTCATTGAATTTACAGAAGATTCACAGCCCTGATCGGCGCATTTTTTGGCGGTGCACCACGTCGCTGACATTCTCGCAGACAATCAAGCGGTTGACTCACTACCATTTCTGTAGTTTAAGCCTCAAGATCTCGAACCGCTAATTACTCTAAAGCTAAGATGCAACAGGGTCAGTGCAAGCTGTCTGGTGTAACTGGAAACCAAACCAAACTAACAGATGCTTGACAAGGAGACGACGACTAGTGTTTCTTCCACAGCTTTGGTCTCGGATAACGAGGTCCTTCATAAAATATGAACGCAGGAATCCTTGCGGGTCACCTATAAGACCGCTACGCTAAAGATGGTAGTGGTGGTCATGGCGGCGCCTGAGAACTTGACATCAAAATGCAGACTTAGTGAGGACAGATTGATTGAAAAATCTTTTAATATCAAGCCCTGTCGCTGAGAGCCGATTGGTGAAAACAGGTCAGGACATTTGCAGTTCGAGGCTCTGCCAGATAAAGTATGAAAGTGTGTTGTTGAACGTGCAGTACTCACAGTCCTCAGTCCTGATTTGCTGGGGGAACATGTAGTTGGTCAGCACGGTCTTGTGCGTCTCTGGATCCTCCTCTTTCTGGAGAGGGATCAGGGGCTTTGACTGTGGGAGACACAAAAGTAGGTTTGAGTGTAATCAACGGCGCTTTGTCGAAAATTAATGTGGTTCCCACCCAATTTCCCACAGTCCTTTCCAGCACGGTCTCTTCTCCAAACCACCCACTGGCCTCGCTTTGACAGGAAGAGACACCCAGATGTGATTAAGTAGCGTCTGAGTCAATCATTGCTTGATGGAGGAGACTTAAGCTCCATCGATATCCCAAACGGTACCTCTGCTCCTGTTGGACTGCCTCACTGACACAACAGGTGCTGCACTCCTGATTATAAGCAAATAAAGCTTAATTATACGCAGGTAGCAACTTTATAGTGTCTCAGAGAGATTTACAGGTCAATAAAAGGAAGAGAAACTTCAGTTTTATACAGCAAAATGTCAAAAAAAGGCCTTTTTTGTACAAACAGAACCCCAGACACGATTCAAAAACTCTATTTATGGGAAGGATGTTTCAAGAGCCTCAGGGCAAAAGTGGTGTAGTCACCCTTGGTCTTGAACCAAGGCACAGCCAGAGAGCCCTGATCATATGACCTTGGACTATGTCTGTGCAGTTTCCTGTCAAGAATAGAGCCCGACTGATAAATCGCTCAGGCCGCTATTAGCTCATTGCAGATATATCAGTATCGCTGGATGTCATCTGATAAAAGGACAAGAAATTGAAGCACAGAAACGACACAGATATGTTTCGAAACTGTGTCACTATTCTGTAGTATTTCAGCAGAGAGTAGTTTATTTGTGCTTTACAACATCCTGCAGAGTCCGTTTCTCCCCAGAAATGTTTCTCTCTCTCAAATATTATTATCGGTATCGCCTTAAAAGTCCTGTGTCCTCTTGAGGATGGCACACAGGAGATTGATTGTGGAGAGATGTGCACAAGTTTTTTTTTTCTGCATTTTAAAGCAGCTGACTTGAGGCCAGGTCTGGGGAGACACGGGCTCAACAGCTGGCTCTTCTGCAGCTTTCTGCAAACTGCAGTTTTCCAGTGACAATTTGTTACGGCACTTGAACAGAGACCTGCAAAAGTCTAGCTAGGACGAGCAAAAACGGCATGAATAATTGATTTTAAAATGCGGAGAGAGGCAACAGACTGTAATGTAGTAATATAAGCTGGAAAAAGAAAAAAAAAAAAAAAACAGCATGCTGCTGCAGTGTCTTCTCCAACCTTACTTCACCTTTGCACACGTTTAAAAAAAAAAAAAAAAATTCCTCTGCTTTGCCAAATTTGATACGAGCAGCTCAAGAATTCCTTTCCCATACAAAACTACACCGCGATGACAAAGTGGGACCTGCTAGCCACTTCCTGACACATGAGCTGAACAGACTCAAACGTTTCCACCTCAGATAGGCTTATCTTGTGTTCGGTCGAGGGCCACATTAGCCGAGGCAGAAGTCCAAACTTGAAGCACGGCGACTCGGCCGGTAACCTTGATCTCTCTCTCTTTCTCCGTGTTTCTTTACATCCGGCTGGCTGCCGCTTCCTTTTCTCACTCAGATGTGTGTGAAACTACGTTTGAGTGCTTCTGACAGGCTCGTCTAGAGGACCATACTGCTGACCTTAAACAAGTAATCAGGTCGGGATAACGTTTTCTGACATTCATTAGGATCCTTCCACCCTTTAAAAATGTAGAGTTTAGGGTATCAGACCCAGATTGCCATTTGGCATGTTTAGATCAAATGTCCTGGAAGTGGTTTACTGAATTTTGAATGCGTTTTCCTGTGAGCTACCTGCTCTGAGCTGGATTAATTTACAGCCGAACGTTGTCACATAGGCCTGCTGCCATTACAGTCTCTATAGAACACATCTCCACCTGACAGCTCTGAACTCAGTGGCACCTTGTGTGAAACCCTAATACGTCTGTCAGCTCTGAACTCCGTGACACCTTTTGTGAAACCCATACACTTGTGATTTATACATAATATATGTGAGCTTACCTGATTTTCAGACAGCCACATTGCAGTCATCTGGTTTAGTTTAGTGAAACTGTAGGGAAGATTCTTTAACCTGCAAAACAATAACAACGCAGGTACTCAGTCTTCTTTCACTGAAACTCTGATGCATCTGCAAAGTCTCAATTCTTTCTGTGAGTTAAATTTAATGTGCTGGAGGCTGAAGCCATATTTCATTACTCTCTGAAGAAAGGTTATTCAGTGTATCTGGCACAGAGCAGACAGCAGGAATGGGGAAACCCCTGATTAAAACCTCAATCAGGCCTCAGCTTCCAAACCAAGCCCAATTTCACTCTGGCCAGAATTAAGACCTTTCGAATATGATGTTGGAATTATCAGGTTATGTTCCAGAATGTGTGTGCGCCGCCTTTTTTTTATTAGTTTTCATCAAATGATGTCATTCATGGTGAAGAATTAGGTTGTTGCATGGCAGCAGGGATAACTTAAAAAAAAGCTAGTTTGAACTTAAAATGACTACGGCTGCAACTAACCATTATTTTTCTTTATCAGTTAATCTGCTCATTATTTTCTTGATGAAATTAATTTATAAAGATGTCAGCTGAATTTTTCTACAGACTGTAAAAAACATTCAATTAGAATTATATTAATAAGAGAGGAAAACACCATTTTTGAATGAGTTTTGCTCTTAAACTTGAGCCTCAGCGTGCTCTAACACCGTCAGTCCCGACTCACTTGTTGTTGCTAAGATTGATGACTTTGAGCTTCTGCATGTCGCCCATCTCCTCAGGCAAAGACTCCAGCTTGTTGGAATGTAGGAAAAGCACGGTTGCATTCTTCCAGGTGCCCATCTGTGAAGGGTTAAGACACAGAGCTGTTAGCTGACAGGGCTAGCTCGCTGTTACAGATGAGCAGACTGACATGGCACGCCATTTATCTCCACAAACACACACACACGAATGTGCATACTCACCTCAGGGGGGAGCTGCGTAAGGAAGTTGTGATCAGCAGCGAAGGTGCGGATGCTGACACATTGGCCGACGGAAGACGGCAACGCTTCGATCTCGTTGAAACTGCAGTCCAGCTCATCCAGAGACGTCAGCCTGATGCAGAAAAAAGCAGGAGGGGGCAGACTTAAATCATGTGATGTAATAACTAAATAGGATAAAGGGTTAAAATGATTGTTAAAAGGAAGTGAGACTCTCTTGTGACTGAGAATAGATAACCTCTAGTCTACTTGCGAGAGACAATCCTAGTATGATTACAAGTGCCAAAAACCTGGATCCTACACTACCTATAATGCAGCTCAGTGGCATCTTTTTATAAGACCCTTCCTGCCTGGTAAACACACACAACGCCAGATTGTAACACACGGGCTTTCTGTTAGAAACTCTCCCTCTTGAGCCACAAAAGACCTTATACAAGTGTTTTTACAGGCTGAGGAGAACTTGTTATGACGAGAAAACTGAATTTGATGAGTAAAAATCTGAGAAGTGGCTCTTTAATGCTGCTATGTCAGACTTTGTCTTAACTTGGGATGTCAGTGTGCTTAAATAAGGACTAAATCTTCCTGTCTGTCAAACCAGGTGTCATTACCGGGCCATATGATCCTCCCCTTTAAATATATTAAGACGGGGAATGGCTAAATGACGCTGGAACCTCTCTGAGATCGGTTCTCATCTATATCCGCTCTTGTGTTGTTATCTTACAGTAACACTGAAGCACTAAGAGACATTTACAACAACACTTATGCTTCATGGAACATAATTTAAAGCGGTGACATTTCAAACTAAACCCATGTTGACACAGAAGTGCTTTACAGCTGGGGCTTTCTGCTGAATGAAAAATGCAAGTGCGCTCTGGGGATTCAGAGTCTGACTTGCGGAGAGAGCTACTATGTTGTAGCGCCATCAAACTCTAAAAACGCAGGTTTGGCCCCGTTTTGCTAAATATAAAACAGTGACACAACAACGTGCACCAACAGTGGACTGAATAAAATCAGCTTACTTGAATGAAACATAAAATCTTACTTGTTAAAATAAAGATTAAGATGAAATCATAGTCTTTGTCACATAATCTGTGTCAAATTACACATGGAGACTCTTTCTAACATACAGGATAATTGACAGCGTTTGTTGTTTGGAAATAATGGACAGAACAAAACGGTGCAGCTGCAGCAGTCATTGCCAGTAACTGTGGATTTGTCTGTCTCGGATGTGGGAGTGGATTGACAACAAAAACAAAACACAGGTGGATTAAAACTGGAGCCTAATCTTTGTGCAGAACCACAATGAGTCGGAGTAGACAAAGGGTCAGGACGCGGACCTGCTGGGTTTACCTGTCTGCTGCAGACAATATCAGTCCCGAGAACAGTCGCGGCTGGTTTAAATCAAATCAGTAGTATTGGAGGGTCATCTGGCTCAAGATTACCATCGACCCCGCCGCAATAAAGCAAACCTCAAACCGTTTCCATAAATCAATGTGGTTACTCGATATCCTCAGCGTTGGACCACAACAAATAAAGCATCAGAACACATTATTTTTAATGGGAATATGTGATCGATCCAGACAAGTTTTATGCGATCACAGGATGGTTGATGACAACAGCGCAATAATAATCCACTGATCTCACGGTTTATTCTGCTGATATTAAAGCTGCAGCTCGAACGCTCACCCTCCAATGGAGTCTGGCAAGTACATCAGCTGGTTCTCATCCACTTTCAGTGCGGTCAGTTTCTTCAGTGAGCCTATAGTAAGAAGGAAAGACACACATAGAGAGAGGGAGAATTAAAGAGATGCAGCTCGGGGTAATTACTGATTATCACCTGCTGCTGCACTGCAAAGAGGGATATCCATTACAGCACTTAATTGGATTAATTCATACTGTCATCAATGCAGTAATCTGTAGTAGTAATCAACCCTGACTCTAAAGCACTATGCATCTGGACTCATCTGATTTAATTAGCTTCAGTCGTCTGCATTACTTTTCCCACCACAAGGGATGAAAGTAAAGGAAGTATAGAAATAGAAATATAATGTCCTTAAAGAACAAAATCATGGATATACATGTGAATATGGATGGGTTTGTTCAGTTCACAGTTTAATTTACTCATTCCCAGTGTCTATTCATCCATAAAAAGAAATAAAATGTGAAAGATATCTGAGAAGGGAGACATTAAACTCAGAAATGAGCAGTTATGTGATAGAAATGTGTTATGTATGTATGAAATCTTTGATAAAAACTCAACATCTTGTGGCACTACAACACTAACTTTATTGTAACTGGAGGAACGGTAACTGCATCCTCTTCTGTGACGACATTTAAAAGTTTATGCACTTTCAGTGTTAGCTACGCAGAAAAAAACACAATCACGTCATCTCTAGGAATTAAGATACCGACAAAAACAACACACGAATGAACCCAGGAAGAAAAAAAAGCATTTGGCAATCGCTAAAAGAGAGTTCAGGTGTTTCATAATGGGTTTTCTTCAAACAAGACGTGTGTGTTTGCGTGTGTGTGTGTGCTTTAATCTTCACCGATGGAGCCTGGCAGCTGCGTGAGGGCATTGTTGGAGAGGAGGAGGTCTTGCAGATTCTCGCAGCCGCAGATTTGCTCGTCCACCATCTCAAGGTTGTTCTTGGACACGTCGAGGTATACCAGCTGTTTTAGCATCCCCAACATCTGCATAAATAAAAAGGAGACACACACAAAGACAACACGTTTTTTCACTGATATCTCATTATCCTCATTTAATTTATGCCGAGGATTAGGCGGTAGTGTTGAACACAGACGCAGTGGATTAAAACAATCCCTCAAACATCATGAGCACTGAGGTAACGTACTTTAGGTAGGAGCATCCCAGACGTGGTGTTATCCCAAAATTTTGTTTGATTATGACTTTTTTTAATAACTGAAAACACACTTTTGATATCTAAAAAAAAAGAAAACAGTTGCTGTTTATACCCCTGCCAGACGTCATTACCTATAAAAAGGCCAGACTGTGATTACAGCTGATGTTGTTGAAATGCTGGCAGCAGAACTAATGCTTTAATTATGACCCAGTTACAAACAAGCCGGTCATTTGGATGAAAAATGAATCTCATGTAACACATTCTGACTATCACAACATCATTATAAATTAATTATGTTCAAGGAAAATAATTACTTCACAGCTGCAGATGATTTTGTAATTATTATTGGGACATGTGCAAACCCAAAAGCTCCATTCTCTTTCCTGTGTCTTATTGTGTTCATCCGCCCAAGAGAATCATTTCTTAAACTGCAGTTCATCCTCTGCTGGTGCTCGGTGGGCTGGAGGTCTGATGCAAACTGACTGCGGCTCGCTCTGACGAAGATTTGAGCGGACGCGTGGATCGAAAATCTAAAATATTTCGGGGGGCACGGCAGCAACTCGAAGTGTGTGTATTAGGAGTGACTGTAAATTTTACCCCAGGTAAAAATGTCAGTCTGTTCCCGTCCATCCACAGCTCCTTGATTCCACTCAGCTGCTCCAACACCTCAGGCTGTGGATGTAAAGAGGAGAAAGGACGTTAAGTGAGAGGGGATGTGAGTGTTTAAGTGGTGTGTGTGTGTGCGCGCCTGCTGGGCAGGGACAGGATGAGGAGCTTAGCTCATAAACAAGCTCAATCACAAGGCCATTTATTAAATCCACTGTGATTATCACATATTAATGAATGCTATCTTTCAGTGAAAACAAATCAGCTCTTATTGTATGCGCCTTTGAAGAAACAGGGCATCCATTTTTTTTTTAAATCAAGGCGGAGGAAAGGGAAGAGATAAAAAAAAAAAAAAAAAAAAAAAAAAAAAAAGGAAGGAGGAGACGAGGTCACCACCAGAAAGGTAAGAAAGCCCGGGGCATCGACAGGCAGACAGACAGATACTCACCACTTCAGTGAACTCATTACTCCCCAGGTCCAACCTCTCCAGCTGCGTGAGCTTCTGCATGCTTCTGTGGGCACAAAAAGGACAGACAGGGAGTGAGATCTTAAAATCGAATCACTCATATTACGTGTTTTCACAAGTGGGGGAAAGTCAGAATTCAAAAATAAAAAGACAACTAGAAAACACTAAAACTGACCCAGCCAGGATTATAAGCAGGGTGAGCCACGTGCTTCAAAAGGCAAAGCCGGAAAAAAAAAAAAAAAAAAAAAAAAAAAAAGATTATCTGTCAATTTTTATGTTTTGGATAGCGCACACGCTCTGCCTTTGCTGCCTTCGCTGTATTTTATGAGGAAATAAATACCTTTCAGAGCTCAGACGTGACAGAAATATGCTTTAAATAATGGAAAATGTGACGTACGCTAGCCCTAAGCCTTGCTCTAGAATTTTCTCTTCACATTCAGGTCACAGTCTCACATTCTCGGCTACACTGTAAACAAGCGGATAAAATCCAGGACTGTTCGACCACTTACTTACAGTCTTTACCGTATTCAACTGATCACCGGTGACAGAAAACTGGAAGGTGAAATATTCCTATGAAGGCTTATTTCACATTTCACTCAAAATCTACTGACAAGATTCATTTTTGAAGGCGCTGAGACCTCAAACAAAAAACTCTTCTTTGGAACCAATGTCACACCCACACATTGAAAGTCTCAAAAAGATCTGCAAGAGTAAAATAAAACGCACACATTGTTTGTGTCCTTGATTGGAGGACATTCCTCTGAACGAAACGACACTGGGGTCAAGTGTTTAAACTGCACAATACTGGCAGGATAAAGAATTCAGATATCAACTTTAAGCAAGATAAGGACTGAAAACTGTTGTTTCGAATATAAAATGCCACAAGGGTGTATACGCAAAAACCAAAGCAAGAGACTGGAGATGAAACAGAGATGCACTGAGCTCTGTGGGAAAAGATACGACGGTCCTTTCGCAGCGTGGATGAACTGCGTTTCCTTAAAACATGAGCGAGATTCAGCACGGGAATGGAAAGCAGAGGCCCACCGACGCTACTGTGCAGTCTTTTTTTTGTTTTCAGGTGCTCCTCATAAAATGTAAGACACAGCGCAAATTATAAATATGATTTTAAGCCCTTTGGTGATTTCTTTTTAGTGCTTGGTGCAATATGAAAACATTAATTATGTGGATGTACTTGAGCTTTAGCCAGCTTTGTCACATTCTTACCTCGAAGTTGGCAAGAACACCAGACAGCCCCCGTGTGAGCAGAAAGGAGTAAGAATGAGCTGTGCTGGCGTTCCCTATGGCTTGTGACCTTAAGTCGTGAGGTACACACCATCTTTCTTTAAAATACAGAGAAACATTTGGTGTGTGCATGTGCTTGGTGTGTGTCTATACACCGAGAGAAAGGCGGCTGCGCTTTCTATGTGGAAGCCTTGAAAAGGCTTCTGCTGCGCCCCCTTTGTGCACGCACACATTTGTTTACATCTCTCAAATGCTTGTGTGTTGCTCTGGCAACGTTCCCGATCATTAGTCCTTTTCTTTGTCAGGGCTCCAGCCTTTAACAGGTCTGGCCTCTGTCACATAAACACAGCAAGAAGAGAGGATCTGCTCTGAGCTGCTGCAGCGCTTCACTTTATACACCGGCTGGCCCGGCAGTCAGTCGGTGAAAAATAAGAAAAGGGAAAGTGAGTGAGATAAGAAAGGAAACTCAGCCGGAGGGAGGAAGGACAAAAAAAAGGCAAATAGGGAAACGTAGTTTTGCTGCAAAAATGGGAAGGACATTCAATGGAATGATACAGCAAGTGAAGCATGAAAGAAGTCAAAAAGAGAAAGTAGCTTTCCCCAACAATCACCTGGAGCTTTCTCAAATACTCGTGGGACGTTTAGTCTCCTAGCAGCCCTTCAACCTTCTCAAATGGTGAAATAACCCTCGCCGCCGTCCCGGCAGAGGATTATAAAACCTGCCACAGCAAGCAGCCAAGTAAAGGGGGCTCTTATGCAACACCATGGAATTTAATACTACAGTTCGAAGTGTGGGGAGTGAACGGTGAAAAGGAGAAAAAAAAATTGACAGGATGGAGGAGACAGCAGAGACGTTGCAGGGGTTGAGAGAGGAAGGAGACGGGCGAGGAAGTAAGGGTAAAAACTCTCGACACGCGTCATGACACAAACATGACTCTCACAGTGATGCTGCGCCTTTATTTTGTAAACAGACAGGAAGTTTTGTGTATTTGTAAAGACCACTTACTTTGGCAACATCTTTAACTGGTTCTCCCTCAGCTCCAAGATCTGTAGTTTAGTCAACCTGCAACCAAGTAAAAAGCCAATGTCATGATTGGTAGGTACGACAACAACACATAATATTAACCTTTATATATATATATACACCTTTATATAACTTCAATACACGAGTTTGCAAATGTTTTTGTTCATTGTAACTCCCCTTATTAGCTTGCACCCTGTTATTGTCATACTCCGTTTCAATAATTATTCTCCAGTACTTCCCAATAAACACTTCATCACATTCTACCCCACAGCAGTATTATATGAAATGAGTTTTTGAGCCATGACAGCAGCCATAGTTTCCTCTGCAGGCTTATCTGCTACAAACCAGCAATAATATGAAGCTATGTGACAAAAATAAATAGAAAGAATCAAACCTAATATTCCTTTAAACCTACGTAATACTGGACTGTGATGACTTAAATTTGTGTGTATGTAATGTGTAATCAGAAGCTTTGACATTTACTTTTGTGTCGACTACAAACACTAAGAGCGTGACTGATCCTGCTGGTTTTTTACCTTTAAGAAGAGGAACCACATCTTAAAATGATAGAACAGGATATTGGTAAATTTGAGCACACCCCAAACAATAACTTAACACGCGGCATACAGTGGAGCAGTGTTGACTTGTTTGTTGGTTTAAATTACAGGTGTTAAAAGCCTGTTAGACCTGCAGTAACAGAGTTTGACTTTGACCCTTGATGATGGTTGGAGCTGTGAGAGTGAACCAAAAACAGAGTTGTGAGTCAGACAGCTGAACAATGAGCTGACGCTTGCTATAAAGAGAGCCTGTAGGTTCACCACTACAAGCGACACCTTTCACATTGTCATTTGATACATTATTATTATAAAAACATTGATTATAGCTGCTTTAAAGACTGCTGTTGAAATGAAAAGTCTCTCATACAATCTGGTCATCCAGCAAGACACTACTACAGATTTACTGTAAATAGAAACTCACTTTATTTATGTCCAAAAATCTACAATTTAAATTAGAGCCAGGATCTTATTGGCTGCTTTTAAAAAAACTGAGCTTCACAGAACAAGTTACACTGCAGATGTTCTTCTTCTCGTCCTAAAATTAGACTCACACTCAAATAAACCTTATGCTACCACAGCCATGTCGGTGGTTTGACCTCATCAACTACAAGCATGTGGCACCACAAAAAACATACACATAAAAACCGCAGTGAACAGAATGAGCGAGTAGTTTGTACATGCAGTTTTTCCTGTTAGAACAAACTGACCTGCCAAAGCTGGCTGGTAAGAACTCGAGGAAGGCATCGTTCAGGTAGAGCTGTGTCAGACTCAGAAGCTGGGTGAAGCCTTCAGGGAGCCTGACAACAACACAGAGGAACAGGAATAACTCACAAACGTTGCCAAACACGAAGCCAAAATGGAGTTCATCGAGGGTGAAAAGTTAAGACATGAGGGTGGGCAGTACTCACTTGGATATGGGATTCACACTGGCTTCTACAATAGCTAGGACTTTGCAGTTTTTTATGTTTTCTGGAAATTCCTGGATACCTACAGAGAAATACAGCAGAAAAATGCTATTAGATGCTTTAAAAGTAACAACTGCAGACCATCAATTCAACATCTGCATGTTGTATCCAAACTGTTTTATTACCACTGGCTCAAAACAAATGACTCCTGTCAGAACCAGAAAGATGAGGGATAACACGAGCCATCTTGTTCGTGTTTAGCAGGAGAGGCTTTGCAGGGCCGTCTGCCTGAACTCTGTGCGCATTTAGAGTGACTTTCCTCTTTAAAACAACCGTAGAGACGAGCGCAGAGGTGACATAAAAAAAAGGGCAGGAAAGGAAGAAGCAGCAAAAAAAAAAAAAAAAAAAAAGAAAGACCACCGAGTGATAGTCTGCAAGTTCTCATGAAACCATCCACAGTGTGCCCGCTGCGAGAAAGGAGATGCGACCGAGCCTCCAGGTTTATTTCCACCCACTTTGTTTTGTGTCCACAACACTTAGCGCAGAGTGCTTTGAGGAGAAGGATAAGCTACTTTTAATGTCAACACGGCACATGCGGCTCTGGTTCGTGAAAACGCCACCACATCCTTCAACATTTGTTTAATCGAGGCTGTCTCCGCGCTCACTCATTTATATTAGAGCCACCTTTTTGACCTTTCTCTACACATGAAAGGGTTTTGCTGAGCGTGCATGCTGCTTTTCTATTCTGCTCAGCTTCAAGGTTATAAAGTGATCATCGACCATCCTGTGCAGTAACCTGCAGTGTTGCCACTTTTATGTTAGCCTTCAGAGTGTAACAAATGACACAAAGATGGTGTTAAAATACTAATAGCTTGCTTGAAGCGAAGCCCGTTTTAGGGAACGTGCAACAGGATGTTCTAAAAATACTGAAATCTTCAAAACGACACACCTGATTGATTCTGTGCACAGCTGGGTGTTCGAACAGAGAACTGCCGAGCCTTCAGATGCGTTAATCTGCAGCTGCTTTTGGTTCTAAATGTCAGATGAGGACGACAATGACGGCGGAAAGTTTTCATCAAACATGCAAAACTGAAAAGGACTTCTGGTACAAAGCTCCATCGTATTCAACAGTGTGAATGTTTATCTTCAAAGAGCTAAATGTCACTTTGACAAACGCCGTCACTTCCCACTCCATGAAACCGCTGACGAGGCGCTCTGAGGTGAACACCTTGTACAGATTTTCTCACTGTTTTTTTGTGAGAACTGACTTCGTTTAGCTCGTTGAGTTGTGTCCCTGCTACTTTCTCTGTGTTATGAGGAAAGTGTCGGAGCAGGCCTGAGCTTGTCTACTTCCTTTATCCATCACATCAGGGGTTTTGAGTCATGCAGCGGCGTGATGTAACGTGTGGTAAACATGCTGTGGCATTTTACCTCAGAATATCTTTGAAGCAATCTATGCATGTTATCATTTAGGCAACTCTTTCCTGGCAGTTTCATTCTTAATAAGTCATTTTCACCGGTTGGTCAATGACAACACAAGAATGTTAATGTCATAGTTTCACATGACTCATTTAGCCCACCTCCTTACCTGACATTTCTCAGATTCGGTAAAAAAAGTTGATGTTTGGCTTACTGTTTTTGCTGACATCAAGCTCCCTGAGATTGATGAGGTTTGCGATCGCTGCCGGCAACACCGTTAGGTCATTATCTGGCATGCTCAGTCGGTGGAGTAACTGGCAGTTAAACAGTTGCTGGCGAAGAGAGAGAAGAGTTATTAATCATAAAGTTTATGGGATGACAGAAAATACATGAAAATATTAGATGTTTGAATGTCCTGATTGTCTTAAAAGGTTCAGCTGAACCATTCAAAAGGCTCTTCTGCCTTCATGTAATGTAAAGTTTCTATGCATCGGGGTGTGTGCCTTACTTTAGGCAGCTCCTCGATCTGGTTGGCATCGAGGTAGAGTTCCTGCAGGGTCTTCTCAAAGCTAAAGATCTCCTTAGGAACAGTCTCCAGGCTGCAGTGGGAGTAGTCCAGCGATGTTACCGCCTCCTCCTCGCCCCGCAAGCAGCGGCAGGGCACCAGACGAACAAACAAGCTCCGCTTGGACATCCTCAGGCACTGGAGAGGGAAAACAGAGAGATATGTAATAAAGGAGGTGAAGGACGAGGAGCTGAGGAGGCCAGTATGCGTCTTGTGATACTTTTCACACTTCGGCTTTAAGTGTCAAGGTTCAGATATTTTTTTAAATCTATCCTGTAACACACACACACACACACACACACACACACACACACACACACACACACACACACACACACACACACACACACACACACACACACACACACACACACACACACACACACACACACACACACACACACACACACACACACACACACACACACACAGAGATCTTGATATTTGAGCCGTGCATCTGATCCGTGATCATGTGACTGCAGGCCTACTTGTCAGAACTGAACTCAGATGTTGTTTCGTGTTATCCCTCCACTGGACAGATCATTGTCAGCAGACTGAGTCCAAAAACACATGATGACTCAAGCTTGGATGAGGACGAACATGATGAGATCACAGATGCCTCCTGTCTATCTGAACTACGCAGGGATGAAGAGCAGAGCCGTAGCAGAATGTACCATCAATAAAATGATCACGAACACATGTTGTCTATGCTGTTTGATGACCGAGCAGTCACGCATCAACGAGGGTAAAAATGGAGTGGAGAACTGGTGAAACAATCAGACAAATATTAAAAAAAGAGTCTGATAAACAGCACCAACTTCCCCCAAAACGCAGCCACGTAAACCACAGATCTTTCTTAAAAATAAGACAGACATTAATCAACCTGGGCTGTAGTCTCAAATGTTTGTCTGCTCTGAATATTAGTCATAATAACATTTTATATATAAGCTCCACGGTGGAGATTGTCCTAAGAAGACTCTGACATAAGAAGGCGTAGGAGTAGTGGCTCATAGCTCAAAAACACTGTGCTGTCTGTGTTTACTTTCGGTATTTATGTGGTTAATTTCTAATAAATTGAAGTTTCCTGGAAGGCTGTAGGAGGCGTGTGTTCCTTGCCCTGATCAGCTATGTTCTCGCTGTAGTCTGCCTTGCCCAAAATCTCTCCAATGGAGGTGGTGAGTAAGCCGTCATAATAGATAAAAATATGCGGAGAACACCCAGCTTGACAAATACTCGAGTTTCCCCTTTTTTTTGTTTGATTAAAAAAGGTTAAATTTTTTTGGCGAGCTGCACTCAAAAATATCCAGTTCAGAGCCGGGGCCTAGAGGAGACCGACGTGAGTCATTCACAGAGTAAAAGCTTTCCATCGGTATCGGTGGATGTACAACAGCTCTTCAGCGCAAAAGCACTTCTGTCGAAGGACCTTTCAAAACATCTGTGGGTTGCTTCATGCGCGCTCGATGCGATTATTTGCTCCAAAAGTATTGTGCTGCCGTTGTGTTCTCGAATTTGCATATAGATTACAGCTGATCACAGACAAATGAGTCGCCATTCAGTGAAGGAGCGCTTGACACAACTGATTAAAAAAATACATAAAAGACGGACTTTGAATGCACCCGTTTAATAAAAATAAAAAAATGGTGTCACTAAAACAAGGGACAGACATAAAATATTCATTTTCAGTTTCACATTTCTGTTTCTGAAAGGCAGTTTTTGTGAAATGTACAGAGGCAGGCAAACCGAGCAGCTGTTGGATATCGTGGGTTGCTGTATCCTCGCTTGGGTTGAAGTTGAGGACAAAAGTGCCAAAAAAAAAAAAAAAAAAAAAAGGATTTTGAAAATCCTTGTCCTTGACTACTTTCATCCAAAACTCTCTTTGCTGCAAAATAAAGGGATATAAAAGCCAGAGAAGCTTGCAATCTGGTTGGCAGCTTACAGGACGGAGGATGGAGGGAGAGCTGTAAACCTGTCATTTAACTCACGCTTTGTGGATGTATGTATAAAATTTACAGCTCGGGTCAACACCGATACCGAGTACAGTACGCAATATGGAATGCATCCCGGTCAAAAGAGGCTTTGTTCCCTCTGGAGCATGTCGAGAATGTGACTTTTCCTCCCCCTCGTCTTAATCTGAGGGCAGCCGCAGCACATAATCTCTGAGTCCTCTGACTGAGCTGTAAAATTGTGATAGCCTTGACCTCCACTGTCAGTGCAGACTATGTGTGGGCGTGAGCACATATTTGTGCTAGAGGTACAAGGAAATTTGGTTAGCTAGCACACACACATGCATACACACACATGCGCGCACACACAGCCCATTGTTTTTGTTATCAGATGTACACATTTTTCACATGTGTACACTGAGCTGATGCTTTTTCTGGACCGTGCAAAGTAAGTAGGCATGACTATTTTTGGAGCTACTCAAAAATATGAACTCATAGTCTGCTGTGGCATTAGTCATGATACTAAAAAATATATATATCATGCTAAGCACAAAGAAATATGAAGCAAGGTTTCCTAAAGGAACTTCCTCTCTTCAAAGTTGACTCAGATGAGGACCGGTCATCTCTCTAGCTCATTAAAAGTAGTTGCATGTATGCACACGCCCACACTCACATGTGGTATGCACAACCAAGACACCGTCAGCCTCCAACGCACACTTTGCTATAGCGGCATGCAGCTCATGTTCTGTATAAATACTCTCACCGAGTAATCTGGTCTATCACCAGAGGGGATGACGGAGGGCTTGGCTCCATTCAGTAACAAGCGCAGAGCGTATGGATGACGCATGTTATCGAGGGTGGGAGGCGAGGGAGGACTGGAGTATGGAATTGGTTCACACAGAAAAAAAAGGGGTAGTTGTGGGTTTATTGTGCAGTTATGCAAAAAGCCACGATCAGGGAGGCGAGAGTCTGAGAAAAGCTGTGGGGAGAGATGTATATGGGTGGAAGTATAGGAAAGAAGCAAGAGATAATAAGGAGACTGGATGTGCTCAACATGTTAAAGCT
This sequence comes from Sciaenops ocellatus, assembly GCA_033000465.1. Lineage (NCBI taxonomy): Eukaryota > Metazoa > Chordata > Actinopteri > Sciaenidae > Sciaenops > Sciaenops ocellatus. The sequence goes on along the minus strand of CP136874.1, from coordinate 22,272,491 downwards.
GGTAGAAGAATTTAATCTCACACCTTGAGGATGAGTTCCACACGACTCCATCTAATAAGGTTTAATGACCAGAAAATGTGAATGTCTGAAGGCTGCTCAACAAAGCAAGACAAAGAGTGTACAGTCACACTCTGCCAGGAAGTACTGAGGTACACGGTTGCTTTGTGCTCACAACATCACGCTCACTACAACAATGCTTGCATGCTAATGTTTAGCAGCTTTTCATCATAGTTTAGCACGTTAATATTTACAACTGGTATTTATACTGGTATTTGGTCATAAACCAGTACCATGTTAGCGTAACTTAAAGGATAAGTCTGATGGTAATCTATATTTTTCTTCCTGTCAATAAATCCTAAAACTGCCAGCTGTGATTGCCAGAATTTTACTGTAATAAATACAGTATAGATAGATACAGATAGATAGATATAGATTTTAAATGGTGAAAAACTGCCAAACTGTGACAATAAAAGATGCCATTACATATCACGGTCTTTTACTGTACAATTAACTATCTTTAATATAAAATACTTCTTAATTTATGCAGCATTTTAAGATAATTTATATAGAATAAAGGTTTCGAAATATGAGCGTTACTGTACAGGGTAAAACACATTCATATTTCATGGCATATTTTACAGTCTTTTACTATAATGATTTGGCAATTTTCACTGTAAAATCAGACATTTTTTACAGTGTGCAAAGACCTAAACTAACAATGAACTGATGCTACTAACAGATTCATCAGAGTGTTCAAAATCTGATTGTCATCTGAGTTTATTCCACTGTGCCACGGACATGAGGACTATAGTCCACATACACCTGTAACCAACATCCTGGTACTGTAAAAACTCACTAGAGCACCAAATATGTATCAATCCAGTGCTAAAATAGTTCCAAACAAATACACAATTTACTCCTGATTGATAATTTAATTTTTACATCCTCAGTAGACACAAGTAGGATTTGGGTATGTCAGAAATGATTGAAAGTCGAGCCAACACATTGCTGTATTTTTGTTATCGTCATTAAAGCTCCCAAGTAGTCCAAAAATAACAAACAGCCAACCTTTAGAAAATAAAACTACGCTGCACAATGTCATTAACGTATCAAGTAAGATAACAGCGGACCCTAAATGATAACCTTCTGAGTATGACTTTGCCAAAATCTTTATGGGAGGAAGTTCGGCTGTTCTAATTGTGTCAGAGGTTTATGTTAACGAGCAAACAAATCAACAGACGCGTGTATAAAGATTATTTTCATGCATAATCCACGTTACATTTGCATAATGCATGACACTATGTTGATGTTGGAGTTTGTTCACTGCTGCACATCTGAAGCGTTTCCTCCACTGGCTGCTGGTAGAGCGAAACACTGCACCACTGCTGTTGTGTATCTATCTGCTACCTCCTTTATGGTCAGTGTTGGTCATTCTTTGGTCATTAGTGTGTTGTTTTTACTTTGTCTTTATTTTCTTTGATGGGAAACTTCCTGGTGAAACAAAGTGAAATGGGCTGAATGGCTGTGGCACAGCTAGGCTCTCCCCCCCCCACCACCACCACCACCCCTCCATCGAGAGTAATCTGGAAGGCAGCACACTAATGAGAACCTCACAGAGATAGGCTTATCCACTGACCTACATGTTGCTGGAATGATCATCCATCCATCAAGAGCTTCTGACTTTTGAACTAAGAAAGTTCAAAACATGCAATAGAGATTTCCAGACATGTTAATCTCTTGGCTGAGATTTTCTTTTTTAGCCTACTTATTTAAGCAGCACATTTACTGAAATCGGAGTGCTTGCAAGAGCTCGGCCCGATAGCAAGGCTAAAAAAAACAAAAACAAAAACACTGGCTGTTTGTCTGTTTAGTCAGACATTTTTAAATGTGTGGGCATGTGTGAATGGTGGACATGTGACTCTGCAGCCTGGCAATGATCCCTGTGGCTTCCTCTGTGCAGCAGAGAATGAAATAGTCCAGAGGGCAGGCCAGTCACAGATTCCCACTTTATTCTCCCAGTCAGAGCCAGGAAACCACTTCCCTGTCGCAACCCCTCTCCCCTGTAACTCAAGTGCCTCCTGGGTCAGTGCTGTTGCTATAGGGACTACGGTCAAGCTCCCTGACCGCCAAAGTCGTGCACAAAAACACACGGCTGAGCTTGAGCTTGCTAAACTGCTTATGTAGAGAAGTATTGAGTGATACTGGCCTCTACGCAAGGTGATCTGAGAGAAATGTTATTGAAAGTAAACCCTGAGATGTGTGTGCGCATTTCCCGTAAGGTCAATGAGTCCGTCCACAGTGGCAAAGCAGTGCTCACTGGCCTACTTTTAGTTTATGCAGTTCAACGTGTTGGGAACTAATTAGCAGTTTCTAATCTGTCTTCGCTACAAAAATACCAATTACAATTAATGTGTAGTCTACTCCATTGGGTTGTTCAAAGCCCATATCGAGCATGTGGAGCTTTGTAAAGACATGAAACAATAGAGAAGAGTTTAAAAAGAGAGCTGAAGGACATTTAGGTAGGTACTGCTTGTGCTGGGTCTGTGTTGACGACTCCGTGTTCATGTATGTTTGTGTGTGTTGGGTTAAGCGGAAATGAAAGTGCAGCATTTGACGGCAGCGAGCAGCTTGTGTTATTTATAGCAAATAGTAGTCGTCTGGTTGATATGGCAGAATGTGATTAGTACGGGTTAGCTCTCGCCTTATGAAAGGAGCTTTTGATCCAGATTGCAGTCGACTGTTACAGGACTGCTGCACCACAGCTGAAATGTTACATCGGAGTTTATGGCAACAAAAACAATGCAGGGGGAAAGACGAAGAAAAAAAAAAACAACATAACAGCCTGCAGAGTCTGCGGGATACGCTTGAATTTCTGCTGTCTGACGGAAGAGGAAAGAAAAAGTCACTTCCTCAATGCAGGGTGGAACACCAGTGGGCTGCAGACTTGTTCTCTCACCCTTCCTATAAAGCCGCTTTAACTCGTCTCAAAAAGGGGTCATGTCCTTTACCATGGAGATCCCTTTATTATTCCGCTGACAAATCAAAAACTGAATCACACAGTAATCATTTTCCTGTTTGACACAAGTCCACGAAACCTTTAGGTGGCATATTTGAAGTATATTTCACGCACGAGTGCACACCAGAATGAGATACCGCACCGCTGTGGAATTCAACTTTGCAAACAAGTCAAGTCTTTATGAGGTTTCCATTTGCAGTGATCTTGGGCAGCACTGAGATCTGTTCAACTCTCGAAACACTTCTGAGCTTGCCAACACGTAACGGTGCAGAATGAATATGCACATGGCTGATTTTACACAGGAGACGTACAGTAGATAATTGCAGCTCTGTATCCAACTGAGAGATGACAGTTCCTAGTTGACAAGTTATGTAACAGAGGAAAATATTACAACTTATCCGCACTCAAACAATTTTTCATTTTTAGTTATTGCCAAACTGTCGCTACTGAATTATATTCAATAAAAAAAATGTCTTTAATCACTTATTTTAAGTACGGTTGACAAATAAAATGCTTGGGTGGGAACATCTATATACTAAAGAGCAGCAGCGTTGTCCCTGGTGAGGTCTTCCCTCTGGGTGCCTCATTAACAGCATCACATTCAACTCCAGCTGGCACAACAGGAGAACTGCTTCTCAATAATGCAGTGGCATATTGAGTTAAGAGGACAACAGTTCAGCAGCTGACTAATATGCAAAGAGCCACATCTCCATGCTCCATACTGTCAAAGCTAACACTCCCCGAGCACAGCTTAGACACATTTCCATCCCTTCTTTCTTATTTCACCGCTGCTCGCAGTCAAAGACTAGCACCCCCCCCCACACACACACACACACACACACACACACACAGAGGGGACCAAACATAGGAAGCAATCCATGTACACAATAACCAAGCAACGGGAAACGATGGCTGGAATTACAGCTGAAATAGGTAGAAAGACAAGCCTGTTGTCGGTGTCTGCAGCGGGGGTATGCAGCTCAGCGGAACCTGAAGTTCCAGTTTTGTTCTCCCTCTGGTTTTGGTTCTCACCACCGTTCTTAGGTCTCAGTGGTCTTGCGTGACTCTCGAAAACAAAACCATGATTGTTTTCTTTGAATTGGTGGTGAAATGAGGGTAAGTAATCTGATCTGTGACAAAGACAAAGTGCCTTTTTACAGCATCTTCCCAATTTTCTACTCTGAGCAAACAGGCGGTGATAGACTGAACTCATAACAACAGGACTTGCGCCCATTTGCCTACGCACATTCCTCTTTATTTGAATATGTTTAAGTAACACTTTGTTATTCATCTTGTTGAAAAAGCAGTTGTTGCAGCAAAAGGCCACCGTGCCTCATACATATGCACAACACGAGCTGAGGCTCTAGACAAACTGAAATATACAGTTTCTTTATGCTTGGGACAATCGTCAGTTGTTTTTTTTTTTTTTAATGCAGTATCATTAAAGTCAACACATTAAAAGACGAGCACGACAGTGCTGTACTTGACAAAACGCTTGTATGAAATCAAAGAGTTCAAGTACACTCAGTTTTCGCAGAGAGGAAAAAAAAAAAAAAAAAAAGGGCTCACAGTCAAGCCATTATCTGTTTCACAATAACTTACAATGATCACAAACACACTGCGTTTAAAGCTGCAGTCCTCCCACACACGATGACGTACGGCTACACGCCGCCACCTCAGCTAAATCCACCAGATTATTTGTTTAAAGCGGTAAAACGTTTGTGTTGAAGGGAGTGTGCGTCTGTGTACAGACAACACTACAAATGCCTAATGGTTTAGCTCCAAATGTTGACGTTGGTGACTAAAAACACAAGTTTACATTCTGTGTTGATTCAGTATGATTTACTGGTTCTTTACAGTTATTGATAAAGACCCAAAACAAGGTTGAAAATGTGTTTTTCTTTATTGAAAATGCATCACCAGTAAGCACAACGTGAGCAATATTCAAACATAATGTATTTAGATGACTGTTTATGTTGATCGATCTGTGTACACAGGGCCTGCTGATCTTTAAAAGGAGTGAAATGGAGCTCACGCACACTCCAATGAAGTTTCATTTAAGTAGCACATGTAATTGAGACCAACTTAAGTTGTAATGGGATACATTTCATTCTCTTTTACTCTCTGAACGCTCGGCCCAGCTCACGGCGCCGAGGATTTCCAACATTCTGAATCCAGAGCGTCTTCATTTGGATTCCCTTTGAGATGACTATCATAATTACTCTAATGAATAATTCCCACGTTATTTCTTTCTTTAGACACAGCTGGGCCCGGGGCGAACGAATGCAGTCTTATTTCCACTGCAGTTGTTTCAGGGCCTTTGCAACTCCGAGGTTATAGAGATGTCACGGATCCCCCAGAGAACGACAAACTAGGAATAAGCTTACCTGCAAAGGTTATGTCCGCTCTATCATGTAACGAGGGGATTAAGAATCGCGTTTATCTCCTGACCTTTCGTGCAAACTAGTAACCCTCACTGTGTAGGAAATATGGCACAACCCTGGCAACTCTGCACTATCTAACCAAGGTAATACTGGCACGATGAACTGATTAATAATATCACATATTTATTTAAGAATGACGCCGTTTTGAGCACGACAAGATGGAGCTTGTTTGCTTTGTTCCATATCATAAAAAGGAAAGATCTGGTTGGATGGGATAGGGAAGACAAGCTGAGGCCTTGTTGGTATGGTCATTCCCAAAAAGTAAATATATAGATCAATCTATATTGAAAAAATAAAGCCAATTATTGGCAACGTGAACTGACTTGAATCAAAACATATCACAACCATCACTAATGTCAAAGAATTTGATTTTGTTTGTTTCACGTTCGCGGTAAGCGAGACGGTGTCGTGTACAAAGTCACCTGATCTGTGCGTGACCAACGGGAGGGCACACCAAGCGTTGGTATGCAGTCTCTATTATGATATGGCTCAACTAAGCCGTGTGTTCTAATGAATGGACGAGTGAGTAATCAGATGTAGAGCAGCTCAGTTATGAATGAATGAAAGAGGGATTATTTTACTGGAGACAAAAGTCTGTTTATGTGTTTGGAATGCCCGCATTTGTAATCTTCTCCATCCTGGTCTAACAATATCAGTGAGGGCTAAACTCATACCCGACTCAGGTGTTGCGCATCAATCAGTGATGTGATCAGATTACAGACGATAACAGACACATGAAATAGTAAGATGCATCTCCATTCGGTGTGTCCTCCATTAAAGATTATAATCCTACTGTACTGAAATATGTTCAGGACCTACATATGAGACTGTAGATCAATGGAGACGGATTGCCCATCAGCAAGAGTCACAGAAAAAGGGTCATTATGGAAATCAACTTATTTTGTCATATTGGGAAGTTGCATTCATTTTATCATAAATCACTGCCAACAACACAAATGTATCACAATGAAAACTGTTCTATGATACACAAAATGTTTTGTGACAGTAAGCTACAATGCATAATCGAATCCATTTATTTCTTTGAACCTATGATTTGGTCAAACACTGTATTTATTCACTACATACAAAGGCGTCTCTGTCCACTGATGTACAAACACTTGTATTAAATGCTTAGAAGAAAAGGCTACTCTGTACCACTGTGTACGGGACTGTCCAAAATTTAAATAAATAAATAAATAAATAAAATATTGGAAAACAGCTGTTCAGACTATATCAGAGACTGCTGGAGTGAGGGAGCCTCACCAAACAGAAATAACAACTTTAACTTCAGACTGCTGCAGGCCAGGAGGATGATAGTTTTACAGTGAAACCCCACCTGACGTGCAGCCATGCTGCTGCTTTGGTCCGTTCTCCATGCAACTTTAAACCCTACTAGGAACATTTTGACCTCTAGACTTTTGTTAACTTGCTCAGATTAGGTAATTTTTCTCTTTTGGCTGTTTTTATGATCGAAAGTTTGCACAGGGTGTTTTATTTTCAATATAGCCCAGATTCTCAATACAGTTTTATTTTTATCTTCAGGCCAGCTCGAGCTACACCGTGCAGATTGAGACGGGCTGCTCGCATCGCCCTTCAAAAACTGAACAGCAGTATGCTTGGTGGAGTGGACACCCGCTTCTGGGACATCTGAAACGGACCATGGTGCTTCTGGTTGGGTTTGAAACATTGACTAGAACGGCCACAATTCGCTCCGGTGGCCGCAGTACGCAGCACATCTGTGCTCGGTGGAATTTAGCCTTTATCTTGAAGAAAAATGGATATACACTCGATATAAGTCTGGACCCTGTATTGTATTGGACAGATTGCCTTATAGGCAGACTCATTTTAAAATGTATGGAAACCTTCAATGGAGGTTGAGGCGTTTATTTGTGTTTCCGCATTTTATTTCATTTTGTTTGTTAAATGTGAAATAATGGTTCTTTTAGTATGAAAACTGTGTCTGTATTGTATTGTTCAGTTGTCTCTTTGTATGTGTGAAATGTGTGCAAAAGTTCAATGTATACACTGAACGAGTATGTCACTGCTCTGAATGTCACTGTGGCAGTGGAACAGTAAATGTATGCCTTCTTTTCTACTTAGAGAGCTAATGTTCCGTTCACAGGTCAAATACTGTATAAACGAAGTTTCATGATCAGAACTGCAACCACAACCTTTTATGGACTACCTTGTTGTGTCTCTCAAAGCCACTTCCTGGCGACATGAAAACTGCTACAATTCTGCTGAGATGTGCAACAGGGTATCCTGTGAGACAAGCTCCCCACAGACGTCTATTGACGTCAGCTATCAAATTCAGTGTCAATGCAAAGAAAAGAATCGTCTACTTTCACCCCAGAAAGCACGATATTTTTTAGCTAGGATCATTTTGTCATGTCTGCCCTGTAGAGGTCTAATGAAGTCAGAAAACCAGGGAGGAAACTTGGTTTTACTTAATCGTCACGGTTCAAGCACTTTGTGAAAAGGGTTGTAAAGCTTGTAGTTAGAACAGCCTCGTTTATCGACAGGGCCTAGCTGATATTAGACTTCTGTGCTTGAAAGAGTGCAGAGCTGTCTTATCGAATGAACTGGCTGTCTTCTTAAGCAAAGCGCTCTGCTCATCATTCCCTCTTTTCCCTCACATGCCTTCTTCCTTCCTTCCTTCCTTTCTCACCATTTCCCTTTAATTTGATGTCCTATTTCCACAATGGTCCAAATATTTAAGAGGTCTTTATGGACGTAAGAGTGCTACAAACCCACAACAAAGGAATCTATTCTGAAGTAGATGAACAGTTCTATCTGACCTGCTAGGATGGTTTGCATAACAGTTTGCATAGACACTACATCATGTGAACTGGACATTTTTTTCCCCCCTAAAAGATATATAAAATTATTTTATGAATTTTAGCTTCAAGCAAACTTGTTTGAAGCTTTAAAAAAAAGCTTAGGGCATCTCTACATGGTGATTTAAATGAGGTTTTTAGTCCACACCATGTTAAAAAACCTTGCACAAATCAATATATTTAAGTCTGACGGCATTCATAAGTCTGGATTTTTTGGAGAGCACTTTCTTCCTCATTAACGTCTAACCAGGGCAAGGAAGTAGACAGCCCTGTTGGTTATAAATAGTAGCCTGCTCAAAAAACCCCTGCTGCCAGTAAGTTCTTAATTAAATATGAGATCCAGTTAAATATGAGCCCCTGAGATTCATTTCTGCAGAGGAGGAGACCTGAACAATGACATTAGCTCTTATTATCAATGTCGCAATAACTAGAAGGGTTATGGAGTAAGGAATATTTCAGTGTTCAGGTTCTTTGCAACAGTAGATCTTCATATTAAGTTAGTGTCCTCTAGAGAGGAAGGATGGACATGAACAAGGCTGCACGTAACAGTAAACAAATATTTGGCAACTTAAAATGGATACCATTTATGATTATATATTATATTTTACAAACCAATCATCTTACAGCACAGCAGCATTGTTTGGTTTAACTGTATAGATAGCAGCTGCCATTAAAACCTCCTTGCAGGCTGCAGAAACAATGGAATGGTCTTCCTGTCATCATGCATAGCATTACAACTGAGTAAACTATGAAACAGCACAAATAAACAACAGACAGCTGTTTCAATTAAGTATCCACAATGACAGCAAGAAAAAACATGGTCTCCATTTGTGTGACATTTTGCACGTCGACATCCGCATCCACGTCTGCATTTAAACTTCATTCTGGGGATGAAAAACGCCTGCATGAACCTTCCAACCACAGAAGCTACTAACCGACACTCACCTCTCCATGGATCATACACAAAACATTATATGGGAGCTATTAATACAAAGCTGTGAGTCAGGCTGTATTCAGAATTCATCTAAACTAGATGTTTGTTGTGGTGCAGCATGTGACAGAGACATAAAGAGCAGTATACAGAAGGCGTTAGGGCTCATTGTGCCTGGCATTTGAGAACTTCTCCACCAAGATCGCTCCCACGTCACATTTGTAATATATAAAGTTACCTTATTTACGGCAACAGTTTATTTTGAACCGTGACATACGAGAGAAGCACAGCGTTCAGACGATAGGTGTTGACACTGAAATGAGTACGCTCATAAGAATTTACAGTGAGTTCAAGTACTACGGAACAATGTTGCTTGACTCGTTTCCAACTCGCAGAGCTCCAGAGGACCCGCAGGGCTTTCAGCTCATGATCTAGGCTAATCACACAGATGGCCAAGAATGGAAAAAGCAGAGGAATAGACAGAAAATTAGCAAGCCAGACATAAAAAGCAAGAGCTATAGAAAATGTAGACAGCACACAGTGAAGGTAAACAACTTATTTTTGCTTTTAGAGGTAATTAGATGGACAAGTCTAAATCTATTCACTATAACTTGGATCAAAAAAGACATTGTTTTAGACACGAGAAGAAGTTCTTAATAACCTCTGTCAGTGATATGTTTGAAAGACGATGCTGCCCCGGGAAAGAGAGATACAGACTACAGATCAGATACAGTCGCTTGTCTGTTTGTGTGCTTATGCATGTGATCGAGATGCAGTTTGCCGAGTCTCAATAACCAGGTCAGACACATTCAGGTCAGAGGCGTGTATCCGTGCAGACAACTGCAGCATTTTCCTCGTTAGCCTACCGGAGAATATGGAAATGGATAATATTCCCCCACTGCCTTGTCTGAGTAGAGTCTGCTAATTAAATGCTGTTTTAAAACACTTAACGATGACACATTGAAACATGGGTCAAAATACAGCACCCACTCTCAAACAAGACCTCACAGAGCACCACGGCCTTTTGTAAAGCAAAAAGTACCGTGATTAGTTTATAAATTAGCATTTTAAGTAGAAGCTGTGCTAAAAACAAATAATAGAGGTTAATTCTTAAACATATATATATATATATATATATATATATTTTACAATAACGAATGTTCTTTTTCACATAAAATGAAATAAAACTCATATGTCCATTCAAAAATAGGCTAAATAAGTCCATGTTCTTGATCATTTGAGAAGGGAAACAACAATCAAGCTGAACAGATATTTTTCTCACCAATTTGAAAACACACTACAACGTGTCCTCTGTTTTAATTTCCATATCATTTGGGCACACTGCTTTACTGTTTTTGTTCACTCTCACCGTTCTCATAATGCCGTTCTCTGCAGCATCAGGCAGCTGTTTTCAGCAAAAAAAAAGTGCTAAACTATCACTGTACACTACCTGCACAGCACTAAACAGCAGACAGACACAGTTAGAGACTAAATGATGACCAAAGTGGAGCGTTTAGCAGCTAAAGAGAGAGATATTTCGCTGAGGAGTTGGTGGAGACCAAAAACTGAGGTAAAAGTGAGCAGATTTTTGGTGACTTTCGTTCACCAGTAGGTCAAAAACAAACAAAAAATTACAAATACATGATAATGTGTCATCACTGCTGGTTCTGTAAATAAGCAACTGCTTGCTAACAAGTTACATGTATAACATGTATAATATATATACTTATTTTCACTGCTGTTAGTTATTGCAGGTTTTAAGTCACTGAGCAATAGTTAGCTACAATACTGTCAATTTAAGTCTTGCAAAGCCAGACAAGTGACTGCACCTTATCATCTAGAAAATTCTGCAGGTCTAATGTCAAAATTGTGTCAGAGCCGAAAAGCAGAGTCAGTTGAAACGACCTGCACGGAATAATCAGTTAGATGTCCCGGTAAGATATTAGGTCACATGCATAAGGATACTTAATTCAATCTGTAGAGACTATCTATCACTAGATACAGCCGTTCTACCGATTAAGGAACACCACTAAGTTTAAAAAGGAACTCAAGTATAGAAAATCTTTAAAAAGACTCTAGCACGAATGCTGGCAACCAGTAAGAGATCACAGAAAACCATTCCTTCTCTTCTCTCAAAATCTCTGGTACATTTCTTTCTATGATTGAAAAGTCATTATGTCTAAAGAGAAACTGGAGTAATCCCAACTATAAGAGACAAATCTTGAATGAAAAAAAAGCTAAATAATTTGTAATACATGATCGTTTTCAATGTTTCCAGGATTTTCGCCAAGTGAAAGTAAAAAGAGAACTTCCAATGAGACATGACCTCCTACCCTCTGTAAACTGGTGTCACAGACAATGAAAGAAATTGGTAGATGTGCCCCTACTCACGTATGTGGTGACTTATTAAAAAGAAATCCATAATATGGCCCCCACAAAAAAAATGAGCCCGGGGGAAATGAGCATGTTGACCTTGGTTTAGATCCAGGTATCAAATGTAGATTGATGCAAAGCCCTCAGCTGTGTGAACACGCTATGCAAACAGCGCGGCTATGAGTTATGGGAACAGCAAAGTTGTCAAACGGGTAAATGTGGAAATGTCGCGCTTCAAAAAAATCCTTCAGCTTTGAATGACAAACCTGTTCCTGTCAGCAAAGCTAAGAAACAAAGCCTCCCGTCATCAGGGGTTGTTGTCTTCACTATTCGGGTCACAAGACGTGTGCATCCATAGTGTCCTCAAGACAAACTTTATGGTTTAGGGTGCACCGTCTAGAAATGTGTTATCTGGAGTCAGTGTTTTGAACACACACAGGTCAGATAGGAAAAATTAAATAATCCAGTCATCCAACACAATGACTTATTGTGCGAACCCAAGCAGCACGTGACTGCGACAGTGACCACAGATGTGGATAATGCGATATAAAACAGGTATCTGCATCATCTTTGATATAAAATAATAGCCTAATCAACATATTCACATCTTAGCATGAGCTTTCCGGAAAGGCCAGATGAAGCTTTTTACTTTTTGAGTTTGTGGAGACAGAACATTCAGCACCCTAAAGGGACTTTTTTTTTTGACAAGTTTGTCCTTTTCATCCAAAATGCAGGCCTTCAGGCAGCCTGTACATACACGTTCAGCTCCGCTGCTACAAATATTTCAGTAGCCATAAGGGACAAATGTAAGGAGAGGGAAATGTGTAGTGGTCACGCAATATTTTAAAAGTGGGCCAAATAATATCCAAGAGGCAACTTTTGGTTTTTGTTTGCAATACTCAAAGAAAATATACATGAGCACAAAATCGACCCATGAGGCACAAACGTGCAGCATAACAACCATCTGATATTCTCACAGATAGAGGTGGGTGATCTGACGGTTTTATGTCAAGTTTGTGATCAATGGCGCGCACAATCTTCTCTTTAGGTAGCTCTATTTAAAAAAAAGGTCCTCAACATTCACAAAACCAGTACCAGATATTTATGATTATGGTTATACTGGTTTACCACTTCAAATTAAACTCAGGTTTTAATCACAGTTCTGAAACACGGATAGTGCAAATGGAGAAATTCATAGACTACTTCAAGTCTTACTATAATCTACAGGACATTTCAACATTACGTAGTGATTTAATAGCTTATAGAGTATGAAGAGATGTTATCTTTCGGCCAGATTGTCCACCCCTACCAATAAATTTCATATGCAGCCTTTCCCTTTTGAAGGATCTTAATGCACGATACAAGGAATTTCCCTAATTTTTCTCACTGATCATAAAAAGGTTCCTTAGACTTTATTAGAGGATGTTAAGTCACGATGTAGTTTCAGGTGATTCTAGTTTCATTGTCTCCTCTTCTATTGTAAATGAAGTCTGAAATAACGATGCCACGATAACGGCGTGTTTTTTTAAAAACCTTTTTCAGAGGAAATAGGATGCTGACTGCACACAGAGCTAGTTTGGCTGGTGTATCATGTATCTTGGCCTCGAGAAGAACAGGGTGGGGCACTCTTGTTGTTTCTTGTTAGAGAATTGGACTAATGTTTGGTATATATACACACACACACACACACACACACACCACTTCCTTACAAGCACAACCGTTCATACAGACATGTTTGCTTCAAGAGACAGAAATTTGAATCAAAATCCAAAAAACAAACGCCACAAGCGACGTGAAGTTACATGAATGTGCTGTCTTACATACCTTGTCATTTAGGACTCAAGCGCCTGGATCCCAGTGGACGGAGATGATAGAACAATTTGCTTATCTGGTGAGAAAGGACAAAGATAAAGGACAACATAAGCAACCAACAGCAACAACACTACGACTGCTTGAGATAGATTGATAACTCTCGCAGTCCATGTTTGATATTTTGTTTTATGGCAGCTGTCCTTGAACAGTTTCCTTCACCAAGTGAGAAACAGAGCTGTGAATTACATGATAACCAAGTGATAAACACACCATCAGAATCATCTGTTTAACGTCACAATATCTGCAACTGGAAAGGAAATATTTCCTCTTTTTTTTTTTTATTTTAAACAGAAGTGAGAATCAAACTAATTCACTGCATTATGGGACGTATTCTGTTTCACAAGATTTCTAAGGTGACTAAGAACAAACTAGAGGGCAAACAGCCAAAAGCTGATTAATCCTGAAGCCTGATATTGTGATGGGATGCAAAACAGTGATGCACAGTAACAGCGTGACTATCAGCATGGCTGCCAGTCGGTGTGCAAGTCTGATAAAGACAGAGAGAGGACAGAGGACCCATGTCTTTCAGTTCATGGAAGAATTTGATGTCCACCTCATATATTATATAGTCTGTGTGTTCAATATAAAAACCACAGTTCAACCAACAATGAACAAGTCCTTATCTCAACAAAACACACACAATATCAAGGAGCAAAACAGAATACTCAGTACAACTGTCAGCCAACAAGTGATGCCTTTTGCGTCTAATAAACAAGTCTAGTGACTTTCCGACATCTCTGGAGTTACCTCCCATAATCCGGCCTGTACACTGCTGTCTGCTCTTTAACTACAGATTACACATTTTTTGGATGTTGCCACGAGTAGCTAATCGATGACCCCTCTCTGGACAGACTGGGCTTGGTGAGTAAAAGTGCTGTTTTTTTAGTTTGAAATGCTGCCAAAGATAGATATTTCTTGAGTTGATTGGTGTGTGCTGATCGCTACAGTACATCCCCACCTGACTGGTGGAGGCTGCACAGGTATTGGCCACTGTCGGCGCCAAGCTCCGCTGATAGTGGCAGTTTGTCAAACATGCTATCAGCGTGACCTCTAGACTAAACATACAATTTTTAAAAATAATTTTATATCATTCAAATGTAAAAGAACCAGAAAGTGGCACAACAACATGACCAGCTAGAAATCAGGGAGGAGAATGTGATATTGTTTCTAGCACATTAATGATAGCGCTATACAATCACAATGTGGCCAAGCTGCAACATAAAATGTGTGACAAACTAGCAATAAAATATAGTACTGAAGTGTCGCAGAGATGTCTGCAAATACTGTTCTCCAGATGTAAGAAAATATTTTGTTCGGTACAGACTCAACATCATGTGATCCAAAAATCGCAACAGCAGTTAAAATAGCTGTGATATGATTTTTTTAAACACATCATGCAGATCTAATTAATGATGATGATTATAGTCTCTTGTAATACATATTGTTGGATTGATCATTTGTCTAATCCCCTGCGAGTGGTGATGGAAAACTGCCAAAATCCAAACCGGATAATGGGATTAGATTAAGCTCCTGTAAGATCTTTTTTTACATGTTCCATGGCACATGTTAATTAGCAGTCAAATTTAGGTCAAAGGAGCTCTCTTTCTCTCGCATCATGTTAAGTTACGCTTGTTAAGGCTTTGGCTTTCAAACAGTGGAGGCTAATGTTCGCTAGGTTCGACAAAAAATTTGATTTGTCAGCGACTTCGGTGACTACACAGAGCCGTTGAATCAAAGTGGAATTTATTAAGTTTAGGGTATACTGAAATAGCCTCGTCCTGCCTGAGGACACGACAGAAGCCTGGATAGAAACACGAGCATGTTTCATTTTGTCTGCGCTGCTAAAACATACGTTGTAATGCACCCTCGTTTGACTTTATAAAAAAGGCGAATCAGCTCGTCTGAAAAACAAGACTTGGCCTTGAAATGTGACATAATCTTGCTCTTCGGGTCAGAGCACAATACAAGAGTATTGTCAGTGCATGTCTGGAAAAGCATTAGCCTTGCCAGCTGATCGGAGACAAACTGAGCCAGCTAAAAGATCGGATCATCCCTCCACTATCCTCCTCGAGCACAATAGAGCTATAGAGCAGGAGAAGAGAGGGAGGGAGAGAAAAAAAAGAGGCGAGAAAACAGGGGAGGAGAAAGAAAGAGAGAGAGAGAGAGAAATTTTGACTTATTCATAGGCTCTCCCAATCAGCTGCTAACACATTGGACTGCGCTGACACTCATTAGTTTCTGCTCCACTTCCTCTTGGGTGCCTTTATCCTCATCTCATCTATTTGGGATAGTGGATCTCGCCAAACAAAAAGTTCCCCTCGTCACACACACACACTCACACACACTCACACACACTCACACACACTCACACACACACACAGGAATAAAGCAATAGAGGCGTCATTTTTAAACTAGGGGTGTCGTCGGTTGGGAGGGAAGGGAGGGGGCTCTGCAGCTACACCGGCAGCCTCTTCTCCTTTGCAGCTCACTTGCCTTCCATCCTCGCTGCAGCCACAGTGTGAAACCAAAAGCAGACATGAAGGAAATCACCTGCAGCTTGTTTACACACAAGCTCTGTCAATGAGGAAGTAGTCTGTCCTGTGTACGATAAGATTTACGTGCGTCGGCATCAGGAGACGTGTGCACATAAATCCATTAAAATTATCTAAAAAGTGCAACTAATAAATACGCCGTCATGCTTTAATTGTGTCTGAGCATGTGCATTCAGCATCTCTTTGTCAACTTTAAATGCTAGCTTAGATCTAACTTTACTTGCTTGTACCTACACATGCATGTTTGGTAAACAGATCTCTTGCTATCCCACTCTAAACTTTCTATTTTTATAAAGATAAAAAGGGACATATTAGTGGAGCTTTAAGCTCCAAAATACAGCTTAAATTATTACATAATAGATAAATAAAATTACCCAATACTGCAATTAAAACAATGGAACTGGCCTTTCTTGTCAAACCTGGTAAAAAAGGACAGGCCTTATATCTGCAGTCAGAGATGGAGTCAAGTAATCAAGTCGATTGTTTGTTTTGTTTGCTATGGTAATAATGTCATTAATTTCCATTGCTGGGCTAATTAAGTATTAGTAATACCAGTTTCTCTGTTCCTTGTCCTGGCCGGAATGTTCCTTTGCTCTTGCTAATACGCTCTGCAGAACACTGTAAATTAAAATCTAATTTGGCATGTTCTCAGACTGCTGTCAAACACACAACGCTGTGAGCACGCACAAAGTCGTACGCTCGCTGCAGCTGAAAGGTGTGTTCGTTTTGAAATGCTGGAAGGGAAATGCTCGTGGAAAAAGGTGGGAACGGACACGACTTGTGGGTTCTTTAGCATGAGCGATAAACTGCACTGTGTCACACGGCTTCACAGGCAGGGGATGCTGTATCAGGGTCAGTGAACAAGGTGCTGACCGGCCTGTGCCTGCAGCACGCTGCTGTGATTGAAAACCAATCATGGAGCTTCTTTATGGGATCAAACCCACCACTTTGCCTGTGCACACACACACACACCAGATTTGATATAATTTGAATTATACCGCCAGCCTCAGCGAACGGTGAGCTGTTCAGATTTTATATGAAAATGCAGGTTGGCTGATCCTTTCACACCTCAGCAGCTCTAAAAACAAGTGTAACTGCAGCTAACACACTGTGGATGTGATGACTCAGGCGACAATTTGTGGTCGTCAGAGCATGTGTTCATGTATGTTCTTAAACACACCATAAATCACACCGCATGATCATTTAGCTAATTTTACAGCGTGTGTTTGTAAGCGGATGTAGATGTCATTTCGGTGCCAGTGCCGTCACTGATTGCATGACACATGTAGCAACAACAAACCACAACCTTCTTGAGGAACAACGTTATCATCATGAATCTTTGCACAGACAGGGGACAGGACAAATTGTATAATTTCTATTGTGGCATCTGTGAGCCGAGAATAAGAATAAACACTCTGTTGCTATGTCTTCGAGGATGGGCAGTGGAAATGGAGGTTATGTGTGTATGGTAATTTACCAATCGAGCAGGGAACAATATCTAATCACAAGCAGTCACTTGAGATATGCGTGAGGTGCAATGAAACCAGATATGAGCTATAATCTATCTCAACTGGATGTAGACAAAAAAATATACTAATATGAATGAAAAGGTAGAGACGCTGCGTCTTCTCATCACTACAGACTGCTGGGAAATCAATCCTGGACAACCCGCCTCATAAAAACAGGTTATTAAGCATTTTTTTTTAAACAGGCTAACATTTTCCAAACCAGCTATGACTCGTGGACAAACAGTCCATCACATGCAGATTAAATAATTTAGAATAAGGTCAATGTATTCATACGATTAGCTGTGAGAAAAGGATGCAGAATTTAAGCACACGAGAATCAGAAATGAAAAGAAATGGGAGTACAGTGCGCAAAATTTATAAACCAACTGATTTTTTTTTTTTTTTTTGGCTGCATTTTCTTCTGCAGTGAATATGAATGAACATGAATATGGATGAGCTGGGCTGCATTGAGCCCATTCACTGTTCCAAGCCCAAAGAACAAGTGTATATAACAGTGTGTAAACAGGCTTCCCTGCAAACAGCCCAGCTTGTTTCCTTGTGGTGACGCCAGCTGACAGGAGTTTACTGCATCGAACCAGGATATTATACTTCTTTTCCAGCGTGCCCAACCCAACCTAGAGGAAAGCTGCTTATCATTTGTAGACAGCCTGAAGACAATGCAATGCCCAGCCTACTGCACATAAAATCAGTCATACTTTACAGTATGAGGGCAGAGATATGACGCGTATCTATAGCTGATATTACAACAACCCGTTTCTTGCAGCATTTACGTCTACGTAGAACTTTTCTTTCCTCTTTGGTAAACTCTTTTCCACATAGTTCTTTTATATAAAAGTCCTCTTTTTATATCAAATAAACCTATGCATTATGTAGGGGAGACCGGAGCTGCTCACAGCATGTTCCTATGTGGCGCCTTAATCAGCCAGTAGACAAACTAAAGAGGGATTTGGCTTCATGAAGATGTCTGCTGATAGACAGCAAGACCGAACGAGGCACAGACAGATTTTTCTGCTAACTGGGTCACAGAAGCAGGGACATCATTAGGGAGAAACTGGATGCACGGATGTATATTGAAACTGATAGAACCAGCATGTTGAGTGTTATGCAAATTTACATTTTCCCCACAAATACAGACTCACAAAATGTGAGTATGCACTGTCTTTAAAAAGGCAGTGCACTTAATAGGCTACTCATTCAATATTGATATCTACAATTACTAATGTGCATTACCTGCTATTTGTTAAGACAGCTTTAATAGCCCGTGGGCGACAGACCAAGAAGAAAAATCCATAAACATGGGCTTGTATCTTTGACTGATTTATCATAATGAAAAACCAAGTGGGAGTTAAATATTGCTGTGGACCCGCAGACCTTCCTTGGAGAGTAAATCAAAACCACCTGCCACAAATGTGTTCATAAAGCAAAAACGGATTACTATTAAAGAGTGGGCTTTTTTTTGCTTACAGGACAGTCATAATCATAATCAGTCTCTTCAGGTGCAATCCGATGTGGCATCAGGAGGTGTCCCGGGTGTGAAAGAGGTAAGTGGAAATGAAACATTGCTATAAATTATAAATATCAGCACGGGACATCCGTAGTCTGAATATAGCCTGCTCTAGATCGAGTTAGCTGTGCAGCTTGAGTTACCATGGTGATCCAACCTTATGAACAGTGTGTGACTATTGTGACATTAAAAAGTCCCCGTATCCAACCAGGCACATGCGTAAAGTCTTTGTGGGTGTCTGGCAACAATTCCTCTTCATAAAAAAAGATGAAAGAGCACCTGCACGCTGCCGTCTTATTCCCAGTTCTTCTTTTATTCAACGCAGGCACGGCACGACAATGGTTTGACCGCAAATGCTCGTCAGGTGGCTGACTAATCCCATGACCTTGCTTTGTCACATGACTGCAGTTGCATTGTCAAAACTGAAGCCAACAATCAAATCGTCCATTGCTGTGCACTTTGTTAAGGAGGAGGGCGAACAGCACTTCTCCTGCCGCCGGCTCCTGCAGGGATTCAGATGGAGCATGGAAAGACGAAAAAACTCAGACAGAAACCAGTCGGATTGCATGCATGAACTCTGCATTTTACTAATTGCTTAAACAAAGATGTCACACCAGTTCAAACACTGAAACTTTGTGTGGAGTGGAGCCCTGTAACAGGAGTTGGATGAAAATGTCAGCACTCTATGTCCCCTCTCTCTGTTGTAGCCAAACTGGAATAGATGGAACACACACCAGAAATGGAAGGGGTGGGTGCCGTCTTCCCCTCTCTAACTCCTGAAGCAACAACATATGAGTCCCATGGATGAGAAACGTTACCACACTAGGCCCGGCAGGACACTTATCTTTAGCCTCCGCAATGAGGTGATAACACTTCTAAGGACCATTACACTAAAGATGTCTCTGGGGTGTTTTTAACGGCAACAAAAGAAGCTGCTGATGTAAGGATCTTTAAATAAATGAACTTAATTATTTGTGTGGACCTCCGGCTAACATCATCCGATAGCTGCGTTAAAAATGAGGCTCATTCAGACAGGTTATCTGAGGCTAATGTTGCTATGATCTAGCAAGTGTTTGCAGTAGAGCAACACGTGTCCCCAATCTCTACTCAAATGACGCACTCCCACATGTTGAGAATTTATTTGTGGTGGCGTGGTGTTGTGTTAATGTGAAACAAAGCGGGCTAATAAATGTCAGCATTGAACGATGATGCATCCTTAGATTTTACTAGCAACGGTAGACGTATACTGACTGTTGGTGCCCTCATTTTTTAGCAGATTATTTTCTCAATTGGTCCACAAAATGGTGATCTTTCAAACTGTGTTTTGTGCAGCCAACAGTCCATTTATTCATTATTGCACAGGTAAGTAATGTTTGGCTTTCTTGGAGAAGAAAAAGGACTTTAGAATTAACGGATTATCAAACTAGATAGTTAATTTTCTGCTGATGGAGTTATCGATTCACGGACTAATCGACTCAGCTCAGGATTCTGGATCATTAGCAAAGAAAACCCCTGAGGCTAACTGAAAGTAAAACCAACACATGCATGCAACTGCTGCAAGAGGACAGGGGACAGAGCTGTCTCACAACTTGCCAAAAGATTTGACATAGTCAAATCTTTTATGGGGCTAATCCATTTAAGTGCACCAGCTAAATATATCTATCTGCATGGGAGACAATCAGGACGTTAGGATGTGAGCAACTTATTTAAATACTTACTTCGAACAAACCCAAATTTCGTTTTGGCTTAATGATGTGATGGAAACTTGGACTGGACCGACCTGCCAGCTGCGTTATAACAAACTACAAATTGGCACATTCACACTGAGAACTGGTCCCTCAGTGTACACTGGCTCGTTTCCCAACCCGGCAACATTTTCTCACAGGTTTGCTCAACACCGTCACCTGCAACTCGTCAGCCGTGTCACATGAGCATTTTAGTCATTAAACACGTGTTCCTCTGTCCACGTCAACAACTTCATTGTTTACACATTACTCTGGCATATTTCCTTTTCACCGCGAGTGTCAAGGAAGGCATCTGATTCACTTCAAGGCTCAAGTTGGGGGAGGAAATGTGCACTTATGGTTACACAAGTGGGAATATTTAAGGTTAAAAAAAAAAAAAAAAAACTTCCCTATCTGGTATGAAGCGTCACTACACAAACACACCTCCGGCCTCATGATAACTCACTGTGTACCCATTTAACAGGGATGACATCACCTCAAGGCAGTAAAGATAACATTTCATTGGGTTTTTTAAAAGATACTGCCATCAAGGAAAACAACAAACTGTTGAACAAAACAGTTCGAGGCTGATTGAAGGCAACAAAAATGATTTAACATGTTAATCCGAGCTATGGAAAGAAATCTACAATGAAAGCATTACATACTTTGGATTAACCATTATGCAGCCACTGGAAATGTTTTTGACGTACAGTGACGACAAGGAAACATGCCGCTTTTGCTGAAAGCTAAAAGTCTGTGCTTTCTCACTGTGACTAACACACAAAAATATTGTTTTGCGAGCGTATCTATAGTGACACAACTTTGGCATGAGCGTGAGAGCAAACCTTTTCTTCCATTCTAGATAAGGTCTGTAGTAAATGATCATACGAGAAAAGACACACAAAAAAAATAAAATAAATGTGCACCAACACGGGCTTTCAACACACCACCGCAGGACTCACGTCTGTGATTTATGGAGTGTATTAACGAGGAATCGTGCGTCATGATATTTGCTTTTAATTGGGTCAACGACCAGAAATTGCAATGAAGGAAGGTTAAAGATTAATACAGGTGTGTCATATGTTTTGAGGAAATGATGAAAACTCTGGAGTGACTAGTTTATGCATATCACCAGTTAATATTATTAGTGTATAATAATCTACAAAGCGCTGGCCACCAGCTCTTTGTAGGTTATTATCCTGTTGTCAATACTGTGATGAATAACTGGATAATAATCAACAAAGACACGGTGAACGGCTCTTTGTTGATCATTAGATAATGGGCCTACAACAATGTGAAGCGCAGCTGATATGTCCCAGTCTTTGACATTTTATTACAGCGAGGACAGCCTTTGAAGGCAAATCAGATACTGTTTTACTGCATGGCGATGTCAGTCATTTTGAGTCTTAAAGCAGGCAGAAAGAAGTCTTCGCAGGGCTGGAGGATATTTATCTAGCCATGGATGACTGCAGTATTTTGTGGGGGGCTATCTTCACACACCATATGTCCTCTCTTTAGTGACATAAAGTAGCCAACCCTGTCACTTCAACTGGGTCAGGTTTTAGTAATTTAATGAGCCTGTCATGCTGTCATTTGTGTGTTAAACCCACAGAGCATTCACGGATGTAACTCAAGTAGCTTTATAAAAAAAAAAGAAAAAAAAAAAAAAAGAACCACAGGCTTGCTGTTGTTTTCACCTGGTTGTCTTCATGGCTTCCTGGGCTGCTTGTCATGACAGCATTTCCCAGAAAGGTGATTAACAAAACAAAAACAAGTCGACCAATGAGGAGACAGAGGACACGAATAGATAAGAGACCTGTGCTGAAATGCCTTTAAATATATATAAATAATAAAATAATCGAAGCTGGAGATTAGCTCCAATCTTAACAGGATTAAATGACACTGGAGTTAAGTAGGGGGGGATTGTAATCTGATTAGTGAAGTGGTGAGAAAATGAAAACGCCGATATGTTGAGTGCACCAACACACTTTAATCCTAATCGTCCGTCGAAGCGCTGAAGGTGCTCCGCAACAAAAGATGTGACTGCTGCTGCTGCTGTTGTTGTTGCACTGCAGCTGTTCCTCTACTGACTGACTGGGAACAGCACTAAAAAACACATACAGGTTAATAAATTGTGCTTTTACACGCACTAGAGTGCGTTGTGGTGAATATCAAGGCGGCTGAGATAAGAGGCAGCGAACGCAGCGTCGCTAATAGGCAGCTGTTGCCGAAAAAAGATACAGCTGCATGAATCTCGTTACCATCCAAAAACCAAGTATTATATCACAACAGGAGTGTGGCACATACATAGCTACGCATGTGTCGTACATTTCACCGTAATTTCACCGCTAAAACTGGCTGAATTCGTGTAAAAACTCCAACGTCGGACAGCATCGAGAATTGGGACCCCAACGGTGCTAACTAGCTGGAGCTAGCGGTGTTAGCATGTTGTATATATGGGGGGGCCCCCCCTCTCCAACAGACAAAAGAGACTTACCTAAATTGTCGTCGAGTCAGCGTCTCATTTAATGGTGTCCAAGGGTTAGGAGCAAGGTGGTACTATCCAGAAAAATACCCGGACAAGTGGGCATTAGCTAGCTTCAGCTTGAGGGTAGTTCAATAGGTTTTTCTGTGCTAGTGTTAGCAGCTAGAGCTAACGTCCCCCCCTTTACTTAAAGTGGCCCAGTGCGCACATTCTCCTCAGCAAAGCCGTCCTCAAGTTTGGCTTAACGTTTGTCCTTCCCTCTCCAGTTTGTTCTCAGACTTTTTTTTAAAAAAAGTATTTGCCTTTCAAATGTTACTCAAACAAAACTAACCGAAGGCGAAGACAAAGCGAGAAATGATCCAAGACAGAGCATTAAAAAAAAAAAAATCCAAAATGTCCACACGACATTCAGCAAGGAAATACAAAAGACAAAAATGCGCACGACCTCCGGCAGAGCGAAACCTTTTCATCCAAACTGTGCCGCGCCCAGGTGTTTTCAGTCATAATCTCCTCTCGTTTAATCATGCAGCTTTTGACAGAGACGAGCGGAGCTGTTTAAAGAGAACAACACGAAGCGCTGGTGGTGGGTTTCTTCTCTGTGACTGACTGACTGACTGACTGACTACATGTAAGGAGGAGTGGGCTGTCCAACCAGAAGAAGTCGCCTTCCCCAGCCAGCTTACACTTGAGCCCCTGTGGTGGTGATGCTGCTACTATCTCACCCAGACACTTAGAGTGCACCCCTGTGTCTACCTCAATCCACTTACTTTACAAATAATATATATATTTCTGTAAATGTTCAGACATATTACAACTAAAGGCAAAAAAAGACATTTATTTAACCAATCCACATGTGTACATAAATATATTATGACATTATTTACAACAGTTTCACCAAAGTATATGAATATTTTCTTCATTAAATTAAAGAAAATAAGAATTCACAGTTTTATTCCAATGAGAACATTAATTCTTCTTATATTTAACTCACATGCCAGCATTTACTGTTATGCAGCGCCCCCTGGTGCACTATGGTTATGAACATATTTTCCTAATCCTGTTCTTAAAAAGAGAGATCTGGTGATATTTCATCACAATATTACACAGATCAGCCATAACATTATGACCACCTGCACTCAATTTGCACGATCTCTGCTAATTTAGCAATTTAGTTGGCTAGCCTAATTTAATTGTATATTGTTTTTATCTCTATTTGTAGTTCTATTTCTATAAAAATGTATTTCCATTTTTGCCTTTTATATAGTTTAATACTTGTAAAGATCTTACATATTTAATTTTTTTGCACACAATTCAAATTCAGATCTATCTTATAGGTTAACTTTAATGTATGTTTACAGCAGTATAGGTTAATTCTGTAGTATGTTTACTGCGTCTCATGCTGCTGGATGCTTTAATTTCCCTTGGCATCAATAAAGTGTCTGTCTGTCTGTCTGTCTGTCTGTCCCCCTTCACAGCCCCACACACAAACTGTGATGTCTGACACCTTTCTATTCAGTTTTTCAGCAGTTTGAGCTACAGTTCCTCATCTGTTGGACTGGACCACACAGGCCAGCCTTCGCTTCCCACATGCATCAGTGGGCCTTGGCCCATGACCCTGTCATCAGTTCACTGCATTTCCTTCCTTGGACCACCTTTGATAGGTGCTGACCACTGCAGACCGGGTACACCCCACGAGAGCTGCAGTTTTTGGAAATGCTCTGACCCAGCTGTCTAGCCATCACAATACACCTTTTTTCATTACAGCATTTTGACATGAAATAGTAAACGCAGGTGTTACTAATGATACTAATTGAGCTTGTGTTCCATTTAATGCAGCAGAGATTTTATAGTGAGCCAACACGCACAACAGCAGCACCCTGACTCCGTTTGACCTAAATGGAACAGAACCTGTTTACCCTATTATTACATGTCAAAATGGCTACTGTGAAAAAGGTCTATTTAGTCGCTCAAATTCTCACATTGACCCATTTTTCTGCTTCTAACACGTCAACTTTGATGTCAAAATGTTCACTTGCTGCCTAATACATCCCACCCACTGACAGGTGCCACGATAACATGATAGTCGGTGTTATTCACTTCATAATGTTATGGCTGAGCATTGTTAACATACTATCCCACTTTGTTTGCATCTAACCATAACTTGCAGCTGCACACACTCAACTAGGCCTTTTTCATGGAATATATTTTGACACGTCACAGTAGGAAAAGATGTAAATGGGCTGTGGTAATGTGCATGCCGTCTGACACTGCCATAATGTTATTAAAAACATCTGTGCTGTTCTCACAACATCTCAGCTTTTCTTACCATCTCAAAATGTCTGCTGCCAAAAAAACCTACTGTATACACAGTATGTACATGATGAGCGGCGACCATGATCTACTGTACATTTGAACAAATGCCATCAGGTAGAAAATATCAAGTAGAAAACCTTAAACACGGTAATAACACACTTAAAGCAAAGTCATCTTAGCCATAGGATTTAGTGACATCTAGTGGTGAAGTTGCAGACTGCAGCAAACAGAATACCCCAACATTACCACCCCCTTTCAAACATGTAGGAGAAACTACGCTGGCCATGACACTCGCAAAGGCTCTATCTAGAGTCAGTGTTTGGTTTGTCCCTTCTGGGCTACTGTACAAACATGGCAGACTCCAATGATGAGGACCCGCTCTTCCTGTAGATATAAAAGTCTCCTTCTTAAAGGTAACAAAAACATAACAATTCTTACTTTCAGGTGATTATACACTAATGAAAGCACAGTTATGCATATAACACTCAATTTATGCCATATTCTGTTAATAGAGTAACCTAAAATCTGACACACTGGACCTTTAAAGGCTATAACAGATTACAGTTTTTGTGTTTCCTGAGATTTAATCAGTCCTTTGCACTGAAAGAAGGCATCCTGACATGGTCCACGTCCGAGGAAGGTTTTCAGCATGTCCGTTCCATCCACAGAGCCACCGGTTTCCAGAATCACCCGTCTGTACTCTTTTCCAACCTGTGTTAAAGCACGCAAGAAGATATTTTCCACAAAAAGTGTGATGTATGCCCACAAATTCACGAATACATAGTAATAATCGGACCCACCTTTGGATTCATAATGCCTTCCTTTTTAAAACGACTGAAAAAAATGTCCATGGAGTAGACTTCACTCCACAGATAGCTGTAGTACTGACCATCATATCCTCCAGTCAGGTGGCTGAAACTGGCCGTCATATTGGTACCTGCAGAGAACAGATCTTTGTAGTCAAAATAGTCGCACACAAACTCCTTTAATAATCTTTATGCTCAATAACCTACATTTGCCTGGCAATGCTACTATTGCTGATGCTCCAACTGACCTGGTGTAGCAGGAACACCCAGGATCTCTTGGCAGTGTTTTGCAAACACCTCAGTTGTATCTGCATGAGGGCTGGTGTGTAGCGACTGGTCCACTTTACTGAGGACTACCTGGCGCAGGTTCATCAGCCCTGTGAAGATAATCACGTCAAGACATCTGCAGGCGCTCTTGATTTCTGCATATGTTATAGATTTTTTTTAGCATTTTTTGAAGTCTGACCAGTGTTGGCTACTCTGGATGCAATCAGTTTGTCGAGCAGGTTGTCTGGGATCGGGGTGCCGTCCTTGTAGTGGCGTGACATTCTTCTCAGAGGCTCCTTCTCCCAAACCCAGTTTTCAAGCATCTGCGAAGGCACTTCCACGAAGTCCGTCTCCACCAGGGTTCCACTGAATTCTGAAAACGTGGTCTGGACACAAACACGGGGAAAGTTCAAACTCTATCAGTCCAGTTCGTACACAACACACAGTAAGCAAACACAACCACGCCGCCGCTGCTGCTGCTTACCTTTGAACAGAGTTCGTGCATAACATGACCAAACTCATGGAAGTAGGTCTCCACTTCATGGTGCTGGAGGAGAGATGGCCAACCTTTTCTGGGCTTGGTAAAGTTAGCAACCATAGCCGCCACTGGAAGCCTGCGTTTTCCATCAGGACCTCTGCAGCCGGGCTGGAGCCCAAAGCAGGCTGCGTGGCCATACTTTCCGTCCCTGGTGGAAGATAAGGTTGCAAATGTCACAGAGCAAAACTGAATCTGAACACAAACGACTATAAAGATCGAGAGATCTCGTCACTCATAGCTTCAATCTGAATTTGTGCTGTTATGCTGGATAAACTGATCGGAGCTGAAACAATTAGTCGATCAATCCATTAGTTCACTGGTTCTGGACCTCCTTCTAGTGGTACATGGAGGAATCTTTTGTCTTAGACCACACATAATGCTCACATACTGTACATCCATGATTAGTTACAAGCTAAAATGTGTCAGTAAGACAAAAATACTACAATCGTGACTCCAAAATGGGAAATCTTAGAAAGAGAAGTGCTGATCAGGAGTGCACATTTTCCACCAAATTAGCTTTGGCTCTTGGAACAGTTCAATTTAGGATTAAACAGTCAACAATAAATAATCTTCTTATTCGGATTAAACTGTGTAAACTGTGTCTATCTGATTAGGGTTGGCCTACGCTGTTGTATTTTAACATCTGTCATAATGGTGGTACTAAGATTTTCTGAGGTGGTATGTGGAGTAAAAAGTTTAAGAAACAGTGCATTAGTTGATTGACAGAACTATGCTGATAGCAAAAATGACACATATTCCCTGTTCCAGCTTCTCAGTTGTGAAGATTTGCTGCTTTTCTCTGTCCCGTGTGACAGTGAAAGGAGTTTCTTTGAATTTAAAAAGGCATTTAAAGAGTTCTAGGGAATTGCAACAGGATTTTTTAAACAATTTTCTGGCATTCTACAGACAGAAATAATCAGCAAATTAAACAATAATGAAAACAGTTGTTAGCTGCAGCCCTAAAACTGATCTTTTACCTCAAACATTGTATAAAACAGTGCATAACCTTTTGTCCTCCACCTTAAGTGACACATTCTCTACCTGGGATGCAAGTCCATGTAGAACTGTCCAATCTCCTCTCCTGTTTCGGTGTCCTGGGCCGAGTAAAGCTTGACGTGTTCGTGCCACACGTGAGCGTGTTCCACCTCTGTGAACGTGAGACCCAGCAGCTCCTGGTAGATGCCAAACAGTCCTTCCGTCACCACGCCGAGCGGGAAATACTCGATCAGTTTGTCCTTGTTCACGGCAAACTTGCACTGCTCCACTTGATTCATGTAGTAGGGCATGTCCCAGGCATTGATCTGTCCGTCAAACTGGTAGCCCATCATCAAACATTCTCTCTTCTTTAGCGCAAGAATATACTTCCTCTCCTTGATTCCAATGGGCTTCAGTGTTTCATAGAACGTATCTGTAAAGTGTGAAATGGAACAGACACTTTCATGGATTTGTAATATAATAACAAGACAGTGACACACTCATTCAAACCCTTTTAACTGTGTGATATATGACCACATGTCTCCTTGAGTCATAAATTACTGCATGTTAGACTACATGCAAGAGGCACATAGTGCAACATACACTACATTACATGAAACAGGCATGAGGTGTAGCATTTCTCTCCTCTAGTTGAGTCTCCTTTCCCATCCATCTGTCCAATGAAGTTTATTTTGTCTAATGTCAAGCTGTTATCAGATGGCGTTGGTCCTTATCTTAAATGACATGGAGTGTTTGGAAGTGTGCGTGCGAGCCTGTGAGGCGACATGTCAGAGGGGGGTCATACCTAAAAAGTCAGACACATTGCTCGCATTCTTGGCCATGTTAACCTCCAGCACATAGTTTGCGTGGCTACTGTAACCAAGCAAGTCTGCGACCTTTGCCCTCAGTTGAATCAACTCTTCCAGGATTGCTGTGTTTACCTGGAAAAAAAAAGAAAAGAAAGAAAAGCAGTAGAATAAGATGCAGATCAGCAGAGGTGGAAGATCTGTGAAAATACTCCACAAGTCAAAGTATGTAAGTATTATCAACAAAATTTACTTGAAGTATCAAAAGTAAAAAGTTCCCTGCCAGAGTTTTACTCACGTCTGATGTTTTTAGATTAATATTATTTATTTATTATTTAATGTATATTTAAGTTTTACCTCATTTTAACTACTTTATCTAATGTTGGCTACTTTAAATCAACAGCAATGCATCATGGTCTATAAGGTCATCATATGTTTGTAGCGTTGCTGTCCTGTGAGAACTACACATCTCTAAGAAGTCAAACTTTTCATGAGCTCAGAAAACAGCTCGAGAAGTATAGAGATACACATTTTTACTGGACAGAAAGGGTATGGAAATTGTAATCAGAAAAGTAACTAGTAACTAAAACTGTCAGACAAACGTAGTTGAGTAAAAAGTACAATATTTGCCTCAGAGAGCGAGTGGTGGAGCAAAATTAAGTTGCATAAACTAGAAATAATGGAGTACAAGTGCCTCAAATTTGTATTTAAGTACAGTACTTGAGGTAATGTACTTCACTACATTCCACCACTGCAGATCAGCTCATGTATACAATATCTAATATCTAATTTTGCTCTGTAAAGTTATAATCATTAAGATTTGAGATGAGCAAACACTCCTCGAGCAGCTACTTCGTGGGAAACCCAACAAAAGAACAACTGGTGTATCTGTTTACAGTGCAGCCAAACAAACTCATGTTGTTTTAATAAAGAAGTCAGTCAACAATCCATCGTGCCATGAGGAGCCGCGATCTCATTTCATGCTGCACATGGCACGAATAGCTTTCCACATAACAACGGGGCAGAGGTCAAAAGGAGCTGCATGTGTCCACTGCAACTCCCTGTGTGACAGCTCACTGACGCTGCTGCCTCCTGTACCACCGGTGAACGCTTTCAGTGCGAATAGGAAATGTTTGGTTTGCATTAGCAGTAATTAAATACAGCTCCGGTATGGCTGTAGGAGAGTGAGCAGTAAACATTGAGGCTGATATCAATGAGCTAAAATTACAAACAGCAATGCTGGATTACATGCATGCATGATATCCTTGTGCGTAGGTGGGTAATTTGAATCCAGTGCAGGAATGGTGAGCTCCATATAGAGATAACTTCCAATTACTGAATGTAAATACACCGAACAGCCCCTGCTGAGAAAAAACAGTCCATAAATAAGTTAGTAGGTAACAGCATTATTTCTCCAGATAGGGCTGCAGGTATACGTGCACAAGTTAAAAACAGACAGGACCTGCTGGGGTCAGGGAAGTGTAGGATATACAGATTTATTGTGAGACTCCAGTTACCTCTTTACACCTGCTGTGGAAAGCTGTTTCCATCTTCCTCCTTGTCTCAGGATTGTGACACCTCTTCATCAGGGGGTAGTAATGGGGATATTCAAGTGTCACCTTATACCGCCCTTCTGATGTTTTGTCCAGTGCATTGAGATAGCTATCAGCAAGTCCACCTTAACAGAAGAGGACAAATGAAAACAGTCGAAGCGTACTCATAATATGAGACGATGTGACTGAGTTATATGTGTGAGCTCACCCAGTTCACGCTCGGAAAAGACAAGAAACGTGTTGTCCTCATTCAGATTCTTGTTAAACTCTATGGAGAGTTCACTTATAAGCTTGGATGTTCTTTTTATTTCCTTGGGAGAGAAAAGGAGCAGAGTGTAAGTGGAGAAGTGAAGTGAAGAAGACAGAAAATTAAAACTGATTTCCAGTATTTTAAATGATTATTCAAGAATTACAAGCAGAATATGTGATCTAAATGTAAACACAAGAGTGGCCCGACAATCAAAGTGGTACTTCCCATCAATTCACATGTGATCAGCTTCTTTTTAATACAGTTAGGGAATCATTCTGGTCCTATTTCCACTGAGTAAAACATGATTATACTTTCTGTTATGATCACTTGAGGAAAAACAGAAACATAAGATTTAATTCTTCAATTGTTAAATACCTGCAATTTATATGATCAAAACTAAAGCACCTTTAAGCAGGGATAACTCAGGTTATTAAAGGTTACATGAGGTACTGTTACCACAGGACTCACAGCATGCAGTGATGTACTGCTGTGGATGGGGGCAACAACAATAAGTATTTTAACCACCTAAAAAAATGTACATTTCAGTCAAAGTGTACACTATATTTTGAATATTTTCAGTGTTCCTTTCCCGACCGAAAACTGAAGCGTTTACATTGATCCGTTCTCTCTTCAAAGCCACCAGGCTTTATTGACAAAGACAGTAATTTTACCTGAAGAAAACTTCTCTGTTCTGTGAGGTAAAATTGTGGGGTAAGTCAATAAAGTCTGGTGGCTCTGGAGATAACCGCTTCAGTTTCCAGTCGGAAAAGGCTGTCTGCCGTCCGTACACTTTGACTTGTATTGACTTTTTCAGGTGGTTAAAATACATTTTGTCCACAGCAGTGCATTTCTTATCTTCTGTGCTGGTTCTCCTCCTGTCTGCTTCTCCGAACTTGGGCCCTGCTATGGATAAGCACCTCACACAACCCCACTTCAAATAACCCTAACTAACCCCTTTAATAATCAGATTGCATATTGCATTACCTCTTGTATATCTTTAGACAGATGCAATCCTTTTCGCTTGCCTAATGTGACAAGTCTGTCTAAGAATCTCTGTTCTTCCGGTGAGAGGTTGTCTTGGATCTTTTTCTGTCAAAAAACAAAAAACAAACAAAAAAAACCAAACACAATTCTTCATACAGGCAGAATTTAGGTTAAACATATTCACCTATTTCTTCTGTATGTCAGTCAGCCAGTCAGTAGAATAAGATATGGCACTGGCTAACACTGGTGAGATCAGATTCAGTTTCTTTCCTAAGCTAAATAAGAAGCAGTGATGGGGTCAAATGAGTCCTTCATATAAAACACTTCGGTCCTCGCACATCTATCATTCGTTGCCCTCTGGCTGACTTAAAATGTGAAAATAATCTATCATGGGCATGTAGCGTAAATGCATCAAATCCTCACACATCAGATTTAATTAGCTTCAAATTAGTTTCTTTTATGGTTACAATTACTTTAGCACATCATCATTATCTTAATGGACTAGAGGCCTGATTAAAAGATCAACCTTCCCCTTCCTCATGTTGTGATTTATGTGTATATTCAAGTGGATGTGACGTGATGGCGTACCTGCAAAGCAGTGATTCGCTTGAACACATCTTCCCTCATACTTATCTCCACGTCAAACTCTGACAGCTTCTTGTCTGCCTCTGTGCTCGCTGCACGAACCTCTTTAGAAGGACAAACATACTGGGGGAAGTCAAGAACGTGGCGAGATGCTGTGGGAACAGAATAAACACAAAAGACAGCACGGATGAGAGCCGTGCAACATTTGAAAACTTATGAAGAAAAGAACGAATGTCTGAGACATTTCAAAACTATAATATATATTTTTTGATCAAAACCAACCTGGACTTCCCTATTGAAGATCTAAAACTACAAAAACAATATGTAGTTTTATTTTTTTTTAAAAAGGCTCACTGATTTCCTTAAACAGCTGGGCATTGTAGTTTTTAGCAAACTTTCCTCAAACAGAAGTAAATTGTGTTTTTGTTGGGGACTATATTCATCTGCGGATGAATACACATTTGGTGCTATAGTTAATATTTAGGCATATATATATACACGGCTGACTCAAAAAAACTACAGTGACCATGTCCATAGTGACGATGGAGCATGTCACCCAGTGCAAGATTAGCTACGTTTAGCTAAGTTTTTGCAGTTATTAGACATTGGTTCATCGTGATAAACAGCTGGCGGTGTAAAGCTGAGTATTTTAATATGCAGGACTAAGGAGACTGACTCACTTTTGGAGCCAGCCTCAAGTTGGCCATTGGAGGAACTGCAGTTTTTGGCACTGGCTGCATTTAGGTAGTTGGTTTTGGTCTTTTCATGTGAAAAATGTAGTATATCATCAGACTTATCCTTTAAGACTTACATGCATAATCCAGCTTGACATCAGCCAACGCTTTGAGGGTGTTTTCCACAGAAACATCTTCAATCTTTAAAGATCCAACGTCATCGTAGACCTTCTTCACTCTGTTAATCAAGCTGTCTGTCGCGGTCCTGATCTCAGCTGGAGACAGGTCCCATCTCAGTGTGTTTCTCTTATTTTCTGCCTGAGAGCACTCTCTGGCAGGTATCACAGACACGTTCTGGATGGTCATCCTCACAACAGGTTTAGAGATGCTGTAAAGATAAAAGAAAAAAATAAGTTTAAAAGGTGCAGTGTGTAAGATTTGGGGGCCCTTATTTCCAGAATAAGGCAGACATGGAATATAACATTCAGAACTATGATTTCATGCATGTATAACCACCTGAAAATAAGAATGTTTTTGTTATTGTTACTGAAAAATGATCCTTTCATATCTACAATGGGAGCGGGTCCTCTTCCATGGAGGCCGCCATGTTGAACCGCCATGTTTCTACAGCAGCCCAGAACAGACAAACTAAACACTGACTCTAGATGGGGGCCTTTCAAGTGTTGTTTCTCCTTTACACTAGGTAGGCGAGGGTGATGTGAGGAGATTGCACCACAAAGCCGCAACTAAATCCTACACACTGGACCTTTAAAGTTACACGTTAAAACTTGAACGACTGAACTTAACAGGTGGCACTAATGGAAGCAGTAAATCCTCCAGGGTCGCCGCCTGAGACGCGCTTTGCATTTTTTCCATGCTAAGCGGTGACCTTTCCCCCCTCCGTGCACCATCCACACATGGTGTAAGGTTTTATTGCACTGGCAGCGGAAGCCCCTTCAAAAAAAAAAAAAAAAAAAACTGGATCATAACAGCGTGGGATAACTGTAAAACAGATATCACATATCTCAGCCAAAAACTTCCAAACAGCTCAGAGATTTCACCCAGATGCATGAAACGTCAGGCATCATATTTATATGTTGTTTTTTAACGATTTAACATGTGTCAATAAAATAAACAGCAATAATACAGCTGGCGAGCCTCCAGAAATGTGTCACACAGGTGTTAAACAGTCAGATTGAACACGACAGCCATTTAAAGGTGCACTTGTGCTGAAGCATACCTGCAAAGCGCTCGGCACATTACAACTCTTAACGCACACATGCCAGCTGATTCATGCGTTTTCCCCGTGCAGATAAACAAACACCTTCTTCTTCTTCTTCTTCTTCTTCTTCTTCTCTTGCTGTAGTCCCAGCAGCACTCTGCTCCCACTCCCTCTCTCTCTCTCCTCGCATGTGCAGAGAATGCCTCTCTTTATTTCCGCCACGAACGCGCATGCGCGCCGAGGAGGAGGATGCTTGTACCCATGAGCTGACACAAGTCCTCATGACGCGGTAGCAGCAGCAGACATCTGGATAAGAGCTCAGGTAGGTGGGCGGGTAGAGGGGGAACACACACGCACGCACACACACTGTATCGCATCCTTTAACGTTGTTATTTATAATTTGGTGTATCATTGCAAAGGGATGTGAGGTCACGCGCTGTTATTACTCATTGTTTTAAGCCCAGCATCACGCGCAAGGCTGCACAGTGCGCGAGCCTTGTTGTCCGGACGATTAGTAAAGACGTTTTTTTTTTTATTATTACTATTTCAAACACCTGCTGTTGTGTCATTGTCCATATTTACATGCATGCATTGTTATTGTAATTAAATATCCGTGCGGCATATCTCTGCCTCCCATCATGGTATTACATCACAGCTTCTGCATCACTGCATTTACGTGTGTCAACACACACACACACACACACACACACACACTGAGGGGAGGAGGAGTGGCTGTGCCAGGCAAACCTAAATGAAGATAACAACCAAAGGCATCAGCACGTGATGGAAATATGAGGCAATGTTTGTATCTGCAAATTACAGTTTTCCACCCCGTGGAGTCAGATTACAGCTAAATTAGTGGCCCTTTTTTATTATTCTATGTGTGCAGCACTAATATGTTTGGTCAGACTAAAATTAAATAACACAACAACAGCCAGCAAGATTCATTCTTGAGTTCATTTTCTTATGAGTTGTCTTGGAAACAAGAACCAAATGCACCACCGGCATCATTTTCTAGTCGTTATGATGGTGATGAAATAATAACATGGCTGGATTAACCTGTTTCAAAGAGGTCTCTTGGCAAATAACGTGCCGTCAGGCTCATATTAGATAATTTGATTTAATGCCACTTTGTTTAAGAGTATGTACTATGTCAGCACATGCTCCAGAAAACAAGCTGAAACCGCAGAATCTGCAAGAGGTGATATCATACACGAATTCCTCGACAAAGGCAATTTGTTAAATTACCAAAAATCAATTGACTGTGGGGGGGGAGTCGTGACTTCGTGAAGCTGTCGGCAGTTGTCCACTTTTCATGGCTGAAGTTCGAGAAAAGCTCGCCAACAGACTCAGCAACAACCTGCCCAACTGTTGCGTGGCACATCAGGATGACTTCTTCAAGCCCCGAGATCAGATTGGAGTCGGTGAAGATGGCTCTAAAGAGCACGATGGTATCACTGCTCTGGACACGGGCACGATACGCGATACAATAACACCCTGGATAGTGAGACTGTCCCAACGTCTGACCATAAGGAAAAGGAAGAGACTCACATCCTTGTTGTGGAGGACTTCCTGCTTTACATCCGCAGACCTTTAACCCACATGCTCAATCAATGTTACTTTATTTCCATCCCATATGAAGAACGAGCAAATCCACCTCCTCCTGCACGGCCACCTCTGGCCCAAAGCACAAGAACATCTAAAAAGCTGGCTGCTGTTGCTGTATTATAACTAGATCATAACCAATCACCCAGGAGTATGTTATAGGGCAGTGGTTTTCAAGCTGAGGATCTGGACCCTAATGCGGGGTTGTGAGATGATTATCAGGGCAGGAAATAAGAAAACACAAAATGTTCCTCTACAGAATCACATTTGTTTTCTCTAATCTGCTTTTGTTTGTGCAATATTATATATTACCACGACTCGAGGCCTCTAAAATTATTTAAATGAAACAGTCTGAGACCAAAAAATCAAATAAACTATTCACAAGACATAAACATGCATCTTGTGGGCCTACAGTTCACATGGATGAATGAGACAAACTTTAGCAAACAATCAACCACATACTACAAAAATAATACTGTCTATGAATGATAAGACAGAAGAGTTCATGCCTAACTAATGCTTAATTAATGATAAATGATGATTAAATGCATGAATTTAAGGCCCATAAAACGTATTTTCTTCTTACTATAGAGTCCCAGAGTTTTCTGCCAAAATTAGAACAGTTACAGCACCTACACAGTCCTGATGAAGCAGGTTATTATGAAAGGTTTTGACTGTTAAATGCTTCATAAACGAGACTAAAAGATCATTTAATTTCTGCTTGTTAATCATGAATATATAATCTTACAGAGAAATATTTTTCAGGAGCGTTCATACAAGCAGGATCATGAATTCCCGTCGCTCTCTATAAATAAATGATCAGGTCATTATAAGTTTGTGTGATTACTTAACATTTAATAGATCATCACGTAATGGTTGTTAATCCAGTTTCTTCATACAGTAACTTCATTTACAGCACCAAATTATCTGGAATCCGGTTACATGGACCAGACCAGTACATCTGATCAGCCTCTTTGTCTACAGTCTGATCTCTTTAAAATATGAACTGTTTTTATTGAACTGGTAGTCAGCTGCAAACATCTACGTGTCGCTGCATAACCCAACAATCTTTGTTTGTGTCACATTTACAAGCTCGGGGACGGAACTTGAGATTTATTTTATTTACAGCCTGACTGATATATTGGTAGTGGTATTTTATCAGCTAATATTGGATATATCGTTATTGGTAGTAATGTAGTCCTGTTTTGTACAGAACATAACACAGAAGAAGTTGTTTGTGCTCAATTTTATTATGACATTTTTGTTGTAGGTTTGGTTGAATTGCAGTTGCAATTGTGGCACATTAAAAGCAAAAAAAACGTAGCATCCAGTTTACAGATGTTTAATGTCAACAGTTTATATTGTAATGAAGGTGGAAAGAAAAACTGGATGTTCATGTGAGGAATCTGATTGTGACTTTATTACTAGAGATTATTTCTGTTGACCGTTGGGTCATACAGCAACATGTAGATGTTTGCACAGCTTCACATTTCTCTGAGAATCTGTGCTGCTACCTTCTCTTTGTAACTAGATTTTTTAGCTAATTTGGTGGCATATAGATCAATGTATGTCTGATTAATTTATGATCCATTAGGTGTTACCAGTGTGGAGGATTTAGTGGCATCTAGCTGTGTAGCGGCTCATTGTAATCACTTCACCTTAATCTCTCCTTTCTGGCATGAAGGAGAAACTATGGTGGCCGGGAAACTCACAAAAAAACACAAAAGGCTCTGTCTAGAGTCAGTGTTTAGTTTGTTCCTTCTGGGCTACTGTATAGTATGGCAGTTCAAACAATGATTCTTGTTTTCCGGTGAATATACGCTAATGAAAACACAGATATGCATATTATAATTCTGCCATATTCTGCTTATAGATCCTTCTTCTAGACAGACTCGACCTTTAACAGTGATCAAAAACAATATTTATGCCACATGTGTTTTTTTTTTATTGTAGCCCAGTGAACAATATAGTAATCGGTTTGTGGTTTCCTTCCTGTTCCCAACAGTTTCCAGGTAAAAATGGCAGTGGAGAAGCGTCTGGCATTCTCTATTGTGCAGTTCCTACGAGATCAAACACATTGCGGCGCTTTGAATTCGGATGAGCAGGAGAGCCTTGAAGGTAGGTCAACCACACTGTGCACTTAGATTTCTGGAAAGCGCCTTTACAAATATAGCACACTCTGCTCGCGTCCCGTCCGCATCGGGGTCACAACCTAACACACATCTGAGTTTTACCATCGAGGAGTACGATGTGAAGCGTGCGCGGTGGCGTGTTTCATCCAATACGAAAGAGTTGCAGCCAAGTTCTGACTCACTGTAATAACACTGTTAACTGTTAACTACATGATCATCAACATTATCCTGTCCCTACAGTTGCCATACAGTGTTTGGAGACCACCTTTAAGATCAACTCCAGTGACTGCCATCTTGCTGTGCCACAGCCTCTGACAGAGATATTCCTCAACTCCCTGCTCAAGGTGGGCACTGCACTAAACATCAGTGCTTTAACGTATGAAGGTAGCCTGGTTGTATGTAGTTAACCACAGCATCAGGATAAATGTAGGTTGCATTATCCACAGCAGACATTTTGACTAATATTACTATGGCTGCGTTCCATTAAGCTGTGCCAGTGCATGCTGGCTCACTGGCTTTGGTTATTGGCTCACCTATAAAGAACATAATCATGAATCATTAATGATATTAGTTACACCTCTGATTTTCCTCCTGTCAAGTAAAAATATCCACAATAATAAGTGTCTTTTCAACGATTCTTCTATTTTATGGTGACTTAGAATGACAACATCACCATACCAGAGACCTCCCCATCTCCAGAAGACATCGAACGAGCCGAGCAACTTAAGAATGAAGGTAAGAAAAGGCACAGTCATGGCTCATCTTGTATTAGTGGATTATGAGCAGTAGAAAGGAGAATACGGCCTGCAGGCCCACCAGAAGTTGTTGAACCGGTGACGGAGAATAAGAATGAAAGAATAAGAGTCAGATGAAGGAGAAGAATCAGCAGTGTGGGGAATCATCCTGCTGGTGTCTACAGTCAGATCTCTGAGCACGGTTTATTACATGTGTGTCCGGAGGGGTGGAAGGATTTATTATCTTTTGGTAATTTAAAAAGTGTCGTAAACACAAGGAGCTTCTGCACGATATGTTTTGGTTGCAGAATTTAAGTGCAGACAACAGAAGAGCTCATACGTGCAGCATTAAAACGTCCCTCAAGTGTGTTTCAGTTCAGAAGAATATT
This sequence comes from Sciaenops ocellatus, assembly GCA_033000465.1. NCBI lineage: Eukaryota > Metazoa > Chordata > Actinopteri > Sciaenidae > Sciaenops > Sciaenops ocellatus. Next base: position 22,233,391 of record CP136874.1, on the reverse strand, counting down.
GAATTATTTGACTGATTTTACTGATCATCTTGATCTCGTTCTTAGACCACATCATTTTTTTCCCCAATTTATTTATCAGAGCAGGAGTGAAGCACTAATAACTTCACCTGTGAGACTCAGTTGTAACTCTTGAGTACTATCCTTTAAACATATTTTACACTTCATTATCTACATGCTCCTGCAAGCTGAACCAGTGACAACATCTGGTTCTCTACATGTTTAGTGAAGAACCAGCCGCAGTTGATTAACCCATAACTACAACTGCAGTTTCACAGTTACTTGTTGATTTTATGTCATCGAAAAAATCAGAAACTACCATGTACATTATAGAGGAACATCATGGAGCTCTGCAGCTCCTTCCACTTTATGGACTGACTTATTAATATCTAAGTTTGTAGTTCACTAAGAGCCTCAATGTATTGTACCAACTATTTCTTATAAAACTACTTCTGTGACTATAACTTTGGTCCATAGGTGTAACCGCAGTCTTTCTATGTGTTGAACTGTCTGTGAACAATCCAATATTTTATCTTCAGGGAACAATCACATGAAGGAAGAGAACTACAGATGTGCAGTGGAGTGCTACACAAAGGCCATTGATCTGGACTTAAGAAACGCTGTGTACTACTGCAATAGGTATTTACGACAGCGAGACACATGACTTCACACTGTTCACTTTACTTTCTCCTCCTATTGTGCGTTATGTATCTGAAAGCAATGAAACAAGCCTGTGATATACGTGAGCACTGGGTCTGATTGTAACACCTCGCAGGGCCGCAGCTCACAGTAAACTGGGAAATTACACGGAGGCGACTGGTGACTGCGAGAGAGCCATCGGGATTGATCCTACCTACAGTAAAGCGTACGGGAGGATGGGGTGAGTCACACTGACAGACATGCTGTCTTGTAATCCGCTCCGTAATGCTTTAATCTTTCTTTCTTTAATTTGTGCCTCCAGTTTGGCTTTGACAGCCACAAACAAGTACCCAGAGGCAATTTCCTACTTCAAGAAAGCTTTGGTATTAGACCCCGAGAATGACACCTACAAATCCAACCTGAAGATTGCAGAGCAGAAGCAGAAAGAAGCAACCAGCCCAGTGAGTATTTTCATGTTCGTGCTCTTATTTTGTTATGTAACATCAAGTATATCCCATTAAATCTCACATATATCATCTATATATTATTATTTTGACCTGGTCTATGAATGTGTGCCACAGATAGCTGCTGGATTGGGATTTGACATGGCTAGTTTAATCAACAACCCTGCCTTCATCAGTATGGTAAGAGCATAAATCCTGATATATGCACTGTACATAAAAAAAACCTGGCTGTGTTACAGGCGCAGTCGAGGCTGTTACTGATAGTAAATATAATCATTTGTCCTGGAGACAAGTGTCTTATACTTGCTTTGTCTCTGGCAAGGTTAGACCAGATAGTTTGCCTAATTAGTCCCCTGAGTGACAGTCCGCCAGTTAATAAACCGAGTGTATTGTCTAGTGGATAGGACCTCGCCTGGGACTGAAGAATCCTGACTTGTTATACGATGACACATGGGAACGTCTGCCAGGCCAAGAACGCTTTTGCAAGCATGCCGGAGTTTTATTGCAGCAACAATAACACGATACATCTAAAGCAGATAGCTGTGTGTGTGTGTGTGTGCATTCAGGAGATAATGACAACATTTCCAGTATAATCACTCAAAGTTTTGTTTGCAGGCTGCAAGCGTGATGCAGAACCAACAAGTACAACAGCTGTGAGTGCCAAAACTAATTGATTGCATTCAGGATTGCTGTAACGTGCAGTTTTAAAATATATACGATGACTCACTGTCACTGTGTCACTGTGTTCGGTCAGGATGTCAGGAATGATGTCTAACGCAGTCGGGGGTCCTGCGGCGGGAGTGGGTGGACTGTCAGACATTTCCAGTTTGATTGAAGCGTAAGTACACTCCACTCAAAATGAAAAAGGATTAAGAGGACTGTCTGTGTTCTGGTTTGATTCAAAGAGTGAACCCAAATGCAGACGAGGAGGCAACCGCAGAAGAAGAAAAAGGGCGGCTGAGGAATCGAGGCAAAAAACAAAAAAAATCCAATAAACAGACGTCCAACAAAGAAAAATCCAGAGCGGGTAGAAGCACAGAGACAAAACAGCACAGGACTGGTGAACAAACACAGACGACCTGACAAGTGAAAGACGGAAAACAGTGGACTGAATACAAGAGAGCTAATTAACTAATTAAACATAGGTGACACAGAAAACAGGCAGGAAAAAGACAAAGACAAGAAGTAACACAAGACACCCGAGGAAAGACTCTTTCAACATAAAACAGGAAACCCAAAACGACAGTTTGATTATTAATTTTTTGAGTTTGACATGTTTATATACCCACTATTGGTAGTGAAACATATTAAAGGAATAATTCAACATTTTAGGAAATTCTTGAGTATTTCTGGCAACTATAAAACAACAAAAAATGGACTATTTACTACTGATGCAGGTTTATTGTGTTATGTTTGGACAGAACCATGCTGCCTGTTTTCCCCACATTTGTGCTAAGCTAAGCTAACCAGCTTCTGGCAGCAGCATCATTCTTTGCGGCACTATTCGGGGACACGCCTTCCCCTCTTTTACACCTTTTAAATTGATGCAAAATGTTCCCATTGGATGATATTTTTGTCCAGGAAACCCAGCGTGGGAATCTTTTTGTGCTATTTCTGATGTGCTGTCAACTTGTATCAGTGCTGCTTTGTGTGAGCTGTTGTTCTCTTGGGAAAAACAGCAGCAGGTAAACAGAATTATCTCATCTCTCTCCGTCAGGGGACAACAGTTTGCCCAGCAGATCCAGCAGCAGAACCCAGAGCTGATCGAACAGTTAAGAAACCACATCCGGAGCCGCTCCTTCAGCGGCAGCGCTGAGGAGCACTCATGATCCACTCAGGTATATTTATAACCAGCTCATTGTATACATGACTTAAATATATCTCTATTATTAACATGCACTGTTTTTTATTTACAGTCTCACGTTTTTTTTTCCAAGGAAGGGCAACCATATGGCGCGATTACAATCTCTACACCCATTTCTTAAAGTCAAATCCCCGGCATAGCTGGAATGAAGAGACAAGGATGGGGTTGAAAGGCACTTTACTGTGACTCAAGGCTCTGGAGCGGAGAAATGAGGGCCTGCAGACTGGACCATGAAATGAAGCATCCCCACATATCTAGGGCAAAAAACATATTGTAAACACCTAAATATAAAAAAAACTCATTCAGCCTAATGAAAGAACATGAGTAAATTCTGTCCTCAGAGCTTTTACATTCTGCAGAGATCGTGTTTTATATGTGCTGAGAAATACTGCCCTCCTCATGTTATGAGTTAAGGATCCTTCTGTCTAGCTGTGATGAATAGAGGGTTAGGGAGGAATGTACTTTTACAGCATTGCAGGGAACATTTCCGCTTTTTCTCATACGATAACATCAGGTTTGCCTTGTTTATACCGCGTACGGTTTAATATTATTTTTGTAGACAGAAACCACTCTACTCGTTCATTGGATGATGAACACCATTCAGTCCTTGAACACGTAGGACTCACATCACTGCTTTTTAACGAGTACTACTTAATTTTTGATTAAGACGACAGTTTAATGGTATAGCAGTGTTTGCAGCCTGCATTATGTTGTTATTGCACTTTAGCAAAAAATAAATGTCCCCCCCCTTTAAGCCTATTTAATTGTTCATTAGCTTGTAACAAAGTATTCGGATTGTTCATTTTGCATGCTCTTAAATCTGGTATTTGAGATCAGATGCTTTATGGAAACAAATAGGTATGCTAGGGCAGCACAATGTTTTGTCTAAAACATGTGAATAAATGTCTTGAAGTTGAGCAACTACTCGCACTCACGCTTGTGTTTTTGCTTCTGTGTGATTGTTGTGATTGAAGTTGTCGAGTATATGTGCCGTCTTTTGCGTTAAACGTCTCTAAATAGAGCTCAGTTTGAATCCAAGGTCTACCTGACATCCTAGAGAATCCTCACAATTTAACAGCCTCGCACTTTAATCCGCTAATTTAGTGCTTCTAAAAAGTAAGAAAAATCTCATTCAGTCTCATTCCCACTGATTAAATAACTAAAAATACAGAGCCCTTCTCAAAGGCATGTCACATTCTTCATCTGTCTGGATAAGGACGGTATTCTTGAAGAACAAATTGACATTATTTAATATTTTTAGCAACTGTTAAGAAACACCATTTCCCATAAGCCCCAGACTTTTGTGTGCTAAATGTAACTATGAGTCCATGAGCGACTTGTGGGATGTAAAACTTTTAAGATTAATTTGGGGAAAATGTGTCTGAAGATGAGTGCCAAGCTATGATGACTTAAGTACCAGCATGGCAGTGATTGCAAATTTTCATGGGAGCTGTAGTTTTTTATGTGCTCACGGAGTAATCGTTGTTTGACTTTGTTAAAACACGAAGGTTTCAGTTTCCTAATAATATGGAAACTTCAGAACCATCAATTAGGTTGCAGAACGTTATGAAGAAAACAATTTTATTGCATTATGGGAAATGTAGGACCCGGTGCTTTAGGACTCATTCTAGAGACTTATAAATATCTCAGCCTCTGTTGCTCTGATTCTTTTTTATATCTGTCTCTTGCAAGTTGCTAAATTTTATGGGAGTGCAGCAATAAATTGCTGGACTTTCCCTTTAACAGCAGCACAGAGTTACCAGGGGAGCTGTCCTCTTTATCCATCCCTAAAAGAACCCACCAAAATCCATTTTATCCTAAATCTAGAATAATCACAAGCAACATTTCAAAGTAAAGTGAGCCACGTCACAGGGAACAAAAGCTGTAATCAGGAGGTGGCAGAGACAACTGAAGCCACCCACATTTCATGCACTTTACCCAACCTCATCAATTTCAGAGCAGGTTAAATGGTTTTCCGCTACATATTCAAAGAAAATTAATATTAATGCAACACTAATATCACAATTACTTGCTGCTTAAGCAATCTCTAATCTCTGCACACCATTTGGTACGGTGATTTGGCACCCAAGACGCGCCTTTGTATCTAAAAATGTGACTTAAAACATCAAGAAATCCCTTCTTCAAACACTTTTGAAGGCAATATGCAGTACAGTCTACAAAGGTTGCATTGAAAAGAGTAACATAAAATTACAATAAAAGGAGTTTTCTCTCATATCATCTCTGGGAGCATTTTTAATGTCAAAAGCCACCACGGACACCATGATATATGTTTTGAAAAGCAATAGGAAATCAAAGATTACAGAGGTTTTATTAACATTTATGCACATTTACATCATTATTTTCAAAGAAAGTGATTTATATTATTCACAATTCATTTTTAAAATACATTATTATCCCCTCAGGTTGCAAAAAAGAGTGAAATATCAGCACGTTATGTGCAGAATTCCACTGTTGGTCCATTCATATCTAAAATGCAAAAAAAAAAAAAAAAAAAGGTCAATAAAATCATTAGCACTCATTGCTCGTGTACGGGCAGACCACACACACTTGTGCGATGTCGTCGTATTCGTACGTCCTCTTCAGAAATGTGTCGGTGAGTCTCAGTCCGGAAATACTCTAAAACAAAGAGGTGAAGGACTTTAGCGGGCGGCAAGAGCGCGAGGATATCAGCCGACAGTTTACCTGAAAGTCTGGATCTTACCTGCAGACCCTGGACGGATGAGAGGAGCGTGAGGGGCAGAGAGAGGAAGGCACCGGGACTAAGTTTCCCGAGCTGTCGCCCTGATACGCCACACCAGTGGATCGACCTGGTGTTACACATCTCCAGCACCAGGTCCATGGTTCTTTCGCTACAACACAAGAAGGCTGGCTGTAACTCTATAATTTCATCATATGTTGAACAGTGTTAATGGTCGTCTCAAACAGTTAGCAGGTCAAGTTTCAGACTGGATTTTTACCTGCAGTTGGTGATTTTACAGATGATGTCAAAAGGTTCTTCGAGGTTGACAGTGTCAGGAATCATCTCCAAAGACAGTCTGATGTCTCCGTACCCTGGAGCCTGGAGGAAAAACAAGGATAGAACAAAAATAAACACGAGAGGACAAAATAAATGAGATCTTACACATAAAAAAAAAAAACATCCTCATACCATTCTTTGCAGCTGACTGGTCTGTAGCCTCCCTCTCTCGCCGAGATTGGTCTTCCATACGATGTCAAGCTTGCCTATCACCGTCACGCCCTTGATGACGCCGGCCTTCTCCGCGTACTCCGGTTTTGGCTTCAGGCAGTACAGGTACTGCCGCGTGTCCATGGGCTGCAGGTAGGACATTTTCCCAAACGTGGACTCTCTGGAAGGGATAGTTACGGATGAGAGTGACACCAGTAAGACCTTTTTTTTTTTTTTTTTTTTACAAATTGTGATCACACTTCACTTACCCGTCATCTCCGGATGCGACCGTGTTGAGCTCAGTAACGTTGTACATCATGGAGGGCTCTAGAGAGACCTTCTCCATGAACATGGGTGAGGTGGTGATGTTCTGGATCTGAGCCTCCAGGAAAACTTCATCTGTCTGCAGCGGAGAAGCCGGGAGTCAAACTAGTATTTGGCGCTCACGATTAAGTAACAATTATGTAATCTCCAAGGCGAACTGAGCAACACATCAACTTTATAATTAGGTATTAAGACGGGTTAGGTTTGTGCAAAATGCTACGGTCTTAAAGGATAGGTCTGCATTTTTTCAAGTGTCTCTTAGTCACATACTTACTCGTTGCTGTAATGTTTCCTCTGTATTGGCCATGAAAAGACACTTCAGTGTAAGAGATATGGGGCAAAATCCACAGCTGTCTAACATTTACCCAAAGCTAATTTAAAGCTTCAGTAGAGTCAGACAAAACAAGTCTTCTAAAGTTAGTTTTTTTAGTTTGAAATTCACTCTTGTTTTAATTTCCCTCCACAGCAGACCAGCAGGAAAACAGCCCAGGGAAACAAAAGGGGGGAAATTTGCACTAAAAAGACGGTAACTTTGGAAAACACCCACGTGATTTGACCGACTCAGACTGCTTCTATTAGTTTCAGATGAAACGGGACTGTGGTTTTTGTCCTCCGTCACTCACACATTAAGCCAGCATGAACAGGAGGAATCATTACAACCAGATGTTTTAACGCACACGAGTAACGTCTCGAGATAGAGTTGAGAAAACGTGACCATATCCTTTAAGCTACTCTTCAGGTGACAAATATTAAACATAAAGTGAATTCTATTAAGTTTGCTCAGTGTACCTTTGAGGACATTGTTAGTACAAGTGATGACCAGCAGAGGATATACAGTAGGGGCTGCACAACGACAATCGACAAACTGGTCTCTCAAACATCAACTAGTCGTGTGTTCTGAACCAATCAGATCACTTAAAGCAGCCGTGTCATCTGCCTCAGAGCCTTTTAGACGAAATCTGCTCTTCGGTCAGCTTTATCAGTTTGTTGTGGAGCCAACAGATTAACATATATCTGAAAAAGGCCTGAAAAGCAGCTACGAGACACATTTCAGACTCGCTGCTCCTGGGCGAGGTGGTTTAACATGTATCTATTAATGTAACTGTCACAGTGAAAGCAGCAGAGCAAAGGGCTATGCAGAGACAAACGGAGCCTCTGCGCTAAAATATTACAAACTCACCACTTTTATTACAGATAATAATGACTAATACTCATACAGACAATGTGTTTATCAGTTATTGATATACAAAAGTAAAGTAACTTACTTGTATGGCATAATAATGTCCTAAAATATGACTTGAGTTGCTCAAATGATATCTAATCTTTACTTAAAGACGGCTCTGTGTTTTTTTATATAAACAACTAGTTGATGCTTTGGAAAAGTAACACTCAGTGGTCCTTCAGTGCAACCTCTACTATACGGTAAGATACAACGAGAGAGAGAAGCAGAGATTAGTTCATGCCTGCAATTCATAACACAAGAACTGACCATGAACCGCTCTGAATGAGGTTAATGTTAAAATCACAGAGCTGAGCATCTCTGATCCATGCAAAGCCATTCCAACCAAATACCTGAAACCTGACGTTTTATCACACACAATCAAAATATATGTTTCATTAACAATTATCAGCTTTAGCTTTATGATCACTGACGATAAGATGTGCTGCGTTACATTGTTTAATCTCCAACCCAACAATACAGAAGTCATCATTCATGCCTGCGATGTTACTTTGAATCTCGACACAACATAGTGCATACTCATAATCCCCGATGATGATGATGTTCAATCATATAATCAATCGATCAACCCACCCACCACAATTTGACACCACAAGCTTCAATTCTAAAGTCCAAGCCCTGTGTAGGATGAGTTTGCAAGAAAGCATGAGCGTCCAAAGAAAGGGCAAAGTAACAAGAATGGAAAGTTCACGTTTGGGGACGAACACTTTTAAAGTTAATGTGTGCAGGTGTTTTAATGATTCATCACGTCACTTTCCATTCTCCTGCTTTGCACCTTTCCGTTGGCTCCCGGGAAAAGACAAAGTCGGCTGCACAAAAAAAAGGATTAAGAGAAGCTAACGTTCAGCGATGAGAACAGAAGAAACAATTACCACAGAACTGAGGTCACTCTAATGGAGAAAATAAAATACAAGACACAATAAACAAATGAAGTTACATGCCAGAGACGATGACAATGAAAATTTGCATACCGCTAATATATACATATATATATAAAATAATAAAAAGCTACTGCTATGAAAATGAGGAAAAAAGGGAAAAGCTTGACGTCTCCGTGAGGAAAACGCTCGATCTCCAGCGGCTCTTTACGGCACGTTTTTATGTTTTACGTTGACGTTTCTGGAGGTACGAGGGTTTTCCAGGAGACTTGTCTTAAACTAACTGCCCCCATTAGCTTCTGGAAATGTTCCTGTGAACTATGAAATGAAATATGATATGAAGCATGTTACATAAGCTACATTAAGAACTCGCATGTCAGACAATACAGTTCTTCTATTTGCAGAATGATGCGGTAAGAAACACGAGTCTGCGCGCTCGCAGTTTAAAAAAGGGGGCTAACCTACCTCTGCGTTGTAGAACTTCGTCTTCACGTCCAGCGGCTTCAAAACCTGATTGAGAATAGATTGCAAACTGAATGCTGTCGTCTTCTCACACTCCATTTGACAGAAAAAACTGTTGTCTACTCTCACTGGAAATCATCAGCTAACAAAAAGGAGTACAGGTCTTACTGAGAAGAGAGTGATGTTACGTTTAGTTCACAAACTGAGGACACCAAATCCATAGCTTGGATGGTAATTGCATTTGCTCTGTTGCAGACCTGTGACATTTCTCAGGTCTCCTCCAAGCTAACACAAGAGCTTGACCGCTGTCGTCTAATGAGAACGCTCAAAATACAACTCACCTGGAATTTGAAGAACTTCCGAAAATAGAGCTTCTCCCCGTATTGAGTGGTGTAACTGACCGCACAAACTAAACTGGAAATTGGAAGAAAGGGGAAATAAATATATAAGAATTTTTGTCAAGATGGTGTTCGTGATTTGGTCGGTTAGAATGTGTTGGAAAAACGCTCACATATGAGTTCCAATTTCTTTGACTTCGTGGTGGATAACATCATCAATACAGCACTCAGGTTTGAGTTCTGCTACTGCAGAGTTTGACGCCGAGAGGTTGAGCCTCTGTGAGCTGGTCTGTAGGTCAGCCTGTCCGGGATCACATGACACGGTTACGGGTAAGACAGTTAAATGTTAAGTGTGTAATAAGCGTCGGTATGGTATTTTTTTTTTTTACAGTACCTTGACGAGAATATCCTTCACAACTTGGTTGCTGTCGTTGTGCACACTTATGTAACTGGAGAAGGTCTCGCCGAGGAAAATATTTCTGTGTCAGGAAGAGTCAAATCGTTAAAGTTTAAAGCACGAGAAGCAGTTAATGTTAAGTGTTTAACACTCCGACCGAATTACCCGAAGTTCTGTGGTAATGTAAGCATCTCCCCGAGCATTAAAATCTCCGATCCTTTGATGGTGGACGGGTCCTCCCTCATTAGCTGACCAAACAAATCTCCTATAGAGGCAAAAACATACAAAAATGATGAGTCATGCATCAGCTTGTGAACATCCACTGACAGCAGGAGACTTGACAAAACACTTCAAATGTTCGTTGCGATGTTGCAACGCTCAGATAATAATCTCTGAGCCAAGAAGAAGCAAGCGCCTGTATCTAATTATTTTAATTATGGACTAATTTTTCTTAACTTTTCACAATTAATCGATTAGCTGTTGCCATGAAATGATAGAAAACGATGAAAAATGATCCTCAAATGTCTTGTTTTGTCCACAACTGAAATATATTCAGTTTCCTGTCGCGAAGAGACCAGAACATATTCACATTTGAGAAAATGAAATTAAAGAATTTGGACTTTTTTCTTGAAAAATGATTAATTATTAACTGATTATCAATCCAAATTGAATCCTAAACTTAATCTTATAGTTGAAAACGAATCGATTAATTGACTAATTGACAGCTGTAGTACAAATATGTGTACGTTACTATAATAACAGCTATACAGCTAGATGACTTCTCAAAATTTAGAAACAACAATACCTAATATATCTATGTCTATTTTATTTCACACCGACAGGTTTATTTTAAAACAATGCTGCTTGCATTAATCACAACATAAAAATCATGTTTTCATGTACAGGTTGTTATGACAGGCCAGCTGGTGAACTTTGACCTCTGACCTGAAGCACATTTCTTCTTCGTCTTTTGCTTTAGGACGCTCTAAAATTAAACTTGAATTTGTGTCCATAAACTGCCAAAAGTCATCAGTGCTAACCTGTCTTTAACTTGTTGCTAAACGTGTGGACTGTGTAGATGTAGATGATGCAGAAAGTGTGTGAGCGTCTGAGCTTTGTGCGAAGCGAAGGGAGGATCAGAGAGAGAGAAAGGAGCTTTGAAGATCACGTTTCAAAGCCGTCTGAAGCAGAAGGCTTTTCACTGGGGTTCAGATTTCCGTCCTCCTGTCCAACAGTTGACCACAAAAATCTTACGCTGCGATCAACTCACTCACTGACATCAGTTAGACTTCTCTAACCTTTTATTATTAATAACAACGAAGAGATTAATGTGGTAGATTCTGCCGTTGGCGCAGACGTCGATGGCAAAAAGTGTTTTTATGTTTTTTAATGTCAAATTCAACAGACGCGACTTCGTGAACTTCAGAATAAACCGTCACTTTGTTGGGACTCTTATATAAATAGCAAAGTTACCCAGAAGTGTCAGTGTGATTTATGGTTTATAAGGAGCTCAGTTACCGCTACAGTGAATGCATTTCTCTGCGCTGTACTGTGACAGAGGGGAAAACAAACACTGAAACACTCAGCAGGATTTCCATCTAAATTTGGGAGACTGTAAATCTATAATACAGATTTATTATAAATCATTACCGCAGACATAGACTAAAAGCATTAATGGATTGTTTGGTTTATTTGCTACGTTCTCTGTCGACCTCTTTGGGGGGTGAGGGTCGTGACATTTAGAAAGTTTTGTTATTATTCCCTCAAATAAATATTTGAACAAAAATATGGAAGTACTGTCTCGAGTGGGATGTTTATCAAATCCTGGTGCGATCTCACGGAAAGGGGAAAAGAAAAGCAGAAGCAACGATGCCAAAAGTGGAAGCGAGACGTCCACTTAAGCCTCATCTCGGCCCTCGTGTTGCTCTTTACTGCAGACGTTATGATGAAACACCGATGGGAACTTCTCGAGAATTCATATTTGGAGTTGAAATCTGTGTTCTGAAGCAACTCGGCTGTCGGTTCCTCAATCACAATCGTGGACTGAATTCACTGGAACAGAGCTTGAGAGGTTTTGTTAAACTACTTTATTATTGTGGCTCAGGTGTGAGTGCAGCGGAGAGATTCAGGATTTGAACCGGACCCGGCAGACTAAAGGCTGCCTTTCTGGAGTGTGCATGCTCTCCCCGTGTCTGCTTGGGTTTCCAACAGGTGCTCCAGTTTCTTGTCACAGTCCCAAGACGTGCAGGTCTAATAATGAATCTTAAAAATGACTTTTCACCAGCTGTTTGGTGATCGTACGTACTGTAACGCTGTCTGATTTTTACTGATTACATCCTGTGTTTTGTATTTGATCAGTCTGCAGCAGAATAATTGACTTAATCTGATTCCCTGACAATATCAAGACGCTCTGCTGTCCACATCACAGCGAAGAGATAGTGAAGTAACAACCAGACAACTGGAGAAGTCGATAGATCCACAGCTATATGATCCTGATTAAAAAGTAAAGTTAATTAAAAACAGATAAAGGATGCACTAAATGAACCATTTAGCTAACACAAGTCTCACACCTCCTTCTCTCGTGCCATGAAGTGATAAACAGAGAATTAAATTTAGATTTAATTCAGCTTCATGCTTACCTGGCAGATCTCGATCTTCACACGTCACCGGCAAGTTTGTGAAGAGAGTCGGTTTCGTTAATCGCATCACTGCAAAATAAAGTGACATTGGTTAGTGATTGGACACGTAAGGTTCGTTATTGTGTGTGGTGTTCAAGTAACCTGTATCACTCAAATGAGGATATCATAGTGCCAATAACTTCAGTATTTCTTAGCAGTCGCTCTGTCATGTGGCACGAAAGAGCATGCAGGTTTCTATTCCAGCTTAATACTCATCTATTGTGCATTATGAATAAATAACCTTTGATGCATTACAATAATAAGGGCTGTGGGATATGATGATACATAGGTGTATCGCATAGCTATAGAAAAACATCTATTGGTTCATGTTGTTTATTTCATGTGTCACACTTCACACTCTTTACGGCCATATTCATCATCATCTGGATGCCACTTTGTGTTCTTCTACGCGGCGCAGACGCAGGCAGGAAATTTGAAAGCAGGTCTGACCGCAGGTTCACAATACTACATGACACACGCTCCAAACAGTCACAGTTTGATTAGGTTCAGGCAACTACTTAGTCATGTTTAGGCACAAAGACTTCATGGTTTAAGTTTTTAAAAAGTAATTAAGGAAGGAAGTTATCTCAGGGGGGGTGTCATGTAGAAATCTGGGTGTGTTGTGGAGTTTGTAAGACTGCAGATGGATCCTTCTTGAAATTGGAGGAGAGTAAACGTGACACTGAGCGAGGTAACTCAAAACAGGAGAAGACTCTGACCAGCCAAGACGAAACAAGGAGCTCGTACCTAAACGAGGGACTACTTCTGATGCACAGGCGTTGTCTGGGTATGAAAAGTCTGACGCTGACTACACAGACTGGCCTCAAACACGGATAAACAACTTTTTTTACCACCTGCACAAGAATCATGTCAGACAGTATGAAGAGAGTCAATGGTGGAGAGCCACAAAAGCACAGCTGAGTGCTGAAAACAAACCCCCTCCACAGTATGTAACTGAAAGAAATAGGCCTTTCCATGTGATCACTTACTATAAACTATTCATTCATTAAATTTATAGAATATGCGCTTTATCATCTTATTGTCTGGACGGGAAATTATCTATATGGGGATATTGCACGGCCTTACAATAAATCTATTTGTATGTTTCAACAGAACATTTGTTTTCACACAAACAGAGAAATTAAAAGTACATAAAGGGTTCATTGTTCGGCTCATTAGTCATTTTATTACAACTCAGCTGTGTTTTACTGGCATATTTCAGCAGCTGTCAGCTTACAACAACAGTAACAACAAGCTTGTGCGCTCATTACATATTTATAAAGCAAGATCTGTGACCAGTACTTATATTATCCCTCACAAATAACCCAGATAAACCATTTTTAATGGCTTTATTGGCTAAACCTGACACATCATTTGTCATCTGTCAGTAACTGTGAGCTCCGCACGGTGACGAGAACAAATGTACAGACAGACAACGAACACAGACAGTAAGACAAATGACCAGAGATAGTAAACACATAAAAACAGGCAACAAGCAGCGACAGTTTCAGGGCTTAAACCGGGAAAACAACGCTAAGTTTGAAAGCTAAATCAGCTAACAACACAACAGCGACCAACAGGCCGGCTGACAGAAGTCGTACATTTACCGTCAGTTTTAACCTTTAAAACGACGTCAGGGGTCGCTGTCTATGTGATGTGGTAATGGTGATAAAAGAAAATACCTTTTAATGCGAGCAGGTGTTCCTGTTTCGTCTGAGTTACGTCCATTTTTAGGAGAAATTGATGTTAGCTACGATGCTAGCTGGTTGTTATGACAGGCTAGCTGGTCAACTTTGACCTTACAGGAAGCGGATTTCTTCTTCGTGTTTTACTTTAGGGCGCTCTGAAGGCGCTACTGCTCCCCCAGAGGCCAGGATGGGTACTACAACAACAAAGAATTGAATTTTTCTTTATTTCTTGTCTTATTTTATTTTATTTTATTTTATTTTATTTTATTTTATTTTGTTTTGTTTTGTTTTATTTTATTTTATTTTATTTTATTCTATTTTATTTTATTTTATTTTATTTTATTTTATTTTATTTTGTTTTGTTTTATTTTATTTTATTTTATTTTGTTTTCTTTTCTTTTCTTTTATTCTTCTCATCTTCACATCAACTGCAAATGCATCAGCGACACTACCTCCCCTTAGTAGAGGCATGTCCAAAGTCCGGCCCGGGGGCCAATCACGGCCCGCAGACAGAGTTCATGCGGCCCGAAGCTTCATTTTTATAATATATTATTTATGGCCTGCTAGGATTGTCAGACACTGTATGACTGGCAGATTTGGGTTTTTTGGTTGACATAATGAAGCATTTGAGTGCACTTAACGTTAACCTCTAAGGACATGTGACACAAAATATTATTTTCTGAATGATCTTGTGAAAGAAAAGAGCAAGAGTGATATGTTTTAAACTTAAATGTTAACAGACTTTGCATTACTAATAATAAGTCATGTTTAAAATGAACATGACACAATTGTGACAATGAAAATATCTATCTATCTATCTATCTATCTATACAACTGTATGCAGCTGTACATGCTGTACATTATGTGTACATACTGGTGCACCACACTGACCTCCAGTGGTCTGGGCCTGTAACACATCATGCTGTAACAACACTGAAGTTATAGTTCATTAGTTTAATAACAAAATTGACTTATGAGATCAATAATGGAAAACAAATCATACAACTCTATTACAGAATGAATCCACCTCACCTGTGGCCAGGAACAGCAAAGATCATTTATTGGAGGGAATATGATGAAGAAGAAGACGAGGCACGACCCAAATTAATTAATTTATTGCTTGAAATACCTTCCTATGATGTGATTGAAAACAATTTAATTGTTGTAGGTTTTTAGCTCTTTAGGTCAATTTATTTATGTTTCATTTAGCAGTCTTATATTGTTTTAATCTCTATAAAGAACCATATATAGGCGTTTAGCATTAGAAATACAAGCCATCTTGTGAAGATGTCACTGAACTGAAACCGCTGAATTTAAAATTGGCTCACTAAACATTGCCTTTACATATGTCATCATAACTCAGCGATAAAGAAGAGCAGTGATATCCAGGGCAGATTTCTGGGCTCTCCTTGGCACTTCCTGCAGTATCCAGTGTTCTCATGTGTTGCTTTCATTGAGCAGAAGCTGTAATTAAAATGACATCTAGATTATTATTTCACCCACAGAGTTCAATAATGTCACAGAAAGAACCAATTATGAAAAAATGAAGTGCAATTAATATAAATGAACAAAACAATATGTTTTAATCCACTCATTTAAAAATACTGTGTGGCAGGAGGCAAAAATCTGTGTTGGCCCTGAGGGTCAAAACACAACAACATTGCAAAAAACACAGCAATATTTCATGAAACACAACATTCACTAAGTGCAACAGCCTTTAAGAAAACACAACAACATTTCCCAAGACATGACAGTGATGTATGTCCATACTCACGTGAACATTTTCATCGGTTTCCGGCCGCTGCCAGTTGTTTTTGGACAGGATGCCAAAGACAACAAACCCAAAGGCCACAACGAGGATGCCGAGGAAGTTTGCAAACTTTGCTTCCACAGGCAGTGAGCTGTAAGCTTCACCGCTGCTTCCATTACTACAGAAGAGCGAGAAATGAAGTTCATAAGTGAAATTTCTTGCATGCTTCATACTGATTTATCGTGAAACAGCTCCTGCATTATTCTTTGGTTAATGTGTGTGTAAGATTGTGTCTGATTGTGGATGTTTTCATGTTGAAATAAAGAAGATATTGTGATAGTTGAGCACGTACAGAGTAAGCAACAGCTTCTCATTGATACCACTAATGCAGGAGGTCACACTGAGGATCAAGATGGCTTTTCCCATCCAGATATGGACGGGTTTCAGGGTGCCACGAAACCACAACGGAGAGCAAGGAAAGAAGAAGCCAGCCAGACCGAGGACCCACTGTGATGAAATGACATGATCTCAGTGCTTCATAGGAGATACTCATAGAGTACTGTGTAGAAATCTGTTAGCCGTACCTGGAATGTAAACAGTACTACAGTACAGATGCCCACCCAGCTGTGCAGAGAGTAAAGGTCAGGTATGTGGAAGTTTCTGTGGAAGTCAAACACAGCAAACAGGCCCAGGATGGACAAAAGCAGAGCCAAAAGCATCAGCCCAGCATGCACCAGCTTCCAGGTGTGCTTCTTCTGCTTCCAGGTGAACGGCACACGATAGACAACAACCGCTGCAGGCGCAAAGTTGAGAAATAAATGATGTGCTGTCTAAAGCTTTTCATTTAAATTGCTTAATAATTATTTCACATCAGCGTTGTCATTTTAGGATCAAATAAAGAAAAAGTCAGATGATATTTTCACTTACATTTCACATTCAAATCATCACGTTGATGCACTCATCCAGTAAAAAATGTAATGAGTTCAGTGTCTGCATAGATTCACTGAAGTTTTCTGGGTATTATGTGCTGATTAAAATAATCGCAAAATCCGTTTTTCATCGGCTTCACTGAATGACAAAACCCTCAGGCTCAGTCAACCGCAGTGAAAAATCATTTCAGCTCAGACGTCTTTGAGAAATGATGTTACACTTCCAAACATGAGCCAGATCAATTTCTACAGCTCAGAATTGTTTTAGTACAAAATGTTTGCGCGCCGTATTGATACACCTCCGTATCTAAGCATAAAATGCATTGAGATGTAGCTGTTTTTATGAGTTTTATGAGGTTTTGTTAAGTTCAGGGACTTACAAGAGACAGATAATAAAAAAATGAATGGCCAAATTCAAAGCTGCAGAGGCCAACACATTTTTTAGTGCACGTCAAGCTCCACAAATTTCAATCCCACCCCAAGATAACCCGGATGACATCATCTGGACTGTTTTCACAGACTGAGTTGTGACAAGTCAACTGATCTTGTGTAAAATTGGTGGAGCTGCTCTTTAAGGCACATATAATTCAAGAGATTGTGTCAGAATCAATAATACAGGGTCTGATTTTATTTTATTCACTGCTGTCAGTAACTCACCGTTGCCATACAGAACCACCAGTCC
This sequence comes from Sciaenops ocellatus, assembly GCA_033000465.1. Taxonomy (NCBI): domain Eukaryota; kingdom Metazoa; phylum Chordata; class Actinopteri; family Sciaenidae; genus Sciaenops; species Sciaenops ocellatus. The sequence continues at coordinate 22,215,874 of CP136874.1, read as the reverse complement.
AGACACCATCAGGACGGGATGCCAGTTGAACTGCAGAGCTGAACCCTCCCAGGAGAATCCACCTCTCCACTGTGAGCACCAGCAGGTCACAAACAGCAGACAGAGCAGGCCCAAACACAGGCACAGCACGTAGGTGAGGTGGAACGACGCAGACGGCCTCATATCTGTGAGTCTGAGAAGGAGGGAGTGTAACTTATCATGTCATAAATAGAACAGTGAGTTTATGTCATACTCTCTCCTCTTTATTAAAAAAAGAACGTAATAAGAATGCATGGGTATTTCTAATAAAGTAATAATACAACAATATAAAGAAAAGGCTCTATTCTGAGCATTAAAAGTCCAACTTAAATAAACATATAGACATATTCTAATACAAATAATAATATACTTACTTATTACATTAGAAAAGCCCATTTTATAGTGTTACACAGAGGATATATTGCTAGATTATCATTACTGATGGACTATATGATGGAATGTGGCTATGTTAGGACCCTAATTTAACCCTTTATTTACCTAAAAACAGTGGAAAAATCTGTTAGTACAGTTAGAGTATTACCGTCTGTTTTTAATTCAAATGAACAATAAAATACAAGATGTGTCGCTGCACGATTTATGAAAAATAAGAGCTGATTTCAGGAAAATGACTCAATTATACGCACAGGCAGATTATGGCTTTTAGCAGGGTACAAAATGTATTAGAACTGAAGAGCTGATCATATGTTTTTTCAATCATAATCTTAACTAGTGAAAATATTAGGAATTACAGTTCTGCAATATTAAAAAAATACAATATTTAGCTCTGAATCGTAGTAGAAGTAGAAAGAGAAAAACTCAAGAGTCAGTGCATGTGTAAATAAACTCATAATTACATTTCACTCCTCTTTTATACATGCACAAAAAGCTATGTAAAAAACAAACTGTGCAGTCATGACTCGTACTCACCAGACGAGTGTGAATCCTGCCTCTCTCCTCTCCTCCTCTCTAAAGATGGTCCTAAACAATAACAGCAAACTTCCTGCTGCCCCTCCTTTTGTATTATACACACATTCCCTTTTAGATTATATCCTGCTGTCACGGTAACGGCCATCAGGAATTGTTTCTCTGGTTAAGTAAGTCTGGTGGTTTTATTGGGATGGGGTCTGTTTTGTTCAGAGGGTCGTGACAAATACATTTCCCAGCTCGGTGTGGTGTTTTGGTCATAGCTGTGTGCAATAAAATCATCACGAAACAATAACATAACTTTGATTTTCTATGGATTTTTATTACAAAGCAACCTGACTGTACTCTGTTAATAAGAAGTATTTATGTAACACTGAGTCAAGGTAGAAATCAGGTGATGTGAGGTGAGACACTGATAACATCTATTTAATCACATAAGAACGTTATTATGAATTCTGCTGTCATATGTGGTTTCTTTTCAACTCGACAAAGACTCATAGATGAAGTGGAGTCAGCATGAGTCACCACAAACATGTTTTACTTCCTGTCAAGCAGACCTACAGCGTGATGCATTACAATGCATTTTTGTGTCTGAGGTGTTTTTCCTTTTGCAAAACAGCCATGTGGGTGATTTGAACCTTGCACCATGTCATCTAATTTAACGCAGAGCTCCTGTTTAAATAAAAGCTCCACTGTTCAGCGACAGACCTGAGCTCTGGACTAAAGCAGATGATCACAGAGGGGACGGTCACGCAGAGAGAGTGACTACAAAACAATCTCATTTCACTTTGTAATGACAAACACAAAGACAGGAGGGCCGTGCAGCAGAGCAGTACTTTTATTGGACACATCAAGATGTCATAATTTGAAGAATATTCAGGTGTCGTTTGAGTGAAAAGGTAATTCATATCTGCTTGTGACAGCAACACAATGCAATGCAATCATTGTCTGGATGTGTGAATAATGATTACACAAACAGAGGTGTTGGTCTACACGTCATAGAGCAGCACAGTAAAAGGAGTAGTCAGCTTCATGTTGTGCATGATTTGCTTGGAACAAATCTCTTGGTCGTCTTCATCCTCCACGAAGACAGATAGGAAGTGCTCGGCGACATAGGGAATCTGTTGATTCTGAGAGGCCAGCACGCGGTCGCTCTTGGTATCTTTCTTGAAGATGAACTTTTTATCTCCGGGGAGCTTAGGCAAATTCTTCCAGCTCTTATCGTCACCGCCGGCCTGCAAGGCGATGAAGGCGTCGAGCTCCAGAGCCTTGTCTGTGACAAACACCCGGACGTTCCTTTTGCTGTTGTTGGTCATCTGGCATGCAGCGTTGAGGTTTCCCATTTTTTGTTTTGTCTGGTGAGGACTGCAGGACTTGCTTGAGGCTGTAATTCAATATTAATAAAAACATGGATTAAAATTTGTGGACATCTAATTTTTCATATGCTAAAAAAAAACAAAGAAAGCTACACTTTTGTCTACATATAACTTTCTAATTCTTTATCTTGTCCATATTTCTGTCTCAAATTCTTATTCTCTCTCTAAACATCATTCTTTATTGCACACCAGCCTTTCAGCACAGACAGTAGGATGTCGCTCTGCAAATGTGACAAAGAAAACCTTAGAATTTTATGATTTTACAGCCACGACTGTGACAGAATTGCGATGAAGAGGAGTGATCAATGCCAAATTAGTGTTTTACATATGTACATAACACCATCTATGCCACCTCCATTCACCTGAGGGACTTAAACTGTATGTATGAATGGAAATATAAAAGTGACTGACTATAATAATACCATATTTTATATTGTTATTAAATCTGGTTGTTCTTTTAGTTTGTTTGAGGCATTCACAGTGCAAATTTACAATTCTTACATACAAAAAAACACACATGCTCTAATCTGTATTTAACACACATCAGTCAAACAGTTAATAAAACAAGTTTGGTCTTTTCTAAATGTCAAATCTGAAAGAAATCTCAAAGACAGAATGAGTTCTTACCTGCTGCTACAACGAAGGCAAAGTGACAATAATGAACTGTCGCCGTCCTCCTGACCCAAGCAGCGTGTGTCGTGTGGACAAAGTCAGATCATATGCAAAACTCTTTTAACACAGGGCAATGGAGTGTATGCACCCGCTTGGAAATAACAGAGCTAACACGTAGTCCAACATCAACACACGTCTGTGAACTCTCGTCTGTGAAGAGATATTAATAAGAGAAATTAGCAACATCCTTAACTCTTATAGAAGTTAGAGCATTAATCGGTTTGAAAGTGTAGCGTCTGATCCAGATGTTTCTGTATTTACAGTAATCTGTAACCTGATGAACCTGATGCAGCAGTGACTTAAAGGATGAAGCTCAAATTATTTGATAAATCACAAAAGGATCAAAACCATGTGGGAAAATAACAGATATCTTAATAAAATACAGACTGTAGCAGGAAAAAAAAAACTTGTAAATGGCTCCAAACTGACCCAGCTACAGTGGAATAAGAAGCTGGATTGCCTCATCCTCATTGTTTAAACCTTCCTTCAGTATGCTCCACCAAACATGAAAATACATGGAAATGTATGTGCAGATTGCTGTATAAAGACTTCCTGTCCACAACATAGAATGTTTATTATCTAGATTTAATAGCACCACCTGGCAAAGATGCTGTTATACTGTGTTATTGGGTCATATTTTGTCCTTTATACCATATTCTGTAGATGGAGCCCCCTAAATCTGACACACTTGCACACTACGTAAGCTACATAACTCATTATGAACATGGTTACACTTCCCTATGAGCTGCACAAAGTGTTAGAAAGCATCCTCCTTGTTGTAACTGCACCTTGTTAGATAGAGCAGATCGTTTATTTGCTGCATGTTTGCATATTCAAAGCGAACATTCAGTAAAGATAAGAGCGGCACTGTTGAGTTTTTGCTGCCCTCCAGCACTCATTCTCAGCACAATGAGGCCGTGGCTGCTGCTGCTGGTGTCCTTGCTTGTCTCTGACCTGAGTCCCCTCGGAGACGGGGACTGGGTCATGGAAAACTACAGCTGGAGTTTGTGCAGAAAACTGCTTCTCAATGGACAGATGACTCCCAGAGGACTGCGCATACTTCGGAGCCAAACTGAACGCCACTGCATGTGTATCCAAAATAACTGCGTGTGTGTTGCTGTGCAGCTCAAACAGAGGACCTCCCCTTTTTACTGGGCGTATAATGATCATGGATGCAGTTTGTTTCATCAGAAATTCAGAGGAATAATCCATCGGGAACATATTCCAGCACTGGTATGTTCATTTTAAACAGCATTGGTGTGAATCTCAAAAAACATGTAGCTACTTTATCCAACAACAAAATGCCATTTTCCTTATGCTGCATTCCCTACTCCATATCTTCCATGAGCTCATATCAGTCAACACATTATTTATTTTTACTGCATTTTCTGCATGTTTTGCTGCACCCTGCCGTGTGCGTGCATTATCAGCATCACAGGTGGGACTGACACATTTTGCAAGGCGGTTCTCAAAATCACACTTAGAGCATGAAGCTGATCATTTCACAAAGCATAACAACTGGGTTTATTTTCATATTAATCTTACACAGTTGATGATTAGAGCATCCGACATGCAGCATGTTTTTCCACCTGTTCAGAATATTTATAGGAAAGCTGAGAGATTAATCTCCAGTTAATGTTTTTGACTCCAAGTGAGAAACATTTAAGCTTTAAGGCAGACCTGCAGGCATTAGAATACCACCAAGAAGATGAAAAGTATCAAGATAAAGTTACTGAAAGAGGAGCCGCAACAGATGTGAAAATCTGAATAACTCCCCTTGAAATTCTTCTCTCTACTTACTATTAAATATGCCCAGAAGTCAATGAATGCTGCATGGTAAACGGTTGAAGTCAAAGGAACCACATGCAATTAAGGTAAAAGCTGCACATGAAGAAAGACCATGCTAGCAGCATGCGCTTTGGGAGGCTGTGCTTGCATAGACAGTATAAATCTGAACGTTGTATCTGTGACGTCACCCACAGCTTCCTTAAGAGCCGATGTGAAGCTCAGCATGTGGTGACTCTTATTGCCGCCATCTTGGCAGCCCTGACTCCATCGGCTCCCAGCTCATCGAAAAATGGGGAAAGAGGTGGATCGTGGGTGGAGCTGAGGCAGGCTAAATGAAGCCTGGCTGCTCAAACAAGCCATCTAAAATGGCACCCACCTGTCAATCAAAGTGTCCACGCTCTTAATCCTGCATAACTTTAAGCCTTAATATAATTTGAACAGGTGAGTTGTATAAAAATTCACCCTCAGTACAGTTGTCATGAACGGGGAAATTAGCTATAGAGACCAAAACTGTTTTTTGTACCAGGCTGTAAACATGTTTATTTCTGCTGTGAAGTTGGACATTTTAACATGGGGACTTATGGAGACTGACTCACTTCTGGAGCCAGCCTCAAGTGGACGACAAGAGGAACTGCAGTTTTTTTTGCCACTTCCACGTTGGCTTCACTTCACAGTCACGGAGGTTGGCCTACACTAACACAATGCTTACACGCTAATGTTCAGCAGGTTTACAACTGCCACCATGTTAGTTTGGTGTGTTAGCATGCTAACAAACTGGATGTTTTGCAGATATTTGGCCATAAACCAAAGTATTGGACAAATTCAGGTTTTGATCTGATGGTGGCACCAGAAGAAAAGCTCCGAAGAGGGAAAATGAATGTCTGAATCAAATTTCATGGCAATCCATCTGACAGTTTCAGTCTGGACCAAAGTGGTAAACAGACCAACTGACGCTGACGTTACTAGAGCTCTGGAGCAAGCGTGGCTAAAGATTTTCACATGAATGAAGTTGTTTTATTTGAAATGCTTGTTATTTTTTTGTGAGGCTCCAACATTTTTCCATTTGTAACAAATTCTGTCTTCCTTTCCAGTCACTCCTTCCTGGAAAGGGAAAAACTGTTCCAGCATTTCTGTTGAAGTCGGATACTCTACGAGCTCTGCGTGTTATTAGTGAAATCACATCGATTAAGGCTGGTCGTGAAACCGGTCATATTCCCATGGATACAATAAAAGATCTTCCTGATTCCGGGTCTGCATGGATACTCCATCATCACACAGCTGACTCAGGCCGCAATTTTCAGGCTTTCCTGCTGAAGAAATCCAAGAGCTGGGTCCCTGCCACCGTTGTTCAACTGCAGAAAATGCTGACAAAGCCATGCTGTGCTGCTACAAGTGTGATTTTTTCATGCTGTCTTAAAAAGGGTGAAATAAGATCAGCAGTGAAAATACCCAAACAACAGATGGCACCGCCACAAATAAGACAAAAGGGGAGCACACAGCGAGCGATGGACATAAAAGTCCTCGCGGAGCATGATGGACAACGGCCTCCAAAAGCTTTAGTCAGTCAACAGAACATTTTCCAAGCTGCTGCTCTGCACTCTGGCAGCTCTTCAGTGAAAACCTCAGATATATCACAATTAAAGATTCACATAAACACAGTCAGAATCATGAAGAAAAATGAACACTTGAACTCGGATAAAGAGTCCCCGTTTCAAAGAAATGTTCAGAGGCAGACTTCTTTAAAAGCAGCATCCAGTCTGTATGGTGATGATGATGGATTTTACGTTAAGAGGCAACGCTTGTTGGCATCCAGAGAGAAGAAAGGATCCATAAATAGACCGCGGTATAAGTTGAGGGCTGCTCGAGATGATAATGAAGAGGATTTCAGTGGGAAGATAATCACAAAACAAGCAGAGTTTAGGCGCCCAGAGGGAGAAAGTGATACAGAGCAATCACATACAAACACTATTGAAAGTGGAAACCAGAAAAGATTAGCATCCGACATCCGGCAAGCAGGCTTTGCACATAAAACCGATAATAATGATGTTGATCACAAACAAATGCTCACTGAGGTGGGAGAAGAAGTCTTAATCACCCTTGCAGACAGAGAGAGGGAGACGCAAAGTAAAGTTATTCTGAACACAGACACCGGGTGGAAAACAGTAAATATAAAGGCGCTGGATGACCCCCTGCCCATGGATAAAGTTATAAAAGGAAAGTTTATCACTAAACCAGATAAATCTAAATGTAAATGCCTGAAAGAAGTCCCATTTTTTAAAATATATGCACTACCTAGAAGAGAGGGAATGAAAATGAAACCAGCAAAAAGTGCAGCTAAGGTAACTACAGTGTCTGTGCACACTGAGAAACAGGTCAAAGAAACAGCAGGGAAAATAGAAGAGACTAATAATACAACCTTAGAAAATACGAGCATAAATCAAACTAAACGGGAGGAAAACGTGTCATCAGAAGATTTAGTCATACCTTCAGCTCCCTTATTCAAAATGATAGAAACAGCAACTGCAACAGCGGCGCCTGTAGAAGAGACAACTGCAGTAAACATGGAGATAAAAGAGACGACAACGAGTACAGAAGTCTTCAGTCAAACCAGCACACAGAAGGCGACTCCAGCGAGTCCAGAATCTGAGACTGAGCCCAGGTTTATAAGATGTAAGACAGGGAATACACAAGCCGCCACTGGGAATGCAGTGTCGGGCCTCCGGATGAGAGAAGACGTCCTGGCAGATATGAACAAAGTTTATGAACACAGAGACAGAGATGGCAGAGAGAATGAAGGAAGAGCGTCAACGAACAGGCCAGGAAATGTAAGAAAAGAAGATCCAAATGATCCAAATGTGGAGTCGTTTACATATGCAAACCCTTCACAGACAATCCACAAACAAGCTGCAGACAAGCTTCCAAAAGTAAGTGAAGCTGCAGAGCTCTACAAAAAAAATCCTGATCTAATTACAGTAATGGTTTGACATTTTTGGAAATGCTCTTAATCGCTTTCTGGAAGAGAGTTTAGATGAGAAAATGAATACCACTCTCATATCTGTCCAAGTAGCCGATTAGCGTAGCTTAGCACAAAGAGTTGAAACGGAGGGGAACAGTTAGCCTGGCTCTGTCCAAATGTAACAAATTAACAGGTTATATCTTGTATGTTGACTTCATGGGGATTTTTTCTTGGCCAGACAGAGTAACTTCCTGGAGTCTCTGCTGGCTGCCTGGGAACTGCTCGGAGCCAAGAAACAGTTCAGCACATAATCCACCATAAAACATGAAATTGTAGTTTTTTTTCCCCTTTAAAACTAGTTTTTGTTTGAGATGTAAGGTGTTAATTAGTGAGCTTTAGATGTGCTGGTAGGTGGATTTTAGTGTGTTTGGACAGAGCCAGGCTAGCTGTTTCCCCCTGTTTTCAGTCTTTGCGCTAAGCTACGCTAATTGGCTTCCGGCCTAAGTCTTATATCTAACAGACAGAAATGAGAGTGGTATCAATTTATTCTTCTAACTCTCCAACAGAAAGGAAAATAAGCCTTAAAGCAGTCAAACTTCAGCTTTAAGGTAGCTAAAGTGGGAAATGTGGGGTTTATGTACACAGAAATGTGATGAAAAATCACAGATTAAAGAGCTACAATCAGAAAACAATGTGATCCAACATGGAAAACAGGAATATAACTAGACTTTTTTACCAATTAATTATTCATATCTGAGAGCGAAAATGGTGCGTTGCATACTAACGACCCACTAAATTATTTACGAATCAAAATAATGTATTGTCAGATGAAATGAGTCACATTTCTCAGCAGTGAATGTACTAATTAAAGCTCTCCTTTTTGCAGATGACAGATGACAACGCGCCGCTCTGCAGAGGTTTAATACATCGCACTGAAGCTGGGTGGAAACACTGCCTGGAGAGATTTGCAGGAATTTCCTCAGGGGAACCCACGGGGGATGCATTTAAGGACGCCGGGGAGCAGGAACACACAACCAATCATCTGAATGATGACGAGCTTGATCATTTCTATTATTTTGATGGAGTGCAGAAGAGAGTTCAAAATAATTTCTACCCCTATAACAAGAGACAAAGAAGGCGAAAAAGGAGCCGAGAAGACTCGGAGAACGGTGATTTCACAGCGACAAAAAGAGGAGACACTCGTGGAATTCTCCACAGTTATATCCAACGACTTGTTTTAAAGAATAAAGACAGTCACTTCACATGATCAGAACCTGCATGAACCTGAACCATGCAGAAAATAAGCACTAACAAAGCTGATTTTTACAAATTAAAGGCAATATCCTGACTGAAGAGTTGACTCTGCCATGTGAGAGCTCACCACGGAGGTGGAGAAGCATTGAACTCTGTCTCATGTGCAGCTAATGTCTTGTTTGTGCCCCAATGTTGATATGTGTGGACTTTATTATGTATATCTCTTAACTGAGCTACACTTTCTACTTTGCGTGTAGTGATAATGTCAATTAAAGTAGCTTAGAACACAACTTCTACCTCTGAATTAAGCTTTTTAATAGCCTTCTTTGTCTTATCACTCATTTTTGATGCACTCAGCTGTCTGCAATAATGTGTAAGAAATCACTTGAGGCAATTTATCGGACTTCACACAGCTCCCTCTGGAGATGTGTGTATTTGTGTTTTGCATTTGTCTCCTACGACTGTACATACACACTGATTTTTTGTTTTTTTTGTGTTAATCCAAAAATAAAATGAAAGCCACTCAGGTCTGTGTAAAACACCATATTTACCTTGACCTAAAACATCCTGGCAGACTATATTATACACACTGTTAGTCAGTTTGTCCCTCCTGCTCTCTGTTACTGCACAACTGTATTTCTTTTAACACGTTCTTGTAGCTCTGCACAAACCACACCGAGGCGAACGTGCTGCAAACTCACATTTTTAGCAAAAACATCTTTTGTCTCAGTGATGATTTTAGACTTTAGAGACAGTGTCTCCTCTCTAAAATATGCAGTGAAATGGATTGCAGCCCTTATTAATATTATAAATCACCTCTCTGGTTTCTGCTGTGAGAGAGGCATATTGGGTTTGTCTGAGTGTAATTAGTACATTAACTTAGTCTGATTTGTACACGCAGTCCAACACTATCCTAGAAATTCCTAGAAATTATATTTATGTACCACTAATTAGAAACACAGGCACAAATTCACACTGAGAAACAAAGTTTTTTACAAGTGCAGTTGGATTTAGTTTAATAGTTACACTCTATTAAGCTGCAGCGCCCCGTCTCTGGTGCATGCTGGCTTACCGGCACACCTAAAACTGAGCAGAGCCATCGTTAATGTTATTAGTTACACTTGTGCTTTTCCTATTATGACAAGTCAAAATGTCTGCCAGGGGAAACAGCCTATTGCCTGGTGATAAATGAGCTGGTGGGCCCACTGCTGGTTGGTGATTACTAGAGCAAGTTTGACAAATAAAAAAGTCAAAAATAGAGAATAAAAAAGTTTTCGTGAAGGGACTGCAGGACCGTTGTCATCTGTTTTGCTCGTGTTTGGTCTGAAAACAGGTTTTCAGGACACGACACAGCCAAGTTTATCCTGTATCCCTCTCACAGGGTGAATAAACAATTAACTTCACTTATTTGTAACAGACTCAAGTGTAAAAGTAGCCGATAAAATACCAAAATAATCTATGTAACATTGACCTCATGCAGTTAAAAAGGTACCATCCTCACTCTAGTCCTGTTCATAACAGGTTAGAGCTGTCTCTAAGGCATACACCTCTTGGCTGCAATAAAGTCCATATTACTTATTCATTTAATGTAACAGGATGATCCCTCTAATCTGAACTAATCTGAGGATTTAGACCGTTTGTGATCTTCTTCTTTGAGTGTTTCAAAAATAAATCCATTTTAGGATTAGATAGACAGATATTTGACAAGCTAAATACCAAACTATATTTGATATTATATTTGATCTGCAACCTTGGACATATGCGTCTAATTAATCTTTTACTCTAATCAAACAAACATGAAACCATCACAGTGACTTCAGACAATTCGAAGACGGTCATCTGTACAAAACATTTATTTAAAATTGACATAAAAACAGCTTTGATGCATTTGCATAATTTATATCTGAAATCCATGACAAGCAAACAATAACTAAGGGGGAAATGGCTTAACGGCAACGCTGACAAAACGTTTTTTTTTTATTCATTTTTTGTTTTCACATGAGTAAAAAGGGAGTTAATTGAACAGCTTAGGACTTGTAATGAAATATGTAAAAGTAAAAACAGAAATCTTTTTTTTTTTTTTCCTTTCTCCACACTCACATGAACTGCCACAGAGTGAACAAAACATGCACTGAAGCCTATTCACTGCTAATGCTACTTCAGGAAAGGCCAAAGAGGAATTTCAAAATAAAACAGTCTAAGAAAATGGACGTGTTAAAAAAAAAAAAAGAGAGAGAGAGAGAGAGAGAGAGAGAGAGAGAGGGTCCCTAGAAATTGATGCAGGCTGTATTTTCATTGTCTGTCAATAGATGGCAGTGCCAGCACTGTAGCATCACTCTTCAGCAATAATATATAACTCTGTAACTCTTTCTCTGTACACAAGAGACTGCAGAAACATGGGCAAAATCTACTTTAACATGTCACAACCTCAACAGCCACTTTCTACAGCTGCTGCTTCTGTTTTCAATAACTTCATACCTCACTATATTCATTTTGGTTTGTGAACAGAGCTGCATATATACACATACATATACACTTTGTGAGGCGTCTATGCTCTCTGGACATTTTTTATGTACACGGGACAGAATTCGGGAAATAAATTTGAACTTCTATTTAAATCCAGAAAATGTTTCCTTCATCTCGTCTGAGTCTAACCAAGATAAAAACAATCCGTACCTGCAGCCCACATCGCCGCTGACACGCACAGACCGACTATTTAAGCCAGTCGGTTCGCTTCTAAGCAGCTGGACTCATCAGGTCAGTCCTCTTTTGTTTTTTTTTTTAAGACTGATGTCACCTCGGCTCCAATTGGAAAGTGACACATTCTGCGCTTCCCGTCGCGAAAAGCTTCAACAATGTGCTGAACGTTTGTCTCGGTGGAAGCTCGCGTTGTGAAGAGACGTTGACACATTGACAGTGTGGACCAGAGTGCTACACTAAAACACGAACAAAAAAAAGTGCAGCGAGCAGGAAGAGAGATCAACTAAACGCTGCTAAGAGTTTCAACCACACCTTGAAAAAAAAAAAAAAAAATAAAAATTGGATGTCAGTCATTTTTTTTTTTTGCCCTGTAGCTAAACGTTATCACACAAATACAGCGCGTGTTTGTTTCTCCAGGGGTGCTTCTTTTTTTTTTTGGGTGCAATGGTATAAATAATGAAAGTGAATTACCATTCATTAGAATAAATATGACAATAAATAAAAATGACCTTGAAGTTCTCCACGTTACATGGAAACATGATGGAAACATTTGTCTATATTAACCGTTGCTCCAACAGAAACAGTCTGAAATTCCTTCTACGATGTCGTGTGTGTGTGTGTGTGTGTGTGTTAACACTGAACATAGAAAAAGAGCGGACGACAAGACTGGAAACATTCCTCCGACGTGACTTGATTAACATTTTTGAATCACTACACTCCATGAACATAATGAAAACATAAGAATAACGTATACCTAAATGAAGTCAGATTATCAAATGGCAACGAAGAGGTAAAGTTTATGATTAGTACGTCAGAACAAATGGACGATATTTTCCTGTTACTGCGGAAAAATCTACAAAAAAAACAACAAATATAGCATGATTGTAGTTTTTTTTTTTTTTAAATCCTACATGTGCCAGAGGTCAGTGCAACAAAGAGGCACAGTATTAGTGACACAGCTAATGCCACTCCTACAAACCAGTGTATATCCTTGTCTCCAGGTAGTGTATTTCGATCTGGGTCGAGGACCAGATAAGTGACACGCCTAGAGACTTCTAAGCTTTCAGTATTTTGGATGCATGTTGCTTCATTAAGAGCCCAAAAACATGCAAACGCAGACATTTCTGCACGCGGGAGTTGACGCCTTCATGTTATTTTGCTCTTTCGTGGTTGTCTCTGGTGGCAGTTTGACCACAAAACTTCATTTTCGTTAGTACGCCTCCGTGTTTGGCGAGTAGTCAACAACGTCCTCAGAGCTCTGATCAATAACGGCTCGGCCTTCCCCTTTTTTGTGTTTTGCTTATTTAAAACTACTGGCTTTTGAATACGCGGCTGGTCAGCCACAAAGAGGTAAGCCTGTTCGCGAGACACAATGTCCACTAGTAGTGTCTGTGTGCTTTTTAGTTGTCTTGTATTAAGTACTTTGTGTTCACTTCATTTGCAGTCTTCAGCGTTCAGGGCGTGTCCGCGTGCTTGTAGTAGCCTCGTCGCAGGGCCTCGGAGGCGATGCTCTCGGCTGAGCACCGCTGGTCCATACTTAGCAAAGCCTCCAACAGGTTGTTGATGTCAGCTCTTAGTCCCTGCCTCTGCATCCAGTTCTTCAGAAGTTCATACACTTTGTCACCGGGGGGGCCGTTCTCTGCAATCCGAATGTGGTTGTCGCTGACTCCGATCATTCTGAAGAACTTGCTGTGGATCTGCACGTCCAGGTACTCGTCGAAGAGGTCGAAGCTCTTCTTTAGGGATTTTTCTGACCCTAAAAAACAGAAAGGAACACAGTGAGGCACAAAGTGTCAGCAGCTCACCCACAAACTCTGAATAAAATACGTATCTTACGATTTTACCTGTTTGTATTCTCTCAAAATGGATCTATAATGGATTGCTGACACTAACTTGCAAAATTAAAAACTCATACAGCTATTAAAGCTTGGGCACATTTTCCTTCAGGGGATGCAAACATGAGAAATCTAATAAAGGATCAAACGAACCTGTTAAGCCATGTCCGCTTTAATTCAGCATAAGAAACAAACAACAGTGTGGACCAACCCCCTGAAGGCTCAGATATGGCCTGACTATCATGAGATTATTAATCTATCAAGCAGCTAATGCGAGATCTTGACGAGATAGCGTTTATTTGACTGTGGACTGACATGAACTGCGATAAGCGCTGATATTTTCTGTGTACAGATGCCTTTAAGGACAAATGAAGAGGCGTGAAAGATTATTGTAATGAAATGAGTCAGAGGGGAAATCTCCCGCTCCTGCAGCAGGAATCTTACCATGTAGTGGCAGCAATCGATGTCGCAGAGGATCGTCCTGTAACATCAAAGAAAATATATAAGTTTGATTCAAATTTACAAATGAAATATCAGAATTAAACTCAATTTTCCGGCGTTTCCTCACCATGTCTGCAGATGGCTGTCTGAAGGCAGTGGGGCTCTGGCGTGGGGTGTTGCCAGAGGAGGCAGCTGTGGGAAGGGCCGACAGGCTAGTCTGAGACGAACTAGTAGTGTTGGGCAAACTGTCTCCTAGTCCTCGGTCCTCGTCCTCGAGGGGAGGGGAGGCCTTGGTCATCCCGGGCTGGGTCTCCTGCAGCAGGGGCCGCGACTCCGGGCGGGTCTCCTCCCCCTCCAGGCCAGCGTTTTGATTATTCTGCCTCTCCTCTGCTGTGGCTCCGCTCTCGTCCTGACCAGAGGAAAAAGTGGAGGATGAAGTGTGACATATACACAAGAATAACTCATTCTAAAAAAGGGTACAGCACATCAAAGAAGTCAAACAAAACAAAAACTTACAATAGGAATCTTCACAATTTCACTGGAGTCACAAGTGCTCTTTGAACCTGTTTAAAAGCAAAATAAACACCGTTAGAAATACACCTTAAATGAGCAAGAGCACTGCAAAGGTGTACACGATGTCGATGCCAACTCACATGGTATTTCACAGGAACGCTGCTTGAACATGAACCACCACAAAGCCAGTGCAATAAGGACGATGAGAATGATGAAGAGCAGGGAAATGCAAATAGGAACAACTGGGAAAAAAAACATAACAGAAAAAAAAAATAAATCAGTGAAAAAGTTCAGATGAGTTTGAAATAGTCCCAAATGTCGAGCGGGAAACAGTGAGGTGAAGTTACCGAGGTCTGGCGGTGAAGTCGGGGTCGGTGTAGGAAGGGCCGGGGTGGGTTTGGTAGGGGACGGATCCCGTTTGCGACACTCCGTGTTTGAAAAGGGAGTGCACTTCTTCACCTCCTCCTCTCCTGCTTTACACCTGGAATATTGTAGAAAATGTTTTCATTTCCAGTCATAGTAAGAACACAGAACCTGGACCTCACGAGCTGGACTTCAAGAGCCGGACTTTAAGAGCCCCGCTGATTTTCATTCTGGATTTGAAAGATAAAGGAAATGAACTGGCTGTTTAAGATGGAAATCCAGGATCGCAGCAGGTCCTGAAGAGTCAGCACATTTTCCAAAGAACTGCATTCCTATTGAATGAGTCAGCATCTGAGGATTTACGTCCAGTGTGGGAAGCTGTGTGCCCCGTGTAGCGAGGCAGAGGGCGTGGAGGTGTGTGTGGCGAGTCCTTGACCTAATCATAACCAAGTGTTTAAGCTGCCTAACCCTAATTATACCTTCACCATAGTTTATTTGCTCTAACCTTAACCGTACTGTGCCACGTGCAGATACTGGAGAAAGCAAGATTTCTGAATCACCCGATATCACCGCTCTCGTGTGGCGTTAGGGTTCAAGAGTAGAACTGAAAACTATTTCAGGAAGGAAGTAAATGACACTTACTTGGCACAGCGCTTGCAGACTTCACAGGCCTGATCTGGGACACAGAAGGTCCCCGGTCTGCACTGGCACCTGGTGTCTGTAGTCCTGGTGCAGGATGCAGTTTCGATCTCATCTGTGGACAGAAAATGAAACATATTTAACAGCAAGTTACCAAATCAAACACGCAGGCAGACAAAGCAAAAATACAAATTACTGATCAACTGTAACCTGGAAGCTCTTTAAAAGAAGTGATGGAGTTTGTGATGTAACTTTGTGAAGCGTGTTCAGTTTTCAGTCGACTCCTAATAAACCTGTTACCACCGGCATGTGTTAAAAGACAGAGAACACGGTGCACTTCTCAGCTAATCAGTAGGCCAGCAGCAGATTATATGGTAATGTTTTGCACAAAAGAATAAGTTACATAATTGGGTTTCCAATTTAGTCTTCCTCTGGATAACAAGGGATGGAGAATCTGGCACGGCTCATTTATTAAATTGAGACCCACCAAAAAGACAGTAGGCCTTTAAGATACAATCAAAATTAATAACAAACCAGCATTCCACCTCGTCAGGGTGACCTTTTCACAGAAATCTGATGTTCTAGCTTGCTAATTAAGGAAACAGTGCAGTGTTAGGTTGGTCTGGTTGTAAAATTCAAGCACACTCTCGTCTTTTTCTACAACGTTATTCAGAGCTTATTTTTAAGTAATGAAGGTTATTTTTTTTTTAGAGTTTTAAAGTAGTTTTTCAGATCAGATCATTTATGACTGACAGGTTGTGACTTTTTATGACCCAAATGAGTAAACTTCTCCGCAGGTGAAAATTTTGCCCCGGATACAAAGTCCACAATCAGTCATCTGTTCGCAAACACCTCGTCACCTTCGTTAGGAAATTGTTGAGAAGGTGTGTCAGCGGTGCTAAGAAAACTTTCCTTTGGTGAAATTCTGTTCATAGATTTGAAATGGATTATTAAAACAGAGTTTATTGAGCCAAGCCAGCTGAAAGACTCGAGGTTAAGAGACAGAGTTAAGTCTCTTCTCAGTCTTTTCTCTCCACACTGAATTCTTTGTGTCTGTCCGGTCACAAATCATGTCACTATCAACGTAATGATCATAATGACCTGATAGCAGTTGGGTTAATGGGCTTGGAGATATCACAGCTGTGACTTATGCTGCGTTCACGTGATGCGAGGCTAAATATAGAACGACTCGATGGCTCAAGGCAACGGCATGGGTTGTATAGATATGGATTGTACGTCTTTGTCACCAAGGAGACGCATGTTTTGTTCATAAATGTACTTAATGGTAGTTTTTTTTATGTTTTATTTATGGAGGTAAAAACAAAAACATCCAGCTGACAACCTTTAAAAGAAAAATGAAGTTGCATAAGACACACAAGAAGCATTACTGTTTATGTAACTAGTTTACAGAGAGTGTTTTTGGCACGTATTATGAATTATTGTGAACTCCTCCTTGTCCTTTCCTCTGGTCAGTGTCCGCACTCACTGTATACACAAACACTCCCACAGGGACCAATACTGAGTTTACCAGAGCTAACTGCGACTCATGCCAAGTTTTTGGGACAATGGGTTTGATTGTTATAATATCAATGATTTATAATAATCTAGTAAAAATTTAGAAAAATAATGTTTCCTTTAGGGGATGAAGACAGGCGTAAACACTTTTATTTATTGCCTAACTGTTAAAACACTCAGTCCTGCAGCACACGATCACCTTAATGACTTTAGAGCACATAAATATTTGAAAATAACGACTAATAAGCTTAAAATTTGCACAAAGAGTTAAACAACGCTGATTTTCTGTTCATGACGTTGTCCAGTGACACAATCTGCTCCGTTTTTAATCACATTTGTTCGGTCGTTTATCTAATTTGATCAAGTGTTTTATCACCACAGGAGCCATTTTTTTCCACGCTGTTAACAACACGGCACTCTCCGCTTCCTTCGTCCTGCGCTTAAGGAGCTAATAATGTAAAATGTGTCGTGTTGGACACAGATTGTGTTGTTACATCATTATGTTCAGCGCTCATTGGAACACATGCAGGATGGAGTAACAGAGATTTAAATAGGATGTGAGTCACGGTAGACCCAAACCTCCATTGAAAAAAACAACAACAAAAAAAAACATTCAGAAGTGGCAGACTGGCAACAAGTCAAAACTAGCTAGCAGTCAGCCAGCTGGTGTTTTGATGAATACACTATAATTTCTTGATTATGTTATTTTTATTAAATTGGCAGGTGCTTTGTATAAGTGTGTGTGTTAGGGGTGGAGAGGGTGAGGCACACAAGACATAAAAATCAGAGTGAAGTGTCTGTTTAGCCCGATCTGAACATGAACAGCTCTTTCTGTGTACTTCCTGTCTAATCTAAGTAATTTATGCAGTTGACCTAATCTGAATCAAACCTCAAACATCGCTTTCACAGTTGAAATACCCTCCACAACATTCTTTATTTTTAAGAGACAACACGTGAACCAGTGGCTTAAGTTTCAAGAAAGCAAAGCTCTATCTGGCACCATAAAAGATTCATTCAATCCACGGTCAATAGAAGACATTCCCCAACAGGAGCTTCTTTGGAGAAAGCCGCGCGGTTCATTGTAAGTGCAACTAGAGCAGAGAGAGGGCAACTTTTTAAAATTTTAATTCACATTTCCTTTCGCCGCGTTCCATTAATTGTGACACACAAAGCTCTATCTTAAAAAAAAAAAGGGGCGATGAATGAGCACAAAACACATCCTATGTAACAGTAGTCTCTTTTCTGTAGCTGCAGTCTTTCATTGGACACAAAGAACGCCCAGTGTGGGAGACAATGAGACACAGCCACACCCAGTTCAGCCAGGTAGGACAGACACACAAGCAAATCTCCCGAGACAGGTAACATGCTCACATTCAGCCTATGAAACAAAACAACAAAGACACGCCCTACTACTCCGTGTAACATCATAAGATCACATTTTCATGAGTGGGGCTGAAAGGCGGGGGCACAGACAAAAAGGTATTAACTTTCCCAAACAATATATCTTTGACTGACCGGATTACAGAAGACTCGACTTTGGAATTAAAGGGCAATCCAGTTAGGTGTTACTTCTTTTCTTTTTTTAAACAACCTGGGCCTTCAGTGTTCACGTTAGACAAAGACATTTTCAACCTGACGTGACTCACTTACCGTAGTTTATGTCATATAGACCATGAACACATGTTTACAGGGAACACAATACAATACAATAGACACGTCTTCTATGGTAGCCCATGTTTGTCTTTCACAACAGTGTGTAAACAAGCACTGGACTTATTTCATTACTCAATTATATGGAGAAATAATTAAAAAGTCAACAAAATGACTAATCGTGAAGGTGTAACTTGAGTTAATCGCAGGAAAAGCAGAAATAGTTTTAGGATTTCTTTGTCTGATAGTGACTAATTGAGTCTCTTTGGGTTTTGGACTGTTGAGCAGACAATCTAAGATGTCAAATATCAACTTGGGCTCTGGGAAACTAGGAGTGGACTTCTTATGAATCAAACAACTAATCGACAATGAAAATACATGTTATCTGCAGCTCCATTAAGGTTAAAGGGTCTCATTATCGGACCACTTGCAGTGATTGACCTCATTATAAAGTTAATTATTCAAATCTTTGTAAATTTTATATTAAATGAGCTAAAAGTGAAAAAAACAAGGCCAAGGTAATAAAAAAAACAACTATTATATAACTGTTTTTCTTTTTTTGTTTCGTTCCGTTTGCAGTTGTTTTTCTCTCAGTTTGTATGAGTCACTCTATTGTCTTGTGCTATGTCGTCACGTTGGTGACTTGGTTGGTTGCTGCACTACTCTACATACAAAAAAAACAAAACAAAGAAATGATCATTTATTCTTCCCACACACTCAATCAAAAATACGATATTATGAAACACGCGACAAAATGCTGACAATCTTGTTACCTGAGCGGCAGTGTGTGCAGGGCAAACAGCGGTTCATCCCGTTGGAGTGCTCTGTATACGTCTGTCCGTGCTCGCAGGGCAGACAGGTCCCTGGTTCTTGGTCTCGTTCACATTCCTTCTGCACAAAGGTTCCTGCGAATAAAACAAACAAATAAACAATAAATCAAACAGCGAGACAAGCTGGAAATATACACAAAATACAGGCGATTCAAGTGCTGCAAATCTTGACGTCATTGATGTGATGAGCATCCTGTTGAAGTAGGATGTCGGGACAGGACATACCACAGTGAGGGATCACACTGTGAAAACTCAACTGTAAACCAACGGGATAACAGCGAAGAAGAGAAGAGCAGTTTGATTTAAAAAATGTGCAGAGGGGTGGAATTTTTTTTTTTCTTCTGTTTTACACAAGATGAAATGTTTCCAGGAAGTTAAAGTCTGCATTTCATGGGGACTAGGAGGAGGACAGGGATCATTTCACTGAACTACACAGTGATTTAAGCTCCTCCACTGGTCGACTGCCACGCTTAGAATTTTTATTCACGCATGCCATGAATAAAACCACTTGATTCTCATGAGTTTTCAGGATTCAACTGATGCATGAATGAAATAAATGACACAGTAGAGAATGAGAAGAATGCAACAGAGGGCGACGACATCTTTGGTTGAGTATTCAGTAAATAGAGTATTGGTATTGTGGTTGGTTTGGTGTGTTTTAGCTCAAGTTGTATGTGGGTGAAACTAATGTTCAATGTGCATCCAAGCAAAAAAGTATTTGCCCGGTTAAATAAAAGCTCGTACTGGCAAAAAGCAAAAAAAATTTCATGCTATTAAGTGGTCACAGTGGCTTTGTAGGGATGTGGTAACAACTGACCAACTGGCAAGAAAGCAAAAAACCAGAATCACAAAAGTGGGAAAAACATTTTCTCTACAGACCAGTGTCACAACCAGGTATCTATATCTATGAATTATCGGTCTCCCATAAATAAATGTATACTTTTGTATCCGTCTTTGTGCACACTGAAGATGTTAGACATAACTAATCAAGTGGATTTGCAAGTTCCTGCTGAACCATCGCCAGATTTATATATATTTTTTTTAAAGTCAATCTGACACGTACAACATGATAAAAATCACTGTAAGTTTTAAATATCAGTGCACATATAATCTGATGATGGAGAATGAGTTTTAGAAATAAAATATTAGTTGATAATTATCTAGTTATGAATGTAAACCAAAACCTAAGTTCATCGAATAAAAGGAGTTCTTAGAATTCAGAATAGTAAATGAAATAATTCAATCATCCAGCAGCAGCATACACTAATTGCATCTTGGCTAAATATGTTCTAAAAAAAAAGTTACTAAATTCTTTACATAATAAATTAAAAGAGAAGGTACTTGTAATTGCTTCAGACTTAAAAATAACCTCATATTCTGCACTTTGTGCTCCACTCTGATCTGCTGAGATAGAGCGGTTTGCCTTCTGCTAATGACCATCATGCATTCTTTCCAGACCAGGCAGGGAATATTTGAGAAACTCATTTGGGACACAGTTCAGGTTATGGGTTTGACATTTGACTCGAGTTTTTTTTTCACGCAAAATGCCAGTCGAATGATGCCTCTGGCTCGCACTGAGGACCTAGATTAGTTTATAGGATATTCGGAACTTGTCGATCAGAGGGAGTTTCAGGTAGCTGCTACGTAAACAGGCCCACGTTCCTCCTATGTTTGGTTACCGTGATTTTTTTCTTACCAGCCTGGCAGTTGAGGCAGCAGAGTCCCATGTAGAAGTACTGCTCATTCTCCACACAGGTTCGGGCCTGTCGCAGGGTTTGGTTTTTGTATTCATCGCTGGACCACTGCGATGCTGGAACATCCGCTGCGTGACAAACCAGCCCGATGAGGAGCGCTGCCACCGACACCTGAGATGGGAGCAGAGAGAAAAGAACAAAAGCTCTGCATTATTTTTCTGTGTGTGTGTGTGCACGGTATACAGACCAAACTCAACCCACTCAAACTCATTACATGGAGGACAGTAAAGAGGAGAGTCTATCTTCATAGGAAACCTTGTGTGAGCAATCTACGACTTAATTTGAACCATCTGATCTGAACATCTGCCGTGGGAAAGCAATTAAGGGAGCCATCCAGCTGGTCAGAACTGGGGGCAAAACAACCCTGTGTGTGCAGGATGCAGAGCTATACGCTAACTACACGCAGCGCAACAGGCGACCAAACTTAATTACCGCGTGTTCTGGTTTTCTTGTAAAGGTTTCAAAAGCAGAGACTCTATTTCCTCTACTGTGGGTGTAACAGAATGGCTCTGATAAGGTATCTCAGCTAACACCAGCACGGTGCCCATATCAAATGTGATTCCAGAAATCCATTCATGTGCGAGATAATAACAGGCTTGTATAGGTGGGGTACCGGGAAGAATACAGCCGAACACTTTAGTGTGGCCCCCAGGCGCTGGTGTTTATTCACACGCTTTTCACCATGTCAATGTGAGAAGGCCCCATTCATTGGCAAACAACACACTTTAGTGCCTCTACTTCAAATGACCCACATTCTTAAACCCCGGCTCTTTGAATGCCACGACATGTGACACCGCCATGAAGCGCCTCAAACGCAACGCGACACCTCCTGGGTAAATGAGAGGCCTAGATTTGGAGGTTTTGTCTCTCCTGTGCAACCCCCTTCGCCCTCCCATCCTACCCCACCCTCCACCTCTGCCAGACCAGGAGGGAGAGAGAGAGAGAGAGAGAGAGAGAGAGAACTGAACAGGTTAGGGTGGAGAGGGCCAGGTTGGAGAGGGGAGAAGGAGGAGGGTTGATTCAAAGTGAGAAACTGTAGACAGCGAGTTAAAAGATGGGATGTTCTGCAGGGAATAGGTTGTTTAAAAAAGAGACAGTGTGGGAGAATGAGGGGAAGAAAGGCTGAGATAGACAGAGGTAAAGAAAAAAGGGGACAGGCTGGAGCAGAGACTGACTCCTGACGCTAGACTTGGCTCTCTGGAGGGCCGCCATGCCTTGTTGTTCAAAAGAACTTTCCTCTCCCCTCTCTCTCTCTCACTCTCGCTCTCTGCCTTTTCCCTTCTTCCTTTCCCTCTGCTCACGTCAGACTTTCCAAAGACGCTGAGAGGCAGACGTGGAGGGGCAGACGGCCGGCAGAGCAGTCACAATCACACCATTTAGATCTATCCAAACATTCTGTGGAGGGAGGGGGGGAGAAGAGGAGAGAAGGAAAGGGGAGGGAGATAAAATGAGAGAGAGAGAGGGGGACTAACAGCTTGCATGACACAGGGTGAGTCTTTTAGACTTGAATACACTATGTGTATGACTGCAGGGTGGGGGATGTAGAGAGACAGGGATTTGGGGATAGAGTAAGTAGAAGGCCGTGTGAAAAGGCAAGAGAGAAAAACCTGTGTATAAGCACATGTGCACGACCAAACAGTGGAAAGAAAAGATGAAGGGGGGAAAAAAAGACAACTGGGAAAGAATGAGCCGCACTAAATGTAATCCTACACTTCGAAAACTCTCAAGTAGAATGTGAAATTGGACGAATGAAGATCCAGAAGTTTATTTATCCAGGCGTAAGCACCTAATAAATCACACACCGCTGACCAAAAGTTAAAACTCAGGTGTCTCTCTTTGACAGTGAAGATGCATAGATGGCATACAGATGACATCATTTCCAGTCTTTGTTCATTTCAGGGCCCCGTGATTCAAAAACACTCCCAGGTGCAGCCGCCCTCAATAGCAAACCTGTTGCTCGGGAGATGACGGTTGATACCGTACACAGAAGAGCTGATCACGTTCAATAAAGAGAAGTAGAGCTGCTTCTATTCAGTATTTTTATTATCTGTTAGTCTGCTGATTATTGACTCGAGATTAATCGTTTGGTTTGTAACAGAAATGTTCAGCACAATTTCTCTGAGCCCAGTGACATCAAACGTTCTTTTTTCAGTCCAAAACCTCAAAGATATTCAAGTTACAGTCATATAGCAGCAAATCTTCACATCAAAGTAGCTGCAAACAGGTAAAGATTGCCCTTTTTTGACAAGTCATTTGTAACTGTCATTCATTTCCTGTCGAACAACTCATCAGTTAAATCAACAGGAAGGCAAGAAAAGCTAACGGCAGAATTTGCTGATAGTGAGAACTGTTTTTATAGGACAGCAGAGTCGCTAATGTTTAATCACTTCTCCATGTGGCCATCGAAAATGATCTCTCAGCTGTTATTTTGTAAAATAAACACAGTTAACTTCAGTTTTCCTCAAAGACAAGCAAAACTAACAACGCCACCAACATGTGTCCACACTGATGTCCTAAGGCGGCTAAACTACATAGGCATAAATGTAGCGTATACATAAACACTAGGGGCAGCCACAATGTGGCTTAGTTTTACCTCTATAACCAAGCGAGGAGGAATACCGGAGTGACCGTAACCTCAGTGCAGAGAGCCCTCCAAACCCACAATCCCTGGAAACTCTCCAACCCCCGGCTGAAGTGCTTCAGTCCACTTCACAGTCTTCTCTATCCTCTGTACAATGAGTGGGCTTGGCCGGCCGGATTATTTGCTAAAACAGTGTCCTATTGTCATGCTTCCAGCCTGTATGTATGGTACGTTAGTGCTACGCTTGTGTGGATGCAAGTTAAACTAATAAAAAGTCACAATAAAATAATGAGGGAGCCTCTGTTTATGTGACAACAGTAGCTCCCCTCCGCTTCCTCTAAACACCCTGGGTTCTTCCAAATTGCCTTGGCACAAACGCTACACATGCCATGTACACTGAGAACGCATTTGTGACTAAATGACAGGACATCCTTTCAGTTGACCTGGGTTATCAATGGACCATTTAGAGGGCTGTGATCACTCCTCATCCCTGAGGGAGTTACAGTGAGCTCTATTATTAAAAAAAAAGACACAGACAAACAGAAAATGTGATGCACATACACACACAACATAACACAACACAACACAGCACACACAGCTAAACCGAGGGAGATTCTTCGTTTCATATTGGACAGATGATTTCAATCATAGCCAACTGATAAGGAAAAACATGATGCACCTCATTATACTCCTGTATCCGGATTAGGACAGGAGTCTCCATATCATGCTTTTCTTATTAGCCAATCCTTTTTCTTTAATCAATTGTGGGACATTAGTGATATTGTACATGCATACTCTCGGACAACACGAGAGCGGAAAAGAGAAGTTTCATGGAGGTTAGATTGTAGCAGACTTCACATTTTACTTACAGGGTTCAGAGTCGAGTCTTACCCGCCCTTACATGAACTGTTTTAGTCATTAGCAGTTATCAAATAACAATAAAAAAGTTTTTTTTAAGCAACTTAATGTTTTATCTGTGTTCCTCTTAAACTTACATAGGTGGAGTTTCACCCCCATCCTGTTAACGCCAACCAACTAAACTCCTGTTTCCTAGATAATCAAAATACTCACTTAAACTTGCACTTCAACTCATAAACATTGTCTTTATAGCCGGCATTTTGGCGCCTGATCTTACCGTGAATGTGCAACGCTCAAGCAAGATGGCTCACTCCTGAGAAACTTCCATTATCAGCTCCAGAAAAGTGTGTTTAATTCTTACAGTTTAGAAAGGGATTTGCCAGATTTACAATGTTTCAGAAAACACTGTTTTAATGCATTCATTCATGACTTTTCTCAACATACTAATGCGATCTATAGCAAACCAATTAAAAAGTCACTTTGTAGTTGATGTAATTCATCCAATCCATGTTATGTTGAGGAATTTAACTTGCCTGATATCAAAGAGAATAGTCAACTCGTCACACTCCGTTCTGAGTCAACACTGTGTGGTGGGTGGATTTAAAAAGGTCTGGACCCCTGGCAAGAATTTAGGCATTTTACCCTGATGATATTTAAGGAGTCAAATCACATGACACACTGGAGGATAGATGTGATGTTTTTGTGCCACAGCTGCTGGTTTTAAAATGCGTCATAAATGACTTAAATCCGAAACGTTCACCTCAAGTTCAAATGTCAGCACCATGTGTCTTCCCCTGAATTAACCGCAGCTCGATCTTAATATTACAATCATTGCCTCACACAGCCACAAAAAAGGAGTCAAGCCCAATCCCCCCCCGTCACTCTGTGGGAGGTGACAGTATCGCTGTACAGTACAGCTGTCGCTGTTTAAAAAGTTCAACTGATGTCAGAGTTTAAACATACCATCTCTTTGTTCATTAAAAAGCACAAAGTCGGTGTGTTGCACACCATTATGCAACGACAACTGCTAAACAGTGTTATCTAATTTTGCCCAATTGTCTAATTATCTTGTCTGATTGAAACATGAATTAATAATTCATGGCGTTACGTTGTATTCAGACGCAGGGCTACAACTAACCACTGTTTTGATAACTGACAAATCTACATATAATCTTTAGATTACTTGATTATTTTGTTTATACAATGTCCAAAAATGTTTAAAAAAAGGCCTTTACGGAGCCTTCAAATGTTGTTTTGTCACCAAAAGTCAAAACCCTTCAGATATTCAGTTCACTTTGCTATATGACAAAGAGACGCAGCAAACTCTCACAGTTAGACGACAATCAGACCGATAATTCTTCGATCAACTAATCAATCGATTGACTAATACTTTGTCTCTCTTACAGTTGGCTATCTGGACTCTTCAAAGCCAATGTTAAACGCAGGTTGAAGATTTATGGAAACTCACCATTACTTACAGATAACTGCTCGATTGTCTTGTCTAACGGTCTAATTGTCTTGTCTAGTTGAATAAATAAGTCCTAATTTATGATGTTACATAACTCTTTGACCTAAAACAACACATCTGATGAAGTGGATTTTGAACATGAGGTAAACAGCAAACCATCATTAAACAGAAAAGAAGCACTGTCCTGCAACAAACATCTTTTATAATATCATCAGATGAAAATTAATGTCTAACCTCGGCATTGGTTTTTTAACCTAATTCTAATTTAACTAACACACCCTAACTTATCATTAAAGACTAGACACTGCGTACACTTTGTCCTACATTAAACTTTAATTTAATATGATCTCTGTTTTCAGTGACTGTTTGGGTAATCTTTACTGAAACAGTCGGGTATTGTACAATTAAAATCCCTCGAGGCTGACCTTGACAGGACAGTGAATGCTCTCTGCCTTACAGATAAAGCCTGGAATTCCCTGGAGACGGGGGGTGACCATGCACGACTTTCCATGAGTGATAAATTGCGCTGACATCGTGTAATAGATGATGAAGATGAGTACAACCCAGCTTATTTTAAAAGAAAAAAGTCTGACACTGTAAATAAATCCAAAGTTCAGCCGAGCTTGGATAGATTCATCATTATAAATCTAAATGATAGAAAATGAAGAGAATGACTCCCATGTCAGTTTAAAAGCGGTAACACAAGAAGGCGCTCAGTGCGAAGAGAAAAAAAGCCACAACATCGGGGCCACAGAAATGGCGCACACATTGAAGATGACACACATGCACACACACACAATAGAGTACACAAGTGCGCATACAGTGTATGTGTGGGAGCGTGTGAAAAGCGGCTGCCCCCTCCTCTCAGGGAGCACAGGAAGCTCGAGACAATACAGAGGCTTCATGCAGGGTTCAGCTCCAAACTGTTCCCTCCACAGCAGCCTGCCTCCGAGCAGGCCCAGCACCCGATTAGACCCACAACATATCCGCTAGGCTGGATATTTATAACTCAGGGAAGCTGCAGCTCCGCGACACAAATTCTTGAGTTTCCTCAGGAGGTATGCTTCGCTGATTAGACTAGAGTGTCATAAGCAGGTTAGGTGACATTCACCTTCGTACCGCAGAAAACACAAAGAAAGCGTCGGAGTCTGCGATGACGACAGTTTTCGTGAATTTCCTGAGAATGCATGACTGCAAGTTTCTGCACCGACACCCTGACGTTGACGATGACCACATTAAAACGTTCTTATTGTTTTGATGACTGTAAGAGAGAGGGCTGCGTAAAAGTTCGAAGCATTCAGAAGTTGTAAGCAGGTGCAGTGTGACACACATTTTCCAATTTGTTTGTGTTGTGAGGTCTCTGTGGTTTTCTAAGGTTGGCTGTTGCACATGAACACAACATCATTGTGAGTCATACACCATGTTATTGGGGGGGATAAGCAAGGACTCTGAATTTGAACGTCAATCCATAAATTGAATTTAGAGATTTGTGTGCAAGGAGGGTTAATAACTTAGCCATTTCGAATTCTGATTTGGCCCTTCACAAGAAAAGCTGAGCGCCGACTCACAAGACAACTCCAGGGGGGAGAGAATGAAAAAGAGCAAGAAAGGATGACTAATAGATTAAAGTATGTGCAGGAATCCATCACCTCGCTCTAGAGACAATCACATTAGCTCCATTAAAGCTCGTCTTTGTGTAAAAGGAAAAAAAAGAAGATCCAAGAAGCGCAGGCAGTTTATAGCCTTCTCTATAAACACATCACAGAAAAAATGTAGAATATGTGGCTGGTGTAGCAGAGTAACAAAGACTTAAGTGACCACCAATAGCTGGAATTTATGTCGGATTTATGTCTTTGTAAACAGAGGTCCATTTTCGGGACAAAGGTTGAGTTTGTTCGAAGACTCAACACTTCATTCAGGAGAGCAGGAAGTCAGAGGACGGAGCGCAGACACAAACCTCATGCCGCTCATGGTTTCAGATTGCGTCATGTCTACGAGGTGCCACGATACAATCAATGAAAAAATGAATGAGCAAATAATCAAAGAGCCAAAACGTCACAGGTTACTACTTCTCAAATATAAATATTTGCTGTTTTTTTCAGTCTTCTACTGGAGTAAATTGAAGATTTTTGACATTTGGACTATCGGTTGCACAAAACAAACAATTTAAATATGTCAAATTGGCAACTATATTTTGACACACTATATAGATTAATTGAGAAGTTGAACATATGAAATGCTGGAAAGTTCCAATCTTTTTTATTATCAGTTCATCTGCTGATTACTTACCTAGTAAAATTGTGCAAAATGCAACAAACACCTTTTGTTCAACCACAGATACACTAAGTTTATGATCACATATAACAAAGAAAAGCAGGAAATCCCCACAATGTAGATGTTGGACTAGGACTAGATGACTAGGAAATGTTTGGCATTTTTGCTTGAAAAGCGATTTTAAACCGTGAATCCATTGTTGAAATAGTTGACTATTTTTAGTCCATTGACTAATCGATGACTGAGATGCCCACCATTGCTGTTGTGACACATCACAGCATTCTAATGCTGATTTCTTTCTCATTCATGCTTTTCTGCTGATTATATATAGTATGGATAAAGTCCTTTTCGAATAAGGACTGACAAGGACAATTATTTTCAATATTAATTCATCTTCCAATTATGTTTTTGATTCTCAGTCAATAATTTAACCTATTAAATGTCCAAACATACAACCACAAACATCAAAAAAGTTTGGAGGCTGTGTGAAAGATAACTCACAGACAATGATTTGCAAATCCTTTTCGACCTATATTCAATGAAATGACACAATATGTGTTGTTTAATTTAATGTTTAAGGCCTAAAGATACTAATTTGATGCGTTCTGTATTTCTTAATATTTTACGCAGCATCCAAACTCTTTTTTAATCAGGGTTGTAGCTCCAAATGTTCTTTCATAAAGTCTGCAAATGGCTCCTTCATTCAAACAAAATTGTCCAAAATCCGAAAATATTCAGGTTACAATAATATAAAACAGAGAAAAGCAGCAAATCCTCACATTTGGAATAGCTGGGACCAGAGAATGTTCGGCATTTTTCAATGCTTGAAAGATGATTGAAACAATGAATACATGATTAAAATAGTTGGAGGAGTAATTGACTTATTGTTTCAGCTTTGCTTTGGTAGCTTGTATAACAGCTTTGTAATAGCATTTCTCCCCTAATTAAATACAGTATGGATACAATGCTTTCAAATATATACTACACAAACTGTAAACAGATGACAAAAATAGCAACCATGGACAGAAAGTGTAAATAAATCCATTGCTAATGTAAACTTCTAACTTGATTTGACCCATCAGATGACTCCTGTACACATGGTGTACACACTAAGTGGTTCAAATTCCTGACGACACGGTGTGTGAGGTTGTTACTCCGGTCTAAAAAACACGAGAATGAAGCTGCGTGAGGTTAATCTGTTTATCTAGTGATGTTTGACACACAATAATTCATTCCCACTTATCTCAACACTGGACCATTCATGTGTGAGCTCTGACTTGCCTGTGTTGGTATGTATTACGTAAGTGGGCTCCACCTGAACAGGTGGCACTCCCTAAGTGACTCAGCAGGTCTTTGATAAGTGGAGAGTGATTCACATCGACAACAACGTCAACAACAACAGGTTCCAACACAATGATCGAGAAGGTGGCAATAAAACAACAACCAAAACCGTATCAGCTCTCCGGAATAACACCTGAGTGGAATATGACAGATAAACATGGTATCTGACAGTAGGGCCTGGTTGCACCGCGTTGCATCACTCAGTGTCCGCGTAGCCTCTCTAAGCCACGGGGCTCGGTTATAACTGTTCACATGGTCACCATGCGGAGTAGAAATAAGCAAAAGTTAAAGTATTAAAAAGTCTTGAGTGGCCAATTTGTTGACCACTACTCAGTCCCCTGTGACACAGTTTGGCCCCCACTTGTCCCAGATGTCAGTCCTGCCCTTGTCTGTGTTGTCCGCTGGGACACGGAGGGATATTTCCTGTGTGAACCAACACCCAGACAAACAGTAAGCAATCAAAGATAACAATCTAGTGTACATTTGCATGGGCATGAAAATTCTCATAAGTAAATTGATGCCACTAATATCAGCATATCTGTGTACTCTAGACAGGAAGTTTACTGGAGGGCCAGGCACGTACACTCAAGTAATTTGAAGGGGTGTGGGGGGGGGGTTAGAGAGGCTAAGGGGGGGAAATCGGGGTGGAGAGGCAGATGAGGAGTGGAGGGGAGGGGGGGTGAAGTTTCCTCATAGTCCCTTAGCAACAGGGCCTGCTGGCGAGGCCTCTAGAATGTACTGTGGTTTACAGAAGAGATAAACATTGACTTTGCCACCCGGAGAAGTAAATCTGATTTCAGTAATGGAAGACTGCATGACTTAAAACACAGATCAGACAACGCAGAAAACAAACACTGAACCTCCAGGCACATCAGCAGATGTTACTTTAACAGCTACATTTATGGTAAGCGGCGCTACAGCCGGCATCTGTGATTGAGATGTCACAATATTGCAGCTTAATGACTAACACTGTTGCCCTTTATCAAACAACAAAAGAAGCCAAGCCTTAATTTGCTCTGTGATTTCGTGAGCGCTGATTCTTTTTTCCGCTCCTTATCTCCTACTGTAAAGTAAACCGGTAAACAAAGTGCTTCAGGGGAAGTGAACACCCTTGATCACATATTTTGCATGAATCCAAAGAACCTTGTACACTTCAAAAAAAAAAAAAAAAAAAAAAAGGCGTTACAGTCAGCGCAGAGCATTTTTAGTGTCAGGATTTGGTGCCGCACAGTTGGAAAAAACAACAGCCGAGGAATGAAAAGACGTCTCTGTGAAGGTCTGCGAGTGGAATAAACTTAACTGGAAAAACTGTTGAGAGACTTTAAGGCTTTAATTGACTAACTGGCAAGGTGAACTCTTGTTTTTTTTCTCTTTGGGGAAGGAGGGAGGTCAAACTGATTACAGCTTAGGACATGTAACTAAAACTCGTGCCTCTCTTGTCTCTTCACACAATTTGATTTAAAAAGCTGGTTTGACACTTATGAGCTGGCCATAGCTGCGATTGCACTGCACTTATTAATAGTGCCTATAGGGAAAGCTAACATCCGCTGTGACAGACCAAGAGCCATCAAATGCTGAAATGTCTGAACAATATGACCACATGATGTCCAACACAGATGGTGGTTGTAATGTTGAGAGAGGAGGAGGAGGAGGAGGGGGGGAAGAAGGCTGAGTGAATGATACAGCACATGTACTGTACTGAGTAGAGAAATCAGGGACAGGGGGCATTGAAATGAGTAGATCTTATCTGCAAATAAACATTTTAATCAACAACAACACACACACACACACACAAAATGTTGCTTCCTGTGTACGAGCTCTTGCATGGGACAATGAACGGGCTTGTTTCATCTTCTCCAATAAGTTCACAGGGCCTGGCCGTGATTTTTTTTGCTCCCATGTCACGGCACAGCTTCCCAAAATAACCAAAAAGAAGTCATGCTCGGTTTGGTCTAGGTTTTAACTTAATTAAAAAGCATGTATTTGCCTAAAACAACCCTTAAACAACAGCTTGAATCAACATGTTATTTGTGCTGCTAGCTTTAATAAGTCCACTGTCCCGCTGGAGCGTCGCGAGCGCGTACGTTACAGCAAGCTATCCGACGTAAGTAGCATATTTTAGCACTAATTAGCACTTTAATAAAGATAATACAAGCAGCTGTTAATCAATTAGAGTGCTATATATTCAAACGAGCAAGTATTTAGTAAGTTATTGTCGTGTTTGGGCTACTTACAGAAAGTTTCCCGACCATCGGACCGAAGTTCATCTTGGGAACTTCGAGATGAGAGGAAATCCCGGCGACTTGGACTTCGCGTTACAAACCACCACCAGTGTAAAAGTAACAAAAACACACACTTATAGTGGAAAGAGAAAACAGCCACACGAGTCCAGCTTTAAAACTATCCGTCGTTTGGTGTCTTTCATGAGTTTACTCCTGTCACTGACAGAGTTTTGTCCTGTTAGCAGACAGAGACGCGGACCGAGTCTGAGCACCGCTGAAGGATTTTTTTTTTTTCTGCCTCGGGAGCTGTGTGTGACGTGACAAGCGCAGGAGCCAATCACAACGCGTCTACGTGAATATCAATTAGGGCAGCATGTCTGCAGCTCTGGGCTCAAATTGTAGTTTTTATGCAAAACAAAACATATTTGTGTCACTTTACAGTTATCTGTTCGCAGTAATGTATATCAGGGGTCTTCAACTGGGGGTCCGCCAATATTTGTCAAAATAATTTGTGAGAATTAAAAAATATATAACAAAAATGATATATGATACTAACATAACATGACCAGCAGCTATGGGAAAAGAAAAAAAAAAGGTGAGGAAAGGTGTTGGGTGAAACACAGCAGAACATAAATCAATAACTTAACGCTAGTTATAGGTTGATGAAGTGAAGCAGAGTGGATACATTTGTCACAGTTAATAAGATGAAATAAAAGGTGAATATAGTAAATATAAAAGCTATTATAGGCTAGGTTTAAAATTAAAGTGGGTCACCTCATGGTTTGAGCTCCATTTATGAGTAACCCACTTCAACCATTACTGCCATTAACTAGTAATGTGTAGCTAACTAATGTGCAACAAGTGAATGTGTAACCTTTGGCTCAAACACACACTCAAGCACTTTAAAGAATCACTGTTTTTTTCACTTACACTGAGAAGAGGACACACTTAGTGTTTGCACTTTAGAGGTCCAGTGTGTAAAATCGAATAGCGTCAAGTGGTGACTGAATACCCCTCACCTCACCCTCTTGATGTTGCCATATGTAGAGCCAGTGTTTGGTTTGTCCGCCACTGCTCATTCTAAGGTAAAATAAACATAGCAATTCTTATTTTCTGGTGATTATACACTAATGAAAACATGAATATTATATTCAATTTCTGTCCAGTTACACACTGGACCTTTAAGAATCTGCAGGAGGAAGCCAGATACCATTTAATGATAACATACCATCATTAGACTGTTTGTGTGCTAAGCTGCATCAAACAGCAAACATCCTCTCAAATGTGGTTCCTGCTGACAACATCTTATCTAAAGTGGGTCTGTGGTCTAAAGCCTGTCTGCCTAGGGATGGAAAGAGCGGAAGATATTTGAACAAACCTGCACTAGACCATGCTGGGGTCATTTAGAAAACAAACAAATAAATAAACAAACAGGGCCGAACAGCTAGGATAAATAAATCTCAGGTTGGCCGCTTGGGCAGACAGTTTTATGACGACAGACGGATTGAGCAATCTCTAGACACATTTAGAATAGATGCTGTCTGCCGTATGTCTCACTTCTCAAAAACACAACAC
This sequence comes from Sciaenops ocellatus, assembly GCA_033000465.1. Classification (NCBI taxonomy): domain Eukaryota; kingdom Metazoa; phylum Chordata; class Actinopteri; family Sciaenidae; genus Sciaenops; species Sciaenops ocellatus. The sequence continues at coordinate 22,182,327 of CP136874.1, read as the reverse complement.
AGTATTATGAAACATTACAGAGATTCTTGTGACCAAAGTGAGGACAGAGTATCCTAGTGTTCAGTATAGCAAAAGTCCTGTGTGAACATCTGTGTGATCTGCTCACCAGAGATGCTGGATGTGAGAAGAAAAATACTGACTTGTCAATTCTCACACAACTATGTTGTTTACTCACAGTAAACCGATGAATGCAACCCGAGGTAATCAGACTAAAAGCTCCCAAAAGGGAAATCATGAGTGCAGAAGCAGAAGCAGTGAATAACACCCACATAAAGAAGAAGGTGATCGAACTTTACACCCTATCATTTCATCCGGAACAAACAACACAACAACACTCCAGTTGCACAACAGATGCATCCCATCTCCTCCTGCCAAAGTTAAACATGTGTTTCAATTAAAACTATCTAGGAAATCTCTATCTGTATCTTCCACTTGGAGCACATCCTGTGCTCCTCCTTCTGAGGTCACCGACTACGTGCTCAAAAACAGGAAGTGTATGATTGAGTTATTTGCAGGCTTATCCTGAGCAAGTCAGTATTTATGGCCACTGGGTTGATTAGTTCACATAGTAGACTTGTGAAATAACAAAAAGGCCGAATAAAATATGCAGTGTATCATTTATAATTCCAGGGAGAACATTTGTCTTTACCAGTGAAGGGAGTTACTTGCTAAATTCTGTGTGGCTCAGGAGTCATTTGCATATCCCGCCGCGTGATGGTCATGTGTGCGTGTTTGTATATTTATGTATGTAGGTGTGTGTGTGTATGGCAGATGGTGGTAGATGGGAGAGTTTATTTTTTTTTTCATAGAAGTGACCTGTGAGGGAAAAGCAGAAAAAATAAAGGGAAGGGAAACCTTCCTGAGCGTCAGTGACTTATCTTGTGACGCCTGGTGGCTATTGTTTCACTTGCTGTTTAGGAAGGTTGAAAAAAAAAGACACAATGACAAGGAGCTGAAAAACTAAACGTAAGATATAGGATTTAAAGGTACTTGTTTAGCATCATCTGTATGAATAAACCACAAAAAAGTCCCCTGGTCTTTGATTTTACTGCACTTTAATGATTGCATACTTCCCATAATTGTTTTTTATTTGATTTTGTTATAAAATCAAAAGAAAAAATACCTAGCAGTGAGATTATGGTTGTATTCACAGCAGAAAACAGGACAGGAAATTGTGTAAAAATGGATCCACATTCTTTGAACAGCAGGGACATGACAACAACAGTGGCTTTGCATCATCTTTAGCTGAGACAACTTAGCTATCTGTAGCATTTATGCTCCTGACATCTGCCATATAGATAGATTTAAAACAATTACTATTATTTATAGAAAGGGCTAATAAGATCGCACCCCTCTGGAAATCAGTTTCTGTGGGAGCTCTCAATAATAATAATAACAACAACAACAGCTGGAGGATCATAACTGCATTTTTAGAGTCAGAGTTGAAAGGTCACGGTGTGAATGTGCTTACACAGAAGATGATGATATTGTTTATGTTTCTCTCATCTGTGTGAAATATTGGAGCATGACATGCATCCAGTACACTTCTTCTCACGCATACAAACACGCACATAGTGTCAAACACATCACATGTGTGGCACTGTAAATTACACACAGTCCAACAAATTAGAATGAACTTAAAGCGACTATAATCAGTATTTTTCTATTGACAATGGGTCATATGATGGCTTGTATGTGAGCAGGGTCACTCGTAAGGTCAAACGCACAGAGAATCATCGCTCCACTCTGCCTCTGTGGACTGTTTTAATTCAATACATTTTTTAGTTTTAGCTTCTTTCAGCTTGTTGTTTTGGTTTCACAGCACACAGCTTTCAGATGTTTTCTGTTAAAAACAAAAATGAAGACAACGACAGCTGTGCTAACTTCGTGAGGCTGCGTCATGGATGTATGAATTTATTTGTATTTGAGCCAGATATGGCACCTATGAAAACTGCTTGCCTGTTGTATACAACTTCCATATGTATATTGTGGCATATCCGCTTCAGCTCCGACAACTCCTCTGTTGCCATTTTAACAGTGTGAAAAATGGCGACCATTAAGGGCGAGAAGTGTTCAGCCTTCCACACTCAAGTTTTTGACCGTTACATGTGCACCATCCAGGTGTTCACAGTACACTGCATTTTACCGTAACTGACAGTGTGAACGCATGTATGTATTCAAAACAGCAAGTGTAAGTAGAGAAGTACGTCAATTGAAACATAGCGACAGATCTTTAAATCGCTTTTCTCCGCTTGAGGAAAGTTTTACAAAAATAAAACCTCCATGGATCAAAAATTCATAACAGGAAGAGCCATAACTGACCTTGTTTGTAATCTGAGGTGTCCCGTGAACAGTTTTATAGATGGCTCTTTTATATTTATTTGATTATCTATGGGGAAAATGTTGCAATACCATGTGTGACCAGCGGAAGTAAGGTTGAGCTGCTGTGCCGTACCCAGGCACAACAGTGCTTTGAGCTAAATGCTAAATGTCAGCATGCTAACATGATACTGCTAACATGTTAATGCTTTATAGGCATAATGTTTCCCATGTTCACCATCTTACCATGTGCTAATTAGCACGAAAGCAAAGTCCAACTGGAGTTGAGGGCAATGTCATCAGTTTCACAGGTATTGTTTTGCTGCACAGCATAAAGATGAGACACAATTCAAGGAAATCCTTGAAAGGGTTTGATTTTTCAAAATACAACAAAGAATAAAGGATAGAGAACATTTGAAGACAACCTTTGTGTATCTTTAAAACAATGACCTCTTAGCACCAATGGAAAAAAGAAAAAAAAAATCAGCTCACGACAAGTTCCTTAAGTCATTTGACAAAAGCCGAAGACAAATGGTGTGGGAGTTCCTGGCAAAATATCCTGGAAATATATTGTCAAGTGTCTTATTGTCAAATTAGCTCACACTTCCTAAAACACACACACACACACACACACACAGTCGGAGGATCTGTATCGAGGCCTTGAAGGTGTTTGTGAGTTAGAAAAAATGGGTTAAAAAGTGAGGCTGATGAGCGAGAGAGAGAGAGAGAGGGGCTCAGGCAGGGAGCGGGAGGCGTGACAGAAAAGCTTCTTGACTGGCTTAGTCTGGTTGAAGTCGGGTTGTATATTAACACAGCGGATTACGATTGAGCAAGGAATGCCTGTCTTTGTTGAAACCTTTGCGGTGATGTCATCAGTACTTTCCCTGGCACCACCTGGGCAGGATTCACTGGAGGGGCCAGGCCAGTTTAAGGCAAGCAACCTAGCTGTTGCAATGTGGCCTGATGAGTCACATGATTCTGTTTTTTTAAAGTCTTTTTTGACAAAAGACAGACTTCAGTCAGCAGTGCCATAAAGATTAGCTGTAAACACACTCACGAATCTGTGTGTTTGTGTGAGCAGCGTACAGGAATGTGTGTGGGTGTCAGTGTCTCTGCGCTGTTGTATACACTCTGTGAGTTAGGAGGGAAAGTGGCATGAATAAATACTAAAACAGATGGGTTTGAGTGAGTGGAGATGATTAAAAAACAGACATAGGCGAGCTCTGTTTGCATATGTGTGTGTGTGTGTGTGTGTGTGTGTGATAGAGAGAGAGACAGTGGTGAAAGGAATCCAATATTGAGAGAAAGTGTTGGAAAAAGGCAGCGAGTGGGAATTAAAGGAGGACTCGTGGCAGAACCCACAGTGCTGATGTTAGCGGTCTGATCCACTGAGAGACAGTTGGCAGCAGACTGTCTACCAGCCGCAAATGTACAGTAATTCAAAGCATGCGACGTGACGCCGTTCCCTGCAAGCTGAGGCTGCAGTCACCCACCCACACACAGACACACACACACACACGCACACACACATACACACACACACACTGAAGCAATACACCCTGTAAAAGTAACAAATGCACTGAGCTCTCCCATTCCACGTGATGCAATTATTCACAGTTCCATGGCAAATTTGGGCTGAAGCTAATCTCATAACTAAATGGCATGATGGCGCCTCTTGCAAAAACCAGATCTTCTAAACAACTGCAAGGAATTCAGCCCGCTCGGTGTCAGTAGCACCGCTTTGCTGCGTCCGATGTTTATACGAACAAAGGGGTCAACAAATTTGGCGCGATTATCACTGCACACTTGCAGTCAGCGGTCAAAAGAGGATTTATTGCTTCAATCAATTAGTGTTTGGCAGCTGCATAACAAACCTTCTGTTTCAGGATAATCACCACTGAGAAGTATTTTGTTCTTGCCATCTGCACCAAGTCAAAGTTCTGCGTTTGGAAGATTAAGATTAATAGCGTAAAGATGGAGAAAGGAAACAAAAGAATAACAGCAAAGAGTTGGTGAAAGGAAAACAAGATTCCAACTTTTGTAGGTTAGTTCTCATGAGCTTCACATGACTTGCATTTAGCCCTTCTCCCCCCCTCCTCATCCTCCTCTCCTCACCCCCCCTTTTCTCTCTCTGTACTGAGCGCCCTCCCTCCTTTCCTCCGCCACTTCCCCCTCCCCTCCCTCCTCTCTCGCGCAGCACATAGACTTCCTGTGTGTCCTGGCCTGAATGGTATGTGCATGGAGTGGGTGTCTGGGAGGCCTTTCATCCGGCATGGAAAGAAAAGAGAAGTCAAGAGAGAGAGAGAGAGGGGGTGAAAAAAAGAAAGTGAAGAGAAGAGAGTCATCTTTAATCCGTTTGAGTCAGAGCAGTTGTCCAGAGGCAAGTGGGGTGGGGCGTATTAGACGGGGTGAGAGGGCTCTGGTCGTGCCAGGGATGTGTGTGTTTGTGTGTGTGTGTGTGTGTGTGTGTGTGTGTCTGTGTCTGTGAAGCGTCTGGAAGGGGAAGAGAGAGGCCTGCTGGGAAAGCCTGCAGCCTGCCTGTTTGCCTTCCTGGGACAGATGACATCCGGCTGGGACACAGTTTGGACGGCCGAGTGGAGATACTAAACTAGAGCAGGTAGAATAGATAAAAATTAACCAGAGCTTCCACGCTCTGCTGTGGGAGAGTATAATGTACTGCAGACAAATCAAGCAACACTTGCAATGACAGAACAATGACTGAAATGGAATGGGGGAATCTTGCAAGCCCTGAAGCCTCGTGGGTGAGCGCTGAGCTGCATTTGGCGTTGTCAGACAGGGTGTAGCTGGCTGCTGCCGAGTGCCAGGGCCTGACTACTAGACCCTACCCACAATGTGTGGAGGGGCACACATGCAAGTCTGTGAGACTGCCTCATGTCATGGAAACAACCTACAGACGCACGAGTGCGCACATGTGCACGCACAGTATGTCAAGACATGCCTAGACAAGATAACCTTTAATAAGAAGAAAGCATACAGTGCCATCTGCTGTTTGGATTGGATTGGGGATTAATTATTAGTGTCAGTTGAGTTGCATAAAATGCTTTATTCTTCATATATTACAGAGATATTTCATTATGTCAGACAAAAATCAAGCAGTTATTTATATGCTGATGGATTATTTTGATTCATATTATGTAGATAAACAGATGCCACATGAAGCTATTTGGTTTGTTTAGTTCTGTTAGACTATTAGATCAGTTATGATACTAAATCTGATGCATCACACTACACAGAAGAAGTATGTAAGAGTACTAATACTCCACTATTGCTTTCAAAACCATACTCAAGTAAAAGAATGAGTATAATCAGTTAAATTGACTTAAAGTTTCAAGAGTAAAAGTACTCACTCTGCAGTAAAACGTTCCCCGTCAGTGTTTTTGGATTCATATTACTGCTGTATTATTGTGTATGTTGCATTTTATTGCTGTTCTTTACATACAGTCGGCTAGTTTAACCTACAGCAATGCATCACGGTTGCTGTCCTTTGAGAACTCTCTAAAAAGTGAAACTTTTCAGAAAGAATCAGCCTGTTTTCAGCTTTGTGACGAGGCATTTTCCGGCTAATCCAAGAGAGTTTTTAAAGAGTTTAATAAGCCGAAGAAGAAGGATTATTTTCTCAAACCATAGAGGAACACTTCATCCTTCAGAAAGTTTCAAAGTTACCACATTTGGAAATACATGATTTGTGTGACATTATAATCTAAAGACTAACTAAAGCTGTCAGACAAATGCACCACCTGCTGGTTCAGCTAAAAACACCACGCTAAGCTGCTCTGAGTGGTGCAGTTTAATTTTAATTACACATAACACTGCATTGATAACACCATTATTTTAAGTAGTTTGATGCATGGAGAAAATCTGATTATTTTAAAAACAAATTAATAGTGAGCTAAAATCTGCATTTTTACTGTGAGGAACTGTTCATTATCAGCTCCAAGATGTTTTACATAAAAGAGCCGGCTATATTAAACGGCAATTTTCAACCTTATTACCCACATACGGAAGGTGAATTAATAAAACTCAAACTGAAATATATTTGCATAATATGTATTCAGGAGTTCATTAACTTAATGAAATTCTTTGCGGTGTTAGATATATCTATAAATTAGGTGTAGGCTCAACTTAAAACGCCTAATTTAGGGGTGCTGTTTGACACTTTTATCAAGCATCATCATAACAAGAAATAATTAGTACTATACCATTGTACTTATCATTAAACAGAAGAACGTTTGAATGACTTTTAATGCTTTTTAGTGCAGATAAAAATGAGTTTCTCCTTGTTTTTACTTTTTTTTGAGTTAATGTATTGTTTTTTTTTTCATATGTTGGTGAATATGATTAATTAATACATTTATCTACTCTCTGCACCACTGTTTATATGCAATCCCATGCATGTAGCTTGGTTTTATACCTCTGTTGAGCAAAAATCTCAAACACTTAATAACCAAAAGCTTCAAAATTGACATTTATGAAACTGTGAGTCTTCCTGTGAGGAGTTGCACGTTGGAAGAAGAGTACATTTAAGTCAGTTTCCCCAACAGTCGGCCAGAATTTAGTGAAAACCGAGCCCGGTTACACCCATTCTGCAGAACGCTCCTTGAAAGAAGACCAGAAATCATCGGAAAGGAAACCAAGACATATAAACCGCAGAATCCTATGCTTTCACTGCATATTTATTTCAACACAATACAGTATATACAGTTTCAAAATAAATTGCAAATCTTTGAAAGAGCAGGAGAGAGAGAGAGTAAAAGAAGTCGGCCTAAGGGAACATCACCAGTGATAAGCATTATGACTGTCACACTTTTCAGCTTCTTAACATAAACATTCATATAGCACAAATCAAATCTTGAGTACAGAGAATGTATTCATTCAATGAGTTCAAATCAAACAATGCATTACACTGTAAAGATAACCATTTGAAGAACAAAAATCATCAGAATCATTTAACATATCCAGCAGTTTCATTTGATAAATAGAATGATATGAGAATAGGATTTAAAAGGCAGTTAAAGTTTCCGTCCCAAAAAAGAAAAGCAGAGAAATAGAAAGAACCAAAAACAACAAAGTAATAAAATTTTGAATGAAACTTTCACCACATCTGATGAGCTGATATACTTTTACTTAAGTTAGCATTGTTTTCTATTTTCTCCAAAGCAATGCAGATCTTAAGATAGTCGGCTGTGAGAAAAACACATTACGTCACACATCTCAATAAGCTGAAATAGTAGCACGACTGTAGGCTGGATTTTCCAAGGACACATAATACGTTTTTTTTTTTTTTTTTTTTTTTAAAGTTACACACAACTTTCCTTCACGCACTCACACTCGCGCACACACAAACACACACTCTCAGAGTCATCGCATTTATGTAAAGGACACGCTGACGGACACGCTGAGCATCCTCAGGTGACAGATGACTGTCAAATAATTTTTCGTCAGCTCATTGTCGCTGTAAGATCCTGGCATCGGCGATAACAGGTTTTAAATGCTTCAGTATTCTCAGGAAACACCTCTGCAGTGTATACAAGGTGGGCGCTGTGCATGGCAATGAACGATACAGCTTTGCATATAACATACTAGTTTCTTTGATATGGTGTGTAATTAAAAAAAAACATTCTGGTCAGACTCTCTGATGACACCAAAAACCCACATGGAGAGGCACAATTAGTTAGAAAACTGTGATTTCTGTGATGCACAACACGTGTAACTATAAAGCGTATCGTTTTTTAATTTTGCAAATGTGTGTATGTATAAACATCTGTGTGTACGTGTGTGTGAGAGACAGAGATGCAGGATGAAAAAAATCTGAATACATGAAAAAAAAAAAAAACTCAGAGAATTTGAGTGGACACACATTGGAAACAGAAAAGTTTTTGGAGCAAGAGTTGGCAGGATAACAACTTGATGCCAAAAAAAGTCAGTTCTAGCCAAGTTTCAAGTCCTCCTGCCAATAAAAAAAAACAGAAAAACCCCAAAAACTATGTCCAAAGTAATCTTCACTCCAGCAATGTCCTTAAAATCTTTACGAGGTGGCATAAATCAGAAGGTTGTCACTGGTTGTTATAGATCTGCATAGTGAGGTGTGGCTCCTTCCCCTGACAGGAAATCATTGAAAATTAGGAAATGTGGTGAAACGCTGCTCATACGAAAAGTACGTGACGTGTGAAAAAAAAAAAAAAAAAAATGCCTGCTGTTTATTGGCAGGGTGAAGGTATTTTGGACTGATGCTGTGCCACGGTGCCTTGGCTGGATCGCGCTGCTCTGCAGGGCAACATTTCCATCAAGTCTCACAGTCCAGTTCTTTATGTGCAACTGGGTTGCTCAGCAGACCATCAGCTTTCATTTTCCTCAACTGTATAGGATGGAGGAACAGTGCCTGAGCACCTGCCTAACTTCCCTCTTCAGGAGAAATCCTTTCTTTGGCTTCATTTCTCATTAATTTAAGCCCGATGCTGACAAACAAACATTTTTTGCATCCCCTCCTGTTGTCCCTTTAATGCATTCTGCTGGCTATGCTTTTCTGTGACTCCAGTACCTGCCCTAAAGGGTCTTTCTAAACGGCTGGAATAGAGGGTTGTATCCAGTTTCTTATGATCTAAAGAGACCTGACCTGATCCCATCCAAAGTGCAGATACATCTGAAAATAAGTTCACAGTTTACGACACGCGGCCTTTGTGGAGAACATTTTCTGTGCTTCAGCAGCAGAGTGGTCCACTCATGAGTGATGATACATCAGTGGGGCTATGTTGTGGATAATAGCTCAAAAAGCCTTTCTTTCAACTCAGATGAGTCTTTACTCTTTCGAGAGCAGCTACAGGCATAATCTCTTCCAAAGAAAAGCAATGTTTGGCACCATTAGCCAACATACACCTCTGCAGGACCTTAAATAAGGTAAGATTGCTCTTCCAGGTGGCACTCGAAGAGAGATGTTCACCCACAGGTGTCAGCATGCTAGAAGTAAGCAGGAAATTCTTGAGAATGTGTTACTGGAAATAAGCTGCTGATCCCAAAAGGAAGAAAATAATATTAGAATAATCCAATTGCTGTAGAAAAGTCAATGTGGTCCTGGGTTATGGGAGTAACAAAACATGCTGGTAGGTGAGAGTTCTGATGAAAGGAGCTGGTCCCATTCACTGCACTGCTAGTACCAACTCTTGTCACTCAGGTCTATGCATCTGGAGGCTCACTGACATTACAATGAGTCCATGTTACTTTGGTTTATACTTGACACATCTAAAAAAACAACTACAACTCCCTAAAGTATGTTAGATGAGACAAAAACTAACCAATCATAAGTGCTTATAGGAGTAGTTACTCTAAATCAAGGTTGATTAGCTACTATAAGCTACAATAGCCCAGCTGTGGAACATTGAAGATGAGGAGGCCAAGGACTCCACTACTGCTAAAGCTTGTTTAGGAGCTAATGATAGTTACAAGTAGCATCGAGGGGTTACATTAGACGATCTTAAGGCTTGCCTTCAGTAATGATCACGCTAAAATGACAGAAATTCACTGGTTCCAGTTTCTCAGGTGTGAATATGTTCTAGTTTTCTTCATCTTCTATGATGTTGAACAAACTATCTTCAGGTACTGGACTGTTGGTTGGATGGAACAAGATATTTGAATGTTTCAACTTGGACTTTGGGAAACTACGATGGAGATTTTTCACTATTTTCTGACATTTCATGGACCAAACGAATCAATTATTTGAGAAAATAATGGACAGATTTATATATTTTTGCACCCCTGGGTCCTTCAACCACTTTAAAATGTACTTTCAGACACAAAGTGTAGAGCATTCATTGTACTGGTATGTTTATTTCATATCATTAGTTAAGGTGTGGCCATTTTAAACTGTTGCTTGACATAAACCTTAAACAATTTTTGGAGTTTAAATAAAGGCAATAAAAGATTTGCATGAGTGTTCTAACTCTGCATGTGACAACTGGAGAGAGTCTCTTCCAGGTGTAAATGTATTCCAGGCTTTGACCTTTTTACACAGTGACCTTTTCAGCTGATAGAGGAGAATCAGTCCCTCCTCATGGAGGTTTTTCGGTTTTACATGTGGTGTTCTTTGATCCGTGTAGATAAAATGACAAAGGCTTGCTGAGCGACGACAGGTTTGATTATTTGGCAGTCATGGCTCACTGAAAACAGATTTTTCAGGAACTCCAACTATCGAATGAAATATTTAATATCTCTGTGGTTGGATGTTTCCATGAATACACAAATTAACAGGAATTTGCTTTTCCGCCGTAGAGCCAGCATGAGCACACTTGAATCTGCATCCTTCTTTTGCAGCTTGGATGTGAAACAGGGGGTTTTACATTATTAAAGGAATTGTTTGACATTTTGGGGAAATTAGTTTATTCGCCTTCTTGCTGAAAGTTAGAAGGGAAGATTGATACCACTCTCAAGTGTGTCCGCTTAGCTTAGCTTGACATGAAGACTGAAAACAGGGAAAGAAGAAATATACCCAAACATAACTCCAGATAAAACTTCAAATTTTTATTTTTACACCCCAGCTTTTGTGTCGACTAAACCTCCAAGATACCAAGTGTTTTAGAGGTGCCAACAGGTGGATTTTGTGACCTTCAGACAGAACCAGGGTAGCTGTTTCCTCCCATTTCTATTCTGAATGCTAAGCTAAGCCACCTGCTGGCTGTAGCTCCATATTTCCAGTAGCTATCAGAGTGGTATTGATCTTCTCATCTAACTATCGGCAAAAACGAATATTTCATTTCCAAAAATGTCAAAAAATGCCTTTAAGAACTTCCCAAGAAGGAATCACAGCAGCAATATTTCACCTGCCCTACGATAAGGAGAATGTTTTCGGTGGCTGCAGAGCACAGAGTAACTCTGCATGAGAAAACCAGAGATTTCCTGAAGGATTTGTTCTCCGTCTAAAGGTTTGGACATCTAAAACAAATACAAGCTTTTAAATGGACCGCTAATTTAATCAGTTAAGGGTTAGAAGCAATGGACTGTCAGACATTTTGAAAGAAACCTCTTTCACTCGTCAGTCACAAGTCCTCCTTGAATAGTTTTAAGAAGTGACTACCTCAATCGGCTTTTGGTGCGGTTCAAACGGCTGCACAATGCAACATCAACATGGAAAATTAGCAATGATCTGCCGTCCAGACTTAGAGAGCGCTTAGTTCTTTTTACATCTTCCTGAAAATTGGACTTTGTATGGGTCTCTGTTTCATCTCCTTGCTGAATACAGTTTTTTTTTTTAGAGTTGAGTTCACCGCTGTACAGTATGTGGGCTGCCAGGCTTTTCAAGAATTGAATTCATTAAGTAGATGAAAAGAGAGAGCCAACACAGAGTTCAACACAAAGTCACTTTATTAAGTTTTAGGGCCAGGTGGAGCAACTGAATAAGGAATCTTTCTGACCAGGAGCTCTTTGTTCAAGTGGATGCTGGCTCTGTCTGGCTAGTTGGCTAAGTGGATCCAAGTAAATGATGTCCAGGTATCTGATGATCCAGATAATCCAAAAAAAAAACCCAGCAGCTCCAGTCAAGACACACATCAAAAATTAAAATATGAATTCAAAAATCAAGAAAAAAAGTCCCAGATGGTATGCACCATTTAACCAGCAACAAGAACTTGCAGTGTATGTAATGTCCCCGCTGTCGCTCTCGTTAGCATCGAACGAGACATTAGTCCCCCCCCCCCCTCCCGAAAACAGAAGTTGATCATTAGACATGATGGGATGTGGTGCACCATATGCATTAGTGTAACTTCTCCTCTTCTGTAGCCTTTGCTTTGTGTTCTGCATGTGGGTGTTGCTTAAAAATGATTGGTATCCATGTGAGCCAGTTTAGCACTGTCGAACCTTCATGAAGTCGTCTCTTATACATCCTTACATTTTTTTTAACATGTGGACATCAGATCTTTTTAAACGCTAGTCAGTACAGTCTCTGACCACATCGAAGTTCTGACTATCCAGCACTTGTTACTTTCTGTTTTCTCATATATCTTCCAGCGGTAACATTTGAGACACGGTGCAGGAACGAACGAAAAAAAAAAAAGAAGCATTAGGAGATCTCAAAAAAGAATGACAACATAATGACATTACACTAAACATTTTGACAGCCCAGTGGACTGTTTGAGGGCAAGTGCCAGCACATCCGATCCGATCCTGGGAAGGTCACAACACCAGCCTGATTGGCAGTCCGTCGGAAAACACACTCCATTCTAGGCGGCGAGTCCTCTTCACACAGATATTCATAATCCTTGAATACGGGTTATTGAATCCGCAAATGTCAGAAGATGACATTTCTCAATCAAAGGTGGGTGTGGGACTCTTATATCCTTTTCTAAAATGTTTTGTTGGTGCCTCTGAATAACACAAATTCTTTAGTCCTTCGACATTTGTCCCTCACTCGCTTCATTCTCTCTCACAGTTTTTCCTTGAATCCCATCTGTCTACATATGCTATTTGGTTTAGCAGAGGTGTTCCTTTATTAACAGTCCAAAACTGAGTTTCCCTGCTGTCCTCATTGCGTGTCCACTTCCTCCTCCTCCTCCTCCTCCTTCTCCTTCTCCACTTCACCATAGGTTAGTTAGTACACCTGATCACCAGTGTTCATGCAGTAAATGTTCATCATTATTTGACCTGCTGTACCTGACCTACCCAAGTTTAGTGAATTCTGAGTCCCGCTCTTCTCTGCTGCAGCCAAGAGTGGCGGTCCTCGGGGACTGGACCTTGCTGATTTCCTCAAGGGCACTGGCCAGAGAATCCAGGTCCCCCGAGTCCTGGTGTTGGACTTCCCACAGGCTCAGAATCACTGATGATGGGCTCTCCTGGCATGCAAAGTAACACAGGTTCCTACGGGCCAGAGAAAATGGAATAAAATATTAGAGTAGGTGGCAAGGAGAATGAATGAGAGTGCCAGTTAATAGTGGTTCAGTAATGAAGTGAATGCCTCGCACTGATTATGATAAGAAGGCCAATGCAAAGACATTTTTAAAGGGGGCACTCCAGCGGTTTAGTATTGCACTTCCATAAACTTCAGAGACAGATTTAAATAAAAGAATGTGCAAAATCATCACAAAATATCCTGACTGAAAGTCCACAAAAGTGGATCCTACATTTCCCATAATACAACTCTTTCATTAGATCATTTCTACCTCTTAAACGCGCAATTCTTTCAAACTTCACACCTCGAGTTTGTAATGCCGGAGACAACCTCAAAGATCAGGATCATCAGAGGTAAAAGAAGACGTTAAATTAGTGTTTTCACAGGCTAAAAATACCTTCTTGAAGTAACCTAACCTCGCCAAAAATGAGACTGAGCAATGTTTCTACTTAAGGTGGAAATCAATTGATCTGACCATTAGCCAGGCAGAAATAGCCCAGCAAGCAAAGATCCAGTAAACTGTTTTGTCTCAGGGTGGTTACGGGAAAATTCAGTTCCAGTTTGTGAACACAATGTTTTACCGTCTTTACCAAAGGCTTATTTTCCTCCTCTGCTGTTGTTATAACACACATCCAACAGAGTGCACTGTTTCATTACAATGGACTTTCCTTTGTTGCTGCCATCTCCCCTCTTTTTCCTCTCTATCCCATTTCCCCTCCATGCTATGATTCCCACACATTCAGAGATATAATTACAAAAATCAGCTTAACTAGGTAGAGGCATTCCCATCACATGGTTTTTTTTAAGTGTGTTCGACTGGGCTGAAATCCTCTCCCGTTCCTCAGTCACAGATGTTTGTTTTCAGACTCAGTTTAAGTGAAATTCCTTAATCACATAGTTTCTGTCACAGTTTCTTAGTTAACTTTTCCCTCTCATGTTTCTCCAACTGGCAAGAAAAATAGAATACTCTACTTTCAGTAGTTTTTTTTTTCTCTTCACCCCCCTCAAGAGCTTGATGGAGCTGACTGCACAGATCTAAGAGCGTTCATAGCTATAAGCACTTAGATTATTGACTTCTCCTCTGAAGCGCAAACAGAGATCGGGCCGTACCAAACAACCGAAATCCTCCGCAGCCTACGCAAATACTGACCTGAAACAAACTCTGGAGAGTTAAACAGAGTTTGAGGGATTGAACGCATGCAGAGGTGCTGCTAATGAAGAGTGCTAACATGAACACATTTTCTTGCCAGAGGCTGGCCTGTCAGCGGTCTGAGACCTTCCTTCAGATTTCTGCAAAACGCGGCATCTTCTCTCCAGTAATTCTGACTGTGCTAAAGTTGGTCCTTACATCTCTCCCTCCTCTCCCTCCTCTCCCTCACTCTGTCTCTCGAGAGAGCCGTGCATGTGTTTCTCGATCTATAATGAAATCAGCAGTGTGGCGTGTTACTGAAGGCTGGTTGGTGATGGAAGATTAGGGCTGACATGGTGCCTAAATTCCAGATTAAAAATAGTATTCAAAGCGGGGCAACGTTTACATAGAGGGAGAGACCAGAACATGCAGCATTTCTGCTTTCTACTCATTATTCTGTAATAACGCCCAACAAAACATACCATTTTATTCATATGTCTGTGCTTGTGTAACACACGGATGACTCAGCAATATGTAAACTGCATATAATAAAGGAGGAGAATGAAATGTAGGTTTTCGGAGTGCTATAATTCATACCTGTCGATGTGGAGCTTTTGAGCCAAGAGCTGCCAGTCCTTCCCCTTGGCATTAGCTGTGTCAAAGGTGGCGCTGATCCGCTGACGGATGGACAGGGGGATTTTAAAGGCCCTTGACCCTGTCTGAGAGGTGATGGTACAGTCTGACTGAGTGAAAAAGGGAACCACTCCCTTTTCATTCTGGCGGCAACAGCGGGAGGAAAAAAAAGGAAAGAGGTGTTAGGGTGATCTTGATATTGCAGCCGAAAGCTCAATATGAAGACAAGGACAAGGACTTATCAAGACAATTTGCAATCTATACATGAAAAGCTCCCAGAGAGGCTCATTAAGCAAGCTCTTAAATCAAATCAAGAGTTATTCAGTGTAATAAAAGAACCTATTAACAAGCCGCATGACTGCCCACGCACCAAGCACATGCCGCCTTCGACACTCACCTCCACTACAGACGTGTAGACCTGTAGTATCTGCTCCTCGCCTTTGACCTGTCGGACGCTGATCTTGCAGGAGAGCTGAGACGAGGAGTGGCTGTATCGCTCCAAAGAGAAGGCACACTGCAGGGGACGCTGGTTACTGGCCCACACCTGAGAAAAGGAGAACTCCTGCGGGGCGAGGACAGACAGAGGGCGGACGGGGAGAACGATGAAAGGATTAGGCAGAGGAGACAAACAAACTCATTAAATCCGTGCGTCCGTTATTTGAATCCTACTTTGCCACCCACTTTGCTGTTCACATGATTAATTAAGAGTGAATGAGTGGCCTCTTTAGCCAATCGATGATATGACCTAATCACACGGTTTTACCCCTCAGAAAGAGCAACAACATCCAGAGCCCCAGGAAAAAAAAAGTATCCTGTCAACATCGGAGAGAGCTGGAGTCATTAATGCAAAAATGCAATAAATTCGACATTTTTTTACTCACTGTTGCCTGGAAGAAATGATTGGGTTGCTTTGCCCTACAGTGTGGCTAGTCTTACAAGCAATCATTACAGACCTAAGCCAACATTATGAGCAGAAATAGTCTATTTAATGACATAAACATCATCCTCTGAATACTTTTCTAGTAAACACACAGCCCACAGCATTAAAATCAGAGTTTCCAAGTCAGGTTGTATTTACCACTTTGTTGGCTTGTTATGATTGCTTTTCCAAATTATGATACTCCTAATATGCCTTGAATATGCTTGTAAATGCCAATTTTGTTAGATCAGGACCAGTAATATGATTATGGAATTAGGACAGAGATGCCTTAATTTACCCAGTTTGCACCGCACTTTCCTCAAAAGTGGCGGCCGAAAAAACCAAAAGTAACAGAGCTGCGGGGAGAAGGGAATCTAAGAGGCCAATTTCGACTTCCATTACTAACTACTGCGTGACCCAGACAGTGGTGCAGTGAGAACAGGTCAAAAACACTGTTTTACGGATGATTCATCCCCTCTTCAGATCCATCAGACAGGAGGACGGCTACTTATAAAAGCCTCCGTTAGGCAAGAGCAGTGTCAGAATGAAAGCCTGCAGTCATCTTCCCTCCATAGGACGCTCGTATAGTGGCTCTCCTCCCAAAGAGAACCTTGTTGGTATTCTGGAGGCACTATAGTGGGCTAATTCTGCTAATAGGATGTCACTGGTGGAATAAACATCACAGGGCAGGGCAGAGCATGCAGTATGTAGACCCCTAGGAAGATAATGTATGTCTGTATGTGTGTGAGTTTGAGTGTGTGCGTGCCTGCCTGGCAGTCATAATTAATATTGTAAGGGTGTGTGTGTGGGTGAGATAGCTAGTCTTAGTGATCTCCTGCTGTGCCCTTGCTGCTGTCCTTCGGCTTTGATGTGACCAAGTAAGAAAAAAAAAAGAGTAGGGGTAACTGGTGGAGGAGAGAGTTCTAATGGAGGAACAGAGGAAGCCGAGAAGATGAAGGTGCACAGCTTCGTTCCAGATCTGTGACCCTGATAAAGCGGAGTTCATTTTAAATTAGAACT
Organism: Sciaenops ocellatus; assembly: GCA_033000465.1. Classification (NCBI taxonomy): domain Eukaryota; kingdom Metazoa; phylum Chordata; class Actinopteri; family Sciaenidae; genus Sciaenops; species Sciaenops ocellatus. The sequence goes on along the minus strand of CP136874.1, from coordinate 22,165,416 downwards.
GAGATGTAGAGCCCTGCGTGGGACTGTTTTCTTAATCCCGCTCCCGCTGGATTTCTGACCATTACCGGCCCACTCCTGCGTTGTGTGTGTTCCAGACCGCCCGTCCGCGAACCGGGAGCTCTTGCATTGGGGGTCATGCAGGTTCTCCTCCTTCTACATTTAAACACAACACTTTGATTTGATTTCTGGAGCTCATTTGGCTAAATGATTGGCCTGTTTGCTCATTACGAACTAACAAACCCTGCATGTGTGGCCATGGCGACGGAAATAAACATGTTTGTGTTCCGTATAGTTCACAGCTCGGATCTGTAATCATCAGTTCACGTGGCGTTTTATTGCTAATAACCCAGCAGTGTGATCACTGACTCACACGTGAAGTAGCTAACTACAACTCCCACGAGATTTACGTTGATCCCAGTACAAATGCAGTCCTCTACCGTGCATGCACACACAGTAAACCTCATTTTAACTGACACACACTCTCGCTGTTTGAAACTGCCTACCTGGCAGGTGGTGAAAGGCTTGATGCTCCAGAGTAACTGTGGGACGTCCTGGATGGACACCTGGAGGCTGAAAGTGTTCCCCCGGAACAGCATCATTTTAGGTTCTTCCAGCAGCCGCCCACCCCTGCTGCGCTCGCCCACTGCCACCTCCTGATAGGGAACAGTGTGTGTTGTTTTTTCCGGCAGGGTTGGGAAGAAGAGAAAAATAAAAGTAGGTATTTTATATGGCTGATAGACTCTGTGTACCAAGCTATGACTCAGGTGCAGCACAGTGCTTTTTATGTGTAAATGAATCGTCAAATATTTTGACAATCAATTTTTAACGTTAAAAGAAAAATACCAAACTAGTTTCAGCCTCTTAAATTGAGGATTCTTTGTATTTTGACCTGCAATTGAGTTTTGGACAGTTGGTCGGACAAAATAAGCGCTTTGAGGATTGGGCTTTAGGGAAATAGTTCTGTACTTTTGCCACTATTTCCTGGTATTTTATAGACCAAATCATGAATTGATTAATTGAGAAGAGAAAGAGTGTATTAATCTATAATAAAAATCTTTGTTACTTGTTTGTTCAGTGGATAAAGATATTTTTTGAGCTTTTTTTCAAGCGTTTTTTGACAGAGATAGTTGAAACCAGGGATTAAGAGAGGGGGACGACATGCACCAAAGGGCCACAGGTTGGAGTTGAACCCTGGGCCACTGCAGCAAGGACTGAGCCTTCGTACATGGGGTGCACAATCCACCAACTGAGCAACAGGCGCCCCAAAACTTTTGTCTTTTGCATATAAATCGGTTTCAGAGAATAAAACGGGGATGTAAAAACCCTTCACCCAAACACGAGATAATGTCCAAAGTCTGACAAAATAAATACATAAATATACATGCAAGAAGCTTTTAGTAATTGGTTAGAATCAGTGACTTCTCTCTGTCTGCGCTCTTTGCACATTTGTAAAAAAAAAAAAAACAAACTCTAAATGAAAAATAAAAGTAGAGTGGTGCACCGTGCATTTGCAGGCTTTTACAAAGCATCCAAAATGATCAGGCCCCTAAAAGTTGAAAAGGTCAACGAGCTGCCCAGAAAGAGCCACTGCTGCACATGACACAGAACCAGACACAAACAAATCAAACAGACAGTCAGGCAGCCTAAAAATCAGATAAAGACAGCAGCCCGGATTGTTAGCCAAAAATATTGGCTGTACACAAAGACGAGACATTAACAGAAAAGAAAAAATCAAAACAAAAGTCTTGAGTCAATATTATACTTTTTGGCTTCCTGCTTCGTGATATTGTAATTTTTTCCAGATCTATAGAGAACAATAATGTCTGTGTGTTGGTATGTACTTGCATGTTTGTGTTTACATTTTCTTTATCTTGGGAACACAGAGAGGGGTCAGGTTCTGTGTGTGTCCTGTATGCATTGTGCTTATCCACTCAGTCACACAGCACAGAGAGAAGAGAGAGAGGGGGGGATGCAAAGCATACAGGCTGTCTCAAACCTGATCAATTCCTGCTGCAAGCTCACAGGGGAAATTAATTGTCGTATGAAGCACAAACAAAAGCCAACAAAAAGAGAACAAATGAGCAAATAACCATGTCTGACTGATGGAGAGGTGGAGTGAATTGGCTCTTGGCACCTACATCCAATTTCTCTCTGTTCACTGTTCACCACTGAAGCCAAAAAAAGTGAAGCAGGGCGAGTGGCTATACGGTAGAACTGTCTTCACTCCTTCAGAAAAAGCTGCGTGGATTTAATTAAGAAAGAAATGACTCTTGCAAAAAAGTATTTTTTTTTTTTTTGGCTGCTTGAACAAAAATAATTTTGTGATTCTGAGTGAGCCCACACTGCAAGGACAAGGGCAAACTTTTTTTTTTTTTGCACAAAGCTCCACTCAAGAGCACAAAGACGAAACCGGAACCGCATCTGAGAGCGTCGCTCATTTGAACACGTTCAGAAATACTTGTCGCGTGGAATGCAATGCTGAAACACATTTAATTAACACAGAGCAAATTAAATTACGCAAAGAAAGGGCAGAGAAGCAACCTTGGAGCATCTGTTGTCTTTGTAATTAAAAGCCCCTCTTTGTCTCCTAGTCATCAAGCGATCTCCCAGTGGCAATGTTACTGAACAGGCAGATCTTCAGTGGTGCACAAAAAAAAACTCAGACAGCAATTCTTCCAAGCAAAAACCACCAACCGCTCCACCAAACCAGGGCAATTAGAATCTCTTATATCATTTATATCATCTATATTTCAGCTATGTTCTATGGATGTCAGCTGGTCTCTTGGTCTGTCCAGCACCACTTTACTCCAGACTGAAGAATCCCAACAACTATATTATGTTACTGTATTATGAGTGGTGACTAGTAATCCTCTGACTTTCCCTCCAAAGCCAGCATGACATTGACATTTAAGGTTTTCAAGGAAATGTCACTGGATGAATGGCTATGAAATTTGGTGAAAACATTCATGTCCAGCTCATGATGAATCATTTCAAACCTTTAATTTATGATCTATAGTGCCATTATTATTATTATTTCACCCCCCCAACATTTGACTTCTTCCAATAATTTGTTTTCTTGACGAAATACCCACAAAAATAATGACATTCAGCCTTGGCAGGGTTTTGTTTTTAGTGTTAATTAGCACTAACGTTAGTTTACACCCTAAGCTACGATGGTGACAGCAGTAAACATTATTTGCTAAACATCAGCACAATAGCACTGTCATTGTGAGTTGTTAGCATGCTGATGTTGGCATGTATCTTAAAGCACCATCGTGCCGAAGTACTAAGAGTTGAGGCAAACAAAGCAGGGCTTTTCTCTCTTTCTCCTGTGGTATACAACGCTATATTTTGTGATTTATCATGTCAAAGTAAAATGAAAAAAAAAAAAAACAGACAAAACTTTTAAATTCTCAGTAAATGGCACTGTCTTTGCCCTCACACCTGAAATGCCTGGGGCGTGTCGTCCACACAGTAGACCCTGAGGGTGAAGCCCAGAGAGTTGCTGGTATCCGGACTACCAAACACAGCCAGCCTCAGCCTCTTGGCTGCCTCCTGGTTCATCGGCTCCCCGACAAGGGCGTAGCGACCCGGATGCTGCAGCAGCACGTGGCACCTCTGGGCCTCCAGCAGACAGTAGCAGGACGTGCTCTCCTCGTCCACGGACATCACTTCCTTTTGGAGGGGAGAAACATCAGGGAGAGAGAGAGACCAGATTTAGTTCAGGTGCATTAAGCAGACCATTAAGAGTTCATCTTTGGGTTAATCGTGAGAACAGCTCAATACTGGAAGGCTTTTTTCTTTTTTTTTTGCTGATGATTTTTGATTTTTCGGTTTTGAGGATTCAGCACCCAGCTTTACACAGTGGAACTGAGCATGCTGATTCATGATTATTAACATTTCAATTACTGCCAAGACTTAGTTTGCAGAGAGAGGTTTGAACTTAACCATCCAACTGAAGGCTGGCCATCATTCAGCCTCTGTTATGTGAGTAATGCTACTATATTAATCTATCCACTCTTTATTACCTTTAGATAAATACACAAAGAGGCAAAAAAAAAAAAAAAAAAAAAAAAAAAAAAAAAAAAGAGGCATCAGCATTTAAATGGAAGAAGCCACTGTATTGCTATTAAGGATTTTATTAAGACACCTCACAGGCAGTAAACTGGAAACTTTCTCTCGTACACGGACCTGAACGAGGGCCAAATGAATAATCACACAGCCCACTAAACAGATGGGGATACAGTAACACTGTCAAAACGGATTAGCAGGGTGCAGTTGTATCCGATGGCCAATTGCTCCTCATCTCGTGCTCAAGCCGCCCTGAATCACCTTTGAAACATAACTGTGACCCACAGGTTCCCTCTGCATATGGCCTGTCTGAGGCATATACAGCAATGCGGGGTAATTTAGTGGCCCACAGATTCCTAAACCTGCCCCATTAGCGCTGCAGCAGACATGAAGGATCTCCATGACATAGCTCATCCCCGCCAGGCGGCTGGGGAGAAATGATGGAGTCAAACTCTTGCAGTACAAAAGTGCAGGCTTTAATGGGAATGGCACTGAGAGGCAGACGGAGCGAGAGAGACAAGGGAAGAGAGGAAGACAGAGGGGGAGAAAGACCTCCATCTCCCATTATATCACTAATTCCAGAGATTAGGTTTTGACTGAGCATCCTTTCTAAGATAAAGGGCTCATTATTTCACAGTGACAGAGACGGGTCACGGCGTTACATTTTCTTGGAGAACATCTCCCCTTCTTCCTCCGAACCCGTCTGTCTCTTCCTTTCTCCGCTGACTCTCTCCCCTATTCTCTCCTTTCCAATGGCATATAGCTCCCATCAGTGATGGGTCTTTTGATAGCTCCCTTTTGTGCAACGCGGCTGCTGGCAAATTACATCTGTGTAAATGTCACACAGAGTGAAAGGACCAGGCTGGGAGACAGCCACAGGCGACCCAAGGTCACACAAACTCGGTGGCTTCGGGGGGGGCTCTGCCTCGATGAGGTCCCCGAAGCTTTTTGATGAGGTTAGTTAAACATTAAAAGAGCATCTTAGATATGTCTACTCTGCCAAGAAGGCATGAGAAAATGGCATAGAGTGTGTTTGGATTGAAGTGAGATGTCTGAACAAGTCTCTGTAAGACTGTGAAGTAGCTCTACAGGGCCAGGTTGAAGGACTTTTCAGAGGTGTTATTTTACTGAAAGAGCTTTATGTGAGAAGAAGAAAATCTCACAGCGGCAATCACAGTGATAGCACTTTATTGTATTTATAGCAGTGAAGTCTTAAATCTTTTAAAAAGCACACTTGGTAGTTTTTATATGTTTTTGACCTCACACTGAACTGTGCACATTAACCTTTACACAGTTGTTTTTTTATTAAAATCTGTTGGTGTGTCTGTAAATGTTCAATACAGCCAGCTGAGGAGGTCAGGGACGTTATTTTAACTCCAACGTTACGCAAAATGTTCGTCAACAACGAAGACAAGACGTCAAAGAGCTAAAAATAGATCTTCGAAAGTAACAACAATGGTGAAATTCATAGTTTGTTTTTCTGGACTAGATGTTTCACTGACAAAATGAGCACCGCCTGTCTTGTGAACACGATGCGATGATGATGATGATGATGATAGAGCAAAACCTGGAAAAGAGGCAGCTTGCAGCAGCAGTACCTTTACATGAAGTGTTTGCCGTGCCTCTCGTAAAACACCCCTTTAAGAACTCCTCTTCTAACATCTGCAAGCATGTTGGAGTAAGTTGCACACAGTGAAGGTGAAAGTGCAAGGTGGTGCAGCGGTTAGCACTGTCAGCAAGATGGCTCCAACCTCAGCTGGGGCCTTTCTGTGTCTCCGGGTACTCCGGCTTCATCCCACAGTCCAAAGACGTGCAGGTCAACTGGTGACTCTAAATTGACCGTAGGTGTGAATGGTTGTTTGTCTCTACGTGTCAACCCTGTGATGACCTGGCGACTTGTCCAGGGTGTACCTTCTCTCTCACCAAATGTCAGCTGGGATTGGCTCCAACCCCCTGGATGAGGATAAGCGATTATGGAAAATGGATGAATGGATGGGTTATGTTAATATTTGATGTTGTGATAATGGCGTTGGTGCGTTGTTGTGATAATGACAGTGGTGTGTTGGGGATTTAAAATGTTATGTTTTAGAGAGCAATTAACCAAACACAATGCTAACTTCAATGTTTACATTAGTTTTATTATGTAATATTACAGTACAATGCAGTAGCAAATACTTAAATGGAAAGTAACTTGTACTTGTGCTATTTTTTTTTTATCTTATATATTTATGAATATAGATCTTCACTCCTCTAACTACCAGTGGCTACAAGTCACCCACTCACTGTTTGGGATCTCCCATTTGACTAAGATGAAAATAATAATGTTAAAGTAGCTGAATCTATCTATCTATCTGTGTGGTGGATAGCATTTCACATACAGTAAATCCAAATTCAGAGCTTAAATATTCATACTCACTGGCAGTCACAGTGGTCCCGGTATAATAATTGAGGTGATACATATTCCTTCATGCCTTTGTCTATATTAATTAAACTTATATCTGCAGGTGTGTCTATTCCAACAGTTGTACCTTGCTGAATCACAATGGTATGAAGATTTCTAAACCATTTTATATTACAGATAGTTTCTCCATATTATAAATAAAAACAACAGCGATATGTACAAACATAATTGTGTCGTTCCCTTCTTATAATCTAAATTGTGCTTCTTGTGTTCAATTTTCATGAATAGCTCCGATGCAGAATCGCAGATTCATGAAAGAGTAATGGTTTAAAATACCATTATCATTAAACTGGGAAAAAAGTGAACGTTTCAATGACTAATAGTCGTCATTTGCATTTGGTCTGACATTTCTTTTGGATGTATGACAGCATGAGGTAGAGCTTGAAAGGCTGAATTTTATGCAGAATGACGAATCTGAGCTGGCAACCCTGAAATCAGCTCCGTGCTTGCATGACTACACTGCAGGATGAAAATTTTCATCAAAGTAGGTTGGAGCAGTTTTATCAGTCCGTATTGATATTCCGGGCACTGGTGAACGTTGTGTGTTTGCACTTATTAACATTCTGCATTGATGTTGCAGCAGTCAGTGTGGACCTGATAATTACAGCTGAAGTTTAATAGAAAATGGCTCACCTCCCACTTGTTGTCCTGCATTTGTCTCTTTAGCCGAATGGTCCAATTATCAGCAGCAACCTCCGCACAATGGGCTATGGTCATGGCTATAGGACAGGACAGGTCAAGGCCTGGTGGGCCATACATGACTGCAGGGCTCAAAAAGATCTCTGACCCCTCCTCGGACACAGTGCTGCAAACACAGAGGTACAGTTAAGACACATATTTAAAAAAAAAACATATCTCATGACATCAAAAACACATTTTTTTTTTCTCAGCATTAAGACAGCATTAAAATAATCTGCTAATGAATCACTGCTTAAACAAGCATTCAGATAGCAAAGTGTGACCCTTGCCTCCGAACAAAGTAAACTGAAATCCTTGGACGTTCATAATGAATCAATCCCTGACTAGCTGACACACAGACACACAGATAGAGGAAGATTAAAGCACCAAGACTAATGGACAGTGGGGCTAGGGAGGACAGGCTTTAGCACACAGCGTGTAAGCTTCGTGGGTCGATGGAGCTTATGAAGCCTGCTCTGGCCAGCCTGGTGACAGATTAGCTGGGCCAAGCTGCTCTTGGCCAGGGGCCCAATCTTGGCTGGAAGCCCTGAAGACTGAGAGCAATCAATGGGACCACCATCAGTCATGCAGTTGGCCCGGCTGGACACCTCACATATACAGGACACAATATTGGTGCTGTTGTCACTGCAGCAGCATGGACATTTCTCAGCATCATTAATATAACTGCAGCAGGGACAAACCCCTGAAATGCAGGCACAGATGCATCACAAATGTGTATAAAGCGTGCATGGACTCATGTGCGCGTGGAAATGTAGGAAACAACAGAGTGAGAATGAGCCGGATGTGGAAATTATCATTTTTATAGGTTACACTTTATAAACACAGATACATTTTACCATATGAGGCAGAAAGCAGCTTTTTATTATGCAGTTTGTTCACACTGAAGTAGTGACAAAAATAAAGTATGCTCAACAAAATCAGTATGCATATTAAATGAACCAGATTTTTGAGCCACTACAAAATTTCCCCCACATCGAGGACGGTAATGAAACAGATCATCTAAGAAAAGAGAAGTATTAAATCTTTCGAAAAAACATATTACTTTCTCTTTGAGGGGTTCAACTGCAGTGACATTCAAAAGACATTCAAAAGTTGAAGTTGACTCCCCAATCCATGCCCGTGTTGGATGATTTCTTGTTAGTAAATAATGTAAAAGTACATTGATTTCCTATATACTAACTGCAAAACCAGTATACCATGAGAGCTTCAAGCGACAGTTATCTTCATGAATTATTTTCCCAATAAATCATTGCAGTCAACTGGGAATTAATCAATTCTCCATCATTATTTTCTAGAGCCAAAGGCGTAATCTACAGATGTCTTGATCACGTCTGATCAGCGGTCCAAACCACCAAAGATAACCAGTTTATGATGCAAATCCTCCTTTTTAAGAAGCAGGAGCCGACAAACGTTTGGCATTTTAGCTTGACTGAAACAATTATAACAGCTGTCAATTCATTTTCTTTTGACCGACTAATTGATTAATGATCTAATTGTTGCAGCTCACACACTGCAGCACATCGTGTACACTAGCATCCAGCTGCTGGTAGTCAAAGTGTGAGCACTTTCTTGTTTTACTTGTCAGTTATTTTTGAAATTCAAATTAAGAAACAGCATTTCAACTGGAGCTGGATTTTTTTTTCTAGTAGTTTCCATCCCTACAACAATTACCTGTAAGATGCACGACAATTGTTTTATGTACGAGATGGAGGTGGGAAGGTGAGGTGCGATGCATGAGCGTGTGCGTGCTGAGAGGATAGCGTTCCCTAACGGCACAATGTGTGGTTGAGGTTGTTAGTCTCCTGTTATTTTCACAGCTTCTGTTGCTGAGTGCTGTGTGAAACTTTATCCTTCATTATGCTGTTACCAATCAACACTAAAAAATTAAAAGGGGTTATGATCTGCTGTCTAAAAATAAAATCATGCAACCAGACAGCACTGTGGCCCTGCAGCTGCACTTTTGTGCTAATCAGCCCCAAGCTCAGAGGAAACCAAGGTTACCTGCTGCTTAGACTATGGTAATTAGCCAGATTGCCTGTGAGCAAAGATTAAAGATGGTTATTTAGCATCTCTGATTGTGGTTATGAGAACAAAGAGATACAACTCCAAAATGATGGTTAAAGTATAGATAGTAGATTGGGGTTATTAGTTAAATCTGGTCTCATGCGACACGCCTCTTACACTCACATCTGTCATGTCATCCAGCATGACATTAATTCTTTTCCCGTTCCTCAGACACAACACGACAACAATTATAAATACTTTGACAATGCCTCATTAGTGTTTGACAGTCTGTCTTTCAAGCTCTCGGAGAGATGTAAGGGGTCAGATTTGAAAAAGATTACAACAATAAGACTGAACTTATACACGTGGAATTTCATATTCTGAGTTAAAGGGTCAGTTCACCCTAATTAAACCTACTAAAAGGAGTTTTGAACTGGTTATAAAAAACGTCTGATGGCCTCATTCGCTTATGTAGGTCATATAGAGGCCATCAGAGAGAAGATTGGCTGTTTCTGGAGCCTATGTTTACATGTTTCCTGGCAAGGTTTTACAGCGAGTAGTATGTTAGCGAGTTAAAGCTACAATATGTAACATTTCTGCATTAAATTGCTAAAAATACTACACCTGTGCCGCACATTTTGTTGCGTTGTGTATGCACACTGCCCCAAATGTTTCCTACTTACTTCTAGTTGCGACGGGAAGTCAGCAAACGTGACTAAACATAACATGAATTACACTTAAATACCTCGTTTGCGAACATGATTTATGCCACACAGGTAGATTTTCATCAAAAATGGTGTTTGTTTTAACAATGGAGACAACAATTCCCATGATCCCATGCTACTTCACAATGTCTTATGTTACTGTTTTGATGTGAGGAACCCCTACAGGCACAAATTACATACTAGACATTTAAAAATGAAGCAGCAGGAGAATTTTTCTTTAGATAATTTTATTTTTGACGTTATATTTTGTTGTTATAGCTGAAACCGGGGCAGGACCAGCAAAGAGAGAAAGAACCAATGATAGAGCATGAGTGAAAACACAAGTCAACCTTGGTAAGTTATTCAACAGATGGAGAAAACTGAAACTGAATTGACCTCCTAGACAGGCATGTTATATGTGTTTTATACATTGAATACATTATGAGCCATGGAATGGAGGTAAAGGTCTGTTATACAACTGATTTTATGTTGGCCTTACTACAGAGGTTGGTTTATTATTATGAATACAGAACATTTCAATGGAATGTTGATGGCTTTCTCAACAAAATGAGTATTACCAAGAAACCAAGTTGGCTTACATGTAACCAGAGTGGAATAACGGCACTAAAACAAAGTTTTCTTTATTTCACCATTGTCATATTACAGTTATTAATCTTACATAGCCAGAAATAGATACATTACCTTAACGCTACACATCCTGCAAACTGCTGAGTATAAAAAATAGGTTGCATCCGTCTTTAACTCGCTTCTAAAACAAATGCTAGCCAGCTCAAGATATTTACGACAAACACTACCGCTTTTGTCCACAGGGGTCGCCAGACTCAACACAGAATGCAACATTTCTTTTAGTTGCTTTAAACAAACAAAACTTTAGTGGTATCTAGCCGTGCATGATGCAGATTGTCAATGGAGATGAATGGAATTTAATTTGGGCTGTTCCAATAAAAAATATATATATTAAAAAAACAAAACAATTGTCTTTCCTGAAACAGTGATAAAATCTACAGAACACGATGTGAACAGCTTCGGTTCTTTTGCCAGCCCTTTAATTTATTACCAACTTTTCCTCTCTAATACTCAACATCCCTAGACTATCAACAGCTAGTGTTAGCATTTTACGCTAGGCAGGTAGCCAACAACAACAACAACAACAAAAAAGAAGCACTGAGGCAAATTATCAGATTTTGTGCAGCTCCCTGCAGAAACACAAAAAGGCTTTGCACAACTTTTTTACACTTTTGCAGTAGTATTCCCCAAGATGTGTAAACAGACTTGGATGTGTAAAATGATGTGTTCATTTTTAATATTCCACTCAATACAAGCATTTAACAGCTTCAATTAAGTGCTTGAACACAACAAGTTTTCCAACTTTAGCGACCCAAAGTTGCACTAATCAATATTTTTATGTGAACAATGGGTTTAATGACTATGTTATGTAAAAGGTGGCGCTGGTTGTGACCCGCAACGAGAATTATCACCTGACTCTGCAGTTTCACTCAGCTCTGAGGAGCATTTTAATGTCTTTTAATTAATTGCACGGATTATACACAACTTAACTGCAGGCAGGCAGCTGTTTTCAGCAAAGAAAACAAAAAATGTACACTACCTGCTCAGCACCAAACAACAGACTGATAAAACCGTCGACTAGCTGGGAAACACAGCGGAGCATTTAGCAGCTAAAGATATTTCCCTAAGGAGTTAGTAGAGATGAATGTTTGTTAGGTGGCCAGTGATGCGACTCCATAATAATGCAAATTTTGCTCTGTGTCTGCTGGATGAGTAAATATAGGCAGCTGTTTGCTTGCACTTTAGCCACAGCATCTGTATAAGGTGATAATAAGTCAGCGCTGGATTTAGAGCTTGTTGGGCTGCGCAAAAAAATCAGTGCAGGCAGGTCCGTGGGTGAATTTGAGATGACTATTCAGTTCAAGACGCTTAGTAAAGTATTGGTAAAAGATAAATAGTTAGTCAACTTAGTTGGTACTAACAGTACAAATAACATGACATCAAAAACGATCAACATCCATGAAAAATACGCTCAAAAAGACAGCATGACACTCATCGACTCATTGACTCAAACCTGTGGAAATCCCATCATACCAGGCATATTTTGTCACACACCGTGATCCTGCCCTTGGACAACCCACTGTCCCCCTGCTGAGCTGGAGAAGATCACACACAAAACAACCTTGTAAAGCCCAGAGGATGAACGGAAAGCTCTCGCGAACACCTGAAACCGAGCCAGAGCTGATCGATTCCCATTCTTTGCCGAGGAAAGCATCGTCTTATGTAGATGGCCGAGGTTTGAATGGGAAGAAAGGATCCAATTTCTCCCGTGGACTCTGCGGCTGTCAGAAGATAGGCTTTGACTGACAGCTCAGCGGTGCACGGCTCCTGCAGCTTCTTAAACGACAGCCAGAGAAGTAAACAGCATCAGGCTTATCAGAGCAAAGCAGGAGCCTGGAGGGCAGCAGCTTGGCTGAATTGGGAAGACTTTAAGCAGGGGAGGGTATAACCAGCCCACTAACTGAGCTCTGAGCCACAACTTATAAATGACCTTTGATCTGTATCTTTAACCAGATGACCGTAGGCACTTAATGTGTGGGTGGAGGTGAGGTGAGATGACAGTTGAATTTCAGATGGCGCTAAATGTCAGTTTTGATTCTCCCTCTGATGTCGAAGGGGAATTTCATTGAGAAGCGCGGGCGGTTAGCCGCGTTGGTAAGGTGTTATCTCGCTAGCAGGGTTTCACACATACCTGCTGACACATTGATACTGTCTGCTATAAATCAAGAACATGTCCAAAAACTGACTTCTGGTTGTCAGATAGCTTTTGAGGCTCTGTTGCAAAGAAGTCAAAGATATTAGACTCCTTTTCAAATGGTTCTTATCTATGATGCCATTTTCTCTTTAAGTAATAGCTTTGAAGAAATCTCAACGGCAAAGTTACAGAAATAGGCTCCAGCTGGCAGGCAATAGTCATCTAAACTTTGTGGCATATCACGTTCCACCGAACCAGAAACCAAATCAATATCAGCCGTCATCAAGACTTCACAATTTTCACCACTCTAACCAGTCACGATGGAAAGAGATAGTGTCACAGTTACGTCTACTAACACAAAACAGCCTACCAGAGTCGTGGAGTGTATCTTTCTCTGCTGAGACAGTTGCTTAAGGCAGTAATGCAATATGTCTACAGCTGCCAATGTATTTGTGACACATATGTCCTCCCCTGTAGTGTCTGCAAAATGAGCAAGGATCTCATGCTGGGCGGGAATATGCCTGCATCTGTACTGTATGTGTGTATGTGTACAGTACATGAGGATGTGTGTGTGTGTGTCTGTGTATGCATGTTTGGCAAAAAGAGGAGGAGAGGAAGTGGCAGGAAGAGCGATGAGAAATGCTGTGTGACGGGATGAAAGATTAAAAGAGAGCAGCCTTAGAAGCAGACTGCAACGCCTCAGTGAGAGTCCCTCACCTGCTGTCCTCCTGGTTGATGATCATGTACATTTCCCAGGTAGTGTCTTCTGTGATCCCCCCATGAGGCACCAACAGACTGATACCTGCAGAGAAGGAGGTATGCAAAAACTGATCAACACGCAGCCAGACATGCACACACGACACGCACGCACCTGCCCGGCTGTCAGGTCTTTTTACTAAAGGTGACAGCGAGGGGAGGTGATGGCCCCAGAAAAAGGTGACGGAAGCAAGTCCCGAAGGCCTTGTGAATCAATGCTGCCAGCAGTGTCTTTGTCACAAATACACACACGGACTGTCTATTTCTGAGACAGAAACACACACACACACACATATACACAATGTTCTACTGTATGATAAACAATTACTGCCAATCTACACTGCAGTAGATAAAACCCCTCAAGGGACAGAATGATGAATGCAGGCCACGGGGAAAGAGCTCCCTGAATAATGTGGTAGACTGAGCATCACAGGTTTACAGGTTTACATTACATATACAAGTTTTCTTCATAATTCTTTGAATTGTTATATCTTCATAATGTTTTTTTTTTTTACTTTAATTTATCTGTTGAAATGTCAAAAATGATGCATTTATGGTTGAAAAAACGTCTCATATGCTGAGAAATGTTGATTGGGTTTGTCTGGACGCACTGGTCGGTTAAAAATGCCAATGCTGTCTAACCTCATCACTTCAGGAAATAATATATTCATGTTCATGTTACTTGGTCTGCAGCGAAAATGTGGAAATGTCATCGATCGCCCAACACTGACAAGGTCAAACAACTTCAAAATGCAATACAAGAAGCCCTGGATCACTTTTTGTGGTTGTTTCAAAGTGCACAAAGTTGCAAAAATCACAGCTACTGCTGTGATTTCTAGATTTATGTTGAGGGGATTTCAGTTTACACACAGGAAAGGTATCGAATTAAATTTCCCCGCACCTGTGTTAGGTACCACCAGCCTCCCTCCAGCATGACCAAACACAGCAGTGGCTTTGTGGAGAGGCCTACAGGGAGTCAAAGAGACTTGTGGAGTAAAGAGGTTTTTGCTTTTTCTGCCCAGCGTCGTTCCCACTGCAACTCCTCTGTAGTCTGGAGCCAGGCCCCTTGGGAACGTCTGAGGGTGGGACATGACATGGTACTCCGCTCTGTCTGCCACCCCTAGAGATACAATGAGATGAAAGGACTTTGATGCAGTTAAACAAACTCAGATCATCATAAGACTAAGAGAAAAGACAAAAAATACAACATCACCGTTAACTCCAACAGAAATGTAGTCGTGTAACGCTAAGAAAACAGCTCTTATGAACATCATCACATCACAAATGTAATATAGAGTCCTTTAATCAAATTCTCCAATTGATGCTTTGCTAAAAAAAACCCTCCCCCCTAACAGCTTGTCCAATCATGGCCCAGCCACCATAACTAGGCTTGGCAAGCCTGTCAAACTGAGGATTTCTCCACAAGCTGAGGCACTGTTCAGACTGTAGTACGAGTGACACTCTGCATTTAAAGAGGTTTGGAAGGCAGTGTCTTTTTTTTTCTAGCCTTTCCAAACTGCAAACCTCAGAGGGGAAGAAGTGTGAGGAATGGATTAACCAGTGTGTTTATATATGCTGTATCATATCATCTGCAAATTTTAGCACGCATGGCTATTAAGCTTACTAGCTGGAGTGGTTGCAGAGCGCTACTTTCAAGGATAACTAACTGCTTTACTTTGGGGAGCTTACAGATTTCAGAGAAATGCAGGAAATACAAAGCTAACATTCTGGTTCATGTAACATCTACAGTAACTTTACACTGCAATACATAAAAAATGCACATTTCAATCAGTATCAGTTACATTTCTCAATCAGCTTTTAAGCACATGCCAGTTTAGACTCAGTCTTTCAGCATGACATCAAGTACGTAGCCATCAAGTGCATATTTAAGGTGCCTAGTTTAGATGGAAATGTCAGTTTTCAACGTCAGCTAAATCAGCCATTTAACTGTAGCTCACATCATCTACCGGCCACAGTTGGCATTTCTGCTGGCAAATTGATGGTTGCCGGGCTAGAAATGATACGCCTGCTTTTGTCTACCTCTGTCTGAAATCAAGGACTCATTGTTTTAAAAAAATGACGGCAAATTTAGAGTGATAAATGTGCCGCCGATATCGCTGTAAGCTGCAAGTGCCGCAAGAAAGGAAAGCTTGACAGGCGTAGCAACAGTAACTAAGTGGGATGTGGAGAGCGGTCAATTTGTGATGCCCTCCAAGGTGATGAGCATTTTTTCTTTGTGTGACAGCTTTCTTAGAAATTTCTTTATGAGAAAAACAGGTTCAAAACAAGATGGATTATCCATCCAAATGCAACGGCAGAACTCTAAACTAATCTGTATCTTTCCGAGAGTGGTCGACTTCCGTGGACATAGGCTTTCAAAACATTTCCATTTCCTGACCTTTGACTTTGAGATCAGGCAACGGGTCGAGCAATGAGCGCTCGGCCATCAGCTCCTTGTCAATGGTGTCCTGAAAACACATGGGGCTTGTGTAGGTACGCGACACTGTCAGGTCAGGTTGCATGGATGAATTAATAAGTAGAGGGTTTGCTGGAAAACACACACACAAAGAAAACAAGCAAATTACCGTCAACGATTAGACATCTTTACACAACAATTACATTTGAGGAGAGTGACACTTTAAATTAGACTGCCACTTTCAACAACAATAGAAACCAGAAGGCTATGTCATGACAATTTTATCCAAGTGTGACTATTGCTATAATATCATCGCCATGGAAACAGGAACGGCATACATCTTACCGTGCCACAATGTCTCAGTTAAAAGTGAGAAATGAGAAATAACAACATCTGGAGTGTAATAATACATGTTTATTCGATGTCACAGTGTTGTTAAAAAGACAATTCCATGACAGCGATGCACTGAATCAGTCACATACTGTAGCCATGTGTGTGCATGTCGTACTGGAATTAAAACTCACAGAGGCGTGTGGATCAATCAATAAACACAGAGCAGAGGAAGTTATTATAGATCAGATAAATCTGTTTACTGTAAGGTGAAATCATTTTGAGATTAATGACTCATTTACGTTGTTTCAACAAGCATGAAATGACAATGAAAGACACGGTTAAGTGAACTCTTAATGAGCAAAGAATTGTATATTGGCAATTTATTTTAGGAAGAGCTGTTATCACGATGACTTCTGAGAAAGGACTCTAAAGAAGGAGGGAAATGATGTGATTACTGTGTAACTACTGCAGCAGTGTCCAGCAGGCTGTAACATATAAGCAGAGTAGGACATGTTGGATTTCATGGAGGTTTGGCTGTTTTAGCTCCCTCCACCCCCTCTATCAAGGGGAACAGGGACCAAGATTAAAGCTTTCCGTGCCTACTGCTGTGTTATCAAAATGAACTTTATTATACCCTGCTGAGAGCTGTTGCTGTGGCGACCCATAATGCCAGCCTTGTAAAAATATGCCTCAATCTGTGGGACAAAACACAGCACACTTTTCTGAGCTTGATGTTTTCTGTGTTTGGAGACGCGGGACTACAAATGCTCCATTCGGGAGCTGAGAAAAAAAAGAAAACACTAATAAATTACATTTTTAATTTCAGAATCATGAATAATTAACTGACGTTTTGTTATATATGCTATAAAACCAAAAGGAGACGATGATGCCACAAACTCACTGCCCAGATAAGGTTCAACATTTTTGCTTAAGTTATGGCACTAAAGAAGGTCTAAGTAATAATAGATAAGAGTAAAATTGTAAATTTGTTTACAACACGAAATGTGCTTGCTTAACACAAGTTTTCGGTGAACGTTTATTGCTCGAGGCATACTGATGTTTGCAATAAAGCAATAAATGCATGGTGTGCTTTACAGATTAAGCTTTATATTGTATGTTATTGGACATTTAGTGCGCTAGAGCACAGACAGCGTCTCCAGACGGCTCAAGCGAACAAACTGAAAAATGAAATAGTCATTTTGTCCCCCAAAGCATTTTAATAATTCATGTTGTTATATCATAGTCTATAAAATGTATGCATAATATATGCATACACACATACAGATACATACTGTACGACATACAATGGCATTAATATGTGACTCCGTTTACATTATTTGAGCGAAAATAATGTGCAATAGAGTCAGAACCACATCACATTTTATCTTGTGGTTTCATCATAACCAAGTCAGTATCCTCTGAGTGTGTGTGTATTTTTGTTCACCTATAGAGACAAGCTGGAAAATTAGACCTTCGTCTGGTCTCCCTTATTCATTTGTGCGTATGTTTGGAGGAGAATGACACTTCATTTATATTAAAATGTCATCTCATTGAATTACAAAGAAAAGAACTGCAGACTTAATTTGATTTTCTACAGATCCTTTTGAATCAAGTAAGTAAGTAAAGTAATTAAAATAGTATGATGGAAATTACATTTCATTTTGCCTTTTATAAAATGACATTAAATTCTCCTTGATACATTAATAACATACACTTATACACATAAAGTTTAAGATACTTGTGTGTAGGATATAGTGGCATCTAGCAGGTTGCAGTTTTCAATCAACTGAATACCCCTCGCCTCACTTTCCACTTCCAAGTGTGTAGGACAATCTATTGTGGCCACCTGAAACCTGCAAAAAATGTTAAAGTTCCTATATAGACCCAGTGCTTATGTACATTCTGGGCTACCGTAGAAACATGGTGGTTTGACCCTGCTCCCCTGAAGGTGAAGGCTCATTCGAAGGTAAAGAAAACACAATGGTTCTTATTTTCAGGTGATTATACATGAATGTAATACTAAAAATATACATAGATACATAACATACGCGAGCCCTGTTAATTTGACACACTGGACCTTTAATGCTCTATTTTTTTCAAATGAAATCCCATTTTTTCGTGATTGTGCTTGTTATTATGAGAATGAAGATGAACCCTTTTTGAGCCAACGTAGATGTAGCGGCTCAGATGAGGTTATATTTATGTAAATTAGATGGTAGAGAGCAATTTCAGTACTTCTTTTTAACTGCTCCTTAACAACCTCTTTTTGCAAAGTCAAGTGAAAAGAACATTGTATCTTTAAATGGCAAAGAGGGCTCTTCAAAATCACATAAACTCCGTTCACGCATGTTGACTTTTCCCTCCCAGATTTCTAATATAGATTTAAAACAGGTTTCTTTTTTTATCCAGTTACGAGTTTAAATGCAAATCAAATCACAGCCTTAATGAAGGCAGAGTCGATACTGGGTTCAACCAAAATTAGCATC
This sequence comes from Sciaenops ocellatus, assembly GCA_033000465.1. NCBI lineage: Eukaryota > Metazoa > Chordata > Actinopteri > Sciaenidae > Sciaenops > Sciaenops ocellatus. The sequence goes on along the minus strand of CP136874.1, from coordinate 22,146,704 downwards.
CACTACTGTTGGGTCTACATACCGCACGAGGCCCCTCTCTTTTAGTTGATTAAGTACCTGTAGCTATCATACAGCAGCAGGTTAGGTGTGTTTCAACTCTACTCTTGAATTTATGGGGTGTGCAGAGTGTAATTATGCACAAATCAAACAGCGTGCATATCTTAAATTAATTAAATAAATCATCCAGCATGACACCAGACTCCAGCAAATTAACCGCACAACTTGCTCTACCTTTCTACACACCACACCGCTAAAATATTAAGCATACTCTGAAGATTCTCTCTGATTTTAGAAGAGTTTTCAATAATTGTCATGCCATTATCTCAGAAAACTTTTCCTGATTCTTTCCCCCGAAGATCTGACCACAGATTGCGCCTGTCCTCTGTTATTTTAACCAGCAGATTTTGGGTGTAAATCAGATTTGTAAGACATGTAGTCGCTGGCTCACCTTGACGAGAGGTCTTGAAGCTGAAGGACTGGAAGCCCCCAGTTAGAGCGGAGGAGTCGATGACATCAACGCCGTACTCACTCTGGCTCCTTCGGTAAAGAGTGACAGCGATGATCAGAAGCACCACTGTCACCACCCCCGCAGCAAGGCCTGAATACAAGGCCACATCACTGCTGTTCTCCACACCTTGGAAAGCAAGAGTGAGTAAGAGAGAAAAGCATATTTTTGAGCGACTTTTTTGCTTTTCCGTCTACTCCGCTTAATTAGGAGGCTAGGAGACATTTTCTCCCAGAATAAACTGAAAAACTCTGTTGCTGAGGAACATCAGCTGAGTTAAAGCTGTGAAAGTCTTTTATAGGACGTAAGCGTACCTTGGTTTCAAACTACTTTAGCGCCTTTTTTTGTTTTCTGTTCCTCATATGCCGTGCCTCCTGATGCACAGCTTCATTGTTCCATCCTGAAGTGTTAAAGCTACTAATGAGGAACCTCGGAAGGAAGGCGATTATAATCAACCCAGCACCTGACTGTCATTTCAAACACTGCTTGGCTCTGGTGTTGGAGACACTCTGCGTTCCACTGGGATAATGTGACAAAACCAATTCATTAAATTAGCTCATCGGCAATGATTATGCTCTATCTGGTCCCACCAGTAGTGCAGCGTCCAACTCCACAAAGAAAGGGGAAAAAATGAGTGGGAAATAAAGGAGCTGCTAGCTTATTCTTAAAAGATAATGAGATCTGCACTGAAACAGGACATGCGGAGAAATCCTCTAAGTAGCCTGAAGCTCAAATGAGAGGAAATTGACAAAATATGCAAAGCGGCATTAACAGCTACAGTGGCAGGTTAATTGAGGGCTTGGAAAGTTCTGGCAGCCTGGTTACAATCTTTTTTTCCCCCCCTCACCATTTCTGACAAACAAAAATATACTACTGTGTTAAAGGACAAGTAAGGAGAACATGCGCCTGTGGCTTAGTGTGTGACAAATTATTTTTTTTTCACTGCACAAATTGCAGTACACAGCGGTAATCAACAAATAAATGCCCATTACCCAAGACAGAAATAAATAATGGATAAAGAGTGGTAAACCACTGGCTGCTTGGCTTGGAATGCTGTACCTGATAATGGTATCAGTGGAAATTTACAGTTTAATGGCACAGAAAGCTGAGCTAATAATGGTAAAGTTGGAGACAGCTGCTAGAATTGATCATCACTGTACTGACATAACACAGTTTAACTCCACAACAAAGCAGTAAATGGTATTTTACTGTTAGTTACAGCTTAAGTCCAACAAGTGACATGATCCAACACACAGTATGCCATTGTACAAGAATGAAAATGGATGCCAAGGGTGGATAAAACACTCCCTAACCATCACCATCTCTAAGACTTTCAGCTGTGGTCACAAACATCTATTCTATCACACAAATCTGCTAAGATACATGCGAGCTGGAGCTAGAACTTGTACTCTGCGCTGTTTCATACATGTTGTGTGCTATCTGTCAGAACATCTGGACCTGGGATAACTCTTGCCTCTATTTTAAGTACGGAAGAATTCACAACGAGTCACGCAGGAGTGTGTTGGTGTTCATAACCACACCTGTCAGAAGGATTTATCCCTCTTCAGTCATCACGATATAAGTGTTGTTCCCTATTTTAAGATCTTTCGAGGTAAAATTACTGACTTGTTAAGGCTGAATCACCGCTCTCACTTACTGCCACTTCATAATGCTGAATCAACCGAATGGCTGCGTCTGATGGTCCGCAATAAAAACGACACTATCTGGGACTTTATCTTAATTCACATTGCCGACAAATAGCACAAGTGTAGCCTAGCAACAGCTGAAACAATCAGTAATTTATGAAGTAATTTATAACGATGACACTAAATGAGAGCAGTGAGGCTATCTAGAAGCAATAAAAATCCCTCCAGCCAATCAGTTTTAAATCAATGCATCAACAAAATGATTGCACACCTTTCTCTAATCATAGTCAAGTATTCTTCCATAACATAACATAATAGTAAGTAATGGAGGCTGAGGAGAAACTCACCCTGCGGCTTAGCATCATGTAGCAACTTTCGATCTGCAAAGACAGAGAAACATCAAAATTTGAGAGTTTCTCTTTGACCTCATTGCACACTACCTTAGTTTATTTATTGGATTACTACTTGTGTATGCATTCATGCCAGCGCACACTGTGTGTTATGCACGTGGAGCGCGTGTGGACGAATAATGAAGATGGACGAGGGTGCTGGTAATGAGCATGATTATAATGACGATCATGATCTAACCCACACTGCCAAAAATTACGAACAGTAAATTTATAACGACACACTCCCTGAACACAATGGGACTGACAGTGATGATGTTAAACTGTGTTTTTTTCCCTTTCTCATTGTTACCCAGCTGATGTTACCCACTCTGTGTGCAGAGGCCGCCGGTGCAGTTGTCTGTAGCCAACGCCACCCCGTCACACAGCCTTCCTCCGTGTTTTGGCTCCGGCGCTGTACACTCTCTGCTGCGCTGTCTCTCACAGTCTGAACTACACAGCGACCACTCGCTCCACTCTCCCCAGCTGCCATCCACTGAGGGAATCAGATAAAAATACAAAATGTTTACAGATACAAGGTTGCACGTACAGGGATTTGACGCGCACAGCGCAAGGTTGGAGCACACTGTCGTCCCTTCATTCACTCCGGGCTACAGGCAAGTAAAGTAGAAGAGAATAAAGACAGGGAAATACAGAAAGATAGAAGACGCACGGGTGAAAAGAACTGACACGACAAAGATGCTCGCTCTTATTATAAAAGATCCAAACATCAAGCATAAGTTGATTCGGTTAAAAGTTCGCTGGGACTTTATGAGAAAACAATTTCAAGGTAAGAGCTGTGCTGCTATCTATACGAAAACATTTTCCTCCTTCGGGTGCCAGAATGTCGTGCCGTCTTGCTGACTTTGAGCACAAAGACACTCTGCTTATGCCACACTCCATCAAGTCTCCTTTCCACCTCCAAATGCTCTAAAAGTTCCCTTCTTCCTGCTAATCTAAACGCAAATGCACCCCGTTTATGTTCAGACTCAGATGCGGTAGAAAGAATCCTTCAGAAGAAGGCAGTTGGCAAAGAGTAGATAATGTTTAGAGGAATGCACTGCCTCCCCCTGATAATTTTTTTCTTCTTAAACCTGATGAGCATTTTCTTTTATACTGGTGATGTGGTTGAAATCATAAATTTAGGGCTTGTCTCGAAAAAAAAAAACAGTCGGGCAGAGCAGATTACACAGAAGTTTTTGATAACTGGAACTGCTGCTTTGCTCTCCCTCTCATGGCCTGTAAGCTTCTGCTGTTTGTTTCTCCTGCTCAGGTTTCTCTCTCCATTTCCCCATTAATTTTCCTCTCATTTGCTGTTTAATTAAGCTCCACTGCATTAGAGTTCAGATACAAACCACTATCAGCAGCTGAGACATGCAATGCATTCACAGGGAAATGTAACTAGTTGAAAGCAGACTACAAAGTGTGCCTCGAGCTTTTAGGCTGATTTCCTGCCTTCGGGCAGTTCTCTGTTAATTTACGGTATTAAAATCAACTTACAGAGACTTTAAATCCTCATGAGTAATCAATTACAGAGACCATTTGGTGGCCTTGCTTTGTGTCACATTTACATTTACATATTGTCGGTAATGCATCTATAAGCAGAGTTAAACCTCTTCACATTGATGCATTCAAGGACGTGTTGACATTGAAATTCCTAGAAATAGCTGCCGTGTTTTTAAAGAAGTAGATCGACTCTTGTTAAATACTCTTAGGGCGCTTTCACACCAGCGCTGTTTGGTCCACTTCAAATGGACCATAGTTCGTTTCCTCGGATAGTCCACTTTGTTTGGCAGGTGTGAAAGCTCACCCGAACTCTGGTGCGGACCAAACAAGCGAACTCTGGTTCTAGGTCTCGGTGTGCTTCCAGTGGGCAAGCAAAACGGACTATCCAGTGAAGCAAAGAGAGTTGTCTGTGTAACAGCAACAGCAACACGTTCTCGCTCTCCGCCATCTTTTTTTGCTACTGCTGCATTCATCTCATGAACAGAGCAACATGCTGGATAGCTCACTGCCTCGCCTGCTGCTCATACTGGGCAGCTTCCCCAAAGAAACCCAGAAAACCTAGAGAGGGCACAAATTTGGTGTTGCTCCATTGTTTCTTTTTTATTGTGAACAAGCCGGCTGAAGGGGAAGGATTTCCGTTTTCGGCCCTGGCCAATCTGCAGTGCAGTGTGAAAGTGAACCAAACCAAATGAATTTTATTATTTCCTGCCCAATCGAGTGCTCTGCTTCCTTCCACAGTCCAAAGACTTAATAGGTTAATTAGTGACTCTAAAAGTGAATCTGTTTCTATGTGCCCTGTGATGAACTGGCGACTTGTCCAGGGTGTACTCTGCCTCCCGCCCAAAGTCAGCTGGTATAGGCTTCAGTCCCACCATAAGAGCAGAGGATAAGTGGTTACAGATAATGGATAGATGACGAGTTAACCGGCTGAATATAAAACTGAGATGATTAGTTTAGCTTAGCATACAGAGTGGAAGCACAGGCAAAGAAATCTGCCTTCCAGCACCTCTAAAGCTCACTAATTAAGACATTATATCTCATTTGTTGGCTCTAAAATTGACAAAAAACAGAAGAAACATAATACAAGAATGCATACAGTACGCCTATGCATGCATGCAAAAAAAAGTATATAGAATATGTGCAATGTCAGTGTAATATGGAGTTAAGGTAGTGGGTAGTGGGAATGAGTTGAGTGCAAAGTGAGTGGGATGGTGATGTGCAAAAAAACAACACAACAGAATGGAGTGTACATTTCACAGATGCAGTGCAATGTATAGAAGGAGATATAATTAGTGAGCTTTAGTGGTGGTAGGCTAATTTAGTTAGCTTTGGACAGAACCAGACGAGCTGTTCCCCTCTGCTTCCACTCTTTATGCAAAACTAAGCTAACTGCCTGCTGCTGCGTTTAATGGGCAGATATAAGAGTGACGTTAATCTTCTCATGTAACACTTGGAGAGAAAGTAAATTAGAATTTTACCCCCCAAAATGTTGCACCATCCCTTCAGTGCAAAGATATTCAGTTTCGCAATGTAGCTCATGAGTGCTTTCAGGCACAAATGTTCCTTGAATGCAACCCTGGAGTCAATTTAATGACTCAAACGGATCTATTACCCGGGACCTGTGAGGTGGAAGGTGAGAAAATCATGGAGATGGACCTCCTGCTTACCTGGACAGAGGGTGTTGCATGTGCTCTTCTGTACCGACATGCCCTCGCAGAAGGCTCCACCGTTGAGAGGAGCCGGATTTGTGCAAGTGCGAGAGCGTTTCTGCACGCCGCGACCGCAGCGTACGTTACAGGGCGACCAGTCCGTCCACGACGACCAGCCTCCGTTAACTGGATGAGCCAAACAAATGAAGGGAAAAGGCATAAATAGACATTAGGAGGATAAAAACTAGCCAGCATTCTGTGGTTAACAATATATTTTCTGTCATGAAAATCAGTGCCAGACTGACTGCACGGGGGGTTCACTCAAAGGTGACGATGAACAGTAAAAAAAAGGTGTCTTTCTAAAGATGATCAACGGTGTCTTCCTTTACACTGAAGTCTCTGACACTTCCTCCTCTGATTTACCGCCTCAAATAATGCAACAATGATTGACTTATCAGCTCATTTGCCATGGCAGCAAAGGAAGAAATACCACGTTCTGCTATTGTACATCTGTCTGAGGCTATCGGGAGTAGTAAGCCTGTCGGAGAATTCATTAGCATAAAGGAAATTAATGATTGATGGGTCTCAACAACGGGGTGTCAGAAGGAATTAGATGAATTCCAACAGCAGCTAAATGTGCTCCCTGCTTAAAAAAAAATAAAAAAATAAAAATAAGAGGATGAAAGGTCAGTAAAATGAGCATCAAACACTCCAGTTAACAAGGTGATCCTCCAGTGTGAAAAGAGGTGGTGCTGGTATGACATTATAATTTCACTTATTCTCCTTTGCCTCAACCTGAGCGCTCTATGCGGCTATAAAAAAACGCTGGAAACAGTGTCTGCTGGCCTGCAGCTTTACAAAGCGTTACGCTCAAGGTGTTTAGTGCTGGCAGATAAAAAGCCGGGGAGTTGTGACAGCCCATGTCACTGCTTTTCCACTATTAATAATTGAGTTCTTGTAAATATTGTGCCTGTGTCTCCTTGTCTTTACACATGAGGGATCACTTGCCCATTACCTGCTCATTAGACTCTTGTGTGAAAAAGGACCACACGCTGCGGTTGAGCGGTGCTTTTTATATTAATGACTTTGGGGAATTTGCTTATGGTGCCAATTTGACAGCCAGCTTCTGTAGTGAAAATTGATATTTTGAAGCTGTTTGACATTGTTTTGAGCATCTGTGCTGAAAAAAACCTAAAGAATGATAGAATTATGCCTCTGTGCTCATGACAGAATCTAACCTTAGACACCTTTTCTCGTTTAAAATAAGAAAAAACAGCATGTACGATATTTGATATCTTACCGTAGACGACAACAGTTGCCGTGGCACTGCGTCTCTTGGCCACGATGTTGCTGGCAACGCAGGTATAGTTTCCAGAATCAGAGAGGCGAGCTTCGGAGATGATGAGATTATGGTCACCTCTTGTATCGATGGCGCCTTCCGAGCTGAGAGGCTCTTCATTTTTCAGCCATTCCACCTGAAAACAGCAGAGTACATGAGTAACACAAACACGGCTGTTTATCCTCCCAACCTTCTTTGTTTAATGTACCCTCAAATGAGCTCAAGTATGCCTACATTTGCACCACTCATGTTCTGATGAATGGATTATAAAGTGGATGTTATTTAACACTATTAATTATATAAGTGGATTTAAGTAGACGCTGTTACTTTTTTTCCATAACCGACATAAAAGCCATTTTATCCATTATTTTCAGCTAATTATTTCAACTCTTTCAACATTCAGGATACTTTTAGTTAGCAAACTTTTTCTACTTCTATATTTTTTTTATCATAGCTTGTTAACAATAGCATTTCAACTGTTTATAAATGACTTTTACTGTATTTAACGTTAAAGGTGCAGTGTAGAAGATTTGGGAACTTTATTTTCAGAATAAGGCAAACATGGACTATAATATTCATAACTATGTTTCCATGCATGTACAATCACCTTAAAATAATAGAATAATAGAATCTTTTTGTTTTTGTTACTTAAAAATTACCCTTTTTATATTACAGTGGGAGCAGGTCCTCTTTCATGGAGGCCACCATATTGAAACACCGTGTTTCTACAGTAACCCAGAACAGAAAAACCAAATTGTGACTCTAAACAGTGTCGTTTCTCCTTTAAACTAGGAAGGTGAGGGTGATGTGAGGAGATTGCAATGCAGCGATTAGTCCACTAGATGCAACTAAATTCTACACACTGGACCTTTAACTAACGTAACTGTTTATGACTTTCAGCTAACTTTTTTAACTAAGTTAATGATGCTTTTTTTTAGCCAACTATTTCAACTATTTAAGTAAATGTTATTGCTTTTATAGCTATCTAATTCTATGCTAATCATTAATGTCACATTACTGTTATTGCCTCAGAAACTTATTTAGAAAGCTGTTTGCATATTTGTTTAACTGTTGCAGTTGTATATTTTACATGTTTTGTTGTGTCATGTGTCTGTCATGTTCATTTAAATGAAGGGAGAAGTAGCAAAGCTAGTATCAGCGATAACAAATATACTGTTGTCTTGATTGCATTTTTTTTTCTTTAAATGCAATTTACTGAGGATTTTGAATTTATTTGCAGAATAGAGGTTTTAACACATCACACAAAATGAGAGGCTTTCTAGTACACTGAAATAGATCCATGCTTTTGTATTGATTTGTTGTGGTTATTTTGATATACCATTCATTAAGGATCTGAGGAAAGTGCGTGCTATGTGTGATAAAACGCTGAATATTTGTTTTTCTGTTTAACTATGGCATTTCTCTCACATCTTACCATATTCGTTAAGATAAGTGAGGGGACACATTCTGATTATAAGATTACAAGATTATGGAGTTTGTGGCAAGGTTATGAAATGAATGACACCCTCTCACAGGGAGTGACGCAGCAGGTACAGCACATCGTTACCAATTCAGTGGCCATGTAGTGAGTGAAAGTAATAAGGAACTACAAAATAAAGGACGCTCTGTTGATGCTCCTCTCCTCGCATGACTGGTCCTGTAAATTGCTATTAATGTGCCACTGGCTTGAGCTTTTCATTGAGAGAGACGAGCTCAGGCATGAGGGAGTGGGGTTTGATTTATGGCAGTGTATTTGAGGATTAAAAACTCCGCCCCACTGGGAGCTCCATGTGTTTGTGCATGGGGTCAGACTCCAGTGTGTTTTGTGTGCGCGTGCACGTGTGTGTGTGTGTGTGTTCATTTGCCAAGGGAATATAACAACAGCCAACAAACTCAGAGATTGCTTTGCTCTTTCGAAGCACCCTGGATGAAAAAATCCAGCTAGGAAATCAATAAATCAGGAGTCATGTTGTCACAAATGCTTTTTTTTCTCCTTTAGATGGCCAAAGAAGTCTTTCATCATGTGCCTTTAATTTAACTTTTTTCATCATTTGGCTCCGCAGCTTTCAAGACAACCCAACCAACCACGCTGGTGGGCCGCATCGGTCATTCCATCAATGCTTGTCTTTATATTTTTGCCTTTCACTATTTCACACCTTCAATGTCTAATCAACCCCTGTGTTGCCGTCCATGCTGTATTACATTTTCCACAGCTGCTACCATCAATCTACTCGGTTATAGATGCAGTCGGTTTCAACCTTTCACGCTGGAAAAATAGTGCAAATCATATGAAATTCATCCTTGTGGCTTCATCATAGCTATTATTATTTTAAGGGTTATTATTTCTGCTTCAAGCACTTACACACTCTTCGATATATATCTATCTGTAGAGGTCTATATAATCACATAAATATAGAATAAAGTCTGGTACACAGTTGTTCTTCCACTGATTGTATAAAGCCTACCTTCTCTAATCGGCTGCAGCTCTATCTAGTATCTGGGAAGTGGGGAATTAACCTTGAAGAGAAGGAGGTTTGTGCTTTATCGCCTTGTCTGCAAATACTGCAGCCTCTTTCACAAAAAAAAAAAAAAAGATGTCAGAGGTGAACTCTGTTGTTTTCACCAGGGTCACATTATAGTCTGTGTATTGTCTGCACTATCCGAAAAGATTCTGCCTCAAAGGCATCTCTAATGTCAGACTAAACATCTCTAGTGTTAGAACCCAAAAGCACAACTCCGAGTTCAAATTTGCTCGAGGTCGAAAACAGGCAAAAGTCAAAAGCAGGCAGGCAGGTGGGCAGGAGGAGATGAGGAAAACTTATCCAATAGAGGATAAGGGTAGCAAGCAGCTGTCCAAAAGGAAGGCAGAGGGTCATAAAAGGAAAAACTCAGGCAGGCAAAGGACATGGCTGAAAACACAACAGATGACCTGGCAGGGGAATGAAGGAAGTAGGCTGCTGTGTATATATATATGTGCTATCGGGCTGAAAGGGAAGTGGGAGCAGGTGTGCAGGTGGACGGGTGAGATCAGGTGATGAGGAATGGCGGGAACAAGCGGGGGTTACTGCAGGGCAGCGGGGAGTGGCAGGATCTGAAGCGACAGCGTCAGACTTAGTTCATGGCAGGAGCACAGAAAAAGCAGACAAGGAAAATGCGACACTAAGAACCGGCTGCCACTGTGACAGATGAAGCCTTCGGAAGATGATAATGAACCAACAGCTGACTTTTTGAACCAAGGGGTTATCGGGTGTTATACAAGCGACAAATTACAGAAGATTCGCACTGCAAGCCCCAGTCTTTTATTGCTTTTCTCCACTCTCAGTAAAATGCAGGCTATTTTTTACTTAACTGCATGTGTTGTGATGTGAGGAGAGGTCCGATTAATCAGATGAGTCTGAAGCTATTGGTCACCAACTATTAGAGAAGAAGAACTTATAATTACACAAGTTCAGAGTTATAAGGTCAGTTTTGCAGCTGCAAACACTGTATATCAAGTCAAACACAAACTGCTACTGAGCGCATTAATTTATATGATATCAAATTACTTAAAAACACACTTTCATTTATTTCAGGAAGAGAAAAAAAACTCAAACCGGAAAACTATTTTCCTGCAGGCTACAGGCAGCGATAAACAACCGTGATGGAGGAACATAATGTGGAGAATTTACTGAATTGAAAATTAACCCTCCACCCTTTGTTCGCTCTCAACATGTATTCAGATGGGATGCATATTTATAGAGCGCTGCCAAAATTGAACTTGACAGCTACCAAGATTTCACCATTATGTAGTGTAAATTAAATATATTTCAACATTTAGTGGATAATATGTCACCTCAGGAAATACAGAGCTGAACTAAATGTGTTGCCGAAAGCTAAAAAAAAAAAAAAAAGAAAATTCAGAGACGTGCCACACTGTGTTATATTGAACACATTTCTTTCAATGACAAATCTAATTTCTTTCCCAATGTAACAAGTAAATATAATGAGCTGAATACTCGACGTTTATTTTGCAACATTTTTGCATTAATAAGTTATTAAAGCGATGCAGAGAAGTGTGCTTTTTTTTTTTTTAGTCATTTACATTGCAACACAAAGACAGTGTGAAGTCATCGGTGCTAGCTAATGGCGGTGAACAAAAGAACTGAAATACCATCTGATATAATATAATACAATTAATAAATTACCCTTCAAATGTCTAATGACAAGAAGTAAACACGATAAACTTTATTATGGTAGTTCTTTTACAGTACAGTATATGACATATATATATATATATATATATATATATATTGGAGGTGCAGGGTTGTCTGCCACCTGTTACATAAATAATAAATTACATCTGTGAAATGCCATAAGATTGTCTTAAATCAAGGTCGTTGTATCTTTATAAAAGGAGGGTGAGTAATCAAACGTTCACGGCTTTTTATTGCTGTAATACGCCGGGGAATGTGGAGATAACAGCAGAGGACAGTTACTGGACATGGAGTCCAGGTGAGGTTGGATCCTCGCCAGTGAGGAAGCACCTGCGACTCCAAGAGACGGCACACCTGACCATTCAAGCAACTCTGAGCAACTGCAATTAATCAGACTTCCATACAGGAACTGACTTCACTGAATTAAGGCTGAACATACGTTTTTTTTTTTCCCCTTTAATGCTGCATTCTCCATAAAGCTGCAATATAAACAGCAGGTATATACTGTATATGTGGGTGGATGGATCGGTGGATGGTTGAGGTGCTCTGTCTGCTTGTACTTTCTTTAAAGGTGCCTCAGTGACAAGCCTGCCTCCTCTGCTGCCGTTTTAAACCTCAACTCAAGCCCTGATATTGACAGTCCCCATCGGCTGCATCTCATACAGAGTACGTCAATATGATGCTACGGAGGGGACAAGCTCGTGGCTATTAATGAAAACTTTTTAATCATATTTGTTCACTATCTGACAACAACATACTCTTATATAGCTGGGGTAACTTGAGGACAGGGATGTAACTGATGGTGGAAACAGAAACGAAGGTGTATTTATTCTGGATCGGTGATGTGGTACGCAGTCCTGTCTCTACCAGAAAGTAAAAACTAGACCTGTGCCAAGGTCTTTTGTTTCTACAGTGATGTTGCCATATGGAGGATGTTTCCTGTTGTTTCCCATCCCTTTGTGCTTCTGTCAATCTGTCTGTCACTGGGTGTGGCCCTCCGGTTCACCTACCCGATCATCTCACCACCTGCGATATAAAAAGACCAGCTCCACCTCAACCAGACTCTGCCAGATCGTTCGTTCTCCCTCGCGGTAACGATGTTATGGCCGGCCTTGGGTAACGAAAAGTTAGCCTTTGTTGTGAGTTCCGTCTAACCTTGATCTCATTTTGCTTCAGGAAAAATCCTTCCAGCCATTCTGCCATGTCCAGCTCTGTCTCATCTCTGCATCTGCTCCTTGGAATTTTGCCACCAGCAGCACCCCCAACACTGGCTCTCCATCACCTCTGTGACTCGAATAAACTGTTTCAACTTGATTCTGATCTCTGGTTCGTGTTTGCTTGTTGTTGGGCTGTTTTGCTGTAGAAACTGCTGTTGACTTATCTTAAGTTTAATGGGTTGTTCCTTGGCCTGTGCTACACCCTTCTACAGAGTTTCATAAAAAAAAAAAAAAAAAAAAAAAAAAAAAAGGGACAGTAGTTCTCCCTGTAATCCTCCTGACAAACAAATGGCACCAAAAACATCCTTGGCTGATGTAATAAACTCTTAACGTTACTCCACCAATTACCAAAAGAGTGTGTGCTACATGGCAACCTGCTGCAAAGTGGCTGGCACGCACTCTGACATGCTTCTCTGACACTCCATTTATTATTGAGGATTTGAGGATGGATTAAAGAAGGAATGATTTCTGGCATGCTTGTCCCATCCTGCCTGTGTTTTTAACACTTCTGGAATGTAGCTAAGTAGCATTTACTGTAGGTGCAAGTATAGTTTTGAGGTACTTGTACTTTAATATTTATGTTTTATGCTACTTTACACTTATATTTCTCTACTTTTCAGAACCAAACACTGCACTTTTCACTTATGTTACATTTATTTAACAGCTTTAGACACTTTGCAGATTGAGGTTTTAATAAAAAAATATCAAAAATGATGATGTATTATTACAAATTAAGCTACACAACAGCGTATTAAGTAGTTAAAAATTACCCTAACCTTTACCAGCTGCAGCATTAATGTGATGCTGAATTAATCAATATTTATAACCCAATAAAATAAGTGAAATAAGTGAAATTTTCAGTGTATTTGCATGCTGTGGTATTTCTTGGACTGTATATAAACTCGTTCAGCTTCTTCCACCATGTTTTTAATACAAATTACAGCCCACACTACTAAAGACATGAGCGGTTAATCCTTGAGGGCTCATTTAGAGTTCATAGATTTACAATAGTAAATAAAAAAAGATGTATTGACGTATTTATGGATCATTAAAGGCGATTATAATTAATTATAATAATTAAACTGTGAAGCAGCAGCAGTATGGATAGCTGACCACACCTAAATCTAATGATATAAATCACATGAAACACTCCCAACATTACTGTAACATCAAATATAATAAAATGTAGTTATTGTGCTGTTTCTTTAGTTTTGACCTGCCGAGGGACTTCAGATGTGATTCAGCTTGCAGCAGTAACCTGGTACTGTGCATCAAATGGTGACATTTATGCTTTAAGCTGTACATAGTCCCTTTTTAAATAAAAGAAATAAATAAGCTGCAGTGTTTACAAAACCAGACTGAAGGTCAGCAGCTGTGGTCTGGACTTTTGGGACTCTTGTGTCACCGTGAGTCTGTTCAGCGGCACAAACACGAACCATTTAAAGTCCTTTTTATGTCCGCCGCAAAACTCGCAAACCACACTTAAAAACACAACAACTTTTTAATCAATGCTTTTTAGCTGGTATCGATAACAAGTGAGCTGTGTTTGAGTGTTGAAGCATCGATTACCGCGGCATTGATCCGCCCTTCGCTGGGGATCATTCACTCACCCTCTCTGCAACACTGTTGGAATTGTTTACGGTGTTATGTGTTTGTGGAACGCTCTGTTCCTGTTGCCAATAGTGGCTCTGTGTTGAACTGTGGCTCGACTGTATATACTGTGTCATCTGTCTTTATCTGCATTATATTGTTTTATTTGTTTAATTGTGTTGCTCAGACCTAATCGCCGCTCTTCCAAATGTACGTTTGTATAAGCTGATAGAAAACTGAAGGCTGATTTCATTGGACGTGATGTGATATCAGACACTGTAGTTCATGTAAAAATGCTATTTTTGAATAACTGGAAAGCTCATACAAGCGTTGCCAGCCTATTAAGATGTTTGACTCTGATTCCTACCATCACAGAGAGTCTAAAGGGACAATTATGTGCTAGACAACAACTGAGGCTGTTAAATGAACTCGCCTAATTGGTAAAAAATTTGTTCCACAAAAGGTCACATGAAAAAGTTAGTAAAAGTAGACAACTTAAGTAGAAAAGCTGTAACTTCTTTAAACCATTTAACAGCCTCTGTTGTTGTCTTCTTCAGTGTAACTGACCACAAAATTATCCCTCTTGTGATCACTCTCTGTGATCGTAGGAGTAGAATATATGGGAATTCTCTTTGGTGGTGAGTGTTCATTTTTCGGTGGTCCCTTATCTCAGGGAATTCTCACTCTCAAGTAAATTAAAATAATCGCCTCGTCCTTTGGTTGGTTTTTACCGTCTCGTGTTTTCGCTTTGATTTATCTCCCTCACTCCATCCCTCCTTCACTCTTTTCCAGTGTTCGCTGCAGGATGTATATAAACCGAGAGTGCGATTTGCATTCCGTGTCGGTCCTAGAGTTCCCCCTTCGGGGGGAGAGCGATAGAGAGATGCACATGCTGATGAGAAGGCAGGGACAGGACAGACTCAAATGAGCCTGATAAGCCAGCGCCTGGGGAGGACAGGAAACGGATTTGCTTAATTGGCAAATTTGTTCCACTTAGATAGCAGCTACCGGTGTTGAACTACACCGCACCTAAACCCAGCCGAACCCGGCCTTACTTGCTGGCAGTGGGGCTGTGAGGTGTCAAGGTCATCATGTTGACCGTTAAACAGATGCTCATTTAAATCCAAAACTAATCCCTGCCGTGTCCCTCTCAAAGTTCAACTTTTAACATGTTTAGCAACTTTTTGTTTTGTTTGTTCATTTCCAGCCATGTTACAGAGAGAGAGAAAGCAAATAAAATGAGCTCATGATATATTGAAAGCAGCATCAAATGGTCAGCAGGGGGTCCATGAACCATGCAGCCCGGTTTCATTTTTCTGATAGCTTCAAGCTGTTTGAAGAGGCTCTGATGAGACAGCACAGAAGCCTTGAGCGCTCTCTGTTTGTGTGCAGAAAAGCTATCAGCTTAAACTTGACTCACGAAAAAAGTATGTCCTGTTCAAGTCGTTCCAATTCCACCCTGCATCAGGCCTAAACACTCCATTATTCTGAAAGCAAATGTAATGACCCACATTTACAATCATTTAAATGGGAAGTGAAAGCGACATGGAGACGATTACAAAGCATTGCAGTAGGTTTTGTTCCATCTGATTCAATTAAAGTTGAGTTTCATTAACAAGCGCCCTCCTCCTTTTTTTTTCCACGTCGCTCATGCCTGCACCCTCCCCGCCTCCCCTCACTCATCTATGGCCTTTTCTCAATGCAACAATGACTTTCATGAAATCACATTAAACAAATGAGCCCTCCAAATTTGACAGCAGCATATTCTAGAGGCGGGGGTGGTTAAACCCTTGTTGTGTCCTTGGTTTATCTTAACACCATCTCTGGAAATGTTATGTTCATCACTGAATAATTACATTTTAAGTACTTCAGATGACTTTGGATGAGAGGCCCGATGATTAATTACACTTGGTAAAGAATACTTGGGCGGTTAATGCGGGGCTAATGATTGTAAAACAGTTTTTTTCCTAAAGTTATTGGAGACATTTTCTTTTTTCCACCACTAAACTTTTAACCTTACAAAGCAGAACCACAATTTTCACTTCCCTTGTTTAGAGCTGGTAAGACTTTGCATATCTTTGCATATCTTTGGATTATCACTTAAAGTCAGTCGTGCAAAAGATGTTTGACAGTTTTCTCCTAAAGTCAGACTCTTAACAAACCCTACCTACATGCAGGATAAAACCGTTACCTTTCTGGTTGCGATTAATAAACTTGGGACTTGGAAAATGTTTCAGTTAATAGATACAACAACCTATTTTAAATGTGTTTTTTCTCAACAGTCTCTATACTGACAGGCTGGGCTTTCAGCCTTTCTGTGCTTAATCAGTCAATAGTACATACTTTACAAAATAACATCCTGTAGTGACAACTGAGCTGAGCTGGAGATGTGAGATGCAAGACCGCAAAATCTAGTGAATAAAAACTGCAGTTATGTCACAGAAAATGATGGTTCTGATGGGGCCCTAGATGTTTTCCTAAAACTGCATTCATTATGCAGTCATTACTACAGGCATGATCTTTATCCTCCATCCAGATTTTACTACAGACTTTATACTTCAAACTCCCACACATGATTGCCTATTGCGCCAATCAAATCACGTATGTTGTGAGTCCTAACATTAGCGATTTGACGTGCATCTGCGCGATCGTAGGAGATCAAGATGTGCTACTACACAATATGAGAGATCTGAGATGCTTCACTACAAAATCGACTGTAACTCGATTAACTCTGAGCTGATTTTCATGAAATTAGTTTCGTTATAAACGTGAGAAACTCAACATGATGCTGGTTACTTGTTGGAATTGAATTAAAGTTACTGGGGGTGGATCTAATCAGCTCTATGTCAAAACATGAACCTTCTGAACAGCCACAACTTCCAATGGGACGTGCATTTTCCGATCCATCTTCCGAACAGGATACATCGAGTCTAAATTATTTAGAGTTTCAGCTTTTCTGAGCTTCTCAAAAATGTACATTTCTATATCTATGATAGTGTTATAACGCCATGTCTTTGCTCATTACTGCATTAATAATTAAATCAATAAATTATATCACTCTATATTATAGTAATGTATTGCTTGTGTCACTGTTTTAAAGGTACAGTGTATAGGTTAGTTGCATATAGTGGTGTAATCGCTGCATTGCAATCACCTCACATCACCTCTGTAAAGGAGAAACAACACTTGAAAGGTCCTGACTAGAGTCAGTGTTTAGTTTGTCTGTTCTGGGCTACTGTAGAAACAAAGTGTTTCAGTATGGCGACCTCCATGGAAGAGGACCCGCTCTCAATGTAGATGTAAAAAGATGATTTTTAAAGTAACAAAATTAAAAAGATTCTTATCTTCAGGTGATTAAACATGCATGAAAACATCTATGAGAATCCATCTCGCCATCTTGCTTTAAGCTATGCGCTTGTGTCCGAATCACAATAGTTCAGACCAATCAGCGTCCTACGAGTTGTGGTGGTGGTTTAACGCAAGACAAAGTGTGTGAGAAGAGACTGTTTGCTTGAAAACAACAATGGCGGCTGCTGAAGAGGTTGGCGTAGCTGCTGCTAGCATCATTTGTATCACAACGGAAAAGTATTTCTTCACTGAAAGAAGAGCAAAGGACGACACTGAAGGCTTCTCGCTGATGGATAAGATGTTTCGGCTCGTCTTCTGACTTGAGTTTGGTTCATTGATCTGACAGTGATAGATGGTTCATCCAATCATCTGTATTTTTTGCCTGCTGTTTCCAAAGATAACTTCTCAGATTGTTCTGTGAAACGCTGTCATGCAGGTAAGTCAGTCTTTTGACCAAACCAGTCCTCGAGTCAGAACAAAAACTGAGCATATAGGAGCCAAGAGGAAATTGAATTTCAGTTTGGCTTTAAGAGGAAATCATTATGTGTCTATTGTACGCTAATCAGAGCCAATAATGTAATACCTTCAACATTACAGTGAATATAATCTGTATTCTAAACAGCTCCCCGTCTATAAAAAGTGGAGCCAAGTGAAAAGATTTGGCTATCTCTGACTCTTGTCACCAATAAACCGAAGCGGATTTAAGCTGTTTTACTATGATACATTCTCTGTGGTTGGACTTACAGTGCGCACAGATTATTGCCCCTATCACTGCTGGGACAGATAATATGGCATTCTCTCACTTTCATTAACATCCTACAGAGCAGCCCAGTAAACTCCCGGGTGGCTTAGTTACAGCGAGATACGGATAAAGTTCTTCCCTCTCTCACTGTTAGTGTTGCCTCTGAGAACATGAAGAGAGCAGCGACATAAGGGGATTTCGAGCTGTACAGCGTTTATGTTTTAAAAAACGGCGCGCAAAGTTGGAACTCATTCACTTCATTTGCATCTTGTGAGCTGAGCTCCTAATATCAACTGTTTGCTTCAACATTGCAAGTATTAATTTCCATCAGGATCAGTTGGAAAATGCAAGAAGTGGTGTGAAAGGTTTAAATAAATGTCATGACCAAAATAAATACGCCTCGGAATACAAATAGGGTTCAACAGATCACACTGCATCATGACCTCAATTCCTTAAATTCAAAACTGTAGCTGAGATGCGACCTCTCTCTAAAACTGAATTTCACAGCGCTGGTTACAGAAAAGGCTTTAACCTCTCAGTGATGCCTCAAGTCATGAAAAGAGAAAAGTACAGCCACATCCACAACTCTGAGTGAGTATTTTTTTTTTCTCCCTGTGCAAGTCATACTAGAGGGAGCTGGATTTGTCCCTGCATTATTTACTATTACCATTCTCTTTGTGAGCCAGAGTCACATTAATGAATGCATGAGGAGTTGCCTATTTGATGACCACAATGCATGGGGGAGACTCGTGGTACACCGATGCTCCATTTGTGTGAGCTGAATCATTCATCACACACCAACACACACACACACACACACTCACAAGGTGCACAGGCACAGTTTTATGTGCATTATGTGTTCTGTGGAAGGAGTCAGTGGTCATCCTTAAGGAGACTTAATGCCCCAAGTCTACATTTTATTTGGGATCAACATTTTATTAGAATGAAAATATAGAACCAAAAAATGCAGCCAGCTGGAGAGAATGTTTGGCCTACATACTGTGCTGAGTTCAGCTTGAATTTAAGATGATTGTAGCCTTTTTAAAAAAAAATCTTGTCCTTCAGTTCTAAAGAGCGGTTTACGGTGATCATGTTTGATTTGCTAAATAGCTCTTACAACCAAACTCTGTCTAAACTCTGCAGAGGTTAGCTGTCAGGTCTGAGCCTGCAGACATCTTTGTGCTTGTTGACTTCTTGCCTGTTTTAGAGTTTTTTCAGCTTCAGTTTGGTGCATGCTCAGTTGGACTGCGGTCAAACCTTTGAGTGTGTTTGTGTGTTGGTTCGATATGACCACTTTGTTCTGTTGGTTAAACTTTTTTCAGTCTATTTACCTCAACGCAAATCACGAAAATCGCTTCAAATTTTTCCTCAACATTTGCAGCGAAAACTCTTTGAAACAAAGCGTGTGTTAATTTATAATTATGGCAGAAAATCATGATTACTATGTAAACTGTCTCTTATTAGTGAGCTAGCTAGCTAACGCTAATGATGTTTTTTTGCATTCCTAATGAACCATTTCACTGAGAACTAATAAGCAGGCCCACACATAATTTGTGCCCACGAGATTCTGACAACACCTCTGCACATTTTACTTTTTTTAATCTAAATAAATATGCTGCTTGTTAAACTCAAAATAGCAAATTAAGTTTTGCTTTCTCTGCTTCACACATTTGGCTTTTTTTTGTTTTCCAACAAATATTTAAACTTTTACTGTTAAGTATTTATTTCAGCCTGCTTGAGGTAATTTTAGGTGGTTGTCTTTCTTGTTTTCTTATAATCTGTGTTATCTAAAATGAATGTCTCTGAGCAAAAAGTATGCTGATTTCCATAAATTTTCATCAAGTCATAATGTTTATCATATGAAAGTCACAATAAAATAGTCCTAACATAACTAGTAAGTGAAAAGAGGACTAATTTAGAAGCCAAAATTGGTGCAAACATGCAAGTGCATGCAGAGCAACCCAACGCTTTGTTTGCATTTTGCAGGATTCAGATTGAAGATTGAAGAATATCTTCAGTGGTGCGGCATAATGTTAATTACTTCAGTGATCTACACTGAACCGTTTTCTACCTATTTGCACATTGTGATGCAGTCTTGCAACAGATCCCACTTTAGTGAAGCATTCAGTCTTTACAGATCGGTGTTGATGAACTGCATAGTCTCGATACTGTAGTTAGTACACATGGTTAAAATTATGACATGGTTAATATTATTTTTTCTGTGCTTGTTTTGGGAACACACCTGTTGCCCCCAAACCTGGTTCTAAGTGGGTACTTGTGCTAAATTAGTAAAAATCTATAGTCTGTACTTCTATCTGTGCTTATAGGAATATTTTTAGTATCATTCCCCTGATGTAATGCCCTAAAATTGAGAAAGCACACATAAAAAAAGGCAACACTGATCTCCCAACCTATTTTCTCAACCAGCTTTTTGCTGCTGTGAGTGATGACATCCTACACGAACATACTGTTTCTGCCAAAGTTATAACTGTTTCTGTTACATCACATCATGTTTTTCGGCGTCCCGGAGAGGATTCAACACCATGAATCACAATCTGATGACAGTTGGTGGGTTTGCAATCAAATCTCATTTAACCACAGATTCTGATGAGGAGGATTGGCTATTTTTTTTTTTGTGGGGTAATAAATACTACCTAAAGACATTCTTCCTTTCTACTTATGAATAATTAAAGTTATAGAGAAATACTAAAAATTTGAAGCAGAGTTTAAAGGGGCTTTAACGCTGAATTCAGCTCTTTAACCTCATCATTTTTTAATAGCAAATCCAATGTGCTGGAAAAGAGCCAAACTTCTGTAAAAAAGGATAACTGTCCCAATCATTCTGGTTGTGCTGAATGTAATTAAAACGTCTGACTTATAGATGAAGATAGTAGGGATAGAAAAAGTAGAAAATAGATGTTTTTATATGTAAAATCAACAATTTATGTATTTATAAATATAAAACATGTCTGCTTTAATGCTGTTTACAAACATATAAACAAAGCTTCATCTATTACCATTAAAAAATATTAATAACTGATTGATGCATTATTAGTCATTGTATGTAAAGACCTGTCAATCATTTTCAGATTAATAGCGGGCTTCCAGTCCTCCGCTTTGAAATTCGCTGCTTTTGTTTACGTACGGATCACGGACTGCGTCTTTAAATAAAATGCAAAGCTTCAGATGCTCGGGCACACACGCAGGCTTTGATATTGACATATCTGCCTGCTGAGCCTTCACATGAAGGCGCGCAGCATCAGAGCGCAACACAATACACACACACACCACTCGACAGGTCCGTCCACAAGAGCCTCATTATATATTCATAGTAAAAATTAAAATGGCAGTGGCAGGCTCTCGCTTTCAGACACACATAAACACTCCGACTCAGAGGAGGGAGAGGGGGAATGGTGGCGAGAGTGAAATGAATACATGACATCTAAATAAGTCATAGCTGTACATCCTTTTACCGGAGAACACAGCAAACAGTGAGCACAGCGATGCACATGGATAGATTTTACCGCCAGTATATGAATGATCACTCTAACTTGAACAGAAGGAGCCAGAGAAACTAAACAAATGGCAACTGCAGCTCTGGCTTATACTAAACTGAGAAAAAAAAGTGCGGATGTGTCTGTGTGCTGCAGAGCAACGAAACATCATGCAAACAGAGTTACACTGTAAGTAAACCAGACAGATGACTGCTCCTCTCCAGGCAAGACAGGAGAAAATGTTACTTGTTTGAAGTGCAAGAAGCCCTCACCTCAGCCACAGGCACTCCCTCTGGGGGACGGCAGTGCAACACAATCATGCCATTCAGAGGCACCTCAGTGCCTTGGGGGTCCTGCTCAAAGTTCTTCCTCAGGTCTAAGGGGGAGAATAAACAGCCTACATTAAAGAAGAACTACAACAGCATGAAGGAGCAGGAAAATGCCATTTGTTTCATGTGTGACCTTCTCCACCTCACACACACAAACATGAAAAAAAATGATGCCTTCTATAAAATCATGGCACCGGTTTGAAGAATAACCTTTTTCAGGAACAATAAGGTCAGTCTGGTATCAAAATGACAGAGCAGAGTTGCTTACAGGCGATCCGGACAGTTGCCTTGCGGCTCTTGGAGGTTCCCAGGTGGCTCCAGGCGACGCACAGACACCAGTAATCCTCCGGGCCGTGAAAGTCCTCCACCTGCTGACGCGACACGTTGATCATCACCTCTCGGATCTTCAGCCCTGCAGATAAGAGATGGATGATTGCTTAGATTAGCTTTCATTATATCGCAGGGAACGATCAATCAAAGAGATGAAGACGTGTAGGGAGCGGATGGTAAGTGAAATTTGAATCTGATAAGATTATCAGCAGTAAACAGATCTGCCATTTGCCAGGAGGAGAAAGAAAGAAGAGAGAACGCTCGTCAAAACAAGTACATTTGAGGGATTTTGTTTGGACAAGAGTTTAAACTGTACTGTATACTTTTTATCCGGTACAATTTCATAGAGCTGACAACTTTGGTGCCAACACTGACATCTCTGTCATTACTGGTCTTTTGACAAACTCTTGTTAAAACATCAGTTTTGGCAAACAGATGGCCGGCGACGAAAAATGCTGGCTGTACTGGAAATTGTTAGTGAGCCCTCATTTCTTCGTTCAGTATCTGTAAAACATAATCCATTTATAGAAAAGTGACACTAAATGCTTTCCAGTGAGGGCATTAACTGAGAGGAGGAACACATCAGCCTGTTTTTTTTTGTCTTAAGGGAGCTTGTGAGCACTCTTTTCTTTTTCTTTGAAAACATTTGAAGGGACTATAATTTAAAGTAGAAAAGAGAAAGCAAAACAACGCAATTAAATACTGCATGGGAACACAGATACTTTCTATGACAATCAAATCATATATTTCTGCAGCAGCAACTTTGACTAAATGTCACACAGGTCATTCGTTAATATCCGTGCATTGTCTGTGATAATGAGCAAGGCGTGAGTTGAACATTTTTCAGAGACAACTGATGGGAATTTAAAAGCCTGGTATTTCAACTGAGCCCGACTATGCACAAAAGATGACAGGCTCGGACCATTAATGTATGATAGGTGGCTTTATTGGGTATCTGGGAAATTGCAGCTTTCAACCAAAATATGTGATGTCTGTCTAGCGGGGCAGAAACCTGAATTCCAGTCCGCCAACTTGAATAGATTTATTAATACATGAATACAGAGCTATGAGCGGCTAATGTTTGGTTTCAAATCTCTGACCTCGTCACTCCCTACAGCACACAATTAGAAATGCACTGAGGGGGGGAATGAGGAGTGACAGTAACAAATGTCCAACCCCACCTCCCTCAAAGAAAACTGGTATTAAAGCCTTTGGGTGGGTTTTGGGTTGGAGGTGGTGCTGATTAAATGGATTATATGAGCAGCAGCGATGCAGTTGTGTTGTTATGTGGCATGAGCAGAGCATAAAACAGGTTTATGGAGTGTCAGTTGTCTGCTATAACTAGCTACCAGGCTGGTTGGTAGAGATGCACAGCTCTGACTGTATAATATTTAACCCAGATATGTTTTGTGACTAAAGTAAGGTTAGTTAAAGTTACAACTGCTAAGATTTAAGACCTGGTTGATTTAGTGACACCGGTGGTTACTGCTGGTAACAGCAAGTGTGGTCAAATGCTACAGAAAACTCTGCATGAGCAGAAACTATGTCAGAAATACAACAGAGGACCAAGAGGTCTATCTGTTTACAGTGCAGCCAAACATACTCACATGTTTTAAGTCAATAATGGGCCTTTTTGCAACATATATACATATTTAAAACTGATCAGAAAAAAGTCAGAAATTACCATCTTGTTTCACACATTCATTCATGTGACGCTTTCAAAATAAAAGGCACCTTGTTTTATGCTTTTAATGTAGGAAGTTTGGCGTTAGGAGTAGCTCAAATCTCTGATATGACTGAAGAGGATTTAACAGTAAATAGTTAGGCTGATACCATTACTGAGATTACAAATAGTCATGTTAGATTAAATACTACATAATTTCCTGTGAATCCCTCACGTGTATGTAGGTAGACAATCTGAATACCGCACGGGGATGGCGGACTCCGCCACTTACAATATAAATTGGAGAGAGTTACATTCTAATTACAGAATGCTGAGAGAATACCTGCCGTAAAACAAAATATACCTTTGAATAATAACAATTCAATTATTTTTTGTGTTATTAATCGACCAGAAGACGATTATGTACCATTTGAATCAGACGGGACTAAGTCAACAAAGGTTTTAATTTACAGTGATTCTAAAATGTCTAACAAGTCGTGCCTAACAACACATCTCAAAGCAGCTGTTCAAAAATCACTGTAAAGCCCGGCCTCTTGTGACTTATTGCTTAATTACGCAGCCCTGCACTTGTACAAGAGTTGTCTCTCTACAGGCTTTTGCCATCATGCTGTACACTGCAGACAGCAGCTTAGACATGGGCCAGGATTAAATGAAAACTAATAATGTGAAATGAAAGGTTATCAAAGGGAGCCTAATGAAGTAATGTAAAACAGAAATGTTCTCTGAAGACACTGTAATCCTCTGCAAAGACTGACTGATATTATATACAACACACACACACACACACACATACATACATACACACACACACACCACTCCATCGACTCCTCTTTTCCACGGCTACAAATTAGAGACTTAATCAACATGCCTGATTAAGTGAGAGGCAGATTTAACTACAGGAAAATAAAAACACACGATGGTACTCCAGTGAGGGGGGCAAATTTGTCATCACACCATGAGAAATACGCAGTGTCACTGTGTTATGGTCTGATTCTTTGGGCTCAATCCAGCAAACAAATATGAATGCATTATTTGGATATGAACAGAAAATGGGCTCTGATCAGATGTGAACAGCATCTAAATGTTTCCAGTAATATTTGGCAAAATATCACAACTAACACACTGTTTCTTCTCAGAGTCATAACTCAATGAAATCAGACGCATACAGACATCAATAAATCATATAAAAAGGCACCATATATCCTTTGAACTTCTGTTTTTTTTGGCTCATCATCATCATGTTTATTTATCAGAATGAAATGTGATTAATTTCAGGTGACTGTGCGAACAGGAATTGCTGTAGCCAGAGCAGTATGACTTTTTTTTTTTTAGCTACAGGCTAAAATCACAGAGGTGCAGACAGTTTTAATTTAATATTCAAACATTCACTGAGGTTCACAATAACCTTCATTCCTTGGTGCAGGATAAAGCTTGACAGATGTTCCACATGTGTTATTTTTAACTCATAATCAGACACTGAAGTTGGCACTGTGCGCCACTTGACGGTAGACAAAGCTAAAGTTAGGGACCGTTACAAAAAGTGCATTCAATATGGCCAAAAGAGATTTTAGGATTTTTGTCAATACCCATCTAATTTTTTTTTCATAAATTTTCAAACCAACTTATCACTCTTCTGGGCCTCCTCTTATTAAAACACAAAGAAATATGCAATATGGCCCAATGCAATTATGACTTGTATTCTCCCACTGCTACCTCCCATTCTGTTTCAACTATTTATTTCCACCCAGACTCTTACACAGCTTTTATTTTGACACAGTTTTTGTTCCATACAAATCCTGTTCTATTGTTTAGGTTTAGGTTAGTTTGTATATTTGCCCAAATTATACTTTCTATGACTGCGAGCATGCAAGGGTCCATGTGACGTACATTTCATCATTAGAAAAATACGCGTAGGCTTCGTGCAGACATACTTGTACCTCATTTTTTGTGACGATTGTGGACACACGTGCTGGAAAACTCAAGTATGTCAGCGTTTATCTGCTGTTCATGTGAGGAACACGTCTCCCAAACAGACTCCAGACAGCAGTGTAAACAGAACAAGAAGGTTTCTCAAGAAGTTCTGAGTGTGCCTGATGCTTGGTGCATCTCTCCCATCCAATAATTCAACACAATGTTTATGTCTGTTTAATATATTTATCATTGAGGTTCACAGCCGACTCAGCGTGTTGGGGCGTGACGCCCATTTAAAGTTATTGACACTGTGAAATGAGTGTTACCGTTGAAGTTGAAAGGCCACACACTGTTTGTGTCAGTGAGACAGAGAAGGACAAAATGGCAGACAGTAAAAAGACTCCTTCACCTTATGGACATGAAAGTGTGGGAGCACTTGTGAAAGGCTTTGGGTGTTTGGAAAGGTTTGGAAAGGTTTGACTATGTGTCTGGTGTGTATGTACACATCTGCTTGGGAGTATAATCCAGGTTTGAGTGGTCTATATAGAAGTATATACAAAGAAATAAGAAATCTAGATGATTTCTAACAACTTCTAGTATAAATCCAAATGCAGAAACGATGACTGATGTTTCTGAGACGTAAACAAACCTAGATTGTGACAGATAGATGGTTGAATTTCCTCCTCCTCGGCTCAGTAACATAATTTCAGCTGACGAAACAGTGACATTCTTTGATGGAAATACAGTGGATGAGTTTGAGCTCAAAGGAATAATTTAACTTGATGTGTATTAACTATAGTACATTGCATTTCATCTCAGTGCAGTGGAAAAATAAATGGAAAACTGGTTTATCTATACACAGCAGGAAAACTGTGCGAACAGAATAAAAATATCAATTTGGAGTTTGAAATTTTTGTAGGAAACTGTTAAAAATAACTAACCTCACACCTTCATATCAGTCTTTGATGTAACCTCTAACTTCAGTAAGTGCTTTTTGACAAGTCATTTCACTACTGGATTGTGACAATAGCCTAAAGCACTATGGAGACAAGGGAATGGGTTCAGGCATGTTGTCTCTTAATTTACAAAGCCTTTTTCACAATCAGACCTCCTCATCTTTATTAATGCCAAAGAAAACAGAATAAGCTAATGAATAAACAACAGTCTACTCTTCCCGATGCAATGTTTTATGCTGAAAGCAGACAAACAGACTCATACAGGGTAGAGTGTGCTATAGCTCTGCAGATTCACTCTGAAAGATCTTTTTTTTTTCTGGCACACGATCGGAACATTTCTGACCACTAAACAAAAAAATCTTTCTATTCAAGCCTATTTCATATTATAATGTGAAATAAAAATTGACACATGCATGTATTCAAGCACAAATGCATGAATTACTAGCAGTAAATATACACCCACGCAGAAGGGTGGCTATTGTTTATTTGAGTGAGGACCGTGGTGTTTCTGCTGAAGGCGAGATAAACGAATGAGAGGAATCAGAAAGACACTCTGACTCCCAGGTTCCCTCACATTTGGCACAGATCAAAGAGCTTAGTCCCTTTTCCAAGTAGCCTGCAATCACGCTCAGTGACACTGTGTTGGAGAAATTATCCAATAACTACTCGGCCATGTTGATGACATTCGGCCACTTCTCTGCGTTCAGGAATACAAACTGCCGTTCAGCTCCTTCCATGAGCTTGTCCCTAGATGCCCGTTTTATTTTTTGCCTTCCCTTCAGGCTCCTGCCAGTGGCTCTTGACAGAGCGCCACGAAGTCTTGACAACAAACCTCAAGGTGGAGCAGCTTTCGCTTGCCCCTTCAATCATGTCCTTTAATATGCCTCTATGTAGCCTCTATAAAAGGAGTCAGGGCGAGATACACCAATGCTGATGCTCACTTATCATCCCGCGTTGCTATCGTTCTCTCCTCTTTATTGTGTCTGTCTCTCTTTTGGTGTGACTGGCAGAGGCAGGAGGCCTGTGGTGTGATTTCTCCCGGCTTTGGCCTATTGTTTCGCCTTGGCTGAGTCTATGAAAAGGCCTCAAGGGAGCCAAGCAGCGCCAGCTACAAGTGCCTCCTGATCCAAGCAGCTCAGCTGAACCCGACTGGTCCGGCTCAGCTCTAAATAGGTCCAGGATGTCTCTGTTGTACTTAACGCCAGGGCTGGATGGTGGAGGGATTTTCAGTATTTTGTTTGTTTGAGGGATCCTCATGAGGCAGCTGTGTACATAGTGGGGTGACACGGCGTGGGCCGCGGGTTGAGGTGGATGGATATGGCTTCAGGAGCGCGTCTGACTGATGCGAACTCGGCTTAGGAGAAATGTTTGTGTGATGTGACATTGCGGCATGCAGCTCAGCATGTGGGGGCTGTGAGGGTTGGCTGAGGGCCAGACACAGACGAACCCTGCTAGACAAGCGGAACATGCTCCCAGCAACATCTTCAGTCTGGTCCCAGCTGTGTGTGTCATACTTAATCCTGGAACCAAAGGGACGCATTACTCCATGCATAAAAAAATCATGATAATCCAGCCATTAAAATGCTGCAAGTCCTTATTTGTGTCATTCCCCTGGTTGCCTTGTTTATGTTTATCCAAAACCCACATGTCTGCTTATTAGGAGCAAGTTTTGCATACACAAGTGGATTTCAGTCCGTGTGCCACTTCATTTGTTTCGCTTCCATTTCTTTAACTAATAGTTGGTGACACTGAGAGACTCACAGGCATCTCACTTTCCCCTCACCAATCCCCACCTTTCTCTCTTTGTCCTGGTTGATGGTATCTGTCATCTGGCTAGGATCATAATACACAACACTGGAGTCAGCCTTTGACAGAGCATCAACAGGAACAGATATCCATACTTCCTTTACCCACCCTGCATTCATACGCTTTCCTTCAATTGCTATCTCTTCATCACTGAATCTGCAAAAGCTGCTATCTTCTCCTTCTCTAGACAACCAACGTGGTATCCATTTTCAGAGTCTCTTTCACTCTCCCACTGCCCTCTCCATTTCCAATGTCCTCTTTCTCCCTTATCCCCTCTTTCCTCTTATCTCTCCATCAGGGTATCAAGCTTTCAGCTCAAGTCTATAAACACAGATATCCCCTCTGTTCCACCTTCCTCTCTGCTCTTCTTTCACTCCTGTCCTTCAATAATCTCCTGAGTTCTATCACTCATTTCCATCTCTCACCCCACTTACAGCATTTCAACTGAGACAAAAATAAAGTCGCTCTCTCCACGCGATAGGTCAGCACGTGCAGCAATGCTCGAAAAGAATCTGTGTTTTTGTTTACAGCGACTGCCCTTCTTTCATTTTGTCTTCAGAATTTAAAAGCAAATCCCCGACAAATAACAGAAACTGAGTGATTTACTGTGTGAAAAGACTCCATACAGCTTCTTAAAATCATTCTCAGGAGTTTATCAGTGCAAGCTGTTTTCCTGAAGGGAGGTTAAAATCTGGGTAGCAATGATTACATGGAATATCCAGCTGAGCCTTGTCTGCCTGTGGTTTATCAAAAGGCTTAGAAATTGCAAAAGGGATAAGAAAAATAACACTGTTGCACTGAATTTGAAGATACGCTGCAGTGTGCAGCAGTAATCATGTCGTCCAGAAAGGCGACCCTTCACAGCCACGGGAATCACATAACAGCACTTGACTAAGGACTAATTTCATTATGATTCTACCTGTATGATTGTATGTGATAATGAAATTGAAATGCCAGACAAACAGAACACTCCTTATTTAAATCCAGTTGGCTGTTTTATCATATTCAGGTCTGCAATTCGCTAAATTCATCCGTACAACCACTGAAGACACTAGTGCCAACTGCTCATCAGAAAGGAGCTAATCACATTCACACACACACACACACACACTCACACACTGGTGGCACAGCCTTCGGGAACAATTTGGGGTTCTGTATCTTGCCCAAGGACACTTCGATATGCAGCCCGGCATCGAACCACCGATCTCCTGATTAGTGAACCACCTGCTGAAAACGTCTGTCTGCATCAGGTCCGCCCCCGCATGCTCTATACGAGTGTGTGTCCTGCTGAGCAGGGAGCAGAGAGTCTTCATCCTCACTGCTTGACAAATATTAGCAAAATAATTGATGACAAAACACATTAGGAGTGGCACTGATTGTGCAGGAGACAGGAGACATCCTCATTAGACGGGCTACTTTGGGAAACACCGGTGGCAGCAAGTTGATGATTGTGCAGGAAGAATTAAATTCCACTGAACGCGCCGCATTCTTCATATACGCCACAGACATTTACGGGCTTAACGAATGAACAAACGCATGAATTATCTTTATTTACATGATGCTTTTTTTTTTACAACAGAGCCGCCTCAGATGCAAGAAGTCAGGGATAGGTTTTAAATATTAATAGCTATTTACAGACACTGTGTGCTAAATTCTTCTCTGGGAAGGCATGCTCCTAGATTGGCAACTTTTTCCCAGTGGCTGGCTACTCCATATCCATGTGGAAAGCCCTGAGGACTTCAATATGTTCTCTACAGACAGTGCTCTCTATTTGTGTTTATGCGGGGCAGCCATTAGTGTCAGCCCCGATCAGCCTCCCGTGTCATTTTCACGCTCGCAAAGCCAAAAACTGTGTTGGCTCTTAACATCCACTCTGGTGGGTAAAACAGTCTCATGTACACAATACATATTTACACATTTTCCCCAAACACTCAGGCATACCCACACGGAAACTCAGGATCACTTCTAGAGTGAGTGGAGACACATCTTTATACATCCAAACTGATACGAAACTGTATATTTAATTCCATTTGGTTACTCAAATTCCCGCTCCGGTTTAACAGAAGTGGACTGCGGCAATAAGCCTCAGATGGCCGTCGATTACATTCTGCTTCGCTCTGAGCTCCCTTTGGGTGTCTGTTCTTGTTTTTCATGAAAAGAAACAATGCCAAGCGGCTGATCTAGCTAACAACAACAACAAACAACACTCTGAAGACAAGAAAAAGTTGCGAATAAGAAAAGTAATTATTGGGTGAGAAATGTACCTAAATAAAAATCTCCTCCAGCGTTTACAAGCGTTACTGATTTCAGTCATTTCAGACTTTTTTTGTGGCTTTGCAGTATTAAAAACACACATCACAGATGTCAAAACTGCTCAAGCAGTGAACCCTCAATAAGCCTAATTACCCACCAGAAGTACAGCTTTTCACGGTCGAGTGAAAACCATGCATCTTAAAATGAGGTGATTTTGAATTTATTTATTTTTTTTAGATAAACTGAAGGATTAAGTGTTCCTTTATAAGTTAAGAAAACTCTTCTACTTCCTGAGCTAATTAAACTTTTTAAAAACCCATCTGATTATCTGAAAAATGCACGTCATAAATCTAGCATGAACTCAGCTGGTCTCCTTACGATAGAATGATGACTGCTGAAAACTTGATATTTTCACAGGGCACTGACAAAATGTGCATGCATGTGCAAAAAACACAAAGGCAAAGAGTGCATGCATTAAGAAGAGTGTTAATGTACATGCATTTTTGGTATTGATCCTATTGACATGAGTATTAATACTCGAAACACTTATTGGTAGGTGGCGGGAAATTACCGCATGGGGTAAATGGACTGCACTTATATGGCGTTTTTCTAGTCTTTCACCACTCAAGGCGCTCTTACACAACACATCACATTCACTCATTCATACACCGACGACGGAGGCTGTCACGCGAGGTGCTGGCCGCTCATCAGAAAGGAGCTGATAACATTCACGCACTCACACAGCCTTCAGGAGGACATGCAAACCGGAGGAGCCGGGGGAGGAATCGAACAAATGAGCCGCAGCCGCTCTACCTACTGAACCACAGCTGCCCAATATGCATATGTAGTGTCACTGCAACCTTTATGCACTCCTTGATGTGAGAGTGGCTCCAGACTGTCCAGATAGAAAGAGTATAAGACCTCTAAATTTTGCTTGCTTTGGGTAACTGCTGATGAGAGCAGTAGAGCCATACATGCCTCTATTTGTGACCTTGTTTTCTCAGGTATAACTACACCAAACTGCCACCACTGTCTTGTCTATTTCTTGGGACGTGTGTTTTTAAAAAAAATACATTCGAAATAAGACAACAGAGACTCTCCACAGCCTCACTTGTAAGTGCAATTTTTATTCATTACTTACTATTGGTAGTATTGAAACTAAGTCGACCATGTGGTGTATCATTTATGCAACCCTTGCTCAATTGCTTTAGACTGTGCAAGAACCTGCCCGCTGGAGATCGACTTTCATCAAGAAGGCAAGTGAGAAAGCTCAAGATGTTTAAGAAACAACTCTTTGGATATATGGACTGAAGGCTGGCCTCAAGAAGTTTTTTTCTCCTGTTGTTTTGTATTATGGGCAGTTGACTTGTGGTTGGACTTCTCTTTGGTTGTCCATTTTTGTATTATGTCTTTACTGAGTGCAGTTGTAGAGGACACAAAGCCAAAGACAGATATGTGAAAGCTTGACTTGAATGATATTTGGCAAAGCTTCATTTTTTTTTGGCTGAATTTAATGTCAGCGGGAAAAAAAAAAAATACTCTGCACTTTGACATGTTGGTGTTTTTCTGTTTTTATGGCTATTTTCATACCCAGTATATTTGGCACAAAGGTGCAAGGAGAGGCACAAACAGTAGTTTCATTCAAATGAGGCAGCACCACAAACAGTCAGGTATTGGTAGGAACTGGTTCACAGACGTGGCAAGAACAGGCATCTGAAAACTGGGGTTGTTTTTGGTGCAATTTGGTTTTGATTAAACACCTTCAAACAAGTAGATGTGATTTCAGAATAACACTGCAGGAAGATAAAAACTAATTGGTAGTACGTACTAGATTCTGTCATCTGCAGGTGCTTTATACTGAAAATATGAAAGTCTTCCCCTGCAATGCAACTGCAATTAAAATCTTACAACCATCTGAAGGCAGCAGGGCAGATATTCACGCTAAATTTGCAATTGAAAAGTAGCGCACTGGGCAGAGACATTGTGCACATAATTAAAGCACACACAAACAACACAAGATTCCTGCAGACAACACAGACTTCCACACAGACTTCTGCACACATCAAACTGGTCTCGTTGGTATCGTGATATCCTGTGGTTGTACTGGACACAAGCAGCTCACAGTGAAAAACACAAGGACAATTAAAAGTTCACTCCGCTCTCATTATCACTCATCCCTTCTCTCTCTCTCTCTCTCTCTCTCTGTCTCTTCCTCTCTCATCAAAAAACACTGGATTACCAGCAGGCAATATTCCCGTGCGTCATGGCCTCCTTTTTTTTTGTCTGGCAAAATTGGCGTCTTGTTTTTAATTCTTGAATGCATTTTTCAGCTGTGATATGATGCGATACAGCAGTACTACAAATGCAATTTTTCATTGATCCAAACTTATAAGCGGGCTTAAACAAACGGTTACTGTCTTTATTATTTATTTCTATTGCTATTGTACAAATCTTACTGAAGCCTACACTAGAGTGTGCAGGTTAAGCACTGTAGATCACAAGAAAATATCAGTGGAAACATGACATAACTCTAAGCCTGCCCTTTCAATATCGCCACAATTCGTCTTCAAATGCTGTGCCGTCTGCCTTTGGCTGCAGATTTGTTGTGCCTTATTATATTCACGTCTACAAACTCTGCATCATTCAAAACATTATTTCCCTCCTTGGAGAAACTCTCTCCTCTCCTTTTAGTGAGCTATTTTCAAAATGCCACTCCGATTGCCACAGCTGCTCAAAAGGAATGAGACCAGTAATGAGACTGGCTGAGAGGTTTAATGCTTCCGTCTCTCGGACTGCTTTAGCTCTTACCTCACTGTTTTTATTAACCCATCAAAAGCCTCTTCTTGTTCAGTAATATCTGGGCCTTTCAGGCGGCTTCGCTTTTTTTTTTTTATAATGGCCACATTATCTGTGTATTTACAGGCAAAGTTTGACATTTTGGGACATTTACTTATTTGCTTTCTTGCTGCGACTTAGAAGAGAAGATCAATACCAGTCTTGTGGCGGTATGCTAAATACTGCATGAAGCTATAGCCAGCTTGGCTTGACAAAAAGAAATAGGAAATAGGGGAACAGCTAGCTTGACTCTGTGGTATATTAATATTATATCCCATGTCTTTAACCTGTTTAAGAAAACTGAAGTGTAAAAATGACAAATTGCCATTTTGCAAGGAGTTATCCATTGTACTATTTCTTGGTTGGGACCAACGGGCAACCTCAGTGGCTGTGAAGTTAAACAAACGCAGAAGTATCAAAAACTGCAGTTCCTCAAACGTCCACTTGAGGCTGGCTCCAGAAGTGAGTCAGTCTCCATAAGTCCCCATGTTAAAATGTCCAACTTCACAGCAGAAATAAACATGTTTACAGCCTGGTACAAAAAACAGTTTTGGTCTCTATAGCTAAATTTCCCCGTTCATGACAACTGTACTGAGGGTGAATTTTTATACAACTCACCTGTTCAAAATATCTTAGTTAAAGTTATGCAGAATTAAGAGTGTGGCTGCTTTGATTGACAAGCAGATGCCATTACAAGTGGCCAAGTGCCAAGATACCGATGACCAGAGTCAGCCACGACGGCTCTTCAGAAACTATTGGTGACATCACAGATGTCACGGATGCACTGTCCATGTTGTATACTGCCTATGGTTGGGACCAGTTACTTCCTGGTGTCTCCGCTGGTTGCCAGGCAACTGCTCCTGACCAAGAAATATTCCTTACTTTGTGCTAAGCTAAATTAGCTGGCTGCTGGCTATAGCTTCATGTTTCACGTACAGAGATGAGAACGGTATGGATCTTCTCATCTAACTGGTCAAAAAGTGAACAACTGTATTTCCCAAGAAGTCAAACTTTTCCTTTAACATCTGACCAAAAATATTCTCGCTGCCCAGCGCTCATAACTGATTCATGCTGCATCTCACAAAATTCAATATTATGTCTTCACTGGACATGTTATTCACTACATATCACCCCTCTGCCGTTAACAGTTATGTCTTAGACTGAATTTCTGTAAGTTGCTGTAAGCAAACATCTTTCAAACCACTTTTCTCAAATTTAAGACACAAGACAACACATCAGATAAACTCAAAGTGATAGCAGCAACAAAATGAGAGAAACTGTTTTGATGTTCAACATTCAGCTGTCCTCTTTTATCTCACACAACATTTATTTATTGATAGATGCAATATATTTTAGCTTGACAGCACACCATTGCACAGTTAATGGTTTGAATAGCACAACAATGTTATTATTCATAATAACTGCATAATGATAATAAATGGGCATTCATTATAGATTCTACAACATACACTATATTCTGCAGTGATACCCGACAACAACATCTGGTTTAAACATTCAGAACAAACTGTTTACTCTTTGAACTCCTGGCCTGTGTAGAAAGTGATATATAGTCAAATTCCAGGTATCTAAACATTTCTGGGCATTCACAGTCAGCATCTTAGTTCCAGTAGGAAATACATAAACCACAAGTCAAGAGAAGACAATTCTTTCAACATCTGACACTGCTGTATTTGTTGCTGTCTCGGGTGGTGAGAGTTAAGTTACATGCACAGTGGCATCCTGCTCTAAATAAATGTAGTCTAGTGAGAGCAGTGAGCTGTAAAGTGCACAAGGTTATATCTGTGGTGCAACAAAACACTTTTTACAGTATATGTCTTACACATAATAAAGCTTAAAGGCCCGGTGTGTATGATTTAGGGCGCTTTATTTACAGAATATGGCAGAAATGGAATGTAATATGCATCAGTATGTTTTCATTAGTGTATAATCAACTGAAAATAACAATAATTATGTTTTTGTTACATCAGAATGAGGCTTTTTATGGAAGATAAAGGTGGAATAAATGCTCCTAGTGCACTGTATCTGAGTTATGTACCTGTAGACTTAACATACGTCTCCTTCATTTTATTTATATACATTTATTTATTTTATTTTTCTCTGTTTATGTATTTATATATTTATTTTTCTTTATTGCTTTATGTTTTGTGTTTAATATGGCTTGATCCTCATATACAATCCTATATCTTTTATTTCATCTGTGTATTATCCATGAATATATTTTTTCTTTTTATATAGATGTAAATGACCATTGACATACTGAATGTATAATCTTCTGTGACTTAATAAAAATATAAAAAAACAAAGAATGATCTATGGACACTGCAGTAGCCCGGTCCATTGGGACGTGGCTTAGGAACTGGGCACTGGCCCAGTTCAAGTCCAGTATGGACCAAAGTATGGAGGGTGGACTGGTAGCTGGAGAGGTGCCAGTTCACCTCCTAGGCACTGCCAAAGTGCCCTTGAGTAAGGTACCAAACCCCTGACTGCTCCCAGGGTGCTGCTACGTGGCTGGCCATCACTCCACATTTGCATGTCTATGAGCCCTTTGTATGTATGTGTGTGTGTGTGTGTGTGTGTGTGTGTGTGCGTGTGTCTGTGTGTGTTTGTGGTTGTATTGAGGGATCTTCTTCTTCTTCTTTTTAAGAAGTCCACCATGTTGCACTGCCCTGTTTCTACAGTAGCCCAAAATGGACATACTAAATGCTTTCTATAGGTAAGGCCTCGTGTTTTTTTGCATGTTTTGTGGTCACCGTAGTTTCTCCTTCACACTAGGAATCAGAGGGTGAGGCGAGGGGGTTAAAATCAGCAGCTACACCGCTGGATGCCACTAAATCCGACACACTGCTCCTTTAACGTACTCTCACACTGTACTGTCTCTTCTGTTAGACAGCATTTGAAGAACTCAAACGTTTGAAAACTAAGTATATTTGACTTTCTTTTTTTTTTTTTTTTTTTACAAAAGAACTCATTTTCTTCAGCATTAAATTTTAAGAAGTCACAGGACAAATACAGCTCACATTTGCTCATTGTCATGGAGAGCTTAGCAGTCAGGATTAGCTCGCAGAGAAGATGAGTTGCAGGTATGAAATATTTAGCCATTACATGGTGTTAAAATATCGTTTGACTCCGCTACACATCTTACAGATTGAGAAACACAACACGCTTCAACCGGTTGGAAGAGACTGTACATTGTGCCAGCTTTTCTCACGCTTATGGCAACGGCAGCTGAAGCTATTCACAGGAGCTGTAATGGATATTTTCTTCCGTCTCTTTCTACAATTCTTTTCCTTGTCTGCCGCTCGGTCTCCTGGAAGGCACATCTGAGCTAAGACTAAATCTGTGAAAAAAACAACACCACACAAAGCTGAAATATATCTCCCTAGCTGAGTTGGCCGCCTCTGGACAGACACCGTTTCTGTCCTCTGCCTCGAACCTTCTGGTCAAACAATGTCCGGGCATGTGTTGTCGAGTCTGTCTGCATTTAATTCACAGCTTACTGCTTTAATAGCTACAGCCCCCTGCTTGCTGCTGTACCCTGGGGTCATTCTGCCACCTGAGTCAGCCTATAATAGCTTGTACTGAGATACAGCTGTTCAACTGCCTCCTACTGATGAAGCCGGATGAGTAGCCAGAAGTATCTCAGCTGAGGCGAGATGTTCATTTTCTCAACATGTAACGTGTTGGCCCACCTCTGCCTGTGTATTTAAAGCCTAAGCAATAACATGGAAACTGTCAGTGATGGACACTGTTTAGAAACACTCACTAAGACCCCGGTCATGTCCACAGAAATCCCTCTGTATCCCACACCTAAAGTGAATACTAAAGCATGTCCAAGTAGTAGCAGCAAAGCCTCACATCATCATGCTGGGCACCCATCTAGGGGTTTTCAACCAGAGCACACAATATTATAATCCAGCTTCCCTTTGAATTGTAGGAGAGGTGTAGTTGAGGGAGTGTGCTGATGCCTCCACTCTCAAACCATTACCAGAGATCTCTATGACACTCACCATTACATTGTGGATAAGGAAGTTGGTTAGTCTTTTCCGGCACAGCGGTGTGATAGACACCTGTATCCTTTCATCCATAAATCCCTTATTGGGAATTCACCACCCTATGTTACAGCTACACTGGACTGGATCACAGGACCCTACCAAACTCACTCCCTCATTCACTGCTCCACTCGCCTTTAGATTTTGAGAACCAAACGCAGAATTATGCAGTGAAAAACACGTGCTGATTTATATTTCGCACATGCTCTAATGCTAATTCGTAATATATATTTTAGTAGCTCCCTCCCTCCATAATAGGGACTCTACAACCAATAACTAAGACTTACTTCAGAAAGCTTTAATGTCCTCCGAGAGGCAATTTATGGTACAGCACAACACGTAAACACATTAAAAGCACATCAGAAACTGTATCAGCTGAGGCTGATGGGTATGACGTTAGTGTCCAAGTATTGGACAAAGTCAAACGTTGTCAGGGGATCAACAAGTTGTTACGATGCACCAACTGAACCATAAATATCTGCACTACATTTTGTGTCAACTGACCTGATAGCTATGGAGATATTTTAACTGGATAAGTGTCCTGCTGGTGGCGCCTGATGCAGGCACATGCAGGTTTGTTTCAGCGCAGTGGCGCTCGACTCTGTAATAGAAGATATTATCGGAAGCCGCTTTAAAATATTCTTGTCTGCCAAATTTGAAGCACACCTGCAGTGATACGAAGAAAAAACGTGACTAAATTTGTTGTTAAAAGAGAGACAGAGTCAATGTAGGGGGAGTTTGTGGTGGATGAATGGGCTAATTATTGACCCCGGAGAATTGAAAGGCAAAAGTCAGCAAAGAGTTTTTATTATTAGCCTTAGTTCACTTAATATTCTCTAAATATTCTTCTTTAAAAAGAGATCAAAATATGTGAATGTTGACTTTTGGTTTCACAGGGCATGGACAGTGGCTTTCTGTCAGAAAGGCCTGAAAGCAAACTTCTCCCATGTGCCGAAACAACATGTAGAAATCTCACAAGAGTTCCGCAAATCTGGGGTTACTATCTAGACAAAGGTTAGTCGGAATCATCGTCTGGGAAATGAATGCAGCCATGAACGTCTTTACAAAACTGAGATATTTCAGTCTGGACCAAAGAGATGGACCGATTGACCCGACCGAACTGCAAACATTGCCATCGGTAGAGCCATGTCAATGGGGACAAGGCTTAATAAAACTGTATAAAAATGTCTGAATACTGAAGAAATTTAATTCAGTTGTATGTTGGTGTCTGAAATTTGCAACAACAATCGTACTGACCTACTAAACCCAATCTTTTCTGTAATAAATGGGATTTTAGTATTCTGTTTACGTGTTTTTTTAAAGAGGATCAAAGAAAGCAATTAAAGAACACATAGCAAGTTTTATTTTTTACACATTACTAAAATGTTAACACAATTTCAAGTATTGGAGAGTTTTGCATTATCTTTCACGAAGCCATAAAACAGAGGCAAATATTGCTGCTGGCTATTATATTTTCCATTTTAGTTTTGAAACCACAATAGCAATTTACCTGAACAAAACAAATAAGAATGTAATAGAGAAACGTCTGAGAGCAAAAACAGTCAACCTTTAAGGAGAATCATTTCACACTCCTGCTCGTCCCTCGACTGAAGGGAGGGATGAGTGGAATCTCTTATTTGGACCTAGAAATTATGCCACTCTTGAAGGGACATATCCATTATGCACAAATGATATTAAGCAATGATGATTTAATCATTTGAATCTATTTACTGCCTTCAGAGGGAGGCTGTTGGAGTGTGGGCTGTAAAAGATGGCCAGGTCTAGTGTTCTTAAAAATCAACGGATATTGGCATTAATTAGAGGACATTTTGTTCTTCCCTTTTTTTCCCTTTTGATGCATCATCCAATAAAATAACAGTTTTGAGATATTTTTATGTCATGCCAGAGGGTCACTGCTTGATGGAAATTGTGTTGTTTATCTTCTATACTAAAAGACCTAAACTGGTCCATCTTTTTTTTTTAATTTGCTCCATCCTGTCTGATTACAAGGCGATGCACTATGATTATCAGCGACAAGACAATTATTTTCCTAATGAATACTGAACCCTGATGAGAACTTTTGACACGTTGCTCCACACTGCATTCATGACAGTTTTCCATTATGCCACATTTAGTTCAGGAAGTGGACCAAATGCAGACATGAAGACAAACACAAAATAACAGAATCGGGGAACAGAACATAGAGAACTGAGAAACTGACATAGGACCTGGCGGAGATACACAGACGACCTGATAAGGGAAACAAAGAAACACTG
This sequence comes from Sciaenops ocellatus, assembly GCA_033000465.1. Classification (NCBI taxonomy): domain Eukaryota; kingdom Metazoa; phylum Chordata; class Actinopteri; family Sciaenidae; genus Sciaenops; species Sciaenops ocellatus. Next base: position 22,106,639 of record CP136874.1, on the reverse strand, counting down.
GGACTAAATAAAAAAGTGAAGACGACACAAAAGTGGCAGGAAACACAAGGGCAGGAAGTAAAGTAACACATGACACAAAGGGAGGGGAGAGTTACAAAATAAAACAGGAAACACTAAACCATAAACCCAAAACCATGACACATTAGGTTTTGTTACGTGAGACATTGCTAATGTTGCTCCAAACAGGTATGGAATGGATCAGAGTTAAGCTATTGCTATGGCTGCTTCTGTCTTCGCAGTCCTGCCTCCTGCGGCCCACCACTATTCCAAAAAATGGTCAAAGACGTGGATTGTGTGTGGAGCTGAGGCGGGCTAAATGAAGAACACCTCACCTGTCAATCAAAACATGACTTTAAACCTTAATATAATCTGAATGGGTGAGTTCTATAGAGACCAAAACTGTTTTTTGTACCAGGCTGTAAACATGTTCATTTCTGCTGTGAAGTTGGGACATTTTAACATGGAGACTTATGGAGACTGTCTTGTTTTGGATCCAGCCTCAGGTGGCCATTTGAGGAACTGCAGTTTTGGGCACCTCGCTTTGGCTTCACTTCACCCTCACTGAGGTTGCTGCTTGGTTTAAACATGCAATAATGATTTGGTCTCCACCAACTCCTGAGCCAAAACGTATGTTAATTGCTCCACTATGCTCACCAGCTCTATGGTAACTTAGTTTGCCTGCTGTTCAGTGCTGGAAAGGGAGCATACAGCAGATTTTTAATAGCTTTTTTTTGTTGATAACAGCTGCCTACTTTGGAAGAAGGCAATACTATCAGATCAGTAAAAGTGAACCAAAACAATAATTATAGCTATTTAAAGCAACTAAAACGATTTCCTTAAAGATAGTAGCAGATTGCTATCATGGTTCAAAGAGATGTAGCTAGGAGATGGGACACTGTGCACAGTGTAACTGTAAAAATACACATACATTATTGACAGGAAGACCAAGTCATGGGTTTATGCAGGCAGCTTCTTACAAACAGCACAGTTAGTTTTTTCTGCCTTCATTAAATTTTGCAAGACCTGTCTATCTGGCAGGCTGTCGCCTCAGCTTTGAGCACTATATTGGGCACTAAAATGACAGTGAAGCATTTATAGACAGGAAGCGGCATTCAAATGAACATACACAAAACTTAATGAGAACTTTGACAGTATAATTCAACTAAAAGTAAACTTGAAGTACATTCACTCATTCATTCATAGGAAACAACTAACTTGGCCAATGTTTTTTTGGTGCAAACTTTACAAAATTCAGCCATCAAGGTTTTCTGTCTATTTCGAAATCTATTCTTGTGGTGCTTGTACATTTTTTAGGTCAAGGTTACAATAAAGACCAATAAAATCACCTCATTCCACATGCACACGATGTTGTCACATCTTACACCAACTTGTGCTTACGGGAACACATCCTGGCAGGCCTTGACAGATCTTTCTACTTTATGAGATACAAGCACAGGTGGATTTTTAAGATGCTCTCGTTTTCCTACTTTTATTCTCTCCCTCCTTCTCTCTCTCTCTCTCTCTTGCAGTCCTTTCCCTTCTGTATTTCTTTCCTTCCTCGTATCTGTCCCAGTGGAAACAGATATGAATGGTGATAAGGAGCCAGATGGGAGCGGAGCTATGAATCTAGACTAGAGGCAGTAAAAATTTAGAGGTCCATTGTTAACTCTGGGGGGAGATATTGATTGGTGCCGTGTGTTAAGTGAAGCATCAACACTGTCGAACTAATAGCAGCAGAGGCAGTCCCATAAATATTTTGCCTCAACCTCTTTCATCAAGTTATACTCTAATTAGATGATGGTCATTTGATGTCCAGTGCAGATCTAGGACCGAATTATTAGTGTAGCTAATATGTTTTTATGTTTTTCTCCAGCCCACATGAATACAAGATAGAGCCACACAATAAAAAACAAGATTATTTTGAAAATCAGTCTGGCACCTAATTATCCCGACGCTTTGAACATTTCCACTGGATTAGAATAAGTAACGTTTCACAGCATATACTTGAGAATCAGTCTATTTAATTATGATATAAAAGTAGATTTTAGAAGAATAAAAGAAAGAGTAAGACATCTTTCTTTTTTTTTTTTTTTTGCCAATTTGCGGTACAATCATAATTGAATTCATGAGACATGCAATACCCATTGTGAGGTGATGCAATAAAAACATACAAGGCCTTTAGAAAAAAAAATTTAAAAAAGAGGAAATTTTTCTTTGTGGTTTGAATGACTTCATTTTTCTTCAAGTTAAAACAACAACAACTGCATTTCAGCACGTTGCATCAGTAAAAGACACCATATGGAGTACAAAGTCAAATCCTAAAATTGAACAAGTAGGTGCCTTTCATGGTCTAACAGTTGTCATTTTTCGTTTAAATCAAATGTGACACAGTATGTGCTAAAGAAGTGAGGCAAATATATTTGCAGGGTTGGACATAGCTGCTGGCATTGTCATAAAGCCCCATTTGTAAAGTTCATTCTTAAGACTTCAGCCCTTGCTATCAAAAAGATGAATGTTATCCTCATAAGTTAAAGTGACAAGAGGCGAAAAAAAACATCCTTCTGTGTATGCTGTATGTGCGCAGCATGTGTGTGTGTGTGTCTGTGTTTTTGCTGTACCTGTCCCCAGGTCGGTGTGCTCCTGAGACATGTGCTGACTCTGGTGGACCCATTCGCCGTTGCACTTGAAGAAGATCTGAAGAGCAGGCCGAGCTTGACACCGGAGCTTGATGGGGTTACTCTTAACGATGTAAGCGTCAACAGGCTCTTCCAGGAAGTGCGGCAGTGTCCCTGACTGGCCATGCTGCAGGGCTTCACCTCGGGGACCTGGAGAATTAAATGACAATCAAATGAGAGTCAAACAGAATGACTGAACAAAATGGAAAAGTTAATTATTAATCAACGACAGCAGGACGGCTGATTCAAACCGTCTCAGAATTCTTGCTCGCCAAGCTAAGCATGCAGTTAAATCTTCAACACACACACACACACACACACACACACACACAGACACACACACACACACACACAAACAAACCTCTCGCTCAAAACTAGCCCACTCTGTCTTCCCACAGCTTCCACTATCCCTCACTCTTTCACCTCCCCCCCGAAACCAGACCCAACTAGTGGCCATTACTCCTTCCAGCGACGTCTGCCTCAAACAAATCGCTTTGGAGCACAATGTGAGAAATAACACAACAACAACAACAGAACATCAACACCCCCGCCTCATCCCCACAGTCCATTCTCTGCTACAGCATTACAATACAATAATTTACAGGAAGTCTGCTGGAGAGAAAATCCTCCCGAGTGCAACGGTATTTAATATTTTAAGCACACAGAGACGGACAGACAATGCTACGGGGTATTTTGCAGAAGGCTAAGCTGCAATTTGTTTTACAAATCTGCAAAATATGTATGACCATCCCTGGTTAGCTTTTAATAATTTATGTCATTAGTGTTATTGTTTGTTAAGATGTTTTTTCTCTTAATTTATTGAAGGCCGAGGTGTCTAACTCCTCTGGGAAACGCGAGGCAACGGGTATCTCGACTGCACGTCGTGTTTTTCGTAACAAATAGCAACAGCGAAAACGCAGCTTTGATTTTAAGGAGAGTTTCCAAGGGGGAAGGCTCGCGGGAGAAGTGGCTGAGCTGTGGGACGGGACCTGAAACATGCAGCAGTACTTTCAGACAGTCGCTGTGAAACAGAGAGGTGGGCACACTGCGCGATAACCAGATGTTAAAAGATGTCAAACAGATTACACAGGTATCCTTTGCACAGATACAAAACAAAAAAAGCAGTATAAATTAGCGGAATAAACATGTCTTTGGATGAATGTTGATTAGACAGATCTACAATGGTCCCATAAAGACTTCTTTGATCTATCAGATGTCTGTGATCGCACTGGCAACACATTAACAGGCATTACTCCCTTCTTCCCCTGCATGCCCGTCTGAGGTGTGTTCCAGTCAGCACACGTTTTGCTACTTCTTAGGTCCCGCAAGTGTAATTACACTCCGACTAATCCCCTAGTTTGCTGGAACCTCTTTCATGCAAGTGTGAAGGGTTTAGTGAGGCAAACCATCCGGCACCCGCCCCTCCCGATTCCAACTCTGCACTGCATGTTTCTTCCACAGTGATGGGTGTACCTCTGAAAACCCCATCAGGATTAGAGAACCCACTCTCTCTTTCTCTCTCCCCTGCTCTCCAGCTAATCTAATCCTCCTACCTTTCCTGCCGGATGTTTCCTGATTGAGGGGAATAGATAAAAGACTCTGTGTGATTCCCCGGCTGTGAAAATCACAGCACTTGCTCAGTGTTCGTCTTCCCTCCGTGCGACACATTCACATTCTCTACCTCATTCCTGGAACTGAGGCTGAACAAAGAGACATGCTTTTAATTTCAAAATGACTCGCCCCAGGCAAGCTTTTCTTGTACAGAGTGCTCCAATTTGTTTTTGCGCACGGAGCGTTGACATGGTGTGTTTGTGTTTGGAAAGATGCAAAACATAGACGTGAGTATGCATCCAGACGATGATAGATGGGAACATGAATACACAAACACACAGTTGTCAAACAAAGCCAAAGCCTTTTCCGTGTAGTGACTCATTTGTTAATAGATCAGGTTATTATACCAATGCTTGCCAAACATGACAGTTTAATGCCACTGCGACTAAAAACCTTCAATATCATCATCAACAGCAGCAAGGTTTAGTTATTACAGGCTTTATTTCAAAGTTGGCTGTCTGTTCACTTTTCGCATTTTCATTTTTTATTCAGCAGGTTGGATAGTATTGCAGCAGACAGATTAGGCCAGACACAAGAAAAGACACTCTGGTGTGATTTAACCTCAGGCTGGCGGTGGGGCATGTGACTCTAGGGGGGAAACACAAGCACTCAACTGTCTCTGGGAACAGCATAGCGTTGTCTTTACTCTTGAAATGGCTGAATATAGATCACAAAGTGCAACAACTGAGCAAGGACTATAGGGTGCCCCTCCGGCATTGCACCTTATAGAAACTACACACATAGAAATGAGGTAGCGCGCTATTATCACTATCACGTGAGATGTGGCTCATACGAAGTGGCTACAGAAAGTGATGGCGTTGACGGTGCCGTGGGGTTTCTGTTTGCTGCTTATTTACATCTTGCGGCGTGTGCATGGCTGCTATTGGTTCATCTGCATGTTTCCAGGAAAAGTCGAAGACCAATATCTCCTCAATATGCTACAGCGCTGTCACTCAGGAGAATGTGTGCCCTGTGCTTCACAGTTTTCACAGTGATCTACAACTAGTGCTTCAGCACGGCAATAACATGTAAGAGGCACAGATACATCTCTCCCAGTTTGAGAGGAAAACAAGATATCACTGCCAAAGGGTTGAGTGATTGCGCCATCAGACATCTTCTCTCTTTCTTCCTCCCTCTCTTCCTCTCTTCCTCTCTTCCTCTCTTCCTCTCTCTGGCTCTTTGTCTGTCTCGCACACACAAACAAACTTTTGTCCTGGAAATGCAAACACAGTCAGAAATACTGCTGTAATGAAACCTGCAAGGGAAACTTGCAAACGTTTTCATTTTCCTCAAGTACAGCAAACACTCCATCTCTTCACATGCAAAATTAAAAGCAATGAGTAAGTTTGGTCTCTCATGTCAGTTCAACGTATTCATAGCTTTTAGTGAAAATCTAAAAGAAATGAGGGGGAAAGAGCCCCCAGCTGACTGGACTAATTCGGTAAAGCCTTTGGGTTGTAGCCCAGGCTGTTTCACATAGAGAAAGATGACTGCGGCCCCAGCGCACTCGTAGTGATTTGGAAAGACTGAAGACAGAAGCTAGGCTGATGTCTGCCAAAGTCTCCTCCACTTTCAGCACACTGCAACCTATGTTAGGTTGCTGGCAGACAAACTACTGTCCTGTTTACATCCCCGGCAACAGCTGATCCTACAGATAATTTCTCTTTTTACAGAAAGTTTGCAGATGATCAGGGTCAAACAGATACTCCAACCCCTTCTACAGAAACACAGGACCCCAACAGGCATGTGTCCTCTCCCTGCTGCTTTTTATGCTGTACAGAAACAACCACAGTGTGTGTGCACCAACCCCCATGTCACCAAAATTGCAGATGACATGACCCTTTTTTCTCCCAATCTTTCCTGCTCAGACTGTGCAAGCACTGACTCACTTCATCCAGCGATGCAACAACTCGTGCTTAATTCACTGCATTAAAAAAACAAGGAAACACTGTTGGGTCATTGAACAACACACTGTGTTGACATTGTTATGGATTTCACAACTTTTCTTGATAAGACAAGCCCAGCATTGCATCAAAATACTAGGACTGACCAGATGTCCATGCAAGTGCAAGAAGTTAGCCTTCAGGTAAGGCTTTCTAACGTGGTCAACATTGTAAAAGGGTCTATTTAAAGCCAAAATATCATATTTTCCTAAACCTAACCAAGAGGTTTTGTTACCTGAACCTAAACAAACTATGACAACAAAAGTAAAGACTAAAATTAGTCTCAAATGGGAGTAAAACTCCAGTTTTGGTGTTTAACCCATTCCACCACAACTTCCTTCTCAAACATGGACTTCATCAGTTTATATCAAGTCACCTGACTCCAGGCTTTCTGTCAGAAAACTTTATGAATATGTCCTGATGAGCACAGAGGCGTGTGCCAATCCTAGCACTTGAACATTAAGCAGAACGTGTCTTGCTGAGAAAGCAGTGGGATTTTTAATAACGTGTCTACAGCCTCTTGAGTATTGTCTTTGATGAGGAGTTCCTGAACAGAACACTGAGGTTGTTGTCAAGAATAATCGATTAACAGTTTAAGTCCTTTCGGATTCAGAGAAACATAGTCACAACATCCTCTAATCTTCTCACTGATCATCACTCATCAGCTTGTTTCACGTAGCATTGTTCCACCAGAATCCACAAATGACAAACCGTCCAAAAAGCCAACACCAGCCTACGCAAAGACTTCCAATGCCACTTCCTGGGATGCAGATTTGATGGCGGGGTGGGTGGGGGTGGAAGGTTGTTACCTTCTGAACCTGAACCTTCTGCCTCTGCTGTGCTTTACATGAAGTAATTGTTCCACCTCTTTAACACGCAAACCCCTCGTATGGATCGGATACCAGACACATATTTAATCTGTTTGATAATTTGTACAATACAATTAGTGCTGGGTTAATGGGGTCATTGTTGTTCGTGCGAAACCTGGTTCACGACTGCGGCTTCATGTCATTTGCCTAACAGGGTTGTCATATAAATATTAAAACAGAGCTACAGTTGAGATTCAACAACATTTTAGGATTTGTTTCCATTATTTGGTCACAGTCTGTGTCTTACCAAATAGCACTTTCTGATCACGTTAAGGACATCTATGGTAACCTATAACTAGTAGGATACCTGTAATTACAAAGTTTGTACCTGTTTGTGGGAATATTTGGGCAAACAGGTCTGATCATTTGTGTTGATACATTCACACTAAACTTGTTTTCTTCACTCTGAAAGACTTCTAATGGATATAAATGACCGTGGCACTTGCAGTTTTCAGTAACCACAACGCTGCCACTCTCTACACTTTGCTGCTTTTTCAGAAAAGTTTATTTATTTGTGTCTCTTTTGTGCCTGCCATTTCAGTTGCTCTCCTTATAAATGACTTTCATTGAGCCGTAATGAATCGAAATACCCACTGTCACAATGACACATGTGTGATCTCTGATTTCAACCTCCCCCCAAACAGGTGTGAGGCACAATAAAAAACCCTCCTGCTAATACTGTGTGTGAATTACCAGCATGAACAGAAAGCAAAAAAGGAGACGTGTGTGTGTGTGTGTGTGTGTGTGTGTGTGTGTGTCAGTGTGAAAGAAAGAGGAAAGAAACACAGAGTGGGAGAGAATATATGGCTTTAATAAAATGCAACATTGCCTTAATGTGCTATCCAATAATCAGTGGCTTGCAGCCTAAAACATTTTACAGATCATCTAATTTTTTTGAATTATTCGTACATGCGAGGAACTGGCCATCCTCTAATTTCCTAGAAATGCTGCAGTTTATAAATAAGCACAAATATCATGCATTAGCAGGTCTATTTAACGTAAAAAAAAAACAACAAAAAAAAATGGACAGAAGCATAGGAAAGTTCTCCAACTCCTTTAACTCACTCGACAGCATTAAGCAGGAAGCTGCTGCTTAACCATGAATTAACCAACAAATCTACTAATTAATGCTTAGTTTGTTAATTAAGAGTCAGTGGCATAATTTTTTGTTAATGACTTCACTGTGATGGCATTTCAGTAACAGGTTTGAGTAATAATAAGGTGCACGGTCATTTGTGTGAATGAGGGATGCATTTTGTGGATTTTATTCACCGTTGTGTGTCGATGCCTTTCGTGTAAACACTGACTTTCAGGCTAATGCGTCTGTGTAAATACATGAATAAATACAGCTTGGCAATGGTCAATGCTGCATTAATTATATACGCCCAGTGTGAGGTGTCTTCATAGGCTGTATTGACGCAGTTCCGTGCAGCAGATGGATGGTCTAGATTGAGGATCAGAGGTGAAGCTAGCAGAGGAGATGGGGGTGGAGGGAGATTGGTGAAGCAGATGATAGGTGGGTGTTGAAGATAGTGAGAAGCACTGGGGGAGCATCTGTTCAGATCAACCGAGTGCACGGCAGGAAGACAAAAAATGTTTTCAGCATTTTTCAGGAAATGCTTATAAACCTGAGTCCAAAAAGAAAGGCACTTCTTTTAAGGATCGCAGCCAATTTTGGCCCACTGAAGGATCATAACCTTTGTGATGCGCAGCCCCCACACAGAGTTTTCTGAATGACAGGTTCTCCACAGGGGAAAGATAGACAAGCGAAGATAGTTTTTCTTTTTTTTTTTTCATCTCCTAGTACAACAGCAAAGAGGCGAGAAAAGGCAGTAACAAGTGAAAACCTGATTGTGTTTGGTGTTTTACAGACACTACCCCACTATTCAACCACATCAAAACACACAACCTAGTGCGAGAGGTGTCCCCATGACAAGCTGACAGGTAATGAACTGCTTCACAACAACGCTTTGTACACAGCAGCTGGATGCTTCTCAAAAATCTGACTCCACTGTTGAGTTGAATTGCAGCTAGCTTGTTCCAAAACCTTCTAAATTCAAGGTGATGACCAGACAAAAGCCAGATTTGATATCGTTGTTTAAAATCTCATCTCTGTTTCCTGTCTGATTCTTCTCCTCCCTGTCCTGGGGCAAGTCATACAGTGACTTCAGTCAGACTGCAGAAATGCTCGGAGCTTTAAAGCTACTCTCTAACTTGTAATTTTCGTTTGCAATGGGAGTTGCACAGGCAATACACTTCTGCTCAGCCTCTCAGACTCCTAAAAACAGTGTGGTCTCAACAGAAAGAGTTGCCAGAGCGCTTTGTTCAAATATTGATGCAAACCTCTCATCTGTCATCTCAGGACACAACAGACATGCACATGCACATGAACCCAGATAATGCGTGTGTGCCACAAGCGAAGCACTCCCAGGCAAAAGACACAAACACACACACACATGCTAGTTCTAATAAAAACGGGGACAGACAAATGTTGATTCTTGGCTCTGATCGTCTATTTCACACTCAGGCGACCACATTTTGTCATTTTTGCTGCCAGATTCAATCAATTTTTGTTCATACAACACAGGGAAGATGTCTAAAATATATTTTTTATGTTTTTTTTTTTTTTTTTTTTTTAAAATCAGCAAAGCCCTGTTTTACATTCAAGTAACACACACACACACACACACACACACACACACGGGAGCTGCTCGGTTCATCCAATCTTATCTGTTGGACAGCAGCCCCACTGGAGCAGCAGGGGGTTAGCAGCCTTGTTTAAGCACACCTGGATAGTGGAAAATAAAGGAGGGGTAAACGCGACTCGTACACTTCCCTTTCAAGATATCTGTGCGAGGAGGGTCCTGTAAGTGTTTGCGAGTTTATCACATCAGGCTTCTGTTGCTTTAGTATTAGTGGAATGGAGATAACAGAGATCGTGAAAGCACAAAGCATGAACATTAGAAATAGAATCAATCTCTGATACTCGGCTCGGCCTCTCAAATCATTTTTCGGTGTGTTTTTGGTGTGTTGCCGCGTGTAACTTTGACATTTTTGTGGAGGCAGATGTGATTTGAGCAAAATGTCAATATGCCCTGGGTTTCGTCTCTCAGGCAATGCACTGGGCCATCTTCATGGTGGAGGTTATTGGGGCTGTATGCAAAGAATGCTGAGAGGGAAACTACAGTATTTCCATCTTCCTGTGCAAAACAAAACTGAATCTGTGTTTTTTTATTCACAGTTGATGTTCTCTTTAAATTTGAACATCAGTCAAAGATAAAGGACGATGCTGTTTGGGGGCAAAGATGCAAATACAATACAATCTATCATTAAATATCAGATCTATATCAAAGTTACATTTTTCCCATTTTATTGGATTGGAGCTGATAGCATGGAGACAGGAGTGAGATTGAGAGATTGTGATTTGGTTATTGCATTAATAATGCAGCAATTTAGACAGCTTTAAAAATAGTTTCTGCTGCACTGTTATCACGGAATGTATTCATACATATACATGTATAGAAATGCAAAATATTATGGTACACACAGCTAATACTATATGTTTTGCTGTGATATTTCTGCACCACAGGAATACATTTTGTTGGCAAAACAAAGTACCATTTTTTTTTTTAGGAATTTAGCAGTGTGTGTGCTCCTGAACATGCACAAATCAGTGCATATATATGTGTGTGTGTGTGTACAGTTTGTCTGAATGTGTGTCACCTACAAACACCCAGGTGGTATTTGCGTCTTCATCGGTGTTGTGACAGCCTGCCAGCCTGGTTTTGGCAGGCGGGAGATAGTGCTTCCCTCAGCTCTCCCGATAATCAAAGAGTAAACATGCCGAAGCAAAAGTGGGTTACCTGCATGTCAAACCGACACGAAAAAAAAGTCTCCATACCATCAGCCACTTCTCCATAAGACTTAAATTAATATGAGGAGGGAAACAAACTCAACTAAATAAATGCGCCACGTATTCATATATGCCTTTCATACGCAGTGCATCAAAGAATCCACTAGAACATGTTTTCCTTCACCAAAGAAATGAGTGTAAACTAAAAATATGACAAATCAGATTCAAACTCTATATAAATGCTGGAAAATCCACTCTAACTTGTGACTCCACTGTTCATAACTTATGATGACTGGGTCTCCATGATGGACAGTACCAATTTCAACAGAGACTCATTGATTACAAACAGTAATGTCTTCATGTGTGTTCAGTTTTGCTTCAATATTTAGCTCTAATATTTAGTCAGCCTTACACGTTAACTCTGCTTACGCTACACTTGCCAAACATTAAGGCCTTTGAACAGACTGCCAGCCCAAATACACTTTTTGGCACATCCAGATTGTATTCTGATTGATTTGCAAAAGTCTGGATGGCAAAAAAAAAAAAAAAAAAAAGCATGAAATGTGAGTTTTGCTATCAGATCCAAGACACATATGGAAGAGGTTTGAAATGCAATTCCAATCGGTATTTCTACAGATGTGTCTCAGTCTGGACGCCCTGGACGCCAAGCCATGCAGATAGGTTGGTGATGTCTGGACCGCTAACAGTGTTTGATTTGTTAACAGAACTTTCAGCTCTGTGAAGTGAAACCAAAGTGGACGTGTCTTAAACTTTCTGCATTTTCTGTAATGACCAGCAGGAAGCAGCTCCATAACTGTCCAAACACGGTCATTTCTGGCTCCGCAAAGCCTCCATAATGCCAAAGTTGTGGCATCAAAACAGTTTAAAGTACGGCTTTGAAAGTGTTTATGGGCAGTAATAGCCATCCAATGTATTCTGTAATGACATCATAACTTATGAATATATATAGTTGTGCATATTATTAGTGGTGTAGTCATCCATTCCCACGTAATACTTAAAATTCAAGGGAAACGATGCATGTGTGCAGTTGTTACTAAAGTAACAGCATTACTGTTTCGAATATTATTTCATTAATATGAGCTTCACTGTTTTCAACTGCTGTATCTGAGCTGGATTGAGACATTTCCCATCACTGCGAAAGTATTCAACTGGCACAACACGTTGTTGGTTTTTTATTGTGACGCAGTCTCAGGAAACAGTGTTTTTGTCATAGAGCTTACCACCTACTGCGATTGTTAATCAAAAATTTATCTACAAAACAAAACATTTTCTCAGATTTTTTTGACAGCGGATCAGTTTTAAATATTGCAGAACATGATGAAACAAGAAGGAGCAGCTAAAGTGAGCTGTCAGATGAAAAGTTCACCCACCCAACCACCTTCTTTTTACTGTATTCTGCTGCTGCTGTATGGAAAAACTACTCATGCTGTGTGCAGCGTGAAATCAGATCGCAGTTCCTCAGGGCATGATGGGAAAATTATTGACTGATTTCTTTATTAAGAACAACGCAAAGCTTGTTTTCTCGTAGTTATCAACCTCAGCTCCTGTTACCACCTGAACCACGGGGTGTCACCAAATCAGCCAGGACCAAAATCTTAAGTTGTTATCGCTGTTAAAAAAACAAATCTCGACTGGAATTAAGACTTTCAAGAGGAGACTTTAATATATATATATATTTCTCTTCTTTGAGGTTAAGTGTCTCATGTATTTAATCATACTGGAATATTGGTGCTCAAAGAAGAAGTCTGTAGGCAAACTGTTATAAACAATAAAATTATTCTATTCCACATCATTCGAGTCCGTTTACTCATTTGGAATGGGGGTAATATCTGTTTTTTTCTTCTTGTTTTTAACTTAGTTTGTCCTTATTGCATGAACAACAAAGCCACTTTTGAGTAATGACAGATGCAGATATGCAGTGCCTTTATTAATATGTTATATGCAGCACCATTATTACCTCATCTATCAGCGTTCATTCCCTGGGTTTCGCTCCGGTTTCATTTAGAAAGCAGGCCTCCGTTGACTGACAGTGATAGCAGACAAAAGAAGATAATTGCTTACTTACTCTTTCCCATATAGCCTTTGATCCATTTTGTCTTTTCTGACACAGAAGAGACAGCAACATAATTAAAGGCATTGTGTGGCATATACAATCTCAGCTGCAATCACACTGGCAACCTGACAGCTCACTCTAATGTGAGTGTACTTTGTAAGGGGGCTCGATAAATAAGTAAAACCCTAGAAAACAATCCTCTCGCACTCTCTTTCTCACATTTTCCCATCCACTTCTTCCTGAGAGCTTTAACACAGACCACAAATAAAGAGCGGGGCTCTATTATTGAATGAATTTATGAATAAATTACTGCTGTGTGGGCATATGCGAGAAAAAGGTTTAGAGCACCAAACTTTATTTTAAACAATGCTGTTTTGTCATCTTATCAAAATGTTTGGCAGGGTAAAAATGAGATTCAATAAAAAAAATAAAAAAAAGTTAATATCCTGCAAACGACTAGGCGCACAGCTTCTGTATTAATATCATTAATCATCTGTCATTATGTGCTTGGGTGATTATGGAGGGTGATATGCTTTAAGTTTTTTTTGTCTTCTTCACTGCATGTCATCTGTTTAATGTTGTTCAGCTTAAATGAGTTCTTACAGATTGTCCAAATGGTGTCGTGGGTATAGCGGCACAACAAAGTAGCACATTTTCTAGAGGACCGTTGCCTCAAGTTTGATGGCGATCGCTTGTATCGACAGCACAAATGGTTGTTGACACAGAGTGGTGGTATTGCTAAAAGCTGGCGGTAAATAACAAAGAAAGTGCACGACTTGGCAGTGCACCAACAATACGAGCTACTGATATATGTTATTTCAGATCAATGTGTCAAGTTCACGACCGAGACTCGGCAGCCTTGGGACAAAACAATTCACATTTACTTCAATGCATCGGACCCAATCACCATAATAGCCTCCTGCCTATTATTTGTGTTGCATTATCCACCCAGGATGTAAAAGAAGAAGCTTTGGAGCTTCGCACTTGATATATTAAATTTATAGCCTGCTTTTTCAGTTGACATTTTCCAGAGCACTACTTTTACATTTATTATGTTAAAGGGGCACTCCGCCACTTTTGCACATGAAGATCAGTTTAGTCATAATGCCACTAAGTACCACTTAGTCTGTGAATACGGGTACATCATTTCTTCTGTGCTTCTGGAGGTTTTTTTTAAAGTTTGGACAAGGGTGAACAAGAACAACTGAAGCAAGCAGCTCTGTGGGGATTTACTAATGCTTAGCATGCTAGCACGCTTTAATGGGTATACACTCACTGCCACTTTATTATCTAATGTATCAAATGTAATCTAATGAAACATCTCTGCTAGACTTTTACCAAGTTTATAATTTGAGTTTTGTTGACACTGTCGGAAAGGTAATACTTTTACTGATTATGTTTATTTTTGAGGTTGTAGTGGGTGGCCTTACTGGACAGGATTATACTGAAAGGTGTTTATAATATTATGCCCCTTCTCATGTAGGTAAATGTGGTGGCCATATTAGAAACACTTCTCAGTATAATGCAGTCCACTGGTCACCATCTTGGTATAGTGTGTTAAACATTTGCTAATTTGTACTGAACACAAAGTACAGCTGTGGCTAATGTGATTATAATTTATTTCAATTATTTAGTCATAAACCAAAGTGTTGGAGTTAATCACCAAAATGATTACAACTGATCCTGAGGGGGGTAAATTATTCATCTAGTAGTTGTTGAGACATTACACTCAAAACCACAAATGTCAATCTCATGGTGGATAAAAGAAAGTGAGTGAAACGCCAAAGTCAAAAGGATTTACACTCATGAAGATATGCACTGAATATTATGGCGATCCATTCATTAGATGTCAGCCTCATGATGGCAATAAAGAAAAGTCAGGGCTCATCAAAATCAGCCGGCTTCATCCTGTGGATTGTGTCAGTCCATCCAAAAGTTGTTGAGATATTTCAAAGTTGTCGACTAACAGACTGAAGTTGCCGTCCCTGGAGCCACACTGCTACCTTGGCCAAAAAATACCCCCGGTGATATCATCAGGGTTATGTCAGCTCAGGCTCGGAGGCTTTAAAGCTCGTGTTACAAAATGGGGGGTGTTAAATTTGACACAGGTAGAGAAAGTCTCATCAAAGACACTACTTAGCTGAATGATAGGAATTGTCGGATAAAGTTTGACCTCAGCTATCTGCTTTGATTTTTTTTTTTAAAGCTCTTCCAAGTCCCCCAACTTTATAGAAGCGCGATGATGAATCACTTGATTTCTATAGTCGTATAGTTAACCTGTGTGGTCCGACCATGGAACATGCTCTGACTGATTAGTGAGCGCACCGAGCCCGGTTTGTATCCATCCACTTGTTCAGTATAGAAATATATCACCGTCCAACCTGTGATACTCAGACACATTATGTTACAGTCTGATTTCTAGCTTTACAGCAGAGATTAAGAGCTATCAGAGGTTTAACGTTTCATGAAAGCCTTGAACATTTTCAAAGGCTTATCTATAATTTGAAAACACACTTTCTACTGTACAAGAAGGTGTTAACTTCTGCCAATATCAGTCTGGCTCATTCAGCTATATCAACTTCACTGGAGTATTAGGAAGACGTGGCAGGAAAGATGGTCCACACAATTCTCCACCACTCAGTAATGACCCAGTCATGATACATTCCTGAATATATGGTAAAAAAAAATGAAAAATGAGAGACAAAGGAGGCGACAATGACACTATCGGTTAGCTCTGGTGCTAAAGAAAATGGAAGTTAGCCAAAAGCCCATCAGGAAAGCAGCCAGTGTTCTCGTGACATTTAAAATGCATGACAATCAAACACTTTTACAGTGCTTTTCCATGTCCCCAAGCATCCTTGCATATATCAAAAGGGAAAGATCTCTAATGGCCCCTGAAAAATGCAAGAAAGTGAGTAACTTTATCCTGCACCTCTTCTCTCCACCAAGCACTATTCTCTCACCTCCTCTCTGATTTTTTTTAGCGAGCAGGGGGCCAGCGGTTCAAAGCACCGCATCGGAGCCCAGTCTGCCCTGCATTTTATGTCCCAGTGGAGGTCTTCAAACGTTACTTTTAACTGCCCCAGTAATGCAATCTGAGTGGATGGCGAATATGTGATCCAGCCAAAAGGCTCTGCAGTAAATGGCATGTGATCGAGATAACATGAATAATAAACAAGAGACCAAAGTTGAGGTAAAGGTTGTATTTAAATCACATATCCTGCTGCTATAAACAAGCTCCTCCAGTGACAGAAGGATATTTGATTTCTGCCAAGCGTAGCGGATGAAAGCCCCCACATTACTAATGAACAATTTCCCATTTCGCTCCTTAATAACTTAAGAGTCCTCGTGTACTGTACCGAGGATTCCTAATGAATCTTTAAAGAAACATAAAAAAACGCAGCAAAACAACAAAAACTGAGATCTTTTAAGGCTGAATGCTCTCATTTGTCAAGCTTAGATGGACATGGAAAAAGTGTGTCAACACCATCTCGTTGCTGTTGACACACAAATGATGCTTCACTTCAAATAACCATAAGCAAATGAGCAAGTGAGCAAAGTGAGCGGGGCATGCTCAGCACCTTGTGGCACATCCTCTGCACACAGTGTCCCAGATTCCACCTTACGTAACCTGATTATTTGTGCACACCATACAAATACTCATGACAAACAAAAAAAATAAATAAATAAGAAAGCACATTCATTGCTCAGTGTCTCAGGTATTGCAGGACCTATGCATTGTAAAGGTTTGCTGTCTCAGCAGTGTGAAATTCAAGAAAGAGAATGCTGAGTAAAGCTCCCTTCAAGACTATAGTCGCCATAAGGAAGGGGTTGTGCCATCAGCTGTCTGTATGGATGTTATGAGAACACACAGCCTCAGACAGAAGGGCCATCTCTCTCCTCATTAGACATCCTATTGGACTTTAATTAACAGGTTAAGACCGCCATAAACCTGCTGCTAGAGCCCACCATCAGAGGCAATAACGCCTCATTAGAAGACCTTGACAGCCAGGAGCTTAAACCCAGAAAATCCGCGACCTCTACATGCATACACAAACACCTCATTTATGTGTCTGCTGTGTTTGTCTTTGAGCTCACGCTCTCTCCCACCCATCCTTCCCTCCCCCCCTTCCACCCCACCCTGCAGTTATTCTGCTCAATGGACAGCAGAAGAAGACCGAGGGTTGAGTTATACTGGACAACTCCCAAATGTGTTTGGTGTGTGTAGCTGTATGAATGTGAAGCAGGATGCTGAGGAAGCAGAGATGGTGTGTGCTGTTTGGTTGAATGAATCAATCTCTGAATAATGTCGCTTGCAAATCCTAGCTGATCACAGAAAAACGGCTAATTCAGAAAACACAGCTAATTGGTAAAAGAGGCAGAGACGAGGCAGTTAAATAAGCTTTTGGCCATGCAGGTTGCATCATAGTTTTTTTGTGTGTGATTGGGACTATTTTACTGCTAATGGGTTTGATGAGATCTGTTGTGAGGGAGCTGAGCAGATCTATAAGTGAGTGTGATTAAATGTGGCAGTGGCTATCTACTGGAAAACCAAAGCCTGTTGTGATCACAACACTGCACTAAAATGAATACTGTTTTGATTGTCCCAGACGATCCATCTGATGAGAACCCTGAGTGCAACAGAGGCATACAGAATTACAGTGAAGTCACAGGAGGTCAAGGTGAGGCTGCCACTCAATCTTAAAAACATGAGAGGGAGGTCCGTGGTGAGTCGACCTGCGTGGTAGCTGTTTATGCAGCCTGTCAAGTGTGTGTGTGTGTGTGTGCCAATGCATAATGTGCAGACAAACAGGAGGTGAAGTATAACTGTGACCTGCTTTATTGAGCAGACTGAGTGAGGCAGAATGTGCCTATGCGGTCATGTATGTGCACGTCCATCAAAAAGCATACAAGTCAGCAAAAGTGCGCACACTTGTCCGAACGCGTTTCTCCATTAATGAACGTATTCACCAGATACCAAAGGATTATGGCTAATCCCGAACATTGACTGATCCCACAATGCAACGCGAGCGGGCTAAATGTCAAAAAAAAAAATGATACATTTGAATGGGATTCACGGACAAATTCTTCTTTAATTAAAGATTATTGTGTAACATTTGGGCTCCTGTACGGCATACCGTACAATGGAAAGATGAGAGAGGGACATGTAACGGCAGAAACCAGGATGGCCTCGGGATCAATATCAATTTCTCTCTGTTATACATAAACATCAGACCACAGCTTAATCTCAGTGCTTTATTAGAATCTATCAAACCTAGTCAAACACACATTCTTCACACGGTTAACCATCCCTGTTTCATATGACAGCAATTAGAATATTCATTAGATAAAAATCTTTTTAGGCCAATCGATGGTCTTTTAGCCAAAGGGATCTCTATAGATATCTGAGTCAAAATCCATTGGATACAAAGGATCCAATTGCACAAGCTTTGTGACTTCTCCAGCCCCAGTATAAATCGATAGACCAGCCCCTCTAGTGGATTTAGCTGCTTGTTAGCGGGCCTGAAACAGCTGTCTCACCCTGTGTCTTGTGATGTTCTACCCCCATTCTATTTTGTGCAGTGTTTCAGCCCACTTTTAGGTTCATTGTGGGTTTATCAGTGTAGTGTGCCCAGGTGAGTGAACACTGCCCCACATCCACTTAGGCTTTTCAATCTCACTGTGACACGGTCAAATCAGGAGAGTGCACAAGATTAAATCGATGCCTGGCCAGTTGACTGCTTGACGCAGCATTCTCCTTCCAGACCATTTCCTTGGCCACGCCATCTATCACTCAAGGCCCGAACAGTCCTCGTGTTTTTTTGGTCTCCATTCTCTTCCTTTCTTTTCTGGCATAATGGGATCACACCATCCAGGACAATGCCTGGTCTCGGGAGATGTGACACACTCACCATTGTCTACTTCATAATATCTGTATACCAAGTGATTCCTTCGCTGGAGGTGGTTGTGGGGAGGAGGTGGCAAACAGAGGTGACATAGCAACACAGTCTGTGTTTGGAAGAAAAATCTAATTTACGGTTTGCCCCGGAGGTCAGCCCGACGGGCCAGGTCCAAACATCTATCAGATAAATCGGCTTTAGGGCGCAGGCAATCCACTTATGAACTCCACCTTCTGCCAGCTGCCCTGCCAGTTAAGTGACTAAATTGTGCTGCAGTTGAAATAGACAGGACACACAGCAGATCTGTTGAAGTTGAAGTTCTCTTTGAGTTTGAAACCTTTGAAATATTAAAAAAGGTGGCATGTAATATATATATATATATATATAAATATCTGGGAAGGATATTACACAATGCATAGGAGTTTGAAAGAGAGGTTTGAATGATTGATTGGTTCCATAGCTCACCTTCATGTGCACTTTTATGTTCTTTCTGCTCTATTTTTAAGCCTACAGGTGTCAGAAGAAACTTGCGAGCTTGTTACCAGGTTCTTACCTCCTAACAAGCATTCTCATCGATGTCCAAGTAAAAACACCCAAAGGTAGGTAGAGCTCCTTCTGTGAAAAGATATGAGACTCATATACCTTGCATGCCTGGGAACACCAGGCACCCTCCTTGCGGTAGCAGAATAATGGTCAGAGCCGAGGCTAAATGTTTGAGAAAATTGCTGTTGTTTAGCTGTTGGCTATGTCTTTCTAATGGAAATCAACTGAACAGCTGCTTAATGGCATGTTCTTTAAAATCCTGATATCAGCAAATGGAAAATGCTGACTTTTTAAGACTACTGACATCTTTATAAAAATGTCTTAGAGACTTATAAACCGGGGCTCAATTAAGTCAAGTAGTTCATCGCTCCCCATTGGGCTTATATTGCGTGAAGGTGACTTTTTGTCACTTCTGTCTGAAAGCAAACAGCAAAAACATACCTACTAGTTTCTGTGTGGTGGGATACACCACCAACAGGGTAAAGAACCCAGAACTAAGATTTCATATGCTGCCGAACTGAAGAAATGAGCAATGAGATGTGAGGTAACATCAGCAGGAAGAATGGGAAAACTGTGGGATCCTGACACTCAGTCCTGTAGAGGTTGAAGCTATGCAAGGTCTGGTTTTGACCTTTGTCAGGTTAAATGATGATCCTACATTCATTGGGGTCATTTCTCCTAGAAAAGCGAGGTAAAGAGAAGGGACACAAGATGACACGTGTTTGGTGTTGATTGTTTTCCCCTCCGGTGGAGGTGGTTTTTAGATTATGCTAGCGTTGCGTTTCAACCCAGGGTGTGATGTTTCTATTCGAAGCAGTATACACACACACACTCACTGTATATATTTTATTCATGTTGCAAAAGCCTGTAAGAAACTCTCGAAAACTTTTTTTGTGGCTCTATAGCATGGTTCCAAATAAAAATTAAAAAAAGCAACACCTCCTCCGAACTTGCCAATAACAAAAAAGACATCATCTTAACATAATCATTACCTTTTTTTCCTGCAGAGCCCTCACCACCAAACTATGGACACGACCAACACTACTAATTATAACCACAGCCAACCCCACTTTATGTTCAAGCTCTGAGGTATTATTCATGAGAGGTCGTTATGTGTGAAACCGTGTTAAGAAGTATTCTCTACAGACACATAGTCAGAAGTACACACCACTTCCAAGACACTTTTTTTTTCTTCCCACAGTTCTCATTAACAAATAACAACATCTGGTAATGACACCAACACGCACCAGCGCAAGCCTGTCATTAATGGGGCCCTTTCACTGAAGGAAGCCAAGAGAGAACCTGTCACATGTACATGTTTCCACTCTCTACTCAAACACAGCAATTAGGAGCATTGAGCTGAGTGTCACTTCAGCTGCCTCATTGACCTTTCTCTGGCTCTGATGGGCCGCCTGTTCGCACTGCTCTGCAATATCTTCATTAGTACAACCTGACTATGGAGGGTATATGTCTCTGAGCAGGGGTGTACTGTACTGCTGCACAGCTGATGCCCTCTTGTTGCATGCAGTGACAGTTAAGACACTAAATAATCTCTATCTTTAGCAAGGTGTTTGTTTGCATGATATGTGTTGCTTGGAGACAAGTTTGGACATATGGACCAAATCCAGCTTTTGCTTCTTGGTACCCAAACTTGTTCAGCACCAGCCCACACACAGATCCTGAACTACAGTGTACATGTTACTCACTCTCACTGTTTCAGACATTTACTCTTAGTCATGCACGGGAAAAGCTTCAAAATCTTTTGGGTTGCTTTGCGGAGTAGTTCTGTTCACTTGTGTCTGACCAAGGACAAAAAGACAGACACAAAGTTGTTTTTTAGCTCTGGTCTGGCACTGACTTCTAAAATATTAACCAAGACGAGTTAGTGTGAAGTCAAATGGACTGACGGCTGACTCATTTGGCAACCCTTGCATCCTACATTATCATTGCTCATCAACCCATGAGGGGAAATCAAATTTTGGTGCCTGACAACACCTTATACATTTATTTATCTTCTCTGGTGTTACGAAGAGTTCACAAAGAAATAACTTATGATGAAAATTATTAATATTGACTGCAGCTGGACAAAAAAAAAAGAGGCATACCAAAATAATTGGGACAGGAGTGGGAGTTCTGTGTGTGGTTACTGTGTTTCACTAATTGCCAAAATACACAGAGTAGGACACAAGCCGAACAGACCTAGGGTTGTCAAGATACCCACAATACAACAATAATGAGATAGAAATAATGAAAATGAAATATTGACAAACCATCTGCAGGGGATGGTAAGCCACCGGCACAACTGCCTGTGACCTCACATTGCACTTCATCACAGTCAGTCTTTGGGTTTAAGACGGGAGGACGGATTGCGGAGGATCTGCTACTCAATATCCCTCGATTCAAAGAATCACACAAACATAAATGTCACACAATCACATCTGAGTTTTGCCCAGGGTTACAATACCACATGGGAGAGAGTCCCATCGCCTCCGCCTCACTCACTCTGGAGCTCCTGACAGAAAACACTGGCAGTCTTTTAGTGGAAAACACAAACTGGTGTGCCATTTATCCCAATTTGCCACAGCTGTGAGAGTCTGTATCCCTGTTTCAGTCTAATGAGTTAACCATTAACTGCCAACTTTCAGTCAAAGGCATGCCACTGTTGCCACCAAAATTGTTATTCAGCCAGTCGCCAGTTAACAGGGTCACTCGTTAAACCAAAACACCGGGAGGCAGGAGGACAGAGTGTGCAGGTGATTAGTACAAGCAGGTACTGAGATAAAACATTGTACCAAGATGAGACATTATCCTGCTGTACCTCTCACAAAGTAATTTGCAAAAACATAAACATTGGTGCTAATGCCATGCTGTTGGAGCTACCCAAATTAACCGCAAGGGAAATTCCTTCACAGCAACATCCCTAAAAAAAAACACCCCTGTTATAACTTCTTTAAAAAGTCTTGTGAGCACTCACACCAGTCAGCACTCACTCACTGGTTACCAGTTTATCTTGTGCAAATACATTTGCTGCCTGTTCTTTAATAATAGCTTAGCGTTTGAATTCATGCATGCATTCACAGAATCCTGAAGAAACTGGAACCGAACGGGCACCAGATGGTTTGAACTTTGCCTGTTGAACCCTGTAGCCAATCAAGTCTTGTGAATACAGCAACAGCTTTTCCTTATCTTATTAAATAGGATGTCACGAAACAATATGCACTTATCCAATTAAGCGGCTCTTATTTATGAGAAACATAATGGGAAAGTAGATCCCAGCAGTGTAGATGCATTGTGTGGTATGTGTGGTTTGCAGAAACAAATGACTTTAGTTAGCATAAATGACTACTATATTATGTAGGAAATAGCAAAGAAAAGCCAAGATGTACCTAGAGCCACAGGAGTGTTGGAAACACTCTTGACTGCATAATGTTTTGGGGCTTTTTCCCCCCATTTAGGCAGCACTAGTAGTGGATTTTTAAATATTCAATTTTGTGTGACCATTGTTCTATGATTGCAAAAGAATATGTGACAGTTAAGGATGGTGCAACAAAAATAATTGGGTTGGGGAGGGGGTTGAACATCAGGTTTCACTTTTTTAAAAGATCCTATTAATATTTTCTACCCATGACTTAGAAAAAAAACGATGCAGCACCCTCCCCAACATATCTGAAAAACAAATATACCTAAACTTGGCAATTCATTTTACTATTACTGTCATAACTCAAAAAAGGTAAGATGATGCCCCTGAACTTAACCCTTTTCACTATAGCCACCAATGTGCACGCTAGAAGTCGAATTAAACACACACCAAACTAACACAATGTTAAAGGTCCACAGTTGTAAGTATTGACAAAAATGGAATATAATATGCATGATGTATGATGTACGTGTAAAGAGACACTTGAAGGATGTTTTCACATTCATCTGCTGAAGGTGAAATTGTTCGACATGCTTAATGAAAATCCAATTTTTAGGGGTGGGCCTACAAGCGTTGATTTGTGACATCACAAATAGCTTGAAGTAATGGACGTCATTTCAAAGATAGCAGGATACTTATAATTGATGTTTGATTAAAAGAACAAATCAGAAAAATGTTTCCCGAGGGGATCTTTAAAGGACAAGTGTGTAGGATTTAGTGGTACCTTGCAGTTGCCGATTGCAACCTCCTCGCCTTATACCCTCCTTGCTAGGATGAAGGAGAAACAACGGTGGCCGTGAAATACATGGAAATTCTGAAAAGACCGATCTGGAGCAAGTTTTTGTGTCTGTAGAACTCCTTCTGAGGTAATAAAAACATAACAATTCTCATTTTCACAAAATTATACACCAATGAAATATTCAATAAATAGAGCCTCCCAAATCTTACACACACACTTCAAATATTATTGCTACTTGACTTTTTAATAATGAGCTTTTAAATAAACAGTCATAACTCCCACTGAATGAATGAACTGGGCACAGATGGCAGCTCTGTGGTACTTGCACCCACACAAATATTATATATTTTTTGAAAAGTGAAAAAAAAAAACAGATCTTCTCCTCACACTACCCTGCCTTCAGGAAAAAGAATAGATGCATCCCCATCCCCCCAATTCTTACAGCCCCTCACTGTTGCCTGAGAAAATAGCCACGACAGAAACACTGAAAGCTGTTGTGGACATAAACTTGGGTTATTTTGTTTCTGCTCACTCCTGCTGAAACAAAATGATATGCAGGGAAACCAGTGTCACTGCAATACACTGCAAATCCCGACCTGAAATGTTGGCAAATAAACACAAGTGAGATGTTAATGTATCAGTGTGTCTTCAGTGTGTTTGTGTGTGTGTGTGTCTCACACCTCTATTTGTGGGCCCCTGACTCTATGCTGTGACAGTAGGCAGAATAAGAGAGTGTTTTATGGCATCTCATTGAGACACCCTTGACGGTGACACCTCCTCTATACTATTCCTGTCGCCGGCTCCTTAGCTCTCGCCCCCCCTCCACCTCCCTTTCACTGCTTTTCAGCTCTACTTCTTTCTCACCCTCTCTTGCTGTCTTTAAATCACCCCCTTTTTTCTGTCTCTCATCTTTTCCTATCCATCTTTCCCAATCATCTTCTTCCATATTGCTCCCTATCGTCACAAATCTTCCACTCTACCCATCCGAGCGCTTCCTCTGTCCGCTGTCTCCCTCACTTCATATTCCTCTCCCTCTTTACCCCCCACTAGCCTCTCTTTTTCTGCCGGAGCACTTGGTATAGTAATGGTGCATTCTGCCACCATGCTCATTTCAGCATGTTCCCCAAAAGTGACTCTGTTTATATCTGAATATCAGAAATACTTTTTTATTTTGGAAGAGCTGTAGCAAAACTAAAAAAAAAAAAACTTTTCAGGATGAGTAAGGCTCATTCATCTGTCTGCCTGTGCTTTGCATTTAGACAAACAGCATATACATTTACAAAATGGCACGTACTGCGAATGCCAGTGCTCCAGGGAAAAACTTTTTATGCTAATTTCCTGCAAGCACAAGGTAAAAAAACCCCTCATTCCTCTACTCAGATTCACACAGGATCAAATTTGTTTTAAAAGGCGATGAAACAAACGAACAGAGAGATTTCTGTGCATAGTAAAAAGCCGTCAAGGCAATTTTCTCGGATTTCTCCTTTTCCTACCACCAACTTCTGGTTGTATTCTTTACACGAAGCACTGGCTTTGGAGTCCGTCCACTTATTGATCAGCATGGCGACTAGAGCTGGCGGCTGCCTGTACGACTTGTCTGGCTATAGTGTAATTAAAGCTGAGGCAAAGGATGTGTAGCACTGACAATGCTGGCTAGCGTTCTTAGAGAAAGCTATCGGAGGGAAACTCTGCAGCTTATTATGATCAAACTGGGGCTTTGGGTGCTTAAGTAGAAATTTGAACAGCTTTAAGTTTTATTGCCAAATTTAGGGTCAAGTGGGGGAAATGCCGTTTTTAAAACATAAGCAATATTCAATGAGCAGTAAAAATGCGTTTTAAATAATAACAAAATGGGATTTTATGCCCTCCTAGAGCCTCTTTTGCTTTCCAAAACTCATGTTAAAGTTTACAAGACCATCTGTTTCGGGATATAGAGAGAGGCAATCTAAATCAACCCGCAGAATACAGTTGAGGCCACTGGAGTGAGCGTGGTTTATGGCTCCAATTCCCTTTCCTCCTCAAAAGCCTACGAGGAGAGTCAAAGTGTGGTAGGATGCAGAATAAAATCCCGCTTAGGGATCATGACTATCTCGGAGCAGTGCATGCAGGGTTTAGATATATTTTATAGGCTTAAAAGAAAATGCTGACATCACTGCAAGAGGAAATGCAGCTGCTATCACGGGCAACGGGTGAATGTTGGGAGTAATGGCGATGAGAAAATGAGCAGAGCAGGGCGACCCTTCCTTCTGTTACACTGCATTACCCCCCGACTGCATCTGAGGGTGATTCACTCAGAAACTCGGATACAGAACGTACTGTGGTGGGCAGATGTCATACACTGTTAGAAGTACACTAGAGCAAACACACACACAAACACACACTGAACAGTACGTGCATAGACGAGCAGCACACCAGCATACGTAGGCTTTTTTCATGGGCCATTTCATTTCACTTGATCTTGTGACACGGCGATGATCTCCATTTTGTCATTTTGAATTGTAATTGCCCTGAGTAGCCTGGAACACTGACAGAGAGGGAGGAGGGAGAGGAGCGGCGCTGGAAGGAGAGAATGACAGAAAAGTCGGAGTAGGAAAAAAAAAAGTGGAAGAAACAGACAAAAGAACAGAAAAAGATTAGAGCAGCTCAGAGATAAAGGGAACCAAGTGAAGTCTCTCTCTTTGTTTTCATTTCTAACACAAGAACAAAATGTAGTAACAGTCCAGTTTCCTTTCATGCCTCCTTTTTGAGAGGTGGACGATATCTCTGATTTTAATTTTCTCCACCTACCCCTCTATCACTCAGTGAAGGAACACACAAAATTATTCCCCCGGCTCTCTGGTTTGTAATTATAAGCTTCCAGAACAAAAACACTCCATCAGTTTCCCTTCACCATAATTCTCCTCTGAGGCTGTCACCGGCCTGATGTTCTCCTCTGGGAGAGCTCGCCGTTTGTCCGCGCTCTGAGTCGTAAATGTCATTTGATTTTTTTCATTGAAAGTGTCAATACTCAGTCCATTAAGGGGCTTTTCATTTTAAAAATATACAGTACCACTCAAAAGTTTGGTCACTCTTTCTACATTGTAGATTAACACTTAAGATATCAACACTATGAAATAACACATGGAAGTATGTGATAAAGTGTAAACAGAGCAAAATATGTTTTCTATTTTAGATTTTTCAAAGTAGCCATATTTCCCTTTCATGACAGATTTGCACAGTCTTGGCATTCCCTCAATCAGCTTCATGAGGTAGTCACTTGGAATGGTTTTCAATTAACAGGTGTGCCTTTCTTCCCTTCTTAATGCGATTGAGACCATCAGTTGTGTTGGCATACAGCCCTATTCGACTATTGTAGTAATCCATATAATGGCAAGATCTGCTTGACTAAGTGAAGAGAAATGATAGTTCATCATTACGTTAAGACATGAAGGTCAGTCAATCCAGGAAACTTCCAAGAACATTGATGGTTTCTGCGACTGCACTTGAAGACACCATCAAACACTATGATGAAAGTGGCTCTCATGAGAACAGCTCCAGGAAAGGAAGGCCAAGAGTTACCTCTGCTGCTGAAGAGGATAAGTTCGTTACAGTTACCAGCCTCAGAAATCTCCAATTAACAGCACCTCAGATAAGAGCCAGACAGAGTTCAAGTAGCAAGACACATCGCAACATCAACTGTTCTGAGGAAATTGCATGAACCTAGCCTTCATGGTCGAATTTCTGCAAAGAAACCACCACTGAGGGAGGCCAACAAGACGATGAGAATGGCTTGTTCCAAGAGACACAAGGAATGGAGATAGTAGACCAGTGAAAATCTGTACTTTGATCTAATGAGTCACGTTTGATACTTTTGGTTCCAAACGCCATTGTATCTGCATGTGTGGTTCCCACCATGAAGCATGGAGGAGGAGGTGTGATGGCGTGGGGGTGCTTTTCTTGTGACACTGTTGGTAATTCATTCAAAATTCAAGGCCGGCATGGCTACCATAACGTTCTTCAGTGACATGTCACCCCATGTTGCTTGCGAATACCGGGACCATCATTCATTTTTCATCAGCGCAGTGATACAGAAAACACCTCCAGGCATGGAGGTCTGATGACTTGCCTCCATGTATGGGCTACCTTATCAAGACTGAGCATGCTGGAGTGCTGCAGATGACCTTAGCCTCCACAATCACAAAAATCTAAACCCAACCGGACCACAGAGTAAAGGAAAGCCAGGAACAAGTGCACAGCATATATGGGAACTCTGATGACAGCTTTGCACACTCTTGGCATTCTCTCAAAGCAGAATGTGGCTACTTTAAAAAATATAAAACGTATTTTGCTTTGTTTACACATTTTTGCGTACCACATAACTCCATGTGTGTTATTTCATAGTCTTGATGTCTTCAGTGTTAATCTACAATGTAGAAAGCACTAAAAAGAACATCAAATAGGAAGGTGCATTCAAAGTTTTGACTGCTATTGTACATTTACCAGGCTGCATGCTTTAATTAAAGACAGCAAGGCTGTGAAAGCACAGCCCCCACACCCGCCTCTGCCCATTAACTAACAGAAAGAGTGCTCAGGGAGCAGTACTTAACATCACAGGTCATGTATGTTATTCTTAAAACAGCAGACAGAAACCATTCTTCGGTCTGATGGCTTGGCTTCAGTCTGAAAGTTTGAAACTATCTTCACAGGTGGAAAATAATGGAAATGAAGCACATTTACTATCAGACTTTACTTGCTAAAACTGAGCTAGGTTTATTTAATGGTGCCCCACACCTGTAAGAGCTGGAAAATTGAAAAGAGCAGACATTCAGAGACAGATTCACTAAGAGGATGGACATATTTCAACAGTTGTATTTGTAAAGCTCATGAAGAAATAATAACTGTGAGCCTTGTTCTAAAATACTCAATACTCAACACAGAGAGAGCCTGGTTATCACTCAAAGGAGTCTGATGGACAGAGCAATAGAGGTGAAAGTGGAGGTGGCGATGATCCAGCTAATATTTCACCAGAATATTAAGGTGAATGAAACTAAACAAATACAGTAGTGTGTACATGTGTTGCCAAAAGAAATCTAACTGGTTTAATTCAATTTACTTTTTAGCTACTGATAACTGATACAGTGCAAATCCCTGGATATTTTTGTGTTGACACCACTCTTCCTTTTCACCCCACATCTTTCCTTGCAGCTTTTGTAAATACTATTTGCACTATTTTTCAGCTGTTTTATTTTTCAGTTTTCCATGCAGAAGTAACTGTCGCAAAAATTATGTCACCTCCGTAACACCAGGGGATTGTACAGTCAAAATCTAGTAACATATTTCCTCCTGAGTACATCTAGCAAACACTCAGTGACACCAGCCTGTTGGTTGTACTCGATAAATAAACTGCATGTTTTTAGGGCAGAATGTGTCTGGAAAACAGATGGAAAAGTCTTTAAATGTCCCTGTGTGTCATACTTTGATTATGTACCGACTTCAGAATGTACTCTATAGCATCAAGCTTCAACATCTTAGAAATGATGAGGGAAAAAGAATCTAAATCGTACAATAAGCAGCGTCTTCAAGTATGTGTGCACATGAACTAATTTGACCATTACAGTCTGTAGACATGACATGTGAGTGGCAGTTAACATTGGTTTCATCAGAGTTTATGGCCACATTTCTTCATGTATATCTGACTGCACAGTTATGGCTGTTGTAGGGTTTAAATGTAATTAAATGGCTCTGTTTGAAGAGTGTTTCTCTCTTTATACATGTAAAGATAAAAGCGCAGAGTACTCCAGTCATGTGGAAGGTTTCACTAGTTCAGAACACATTCGGACCATGCTATATCTGATGTTTGATGCACATGTAACAATACAGAGCTTTTGATCTTCACAGTATGGGTCAAGCATAAAAACAAGAAGTTTATCATCAACATCATTTCATAAATTACACACACTAACTACTAATATGAAACTGCCGTAAACACATGAACATTAAATCAAACTCCTAACTGGGGATAGAAGTAGAGTGCATCACAGCCTTCTTTCATCTTGCTTCATACCGTATAGATTCTTTCATCTGTTGATTTTCCTTGCATTGAAATTTTCAACAATTTTGTATGGCCAATTATTTCAGCATTTATTTTTTCATCTTGGTTTCTCGATCATGGAAAACCCCTCAGGGGAGCGAATCTTGGTTTGTAATTAATAAAAAGATGCAGAGAGAGAGAGATGCAGTTGAATTGCCTATAGAAGTAGAAAGACAGTGGAGTCTTAAGTGTCTCCCCAATGATCAATTATGTTGGATCCAAATCAATACGAAAGCAAGAAAAATACATTCATGAGTCTTTTGAGAGAAGAATTTGAAAGATAGTGAATGATGGGTAATGGTTAGAAATTGAACAAAAGTGTGCCACGGTTTGTCAATCTGAAATAAATTAAGAAGCTCCTCCTGCCTCCTCATTGCAAAGAGCAAAGAGGCTGCCAATCAACCCAATGGTGCTTTTAAATGTGGTTAAAAGGCTGTATTGATATTCACAGCATATTGACATTTGAATAATACTGTCAATAATGTCAGGGTTTTTTTGTGCTTATTAGTGTTCGACCACGTCGGGCGCAATTTATAAATCAAGATCTAACTGAATTAAAGCCTATTTATGAACATTCTCGAAGTAGATGGCTCAGATTGCAATCAGTAGAGGAATATAGGCCATCATTCACTGGAGGGGAAGTACAAAACAAAAGGAGTTTAAGGAAACATTTATGCAAATGTATGCACAATTTCTAATTTCACCACAAAGTGAATTCCTGATGCTCGCTATACGTGTCGATACAGTTTGTCACAAAGACGAGTAACTGTCTGATTGCTGGGAAATGTCAAAGAAAATTGCTTTCAATGTGACAGTATGTCCCATCGCCTATAAATACCTCCACAGATTGCATGGTTACAACCTGAACTTTCAATTGTCTTTAATGTGATTGCATAATTAGTTTAACAATGTAAAAGAGGCATTGATCTCAGTGGTGAAATATATGATCAAGTCACGGTGAGGAACCAGCTGTGCCTTCAAAGAAGGGAAAAAAAGTATAATCTCATTTAACACTGATGTGTCCTGGCCAATAACCACATTTTACAGTCTATTAGTAATGAATAACAGATCATTGTTTCATGCAGCAGTTCAGCGTATATTCATATTGATCCACACTGACGCTACAGCGGTGATCAAAAGTAGCACATTTCTTACGTGCAATCAAATCAAATTAACAGCTTGAGGCAGTTCATTAACTGCCAGCATTAATGCTTCTGTCTGGTGTGACTAATGAGGCTGCAGACAAACACTTAACAAGGCTAACATTGTGGAGGAGCGTTCCAGCATTACTCTGGTACCAAGGTAGAAGATAAACAGCAAAAACAAAAGAGGAAAAAAAAAACAATCACACAAAGCATGAGTAGTGAGTTATAAGTGTCTGTCATATTGCAGTGATTACAGCGCAAATGTGACCGTGTTTACTCATGCCATTTATATGTTGAATATCAAGCAGCATTCTGTTTCAAAATCCAACATGCAAGGAATTGCAATTTCCTTAACTTAAGTTATGAATTGCAAACACTCTGAATACTTCAATACTGAATGGGCTTCCCCTCAGATAAAGCTTGGAAAAACCTGCACCCCAACCTTAGTTCATATGCTTAGTTTTGCTTGTTTGTGGGATCATGATTATGGCATCTGATTCCTCAGACACTCAACAATTGAGCAAAAAATAGCCTAATATTGCTGTTAAAAGAGGTATGTCCTGAGGCATTTATTTTATTTTTTTTTTATTTTATTTTATTTTTTTTTTAAAGATATTTTTTTGGCCTTTTTCAAGCTTTTATTGGATAGAGACAGTCGAAGAGTGACAGGAATGTGGGAGAGAGAGATGGGGAATAACATGTAGCAAAGGGCCACAGGTGGGAATTGAACCCGCGCCGCTACCAAGCCTTCGTACATGGGGCGGACGCTCTACCAACTGAGCTAATCAACACCCTAGTCCTGAGGCATTTATTAGTTTCTGACTGTGTAAAAGTAGGAAAAACAGTAAAGTTCGCCCAAACTACTACATCTCTGAGCTTTCTATGTAACCAAATCACACACATTTAGGCTATTGATCTCCTTTTGATAAATAATGCAATATTTTTTCACTTCCATTCACTGTATCTCCCCTGAAACTGTTTGGAGCCCCACTGGGAAGACCCGGCTCCCTCTATGAGACCCTCTGCTTTAGGTTATAACATGTTAATGCAAAATATGAGAAATATAGCTTATAATCCTTATTATTGATCAATTATTTTATCATCACTGAGCTTCTACCCAAAGAACCTGGGTAAATAAAGACAAGAATAAATGTGATTTGACAGGCAAAGTAGTCTCACTTTGGTCTGGAAGGTCTCTAAATAAGCATTCCTCTATCAAAGACATAATGCTCCGGCATCAAGTGTCTAGGGTGGTGTTAAGCCAAGGATGCAGTACCCTAGTATCAAGGGGGGAGGACTTGAGGCAGGTGAGCCCTGACATTGTTTACCTTTAGAGACCAGGTTAGGGGTTAAGCTAACTTGCCATTTTCAGTGTGTAGGTTGCTAGCTCAGAGGTTATTGTTGTACTTTTACGTGGCGAAGGGGACTTTGGAAATTGTAAGAGCGCAGTAGTCATGCATTAGCAGGCTTAAACCAGCAGCCTACTTCCTGTGAGTCAGACTACAGGCAGGCAAAGAATAGTGCCTCCTTCAGCTGCTCCAATCCATTTATAGCCGATTTCCGGACTGAATTTATGTTCAGCAAATGAATGTGCATGCACATAAAATTAACTCCAACATAGGGTGAATTAAATATATTTTTACACAATACACACAGTATAACATAAATTTTCTTTGAATGTTGTCCACCTGCTGGTTTAATTTTCCCCCTTCTTTCCCTGATCCCCATGACACAATAAAAGTTAATTCGTACCTTAAATTATCTCTCTGATGTCAGCCTCTAACATAGACATATTCAGCTGATATATTAAAGGTACAGTGTGTAAGATTTGGGGCCTGTATTTTCAGAATAAGGCAAACATGGAATATAATATTCATAACTATGTTTTGATGCATGTATAATCACCTGAAAATAAGAATCTTTTTATGTTTGTTACTTAAAAAATATCCTTTTATATCTACAGTGGGAGAGGGTCCCCTTTCATGGAGGCCGCCATGTTGAAACACCTTATTTATACAGTAGTCCAGAACAGACAAACTAAATACTGACTCTAAACAGGGTCCTTAAAGTGTTGTTTCTCCTCTACACCAGGAAGGTGAGGGTGATGTGAGGAGATTACAATGCAGTGATTGGACCACTAAATGCAACTAAATTCTACACACTGTACCTTTAAAAAAACATAATGAGAACATTTGAAAATAGTCGGAAGAAAGTACTACCAACATCCCTGTTCATTACCACATGATGTGCTGTGCTGCTTCAACACTTTTACTAATTTTACACCTGCAGCTGATTAAAGCTCATGGATTAAATCAAATCATTTATTGTAACTGCAATTAAACAGTTTGAAACATAACTATATTTAAACTATAGTTAGATAGTTATAGTTAGAATGTTTGTCTGTGTACTGTACATCTGTGTACTGTCATGTGTGTGGGCTGGTTGCAGCGTTCATTAATGTGTTTTGGTAGGTGGGTGTTTTTTCTTGTTTCTTTTGTTGATGCCTTTTCTATATATATATATATATATATATATATATATATATATATATATATATATATATATATATATATATATATATATTTCAATGTAAGGCACAAAAATGTGCTATATAAATAAAATTGCAGCTTGTGTGATTTTCTTCCATCTGAGTGGTATAAATCATTGGGCTTTGTAGTCTGCTGCATTTACATTTGTCTAACTTCTGAATGCAATGCACCATAATCCCTGTAAAGATGCAGTTTTAGTGGTCAAATCAATATACGACAAGAAACCCTGGGTGCATTTACGTATTCAAACTATGGTTAAGTCGTCCAATCATGTTATGTACAGTATACGTTGCTTTGAATCAAACAAAACAAAGCAGAAAGCAAAAATAACCACTCTGATCGCACAATTTACACCTTTGAAATTTTCCCTGTGTGTTATATTCAAGTCTGTTCATGATGGAATTTCACTTCTCACTCCTAGTACTTCCCAAACAACGTTAGGGAACAGAAAGTTTAAAGAGAAACACAGAATAATTCAAAAATAAAACGTGAACAGCAGCAGCAGCAGCAGCTCGCTCACTGCTCACACAATCTAAGCTTGGCTGTCAACCTCCTCTCTCTCCTCCTCAGCCCAGCGGCTCAGAAGTCCCCAACCAGAGTATGACCATGGCCAGATTGTCAGGACCAGCGTATCGTGGGAGGCCAACAGGCAAACCTCACAAGTGGCAGAGGTGACATCTGTAAAGTGTCATAATGAGATCTTTAGTGTGCCAATGAGGTCCCCGAGAAGTGCAGTGAGTGATGCCCACAGCTGGTCATTATCTGCTCCAGTCACTGCAGAATCATAAACAGCTCTTCAAAAAAAAAAGACCCTCAAATCACAGTCAGGTAGTCCTTTGCTGAGGGCTGATGAAACTCCCATTTATTCATCTTAAGGACTTGGCCATTTCAAGGTCTATGGTGTGGCTGCAGCTTGAAAGAACATTTGCTTTATTTACAAGGATTTTTATGATGTACTTCATAATGTTACTGCTGATCCAGCCTGTGACCTGACATGGCTATACAGACACAGCCTTGAGGACCGTATAAAAGGCAAACAGCATATCTGTATCATTACAAATGGCAGCTCATCTCTGCATGAACCAGTGGTCATCAGTCATCAGGAGTGACTTTATCTCTCAGGTGCCAAGGATAACAACCCCAGGGAGACACTGGATGGGGACCCTCGAGGTGATCGTGGGAGGGCTGATGAGGGCAAAGACACAAACAAGATGAAGAAACGGTGTGTCTGAGAGGGAGGAAGGGAGAAGGGGAGAGACTGACAGAGTGATGGAGGAAATACTATTAAAGGTAATGAATGTCACTCTGTCATTCCTGCTGTATGATCCAGGTGCCTTTGCCAATTATCCTGACAGCCAGAGGTCCGGTCCCTCTCTCCTTCTCACTGGGGAAAAAGCTCAGTTCCAGTGCCAAACGCTGGCCTTGTTATAGGATCCACCAGGGACAACGGCTCCAACCAGAGATCATCACTTTTTAGATAAAGAGCCACAGCTTCTGCACACCTAGAAGAGCAGAGATCAAGGGAGCGATTTTATGTGGACAGTGAATTTGATGGTCATGCACAGACCTCCAGGTGTTCACGGAGAGGGCGAAGGACGAACAGAGGAGTCGTCTTTCACCTGAAGTTTTCTGAATAATGTGCTGAATAGCACCATAACTCAGAGCACATTTTTCTCAGCATTGTTAGGCTAAATTGGGAGATAATTAAAACATGATCCATTCCCTGTAATTTAGTGAAATGTTTCATCAACACTGCATAGAGTGCTAATTGCACACAAAATATCCATAAACGTCTGGCCTCCCAACGATTAAAACCCGAAGTAAATTAATACACCTATACATCAAAACACTGATGAATATTCTGAGCCTCGGGCCCCGAAAATAAATAAATGATTAAGTTTTCACAACACTTCACAAAATTAATCTCGAGAGTGCTTTTTCACCTAAAACATGCAATATATTGGACTACTAATGAAGCATGGAAGAGGTGTACAGCATATGGCAACTAATATTTAATCATAATACAGACAAAAGCTCAGAGAAAAAGGAGAGCACGCACACAACATGCCCTCGCTGAAAAACTAAACTATTTCAGCCACTTCAGGAAATACTCACTGTGACTTTTAAACAATTTACTGTAACAAATAGCTACACTACGACTAAAATTAGTCGAGAAAGTCTCTGCTCTGCAGGAGGCTCATTAGATAAATCTGACAAAGTATGATGAGGATTTTAAGGAGATGGAAAAAGGAAAGAACCCCAACACAGAAATACATTTCTCTGATTTCAGCTCCTCAAACGGGAACATTTTCTGCCTTCTTCAGTCCTCCATGAAAGTAAACTGAATATCTTACTGAGACATTTGGGGACGTCACGCTGGGTCATCAACATTTTTCTCATTTTATGGACCAAACAACGGATATATATAGAAGGAGGAGAGCTTTGGATAAATAAGATTTTAAGTTTTGAACCAAGTATGGACAACAAGGTCTGATCTCTCTGAACCGAGTCAGACCAATGCACGCACGTCAGTGTCAGATAGCTATTAGCCCGGACTCTGCTGATTTCAATCGAAAATAGCAAAATAGCTTTGATAAGGGCCAATTTGCTACGTAGAAACATGTAAGACAGCCTAAGTTTACCAACTTAGAGGGGCATAAGGAGGAGAGTCGAGACTCGGAAACACCCGCACGTCATGTGAACTATTTCTGAAAAAATGTGCATCACTTTTGCTCACAATCCAAGTAAATCCATTTAAAATGTAGTGTAATATTATATAACAGTTCACTCATGACAAACATAGATAAACATAGATATTCTGGTGCTCAACATGTCTTAGGTCACAGTGTATTAAGTTTATTTTGTAAGCTAGTTTCTAAGATAAAGAGCTATGTATGCATTCATTTTCCTTAACCTGTTATTTTTATGAGTGTTGAGTGGGGCTGTAGCTGATCCCAGCCGACACTGGCCGCGAGGCTGACCTATTAACCTATTAATCTGCATGTCTTTGGACTGTAGGAAGAAGCTGGTGCACCCACGCAGACACATGCAAAGTCAAACATGCACCACTGTGCTGCCTATATATCGTTTTTTTCGAAACCTGTCAGTCAGGAAAGTCAACTTTCTGAGAAAACCTGACGAAAAAAAAAAAAAAAAAAAAAAAAATCAAGCTATTTAGTTCACCTTTATCAAAATATTAAGATCGACTGTCAACTCAATACTAGTTATCTTCAATCATGACATTCAAATGTGGCACCACAGTAGCTCACCTGGTCAAGCATGTGCCTCATGTACTAAAGTTTAAGAGTCCTTACTACAGCGGCCCGGGTTTGTTTCCAGCCTTTACTGCGTATCATCCCCCTCTTCAGCTGCTCCGATCAAATGAAGGCAATAAAGCCCCCCGAAAATAAAACTGAACAAAAACAGCCTCATTCCAGTTCTGTTGTTATTGGACCGATGACCAACGATACAGATGACAGCTCCAATTAATTTGATTAACTCTTCTCATAATCTCTCTGTGAGCACAAAAGGAAATTGTTCTGTTTTCTGCCACAAATGCCACCGTTTATGATTAATTTGAAGCTTGCAAATAAGTATTGGAGAGTTGTATTACATATTTATTCAGCTGAATTAATTCCACAGTTAGAAATCCAACCCGAACTATAGCACAGAAGGCCTGGAAAAGCAGGGAGACAGACTTGGCTTTCCCCTGCCCTCTTTCTGGACGCTTTCAACTTAGTTTGGAGATAAAGTCACAGCTTTGATCTTCAAACAGTCTGCTTGAGATGGAATTGGATCCCTCGGTTATTATCACCACACAAGAGCTGGAAGTTTAATATATTTTCTACTTTTCTAATCTTTTATGTTTTTAATTTTTCAGCGCCATAGTGTTGTACAAAAGCAGGAGGGCTCAATAATTCACTACGCAAACCTCATTGGAGGGCAGGAAATCCTTGCTGTGGACACGTTTTGTAAAATTAATACGTCTTTAATAATGCAAACTAACACAACAAATAAATTCAGTGTTTACCTCTGGATGTATGAGAACGTAATGGCAGTGCCCTTTATTATGTAGCTTTTTAAATTATTGATGTGTAACTCTAAAAACATTACTTATGTCCTCCTCTATGGGTGACTGATAACTGAGTCAACTCTGGATGTTAATTAGTCTGAAAAGCACACATTCGGAGGAAATAGGAAGCTAAGGCAAATTAGCATTTAAATCATTTCATTGCTAATGGATAAATCAGAAATCCTCCTGATGTGACTGTGTGATGTGCTGCCATTCTGCAAGGGGCTTGATCAGTCGGGAGGCTGGCGTGTCAGCCAGCCTGGCTGCGGATCCCCACTGCGTCCATCTGTGTGTCCATCCTGCAGGGATCCATATGGGGCCAGCTGATAGCAGAAAGAGGACGACTGCATGTGGCCAAAACATGTGGTCAATACATAAATGAGGAGGCACTGCGCATAAAGGAAACCAAGTAACAAAGTGCCACAGAAATAAATGAGCTGCAGAAGACAGACGACACGATGGAGTTTAGCTTCTTTTAACGGGGTATGACTTTCAATGGTGAGCTGAGTTGATTAGTTGATTGATCAACTAGTTGGTTGACAAATTAATCAGCAGCAGTTTCGTTTAAGGCAAGAAATTATTTTCTGCTTCCAGCTTCTCCACTGTTCGAGCTCTTCTCTTTTTTTATATCACGGTAGCGTAAACATTTTTGGATCTCAGACTGTAAATCGTACCAAACAAGACATGATCACATCGCTGATTAATCGATGATGAAAATAATCTTTAGTTGCAGCTCAAATATAGACATTTTAAAAGTGAAACAAACAACTCCTCTGAGAGTTGGTCTGGTACAGTCCAATCTGTCTGGAAGGCATTTCATGCTCTGAATACCAATGTGACATAACGTCCACGTTATACATGGAGCCACCCTATGCTTTAAATAGTTATTTAAATGTAGGTCACTTAAAGAAGTCGTGTGTAGGGTTTGGTGACATCTAGCACTGATTGCAACTGCCTCATCTCACCCTCTCCTTCATAGTTTGAAGGAGAAACTATGGTGGCAATGAAAACTTTTTAGAGCCGCTGTTTGTCTGTTCTGGGCTACTGTAGAAACATGGTGGCTTGGAAGAGCACCCATTGCATCTGTAGATATAAAAGTCTCATTCTAAAGCAACAAAAACACAACTATTCTTATTTTCAGGCAATTATACACTAATGAAAACATAGTTATACATATTATATTCAATTCCTGTCATACTCTGTAAATGGAGCCTTTCAAAATAAAACATTGTACGTTTAAAACCATCTAAAAATGTGAATACACCAAGCGTGATTATGTATTTTTAGCTATGCAACATTACATTTTTTTTTGCTTCAAGTATCACTGCCTGGGAAAACAACAGCTATGCTCCAAAGGTCTGACAAATCTACAGTAACCTTTTGGCTGTGTTGCCGTTCGTCCCTGGGTTCTCACTCTCATCCTTGCAGGCTTTTTATAACAAGCGGAGTGTGAGGACGGTTCAAAGCATCATTAGTAACTTCACATCCCTAACAGCCATCTCAACTGTTTGCTTCCTTGTCTTCTAAGAAATGGATCATAGCTTCGAGCTCAGAACTGCACAGATTCTGGAACAGGTTCCACTTTTCTTTACCAAAAAGCAGGCTCAGGATCATTTCACACAGCTGAACTTAAACAAATACTGCCACATCCACACTTAACTCCTATGAAGGATGTCAATTACTGAACTTTAAATTCGCACAGCAAGAAGTTTTCCATCAAAGTCCCCAGTTACTTTGAATCCTTGCGATCAATCAGTCAATATCAGTTGACTGTTGATAGATTCTTGTAATCTTCACTGTGCAGGCCCAGAAATGCCTTGAACGTGACATGTTACGGTCGTAGTTCCAATGTTTCAAACACTCACATGAGTTGTTTTGCTGACATATATATATATATATATATATATATAATTTTTGCTTTACAAGCATGTTAAATAAAGATTTGCAGCTCATTTATATTAATGCACCAATGGCTGTGCACCTACTTTGCACAGCATGCTGTCTTATCTTTATTTTATATCTATATTTTCTGAATAGTGTATATCAGTGGAAGGAAAACTAAAATAGCGATGCTATATGTAAAGACAAAGTCAGTGCTAAATGAAATGCATCATTAAATATGAATAAATATCCTCATTTATACGCATTCACAAGTGAATTTCACACTTCAGAGATGCAAAGTGGTTGAGCAAAACTATTTCTGACATGCAAAGATAGCACGTTTGCTAAACTGATGCTAAAATGTCTCCGGCAGACTGTGACACAGCCAAAACTTTTTTTTTTTTAACCATTGTTTTGTCCATTATATGATAGGAGACAACCAAGACACATGACAAGACAATGATGGCTGTAAATAGTTATTTAGGTGAAAAACACCCAGATCAGATTGCTCTGATAATACCAAACAAATACTGTAAACATGTCCTTAATAAACGTGCTTGCCATCTGTCCCTTTCCATCTGTATTAGGAGACAAGAAAGAGCTTTCCCCTACCTGCAGTACAAATACAAGTACTTTAGAGCAGAAAAACAGGTATAAAGAACCAACAAGGAGAAACATAGATGTCAGAAGTGCTCCTTCTGTCCTTGAGTGCTCAGTAATAGAATAAAAGCCTTGTCTTATGCGGTGTACAACATCAAATAAGACACACACAACCAGGGGTACTTTATGGGTTTTTAGGAGAAAATCTTGAAAAAGCTAAAAGCAAAAAGGTACACACAGATATTTATATATTATATCTCACACTTAGACACACAAAACACTGAAAATCCACGTTTCAGTGATGTCAGGACTAAAATATAAAAGAAAAACAGACATCCATAACAGTGCTATAACAATTACGATGTTTGATTACCTGTTACATTTCTTTCTTTCTTGTAATTTTGGCTTTTACAACAGCGTTCCAGCGCCAGCGTTAGCTTTTGTGTGCTGAGCTTTGTCACTAGATTGTTGGCCGGCGAGCAAAGACTTGACGCGGGTGGAAATGTTGCCGTTTTAAGGGGCTGGGTGGCCTAGCAATGAGTGCTGTGAGGCAGGTATGAGTTGTGTACATTGGCAGGAGGTTTCCCGCACGGTTCTGCCAAGTCCATCTGGATTCAGCCCCACCACTGTCCAGAGTAATTATTTCTCCTGAGAGTCGCCTCTAATGCTTGC
Source organism: Sciaenops ocellatus (assembly GCA_033000465.1). Lineage (NCBI taxonomy): Eukaryota > Metazoa > Chordata > Actinopteri > Sciaenidae > Sciaenops > Sciaenops ocellatus. The sequence continues at coordinate 22,066,025 of CP136874.1, read as the reverse complement.
AACGGTGCTCGCCGTACAGAGCGTGCAACGTGACCAGAGATATGTTTGAGAAAATGGCTCCACGCGGGCGTAAGTCAGCTTATCTGTGTGTGCACGTGAGCATGTGTGCAGTTGTTTTTTGATTTCAGGTTCACGCCGAGTGAACAAAGCCATTCAACTGTTCGGCATGCTCCGCGGCACTTCATCTCAATTTATAGAAGCAATTAGGACGTTTTTGTTTCCCATCTTTTATGTAACCACCACAGTTTAAAAAGAGTGAAAATTGTGCCTGGCTAAAATTAATAGCATAAATGCTCAAGTGGCTATGATCAAGTATCTTATTAGGCTGGACTAAATTAGTTATGTATGACTTTTTTCTTTCATGCTCAGTTCACTTTTAATGAGCATCTATTCCAATTTAATTTGGCATGTCATGCAATAACAATTATCTTTGAAAAAAAAGCCAGGAGCTTCCCTCAACGGGCTGCTCAATCTGGAGACACAACATTACAGTGTACAGTGACCTTACTACATTTCTTTCTGAGGAAAATAATCCTTTTAATCAACAGTGTCATCAGAAGTCTGCAGACCGTTCTGCCCAAGAACGAATGTACACCTATTTTAAAGCAGAAATGGAGAAGTGGGTGCACACGCACAGGTAGGTCAACCAAGCAGTTAAAAAATGCGAAAAAAGGGGCCGTGCCATTGACCCAGCAGGGTGCACGCTGTGAATGCACTGCCAGCCAGTTTTTTGCCATAAAATCCTGCCTCTCTCTCCACCCCTGAGGCTATCCCCTATCCCAGGAGGGAAAGGGGAGTTCCTCTATGCAAATGACTGTAGCAAGGAAAGTAGCTGCAGCTCCTTCACAGGCTCACCCCTCATTACTTCATACACTGTGGAATAGAGGGAATATGTATGAAAAAAGAGGAGTCAAAGAGCAAATCACGACTGAGGACCTCCTGTTGTCTGCGCTGTTTTTGCCAAACTTGATAGAACGATTGGTTGGTATGGTTGGATACTGGCAAGATCTCACCTTTATCATTCCTTTTTTTTCCTTCTTCTCTTTCTCCCTCCCTGAACTGAGGCCAGGGTCCTCTTGGGCCTGCTCTATTGTGCCGCAGGAAAATTGCCAATCCGGGCTACTCTGATTGAACACTGAAAGCAGGAGTTTTATAAAGAAGCTGATTTGCTATTCATTACCTCTCACTCACTCTGTTTTCTTTCTCCCACACTCTTCCGTTTTCCACTGGCTCACGTTGCCACACTCCAACTTCCTTTCTTGGCCTTTTCTCCAGCTCTCTTTTATACTGCGTTCATCCTTTCCTTATCCGCTGCCCCCCACGCCCCTTCCTCCCTCCTTGGAGACTGCCATGGTTAGGCTAGGATATAATGTGGCTTTCTCCGCTTTTAAAGTACCGTGTGTGTGTGAAATCACTGTTGGTTTGTCTGTCAATATGGCAAATAGTGTAATTACCTCCTGGTTTACCATAGGATCAGCACACTCGTGCTTCGATTCTCAAGAGAAGGCAACATTAGGAATACGCAAGCCCTCAGACTAGGTCTGAATGTGACAAATGATGCAGCAATAGCACAAATAAATAAATGAAGAGTGTACAGGAGTGAAGAACAAACAGAGCTCCCTTGCTGTTTTGTTTGACTGACATTACCTCAAATGGCTGTGGATTTAAAGACATTTCAGGACAATTTCTCTGCCAAAACAAAGATCAGTCCTAGTGATCACTGATTCAAGTGATACTTGAATGAAAGGTTATAGTTTTTTTTCCCCCTCTGTGGAATAGAACAAGGGTGTGTTCTCCCCAGGTTTCCCCCCCCAGGTGCTCTGCAGGGTGTTCCCTGCCTATCGACCAGTGTGTGCAGGTTTAGGCGCCAACCGCACCCCCACCCAAGCATGAAAGGGATAAGCAAGAATAGAAAATCAATGGGTGGATGAAGAAGATACAGCCCTAACAGTAAATCTCCGATTACTGTGGTATCAAACTTCACAGCAAAAAAATATTCCTGAAAACACAAAGTGGAGTTATTATGATCTTTTGATTGTGTATTTACGGTATATAAGTGATTTAGAATGACTAAAAATAAACTGAAGAGAAAAAAACAGACTTTAATGTCAAGGTAATGTCATTCTCGTAATTAAGGCTTGAGTGCCACAGCAAAGCTAATCTGTGCATCTTAATGAAATATGTGGTTGTAGAAACTTTGATGCAATGAACCTTTGAACTACTGCAGCTACGGCGCTAAAGAGGCTAGCGTTAGTTTGTTGATAGCTCCCTGAGCTTCTTTCTGTCATGACGTTCTGAGCGTTTACTCCCTTCTGGCATTTTGTTCTCAGAAATGTTTTATTGAAGATGGAAGAAGAGGCCTATGAGCAAACGGGCTTGCTTGCGGCTTACTGACTGCCAGTTTTTAAGCTTGTTAGCTTGCTCGCTATTCAAAAGACATATAAGGACCATGTCTCCTGGCTGCACACCATTCTTTTTTTTTTTTTTTGTAAAGTTGAGTGGGGTTAAATAAAAATCCACAGAGCTACAAAATTACAGTAATATTTGATAAAAGCTCCCTCCATTTTGAGCTCTCTGACTGTCCATTCCCTCAAAAGGTCAGCGCTGTTAAAGACTAATGCTAAAGCTAATGGTATAGGTGTGAATTTGTGGGTCAAAATTGAAGAGATTTACTTTGTCCTCAAGTGAATCCACATTTCAACATTTCACAATTCACTTACTGTAATACGTTTAAAGTCTACAAGCTAACATGTTAATTGTGTTTTCAAGCTCATTAGCTTGGTCACTAACAGGACAATAAGTTCACCGACTGCAAACACAATCTTTTTGGTGGAGTGTCCACACTCTGTCAGAGGAGGTTAAATAAAAGTGAAGCGACACAGTTAATATGCGTCCTCCATTTTGGTGTTCTCTCAAAGGTCAGCACTGTTAAGACTGCTTGACATCGAAATGGGCGCAAATGGAGGAGATGCACAACAGACATTTTGACATGTCACGGTAGCGTATCGTTGCATTCCACTTAGGGGAGGTCCTGCTATCATGTGTGCTGGGTCCACTGTCACTGGTACTGGGGCACTCAATGGAACTGAGCTGTTGTTACTATTATTAAGTCTACCTGTGCTTTGACAAGTCACAATGTCTGCTGTGCAAACAGGCCATTCATGGGTCAAAGTTCATCAGATTTATTCATCCCCACAAGCGAGTCCACTAACCTTTTAGAATCCAGCATGAAATATTTTGGCTGCAAAATTTCACCGCTTTAAATTTTTACAAATCGTACAGTGTGCTGTGTTTCTTATACGGTGTTGTGACAGATCCCTGCTGCTATGTTGAAGTTTAAAGCTTGGATGTGCAGTCCTCCCTGGAACTGCCCTCAACCACTGCCCTCAACTCGATGTTACAATAATACTTTTTTTTTTTCTCCCTATTTTATCTTCCCCCCTGTCCATATAAGTGCTACTGGAGATTCATTCAGACTGATGGATTGACTTTCAACTCGCCACCTTAAGGTTTGTCATCCCTCTTCGGGAAAGCCTCGGGGGCTTCAAATCCCTCAGAGCACTTCTGTACCATGTGTCCATATGAAGGGACCACTAAACAGATAGAGGCACAGTCAGAGTCAAGATAAATGTGTCTGTCTATTTTCCCCACTCTCAACAGTGAAGGGGGGGAGGGGGTTGTAATGTTTTCTCAGTGGGAAGGAATTGAGCGTTTAAAGTCCAGTGACAAGGAACTTAACATGACCACAGTATACATCACACAATCCCCAATCACAAGCCCACCACCCAGATCAAGTAGCTATTTAGTTGAGTTATTCCAGAAAAAGCAGCTCTGAATTTAACACCACAATTAAAGACTCTTTCCAACATAATTAGCACTTAACAGTCAAATAAAAATAGCTTTTAATTTGGACAAAGATTGGAACAAGATGAGTAAGCAGGTTTCATCTTTGATTGCCAGCTTTCTTTGGGACCATAGACATTGACTGTATATGGCAGTCTTTAAGTATTATGCAAATGTCTTCATAAAGACGTTCTGTGAAATGACCTGCCGTCTGTCATGTTGTTTCACTTTTTATTTAACCTTAATGATATTCATGGGTTGTTTCTCTGAATCAAACATAATCTTCGATGCAAAAGGTCTCTAATACAAACACTGGAACTGCACGGAAGGCACAAATTGGTGCTAGTGTTCAACACCCCGACGACACTCTCATGACAGGACATACTGTTTGTGTCATGCACATTAAAAATAAGAAAAAAAAGAAATTTCTTTTGAGCACATAATGTACAGAGTACACACTGATTATTTCTCAAATGTATAGGAGACCAAGACCTCAATATTATGGGCTGCATGATTAACTCTCAGACAGAATATAAAGCCTGGGCATGACAATAATAATAATTTTAAAAAAAACACTTCATTGCGGTGTGAACACCAGTTTTGCATAACAATGCAGTGCAACTTAATGTTTAAATGTGGGTCATAGTTTTCATCTATTTTAACTGAGAAGTGCTTTTATAAAACAGGAACATTTCTGACAGTATTTGATTATATTTTCCAAGTAGTTTTTGTTTTTCATGTTCTGGCTTTCATACTTGTGAAGTGGTCTAGCACACATGGTTGCATACATCTTGCAATCATGTTACTTATGGTAGGTTTATTTATTTATTCTTTTGACACTTAGGCCTCCATATTTCCCAAATCATGATACGGTACAGTTTCGCATCATCTCATCTGCGATCTAGGAGCAGCCCTAAACTAAAACAGTTAAAATAATGGGTCACGTTAGCAAACATGTACTTCTATTTTAGACCAAACTGCACCTTTCCTCTCTGCCCTGGATAACATCTGTGTCAAAGGCAGAGCAGAGATGAAAAATCTTCAAGCTGTAAACCGTAAACTGCATCAAAAGACCAGTGAGTTAGTAAAATATCTAATTGCAGAAGTTCGGGCTGAGAGAGCTCAGTCTTTCTTTGGCATTATTACATGAAACTGTCATATTCCTTTGGGGTCCTATTTACTGACCAAACCATAGTTTCTTCCCCAAATGTCAGCACTGATCACTCCCAGTGAAGATATAAATATGGTTGCGGATCGATCGTTCACCTCCTCCAACAAGACTGTAGCAGACCTTGTAAAAATCCCATCTCCTCGAATTCCCTCTGAAAGGTCATTTCTAGGAGGAGACGTTCCTCCTTTGCTCTGCCCACAACATTTCTCCAAGAGGTATTTCATCCAGTCTAAATATCTAGTTGGTCTTAAATTTCCCATTAATTAGTGGCTCTGTTAAAGCTAATGTTTACAACAGTATTGATCAAAGTGTTGAATGAACTGCTTTCAGGTGCGGATGATGGAAAGTCCTTGGTTTTTGTTCTTTTACACCTCGGTGCTACATCCGATACTTTCCAACACTGTATTCTGCTGAAATATTGTGAACTGTGGGTTACATTTATGGTTTATTTGTGTGTGGTAATTTATGGTAATTTGATCTATTGGTAATTTAAGTTTCTCCCCTGTGAGTTTGTTCAGCGCGGCACTGAAAGGTTCTCTTCTCAGACCCTCTTGCTTTTCCATTTATATGCTGCCCCTGCGGCAAAATATTCGTAGTCATGGCATCGGTTGTCATTGTCATGCAAATGACACGCAGCTATTTCTCTCTGTTGATATAAAAGACAGAAAGCAGATTGACTCACTTAAAAAAACCGGGCATCAACGTAATCTCGACATTTAAATTCTGACAAACCTGAAGTAATGATTTTAGATCCTGATATTGCTAGTGTGTGATATTTCCCAGCCCATTATCTCCTAATGTCACCTTTCATTTCCTCTGAGAGGCTGACAAGGTGTGTGCTGGTTCATGACAGCGTGACAACTGAGGTTGAGTGAGCCTTCTGTTGACCCATATTGAATGATCTCGTTTAGGAAGCTGACTTAACCCCTCATTCCTTGTCCTTACACATATTCTCCCCTTTCATTATTTCGCATTAGTAAATTACACTTTTAAATGCTTCATATAGATAATGAACTTTATTAATAATTCTAGATTGTAAAAGGTCTTTGTTCCTCTTGCTGTACAAAAAATGAATCCAAAATATTGTGTTGGATCGAGTGAATTTAGGCGATGCCATCTTGGGTTGGTGACATCATTTGGAGTCTGCGCAGTACAGATTGGTGTTGGAGTCGAGGTATGAGAAAAAATTAACACTTACTTGACATCAGCCTGATGAAAACACCCTAAAATGACCATCCATTTTTTAAAATCCCTATTAGGATAAGTGGTTATAGCGAGCTGGACTCCATCTCAGCTAACACTGGGCGCCAGCTCATCACGGAGTAGACACATACTGTGTGGAACCCGGAGTACCATGCAAACATGGGGAGAACATGCAAAGAGCCTGGCTGACTCGGGGATTCGATCCAGAAACCTATCTGCTGTGGTGCACCACCGTGCTGCCCATGTAACACCATGCTAATTTGATGTGTACTTGGCTCAGGGCTGCCACGTTGTCCATCTTGAGCCAATGGTAACTATAATGAACTAGCTTATCTTTGAGATACTCAATGTTACAAGTGTTCCCCCTTTAATTTTCAAGACACTTAGCACTGTGGAACAAAGGTGAACTCCAGATATCAAAAGTCAACATACTTAATAGCTTAATTAGTTGTAAACCTTTTGACATCTACGCTGTAATTGAACCCATCAAATCAATATTCTGTCCACTTATACAAAACACCACTCTCGCAGTCCAAGAGCCTACTTAAGGACAGCGCACCTTTGTTAAAGTGGAAAAAAAGCTGAACGAAGTGTAATGATAAAATATCTCAAGACCTTTACCCCGTTGTCAAGCATTAATTTGTTGAGCTGTCTTTCCTACTTCAGTGGTAAATGTGCACGAATCAACTCCAGCCCTGGAAACGGTCCCTGGAGAGGGGAAGCAACACAGGTGATATAAAACCTCTTGTGTGTGTGTGTGTGTTTGAATTTGTACACAATATGTGTACTTGCGGGTGTGTAATAATAATAAAAAAAAAAAACCCAAGATGAAATTGATATCATATGAAATCTGTGGAAAAACGGGAAAGGTAAATTACGATGCCCACAGGGCCTCCTGCTCCCATTCCCCCTGTATCATACGCATCACGGATCCATTGAATTAAAATTCAATAAGATCTAGGCTGTTTCCCAAACCGTTTTGCACCAGTGAGCTGTGATATCACCCCTATTCTCCAATCAAATCCTGGCACCATTCTCTCACTACTATTTCACCCAATCAAAAGAGATGAATTTGTTGATTTTCAATACAGAGTACTCATAACTGATAAATAATGTGAACTCTGTAAAAACATTGAGTAATGATCAACATCTCTTTTGTTTTTTAGCATGTTAAGTATTTACTGAACTTTCCATAAAAAAAACAGCATCAAGAGGTATGAGTACGTTAAAGCCTTTTGATTTTCCATGCTTTGTATTCTGCCTCTTTTCCTGGTCTTTAGCCCACACTCACATAATTTTAAATGGGATGCAGTGAATGACTTTGTTCCAGGCTCTCATTATGTAGGCAGCAGAGATATGCACTCTTTGTCCCATGAAAACTATTAGATTAATTAATGGCTGAACATATTTCCCTCTCCCCTCCATCCTTGCAATCAGCTTTCTAGGCCCATTCTCTGCTCAGCGAACTGATTCATTTTCTCTATCACGACAGGCCTTTACTCCTTTTTTTCTTTTTTTTAAACAAAATAAGACCTGCAGCTAATTCTGATTGACTTGATAGATTTGTGCAATTCAAATGCCGGCAGCTTAATGAGGGCGAGCTATAATCAAAAACGGGAAAGAAAAGGCTTTAAAAAAAAGGAAGAACTTTTCAAGCCCATCTTTGCCTCCAGAACATTTCACTCAAGGAGCCACCCCTCGTCATTTTCCCCCCCAAATATCACCCGGTGAGCAATTACAGAGAATGTACAGCAAACGATGCATCATCCATTCCTACGCGCTGGCGGTCGGTGAAAAACAGGAGTGTTTACTGAGTAGGGGTGCCATTTACCATGGTAAATATGTGCGTCCCAGGCCGGTGAAGGGTTGATGGTTTTGCAGCAGCGTGACATCTGATATACGGCTGTATGCAGGGAGAGGAGCTGATCAAGGCCACCTCTATCACTCAACCAGATAATCTCTGCACCCCGGGAAAAAACAAATGATGGTTGCTAGCTAGCCTCAATAGCCTGCCTCACATCTTCATCCTATTCATTTACCGTGGATCTTCTCTCTTTCTATTCCAGTCATTTTGGTTTTTTTGTCCTGCCCTCTATTATTGCATTCTCACACCGTGTGATAAAATATTCCTTTATGCGTTTATACTACTCATTAACGAAATTCCTATCTTTAAACCCCTTCTAATTATGTTATTATCTGCAAGGCTATTGAGGTACAGTGGATATGTGTGTGTGTGTGTGTGTGTGTGTGTGTGTGTGTGTGTATTGCCATGTGAAGGTTATCAGAGCTGTTTTGCGCTTGCTTCTTGAAGGATGTTTAAATTGTTCCACAGAGACACAGGTGTCAAAGAGGGTGAGACAGTGATTTAGGCGAAGGCGTCTCGAAAAGCAGGAAACATGAGGAGGTCAAGAATAGTTCCCTGGGGCAATTTATAGGCCTCTGTTGTGGTTGGGGAATGAGAATAGACGAGTAAATTGCTCAGCAGTGGGGCAGAGGATAAGAAAGAGCCTCACATTCTGTTCATACGCAAAAAAAAAAAAAAAAAAAAAAAAAAGCATACACACACCCCCGCCAAAGCCTGTTCCTCTGGTTGGGTAAACAGAAACCGAGGCGCTGGGTAGATTGAGATGGATTGGACAAAGCCAATCGCTGACCATGGCAGCTGAATGTCCTTTCTCAAATATAGAGCATGTTGGTGGCTTTGATATTCATAAGGTGGTTTAGAGAAGGTTGGGGAGTCAGATGGGATCTGTGATATACGACGGAGGTGTGATGCAAAGTTGGCAAATGGCCTGACACTGGCATTTTGTTAACTGCAGAAGATGAAAAAGAGAGAAAGGGCATGAAAGAGAGGACACAGAGGGGAAAAGTAGTGTATTCTGTAGCATTTACAGACATGCATGGAGCATATGCATGCGCTTTTTCTGAGTCACACACTGCACAAAGTATGAATTGTGCAAGAGAATCCAGTCTCTGAATGAAGCCGTCACATAACATACTCATTACATCCTACACAGTGTGAGCACTTGTGTTTGCAGGGAGCTATGTTTATAGGATGTAATGAGTCAGAGATAAAGAAAAAAACACTGAGGAAAAGGGACAGTGCAAATTAGAGAGAGAGAGAGAGAGAGAGAGAAAGAAAGACTCCCAAGTTCCTCTACTGGCAGGGGGTTTCATGTAATATGAGCACCCACGGGGCGAGAAAGAAAACTTTGATCACAAATATTTTCTACAGTCCATTTGGAGCTCGGAGTCTGTTGTGGGACTGTGTGTGTGCGTGTGTTTTCTGTAATGTAATGTGGAGGACATAAGCAGGTCACACAGACACATGCCTCATTCCACTTGCAGCAGACCCAAAGGATTAATTTAACGAGCTGTCGGACGCTTGTCCTATGCGGCCCTCGTTAAGACCATCATGCAGAATCTCCATTTGACTGCTGCCTACCGTGACTAATTGACTTATTTTGCAGGCCTAAGCAGTACTGAAAGCTCTCATATTTCATATTTATCTCTTTTTTTTGGAGCAATGTCAGGAAACTTCAGTCAGAGCAGGGCGATGCATCCTCCCTTGAACACCAGAGATACTTCCCAAACTGCTCTGACCACACAGAAAATGAACCACTTGTCTTGTTTTGTCTTAAGTTAGCTTTATATGAACCAAAGAAATTAACTCTAGTTGTTCTAGGTGTCTTTCCAGCGCATATACTGTATATCTGATCTGATCCCACTAGTCATAATCCACCCTGACAGATATGTATTCATCTCCTTTTTTATCTCCTTCTACATTGTATTTTATCAAGATTAAAACAGGTTTCAAGCATGCTGCTCCCAGCCCAGGAGCAGTAATGACTGCATCAATCAGGCTTTACCCTGTGCTGGACTAATACACAGAAAAATTGACTTGTTTGTTTTTCCGCTGTCATTTCATCAGCCTCCTCATTCCCTCCTCATACCATTCTGGCAGAGTATATACATTCAGGAAGTGTCAAGACGCACAAAGCTCCTCGGGGCATACAGTCAGGCTTTTAAAAGCTCTCTTATTGACTTAAGTTCACTTTCATTTGTCTGCTACACTGCAGAAGGTTGGTATTAACAAAGGAGGGAAGTGTTGCACTTCCACATTTAACTTCATTTGGGCGTGAAACTTTAGCAACTCGTCTTTGTTAGCAGGTGAAAAAGGAGTCAATCACCTGCTCTCACCCACACAAAAAAACACACACACACACTTCACCTAAAGTGCCACACCACCTCTCCCTTCATCCCTCTCTCTCTCTCTCGCACATACAAATGCAAACAAAATGCCCGAGGCTGTTGTGCTTTACACCGCTCTGTAGTTTCGACAGGGATGGGGCCCAATACATTTGCGTTAGCTGGTGGCGAATAGCAAGAATGGATCTGAGACTGTCTTTTATTAGATCAGTATTGTGTCTGCGAACATAAAATCTGACAAGTAAATGGAAAAACATGGATCATGTCTAGAGAAAAATCAATGATAAAGACTAGGATGTAGCGGCCAGTGTTGTAAGGATGCAGTAGGCTTTGTGTCTTGTCTCTGCTGGCAGATTATCACTACACATTTCTTATTGCTTTAATAGAGCCATGATCCAACATGTATAAAAGAGACGCACACGGAAATGGTCTCACTCGCACTCACACACCTAAACCCATTCCTTCTGCACTGCCCCCTTTTCTTTAGTTAGGGATCTACTGATGGATTGGCAGTCTAATTGGATGTAAGCCATACTACGCTCCCTATAGCACAGACAGACGTGGTCCAGATGTGAGACAATCAAGTAAAACTGAGCGAGTGGAGGGCAAAGAGTGCTATCTGCACACCCACTCACGCAACGAACTGGCCTTAAGAGAAACTGAAGAGGAAGAGGATGAAGAAGAAGAGTGGGATGGAAAGGTGATTAGAGGCTCTGAGGTGGACGATGAAGGTTGGAAGAATAGAGATGTAGATGAGGAGAAGATGACACAAGATTGGCGGAAGAACAATACCAGTAGAGGAGGGCTTTTATGGGGGGGGGGGGCAAGTGATAATAGAGGAGAGGTGATGCACATGGTCATCGCCAGCATGAAGAGCTGTATTCTCCATGGCCATTTAAATTAATCTGCTATTGTTATGCTCCATTGTGGATGTCCAGCCAATGGTAAATTATTCAAATATAGTCAGTAATGTCTGAGAGAAATCAATTTTTTCTGCTTATAGTCAAACGTGCATTGGCTTAAACTGTTCCTACAATAGTCGGTATTTATTACAAACACCGTCTTCATGCCAACCAGCAAACACAATAAAATACCGCTCTGTATTTCTGTTGTCATCGTTCCTTTTGGTTTATCTGGTGTCTGTGACATGCTTTCTTGTGCCTCGGCTCTGGTGCTGGCAACAGAATTAGTCAGAAAGTGAATGGGCCTTTTGTTTGCTGTATTACTAGTGTTTTGGTCCCAAGGGCAAGGAAGAGCATCATTGCTAGGGTATTTTCTTTGTCTTTAAGAGCTGTTTTTGTAAAAAAGCCCCACTCTGTTCTTCTCAGTCAGCTGGACAGCTCCTCCAGCAAACGAACCGTGCAACATTCCTCTAGTGCTGCGCTGTTGTTTTGGTGCAGTCGGCTGCCAGGCGTTGCTACTTATTGTTCCAGCTTCCTGTGCTGAAGCCAGTGGCAATAAAAAGGAAGTGGAAAGCAGTGTAACTTAATGCCAAGCTCAACTCTGACACAAAAGTTACAACACTCAAATATTTGCTAATATTTTGCCAGCAGGGACCACCCGCAGGTTTGTTCAGTGACTCTTCTGGAGTGTTTGACAGTTCTTCAGTGTGGACCATCTATACAAGCTGGGCTTATATGGTAAGCCAAAAAACATTGGTTGATTTTGCACAGTGCATTGATCATTAACGCCCAGCCACACTGGCAAAACTCAGTCGATTTTTAATGCAATCGGCCCGATGTGTATTTGCTCGCAGCGGTGAAGTAAATTCCCCCAAATTTTTCATGTTTAACTTTAGTCTGTCAAAATAACTCCACTGCCCTTGCGCTGCTCACATGTGGTAGACTCCTGCTGAATCTTGCTTCAGGTCAGACAGTCCATCATGGGAGACAGAAAATACTATTAATACTCACCTCCACTGACAGGACTGATCCACTCATGGTCTGTGTCTGCCATGCAGATCTGTATTCGGACAGCCTCTTACTATTTTTTTTTTTTTACAGGCAGAATTGAGCTGGGGGTTTTCGACGAATTCGGAAAATGTTTACGATTCCAAAATGTTAGTTCTTCCAGATTCTGCATTCATATGCAGATGATCATAAGGCGTCACTCTGTTCTGTAAATTCTGATCCAACCTTATGTGAACAGTGTATGCATCAAGAGGATGTAAACAAAAATATTGGATAAATCATCATCAAGGGACAGTGCATTTTATTTTTCAATCCACAACAGTCCCATCTTATATAAAAGGGTGGCAACCCTACAATAACAGGCTTGCAAGTTAGCAAGCTTGTTAGCTCAGAGAGCTTTTATCGCCTTTGAATTTATTGAATGAAATGATGTACAATCCTGAGGACAAATTGCCAGTGTAAATGCCACAGTACAGTGGAAATAAAAAGACGTGCATAGAGCTACAGTGACTGATTAATGCTAGCATGTTCCTGGCAGCTTACATAGCAATTAGCCTGCTAGCTGCATTAGTTTTATGAGTAGTGACTATGTCACAAAGCTTCCCTGAGCCAAATATTTTGAAAAGACAATGTGATCCAGTCTTTCCTCCCTCGTTAAAGTCATGAAATTAAGGCTGGAACTCCAACGCTGAGCTAGACCTGGTGACATTTACTTTTTACTGCTTCAAAGAAACGATGGAAAACCCCATCCTCAAAATCCGATCAAACGAAGTCGATCAAGGCAGAGCTTAAAGGAGTGCTGTGACGTGTGTGTACTTTTACACACCTGGAATGTTGAAATCCAACAGTCAACATGATGGTGTGATGTAACATATGAGCCACATCTTACCAATCATTCCTCTCAACACACTTTAATCCATAATTTAGGCTTGTGTCCAGTTTAGAGGGAGGCTTTTCTGTGTGGTAATGTCTGTTTGGACTGGTCCCACAGAAACTGGTCTACACATTTATGCCTCGGGTTAGCTACAGGACCTATTGTGTGGTTCCTGTTTAATTTGTATTTTGAGGTCAATGGTAGTTTTTTTGCTACTTTGCAAGCGTTTTCTGGCCAGATTGGGTACCCTGACGGACATTTCTTCTATCTTTTTATCCTCTGCCATCATAATACACCTCCAACTGTCTTACATCTTACCATTATTCACGTTGAGAGGCTCTGCATTGTCTATTTTCTGTCAAGGCACTCAAAAACAATGTGGCAGCCACAGCTTGGGATTGGATCTGTTTGAGTAAGTATCCCTGTTTCAATCATTTTACTGTGCGTCCTTGTCATGATCTCATATCGGCTCAGTTGTATTGCTCTCCTTCACTACTTCTTTAAGTGTTTTTCCCATCTGTTTGTGAGTGTAGCAGTCAACCAAATGTGAGCCACTCTTTGTCCCTTCTACCTCTCTTCCTCTCGCTTTCAGCCCTCTTTCCCTCTCCTCCTCCGCTGCCTTTAAGCTCGCGGAGTGTGACTGGAAGCTCCCGTGATTGCGGTGTGTGTGTCCCCTCGGACTGAAGCAGACGCTGCCTTGTGCTCCAGGAGGGGAAGCTCATTTAGGCTCTTCACTCATGAGGGAACAGTGGTCTGTCCTATTTGTGTGCATATGATAAATGAGATGCACAGACAGTTAAAAGCACGGAAACATTAGCGCAGACAGATTATACGCAGGTGGTATACCAGTCATTTTCATTCTTGTTGGAATCCTGCTCACGAGGAAGAGAACATGTCAATTTAAAGACTCGATGTGTAAGTGAGAAATGTAGCGCGAGACTAGAAAGACGGAAACTAGAAAGAGAGTAACTGGTAAAGGATTGCACTCCCCAGCATGTTGACAGTGAGCCAGACAGTTCATTAATCCAACCAAATCCCTCCAAAGTTACTCAAGTGTGGATTCTATTTTCAAATTTCCTATTAGTTCCTCTTTGTGGATTAAGCACTGCAGTTCACGAGTGAGTGCCCGGCCCCAGCCCTGGCCCAGCACATATAATTGGCTTGTAATGGATTTGGGGTCGTCTTTGCATCAGTGATACGGATAGATCCGAGGCAAAAACGGCTGCTTTCCAGTCTCTTCCTCTCACACAGCCCATGTCGGGAGGGGGCCTCTGGTACTGTGTAATTCCTTTCTTTGCTGCACATTGTCATTTCTATTTCTGTGTGTATCTGTGGCATCCATAGCTGGAGGACTGTGGCAAGGGAACGTGACACGGTTGGAGATGAAACATGTCAGGTGTCATGCAGCCTTAGGGCCCCTGTCACCGTCAAGACCCCTGATTCACATTCCGAATCTGTCCCCCAACCCCCCCGAATCTCTAATCCTGCTTCTATTTTACCCTCTCCTTCTTTGTCTGACTTTCTTTATTTATTTTGATTTTGTCCTTGCTTTCCCTCCATTTACCAGTTCACATACACAATTATAAACTCAAATACAGAACTACAGTATAAGAATAAGTGTACAAGAAGAACTCTGTCCAGCTCCTATATTAAACAGTATTAAATATTAAATAGGTTGGGTTTTTTGCTGAGTTGTGATAGAGGATTTATTATTCTGAAACTGTACTGCGAGGTGACATAAACAATTATTAAATGTCATTATATTATATCCTTATCTTATATATTCAAGGGAGTGCTGACAAATTTATCAATGAGGAAACAACAGGGTGATGCAAAGTATTGATTAAAATCAGGGTAAATAATATATTAACAGTGACGCTTACTCTCATTTTCTGCAATAACACTGAAACTGACATTGATTTATGATGGCTTTAAAGTGAAATTGACTGCTCGTGAACAAATTAGTCATAAAATGTAGCATGACGTTTTGAAGGCTGACACCATTATTTTAGATTCATTTGCTGCATCATTTATTACGGGGAGAGACAATTAAAGGAAAGAAAGTCTCTTAAATATAAACAGATTGATGCATACTTGCATGTAATCGATTCAGGTTAAGGCCATCACAGAGAATCAATGTGATGATAATTGCACAAACTTCATCATATCAGTCATAACAAAGCCCTGCCGATATTTTGACCAAGCGGTACGTCAGTCAGTGAGTCGTGTTTCAGAAAACACAAGTTTGCTGTAAGACTGGTTCATGGCGATAGTCGCAGCATATGGGAATTAGTCAGTCCTCAGCTGCGAGTCTTGCTATGACCTTGCCCTGGCTTCCAGCCTCCACAACATGATTGTTGAGAGAATGACATCTCTATCCTGGGACTTCAAATAACAGCTGATGATGTGCTCCAGCGCTGTTATGGGATACAGAAAGCAATGATAGCGACTCAGCCTCGCCTTGGCAAAGATGGTCTGATAGACTCGGGAGGGGGTCAGGCTGATTAAAGCTTGAACTTGATATGAAGTTTAGCCAGAGCTGGGACCAGAACACAAATGTCTGCATCTATTATTTATTCACAGCGGTACCACATCCAAATAGTGTGCACGTCCAGTCAAGTATGCAAGATGGGGTTGACAATCTTTGTTTTATATAGAGCTGCAACAATTAGTCTATTAGCTGATTGGTTGTGAACATTGTTGAGAAGAAAAATGTCCAAATTTGATGTTTTCAGCTTCTCACATGTGAATATTTTCTGATTTTTTAGTCATCTATGAGAACTAAATATCTTTGGGTTCTGGATTATTATCTGGACTCATCAAGCAACTCATCAATTAGTCAGGAAAATCCTTGTCAGATTAGTCATTAATGAAAAAATTGTTAGTTAGTTTTATATATTAAGACAGTGTGAATGTAGAAGGCATAAGATATAACAATAATAGGACTGGATACAAATATTTTCCAGTGTACTACAGTAATGTTTTGTCGCCCAAACACGAGGAAGTTTAAAGCCCATCTTCCTCTTCTAGAAACAAGAACTATGGGAAGCCTATACGGTGTAATGGAATATATTACCACAATAACTTACACTGTGTAATTGAATTGAATCATTATTGTAATGTTCAGTGAGGTTGGTTAGTTTACTGGCTCCAACAGACAAAGACATTGGCGTAAACAGAGACGGAGACATACACACACACTCATTCCATATTACACACTTATACACACATGCACAGCAGTGTAATGGAGGTGCAATTCAAACTAACAAGGTTGGAGTCTGCCATCTCACAGTCTGATGGTCCCAAGCCAATTATCACATCATAATGAGCTGGTCAGCATTCATTTAGAATGCACTACCAATATGGGTACACACCTTTTGTGCTTCAAGTATGCGTGTGTGCATTTTTTATGCTTATAAACTGGTGATGCAGATACATAACAGATAGGAGTGGAGTAATAAACTGTGCTGCAGTGTGAAACGTTGTACGTCGCACGTATAACAGACACAACATGGTGCAGAGACTGATATTTGTGATAGAAGCATGCCCGAATGGCTTTTAAATGACATTTGTTGATGATTGATTCTGTCAGTGCTCCTACAGTGTGCATCTCAGTGGATATAATTGTTCTAGTACGCTCATTTATGTACAGCATGTAATTAAAATTGGCTTACTATTATTAACAGCTAGAAGTACATTTGTTGTGTAAAATGTAAGCAAATCCACCATATTCCTTACGTCATGTCTCTGCCAGTTGCTTTTAAATTTATTCTTTTATTACCTGCCAAATTTTGTTCTCATCTTCTCATATTAACATCAAATACATCTACTGTACCGTGTCTACATTATGGAAGAGATTTATTGGTCTTGGAAAGCTGCACGGAGCACTTTAAGCTATGCAAGGGGACATAAACATCCCTCAATGAGATGCACATTTGTGATAGAGATCTATGCAAATTACAGTGTGTCTAACAAAATACAGATAAGCAAATACCAACCTTCAAAGTCATGGAAGTCAATGAAAAAGCTGTTAACAATCCTCGAATAAGTCCACTACAGTGGTTCTCTCTGTAGGGAATCTGTCCTATCCATTGAGTTTGTATTTTGCTTGATTAAAGAACAGATTGATGACTGGTGGAGTGCCAATGCTGGGTTAAGCAGTTTTACAAAGTGTCTAATATGTGTAATGAGGTAGCATCTTGCTGTACTTCATTATTTCACTTTTATATACATAAAATATGTCCAATCCTTGAAATGTTGACATTAAGTCTGTATACTTGCAAGCTGCCAGCTGTTAGCATGTATCTGAAGTTGAAAATTCATCCAGTGAAGCAAAATCAATACCATGAAATACAAATTCTTATCTTTATTTACTACTACGCATGCTAACTAGGTCACAAGCCTGTTGGATCATCTGGTTTGTATTGGCACACAGAAACAGCATGTCCTGTCTACAAAACCAGAATGGTTGTATGCTTGTTTTCAGAGGAAACTGTGCCCCTGACAGCTTTTTCTCACCTGTTCATTTTAAGCTCACCACCACCTGCTCCCACCAGTCTTCGCACTGCACCACCATCATCCGCAGCAGCTGTCTTTGTGCCCAGCGTTACAGTGCTCACATATCAAAGAATGCATCAACTGGCCTGTGCAACTAGTAACACGTTAAGAGGGCACAGAATTTCCATTTTTAGAATCCTATGAATTTAAAAGCTTGATTTTTTTGGCCACTAGGGGGCAGAAAACATCAAAACGCTGACATATCAATTGGCTACTTGCCCTTTCAGCATAAACAGAACCAGATTAGATGGAGTGGCGTTTATGTTCCTGTTTTGGTCTCCACCAGCTCCTAAAAGTTGTTTTTAGCCTCTTTATCTATCCGGTGTTTGGTCCTGGGAGATTAACAAAGAGTGCAATGTAATGGGGTTGATAAGAGTGACTGAACCACAATAAATGTGCCGGCCATGAAACCAAAACAATTAGCTGAAGAAGCTAAAAAAGCTCCATACAGCTGCAGATGCAGACACTTCTCTGCTATTCTAGCATTTTACAATAATCAGTCATTTAATTTAACGTTATTATCAAACATATTGATCTATGCAGGTAAAAATGCACATTGCCCAAGGCTTGCAGTCTGTGTTAACCCAGTCACAAAATGTGAACAGGAGAGCTCTTTTTTTTCTTCTTCTTCTTTTTACCACATAGAAAGAATGAACTAAGAAGCAATATGACCCCGAGGGCTCTGAGCTCCTCGCCACTGATGGCAATTGAATCAGATCGCTGGATTTTAATGATGTGGTGAATGCCTTTGCCCAGAGACAGCGAGGTAAAACACACATGGTTCAAGGTCAGATAGCTGTATTACCAGGTGATAATGTTTACAGCTTATTTAATGAGTGCTGCAACAGTTTGTCTCGCTCTGTAAGCAATGCTTTGCTGATTCAAGATGCATAGTGACTTTGATGGGACACTCTCGATGTGAACATTAGTGGTAGCTGCCGGTTATCCATTATACAAATTTTGTTTTTGTGAACAAATCTTTGTTCAAATGACAAATGCAAATAATTAAACTGTCTTTGTGTGCACATGATTAAAATTTAATGGAGGAAGGAAAGATGCCTGCCATCATTACTTGTGCATTATTGTGTGTGTCTTTATGTACAGTGTGTGTTGGTAAATGAGGGGCTTCCCTTTATGTTTCTTCATCCATCTATTTCCAATACTCTCTCGAGCTTTTGACTTTGTATGTTTGTTTTTTTTAAACCCATTCATAATTATTTTCTCCTGACTAAACACTCTCAGTTCTACTTTTTCCCAACATAAATGGACAGAAAAAAATACACTCACAACAGATGAAAATCTGACTTCAGCCCTGTCTGGCAAATTAACAACATAATTTAAAAAGAATAAATAAACCTTTGCTACATTGATCTGTTTTGTCTGTCTGTACTAGTTCAGACAATGCATTAGCTGCATTATTCATTTTTTATTTAGCTTCATCTTAAGCAGGTAATACATATCCTGTTTGTATAATTGCTAGACATCCCTGGTCAATGACATCTCAATTAGGGCCAGAAGCGGGAGGCAGCACATTGGAAAATTCTGATTATGTGGTTCGGTATTGATAAAGTTAAATTAAGAAGCAGGATAGATGCAAACAGTGTATCCTGTAGCATATACGAGCCAATGTCAATATCACTATCTTGGTCAGGTTGAGATCACTTAATGTGCTCATTAACATGAACCCAAGGTCAAAAGTTAAGTGCGGTTCTTTTGTTTCTTCAGCTGCTTAATTGAAGGCTGGTCGACTGTAGGATTAGATTGAGAATTGCTCCATTTATCATCAATAAACACATTTTTCTACAGCCAGTGTGATATTAATGTCATACTGAACATACAGTATATTGCTCATTTATATTTTTTGACAAAAAGCCTTCCCTGTAACGCTTCTGAATGCATCATTAAGCATTTTGTTGTAATGAATTGCATGTAATGAACCGTTTGCTTTGACCCCTACTCAATCATTCATTTAATTTTGCCGTTGAACAAATTATATTTTAGCATTCTTGTCCAGTGTGTACGATTAAGGGGGCTATATTTACAGAATATGGCAAAAATGGAAAATAATATTCATAACTGTGTTTTCATTAGTGTATATTAAATGTGTTTTATATCTACAGACGCCACTGGTCCTCCTCCACGGAGTCTGCCATGTTTCTACAGCAGCACAGGATGGACAAAAACACAACCAGTCGCCTGTTTCACCTAGTTTCTCCACGCTTGAGGCTGTTGCACCAACTACACCACTAGATGTCGCTAAATCCCACGCACTGGTCCTGGTATCTTTTTGTTACACAGCACGGAGACGGGACTCAATTGCAGCACTCGGGACGCAGGCACAAGAGGTAAACAGTCTTTAATGGCAGGCAAAGGTTCGGTACACGAGAATCCAATCAGAAAATCAGACAAACAGTCTAAAAGGGTCGAGGCAGAGGCAGGGTCAAAAAACAGGCAAGATCCAAAAACCGGTAACCATAAATACACTAGAAAGTAGGACACAAAGGACACTAACAATCTGGCACAGGGGGAAGAGAACAAAGGGCTCAAGTACACTGGGAAATGAAGGAATCAGGTGTGGGTAACTAGGGGCGGAACAAACACAAGGCGGGAAACTAGGAGGCTGGATTGGGCGGAGAAGGAACCGACTGGGACACTTTTTTTTAAATGTAAATTTTGCACTAGAGATTGAGAGACGCCATTGTCACAGGCAAAATATTGAACTGTACAACATGCATACATCATGTGATTAATGTCTAGTTGTACTAATTCACTCCAGACTGAGTTTATCTTCTGTCTTGTATGTCAGTGTATAACATTCTGAGTTTCATAGAGAAGCTGCACTTTGTCAGGCAATGAGCCATTTCTATTTTCTGTTTTCAGCCTCAGCAGCAGTACACCAACAGTCTGTCACGCTCCAGTGGTCCAGCATTTGTATGTTTATTTATCCATAAGTATATGTGTATGTTGTGAAAGCGTGCGCTTGTAAAGGCCAGTGTGACCAGTGTGCACACGAGGCACAACTGTGGCTTTTTTTTTTTTTTTTTTTTGTTTATCCTGGCTCATCTCTTCTTTCTCTTATTGACCCATCACTGCATCCACGTGGACTGGCCCTCACATCCCTGACACCACACAGATAATGGCTTTTCAGGAAACTCTGGAGCATTAGGCATCTCTACTGAGCTGTAATTATACCACTAATGTGCCAATTTCCAATGCATTCCTCTAAGGTATTCATTTTTACTGTTTCAGCTGAATTGTGTTAAGACCAGCACAGCGAAGTCATTGAGAAAATAAGGCTTTTTGTGGAGGCTTTCCATTTATTCCCTGTGTAATTTTAACCCTGATGAAAGAGGAATAGAAAAAATAAAATGTCATGGAGGACATCAGAGTGATGCGCCTTCTGTTCGAAACCGGTCACATGGCTTGCTGTTGTAACTATGGAGATGGAATTAAAAAAAACACCTTGGAGGTTCATGCCCTTGATATTCTTTTAATTTTTCAAAAAAATTAATGATATTCTGTCTTTGGCTGCATATTCATTACTCTTTGAGAGGGGGGGTTCAAGTGATGCAATGTGTCTCTTTGATCAGCCTTTGAAGATGAAATTTCCTTGAGAGTGTTTGATGCAGGTACGAAAAACCGTTAAACCACAACGCAGTGTTTTTTCCCAAAACTTTATTTGTTACCTCAACCAAACACGGCCGTAATGACATGTAAAAATGTTTCCGTCTCTCTCTGAATCCCTAATTATTGCTCGAACGCGCTGTGATTTCAGGTTGGCATCAATTTAGATTTCATTACGTTTACAGCTTTAGCTTGCCAGTCCCAGTGGTGGCGCTAATGCAGTCCTCCCAATCTGCGCCAGTTGTAAATGAGGAAGGAGCATTATGATGAATGGCCCATTTGTTAGCAACTACATTAAACCGAAATTAGCCTACACCGTCCTCCCGCCTCCCCACCCTAAACACACACACATACACACACAAATGCGTCAGCGACTGATTTAATCGATCACTTATCCGTGCTTAAATTTATGGTTATCATTTGCATTTTTTTCCATTATTAATCAAATGCGTGGGATTGTCACATCTCGCTCTGTGGCTGTTTTCTTTCCTCCTACCCCTTTTGCCTTTATCACATTCCACCTCCATATTTTCCTTCTTGCGAAAACTTACTTTATCTCCACTTACTCCTCCATTCTTCGTTACAGTCGCCTTCTGCCATTTTAACTTTTATCACCTCTTTTTTCATTCTTTCTCCGTCGTTTGAAGAGGAAAGTGCACTTAAAAGAGTAAACGAGTGCAACTCTATTCCTCGGTGAAGGTTTTTTTTTTTTTTTGCGGCGGTTATTACCATATGATTATTAGTGATGGACAATTGGCCTCAAAGATGTTTCATTATGAAAGAGCTCACTGGGATCTCATTAGCACTCTCAGTCTAAGGGCTGCTGCTCAAGCCTCCTCTGCTCTGGGGAATTACATTTCGATCACCAGGGCTAGAGTTAACAAGGCAACATTAAAGGAATGTGAAGGTGCAACAGCCAAAAAGAGACAAATTAGTAACCTCCAAGAGAGTCAGAGGTGCTCTATTCATATAAATAAATTATAAGAGCTATGCTGGATCCAAAGGCTATTACATTAATTTACAGTATAGCCTGGCTTACCTACAAAATCACAGCTTGGCGAGGATTGCAGCCTCTGATGCTGTAGGCATTTGTTTTTCTTCTTGTCTGACAGGAGCATCCATCAAAAAATGTAATTTCATTTCTTTTCAGCTGTTGATAAAGTTGCTGACTTGTGCCAGTCCTCCCCGTAGGATCAATAGCTGTTTATACAAATAACGCTGGAAAGTACAATACACCCGTCGCGTTGCTGGAGGTGACTCTCTCCAAGGGCAGCTGCAGCAGTTTGCCGAGGCAGCCCTGTGGTGGGCTGTTTTCATTCTGTATTGTGGATACACTTATATTAACCACATAAAGCTCGAAGAATTGTGCAAGTGTTTGTGCGGGCCGACAGCAGAGGTTATTACATACACTGACTCAATAATTGAATGCAGTAATTGTGTACATGTAGAATAACAGGACCTTTAGGTTGCTACCCACCATTCATCATGCTTTTTGAAAACACATTACAGCACGCCTGAAGAAATTAGATCTGTTAAAGGTTTATTGACCTTAATTTTAAACACTTTTTAAAACATACCCTGTTTACCGCATGTCACGCATGGCAGAGCCATCAAAGATGGAGGCTAATTACTTCTGACACGTCAACATTTCAAGCTATAACACCTCACTTACTGTAGTTACTGCTGCACTAAAGTCTCAACAAAACATCAGAAACAAAAGTGCAGCAGTCTTTCTTTTCTCCCAGACATCATGCACTGAGGGAAAAAATACGATTCCTGCAACCCAATTTGAAATATTTGTCTCATCTTTTGTTCTGAATGAAGTCACCTTAATCCTGTGCTCTTTGCAAGGTGCTATAATTACCGTGGATACGCTGCATTTACCCGAAACAGTTTGAAGAGACAAACAGAACACAAAAGGAAACAAATGTTTCTGAAACCTGAGCGAAAGATAAAAGAAACAAAAGGAAAAAGAGGCGGAGTGAAGCAAGACGGCAAGTGCAAAAAAGTAAGGTGAAAGTGTTGTGGTGAAAAGAGGGAGAACAAAAAGAACGTGAGCCGATAAAAGTCACTATATGCTTGAAAGTTAATATATATAAGCTGCATTATCAAAGCTCCTCTTCAATACGGGAAGAAATCACGTGTATGTGAGCAGAGGTGTGACACATCTGAGAACACGTTGCAGATGACAAGCACCGTCTGTGTGCACAATGAGGACTTTTTTTCTATTTTCAGGCTAGTTAGAGCTTAATCACATGACTTGACTATAATGTTTTAACTCTCTCGCAGTGACTACTACTCTTATCTTCCTCAGTTTTGTATTTTCCTCTTACAATACTTTGTGAATCGTGTCCATAATACGTTCTGATTTCTGTATTTATTCATCTTGTTCCAGGACATTTCTCTGCATTTTCACTGCTCATAAAAACAAAAAAAAAAACTCAGAAGTTATGTGAAGCTCTCTGCCTCATTTAAGGATTTCTCTCTTGTGTTGTCGAGTGTGTTGAAAATGATATACAAGTTCTGTCAGTCGGTTGTTTGACTTAATTTAGACTGCAAAAACTGATTTTTTGGCCACTTGGGGGGGAAACAGAGTTGTGAACACTGACATATTATCACCTTTTAAGTTACAGAGCAACATTATCATTCATGTAGCGTCCTGTTTCTAGTCAACTGATGACTTTACGTCCAATATTCACTTATTTTTAGCTCCCTTCTCTCTCCTAAATTTCTGTCTTTTCAACTGCTTAATGTTTCACTGTGTTCACCGGCTAGTCTCTAACTGTGTCTGCTGTTTGCTGCTGTGAAGGTAGCATACAGTGGGTTTTTAGAGCTTTTTGACTGAAAACAGCTGCCTGCTGTGGCTGAAAACGAGGTATGAGAGCAGTGATGGTGAACCAAGACTGTAAAGTTGTGGGCTGGAAAGCTAAACAACGAGCTAAAACTCCGTAAAGACGGAGGGGAGCTGCAGATTCTGGTGGTTTTAATGCTCATACTGTATGTGCAACCTAATAATGAACACAACAGTGATTTTAATGATGCACTCCATGACCTGGGTGAATACCAGACTTTGTTTGTGAGTTGAGTTTGTGAAAATCCAGTAACCTCCCCTACATACTAGATAGATAGATAGATAGATAGATAGATAGATAGATAGATAGATAGATAGATAGATAGATAGATAGATAGATAGATAGATAACTTTATTTATTATACATATGGACAGTGCAATAACTTGTGCAAATTATGTCCATCAGCTCAATGAGGTCACATTTGATGCAGCTGCTCTAGCAGATGAGGATTCAGCCTTTGAGTGCAAGAGGAGGAACTCAAACTTCACACATTTTAATCATATCATTTGACTTTTGGATGAAATTAGCTTGTGTTTTTTTGCAGGCTTGCTGACATACAAGATGATTCGGTGTCCAAAAAAAAAAAGAATCTGTAATTGAGAAATGAAAATCAGTTGCCAAGCAATCACACTGAATATCTTTTGTTAAATGTTTGGAAGATGAACATATTTTTTAAAAAATTGTAGATTTTCTGTGAGGCTGTGATGCTTTACTCTGCTTTCTATCATGAATGCATTTGAGCTGTGGACTGCTATTAAGACAAAACAAGCAATCACCTTGAGTTCTCAGAACTTTCTATTTAATATTTTTTTGCAATGAATTGGATGATCACAGTCACTAGCTGAAGCCTCTGTGGTTTATACTGTATGTTCATTTTGTTCAAACTGATTGCAACAACATAAAAAAAAATATTCAATAGGTAATGCGCTCTTCAACAAACTCATTTCAGTGCTGCATTTTAAAGCTTTACTATTCAGCACGGTGGTTTGGCATTCCTCTACAAAACCTCCCACACATTTTCTCTGAAATGTTTTCCAGTTCAGCAGATAGAAAACAATTCCACCTGCATGAGAACTCTATGCCTCCTTTCCCACCTTTACCACAACACTACCTCCCTTACCTCCCTCTCCTCCCTCCTCCTCCTCTTCCTCCTCCTCCTCCTCACCCTCCTTTCTCGTTTTCACAGTTCAAGCACATCAGCAGGCTGCTGAGATACAACCCTGGGGTTTGCGGTTCTCCACTCAATATTTCCTCATCAGAAAGAAGTGGCAGACCAACAGGAGTGAGGGGAGAGTGCAACGACAGGCAGGCAGACATTAATGACTGGCTGGTTGATGTGCTATGGGCTATATCTCTAACTTTGAGCCTTAGACCTCAGCTATCCAGCAGTTCACCTAAGCAGTTAAGCAGTGTTTGCCCGCTTCCTAGCTCCTGCACCCCTGTAGTACTACTACTACTGCCGCTCAGAAACGTGATTAATTAATAGCATTGATTGACTAGCGATCCTTTGCACCTTCCCAAGGTCACAATGCACAGTTGATAGATAGGAATTGGCAAGCAATGCACTTCTGAAATACTGGAGATCCTCGGCTGACTCAATAGACTGTAAGGGTGCAGCAGTATGGTGTAAACACGGTGGGCATGTGAGAGAAATTATATCGCAAGAGCAAACAATGCAAGGGAGGCAAAGAACATTGTCATGATGAGAGAGCACACAGTACAAAGCCTGTACTGCACAGACTGACAAAACACATGATGTAGTCACAGAAACAAGAACACAAATGAACTTCGTATTCGACGGCTGCACTTTATATAGTTTTATCCATTGTTATAGCGACTAATCAGTTCACCTGACAAGTAAGCCAGCTCCCTCACATTTTAACAAGGGTCTCTCAGCGAGAACTCATATGCACCGCGCGCTAAGTCGAGGCGGGTACACCATTCATAAAACATTAAGGGCAGCTTTTATTTATTTAATTATTGAACACATTCCCTTTCACAAGAAAAAGGGATATGAAGCCTCGAGGAATGTGGGGAGCAGTTTCAAGCTTTGTTGGGGACAATAAAAGAGAGCCAGGGAACAGAGCAGATGGGGAAAGAGATGATAGCTAAAAGTCGAATGACATGTCTGGAGAATTCTTTAGTCTGCTCCTCTGCCACTGTCACAAACTGACTTCGCTCTCTCTTGTGTGGCTCTTTTTTAAACCATCTCAGTATTTCTCTGCGAAACCAAAGCACTGCGGTCTGCAGGGTGTTGAATTTGCAAAACTAAAATTGGACTTCACTTTAACCTGGATTTGTCATTTAAATTTTATAATAGCCCGACTCATTTTGTCCAAAAATGGCACTTGCTTTGTCTTCACGTCAAAGCAGCGGTCTAAATTGACCCTTATTTTTCCAAAACAAAACAACTGAACTATAGTTATAAAGATTATTTAAGTACGCTGGCATTGTAACACCTGATAGCCTCTTTCTGATTACTACATTCTTCATGATTGCTTGTCGTTAACTTTATTTTCCATCTCAACTACCACGGACGGCAGACGTGATCGAATGTAATGCTTATGATAATTGTATAGGCTGCAGTGTGTGAATGTGTGAAAGAGCGTGTGTGTGTGTAAGTGTGTGTGTGTGTGTGTGTGTGTGTGTGTGTGTGTGTGTGTGTGTGTGTGTGTGTGCGTGCAAGGTCCAGTCTGGGAGATGGCGGCCCACTTTCAGTAACTGATGAGAGTGGGAAAATAGAACGCTTGATTACCCCCGACACCGCTCGAACAAGCGCTCCTGCCAATGAAGGTTATTGGGCCTCTATACACGAGTGGTCAAATATAGAAGGACACAATTATGATCTAGTTTTGAAGTCTTTGTCTTACTGCTGACGCAACAAGGCTTTTGATTAATTATAAAATAGGGTCAGACGTTTGAATGAGCCCCTGTGACCTCCGTCGCCGGTCCCGTCAGCCATCGTCAAAACTGACATCATCGTTAGCGTCGGGGGTCATCAACATCTTTAATCATTATCACCACTGTCAGTCATCAATATTGTCACTGTCTATGTCGTCATCATTATCCCAAGCTCTGAATGCCAATTTCCATTTCCACACCTCGTTTCTCTGAATCAAAGAGTCACACGGTTCCCGAAACTACAATCTACTCCCAGCGCTTTTGCTATTCAAAAAAAGCGTGCCAGACATACAGCGAAGGCCGTAGCAGCCCTGAACAAAACACTCCCCAGAGGACACGGTACTGATGGTTTTTCTACTATGTAATGAATAAGAAACACAGAGTGCTACAGCTGTCCCCCAGGCCAGTAAAAACCCACTAAGAATCCTTGCATCCTCCTCCTCCTCCTCCTCTTCCCCACCGCTGCCATCACTGGCTCGGGGAAAAAGACGTGGCAGCCTGACACATACATTTTATAACTAACAACACCTGTCCAACTCGGCAGCCATGACAATGCATCAAGCAAATGAAATCCGGTGTAATTGTAAACATTGCCTTTGTTCTGTGAAGTGTAAAGGCTCCATCCGAAGACAAGCCAACAAACAATATGCAAACACAGATATATAGTACAGTGCAGCCTCCTGACCCCGAGTAAACACATAAACACACAAATACACACCCTACAAATAGACACACACACACACACACACACACACACACACACACAGAATGAAAAGGAAGCGTTACACCTCTGTCTTCTGAGGTAATGAGGAATAGGTTGGACTGTATTTTTTGGGCCTTAAGCTCTAACTGCTGCCTGCTCTTTGATACCAAAATGCAATTACCTTTTGAAGCTCTGCCTCACTCTTTTCACTAAAGGATGTGAGAGAAACAGACTCAAATGTGTGTTTCATGTGTTTTCTTTCTGTACTGACACTCCAATTACCGAGAAACTTTGTATAAAACCTCAAACACCTGAGCTCTAATTCTTCTCTTACAGAACTGACTTTCCTTTGTCACTTTTCCCTTTCGAACACTTTGATATCTAACATCTCTCTTAAACTTAAGATGTGACTCAAACTCCATTAATGTGATAACACTCAGTTCCACTTTAACTTCAGAAAAGTACCTTATTTCTTCTGTCTTTTTTTCCGCCAGACTGCAGCTCAGCACTGTGGCTATATAGGTAAAGTCACAAAGAATTCTCTAACCTTAAACTCATGCTTGTGGTCTTTATTACGTGAAAGGTATTTTCTTGTAACAGTTGCAGTAAAAAAATAACAAAACTTTTGAAAATACAGCTAAAACTACTTACAATTGGCCTGTTGTCTAAGAGAACTCCACATTGGTGAGAGTTAGTGCGCTTGGCAGTTGTGGGTGTAAAGAACGAAAAGTGCCTGAATCACTTCTTCATGCACCAGGTAGGATGATCTTCTTGCTGGGGTTGTTACAGTAAGTCTGTGTGAATAATTTATGTACACACTGTGTTTTAGATCCACTAACAAAACAACAAACTCGCTGACTGAATATCAAACTTTAAACTTGTGTGTTTTTTAACTTCTCCATTACAAAAAAAAAAGTTACTCCTGCATCAGATCTGCTGCCTTGCAGCTCCTTGAGGTCATTCCACTGAATTTAGGGAGTGTTTTTTTTCCTGGATGTAAAAGAGATGCAGTGTCAAGTCAAGTCTGACTTTTTTTTGCATGGACATATATTAATGTGTTACTGATGATTGTAAAAAAATAAAATTCACAAATGGTTGTAGATGTTGCATTCTCTTGAGGCCACAAAGCCACACAAAAATCGATGGTACGTCACATTTGTTTCGCTACACTAGCAACGTGGCTCTACGAAGGGCGATGCCGGTCTATCAATAGGTCCACCTCTTTGGTCTAGACTGAAATGACTCAACTATTATGTGGTTTTTCATTCATAGTCCTTTCAGGATGAACCCTACTGACTTTGGTGAGCTTTTACCTAGTGTGACAATACGTTATCATTTTTGTTATTTTGCGAAATGCCTGGACAACAAGCATGGCTAATTAACATGCTAACACTCTAAGCTAACATGGTGAACATGGTATTCATTATCAATGCCAAACATCAACATTTTAGCATGTTGGCGTTAGCATTTAGCTCTAAGCTGTGCCTAAGTACAGCCTCACAGAGCTGCTAGCATGGCTCTCAGAGTGGTAGTCTTTTCAAAATAAAATAAAATCTGAAAATAAGGCAAAGTGATATTTGCTCATTTTCCAAAATGTTGCTCAAAGAAGTTTTAAATTGCAAAACTCAGTTTACTTAGACTTAGTTCAACTCTGAGTTAAAGCCAAAGTAAATAAATCTATTTATGAAAGCTAGGCAACATTTGCAATGCTGAAGTGCAATTGGTATTGGGATAACATCTGCACGGGTTCAAAGGTGTGACCAATGTGGGCGACTGAATTTATTTAAGAGTAGGTTTCATGTTGATACATATCAGAGTCAGACTACTAGATGGAAGAGTGGGTGGTCATGATGGTGGAAGGCCATGACACCCCCCTCCAGGCATGGGGATAATAAGACGAGCATTAGGAAGGAGTCATGTGCATAACGGCAAATTCAAATCCATATAAAGTGGAATAAGGTTTGTGATGTTTACTGCGTCTGAGAAATGGTTGAACATTAAGGGTTAAGGGCAAGTAGGGTTAATGTGATATGCAACTACAAAACAAGATAATTGCCATGGCATTTAAGAAGTGGCTGTCAGCTGAAACGGCTTCAGCTTTTTATTATTATTATTTATTATTTTTTACATAGTTTAAGTTCAATATTTGCAGAATTAAAATACAAAATCAGTTTTCTGACAGCACTGACACTAAATACACTGGATGGAGAATTAGAATATGCACAGCAACACAAAAGGAACATATCTGCGAATAAATATATAAAAAATGAAGATGTTATTAGCACACTGAAATCAGGTTTAACGGCATAACAGATGTGACATGTCAGAATAAAATTAGATTCAATGGGTTAAAGATCAGAGGACTTAAGATGGGATGTTCTTGTTGGCATTTCATTTCATTTCCTGTCAGCATTTCAAGTCCACAGTCTGTGTTTTATTGGGAACGCTCAAGACTAATGCGGACAAGATTACTGAAATATGAAATGAAAGCAGTATTTCCTCATCATAAAGTGTGCCTGCTAGGATCAGCATTTCATCAGAGTTTAAACATGAAGGTTATTCTGCGCCGGCTTGCTAAGAAGCCACACAGAGGTGACGATTTTTAACGCTACATCCGCTGTAACTAGTAAAAAAAGCAGATTTGATCGAATGAGTTTTTGACCGACTGAGTTTTTGTTGACTGAGTGCAAAATAATTACTGCAAGCTAGGGTTTTCTAAGGCTGAACACTTTCTTGTTGTCGTAATTAATCACTTAAATTAACTCCGAGAGATTTTTTGGAGCAGAACTAATGGTTGCACAACGGGGTTATTGAATTTTCATTCCATTTTAAGACTTGGAGTTTCCCCTATTCTGATAAACTGTAATTATAGCATATTCTAATTCATCTAGCAGGAAAGCAACAGAATAACAGGACGGGGAAACCAACAGTTAAATATTTGGTTGTGGCTTTATTTGAGGTTCTATAGAAGCAGTTGCTGAATCACTGTGACAGTCTGCTGGGTTTGAAGCCAGGACTGTTTCACTACAGCAGGTCCATCCATATTTTTTTCACATGTGACATATTGCGCCACAGCCACTCTTGAGCACTAACTTCTAGCCAACAATGATTACTGTGTACACTAAATAGGTGAAGGAATGTGAAGCAGAAGTAAAAAGAAATATATAATAAAACGTGTGCAATGTGTGACCTTCTTTTCCCCCGATATTGGCAGCAGGTGTAGGTCATGCATTTAGTCTTATCTCTGGCACTGGAGCTAAATGACAATCGCAATCACAACGCGAATATGTCACAATGTCTCCTTTAAAAAGGTTGACTGGGTCCCTTGTCGGTCAGATGGAAATGAGCGGTTCCACGGTGAATGTCAGACTAACAAACGCAGCTCAGCCGGAGCTTTATACATCACAGCAAACATTTTTTCCCTTTTAGCTCAAACGGTTTCCACAATGAAAAATTAAAAATGGAACCATGATGCTAAAAACAACTCATGAGACGCGGGCTAGCCTCATTATATCTCATTGTGAGGAAGAAGACGGAGAATTAGATCCAACTGGTCGTTGAGTTAATTATTATCCAGGCGTGGAAATTCTTACACACAAACAATGTCATTATGAGGATTTAAAACGTATGCCACACAATGGATAATGAATGTTGCTTTACAGGTCTTCATACAAATTCAGCTCTACTATTGGCTACATGCTTGTGTGTGTTATGTGCACATATTCCTCCAAAACTGTCACTTCATGACAAAAAGTTATTTGTGGAAAGTCGTATGAGTCTCCATAATTTACAGCAGGAATTTAGACAACCCCTCTGAATTATGCAGGGAGGGAACATGGGGGAGTAATCTCTTAAATTAAACTCTTAAATGTTTAATGTTGGCATTAAACAACATCCAGTTTTAAAACTTAAGTGTGGAAAAAAAAAAAAAGAATACAAACAGCGACAGAAGTTTGCTCGATGACTGCTGTCGCATACAACAAATATTTTCCACACTCCTCAGTGCCCTAGGGTTTTATGTATTAACTATTTATGACCATGTGCACACTTTTTTATTTTTTGTGTTTACACGGTCAGGAGAGAACCTCAGGACAGCTCTTGTAGCTGACTTGTAGAGCCAAATGACAACTCAGTGGGGATTTTGACACTCATGAACCTTTCAATGCCCGGTGCTCAGTGACCCTACACGCTCTTTAGTCCTCTATAGCTGTGATTCTATTTCAAAGTATCACATTAGAAAAGTCTGATGATGACGGCAAAATAAAAAAAATAAATAAAAAAAACTTCAGTTTTACAAAGTTTTTACACTTTGAATAAGTTTCTTCTTCTTTCTTCTTTTGGTGTTCCAACTGGAGAATTGGCGCCACCTACCTACCTGTACTAATGAACGAATAAATGAATGGTAGTGTATGGAAACAAGCATTCATACGGTATGAATTTGAATTTGAAGGTATGGAATTAGGGCACAGCAAAACAAATGCTTTTGCATTCATTTTTTAAAGTAAGAAAAAAAAGAAGTTAAATTAAACTCCCCCATCTTTGGGAACCTACCTGTGAGTCTACTGGGAATAGTAAATTTATGATCTATTCAGAGCCTATGCTGCAGTTACTCACTATGATTTCTCTCACTTTATCTATTGCTCGAGTTCACAGACTCAGTTTTACAGGCCTTATCCTGTCCAATTTTATGATGAGAAACATAATTGAACTCTCATTCAGCACGTTTTAAATGCCACGGGACTATTCACTATTCAGGTGTAGAAGTGACCGAGCAACTTCTTTAATTCCCCAGTTTTCCATTTTGAACGTGGCTGCTGACAGAGCGCTTTGAAAAGTTACCCAATCGTACTTCATCCTCCATCTTTCTCCACAAGCTCCTGTAACAACCGCAACCAATAAACAAGACTTCAAACAACAGGAATTAGTTGTTCTGTGGTGTAGGTGTAGAGAACAGAAATCTACAAAGCTGCTCTTTGCTCTCTGCGGTTCCTCAAATGGCAGGATGTAAACAACAACGCTCAAATTAAGACAGAGTGCAAACCTGCCTTGAGAGGAGAGCTAAGAACTTTGACACTTGCGTTTTTAAAAAAAGAACAGCTCGAGAAAAGCAGGCAGAGAGAACAAGCGAGAAAGGTGTAGAGGGCTGGGAGTGAAATGCCTCCAGGACAGAGCCCTTACTCATCCTTGCAAAAGTAAGACAAAAAGTACGGAGTCGGGGAAAGAGAGAATGGAGAGATGAGCTGGAGAGGGCACCTCGTGGTCTCCCACACCCATCAGCTAGCAGTTGGAAGCGGGGTTGCGTGTGGTTAGTCCGGGGGGACTTTCAAGCACAGGTCAGATCGATGTATGCCCTTAATGCGGATCAGAGCTCGACAACTCCCCTTGGCGTTGGCATTTCTGAGTGAACAGCAATTTTCCACCTCCACACGAGTGAATAACATCAAAAAGTAATGAAACTCGAAAGCTTTGTTGTAAATGAAGATCTGAAGACAACAATTTAAAATAGGTAAGAAACTCCTACTGTAAGACGTGCTTTGGGAATCCAGCTGATGAGAAACGGTGGTATAAAAAAGGAAAGAGAACGTGCCAAATTAACACATTAAAATCTTGCTAAACTTAAGTACCATGTCATGCAGTTTTTTTGCTCACGTCAGTTGCACTTGTACTTTATTATCCATAAAGAATATATATGCAGTGCAGCTTCAACACAAAAACAGCACTTATTTCAACACCATACACGAACATCTTCCATTTTTTTGTATGTCGTCACAGTATAGGACAGAGGGATACTGGCTGTCAACAAATAATTTGTTAAAATGTATTTTGGGGTATAACTAGGTGTTATCTGTAAAGCAGGTTCAGTCCAAAAATGAAACGTTTTAATAACACAAAACAGAACACACAAGGGAAGCTAAGAGAAAAAAAGGCTCCACATTTCCAAAGGCACATCTGTTCACATATTGACTCACATATTGATGACACGCTCTTGCGACAAAAGAAAATCATTCACTTTGCAAACATGGGAACCTCCCACTAATGTCATGACTTTGAGGTAAATGTGCTGAAAACAACAGAAAGTTTCTTTTACTGAGAATTGACCACAGTCAGTACAATGACAAACACAGAACACAATGCCATCTGTCAGAGGCATTCGATCATGAAATGAGCCCTGGGCGTAG
Source organism: Sciaenops ocellatus (assembly GCA_033000465.1). Taxonomy (NCBI): domain Eukaryota; kingdom Metazoa; phylum Chordata; class Actinopteri; family Sciaenidae; genus Sciaenops; species Sciaenops ocellatus. The sequence goes on along the minus strand of CP136874.1, from coordinate 22,031,999 downwards.
AGATATTAATTTCTTCTCTACCTGATGACATTTTTGTGTGCCGTGTCTCCTGCTGCACGTCTTTTACATTTTAGAAACACGGTGGATTTTATAGTGTGGAGGTTTGCAAATGGAAACGCGGCGGTTTTTCATGACAATCAGTAGAGAACAAGTCCTTTTATGCACATTAAAAAATTATATATGAGATTTAAAACATGAATAGCAGCAAACAACTATTTGCCATATAAATATATAGTATCCTGTGCAGACATTTCACTACCTGTGTTGCTATCCCAGCCACTCTACCCCTTGTTTACTTCTCCGGTCAGGGTCAGTATGCAACTGAGGAGATCAACTAAAGCAGATGTTTTTGGCATCCACGGAAGTGAATTAAGGATTTATTTTGATCCAACCCGGGTTGATGATTGTTGGAACAGTGGAAAGACTAACATATCCAAAATGATATGTAAGATAAAATTACCATTTTTGTCAATGGAGTCTGGTGGAGAGTGATATATCGATATGTTTGTGGTTAAACAAAAGGTTTATGTATGGATCCTTTCTATACTGGAATAGAATAACAATCTGAGCCCATCAGTGGCAAAAACAAGCACTTTTAGTGGATTTCACATCTAACTCACATTTACAGAATTAAGAATTAATTTTATTTTGACCAAACCAGGGCTGACGATACTAACTGGAAAGACTTTGTTTCTGTCCAGGTCTGTGTGCTCTATGATTACCTCACCTGTAATATTATTGGTTTTGTTTATGGAGTCTGGTGGGCTGTGGTGGCCATTGGTTTTAGTCTGAGATGCTGCGCTCTAGTGCAGCATCTAGTGGAAGTGAATTTTGTGCACAAACCTTTAAGTTTCAAGGTGATCCGCTCATTAAGGACCACAGCAGAAAAGAAACATTTCTTCAAGAAGAAAGTGAGTAATTTCATGTCTGTTTACTTCTAGTGAGAAGAAACACCAGGGTAAATTAACCTTTTCCTACTGACAATTAAACCTCATATGTATTTTTTCAGATTTGCAAGGTAGTATCATAAATATACAAGTGTTATCCTTTGGAGCTGACACTTTATCAGCACTCAGAAAACATCTTCTAAAGGTATACTATTCTTACATGGATCGACAGAACATAATTGCCTTTCTATACGGTACAAGACATAATAGGATGTCTGCAAAGGTTCACAGAATCCACTACACCTTGTGGGAAGAAAACATGCCAGGTGGTATTTTAGGCCCAATTACCCATATGTTTGGGACAAGTGACCTTTCCACATTGGTGCACTGTCTGAATGTCCAGGTAGCAACAGCTACCAGCCATCAAAAAAGGTTTATTGAAGTGTTTATTCTTAGCCTTTACCCAAAGGTTAGACGGAGCTCTCACGCTCTCTAGCCATCAGCTTTCTAATGTGTGTCACGGAGTAACATAGGCCCACAATGAAATAAGAGAGAGCAGATGGCTGATGAGCTAGATTCATAATTTCATCATTCTCTTTTTATCTCGGATAAAATATTAGTGTGCTGTCATCCACCCCTGACATAGTTATGATCCCACTTTCCTTCAGTTCTATTCCAAATGAGGTTTTATGGCTACGTTTAATTCTGTGGTGGTTCATCAGGGTATCAGAGGCAATTACCCAGCGATGGGACACTCATCCTAAATCTGAACCATGATACTTTTCATTAAATAGCATATGGTCTCCTGTGGCTGCTAAAATACACTGATATGAAATTACTGAGAGTCACACTGCAGTGACATTTTTTGCACGCCGCTGAACATTTGTAGTGGGCAACGCTTTCGTCCAGTACTCATGCAGAAACGTGAAGAAACGTTCACCCAGAAATTCATTAAAGAAGCCAGTTAGATATCAGTTTCTTCACCAGCTGCAGCTCAATAGACCGTACTGCAATGCGGCCACAAGACTTTCACACAGCTTTGACTTGCTCTCAGCAAGAAAAATGTGTTTTTTTACTTTGTTTTTTTTTGTTGTTGTTGTGTTCTTACTATCTCTCCCCTGTGGTTTCAAAGGATGGGTTGATGAAACTATTTTATCACAGTATCTGAAGGTTGTTGGGAAATTTCTACCTAAAATACAAAAGGCAAGCTAAGGAGGAAAAAAAGAGGAGCAAATTAAAGCACAAACTATGTGTGTTACTCGTATTAGACAGTTTGAGATTGACGCATCATAACAACACACAACATGGCAACCATTTTTGAGAAATTGGCAACTGATTCTGTGGCAACCAGAATCAGACAACGCTGCACACGCATGAGAAAGTTCAACTAACCCGTCAACATCATAAATGCGCCAAAGATTCAACTGACAAAGATCCAGATGAGCGCCATATTTGAGTTGAATTACACCGCAAAGCAACCAGCGAATTGCTACATTCATTTTTTAGGGAACAGCTGCACTACTGGCATTTTGTGCAGATGGACTTGTAAATTATTCAAATTATGAAGGTGACAACTATGTTTGCAGTTTTGGCAACCAAAAGCTGATAATGGGTTGTCAGCCTGGCAACCACTTTTAAAAGTTAGTGTTGAGCCCTGCACAGTCTCATCAACTGTCCAGATGAGACGTCCTTTAAATTAAAAAGGACAAAATATGTTTGTTCATGTCCTCTAGAACAACAAATAGAAGAGCTTCTGGATCAGCGGGACACCATCATTTGTCGGTGTTACAAATCACTGTCGAAAGATGAATCAGTTTAGTGCTGTGCACAAAAGTAAATTGGTCAGGTTTGGGGAAACAGTGTTGTTTAAAAGTATTATTTACATTATATATAATATATATTAGATGCAATTAAACCATCATTGTCATGGTGACAATAACATCCAGTCCATCTATTTTCCATAACTGCTTGGCCTTATGGGGACTGGAGCCAGTCCCAGCTGATGTTGGGAAAGAGGCAGGGTACACCCTCAACAAGTCGTAGGCAATTTAGAGTCACCAATTAACCTGCATGTCTTTGGACTGTGGGAGGAAGCCAGAGTACTTTGAGAGAACGTGCAAACTAGCGACGAAGCTAACCACTGCACCACTATGTACCTGTAACTATAATAAAAATCCCATCCATCCACCTCAACCGCCTCCTTCCACTGACTGTCACTCCATAACATCACTGGACTTCCTTTGCTACATGATTCGTATAGCCAACACAGTGCTCTGTCACTTGAACATAATCAGTTGGCCCTATTTATTTATAGCGCATGGTCTAAAGTGCATTTGGGGCATTCCAACTCATTAGGTAATCAATTTTGGCAGGTCAGTCTTTGATAATAGATCAATGTAACCAAAATATACTGGAGCCTAAAAGGAATGTTGGTTTGGGAAAGTCTCCATTTACAGTCAGTGTAAGAAGTTGTTTTACCGTGACAGCTTTAACTTGCATAAAATGATCCCCATGAGTTTCAAGCAGCGAGGAAGTTGTTTGAAATTTATGTGAGCGCTGGTATCGGATCAGTACTTGATATCTACAAATACCCTGAGTTTAGGTCTGAGGAGAGAAAAAGTCGAATCAGTGTCTGTACGTATAATAGTGTAAGAAGGTGCTACACTAAGCATAGACAGAGAGAAAACAGCCGATCACTTACGCCTCTTTTATCAACCATGGAGGAAGCTGAACGCTTAAGATCATACAGGCATGACACCCAGTCCCAAGCTACTGTAGTTAGAAGCCTATAGCCTAGATTCAGTCTGATAGAACTTAATTTCCTTTACTTAATTAAACCATCTAAAATGCAAAGGGAAATGAGTCTTGACAAGAATATAAGCATTTATTTTTCAAAGCAATTCACCAGCTTAAAAAGGATTATACAATGTACTCTAAATGTTTGAGTTCTCAGAGTTTAAGGTCCAAGTACACAAGCAGCAGGCCTTCCTTTGAAATCCCAGATTACTGTTCTTTCATGCTGCATTCACGTTTCACTCTCTCTTCTTTGCACTTGTGTGTTTGCCATCAATTGCGACTGAGAAGAGAAGCCCTCTTTGATCAAAGCCGGCCACCTTTACTGAGCCCCTCATTTTTGTCTGAATGGGGAGGTTCACAGTGGCAAGATGTGGAGATATTGGAGATTGGGGATGTACTGTAAGGGTACCAGACTCCCATTGCCCCAGTCCTCATTTTAGAAGCATTGGCAAAAGGTTAATGCTCCGCTACCTGCGGAGCAGAGGGAGAGAGACGGAAAAAGAGCAGGGGGGATCAAAGCTTTTAGGCATATATTTCTGCAAATTTAAAATTCATATACTTTATCTGTGGAAAATGATATCTCATATAACAGGACTGGATCTGACAGAATAAGCACTTAAGAAAGTAAACACAGAGGCACACTGTCTCCAACATTTTATAAATACCCAAGCATTAACTTGTTTTGCTTTTATGCTGAAATTTCTTCTGGACATTCTTTACTCTGTTCAAAACAGAAATGAAAGTGCAGTTCCAAAATTAAACAACTTATACAATATCGAGTTAATTCTGGTATGAAATTTAATCAAAGGCCATTTATCAACTATGCAGCTATGGGATGCAGATACATTAGAGGGCCAACACAGCAATCTGTGCCTCAATTTTTAAGATTTAAGGAATAGCTATTCATCATAAATTCTCTTGTGTGCTTCTTAGGGCATAGAAATAACATAAAATTATACTTATAGACGAGGTGATTTTCCTGGAGGTTCTGCTCCATATCCAATATGATTTTAATATAGGTGCAAATAGACATGATAGAAACTCAAATACAAAAGTGTCAAATTTAGGATGAAGCACAGGTTAGGTCAGTCAGGTTAATGCCCCCCTTCGTCCACTTGACAGGTTGCTTTGAATAACCGTGCGTTACATCCTCAGACTGGGCTGTGCACATTAGTGCGCCCTGTTCAGAAGTGTCATGTTGACGCCTGGCGCTGTCTACCTTTCCCCCGGGGCTCTGTTATTCCTCACCTGCCCACTTGTCGCCCCTGTTCTGTTCTCCCACCCTGACAGTCTTCAGATTCAGCCACCTGCTTGCACACCTGTTCCTCGTCTCCCTATTAGGTCCTTATTAACTATTGCTGCTTTTGCTGGAAGTATCCTGTGTGCCTGTTTTCTGATGCTGCCTGCCCACTAGACTGACTATAGGCCTATAACAAGCTGTCATCTTCTTACTAATTGCCTCTTAGCTCTTCTTGTGTCTGCATGAATCCTTCCTGTTTGTAACTTGTCGATGTGGGACACAATATTGGCCCAAATATGATATCGCTGCGTCACCACTTTTTTGTTTGCAAGAATGCTCTGAAAAAGCTGAAATTGGGGGGGTCGGCTGAGGGAATGTACATCATTATCTTTGACCATTGTGTATGGAGGAGTGCATCTACCCACAAGGGAGAACTGTCCGGGGGCGTTAGCCAGAACCACATTACAGTGTATGTTTCACTTTGTGCCACTTTCCTATATACAAAACCTGAAAACACATGATTGTGCTCAGCGGTTGTCTCTTTATCATCAGCTAGGAGTTCATCAAAATTGCTGCGGTCAGTCTTAAAAGGAAGATCGAGGAGGATTTGTCAGTTGGGCTTTGTGAACACAACATTCAAAGTTGGCCCCTTCTTCCTGGCTCAAGAACACCGTAACTTCTTCTGGAATGCATGCTTATAATCTGGCACCTTTTTATAGAGTCTCGTCCTTACACCCTGTGCGCCGTTATCTGCCAGGGACAATGGTTGATGCCAAGAAATGTTCTGAACACAGCCAAATAAGAAAATAAGACACAGGGGAAGTGCTCTGCAGATACAGACACCGCAACACGCACTTCTAGTGGGTCATAAATGATGATTGAGAGGTATTACTTTTTGCATGAGTCTTCACATTGTTTTTGTTGCATTAGTTTGGAAAATCCAACTCATTCAGGCAGAATGAGTATCTATTTCTACAATAACTTGTCTGCTGTAAGTAGGCAGACTGGAACATTGGCTGTTCTCCTGCCATTAAAAGAAAATGGATTCATGCTATACAGATGCAATCCCTTTAAAATGGGGACTGTAGAACTCTGGTATCACAGAGACATGGATGTAACAGTGGAAGTGAAACAGTTTTGTGGAGCAGTCAGAGTGAATTATGAATGAATTTGAGTTATTTGATGACCTGCTTTCAGTCCAATGTAAGAAGGTGGAAACGACAAAATGAGTCTGACAAAGCATTTTTGTTTGTTCTGGTAACAGAGAAGCTCTGTTACCAAAGGAGATGTGTCCGATGATGAAAAAGAATGCCTGATGCATAAGCAAAAAGCGCTGGCCTCGATTGAGGAGGTGAAACGAGGAAAGATCCAGTTGGTTCAGGAACAGATTGATCCACCAGCCATGGTTCAAAGCTGCGGAGGATGACTGAGAAATGAAATGTTTGACTTTCCAGCAAGTCTCGCCCTCAGCGAGGTTTTGAAAGATGACAACAGGTTTGCAGTTTCACATCCGTTATTGCCACCTATCCTTAACAGCATCTGCAGGAGCTGCAGAGGGAACGAGGATGTTTCAGGCAAGTTGTGTCTAATTTATGGGGTGATACATAATTTTGAGTGTGCCAAATGAAAAAGTGTTATTTATTATTTTATTGTCGTGATATAACTGGATAATGTGATAAAAGTTTTGGCAGTTGTGAAAAACACAGCAACATTTTAATATATATTTATGTATATTAACAATGTATTATCTTCTACCTATCTATCTTTATGGTGCGCTTGATGTATTCTGTATTCTGTATTCTTATGCTGTATTCAGGCAAACTTACAGCATTTCTTTCATGACTGAATGTGGTGGGATCAGACCAAATGCAGCGGTACATATTTCCTCACAAGCTAGACATCACACACCCAGCTTTGAAGTGAAGCCAACAGAGTGATTACAGTTACTAATCAATTTTCTACTGTTGGACATGATTTACAAGACATACAAAAACACTGCTGCTTTAAATAATAATTTGTGTCTGATACAGTTTTTCCACAAAAATGTTCAATTACTTTACAAATAAAATCTTAAAATTACATCTCTTCGCTCACTCCCTCGCTGAAAAATCTAGATTTTGTGAATATTTTTCATTTCAACTAGACACAAGAGGTCTTCTACTTGACTGGAAAGTCCATTATCACTGTATGTGTACTTGAGGCTTCATGCTTCCACATCAAACTAGTGTAAGATGCACATTGAACCCCAATTGGCCTCAACATGCTTGTATGTACACACTTTAAACTTTGATTTTAAGTGAGCAGTACTTTCCCCCTTCAGCAGATGAAAGAGAAAACAGCCCTCAAACTCTGCACATACTTCATTCCACACATTGAAGGTCAAATGTTTAAAGTGATGTAACAATAAACAAAATACAGTTTTCAGGATTTCTGTTCAGTGCCCCTTTTTATATTCTGTGATTTCCTGCAGTGTAATATATTCAAATGAACACTTCCATGTCTTCTTTATCTCTATTGTATGATAGCAACAAGCCACATAGGCAACTACAGCACAATTTTGTAATCATTAGTGGTTCTTTGCAAGCCATCAAGGATAAATGGCACAAGGAGTAAAGAGGAGCAAATGATACAACACAATGTCAGACGTATTACTACAAAGCTATCTTCATTCAGAGGATTTGCATTTTCATACAGCCAATCACATTTTGTCTCCAGACGTATAAAGTGTTTCTCCTACAATCCTGCCTGAAAAGAATATTAATTTCTTTCCTAACTGCATTTCAACATTTGCTCAAGCTTTTAAAAGAGACGCTCAAAACTAACAAGCTGTCCATATATGTTGCTGCTGAAGCCCACAAATAATGAATGAATAAATGAATAAATAAATGAATACTTCATAAATAAAGTAAGGACAAGACATGCCTATTTAGGTTAACGTCAACCCTGTTTGTCCAAAATTGTTCAATCTTTAAAGATGTGGCTTTGACATTTCCTAACAGCGTTTTGTCCTGTCATGCAGGAAAAGAACAGGTGTAACTGATAACATTAACAGTGGCTCTGTTCCATTTAAAGGATGGGAGTAAGCCAGCATGCACAATAGAGACCCTGGATCTGTACCTTCGTCTGTTCACGGTGACACGATGATCTCTCTCTCTCACTCTCTCTTTTTCTTTGTGCGTCAGTGTGTTTGTCTTTTGTGTTGTCATTTTAGCCCCGTTCATACCACAGCAGCCCAGTTAAGACCTTCAAAGAGTTCTGCACATCTCTGAATCACCTCTCTCGTCTCATGATGAGCCTCCTGCCGCCACATCTGCTTTGCATTAGTGCGTCAGTCGAGAAGGCAGCCTTCCTTTACTAGCTGTCAGATTGGCTAAGCAGCCTTAAAGCCCCATTATGTAACTTTTCGACCTTAAAATATCAGCTTCACTATCATTTTGATGCTACACTGACTCGTAATAGGGTGAATGGTGCCTGTCATTCCCACTCTGCGTCTTTGTTCTCACATTATGTAACTTTGGGCTCCAGGTCGGGAGATATGCATAAAGCTTTAAGGCACTAAGTCACACACCACCAACTGTTTAACTGATTTTGGTGAAACTGGATCATATAAATGGAGAAAATCTTTTTTTGGTTATCCCTGTGATGTCCTCCATCTTTTCCACCTCAACTCTCAGTGATTTACAGTGAGCTAGTTAGTTTACTCCATGCTGCCTGGACTGGAAGCTCAGTGCATTAAACTTTGGACCACCATGCTGATAGGAAATAGAGCTGATGTCATGCCAGAACCGGAGCTGGGCAAGCGGCCAGTGTAGACTAAGAAACTCAAGAGGTCGTTGACATAAGAAGCTAAGAAGAGAAGACTTTTAGTGGTTGGTGAGAGCTTGGTGAAATAAAAGGCTGAAAGACAGACGCCGAGCTGGACTGACTGCTGTTGAACTAGTAAGTGCTATTAGCTGGCTGCTATGTCTTGTGTTGTTGCACCTGCTTGATGTTTGGCTGTTACAGAATCTTACAGAATGCTGAACACCGTTGCAGTTGTTAGTCGTGTATCACCTTAACCAAACAAATCTCCTGTTGTTCATGTTTAGTTCCTTCCATTTGTTTGTCTATTTTGCCGTGTCATTTTGGGAGAACTCTGGTTGTCTTCAGGCACTAACGGGCACATATACAGAGGGATACACATCTTACAGATGTTTGTTTAATTCATAAGTAATGTAAGTGCTGCCCTTACATAAAGCCTGCTCTCATGGGTTTGGGCTTATCCTGAGTTCAGTATGCTGAGCTTGTTACAGGGCTCTGACTGCACTACAGTGACAGAGCACAACCGAGGCTACAATAGCCCAGAATGACACTTCCCTCTTGGAAATCTGTCTTGCCAAAGACAACGTTTTCATAACAGTCCATGTTTCAAGACATCAGACTGAACATTTTAAGCGACATTAATGGTTGCATTTGGATCATCTTATTAATATAATTATATGCAGAAATGGCTATATAGTAGGCCCTTTAAACATGATTATACAGCATATGCAAGTATTCTATGATATCAAGGTGCTCTGGAAGGATAGAGTGTAGGTCAAGTAAGTCTTCGGTGGCAACCTTGTGTGTCTTAGAATAAACCAGTCTGAGAACTATTCTATAGGGATCGTCTTCGAGAAAAAATGATAGTATAATTTGTACAAATATAAAACAAACTATGTTTATGTCTACCTGACTCGTGACCTCATTCATGAGAATAATGAATGTGCTCTCTTAGTAACAAAAGAACAAGTAATACAATGTTTATTTGCCCTAACGTAGCCACACTCTTATACGAGAGGAGTGGAGTAATTTGTGGAGAAGCTGTATGGGTTGTTTTGGAAGGCACAACCTATTTTGCATGAGATGTTGTGGATTCCTAACTATCTCAACAGGCATTTGTGAAAGCAGTGTGTCTTCACTTTGTCTGCTTGAAGCAGCGGTTTCAAACATTGTAAAAAAAAAAAAAAAAAAAAAAAAAAAAAAAAACCACAACCGTCTCAGGCCATTAGCACATTAATCATGTGGAGCACATAATAAAATGCAGCTCTATGCATCTTTGCAAAGTAGGTAAGCAATATTATGTCACAAGTGCAAGAAGAGATAAATGAAGGGATGACAGATAGAAAGGCAGAAACAGAGCAGGTGGAGAAATGGGAGGATGAACAGTCAAAAGACATACAGAAAAATGGAGAAAAAAAAACAGCCTGGTGTCCACTTGACAATTGCATGTGTTCACTTTGTACACCGTGAAAGACCTGCTGACTCTGAAAATTAACATGGCACAGGTGCACACATGCCTGATAAACACTAATATTTGCTGCATCTTACATTTGCTCAATGGTGGTAAACATCTTTCTGTGGCTGATGCAAAGAACTCAGTGACCAGGGATCAGAAATGTTTCTGTGTGAAACAATTTTTAAGAGATGAATGACGGTAAGGGACATAAACTGAGATGAATTGGTTTTATATTGGAATAACGAACAGATGCAGGAAAAATCAATAGCACCTACAAACACAATTAAATCACATGAGATTTCTTTGCCTCCATAGGGTACAGTTGAGAGAATCAGTGCACACATACAGTCAGAAACACTCAAACATAAATAAATCTAAATAGAATTGTGGCAATCGACATATAGCTTAGAATTGTGGCACGTACAGACACCTGGACGATGCACACAGCATTTAACATGGCAATATATCTTCCCGTAGTAAATAATTTAGAACATAAAATGAAGAAAGTCTATCCACTACATAAGATTTTTATTCAGCACTGCCTTCACACCAAGAACAAGAAAGCCTTGTAAGAAAAATGTGCATTTCTGTCACTCCCTTCCTTCAGACTTGTACGGGATCTCAACAAAAAAGCTGGTTGTCATAATCTCAGTAGGCAAGAGTAAGGTAGACAGCTTCTCCTGCCAGTTAACAAAATAGCATAGTAATATAGTCAATATTTCCCAGAAGGAGCTAATGGGCTGCTAAAAGAAATGACACAGGAGAAAGAACAATGGACTTGCAGGAATGTGCCCGTATTCGTCACGGTGAAAGGAGACTAGTGGAAATAATATGAAATGGGGAAAAGCAGTGCTTCTCTCAAGCACAACGAAACCAGAGCTTCTAAATGTTTATCACATTATATTATATTATATTATATTATATTATATTATATTATAAACACATGCAACAAATGACAATATGAGAAATGGTATGACAGTGAGAAGCACTGGGCCATGAATAGTGCTGCTGGGAAAAAATGCCATTTTGTTTTGATAGGTATACGAGTAAGCATGATCCAAACTCATATTCATGCATGTTGTGTGCAAAAATTGATGGAAAATGGCTGAAACTGATGACGACAAACAGCAAAAATATAAAAAGGGATTAGGTCCATGTGTGAAATGCCAAGATATAAACTCAAATAGAAAAGAATCCTTGTAAAACCCCAAAATCATGAGTGAAAGGCCATGGTCCATCCTCAGGGGAGCGTGGAATGTGCTTTACAAATTTCACGACAAAACATTTTCAATTTTCAATTGAAAAAACAATTTAGAAATGCATGTCTTCAATGTTAGCAGTTGTTTTCGGCTATTAAAGATGACCTTCTCTTTTATACTCTTCTATCACTCTGAACTCTTCTCATGTGTCCTTGTTCTGAGTCAGAGAAAAGCAGCAAGTCGACCAGAGAAATATTGATATTGGTAAGAAGTCAGAGAACATCAGCAACTATTCTCCAACAGTCAACCTGCAGAATTTTAGATGACATATTACATAGATTAGTAGCCTAAGTCTGCACTTCCAAATCCATGGTTTGGTTCAGACCTTGAGCCACAATTTGGAATATTAAGAGCACCATAAGAGCAGTTTAACATTATAATAACTTCACATAACAAAAGGAACTTTGCTGAGGACCAGTCTGTATTTACTAAGACTTTGTCCTGTTGATAACTCCTGTACCTGTGCTCGTTTACAGAGCTACACAATAGACAGTCCTGTAGCGTTATTCTCTAGACAGAGTATGGCCATATATCCACACAGATCCTATATCATTAGTTCTTACTTTGGTCTGAATCTGCCGTGAGAGACTGCCTGAACACTGTGGGGAAAAGAACGGCTTCCAGTCTGTTTTTATCTCGTTTTGCTAACAGACACATTTGGGCGACATCGCTGTCGTGTTTGAACTGTCACCACAGACAAACCCGACTTCAGTTGAACAATGTGGGCACACAGTTTGACACTAATCCTGGTCCTATACAGATGACCAGTGTTCCTTCATCAGCTTAGCTGACTAGCGCACGACAGCTGATACAACTGGTGCACTGCCATAATGTTTTGGATGAAATTTCCACTCTAGAATTTCTTCAGACGCACATATAATGTAGAAGATCACATTCACTAAAGGAGCCTAATGCACGTACACCAGTAATTCAAGGACTAGTCTGTTTGAAGAACTTGGTAAATGATATCTAAGGCTATTGATTAAATTTAGGCAGTCACATTATATTATAGACTCTCCCCCATCTTGGGGATATGCTAAGAGTGAACACATCCCTTTGAGATGGGTCATGGCATCATCGGTTTCTGTTCTGCCTTGGGAGTACTCTCCATTAGCCCTGAAAACAACCCTGCTGTTCCTGTAGGTTATCATACACCTTGTAGGTCAGCGCAGAGGGAGCTGAATGTCAGCGGTATACTCCCTCGGTATGTGAGGGCCACAACAAACACTATATTCAAGAGACAACAAGGACATGATACAGACCAAATCCAACAAAGAAAAATGAACACACAGACAGCGTACTTAAAGCCAAAGAGATGGCACATCTCTAATCTTTTTTGGTCTGTCTTACACTTAGCTGTCTTGGGATAAACGAGCGTGGTGTATTAACCGTGACACCAGTTTACTGTCCAAGACATTTAACTGCAATGTGGCAAAAAATATGAAAAAAGTTTTTCCATCCCAACTTTTATTTTTCTTTTGCCATGTTTAGTTTGATTGTTGGCATTCATTGGCTAAGACCGGGGAGGCCTGTGTTATCGACTGACTATGGATCAGGACCACTCCAGCCTGTAGGCTATTAGGAGAGCCAGCAGTTCAGGCTCCTGCCCTGCTGTTCTTTAATTGGTCCCCTCAGAAACCCGGCGCACACAAACTTCACAATCACACTGGAAGATTATACTGAAGAGAAAAGAGAATCCCTGTGTGTAAGCCGCTTGGCATCGATTAGCTCACTCTATCACTTCACTTTCTTCTTCACGTTTTTTTATCTTATTTCTTTTCACCTACAGATTACAATCAGCTGGGGTGGTCTTTGAGTAAACCATACAAGTCGAGATAAAGAGGAGTAGACAGAGGAGAAAATGGGAGATGACTCAGGACTGCCTACTGGGTAATTGGGTTTTATCCTCTCATTTTATCAGGCCTTGTTTTGGATTACAGTTATACAACGCACACATACACAGGAAAAGGAGAAGGATACCTAGACATTAACAGATCTCGAGATAACTGATTAGGTGTGGGAGAATGAAGCACTGCTGCAGTCTCATTATGATACTCCACAGAAGAGAAGCTTAAATCATTCACTGTGGGAAATGCACAGCTTTTTCGGTGCAACCAAATCTGGTATTGAGACATTGGACACAGTCAGTAAACACAATGCAAAAATGTCAACAAGAGACGCCGCCGTACAATAGCTTGTCTTTTCCATTTCCACATTTCTAATTCGAGGCATGTTCATTCCAACCTGACATTTCAATTTCAAGATGATTGTACAATTCAGTGCTTTGAATACGGATCTTGACAGGCTGACAATTGCGACTCATCCGGCAGAAATACAGTACATATTTTAGCCTAGACTCTAATGCGCAGGATTTCTACCGTGACTTTCGACAACATAGCGGTCGTGTTACAAAAGTCAGCTATGGCGAACTACATGACTCAGTTCACTGTATACATGAGTACTTTATTCAAGCAGCTACATGGTTCAAAGTGGACGTGACACATGAAATCTATATGTATATTCTGCATAACCACTTTCAAACCAAACTCATAGATAAACTGGTCTTATTTCAGTCAAATAAGATCCCCTTGAAAAACAAACTCTCCCCAAAGTCTCTAGACGTGTCCGACCACTTGGTACAGGAGAGCAATGCAGCTTAAATATGGAGCCGGGTGCACCAGCGTGACATCTGCCCAACATTGAGCTTGTCGTGGAGTCGTTTCGGAATAAACTACCCCCCCCCGTGTTGATTGCAATAAAGGATGGCTGTTTAATGCGTTTTTAATAGTTTTTGGACGACAGTGAAGCTCCATAGCTCGGAGGCATACAGTATGCTATTCAGACCGTGGCTTCACGGAAATACTTGTTAGGATAAATTCATTGTGGTTATGTTGCCTTCAGAGAAATTTTTTATAACAATAAAAAACAATAAAATAAGCATTAATTCGTCTAACATCTAAATAATAGATGTGAGTATATAGGGGCCTTCACTTTATAAATGCTGTGCCGTCTCCAGCTCTGGGGTGAAGTTGGTCTAAACCAGCTAAGATGAAATGAAGCAGAAATAGGCAAAGCTATTTATTGATTCTGCTGTCTGTGAGGTGAAACAAAAGTAGTCTTTAAATGAATGTAGCCACATCGATGCACAGAATAGATGTTATCTATCTTAATGACAAAGGGGAGTCCTTGGCTGAAGGGGAACCTCATCAAAGTTACACATGCAGAACCTTGCACCGGTGTTCGGAGAGCAGATGAAAGACGCAGAACCTTACGTATGGATAAACATTTAAATTCAACTCTTTAAGTCATTAACCAGTGTCAATATGGAAGAGGGAAAGAATTCAACAATGCTCGGGAGGAATGTGCATCAAAAGGTACATTTATTAGAACCATATTTATTTTACATTTTGTTTTATGCTCAATTCATTCTCATTTAAATGTAAATCAGTAGCACAAATAGAGTTTTCTCATTCAAATTCATATTAAACAAATGTGACCAACCAACAGGCAAAGACTTAAAGGAGGTTACGCAGTGACGAAGAGTGTAGACAAAAGCAATATGTAATGACTCACACTAGAGTAGGTGCAAATCAAAAATTTGGGGACAATCGATGATGTAAAAAGACAATCAAAGCTCTGTCATAATTTAGGAAGTAAGAGCATGACTCATGTTTGCAGATAGCAGGCTTTAGCGGAAACACTAGTATTGTGAACCCTGGTCTGGATCGAGTCTAACAGGGAAGCCTGCGAAGGGGACAACACAGTAGTCACGCTGGGAGATGACCTGCGCAGACTGTTTAGTGAACTTTGACCTTGTTACTATTGAAGACGCCGCCCTTTTAAAAAGCTTCTCGCTGCCAAATAAAAACAAAAAAGGGAGTCGACAGCGAAGATAAATGGAGAGAATTGGTGTAGTGAATCACAATGCGGTTTCAAACAGCTCCTCCAAAACACAAGCGTGCCTCTCGAGTTTACTCTTCACGTTCAGCAAGAAGCATGTTGTTCAGCCCCAAACCACTAACATGTTCTAACCAAAGCCCTCGTGGCAGATTCAACACCTACAGCATGGTGAATTTGTGTATTTTAGACATGATGGTGGCAGCGAACTACATGTTCAGCCAAGAAAGTAAATATAAATATGCTCTGAAATATTTTTTAGTTACTCTGTGAATCATTACCGTTCATTTGATTTTCAGGTTTACTCATACATTTATTTTCAGCTTCATTAACCTCTCTTTTTATTTATCATATTTATAGAAGAACATGATGACAAACTGACATTCTGATGACATACAGCGGCAAAGGTGTTGCTGACTTGCAAGTATTTTCTCCTGCCTCCCGTCCAAACACGTAATGAAATGTTTTAGTGAGAGTTTTTTCATGGTAATCATAGCGACACTGCTGTGAGCAACAGATGTCAGATATTTTTTAATCTCACAAACATCTTCCTGCCATTGAGGGATGATTGTGACTGACTATTTTTGAAGCTAGGGAAAAATGAATAATTATTTGCAGGCAATTTTGTCTTTGAATGCTTGCTCCTTTAAGACTTGTGAAATCTGGATTGGATGCATTAATATGATGTGAAAGAAAAAGCATGTCTTTACTGTAGGCACAAACTACGCAAGTCATAATTTTTTGCCATATCTTGAGTTTAACTTTGACTTAAAAGACATTCAAATCAAAGACAGTGGGTCTGAATTCCTCCCTGTTTGTCTGCAGCACTGAGCATTCCCTCTGAAGAACACAGAAGGCATCTTCAAAGACGGATGGACTTCCACTTTCTGTTTTATTCGAGGAATGACAGAGCTTTGTTGGTTTTACAACCTACAGTCACACATGACTACAGAGAGGTATTATGAAGGCTTCATACGCCAAGAGGGACTCTTAAAGCACATCCTACATCTCTGACACTCACAAAATCTCCAAATGGCCATTGAGAACAGACAAGGCTGCATGAAATATAGCCAGGCATGGTGCTTTTCTATAGCTCGGGGTGTTATCTGAATTCTTTTGCTAACAGGAAGACGGAGAGCGAACCTCACCTAAATTCATAAAACGTGATCTGGATGTAACAGATGTGGACAAACCAACCAAACAGCTTCTCAACCATTAATCAACCCTTTAAAGACAAAACATAAAATGGGATCATGGTTCATCTGAAATACTGACAATTTGCAAAGCGCATGCATTCAAACCACGTCTAGTTTTGCACTTTCCTCAAACATTGCACCTTAATGGTCTCATACCATTAGAGATGGGCAGTGTCAAAGCTAACATGGCTAATGACTACCATGTATACAGCCATGGTAGCATATGTTTCATGCGGTATGGGGGCTGTATTGGTTCTGAAGTACACTAACAAGGAAATCAATCACATGTTCACTGCGCGGATTCCTTACATTTGTCATTTTTGATGCGTTTCCAATAAGTTTCACATCAATATTGACATGTGCTGCGGCGTACGTGGGGGAAAAAAGAGCGAGAAAACAAGGGGGACATTAATGCAGATGTCTAAACGTATTCTTTATGATTTACTTTCATCATATTTTCTCACACGACACCAAAACCGACGCATGGGCATGTTCGCATCTGCATGTCAAAACACTGTGCACACAAACAAACACTGAACTCCTACTTTAATCCAAAAGTCATTAAATATGTATTTGCTTTTGATTACTCTTGAAATTAATTCATCAGGGAGCGCGGTGACAGGTGCTTGCTGTTACTGACAAACTGCTCTGGTAGTTACTGATAACATGAGATACTTAAGTATTCTGCACTGTAACCCTCCTATCTATCTTTCTTTCTCCCTCTCTCTCTCTCTGTCTCTTCGTCTTTTTCCTTCGAACATTCCCCGCTCTCTCTCGTTCTGCCTCTCCAAGCTCAGCCCTCCTTTCTCCTTCAGTCAGGTGAGTTGAGAAATGATACAGAACCAAAACATTTGTCACGGCAACAATCCACTGAAACTAAATTACATCGAAAGGAATTGCAAGAGAGGAGTGGACAACGAGAACGGATGAATAGACGGGGTATTTATGAAATAAAAGTGGAAACAAGGGAGAGAGGTGGAGGGGAGCAGAGTGTTTGGCATTGAAGAGAACGGTGTATGGTGTGAATCTTGCCTTTGTGGCGATGCCCTTGAGTTAGCCAGTGAGGCATTGAATGGTGCATTGTGGATGGGCAGTTATCTCCAAGGCTTTCCTTTCAGTGTTATTAGAAAACACGACAGCAACGCTAGTTCTTATCGAACAGGAAAGCTTCAAGGCTGCGGAGACGAGGCTGCGAGGCAAACCTGCAGGAAGCGAGTGAAAATGGCAACATCTGACAACCCATCACTCTCCCAGCATTTGAGCACACGGGCTATCGTACAACATTACAGTCCATGCATGCAGTCATTCAGTATGCATGCAACATGTATAAATGATGCTGAAGGATGAAAATATAATCACTATGTAGTGTGTAACTGCATATATGCTGGAGATACCCAGAGATGATCCTGAGAATTGGCATCAAGGCCGATCTTGGATGTGTTTTAATTGATCGGTGTCCGACTAAAAACACACCCGATCGTATGTCAATCCTTTCATTACTGCACTCTGCTGACCACAACAGGACCTTCAGCATTTGGACCAAGCAGCTTGTGAGTGTAAAATTTAGTAGGCTACATCTGTTATTTAAATGAGCCAGATAGATATTTAATCAACACTGCATATATTTTGCTAATTATTTTACCAGATTTCCGGTGGTACCTTGTGTGTGTGTGTGTGTGTGTGTGTGTGTGTGTGTCATTTAGATAAAATTAGTATTAGATGCGTTCAAGGACTTGGAATGGGATTGCAGCCAGGACACCCCTGATAAATGCTGACTCCAAACAATTTTAATGCCAGCAATAATTGTATCTAATTACGTAAAAATTATTCTACAAAGACAAAAAACTTGGATAGCAAAGTGGAGAAAGGCCCTCTATTAATCTATACATAACCACAATGTAATTGAGCAAAAAATAAATAAATATTAAGCTACATCAACAGACTTGCAGAATAATGAAAGCACTGTTTTTTCTTGGAGCAAACAAAAGGATAGTGTTGCAATCAATCCTACCCCTCTTGGGAATATCATGTACAAAAGCTTATCTATTGACCAGATTCCAAAGTCTCAATATCCCATAGAGAGAAAAACAATAGCTTTTTGATTACTACTGTAGTTCTGCCCAACCCAGACTCGCATCACACTTTATCTTTGTAATGAGCGTGTGTATGTTTAACTTCCCAGCAAAATTTATTTTCTGTGCAAAACATGCCCAATCATTTCCCCCGCCATATTTGATTTTGTAGCTTTGTGCTCTCACTGTAGACACCATTTCCTCTCCTCGTTGGTCGCTGGTGAGCTTTGTTCCCTCTGAATGTGCAGAAAGAAATGATGGGAGATGGGGGTTGGTGCATTGGATAGAGAAATGGGTTCCCTTTGAATAATGCAATAGTGAAACTGGGCAATATGACCACCACGCGATCTCCTACGGAATAGAAACAACTGTGGATACCAGTGAATTCATCTCATGTGAAATGTCAGTTAAATCAAAGCTGGAGCTTGAGAAAGAGTCTGGCAGTCATTTTTTGGATGATAAATAAAACATGGCAGAGATGACTGCGTTGCCCTTTATTCCTCACTCACTCGCTCCCTTCTCTGTTTCTATCTTGGAGTTTTTTTCCACTTACACCATTGCTCAAACCAGGGTGCGTTTTTAGCAGCAGGAGGTACCACAACTACACGCGCTGCAGCTCCCAGCCTCGGCCATTAAGGGCTTGTCAAATTTGATTCAATTAAAAGCAAATTCATGCTTCTAAATTTCAAAGAAACTGTGTACTGTTGCTAGCAGCTTACAGTGCTGCTGTGTTCCTGAGGCTGTCATGTTTTTACCCCTGCGCTCTGTGTGACATTCTGGCTGCAGGAAGGTTACAGTGACGGTTATCCTACCTGACCTACTGTAGGTCAATCAGGCGTCTGTCATGGAGCAGAGCATGCTGGGTCTTCTCCTGCCTGGCTTGCTCCAGGCTGACCAGTTAAATGGCTTTGCAGTGTTGTCATGTCAGTGTCACAGCACAGGGGTACGTTTATTGATTTCACCCAGATTATATAGACCATTAGGACCTAACTGATGTTTCAAATCAAGCAGTCTATCTAATTAGTTTATGCCATTCAACCATCACATTTTAAAGGATGAGGCTGGCATTATTCAATATTTTTCTTAATGTTGACAAATCCCACAAATCAACCAAAGCCAGAAATATTTCAGTCCATGTTTCAGTGCTTTCTGGCTCTCCTAGCCCGTCTGTGGCCCCAAGCCAAATTCATTAGGCTATTGAAGATGTAAATTTTTAAAAATGGGTCACAAATACAGTATCTAGTTTCATTTATTTTTCAAAAAAGACTGAATAATTTACATAAAAAGCTGGGAGCTGTAGTCTTTAGTAAACATTTGCTCAAACAAGAGTAAATATAGTGCATTTTGAGGACTATTTCCAGCTGTGGATTAATACAGATTTGGCACTCTAGTGAGTAAAAATGTATGTGGGACTCACTGAAAATGAAAAGATCTGCAGATTAATTGATTAGCTGATCAACTATTTTGATCATCCATCCATCCATCCATCCATCATAATCCAATCCCACCTGGCAGGGGTACACCCTGGACAGGTCGCCAGTTCATCATAGGGCTGGCACAAAGACAAACAACCATTTATGCTCACATTTGCACCTATGGGCAATTTAGAGTCATTTTTAGAATCCATTAAGCATTAATGCAATTTATCAAAAATGCCAAATTGTGAGGATTTGCTGCTTTGTCTTATATGGTAGTGCTAACTCGATATATTTAGGTTTCAGGGTGGGTTGGACACAACAAGTAATTTAAAATCATAATCTTGGACTATAGGAAATTGTGATTTGTGTTGTTTTTCACAATTTTCTGATATTTCATAAACCAAATGACATGAAATAAATTGTTTGTTGCAGTCATAAAACTAGACATTAGGACCATGCTTCATGTTTTTGCATTGTTTTTATGCAAGCTCTTTATTTTCCCATTGAACTAAAATCCACATATGTAATGTCAAATAGTTTTGAGGTTGGCTTCAGTTAAGCATTTTCCCAATTAGTAGCTTTTTTAAATCCACACAGAAATGTGCTCACAGTGATGAGGAACTCATAAAAAAGCCTAAAAAGCCAAAGTTCTTCTCAAGATGACTCCAGCTGTGCAGCTACACACATATGACCAAGTCTACTTTCATACAGACGTATCCAAGCAGTGGTGCACTTGCTCAATCTCAACGCTGCTGCTTCACTGATCACAGTGCAATTTCCTCTGATATGTTCATAGCTCAACGTTTCAACATTTCATCAGCTCCACTTCCCCCCTGAATCCACCTGTAGGAACTAATTCTTGGTTCCTCCCTCGGGGTAAGTTTGTTATCATCACGTCATGTTCTCTCAGTGCTAAATTTTAAATTGCACATGCTTGCAGGTGAGTGATAGGGGATAATGTTGGATCACTGAACTATAACCAAGCTTCTAATTGAGATTTAATTACCAACTCTAGAGGTCTATATACGTATGTGGCTAGAAATCTGAAAATAACTTAGCCTGGCCTGCATGTTTTACATTATTTAGTCCATTTTTTGTGCAGTCTGCCTTTTTCCATTTCATCTCATTTCATTTCTGCATAAAGTATTTGACTGTTGACATCCATATTATTGCACAACATAAATATTTATTTTACAGCCTGGCAGAGAGCCATCGCAAAAGCAGGGCCCCACTTTAAAACCTGGGAGATGTATAACAACATATACCTATTCAGCTCGCGGAAACTACATATTGCACACACAGGCATATTTTACTTCCATGCACTCTGCCAAGCATAGGTTACTCCTTTCAAGTATCATGCATCGTTTTACATGGAAATGTAAGCACTGTGGAGAAGAGAGTCATGTAAATACAATGCACAGACAGATCTGAAAGGTTATACTCAATGCCATTCAGGCTGGCGTTAAAGGAATGACAGAAACCCTCCTGATCCCTACATGGGAAGTTGCCCTTAAGATACATATTCTCAATCTAATATTTATGCTATGCAAATTTCCAAGTTGAAGCTGATTTCAAAACTTGGGATGCAAAAATAAAAACCTTGGGGCTAGTTAACTAATTGACTTGCAAATACATCTTTGTTACACTGCCATGCGAGCTAAATGGATGTCAATAGGTCAGGACAGACTTACGAGAGGAAAAAGGAAAAGATTTCACGATGATGCGTTCACGTCAACAAATGGAGACATTTTTAGACAATGACAACGCATAACATCTCAGTCTTCTGTCAGGCTTTCATCGCAAGCTCTTATCAAATAAACAACGTCAACATCAATAAGGCGCTGGGATTTTACGGCACAGTCGCCTTTTGATGAAACTGGCAGTTGGGTATTCTCCATAGGCCAACCCAACTCGTGTACCCACTGGATCAAAAAGCCTTATACTGTTGTCAAATGTGTGCACATGTCTAGGAAATGAAAATAAAAAGCACTCACTGCTTTCAAAGCAACCAATATCAATTAGAAGTTGCCTTCGAGCACTCATTTCCATAAAGAACCTTGAGTTAAACTTTATTTTTTTGTGAAAGAATGTCCAAAGCTAAATATGTGAGCAAAATAGGACCCACGGGTTCCAAACAGCTGCAGTTTTACTGATATTTTATCAACATTTTTGATTGATTGCTTAAAATAATGAATTATCAGACAGAGGAATGAGAGAAAACATTAAAAGCATTCAACATAACAATCCTGAAATCCAAAATCACCATATTTTAACAAAAAAATCCTCCCACTACAAAAAAACAAGTACCCTGTCATAGTTAAAAAACTTCCACAGCATGGCACCAGCATAATAAATAAGGAACATGACAGCCTCTCATGGACCAGTTCATGTGGTTTATCCTCTAACAGCTGCCCACATGTGGTGACTTTAGCAGCTAGAATCATCTCATCAGGAAAAAAAAGGCAAACATCACCTGCACAGTGGGCTGTGGTTAGGATATGGAACACTTCCCTCTCCCTTTCCATTATAGATAAAACATGGCAAAGGGCAACAGAGCAGACGTTATGAGAGTGTAGCTGTAACCTGAACAAATCTGCTCTCCAAACTCATTTTGCATTTGTAATTAGCCTCATTACAGCGCGTTAAACGAGCAGTGTGGACCTTTAAAAACACCCAAACAATGCTCGGCCAGCGCGTGGCGCATTGCAAATAAAAAAACTTGCAGTAATTCAAACGCAAGCTGAGGAATGTCTTACTTTTTACGCACGTACACACACACACACGCACACACACACACACACAGACATACTGTTCACACCGGTTGGAAACACACTTTTCTTCTGAACCCACTACAGCTGCAAACACTGTCACTGTCGAGGCACGTCTTTTTGACTGAGACCCCCCCCTGTTAGGTGAAACCGTTCAGCTCATTAAAGAGTGTGTTCTGTGCTTACCTCTCGCTAACGTGGCCGGTACTCGCGAGCCGAGAAGCACGAGGATGCCAAAACTCAAGTAGCATCCTCCCGAAAACTGTCCCATCACTGCTCTGCTGGTCTCCCTCCCCGTCGGGTCTGGGGGCACCGGTCGCGGGTCTCGAACATTTGTCGTTTTTTTTTTTTTTTTTTTTTTTTTGCTCGAGGCACTTCCAAACACGTTTCCGTGCCCCCTCCCTTTCCTTCCTTCCTTCCTTGCCTTCTTCTCCCTCCCTCGACTCCGGACGAACAGCTCTGTCCAGGTGTGTGTGTGTGTGTGTGTGTGTGAAGGAGGGGGGGGACTAGTTAGCGTCCGCCAGGAGAGCAGTCACCTCACGGATTCGCAGTGCGGAGTGGAGAGATGGAAAGTGGTGCGGAGCTCTCAGCAGTCGGCACTCTCCTGCGCGAGAGTGGAGACGGAGAGCGCGCGCGAGCCAGCCAACAGCTTTGGGATTTTCGGAGAGAGAGAGAGAGAGAGAGAGAGAGAGAGAGAGAAACAGGACTTATACAAACCCCCGATGACCTGTTGAGAAATACAAAGGTAGTGTGTGTGTGTGTGTGTGTGCGCGCGCGCCTGTGTTTGTGGTGATCAGATGAAAGAAAGAAACATCTTTCAATTATCTCTCTCTCTCTTTCCCCCTTTATGTGTTTTCTGCTACATCCATGCCTGTTCTCTGGACACCAGTGTGGTCATTGAAATCGACACCACTGCCTTGGAGCTCTTGCCAGTGGCGTTGTCTGGAAAATTACGTTTTTACTCATTAATGCCAATCTTCAGCCTATGAGCATATGGCCTCTGATTGGTGTCCAATTGCCAATTAAGCAAGGCAGTAGCTCATTCAAATTAAGCTACTTCTGTCCAAATCTCTCTCTCTCTCGCTCTCCTTTTTACAGATTATTTCAATCATTTTAGTGTTTATATTACTGATCAGCCTCTCAGTTTGTCCTGGAAGAATATTGAAGCAGGTGGTGAAAGTATCATCAGCAAAATGTAGTTAGTCATTTTCAGATAACTTTTAGGGTGTATCAGGGTTCATGAGCAGTATTTTAAGATATAGATGAAAGAAGATCTATACTGATTTAAAACTATCTCTGTAAAAAATTCTTCATAAGTTAAAGTCTTAAAATCAAAACTGTAGTTATGTAAAAATACATAATCAGCTAAAAGTGCCTCCTATGCAGGCACATTTGCTTCTGTCAGCACTGTATTGTTATATATTATTTTATTATTGATGCATTACAATGTAAATAGCATTTTAGCTGGCTGAGGTTAAGCTGATTCTAGCTTATTTTATATATACTGGGTTTGTTTCACTGTATAACAACACTGTAAAAATGTACACAACACTGTAAAAGTATTTAAAATTATTCTTTACATTTTTACAGTAGTTTTCTGTTTTTTTAAATTCTTTTACAAAGCTCTATAAAAACACAGATATCCTCTGTAAATTCACAACCAAACTTATTGTAAGAAAAATTACTATATCATCATCATTTTTTCTGTCTTGAATTACATACAATTTTATGTAAAATTACGGTATTTTCTGTAATTAAATATGTGTATTAAACATGTATATTAAAGGTGTTTGATCGTAATAATTCAGGAAAAATCTGTAAAATAACAGTGTTTCTCTGCAGAGCATTAACTGAAAATGTCTGGAAATTTACAGTTATTTTACTTTAATTTTACAGTTTTTATTTAGCAGCCGCTGCAGCCATTCATTTGGCTTTTTTTTATTTTTTAAGTGAATTCAGCATTTTTATCATACTCATCAGAGGTTTTTAATGTGAATTTGCTGTCACATAAATGAAATAAAAAGTATAACACAAAATATTTCAGTACAGTACCCCAGAATTGTTCAAGTATAGTAATTGAGTGTTCTTAGTTACTTTACACCGCTGCAAAACCAGTTGGTAATCAATAACAATGCATATTTTATAAAGGGATCGTATGTTTTAGAAGAACATTTAATCTGAAAGGTGTCAGATGGATGTGGAGTACAATACTGGAGTAGAATATTTATATATGAGAAATGCAGTGAAGTGGTAGTATAAAGTAATATATTAGTACATTAAATTGTCATCAAGTACATGACAATTGATTAAATCTCACCGCTATGACCTGCTGGTCTCACTAATCCTGGGAATATTGTGATGAGTCACTCTGTTAGCTGAGTGTAAAAGTTTAGAATCATTGTCACACCTTGTTACAGCAGTAAATGGTTGGATATCCCATTCCAAATGTGTGTCTATATTCATTTTTTTAATGTAAATCACTGCAGTTTGACCTTCTCTGACATAATGGCCCTATTGACCAGAAAATTCAGTGGTTCATTTCCCAGAGTTCTTGCCTGGGGTCAGCCTGTCAGGCAAGGTTAACTACATGATAATATTTCTAAAGGGAGCCATAAACTGTGCATTAAATATTTGGGACGGCCTTAAGGCTATTGAGCTACCTGACAGAGCATGAACAAAAGAATGACACTGCAAATGTACTTCTCTTTGTTGAATGGATATTTGGAGAACATCACGAATTGCAGAATGACCCATTTACTTGCTAGCACACTGCAAACTGTAAATTGAACCATGAAGCAGAATTTGTGACAGCAGAAAAAAACATTCACAACTTGTCTTCCTTGTGTCTGTATGTGATTCATAACATACCAAGTGTGTTTTTGGAAAACTGTTTCTCTTCCAGCCTCTATAAGCCACACATAAACATTTCAAGTGTGTAAGATTTAGGAGATCTGTTTACAGAATATAACATGGAAAATGATATGCATAGGTATGTTTTTATTAATTTATAATGACCTGAACATAAGAATTATTATATTTTTGTTACCTAAGAATGAGCTTTTATATCTGTGCTGTGGGTCGTCTTCTACAGCTGCCATGCTGAGCTGCCGTGTTTCTACAGAGGACTACACACTGGACCTTTAACTTAAAGGTCCAGTGTGTAGATTTAGGGCGCTCTGTTTAATAGAATATGGCAGAAATTTTATGTAATATTTTCATTAGTATAATCACCCAAAAATAAGAATTTTTATGTTTTTGGAACCTTAAAATTAGCTTTTTATATCTATATCTTTATATATTGTATAGATACTGAGGGTCCTCTTCCAAAGAGTCTGCCATGTTAAACAGCCATATTTCTACAGTGGCCCATAACAGGACAAACTAAACACCCACTCTTGATAGGACCATTTTTTTCTGCATGTTTCGCAGGTACCATAGTTTCTCCTTAGAAGGAGAGGGTGACACGAGGGGGGTGCAATTAGCCACTTCACTGCTAGATGCCACTAAATCCTATACACTGTTCCTTCAAAGCAATGCACAGCATGCAATTATCAGGCAAATATCAGGCTCCTTAAGACCACACAATCAAAATGAAATAAAAGGTTTAACTCCTTTTAAATTACTTTATCCCTTTTCATATTCATTTACTCAATGAAAGAAAACACCATAATCAAACTCCAAACATCTTTTACAGATTTCCCTAAACTCAAAAAACCCAATATGGTTCCAACACATGGGTTGTTGATTGACAACAAGTGTACCTAAATGCCCTTGAGGGGGCTCCGTGGTGCCTCCCACTATTTTGTTGCTAAAATGCTAATGAGAAATCGAAAGTGTTCCATTGTGGGTCTTGTGGGATTGCTAAAACAACAGCTTTTATCTCAAATTATTAAGACCAAAAACATTTTTTGGCTGTGTAATAAGACGGTTCCTGTACAGTTCAAAAAAGTGTCACAGCAATCTAAAACAATAAAAACCTCATCACAAAAGAAATAAATAAAAAAATACCCTTCTCCATGGAGACAAGATGAAAGTGTGTTTTGAGCCTTTAAAGATTTATTTGCTCCATCCAGTGCACAAAGCAGACAGGTCCAAACAGCCATACTTTACTGTAGTGGGTGTTATTTCTAAAGCCAGACTTCTTAATTTATTTGTAAAACAATGTCTTTGGCCATGCAGTAGTGGAAAGCATCTCGGTCTTAATTATGGCTTTTGAAAGCTTCTTATACAGCTTCTTTAAAATCACGTCAAATTAATTCATCATTCAAAACATGCACGTGCAGAAAAAACCCTCTTTAAAACGTTTTTATGTTCTTGTTTGACAAGACTGAAGATGTCAGCACCTTTGTATGAATAATTAAGATGCAGGGAAATATCCTGCAAACACATGTTAATGTTAATAAACAGACATGTTTACCTACAGATACATTCCAACAGTGTTTATATATGGAAAGAGACAGCACAGTATTTATTGATGCCAAGATTTTCTTGCTGTATCCATCTGACAGAGGGATACATAGAGTGCTTGCATAGAAATTCTCTGATAGAAATGTGCAAAACAAGCAGTTTTTTTTTGCTTTTACCACACAAAGCATTTAAAAGAACAAGGCAAAAACTTCATCGCCACCAAGCAGCTGCAGCATCAGGCTCACAGCAGCAAGAGTGACAAGCACAAATAACCCACCTTATTGTCTTCTGTATATTGAATTTGGTGTGTGTCATGGAACCCTTAAAATTTCCCTCGCTGTGTATTGCCAGTTTTTTTTTTTTTCTCAGAGCATTTACAGTCGTCTCACAACTTTGCAGGGCCTCCGCTGAGGAACAGTGAATGTCACTCATTTACTCAGTCAACCAAATCTGTCTTTCAAAGCTGAGCCTATGAAAATGATTTTTAATATGCAAGGTTTTTGCTGAGGTTGCATGTCTTTTGCAGCATCACATTTTATGCTTCACAATCATAGTCATACACAAAGTCAGACTCGAGTGGTGCCAGTTTCACTCTTTTCTTTTAGAGAAAAGCTCAAGGTTAAAAGTTGCTTGTTGAATGTTTGGCCCCCAGTGATACTGTAATGAGCAATGATTTGATTTTATTGTATTACTGGACTTTCATTTTCTCTGTAAAGTACTTAAACTGACTTGACGAAATAGTGTAGATGGCTGACATCCTGTCACACACATCTGCGATTATCATTTAAATTTTTATTAATCATAACCATGATCTCTCCATAACCCATACCACAATGTCTTAGAGAAAAGTTTGAAATTTTGGTAAATTCGCTTATTTGTGAGGGGTGAAAACCAAAGGGGTATTAGTGACATTTTGGGCAAAAATGGGGTTATATATATGAAATGAAAGCTCTTGATGAGCTCTTTCTACTGCCAAAAGGCCACGGGAATTCTGAACTCCAGAGTTATTAATCAAAAACCAAGAGACTTCTAAGGCTGAACTACTTAGGGCTAAAAGGGCATAAGTCCATTGAAGAGATAAAAAATATTTTTAATAATGTCAAATTGGGGTTCCTTAAATATATAGTCAAACACACATTAAGTAAGTTTTAATTTTAAAGCATAACTGAACCCTCAAACCGAAAGACTAAACATGGATATGTAAAAAACATCTACTGCCCTCTACTGGTTGAAAACCAGCTACTGCAATTGAATTTTGCTACTGGCTGATTAGTGGTAGGTGATGTAAATCGGGACCTCCTGGTTCCCACCTAGAAAAGCATCAGTCTCCTGACTCTACGACCTGTGGACTGCTACCAAGCCAAACTAACACACAGACAGACACATGCACCTGAGATGTAGCCTCTCTGAGTTGCTATTTTAGCTTACGTTACAGCACATTTACCACACAGAAACCTTTACAAACAGCCATAAATGTGCTTCAAGTGGCTGTCAAAGTTCCAGCAGACTCTCTGTGTGTGTCCAGCATGGACACACAGAGTCTTGACAGCAGCTACTCTTTAGCTGAGCCCTACCAGGTCAGAGAGGCAGTGCTAACAATACAACACAGGTACCACACAGAAACTTTTACAAATGGCTGTGAATGTGCTTTCGTGTGGCTGTCAAAGCTCCAGCAGACTCTCTGACTCTCAGCAAAGACACAGAGAGAGAGAGAGAGAGAGAACCCCCCTGGTTCTCACCCCTGTATGTTAAGCTATCGCCAGCAGGCAGCCAACTTAACTTAACGTAAAGACTGTAAACAGGGGAAACAGCAAGCTCTGTCCAAAGGTAACCAAATCTGCCAACCAACACCTGTAACTAATTAACATGTTATATCTCATTAATTTTAGAATGGCAGTTTCATCGTCTTATGTGGAGTTATGTGCCAGATGGTAGCTTCATATTTAGTGTCCAGATACGAGAGTGATATTGATCATCTTATCCAACTCTCATAGAGAAAATGAATGTGCATTTTCCAAAATGTCACACTTTTTCCTTTAACCATAGTTTATTTGCCATGTGCAGATATTGCAGAAAGCAAGCATTTTTAAAACCTTGGCTCCGGTTGTTAAAAAAAAGACAAATTGTCAGAGATTTGTGTCCTGGAGTTTTGCTGACTTGTCCAATATACAGTTTATATATATGTTCTTTTTTTTTTTTTGGCAGCGGATCTCGCATGGGCACATCCTCTGCTGTATGTATGCATATGAGCATGGGATACGCATTATTTTTGCAGACTAAAGAGGATAGCAGCTGTCGGCGGTAGTGTGCTGTAAAAATGTAAGAGCATGTCAGTAAAAGAGAAAGAGAGGAAGGCTGCTGCTTTGCAAATTACAACATTCCATGTTATGAGGGCTTATAGTTACATAGTGCTTTGTTGATTAATGTTGAATACAAATGTATAATGAAAATCCTTCAGGTATCTTTGAGTGCATCACTTGAAATATAGTTGAGAGATGATAGACAGCTACTCATCGACCCAGCCTTCCAGCTAACCTGGAGTTTTGAACCAGCAACCCCCTGGTCATAAGCCCATAAATCTAACATTCCCGGAGCTCAGCAATATTGCAATGCTTATTCAATATACCACATGCGTGTATGTGTGTGTGTGTGTGTTGATACTGAAATAATTGGCTTCACTTTTCAATTCACCATTGTTCTTTGTTGCTAAGGGGCTATGAGGATGCAAATAGCCAAAAGGTGCAATTATATTGCAAAAGACAAGAAAGAAAATCAATGTATCGGGTGTATTTTTCGATCTAATTCAATCGTATGGTGTTCACAATTCATATATTAGGCACTGTAATCAATAATGGAAGAGCTTAGACAAGAGCATAGCATCATTTATTGAATAAATCACTCATATAGTGCATAGTTACCCTAAGGGAATCTTGCATTGTCATTCTTCTGTTCATGCTGAAAAACTCCTACATCATATTCCATTTTCTTTGGGGTTTTTTTTAGTGCAATGCAAGACACAATTATTAAGTGAGCATGAGGAAAAAAAGTGCTGATGCTAATTACAAAGAACACATATTGTACAACAGCAACATATCACAAACATGCATGTCTAAAATGATTGGAAATCAAGTAGAAGTCGAGCCAAAAAGTAACTTTTATGACGTCTCTTCTACATTCTTGTTAAAGTCTTGCTGTGGGCGCTCTGACTCAACTGCAGATGTGCTTCAGCCTTCTGTTCAGAGAGGCAAACATGCAGCGATCGATTCAAAATTAGATAAGGGCTTGATCTCCTTGTATCAAGGCACCTGCACGGGCTGTAGCGCGTGCTCGGAGTACAAGCTCATTTGGGCGTGAACAAGCGCTGGTAATTTCGTGATCACAGGCATGGGATGACCACCTCCAGTGTGGTCATGAAGGGAGTTATATAAGGAGGTGTACATTAACAGTGGATGTGGTGGGGAGCTGGTCAATAAAACCAGGTCTTTTCATCTCTTGTAAAAGCAGAGCAGTATAATGGAAAAGAGAGTCGACACCAGCTTGTAGATCATGTTCTTGTGTAGGAGGTGCACAGTCACCCCATATATTAATATATGACACCATAATACATTCCCCAAATATGAATATACAGCACCCAAAATGTGTCGCCAGGGCAGATTCTGTTGCATCCAAGCGAATCACAAACCACATGGAAAGATACAGCTGTTTCATCTGTTGCTTGTATATTTGGTTAATGTACTAACTGAATAAATTTGCATTCAAGTAGTAATTTGGCTTCCATACAACATGCCTCTGTTGCCAATGCACTGCATGAAGCCATAGTCTGATTAATCTATTGACACAAACTGACAGTTCTGCATACAATCCTTTTTACAGGCCTGAAATGCTATAATCATTTCTTTTAGATAGATAGATATGAACTTCAATGACTGAAAGACTTCAATGACGTCTCTTGTGAGACTAGTGGCTTTCCTATACAATAATATTTGCACCGTTCAAACCTTAGTTGCTTTAAACACTGGAATTTAAGGCATAACTCTGTGACATTGGAATTAATCAGTCATGGTTTCATTCAGGAAAGCAAACCCGAATTCAGATGGGTGGGTGGAATGAACAAATGACAACAGGCAGGCTAACACAAAATAAATGGCAGCTCAGGAGGTAAAAAACAAACTTAATCCAACAATCCAACCATCAGCAGAAGTCCAGCAATGAAAAATAAAGAGCTGAGATTCACTGAGAGCAGGAGCAGAGACACGGGGGAAAGAGGCGCAAAGACCGAAAAACACAGGACGGTGGAACAGATGCATGTTTTTAATTAACTAATTAAACAGAGGTGACAAAGAAAACAGGTGGGAAAAAGACAAAGCCAGGAAATAACACAAGACACCCGAGGAAATACTCTTATTACATGAAACAGGAAATGCTAAACCAGACATCCAAAACCACGACAGAATCAGCCCAAAGATTCAGTTCAATGATACGTTTCTTTTCTTTGAGCAGGCTGAGCTGAGAGAGTTTTAAACCAGAAGACACTGAGTGTGTTAAATGTTTACATGATACAGTATTCCGGTTTCTATTGGTGCACTACGGCATATTTAGTTCTCTTAAATATATATCTAAATATATAGATATATATGGTCTAAGTTTTAGACCATGATGTATATTTACTTATGCAACACCCTCTTTGTCCCCTGTGAGAGATCAGGGTCACAATGAGCTCCCTCCATCGTTCTATCCTTGGCAACATGTTGAGCTTCTCCTCAGTTTAAGTTAATCTTGGCTAGCTTTGTCAGCCCTCGTCTCTATGCCAGGTCATATTTGATCCTCCGGGTTTTATTTTGCCTCAGAGCACCTCTGATATTTGATCTGCCTCCATGCGAAGCGCATTGCCCAGCAACCACAGATGTCTCTGCATTATTTCAGTGATGATTTACTTTTGGTTTTTCTTCTCGTATAATTCCAAGGTTCTTTCAGATCTTTTCAGGCATCCGCTGTGGACGCCTCATTCCTCATGATGTTTACATGTGCAAACTGTAACCAGGATGCATGTAAACAGAGCCACTTTTAAAATGTCAACTTTTTTTTCTCATCTCCACAATACTGCTTGCCTCCTACATCGTACATCAAGGTCATGTTATATTCACTGTAGAGGAAAGTGCTTACTGCCTCTTATGATCACAATGGCTGTGCCACATTTTGCACAGACTGGATTGGCAGCAGGTATTGTGAGGAGTTTGTATTAGATCAGTGGTTCTCAAACTTTTCTCAATAATACACCGCCTTCAGTTTTTTTTTTTTTTTTCAGTCAAGTGCAAAACATTTTTGGTAGAAAAAAAAGAAGAAGTACAATACAACCATCAGTGTCTGGTTTATTAAATAACAACCTTGGAAGTGAGGAACACTTCACATTTTCCAACTTTTTTCTTGTAATCATGATGCAATAACACAAAAGCGCATTGTCTTTGCATTGAACTGCTACTTTTTGATAAATTGCAGTTAAACGTTGAAAAATAGAGGTTTGTGCTTCACTGCAGATCTCTGTCATTCTCAGTGACGGGCGGGCAACTGCTGTGATCGAACTCTTTGATCTCTTTTGATCAGAGGCATCGGTGCTCGCCGTGAACTAACATCATGAACCTGATTGTGGTTCTTCTTCTTCTTCTTCTTCTTCTTCTTCTTCTTCTTCTTCTTCTTCGTCTTCTTCTTCTTCTTCTTCTTCTCCTGTAAGGTTTTATGGCAGTTGACAGTTTACGGCAATTAGTGACAGCATTGAAACTAGAAATATTGAATCTAAAATGTGGCTTACTTAACTTAACGTATCACAGTTATTTTAGGAATTATGCACGACTGATCTTCTCTGGATCACGCCAGCAACTAGATACGTTTAAATGATTTCTAAACAAAACAAAATGATTGTCAGTGAAGTGTGAACTCTTCGGTCTGTTGCTGCATTGTGGAGAGTAGGAGAGGAAGCAATAGAACAAAGAAATGGGGGAAGGGTGTGAATACGACAGCAAAAGTAGAGGAGAACGTTAGCAGGGTATTTATAGGAACGTTGCGGTACGGTTGAGGAGTGGTCCTGTACCTGAAACTCTGCTGATTGCTTAAGAATCTCACACCCCTGCAGTACTCCAGTGTACCCCTGGGGGTACTAGTACTCCTATTTGGGAAGCTGTATTGGATGATCCAAGTAAATATCTTTTCTTATCTCCATTGTTTGTCATGCATTTGCATTCATATGCCACATTTAAAGGGTGTGAGACCCTGTCTTTCAGCCCAAACTGGCACTGGCTTGGTCATGTTTGGACAACATAAATGATTTCTTTGCTATCCTGTTGCAAAACCCCCCAAAAGGCAGAAGCAAATAGCAAACAGTGTTGTATCTGGCCATAAATTTGTTAGCCATAAATGACCAAAACACCGCTTTAACTCACAGATAAAAGATGTTATGACTGGTAATATTTTTTTCAAGCGGGTATCGCCACAGCTAGTGTAAATATTCTGTACCAATAAAACAGGTCCGACATTTCTTGTTTACGCTAAAGTACAGGAGGGAGAGAGACCCGGTCCTATTTTGATGAGGCAGCAAACACACATCGAGCCCAGCAGGTTATCTGTGACCGCTGTGTCCTTATAAACACAAAGCGTTTATGCTGAAGACGTGATAGAAACATTTAACCAACATGTCCTTGCCTCGCTCTCTCTCTGCGGTGTTCTGCCAGCCTTCGGGCAAAAGCAGCTGAATAAAATAATAGAAAGAAAATTACGCTGAGGCATTGTGTGGGAGGTTTTACTGTAAAGCAGTTTTGTTTTTCTGGTTTAGTAAATAAGCTCTGAGTGCAAACTGACTCAGTCTTTTAACACTATTGGAGATTATACAACAACCATGACTTAAAAAAAGATTCATTTATTTACTGATTTTCCAAATGGAGGTGAAAACACAGTTGTTGAGGTGTTGAGGACAAAAAACAAAGCCTACAATTAATGATGAGTCATTATTTTTATTTTGTTCTGTTGCGGTTTTGTGTGTTTATTGTCTAATAGTGAAGTGGAATGAGTCACTGGTTTTGGTCTTTTTTCCATATTCTATATTCCCGTAGCCGCACAGTATCTCTCCCGGAAAACAATCATATGATCAGTTTTAGTCATTTCGTTTTGTTTCCGAGAAATAATATTTCGTCCGCCAGTCTAACATGGAGGACGGGCTCTGACAACATCCATGAGCTGGCTGCTGTTGCTAAGGAGAGGAAGAGGTACAAATCAGAGCGGTAGCAAATTCAAAAAAGCTTCATTGTTCAATTTGTGAGTTTTGTAGTTACTGAATTCATCCAAGCAATATAAAAGTCAATTGATTCAAACTGACAGTCAGTTCTCCCAACATCATAATGTTTAGCCTCTTACTGAAATGCACATTGGGAGTCGTAGTTAACTTCCACCCTGAAGTTACAGTATTATGTACATAAGCTGGTATTTTGAACTTTTTTTCTCTCCTGAGAATGTGTTTAACCAGTCGATCCAAGTGCTTAAACTGTGAGCCACATAAACAACATCTTATTATTTTAGGAAGTAAGATTTTTACTTTCAAATCCAAATACACACAGAAAGCAAAACCCACGGATAGCTTGAACATAAATGAAGATGAATGAAGAGAACGCCAGGGCTACAACTGAATAGTCAAAAAAGCCCTTTCCTGAACACATTTCCTTGACCTCGAGGGAAAATGCCATGAGGTCAAGGAAAGATGTGAAAGAGAATTCATAAGGACTTATACATAAAAACATCTGCAGTGCTCATACACTAGACTATGTGATTATGCAATGGCAGATGTTATTGACCTAGGTCTTTGGTAAAAATTACAATATTCAGAAGATATCTTAGACACTTTTCCTTGTTCCCTCTTCTCCCATGTTGTTGTTTCACAAAGGCTGCATAAACATGAAAAACCTGGTGAGAAATATGACTTTATTTTCAAGGTTGGAATTGGAATAATAAAAGGAATGAAGCAAAGTGGCTGTCGTGTTGAGAATGTTCGCTCAGCTCATCCTCCTGTCCACTCATATATGAGCATATTAGCGAGTTGTGGCAAAATACGTAAAATATTTAACAAGGTAACTTTCATGATGATCTGCAGGGACGCTGGACGTCCGTCACAGTTGAAGGAGAAGACATTGACCGTCACACTAACTACTGTGCTATATTTATATTTTGTGCATTATTTAAATGACCAGGACAACTTATTTGCATTCATTTGAGAATATTTTGCACAACAGCAGACTGCAAACGTGAACACCTCTCTATGTCAAAGCAGCCACAGCAGCTACGCAGTCAACATACAGAACTAACAGAGCTGCAGGAGATGAAGACGGAGAGACAGCGTCTGGATGCAGGAACAGCTCATCAGAGTTTATGAGGATGAAGCGCTCGGTCTGGTCTGAGGATACAGACCAGGTTTCATAGAGGAGACGAGGGTATATAACGAGGATCTATCTGCCTGTCTGTCTGTTAACAGACTCCAGTCTGCACTGATGAACCACAAAACTGGAGACTAACATGAGGCTTTATGATCAAAGAAAGTTTTTATATCACGTCAACATTTCTGTCCATATACACACTCTCTCTCTCTCTCTCATCCACAGAGCCTAGAGTCTACATGACACTTGTTTTTATCAATTGATGGTTTTTATAATGTCTGGTTGTAAATGGATTAATGGTGTGTTGGAATTTCGGGATGATATTATCTCCTTTCCTTTCCTAAAGGATGGCCCAATGCATCCCGTGCTAAAGGCGATAAGAAAGGAAGCAATGAAGCACCTTTCCTTAGCATTTAGAGAACAGTTCTTATCATGGCTGCCACGTAAATACTTCTCAGTTAGCAAAAAAAGGCTGTTTGATGAAGCTAGTGGCTAGTGAAGGTAGGATAACGTATGATAACGAGAGATGATGGAGAACTGATGGATGATGGAGAACGAGGTGAAACTAATCAGGGAGGACAATTAAAATACAACAAAGGCAGGAAGTAAAGTTACAGTGCCCACGTGAGCTTGCACATCATTTTCCCTTACTATCTGGTTGTGCAATATATGTTTAACAAATTCTTAACATATAACAAAACATATATAAAACTGAAGAGCTAGCAGTGCTTTGTGTTTCTATATTTTTGTCCTTTCATATCTGAAGCATACCAGAGGAGGCTTACTTTTTGTTAACCTCCTCCTGAATAAAAGGATTTGAATGAAAATAAAATATGCGTTCTTGCCTCTCAAATCTGTCTGCTCAGACCCTGAGGAGATAGCTTACCCTCTTCCTCTTTAAGTATAAAGAAGTATCCAAGCAGATGTCAGTCCCACATGCATGTACACAAGAAGTAGAGGCATGCATTATATGCGCATAAATGTCTATGTGTATGGCTGTGTGTGTGGAACCAGAACACATTTGGTGCAACACAAAAAGGCATTGCCCTCGGGGCAATGGGCTCAAGCCTTAGAGAGCCATCCCAGTGACAGGGCTAGGGGTCCATGGAGCTAATCAGGCCCCTGGGACTTGCTCTCAGGCAACAGTTTTTTGTTGTTGATACTTGGGGATTCTCTACACATAAGGACAAAGAGGGATAAAGTCAGACTGAAGGTCTTTTTCTCCTCCAGCTCACCCATCGCCCACCTTTGTCTAGGTGCTGACTGCAAGAATTCATGTGCAGGTATGTGTGAAGTTGACAACTTTCTCTTAAATGCAAATAGTTACACATGAGTGAATCGATTGTTTCAGTATGTTATCAGATGCACGATGCAACAACGCTGAAAAAACTACGTCCATGAAAGCAATATTTGCACTGACCGACTGAAACCATTACTTAAAGATCCATAAAGAAAATTCATTCTAATTAAAAGGAGTATCACTCAAATAAAATAAAAAGCTTCCAGACAGGATTTGATCATCAATCATGTAACAACATCATCACTATTCAAAAGAACCAGACATCTGGGACGTGCTCTCAGGCAACAGTTTCTGTTGTTGACGCTTGGAGTTTCTCGACATCCAAGGACACAGCGGGATAAATTCCGTCTGAAGGTCTTTCTCTCCCCTGCTCATCGACTGTATTTGAGTGGTGGATGAAGCAGTACATCATTATAGTATATATGCTAATGTACAGCACCATTGGCGGTACACGGCTACCAGACTGTGGCTTCACATTTTATAACTGGTTCAAGGTAAACAGATGTCTGATTCTTATATATAGAACTGAGAGAAAGTCTCACAAATGTCTCTGAGTAATCAAATGAAAACTGGGTAATTATCCAACATTAATAATGATTCAAAGGACTAAGATTGCATCGTCTGAACTAACATCTAATTTTAGATCTGTATCATTATGCTCAATCATCAGCGTTGCCACTGTGTTATGTCATAAATTTCACAGCACATTTAGACACATGTTACATGGGATGGTTTGAATAAATCTAACAGGAGAATTATTATTCGAGAAATATGGCATTTCGTTTGAACAACTCATGGATCTGTTTGTTAATTCTCAGGCATATTAATTCATTTATTCCCCTTCTAATAAGCTACCATGAATAGGTAGGTGGGTTATATGGTCATGGTATATGTAATCTTATATTGTGATATTAATTCATACTGTGATACCGTTCTGGATATAATTACCAAAGAGGTGTGTCTACTTTTAGTTAATCCAATGAATTAGGTACCCTAGAAATCAGGGTACTCCATCACTTTGATGCAAAAATCTGACAAAATCCAAAATTGCCATAGTTTTTCTCACGTATTTGTGATTATTGTCGACAAAGGTCTAATACAGACATACATTCAAGGCATAGCTTCTTCAGAACAGAAGCTAAAAGCAATAAAAAAAACTGCACGCGCGTTACAATTAAGGTCTTTTCGGCCAGCTCAACACCGTAGCCAGAGGAAAAACCTCTCCAAGTGAAATAACGTTACTTGCAACAGAATCTTTCCACTCAAGTCTGTCTGCACGGATACCACTTCTTGTGTTTTATGGAAATCAAATGTCAAAATTGACTAACTGGATTCCCCCAAAGCCTCTCCAGTAATCTTGCCCTGAAGCTTCTGACATTCATGCAAAGGTGAAGACAAACCGTCTTTGGTGATCGGTGCAATATTGCCCGTGGGGTTAGAACAACTGCCAATCAGCGGCCTTGAAAAACAGCGAGGATTCTGATCCAGATTTTCTCTGTCAAGTGTGATGTATTCGCAGGAAGCAGAAGAAGAAAGTAGAGGCTAAGTTCAGAAGAGGGAGGAACACATGTATCATGTGGCACCTGAAAGCCGATTCTATATTATGTTTCATTGTCTTGAAACTTGTGTGATATTCATAAAAGTGCACAGAAGAAAGTAGAAGAAATCCTGTAGAACATGCAGGAGAAAATGCAAAAACTGACAGACATAAACTGCCAAAAGAAATTCTGTACATGTGTTCCCTTGCTTGT
This sequence comes from Sciaenops ocellatus, assembly GCA_033000465.1. Taxonomy (NCBI): domain Eukaryota; kingdom Metazoa; phylum Chordata; class Actinopteri; family Sciaenidae; genus Sciaenops; species Sciaenops ocellatus. Next base: position 21,993,340 of record CP136874.1, on the reverse strand, counting down.
AGCACAACTTACAACTTAGATTTAAAAAGTCTGTACTCCTGCTCTCCCTGAACTTAAATAAACCATACTAATGAAATGTTATTTTAAAGAGAGCGGTGCTAAGGATGACAGAAAGCAGAAGAAAGCACACTCCCTTGTTTAGCTTAATTTCTACAAAGAACAGGAAGTGAAAAGAACTACATATCTGGAAAATATTCTGCCTTTTATAATGTACTCCAGTCTTGACATCTTTGGGTAGTTGTGAGTTTGTTAGTCGAAGTGTTATGAAAGTAAACTGTGTGTGAAAAGAAGAGGAAAAAAAGAAGAAGAAAAAAAAAAGAAATATCAAGCTGGGCTCACTGCCAACTGCGCCACTGGCAGTGTACATCTTAAAACAGCATAAAGATATCGCTGAACAAAGTTCAGATCATGTATCACATCCTCTGAGAGCAATTATCTGTTTCTCCTTCTTAACCACGCAACTCTCAATTTCCTCTCATTTAAAAAGAAAACACAATAAATTACACGAGAAAATGGGAGGATTATTATGATGCAGTTTTATGTCTTTGGAAATGTAATGCTAACTGTAACTGTACAAAGACAAGAACTTTCTTTAATATAAAGGCTTCTGTTCTTTCATACCCTGATTTATTTCAATATGATCAAATAAATATCTACCACGCCTTTGAAGCTGGATTGTGTGCGACTGATATGGTTCGTGTTCTGGTGCAATCGATATTTATGATGAAAACACTCTTTGTCTTTGTTGGTTGCCAAAGAGCATAACTAAGAGTCATGGATGACTACGTAACATAAGATCATCTTGTTATGTATGTTAACATATATATGTGCTGTATCCATGGAGAACACAAAAAGCCCGACATGTCAACAATATATAACAACTCCCACTGAATAAAAGTTGTGAAAAAGTAAGGCAAGTGCATGGCAAGGTCTTAAATCAGTGCTCGACAGCTCAGGTGTTTTGCTTGTCTGCCACTGTGATTTGTACCTCTGGGAGACGGAATGACACCCTTTACCCTCCTTCCACTGTCGACCTTGAGTGGGAAAAACCGGAGGAGGGATTGGCTCCAACCCAAACTTGAATAGTCATCTGTCCCCCCCAATCAGTCAGCCTTTCTCTCGTACAACAAGGGCAAAGCACGGAGTGAAAACATACACGGGTAAAACGTCAGCGTGGAACAAAAGAGAAGCCGATCGTGCCAAAAACTCCAGGTGTTAACAGGAAGCCTCCCGCCTTGTTGTAGGCACCATTCCCGGAGAGATAAATGTAAAGACATTTGTTCCTCAACACATGTTGAGATGTGGTGTAATGGCTGTGTTGTTCATCAATGCGGTGGGGGTTATAACGTATGAAAAAGAAGCAGCAAATTCAAACTGAGCTATTAGCACAGTTGTGATGTGCAGGTCAGCTCTGATGTTACTTGAATGTACATGTGCTCCTCAGTTATCTCGCTGCAAACCGCCCTTAGACCCATGAAAATCCACATCTGCCTGCACCTGCATAAATCCATTTTTCAGTCAGAAGAGTACTACCCAAGCTACTATTATTTTTAGCTCTGTATGTACGAACCCCATATGTTCTCATGATACTAAAATATGCCAGACAGAAATAAAGCCTCAGTGATGCATTGCTGTTTTTACTTAAAGCTGCACTAACCAATAATATAAATCCGTCCATCCGTTTTCCTTAACCACTCATCCTTATCAGGGTTGCATGGGAGGCTCGAGCCGATCCCTGCTGACATTGAGCGAGTGGCGGTGTACGCCCTGGTCAAGTCGCCAGTTCATCAAAGGGCTGACACATAGAGACAAACAAGACAGGCAATATGGAGTCACCGATAAACCGATTAACCTGCCTGTGTTTGAAAGTACTCAAAGAGAACCCACACAGCCCAAATATTATATTTTATATAAAAAATGGTCAAAAAAATACGTGTGTAATGTAAAAGGCGTCACTTGTAGTGACAAATCCACAGATAGTATCATCAACATTGCAGTTCACCTCAACTCTACAGAGTATTTTACTGTCTTTAAGCTAATTGTTTCGATTTTAAAGAACCATTTTGTAGGATTTAGTGGCATGTAGAGGTGTATTTGTTGATTTGTTTAAACTGTCCATTCTGGGCTACTGTAGAAATGTTTTTTTAGAAGTTCATCATGACAACCTGCTGCCATACAATAACATTTCTTATTTTCAGTTTCATAGTAGTCCTAAATCTTACACACTGGACCTTTAAGGTCCACAACTTTGTTGTTTCGTTTCACTCTCACAGCTCTCATTAGCCTTGTCTTGTAAACTCACTGTACTCTACCTGCACAACACCCAATAGCAGACGGGCAAAGGTATTGATTAGCCAGTGGAAGAAAATGGGGGATTTTGCAGCTAACGAGCCAGATATTTCCCTCATGAATTGGTGGAGACCAAATCAGAGATAAAACAAAGGCTTTTAATCATCAAAAGGGCACAGACATGATTCTAAATGAATGTTAATGGTGATCAGTGTCTGCTGCGCATGTAAATTAGCAAATGTTTGCTAATGGCTTCCGTAATCAGCTTTATAAAATGACAAGATGGTGATAACATTGTGGTTCCACTGAATACAACAAGGGCAATTCAGAAACAACACAAATTATTATCAGTACAGGTCCGTGCTCATACATTTGATATGAGTGTCTAACACCAATATGTGCTACAATATATTATCCAAATATTTTAACTATATGATTCATTTTACATTATTATTTATATGAGGTACTAGAAACTGCTAAATGGGAGAGAAGCAGCACATCCACCTGCAGACTGCAGAAAATGTTCTGCCTCTTCCTCGATAAGAAATATTAAGGCTGACATTGGAAATTACTGATGAGAGCTTTGATAGCATTATGGGGGCAAATTCAAGATGCTCATCTAGTTACTTTTCTATTTTATCTAGAGATGTGGTGCACGCAGAAAACAGAACAGAACAGAATAGAAAGCATTACCCGGGACAGATGTGGAGTTCAATCACGTGGCGTCCTCAGGTAATTCTAGTTCAGTGCTAATGGGCTATCTGACCCCCAGTGGCCGTGAGGAGGCATGGCTCACTGTACAGATGACACTGAATCAAAATGATTCACTTTCCTCCTCTGCAATGATAATGAGCTGCACAGGGGTCTTCTGTGTGTCCTTGTTCAGCAAACAGAGTAAGAGGAATTAAGACGTAAACTGAATATAATTAAGAAGTCTCATCCTTTCTGCCTGACATAAGCTGCTGTGATGAATCTTAGAGGTCTTTTATTATCCCATTCTGTCCAGCTAATGCAATCAACATGCATTTTCCCCACATAGCCACACTTGTTTTTTTTTGTTTTTTTATTCACAAGCTTCCAGCCGAACACCTGTATGTTTAATTCATGGAGTCTTGTGGATCACTCAGGAGTCTTTTATTTTTTTGAGCACAGCTGGTTATACAAAGACAATGATGCCACATTTTCTCAGCAGACTGGAAAACATGTGGAACAAAAGGCTGTCGTCTCATTTGAAAGCTTCATCAAAGTCTAAAGCATCAGACCCACAAATTAGCGTCTGAAAGATGCAGGTGACGCATTGTTTCTGATTTTACCTAGCCATTTTGCAGAGAGAGAAATATAAAGTAAATAAGTGACAGTAGACGTTCACAGAAAATCTTAAGTGGAAAAATCCACAGCTTGGTTCCTCGAACAGAAACATATTGTAATGGGAAAAGAAATGACTTCAGATAAAGAACATTCATAATAAAGACTGTCCAGCTCCCTGTCAAACAGATCTCATTTTTAAATAAACTAATCATATTTAAATACTAACTACAAAATAATAAGAGAGTATAATGAATTATTCACACGTAAAAACACTGTTACTGTTTCTTAAATGATATTGGATGGGATTCCTTACTGTATTATTTATGTACCCCTTTGCAAATAGCTAATTTTCCAAAAGATTGCATAATTTTCAAGTTTTGCACAGTAACCAAAACATGTACACACCATGTATCATTAGACAATCTTCAAAATAAACCAATATGCCCTATCTAGAATGGCCGGTACAACTTGTGGTTGCTCATGCTGCCTTCATGTCATATGAGACAGGGCGATTCCCGTGTTTATGACTTGAGAGTGTTGAAATCATAACTCTAAAAACAAGCTGTATTTACCCCATATACGTTAATTTTTTTGTTTAATTACCAAGAGCCATGATGTTTGTTTAATTCTGAAGCACTTCCTGTATGACTGCATGGAAGTTGGACATATCGGCACTTTCTGCATATAAGTTTCCCAGTGCTAGTGGTGATTATTGTGGAGGTATTTGGGGCAACTGGACTTGGTTGGATGAGGGTGAAACATCATCATGGATGATGAAGTTCTGAAGAAGTTGTCCTCTCCCCCAGAATAGTGCCACAACTACTTGAAGTTTATAAATGGTCGATTCATCTCCACATTAAGGCATTTGTCTATTGATCATTCGTCTACAAACAAGGAAACATGTTTACCCTTAGCGGTCCCACATTGTTATCTGACTCTGTAGAGGCTTGTGTTTTGTCTCGGGACTGAGACAGCCCTACCCTCTGACCTTGGTTACCATAGTAACGATCAGAATGTTGCCTGCTTTCATACATACAAACATACAGCTGCTGTGTATCTTGAGGACAGAAGTCTTTCACAACCTAAGATAACACCCTACAGTGACCTCGGGATATGTGCTTGACCATGTGTTAACCGCCATGTGTGGCATGCTAGAATAGAAGATTCCCTTACAGTAATCAGAGCTTGAATGACATGAACTCTATTTAGAAAAAAATATGATTTTGAAATGTATGATATGACATGAACCTACGAGAATAGCCCTTACACTTTTGTAGATAATAATTGTTTCTTCTTTAATGTAACACTAGCTTTGGGAAATCTTCCCCAGATCAATGTTTAGAAATAACACTGTTATATGATGTTACAACACTCTTGTTAAGGTTAAGTTAGAGTCCTTCAAATAAAGCAACTTGGTTCAACTTAGTGTCAGTTGAATTGGTACAAATTTGTACCTTCAACTATCAAGAAGTGCTTGATCCAACAACTCTGTGCTAAACCGGCCTCCCTGCAGTCCCGACTTGCCAAGTGAAAATGTTTGGCGCGTTATGAAACTGAAACCCGAACTGTTGAGCAGCTACAAGTCCTACATCAAGGAAGAATGGGAAAACATTCCTCTTTCAAGATTACAGCAAAGTCTCCTCAGTTCCCAGACGTTTACAGTGTGGGTAAAAGAAGAGGTGATGCAACGCAGTGTTAAACATGACCCAACCTGTTTGAAGCATGTTGCCGGCATCAAATTCAAAATGGGCATAGAATGTTCCAAAAACAATAAAATGTCTCAGTTTCAACATTTGATAAGTTGCCGTGCTATTTTCAATAAAGTACGGGGTTTCAGGGGTTGCAGTGAAGCTGCACTGCACGATGTTGAGGACTGTGCAATCAAGCAAATCTTAGAGGAATCGATATATTAAAGGATGAGTTTCTGTGGCATTTATCCGTCCATCCCTGCAGACAACAAGTTATCGTCCTCTGCAAAACAATACATACTTCATAATCAGTCACTGGAACAAGAGCTCAATGAAAAATTCTTCGTGATACTGAAGTAAACACGAACAAAGTGATCTGGTAATATTGGCGTCAAATCCCTTCCCTATTAAGAAATAATAAAGTATACACAATAACCTTGAGAGAGCCTAACCTAACAATCAGCTGAAGTGATGGATGGACTCGATTGTGGAGGAAGTGCACAGTATAAATGCATTCCCCACCAGCTGAAGTTATTTGCTCCAGCATTCACTCAGTTATTCAGTCAGTCAGTAAAGGAAGCGAGGCTTAAATCAATCCATTAGATCCATCCATCATCTCAGTATCTCAGTGGGAGACAAACACTGATGGATCTGCTCACATCGACTGGCATTCCACCTTAAAAATGGGTCTTCCTCCTGTGTTTTCCATATGCTCCAGTGTATACAGTATACAGTATACAGAAAGGGAAAGACAGAGAAAAAGAAAATATATTCGAGATTGAAAAAAAAATAAAACTCTGTATACCTGAATGTGTGACAGGTGAGGCAGAGGAAGGTGCAACTTGAAAACAGTGAGAAGAACCCCCGCACACTGCCTTGCTTACTGCTAAAATATTTATGCGATTACAACATTTCGGTTTGTCCGGCCTTCATCAGGTATACGGACAGCATCACAGCACTTCCATACACACAGGAGCTGCCTCACTGGTTGAATTAAAGGACTACAAATACAGAGATGGGTTTAACTACTCACAGCGTGTGTCTCCAGTCAAAAGGTACTGCATATGTAATTGAGTCATGAATGAGTAACCAGTGACAAATAGTAAAAGTAATATATAAACCACCTGCAATGGCTGTCAACATGTTGACATTTCGACCCGTGAGTACCGAGTTCAGATGATTGGCACCACATCCATCTTCCAACTTGGCCAACAACACACCCGTAAAGTTTCGTGACTGCATATTGCGTCTTGTTGTAATGCTATCGTGTTGACACAACCTGCCCAACAAACAGACCTATAAACACCTGCCAAAGCGCTGAAAAAAATCGCTTCAGCGGCAGCTCCGGTTACAGTAGGTGTAAGGAACACATTTTGCCGTGACGACGCGCGCACGCACACAGACTCACAAGGTGAAAAACGATACCACCCGTCGGTGTCGCAGTTTGGTAAAAATAGAGGTGTGCCAATCACAGTCTGATGTTGTTATGTAAGCTTGTTTGGGGATAGCTAGTTAATTAGACTGTGATCGCTGTGGGGCATCTGGAAAAATTCATAGACTTGACTTTAACTCTGGCCTGTACACTTGTGGGCCTGTGTATGTGTGCGAAGGTGTAACAGCAATAATATAAAACAAAAAGAAACTTTGACTGCATCAAGAATAAAACTTGGAAAACTGCTGTATTGTATTTCTAAACTGATAGAATTATTAAACTTAAATGAGGATAAACTGCTGAATGCAGCAGATAAACACAAACAATCTACCAAATGAATACTGTTAATAAACCAAATGCAAATACTCTGTAATACAGCCACAATTCTAATTATGTTTAGCATCTCTCACACACTCAATTAGCCCCCCAAACTACCTTAATAATAAAAACAGCATTTAACTTTAAAATAAAATAAAACTGGACTTACCCTTAGCTGCAGGTGCAATATACACAAGAACCAAGTTGGGCTAATTTCCCACAAAACTCTCAGAAACTTCTTAAATAAGAAGACTGCATGCTGCCAAAGCACAGGCAATTGCTCTCCTCACCTGATCGGCTGCTCCTTAACCAGTTAATTAACCTGAACTAGCAATTACCTGCACTATTCAGAACAGATTTGTAGTTAGAAATGCAGCTGAGTCCAGCTGGTGAAGCTTGTTTCTCCTGCTGCAAGAGGAACTGAAGAATTGTTGACCTGAACATCTTGGTCAAAGTAATAAATACCAAAATAAAACATAAAAGAAATAAATCTGGATCACTGAACATCAAACTTGATCATCAAAGGCACCAGCAGATAACAGAAGGCACACAAGAATTTACGCCACAGTGTGTTTAAGATTCAGTACAACAATTGGTCACCAAAAATAAATCAAAGTGAAGCCTCTCGTGTCCAATAGAAAGCTTAGTGATTCTCCCAAGACTCCAGAGTTTACCTCACACAGTCCGTCCAGTGCACTGCTGTTGGCTCTGGGGAATTGCCAACCTGAGAGCCGCAGGCTGTTTGATGGTGGGTCCACAGAGTAATTAAGTTAGAGGCTGGAGTTGGAGAATAATCCGATTTTGTAGAATGGGTGAACCATGAATTACGGATTTTTGGGCTTGCTGCCAGGACTTGGCAAGCAACCATCACTCTCAGCACAGACTGGGCCTCCTCTTCCACTGGTGAGTAGATGCACCCTTTTTGGCTTAAAATACCGGCGTAGAAATTCCCTGAGTTGACTGGTGGGTGTGATGCGGAGGCATGTGTGCTTACAGGCACCAATCTCTACAGTACGTTTCCATGTGACTGGAGGAGGCAACGCAGCCATCGGCCATAAACTGATCCAATTTCCTCCAATCAACGCCCTATCACCGTTGATTAGTCAGCCGAACTGATGAATTGGTGGACCTCTACTACACAGCTAAGCACCAGCTGCCACTGACTTTAATATGAACATATATGTAATAAAGTGTGTGTGATTCCACTTGTCATCATATCCAGTCGTGTGGGTTCAGTGGCTCACAGGTACCATTTCGAAGTAGGTAAATGCTGCTGGTGGCTGTTTAACTTTGCTAGGTCATTAGATATATGGCTGAAGTAGGTTGTAGCCGAGTGCACCATACTCTGTCTTGACTTATTTAAATACTATTAAGAGGTGTAACAAGGGAGGGAGCTCTGCTGCTGCTTCTTCGCGTCAAAAAAGGAGCCAGTTGAGGTGGTTTTGGTTTCTGATCAGGATGCCTCCTGGGTATCTTCCTCTTGAGGGTTTATAAGACCTGGAACACGCTGGAGAGATTATACGTCCCATCTGGCTTGAGGATGCCTCGCATTTCCCCAAGAGGAGTTGGAAAACGTTGCTGGGCAGAGGGACGTCTGGACTACCTTGCTCAGGCTGCTGCTACTGTGACCTGGATAAGTGGCAGAAAATGGATGGATGGATGGTTGAACGTGTGAAAGTAAGAAATGTTACGGTGCCAAATTGGCCGTATAATGTGTAGATGTGCAGGCCTCCTGTCCATCATTCCTCCACCAAACGTAAATGAATGCAGAGTTCAGGGTGAACTTGAATGTAGCAAGTTAGCATATAGCCTGTTTCTAGCAGGTGATCAAGTAAAACAGAGCTGTTTTGCAGGTAAGATTGTACTTGACCGAAGTGGCAAACTTCAAATCCTGTAATGCTTTTCAGAACAGGAAGTTGCACTCCTAAACAAATAAATTACATTTTGATGGTAGGGACAGTGCTGTACAATATGAATCACAAAGGTTTGGCAGTGAATCAAATTTTTTGCTGCACTGTAGACAAGACTGCAATATCCTCACATTGCTGCTCCAACCGTATAGTTACAGTATACTTGATAAAAACGACCTTGTCCCATCAAGGATATTTGGACATACTGTAAGGAGGAGCCGGGAAAAGGAACCAACGCTCCTGTGAATAGTGGACCACCTGCTCCACCATGTGAGATACTGTCAGCACTCAGGTCAGATGATAATCAGGTATTATAGCAACTAACTATAAAAAATTACCTTTAAAACCTCGACTGCATCCTGGGATCTAAAGGTCGAACGAAAGCGTCAAATATTTACATTCTGTATACGCAAGAAGAGGTGAGGAAATGTAATGAAATCAGTAAAGTGTTGCACGTTTTTTAGCTGCATCCTGTGTTTTTTTCCCCTCACTTTTTCCCCACATAGATTTGTTTCTCATCACATGTCCACCTGCAGCAGATAAACTATGTGACCTTTTCGCCATTCACTAGTATGCAGTGCAGGTGGCTATTAGGAAAAAAGTTTAATCCAAGACCCATGATAAAACAGCTGTTACCAGTAGATGTAAGCTGAGCTGGTGCTGTGAGAACTCAAGCCCGGGCTTTGAAGGAAGGATAAGAATCAGTCAGCAATGAGACCACCGCCTATTGCCTCTGCATATCTAACTCTCATCAGTCTTTGTTGGGCAGCAGCTGCAGTGGAAAAATTGACTGTGAGAGCGCTCACTCTCAAATGACATGCGACATGTGGAAAGCCGTGCTGCCACCAGATGAGGCACGCTGAGGGCAAGATTTACTACATGAAAAACCTTTTTTCAGTTAATTTTCTCATCAGATGAATTAAAAAAAAACAAAAACACAATTGTGCAGTTTGAAGTCCAAAACATCGCCATAAATTATCGCTGCCCAATGAAATCTATGTATCTCCACTTTGATAACTTTGATTAGCCCAATGTGCTATGTAGAAACCATTTACAGTACAAAGAATGTATCTGTGATGTCAGCTATAGGTTAACTGAAGCTCAGATTGTGTGGCTCCTCCAGGCTAATCGGCAACATGTGGATCGTCAGTGGACCTAAGGTGGGGTGAATGAAGCCCGGTTGCTCAAACAAGCCACCTTTTATGGCACCCTAACAAAGTGGCCACGCTTTCAATTATGCATAGCTTTAATATGATCATGAACGGGGAAATTAGCTGTAGAGGCCAAAACTGTTTTTTGTACCAGGCTGTAAACATGTTTATTTCTGCTGTGAAGTTGGGACATTTTAACATGGGGACTTATGGAGACTGACTCACTTCTGGAGCCAGCCTCAAGTGGCTGTTCAAGGAACTGCAGTGTTTGCCACTTCCGCATCAGCTTCACTTCACAGCCACGGAGGTTGCTGCTTGGTGGTAACACGTAAAACAGCCTTGCCATTGATAGTTTAATAACTAACAGGACAGTCACGGCTTGGAACCAGCTGCACGTTGTTAGAACTATTTAAAAAAATATATCCACTGTCGCTCACAATCCATTTAAAATATAAAAAACAGTTCACTAATGACTGTGTAAACATCGATTTTCATTTCTGGTGCTAAATGTGTCTCACTAGAGTTTAGTTTTATTTTGGTTTGGTTTGTTAGTTTTTTGTTTTTTTTAATCTTCCTGAAGAAAATATTATTAATATGTCAGTGTTTCAATAAGCAATTATGCAACTTAATTTAAAACCCAAAATATATTAACATAAAGAAAACATGACGAAAAAAAAAAAAAAAAGCCAAATCTGCCAATGGTTATAACAGATGTACTGAAAAAAAAGAAGTCCAATCACATTTTTCCTCTGTTATCTTCAGAGTGCCAAACTGGTTGAGTCAGATCAAGCCTGTGAGCATTACTCATCCAGGCATCCCGTGACTAATGGCGTTGTTTTGAAGAATGCAGCACGCCACCACGATGTTGCACACGTTTATGGTATGCAGGCAGCCCCCTCGTGTGATTGAGGCAACAGAGGTTAATCTCGAAGATGCCAACGCGTACACTCACCTGTTATGGGAAAAGCTGTAACTGTGCACTGTAATGGAATTGTTTAATGAAATAACAAGCCAAGGTTGCAGAGGATGCCTTCCATTGCCTTTGAGACCAACTTGAAAAAAATCAATACATCTCACGTGCACAGTTCATAAAACTGTAAAGCTGTTATTATAATGTATGAGCATTAAAAATATATAAATTAACAAGTAAACATGGGAGTTGCTGTAACAGAGTCTAAATAAATTAATCAAAGAGGCGGCTGTAAGTACAAATCAAACAAGCAAAGTAATGGTTGAAACATAATACTGGAGCACACATTTAATATATGAAAGGAGCTATATATACTGTAAGAGCTTTTTCAACAACTGTGACAATAACAGCATGTGTTTGTCTGCAGCAGGTTAGCTCACTGTGTTCTTCAGTATCATCCATTAACAACTTAGACACATTGAATATCACACAGGATACAACAGAATGCTTAGTAAGTGACATATAGGTGAAAAGACTATGCATACATGATGATATTCACAGTTGCACTTGAATCCATATTTGCCTGCAGGCCCTCTTGTAGGTGTAGGTCTCACAACAGCTTTGTGCATCATTTCCCCCCGGTGCCTAAAGCGTTCCTGGGTGTGATGAACAACTCGTGTGGTGGAGCAGAGTTTCGACTGTAATTGTTTTAGTTAAATTTGATGCCGCGGTTTGTTTGACAGCGAGCAAGCAAGCATTTGTTGCAGAGAAACAAAAATGCGTTCATTGTGCATCAATATGTGTGGAAAGCATGACCAATCTTACTGTTCAATATCTCCAGAATTCAAATTAAAAAGAGATATTGTTTCCCCATGGTTGCATATTTGTGCTGCTGTATATTGTTCACATTTTGCAATTTTACATGTGCTGGGCAAAAGTATTTCTTTCTTCTTACAGGATGAAAATGTGAAGTTTTGTACTCTATTACCAAGATGTCAGAGCAACTCAGCCGGGAGATCAGGGCCTTTAAAGGAGCAGAGAGGGACTGTTGTAATTCCTTATTTGTCACGATCTGCTTTTCTGTCCCACCCTCCAGCCACATTCCCTCTTCTCCAAACCCGTTCATTATTATTATCTACCTGTCCACCAGATGCCCTCAGACTTTTCTTTTTATTCCAAATCCCGCCGCTCCGCAATAACCTCATTCTCCTCACCTGAGCTTCCCCGCCCATCTCTCCACCTGCACTTTATTTCCTCATCAGCCCTACGGCTCATATACCAGCTGCTTTTCCCAGTCGGTTGTCAGATCCTTGTTGTTTCTTTCTTGTCATGTTTCTTTGCTTTCAAGCTGCCTGCTGCACCCCCCCGCCTGTCAACCTACTTTTGTCTGCCTGAAAGATTCTTTGCATCTTAGACTGGTCATTAAATCATTCCACTGCCCCATACCTTCCTCAGCTATTTGCATGTGAGTTCTTCTCTTCTTCTCTCTGCTGCTGCAAAGTCAGAGACCACAATTTCCAACTTCCAACCTCCACACAGTCCAGTTGCGCGACCACAAATAAAACACATGGCTGACCGTGACAAACTGATGTTTCTTTGGCAAGTGTACATGCAATTGAAGTCTCGGCAGAGCAGCCTTGCGTACATAAACAAAACAGGAGGAAAAAAGGTGATGCGTGAGGAAACAGATGCCATTATACATTTTATTCTATGGCATTTTTATTCTTGGAAACTTATCTAAATATTCCATTCACTGGCCTGATACAAATAAAGTAGGTTTATAAGTAGGAAGTCTGAGTTTGAGTGGCGTTTCATCGTACTTTTTCTGGTAGGGTGTTGAGAAATTTGAGTTCCAAGTTGTCTGGAACACAGCATTACTTCTTAACACTCACCTGCTTGACAGTTATTAATTAATTACACATATAAGACGCAGTGCCATACCCATATGAATCACAAACGACTGACTAGAGCCCTATTTGCACGGTGCCATTTAGAAATTAGCCCCCCACGTCTGCGTTTTGTGTGGCGCATTCGTACAGGATGAGTCTGTATTTCACTCAGACTTACTGACATTATATCCCCAGGGTATGATGTCAAGTCTCTGAGTAACATAACCTACCACGTAAAAACTGTTGAGCCTGCATGTGATCCATCTCAGATCTTGCTCTTTCTAAGAATGGGTCTCCATGCCGTGCAGTGACATAGACGAGCCTTCTGAATTTGCACCAAAAATGGTGTCAGAGCTTTGATTTATAATTGCAAATGCATTGTTCGATTGAGAAAGAGGCAGACAAATCCAACCAACCAAACCTAACCCCAATGATGGTGATGTCATTTCGCATGGGACTGATGTTATCACATGACCTCTGGGTTTGGCGAATTAAGGTAGGTAATTTGCACTGGAATATTTACTTTAGAGTATACGAACATGGCAGATTTGCATGGGATTAAGATCACAGATGATCTCCATAAAGCTTCATCCATATGTATGTAGTAAGATGACCTTGCTCTATGAATGATATTTAAATATGTAGTTAGAAAGAAAGGAGAGGAACCAACAATGTAGCCAGCCCTTAACCATTGAAATGATAATTTATAATCCTGTCTAATTTTCAAGTGCCCACTGGGTTTGAAAAGTGCAAAAATGTGTTCCCGTGGTCAGCTTCTAAAGCCCTGAGCCATGCCCCAACTGTGGTTGATAACTGTGGCAGCATGCAAGATTGGCTACTTTATAGTTCCAGGAAAAGATAAGCTGCTGGGTGATTATGTCACTCAGACTGGCAGAGTAGAGCTTCAGGTATATACAGCACCTGTTGTTATGGCAGCCCAGTACTGCCAAAAATTTCAGTAGCCGCTGGCAATCTTCAGGCTTATGTGTTCCTAAAGAAGGAAAAAGGATTAATTACTTCACAAAGTTATTCCTGAATTCCTTTACTTTAACTGTGGATCGGTTGCAACCTTTAGGGCAGGGAAGTGATTTTGCAGACAATGTCATGCAACGCTTAGTACATCTAAGGCTGCATGCCTTTGGGGACAGTTACAGGTTTTAAAGTCTTTAATTCTGGCCTAAAACAGTCCTCGGTGCACTGTCTGTGCCTTCTCTAAGCACCCCCTGTACTCCCTGCCATCACCTTCTGTCATCAGACAAACTTGGCAGCTTTCACTGGGAAGTGAAGAATGCAGAGCTCCAGTAAAAACATCTGTTGAGATGGTTTGGAGCTATACTTCATGTCAGATCATGTCACTGGCAATTGCTGTAAATTGCGTCAGTGTACTACTGTGCAATGGCTGATATAAACTAGTTCACTGCCATGGCACTTGTGCCTACGACCGTTAACGGCAAAGGCAGTAAACACAGCCATGGAATGATTGGCTGCTGATGGGTAATGCCACAAAATTTCAGGCAGCAAGTCTTTCATACTATTTCCTGGCTATTTTTTCGCAGTGTGGCTTGTTTCTGGCCTGTTGTTGATTTTCTAAAGATACAACTGTAAGACTTGTACTTGATCTGTAACTTTAGATTTTCCATCATCTCAGCATTTACTGGAGTCACTGCTGCTGCTGCTGCTGCTGCTATAGTTTGGTTAATAATACACCCACATCAGGATTGTTAATTGATTGTAAGTGACCGATTGCTAAACCCCGCAGTGATTGTCCAAATCAGCGTAGCAACCATAACTAGGCACAGCAGGCCTGTCAAAGCTTTGTATTTGAAAGTGGTGCACATGGTGCTGTGGTAATGGAGACTCATTTACAAAGTTTGGATGGTGGTGTCGTTTATTTTCTTGCTTTTCCCAAACCAAAAACTCAACAGCAAAAGTCTAAGAAATGGATTATGAGTTTATCTGCTTCAGCACTAGCTAATGACTCGGTAGTAACAGAGCATTACTGCCAAAGGAGCTCATTATTAACCATGTGGATTTGCACGGTTATTTTTGGTTAAAATAATGGCATGTACATGTCAAATGAATATTTAAATATCCTTTTTGCAAGATTCTTCTTTCAAAGCAAGTTGCAAGCTGGTAACATTAAAAATTTTACTGGAGCCAACATATTTTCAACCAATCCACAGAGCTAACATCAGCTTAATTGGCTATAGTTAGCTGTGGTCAAATCTGCCAGCAACTGCTGCTGGATGCAGTCATGCTTTTGTCTACCTCCGTCTGAAATCATAAAGCCGGTGTTTTAAAAACATTTCAAGTGGTAAATCTGCCAACATCATCACTGCAAAACTGCATATGTGCACAAAGCTTGACAGGCGTAGCAACCATAATTGAAAGGCCAGGGCTTAGCAAATGGTCAAATGTAAGGTTGCATGTAGTCTTGTTTAATATAAAAATACATTCAGCTGTGTGAGTGACAAGATGAACTCATTAGCCAAGCGTGCCCCTGTGTGTTCTGAAAATCACTGTTGCAGTCTTAATGGATACTTCAGAATTGCTGGCAATTGGTGGAAATACATCACACAAGCTGGCACTTAAGTGCTGTGCGGGTGTTAGGACAGACCTTTCATTTCACATTTCAGCTCCATGGAGAGAGAAAGACATAAGCAGATTGATTCTTACTGTTATGTGACCGAATGCAGTCAGTGAAATGACAGTATATATATATAGTATAGTGCATTAATCAACGGAACTGCTGAGTTACTTTCATATGCAAAGTTTGTTCCTTACCAATTTACCTTCCATGGCAACATGGAGACTGATTTGCTCTCATCTTCTCATTGTACCACAACTCCATCAACCATGCTTTTATCAGTGTTTCAGCAGCACAGGTTTCCCTGCTGCTAAGACCTCCCAGTTTGCCTCTCCTTGTTCCACAGCACTGCATTAACCAATCCAGTTTGCCACCTCGCCTGAATTGGTTTAATTAAATCCAGGGGCCTTAACACCGTCATGAATTTCAAAGAGTGCAGGGATGCATGCACGTATATGCCAAAAAAAAAAAAAACACCTACACCAGCTTGGTCCTGCCAACTGAACGTTTGATCGTCATTAGTTTATATGCATGCAGTGCACACCAGAGGTCCTAAAATTGAATCTCATATTCTTTAATATTCTGATGTTCATCATGCATATTAATCATACAATTTAAATCATGGGAACTGATTTGTCTCTAATGGACTGTACAACGCATCTTTATCAGTTTTCTTAATTCCTTTTCTCCTTTCAGGTGCTTAAGCTGACATGAGACTACGTAATTAATTCACTTAGTGTACTGAAGACAAGACAATCACTCAGTGTGAAAGACAGTAAGATTAATTCAGGCTTTTTATATTGATGACTGCCGGCTGAATATTATATACATTAATGAAATTGTTCATAAGCACTGAGAGAGCTACAATATAATAAATGACCATAGCATAATGGGGTGCATATATTATTTCTATAATACCAGTCTCCAAAACGCTGGGGAGGACTATATGCATACTGTATTGAAACCTAAACCTTGCTTAATGCCAGAATGCGAGTAGCTGTGTATTTCCTGTAATCCTCTATGCATTTCCTGGATCCTTGGGAAATTTCATCCCTCTGTTTTCTGAATTGTTGGGAGGGAAGTAGGAGGGGAAAGAAGGAAAGTGAAAAGGAGTGAATTACTGCTGAGCCGATGCTTAGTGATGCCTAACACTAATTACATTTTTGCTGCTGTTTAATGCAGTTTACATAAAGTCTTGTGGCAACCGTGTGGGGAGAAGAAGTACCTTGTTTTCATTAGATTGATCACTGATGCAGAGAGCACCTACAGTATTTTTTTTTTGTTTGGAAGAAGAGCACTGTATTGTGCTGCATGTGGGCGAAGGCCATCCACCATTTCTGCCAGTAATGTCAATGCAAAGCTGCTGGTGACATTCTTGGAATTCATCAAATCAAGGCAAGAGAGAGCAAACACAGTATGATATATTGGGTTTTTTTCACTGTGATAAACATTGACGCTTTTATGAAAACCTTTTGCTCCGCAGGATGTCTGTGTGCATATTTGGGGGGGGGCTTAAGTCAAAAGCGTCTGAGATAAGGTTGATCTATGTGATATGCTTGGAGAACCACCACGTGTCGACGTAATGTGAAGCTTCTCTCCAGAGGATCCACAGTCTTTGATGTGCACTCTAATTAACCTACCTTCACTCTTTGATCGGTAATTTTCATGAAGACCTCATATGTTAGTTACTTCACACGACACATATTGACAGCCTGCATTGCCGAAAGCAGGGCTGAGGCCACGCTGTCTGTTATCAGCCTGTTTTTGATGTCCCATTTTCCATAAAATGATTAATGATTTTCATTGTCACAGCATTTTACATATTAACTACAGCTCGAGGAAGAGATGCATTACAAAGTTCAAGGTTTTTCCAACTTCGAGGACGACGGGCTAACAAGGGTACATATGTTTAAGAATCAATGCTTTACATTTGTGAAGAAATATGTCATTGTGATTGTTGAAGGAAGCACTCTTGATGACAATGCCAGTTCGAGATCAGTTAAAAGTCTCCACTTTAGTAAATAATAAACCTGCTTAGTCAATAATTTCCACTACAGACGACAACAACTGTCAAGTTTGCAGTATATAAAAATGCAGTTTTTTATTGAAGTCAGTGGGCAAAATGTTCAAACCAGGACTTCTTACCACGCTACTAGCATGGCTCTTGGGTAAAACTTCTCATCCTCAGTGGTTGCCATTTTGGCTACATAGAGGAAGGAGAGGGACCACCGGCATTGTCAAAATAGCAGCCAAGGAAGCTGCTGGAGCTGAAGCGGTTGCGGTGAATACAGCAATATCCAAATGTAACTTGTGCATATGTTTTATATTTATACAGTCCAATGTTGCCAGTAATGCTCTGCATGCAATTCTAGGCTGCAACGGCTGTACTCGAATTGAGACATCACTACTCTGCTAAAACTAGTGCGCTACACCAGAAAGTACATTGTGTACTGCAATAGTGTACTACACAGAAGTGTACTAAGAGAAGTATCTGAATACACACCAAATGAAAATTATAAATGTTATACATATTAAACATTAAATTGTTAGTATAGCCATTGTGAGTATGTGCATTCTGACATTAGCATTTAGCTCAAAGTACACCCACACAGTGCCCCTATAGCGTGGCTGCTGAGTCCTGTTTATCTAGCTGCTATGCTTTAAGGTAGAAGAGTCATTAAAACATAATGTCACAGGGGTCACCTTTTTTCCTTTCAGGTATGTATGTAGCACGGGTGGGTTGTCATTAGAATGTAATTTAATTCAAGTAATAAAACCCATATTAAGAATATTGAGCTGATATCTCCAGTATTATGCCTTTCTATGAGTACGGCTTGTTCTAATTCTATTCTTTTTTGCACACGCCTTGCCTTCTCTTTGTATTTAACATAGATAAATTATTTTACATTACACGTAAATGTGTCTATTATTATAAATAGGGGATTTACTGCAAGTCTTTCTGCATTAGATAGTCCTAATAAATCAGCAACCGTAGACATAAATGAAGGTTATCACGGGGATTGTAAGACTAAGACCTTGTTGGGGGAGCAGAGCTGAATTCCTACATTAGCATAACCTTAGAGTCAAGTCTTATATTTTTCATAAGCTTATTTTATGAGAAAAAATGGCAAACTTAAGTCATGTGGATATTTATTTATTAAAATATTGACATGTGTTTAAATCATACATCTGAACTGCCATGACATTACTAATAGATTTCTTTGTGGTCTGTGCATTAAGCACTTTATTTCACTAGCTGTCAGAGTTTACTGTAAATGGTTGCTATTTGGAAGTATTCTGTAAATGTCATAATTACCAATGTGCAGATACTTGATTAGGGCTGGAGTGTTGGTGTTTTTGAATGGACAATTCAAAAGCTATGAACATGCAAGTATCTACATGTCTTTCTGAAAATGCTTAGAACCTTTTGGAAGGAGTTACTCTGACTTTGTTATTTGGGATTTCGTCCATTTAGAATGCAAGTATCTCAGTCTTGAAGGAATAAAACATGCCAACATTCGTTTGGTATGTCGTATCCGTGAATTCACCATTGGTTTTTGAGTGTGGTGGCTCTGGTCGGTGAAATCCTGGCAGTCCTGTCTCTGCTCCAAAAAATGGAGATGTGGGTGGAGCTGAGACGAGGCTGAATGAAGCCCGGTTGCTCAAACAAGCCACCTTTAACGGCATTCACCTAACAAAGTGGCCATGCTTTTAATTATGCATAGCTTTAATATGATCATGAATGAAACATGAACGGGGAAATTAGCCATAGAGACCAAAACTGTTTTTTGTACCAGGCTGTAAACATGTTTATTTCTGCTGTGAAGTTGGACATTTTAACATGGGGGCTTATGGAGACTGACCCTTTTTTCGGAGCCAGCCTCAAGGGGCCATTGTGAGACATGTGAGACTACTACTGTAGTACTAATAATACTACTAATAACAATGCATATATTATTGCCACAAAAATAAATCATATTGCTATATTCAATAGCTAAGGGCACGTCAGTAATACAAAGCAACACCAACAGTAATCTGCCATGAAATTTATAAGCACTTCTGTGGGAGGAAGAAGGAAGCAAACAAAATGATTCCAGTTTTCCCCTCTCACAGTTCAAATAAACTATAATCTGCGAGCATTCTGATTAGACCTTGACTTATTATTATCGCATTGAGCAGCATAGCAGTATGTTACTTTTCAGAGTCAAAGCTTTGCATGCATCTCTGGGGATTTTTCTATTTACCGATTCTATCAGTGACAAACCTTTGTGCAGCCAAGCCCCAGTGACCATGTTTATTAATAGACAGTCGTCTCAACTACTAGCCAATGAACTGCTATTCCCTAAATATGTGATGGATTTGCCAAGTGCTGAAAGAGAATGTGGGTTGACCAGACTGCATATTGTTTTGCAGCAGTAGATGGAAAATCTGAGTTGAGATAGAGAAACTCATCAGACTTAAAAATACTTCCTTGTTCCTTTCAAAAATTTATATATAATGTGCACACACACACCTACACACACATTCCTTTATTAAAGATTCTGACAGTTAAGCGTCTAACATAGAGTATATTGAATAGACCTCACTAGACCTCACAGCTTTATTCAAGAAACTGTGAATATCGGAATATTTTGCAGCACATGAACACTGCTCAAATTCTATATACACACGCTAATGTGATGTATGTTATAGTTTATGCTTAGAGGCTACACTGTATGCATCCACCCACTGGTGTGATATGTGCATCTTGTTTTGATGTGTACACAGCATAATGTTGATGTTAGTCATTAATAAAAAATAGCACCATCTGCTCCCTCCCTGTGCCAGTGCTCTGTGCACGATATCTGTCTACTCCAGCACTGTTATGATGGACAGCTATTCAATAATCCAGCTCAGAATAACAGCATGCAGGCCAGCACCAGGAGGTGCTTTCTCCTTCTGTGAACGGTCCGGTGACACATTATGCTTGCTGACCCTCACATAATCAATAGTATCATGGGAGCAGGCCTCTAACATCCACTTCTGGTCTGCTAGGTTTGACTTTGATTTCAATTAATCAACACAGCAGTTAATTGATTAGCCGTAATATGCTAAACAGACCTGCCTGTGCTTTGACAGTTGTTTAGAAAGGGATTTGGGGGTTGTGATTCATTCGAAGAATTGACTCAATTCAAGTGCAGCTATCAACATATGTCCCTCCGTCATTGGAGGCATTCCCACAGTAGATCTCTTAAAACAATCTCACAACTGGTGCTCTGATAAATGTGTTTATCTTCACCTCAAAAATATTAAACTCACAGAAGAGAATAAAGGATTTTTTAGTAAAGCACATGATGGTTAGCAGGGGTCTACCTGTCAGTGTCTGAAGATAGTATAAAATGTCTCCATGTCTATGACATGTTGTGGATATTAATTACCAACATCAAAATGGTAAATGGACTGTACTTATATAGCACCTTTCTAGTCTTCTGACCACTCAAAGTGCTTTTATACTACATGTCTCATTCACCCATATTCATATACTGATGGCATTGGCTGCCATGCTGGTGTCAACTGCTCATCAGTTTTGGGAGCTAACCATTCATACGCATTCACACACCGATGGCGCAGCCTTCAGGAGCAATTTGGGGTTCAGTATCTCGCCCAAGGACACTTCGACATGCAGACTCGAGGAGCCAGGGATCGAACCGCTGATCATCTGATTAGTGGACGACCCGCATTACCTCCGAGCCACAGCTGCAAAATACGTATGTTGTGGTTGTATGTTTACTCATGATTATTTATTCAACATGATTTTATTTAAATAGCACAAATCATAACAGATGTTATCATGACATTTTCCATATCAAGCAGGTTATGCGCTTATAATTTTATTAACAGAGACCAAAACAACCACCATGAGCAAACACTTAGCGAAAACTTCCTTACTCCTTGCACATAATGTGTCGAATTGAAATTAAATGATAACATTGTGGCATCATTAAAGAGCACCTTAACGCGACAGAGTCTTGTTTTTGCTGACCTCTAGTGGTGTAACTTCTCATCTCGCTTGAAGGGTGTGTCCATGCAACGTCACAAAGTCAAAGTGTGTTGTACTGCAGACTAAATGTACAGACTATACTATATTACACACATCCAGTGGGTAATAGTTTCTTGGCAAAACAGGGAACACAAATTGTTCTCACTAGTAACCAACCCAGTGTGAGCAGGCCTCGGGTCTGAAGTTGATCATATTTCTGCTGTCCTGTTCGCTGCAGTAAACAAATTGTGCGCTCTACGGGGGCACTGTAAGCACACATGTGTGGTTACCTGTTTATTTACACCCTCCTCACTCTTGACCTTGGGTAGATGAGCAGCTTGTGACACCAAGATGAATTAGTTCCAGGCAACTTGGTACAAAATCCATCTTTTGAATCAGTTCCCTGAATGCACAAATACGTTTTTTCTTCTTCTTCTTTCTACCACATTGTACAGCTGCAGTTTCATTCGGTCTTCCCCTGAGAACATTAGAGCAAAGCACGTGCTAATTGCACACTTTTTTTATATAAGCTAACTGCAGATAATATTCTTCAATAGCACCTGTACTTGGACCTTTTAGGTACAAAAGGAAGAATAATTATCAGAGTGAATGTTCTGGTGTGATTTATCATGGCTGTACTTGTGATTAAAGAACAATAGCAAGAAGTAGTTGGTCAGCAGCTGTACTTAGCACCATTTAGAAAGCCTGGGGTAAAGAATTACTGATAGTCAAGCTTAGCATGTAGAAAAACCTGAAATTATCAGATGATACGTTAAATTATCTGATATGTTTGGGCTGTTACAGGCCTCTCCTGGCATGTTTGCAATAAGTACGAGGACGTGCAGAGTTGCACTTCTCGAGTCTACACAGATTGGATCAAATAGTTGTTCTCAAGGTCCAGGAGTTAGGAGATGTTTCACGAGATCACCTCAACCACTCCCCCGTAACTCGCCGATTGATCTAGATTATTGGTTTCCCAGACTCTCCCTGTTGTAAATACTGTGCTCATGAGATGGCTGAGAGGCTGCTTTACAAGCTATGGACGATCATTTTCTACAGAGTCAAAGGTTTGTTACTTTTATGATCAAATCAATCACAATCATTACTGAGCTGTTGGAACGACGAAACACTATTTCATGTTTCCAAATGTGATTCGGTGTGTGAAGGTCACACACACACACACACACACACACATTTACAATACTGTTTCAAGGATTAGTGAATATTATGTTAGTAAGAAATCACATCACCTTATCCATGCAGATAAAGACGGAGTTTTAAATTCATGTTTAAAGAAGCACTCCACCCCTTTTACACATTAAGATCAGCTTAGTCTTTATCAGGGAGTCAGGGTTTATATTGGATTTAATACATTAAGACAAAAGCGATCTAACAAAAGAAGCTACCATCATGGGAAATGTAGTTCAAGTGTTTTTTGGAGCTTTACACACACTAACCATTAAAGTTTAACTAAAACATTGACTCAGGTTTGGTATGTTCACATGTCTTTCAAGGTAGCAATTACTAATACTCCCTCACTAGAAAAGGCGAGTAATAAAATAAATGTCAATGCAAAGGCACCACAAACGTGCATTTAATGTTCACATCATCAATGTCTCCATGTCAGACAGGGTAAAGGAGAGGGAGACTACTTTTTGTCCTCCCTCCAGTCTTTATTTCAGGCTAATGGCACATTGCGGTTAAGGACCATTAGCCCGCTCCCTGGACTATAGCTGCACCTATTATAGTGCTACAGCATAGCTTTCTTCAATGGGCCAACCCTACTTTATCACTGCTTACCCAAGACCTTTCCCAGAAGGTCAGGCTTTTCTAATGACTCGTGACTTGAGTCATGAGGAGGAGAGGAAAAGTGAATGGGGGAAAAGTGCCTGTAGAGAGAGACAGAAGGAGACAGAGCAAGAATGAAAAGCAAGGAAGGAGGAAAAAACTGAAGAGGGCGAGGAAAAGGTTAGTGGCGCTTGAGAAGGATAGATCACAGGGACAATAATGGGTCTAATGTGGATGCTGGTGGATAACTTGGGCTGTTTAAAAGTCATTGTGAAGGTTCTTGATTTAATCAGAGAGGCGTCCAGGAAGACATTTTAAATAATCCCAAACAGAGACTTGATTTGATCGAGTTAGACACTTTACATTCTCATTTCACGACTATACAAGCGATGGCTTGACTTTGGCGATCGAACTAAGACCGAGCACGGATAATCTTGACAGAGGATAAGAGTAATGAGATGCATTATGTTGTGAAATGAACCTTTGAAATTGAAAACAATATTCTTCCAGTATGTTCGTGTTATTGGTGTGGTAAGATTTCCTATTGACTAATTTCCCATTATTGACTGATGGAGGAGGGGTTAGGAAATCTGAGTACCAGATATGCAGCTGAGGATACTTTCATTTCCATGGTGTAAATTTGCTCAGTGTTCAAATCCTTCACCCTGATTAAATGGTCTGACCTGTGATTCAGTCAAATTCCTCTTTAATGAGCCTCACTGATTAATTTGCCAGGGAATCTAAAAAAGTAAATGTGCAGAAATGTTTGGTACAATTTATTCTTTTCTTACTGACCCACTTACAGTTGGTTTCCCCAGGTGCTCTGCATTTGCGATGAGACGTGGTCAAAGGTCAATTCTTACAATTTTACAATAAAGTGAGGAGGAATTCACAAAGGGGAGTAGAAGATATAATTGCTGGAAAATGGTTACATACAAAAAGTACACGTTTGAAATGTAGGTTTTGAAGTGAAAGCATGTAAAGATGAACACGAGATAAAAATGTCTGAATTATCAGATCTGTCATGTTTGCCTGTTTCTCCTGGTGAGACACATCACACTTTCCTCTGACCAGTGGTTGAATATTTGTGAGAGCATTCCACATGGTGTCCTGGATGCAGCTGCGTCAAGACTCAGTTTGATGGCTAATAAAATGATTTCACAGCATCCACTCCTCCTATAAAAGCAGCATGGTTTATTTTTAATTATCAACAAGTGAGCAGGACCAACCAAAAATATGTTTTTTGGGGGAAAAAAATCTGTACTGGTGGACATTACATCCCTGTACTCACATCATTGTGCATGCAGCATGTATCTAACCATAAATTCACCATGCATATAAATATGACATGGGTAATGTACAATTTCTTCAGTGACAATGATGCAGGTGGTTGGTGGATTCAGTCCCATGACAAAGACGCTTGCTCTTCTAAAAGAAGTGATGTTGTTGTGGGCAAGACACCACAAATATCGGTTGAACATTAAATGCTGTATATACAGTAATATCTGAGATCAGCAGGTTGTTTGTTTATAGTAAATTAAATATTTATTACAACTATATGGTGTTAGCAAGTCTACCATATATTGTGGTTGTACCAGCTTCATTACAAACCAAGCTGGGAACCATATACATGTTAATATACTTTAAATTTATCAAAATGTATTGATGAAACAGGTACGAAATAATGGGCTAGCTTTTCTAAGTTGGTTATCTAGTATTGGTCACTGGCTATAATTTGATGGTAAATGTGTTTTGATGGGACCACAGGTAGCATATATGTCACATGTATGTATATTTCCATCATGTTTGGATTCATGTTTGTTTGGCACGCTCTTAATGATGTCATTCTGTTTTGTTGTCCTCTTCTGCTGTGGTTTAATGGCACCCAAGTGGAGAATGTGACACCAGGTGCATCTCGATGCGCCCAGCTATCCGAATAACAATGGTGAATGGAAACGGGCATTCATTTGCATTTTATGGAAATCCTGTTAAATTTTTCACCACATTTGGATGGAAACTTGACTATCTGGACCTCCATGCACTCTTACACACTCAGCGTCACGCTGACAACATTAGGGGCCATTTCGTGTAACCATATAAACAAGGATCGTGAACGGAACAGACCATGGCTTTCAAATGACACCGTCTATCAGGCCAGCACAGCCTGTCACAACTGTGCAATTGGGGAAACTGGGAACTCAAGGGGAAAGGTCCAAAAGCAGACACTAGAGGAGGAGAGATTTGTTCAGGTCAATGCTTTTATTAACACAAAGTCAAAGATCAAGGCTTATGGGATTGTGAGGGAGCTAAGGGTCAACACCAGGCAAGTAATCCAGCACAGGCGAACAAAACCAAAGGAACAAGAAGAATCTAAAATCCAAGAAACAGGGAAATACTACGGATGGGCTGGGACGCTTTTCACACGGTACAACAACTGATACTGAAACCGAGGAACACACGGACTAAATATGCAAGGGAGGGCAGAATAACAAGACACAGGTGAAAACTAATCAGGGACAGGTGAATGTAATCAGGGCGGAACAGACAATCAAAGCTGGCGGGAAACACAACAAAGGCAGGAGGTAAAGTTACAGACACAATGAGAGGGGAGAATTAGAAAATAAAACAGGAAACAAGAGACCCCAAACCTTGACACAGCCAGCCAGGAGGCTTAAACAGATACAATAGCCATGTGGGCATCAATATATTTATATGCACATACTGAAGTATGAGAAAGGTTTGATAGAAATTAATGTTTTCTTCTTCAACTGGCGTTCTTTTAATTGAATTTTGCCCTCTTCTTCTTCAGTGGTATGATGATCAGCTAACACCTACTCCTTATCTCAATGAAGCAGTGAACAGTAATTGAATAAACAAGCTTTCTTTGGCCAATTTAGTTTAAATTTGGTTAACATTTGTATTACATTTGGATGGAAACACAGCTTATGTAAGCCCTGGTTTAAGCAGCAAAGTATTTGGTCTTTGCTGGGTCAAGGCTACATTAGGATTTTAAGAGGGCTTAAAGGTATGTTAGGTTAGCGAATTGTGATTCAAAGGCAGTTTAGGGTTAGAGAATGGGGACACCTCTCCGAGGGCTCAGTAGATTTATGATGGCCCAGGCTGATACCCCACTGAGGAGCCTAATGACATAATTTAACATAAGTACTGGCCTTCCAATTCGCCCAATTTGTGATGCATTTTAACATGTGTATTGATAAATAAGACGTGTATTTTTATTTTTAATGTACTGTATCTGGTCACAGCTCCAAACCGAGTCGGTCCGGTTGTCAGGTTTTTGTGATGTTTGCTCTTATTATTATCATCATCAGGCAGGGGAAAAGCGAGATTGAATTGAAATAACGTAAAATTAAGTAATAAATGATGATATCCACGCTAGATTTAAGCTTGGTTATTGTAGCTTGGAGCTCTGTGTGTATATAAAAAAAACAATAAAAATGTTAACAGTAAGTGTAAGAAATAATGTATGGTGAAGACCAAGGAGGAAGCTGAGAGAAGAGGAGGAAGCAGTGGAGATCCAACAGGGAGAACAACACAGAGAAAGAGTTATCATATCAGAGAGGAAGAGATGAAGACAGAGCAGCAAAGGCAGGAGCTGAAAAGGCAGCAGACATAATTCATTGACCATAACTTTACAGATTTATTGAAGCCTGAAATAAACAGGTACTGTAACATGGCAGTACAAGGTTTTGGAATATTTAAAGTTTAAAAAGTATACTTTTTGAAAGTTTTGAAACCTCCAATATAATATTGATAGAACTGAATTAATAATCATGACTGACTAATGGAGCTTGGAGTAGAACTACAGCTGTTTTATTTTGAAAGGACAGTTGGTTCTGGCATCTGATCAAAATGCTTCCGCCTCTTTGTAAAGTTATTCCAGACATATCCAACAGGAAGGCAATGACCTTGGGGCAGACTCACATGCAATCCCTCCACAATAATGGAGGGAATACATACCCCATCCCAGCCTGGGAACACCCAAGGATCTCCTTGGTGGGGGACGTAGCTGGAGAGAAGGACATCTGGGTTTCTTTGCTCAGCTTGCTGCCACCACAACACAGATAAGCAGTGGAAAATGAATGGATGGAAAACAGAATATGTTACATAGAAAATATGAGTAATGCCGGACAGTTTTCTGGGTGAGCTTATCAGCCATTAGGCATTGGTCCACAATGTCTCATAACCTCCACATTTGGGGAGCATGGGGCACAAATGGTTGAACAAATAGAAGACAGATAAGCAAAGGAAAGGTGTATGAGAAAAGTGTCATTGTAGGAACATTGCCTCCACAGGTACAGGACACAGTGACTTGATAATGTCAGCCAGTGATTGGAAAGTAATTGCTTTTTAATGACTTTCAGTTTTTCCCTGGTATGTCATCTGTTGCCTCTGTGTATGAGATAGCATGTTGATGTGAAGACCCGCTCTCACTGAAATAATGGACACATAATTTTGACTAATCTGTGGTGATGCAAGCTCTGGCTCAAATTATTTTTTCTATATATTTCTAGGCCAAGTTGTACAGTTTTGGAGCATTATCGCCAAAACTGTGGGGTTGGGCAAATGAAAATAAAATTGTGCATTTTGTAACAGTGAATTGAAAATGTTGTATCAGGTGTCAGTCAGGTAAAAGTATGCCAAAGTTACGCAAAAGTTAGACTTGTCAAACTTTAAAGGAATAGTTTGACAGTTTGGGGAAATACACTTATTTACCTTCTTGCTAAAAGTTAGATGAGAGGATATCACACTCATATCTGTCTGTTCGATAAACGGCTAAAGTGTGTGTTATCTTAGCTTAGCATGAATACTGAAATGGGGTAATTTTAGTTATTGTATATATGGTATGTAGAGATATAGCATGTTTATTATTGCAAGGACCTTTAGAGGTGCCGGAAAAACAATTGTGCTAACTTTGGACAAAACTAATCTAGCCATTCCCCCTGTTTCTAATTTCAATGCTAAGCTAAGCTAGGCTAGGCTAAGCTAAACAGCTGTCTCTAGCTTCATATTTACTGTACAAACATGAGAGTGGTCTTTTTTTTTTTTTTTATCTAACTCTCAGCAACATTTTTCCCAAACTATTTCTTCAAAATAACAAATACACACACACATAAAGATTGAATTTATCACAGGACACCCTTCATATTGTCAAAAGAATATGCAGGATATCTAAATCCATATCTAAATAATGAAACTGCAACTAGTTTGGGGATTTTTAGGAACAGTGTGCACCCAAAAATCCAACCAAATCCTGCCCAAGGTTTTCCAAATTGTTGTTCTTGTTTTCTTGAAAACTGTAATATGATTTTAAAAAAAGAAGTATTAAAGTATTTCCTACAGATCCAGAGCAATAACTACAATTTAAAACTATCAAAGTGTGGCTGCACCATCTGTACCCTGTCTTACTAATCAGATTTAAACTCAACTACACAGCGTAGTATACACAACCATGCAAATGTGCTGCTTTCTGAAAGCATAGGAAAGTTGCAGAGTTGGATCTTTTTATTTATTAACCTTGAATATTTCATTGGCCAACAAGCAAGTCAAATGTTACTCTAACATTTCTGTTTTTGTATTATGATTTTTGTACGTATCATTCTGTCCTGACTCACTTCTGATCAGCCCAGCAGGATTGTGGGGAGTTCTGTATCTCACAGGGGGCACGGCAGTGCAGACATTATTTTGTTGGTCCAATTCTGGAATTGTTTATTTCTTTTTCCTTTTCCCGGCCAGAGGGCAATGTAATGCACCCAATACTCTATATCCAGAAACGGATACAAAAACAGTTGCTGCAGAGTCCAATACATGTGAGGTGCACTGGTGCCTTAAACTACAAAATAAAACCACCAGTTCATGAAAGCATCAAATTGAAATATAAAACCCAATAGGGAAACTTTGGAAAAAGCAATAGCACAACATGAATGTTCACATAACATCAAAGGAAATCATATTTGAAAAACTGATAACGGTGAATGATGTTTTCATATTCAAAATAAAACAAAAAAACAAACAAACAAAAAACACAAGGCAAAGGACTGTGACAGGAACGACGAAAATAACCAAACTTTGGAAGGAAACAGCATCCTCATAAACACCCCGTCTGTCCTTGTGGAGTCGTGTTTGTACCAACAAAGATTTTGTGAAACGGATGTGTGCGTGCGCACATGTACTGGCACATCATTTGTGCAATGCTTTGGCACACAAGCTGATTAAAGATTGAATGAGGAAGTTGATTTCTACCCCACAGTGGACCAACAATGCGCAGGATTAATCAGGCCCGGCTCCTATCCGTGCAGGTTAATTAGGGTTAAATGATAATTAGGACACCATTAAAAAGGCAAACAACCACAGAGGACCCTTAATCCACACAATGCTGTGCTGCTGCATGAAGGTTTATTTGTTTGTAGAGGGATGTGTGTACGGACAACAAAGGTGTTTGTACATCCAGTTGTCATCATGGATGTTTGTGAATATGATATATCTCCACGTATGAATTTGTCTGTGTGAACTGAAAACGACTTTTTCTTTTCAGCTTGAATTTCTTCCTTTGTGGAGGCTTGACGTGGAACCTCTTTTTTTTTTTTTTAAATCTCACTAAAGGAATATTGGTTTTTCTAACTTTGCAGAGATGAAGGTCATGGCACACCGCACAGTTCTTACTTCCAAATTATTAAATAATGATTAGGGATTCATTCAAGTCCAAGCCAAGGTTAAAATATCTCAGCAATAGTCACAAGTTATCAGAGAAAAAAACATGCATATGTAACATGTTTTTTCTACAGCATACATGCCACATCATATTATCCGCAGCTGTGCTGAACCGCTCCTGAAAAGTTCACCACAGTGAAAATAGAATTATGACTAACACCCACAATGCCTTGCACCATTACTGATGCGATGTAAATATGCCAGAGTTGACCTGGATCATCCTCTTTGTCCTTTCTCAGATACAACAATTTGCTCCCATTTTGTGCTTGCAAATGTGACACCAGGATGTTGCAGTGACAAATTGGAATTGATTGGAGCCTTGGCTAAAATGTCTCAGGTTGTGACCCCTGAAGCTCAAAAGCAGTTTCCATATTAGTATTCTGCACCTCACAGTTCCTACCTGGCAGCTAAGGTTTTAGAGCATGAATAGAATCAAATTGCATTACTGTATCTTTTCACTTTCCTTTAGTTCATGCCACTATTTTAGCTAATAGCATTTCTTTTCAATTATTATTATTACTATTATTATTAGTAGTAGTAGTAGTATTCTGATCAGATCAGCTATCTCCACTCAGGCTGATCAGTGCAGATAGCTAGTTGTCTGTGCTCCTCTTCATCCACGTTAAGTAATGAATACCAAAATGCAACACAATAACACGTATGATTGTCACTGAACAATCTGCGTCACAGATCTCATATTTGAATCCCTCAACAATGATGGACAGGGTCTTTTTTTCACACGTTTCATGGACACTGTAGTTTCTCCTTCATGCTAGGAAGGAGCGAGTCACGTGAGCGGGGTTGCAATCAACAACTACACCACTAGATGCCACTAAAACCTTCACACTGTTTTTTTTTTTTTTTAATGATGATTACACCCTGTGGCCTTGACAGGGCGTAGCAGTGATGGTGGTGGTTTGTAATCCTCTTTAGAGTCCCCCAGATCTCCAGGGCATGAGCTGAACTCCTTTCCTCTCCAGCATCCAGATGTACGCTAGGTAAATTTATCAGCACAAAACACCCTGGGCATGCCTGAGCGAAAGCAGGAGCTTAGCACTGATAGTACGGCTGTACAGTAGCAGTGGGCATTTTATTCCATCCTATTTTTTTATTTTATTTTATTTCTTTCTCGGAAGGTTACATCTGAGGGCCTCCTGTGATCTGACTGCAGCCGGACTGAGTAATTCCTGAGCTGCGATAAGGGCCTGGATAAGCATAATGACGTTTGGAGGTGTGAAGTTTTTGCTCCCTTTGAATGGATATGGTGATTCTCTCCTTACACCTCTGTGCTTATTTAGAGCTCAGACTGTGGCCTGGAATTTCAATGGAGGTTCTAATTCACAGACAGGTTTTTCTCGTGCGTGTCTGTGTGTGAGCTGCATTTTTTTTTTCTCCTCGGGTTTTTACCGCCCAGCACGTCGAGCTCCCTCCTGATGAGGGTTGAGCAGGCAGTGTGTCATTCCTTGGTGGAGTTGAGGCACTCACTCTTTTTATCTGCTTATCCAAGCAGCTGTTTCAGCACTTGAGGTGCACAATACGTATATTATGGGAGTTCATGTGCATTTTTCAAGGTTGAATCTTAACAGCGTTGGTAATCCCCTGAATCTAGCGCCATAATCAGAATGATCAAAATTTTGTTTGTCCAATACTAAAATAAAACCAGTGATATTCCCATCAGCCTCAGCTGTATTTTGTGCTTACTGTTAAATAGCAAATATTAGCATGCTAAAAGGCCTATTCAGACCAAATCAGGCGTTGTAGCTGATTGTTGGATTGCTCACCGAAGCATGATGTCAGGTTGATTCTGGCTCCTCGTGCGGCCCACACCACCGCAGCCAAAACACACTACTCCTGTTCAAATTAATGGAAAAACTTGCCGGATGTTGTCTGAAACCGGTCTAAAACTGTTTAACATCAGCTTGTTAGCATCATCACTTCAAGTATGTTAGCACGCTAACATTATTATAAGTGAATAGCACAAAATCTATCGTACACCTCACGTAGAACAGGGTCATAAACTCAGCAACATTTTTGACAGCCAAAGTTTTCAGTGGAATTTGCCACAATCAGTGGAAGTGAAGTAAATTAGCAGAATGCTCTGTGGAGTTTGACTTTAGTGAAATTTGACATGCAAATTGTATAACCATCATCTCCACAGTGCTGACCTTTGATGGAATGGAGATAATTGAAGACTACATAATAGAGGACACTATCATTGCATGACTCACACGTCACTGTGTCACCATGCCGTTGCACGCTATTTCATATGGCTAAAGTTCACTGTGTGGTGCTGTGCGGCTACTCAGTCGAAGTCTAATGAGGGATGGACTTGCTCTACAATTATCTCTCTGCACATGATAAGCAACTGAAACTACGGACTATTTAGATCAATATCTAGTAACAGAAAATGCACCAAATATATTCAGCAAAAGCTTCTCAGGATTATTCCATCCTTTCAACTTTGACTACAATAATGCATGAGTCTGTCCTTCAGGAAATAGTCCCTAGAAAATACACCATTAACCTAAAACTATAGAGCCCAGCCTTTTTCGTTAGAGTATATAATTGTGAAACAGTTACATTTTCCGAAGGAATAAATGGGCTTGAGGTTGAGTGTCACAAACAAGGTACTGAAGTTAAGTATTGAGGGACGGACTAATGCATTATTAGAGTGAGTCTTCCTGACAGAAATAAAAAGAAAATAGTATATTGCTGGTCTTATCCTTGAACAGAGGAGGATTTGCCAAATAGTTGCATTTATCTTGTGCAACATCTGTATTCTCATTTCAGTAAATCTGTGCACACTGTGGCACACTGCGAAGATCAAAGCCTAATGTGGAGATACCATTTTTTTTGGGGGGGGGGGGGGGCTTTCATTTTGCAAATGTAAACCCACCATATTTCATTTTGGAGTATACTTCAGAGCTTACATGTGGATGCCGGGGTGTTAGCGGGGCTGATGAGTCCTAGAACGGTGTGCAGCAGTAGTCATAGCAGCAGCGGTTGCAATCTGAGCAGCAACTGGCCGACTGTGTGAGTGATTTTCTCCTGCTACTGTATTATAGGGGATGTTAGATCTGTGTAACAGTAAGCCCAGTGTGTTGTGTATCGAAATGACTCAAGCTGTCTGCATAAACTATACCTTCACAGGCCTATTTTTTAAAGCCATTATGACTGAAATGTATCGTATTGCACCAGAGCAAAGAACACAATAGGTATCATGGTATTCTTTGAGAAATAATAAGAAAAACAAACCTGCAACAGCACCACAGGTTTGATCCTTTTCTCTTTTTTTTATTGCATCTTTTAGGAGTCCAATGTATCCCTCCCAAGAAGTCCCATTGCAGCTTGTAAACCCTGGAGTCACATGGCTTTCATAGACAAAATAACTTGAAGTTGATAAAACATCTGGAGCAAA
Organism: Sciaenops ocellatus; assembly: GCA_033000465.1. Classification (NCBI taxonomy): domain Eukaryota; kingdom Metazoa; phylum Chordata; class Actinopteri; family Sciaenidae; genus Sciaenops; species Sciaenops ocellatus. The sequence continues at coordinate 21,959,904 of CP136874.1, read as the reverse complement.
TGAAAGAAGAAAAGGAGGGGAGAGGCAACAGAAGCAATTTTATCGCTGAAGTGCGAAGAAAAAAACACAATTACTGGGGGAGGAGGGCTTGGAGAGCAGTTGAGTGATGTGCATGACTGAGGATGTTTGGCCCCGTCTGCATTGAGTGAGGTTGAGGTTGAACCGCACAGGGCTGATTACTGCAACAGAAAATATATTGAACGGCCTTCACAACAAGCAGCTGTTGTAATTGTCAATTCCACTTATAGGAGCAAAATCATGCTAAATGGTCCTCGAGCAAACATGCAATTTGACTTCCTGTATGTCAGGCTTGTAACATGAAAGTGTGCATGTCATCTGGGCGTTCTGTGGCTTGCACGGTGAGGATTGCTGACATTCAAGGTGGCAAAATGGAAATATGTAATTGCTACAGGACTTGAGGAAGGGTTGGTTTTTAAGGTGTGTGTGTGTGTGTGTGTGTGTGTGTGCGCAGCGTAGGAAAGTAGCGTGAAAGAGATCACGGAGTGGAGTAAAACCTCAAAAACACAGAATGCAAACAATAAACCAGCATATGTTTTATACAGCTTCTGTTTGTACCTTCAAACTAAAGTCATATAAAACATGCAATGCAGGAAACATAGTGAGAAAATTCACGAATTCAGCCGAAGGATAAATAAATGTCTGCTTACGAATTCCAGTGCATTTTATTTCATGTATTTCTATTTTATGATACAGCTGCTCAAATGTTCACTTTAGTGTGTTGAAGGGCTTGGGTAGGAATACTTATGTAGTAACATGTTTCATTCAAACATTTGATCCCTCAGTCAGTGCGGCCCATACATTTAACGATAAATTAAAGATGGAATCCCTTCGATGGTCTCGGTTGGACCTTTGGTCAGTTGTCATTCATCCCTGTCAACATTTTGTGTTACATGGCTTGGCAAGTTAATTGGAGTCAGGCGAGGTTCGAAAGGTTGCTGAAAAACAGTGTAGCGGCTGACATCGGCTGCCCTTGGCAGGTCGTGTTCCTCAGCCCTCTCGGGGGGAGAAAGGACACATAAAATTCTCTTCCATCACATGCAGAAAATGTCAACTTCTGCCACAGTTTGATGTCACGCAAGATCCTGCTCCAAATCCCAAACTTATTACCGTGCTTAGCGGGGAGTTACAGTTTTTTTTGCGTAGATTTGATTTTTCTGGAACCTCAGTTGTCCAAATTTTTTTATTTATTTATTGTTTTTGGTGAACGGATTGTCATGCTTTCCCAGAATATAAATCATTCCAGCATTTTCAAGCTTTTTCTCTAAATTAGACCAGAGGCCAAACTGGCTGCGTTTGCTGTCTGAATCGCTTTGCTTTGATTCACCTCATTCACAGCATCCACTCAGAGTGCATTGAATGCCCTGAAGTATTGATTGAATTAGACAAAGAACCCTCATGAGGAGAAGAAAAGACTGAATGCAATCATATTCCCATTAGTGCCAGACAGGATGAGGGAAGCACGTGCTGGCCTTTTCTTCTAGCCTTATTCTTATTCAACATTAATTACTGTTCATTTCACACATTCTGTTTCGTGCACTCGCCCCACTTTCCTGCTCCACGCACCATTTTCAGCCCCGGCTCATCAGGTTACTTTCTCCCTGCTCGTTTGAATTAAACACCAAATAAGGTATCAGCGGCGGTCAGAAGATTGTTAGTCTTTTTGAAGACCGCAATTTCGAGGGTAAGTCAGAAATGAAATTCATAAGGCTGAGATTTGAATTTGATGTCTGCTGTGCACATAAATCAAACATTGCAGCGTGAGAGTGTTTTTACATTGAAGAAGACTACTGTGAGAAATACATTGTGCTTACGTAAGGATAGAGAGAATTGTGTCCTTTTGTTCTGCCAGTGGCACCTAAAGCTTTTGTCTCACAGCAATTGTCTGACTGTGTTTTCATCACTGTCACAAACTCTCCGGATTTCACTTTTCTGTCTTCACATGTGCAAAGACAGAAGCTGAAGACTTCATATTCCACACGCTGCTGCGGAACTCTTCAGCTTGTTGGGGTAACCTTGATGGAGTGCTGATGTGCTTGAGGTTTATTCAGCAGAGAGACAGACAGAGAGAGAGAGAGAGAGAGAGAGAGAGAGAGAGAGAGAGAGAGAGGGCTGAGGTGGAAACCAGCCTGAACGGGGATAATACAAAAAAACGGAGGTGTAAAAATGGAAGCCTGATTTTGAAGAGTCGAAGAGAAAATTGTTGACACAGTCCAGAAATGTGCTGCTTCCATCAAAAATTAACTTATTTCATGGTGCAACAGTTACTCCAAGTTACTCTGGAAGTTGGATGGCACTAGTTAAAGGGAAACTCCATAGATTTTCACATCAAAGTCCGTATCCAGCTCTTCATACTACTGAATATGTGAATTTTTTTTGGCTACAGAGGAAGCTGTGTGAAATCTGATAAAACTGAAATGAAAAAATCTGAGGGTGAAAAGTTAAAGAAGTAAAATTTACCAAATCTTTTCAGGACTGAGGCTACATTAGCTGCTTCTAGCACAACATATCCAGATCTGCTCGTCTCTGACAGTTGAGTTCGGCTGTTGTTGATAATTTGCAGTAAACGTCGGGCTGAGATAAGGAAGATGAATGTGCCAGATAAAAAAGACAATATCTGTACAGTGACCACACATCCAGGTGTCCAAAGTCCTGACAAACACCTGTAAGCTACCAAATTGTTCTGGTTTTCACCACAAATAACTATAATATTGCACTTACATAGATGTTTTTCATGTTCAGTCTAAGTCAGCTAATTAATACCTCACAACAAACAGTGTACCACACCCCTGAATTCAACACTAATTCGTCTTTATGAGTGTCAATAAAGCAGCTACTCAGAGACTGACAAAATTAACATCAATGTAGAAGTCTAACTGCAGTTCCGTGAATGCCCACTTGAGTCTGGCTACAAAATTCTCGATATATTAAAATGTCTTCACTGTAGAAATAAAAAGTTATAACTCACCTGTTCAAATTATATTAAGGATTAAAGTTATGTGTAATTTGTGGTTTGATTGACAGGTGGGTGCTGCTACAGGTGGCTTGTTTGTGCAGCCAGGCTTCATTCAGCCCGCCTCAGACTCACCCACGCTCCACGTCCTTGCACGTTTTTGGAGTAGCAAGGAGCCACCAAAAGCAGGACTGCCAAAATGCCAAGATGCTTTTGTTTTTTTTAATTTTGAACAACCATGCTTTTCTTCACATCTCTTACAGCAACGTACCGTGTGCATCATTAAACAGCAACCACTCTGACCACAAGAAATACCAATTGGCTTACAGTAAGATGTAGTTTACCAGTGTCACAAGTAGAGAAAAGTCATAAATCCATTGTCAGTTATCCAACAATATCTATTCGAAGTTTGTCACCATGAACTATAAGTGAAGTGAAGCTATAGCAACAAAGCTCTTTAGTTTTTTGCTTCATGAATTCAAAATGGAAAACTCTTATTTCTCTTTTCAAAAGTTACATTGTCTTGTTTCAAGGCCTACAAATCATAACAATCATTTTTTGAATGTTTGGAAATCTGCATTGTTTTACATATTTGTGGTGTTCCCCTCTTTTACTGGCACACAGGCCTCATTTCGCCATTTGCAACTTGAAGAAACTCACCGAAACATGACACCCCACAGGCTTTTGAATGTAAATTTAAATTTAGATGAAGATTATGGAATTGTGGCAACATTTTGGACCAATTTTAGACTCCAGGCAACTATTTACCAGCAGTTGTACTTTGTGGTGAGCTGTCAATCATAACATTTCCATTTTTGGAATACATTTATTTTTCAGAATTGATTTGCATGCTTGGAGTGTTGTGAACTTCAGCCAACTTCAGGTTCATTTGCTGTAGGCCTGTAAAACTTCAAAACCAGACAAACAACATTGCCATTCCTAGAGAAAAAAATAAAAATATCCATCAACTGCTGGAAACTTGGCATTGCAGGTGCTAGAGAAGCTAATGGATATGGCAACGCTGTTGTTTGAAGATGTATCATCATCGGTCATTTATCTAATCATTGGTAGGTTAGATCCACGTCTAAATTGTAGGAAGAGAACTGTCAATCATCTATTGAATGGCCTACTTAACTCTTAAATGCACTCTTCAAGCCTTGAGAGACCAGATATCACATTACTCCCCATCTAATTCATTTGTTTTTATTCAGTTAAGGCTTCAACTCCCTGTTATTCCCCAAGCCATTTGTTTTTAACAATTTGCAGGTGTCAAAATGTTAAACCTATTGAAAATGCTTCTGTCCAGTATGTGTACAATCCCTGGACTTTTGACTCACATCTGTGCACTGTAAACTGCACCACCATCCATGCATCCCATGCTGCTATTCATAAAATGTAAGTGGTTATAAAATAGCCACTCGATGCAAAGCGTATAGAGGTTTTTCCTTTCTTTGCAGAGTCAGGGATGAAGTGCAATACTCAACACGCCGCATCTAGCTTGGAATGACATTGAACCAAACACGTTGCCTTTCTACAAAAGCTTCAAGTATACACCACAGTGCTGTGATAACCCTTCGGCTTGACAGTTTGCAAACACCTGTCTCCTGATGGACCACTCGCTTCTTGTAATTTAACGAGCGCTAACCGACATCTATAACCCCTCCACAGGAACGAGAAGAAGACGCTAAACACCTTCAAAATAGATTTTTGTGTGCTTTGTTTTGTTTTTGTTTTTTTCTAGGTTTACCTTCATTATCATTGCCATGAGGCTTTCCATCTCGGGAATGAAACATCTGCTGTTTTGGCTTTTCGTTCAACTGACAATTATCCACGCAAAGATATTGTGTACAAACATTTTTCATACTAATCCTTTTCCCCATCATTGCGCATTCATCATTCCTCCGAGTCCATTGGTGCAATATTTCAGCGTGATGCCAAAAATGTCAGTAACATAATGCATGTGTGAGTCTGATTGTTTTATTTTTCTTTATAAATGAACTGTTTGGCACTCTTCCACCATTTAAAATGGCTCTGATGCTTTGTGCGACATTTTTTTTATGGTAAACAACATTATGATTTGCAGCAGACTTTAATGACTGGGAGCTCCATAACAGTAAAACTAAGACTGGCATGAGAAAAGAGGGACAGGCCTGAGATTACATCATTAGCTTGTGTGACTCGAGGAATGAGAAAAAAAACACTAATCTGCAATGTATCCCATTTTCATTTTACTGTGTGCAAGCAGATGCCACCTTCAGCGGATGATGTGTGTTTAAAGTGCAGACTGTTTTTTCAAATATTCTAATTTTTGAAGACGAACTATTCGTGATCAAGATACGTTCAATATACTTAGTCTATTCTTTGGAACGGAAGAAGAAAACTGTTTCTTTAAGTGTTGATAAAAGCAGAATTACTTTTCTTTTGTGAATTTCTCTGTACTTGAGAAGTGTGTGACATCTCTTAATGAACACAGCTTAGGCCCAACACAGCGGGGAAGCACCGGGCAGACGCTCTTTGAAGAGGTTTTTACTTAGGAACTGGCATTACTGTCTTGCCTACAGCAGGGAGAGACAGAAAACATGAGATTTCACATTCCAGTGTATTCTGGTGACTAGATGATTGCTCTTTGACATGCTTAAAGGATCAATGTGTTGGATTTAGTGACATCTAGTGGTGTAGCTGTAGATACAACTCATCGCTTTGACAGCTCTGATACTGGCACGACAACAGCGCCGCTCTCCGTGAGCAACGCCCCTGCCCGAGATCTAAAAATCTCATCTTCCTGGTGGCCCTTACATTCCAGGGTGCCTGGCTAACAAAGTGAGCTAACATTAACTAACAGCAGCTATATTTCATGGCAGTTTACTTTACTGTCCCTCAGGAAACTCTGAGGGACACATCTGGAGATCCAAATCGCCTAGAGTTTTACCAAAATAAGTGAAATAGTAGAGTTGAAGTAGAGTTGGTGGTGATGGGGGGCACAGAGTGGGAATGAAAGAGACACCATTCACATGATTACAAGTCAGTGTAGCATGATGAGAAAAATGCTTTAAAATCTGTTATTTTATGGTCAAAAAGTTACACAGTGTTGCTTTTATGTTGCGAGAAAAACCACTTTCAGATTCATTCAATCAGATTCAACAAGCAATCACAGATTTTTAGCCCGTGTTCTTGTCTTCCATCTCCAATTTTCTTTTCTTCAGCCCTTGAGTGCCGGTCCCGAGTTTTCTTTTAGGAGCCACTTGTGCAGTTCTAAATGGAGATTTATTGCCGCACTAACCAGGAGAATCACGTTGATCCGATGTTACCGACAATGCTGCTGCTGCTGCGTTACTGCACAGCGAGTCAAATGTCAACAGTCAAAGTGTGAGGAGTAAGTAACAATTATTTTCATCTTATGTTCTTTGCATATTATTTCACATACACTGATTCTGTGTCTACCCGAGCAGTTGTGGTCCTAAATAACTACATAGAGTGTTAATACCAGCGGCCTGCCCTGACTCAGAAGCCCATTTAAAGTGTGTGCCAGGTGGTTATGTAACCAGGGTTGGTTAAACCCCAGGTTATTTGTAGTTGCTTTATAAAGCATAAATTTATCTTTATATGATGTATTCATGTTCTAAATGTTTCTCTTAAGAATTAAATTCATGACTATTTTTACACAAGCGCGGAGCAGTAAAAACATCTTCTAAAAAGCAAAACTGTATATGTGTTACTGTCCCTTTAATAGAGGTTGCAGTTGTAAAGTGCTGTTTTCAGTGAGCCAAAAACTGATAGGTGTGTGCATCTTACCTTAGCGCCAATCTCTGCAACTCCACTCGACGATGCATGGTGTGTGAGTAGATGCTGAAAGAGAAGAAAGAGGAAAAGTTAGAATTTAAATGATAAAAACTCAAAAGTCAGAAGTCATGGAACTGAAAGAGAAGAGACTATCAGCGAGCTGCGAGTTCGAGTAGGACGACGTAAACTGTTGTAAACAATTGATTTCCCGGCTGGTTTTTTCTTGAGTCCTTCACCTGGGTCCTCAGTCCTCGGTTCCTCTCCTGTCATCCATCTCCGTCTCCATCCTGGTGGCTACTTCCCTTTGGACAAGGGGTCATCCATATCTTCATCCACATCTTCATCTTCACCGCAATACTCACCATTGGACATTCATTGTTAAAGAGGGCGGTAGGACTTTGAGTGCACTCATTTTATTTCATTTGTTTGGGCCCATTTTTTTTCTTTTTTCCCCCATTCATTTGAACTTTTTGGGACAATTTACTTACTTTACTGAGATCTCAGAGGTTTTGTTATTTTTTTTATATAAATATATATATATATTTTTGGTTCAATTGTGGTTGAAAGGTCTTTATTAGAATATACCTCTATTATAATATACTTTCTCTAAACTTTCAGTCTGTTGTTGTGTGTTATTTGGGGTAGACATTACAGGTCTAAATCACGATTTAGTCAGGTACATACCAGCAGTCTCCTCATCGAGTCTAGGGTTAAGTTGGTCCTCATTTTCCTGTTGACGTTTAACACTGTCTTAAAGGGACAGGTGCAGGGAGGGGTTACAAAGTGGCGAGCCAGCCAGGAGACTGCTGTAATTAAACTAGGTTCTACCCCAAAGAAAAAACGTGAAGAAATTTACATTCGTACAGACTTGAGATTTGACATTGTCGTGTGAATTACTGTTGAGCTAGACCATAGAACCTACTAAACTTTAGTACATGATAAAATGGATCTTTGCAACCAGTTTGACGTACATGGACCCAGTTGCCTCTATGTTACAGGCATAGATGAAAAGTACACTGATAAAGAGATAGCTGACTTCTTTAATGTTAATGGGGACGTCAAGAAAATAGTCAGGATTCCTGATGTGCCGGATCAGCCAAAAGCCAGAACCCTTGTAGAGTACACATCAGAACGGGCAATTTCGAGGCTTGATCCTGCAAGCCTTGGCCACCTGCCTAGCCCCCGTGATCCCAACATTAGCTGGCATGTGAAAACCATTCGTGAGGTGTGTCAAGAGGAGCTTGGGAGAGAGTTAGCCCAAAAATGCTTAGCTGAACTGAGCACTCTTGCTGGGAGTAGTAAAGCTGGGTTTTGGAGCGTGCTTCAGCGGGGGTTAGAACCTGTTCCGCTTGACCCTGTTCCCCCACTAAGCCCTGATACTCACCTTCAGTTGCCAGATCAACATGTTCCTACACTTAGTAGTGGCAGCGGAGTAAGTGATGAAGGTCAGCCTGGCAATCCTGAGCCAAGCCCAGCTAGTCCAGCCTCTAGTGCTCCTCCCCTCAGCTCCCCCACAAGTCCCCCACTTCTGACTGAGAGCACAATTAATCCACCTCAAGTCCAGAAAGTTATTGTTGAACATTTTATTCGCAGTGATGCAATACCATCTAGCTTCAGTCAGAGCAGAGTCAGGACCTTCTCAGGGCGACTTCCAAAGCCAAACGGCGAAGTTGACTATGATGCCTGGCGCACCCAGATAGACCTCCTCCTCAATGATGCTTCATTATCTGACCCCCAAAAGGTAAGAAGGATCTTGGAGAGCCTGCTTAGCCCAGCTGCTGACATTGTCAAGCCACTTGGAACAAATGCACCACCCGAGGCTTACCTCACTCAGCTTGAATCTGCATTTGGAGTGGTGGAGGACGGAGAGGAGCTGTTTGCGACGTTCTTGGGTTCAAACCAGAATTCTGGGGAGAAGCCCTCTGTCTACCTGAACCGCCTCCAAACGCTTCTTACCAAAGCCATCTCTAGAGGAGGAGTTTCGCCTGCAGAATCGGATAAGTATTTGCTCAGGCAATTTTGTCGAGGATGTTGGGACCAGAGTTTGATCATTGGCCTTCAGCTTGAGCACAGAAAACCTAGTCCCCCACCTTTCCCAGAATTACTGTTGCTATTGAGAACAGAAGAGGACCGGCGGACCGCCAAGATTGACAGAATGAAAAAACATCTAGGAAGCACAAAGGCTGCAGCACATGTTCATTCAGTCTTGAGCCTGCCAGTATTTGATGAGGAACCTATTGCCACGCCTCCCAAAAAGCCTGATGCAAGTTCCAAACTTGAGAAGGAAGTCGCAGAACTTCGGAAACAAGTGTCACAGCTAATACACAAAGAGAGGAATGAATTCAAGCGTGAAGGGCCCCCAAACAGTTCAGCAAGGAGGGAAACACCCTTGCAGAGTGAAAGTTTAGGAGTCCGTGCCACAAATCCTTCGACGCCCCAAGCTCCCACTCAGCCAAGAGCATGGTTCTGCTTTAAGTGCGGAGAAGACGGGCACATTGCTGCAAATTGCACCAATGAACCTAACCCTGGCCTTGTACGGAAAAAGAATGCAGAACTCAGAGGAAAGCGTGACAGATTCTGGGCACGACAGGGATCTGCTGAAGTATCTTTAAACTTGTAGAGGCTCCTGCAGCGGGACGACCAGGAGCTGAGGACATTAATCAGATAAGTCCCACGGCAATGACCCACAACGTGGAAGAGGAAACAGGAGTTAAAACCCCTGTTGATGGGCAACACCACACCCTACCTCCTGGGCTGGTGGGCCCTCGCTGTGTCTCTACAGTCTCCGTAGGGGACATAAGATGTCAATCTATTCTTGACACCGGATCTCAGGTTACCACCATTTCAGAGACTTTCCGTTCCAAGTACCTGGCATCCTTTCCCATTCAGCCCATCTATCAATTGCTTGAGGTTGAAGGGGCTGGAGGTCAGTCTGTACCTTATCTCGGCTATGTTGAGATCCCTTTAACCTTCCCTGACAGTGTTACTGGTGCAAAGGAGCAGCTAACTGCCCTAGCGCTTGTTGTCCCTGAGTGCCAGTTTAACAGCCAAATTCCAATGTTGGTTGGCACAAATGTTCTGCTGCAACTCTACCAACGCGGGATGGATCATGACAGGCCAGCATTCCAGAGGAGGTCAGATAAGTTTGCATTGCTACTCCAGTATGTTGCAAAAGTGCACAAAAATGAAAGCAAACCTTGTCCTGTGAAGTTGCATGGGAGGAACCCTGTCACCATTGCAGCAGGACACAGACTGTGTGTGGTTGGAGATGTCAGGGTTGGGAAAGAAAATCCTAACACATCTTTTGTCCTTGAACCCCCCGAGTCTCCATCCCTGCCTGGCGGGCTGTTCCTTGAATGTGCACTCATGAATATCACCTGTAAGGCCTCCAGCAAGATACCTGTCATTTTCAGAAACACAACAGACCACAGTGTCACCCTTCCGCCGAAGTGTGTCATCGGTGAAATGTCTGCTGTTCAGAGTGCAATGCCACTGAACGCCATGCAGTCCGTGGCCGCTGATTCCCAGATGCCGAGTGAGAGGCTTGCATTTAATCTTGATGACTCACCTATGCCTGAGGACTGGAAGCGACGAATTTCAGACCAGCTGAATTCCATCCCAGAGGTCTTTGCTGTTGACGAGCTCTCCTTGGGTCACACAACCGCTGTTAAACACCACATCCGCTTGCAAGACCAGACGCCCTTTAAAGAGCGGCCAAGGCCAATACACCCCAGCGATAGGGAGGCTGTAAAGCAGCACCTCAGGGAGCTCCTTGATGCTGGAATAATACGAGAGTCTGAGAGTCCCTTCGCCTCACCGGTGGTGTTGGTGAGAAAGAAAAATGGGAAGATTAGGCTGTGTATCGATTATAGGAAGCTGAACACCCGCACTATTAAAGATGCATACGCCCTTCCCAATATTGAGGAGACATTCTCAGCCCTGAGTGGAGCAAGGTGGTTCTCAGTGATGGACCTCAAGTCTGGCTATTATCAGGTGGAGATGGAAGAGGAGGACAAGCCGAAGACAGCGTTTACATGTCCCTTGGGCTTCTACGAATTTAACCGTATGCCACAAGGCGTGACCAACGCTCCTAGCACTTTCCAACGCCTCATGGAAAAGTGTGTTGGAGACCTGCACCTGAGTGAGGTTCTCGTGTTTTTAGACGACCTCATAGTCTTTTCAGAGACTCTTGAAGAGCATGAGAAGAGGCTCATGAAGGTATTACACCGTCTCAAGGACTATGGCTTAAGACTGTCACCTGAGAAGTGCCATTTTTTCAGGTCATCTGTAAAATACCTTGGTCATGTGGTGGATGCCCAAGGGGTCCACACCGACCCAGATAAAGTCTCTGCTCTCAAAGACTGGCCTCGTCCTGTGAACAGAGATGAGCTGAAACGTTTTTTGGGCTTTGCGGGATATTATAGGCGTTTCGTGGAGGGCTATTCTAAAATCGCCAAGCCCCTCAACTCTCTCACTGTTGGGTACTATCCGGCCAAGAAGAGAGGTAAGGCCTACAAAAGAGACCGGCCCAAGAACTGTGTTCATCCTCGAGCCCCCTTCGATGCAGAGTGGACATCTGAATGCGAGTCTGCTTTCAGAACGCTCATTGACAAGTTAACGTCAGCGCCTGTCCTCGCTTTTGCAGATCCCAGGCTCCCGTACATGTTACACACAGATGCTTGTTGTGAGGGTCTGGGAGCTGCTCTTTATCAGGAGCAGGGTGGGAAGCTTCGCGTGATAGCCTACGCCAGTAGAGGCTTATCAAAGAGTGAGAAAAACTACCCAACTCACAAGCTAGAGTATCTAGCCTTAAAGTGGGCGGTCTGTGAAAAATTCAAGGACTACCTCTATGGTACAGATTTCACTGTTCTGACAGACAACAATCCGCTCACCTATGTCCTTACCTCCGCCAAGCTTGATGCAGCGGGACACCGCTGGTTGGCTGCCCTGTCAACATACAGATTCAATATCAAGTATCGAGCAGGACATGCCAACAGGGATGCAGATGGTCTGTCTCGACGGCCGCAGGCTCCACCACAGGAAGATGAGGACTTCATACAGGAGAAAGAGAGGATTGAAGCGATGGCAAAGCGCATTTTAGAGGGGGAGGAAAGGGAGATCCCCACAGATGTCATCTCTGCACTCTGTCATCGTCATGCAGTCGTCTCACCGCAACTTCCTGTTCTTGTAGAGTCCCTCGCCACAGATGCTTCATCGGTGCCTGATCTGTTTTCGAGCCAAGGCCAAAGCACACTGCCTGGCATGACGAAAGAATGCTGGTATAAGGCGCAGAGGGAGGACCCATCAATCAGGAAAATCATCACCCTATTGGATGGTGCGCAGAAGCCAAGCTTCAAAACTGTAAGCACTGAGGAGCCTGAGGTCAAATTGCTCCTCAGAGAGTGGAACAGGCTTGAATTTAGAGATGGCATCCTCCATAGAAGGAGCTTTGATCGAGGAGACATCGTCCATCAGCTTGTGTTGCCCGCGCAATATAGAGACAAAGCTCTTCATGGGTTACATGATGAAGTTGGTCATCTGGGACCTGAGCGTGTGCTAAGTCTGGCTAGAGCCAGATTTTATTGGCCAAGGATGAAGGAGTCCATCGGCAAGAAATGTCAAACCTGTGGAAGATGTACCAGGAGAAAAGCTCAACCACAGAAAGCAGCACCGATGGTAAACATCAAAACAACTTACCCATTAGAGTTGGTCTGCATGGACTACCTGTCCCTTGAACCTGATAGCCGTGACACCCGGAACATTTTGGTCATCACTGATCATTTCACGAAGTTCGCGGTAGCAGTACCAACAAAAGATCAAAAGGCCAGGACGGTGGCAAGGGCCCTTTGGGAGAATTTCCTTGTCCATTACGGGTTTCCTAGCCGCCTTCACAGTGATCAGGGGAGGGACTTTGAATCCCACACGATCAAAGAGTTGTGTTCACTGATTGGAGCAGATAAGGTCCGTACTACACCCTATCATCCCCAAGGAAATCCAGTTGAGCGCTTTAATAGGACCCTTTTAAGCATGCTTGGAACCTTGGAGGAAAAAGACAAACAACATTGGAGAGACTTCGTTAAACCCCTTGTACATGCATATAATTGCACTAGGAATGATACAACAGGGTATTCCCCATATGAGTTGATGTTTGGCCGGCAGCCGACCCTCCCAGTTGATCTCATCCTGGGCACCAACCCTTCCACTGAGAGCCATAACACACATTCGGAATATGTGCAGAACCTGCGTCAACGTCTCCATGAAAGCTACGCTCTGGCAGCTGAAAGTTCCAGGAAAGTAGGAGAGAGGAACAAGCTGCGGTTTGATGCAAAAGTCAGAGCTGCTGAGTTGGTTGAAGGTGACCGTGTCCTAGTGAAGAATGTCAGTGTGCGCGGAAAACATAAGTTGGCTGACAGGTGGGAGCGACCTGTTCACGTTGTTGTGAAACGAATTGATGGTGGCCCTGTGTATGTCGTTGCGCCTGAGAAGGGCAGTGGGCCGCACCGTACCCTCCACAGAGACCTGCTTTTGCCCTGTGGGTTTCTGCCTGTTGAGGAGGCTCCAAAGCAGGGACCACAGTTAAGTAAAGCTAGGAAAATGGATTTGAGAAGCAGTAAGGTGAGAAATCAGCAGGTGGAATGTGATGATTCAGAGGGACATTTGACAGACGAAGATGAGGTTGGTTGTGTTTTCGAGAGACCACCCCAAATCACTTCGTGGGGACCTTTTGTTCAGGAAATAGAATGTACCCCCAGGAAACGACCTCTGACCTCCCTCAATCCAAACGCTCCTGACTTTAACTCACAGCACTCACTCACATCCAACCAGTTAAGTCCTGAGCAGTCAACCAAACCTGCCGATCCACCTTTTGCTCAATCAACGGATCATGTCGTTGTGCACATTCCAGAGTGTGACACACTTGAAGAGGAAGGAAGTGGAAACAATTCACTAGTTCATGAGGAAAGTGAGATGGTTCCTTCTGACCAGCAGCATGATCCTGTCCCTCAAGGACCTGAAGAGGATACAAATGTCATCCAAGGACACCGATCACCCGAACCCAGACGTTCCAACAGAGAGAGGCGTGTTCCACACAAGTTCACCTATGATGAGCTGGGGAAACCCTTGATCCTTGCCCTTAGCTCATTTTTTGAAAGCCTGCAAGATATCATTACCCCAGTGTCTAACAGCCCCTATCAAGTCCCTTGTAGTGTTTAGTGTGCATGCAGGGACTCATGCAGTAAGAGGGGGAGGATGTAACCAGGGTTGGTTAAACCCCAGGTTATTTGTAGTTGCTTTATAAAGCATAAATTTATCTTTATATGATGTATTCATGTTCTAAATGTTTCTCTTAAGAATTAAATTCATGACTATTTTTACACAAGCGCGGAGCAGTAAAAACATCTTCTAAAAAGCAAAACTGTATATGTGTTACTGTCCCTTTAATAGAGGTTGCAGTTGTAAAGTGCTGTTTTCAGTGAGCCAAAAACTGATAGGTGTGTGCATCTTACCTTAGCGCCAATCTCTGCAACTCCACTCGACGATGCATGGTGTGTGAGTAGATGCTGAAAGAGAAGAAAGAGGAAAAGTTAGAATTTAAATGATAAAAACTCAAAAGTCAGAAGTCATGGAACTGAAAGAGAAGAGACTATCAGCGAGCTGCGAGTTCGAGTAGGACGACGTAAACTGTTGTAAACAATTGATTTCCCGGCTGGTTTTTTCTTGAGTCCTTCACCTGGGTCCTCAGTCCTCGGTTCCTCTCCTGTCATCCATCTCCGTCTCCATCCTGGTGGCTACTTCCCTTTGGACAAGGGGTCATCCATATCTTCATCCACATCTTCATCTTCACCGCAATACTCACCATTGGACATTCATTGTTAAAGAGGGCGGTAGGACTTTGAGTGCACTCATTTTATTTCATTTGTTTGGGCCCATTTTTTTTCTTTTTTCCCCCATTCATTTGAACTTTTTGGGACAATTTACTTACTTTACTGAGATCTCAGAGGTTTTGTTATTTTTTTTATATAAATATATATATATATTTTTGGTTCAATTGTGGTTGAAAGGTCTTTATTAGAATATACCTCTATTATAATATACTTTCTCTAAACTTTCAGTCTGTTGTTGTGTGTTATTTGGGGTAGACATTACAGGTCTAAATCACGATTTAGTCAGGTACATACCAGCAGTCTCCTCATCGAGTCTAGGGTTAAGTTGGTCCTCATTTTCCTGTTGACGTTTAACACTGTCTTAAAGGGACAGGTGCAGGGAGGGGTTACAGTTAGAAGAGATACTTTATTAATCCCTCAACAGGGAAATTCTTTTTTCACTATGGTCCATGCTGGACTTGAACCAGCAACCCTCCGGTTCCCAAGGCAAGTCTCTACAGACTGAGCTACTGCCGCCCCAGTTGTGTAGCACAGAACATTTGTCTTTCTACACATTAAACGAATCTCTTAAATTACCCACAAGTAAGAAATACTGAGAAGGTAACAGTTTACTGTGACAGGCAGCAGAAATGTGGACCCAAAGACAAACATGCGCAGACATCAAGGGAGGATAATTTAAGGCAGACATATTAAGAAGGTAAAGCACAGGTGTAGCTAATAACAGTAAAGATAGCTGCAGTGCATTTAGGTGACCAGGTTTCAGGGCTTTGATGTTGCATATGTGAGCTTCGCAGTACATTTCAATGGAACGCAGCCATTCGCTAATGTTCTTAGCTACACCGGTGCTTATGCTGCTACAACAAGTGTGCTGTGAAGCGAGGCCAGTGGACAGGTTTTTGAGAGGCGTTACTGTGAGATGTGCACACATGAGCGGGGTGGAATAAATACCAAAAATATCTGAGAGTTTACAAGGAGGCCAACATTAAACAGCACGAAATGCAAAAGAAATGAAGAGTGTTCAATATTAATGTTGCCAGATTGAGCTGTTTTCCTACCCAATTAAGCTACTTTTTATTTGACTAGGTTAATAAAAATGCTTTTGGGGGTGGCTTGAGATCACTTGGGCTACTTTTTTGTACCATTTGGATGATTCCCCCCTGATGAAACGTTAGGCTTTATTCCAATGAATCTCCTCCAATTAGTATAATTTAGATTGCCAGGGCACTGAGTTCAATGGGCTCAGCACACAGTGACTGCTATGACAGAAAACATTTATTACAGCTAAGCTGAAACTTTTTTTTTCCTTTTTAAATTACTGTTCAGTCCGCTCTGTGTTAAACGCCTTGAAATTTGCACAGCTGTTCGTGTAAGTGAAGATTTACCACTGAATGTAATCTAGAAGACGATATTTCATTTATTATTGTTACACTGGGTATAGTGTATATAAGAGCTGCCATCTCTCATGGGAATTGTCAGAGCTATCAATGTGTTGTAAGCCTGGGAAATACAGGAGTGAGTGCTGCATACAAGGGATTTGTCCCCAGAAAAGTTTCTTCATTTCTAAATGCTGAAAATGTGTTCAAATAAACCGTTGCATGCCCAATATGCAAACAGGAAACAGGAAACTAAAATCACTTTATTAAAAAAAAAGGTGGACTAGCAGATTCTTTAAGGTCAGGGTGACTGGGGATCTGTGATGAAGAGGCGTGCAGGGAGGTGCAGGGCTGGTCGGTGGCAAAAATCCAAGAAAAAGAGAGGACGAGACCAGGCTGGATGTGACAGAGGTGGCAGGCCAAAATCCTGAGGCACAGCAAAAAATAGGACGATCACACACACAAAAAAAGGCAGAATTCAAGAGGTTACTACTGGGGAAACAGAACAACCTGGTCTGGTTTGGAAGGTTGAGCAGGTCTTTAATCCTGTGTAGGTTGATTTGATGATGGGATTCGGGCGCGGAGCGGGAGCGATTAGGCAGGTGAGATGGTAACTGGAGGCCACGCCCAGAGAGAGACAAGACACATGACACTAAGAGGAGCTAAAAAAAATGGGCAAAGCCTCCTGAAAAAAGTTGCATATAAGCTACCATGATATTCCACAACCCTGCTGTGGATGCATCCTCAATTCTTTGTAAATGGGAAACCCATTTGCAGGCACCAGAGGGACAGATAAGAGAGTCCAAAGAGGTCGATGACAGTAACAGTAATGGACAACATGTGTTGCGTTGTAAGGAGTCAAGAGTGTATTAAGGTGCTATCTAAATGAACTAGTATGAGTGAGGGAGAGTGGACTGACAGCTGAGAGAGAGAGAGCTTGAGCCACCGATTATTTATAGAAAACGTCGGTCCTGTGACCATGAATATTTAAAGCTCCTACATCATCCACCTACATAAGCATTTATTTTGTCCTCATCAGACCTCAATCCTCTCAGGACAGTCGGGTGTGTACAGATTGAGTTTGATTGACATGTTTGTCACTACCCTTGTCTGGTTGCGTTAGGGTGTGGACAAATTACATTATTATCATTATTATTAGTACATAGTTTGGTGACATCGTGCAATTTCCTGCACGCACACAGTGGCTGTACTCAACTTCAACCTGAGCTGAGGTTTAATCAGCCAGATTACTGTGACATTTAAACACCTGTGTGACGGTGCAGTCACCTTTAATCACCTTGGGAGTTTTGATCACGTTTAATTTTGTGTTTTGCTGTTAAAAAAAGTCGGGACTCCAAACAGTTTCACACGTTTAAAAAAAAAAACTCTAAATATGCCGGATTTGACTGTAAGACTTTTATCACACAGTTACCATGACAGACTGTGATAGATTTTAACTCGTACAGACATAAACTATCATTGGAGACATTACTGTCTTCACCTAATTTTAAAGATGCCTCAGGTAGAAAAGTGGCTCATCTCACTGTACTCTCCCCTTCAACCAAGTGTCAGAGCTTTCAGCTCTATCAACCCCTGATGGGTCTTATAATGTAATTTCTCACAAGGTAAAAGCTCATAATGCATCCTCATATTCGCTGAGGTCAGTTTAACACAATAGGGTTTTTCATTTGCACCCCTCGCTGTTTGGTTTCGGTAATAGCATCTGAAACTGCACATGATGGAGCCATATTGAATAGTTCTTCATGCGCAGGCGATGACTTTGGGTTATGCTCTTCATTTAAGTCTGATGTTACAAAAGGATATTTACAGCGATTCACCATTTTATTACACAGCCCACCCAAAGTCACCGGGGTTACTGTTATCATTTGCTATGCACAGGTATGATAACATGACATTAAATGATGTCTAACTGGAATGTTATGGGTTTAGACTTTTCCTGTTTTAGATCTCCAGATGTGCTCCTCAATAAACACGTTTATGATTAAAAAGCTAAAATTATCCTTTACAAAGTTGATTGTTTTAGACACAAGAAGTGTAGAAAGGCGTTGAAGAGAATGAGTCATAAAGCTGAATGCAAACGACAGGCAACAAAATTATCATTTTATGATGTGAGATTTCCCACAGCCACACGCCATGAGTGGTTTAGGGAAAAGGGTCCATTAAAACATCTATATTATCTATATAGTCATATTTTGCAGAAATAATGTTATTGTAGTTCCAACCTGAGCTAAATCTGTGTTGTGAGGCTCCACAGACACATTTTTGTTTCCATACTGTTGTTTTCTATCATCCGCCCCGGGTATAATCCTGTGACAGTGATGGCTGACAGTGATGGATTGACATGGACAGATTAAACACTAGCTGTCAGACAGTCTCTCTCCTCTGCAGAAGAGCACTCTGCCTCTCTGCCTGAGTCAATTCCACAGGTTAAAAAGAATCAAACCCCTAATTGACTTCACTTAGTGCGGGGACATGTTCAGACTGTGTTTGATCATTAGGAGGCGGACAAAGCTCTGATGCGCGGAGACTTACAGTGCAGCAAAGCTAGGGTTCAGAAAGAGGTCATTCTCAGGCCCCATGCCGTTGCCTAACAGCTGGCCAGCTGTGACAAGCTGTTCAAAGAGAATCATGCAGTCAGTTTACCTTTCTATATGCATAATTACTGGAAGACTGTGTTGCAGTAGAATAATGTGGAGTGGAGTAGCATGTAGTGGGCACAAAGACAGGAAGCTATTATTAGTTATTTAATTTAAGATTTGAGGTTATCAAATAATAATGCACCATGCTGGGGGGAGGGTGTGCATCCACAGTGTGATATATGAACTTTCTAGGCCAGATCATAATATTTTTATTTCAGAATTATGATAATTGTTAATAATTAAACCATTTGAGAAAATACTCCAGCAACAGGACAGAAAAAAATAATAATTATAATTGTAATAATTCTCTAGATGAACATGATGACCACATCCACATAATAAAATAGTCCCGATAACACAGTGTTTTCCTGGAAGAAATGTATTTAACCTCATTTTTATGATGTTGTAAGTGTTTCTTGAAGGAATAGTACAACATTTTGGGAAATACACTTTTGATCTCTTGCAGAGTGAGTCGAGAAGATCGATACAAAAAGGAGAGACTAACCTTGCTCAGTCTAAGAAGGTAACAAAATATGCCTACCTGCACCTCCTGTTCAAAGCCGACTGGCTGCTGGCTTCACATTTATTATAAAGACATGAAACATAAGGATGAAGAATATTCTTTAGCTTTTGAGGCAATTTCCTCAAGAATACTTGACAATGTCCTCAGTGAAGTAGTGAAGCATAATGTGCCAGCCTACCAGACAGCAAAAATCACGATCTCCCACAGAGTAAATAACAATACATAGCTTCAAGGCAGACAGGAACAGATTCTGTAGATATGTTGAGATGCCTGCCAAAGCGGCGAAACAATATGGCGGGACAAACGGCTAAGCACCGAAACGACACTGAGCCTTGCAAACAGCCAAACATTATTATATACAGTAGCTTGGAGACAGCTTAAAGAATGCTAAGCAATAAGCATTGTCTGCCAGGAGGCAAAGCCGCTGTGCAAGTGGCAGTCAGACAAGTAGCTGTTGATCCTTTTAGGCAGCAAAGTGTCTTGACTTGTCATTTCGCTGCCCAGCGCGCTGCCCCAGCATGCTTTGCAGCCTGGAAATGTCGTGACCATTATCCGGTATTCTTTAAGCTGTGCAGAAGCTGTCCGCTGTTACACAGGTCTCTGTAGGACTGCGAGAGTGGCTTTAAGACGTACAGTGTTCCCAGGAATTTGAACCACAGCATGATTTAGAGGGTGACTTGTAATTATACATTCCTCAAAAATCATATTATTTATATGGGTAATATAATTGTATTGTTTTTATATGAAGCATACTTTTTATGTTTCAAAAAGAAACAGTGAGATAGTGAACAACGGGAGCGTTTCACATTGATTGTTGTGGTTATTAGCCAAAAAAACGGTTTTATTTACACTACATTTAGTGACAGTATCACATCTCTGGTGTCAGTGGGATAGGTGAGAATTCGCTGCTGAAAAGAATTACTAATAATTGCACAACTTTTCTTTTTTTTCTGCTCGTTATTCCCACTCTTGCAGAGACACAATGTGGCACAAGACAAAAATAATACCAAGACCACCCCGAATCATTAAAATGATTTTTAAAATATCGAACATTTGTGGGTATGAATGTAAAACACTTAATGTCTCACTGACATTAATGAAATATGTGGCCAGTTAACATGAGCATACATTAATTATGTGGCAAAACATTAACCTTCCATATAGGTTGTGCATTGTAAATTCATTTGTTCATTTTAAAATACACACGTTCACAAGCTCATTAATTGTGTACGGCGTTGGACATGCTTTTACAATAAGTAAATGATTTAGCAACAAAAGTAAAGTGAAAGACCTTTAATGAAAGATTACTGTGTCCTACATGAGATGATGAAATAATAAATCATACGATGCATTATATAATGTCCTTTAGTTGACCATGAAAGGACTTCTTTCCTTTGTTGGATGTTTTTTTTATAACTGGTTTAAATCTGCTTCTCTCTCCCTCATCATCCCTCTGTTGTTCATTAAAATCTGTCCTCAGTTGGTGGACGTGGAAAACAATTCTTTTGTCATCTAAAATAGAAACTTCTCTTAGCTGTCATGCACCGCTTAAGTTTGACACACGCTGTCTGCCTCTCTGCTGCCCACTGACCTGACATTTTAAAAATTTGAGAAATCTCAAAATCGAAATTGTTCGATTTAAAGCAAAATAAATGTATTCATCTCCAAGGACTGCTTAAAAAAGTAGGCATGAATAATTAAATAAGTGCACGGTGCATGGTAAAATGCTAATATGTTAAGTGCTGAGTATTTAGCAGACGAACTCAAGGGGGATAAAAGCGCGCAACTGTGATCATACTTAAAATTTCACTGCGCCCTCGCAGCAACAGAAAAATCGACTTAGATCTGTGACATCATCACAGCTCATGCATGTGACTTGGAAGAAAACACAACTTCAGTTAAAATGTGTTAGTTTGGTCAGATTCGTTGATTTATGTGTTAAACCTGCACAAATGGATTCTTTTAGCCACTTGGGGGCAGCAGGAACAAGCTGTTAACCTTTTAAGCTGCTATGGCGAACTTGGAGGATATTCACTCTTTTAGCTCTGTTTTTGTCTCTACCAACTCCTGACAGAAATATCTGCCTCTTTGTGCCTGTCTGCTGTTTTTGGTGCTGAGCAGGCAGTACAGGTGCAGTGAGATTTTTACAGCTCAAAGGAGCTGCCTGCTGTGGTGGAAGATGACGCTATTAAGAGTGGTGAGAGTGAACCATAACAGTAAAGTTCTGGCCAGACAGCTAAACATTGAGCTGAAACTCACTATAAAGAGACGAATAGAAGTCATGTTGTCCTTGTTGAACAACCACTGCTGTCGGTAAAAATCTATCTGACGTGTCTCACTCTTTGACACATTCTGCATTTCCCTGCCAGTCGTATAACTTGAGGGGAAATAAGGGGGATATAACAGCATTGACAGGTGGACATTTGGGACAGCATAAGCACCCATCTGGACAAAATATATAGCATATTGTAGGCCTAGTATAGAGGAAATGTTATTATACCTTTAAAGAATTATGTAAATATTGCAAGAGAATAAAGGGAATAAATGCCACCATTCAGTAAATGTTATGAAGGTTGGTATATATTCCACAACTGGGTCAACAGAAATGCTGAAAACACAAAAGGCTGCAGTTGTTTAGCCTTTTATCAGCATGGCTGTGGATGGCAATGATGGCCTTCATATAAAAGGTCAGTATGCTCCCTTTTGAAAAAGTTGCAGTGATTACCCTTCTCATGAGTATACGCTACTTTTTCATTTCTACAAGTTGCCATAAAGCAAAGCTGTCGCAGCGTGTTTTACAGTTAACTGTTCGCACTGACCATAGTGACTCACCGCACATATTTGAACATGCTTTAGATGAGCACAGCATATGCTTGTCTCAGGCTATTTTCTGATCGCATCACTTTGTGCATAAGAATGAACGGCAAATCATTGTCTGTGTATGCATAATATGAAGCCTGTGATGGCCACAGCTGTGGCCACACAACCATAAATGTCGGTAACCCTCTGCATTCACACATTTGTTTCTATAGTTAAGTTTGTTGTATTTTGTTTATACACATTACACATTTAATTAAGTTATTAGTCTATATTGGTTTAACATTTAGTATTGAAATAAATCACACAGGGATTTTCTGTTTCATACAACACACTTTATTGTTTGACAGTACATTGGTTTTCTATTTGAAGCGCGCACATTTAGTTAGCTTTTGTACAGTCTTTGTTTTAGTATAGTTTCCTAATCTGTTCTCTTTGAGTTACCGGTGCTGCTGCTGCTGGGAATGCTGGGAATGCTGGGCAAAAGGATCCGCCCCACAAGCTCAGCCATTTTGATAGCAGAGAGTGCTGATTGGGCCAACCTGAAGGGCCGGCACATCATTTACTTTCTTTAGACAATTAGTAATTTCATTAGGTTTGGTTAAGTATAGATTATGTTTATTTTAATGAGTTAATTTTTCTGATTTGCTTCGTTGGTAAATTAGCTGTTGTCTTTTGTGTTTAGTGTTTATGTTAACCCCTCTTGTATTTGGTATGGGCTGATCACCAAGTATATAAATTCCCCTTTTGTGTTTAGTCACGAGGTCTGGTCTGTTTGTTTGTCTTCTGTTAGCTTGTTCAGTTGACGTTTGTTAATTTGACCTCTTTTATGGGCCCAATTCTTTATTAGTTTTGTTTGGGAAATTTTGTTGTTTTCATACTTTGGGTAAATAAAGACCCCCTTTTTGAAGACACTACCTGCTGTCCTCATTGCCGACTGACTCGGTCCCTCACAAAGCCTACGTAGAAATGTAAAAGGAATTAGTCGGACATTTGTTTCTGTGGATTGTTGTTGTACACGGACAATGAGTCGACGCCAACATAGACTCGAACATTCATCACATACAACTCTCTGCCATTGCTCCTGTTAGTTAAATAAGAAAAAAATACATATTCATTATGTCTGACAAGCAGCAATGATGATCAGGGAATGTGTGAATGTGCTACATTTTAGTTTTATCTTTACATAAAATGAAATATTATTGTTAGTCAATTTAGAACCTTATTATGAAGAGTCAGGAGAGCCGGAATAAGTGTTAATCACAAATGGCACTGAAGCAATGCTGAGTGAAATGTACTTTGTTGAGAGCAAATACTGTATATGGCACTCTGGTGGTTTTATTAGTCCATGCTGAAAGCTCAGAGAGACATTACTATATGCATGGGATAGATCTCAGTATGCGTGTTTCTGCATACAGAATGAACTGAAGGCGTTTTTAAACTCTTTTTTCCCCCCTTGCTCTTCCAGTTGCTTTTTGCCTCGCAATTTTCATCACTGTCTTGTGAAAAAGAGTTTTCAGCCTCATTTAATAATAAGAAAAAAAAATCTCATCTCATGGGGGCAGGAGCAGTCAGCAATCTTCAGTTCAAATTCACTTTCTATGACATCCATGTCTATAATGTGCACTTACTTATAACACATCATAACCTGCTTATAACGTTGTATAATCATAGTTATAACAATAATCATAACACATTTTAAAGCATTTTATAATGACTTTAAGGTTAAGTATAATCATACATATTTTTGGTAAGGATAATTGTAATTGTCATGGTTATAATGCATTATAAAAATGATCATAACACATCACAACTATGAGATTTATTATACATCCTTGCCAAAGAAAATGTCAGCGAGATAGTGAGATAGCGTCACTGATAGTTGACCTTGTAAGTCATCATAAAATGCTCAGTAAAGTTTTATTAAGCAGATTAAAATACATTATAAGTATGTTTATAATGCATTATAGATATTGGCATTATAGAGAGTGTTTGAGGTTTCCATTGGACAGTGGCTGCATCAAGTATCATGCACTTGCAAACATACCATACCTTTACTCTACATACAGAGCTTTTACACAACATACAACACACAATGAGATATATAAGCATTGTCCTTCCAACAGCAGAGATAATGCACACTCTCATTACAGTACATCACCTTCTCCAGCCTTTCCACGTTGATAATTTGCCCTTGTGGGCAACAGAATTTTCATATATTTATTTTAAATTCCATTCAAGTGTAACTGCAGCATATATGGACATGGCTGATTGCTGATATTACCAGATACCTGTATATTTTAGATTCAGAGTGCCACACTAATATGACAGTAGGAATACTGATTAGCTCTATTCAGGGATGTAAGCTTGACATTGATGTTATGCTAATGCAGTGCCACTCTCCTGACTGTGTCCACACACACTGAGCACCTTCCAGCATTAGCCGTGAATTTTCATACAATCCACCGATAATAGAAACTCATTTTATTCAGAAGAGGCGACGGAAACCAAGCAAAGTTATGTCAATGTAAATAATAAGCATATACCTATTCATCTTTGTCTTTTATTTTTTGTCTCCGCTAACTCATCCATGTAAACCCAGTGAAACAACTTACATGTTGTTTTACAAAGAACAACATATGACCTTTGATTCTGTACACAGAACACAACGTAATGCATTATGAATCTGACTCAGGAATATAAAATATAAATCATCAGCATGTGTGTTTAATTTTTAAAGTGCAAAGACAAGATTAAACCTGCACTCACTGTGGTTGGTAGAGGTAGGTCAATATCAGAGAGACAAACAATTGTAATCAGTGTGACAGAAGCCTCACTGGGGGTAACCAGAGTGAGCATCGCTGAATTGTATTTTAAAAATCAATTTATTTGCACGCATGAGGCTTCGGCTAAACAAACCCACCATTTTAGTGGAAGTGACAGCCTGCTGGTTGGGACAAGGTGTTTCTCGGATGCCCTGATGGAAGGTGTGCGTGTATATCTTTGGAAGTCGACCTATGTTTGGACGCTATGGGGATGCAATTGGTAGGTTTTCATAATCTCATACCACTTATCTCGGGTCGGGTTTGTGGGGACAGCAGGTTTAGCAGGACATTTCAGGTGTCCCTCTCCCTTGCAACACATTCCAGCAACTCCTGGGGGATCCCGAGGCATCTCCCAGGCCAGATGAGCTACAGTATTTAGTCCCTCCAGTGAGTTCTGGGTGTGTCCCAGGGTCTCCTACCAGTTGGATGTGCCCAGAACACCGCCAAAGGAAGACGTGACGGAGCGGCAGCCCTCTAGGTGTCCGAGCACCTCACCCAGCCACCTTACACAGGTAACTCTGTATTTGCAGTCTCACTACCCAAAGGTCATGACTATAGGTGAGGGTTGGAAAATTGCAGATAGACTGGAAAATTGAGAGCTTTGCTTCCGGCTCAGCTACCTCTTCCCCATAACAGTACAATATAGCGCCCACATTACTGCTGATGCTGCACAAATATGCTGGTCCATCTCGTGCTCCATTTTTCCGTCACTCGTGAACAAGACCCCAAGATACTTGAACTCCTTCACTACAAGCAGCAACTCACTCCCAACCTGGAGAGAGCATTCCACTGTATAAATCATCATATATATATATATATATATATATATATATATATATATATATATATATATATATATATATATATATATATATATATATATATATATATATATATATATATATATATATATATATATATATATATATATACACAGTACATATGTATGTATATACTTCCAGTATTCAGCATTGCAGTTCAAGTTCTACCAAAAAATATGTATTCATATGCCCCCTTTAAACCTTTCTTCCTCAGCAAGGTGAGTCATGAACAACACAAAGGCAGCAGCCTCGTGAGGGAACACATTGTGAGAGCAGTGGTCAGGGAAAAATCTCCGACAAATGGCTTGATCTGTAAATAAATCAGCATTTGAATAAATATGTTAATTGGGGTTATCGTGGGGGTGTTTTCTGCATTGTGCCAAAACAGCAAGTTAGTCTGATTTTAATAACCTCTAAGATAAACCATCAAAGTTCTCTCCTCTGGCCATTCCCATCGCACTAATACGCTGAACGAAGCAGGAGATGTGAACGTCTTAATTACGGTGCACTCTGAGATAATGATAACACTCGCACTTGCCTGCTTGAGGGTTGCGTGAATGTGAGCACACACACACACACACACACACGCGCGCTGGTGAATGGTTGAATGATACAGCAAGGTGAAAATATCTTTGAGCAAACACCTCTTTGTGCTTTATTCCTGCTTTCTTCACAGATTAACACTGACACGGTACTTTATACAGTAACCAAATTAGCAGCAAGGTCAAGCTCAACTTCATCACCACCAGCTTTGATTTTCTCCACAGATAAACAGGGTGTACATGGCTGAATTATTTGCTGCTCATGCCTTATTGATCCCCCCCACCAACCACCACATCCAGCCCTCTTTGTGTTTACACCCTGTTGGCTCCGAATTCCCATCACAGCACACAGTACACAGCAGAATATACATAGTTCCCTGTATGTTGCTTAGCTTGTGTTAATATAAACACAGGTTTATTTAGGAATATGTGCCAGGTGAGCACTATATAAACTGTGCGGCACAGCAGAACCAGCGATATTGTGTTTTTTATTGCATTTTTTTTCCTGACTTCTACATTAAAAGCCACTCGAGAGTATGCAGTTTGGTTGGAGATTCGAGGGTTTTTACGCTCAAGCCACCGGCCTCAAGCAGACATGACGAGCAGACAACAGAGGTCTGGTGAGCTCACTTCTTCCTAGCTCCAGTGCCCCAGATTTGTTTCACTAAGTGAGTGATGAAGTTCCACCATTGGTCGGTTGAATGTTGGAGTTTCCCCATTGGCCGTTGCTCTTTCAGAATGAATAGCCATGGACAGTCCTCAATTAGGTCCTCGGGAGGTTTTCCAGCAAGATGCAGACAGTCCTCAATTAGGTACTCAGGAGGCTCTGCAGTGAGGTGCAGACAGTCCTCGGGGGGGCCTTTACACCGGTTCATCTCATTCCAAATCTGTTTTGCTGTTCTTGGCTGTCTTTCAAATGTCAGGAGATATGAGCGGGAAGAACTGTTCCTCGCGAGCGGCATTTGTAACATTTTCTGACTCAAATGTAGCTTAACCATGCCACAAGATTTAAATTGGCACATACACGGCCCAGCCATATACTAAGTTTTGACCTAGTTTCATTAAACTTGTACTCTTCAGCGCTAACCGATGCTGAAAATCGCCTCAAGTGATTACTTGAGGTGAGAAAGATGAGAAATATGCCAAGAGGGCTTTGTACGTAGTAGTGCTACTTATGAAAAGGGTATGCAGAGAGGAAAAAAAAACTCTGTTTATGTGTAGTTAAGTATAGCACATGCTCATTGATTTGAGGAGATTAGCAAGCATTTACAGTGAAACAATCAGTGCACAGAACGCATGCACGTCTTTCTTGTCCAGTCCAAAAAACTGGATTATGCCTGTGAAACTCCCCTTTAAACTAACTTTTTATTGTATTAGGAGCAGCACAATATTTCAAGCCCATACTGGTTCTTAATCCTTCCGTTTAAAGCAAATATAAGATGGCAGAGAGGGAATGAATGCATCTAGAGAATATGGCTCTAACAGCTTGGTGAGTGCTACATCTATCAGTATCCACGGTGATGTATATTTTCTGGTAGAGGGTGTTAGAGAGTGCCATGTGCA
Organism: Sciaenops ocellatus; assembly: GCA_033000465.1. NCBI lineage: Eukaryota > Metazoa > Chordata > Actinopteri > Sciaenidae > Sciaenops > Sciaenops ocellatus. The sequence continues at coordinate 21,932,146 of CP136874.1, read as the reverse complement.
TCCCACAGTTTACCTGTTTATTTATACATTCCCCCTTAACGTGGAGGGTCCTCCACAGGTGTGACTGTGACTCGTGAAGGGCTTGTGAAGAGGGATTGGTTTGGGAAAGCGTTTTTGTCATCTTGTGTCCCTCAGGATGAAGTCCTTTGCCTGATAAATGTACACAATTATGCACTGAGAGACTCATATTTTAATTGGAGGTTTGTATAATTTTAAACTAGGGTGAGAAACTCTGAAAAACACCCATCAGTTAGCTTCTAGACTAAATATACAACTTTATGGCTTTGTTTTCATATTTGGCTGAGCTACAGAGAGAGAGAAATTCTGAAAGAAAGTCAGCGCAAGAGTTCAGCAGCCACACAAACTGTGAAAAAGAGATGGGTGGAAATATGTTAGGAGTGGCAGGCAGTCCAAAAGAGCCCCCCCTCTTCTTCTTCTTCTTTTTTTTTTTTCCAAAGGCAGGGATCCTGAGGAGACCCCTAAAAGCTGATGCACAGCCTCTCATTAGTTGTTAGACCACGAAGCCTACCTCACGATAATCTTATAATAACTGCATCATGGGAAAACAAAAAGACATTTTGGAGAAACTGGCAGAGACCTTCCAGATCCGACATGTGCTCCTCCGCCAGGCCCTGGCAGAGTGCCTGGGAACCCTGATTCTGGTGGTGAGTAAAGAGTATTTTTGCATCCCTCCTGCAGGCTGCTCAGTAGACCATTCTGCTCGAGGAAAAGAGGATAATAGAAATTATGTTTACCATAACTTGCACAAACTAGTTAATAACTCAATTTAAACTTTAAATCAGAGGATTTTCCTCAGATTATTGTGTGCTACAATTCAATTACATTTTAGCTGTAAACTGTGTTTTTGTACTATTTAGGGAATGAGGGGGGATTAAAAGTACCTTTGGTTACATTTAAATAAGAATTTGAAATAGACGCATGGTTAGCATAACAATTTGCTTCTGTTGCTCTTCCCATTTACCTTGGATGTTTGTACCGTTACCCAGTTTTATCTTCACACCTGAGAGAAACACCACTACCAACAACCGCAGAATCTAAATGTCTGCATGTATGGATTACCTACTTATTATAAAAAGTGAACCATACATACAGTACACTATATACATACATAATGTGAAGTAATAAAGAAGCCGTCAATGAATCCAACCAATAATTAAAGATGCAACATGGTGAGAAAAGAAATTCTATCCACATTTTATTACATCATGGACAGGGACGTCACAATAAATGGTGAACAAGTTCCAGGATTCCTATCCTGAAGCCTTCCACCAGCTTTTCAGTTCAACATGAGGAAAGAGAAAATGATCTTTTGAAAATACCCCAAGGGATTCCGGATCCTTCTTGTCCAACGTGTTTGTGTAGAGAAAGAGGTGAAGGTGCTACCGTGTCTGAGTTTAGTTGTCTGATGACAAAAAAAAAAAAAAGTGAATAATTTGGCTTTTTGTTCGGTCCTTAGGTTGTTCAAAGGCAACTTTTGCTGCTCTCTTCTCATTAAATTGCTGCTTTCTTAGAAGTCTGTGAAGAAAAGAAACACTGAATAATTTATTTAAATAATCATTTTTCATAAGAACTTCAGGGCAGAGGCACCTGCCATCAATTATCTCCTGTTTTATTTCCTTCCTTCTACTTAAATTACACACATAGAACTTTGTTTTATATCCATATTCTTTGCTAATACGAGGACTTCATACAGCATCTGCACTTCCCACTGACACCTCATCCAACATACCAGAATGTCTTGAGATTTTTTCAAATTAAAACAAAATCTCCTTTAGCCAAGTGCAAAACAACCTGGAGTCCATCTGTTTCTCATGGGTATCCACAGACAACAAAAATATCGGGAGAGGGCACCAAACGGTGAAACGCCGGGCCATTTGTTATTCTGCTCCCCGGCTGTGACTGATCTGTTAATTCCAGGAGACCTTTCACTCTGCTGGCAATCAGGTCCCCTCGGTGGTCCGAGATGGCCCTCCGTGGAGGTAGACTCTGCGGGGTGGGGTCAGATTGTTGTCGGCATCAATAGTCTCACACAAAGTCCACCAAAAACATACACATGACCTCCGAGGTCAGAGAGACACACCCTGGATGTGACGAAAAGCAAGACTCAGCTAGACGTCTGACTCGAGGTCAAGCCACTGTAGAGCTTTATTATTCTCTTTGAAGCTTTTCTGCTACTGTCTGTCCACAAAAATAACTTCATCTCTGAGTTGTTTGTTGTTTTTTTTGCTTGACTCCAACCAGACTGATTTTTGTTTCGGGAATGTTAAAAAGAAATAACAGGTAGGTGTGTTCATCTTAAGTTAAAGTTCTCCCCCTTCTCTGTCTAGATGTTTGGTTGTGGTGCGGTGGCGCAGTTCGTGCTAAGCAGAGGATCCCATGGCACGTTCCTCACCATCAACTTTGCTTTTGGTTTCGCCGCAACTTTGGGCATCCTCGTGAGTGGACAGATCTCAGGTGAGGATATTCTGTACACAGTTTCATTATTAATCTCCTTCATTATAATGTTCTTTTTGGGGGCCCCATGCCCTTTTTTTAACAGCTAATACAACGTACTTAACATTATTCATCACCTTGATACTTCATGACTCAACTTTATGATAATTGCTCTTGAACACCATTTTGAACTCATGTTTTAGAAGTCCTTAAAAAATAATGATAATTATAATAAAGTTTATTTAGAATAGCTCCTTTCACAGAGCAAGGTCACAAAACTTTGCAAGAGCAAATTATTAAAAATGAAACGATAGAAGAATAAAAAGAAGCAAACAATAAAACAACGCTAGATAGCACGAGGTGAGACACAGGCCACTTTGAATAAAAAATAGATGTTCAGCTGCTTTTTAATGACCTCAACAGTAATGCAGGATATAAGTCCACAGGGAGAGCGTTCCTCAGAGTCGGAGCCACCATTTCAAAGGCACGATCCCCTTTTGTTTTTTAGTCAAGCACAAAGGACAACCAGTAAGCCCTGGTCAGAAGACCTAAATCATGTACTGGTGGTATAAAGATGGAGCAGATCTGAGATGCATCCCGGTCCCTGACGATGCAGGGCTCTATATGTGAGAACAAGAACCTTAAAATGAACCCTGTGAAGCAGATAAGATGGCTGTGATGTAAGTTGTTCATCTAGACCTGGTCAACAGTCTTGCAGCAGCGTTCTGGGCAGTCCAGAGACGACTTACTGACCTATTGACTATGTTTGGGATCTGTAGGTGTATAACATCTGTGATTGTGATGTTTTTATGCAAGATTACATCTCCCAATCCTAAATAAGTATATTTGGATTTCTTTTATTGGAGTTTGATGACCATATATCTGTTCACAACAGGTCTAGTGTTCAGATAGAGAGTGAGATGAATGTTAGTGTGTGATTGCATTGAAAGTCAATGCAATGATACAATTAGACACAAATTAAAAATGTGGCAACTTGAGTGAAAAAAAAATCCTGTGTATCCCAGAGTTTTATGAATCTATTTCGTAAATGTACAAAGACTGGGAGGAAAAAGAGGGAGAGAGACTGGAGGGATATAACAGAAAGAAAGAAAGTTAAGAAAGTTTGTGGTGAGTTCTGGGTTCAGTCCGAGGCTGAGCTGAACACAAACACACTCCCACAGGCACCGATGATGCATTCGTTGCTAGCTAGCTTAACTTACAGCAAAAGTCTGTACTTTGTGGTGAAATTTGTGCGAATGACGCAAGGCAAATATTCACTCTCTGTCTGGACAAACCTTAGAAGAGAGGTAGAGCTCTGTGGAGTCAACAATCAATAGAAATATGCTATATATTTTTCATACATAGCCCATATAGCATAAAAAAAATATTTCCTAACTTGGTGTAGTAATGTGGCAAAGACCTACCACTTCGGTTCCTTTCTATATATTGGGTTTTAAGAAGGTTAGAAGGAAAGAAAACATGTTTAAAGGGAAGAAATGTTAATTTTGTAATTGTTATTATCATATTTTTATACAAACATCAGCACTAACTATGAGGAAGTGAAGCCAATGTCAACAAAAAAGGGTTAATTTAGTAAAAAAGGAGGAAATAAGATAGTCACACTTTGTTGAGCTACAGTCATTTGCATCACTGTCATGAAGTAGCTGTCATTCAAAGAGTGTTTCCACAAGACTCAGCTCTTTCTTTCTTTTTCCCCAACATATCTGGGAGTCATTATTATTGATGGCTTGACAGACACTAAATATCAGCAAAAAGGTAAACTGGCAGTTATCTGAAGTGCAGTTTTCACCACGCCGATGTGTTTGCCTGACGAATGACGGCCAGACGCGGCACAGAAAGCAGAACAGGAGGAAGCAGCGGTGAATGGAGGAATGCAAAGTTTAAAAGCGACACACGCACACATAAGGAGGAGGTCACTTACCCCTTAACTTCAGAACTACGTGGTCTGTAATTGAAAGGAAAGCGAGTGAGTCAATCCTCAATCCCACTATTTCGTCTGTCAAAAGCAGCAACACTACAAAGGGTTTTCCACAGTTCACTAATGCTCACTTCTTCAGTGCTTTTATAATGAGGCTGTCCCCCTTCTAATACACTTTGCAGCCTAGAAAATAAGCTCTTATAATTAGATAGCTTCAACCCTGACACGATTAAGGTGTGAATACAAGCGAGGAACCCAGATGAGTGTGCCATCAGAGCAGTTGTTTCCTCCTTCAAGGTTAGAAAAAAGGATACTTTTCTGAATCTTTTTATCCCGACAATTTAATTTGTGTCACAGAGACCTTCCATCCTAACAGGACTTTATAGAGACCGCAATTACTGAATATACAGTAGGCTTAGAGCTGTTTCCTCTGGCTCACTGAGAAAAGCGGGGGGCTATGCTGCATGCACTTGAGATAAAGCAGCCTCCATGTGTTTGTTTTTCGCCGGGTGACTCGCACAGGGTCTGATCAGAGATACATGTATAAAAATATACGACGGTTTCTATATTTTTCTCATCTTTAGGTGGTCATCTGAACCCGGCGGTGACCTTCACGCTGTGTTTACTTGGAAGAGAGCCTTGGAGGAAGTTCCCGTTGTTCTTTTTCTTCCAGACTCTTGGAGCCTTCGTGGGTGCAGCGATTATATTTGCCTTGTATTTTGGTATGTAAAACTGAAGATGAATAATCAGCTAAATAAAAATGCTAATGTTTAATAAGCACCTCTAATGCTTTGACATATCCATCTCTTGATCGGTACACCCAACAGTTTATGTGATTTTGAACCTTTGATTTTCTTCAGTATACAGCTGCTCAGTGCTAACAATTAAAAATTTGTCAGCAAAAACAAAACTGAATACTTGTTTGCTCTGGGCAAATGTGTCAGTGAAAGAATGAACATCTTCATTTGCACCTTTTTTATTTATTTATTTATTTTTTTTGCAGCTCTTGAGCAATATGCCTCGTGGCTTCCTCCTTTCTACTGAATGTCTTACACAAGGGATCAATTAATTGATCCATTTTTTTTTTTTCAAAGAATCATAAAGGCAGAAAAAAAAAAACAGCCGTTTTTGGTTTATTAATCAAATGTTACTGCCAGGTAGGCCTAAAATATTGGATAAAATGTAGCTATTGTAAGAAAACCCCCAAATTCTCTGTTTCTTAGAAGACAGATGAACAGGACTAAGAGCAACGCTGTAGCCATGCTACCAGCTCTGTGAGGCAATGTCAATGCTGACATGGAAACATGTGTAATGCTCACCACATCACCAGCTGAGGTTGATGTTTATTCTATTACTTTTGCAGGTATTTGGTCATAAACCACAGTATTAGACAAGTTCAAACAGTCCAACAGTTGTTGAGACATGTTGCTAAAAGTATGGGCACCCCTGTGGCTTGGAAGTGGAGTGGAGAGGAGTGATCATGTTGTCCCCATTTCAGGTCTGACTGGGGACCTCTGTAGCAACTCTCTTGTACTCGTTTCCTGTCATCTTGCTGGCACTATCTTCCACTGGCACTATCTAATAGCATAAAAAGCATAAAATGTCCCCAACACGACTTCTTCTACTACTAATGCCGGTTACTCTTAGCGTTAACTATAAACTTGACTGTTACATCAACACACTTCGACAGTCTTAACTATCACTTACGTTACACTGGGAAGGTGTACCATAATATGTAGTTCCTGTTCTAAATTAAGCAACACGATACAAGTGGTTACCATTAATTAAATTATGCAAAAACTCTCACTAAACCCGAGAAAAAAAAGGGGGAATCCACAAAATAAATCTTCAGAAAAAGAAGAGGAAGTAGAGTAAGAAGAAGAACAAGCATACCCGATGGTGGCATTGGATTTTTAAAAAAATCATGAGTCACCATGAATATCTGCACCACATTTCATATAAATCTGATAGTTAAAATAGAGATATTTTAGTCAAAATTGTGGACTGACCGACCAACATTTCCATCTTTACAGCCGCGTGTCAATAAAAAGCCTTCAGCATGTGGATCTATGCTCATTAAATAGAATCTGGACTTTGGCTCTCTATAAGGCATTAGCAGTTACACTGGCATTCATGTATTTCTGTTCATATGATGTGTTCTATGGAACCATGTGTACCATTAGTATGAAAATCTCTGTGTATGTTGCTGTTATACCATGTGCTTATATGTTTGTGTGTCCTCGCCCCCATTCAGTGCTGACTGCAGCTTTATAAGCATGCAGAAAGTAAGAAACTGTCAAGTGTTATTATTGTTTGTAGCTGTCAGCGTGATCGCTCAAACATGCATCATCTAACCAGTTTAACCTAACATTTGCAGTTATCTTAGGTGATGTTATTTGCCATGACTCTGATAAGGATAAGCAGTTACGGAAAATGAATGAATGATATTATTTGATTTGAAAGCTGTAATTCAGCATGGGAGCAATTTTGCCCTTCGAAATGACTGCAGAGGAGAGAGATGTAGTTAAAATAATCAGCTGAGTTTCTACTATTAAAATACATAAATCATTGACGATTTTATTTTTAAAAATGTGCTCTGTTCCTTATCCCATCAGATGCATTAAGGGACTTCAACCAGGGGGAGCTGATCGTGGTGGGGACCAACGCCACGGCTGGGATTTTTGCCACATATCCGTCCAAACACCTCACCATGGTTAATGGATTCTTTGACCAGGTAACACTGGTGATTTTCTGGAGGTATTTTCTGGTGGCTCCATCTAGAGCAGCATGCGCTCCAGTCAAAGTACAGAACGACAGTCATTTTTCATCAGTGTCCATTCTCTGTTGTATTAGGGAACAGCCTCGAGTTTATATGTTAAAGTGAAAAAGGAAAACAATCACAGACTTAAACAGACACTTCAGGTCACAGTGACGCATGTCTGGTGGAGCTGAATAGACAGCATTGACTTTTTTTGAAAAGCATGGCTAAGTCATGTCCATTTAGGACAAAGTAGAACTTGCGTGACTCCGCTGCTGGAGGCCCAAATCTTTATTGCTCATAAGTATTATATAGAAATCTGGCCATCCTGTAGTAACCTAATAGCCAAACACATCACATCAGCTCCTCTTATCCTCTTTAACCTTTAGACAGCAGTAGACAGTGTAATGAGCGGGCCAGTGTCACTATTCATTTGATCTGACTGTCTAAACTTAGAATCTGTGTGTGAACAGCTTGTGGAAAAAAAAAAAAAAAGGATGGTCAAATCAGACCCGGCTGGAAGATTCAAATAATTAATGAAGGTAAAATTACGCGCCGTGCATCAAAAACCTGGACACTGCAGATAATCCTGCTGCTGATGGCTACACGTACAGTATTCATCTCCAAAAGAACTTAGATTCCTCCAACAGGTGTGAGTGACATTTTTTGGAGAGGTACGTAGGGGGCTTTTGCCTCCGCAATTTGCATGTAATACTTACCATTACATGTTGGAACTACTTTTTCAACAAGATGTCACAACTCAAATTGTGCTCTCCCATACAGCAGGAACCATTAACAGCTGTATGTTAGCCATGCCTAAGCAGCCCGTTCTCACTCCCAATGCAAATGCAGCAGCTCGCTGCTTGAAAGTATGATGCTGTAGGTACTCCTGTATTGTCATTTCTAGAGGCCACTCTTGTGGTACGATCTGGTGTGCCATCAAAGTCAGGTGATGTAGTATCAAGAGTGAAAAGTCTGGGTGGATCAGTCAAACAAACACATGAATTTTACGCAGGAGACCAGGGTTTGTGTTCTGTCAGACAAAAACATGCCCACCTGACAACAACCGGTAAATGCTAATATAACATATCTGGTAATATGCACTGTTAGGTTGCTAAACAGCTCTTACTGATGGTCCAAAACGCCTGTGGGACAAACAGTAACACCCCCACCGCGGTGCTCTTAGCTAACATCAGCTAACAGCAGCTATAGTTCACAGCAGTTTACTTTAATAAACTCTGTAAATCACAGCAGCTGGAGGACATCAGATGGAAAACAGAAAAATCTCCATAAAATATCATCCAGTTTCACCAAAATCAGTCAAATAGTTAGGGGTCTGTGGCTTAGTGCTGTAACCGGAGTACAAAGTTGCATAGGGAATGACAGAGACACCTGATTACAAGTCAGTGTAGTAAATGATTTCAAATCTGTTATTTTATGCTTGAAAACTTACACAATGTTGCTTTAATGCCCCCCCAAAAATGCCCAACTTTTCAGCCGTTTGCAGCTCTCTTACATCAGCAGTGCTGCGCCTGGCCAGCAGGGGCCACTAGCCAGCGCTACAGCTGTAGCCCTCATACAGATCCTGACATGTCATAGCATGTGGAGTAACCTATACCATATCTACTGTGCGCATATACTGTGAGAGCGAGTCCAGGCCTGAAGTGATGCAACCATGCGAATCGAAGAGGGCACCCTATCTATCAGCTAAGCTCTCCTCGTGGTGCTTCCGCCATCCATTGATGTTGAGAGTACATCGGTGGACGGTGGAAGTTCTGTGATGTGCTGTTTCCTGATGAAAAAGAGAGGAAGAGAGGAAGAAGTTTGACAGCTAGTCAACATTTGTCAGAACAAATCCACTGTGAATATCACAACTTCTTAAAAGTGATTAAACCTTTGATAATAACATCTCACAGGAATCATAAGACAAAACACATTCATGAAAGTGAGATTTGTGTAATTAAAAGGATTTCTTAACATCTCCATGGAGATATTTATTTAAATAAACTGTTTTAGATTTGATTGTTTAAGCAAGACTATTTTGTCTCTGTAATGAAAAGAATTAAGGATCCCATCAAGTGAATGTAAACAGTGATAGATCATTCTTCCTGTGTTGTATCTCAGATTACTGGAACGGCTGCATTGATCATGTGTATCCTGGCCATAGTTGATCCGCGCAACAATGCAATCCCCAGAGGTCTGGAGCCCTTCGCTGTAGGCTTTGTGGTGTTAGTCATCGGCCTGTCGATGGGCTTCAACTCTGGCTATGCTGTCAACCCGGCGAGGGACCTGGGACCACGTATCTTCACCGCTCTTGCAGGCTGGGGTGGAGAGGTTTTCACGTAAGTACGGCTCTACTGTTCAGCATGCCATACAGTTGAACTGTCACCCATAAGGTGGCTCGGGAGATGTAATCAAGATTGGACACGAGTTTCATCATTTGCTTGTCAGTCACTGGAGCCAGTAAATTCAAATTTGCTCAATATAGATGTAGATGGAGCACAGGGTGGAGAAGCAACCTCCATTGCAGATTTTTTTTTTATTATATCTTTATTTAACCAGATAAGTCAGTTGAGAATCGGTTGAGACACCTGTCAATCAAGCAAACTTATAGCAAAGCACACGAGCCTTGAGTAGTGGCATTATAGTGAATACTTGACTAAATATTACTTCCTACCCATTTAATTGCATTTCTAACAAAAGCTTTTATGGCTGATATCCGTCCTTTATGAACAAAGAAACTACTTTTGTAGAGCCATATAGCAAATGTCTTTAACTTTCAGATGACTCACATTAAAATAAGTGTGATGAGCAAAAGAAACATTATCTTATATACAGTGTTAAAGTTGTGCTGCAGGGTTTTAATATATTTAATATAGCACTGTAAAGTCAGGGGGATCACAGAAGATAATATTTTAAAAGACTGGTTAAAATGCAGCAAGAAGCAAGAAGCAGCAGAGGACCAGATATCCTGATTTTTTAGCCCCCAGAGTCAAGCTCTACATACTGAATACTACATTTCCCACAAAGCCACTCACACTTCTTTCAAACCCCAGTTTGTAATGCATCCACAGAGGACATTACTACTGTTTTTGCAGGCTCAGGAACATTCCTTGTGACAAGTAAACTGCATGAACTACATTTATAAGATTGGTGGAGTGCCCCTTTAAGCATATTAAAATGAGAACGTCTTATTAACATGGCTCACATGCTTTATGACTGGCAATACTTCATCTGTGTACCTGAACCAATATGCACTCATATCTTATTCAGGCCTGTTACAGTAGCTAAATTGAATTAAAAAAAAAGTAAAATGACAATTTTTTTTTTTTAATTTTTAATTTTCCCAATTTATTCTCTTGCAGAGCAAACACCTACTGGTTTTTTGTGCCCATCTGTGCCCCCTTCTTGGGTGCATTGGTGGGTGTGCTGATGTACCAGCTAATGATTGGATATCATCTAGAAAGAGAAGTGCAAGAAAAGCAGAAGGAGAAGGAGGAGGAGGAGGAGGAGGAGGAGGAAAGGTTCAAACTTTCCAGTATTACAACCAATAAAGATGCATAAGCGCAGTTGAATTTATTTCTACAGCTATGTCGCAGCGGATATTACTGTATTCCTGCCGAACAACTATATAATTTAGTTTCATATATCACCTTAACTAACATTTTTTTAGATATAACATACCAGTAATCACTCAACAGTTTCCCAGGAAAATATAGCACGTTTTCTGAATTCATTTCACTTAACTCCAGTGAGCTCTTTTCATTTCTGCTTGAAGCACAAAAGTGTTTCCTTCATGCGGCGTGTCTGACAAAACAAATATATCAGCTCACACAGAAAATAAATAAACAAAAGACAGTTTAAGTCGAAGAGGTATTTGAAAGGTGTCTTGTTTATTTCCGTCTAAGGTGAAACCTTCAAATCACCTTTCTCTACTGCAGTTTCTTTCATTTGTAAATCAAATAACAACACAAATATTAGGGGTGTCGATTAGCTCAGTTGGTAGAGCATCCGCCCCATGTACGAAGGCTCAGCAGCGACCCAGGGCTTGAATCCAACCTGCGGCCCTTTGCTGCATGTCGTTCCCCATCTCTCTCTCCCCACATTCCTGTCACTCTTCAGCTGTCTCTATCAAAAAAAAAAGCTTGAAAAAAATATCTCACAAATATTAAAAATGTTACAGATTAGGTCGCTGGAAAATCAGATATTAGTGACTTTAAAACTAGTGTCTATTTTATAAAGTGTTATCTGATGTTTGCCTAATTAAAAACTCTCAAGGGTGTGATCCTGTCTATTTCTCTGACTTACAATGAGCTACATTTCTTTCCACATTTTCGTATAATTAAGTTTCATAGCACTGTGTGAAATCAAACCACTAAAAGGAAAGATATGTGGCAGAAAAATGTATTGTAAAGGTACATACAGTATGGTGATTTACTGCAGGCGCTGTGCGAGCTGTACCACGCCTTTCAGGGGAGCAAACTCTCCCAAAAATTTCACAAATTGGGATTTCAGGGAAGTCAATGTGTTATTAAGAGGAGCCAAGCTCCTCCTGGCTCCCCTGTAGTTTGGACCCCCGACTGTAGGCTATATGATATGTTATGAATGAAAGTGAATATGTGCAACAAGTGCAGAGAACAAGCTTAAAATCCACAAACTTGGGGAATATGCTAATTCACCATATCGCCAAGAGTTACATGGATAGATGCTACGCTCATATCTGTCTTTCAAACATAAAGCTGGAGCCAGGAGACTGTTAGCTTAGTTTAGCATTAAGGCTGAATGCAGGGAGGGACAGCTAGCACTGTCCATAGGTTGTACAGAAGTTATGTTGTACAGACATATGTGCAGAACTATTTCTTGGCTGGCAGCAGTGATTTCCTTGTTGTCACAGTGAGTTTGGCAGACTGAGGAGATTCCAGGATTAAACAAATGAACTGTAGGAGCTATTTGTAAAGTTAGTCTTAGTTGTAAGTTTAATTTGCTGATTATGAGTAACTTTGTTTGATTAACTTAAGGGTTTGTTTTATTTAGATTAGATGTTTTGCTAATATTCTTTGTTGTTATTTGTTTAGGATATGTAGATTTGCATGGTTAGCATTTTGGTTTATTTATTTATTTTTTGGTAAATGGACCACACTGTGCACTTGAGGTTATTTGGGTAGGTAGGCACCTTGAGTACCAGCATGCACCTGGGTGGGCTTATGTTTTTTTACCAGGACAAAGGAGGAAACAGCCATGATTTTCTTTGTTCTTTTGTTTGTTTTATTAATTTGAAATAAATTATCACAAAACGCAAGGATTCAGCTTGGACATTCATCTTCTTTTGCCTGCGTTAAACCACATTCCCATGGTGCATCAGCGGCCTTTTGATTTTGTTTGGTTTAAAGATTAATTTGTTTTTTATGGACAAATGGCCACTATATGAACTAATGGTGTCACGGTGGAATTGGGGGGTTTCAGGAAAGGACCCAATTGCAGGCAGGTGTAGGTAAACAAAAGCTAACTTTAATAACCGAAAGCGGCTGAATATCCAGGAAAAAACACAAAAGGGCAAAAGCAAAGAGCAGGGTCAAAAACAGAAAAGATACAAATACTGGAACCACGAAACTCGATGGACGCGGACACACTGAGAAACAAGGTAGAAGACACAGACACAAAAACAGACAGACAAGGAAACAAAGGAAACACAGGAACTAAATAGACAGGACTAATCAGGGACAGGTGAAACAAATCAGGGGCAGGTGCAAAATCAAAAAAGGCGGGAAACAATACAGGAAGTAAGACAGACAGGGTGGAACTACAAAATAAAACAGGAAACACAGAAACAAACTCAAAACGGTTACAAATGGATTGACTGCTTTACCTGAGTCATAGTCAAGCTTGTACAGAGTCAAGCTGGCTCTCCCCTCAAAGACTGAAGGCTGCCTCGCCCTTGAAGTCCAAGCTAAGCTAAGCTAAGCCAATCAGGTCCTGGCTCCAATCTTCTCAGCTAACTCGGCAAGAAAGTATAATAATACTTTGCTATTATTGTTATTATGAAATAAACCATTCTTATATTTTCATAGTTGACAACTGTTGCTTTGATTTTCTGGATTGCCAAGAGCAGCTTAGACCATGCCATCGCGTGGCATGGCTTGTCGAGATCCACATATTAATCTGTCTCCACAAATTCCAATAAGACCTAATCTGACAGTTCTATCCAGGACAACTGAAGGCTGCGGGGAACTCTGCTCCGCCGTCACCAGATCCTGCCATAATCACTGTCTATGGGGCATTTCCTGATCTTCTTAAAGCCACAACGTGTCGAAAATGTGAGCATTTCCAACATTGCCGCCACCCCATGGCAGCATCTCAGAAAAGGACAGTGGCAGACAGCAAAGTATGCTGCAGCCTCACCCCCCCTCTCTTCCACTCCCTTCTCCCTCAGAGACGCTGAAAATGAAGGTCTGAAATGCACAGGCTGCACTAATTTGCACCCGATTTTCTCGTTTGTCTAATTAAAATGAAATCCAATTTTTTGTGGGCTTAAAATAAATTAATCTTGAATGTTTTAGGCAGAAACGTTCACTCAGGCTGTACAAAGCCATTTACCGAAATCTTTTAATTTAAACTTCAACAGCACACACGTCTTCCAAACCTGCTTGCTCCTCTTGATGCCCGTCATGCTCCTGTTGCACAATGGATTTTGAATGCATTTCTTCTCCTGCACCCACACACTTTGTTTATTCATATATTCTTAAAAACAAAGAACTGTTGGTATATTGTTCAAGTGAAAAAAATAAAAACAATGTTCTTTTAATGCTGTGGTTGGTCAGCAGAAGCCTTAGAGACTCACTAGCATGCAAATAGTGACATTTGCTACATAATAAATGCCCTCCAAACTGTGTATATGCTCCTTTTGATTTATAGTGCCTCAGGTGGTTATCACTGTTAGAAATTCGATCTTGGCTTGAAAGGGCGCTAAGGGCAAAAAAGGTCAGGGGTATTTGCTCGAAATAACACTCCCAATAGCATTACACAACAAAGCACACACTTTATACAACATCAGAAGTTCATATCACTAAACTAATGTGTTCCACAAACATCCATCAGTGCTAAATTACCATTATCGGAGAAGCAAGCGCGTATTCTGCATCAAAATATCAGTAATGACATTTTTGGAGTCTGGAAAGAATATCAATCCATCAGATCTTACAAAGGCTTAAACTTCAGAGACTGGTGTTTGACATTTGGAGTCCCTCTTTGGCATGACCTTTGCAGCAGTTCACCAAAAATATCCAGTGTCAATCTAACCATTTGTCTCTGAAATTATAATTTACCTTCCTGTTAAGTTGCAGAACAGAAGCAAAGCGTTTACAGCTCTGCTTCTGTTCTGCATAGCGTGCTTTTACAGATGTCACGATAGAACAACAGTGAGGTTCAAACATCCTTTCAAAAAGTCCCATTACAAATATTACAAGGTCTGTTGATCTGAAAAAAGCATAACCACAGAGGAAATCTGAATTTGCTCTTCATTTCCTATGCATTGGAGTCAGTCTTCTATGGATGCTGGGGCCGAAACACAAGGCAGAAATGAAAAATGTTATCTATGCCCGGAAAATAAAATCAGCAACATGAACTACCAGAGTAATAAAAACCCTTTGCATGGTTGACACAGTTGTTCGTTGCGAACCAACTTGTTGCAACAAAAGCAGGGCAGAGCATTAAATGCAAAAAAATGAAACAAAACAATGGGCAGCAGGTTTTCCTTTAAGATTAAACATATAGAATATTATATGCCATATTCAGCCTAATCTTTATGTCATGTCACATAGGCATTTCAATGCAGGAATTGTAATATTAAAGCTTGAGCCACAGCTCCCCTGTGTGGCGAAGTAATGAACCTTCAACATTTTAATCACTGAGCAGTATTTCCAGGAAGTCACACATGAAAACCTTTTGTAGATTAAAGAGGTTGAAGTGCCATAAAACACAAAATGTATTAATCTGTCTCCATCAATTCAGTGCAAATGTTCAATAAAACTAATCAGATTTCTAGACATGCTTTTCTCCAGTGTGTCGACCAAATTCTATTAAGATCTACCTGACTGACATGAGTAATGATGCACAACCCTTCAAATAAATCCTTATCTAGACAAACATCTGTCCTTCACTGCTATTTACCCTCGCACCAAATCATATAACAAACCCTTCCCCTTCAGCTTCATGTTACTCCAGTAACCGCCTGCACAGGTGGACCCATACACTGAATGAGAAAAAGGAGCATTGTCTTCACATCCTCATTCCATATAAAATTCATTTCCTTCACGCATTATCCCATCGGCTGTGTTACAATGCAACAGGGCGATCATGTTGCACGGAGGCCGTAAAAACATATTTTGGTTCTAACAACAACAACCTGTCATGAAATACCACGCAACTAGACGCAATACACAACGTTTCTAGAAGCGTACTGTAGGTGATTACCCTGATTATCCTGCGCGGTTTCCTGTCTCAGTGTCACATTCGGTTAGATGATTTGGGGCTAGTTAAACTTGTTACACCCTTTTTAGCTGTGAGTGGCAGCAAGTGTAAGTCACACTCTGCTGGGCAGTCTCACACTTCTAAAAATGTCTTGATTGCGCATTAGCCACAGCCAGGCACAATACAGCACCAGAGTATGAGTCAGTTGTTTCTGTGCTTTTTTTTTCTCTTTTTTTGGGCAGGGGTTGCTTTTCCTTGGTTACCACAACAAATCTCCAAGATTCTAATACTGTTAGAATCTTGCCTGAAGTTGTAGAGGTTTGTTTTTAAGAGATGCTTTTCCTTGTTTCTCGTGTTTTGAACACATGCATGCCCATGCGAGTGACGTGAGACACATTCCTGCAATGGTTTCACGCGCAAGTTTAAACCTACCGTGACGTCAGATAGCATTATGGATGTTGCCATCTTGGTTTTTCAGAGCCAGAAGTGCACATTATTGAATGAGGTGGTTGGGCGTACTGTTAGAGTTAGGTGACGCTTGATTTTGGAGTTTTCAAGCAGAAAAAAATGGCAGCCTATCTAGTCGTGAACACATACATTTCACAGCTTGACGCTAAACCAAAATATGTTTCCAAAAACATTTGATGAGAGAAGTAGACAATGCAGTACCAGAATCTTGATTCATCTTTGATCAGCACTGCCTCGCTGTTCAGTTTCGTGAGCCTGGTTGTACTAGGCAGGCCTGCCAATCACAAGGTAGCCAGACACTAAAGCATACTCTGCTTTATTGTCTATTTTACTCTAAACAAGACTATAATTCACAAAATGAACATCAGGCTGTAAGGAAGAAGACTGGAAACTAAACAAATAAGGCCATAAACTTGTTAGGTAACTGTTTACTGAGGTAATAAATCATAGTGGTGTGTCGATCGTGAACGTATCATTCAGTATGAACAAATCTTTTATATGACTCGGAAGTAATGAGTAGTCTCAGTGAGTGATTCGTTCATTTTCATGCAGTACGTTCCCTCGCCACATGGCAGCTGCATGGCCGCTCAGGCTGTGTGATGAGCAGCACACGCAGCAGTTCGTTCATATGGATCAGTCTATTGTTCGTTTGTCACGTTTACATCGGCCACAAGAGGGCTACAGCGCAGCACTCGTGAATGAACGAAATGAACGAAATGACTCAAAAAAGATTAGTTCCATTTACCGTCCGAGAGTAAGTGAGTAAAGACTCGAACTTCCCAACACTAATAAATCAAAGATCTTTTTTTTTTGCCCCCTTCTGACCATTAGACAGAATGCAAGTTTGAGATACTTCTGCATTACATTTTACAAACCAAGGAGCTCTATCCACTAATTATTACTCCGCTAATCTACAGGGGGTGCTAATGAGTCGAGAAACACAGAAGGACAGATAGCCAGCAAGTAAATGTTGACGTTATCAATGCTGGTTTCAGACACTTTTAAAAAAGGGTTTTCCATGAGTTTTATATAGGAGAAATGTGCATTCAATATGTAAGTTTGACTTAGACAGATATGTTTTAATTAGGAGCGCTGAATGTAAACAGAAACTTGTTTGTTTGTTTATAAGGAAACTTGACGGGGCACCTTTAAATTTGAAAAACGTCACATTTGTTTTAAAAATCTATAGTGAGAAGTTAATCTCAGCACTGGCATGAACTGTTTCATGATCTACGAATCAAACGGTTTATAAATGTGTATAAAGATTTGTGAGTTCATGATGCATATCATCAATTTCAACAAATGTAAAACAACAAATGCAACCCAGCTGTTAAAGAAGAAGTAAGAAGTTGTACAAGTTCATAAACATGTATGTACAAATATTCTTTACATTTTTATGAATTCCTTTTAAAAACAAACGTATGTATTTATGTGTGTATTTACTCAGGTTGGTTTGCATTTGTAAGTCTTGTTTTTATTTTGTGGATCATGAAACATGCATTTGTCACCAGTGTGGAGTCTTCATTATAACAGTGCACTACAACCCATCAACACCAGTCGCTCAGCCTTTGTGTCATGTGTCAAGATATTTTCATACTGTAATCCCCTGACACGCTCTATCTTTTGCAGCTCATGTAGCCACTGACATACCTCAATCTTTAAATCTCTTGGATGATTACCAGTTATGATATAGCACAATAAATCCGTTGCCTTACTTATGTTCATTCTACGGTACACTAATATCTGATAAACTTTTCAACATGCTTGACATCGGTATGCTTCATGGTCTCATCGACCTCACCCCAGTGCGTGCCTGCATTCCAAAATCATACATATGTAATGTAACGAATGTCAGTCAGTCAGTTGTCATGGTATAGCCTGATTAATTATGTTATACAGCATTTTAAATGTAAGGGCTAATCCTCAACAAGGTGTCATTATCAGGAATTATTGGGCAACAAGGAGGTCAGAGCAGTACAAAATGAATGAATCTTTCATGCACAACTTTTAACATCTTTTAAGATTATTACAGAGGCTACTAACTATTTCATTTGATCCTGAGATCTGGCACCATGCACAGCCAACGAAACAGTTGAAAAAGTCATTTGCTGTTGGCTTGTCTGTCATCAGCACCAACCACTCAAGGAAGTTCTCTATTAAGCTCCGAATCTCCAACAAGATCTCAAACCCTATCTGCCAAAAAGAGAGTTTCTCATCAGGCTGATGTGAGCAAAAGCATGTCGCATGATTTCTGCAGCCTTCAGTGTGCGTTTCATAGAAACATTGGAATTCATAAAGTGCATTTTTAAAAAAAAACATGGATTGGACCCTTTGGCTGGTTGTGCATTTGACACCCCTCTATTAATAAGACCTGAATATAGCTCCGCTGCTCAGCTTTGCTTGCAATTTTACCACAGTAAACACCCGCAGTATTGCTGGGAAAAATTTCCCTGCAGCACAAAAAAAAACCCCGTAAACCTGCATCATGACAGACACGAGTGTAAAACTGTTGACAGGATACTGCAAACAATGTCACGGTCATGTGGCAAATTCCAGAATTACAGGCTCAGAAAGACATCTGGAACAGTTACATATTCAGTTACACATTTTACGTGAAAGGCACAATGGCATTTTTTCAAAGGGTGTTTTTTATCACTGTAGCTTGTCACATAGTTTGAGTGTTTGATAGATGAAGTAGAAAGATTCACTCCACCCTTGCACGAATTTTCCATCACGGTATGTGCTTCAGTTTCGTAGATAAACATGATCTAAAGCATCTAAATATGTGCAATCCGATCTACAGATACAGTCTATTTTACATGTGTTTTGTTGTTTTTTAAGCTGATAAACAAGACAGTTCGTGTTTATTTCAATATATATGGACAGTGGTTCAATATAGTACGTTAAATATTTGAGTAATTTGACACTTGCACTTGCAAGACAAGGCATAAATTGACACAAATGGAGAAAGTAAAGTATTCAAAAAGGCTTCTTCAAATTTGGTTTGAAGGAAAATTACAACAATTTAAAATCCTATCTCAAATAATGTACGCATTAACTAAAAGTCAAATATCTCTGTGTGCACATTAGCAATAGAGACAGCCAGGTTTAGTTGTGTTTAAGTACGGGAGCCTTACTGAAGACATCATTCCCTGTTTGCAATATAATGTTTTATATAAAAAGTTCTGTTGTCATCTGAATGTTTCACCACTGCAAAGGCGTATTTGTACTCTTATAAATCCATGTGGGCAGGACACGTATGTATGTGAATGGCACAGCTGTATACTCAGGCTGTCAGGAACAGGAACCTCACATGTTAATCCAACATAAGCTTATTCAATACGTGCAGCAGTATTTTAAATGTCTGCTGTACCAACGGTGAACTGTTAAGTCAAAACACACCTTCAGAGCAGATCACAGTTTAGAGTGCAGAGTCAGGCAGCTACTATGTTAGCTTAAATGAATCCACTCCTCCCAGTCATTGTAATACTCAATCCGAAACCTAAACTAAGTTATAATTCATTTGAAAGTCTTGTTCTTAGCCTTACTCACCCAACCTGGAAAACATTACAGCCAATTCTATTTGTTACAGTATATCATGCTCCTGGTCCTTACTCAGAATTTTTATCTGAATTTGCAGAATTTGCATCAGGCTTGATCCTTAAAACGGATAAAGTAATTATTGTAGGTGATTTTAATATTCATGTGGACAACCACAATGATAGTCTTAGTACTGCGTTTATCTCTTTCTTAGATTCAGTTGGCTTCTGTCAGAGTGTAAATAAACCGACTCATTGTCTGAACCACACTCCTGATCTTGTTCTCTCATATGGCATTGAATTTGACCATCTAATAGTCTTTCCACAGAATCCTCTTCTGTCTGACCATTTTTTAAAAACCTTTGAGTTCATATTACTGGACTATAAGCCTTTTGGCAGAAACTCCTACAGCAGATTGTGCTGTAGCAGTGCTGTAGCCAAATTTAAGGAAGTGATTCCTTCAGTATTGAATTCAATGCCATGTCTCAATGTAGCAGAGGACTTGTCTGCTTCCTTTAGCCCCTCACAAATAGATCATCTTGTTGATAGTACTGCAGGCTCATTACGAACAACTCTCGACTCTATTGCACCTCTGAAAAAGAAGATGATTAAACAAAGGAGGTTAGCACCATGGTATAGCCAGCAGACTCACAACTTAAAGCAAGAGGCACGAAAATCTGAATGCAAATGGCGTGCCACTAAACTGGAAGAATTTTGTTTAATCTGGCAAGATAATCTTAAAACATACAGGAAGGCTCTCCGTAGTGCCAAAGCAGCCTATTACTCATCATTAATCGAGGAAAATAAGAACAACCCCAGGTTTCTCTTCAGCACAGTAGCCAGGCTAACAGAGAGCCACAGCTCAATTGAGCCATCTATTCCTTTAGGTCTAAGAGTAGACACTTGCATGCATGGAACTGTATGATGAGACGATCCACGAGGAACACTGAACTTTCTACCTAAAACATGACGTATCTGCTTCAGGATCAGCAGTCTATGTTAATCACTCAATCTCTGCGATTTCATATTTTATCACTGTGTAAATAAAGTTAAACTTTGTCATTGAAAAAAGAATCCAGCCACACTGAACACAAGTGATGATAAATCTTGATGAAATATTTATTTTGGCCTGTTCAAGAATTTATTTCAATGATTCATGCACAATTGAATAAACAGATCTCTTAACTTTTATCTGATTTAGACGGATCAGTGTTTGATGTTTTACTGTATAACACAGTTACACCCATGCAGTTCTTCCTGGGTACATTCCACACATAATAGGTTAATTGGTGACTCTGAATTCCCAACAGGTGTGAATGTGAGTGTGGTTCTTTGTCTCTATGTGTCAGCCCTGTGATAAACTGGTGACTTGTCCTCTCAACCAATGCCAGATTGAATCAGCTCCAGCTACACACAAGCCTGATACAGGAAGTGGAGAGTAAAAGTATGTATGTATACTCTTACAGTTCCGTAGGTTGGTTCAACAGGTGTTTCAAACCTTTTGATCAATGCATTAATTCAAAGATAGAATAACTGACTGTGAATGGATGCCATTGTTCTAGTTTCGTCTCTTCTTCTTCACCACCGTAAGTTCATGTTTGGAAAAACCTGCAACTGACCTATTTTCCCAGCAGACTTTTTGACGAGACAGAAAAGCACAGGTGCAATTTATATAATTAGTAAAGGGTGCGTTTGTGCGCCATTTCCAGGAAAGCTGTCGTTAATGTAATTAATTACCTTTGCACTAATGTGACAGGACAAAGTGGCTCCATGTTGCAGATGAACCTGCTTCAATTAAAGTTATATCTAGTGGTTGACTTTGATGGATGAAGGTGACACAGTTGCAATACACAGACCATATTTTGTGACACTCAGTTGAATGGATTAATGGATAAACACGTTTTATATGGCTGTAGGGAGTATTCAAGTATGAAGTGTTATGAAAGTTTGTTGATCAATCTTGAGCAGAACAAAGAACAAGTCTCATTCTTAGCAAATATTTTAATTAAATGTCAGAAAGGAGAATTTTACACTTCTTTCGTGAAACAAAGAAATATAATCCTTAAATTGTTTGTGGTTCTCCCATTTCGTCTGAAGATAAATGTGCTATTACTACTGGAAATTCTTCAGTCAGTAGACCTGAAAGTTCTGATCCCTTGTAAATCCTAACACACAGTCATAATCTGTCATGGGATTAGTGACTCAGTGACGAACATGTGTGAGGTATTTGTAAAAACAACTTTCACGTTTTAAAGGATTTACTTGTCTCATGTTGTAACTCCACCATCTTAAAAGACCACTTCATCATAGCGCAAGAAGCATATTAATTCAAAATACATTTTCCCAGCCTACATTTATTATAGACACTAATATGGACAAATCTTATTAGATTTCCACAAAGCAATGTGGCTGTTACACCATAAAGGAAATCAGATATTCTATCTGCACAGAAACTGTGCTGTTTTCTAGGCTGTGTCACTTGTCAAACTCAGACTGGTGGTGGCTGGATGTCGCCTTGGACGGATTTCCTCAGATTTTTGTATCAGAGAGAAAGAATGCATGACCAACCAGCAACACATATGGCA
The DNA here is from genome assembly GCA_033000465.1 of Sciaenops ocellatus. Classification (NCBI taxonomy): domain Eukaryota; kingdom Metazoa; phylum Chordata; class Actinopteri; family Sciaenidae; genus Sciaenops; species Sciaenops ocellatus. The sequence goes on along the minus strand of CP136874.1, from coordinate 21,909,937 downwards.
AAATGTTATAAATGAGGTACCGTGTGATCACTGTAGAGACAGACAGGAAAAATGGCCCACTGCTGTTCAGCTCAGTTCAGCTTTATGTGAAAATATGTATTTTTTTGTAATGATTTAATGGGAATTTTATTGACTTTCTAATAGTTTTTGGTTGGCGATGAATGAATGAGATGAAAAATGTAATTAATCTGTAATTTATGCTAATTTCAAGTCTGGCATCCTTAATTTTCCTTAAAGCAGCATTCATCAATTTGTGGCCACTAGGGGGTAGAAAACATCAAAACAAATTAAATTGAAAAATACGGCTACCATCAAATATGCAAATTATAAAGCTGTTGTTGACGTCTAAGTATCCTTTTGTTCATTTTAATGCATTTGTTTTTGTAGCTTGTTTCTGTTCCACAGTTTTCTGGCTAGCGTAAAAACTTCTTCTTTCTAAACTACACATTTTACATGTGACACTGGGATGTTTTTTTTTACACTGCAGCTTGTCATGAAGTTTCAGTGTTATGTGTATGAAATGATCTTGACAGTCATGACATGAATTTTCCATCATGGTATGCATATCACAGTTTCGTACATAAACAAAACAGGCGTCTGAATGTGTTATCTGCAGTCTGATGGATGACAGAAATTGTCAGCTCAACATACGTTTGAGCTGACAATTTCTGCCTATTTCAATACACAATGTTCAATATAGTTCAATGTGGTGTGCTTAATAGTGGAATGAGTTGACACTGGTTGTAGGCCAAAATATAAATCAACACAACACGCAAAAGAGAAAAGAAATATTCAAATAGGCTTCTTCAAATTTGGTTTGGAGTAAAGTAAAACTATGAATATGAAATTCAATCTTAATGTATGCAGAACACTGTGTCCTTAAAAAATATATTCACACAGACTCTTTTACACAGTAACAATGTGAATGACTAAATGAATGAAGTATTTAAATAGAAATTATTTCCAGGAAATCAATTACAAAAGTCAAGTCAAAGATCTCTGTGTTACATTCAGGCATACAGTCAGGTTTAACGGTCTCTCAGAGGAGAAAAGACTTTTAGTGTGTATAATCATATGTTTGCGATCATTATATTCCAAATTTCAGTACATTTTGATGCATGCTAATATATTTTGTAGCTGGTTCAGCAGGTGATTTAAAACTTTTGACAGCAGAATCCTCTGAAAGATAGAGAAAGCTATAATTTGCTACTATTAATGGATGCCATTCTTCTAGCTTTGTCTCTTCTTCTTTGCCACCAAATGTACATTCATTACAGGAAAAGCAAAGGTGCAATTAATATCATTAGTAAAAGGACGGTGGTGTTCCAGTTCCAGGGAGGCTGTTGTTAATGTAATTAATTACACCTAAACTGCTGTGACTAGACAAAATGTCTCCATGATGCAGTTGAACTTGCATCAATTAAAGTAATATCTACTTGCTGGCCATATTTTGTGACACTGAAATAAATTAGATAATGGATAAACACATTTTATCACTACATATAGCATACGTGTGTACTGACTGTGAGTGGTGGGCAGGCTAAATGAAATTTTGAAATGTACATACTACAAAATCATGAGTCATTATTTCACGTATTGATGGCAATCACCTGCCAAGTGCACCCACTGTAGGGCTAACGTATGAAATCAACCTGAAGTAATTTCTTCATCAAAATGAAACTAAACACGGCCTTCCCACCATGTGGTGCAATGCACATAGAGCAGTAGCAGTCCCTCATTCCCTAGAACTTGACTGGCTTCTAATAAGACAGGCCAATCAAGGTGTGACTACGCCCTTTCTTAAGGTCTTAAGGGAGGTAGGGAATGGTACACCCAGGGCATTCTGATCTTTTCCTTGTCTCATTGTCGACCTCATTTCAGCAGCTATTGTCAGCCAGAAACTTGGGTGCAATCTATAGTTAAAGAACCCCACTTTTGACTAAGTTACCTGCATCAGGGTGGATCACAGAGCTATTTGTGCAAGAGATTTTGCTTGACTAATGGCAGCCTGAGGCTAGGCATATTAAGAAGAAGAAGAAGAGATACTTTATTAATCCCTCAAGGGGGAAATACTTTTTTCACTCTTTTTTTTACATGCATTTTAACCCCGAAACACAACCATACACACACAAAGGGCTCATAGACATGCAATGTGGAGAGAGATGGTGGAGTGATGGGCAGCCACCCAGAGGAGCGCCCTGCGAGCAATTGAGGGGTTCAGTGGTAGAAATAAATGCATGGTTAAGCTAGAATGTAACAAAGAAAACACAAAGACATGCCTAAGGGTCACTGAACGTATGTCATAGGAACATTTTAATAAAATATACATTTTTCATTATTTATTTGCAGGATTGCTAATGTTGTTGTTGAATGAGTTACGTGTATCATTACACATGGTGGGTACACTTTTGGGATTAAGACATAGTATAGTTTTGTTGATAGTCTACTTGTTTGGTCAATGTAGGCTTTACAGTGAAGAACTCAATGCCAACTTAAAGTTGATCTGATAGTTAAGTCCTTAATTATCAGTGTACAGCCGGTGCACCTAGGAGCTCACTGCATCCACGCAAGAATATGTGGGTGCACAAAACATGCCTTGCATAATACTTGAAAATTTGATGCACTGCACTTTACTGGTCTGTTGAGCTGGCCGACTTATTAAAACGAATCAAACCACGGGAACGAATTGTATCTTGCACGCACGCAATAGCTTTTCTCAGTGTATCAAACGCCTATGGCTTTATGGTCACTCCAGGTCACCCTAAGTATTCAAATTAAACTTCAAAAAAGAGATTAATCTTCATGTGATGTCTAATTTTTGTGAAGACGCCTTTCTTAATGTTTATGTCGAGCTTATTTGCACTAAAAAAATAAATATAATCTTTAAATCTTTTATAATTCTGATAAATCTACAGGAAATTCCTGTTCAGGCAGTAAACCTGATTTTTTATAAATCCCAACACACAGTGATGATCTGGGATTAATGAGTCAGTGAAGAACATGTGTGAGGTATTTATAGAAACAACTTTCAGATTTTAACAGATTTAGTTGTCTATTTTTTTAACACCATCACCAATTCGTCATATTAAAAGACCATTCAGTGTGGCACAAGGAACATACAGATTCAAAGTGAATTTCTGGGTATACCAACGACACTGCTATGAACAATGTGGCTATCGTGCAACGTGATCATTACGTAATAAAAGTCTGTGTCTACTCGGCAGACATCCTTGGTTAAACTTGTCAAAGTGGTTTGTCATGAGCTCTGTTATTAAGGAAACGTCTGCACATTCTTCTTTGTGTTTTGTCTCCCGGTAAAGGTGTGTATTGTGCTCATGAAAGATGGCATCAGACAGTAATCTTCCATTCATTTTACTTGTCTACAGAGAGGTCGTGGCTGAATGTCAGCAACTGATAATGGTGACAAACTTTAGTGATGCTGTACTGATGAATATGACCACTAGGGGATTAAAACAAACAAACAAACTGATACAGTTCCCATCAACATCAATTATAAGCATTCATTTGGAGTTAATGTTCATGCACTCATTTTTTTAGCCACCTCCATTTGACAAATGCAAGTCAAATATTTAATCCATTTTGGCCTCCGACGCAAGAAACTATCTGGATCTTTGGTCTGCTATGCTCAACATTCTTCGCTAACAGCTTTGGCTTTCTGCCACTTAGTGCTGGGTAGGAAGCATCCAGTGTCTTTATCGGACTTTTTTGCTATAAATATCTGAGCTGCTGAAACTCATACTCTGTATGCAGACTGTAGAACCAAAACAAGATAAAAGAAAAAAGGCTTAAAAGCTCTGCTGAGCTGCAAAGTAAGATCATTTTGCAATTTGGCACTATGAGCAACAACTGTCACATTACAGACGTGTCATATTAATTCAGTTTTAATCTTTTGGAGTTTAATTACTAAATGCAGAATTATGAGCAGAGGGCTGTGGTCACATGTTGCAGGATGATCACACTTTACTTTAATTTTACTTCATTGCCCAAAAATTATTTTTCATTTAAGAAGAAGCCTGTCTTATGTCCTCCTTTAAAAGTGACATAGTCTTGCATATTACATACTGCAACATGGTTCAATAGTCTTGAATATATTTGATTAATTCAATGATAAACGTATTTAATTTTGCAGCTGGTCATGTGGCTAGCATGATAGCAAAATACATTTTAGGTATGGATTTTAAATAATCATAATAATAATGCATTTTAGCTGCAGGTGTGTCTGCAAACTGCGGACAAGGTTTACAAGCATTCAGGTTCAACAATCAGATGCTCATCTTGTGCTTTTGCCAGTTGCACTAGCGACTCTCTGGCATTTTGGCTTTCATCATTGGCATGGTGCATGAGCTTGTTTGCTGGGTGTGGTTCTTGCTATTGTTGCCGCTTCACTAAACAAAAACAATGAGATTTTCCAGTAATAGTCAACTATTTATTGGTGGGGCTACGGAATTTAGAGCAAACGTGATTACAAAAAGCTGGGTCAGATGTGTACCGTTTAAAAGTCAATTTGAAGCATTGTGCCTCTTGACAAGCTGATTGCCTGATGAGTGAGGCACCAGGGTTGTGACGCAGGAGGTTCCTGATGACGCGGGAGCTGCCAGCACTGTGCCCATCTCGGCCTTTCACTATCTAAAGTGAAGCTAAACTAGCAAAATGCTAAACATTTTCAAAATCAGGTTCAAAAATCAAGTCATAGATGTATCTTCCCAGGCTGGAATAGCAGACTGATCAAATGTCATTCCTCCTCCTTTAGAGGGTCGACCAAAGCTGTAATATCTTGAAATTGTCATATCTTGCCGAGGTGGGAAAACTTCAATATGTAGATGTTTGCCTCACGTACAAGATAATACATGACTTGACCTCTCCTCCGCTCACACAGTTTGTCACCATAACAACAACTGCCGGTTCACGAGAGGTGCAGCAAAAGGGGATTGCTTTATACCGCTGAGGAAAAACTACTCTCAGTCAGTCTGCATTTTCTGTTAAAGCTGCACTAGAATGCAACTTCACCCCAGCCAATGTTGGCGACACGTCACGTACCTTGTTTAAAGGCACAGTTAATTAGTCAGCACTAAGACTCAATTACATGTTATTGTCCTCTGTCTGTCTGTAACCTAAACTCCCTTTCTGTCAGTTGACACCTATGTCTCCCATCATATACCTGCATTCTTGTTTATTGTAGTTTAGTGTTACAGTTTGTCAGATTTGATTTGTGTGCTATATGATGTGCATGCTTTAAATGTCCATGCATCTGCTTTGCTTTGTTCAGCTAGTGTCTAACAATGTTGTCTTAGTCGATCCATACTGTTTACATTAGCATCACTCATTTTATTGCAGTCAACTCTAGGCAAATTTAATGCAATGGCTTTAGTATTACATCATACTTCTACTAAATATTGTTCCAAATCTTGAAATGTACATGTCTCACTATGCTGTTTTAGCATGTATTGTTTTGTCATTAGGTGAAAACAGATGAGGAAGTAGAGCATATCTCATTACTATGGCATGATTATAGAACTGCGGTCATGCGGAGCTGAGGTGGATTAACATAACGCCCAACTCTTTCATTATCTGTGTCATATTGCTATCTTCGTATTGTTGCAGTTATGGTCATAGTTCATTGGTGTTGCTGTGTTTTAAGGGCAGTGTCACACACCCATGATCTGAACACACAAAGGACAGGCCTCACCACAGACTGATGTCATAGTCCAGTGAAAACATGCTACTGCGCTCAAGACATCATTCTGAGAGGAGAAAGCCCAAACAAAAATATCCTGTCTGGTATTCAATGACACATGAGAGAAACAACTTGTGAAGAAAAACAAATGAATCGAAATTTTTGTCACGACGTGTTATTGTGAAGAAAAAGAATGCAGCTTTTAAACAATATGCAGTGTACGGCGCCAATCCCATATATAGAAATGGCGTGTCCGGATCTATTTTTTCTAATTGTTGCTAAATAAGATAAACATGACAGCATTCTGTCAACCCTTTTGTAAAGTATTGTTTTGATAGATGAATTTGAACAAAAACAATGAGTCACAAAAGAGGCTGTCATGGAATGTGTCCTAACAACTCAATATGACAGCCGTCAGCAGCAGTGTTCCGATACATTGGCCCCTCCTTGCAATGACTATGTAGTCATCACTCTGGGATGAAAGATTTCTTGTAGCTCATGTCCATTCACATAAATCAGACTGTTTCTTTAATGAATTATACAAAAAATGATCATTTTAACTTGGCCAAAATAAATCCTGTCCTAACTGGAAATTTAAAAAAAAAACTGGGTTATGATGATGACAAACTGTTGAACCTTAATAAGGTCATGGATGTTAAGACTTCTGACTTCAACGCAATGTGTCACATTGGTGCAATTACCCAACAATCGAAATCTCACATCTCTTGTTTCCAAACTAATAATTACATACTCAGTACTCAATATTATAATGCACGCAATTTGCTAAATTAAACGCCCAAACTAAGAACAAGAACTTCCCTCTCCTCCTCCTCCTCCCCTCCTCCTCCTCCTCTCTTCTCTGTTATTCCTGTATTTCCAATCTCCAATCTAATGATAACATGATAAGCAGAGACTTGTGTGTTTTACGGGCTGTCTTCTGTCTCTTGTGACTTGTAAACCCACAAATATTTAAATTTGACTTGTCTGAACAATAGTCCGTGTTACTCGGATAAGATGATGCTTATCGTTATTCTGCCAGTTTGTGTTGAGTACACCAGCAAACCGTTTTTGGGCACATGCTCCAGACCAGGTTGAACAGGTCTGACGATGAAAATCTCAGCAGGAAGACGTTAAAGTAAACACCCCCTCTCTGTGTCAGTTGCCTACATTGTCACACAGACACTAATAACAGGTGTGCGACTGAGGCGACACGACTTAATATTTCTAAATAAGTCTCATCTGTTACATTGGAAGGAACACTAAACGGGACACTACTTGTTCTCTTATCATCAGGGCATTGAGATAATATGATCCATGGTTATTCTCTCAATGGAAACACAGGTGAGGTTATTTTTTTATTAATAATGCTTTTTATAATCTATGATTTTATCTGAAGTGATACTTTTTATGCACTAAACCAACAGGTTTAGTCTTTTAGCTCTTATTTTGCAGAAATAAAATCAGGGGAGTGAGGTGCTTTATTTTGAAAAGCATTATTATATTCATGTTTTTTAACAGATAAAATGATTGTAAATGATAAAATACATGATAACTACATGATTCTGAACTAATATTGGAACAAGTAGTTTAGCCTGAATACATCTTATTCCAAGTGTGAGCATGTGACATGTTTGATTCATTATAGTTTTACAAATAATGGAAACTAGGGAATAAAAGAGTACATTGATGCCATCAGCGTCATATTAATGGCATGTTGCCTAAAGGGACAGGGTTGACTGCACGGAGGCAAGTACAAACATGTGATACATGGTCAGAAGTGTTTGACAATCATCAGTCACGATGAAGTGACTTCAAAACAGTGAGGCATTGTCACCTCAGGTTCAGAGGTGTGCGCTCACATGTGCATCACATTTCACAACAGGTCTGTGATACCATCTTTTTAAAAAAAAAAAAAAAATCTAAATATTAAACATTCGCCTCTGTGATCATCTTTTCTTAGACACACATACATATGGCACACGGGATCCAAGAGGAGAGAACCACAGAGCCAGCAGAGGAGATGGGAGAAACAGAGAAACAGTTCCTTAAAGATCTCTACTCGTTCATGAAGAAGAGAGATACACCCATCGAGAGAATCCCAAACCTGGGCTTCAAACAAAGTACTTCAAAAATATTCTTCATTTTATCACATTTTGTCCGAGCGAGCTGTTTTTAATGCATTTTAAAAAGCATACCTACGATTTCGACATGTGATATGGTACATATACTGTTAATTGATAGATATACTGATAAAAATGGACATAAGTTATTCATGTTTGTAATTATACTTATTCTGCTTTTAAATAATATAATATAAACAGTATCTCCAGTATATATAACAGTATTATCTTTTTTTAAACAAAATGATTTTCTCGTTCCAGCCTCAGGAATTTGCTGTTTTCCTTTTGTTTAATGTCATTTGATATCGGACTGTTGGTCAGACAAAACAAACAATTTGAGGACTCACCATTTTCTGATATTTCAGTCAATACATTAATTGGGAAAACTGATGAAATGAAAAGCCCTATATTCTAATGATGAACTCTATTTGATGATGTGTATTTTCTGTTTTTCAGTTGATCTATTTGTGATGTTCAAGACTGTCAGAGACATGGGCGGCTACCACCAGGTAACCAAATATATCCACCATATTATTAGTAATTGTAGTGACGGAGAGTAGATCGACGTCAACCTCTTCTTGTTTTCATCAATGGCCAATCTTGAATATACAAAAGCTATAAATACTGTGTTATTTGTTATTGGTTCTTGCCCTGTACATGTCACTATAAAAACAAAAACACGAGATAAAATCAAATGTCCTGCACTCTCCAAGGTGACTGCTCAGCAGCTGTGGAAGCAAGTCTACAACATGCTTGGAGGGAATCCACGAAGCACGAGTGCAGCTACCTGTACCCGCAGACACTATGAGAAGTGAGTTAAAACGTGTGTGCATTTCTCACAGTGACTGGGTGGCGTGTTCTTGTAAATATGTATTTTAATTGACGTGTCATTTGTGCAGGCTGCTTCTGCCATATGAATGTCACGTGAAAGGCGTATCGATGAATACCTTGCCTCCTCATCAGCCAAAGAACCTACACTACACAGTCAAAAATGATATGGGCCTGAGACCAGCTAAACGCAAACTGATATCAATACCTCTGCATCAGGTTGGTATTATTATACACTCAAAGAAAGAGAAAGAACATAGCAAAGTTTCCCGACTGTACTGTATTATCCTGTGTATTACTGTATTATTATTGTATTATATTACTGTAATATATATATATATATATATCTATTTTGTGAATAATCTACTTCTGGTGCAAATATTCATTCCTATTTATTAAAACTTGTTCTTATATAGTGCTTTCATGCTGTGAGTTAGATGAGAAGATCGATACTACTCTTAAAGTTTGCACAGTAAACACGCAGCTGAAGACAGCAGTTGGTTAGCCTAGCTTAGCATAGATTGGAGACAGAAGACAAGGTGAAACAGCTAGCCTGGCAACAAAATCCGCCTACCAGCACATCTAAAGTTCGCTATTTAACCTGTTTTATATTATTTGTGCAAAAAAAAAAATGACATCCTGGAGCCTCCACTGATCGCCTGGCAACTACACCCAGCCAAACCACAACTTCTAGCTTTTATAATTTGTTTTTTTTTTACAGATTAGTCAAGATATGACATGTTTATTAGTAAGTATTCAAGGTGATGGAAGGCTGATGTTGTTATCTTTGGATAGAGTCAGACTAGCTGGTTTCCCATTGGCAGTTTTAACACTAAGCTATGCAGCTGCTGGTTGTAGCTCTACATTCAGCAAACAGACATGAGTATTTTCCAGCTCTTGGCAAGAGAGTGAACAAGCATATTATAAAATGTCAAACTATTCTGACGGACCTCTTATCTTTTCAACAGCCACCACATGCAAATCTTTTCCCTGGGTCGCTCTGCTACCCTCGCTACTATCATCCAAGCCACGCAGTTCTCCCTCCCCACGTTCCTATCTCCTCTACACTTTTGGCACCACGTAGCCCCCCTGAACCACAGCCCCGGTTTTCTTTCGATCCATACCATCTAAACCAAACAGAAAGGGTCACGGAGCCACTGGAGCACCTGCGCTACCTGGCAGAACGCTACAAGACCTCATCTGGATTGACTGAGCCTCTAAACCTCAGCGTTAAAGCATCAAAAGAGGAAACCAACAGCAGGCCTGCCTCATCGTTCGCCCCACCTTCATCCAGCAAAAACCCAAAGTTTTTGAACAAACCCTCCCCTCTGTACGCTGCTCATTTCCCACAGGTGGTGAGAAGTGAAATATGTGAGACGCAAGATGGCGAGGCAGGTTCAGGAGAGACATATCCTGCGGAAGCTAGGGAGACATACGTCATTGATGTCAAAGCTATAACAGCCTCAAGCAGCCCCACGTACGACTCTGATCTGACACTTAGATCGGACGAAGGCGCTACCGCAACAGCCCAAAGTCCCAGATCTCCAAGAAGAGACTCCGCAATGCAGCCAAAAGGAGAAAGAGAAGGGAGTCCAGAAGTAAGAGGGCTCGACCTCAGTCATATACTGCCCAACCTCCCTCAAGAGAACAGAGGTGAGATGGAAATTGAGATACCGCTGTCTGTGTTTAATAACTGGCTCAGGCTGTGTAGGTCCTCAGCCACGTATGGAGATAAGCAGCTACCTACTCTTCCTACTCCGGAAGAACCCTCTGGGAAAAGGATTTGTTCTGACGCAGACATCATCCCCGCCAACGTAACATTTCGAATGAATCCCCAACACCCGAGCTCAGTTGCTGAGGATCTACGGCTGAGGCAGAGAAGTCCCACGCCGGTCGGCCAAACAAGCGATTATCGCAACAACATGAGTCAAGATCCTTTTACCAGCTACAAGCCTGTGCCTTCAGGTGGTATTCTAAAAAATGCAGCCAGCTGGGATGTCTATCCATTCGATCAACAGGATATCAACAAGTCATACAGCTCCAAACCCTCAAATTGTTGGGAACCATATGACAGACAGACCTGGGTTCGCCCAATCCAAGCAAAAAATGACTCTAATCCTCTCACAGTTCAGCAAAACTTTGCAGCCTCTAAATCCTACAATGAAGACCAAGTCCAGGGAGGGAAGTCCGAGATAGTACCCTCGGCTCTGCTAATGATGGATCCCAGCTCCACTTCTCTGTTGCGCCTCACAACTGAAGAGGTGATGAAACTGAAGAAAATCATCTCGAGCTCATCGTGAAGATCGGTTCAGACAATTACACTGACACTCCAACACCACATTAAAGCTGACTCTCATTGCATTGCTCTTTCACACACTGTATCTCATTGAAGTTTTGTATCATTTTTTAATATGATTAAATATATTTTATAAGTGTCAAATCTGAATTTTAATGACTAATAATTCATTCACGTCTGGAGCAGAACTTAAGTTAAGGAGAATGTTCTGTCTGTTTTTCTGTACATTAATATTTCTTGTACAATACATTTAATACTTTTAATTATAATGTAAATATAAATAAATTCAATTAAATGAAACAGAAGTATCATGAGTTATTTGTTAATTGGATAATCCTGTCGTCATTTCACACTATCAACATTTTATCAGTCTTTCGTAGCTGAACTACCATTACTGCATTTTGCTGATTACTAAACTATAACTGGGTTGGAGGGAGTGGCCTCAGGCTATACTCTACCCTATACTCTACTATAATTCTTTTGCATGATTTCACGGATTTACGATTAATGCGCCGTGTCTTAAAATATTTCTAACAGAGAAGCTGCGTCAACTCAGCTTCAGTACGCTTACTTTTTGTTGTTGTCTCGTCTTACCAGCATGCCTGAAGATTACGCTCGCAGTCTACTATTATGTTATTGTTGTTGTTATAATTATTATTGTCCGATTCAGTGCGTAATGTTTGGAATTTTCAGGTGTGACAAAAACATAGAACATGGAAATAGAACTGACACTCCCATCCTTGTAATTTTAGACAGTGATTATTGCGTGCACATTGCTTATTAACACCACAAAAGCCCATAGCAGTAGCTATTATGATTCATTGTTCAGAAAATGTATTTCACCTAAATAGGGCTTTAAACCATTGACAGAGTGAGACGTATTGAAATATCCGCCAGCTTACAAGATAATTCCTTTTTCTTCCTTTCGATTGCTTTGTTCACTTGTTTACCCGCTTGTTATCACATGAAATGCATCGAAAAAAATCATCGAAAAAGAAAATGATGTTAGTAAGCCAGCATGAACATGGCAGAGCAAGTATTTTACCGTTGTTTATCAGCAGTTTATTACTGAACTCAGTGGCCTCTTTTTTTGCATGTAGTCAGATTTTTCAAATTTCTGCTGCTGTTTGGTTCAGAAAAAAAAAAAAAAAAAAAACACACACACAAAAAATGTTTTGAGTTACTCTACACTAAAAGCATTTTTGTTCCACAAGCTGCTGAGAGGGATTTACAGGGCTCAGTGCAGGCATGAGGCCTTTTATTTATTACTTGGAAGCCCTCGGGTGATTCACAATATGGTGCTTGCATGTTGCAAAGCAAAAAAGTCTACTATATATGAAAAAGATTGAAGTTACAGCATGAGAACATTTCCTAACACCGTTAGACCTGAATTACTGGCTCGAATAATATGATCTGATTATTTCCACATCACTTTATACATGGTACTGTATGTGTTCATGGTAATCAAGTAAAAATAACTGGGCAGTGTGTGTTGAAAGTGTTCAAACCATGTCAATGTTTGTGCATTTTCGGTGTTAAAAAATCAAGTTGTCGCATACTGAAATGTGATTTATTTGCTTTATGCCATCAGTTTTATAGATAGCCCTGATAACTGAACCCAAGTAGTGTGTTCTATTGGATCAATGATGGAGGAAGACCCCTTTAGTCTCATTAAAAGTACTAATACCACACTGTAAAAACACTATATTAAAAATAGAAGTCCCACATTGGAAACTGTACCTAAAGTATTAAGAGTAAAATACTCTGTGCAGAAAAAAGGCCTGTGTGACAGTTATACTGTTATATTATGTCATTATATTATTACTTCTGCCAGAGTGACTGGATTGTTATCAGTGCTGTTTGTTTGTTTTGCCTGTCAACAGGATTAAGATGAAACTACTGGCCTGCTGCTTTGGATTACATTTGGTGGAGTGGAGTAGAGGCATTTTGAAACACATCAGAATCACAGGGCGGAACCAAAATATTTTTCACTTACATACAGTACAGCACGGAGTGGTTGTGTTTACAGATTTGCATATCATAGAGGACTGGACTGTTGGCCTTGGTGGAAGTCTGCGATATCAGAGTGCCCTTCTAATTTTCATTATTGATTAATTTGTCGATTATTTTCTCCATTAACTGATTGGTTTGTAAAAATAATAATAATAAATTAAATATAATAAAATAAAATAAAATAATTAAATAATTAAATAAAATATAATATTAAATATAAAATAAATAAATATAATAATAATTTAATGAAAAAGGAAGCAGAAAATCCTCACGTTGGTGAAGAATCATGAAATGTTTTTGCATGACAACTGACAATCAGCAACATACCTGTTACTTCTCTGAAATTTAAATCAGCTAATTAATTAAGTAACTAATAGTTTCAGTTGTATTTGTATAAACTGTCAGAAAATGTCAAGTAAATGCATTAAACTCAAATATTTCCCTCAGATATGTAGCAGATTATTAAAGTAAAGTGCATTTGTCCATGTGTTAAATGTGTTCTGAGTGCATCACAGTGTTTATACAGCACCTACTGTAGACCTGCTTTATACTCAAATCTCACTGTGTATTATGTCAGACCTTTTAAATAGGGTTATCTATCTGAGATTATTTGCTTCATGACTCAGCAGGCTACCTGCCTGCTGAGTCATGAAGCAAATAAGCAGGCCAAACAGCATCTGTGGTTTCAGTAGGAAAGTATGAGAGCCTGACTGTCATGCACCTGGAAAATCCATCATAACTGTAAACGAACAAACCTTAACAAGCATCAGAAAACAGGAATTACTTGTATTAATTTGTCTCTCGGTTAAATCACCTGAGAATTAATTTGAGAGTGACACCAGATTGGTTTTAATTTTTTATTTACTTGTTTTTGTTGTGGTTTTATCTGAAACTCAAATTACCAACACATTAGTGGCAGAATAGTCTCAAAATTGATGGCGTGGATCTTCCAAATGTTGGACTGTGTTGAATGTGAAGCTCAGTGAAAATCAATAATATACTGGACCTGCTTATGGGTCAAGAGAATACTTGTTAACGGCCACTGTAGACATACCAGTCTGTCTCTCTTTACAGTCACAAAATATACAATACAGCTAGACAGTGAGATTTGTCTGTGTTTAAAAGTCAGTTACGGGTTGGGATTTCAGGCTAAACCGTTTCATGGTGGAGAGGTAGAAGATTGTGTAGAAGGATGTGTCCTCTGCAGCTTTTGAAATAGCACCATTTATCATATCCATGTTCACGTCCATGACCAGGCGTAGTAACCACGAATGGAAAGGACAGGTCGCCTCGCCACTCTGGTGAAACCAGCGGCAAGGTCATCAATAACTGAGAGAGGGAGAGAGAAACAAAGAAAACTGTAGTATCATATTACGGAAAGATGCTGGTGGTCTTATATAGCAACATAATTTTAGTATCTGTTATAATCAACGGCATGGCTTGTATATTGAAATGGAAACTGTTTTTATGTGACTGATATAAATGACAATTAACATTCCGTCTGTACAAACATGTACCACACTTTCGTGACAGACGGTAACTATTCATGCTTGTATCTGCTAAAACCGCAGCTGTAGCTGGGACTTTGCCAATATCTGATCTGGAACTGGATTGGTATGAGGATATGATCCCTTTTCACTTACCAGAACACAGGCCAAACATGATTTGCTAGATTAAATGACAAGGACATACCTCGGTACAACATTATACAACACTGCCAGTCTGCATTCACCTCCACACAAGAGGAAACGTATGACACTTTTATGTTTGTCTTTTAATTTATGCCCATCAGTAAAACTTGTATATAATAATAGATCTCCTTGATGTCACATAATATATAATACAGTATTAGCCATGTGGCGTAATTGTACATCTCTGCAGAATAAACTTCAAGCCTTAGAAATAAATTCATCCCTCGTCACGTCATTTTTCTTCAAAAGAAATGAGCTCGACTGGACAGATCTGTAGATCTGACTCGCTCACCTTTCGTTACAAACATGGAAAATCACTAGCATCTATTGCTGCATACAGTGTGGTCATGACTCATTACTATACTGGGAAAAAGAGAACATTCACACATGAAGCAAGCCTCACAAAGCCACCATTGTAAAAAACTTGTTTCTTCACATATATCAACTATCTTTCCTCCAGTGCAACCTGTTCTCCGAGATATCTCTTGACCAATCTCTGGCTTTTCTCTGTAAACAAACCATGACAACTCCTGAACAATATCTGTAGCATTTAACACATGTGGATTATCTAGGAAACATTCAGTGTTTGATGACATAGTCCACAATGTATAAGAGGACCATTTATCTTAGCTTGGCTGGGATGTCAAATGTAAAGTCACGACCTCAATACATGCGTGGAAGAACAGTTTGTGACCTATGTCCTCTGTTACTGCTTTTTTTAGTGATGATGGATAAACTGACTGACTGAAACAGCGTTTAATATGCATACACAACATGAAATACCAAGAAACTATCACATATGATATAGAATCTCACATATCTGCTGCCTTTGTTGACATACTTTGCCTGCTGACAGAAAAATATGCAGTGGAAAATATACAAGCTTATCCAAAGTAGGTCTATGTCTGGAAAGGTCTAATTTGGACTTGAGTCTCGAAGTCAGTGGCATGCGCTGTTGAGTGTTTAGTTGCCCCTGGTTACAATGCAAGCTTTGTTGAACTATCGCAACAAACAAGTGGTGATGCGTGTAATGATGAACAGGAGGAGAGGGAAGGGACTTTTTTTTCGTTTGATACACCAGACGTCTGCTGCTACCTTTCCTTGTAGTAAGAAGAGAGCAAAGTGCGGATCTCAACGGATAAATCCGGAACCACAAGGCCTTCTCTGGGGGAGGACGGTGTTACTGACAAAGAATCAGGAAAGAAAAAAGACAATCAAAAAGGGGAGTTACTGACCTTTTTTTTTTTTTTTTATCAAACTCTAGATCAAATACTTTACACATTTTTCTTTGTAACTGGAAACAAAGTCATTAAGACGTGGGAATTTGGAAAGACATTTTTACTTCCTTTACTGAATTTTATCACCTTCTCTTCCGTCTGAGTTTTTTTCTCAAAGCCTCTCCTAAAGATTGGAATGCTCTTTAAAAAAAACTAAAGAACATTTGGTCATTCAACACACCCACATTTTCTGCTAATGTATTTGCCTCCCTCTGGTTGTTACTATAGTCTATAGATGTATATTTACAGGTGTATATTTTCTGATCAGCATGACTGATGTTTTTGTCAGCAGGTGTTGAAGATAATGCGCCTATTCACAGGGACAGTGTCTGGCCTGTAGTTCCAGGCCATTGTAAGGCAGCATTATTCATCTCTTTTACATTCTACTATTTACTCAAACCCGTTTGTCAGCTTTTAAAACAGGCATCGCTCCAGCTTTCTGCAGAAAAAGACAAAACAAGCGCAAATAAAGCATTATGTTTCACCATTCATCCTTAGTCCAACACTTAGTCCTGTTGAAGACTCATATATTTAAGTCATCATTGTGGTGTTTAGGGTCAAGAACTTTTTTATTTTTGTTCATTGCCGTTTTTGGCTTCAGCGTGCGTCTGTTTGCAAAGTGAAAAAACTTCCAACCATCCATGATACACTACCTGACCAGCAAAGTTATTGACTACCTGGCAAACACAGTGGAGAATTTAGCAAATAAAGAGCCAGATATTTTCTTTACTGGTTTAGTGACGCGCGAGACAGAGTAAAGGCACAACCACAACTACAAATGAATGTTAATGCAGATCAGTATCTGCTGGATGTGTAACAAGTCAAATATTTGCTTACAAGTTCGTCATACCAACTCAAAAGGTGATAATGCATCATGTTTATAGCATCTTACGCAGCCAAGAAAATCTGTTATTGCAGCTTTGAAAGTGTTTTTGTTACCTTGGAATGAGTCATTTTTTATCTACAGATACTACAGGTTTTCTTTCTTGGAGTCCGCCAATCGCTATATTTCTATCGTAGCCCAAAATGGACAAACCAATAATCACAGGGCCTTTTGCATTTTTCGTGAGTTTCGTGGCCAGCGTAGTGTCTCCTTTGCGCTTGGTTGCATCAAGGGGTTTCAAGTTGGTTGCGAACTGCATTCTACCACCACTAGATGCAACTAAATCCCACACACTTGTCTTTTTTTGACTAGTTACACAGTTTAAGTGCTGGTTGATTTGAAGAGTCTTCACAGAATTTTTAATTTAACTTTAACACAAATACAAGCAGACTTGTCCTTTGCTGTGAAGATTCAAGAGGCTGTCAATAGGTTTACATAGAAATGAATGAATGAAAACAAAGGCCCAGAATAGCAAACAAAGGCCCAGAATAGCAGTAATCAGCAAAACCACAGATAAGGTTCCTTCCTATTGTGTTACTCTACCTATTTCATGGTAGAGCGATCCCTGCTTCACTGTAATGGGTTTCCTGGGTCTCAGCGTTTCAATCTTCATGAGGTGATCGCAACATTGTTTCCATTGGCCTGCAACAAATAGTATGAACAGTGATTTTCAAAGCACATGATTTTTTGTCAGCAACTGATCTACTACCGACATCTGTCTGACTACAAACAAGTTGTCAAAGTGTGTGTACAATAGTTGGCAAACTGGCAGTATGTTAATACAATAAATGCCATACAACACATGCCAGACCAGCATACATGTACTGTATGGTAATAAATAAAAATCTAATTATCAGAATAATTATTTGTGTTAATGTTGTGCTTGCTCATCAAATCAAATATGCAGTCCTGCAGGCTTAAACTTCCCCGAGCAACAACAGCTTCTTTGGATTCACAAGACAAACGAGAGTGAGCAGCTGTAAATACCAACACGTCATCTAAACCCTTTCAAGGATGATGGCAAACCAAAGCAAAGCTCCCATACACACCCAAAATAACCTCCTCTAATTAAAAACCAATTCAAATTAACGAGCACTGTAATGGGAAATGTGTTGACTGTCACACAGATAGGTGTGTGGGAGAATAACTAACGAGCAAAGCATGTCACGTGTCATTTGTAATTGCCCGGGGAAGGTCGCTGTAGTGAAACAGTTCAATAAATCTGGTGTTAGTGCGCTGTGCTATCAATCCTCCTGTACTTGTGCAGTTTGCACTAATGATATGCAGATAATTTCTCTCCAAAATAAAATCATTATGTGGCGTTAAACAAAAGATAGCTGACAAACACACCCTTGTTGTTCACACCAAGGAGTGGCATATTACCACGTTCACTTATTCACACAATTCTCATTCCTGTTCTTTCTGTTCAGCAAGAGGAGAGAAGGAAAAAATGGAAACACATTATATCCATTCTTAGCACAGAACATAACAGGACAAAATGCAATTGCTCCTGCAAACACATTTTCTTACTGAAGAGGATTTATTGCATATCTTAGAAATGCACTCAGGCATGAAGAAACTACAATAACAGCCCCGAGGTGCACAGTATATTATTTATGTTGCAGCAGACTTAGACTTAGGGACACACCTTCTGGTGGAGGCACCTAAGAGACTTGAATAAATGACTGAAAGAAAGCATTAATATTATCTGGCTGCAAATATATAAAAATCAAACTTATTTTGAATATTTAGCTCACTTTTCTCATATTTAGGTCAGTTTCTTTGAGACAGAAATGCATGTAAAACAAATGTTATATGGTATTGTCATGTCGCTGGCAACTTGTCCAGTATGTACCCTACGCAGCTGATATCGGCTTTAGCCTCCTGCATCCCTGATAAGAATAAGTGGTTTTGGAAAATGGATGGATGTTTATGTAAAAAATAAAAATGTGAAATCTAAACCTAAAAAATAAATGCTAACTAAATGTTCTAAGTGTAATGTGTTTGGCAGTAATCCAACTAACAATGTAAAAAATGGCAATGAAACTACCAAAATAAAAGTCTGGATTAGCTAAATATTTAGTTTTAAAGCGCCACATATGAATCTGACCTCTCTCATTTCCTGACTAACTTAATCAAATATTTGGAAGGGGGGGCTCCTCTCCAAATATTTGCAATATCCAAGAACTAATATATTAGACAGTGGAAAGATTAAGCATCCGAGCTGGATTCAGAAACATTTTTTTTTAAAACAGTAAATTGTTTAACTGAAGAAGTACAGTCAATATTACTTCCTTAGCTTGAGACAAAAATCAAGTAGGTGTCATACAACCATATTATTATTGTTTTGGGTGTGTGTGCGCAATAAAAACGAATTGCCACCTATCATGTGGTAGTTTAACATGTGTGTCCTATATATGTGCAATGTATAGAGATAATACCAGAAAACTGCAATATTGCAGGTAGAAAAGTACTGACGTGAAGTCCCGACTGTTAACTCTGCTTATGATCAACATACTGCCATCTCACATAAAAGAAAGTGAACAGGCAAGTAGTTATTTTTGGTACAAGGAAGCATTAGAAGTTCCAGAATATTTTCACATGACGATAGGATTATATAACACAATGATTGCAGTGACCTCATGATTTAATTGGGCAGGGTGACAATTTTGTTGTCTGTGTAAAGCTGTCATCACATACTTATTGCTGCAATGTATCAGGCCGTCAATACGCCCCTCTACTAATCCCAATTTGATGTATATTTTCTTATTTAACATGTATCTCACCTTCTTCCCTAAATCTTAACTTAAATGTCAGGAGAGGCTCATGGTATGAGGCAATTAAATAAACAATAATGATGGCACTTTGGAACAGGACAAAACACGCCTCAGTACTGTGAGTAATATGTCACGGCAGCGTATTTGATCAAAGGAGCACTTGTTGTCTTAAAGCAGTCATCCGTGGCAATGCAGCAATACTGTTTTATTGTTCACTCTCACCACTCTGATCAGTGTTTTTTTTTTTTTTCAGAAAACAAGTTAGCAACTAAGTAGTGAACGTGGCTGAGCATCTGACTCTAATGCCAACGTCACTCTTAGTGAGTTGACAACGGTATGCAACAATACCAAAAAGATAGTTTGATGGCGTCATGAAGCAGCATCATAGATTCCTATGATCCCACCCTACTCGAGACACTTTACTTGCTGTATTCATTGTCGATCAATCACCACTGTTGATGAAAATCAGACTGAAGTGACTCAGACAGACACTGTTCACCAGACAGGAAATTCACGCTATGCCTAGTCTCATTTGTCGACTTCCCTTCCTTGTTCTCTGAAATATCTGATGAATGGCCTTCGTGTTACCAAAGAAGCTTTAGCATTCTGAAGAAAGGAAGAAATTTACCATGAAAAATGGAGCCATCGTGCCAAAAACTCCTCAAACGTCCACTTGAGGCTGGCTCCAGAAGTGAACCAGTCTCCATAAGTCCCCATGTTAAAATGTCCAACTTCACAGCAGAAATAAACATGTTCACAGCCTGGTACAAAAAACAGTTTTGGTCTCTATAGCTAATTTCCCCGTTCATGACAACTGTACTGAGGGTGAATTTTTATAGAACTCATCTGCTCTTACAAAATGATGCAGCGTGGCCGCTTTAATTGACACATGGTTGTCGTTACAGGTGGCTCGTTTGAGCATCGATCAGCCAAGATGGCAGCGGCCAGAGCCACCACACTCCGAGCTTCACATACGTCTCTTCAGAAATCTGTGAGAGACGTCACTGTAATAAAGTTACAACTTTCTTTGGGTTTATATGCATTACGCAGCTCAAACTAAAAAAACTATATAACTAGCCCTAGTGTTTTTAGATATTTTAGCGTGAAAGTGTTATATATTATATCTCTAATTTAAATACTGGAATGTTCTCCCTATGTGACCCTGTTGTGTTATTTTTTGTGTAATTACAATACACGACATCAGACCCTGGAATGATTCAGTGTAAGACAATGCTGTGCCAAATTATTTCTGTCTGGAACATCAAGAAATACCACTCCCTTTGACCTTTAGATATACATAGCAGTGCTTCAAAAGATGTCACATATGATGCACATTTATCTCTGGCATCTGACAATTAAATCCAGTATAATGATACCCCAGCACAATGGTGACTGGCTTTAGAGTGCTCTTTATCGTGTTAATATCTCAGTGTGCCACACCTACAGGTTATTAATAACCTGTAGGTAATTGAGACAAACCAACAAAACCCTCACAAAATCTTTTAATCTGAGTCACCTGTGTGGAGATACATTATTACTTTTTGTCCATGTTCACAAGATGAGGAAGCACAGAGCAATACATCTCTTGATCTCATTCAGAGATCAAACATTGCGGGGTGTCGCTTAGCTCAGTTGGTAGAGCAGCCCATGTACAAAGGCTCAGTCCTTGCTGCGGCAGCCCAGGGTTCGAATCCAACCTGTGGCTCTGTCATTCCCTATCTCTCTCTCCCCACATTCCTGTCACTCTTCAGCTGTCTCCATCAAAAATAAAAAGCTTGAAAAGGCCAAAAAATATATTTAAAAAAAACATTTTCTTTGTGGCACTCAGGAACATCTCAGTCACAAGTCATGTCACTAAGGAATGCAGCTTTAAAGGTCCAGTGTGTAGAATTTAGTTGCATTTAGTGGTCCAATCGCTGCACTGCAATCTCCTCACATCACCCTCACCTTCCTAAAACAACATTTAAGGACCCTGTTAAGAGTCAGGATTTAGTTTGTCTGTTCTGGACTACTGTATAAATAAGGTGTTTCAACATGGCGGTCTCCATGAAAGGGGACCCTCTCCCACTGTAGATATAAAAGGATAAAAAGATTCTTATTTTCAGGTGATTATACATGCATCAAAACATAGTTAGGAATATTATATTCCATGTTTGCCTTATTCTGAAAATACAGGCCCCAAATCTTACACACTGTACCTTTAAGAGCATCATTAAGTATATCTTTTGTGCTTCTGGAATGCGTACGCGAAGCCTGAAAAACAACCCCTTACTATTTTGGGGATGGAGGCCTAGAGCTTAAGTCAGGGTAATCAAGCGTAGATGGCAGATATACATACACGCACACACATACTGGAACAATTTTTGCCATGTCATCACCATGGCACCATGATGTGTTTATGATTCAAACATTTACTTGAGTGCAAAATTATTTACATTTAATGTGTAACGTATGTATTAATATTGCACATTATGCCTTTTGATTTTATTATTTGGGAGGGTAAACACACTGTAGGTAGCTGTTTCTTGACTTAATTCAAGAGATTTGGTGTAGACAAGCATGAAATTTGTTTTAAATTACATTTTTCTGCATTTTCTTTATGCATTTTTCCAAGTTTACTCTCTCATTTTAGAACATAACCAGGAATGAGTGCCCAGGACTGAATGTCTGCACTGGCAACTGCAGCCTGTTGCTACTTTCCATGACATTAGACAAGCATGTGTAACATGTTGCTTGCAGATCACATTGGATTGTTCAGTCCAAACGTCTGAGATCACATTGAAAATCTGAAAGCTTGAGAACTAAGTGGAGGTAGAACAAGTGAAATTCTTATCAAACAGGAACCTTCTCGGCTAGACTCCAAGGTTTCAAAGTACATGGAACTCTAACGCGCTTTGCAGAAACTGTATCCAGAGCACAATCAGGCAAAAAGTGACCACGCCATCAAAAGATCAATAAGTCAAGATTGAGTTCCCAAAACTCCAATCAGCAGAAGTTCTGTCAAAAGACGGCGGTCATGTAGTGGTCTCTAACCCACTTCTTAGGAGGGGAATCAAGGCCAAACACTTGGGGTGGGCCAGCATTTCACAGCTGGTACTCCAGCAAGATAATGACCCCAACAATGCCTCAATGCCTTGCAAGAATGGCTTAAATAAAGACCAATGAGTCCCAACTGTCATGGACTCCACTCCTCCACACTCACCTGACCTCAACCCTACTGAACCTTTACTGGGCCACTTGAAGTCTTGAAGGAATCCAAGCACTCTGGGACATCACAAGAAGCTCTTTGGGACTTTGTCAAACCATGCTGGGACAACATGGGTGATCAGGTTTTACACGAGCTTATGGAGTCTATCTATTGAAGCATATTATAAAATATTAAAGATATTATGAAATTTCTGTACATTCTGTATAAGATTCAACTTTTCACTCAAATTGCTAAGCCGATATCCTTTTGGACCCCACTAAGTAACTCTGAAATGTCTACATCATCAAAGTGTCCTGTTCTATATATAAAAAAAAGTCACCACAGAGAGCTTCAAGCTATTCAGAGATTTGCATCCTGCATTTCTTACAAATGTTTCTAAAGGATCCAGTCAGTCCTTTGTGGTCTCTCATTTCACTTCCTGTTGCCATGGTAGTCTCTGAATTTGTATTCGTGCATCTGTACATCACAGCTGTTGTTGTCCAATTCATGTTGCTGTTGTGTAATTGTGTTTTTGTGTATTGTGCGACGTCCTCGAGAATGAGATGATGCATCTGAAATTTGACATTTTGGGAAGTGCGCATTTTCACTTGCTTGCCAAGAGTTAGATGAGAAGCCAGCTTAGCATAAACACAGGAAACTGGGGGAAACAGCTAGCCTTGGGAATTTGGTGGACAATCAGAACCAAGAACAGAAGTGAGTGAGTTCAGAGGTGGATTAAGGTAAATATCCATGGATGCATAATCTACTATACAGCGCATGTATTTTAATGCTGATTCTGTTGGGTGCACACCTTGTACTTGATAGTTTGCCAAAGGACTCTCTAATTAATGGTGACACTAAGGTGTCAGTTTTTCCTTGGCCCAAAGCCTAAATTCAACCATGGAAGAATAATATCACAAACAAGATCAAGACTTAAACATCAAACCTTTCCTCAGGCTGCTAGTAGCTGGTGTTAGAGGCTAATAGGTTTAAATGATTAATTTTGTACATCCTGGCCTCACTCATGTTATAGACGTGTTGCCAGAGGGCCACAGTCCACCGCTGAGTGTCTTCAGGTGTGTGCGTAGTCAGCGTGTAGGTTACATCCTGTCCTTGGTGCTGTGTGCTGATGTACAAACTCCGGCAATGGACGGGATCTCTCTCTGACACACAGACGAGGGTATCCTGAAACACAGACGTTATCATTCCACCTTTATTGTATATAGAATACGCATTACAAAACAGTCTTTTTCCAAGCAACACCCACATAGTTAAGACATTACTGGTAGTCACGATACTGTAGACGCCACAGAGATATTAATAGCTGACGTGTTAATTGACAAAATAATCTCAGTTTAAAACCGCAGTTTTACAGAAGCTCAGAGTAAATCTGCTGTTGGCAAAACAGCAAAACATTCATTTACTATTATATCAGCTGCAGGAGTTTGAATTAAACTTTTTTTTTTTTTTTTTTTACCATTTAACTACATCACATGTGATCCAGTGTTCCAAAGGTCACAAAGATTAATGAAATAAAAATACAAATCTGTATTCTTTTTTGGCCCTTCTCTCAAGTCTTTTTAAATTAATAAATCATTTGACCTCTTTGAGATTTCAAGGGGACAGTTCCCCCTCAAAAAATACATGTTTTCTTCTTACCTGTAATGCTATTTTTTAACCATCTGGGTTATTTTGGTGTGAGTTTTGTTGATATCGGCTTTAGAGATCTTCTCTCGAATATAATGGAACGAGATGGCATTCGGCTTGGGGCGCTTCAAGCGCATAAATATCTCTACGGCTAATATCTCCAAAACTCAGCAACTCACACCAAAACTATTGAGATGAATAAATGACACTACAGGTAAGAATAAAAATATGTATTTTTGATTTGTGGGTGAACTGTCCCTTTAATCACCTCTAACAAGTATTACACATGACAAGTAGACACAAGCCACAAAGTTTGAGAACTGTGTTGTATCTTATGAGCTTATCCAATGTTACTATGAAAAGTATCTAGTAACCAAAGCTGTCAGATAAATGTGATGGAGATAAAAGTTCAACATTTCCCAATGAACTGTTGCAGAGTAGAAGTAGAAGTAGACAGTAACATGAGTGATCTTGCTCAAGGTTTCTGCATGTTAAAGGAAGTTTTTCCTTCCAACCGTCACAAAGCGCTTGCTCATGGTGGGAACTGTTAAGTCTCTGTAAATAATACTATAAAGGGTACGGTATCTTTAGATCTTGATCATAAAAAAGAAATATCTGTTATTATTTGGTGTTATATGAATAAAATTGAACTGAATAAAATGAAAACACTAAAGTAAATTCAAGCACCTCAGAATCATAAATATATAATCATATATGTACTGCATTCACACTGTTTTGTTGTAGGTAATAAAGTGTGAATCTAAAAAATACAAGTCTTCGTATCTCTGCTGTATTATGGTCAAAGAACTTCTTAAATGTGACAGGGAACTACTCGATTTTACATTTTTAAATTATAGCTATAATATGTCGAACACGGTTTGGCAGAAATTAATTACAAAATATGATATTCCAGTCTTCAGACGCTCACCATTACAACAGGTTTGCTCTCCTTGGACAGTTTCCATTAATTCACCAGTGCACTCTGGTGGCCTTGGCACGTTATTGTAATCAGTGAGGACGAAACCACAAATGAATCCATCTATTTATTCATGACTGTGCTCATTTCGAAACCAACCTTTTTGATGTGGATTACAAGTAATGGCTTGTCCTCAGACTCCAGCTCTTCTTGACACTGATAGCAAAGAAGACTTTGCCCCTTGAGGACACCATAGACATTTTGCCAGCAATTAAGGTCCTCTCCGAGCTGAATGAGTGCAGGGAGTAAAGTGATACAGTGAATGATAATGTGATACGAGATAAAACACTATCACATGGCAGGATAATATATGACAGTCTACTCACCTTAACCTTGAGTTGGCCACTTGTGACTGGTTCAATCATGCAGAGAGGCTGAGCAACTAGGCGGCAGCACATATTGCCATACAGAGGCAACCAGAATGGACTATCCTCTGGAAAAATTAAGACATTAGGGATTAGAGGAGAGGAGAGGAGACAAGAAGAAAGGAGGACTCACAACTCACCTGTTGCTTCTAGTAACAAATCGTGTGTCTTGAAACATCCCTGGACATGTTCGATTCTCAGTGTTGTGTGAGCCAGCAGGTTATACTTAGGCCCCCTTCAGAAAGAAAGCAAGAGGTGAAATCAGTCTTCTTCTTTTTTTTAATATAAAATATATTCCTGTAGTATGGGTTTCAGGGAGAACTGTCATCCTCACAGAGTAGACAAGTCAGGGGATGAAGGTGGTGACACCCGTCCAGATCCTTCATCTCCTCCACTGGATCCACAAACAGTTGCAGACTCAAACGCAGCACGGATCTTTCTCCCTGAGGAGCATCCCAGAGAGCCCCCGAGACGGCTCACTCTCCTGGGTCCTAGAGCCCCCGGGGAGAAATCCTCCACCACACAACTGCTGTACAGTTCAACACGAAGCTGAAACTCTGGACTGACCTCATTGCTGCTTACACACACACACACACACACACACACACACACACACACACACACACACACACACATTTTACACAAGGACATATAGAATGGCTGAAAGTGGAACTGGAACCTCTAAAAAAAATCTGCCATACAAGGTGACTTACAATATGATGGTGTCTTCAAAACAGATGTCAGTTAAAGTCCTGTCTACCATCACCAGATCAGTGTCATGGATCTCTGTGCCACACTGAAGCAGGCAGAACACGGCACAGCGATGGAGCTCTACAAGTTAAAGGAACAGAGTCAAAGTTACAACTGATTCTAGACATCTTGCTATATGTATTTTTATTCCCTGTCATGATACACACTCAGGCAAGTCAGGTCCAGAGACTGTGGGGCTAGAGGCTATAATTTCAGTCTTTTCAATGCATTTTTATAAACTTTATAAAAAGGACTGGGCGTTACAAAGAGGATAAAAGTTTTCCATGCAATCAAAATCAAAAATTGTTTATCCCTTTTTATTTTTTTAACCCTAGACAAAGTCAACAAAATCACTTCCCTTGATCACATTATTCAGACTTTCTTACCTCCTTTGTTTTTGAAGTACTCTGAGTCTTTCCACATCAGCGGGATACGAAGGTCTACACGGTGCAAATTACAAAAGTTAGAAATATAAAAGACAAGTTGAAATATTTTTATGAATTTGTGGCAGGAGATTTGAGTAAAACTCACCTGAAATGGCCACTTTCCCCAAACATGGCACTATATCTTCAGAGGGCCTGCAGTAAAAGAAATACAGATCATCCATCCAGCAGAACATACATACCGCACAGCACATAATGTACAGGGGGGTGGACAGAATAACATTAACAATATGGAATGCAGCACAACAACAGCACAAATTACAGAAAATATTCACAAAGATAATATTTGTCTTCTATTATATCACATAAGTGTCCACCATAGCCTGTGCTTGTATATTCCTTATGTATATTTACATTACATTACAAAACACATTAAATCAGGTAAACCCACACATCTGAACAGAACACCTCAAGGATCGAGAAGCTTGTCTGACATCTAGTGGCTGGTAAGAGGCATGGCGATGTCCATAAACAACCTGCTTCCACTCCTCTCCACTGATGACCTGTCTATTTACCCACTCATATAATGCATCCTTGAACTCAATCTGACCTGCGTCCTGCTCTCTGCAGGATTTGAGCTTTCCTCATCCTCTGCAGTTGGCTGAGCAAAGCCAGGATGCGGGCATTATAGGTTAGCAGGCTCTTGGAGGCCTCCAGGGCCTGCTCTCTCCTGGAACAAGCTGCCAGTAGCTTACTGGCCCCCTCCCGCATTCGCACCTCCCTCTCAATCCACTTCAGCACCTCCTCGTCCTGTAGATTAGTGTAGAAAATAAGAACATTCTCTGAATCCAAACTATGAATATTACATATATATTCTTTTGACCAAAAAAGAAAGATAAACAGCTTACAGCGTTTGGAGGCTGGTACTGAGAATTATCAGACAAACAGTTACAGCATGTACACCACATTTGGTCACCCACTTTGGTCCAGACTAGTACAACTACTCAATGGATAGCCAGTGCTAGTAGTAGGAAAGTACAGACATCCATGAATCCTAATTACTCACTCATCCACTCACTTTTCATGTATCACAACCGACAGGTCCAAATTATCATTTATCCAATGAAATAACTCAACATCTATCAAATGGATTGGCCCTAAATGTTTCCTCTAATGTCACCATGATGTTTTGAGTGTAATGTCTTGACAACTATTGGACAAATTGCCTTGAAATTTGTTACATTCGTGTTCCCCTCAGGGTGGACCATGTCCAACTAATTTAGATGAAATATCTGCAAAACTGATGCTCCCATCAGCGTCAGCTGCACTTTGTGTTCAGTGCATACTAACATGCCCAACAGGGATGGTGAACATGGTGAATATAACACTGTTACTTTGATGCTGATGTTACCATCTATGCGTATGTAGAGCTTAAAGGAGACACTAGCAGGTTGAAGACTCTTATTCTTGTCATCTGATGTGCGACTACCACATTATATCAGGTGGTAGCCACTATTACAGCACTGATCTTTCCAGCAACAGATTTCAAACACACCCTGACCCAGACGTGTTACATAAGAGTCCAGAATCCATGGGGTGACAGTGTTAAGTGCATCACATTAATCCCTGGATCTAGTCGAGGTGTCAGAGATCTTCCAGATCAAGAGGCAAGAAGTTGAATATACACAGTTGATGGTTTAATATGGCCGCTGAGGACAGCGCAGACAATCTTGTTCACCATAGAAAGATACAGCTTTAATATACGCACATCTGGAAACGCTTCACATTTCTCTGACCCTCCTCCATTGTATCTCTTATCAACATTTAGGGTCTCCTTCTGAACCTGATCCGTTGCTCATCCTATGACTTCAGGAACAACACAAATACTGTCTTGGGCCTTGATGAAGATGAAGATTCCTACCAGATGTGTGAATGTCAAACTGAATACAAACATACTTTGACACAGGACATTTTGTCACATATATCTTAACACAAATGCATCCTAACAGCGCTCTAAGACTGAACAGATTTCAGGTGAGTTGGTTAGAAGTGATGATAAGACAACATTCCCTTTGTCTTTGCTGGTAACAACAGATTTAGTTTTTCTTTGATAGGTGAGAAAAACATTGTATCTTTATTAATAATCCACTTAGAGGCATGATTCCTAATGAACCCTGTTTTATGTATCATTTCTTATGTGGCCATTATTATTATAGTTCTAGATTTATTATTAGACATACACTTTGTGGTCTGAATTGATACCCTTCAGCCCTTTTCTGATCATTAATTTAACGCAATTAACACACTCTCAACATTAAATTTTTATATACCCTTTATGTTTTATTACTATTATATATTTTAGACTTTTCACAATGGACATAATTACACAGCTTCACAGTGTTATCTGTTGGTTAATGCAGCATTCTTGGTCAGTCTTTTGAGGTTTGCCATGCATAATAACAAGCCATGCAAGTAAGGTGAAGCACAGCTTTAGGGATCAGTGCAATGCTGCATAATTCAATCATGTTTTCTGAGCCTAATCCTCGGTGAAATGTTGTTTTTGTTCCCACATAATTACATAACCTGTAGCTCACTAACAAAATATTATTATTTTATTATTATTGCCATAATACACATTTTGAATTGTTTCAAAAGAACTTTATTAGTTCTTTTTTCATCATTCAAAATCACGTTCAAGTGTGAATCAATCAAGATATCTTGACATCTCACATGAAAAATTTGAGAGTTTTCTTTTGTAGCTACCTTTTTATATAAACAAAACATAATCATACATTCCTATGCTGAGCCACAATATGAAAACTTGTTTCACTAACCTGGGTGTTATCATTCATGATGCTTCTCCGCTTGTGCCTCAGAGGTCTGCTCCGGTGCAGTCAGCAGTACAGTACAGTGAGTGGACTGACTAATCTCACAGCTGACTGGAAGAGAGTTAGAGCGGACCTGCAGACGGAGCAATCAGTTACTCAACAGAGAGATCAAAACAGTCTTAAGTCTCTCACTACAAGAGGTTTCAGCATGAGGGATTAGATTAGTCTTTTATTCCGTCAGCTCTATCACATGCAACATTGAATGAGTGCTGTGAATATTTACAGTATCTTAAAACACAGATGAATTTATTTAGGCTAAGAAGTTCAATAAAATGAGGGTAGTTATTCTAAAATATGTAGTTAAAAATAATTAAAAACACGGTTGACCAATTATGGCAAACACCAGTCTTGCAAAAAAAAAATAGACTTATTACCACTGAGAAGCTTATACAATAATGTTCCCTTGTGACTGAGCCAGAGATGTGAATACATTGATTCTGACGTCATGGTTCGTGGTACTGTGAATAACCTTCCTTCTGCGGTGCACACCTAACCCTCAAATACAGGATTGCAATGCATCATTGGGGATTGTTTGTCATTGGTGATCATTATAGGTTTTTCAGAAACTTTTCCAACCAGCAGGATGAAAAAATATTTGCTTGCTGTGCTAAAAAATATTTTTACAGTTTCCAAAGTGACAACTGCACATCCTGTCCTAGTAACCACAAACAACATGTATCAGATAAGACCCAGTTCTTTTATATGAAAATATGAAGTAACACAATGTTTCAATCAATATGTACAAAAATAACTGTAGTACAAATTCAGCAGAGGCTTTTGGACTTTGTTGTGTAAGGATTCAGAAAATCATAATTTGGAAAATTACTTAATTATGCAGTGGATTTTTTTTAATTCAGATGGTTTGAAGAATCTATAAAGAGTTTTGGAAAAAGCAGAAAGTGTTGTTAAACATCCTTCTGGGTTTTGCAAAGATCACCAGGTAATTATTTTTTCTGACAAATGGATGCTTGTGACTCTATTGTAATGACATAACACATGAGCCGCACACACTGAGGTTTATATAAGAAATTTTCTTTAAAAAAAAAATACTAATACGTATTTTGCATATGAGGGCGTTAAAGTTTGAATGAGTTTCTGTTAATAAACCAGACTGCACAATTTCATTAAAGAAAGGCGACACAAATATTCTACAAGCTCACAGTATGGCACAAATCTGGCAGCTGACACAATGCCAACATTGAAATTATCCACAGCTGTGCCGAGTATAAATAAATGAGACAGATCTGATGAAGACACAGCCACAGGTGATGTTTGATGTTCACTTTCATAATTAAAATGTTTTGATACATAAGACAGTAAACTTATCTTCAGAATAAAGCAAACTAGCATCTACGTAGATGAAAGACTGTATCAAGTGTTGGTGGAAGAATATATTTTATTCAGATCTTACATAATCCCACATTTCACTTTTAATGAGCCAATGAAGCTGAAAGTCGATAACACATGATGTGTTTTCATTTCAAGTATCAAACATAATAATTTGAACGCTGTGTGACAGTACAAGGACCTCTGAATGTCCAAACTGATCTACTCTATGTACAGTACAAACAAACCTCTGCTCTGTAGGGAGTGAACTTCTACAATGCTACTAACTGAAATGAAAAGACATTCCTTCTTTGGTAATGCGAACCAATTTGTTTCAGATTAGAACTTAATAAAAATTAGCACAAAATTACACAGAAGAAACATTAAAAAAAGATAATATATTTAAACAATTGTACATGATTGCAAGTAATCCAGTTTTTTTCCTGAAACCAATCTTGTGGTCTGTGTTAACAGAACAAACGTGGGAAGAAAAGAAAAATCATAAACCAGTTTGCTATTGTACAATATTTACACATTCCACATTTCACATATCTTTAAACAACAAAATGAATGGATCTGAGGCTCGAAACATAATGAATACTTGGGGGAAAGCTGCTACTTCTTTAAGTTGAACTGGTGATGTAGCAGTGTTTTTAGGTGTTATAATTCAGTACTAGTTATTTGAACTAATGGCTGTTTAAAAAAGGCATTTCACTAAATTGAAACTACTGTACATATTCAAAGTGCTTGTGAAAGTGAAAATGCATGTTAGTACAGTAAATTTAGCTTCACTTCATGCTCAGACGTCTGTTCGATGGCCACCTCTGTTTGTGTCGGGGATGTGTTAGAGGGCGTTGAATGAATGAATGAAAAAGACCGGATCTTTCTCTGTGGCGTCTTTTGTGGTTTGGGGTTTAGAATGCACAGTTCTCGACGTATGCGTTAGGTTGGGTTTGGGTTTGACTTTCGGGAAATCGACTCCTCCTGGTCTGTGAGTAGAAGCGTCTTCACGTTCTCAGTCAGTCATCTGTGAGTGGGGTTCTTAGTGGCATTAAAGTCATCTACATACACATAACCCAAGATCCATTACCCTGTAAGTACATGGGCATACAAGTGCATGGGCGCAAAGCCCTTAGTACTGTTCATTTAAATGTGCAACAGCATCTTCATATGAATCAAGCCTTTGTCTTCATATATATTAGTCATATATCTTTTTTTTTTTTTACTTTTTTCAATATGCTCTGGTAATCTGGAAGTTTCACCAATATTACTTTCTTTTGTTTGTTTGCTTTCTGGGGTTGTTGGTTCAGCAGCTGCATGAAAAGCTTCTGTCCATCAGTTACTAAAAATGCAAAACAGAATAAATAAATGAAATCAACTGAATAATATAATGACTTAATTCAAATAAATTATCTTCCTTCTATTAGTACTTCACTTCCAACCTACACGCTCACATTGTAACTTTGTGAGCGTTTCCTACATAACCTGCGGAACCACACCCAGTAGAGGAACGTCATAAACAGCCAGTAGCACATGTAGACTGCAGAGCCAATAATAAGAAACTCTGTCTCTATCATCTTGGCTGGAGATGACCAGTCCATTAAACTCTCCTTGTAGATTGTGTAACCAAGCCCACCTAATAAAACAGCTGCCCACACTGACAGAGGGAGGAGGGGCATATAGTTCCCTACAATCTTACGCCGGCCCGATGTCCCCCAGCTGCTTTTGTTTATGGTGAGAATGGCAAAGTACCTAGAAGGCAACAAGCTGGTCATGTACAGAGCCGAGTACAGAGACATAAACACCATCACCATGTCTCTGCGCAGCATGCAGGCATAAGCCGCTTTCACCAGCCCGATCAGCTGGATGCAGCACAGGACCCAGAGGATGTCCCACAGCGTGCCAGTCCAAAACAGCTGGATGATGGTGGCGGTGACAAAGAAGGGGAAAACACCTGACACGATGGACTCGTATGTCATCCAGAGGTGGTGCTTGTGCCACCACATTGCGTTGTAGAGCCACTCGCGGAAGTAAGATTTTGTCCATCTTATCTGCTGGTTCAGCCAGCGCAGAAACTGACCAGGCGTCTCCGTGTAGCATGTGGAGCGGGCTGTGTATCTAAAGGAAAATGTGAAAATGAGATATGGCACTCATCAAGACTCATCAAGATAACAGTGTCTGATGTCATTTCTGTGCACAGTATTGATGAGCTTCTTACTTTGTGGCATAGCCCAGGCTCAGCATTCGGTTAGTAAGATGCCTGTCGTCTCCAAATGTGCAGTGAGTTCCCAAAAACTTCTGATCGTACCAGGACTCCAGAAACTGCTGGAGGAGATCGTTTCTGTATAGACCTTCATGGAGCAACACCACAAAAACAAAAGAAATATTAGTTACAGTGAGTTACAACAGTGCATTAAAGCCATGACTATCATTGCTTGACATGTAGAATCATTACTTTGACCCACATCAAAGAAAAAAAGAAATTTTCTTACCCAAAGGACCACTTATGCACGAGACACAGTTGAAGAAGGACTGGCAGGCCCTCTCAACGTTGAAAGCCATCCAGTACCTAAGACTGCTCATGAAGCTGATGTAAGATTCTTTCAGGTTAAGGATCATCACATCTCCTCCCACAGCACCGTACTTGGGGTTGCTCTCCAACACTTTACAAAGCTCCACGGTAGCCAGAGGGTCCAGTTTAGTGTCCGAGTCA
Source organism: Sciaenops ocellatus (assembly GCA_033000465.1). NCBI lineage: Eukaryota > Metazoa > Chordata > Actinopteri > Sciaenidae > Sciaenops > Sciaenops ocellatus. The sequence goes on along the minus strand of CP136874.1, from coordinate 21,876,122 downwards.
CACACCTGGGGAAGAAAAAGGCGAGTCATGTCATAAAAATGTGCAACACTATAATTTTCCTTTCTTAACATTATCTTGACTGACAAAATACAACTGGAATATGAGTTTGAAAAGAAAAATAAATACCTGTATATAATCCACTGATGATCCGAGGGCTTTAAACGCTGTGTACATCACCTCCCGCTTGCCGCCCCACTTTTGCATGATGCACACACACTTCTTGCTCTGGATGAGGCGCTCCACAGCTTTTCTCTGTGGATCCTCTCCTATAACATAATCAGCATCACCGCCCATTTCTGCTGCTATTTCCACATCCTGGATTTGGGTGGGGTCCCATGTATGGTAGTTGTTCTTCCACACATAACAGCCAGGGTCCTGATCAGCAAACACCTCTCTGAACATGTCCATCATATATTTGTCATCGTCAGAGTTCCCGTCTATCACCATGATGATGCGCAGCAGCTCAGGATTATACTTCAGAGCCCTGATGGAGTTGAGGCACTCTCTGAGATAAACAGGGTCCTCCTGGTAAGCTGATATCGTGAAGCCAATGGTTTTGGTAAATGTGCATGGCTCTTTACGAGCTCTCATTCGCCGGTGCTCAATGAAGGCGAAGAAGCTCTGAACCAACAAGTGGACTGAGAGGAGAAGTCCATAAAAGCCAAAGGCGATGTTTCCATACTTGGAGGTCACCAGCTGGAAACCTTGCACATAGGCCCACACCATCACGCCCAGGACCAGCAGAGCGAAGAGGAAAGTGAAGATGGCGCGGATTACTGAGCCCAGTTTCTTCAGAAAAGGTTTCAGGTCCATTGTGTTTCTTTACATAAGAGGCACAAAGACGCCACATGTTAGTATGGCTCGTACGAAGTTTGTTGATCCTGGTCATGCTAAAAATGTACAGAGACACTTGCTGTGGTTTGGAAAAATGGGTGTATGAAATGAGCTGCTTTACGTGGACTGTTGTAATACATGTTAACAAGCTACAGTATATATACAAGATGGAAAATGGTACAGCTACCAGGCAGACAAAAAGCTTTAAACTTCAGTCTATGGTATATTAAATGCTGAATACATGACTGTTACTGTTAGCAAACACATGTAACAATTCAGGTGATATAGGAGTGTAGAGTAAATTCTTCTACATTTTTAAAGATTTAAATGTACTAAGTGACATTTTATTTATAGCATATTTAAAACATTTAAGAATATAAAATAATCTTAATATAATATGTACAAACTTCTTCGCTTGAACAAAATACTGCAGGTTAGCTACAATCCATAATGTTACCTAATCATCCCCCCCACACACATATACACACAGAAACAAGCACCATGACCTAATTCTCCTAGAAAACTGAACTGATAACACCTGTGCTGTCAGCTGACTACATTAACTTTCAAATAATAAATAACTAAAAGAGAGAATATAAATGTAACATGTAAAAGCTTCAGGCATAGACAGAAATGCTGTTATTTAAATAGCATGTTTGGCTTTTGGTTTTAAATCATATCATCTTTAATGACTGGTCATGACTTTACATATATTGTTCAGTTTTGATTTAAATGTCTCAAAATGTATTCAAATTTCCTAAGTAAACAGAAATAAATAAAAAAAAAGTAAATAAAAACAAGTCAAAGTTATTTATATTCACCATACCTGTGTCAAGTTCCCCTGGCTTTAAATTGACAAGATATCCACTGCTCCACTTGTGTTTTTCTTGTCTGGCGACTTGTGTGAAGGTTCTTGGTTTCATGGAGCTATGTGCGCGCGTTTTATTCGTTCTGACTCAGTCGTGGGAACTGAGTCTGAGGACTTCAGCAGTGTGCGCATGGCTGCATGGCTTTCTTTTTTTTTAATGGTTCCTGAAAGAGCACACTATATATTACATATTATTCCCCACGCTTATTATTAGTGTGGCTGTTTAGAGCCTTTTTTTATTTTTTAGCCCTTTTTTTGGCACGCTACTCCTCCCGCAGTTTTGGTCGCACATACACAAAAAAGGTATCAAAACGCCTGTGATAGACGTCACTGTAATAAAGTTACAACTTTCTTTGGGTTTATATTAATTACGCAATTTAAGCTAAAAAGAACTATATAACATAGTCCTTGTTTTTTTAGATATTTTAGCGTGAAAATGTTACATATTGTATCTCTAATTTAAATACTGGAATGTTCTCCCTATGTGACCCAGTTGTGTTATTTTTTGTGTAATTACAATACACGACATCAGACCCTGGAATGATTCAGTGTAAGACAATGCTGTGACAAATTATTTCTGTCTGGAATATCAAGAAATACCACTCACTTTGACCTTTAGATATACATAGCAGCACTTCAAAAGATGTCACATATGATGCACATTTATCTCTGGCATCTGACAATTAAATCCAGTATAATGATACCCCAGCACAATGGTGACTGGCTTTAGAATTCTCTTTATTGTTTTAACATTGCAGTGTGTCACACCTACAGGTTATTAATGTGCCTCGTAACTTGAGACAAACCAACAAAACCCTCACAAAATCTTTTAATCTGAGTCACCTGTGTGGAGATACATTATTACTTTTAGTCCATGTTCACAAGATGAGGAAGCACAGAGCAATACATCTCTTGATCTCATTCAAAGATCAGACATTTTCTTTGTGGCACTCAGGAACATCTCAGTCACAAGTCATGTCACTAAGGAATGCAGCTTTGCGTGTATCAATATTTTGTGTGTCTCTGGAATGCGTACGCGAAGCCTGAAAAACAACCCCTCACTATTTTGGGGATGGAGGCCTGGAGCTTAAGTCAGGGTAATCAAGCGTAGATGGCAGATATACATACATGCACACACATACTGGAACAATTTTTGCCGTGTCATCACCATGGCACCACGACGTGTTTATGATTCAAACATTTACTTGAGTGCAAAATTATTTACATGAGGGCTTTTAATGTGTAACGTATCTATTAATATTGCACATTATGCCTTTTGATTTTATTATTTGGGAGGGAAACACACTGTAGGTAGCTGTTTCTTGACTTTATTCAAGAGATTCGGTGTAGAAAAGCATGAAATTTGTTTTAAATTACATTTTGCTGTATCTTCTTTATGCATTGTTCAAAGTTTACTCTCTCATTTTAGAACATAACCAGGAATGAGTGCCCAGGACTGAATGTCTGCACTGGCAACTGCAGCCTGTTGCTACTTTCCGTGACATTAGACAAGCATGTGTAACATGTTGCTTGCAGATCACAATGGATTGTTCAGTCCAAACGTCTGAGATCACATTGAAAATCTGAAAGCTTGTGAGGAGGAGCTTAAGTGGAGGTAGAACAAACAGGAACCTTCTCGGCTAGACTCCACAGTTTCAAAGTACATGGAACTCTAACGTGCTTTGCAGAAACTGTATCCAGAGCACAATCAGGCAAAAAGTGACCACGACATCAAAAGATCAATAAGTCAAGATTGAGTTCCCAAAACTCCAATCAGCAGAAGTTCTGTCAAAAGACAGACACTCACCTGACCTCAACCCTACTGAACCTTTACTGGGCCACTTGAAGTCTTGAAGGAATCCAAGCACTCTGGGACATCACAAGAAGCTCTTTGGGACTTTGTCAAACCATGCTGGGACAACATGGGTGATCAGGTTTTACACAAGCTTATGGAGTCTATCTATTGAAGCATATTATAAAATATTAAAGATATTATGAAATTTCTGTACATTTTTTAAAGATTCAACTTTTCACTCAAATTGTTAAGCCAATATTATCATTTGTAATAATAAAATAAATGTATTACATTCAAAACAAATGTGAAACAGAACTATCTTAACCAGTGGTCTCAAACTTTTGGACCCCACTAAGTGTCTACATCATCAAAGTGGATCCAGTCAGTCCTTTGTGGTCTCTCATTTCACTTCCTGTTGCCATGGCAGTCTCTGAATTTGTATTCGTGCATCTGTACATCACAGCTGTTGTTGTCCAATTCATGTTGCTGTTGTGTAATTGTGTTTTTGTGTATTGTGTGACGTCCTCGAGAATGAGATGATGCATCTGAAAGCAGTAGTTTGACATTTTGGGAAGTATGCATTTTCACTTGCTTGCCAAGAGTTAGATGAGAAGCCAGCTTAGCATAAACACAGGAAACTGGGGGAAACAGCTAGCCTTGGGAATTTGGTGGACAATCAGAACCAAGAACAGAAGTGAGTGAGTTCAGAGGTGGATTAAGGTAAATATCCATGGATGCATAATCTACTATACAGCGCATGTATTTTAACACTGATTCTGTTGCACACCTTGTACTTGATAGTTTGCCAAAGGACTTTCTCATTAATGGTGACATTAAGATGTCAGTTTTTCCTTGGTCCAAAGCCTAAATTCAACCATGGAAGAATAATATGACAAATAAGATCAAGACATAAACATCAAACTTTTCCTCAAGCTGCTAAAATATAGTTTCAGCAGCTTTGCTAGTAGCTGGTGTTAGAGGCTAATAGGTTTAAATGATTAATTTTGTATATCCTGGCCTCACTCATGTTATAGACGTGTTGCCAGAGGGCCACAGTCCACCGCTGAGTGTCTTCAGGTGTGTGCGTAGTCAGCGTGTAGGTTACATCCTGTCCTTGGTGCTGTGTGCTGATGTACAAACTCCGGCAATGGACGGGATCTCTCTCTGACACACAGACGAGGGTATCCTGAAACACAGACGTTATCATTCCACCTTTATTCAGATATAGAATACGTATTACAAAACAGTCTTTTTCCAAGCAACACCCACATAGTTAAGACATTACTAGTAGTCACGATACTGTAGACGCCATGGAGATATTAATAGCTGACGTGTTAACTGACAAAATAATCTCAGTTTAAAACCGCAGTTTTACAGAAGCTCAGAGTAAATCTGCTGTTGGCAAAACAGCAAAACATTCTTTTACTATCATATCAGCTGCAGGAGTTTGAATTAAACTTTTATTTTTTTTTACCATTTAACTACATCACATGTGATCCAGTGTTTCTCAATTTGGGGATTGGGCCCCTCAAAAAGGTCACAAGGATTAATGAAATAAAAATACAAATCTGTATTCTTTTTTGGCCCTTCTCTCAAGTCTTTGTTTTTTTTGTAAATTATTAAATCATCTGACCTCTTTGAGATATCAAAAACAAAAAATACATGTTTTCTTCTTACCTGCAGTGCTATTATTTAACCATCTGGGTTATTTTGGTGTGAGTTTTGTTGATACCGGCCTTAGAGATCTTCTCTCGAGTATAATGGAACTAGATGGCATTCGGCTTGGGGCGCTTCAAGCGCATAACTATCTCTACGGTAGGGTTGGGCGGTAATAAGGTAATAAGATATACCGGTGGTGTCTTTCAAAAGCAACGGTATCAGTTTCAATACCGTCATTACCGCCATTAAAATAAATTGCAATGCACTTATATAGGAGATAAGGATTCTTTTTTTTTTTTTTAGAAACTGTCGTGTCTTTTCCATGGCTGCCGAAGTCGGTCTGTGGATGCTTGAAAAAAAAGAGCCGCAACTTGTCTTGACTTGAATAATTAGGACTTTATTCAAAGAAACAAGTGAGTTTGAGATGCATCTCCTGATCCTCAAATCTTCAGGCCGAATTCTAAATTGTGTCCTCCCCTTCTCCTGGGATAGATCTTATACCTTCAGGAAAACATGAATAAACATTCTGAAACTATCCTTTTAAGGAACCAACTTCCGTCATTGTCTTCCATAGTTTACTTTACCACATCTGTTTCTTTGTCAAGAGAGAGATGGTCAAAGGTCATCTCACAAACCCTATATCTCAGAGAGAAAGTTATACAGTTCCTCAGGCCTGCACCCTATCCTCCCAAAAGAGATCGTAAATACTATAGAATGTTTAGTCTTCATGTAGGGAGAGAGGTTACTGAAAGTTCTTACAAATATACACTTCATGTTCAACCATACTATAGAAGGCTTATAGGAAAATATACTACAAAACTTTATTAATCACATTATACATGTGAAATTATTCTTCCGCATTTAACCCATCCAGTTGGCACCTGTCGGAACACACGTGCACATGCACAGGATCACACACATAGTGGCAGATGCCTAATACACACAGACTGGAACGGTGGGCAACAATTTGCAGATGTTGGGGGGTTGGGGCCTTGCTCAAGGGCACCTCGGCCGTGGCAAGCAGGTGGACTGACACCCCACCAGCTGTCAGAACCACCAACCTTCGAGTTATTGGACGACCCACTCTACCACTGAGCCACGGCCGCCCAAATATATAAATTAAATATAAGATATAGAGTCTTTCCAACAAAAACCGATATATTTGAGTCATTGAGGGGCGAACGGGGAGAACTCTTTTCGGACGCGTGTTCTGGGAAAAATGATAAATGAATGTCCAGTTAGATGTTAACTGTCGGTGCAGTGACCGGTTTATTTTTATCTGCTCGTATACTTGAAGTGAATACAGCACGCCAAAACTTACACGACACAACACGTTCATCCAACACCTCAACACGTCCAACACGGTCAAAAAACTTTTTGCTGACCCCTTCACACACCTGGTGCTCATCACCTGGAGCTCAACCTATATGCCCTTTTGCCTTTGTGCGCCACCTAGTGTGGAGAACAAATAACTACACAAATAAAATAGAACAAACCCAAAATATTGAAATATGGCTCCAACATAAGATATAATTAATTCAATGCCTAAAAATGATTCTATGTCCAGCAGCACTTATATGTGGTTGAATTTTCAGTTTTACGTCCACAGTAGTTTACTTTTGGAGACTTTTGATGAAGTTCATGAACATGACGTCGTCACGTGACAGCGTGGAGGAGAGAGAGAGAGAGGGGAGAGGGGGGAGGGGGGCAAGTCGCGCACCAAGTGACCTGGTCTCAAAGAAGAACAGACTTCTGCAGTCTGGCAGTATTTCGGGTTCCGAGCTAACGAGAAGGGAGAGCCAGTAAATACTGACGAGGCAATTTGTAAATTGTGCAATAAAAAGGTGACCGCGAGAGATGAAAACACTTGTTATTATGTTGTTATTGTTTCATTATTAGTGTTTGGTATTCAGTTTCTGAACGGTGTAGGCACAAGCCAACAGTTTTGTGATGCTGTCTGAGCCTTGAGTCATAATTTTTAATTAGTCACGGTAATACCGTATACCGCGGTAAAATGTGGAGACGGTATGAAGGTATCAAAATTTGGATACCGCCCAACCCTACTCTACAGCTAATATCTCCAAAACTCAGCAACTCACACCAAAACTATTGAGATGAATAAATGACACTACAGGTAAGAATAAAAATATGTATTTTTGATTTGTAGGTGAACTGTATTAAACATGACAAGTAGACACAAGCCAAAAGGTCTGAGAACTATGTGTTATATCTTATGAGTTTATCCAATGTTACTATGAAAAGTATCTAGTAACCAAAGCTGTCAGATAAATGTGATGGAGATAAAAGTTCAACATTTCCCAATGAACTGTTGCAGAGTAGAAGTAGAAGTAGACAGTAACATGAGTGATCTTGCTCAAGGTTTCTGCATGTTAAAGGAAGTTTTTCCTTCCCACCGTCACCAAGTGCTTGCTCATGGTGGGAACTGTTAAGTCTCTGTAAATAATACTATAAAGGGTACGGTCTCTTTAGATCTTGATCATAAAAAAAAACTTCTGTTATTATTTGGTGCTATATGAATAAAATTGAACTGAATAAAATGAAAACACCAAAGTAAATTCAAGCACCTCAGAATCATAAATATATAATCATATATGTACTGCATTCACACTGTTTTGTTGTAGGTAACAAGAAGGAGACAAGAAGAAAGGAGGACTCACAACTCACCTGTTGCTTCTAGTAACAAATCGTGCGTCTTGAAACTTCTCTGGACATGTTCGATTCTCAGTGTTGTGTGAGCCAGCAGGTTATACTTAGGCCCCCTTCAGAAAGAAAGCAAGAGGTGAAATCAGTCTTCTTCTTTTTTTTAATATAAAATATATTCCTGTAGTATGGGTTTCAGGGAGAACGGTCATCCTCACAGAGTAGACAAGTCAGGGGATGAAGGTGGTGACACCCGTCCAGATCCTTCATCTCCTCCACTGGATCCACAAACAGTTGCAGACTCAAACGCAGCACGGATCTTTCTCCCTGAGGAGCATCCCAGAGAGCCCCCGAGACGGCTCACTCTCCTGGGTCCTAGAGCCCCCGGGGAGAAATCCTCCACCACACAACTGCTGTACAGTTCAACACGAAGCTGAAACTCTGGACTGACCTCATTGCTGCTTACACACACACACACACACACACACACACACACACACACACACACACATTTTACACAAGGACATATAGAATGGCTGAAAGTGGAACCTCTAAAAAAAATCTGCCATACAAGGTGACTTACAATATGATGGTGTCTTCAAAACAGATGTCAGTTAAAGTCCTGTCTACCATCACCAGATCAGTGTCATGGATCTCTGTGCCACACTGAAGCAGGCAGAACACGGCACAGCGATGGAGCTCTACAAGTCAAAGGAACAGAGTCAAAGTTACAACTGATTCTAGACATCTTGCTATATGTATTTTTATTCCCTGTCATGATACACACTCAGGCAAGTCAGGTCCAGAGACTGTGGGGCTAGAGGCTATAATTTCAGTCTTTTCAATGCATTTTTATAAACTTTATAAAAAGGACTGGGCGTTACAAAGAGGATAAAAGTTTTCCATGCAATCAAAATCAAAAATTGTTTATCCCTTTTTATTTTTTTAACCCTAGACAAAGTCAACAAAATCACTTCCCTTGATCACATTATTCAGACTTTCTTACCTCCTTTGTTTTTGAAGTACTCTGAGTCTTTCCACATCAGCGGGATACGAAGGTCTACACGGTGCAAATTACAAAAGTTAGAAATATAAAAGACAAGTTGAAATATTTTTATGAATTTGTGGCAGGAGATTTGAGTAAAACTCACCTGAAATGGCCACTTTCCCCAAACATGGCACTATATCTTCAGAGGGCCTGCAGTAAAAGAAATACAGATCATCCATCCAGCAGAACATACATACCGCACAGCACATAATGTACAGGGGGGTGGACAGAATAACATTAACAATATGGAATGCAGCACAACAACAGCACAAATTACAGAAAATATTCACAAAGATAATATTTGTCTTCTATTATATCACATAAGTGTCCACCATAGCCTGTGCTTGTATATTCCTTATGTATATTTACATTACATTACAAAACACATTAAATCAGGTAAACCCACACATCTGAGCAGAACACCTCAAGGATCGAGAAGCTTGTCTGACATCTAGTGGCTGGTAAGAGGCATGGCAATGTCCATAAACAACCTGCTTCCACTCCACTCCACTGTTGATGGATGAATTGCCTGTCTATTTACCCACTCATAGAATGCATTTTGCAATTGGAGGCTGGTACTGAGAATTATCAGACAAACAGTTACAGCATGTACACCACATTTGGTCACCCACTTTGGTCCAGACTAGTACAACTACTCAATGGATAGCCAGTGCTAGTAGTAGGAAAGTACAGACATCCATTAATCCTAATTACTCACTCATCCACTCACTTTTCATGTATCACAACCGACAGGTCCAAATTAACATTTATCCAGTGAAATACCCTCCTCCATTGTATCTCTTATCAACATTTAGGGTCTACTTCTGAACCTGATCCATTGCTCATCTTATAACTTCAGGAACAACACCAATACTGTCTTGGGCCTTGATGAAGATGAAGATTCCTACCAGATGTGTGAATGTCAAACTGAATACAAACATACTTTGACACAGGACATTTCGTCACATATATCTTAACACAAATGCATCCTAACAGCGCTCTAAGACTGAACAGATTTCAGGTGAGTTGGTTAGAAGTGATGATAAGACAACATTCCCTTTGTCTTTGTCGGTAACAACAGATTTAGTTTTTCTTTGATAGGTGAGAAAAACATTGTATCTTTATTAATAATCCACTTATAGGCATGATTCCTAATGAGCCCTGTTTTATGTATCATTTCTTATGTGGCCATTATTATTATAGTTCTAGATTTATTATTAGACATACACTTTGTGTTCTGAATTGATACCCTTCAGCCCTTTTCTGATCATTAATTTAACGCAATTAACACACTCTCAACATTAAATTTTTATATACCCTTTATATTTTATTACTATTATATATTTTAGACTTTTCACAATGGACATAATTACACAGCTTCACAGTGTTATCTGTTGGTTAATGCAGCATTCTTGGTCAGTCTTTTGAGGTTTGCCATGCATAATAACAAGCCATGCAAGTAAGGTGAAGCACAGCTTTAGGGATCAGTGCAATGCTGCATAATTCAATCATGTTTTCTGAGCCTAATCCTCGGTGAAATGTTGTTTTTGTTCCCACATAATTACATAACCTGTAGCTCACTAACAAAATATTATTTTATTAATATTGCAATAATAAACATTTTGAATTGTTTCAACTTTATTAGGTTTTTTTCATCATTCACCATCACATTAAAGTGTGAATCAATCAAGATATCTTGACAGCTCACGTGAAAAAATTGAAGAACGAGTTTTCTTTTGTAGCTACCTTTTTATATAAACAAAACATAATCATACATTCCTATGCTGAGCCACAATATGAAAACTTGTTTCACTAACCTTTGTCATTGGTGATCATTATAGGTTTTTCAGAAACTTTTCCAACCAACCAGATGAAAAAATATTTGCTTGCTGAAGCTCGCAGTATGGCACAAATCTGGCAGCTGACACAATGCCAACATTGAAATTAACCACAGCTGTGCCGAGTATAAATAAATGAGACAGATCTGATGAAGACACAGCCACAGGTGATGTTTGATGTTCACTTTCATAATTAAAATGTTTTGATACATAAGACAGTAAACTTATCTTCAGAATAAAGCAAACTAGCATCTACGTAGATGAAAGACTGTATCAAGTGTTGGTGGAAGAATATATTTTATTCAGATCTTACATAATCCCACATTTCACTTTTAATGAGCCAATGAAGCTGAAGGTCGATAACACATGATGTGTTTTCATTTCAAGTATCAAACATAATAATTTGAACGCTGTGTGACAGTACAAGGACCTCTGAATGTCCAAACTGATCTACTCTATGTACAGTACAAACAAACCTCTGCTCTGTAGGGAGTGAACTTCTACAATGCTACTAACTGAAATGAAAAGACATTCCTTCTTTGGTAATGCGAACCAATTTGTTTCAGATTAGAACTTAATAAAAATTAGCACAAAATTACACAGAAGAAACATTAAAAAAAGATAATATATTTAAACAATTGTACATGATTGCAAGTAATCCAGTTTTTTTTCCTGAAACCAATCTTGTGGTCTGTGTTAACAGAACAAACGTGGGAAGAAAAGAAAAATCATAAACCAGTTTGCTATTGTACAATATTTACACATTCCACATTTCACATATCTTTAAACAACAAAATGAATGGATCTGAGGCTCGAAACATAATGAATACTTGGGGGAAAGCTGCCACTTCTTTAAGTTGAACTGGTGATGTAGCAGTGTTTTTAGGTGTTATAATTCAGTACTAGTTATTTGAACTAATGGCTGTTTAAAAAAGGCATTTCACTAAATTGAAACTACTGTACATATTCAAAGTGCTTGTGAAAGTGAAAATGCATGTTAGTACAGTAAATTTAGCTTCACTTCATTACAACTGACAAAACAACAAGAACAAAACAGTCTTAGTTATAAATTAACCTTTACAGACATAACTTAATACAACAAAACTTTTTAAAAAAAAGGCAAGCCTGCAAGTCTCTCCTCTCGCTCCTCCTCTCTATGGCTTTCATCCCTCCTCCACTTCGGTAAAAATGTCACTTAAGAAGTATTGAGACACGCTCGTGGGCTCCTCCTCCTCCATAGAGCTGCTCTCCAGGCTGTCACTTTGCTGGGAAGCTGAAACCTACAACAAAGAAGAACAAAGGATGAGCTGTGCTCGATTCTAATGTGGGTGTGTGACTCCTCCATCCACCTGCGCGGCACGTGTAACCTCCTCACCTCAGCCGTCCATGGAGAAGTGCTTGGAGCCGGGTCTGAGCAGAGTCGGCCGTGCTCGGAAGTCTGCTCGATGGCAGCCTCTGTTTGTGTCGGGGATGTGTTAGAGGGTGTTGAATGGGTTTCCTCTGGTGGCTGTGACGGACTGGGTGTGGGACAGATGTTGTCCGATGGTGAGGTTACCTGCGCTCGGGTGGATCGTTTACCTGCCGCACGTGAAGTTTTGGCCTTTGAAGCTGCTTTGCCAGGTGGAGAATCGCTTGAGGGGGCTGTGATGCTTGTCTCAGAGACAGGATGTAAGCTTTTGGGTTTTCTGTAAAAAGCAACTTACATTTAATCACAAATGGTCGATAAACATGAAAATTGGGGATTTCTTTTCACTGTTTTTTTTCTCACCTGTTCCGACTACTAGTCCCCCTCTTCCCTGTAGTCTGTGCTCCTGAGCTGCTATCCTCAGGGTCTTTGCCACCTGTCGGTATCTCCTTTTCCAAATCTACACGATCGCCGCTTTCTTTTTGTGGCTCAGTGCTGAGCTCATCGATGACTTTTGGCTCCTCAGATGGTCCAGGAAGCTCTGAGTCCTGAGCAGGGGTTGACTCTGCTTCCTTGCTGGCTTGTTTCTTCCTTTGAGTTTTGGGCTTAACCTGCATTTTGGCTGGTTCAAAGATAAAAAAAAGATGTGGTCAAAGTGTTCAGTGCGCATATGAGTGTGAGTTAGTATTCATCTTATTGCATACCGGTTCTTCCTGGTCTCTGTTTTGTAGGGGGGAATTCAGCCTCATCATCATTCTCTGCAGTCTCTGGTAATATGGACGGCTGGACTGAAGAACTCTCTGTTGCAAAAACACAAACAATCCACGTTTATCATTTCTCATATGACATTAATCATCAGTTCAATTAAATGACAGAATAATGAAGTCACTATACCATGTGGATCCACTGGGTTCTCCACGATTGAATGCATCTGGTGAGGTTGAGAAAAAGAAAATGTGACAAACAGATACATTTCATCACACTGCAGCTACAAGTGCTTCCTTGCAACTTTACTTACTGCATGTGCAGCTGCGTCCGACCCAACAAGGCCTGTTTCACTGCCCTCCTCCATGGACGCAGGCACAGCGACATCAGAGAGAAGTCCACCTCCTGCTCCGAGATCACTGCTGAGGGGTGAGGAAAAGTAGTAAGACTCAGACGGCAAATAAAAGCCAGATCCACGCCTGCGTGACCAGCTGATTAAAAAGGCGGGTACTAACCTCTGCTGCTGTACCGATGCATCTGTTACAGGGAGATAAGAGAGGGGCTCAGACACACTGTCCACCACCTCCCCTGACGGACAGACCGGGATTTCAGTCAAAGAGAGGATGAAAAACGGTTCATCTGGATCTGAAGGCACCTGATCCGACAGCACTGAGAGTGAGAGCGACAGAGGTTTTTCAGCTTCAACCACGGTGCGTGCGGTGTACATAATTCATGATACAGCATCAACTGATGCTGAGTGGAAGGTGATCTCTGACTGACTTACTGTCTGGAAATATTGTGAGACTTGGATGAATTTGCGTCACCTCTGTACTGGATGTTGATGCATCCATGGACTGTGAGGAGAATCGGAGACATTTGAGGATTAATCGTTAAATGTGGGGAGAGCTTCTGAGACCAAGATTACATCACTGCCTTGTTAATCAGCGCAATGACTTTGTGCTACTTTTAGCTAAGTGTTCAGACCTCTGCTTGCTTGCTGAATACTTTTCATGCACTCAATCACAACAACTGGGTCGCTCTGGAAAGGAATTATCAACACCGGTTTGGGAGTAAAAGCAAAGAAAGAAGCCTGTTCACTGAAGAGGTAAATTGAAATTGTCACACTTTTATATTGAATTTGGGCAGGCAGAACAGGCAAAAGCTATTGTTATGATGCACGCTGCAGTGTAATAACATAGTTTGAGTAATGTTATTGTTTGGCAAGCAACTAACTGCAGCGGGGGTTGGCGTCGGGGTTGATGGGAGAGTAACGCTTCACATTACAAGAAAACATCAAGAGAAAAGCGTGCCTTTCTTCAGCCATTTAGTCTATATATATAAATATAAGTCTCATAAATTGAGCTTTTATTTCCTTGGGAAACATTGCGCCCGGCCACAGACAGAATTGCAAAGTTAAAGTGAGGCTTGTAGGGAACCAATCTACATGTGGATGGTGTCATTATTCTACAGCCATTATACTGTGCAATCAACATTGACTTCATAATGACACATTAAAGCAAAACAGTTCCCTATTTCCACTTTAAATTGAATCTAAATGATGTTTTTTTTCCCAAATTTTGCTACAATCTTTTCACATACCCACTGCAACTCCTGAAATATCAGCTGGGAATTACTGCTGTATGATATAAACTTGGTGGTTTGGTGTCACATGGTAAAACCTTATTGGTCTGAGCTAATAGTGTGTTGTTACATATTAACAAGAAGCTTAACAAGAACACAAAAAGACACCATCATGATACATGTAATGCTCACATGATTAATGCCTTACCTGTGTAGAATTGTCAGGTACTTGTGTCAAACATCCCAGAGAGGATCCAGCAACATTTGAACAGGAGTCCTGTTGACTCAGTTGTTCAATCATTGGTGTTACGCAGGCTAGCGAGGACACAGCATCATCTAGAGGGGGGTTAATGTGTTGCTCAACAGCTCCCTCTGCTGGTTCCTGAATTTCAGGTTGGATTTCAGACACAGGTTTGTGGGAAACTGAAGCATCCACACCTTCTGAGTGACTACCAGAAACTGTGGAGAAACAAGAACTGTTAGTGATCTGCTCTGCGTTCTTTAAGGTAACGGAGCTTTCATTTTAAAAAGGTGTCAAACCTTCTTCCGCTGGTTTTATATTCTGGACTTGCTGGGGTTGTGGAGGTTGGCTGCTGCGTCCCAGATTGGGTTTGGGTTTAACAAGCCGGCCTCTACGAATCGGAGGAGCTTTTCTTGAGGACTTAGAAGAGTCAGTTGACTCTGACTTATTCTCATCAGTGCTGTAAGTGGAAAACAAACAAACTAGTAATTCCTAAACATAAACTGTAAATAAAACATAAATAATATTTATATTATCTTGTGTCTTTTTTCTGACAGAACTCTGTCTTACCTTTGCGCAGCTGTAAAGTTAGTTTCAGTAGTTTGAGAACACTGTTGGACTGCAGCTTGACTTTGTGCCTCAGAGTCATTCTCTGAACGTGGTTGTTCAGTGCTTTCTTTGGGATCTGCTGTAGACGGTGTATTAGCAGATTTAATGTTTGACTCTTTTGAACCGTCTTCTGATGACAGGACACCTGAAACTGCAGTTGTTAGTTGGGTATTTGGCTCAGTAGGTGTAATGGACATGTCCTGTGAAGCAGGTCCAGCCTCCACCTTGTCCCCTGTGGATTCCCCTTCAGCTGTGGGTTTTTCAGCGCTCTTATTTTCAGGAACTGAGTCGGTCACCACAGACTGATTCTCAGCAACTGAAGATGTTGCTATGACAATACCATCAGAGGATGTACCCACATCTTTTGTGTTGTCTAGTGACTTCTCTGACTCTGCAGGTTCTAACTTTGTTGAGCTGAGAAGTTTGGTATGTAACGAAGCACTTGTTGATGTCAAGTGCTCACTGTCTTTTGCTGCGAGTTTCAGTTCTGTTTGTGCATCGTTATTGTTCACAGCCTGTTGTTCTGAGGTTACATTTGAAGAGGTCTCCATATGGCACTGTCCTAAGGGTTTACTCACATCAGTTGCCTGCAGTTTTGTCTGTGAAGTTCTAGTGTAGGATCCTAAATTGGGTTTGGGTTTGACCTTGGGAAAGCGTCGCCTTCTTTGAGGTACATTTTGTTCTGGGGCCTCTGAGCTTGAGTCTAGTGCACTTGTCCTGTGGCCTTCTGTTGAAGATAATTCCTCTGTGGGTTCATGAGTAGAGCATGATTTTAGTGATGGTACTGAAACTGAAGAAGGGCCAGTTGTTTGAATTTGGGTTGGTTTTTCAGGAGGGGTGGTACTGCAAGTTGTCTGTGCTTCTGCAATTGTGTTGTCAGTGGTTTCAGACCTTGGTGGGCTGGAGGGTTTCTCCACAAGCTGCATGTGTATGTCAGTGTCTTTTGGGGTTTGAGGTTTGGACCGCACAGGTCTTGATGTCTGTGGTAAGTTGGGTATGGGTTTAACTTTCTGTAATTGACCTTTCCTTGTCTGGGAAGTAGATGCAACTTCACTCTCTTCTTTCTGACTGACGGGTAACTCTTCAACATGTGCAACACACGAAGAAGGATGATCACTGCTTGCTTGGACTGTGTCTGAGTCTATGTTTGACCCAAGTTGTCCAACTTGTGATTCTGGTGAGTCAGATGTCAGCAAATTACTATCACTGCTCTGGGCTGTCCCAGCATGAGACATCAGTATTTCTTCTGCTGACTCAGATGTTGTCCTTGTGTCTCTGGAGGTCTGTTCCATACCAGATTCAAACTGGGCTTCAGAGAAGTTCTGGTTTTCTGAGGCAATCTGATCTGATGTTGCTGCACTTGATTCTACCGGTCCAAGAACTCCAACATCTGTCTTTTTCTCCTCAGTTGAGGGTGGAAGAGTAGAACCTAAATCCAACAATGGTATCAAATCTGAAGCGGGACCAGTGCTTTGATTCAGTTTTTCAGAAGAAGTGGCGCAAGTTGGTCCTGCTTCAACCTCTGCTATTGTTTTTTCATGTAATTTGGGCTTTGGAGTTGGACTAGAGTCTTTCTCTGTGGCGTCTTTTGTGGTTTGGGGTTTAGAATGTACAGTTCTCGACGTATGCGTTAGGTTGGGTTTGGGTTTGACTTTCGGAAATCTACTCCTCCTGGTCTGTCGAGTAGAAGCGTCTTCACTCTCTTCTTTCTGACTGACAGGTAAATCTTCTACAGGTGTAACGCACGAAACAGGATGGTCGCTACTACTCTGTTGAACTGGAGCTGAATCTATTATTGTCCTTTGCAATCCTGTCTCAGATGTCACCAGATTACTACAACTACTCTTAGTTGTACCAACAGGACAGGTCAGCATTTTATCTGTGGACTCTCTGGTGGAGCTTCCGGTGTCCTGTTCCAAACTTTGGTTTGGACTTTGGTTTTCCGAGATACTCTGATCTGATGTTGCTGCACCAGATTTTGCTTGACCAACAGACCTCTCCTGACTTCTAAATGGCTCTTCTGCAAGTTTAATTTCAACACAAGAAATGTCTTCCTTTGACAATTGTTGACTACTGTCTGCTGTCTTAGGGGTTTCTTCAGCAGCTGATAAAGTCTGAGTGGCTTGAGGAAGGTCGGTAGCAACTGTGTAGCTCTCTTCAACTGTCCTCGCTGTTGATGTCTCTGGTTGGGATTTTGCAGTCCGTGAGGACTGGCCTAGGTTAGGTTTTGGTTTCAACTTAGATAAGCGACCTTTCCTGGTTTGTGGAGAATTTGTCTTTGATCTCTCGGGAGTTGACTGCAATTGAGGGGTAGGGTCCATCTCAGAAGCAGTCCTCTGATCACTTGTTTCAAGAATAGGCATGTCACGGGTGTCCATTGTGCTGTTTTGTGGCTCCACAGTGGCAACATTTTCTAATGTTTCTGTGACTCCTTGACAAGAAATTGCAGACATAAGAGGAGTGGCACTGTTTTCCTCTTGCACAGCAGGCTTTGGTGCAATCTCAACTTCTAGGTGTTGGCTTGTTTCATCCACAGTGACTGACGGTATCTCTGCAATTAAACACAACGGCACATTTTGAATTTACTGTAATCTAAAAGAAATAAAATCACGTTTCAATGTAAGGAATGACTTCTGTCTCAAACCTGTTGTGTGATCTTGTATGGCTGTTTGATTCTGTGCTGGCTGAGCGAGGTGAGCCAAGTTGCCGATGGTCAACAGGGTTTGAGCAGCCTCATTGTAGCTCTCATCCTCAGTTACTTAAACCAAAAATAACCCCCAAAATTAATACTTTGAGACCATCTCAATAAAGTTACATGAGTGCCACTCAGAATACTTCTTCAACATACCTTCTGGGTGTTCTGAAGAAAGGAAGTCTATAACATCCTGCAAGGGAAACAAATATATTGTAAGTCATATCAGAAGCTTTACATATAAGCCAGACTAGTTGTGAATACTGTAGCCCCAGTTACACTTCTTTGTCATTTTCTTTCTATGTCTTTGTTAGTTGATTACAAAAATCTTAATGTGAGATGAGCAAAATATGAAAGGTAATGCATACATAATTGTTCAACCTGGAACTTCTTTTTTGTTTAATATAAAGTGCATATGACCGCAAAACAAACTCATGCACTAAAAGTGAAAAGAGGGAGACATTGGATGAAAATAAGATTTTAAATCAATGTTGACCCTTTTATATATATAAAACTATGCAGATAGATCACACAGATTTTTAAAATAGATCTCAGAAATTATATTAAAATTAGGAGTGTAACTGGGGGTAATGATTTAATTTCACTAGTGCTACATTTTAGAATAAGACACTTACAACCAGCAGGTCCAGCTGATGTTCACATGGTTCAACAGTGCCTGACTCATTTTGTGCCAGCTCACAAGAGGCATCAGGGCACATAGCATCTTGGGAGATGCCCAACACATCAGGCATATTGGCCAAGATATCAAGCTATGTGTGGGATTGAGGGGGGGAGTCAGAGTGGAGGGTTTCAATTATGGAATGCAAAACCATGCACAAATAAAAACAAATGCAACAAAACAACAACACAAAAATGATTGTTATAAGAATTATGCAAAAATAAAATAATGGGTGGAATGTATCTGTGCAAGACCTGATGGGAAACAGTTTTTCATACCTCCTCCATAGTCTCTTCCACTTCTGAAATTACAGGATGTGGCGAGCGCAGGCTGGCGGGCACGAATGCAGGGGCAGTGCCGTCCTTACTAGAGCTGCACGCGGGGTGTTGCTCTTCCTCCACCTCTTCTTCTTCCCACTGCTTTTCATTCTCCTCATCGCTGTATTCTGACTGAGAAGCCCTGAGGGTGACCAATTTGGGCTTTTTTGACTCTTGGGTTGATTGTAGCTTTGATGATCTTCCCCTCTTGACTGTGCATTTGGGTTTCGGCTTGGCAGCGACAGCGGTGGACCCCGCTGGTGAGGCAGGAGTGGTTTCAGATGCAGAGGAGTGTGCATCCTCTTTGGCAGGGTAAGTCAAGGGCTTGGTGGGTTTGGGCACTCTTCCATACCTAAAAAACGCAATTACAAACTGATGAGCCACTCCTATCTTATTATATCCACAGTATTTTCTGTGGGAACTGGGAGTGGGAACGTTTCTGGATACAATGTTAAAATGGAAGTCATGAAATATACGAAAACATGAAATATTGTACCTGGTAGGTTTCGGAGGTTGAATGGTGGCATCCTCTTCCTCAGATGAAATGTCATCATTGTCTGACTTCCTCTTACTAGCTGCATCTTTATTTACCTAAAAAGGATATTATAACTTTCAGTAAGGCAAAGTAGCAATGTGTAAAAAGATCTGATGATGAAACTGAAATAATGACCTGCTCTTTTGAGGCTCCATCACTCACGCTCTCGTCCCCTTTATCTGACACATCGTCTTTGGCCTTTGTGGAGGGTGGTGGAGCCTTTTTACCCCACTTCCGGCCTAAAGGCAGCAGCGGTTTTGGCGCTCTGCCCCGTGAGAGCTTAGCTGGCTTAATTGTGGTGTCCTTGGCTGCATCCACATTCTGCGTCTTTTCAGACCTGATTATTAGGACAAAATAAGATAATTTAAATGACAGCTGAAGATGCGAGAAGAATACTTGTATCCAAAAGAAGATTTTTAAAGTTTGATTACATGTCTGAATTTGCACGGTCCTCAGGAAGTGCTGCCTCTGCGTCTTCGGGTATGCAGACCTCATCTGAGCAAAAACAAAGCCACATGGACTATGTAAAGAAACTACGATAACTTTGAGGAAGAAGAACATTTTTTCTGAAATAACTGAAAGTCCTGTACCTTGTTCGTTTCTTTTTTCACCCGTTTTGTTTTTCTTGTCATCTGGTTCTTCAGTCGAGGCCGTCTTTCTTTTGCGTTTCCTCTTTGGCTTCAAAACAGGGGTTCCTCCCTCATTACAGAGATCCTCATTCTCCTTCTCTCCCTCCTCTTCCTCCAAGTCGGGCATTTCATCCTCACCATCCTCATCTTCCTCATCCACATCACTCAGCTTCTTTGCTGCTTTTTTGCCTATAGAGGGAATAAGAACACACAAGGATTATTTAACTGAGAAAAACTCGGGGAGAACCATTTTAAATCTGTACCCCACAATAATATTTAAGTTATGAAGCATGAAGACACAACTCACCAAGTTTTAAACATGATAAAATGCATGGAGAGACAGTTACCTTTTGACTTTTTCTTGTGCTTCCTGGGGGAGTTCTTGTCAGCGAGTGACTTAAGTTTCTTCCTGTTTTTCTGAACTTCCAGAATCTTCTCCAGCAGCTTAGAAAAATACTCTATATCCAGTTTGCGCCTCTCTCCTACGAGACAATCAGCAGCAAATGTTGAATCAAAAAATCTAGAGGGATTGCACAGGGAACATTAATCATTTAATGTCATAAAACATAATGTCCTACTCAGTACTTACTGAAAGCTTTGTCAATCCTCCAGGCGTTCTCTCGCTCTTCCTTTTTGAATTTGTTCTGAAAGTTTAAATAAATGCAGTTACCACAAATTGTGTTTTTAGGCAGGGCATTGCTTCATCATACCATGTTTTATAAACATATGTATATCTGTATTCATCACTGACCTTTATCTCCGATCGAGCTCTGTGAGGAAACAGTTGACATATCATGGAAAAGTCTGTCCCCACCATGCTAATTGCCAGGAAGAACATGTCTGTCTCTGGTGGAAAACAACAAACAATCAAGATATGAACAAGGCATCGGAGCAAAATGTGTGCTCTAATCATTTTATGATTATCTATCAGTCATACCTTCACTGGACCAGGGTTTCGAATAGGTCCCTTTCCTGAAGCTCGAGTAAGTTGTAGTGGAGCCACGCTCAAAGATGGGGTCTCGATCCTGAGCTGGGTTTGGACCTTTGGCTCGCAGGACTTCCACTGTCAAGCTGAGAGACAGTTCAGAGGATATGATCGGTTCCAACATCTCCAATATCGAAATAATGCATCAGTGTTTATATTAAGAGGAAAAATCATCTCTGGAGGATGTTAGGGATGCATTTGTAGATACTGTTAGTCAGTTTCTATCATAGAAGGTAATAAAAACAATAACTGAGGAAAGGGAAGATAAATATGAAAAAAGGCATTTCAATTTTAACTTTAAGTAGTCCACTGACCTCTCTTCATCAATGATCAGCGAGCCATCCTCTGCTACTTTGACCTGAGGAACCATGAGCGCTTCTTCATCCTCCTCTTCCTCTCCCTCTCCCTCTGCCACCGCCGCCGCCGCCTCTTCCTCCTCTCTCGGGCTTCCAGTTTTAGGGGGGGCTTCAGGTTCCTGTGCTCTCTCTGGTGACCTGCAGGGATTACAATGCAAACATCATGCAGGAGGAAGGGGGTATACAAGCATTATACAAACTACTGCCTTCTGGTGTGTACAGGAAAGAGATTTTAGAAATGATGAGATAAACTTACTCTTCTCTTCCTGGAGAAGGAGGGACCACAGTCTCATTCTCTGGAGCTGGATCTTCTAAACTAGATCTGGAAAAAAAAATGTCAATTGTAGTCACAAAAGGCAAGGAAACACAAAAATGCTTGTCAAATAAGATCCAGGATAATCAACAGAAAACATTATCTCATGGGGTAACGGTTTACTCAGTTGCAGAGAAGACACTTACGTCATGGGGTTAGACACCGGTAGATAACGGATAAGGTCCCTCATGGTCATTTTGGCAGGATCTAAAGTGAATTCCTTCACACGTGACTTAGCTTTCTTCATTTTCTGCAACATCAAATGATAACACCCATTTCACGTGATGAATTGAGATAAATCTAATTAGCATGCTACTAAAATCAGAAAGCGAAGAGAATGAGCAGTATGCCTACTGTACTACTGTAATCTGAGCTCACCTTCTCTTTGTGCATTTCCTCTCTGAGCAACTCTCTGAGCTTTCGTGCCTTTGCAAGCCTCTGTAAGTCTGATGGGTTATTGAGGAGTCTACTCAGAGAGAACGCAGGTGGTGACAGCGAAAGCCCGCTCTTAGAGGACACCAGAGTTTTGGCTTTCTCTGACAACTCAATAGCTTCTTTGTCTGGCAGAGATAGGGGGACTTTATCTGGTAGTCTGGAAGGAACTTCTTTAACTTGACCGCCTGACGTGCTTTCTAACTGTTTGCTGCTGTCCTCTGGTAGATGGGTTTGTTCTAGCAGGTTCTCAGCTGGAGGAACAGCTGAAGGTCCTGAACTGTCGGAAGGGATGAGGGTGGGTTTAGGTTGCACTTTGAGCTGCTTGCTCTCTTCTGAAAGCCTCCGTCGCCTTGGGGACTGGAGTCCCTGAGGGGCCAGTGTAGTCTCAGTTTGGCCGGATGTTGTTGGTTTCTCATGGTTTGAGGCAGAGACTTCAACAGGAGCTTCAGAGACCGCCTTGGCAGGGAACTTTGGCGTCCGAGTAAGAGCAGAGGGCCGACCTGGGGCCACTTTGGGCTTGATAGCAAAACGCTTCCTCCTCTGGACTGCTGCTGAGGAGCTGGTACCTTCCCCATTTTGGTCATTACCATCCCTAAACATTCAAAAGAATATTTATTATACATAACAAAGTTAGCAGAAGTAAAATACATTTTGGACGCCATTTATTGCTTGCTACTCACGCTGGGGCTGCAGGTTTTTCTGGTGTCCCAGCAGACTTGTTATCAGTCACAGCAGTAGCAGCGCTGCTTTCATTGGTGTCTTTGGGGGTCTCACTGGCCTCCTGGCTCACCGGGGGGGCTTCCTGAGGCGTTACCGTTGCTGCTGCTGCTGCTGCTGCTCTCCCTGCCGTACCAACATTGGGCCGAATGCTGAATCTCGACCTTCGAAACATTTTGACCTGAAAAACACAGGGGAAGTCAAAGCTGACAACCAACTGAAACCAACTTTCTGCCAGATGACCCTGCCTGTAGTTTAGATGATTTGACTTTGAAGTGATCACTTTAAAGTATTCATCCCGAGGTTTGGTTTGTGGTCAGCACAGAATAGAAAATATTAAACTTACAGTTGCAATCATGGACTGCACTTACATAGCGCCTTTCTAGTCTTACGGTCACTCAAAGTGCTTCTACACTACATAGCTCATTCACACCATTCATTTGGGGTTCAGTATCTTGCCCAAGGACACTTCAACATGCAGACGGGAGGAGCCGGGGATCGAGCCGCTGATCATCTGATTAGTGGACGACCGGCTCTACCTCCTGAGCCACAGCTGCCTTCAGTTTGCCATTTTGCCATTTATAAATGTAGGATTTTACTGCAGTGTAAAGTCAGACTTCCCCATACAATTGCACATTTTTTTCTGGTTTTTCTGGTTGTATAATCTTAAGGAAATGACAGCTGCGCAGTTTCTTCTCACAGGCCATCACTCTGACGAACAGTTGACATGAGACACACAGTGTCAAGAGCACTCCCTGTACCTCAAACACCCGCTATACCTGTAAATTATTTATTCTCACTGCTTAAATTCAGATTTTACACACAAGCTCCACATGAATATACTGTCATATCCACCTAACTCATGTACATAAAGCACCCTGCTGCATAAACCATATTCATTTTAGCATCCTTTGCTCTGCACTATTGTCTTATTCCTAACTTATGAATGTTATTGTGGGTTGCATATATCTATCTGTATATCTATACATAGTTTAATGTTTGTTTACCTTTCGAGCTCCTTGTGTTAGCTGTATTTATGTCTATATCTGTGTATGTACACTGAGACCAAAGTGAGTCAAATCCCTTATACAATATATAGCACATAAATATACATATATAATGATTAAATCACTGTAATAAAACACACTGGGTTGTTCTCGTGAATGTATTATTTGCTCATTCAAAACACTGTTGCAAAACCTGAAGAAACTATCAGGTTGAGTACTGCAGCAATGCGGACAAACAGGACTTCTTGCTGTAGCAGCACCTGTAATACGTTCATATATGTGACTTACCGTTGTGCCGACCTCGCCTATCCGTCTAACTGACAGGGCCAGTGACGTTGACGGGTGAAAATCCGTTAAGTCTAACCGTACAAAAAATCACAGAGACTTAACCGACAGAGGTTTAATAAGCCAACACGCCTCACTCAGACGACTGCACGGCATAGAAAAAAGCCTCAACATCGCACAAAACAAGTCGAAAAGTGCACAAAGCTGGACTCGAACTCGCATGTCAACACTTTTAGTACGCGAGTCTTCCGCACTTTGACCGCTGTCGTGTTAAAACAGAGAGGCTACGGCACAAACCTTTATCATTTTATCACGTCTACATGAGTTATTTAACTGGCAGCGACGTACCTGTTCAAGAAAATGTCGTTTGCTGGGAGAAATAAGCTTTCATTTATCGACGACCGTTGGCAAGCGGCGGACCCCATGCACACACACTAATCCGCCATGTTTTTCATGACGCGTTATTTTCGTGAGAGGGAAGGGGGTTGTGGGAAATGTAGGCCGATCGCTTAAGGCGCTGGATGAGGCAAGATCACGCAGCCCGTAGGCAAGAATGGCCCTTTTTCCCCCAAGGAAGGAGTGTGAGCATGACAGCGAGTGTCGAGGAACAAAAAGTAACAATGCACAAATAAAAAATACTCTATTCAATGTAAAAACATTTAGATCAAATTATTGGATTGGTAATACGTGTAGTTGGTTGAGGTGAAGTTTGTTTTGATTACCTAATATACCAGTAGGTATATTAGGTAATCTATATATACCAGTAGGTATATTAGGTATATATTAGGTATTAGGTATGTATATTTTCAAAGTACATAGTAGCCAATCTAATGTCAGAAATCAATGCAAAAAGTGCAATATTTCTACTTTATAGAGGTATAGAAGTATATGTAGTCAGTCAGTCCGGTCTTGAAAGATTGTAGTTACTTTTCATGTAATACATGTCATTTATTTATTTAGTTTTCAGTGAATGTCCAATGTTGCCCTTTAATTTAATTTTTGCTGCCATTTTTCAGATACTTTAGTTTATACTGTATATCTATACTACATATTTATAATTTATACTATATATCTGGTAAAATATATGATATATATTTCTTTGTGGGTTAAAACTGTACATACAAATTCAATGATGCACTTATTAAATATAATGCACTGTTACAAATGAAATAATGCACAATAACTTAGTTCAATTTCATTCCTTCATATACAGTTAGTTTATCAATAATAATTAAAATAATAATACAACTGAGATGAGCTATTCTCTTGCATGAATACTTTTAAGAATATTAGTACAGTTTGCTGATAATACTTCAATGTAGTAAAATTTGTACTGCGTGAGTTTTACTTGTAGAGCTTTTTTACACTGTGGTATTGCATCTGAAGATTTGGGTATTATTACTTGTTTGTACATTTCTGAGCTACTAAAAGGCCACTTAATGCCAAGGTGTTCCGATAACTGCATTCCACTTAGGAGAGGTCCTGCTACTGCTGCATGGCAGTTCACTTTCCGATTACTGGGACACTTGATGGAACTGAGCCGTCGTTACTGTTTTTGAGTCCACTTGTGTTTCTCCTGCTGTGACGGATCAAAATGTCCGCTGTGCAACCAGTCCTTTCTGAGGCAAGTGTTTTTTGTGGTTCATCCATGTGTAGTAATATTTCAAACCACCTACTGAGTGCCTACAGAACAAAGACAGAGCTCAGATGTTTACATCCTGAATCATGCAGTACGTCTGTTTGACTCCAAACAGTTGATTCACTAACCCCGTCTGAAAAAGACCAAGGACTTGTCAACATCTTGCAGCGTTATCATTGAATTATTTTATTTAATACAGACAGCATCAGCAGTGAACCTCTTTGGACGTGCCTTCTTTCACACACCACATTTCTTTCCTCAGCAGATCATGACATAACATTTACTTCTTAGATCAGTGGTCTTTAGAAAAAAGGGAACTACTGATTGGACAGAAAAGAAACAACATCAGAGGCGGAGGCGTAAAAGAAGAGTGGGTCGGGGACAAGAGTCAGAAAAGTTCATAATTTGGATTGTCTTGCGCACGCTGTAGCAGCTCGTCCCAAAGGTGTTATTTGATGTAAAGATCTCCATTCACTCCATTTACTCCATTTCAACTGTCAAAGCAGAGGGAAGAGAAACAAAGTGAAAATAACGTTCATTCTGTATATACACATTCAGTTAAGGAACAACAAATATGCATACATACTTACTTATAGAAAAAGTTGTGGTCAAGCAAAGGGATTTCCAAAAGCATCTCCAAAAGCAGCTGTTGAACCAGAAGTCTGACCAACAGCAGTCGTCTGCTGCAAGATCAAGAGAGTCCAGAATTAAGAATTAAAAATTATTATGATACTTTCTGTGTTGTGAATATATGCCTGTGTGAATCTCTGTACCATAGCTACAGGCGGTGCTCCAAACGGACTGGAATTTGGGGCCCCAAATGCTTTATCAAACATGTCCTGGTTGTTTGCCTGATTGTTTGCGGTGGGGGCAGAACTGAAAGCAGCATCGAGGAGGCCAGGGTTAAAGCTTGGAGCTAGAATTGGAGCTGCAGCTGGTGCAGGAGCTGCATGACAACAGAGGACACTATTAGCGACAAGTCTCACAGTAAAATGCACATCAACCTGCAAAATTTTGATTACGCGCACTGTGGTGTCTGGTTTACCGTTAACAGCTGCTGACATTTGATTGATATCAAAGTCATCGTGGTCTGCAGTATCCTGAGCCAGGCCCACTTTTTTGGAAAAGTACTGATCAAATGCTCCGGCTTCGTTACTACTGCCGGCTGCAGCAGGGTTGGCCCCTTGCTCCCCTTTCCTCGCTGGGATGGCAGGGGGTTTGGCAAGCTGGAAATCCTTGAACATGTCCTTTCCAATCTTCTTCTCTTTATCTCCAAGGGGGTCCAAAGCTGTGAAGGCACTGTTCTCTACCTTTGGATGGGCCTCCTTAACAGGCGGCCTAGGGGGAGGGCGTGAGGGACCGTGCTGGTCACCCATTGCAGGGAATGCACCAGGATGGAAAGGATTGGTCATGGCGGGCTGACCCCAGCCTGGACTAGCAGCTTGCCCAGGTGGTGGAGGGAAGATGTGGGGTGGGGATAAAGGTGGGTTGGTAAACTGAGGTGGCATCTGCTGGCCCCAGGCTGTGGGTGGTATGGGTAGACCACCAAAGGCAGATGGCTGTGGGTAGTTGAACCCAGGGCCTGGAGCTGTCATTCCTGGCATGGGGTACATGGAGGGTGCAGCGTGGGAGGCTCCCCACATGGTTGCAGCAGGGATACTTGTGGGAGCTGGAGGACCCAACTGAAGATTCCCTGAATATAAAGAAGAGTTATGAAAGTTTAAGTTTAGGGAACGAAAAGCCAAAAACCCAAATGACATTTTAATATTTGGATAACACAAAGTTTCCTTCTTGTGTATTACCCAGAGCAGCAATGGATGATGGAGCGGAGTTGGCAGGTGCACTGTTGAAAAGATCACCTGAAGCAGATGATCCTTCAGGCTGACCAGGAGCTGCAAAGAGGTCTGCTCCAAACAGGTCACTTGCTGTGGACTATTCCCAGAAAATTAAGTTAAAATATGAAATATATTTGCACCACACTGACATCATTTTATACATGCTGTGCTTAGAAATTAAGATTTCTAACTTTTTCTAACAAATTATTCACTATAATTATACAGTCACCTGAACACATGCATGCTTTGCCACTTACCCGTGCTTTTATCACTGAAGCATGAATGTTAGAAAATAGAGAGCAGAGATGACAAAGGATAGAGTTGATTCAGCAGCACAGTCAAAGTGTGACTTACTCAGGCCAGACAAAGAAGCACGTGACCACCAGTGCATGCATAAAGACAGAACAGATCCAAACAACAAGCCCTTAACTGCAGTCCTTAATTATAGGCCTTGCATCTTATCTTAACCAAGTGCATCCTTTTGCAGATCCTGTCAGACACCAACGCATACCAACCCAAAATGCTCAGAAAGGGAGGTGTTAGCAGACTTATTATGCTCTGGAAAATGTGCATAAATCCCATTTTTAGGCATCACACATGCAACTCTTCTATAATTCATCTGGCTATGGAATTTCACCTTTGCACTTCTTCGACCTCGTCCGGCCTTAGAGCTCTGCGGAGGCGGATTTATGACTACTGAATCCTTGCTATGAGTCACAGGGGGTTGTGGGTGATGAGTAATGCCGTTAGAGACAGGGCCAGTTTTCAATGATGAATCAAAAAACGGGTTTTTGGTTGAGAGAACCGGTCCGGATTCATTCCCGTCCATCATGGTAATTGTGTTGCCCTGAGTTATTTTGCCCCCTAGTGGCCACTGTCCATTACTGAGCGCAAGGATCATGGTCTTACTGGACAAACCATTTATCTGCTGACTGAGATGTTCAGAGTCTCCATTCAAACCACCATTAATAAATGTCTTACTAGTGTTGCCAGCAATGCTGTTTGGGTGATTAGTGGTGGCGAGGGAGATGTGCGAATTATCGGGTGCCGACTGAGTGGGTGATTTAGAAAGGGGGTCATCTCTGAAAGGGTCAGTGTCTGGAGTTGGAAAGTAGCCAAATGTTGAGGAAAAGGGATTCTCTGTCTGGGAAGATGCCCTACGGTCAGGGGCACAGGACGTTACAAAGGAGTTTCCCTTTATGCAATTCTGATTGCTGTCAACTTCAGCAGAAAAGTCCAGCAAGAGAATATCATTAGAGTCCTGGTTAACATGAGAGGAACAGTGGGGAGAGAGAACAAAAGAATCATGAATCAGTTCTGCAGAAGAAAAACACGTGTTAACAAAATGAAAAATAAATCACATGGTGTGAAAAGACGACATGACATGGTGTGAGTATTTAAAGCTGCTACCTGCAGAATTTTTTACCTCAAAGTATCACTTTTTCACAGTCTAGAGTCCATTTTCCAACTTGAAAAAATAAAGTTGTTTATTAATCCTTACTTGTTTTGGATGAAATATGCTGAAGTCAGCACTAGCTCGCTGGCCTGAAAAACTCAGCTTGTGAACTGACCCAGCATCAGTGATGTAAAACCAGTACAAGACTGCAGGTGTCACCAAAGTCAACACGAATGTCTCTTTCATCGATTCTACTCGTAGCAGCTTTAAATGTTTGATGAACAACAATGAGATTGGTATACACAAAGAATGAACTCAATTCTTCAAAGACCTTTTTGATTTAAGTCTAAAATCTACAAGTTATAAAAAATCTTGATACTCAAAACTATCAATTAAACATAAAAATAGTGACCTTTTTAGAATTGAGTTCACACACATGGAATGATCTAGAGGTGTTGAAGTTGTTTAGTGGATTCAAGGTTTTCTTACAGATCAAATCTTTTGTTTTTCAGAAACTCTTAGCATAGAAAAACAATACTGGATAAAAGTCTTCTATATCCTACTGTAATTATTAAGATGTGTAAAAAAAAGTATACACTGTAAAAACCCTGCTTACGTCACTGACAAAGTGCCACTATGTTGCCCAGATAAAGGGAACATTTTACACTATGGCACCACACTTACATTTGGAGCCTGGATGTCTGGAGGGGTCGACATGGCTCCAAAAAGGTCATGCTGCTCCACTGGCTGGATGTCAAAAAGAAACATACTGTATTTATTCAGCTACTAAAAAAAAAAAAAAAATCTGTGGTATTTTATTTCATGTTTAAACAGCAGAAATTCTTCTTACTTGGGTAGTTTTTGCTCCATCCATACTTAGCAAGGCATCGCCTCCATTCTGAAAAACAAAACAGAAAAGCGGATGGTTGAGGAGTGAGCTAGAGGAACTATTTGAAGAAAACAACTTTGTCCAAGAGCTTACCTCAACTACAGTGCTGCCATTTTCACCCTGTAAACAGAGGCAGACTGTTAATGATTATACTTGTTTTCTTAATAACGCTGAGCCGTGTGTCATTTCACATCATTTCAATGGAATGTCTGAAGATGTGATTCATTGAAAGAACACAGAGAGGCAGTGTTGACACTCAGGAGGTACATACAGTGTGTACCCTGCCAACGCTCCCAGATGGCCACACCAAAATGCTTTTCTTTCAGAAAGAAAATGTTTTTGCTCTCCAACTTTCTTTGGAGAGAAAAAAAAATTGTTCCAGTTTAAAGTGAACCAGTTACCTTCTGTGAAGCCTCAACCTCCTTCTTTCTCAAGTTGAAGATGACCTGGAACAGATCTTTCAGATCAATGACGAGGGGCTCTGCCTGTGTGGTGATAGAAAGGTGACACATTTTCATTTTTGTCCATTTGTCTTTGCTGTTTACAGGATTTACTCATGCGAAAGAGACAAAGTGTTACCTGTTGTGCGGTCTTAATGGCGAAAAACTGATGCTGCCCTTCTGCTCCGCACACATATCCAAACGCCCTGTTATCTGTTACGTCTCTGGCGATGAAGGAGATCTTGTTCACCACGTGCTCGTGTTCGATCACCTGAGTTATGAGCACAAGCAGGTTTTATCAGCAGGCCCAAACATAATCAGCTGAACTACACAGAGTGATGTGACAGTGATGGAACTCACCCCTGATTTCTCATCAATGATCTTGATGCCCGACATGGAAATGTTGATCCAGATCCTCTGTTTGTGTTTGCCTTGGGACCGAGCAGCTACTGCCATACCCTGGTGTAAAATAAATATTACATACTGTACTGTTTTTTCCATCTTTTGTAAGAAAACACACGAGTTATTAAAGCTAATATCCACATTTGTGCACACAGTCACCCTCTGCTCTGAGGACACGTCTACCATAAGAGGTAAAGTGATATTCCATTAATATATTTCATGAATTGTAAACATAGCACGGCACAGTCCAAGAGCCTGTGCTGCTTTACCTTAAGTTTCATCATGGAGTCCTGGCACATCTTGTCTCCTCTGGCCTCTGGGACGTCATCGATGCCAATCAGCTTAGCCTTGTACCTCACGCCATCTCCTTGAAACCTGCCTAGCAGGTACTCATCTGTCTTTTCTGGTACTGAAAAAACACACACAACAACACTATGATTTCTACAATTTGTTGGCATGATCATAATCATCCTCGCTGCAACTATCGGCACTCACCTTTCTTCTTTTCTTTCTTGAATGGGACTTTGGATGTGGCAGGAGACGCGGGAGGGGTGTTGGAGGTCGAGACTGTAGTCGGGGATGCTGCGCTGGGATCAGCCGGGATGGGAGCGCTGTTCGCCACCTCTGCAGACATGGTGCGGAGTGAGCCTCACTGGACAAGCGGACAGTCGGTGGGGGGGTGGGAGGGTAACGCAGACGGCAGCTCCGTGTTCAGGGGGCAGCGAGGTCAACCGAGCAGATGACTCCTTAACACCCACACATGGCTTCCTTGTTATTTGTCTGGAGCAGAAAAGTGAAGTGGTGAGCGAGAAAAAAGGAGAAGGGGATGTCATGCAAATACACACTGTTTCCTGGTGAAACTGCAAAGATACTGGATTGTAAAGGGCTGCAATTAGAATACTTTATCGCTGCTAGAAAGGTTTTGTACGTAGCTGCTGAAAATATTTTTTTTGCATGTCATAAACATCACATTCTTTTAACAATGCACAGTAATCATTTACAACCATCTGACAGTGAGGCATCAGAAGACACATGACCCATAAAACATGAGTCTCATAAGAACTAGATACAAGAAAACACCCTGCTTTGCACATGCTGGGTCAGATGTTCAGCCCTGTAAAAGGAGTAAATTATCCGAAAGTTCCTGCACCTCTTAAATCTGTTGTTCCTCAGCCGTTTAACTCCATATTTACTCAAGAAGGATCATTTAAGACGAATAACTAGGCACCAGTATAACTGCACAGATGGACAAAGAAAAGCACATTCTGTAATCATACTGTCACATCATGTGATTTGTCAGACCCATAAAAATCCCGTCCAAAATCGGCAAGCTGCGCTAACTGCGGCTCAGAGGAAACACGCCAGTCGTACGCATCTGCACATCATCATCAAAAGCATCTACACCAGTTTGTCTGCCAACACACTGAAGATCAGTCATGAATACCTCTGCATTTACTGTGCGGGAAACACTAGGCCAAGTCACATGAGGCAACATCACAGTGGATTGCAGCAGACACATCAGATTCACCTACTTCTCCTCAACTATGTTAGACTTTAAATGTATTTCATCATCACTAACACCATTTAGTCATTT
Organism: Sciaenops ocellatus; assembly: GCA_033000465.1. NCBI lineage: Eukaryota > Metazoa > Chordata > Actinopteri > Sciaenidae > Sciaenops > Sciaenops ocellatus. The sequence continues at coordinate 21,843,733 of CP136874.1, read as the reverse complement.
AATTTATCAAACAATTACACCAAAGTGCCAGACAGAAAAAAAAGATCCAGAAAGGTCTCCTGTTCTGCACAACCACTGGAACACAACCAACACAAACACGGCTCTGTGTGAGACATACATACCTTTAGGACCAGTTCCAGAGGCTACACTGGCTAGAATACCGGCGTAAAGAGGCTGTGAATACTGTAGGACGGACCAAAGGTTGAAAGTGGGCAAAGGTTGAGCAATTACATGAGGTTAATCTTACTCTAACAGAGCAAAAGATCTCGTGATGCCCAGCTAAGCAATTACAAACGGAAATTGGAGCCTTTGGAATGATCATTTACTGGCAGCGTTCTCATTTTTAAACTGTCTTTAAAAAAAAAAAAAAAACTACATTCAATATAGTGATAATGTTGAATAAGTGTAAAATGAGCCTCAAAACGAGGCTAAACAATCCATATGCACCTGTGTGATCCTGCAAATTTAAACACACAGTCCGGTCCAGAGGTATTATTCATAATCAAAATCAATCAGGCAGGAAATTTGCTTCATAAAGGAAATGAGCGCTCTAGAAGATTAGATAACAGGTGGGAACTAAAGGGCAGTGAGTGCGTCCAAGTTTGTGTGACCTATCACCTCTCTTTGAATCAAATGTGAGCACATCAGAGACTAACGTAGGCCTAACACCTATTCAGAATAGAGGGTGCAAAGATGGATTTTAAATTGAGCTGAGTTTTCTCATTAACAGCCAATCAGGGTTACATCACAAGAGCTACTGTACAGCTATAAAACAATAAAAACCTCATTTTATGCACCAGTACCAGTCTCGATGTCGAGGAAACAAGCCTGGTACGCTCTTATGTTTGTTTTCCCGTAGTGACATTCAAATTCCTGCAAGGCCCAGAGTCACACATGCTGTTTATGTTGCTGTCCAGAGAAGTGTAGAAAAACAAGACCTACGCCTAAACACTTGTTGATGCTCCATTTACACAAGCGTGACACATGACTGCACTTGTCCAGTAATTTACAGCGGTGTCAGAGTCCCACTAGTTGGAGGGAGAGGCTAATAAAAAGGGTGAAATGTCAGTTGTTCATTGCAGATTTGAGTTAAAGGATTACATTTTAACAACAACATAAAAAAAAGGTAGTCAGGACCACCAGATGAAAGAGGAGGAGGAGGAGGAGGAGAAGAATCTGCAGCTTTTTACAGCATCCACTAGTGACACAACACAAGTAACAGTTGGCCACAGAACATGAACACAAGCGCGAATTCATTTTTGTCAGCAGAATAACTGCAGCGCAAGAGCAGAAATGTCACAATCCTGGTCCGTCAGGAAACGTAAACTAGTGCACATCTGGAGGAAATCAGAGGGAATGACTCAGTCTGCAAGTGAATGAGATGGTGAAATACCACAGGCCCACTGTGAACACAAAGGGCATGCAAACACTTTCAGGCAAAATGAGAATTGTTTTGCATTAAAAACTAGAAAATGGATACATTTGTGTGTCAACAGAGAGTTGCAACTTATTTAAAATCATATATTGAAAGACTGAACATTTGTTTGTTGGTTGGGTTCCAGCTATTTTTCTATAAAAAAAGGAAACTTGAAGGAAGAAAAGTGATTTATATTGTTTGTTATCCCAACAGTTCAGACAGAAAAAGAGACCACAAAATGAGTCACAGATTACAACACTGAATGCTGAAAAGTTTTACCTCCCAAAGTGATGAACTTTTTCCTGCATTTAATGGGAAAACAACAGATTTTTAAGTTTGTTTGACTCACTGCAGCGACTATTATGCCTTTTATAGGCGAACTTTGTAACTAACAGTAAAAACGACTACCTGTAGTCCTTTGGCAGATCCTTAATTAATGCATGGATGGAAAATGTTAACAACGCAGTGACCTACCTGTTTGAAAGCGCGCAGTAAAGATGTTGGAAATCCTGTCGGAGAAACAGTGAATTTTGTTTCCCTGATGCCTCCGCGGCTCCGGCGCAAAATGAGTAAAAACCAAACACAGCTTCGGAAAACGAGCAGGAGTCAGATGTTTTCCGCTAAATGCCGTGGACAGAAAGGAGAGACTGCTGCAAACTCCCAGTTTAACCCTTCACTGACTGACAGCGGGCTGCTGAACTCACTGCAGATCTCTGCTGGAAGAGGGGGCGGTCTCTACACGTGAAAGAAAACATCACCATCACCGTCATACAAATGAAGATACACATAGGCCTACGGTAAGTGGGTCAGGGAAATAGATCTGATTACACGTGATTTTAAAAAGATTTTACTTAAAACATCAAGAAGGTGTGGTCTGATTATGCCAAAAAAGAGATATTTAAGTTTATGTGTAACTTTAAAGCAGCTATAATCTATATTTTTATAAAATGAGTATGTGAAACGGGTTAATTTATTAATTAAAACCTGACTCCGCAGAGCTTTATAGCTTCTTTCAGCTCATTGTTTTGCTTTTAGTACCTGCAACTTTAATGTTACTGCTTTGGTTCACTCCCACCATTTTCATAGTGCCATTTTTGGCAGTAGCTGGCAGTTTTTAGAGAAAAAGGGGCAAAAACAGCCACTGCATGCTACCCGTCCAGCACCAAACAGTACACCTGAATTCTGCTGCAATGGCCACAATCAGCTCCGTCGACCATGGTGCAGCCGTGTCCAGTAGGATGTAGGTGATAGGGACTGTTGTAGTCAAAATCACCTAAACCAAGTCAAGACCGAGACCAGACCAGAGTGTATTGAGACAAGACCAAGACTTTAAGGGGTCGAGACCAAGATCAGACAGTATATAGCCTACTTAGGTAGCTAACACGTAACTAATATTCACTAAACTTCTTTGGGTGATGGCCATGCCTCCCGGCCTTCTCAGTAATCATATTGCAGATTTACATACTGCTGTGTGTCCTCTTGGCAACGTTGCTTTGCGGATGGACTCTTTATGGTTTAGGTAAGTCAGAGTATCCTGAATTCACAACAGTTAATTTATCAGCAGGCAACATGTGCACATCTTTCTCTCTTATAGAAACACAACTTCCACCAGAGCAGCATACACTTGTGTGTATTTTTATTAGATTATTTCTTATTTATTTCACCATTTTTATTTCTAAGTTCACAGTCCCAAAAATGAACTAGTTCACACACAATATTTTATTTAATGCTGATTTATAAAAGTGAGTTTGATTTGTTGGAGGCACTTTGCAGCTGTTGGTTCATATACATGTGGTTAAACCTCAACCTGAACTCTCCTGTCCTCTCTTGAGTTTTCTGTGCCACACAGGTGTTTGCTCTACAACTATAAACTGTGCTGAATATGTAAACAGGCAACTATTTTCCCACCATATCAACTTAAAAAGGTGATAATATGTCAGCGTTCTCTTCACAGCTTGTTTCTGCTGCCACCAAGTGCCCAAAAATATGTTATTGCAGCTTTAATTTTCTAAAATAATGACCTCTAAAAAAGGCCCCACGCCTTTGAAGTCTAAAAATAGGCAAAGTTACTGGCTTTTTCATTGTCATTGTTATTTAAAGCAGCCCATCTTTCAGTGGCTAGAGAATGGCAAAGGCTTGGCTGAGATAAAACATGAATTCCTTGTTGCTCAGCATTTGTGGCAAGGAATTGTTTCCTGGTAACCGGAAAAAAAGAATGAATGTATCCCCCTGTCCTCTGCCAGCACTTTGGGTCCACAGCACTTTCAAATGAAAAAAGCTCATTCATATAATGTAAACATTTTGTACACTGAGAATCATATGATAAAATGTAGAAGAAGTGAGGGGAAAGAAGAGTCCAAACCAAAGAGGAAAGCTCCAATGTTGCTAACACAGCACATTTTTTTTTGAAAGACCAGGCACTACATTTCCTTTGCCATGCACTAGTGTTACTGCAATTACAGTAAACTGCTGGCTGAAAACGGGTCATCAACTTCCACAGAATAAATGTCTATTTTGCTTTAGATACCATATAGTGATTGAGCCATGTAATGACAGTTTTTATATTTGCTGTTCTAAGCACTGAGTGCCAGTTATGATATTCCCAGGAAGAAAATCCTCAAGCCACACAGGAAGTGCTTTGTTTTATGTTTGCACAAGCATCAATAGATGTTTGTTTGGGATAATTACGAGAAGAACCAGGTAGTTAGTACAGCCACGATTAAAAAGACAAAGAAGTCCAGCTTCTTCGACACAAAAACCAAAGAAATAGAAACAAATTATTGGGAAAGAAAATCATCCATCTGTATACCTACAAAAACTAGAGTAAACATCAACACTGAGATCTGCACTAACATGAGTAGTGATGTCAATGCGGCTGTTTTCCTGTACGTTGGTAGGTTTCACTTCTGTAATTTCGTGTGTTTTTATTACTATGGCGAGCCAACTCTTAACAGTTATAATTTACATGTCAGACAACTTTTAAATGACTGATGGTAGCTTAAACACCAGATAAACATCCCACAGCTATGCAGTTCAATGACAGGATGGCCTACCAGCACTATTGGTTGAGATAATGTTTTCCTTTGGCAGTATGCTACAGCTTATTGTTTAAAAAACAAAAATCCTTTTCTATATTTCTGATCAATTCTAATCCATTGGCATGTATGGGAAGAGGTGTTGGAGCAGCATGTATTCATGTTGACTGTTAGCAATGTTTGATAAGAAACCTCAACATTCTTGCACTCATAATCAAAACTATAAGCATTGTTTGATAAGACTGTGAGTGTGTGAGAAAATGTTTTTTGACCCTTTAAACCAGGGATGCCCAAACTTCGTGGGCCATGAGCCAAAAGCAAACACTTGTATTGTATTATTAAGATGCAAATGGCTACTAGGATCCCAAGTTCCAGCATGAAAGATTTAGGGGGCTCTATTATGTTTTCATTATCACCTGAAATGAACCGTTGTCATGGCTTTGTTACCTTAGGATGAGAATTTTACATCAAGAGATGTCACAAGTCCACAGAGTCTACAGTTGGACAAACTAAACCTTGGTGTTTTCATGCCGTTTGTGGCCACTGTAGTATCTCCTTCACTCTAGGAAGGAGATGGCAAAGCGAAGGGGTCGCAATTAACAACTACACCGCCACTAAAACGTGAACACTGGACCTTTAATTGACTGACTTCCTGTGCAAGGTGCCACTCTGACTGCATTGCTCAAATTATGAAAAGTAAGCCTACATATTTAGAGCATTTTTACCACAGTATAAATAAAACTTCTTTTTTTTCACTAGAAACGTCTGGCAGGATAAATGGAAATTTATGACAAGTCAACTTTGGCCTAGCCCTGCTTTAAACTGTTAAATATATAGTTGAAGCAACAGAATCCTTCATAATACAAAAAACATACTGTGACACAACTTTGGTGTTTTGTTTTTTATTTCCTTGGGTAAGACATTTTAGGAGACAAATACAGTCTGGCTTTTCTGTTAAAAATGATCCATCATTGCCTGGAAACAAGCAGAGGAGGATCTGATCTTCAAACGTCAACTCGTGCAAAGTTGCACCAATAAATTAAATCAGATATTTTGAGGATCTTGCTGCAGAGGCAACCAACCACCACACGACAACCATGACAAGACAGATCTGTCAATCACAATCACATCTGTATCTGTTACTTCAACACAGATCATAGTCATATGCATTCACTTCTGCAAAACCAAATGATGTTGTCTGATATTAGAGAGTACACTCTATCGTATACTCCATGTTGTAGGCTGAGAGCTGACAGATGAGAGAGAGAGGGACAGAGGAAGGATGTCCTTCCTGCCTTTGTATCCTGTGTTCTGCTGACAGAGGCTGGTTTTTAGGAGATGAGCCCCTCAGAAGCCAGATTACTGACTAGCTCACTAACTTTCCCCTTCAGTCACCAACTACTGGAATGATCCATTTCATAACCTCTTATTTAATATATCAGTATCTGTCTACAGCATGAACTTATACAGACAAAATTTAAGAGCTGTTTCTGCATCACATCTGCGATGTATTGTGCTTTTATTTTGCTGATGTGAATGCAACAATATTCATATACACAGTATATGACAGGAAAATATGTTTTCTCCTTTAAGGCTCGCCGTTAACCTTTCCCATCAATTACGCATCTGTCTCTGCTCTAGCATCATCGTCTGATGACGCTGGGTTAAAATGATGGTTCCCTGTTCCTCTGAATGTGAATCATTGTCTCTTTAGATCAGTGGCACACCCAGTGCAACCGCACACTTGCATACAGGAGGACATGTTGTATGCTGTTTACTCATGTAAATCGCTCTGGCGGCTCCGGTTAGGAAAAGGAAAAGTATCGGACACCCAGACTGCAGATGGCACAAGTCAGCACATGCACATTAGAGGATTTATTTTTATTATAGAATGCTGACAGAGACGATCTAATGGGAAGTGTCCTTTCCAGTTTATGACAGGAAGGCCACAATCCAAACATCAAGCATTTAGGGCGTGAATCTTGGAACTGGCTGTAACCACAAGCAGAACCTAAGATAGCCACTTATCTCCAGTCCATAATTGAGGTAGTCTTAGATTTTATCGTCTCTGTCCTTTTAACTCTCAACTGGCTTCACTGCTCTTGACCATTGGGGTCTAAAAATACGACATAAAGCAGTAGGGCACGCACATGATGACAAATTCCATAGGATGTAGTATGTAAATTACAGTAAAGTGGTGCAACTGGCTGTTCCACAAATGTTTCCACACAGTTCCAACTTCACCCCCACCAAAAAACAGGAAGTCTTTCTAGTCAGGAGAAATATTGGCCAAGCACCTTACCTACCCTCTGGTTTCCTGAGAAAGCTGGGAGGAAACTGCCGAACCTTGTAAAAGTGGTGACCTAAGCACATATTTGTGCCTCTCCGGCGGGCCATGACCACATAGCCCCTAGACTACCCCAGTTCTGCTCGCAGATAGAGGGGAAAGAAGCAGGACATGGCAGCCCCCAGATTGACTTTGGATACATCAGGGAATAGTCCTACTGTGTTTGTTTAAGTCAGCAGAAAATACTTGTCAGCATGCTGAATACTAGGAATTTTAACATTAGTTTTTCTTTCTCTGTCAGATTGATGAAAACAAGATGATTTGTCAGCCTCTCGACGCTGCCAGATCTGTGTCCATGAATAATGATTCACCTGTACATGAATAATTAGCTAGTTTTTATCCTAATCTTAATAAATCCAGTCCACTTTTACAGTCACTACTGATTTCATCGCTGTACAGCAAGAAGTGTTCTGTTCTCCCTTTTTTTTTTTTGTAATTTATACACACTGCACTCCCTCCTTTTGAAGAACAAAGTACTGCAGACTCAGCGAAAGCCTCTCAGATCACATGACAGATCATTAGGTACAACCGTTTAAAACTTCCTGTGCATTGTGCAAGGCTTGTTTGAATATATTTCTAAAAGAAGGCAAACAGCGACCTGTCAGAGAAAGAAAGTAGCCGAAATGTGTGCGTAAAAACTATTATAGTTTCTATAGTGGGGTTTCTACACACGGACAGTGTGAGTGGGAATGTAAGAGATAGTGCCACTTTAAATGCTGCTGTTATCTGTTTGATGTTGCCATCTTGTGGACAAAGAGTTGCACTTCAGCACTCGCCTGTGGAGCAGGAGTTTTATCACCACTTGTGACAGTTTTCCAAACGTCTTCGGTGTCGGTAGTTTCAGCGAGTGTGCGCATGCTCGAATTTTGATTCACTTCCATTCAGTTTCCCAATCTGAGTCGGTGACCCAAATGTACCATGGACGTTTCTTGTAAATGTATCACAACCGCCTCTTTAAATATTTGCTCTGCTTTGCTGAAAACCTGCCTGCCTGCCTGCCTGAATGATTGCATAATCCTGGAAACACCAAAATTAACCGTTAAATCAAAATGTTTCTAATTAATATCAGCATTATTAAAGTAAAAACCAAAACATAATAAATGACCTTTGGCCTTATGCATAAACAATGTGTATGCTCTCATAGAAAAACATAACACAGTAGCATTCTGTCAGTGTTTTCATTAAGTGCCTACATTTCAACCAGTGCATGTTGGGACAGTTTCCAGCTTCACATGACCTTTGAGGGGGACTTTTCTGAATAATATGTACTGCAAAATATTGTAAGGACCACGGTTCACTATGACAACTATTCAAACCGTAATGCTAATAAGAAAAATATCTACAGGGTGCAGTCATTCATTTTCATTTTTCCAATAACTTCAACAAGTATCCAACACTTTTGTGGTTTCAGTTAAAGTTCAGTTTGATTGGTCTCCTGTCATGTTTGTTGCTGTGAGTGCTGGTAATAGGTAATTTAATCAGCTTTTCAAACAATGGATAAGCACCTAACAGTTCACAGATCAATGATCAATGTAACAGTTATTTAAATCGTGTTTTTGGAGATGCTTTGCTAACACTGAAGAACAAAACATACTGACTAAATGAGTAAGATGTTTTCATTCAAACAAACAAACTCTGGTTTGGGGAGTTTACATTCACTGAATCAACATTGCCACACCAGAAATCCAAAAACTATTGACTTTGATGACAACAACGGTCATTTCACAGTTGGATAATAATTGACAGAGAGGTTGCTTAAAAGACTAAAAAAGGGAACAACATAATTTGTCTCTTCAAAGGTTCATCATGAGGATTGACGTCGCTCTCCAGCTGGGCTTCTGTGCCCTGTGTCTAATTCTGGCATTTCTTGGAGAAGGAACGTAAGTATTTTCCTTATTTCATTCACAGTACGATGTTTTTTTTTTTTTAATTCACTTGTGATTTGAGTTGAATTTGAAAGAGTTGCATCGCTTAATATGTGTATTTTAGGGGAGTGGAACTTCCTGATCCACCAGCAGAAAATTGTGCGTGGAGCCGCTGGTCAGAGTGGAGTGCTTGTGATCCTTGCACGAAAACCAGAGTGAGTCCATTAAAACTGTAGTCACACTTTTCAACTTAGTCTAATAATAATACTGTACTAGCCAGCATGTGACAACCTGTTCTGTCCAGTAAAGACAAAACGCAGTAACTAAGGAAAAGGAAGTTTTTCCTCGCCACCGTCGCCAAGTGCTTGCTCATGGCGGAATTGTTGGGTCTCTGTAAATAATATTATAAAGAGTACTAGACCTGCTCTGTATAGAAAGTGTCATGAGATAACTTTTGTTATGATTTGGCGTTATATAAATAAAATTGAACTGAAGTAACTACATATTTGATAACAACTGAGGTTCAGTCAGAACCTCACTTCCTGACATATGTTTTATATGCATAAGAAGTATTATGTCATACAAAATTTGTAATTCTTGGAGGAAAAATACAGGAGGAAACAAGTAAAAATCAAACTGCAGTAACTGCGCTACAGCTAGTTATGGTTGGCTGGATAGGTAGTTCATTTTTAGGAGCTTTAGCTAGCAGAAAAATCTGGTTAAATTAATTCATGTTTTAATTTAAAATATTTTGTAAGACAATGTAGGTGCTTATCATTTGTAATATCATTTGTCACCCTCAGAGGCGTTCTCGAAGTGTAGATGTGTTTGGCCAGTTCGGTGGCCAGTCCTGTGACTCATCAATAGGGGAGAGAGAGTCCTGTATAACACAGGATGCATGTACGCCACCGACTGCCCCTGAATGTTCCGACACAGAGTTCCAGTGCGAGTCAGGTACTTCGGCTTCTTTTAAGTCATCCACAGTAGCTTATTCTTTTATTATTTTAGGCCCGATCAATTGAACACCCATCTTTACACAGGTATGTGTATCAAGAAGAGATTAAAGTGCAACGGGGACTATGACTGCGAGGATGGATCAGATGAGGACTGTGATGAGCTTTCGCGTAAACCCTGTGGTTTGAAACTCCTGGATAGCAATGAGCAAGGCAGGACAGCAGGATATGGGTATGGAGAGTGAATCATTACAAAGCTAATTTATTTGCAATCGAAGAGTAAACAATGGAGGCGGTGTGCCGTTGGACAAAGCCAGGAAAGCTCTTTTCTCTTGCTTCAAAGGTTTAAGCTCAGCTAAGCTAACCACCTCCTGGCTCTAACCTCAGATGTAATGAACATGTATGTGAGTGGTATCATTCTTGAGCCTAAATGTCCTATCAGTGGCCCTATCAATTGCTTGAGCAATTGTGTGCGATTGCTTGAACCCCAGAGATTTATGGAATAGAACTTGAGCATGAGTATAATACTTGAGTACTCTTCAAAGCTTAGCATTTCAAATAAGTAGGCACAAAACTGTATAGAGTCTTCAAAGTGGCTACTGTGTCCATGCACCAGAATCAACATCTTGGGTGCAGATCCTCGAATGAACCCCTTCAACAATGATTACTACGATGGGAGGTGTGATCGAGTGATGAATCCAAACACTGGGAAGCAAGACAGGGTTCCGTGGAATGTCGGTGTTCTCCACTACGAGGTTAGCCAGAGTCATTTCTCCTGTTTTATCCAGAGGATGCGTTCACTATGTGCATGTCCATTTGTGTGTATAAAAATGATCAGAACTACACAATATGCCAGTGACCTTAACCCTAACTCTAAGACTCCCCATCCTATCAGACTCTAGCGGAAGAAACCGCGTCTAAAGAAATCTATGAGGACACACACAGCCTCCTGAGGGAAATGTTGAAAGAGATGAGTGTCAAAGTTGATGCTGGACTTTCCTTCAAATTCAAACCAACTGAAGAGTCCATGTCCAAGACTTCTGTAGATCTCAATTATGAATATGAGAAGAAACAAATGATTAAGGATGTCTCAGAGTACACCACCACTGAGGTACGTTTCAGCCAGTAACAAGTAATTCATATTGCAATATAGTTCATAGCACACATAGCAAAAATAACTTAACTAAAAAGATATGTATATACCATATGCGTCTGTATTTACCAATACTTCTCTCCTGCACACTCAGAAAAAGAGCTTTATGCGGGTAAAGGGCAGAGTACAGATGAGCACCTACAGGATGCGCTCCCGTGGGCTCAAAGTGGCCGAAGAATTCCTGGCGCATGCCCAATCTTTGCCTTTGCAATATGAGAAAGGTATTTATTTTGCTTTCCTGGAGGACTATGGAACACACTACACCAAAAACGGGAAGTCTGGCGGCGAATATGAGTTGATCTACGTTCTCAACCAGGACACCATTAAGCAAAAAAGTATGTGTAACGTTCATATCATTCTTAAAAGTTTCCCAACGTGAGTCTTCTCAAGTTATGATGTTGGCTAACCTGAAAAGTGATAAGCACTCATCCTCTATGCTTCATTCTCTTGCAGATCTGACGGAGAGAAAGATTCAAGAATGCGTCACATTTGGCGTCACGGTAGACTTGCTTGGCACAAATGTGGAGACATTAAAAGGAAACTACAAAAATAAAGACTGCGACGATGTAACAACAAAAAATGCAGGTCTGCTTTCACCGTCTTAAATGATTGCAATAGTTAGTCAAGTGTGTAAAGTTAACATTCATACGATAGGTGCAGATTTTTCACAACTGTCTTAATACATAAACAATACTATACTTAAAGGTCCAGTGTGTAGAATTTAGTTGCATTTAGTGGTCCAATCACTGCATTGCAATCTCCTCAAATCACCCTCACCTTCCTAGTGTGAAGGAGAAACAACACTTTAAGGACCGTGTTTAGAGTCAGTATTTAGTTTGTCTGTTCTGGACTACTGTATAAATAAGGTGTTTCAAGATGGGGGCCTCCATGAAAGGGGACCCTCTCCCACTGTAGATATAAAAGGATATTTTTTAAGTAACAAACATAAAAAGATTCTTATTTTCAGGTGATTATACATGCATCAAAACATAGTTATGAATATTATATTCCATGTTTGCCTTATTCTGAAAATAGAGGCCCCAAATCTTACACACTGGACCTTTTAAAAGGTATTAAAATAGACTTGTAAAAATCCAAGCATAACCTTTAAAACCAAACCTCTCTTATCTCATGGGTACATTGTGCACAGTGATATGTGTGAAGTTAACATCAATATATATCGATTGAGGAAAACGTCTATAACCTGGTCTTCCGTTGTTACACAGCGGATACTGAGGGAAAAGCCCTGGTGGACAAGGTGATGACATCAGTCAAAGGAGGTACTCTAGTAGCTGCTGCTGCCATGAGAGCAAAATTGAATACGGAAGGGCTAATGGACCTAGCTACATATCAGAACTGGGCGCAGACCATCACTGATGCCCCTGCACTGATTAACAGCGAGGTAGGAATGATAGATTGGCAAAGTTGAGCTGTGACGGTGGATTAGTAAGTCCACTGCTTTCATCCAAACAATCACAACAATTATCAGATGGACTACCATAAATTTTTGTACAGACATTTGTGGATTCCCAATGAATATGGTGATACCCTGACTTTTCATCTAGCGCCACCAGCAGGTCAAAGGTTTCACTTGCACCGCAAAATACGTCAATATCTACTCGATTAATTGGCACAAGACTTCAATGACTTTCTGATGATCTTCTGACTGTTCCACTAGTGCCACGATGAGGTTGTTTTATATACTGTTTCCAGTGGCTTTAATTAGATGGATTAGTCAAAATTTTCAATTTTCAAATTTTAAATTATTACCTATTAAATGTAAGCATGCTGACATGCCAAATAAAGATGTTTAGCTCAAAGTACCGCTCCACTGCAAGTACAGCCTCACAGTGGTGTTAGCATGCCAGTATTCTTGGCAATGAAGCAAATGAAAGATGAACTGAAAGAATTTTTTCCTATTATCATACTCCAGCAAGTCAAACATATTCTCTTGTTTCTGACAGCCTGAACCCATCTATATGCTAATTCCAGTGGACATGGAGGGCGCTAACACCAGGATATCCAACCTGAAGCAGGCCATCGCGGACTACGTGGCAGAGTATAACGTGTGCAAGTGTAAGCCTTGTCATAATGGAGGCACTCTTGCTCTACTGGATGGAAAGTGCATATGTATGTGTCCTCACCTGTTTGATGGTCTGAGCTGCCAGAATTACAAGGGCGATAGATCAAAAAACGCAGGTAAGACTGACCAGTGAGAACATACCAACAAGTCCATTCATGTCACTTTTTCTTTTTTGTGTGTGTTAATTTGGACTCTGTTATGCAGGTACAAGACCTACTGTTATCCAGGAAGGTAACTGGGGATGCTGGTCTCTCTGGTCGAGCTGTAGCGGACAGACACGCACCAGGACACGCAGGTGTAACATAGATGGGGTGCCTGGAGCTGTGTGCAGAGGAGACACCAGAAATGACGAATACTGCTGAGCAGATTATTTAACAAACAATCTCTCTGATACACACATGAGCTGTGTCTGAAAAGACAAAAAATCAAAAAAGCTTTTTTGTCTTTACATGTTTCGTCAGGAGAGCAGAGCCATCTTGAGGCTAGTAACGGATAATACAGTTCATAAAACAACAGGGTGTTTTCTATGTTTAGATGTGTTTTTTTTTGGTCCTATCTTTTGTGATTTAAATGTATGGAATTTGAGGATATCAATTGTAAATATGTTTGCATATGATTTCTGTGAACCCAGCACACATTTTAATACAAATGAAACGAATTTATAGGACATTAACGATTAATAAAAACAAATGCATCGAGCCAAATCATGTCTGTGATTATAATTATAATAAAGATGTGATGCTAGAGTCCTCCACTGTACACTTTGATGTTTTCAGTCTATCAGTACCAGTTCTGATGTAAAGTGAGCTTAAGTTGTCATTTTGGCAACTTAATGTTGCTCCAAGTAACTTCTCAGAACCATTTCTTGCAAAGGTCTGTGCTATCTTTTACAGCCCACAGCACCCTGGGCAGAAAAGAAAGAGCATGACCTGTTCAGTCATCAATCAATCTTACATTTAGATCCAATAGAACGTGTGTCTTTCCACTTTAGTCCACTTAAAATAGTGTTGGGCCAAAGTATGTATTAATGGGCAAATAACTCATCTTTAAAAGCATGGACACATTCCAGCTGGCCTTGCTGTGCAAATGAGAACCACATGAGTAGAAGCAGGATGCAGAGAGACCTGACAGCGCACAACTAGAGATTCAGGTGTTTGACATAAACATGACATAAAAGGAGACATTATATGTGCATTCTATACTTTTCTCAGTTACCATTCAGAGCTCCTGAAAATTCATATTTTATGTTTGTTAACCCATAAATTTTATGGCAATTGTACTTTGAAATCAGGAACTGTGGTCCGTTTTTGTATCAGTAGCACCATTATAAACTGTGTTTTGTCACATTGGAAGCAAGGCTATCAATTAATGGTAATGCAGATCATGTTGGGGGGGGCAAACCCACACCAAATACAAACTCTCTTCTATATATACAGCATATATTTGCTTTAAATGAATGATGTATTTCTTTTTGTATAATTTGTTGTAAGTTATGACCCCAACAACGGCCAAAATTGTGTCCATCTCTGTTGAACTGAACTCTACAAGCTCCGAGGGTGCATTGAAGATGAGAATACATAATATATTTTACATGTGTGTATCTTGGGTTAACGTGCAAAGACAAATACCAAATCCTTTTTTGCTCTCACAATTGTCAAAAAGGGATGACTGTCATATTTTCTTAGCTTAACCGCCTTTGATTTTCATGTTTGCACGTGGATTTAAACTCAGTCGTTTAGCCTCGACACTGCATGCATGACTGGGGACTCCTCGTGCCAGAGAAGGCCTTGTTAAGCAAACAGCAGTGACTGTTCTGCTACAGCCTTGCACAATATTGAGGAATGTGCACAGACCTGTAAAAGGGAAATTTGCTTACAATAAGTTTTTTTTTTCAGCCTATTTTAGAGAAGCCTGGAGTCAAATCTTTGGTTACTTGGGAATCTTTTCAAACACTGGAAAAAAAACTCTTTATAGATTTGAATAAAAGACTCCTGAAAGGAAACAAACCCTATAATAACACCTTCCACGTCTGAACATCAGAGTATATCGCATGTATATCTTTGTGAATTTGTTTAAAATGACCTGAGCAGCTTTCGTCCTTCGGGTTTCATGTTATTTATAACTTCTCCTTCCTCTCTCAGTAAGCTTTCTGTGAATATTGCCTCCTGTCATCGCTTAAATGGAGAGGAGTTAAAGTCCAAAAGATGTGTGTGTGTGTGTGTGTGTGTGTGTGTGTGTGTGTGTGTGTGTGTGTGTGTGTGTGTGTGTGTGTCTGTGTGTGTGTGTGTGTGTAGTCGTGGGGGGGTGATGAATGCATGCTTGAGAGGTAACCACTGGGGGTGGTACCCCCTGGCCTTTAGGATGTCAGCATAATGGAGTAAAACTCTGGGACCTTATTGAGCTCCAGGGAGACCCCATTCACTCCGGACAGCAACCCTGCCTCAGGCTATTATCTTAGTCTAAAATGTTTTGTTCTTTCTTCAGCCTTCAACAGAACTGTTAGCACGAAATAATGAACCCCTCTTCATCGATAGACTGCCCAGTTCTCTTTTTACTAATATTTACTCAAACTATAAACTGAGTAACAAGCGGACATTTAAAGGTTAAATGTGGAATTTCAACCTTTTCGTGAAAGTCATGGCTAATATTTTCAATATATTTTATTAGACGAGAGAAACACATTTGCCATTTTATACATTAGATATTAAAAATCTGCCATTTCAAATAAATCCAACCAATACAAACAAAGAACATGTTGCACTTAATTTGCTGAGTACAAACATCTTCATAACCAAATAAAAAAACTAAAATTTGTTTAGACATTTTGGCCTTTTTCTGCCTTTAAAAAATATTCTGAATACTTTTCAGAGCTCACCATGCAGGATCCAAGAAAAATATGTTGGCAGACAGAGAAAACAAAGTTCATGTTACTTCATAAAAACTTTAAATCCCAGGAATCCTCACCTTTTCAACCTGTCGCTCACAAGTAAGAAGCAAAAATGAATTCTAAGATTGCTTTCAATCTGCAAACCTTGGTTGTTTAATCTCATAAACATATAGTCCTCACTTTCAGTGAAAAAAAAAGAGTAAGGTAAGGGATATTTTTTTAACAAAAGCACTTGGAAGGGTGTGAAAGGAGCCCCCCTTCACACCTCCTAAATGCCTGGACACAGTTGGAGTTGCCCCCTCCCCACTTCCCTGGGTCACTAAAGGCATTGAAGTTTTAGAGGGCTGCTACGGCAGATTACTCCACACAGCTGTCCCAGCACCGTGGAAATGAAGTTATGCCCCTTGTCAGCTATGTTTTGTGTTCCCCACTCCTCCTGTCCTTCTCTCACTCCTTAAAAACCTTGCACCACTGCTCTATGGCTTTGCATCAGGGGAGGCAACTAATGGCAGACAAGAGGAAACCTATCTGATTGGTTGATTAAATATTCCCTCTTTGCATCATTATTCAGGGAGGCTTGAAATCCCTGACATTCAACCCAGCACAGCCTCTCTGCCATACCATACCCTTCCCCCCATTAACCCTCAATCATAAATCAACCCCTCCTCCACCTTTCCCACCTCTCTAAAAGCCCAGGGTGCTGCCTTCCTCAAGTCCACCCCCCAGCCTCCAATTATTGTGGGTCACTGGGGTTTATTCACTTCACTTTGCTTTCGCTAAGTTTGTTTATTTTTGGTCAAAACTGAACTGTAACCTGAATCTAGCAACGTGTTAAAACGTTTGAAATGAACTCATATGAAATATGAAAAAAGAAATCACGCAACACTCGGTTTAGAAAATAAAAGATGGATTTAACAGGCAATAAAACCTTTGCTGAAATCAATATACTCAGACGTTTTACTGCCACAGCTTGACTTAATCTGGTATGACCAGTAGCTTATGGTGGCAAATATTTTTATATTATACTGCTGTGTAACTAAATCAGTTTACTGACTTTACGACAAACTCTCTACAACTGATACACTATCTATTACCATCTCACAGAGTGACAAGTCTATTGTTCTTTTTAGAAATCGACAGAAAATTCAACATCAGTATCACAGTGGTCCCTGTTCAGTTACATTACCCTGCTTTAACACATTTAGTATTTTAAGTGTATTAAAGTAGCCAAATATATATTTTATTTACTTTTAGAGCTAGGAATAGGTTAAGATCTTGTACAGCGTCAACAAATAATTATTTGTATTATAAATGTTTGATTCTTTTGAATGGTAAATCAATCATTTAGTGTATAAAGTATAAAAAGATGATTATGACAAGTTCAGTAAGCCTAAGGGGATATCTTCAATCTTCAAGTTTTCTTGGATCAAGAGTCCCAAACACTTCAGCATTACATTTATGATGCTATAAAACAGAAGATAAACAAAGAGCCTCACATTTGAGAGGCTGAGATAAGCAAAAGGTTTGACCTGTTTTCCATATTACATAATTCAAATGAATAATAGATCATGAAAACTGTAATTGGACTAGTCCAGTATTCTCATTTTGAAATATTTGGTCCTTTTTTTTGGATAAGTAGATTAATAATTTAGTCATGTCAAGTTTGGTGGGCCTAAGGGGACGTCTTCAAATGATTTTGTCTAACCAACAGTCCCAAAGCAAACCATATTCAATTTCTGATGCTATACAACAGAAAAATGAAATATATATAAGTCTGCAATATTCATTATTACTCTGCTCTTTGCATTAGAGTACATTTTGTGGTTATCATATCTTGTATTTCTTGTTAAAAGTTAAGAAAACAATCTTACCACAAAGTCAGTTTCAAAGCTGTTTCCAAGGTCAAGACTAAATTGTGAACCTCAATAGATATAATGTTTCCAATTCATCGCTGCATGTTAGCTTTTATCCTCTGTCTTTCTCTATTTTAAACTGATTTTTTTTTTTTATGTCCATCTCACTTTGGGTTCACATGAGGCGCACGTGAGTACAACCAAATTAGAAACAGTTCTCTTTCTTCCAGGAGTTTCAAAATAGGCTCAACAGGAAAAAGTCAGTCTGGCGGCCGAGCAGTTTTTAAAATGTTATGCAAAGTTCCACTGGGACTTTAGGAGGGAGCCACTGCGCTAACTTAACTTGGGAACAGCGCCTGAGATCAAACTGGTTTGCGAAATAGGCCTTTCCAAAAAAGCTCACGTTGTAATTTAAATGTCCATTCACTATTATAATATAATGACATATTGTGTAGTACTATACGCATCATGCCAGTAGCCAGAATATGAAGAAAAAATACCTCACTGATCTGATTGAACATTTTAGTCTACAGAACCAAGCTAACGTGAGGCTGCCTGTTTTTCTTTTCTTTAGTGTAACCTAGAGGATGGAGACCTCGGGGCGGGGCTGAGGGGAGGTTGGCCGAGCAACACTTTGAGTTATGATGAAGCAATTTTAATGATGTTCTGCTCCCTGCACCAAAAAAAGCCCCAGTTGACTCTTTTCTGTTTCGGCATGGGAAAAAAACACAACATTCCTATTTTCCTCCGGTGCCAAAAGTTAATTGAAAACATTTCAGGGAAAAGTATGGTCTGGGGCCCCCATATGATTCTCATCCCTTCATTATCCTCAACAATAATAAAAAGGCATTACAATTATTAATGGTTGGAGTAGGGGCCTGCTTTCTTAAAGTGACAGTGGCAGGCTTTTGCTTCTCATAACAAAAGCCCAGTAATGCCCTCACCACATCACTTTGTTGGTATTTTTTAACAATCGCTGCCATTGTTGGATTTATTATTTGGGTCTTTCTTTTTAAGACTGTTTAAAGCCTAATGATAGCTTATGTTTTTCACAAAGTCACATTGTGTAATAGAGTGCCAAACTGTGATACAGAAAGTTATCCTCGTAGCTTCAAAGAGAAGCTACAGAAGACCACTAAACATCTTTTTGTAAGAGAACTGTGGACAGAATCTCAGCGGGAGTTTAGACCAAGCAATAAAACTGAACTTTCTCACATAACTCCTCTGACTTCCTCTGGGATAGCTGTCTCCTCGTGCTCCCCCCACTCTCCCTGAAGAAGGGTGACAGAGAAAAAGAGTGAATGAAGTGCCCCCGCATTGTGCCGCTGCACCATTGTGTATTTTGCATCTCCATTATAGAGGTGCCACTCGACTTCTCTTCCAATCAATGGGCTGGAGGGCCCATCTCTTTTCCTAGAAAAGCAACATGGCTGCCATCAATGGTTTCAAGACCCATTATCACAAGTGAAGGAGGGGACACTGGCTTCTTCTTTTTTTTCCCTAAGTGTAGAGAGCTGACTGATTCATAACATGAGTCACAAGGATGTAAACAGACACATGTCCCACCACTATGTACTATCGTTGTTTAAACTGCATTGCACTCTGAAAAAGTCCTAAAATCTGACTGTTTGTGACAAAACTCTACGCACATTTGTGATGTATAAAAGTTAATTTCTTACTTTCTGTCACTGCTGCATGGTGGTAAACAGTTATGGTGAGCTGAGCTTTCAAACTAGTTGATTTCTAAAGCAAAAAGTCACTTATGAAGACTTTAAAACAGGTAAAAAAAAAAAAAAAAGCTTTAAATTGTATTAGGGGCCTGTAACTTGTCTGATCAGTGCTGGCAGCTAAATAATACCTGATTTGATACAAGCACTGTGACTATGGGAGGAAGCGTTTTGGCTAGTGACCCTTATCAGATGTTTTACATAATGGCACTTTAAGATGCAAAAATAAGTGAGGCCTCTGTATGCAAAAGTGTTAAATCCACTATTAAGTTAATGAAATGACTCTACTTTCAGGGGCAACTGGTGAATATTTGTGTTAAATGCTTTCAGGAAGGAGTTGTTCCCAGATCCGTCTGGTGATTGCTTCAAACGGGACCCAGTATATTCACTTTTTCTTACTTTATTTTATCAAACCTCAAACAATTAGTCTAAAGTGCTTCAATTAAATAATAATAAAAAAAAAAAAGCAGATGAACCAACATTAGCGTGCACTCCTTTAACCAATATGTGAAGCCTGAATCTAAAAATAAAAGATTAAAGGATCAAGACAGAGCCACACAACTTCCAAATGAATCATTTTTAAAACTCTTATTTATTTAATGTGCATGTACATTCAGAGGAGTGTGTTCATAATGGGCACTCACCCGAACACAGACATCTTGTTTTTTTTTCTCAGTGTGTCTTTGTGAAGATTTCTAACAAACACACGGGGTGAGGGTAAAACAAACTGACCGAACAGCCACTTGGCTCCAGTTGTGCCTCCAAATCCCCCCTAAAAAGAGGAGGAGTTTACCTTTCTCTCGTCTGTTTGAACAGTTTTGAACACTTTATACCTTCTGCAAACATCCATGTTTACAAGGTCAAGTATGAACTCTTAAAGAGCTTCTGTGTTTCAGATGCTTTATCTGCTCTGGGATTTTAGACACATTTAAGTGGCTTACACCAACTTTGGTTTTTAATGAAGGGGTTGTGGAAAAAGTCTCCGTAAGGCTGGTAAAAGAAAACTGCTGTGCTTTCACAGCACGTCTCTGATATGGTCACGTAATGATGAATATAAAAAAAACAGTACAAAGACTTGTAGGCACTTTTAGGCAAAACATTTTTCCTTCCTCTGTGGTCATGATGCAGTATAAGAGTGTGACTCACCTACTCATACAGTGCAAATCTCTTGTCACTCATAAACAAATCTTTTTCTTTGACAAAAAACAAGTTTATACAATAGACTGTACAATTTATCTTTATATAGCCGACATACAAAAATAGGCTCCTTCAGCTTTATCTGAACATTTTTTGAATGTGTAACTGAAATATTAAGCTACATGTGTTATTGATCTGATCTGACATGTCCTGAATTTGTGCAGATACAGGGTTGGATTTAATTGCCACAAATGTAACTTTAATGACAAACGTGGTTACAACAAAGCGGACACATTCCAATGATGTGACAGACTTTCTAGCTGCCCTTCATGGCAGCAGCTTTTCAGATTATTTTTTGAAAAACCAAAATGGTGGTCAGGACTTTTAGCACAGTCTGACAAAGTCTGAATTCACTCGAGCTCTCCACGTATTGATAATCCTCCTGGTCGATGTAATCGTCCTCAGAATCCTCCTCAGAGTCTGAAAAGCCGCTTCCCGCGAACCTATCGCTGGAATCAGAGCAGAAAGTCTTCATGCTGACTTTGATGAACTCGCATATGTTCCTCTCCGTGCCATCACACACGCAAGTGTCTAGCTGTTGCGCTTTGGGTATGGAGCGCATGTTGGCTATCACCTTGCGGCAACCATCCGAGCACCTTTCCCCTCCGAAAAGTTTCCTGCAGTGGAATAAATAGTCCCTCATAGCATAGCTACAAGGCAGATCCATCTCACACTGCCGCCGGGCCTCGGTGCAGCCCATGGTACTTGTCCGCGGTAAGCACGGCTCGATGGCTTGTTTGGTGCTCCTGCAGACCGGATCCGTGGCGCAGTCGCAGTCCTCCAGAGCCGGGCCGCTTTGGGTTAGGTTGAGCTGGATGAGAGATGATATGCAGTGACTGGGACACTTCTTACGGTCCCCATTGATGACAGACGCGCACGCATAAAGGTACTGATCATACGCGTAATGGCACTCCGGCTCTCCGTGGCACTTCAGGATGGCTTTCCAGCACACCAGCCGACGGCTGTGGTTAGGAGACCCGACACATAAACCGATGATTAGAATCACTACGCTGCATATCAGAACTGCTGTCCGCTCCATCAATATGGCAGGACTTGCCATTTCCAGGAAGAATGAATCTTAAAAATGTTAGACTTCATCGGGGCTTCTGTAATTCCATCACGCTGCGTCAAAACCAGGTTTCCCTTCGATGGTTTCATATCATGTCACAGCTGGGGACTTGAAGTCACAAAGTAACCAATAATCTCATCAAGCATGTTCATAACAAGCCGATCATGTTAAGATCTAAGAAGTTTCAGCGTTCATACAAACTTTACAAGTCTCAGTCCGTTTGGAGGTTTCACGTGTGCGCAGTTCAACAAAAACTCCGGTGAGAAAAAGTTTTCATAAACTTTAACATGTCCGCAAAAAACTTATTAAAAACACTTTATATCCCGAACTGTTCCAAAAGTACCGTGTTATATCCTTGTTCTTGAAGTCACTCATTCGCTTTTACGTCCAACCCGCATCCACTCAGACTGCAGCAGCAGCTTTGTGATGAGAGAAGTGTGGTGATGGGCTGATTAGGTTACTGCAACAACCGCGTCCGATTGGTCCGATAAACTGTTGTGATTGTGTCGTCACGCGCGGGCAGTGACGCAAGCTACTGTTTTAAAATGTATGTAATTATCTTATTATGAAAACGAGTTGTAATTTCAAGATCCGAGGCATTTATAAACCCATTTGTGTTTTATGAGATCATCCAGTAGATAGATAGATAGATAGATAGATAGATAGATAGATAGATAGATAGATAGATAGATAGATATTACAACACAGTACAGTGAATTGTATACTAAATATTTAAATTAGAATTGCATGAAATAAAAAAAATAAAACAATATATACAGTTACCTATATAGATATAGTTATATATAATTAAACCTATACATGTATATAGATAGATACTAGAAAGTCCACTGTTTATTGAAGCGGCACTGCGTAGAAATTAAAATTTTTGTGATTTAGTGCCAGTTTCAGAGTGCACTACAGCTGTACACGTGTATTTGTTATGATTATATTACTTAGGTTTAAAAACTAGCAAGTCGACAACACAAGACGTAGCAGCCAGCTAATATTACTTACAAGTCCAACAGCAAGAAGCCCAGCTCAGCGTCTGTCTTTCAGCCGCAAAGCTCTCACCAAAAAGATGCCAGATTTATTCTTGTCTGATGGTCACTCTCTTATTTTCTCTTCTTAGCTTCTTCTGTCAACGTCACCTTGTCTATTTGCCTCTGTCATTATATCCATAGAAGCTGCTGAGCCCAGTTGCATTGCCTGCTTGCCCAGCTCCTGTTCTGGCACAACACTGGCTCCGCCCCACTAAGTTAATATAGATTCAGCTTACAACTTTTCAGTCTTCACAGAACACCTTTATGCTATGTTGCGTTAGTTCCTACTGTACTATTTATCGGGAGTCCTTTAATGTTACTTTATAAATAGATAGGTCGTGACTTATGTTTGCTGTAGTCTATCCATAAATCTCCTACTTTGTATTAAATCACTGCAAAATTTGGATTTCAAATTATTTATCGTTCAGCCGCTGTGGTCTGACTCTTGAATAATTGCTCTTCCTTGCAATGAGACCCGTCTGTAATGAGGCACAGTTTCGTTGGAAAACACTGAGATTGTTGCCTCCCCGCTGGGTGAAACGACAGCTGTTATAACACATGCGGGGCTCCTGTCTTATACTTTCCACCATAAAACATAACAAGCTTCAATTGCACAGCTATGATACAGCATACCCGTGAAGATTGCACTGACACCTTTGCACACACAAATAAAGACGTGACAGCTAAGATGGTGAAGAACTATGATTTCCAGATATGTAGCTGGGAAAGTACCAGTCTTCACATGAGAAAAGACTGTTATTTTACTGCCCATTCTGTGCTATTGTAAGCAAGCAGTGGTGTGAAATCCTAATGTACTTTACCTTTTGGTAAAGGGTATTTCCTTTTTCCTAACAATAACACTTAGCAATAAAAAGGGTGTGAAGTGGAAGAACTACTGCAGGCACACACCATGTAAACAAACATGAGGCATGCAGCCACCAGGACAGGAAAACAAAATGGATCTGCTGGGGTCTTGAGGCCAAGAGAACAAAGTGTAGAAAAGAAAAACTACTCAGTCACTCGGATAACTCCGTTCTCCTGACCCTGTCACATCACCGCACTATGACCACAAAGATCTGGCAGCTCTCAGGGGACCCTCAGACCCCCGATTCCAATTAGAGAGATTAGAGAGGAGTCAAGACAAGAGCAGAAGAGTTTCTTAGCCAAACAACCCCCTTCCATCTCATCCAGCTAGCATACCAGAGCAACAGGATGACTGCAGACTCAATTTGAAACAACATCAAAGTGGAGGTGAGGGTAAGCTCAAATGGTAAACTGCTCAAGAGTGTCCATTATCAGTCTATAGACTACTAAGGCTAAAGCTTACACTTAACAGAGATGGACAGATGTGGTTGATGTGTCGCTGCTGACCACTATATTTTTTGCCCTTTGTGGAGCCACACACTCTCATGCCCGAGGCCGGTAGAAAACTTTTGGGAGCAAACTAAAGAACACACCCTGACCACACTTTCGTTTCAGTTTTAAGAAGAAGTTCATAATGCATAGCAGAACCAAAATCCCATCAGTGCTGGATGGCAGCCAGATAAGAACAACGGCCAGATTCAGTTGAGCCAGCGGCTCTGTATGATGGAGCAGGCAGCTGCTTTCCCCCAAACTGTACCTCTTAAATTACTCTAATACATCACTTAGATTCTTTACTTTTACACCAAACCTCTCAGATTGTTGTAAGGGAAATATAAGGCCAGTTTCCCTCGCAGTCTTTTCCTCTATTTATTTCAAACGAGTACCTCCGGATACGCATCCCCTACATGCGGTTGTTCATGGCGACTTGCATATAATAGTGTTTCCAGAATTGGAATGCGGTTCCCGAGAGTAGATTTGTAAATACTCATGCAGAGACAGACATGCTCTTCAGTTTGTCTCCACTGCTGTCAGAAGTCATTACACACAAGCTGCCATGCCAGAACAATTCGCTGAACTTTGTATTCAAGTGCGTCCAAGCCCAGAGAGAGGCAGAGAGAGAGAGAGGGAGAGAAAAGGGGAGAGAGGAAAAGGAGTCAATATTAAAAAGCTGCCAAGTGTTATTCTGCTTGCATTTTTTCATTTTCCTGTGGCTCATGGAAAATTCTCAGATGTCTGTCTCAGATATGTTGATATTTTTCCTTCATTCTTTTCTCATGAAAGTGAGGAATTCATATGCCTTTGATGAAAACAAGAAATTAAGTTTAACTATTCTGTTGGCCCGTGCAAAGTCATGACACGAATATGCAGAATAAGTGTCATCTTGTATCATGTCAACAACCCAGCACTGCAGCAATGTTGTTTTCTGGTCTACATCTGAAAGATTAGACAGAAGAGATCGAATCACGTGTGTCGACGTGTTTTTGTAGCCACACCAGCGGCATGATGATAGCCACGATATTTGTGATTCATGATCCCCAGAGGATGAATTCTGATAATTTTGGTGTTCTCGTGACATTATATTGGCTCTAGCCACTTTGACATGTACATTTTTGGTTTGTAGAGAAATGTATCAATGATTATGGGATGAAATGTCATGAAATTTGGTACTATATCCATGGACCGGGTTCGGTAATCCCCTGAGTTTTCACCAATCTAGTGAAATATCTCAGTATCTACAAAATAGATTGCTACAAAATCAAACTTTAACTTGCCAGACAATTAATTCAAATGACTCCTTTTCCATGTATTTTAATGCATTGCCATCACATTTGGTAAAGACATTCATGTCCCCCTCAGAATTGATGTTGATCCTTTTGTTTTTCATCTAGCGCCAAAGTTTCTTTTGCCTAACTTTGGTTTGTGACCAAATACTTGATCTAGCATTACAGTTTAGCTTAGCTAAAGCCCTCCCCGACTCAAGCATGCCCTGTATTTTTTTTATCACAGCAGAGATGTTTTAAGATGATACCACATGTTCTGAGTGCATCTCTCTGGGGGGAAGCCACGCACTATGGCAGGAACAGGATTTGACTTTGAACTCACAGTAGACAACACAGCCACAAGTTCAAACAGGGGTCACGCCGGCTGTAAAGCAGCCAAAAGTACTCAGAAAGATACAACCGCCGAAGCCAAATGTTTGTGACATGGAACAATGTGAGGATGAACAGACAGACAAATGTTTTGTTGTATAGGTTTCCCAAAAGCAAGGTTGTTTTATGGATTATGTTAACACCATGACAGGGAGTAAAACTGGATAATGTTACACAAAGATGCATGTTCTGGTTGTTATTGTTTCACGGAAGGATTTTGCAGGAAAGCAGATGGAGCTGTTAAATAGATTGGAATGGAGAGTTGAACTCCAGACAGAGGACAGATGCTGGTTTTGCCATCATAAAGGAAGGTAATTGATAGTGGGTGCTGTTGAAGATTAATGACACCTGCAGTAAAATCTGTGTTATAAGGAACAATGGAAACCCTCCAGAGTTGCTTACGTTTGCAGTATGGAGATACTCAGTGACACTGGTCACGTAATGATAAGAGAACAGAGCAAGTACAAAGAGGGGAAGATAATAAAACCACACAACTGCACTCATATCTGTGTCTAAAAAAGAAGGCGAGTAGCTCTTACAGAAGAAAAAGAGAGTGTAAGGCAGACAAGGGTTTTAGTTTTTGTTTAAAACGTGACCTCCCCTCTCCTCTCCTCTCCAAACCCTGATCACATTTCTCTTCGAGAGGAAATAGCTCCTCAGGGACAGATATGCCACCACAAGCTCAGCACAGAGCAGTCATTGTTCGCTAGATCAAGACCTTAACAAGAAACCTGAAAGGAAAATGATTGCTCAGCATTCACATTACAAGGGCTGAAGAGAAAAAAGGAAGTGCACCTTGAGTTTTGAACGGGAGAGATCTAGTGATTTGAAACCTAAACTTAGGATGCTTCTCCATCAACTCCTGCAACTACAAGCTTTAATCCAAGCTACATTATGTTGATGAGCATGAATAAAGACAGAATCAGGCACAGTAATTATTGCTGTGGCCCAATCAATCGTCATGTGACAGTGTAATGACTGCTTATACCAACCACAATGTTTAGTGTTCGGGATTGCTGGGGTGTGATCCTGCCAAGGGAAATGGATTTAGTTGTCAGTCCTCTCAATATTTTAGCCAGTTACATACTTCTAAGAACTTGGATGCAAAAGTTTGGACTGTTCTGTAATTAATGCAATCTGTCATTTGCTTAAAGCAGAGTATCTTGGGAAATACTGTAAAAATACCGCTTTCTGTCTGGCGACTTCTTGCTCTGTCACTCGCTCCTTTTTTCTTCTTAGCTTCTTCTGTCAACGTCCTCTTCTGTCTCTTCACCTCTGCCATTGCCCTACGTAGCACCCCGTCAGCGTTCCCTCTTGCTCTGAGCCTAACAAAAACCTCCTCTTATTCCTGGAGGTCCAAAAGACCTGTGGTACAAACACTAACTGCCCCCCGGTGCCCTGAGCTCACAGTCCGGGCAGCCCGTCTAATAAACTGAGCTAACATTAGCTAACAGCAGCTACAGTTTGCAGCAGTTTACTTTTTGTACGGGTGATTGTATCCGGAGCACAAAGTTGCATAGTACAAGAACAAGCATATGGGGCACAGAGTAAGAATGACAGACACACCATGCACCTGATTATTTTATAGTATAAAAGTTAGACAATGGGGCTTTAACGGACAAATATGATCTCTAACTCTTACTTGATTTTTGTACTATTCCTTTAAGTCCTCAAGTCACACAACATAGAAAGAGGTTGTGTTTTTTTTTAAAATCTGAGATACTTTAGTCAGGACTAGGAGGGATCAATGTGGGATTATTACTCTGCATGTACGTGCACACAGTACAGTCCCAGAAGCAGAATATAAGATTGCCAGTTTCTCATTTCCATGGTACATTCCGTAACTCAGTCCGTCTGGCATCCGGCCAATGTGGGGCACATTTTGAGCTCGATCTTTAAGGCGTAGCTGCTGTTTCGGAAGACAGAAAATGAGATGTGACCCATTTGCCTAAGTAATCACAACGTTTGAGCAGAAATGAAGACGCTGTTTAAATAGCGGAGGCTTTTGTTCATAGATTCTCTCTTCTGGCAACCTCAGGAGTATTCTTAGAACTTCTAGACACAGGAAATGAGTGGGTTGATTTATGACATTAGAGTGAGTGTCAACAGTTCCTGTATAATCCCAGTTGACAAAGGTGCATCTCATTCTAGCTCAGTGTAAAGAGAACTGTATTACATGGGAAGAGCGACACATCCCTCATGCCAAAACATCCAAAGATAGACAAATGCAATCATACCCGAGAGCATCCTTTAATATACTATATTTTGGTTCATGTGGATGGAGAGGCCTGTAGTTTGGTGGTTAGATTTCTTCCAACTACATTACAGTTATTGTTACTAAACTTTATTACACACATGTCCTTCAAGCGGGAGAGAAACACTGACTCGAAGCTTATGAAGAGTTTGGTGGTCAGAGCTCAGATGAGGCTGTTTTCAGTGACAGTAACCACATGCATGCCTTAAATCCAAACACACCAGCCTTTGCACCACCGGTGGTCTGTTCCAACTGTCCCCATCCATGACACCATAGAATAAATCAAGATAATCTGAGTGGACTCCATGGTTACTACTGTATTTGAACCACCACAAATGAAACAAGGGAGATCAACTTTTTTGTAGGATTCAGGAAGCATTCAGAGGACACACATGCTTGTGATTATTTTGTCCTGACGCACTGAGATCTATTCTGTTCTGACCAGCAAGCTATTTTTCTGAGGTAGAAACTAACCATAAAGCAGGTCTCATGTGCACGAGAAGATCAACATTTAATAAAAGGTAAATTTGAGAGAAATTATTGGCCAGGTCAGTGCATTGCAAGCATTAATGTTGCCTAGTAACACTACTTTGGGGCAAAACATTACACTTCTTTGCCCTCTAAAAATCAAAGTGTCAAAAAAGCTTTCAGTGGGTAACCAAAGAGGATTTTTATACTGTACTACAGTCACTCAGATGTCAGTTTGAATAGAAGATTTTGGATGTGGAAATATAAAATATGGTCTTGTAATGGGAAACTACCAAGGAGATTTTTAGATGTTTTGACTGTTGCCTCCAAAATAAGAGTATTTCATGAGGCGGGGGTTTGAAAAGGATTGGGGATGCATGAAGTATCAGGTACAAATATGGGTCCTTTCTGGACAAACGTTGAGGCACTATTTGGATTAGCAGTTAGCTCCGGTCAGGGTGGTCTGCAATACAGAGTTTATGTTTAATTTAAACATAGGCTGTCTGCAGTCTGCATACTGTCACTGTCCTGAGAAAAGCCATGCTGATCATTTAAACAAGAGGTGAGATCGTAGGTCTGATGTGTAGGCTGATGAATGAAGTTATAAAAAGTCTTTTACTGTTCACAATCTGGCAGAGAGAATCTTGTTTAAAGTGAAGGTTTCAGACTGAATTTTCTAGTTCTCACATTTTGCCTATGTGCTTCTTTACACTACAGGCACACACTCAGCTATTTTCACAGTCCTATATAATTGGGACATTTCTTGGAACGTGACTGTAATTAACTTCAATTCATTCCCATCTTCTGTTAGCCTGCTTCATGAGAAGAAGACTAAACTAAAACATGCATCCAAAAATCATTTAAAAAATCATTTAAGTTTGAGATGCTCCACCAGATATAGCTGTTTACAAATCAAATATAGTTCATTCTCTCAGGCAGGTGTACATAATCCTGCAAGATCGACCACCCAAGGCCGAGGGGTGAAGTACTACATTTTTTACCTGATGATGGTGCTAGGGTAAAAGGTTAAGATATCACTAATTTAACCTGCAGGGAACATGAACATCTGCACCAAAATTGCATTTTTGCACTCCAAATCTCAAAATTAGAAATCAAAGATATCAAATATGTCATTGCTGACATGTTTCGGCCAAAGGCCCCAAAGTAAGTTAAGGCACCTTAATTCAACACAAGTACAGTAGGCTACACTCACAGACAGACACAGAGTCAGTAGGATTGATCATCTGGAGACGATGAATATCACAGTTATGTGATGATCCATCCAATAGTTGTTGAGATGTTTCAGTCTGGACCGTCAGAGTCACGTTAGTAGCCATGGCTAAAGAGGACATGCTGTTATACTTTTTTTTTTAAATTATATTTTCTTTGTTTATTTCTGCGTAAACATAAATTAGAAAATCTATTGTCTTTGTGGCCTTCCTTTTTATTTGGCACCATCAAAACTGGCGATGAGCTGCAGGGACCGGGGGAGGTTGTTGACTGAGTAAGCTGTCAGTTGAACAGACACACCACAGACGTACCACTATAACGCTCTTCATCAGAGTGTAACATAAACAAAGCTTGTCTGGACATGGGCTGGAAATCAGTCAGACCGTGAAGGGCTACAACAGAAAACAACAGGTACTGACCTGTTATGGTTAGACAGAAAGAAAAAGACAAAACAGTGTTGCATAAACAAAATGAAACAGCAAAAAGACATATTGTTTTACATCATAAACTAACATTTATTATTAATTTAAAGGTCCAGTGTGTAAGATTTAGGGGACTTTACGGAATACGGGAGAAATGGAATATAATACGCAGAACTATGTTTCCATCAGTGTATAATCACTTGAAAATCGAATTGTTATGTTTCTGTTACCTTAGACTGAACCTTTTTTATCTACATACGCCGCTGTTCCTCTTCCGCGGAGTTCAGTATGTTGATACAGGAGCCCAGAACGGACCAACTAAACACTGGCTCCAGATAGGATCTTTCGCATTTTTCATCTGTTCTACAGTTTTTTTCCGTCACGCTAGGAAGGACAAGGTGAGGCGAGTTGTTTGTACTGCTAGATACAACACAATCCTACACACTGGTCCTTTAAAATAACAATAAATCAGTTGGCAAAGTAGCCGTGACAGCATAATTTTTATTAAAATATTCCGTTATTTTACGCCCACTATTGTTTCAGGCCTCCGTTACATTGATGTTATATTGTTTTGTTTTTGTCTGGGAAATATTAAAAGTCAGACACTGATGCAGCTAGATGTAACAAGTATCTCCTTTGGGTAAAAAAAAAAAAAAAAAGGAAATGCCTCTCTTGAAAAGCGTGGCTAAGACTTCACTGCAGCCAAACACAGTCAACCATAATCCCTGAAGTTTTCCACTTATTCTGAATTCTTATTTCAATAGTATGATTATTATTCAAACCGAGATATGTCATCTCATGTTGTCCTTTATACGTGAGCAAACACACATACACACACCGCACAAACACACACACCACACACAGTAGCAAGGGAAACATAAACAGGCTGGGTTTTGCTTTTCCTGCAAAATCTAAATATTGACTCAGAAACCTATAATCATACACAGTCTGAACAAAATCGAAATAAACAAGTGTGCCTGTAATGTGTAAGTGTTTGTGTGTCTCATGGGCACTGAGGCCCTTGAATGCTGACACTGACAAACACACATAAAACAAAGGAAGTGGTTCAGTTTTTTAGTGACTACCAGACGATATGGATCTGATCCAGCACACTGGAGCTACATAAATTATTTTGCATTCTCCGTATATACAAAGAAGTTCTTTCAAAAGCGCCGTGCCCTTCCGTCTCCGATCAAACATCTGCTATCAATTCACGTAATTTAACTTTCAGATGACTCACATACAATATTCTCACATTAAGGGGGCTTTAAATTGCCAAGACGTAAGTAAAAAAGGCAATAAAAATTCCATTATGCTCTCAGTGGAGCTTTCGCACTTCACTGCCAACTTTCCAAGTGACATCAGCAGCCAGTCAGCCACACAACTGTGTTATTATTGTGTTGTAATGTTATTATAAGCTCATTAAGTTTCATATCAGACGCTCAATCTCCTTTACTTTTCCTTTGCTGGAAGCTACAGTAGGCTACGATAATGAGAAAGATACAGACTGTGTGAGCTGACTTATGGCAGTGTTGTTCTGTGGACCATAATGACTGCTTTCCTAAATAAACTTGATTGATTGAATGAGGCTGTGGTGTTAGCACACTGTTGGATCTTTTTGTTTTTCTTAGTGAGTCTCATCAATTAAATGGCAAAGCAGTAACATTTCTGGCTTGTCACAGTGTGCTGCTGATGCCAGAAATCATCAGAGGCTAGCGAAGAGTCTGAAAGAAATTAAAATTGTTAATGGACACTGACAAAAAGTTTTTATTCATTGATTGGTTGATTAATTAAAAAAAGATGTTCCACTGTCCTCTAACTCAATGTTGTCTCTGGTTAAAGGAACAGTTCAACAACGTGAGAAATATATTTGCTTTCTTACCGAGATGAGAAGATTTACACCACTCTCATATTGGTAAATATGAAACTACACCCAGTAGGTGATTAGCTTAGCTTAGCATAAAGGCTGGAAACAGAGGGAAACAGCTAGCCTGGCTCTGTGCTAAGGTAACAAAACATCTCTACCGGCACTCGGTACAAAAGCTGAAGTATAAAAACTGCAATTTGTGGTTTTATGGGGGTTAGGTGCCAGAGCTATTTCTTGACACGGTGACTTCAGCTCAGATAATGAGACTAATGAGATATAACATGCCAATTAGTGAGCTTTAGAGGTGTTGGTGGGTGGATTTTGCTACTTTCAGACAGAGCCAGACAAGCATTTTTCTCCCATTACCAGTCTTTATGTTAAGCTAGGTGGTTCACAGTCTTTGTGCTAAGCTAAGCTAATTGGCTGCCGGCTCTAGCTTCATATTAACACTGCAAACGTAAGAGCTGTATCAATCTTCTCACGTAACTCCTGGCAAGAAGGCAAATCACCAGATTTACCTAAATGTTGAACTATTCCTCTATGTTTCCAGCGTTTTAATTAAAGGCTAAGTCCCCAACCTGCATGAAAAAGATGACAAAATGTCCAGAAACATCTGAAAAATATTAGAGAAAACACAGAAAGCTGTTTTGAAAATATATGTATTGGCAATGGATATTCTCAACAATAGTACTACTCTTATTGCTATTGATTTATGGTTCTTCAGAACAATGCTGTCCTTTTACTTGTTCTGAGATATCTGGGCTTGCATCCCAAAATCCCATTATGTCCAAACAAAAAGGAGCTGGTCTCAGCTTTCTTAGCAATAATATGAAAGGAAAGCATTGTTCATAGATATTTAGAGAGGGGAGAAGCAGGCTGGTTAGATTCCCCAGACTGACTGGCAGATCAAATCTGAGTAAGGAGGGTGTAAGATTGTGTACCTGGCAGCTTCCAGGTGTCATTGTGTGTAAACATCCTGTTTTACCTCGGTCCACAGTGTTGTATGAGGCATGTTGCTTTCAAAAGCAATATGAGCCGACATTCATTGCTTTCACACAGAAATTTTCATCTTTTGAGGGAGGGTCAGGCTGTGTGCGCTGTGGTGGTCACAAGAAATCACAAAATGGAAGATTTGGATGGGAATAAAAACTACAAATAAACTACTTATGACATTCAATGTTGAGTTTAAGATTTGTGTAGTACTGTGTGTCAGTATCTGGCCCAACAAGTACAAAAAGTTCATTTTTGGGGTATTCTTCATGGGACTTTAGAGTTCATCATTTCCTGGTAAAACAATAAAAAGTTGTTGATGACTCATATTGCACTTGGATGAGTTGATTTTGCATGCAATAAAATGCTTTCTCTCTCATGACACCGCTGGAGCAGAGTGATTCCTGTTCCTGACACAACATTATAGCTTTATTCAGTGACTTTGGAGAACACAGCCTCAGAGAGAAAGTTTTCAGTCCAGTCTGAAATACAGTGTGAGTTTTTTTGGTGCCATGCCATTATTCTGACAGCCCATTACTCTGAAACTCCATATGAAGATCACCAGACTATTGTTCCCATGACGATGAAGATCACCTGTACATCCAAATACAGGATATTTAGGGCAAAAAAATTCCAGGGAAAGTGTGTATTTTTAAAAAATCTGGGCTTCGGAGCAGTGAGCTTTTGCTTTTTCAGGATGGCAGGCTGTCAGACAAACAGGCTCTCAGTCCAGTGGGACATTTTTCAGACTAGTGGAATTTCTCAATAATGGGGTGTTTGAATAATGAGCTGTCCCCCTTTTTTGACTTACATCCTCACATAGAGACATAGACAACGACCCATACATGCAGACAGGACTCTTGCAAATCACTGAATAACACGAGCATCTTTTCATTTGTCTTTATTTAAAAAATACGGGGTTACAAGACTCAGCAAATAACACTTCCACTAACAAGATGGAATTGACATAGTGTGAGACAGACGTTGTTGGTCCATTGAGGTTCCTGGTTCCTTCATCAGTGTTAGATCGTCAGCTGAAGGAATAAAGAAAGCACTTAAGTTTCTCGATTGTGATTAATTGATCCCTATTTATAGAGTCCTGTGTTGGGCTGATATATAGAGAGTTTAATACCTCATTTGTTGTGCTTTTTACAGATGGCAAGATACTCCTGCACATCATCAGGAGATCCCAGTACCACGGGAACTCGCTGGTGAATGCCGGTGGGCTGGATGTCCAGAACATTCATGGATCCAGTAGTGGCCATGCCTCCTGCCTGCTCCATGATGAAGGCCATGGGGTTGCACTCATACAGCAGCCTCAGCTGAAAGGCAAGAAGCAGAAATATGAGCGACAAGCATGAAAAACAACGTGTGTGGATTTTGCGGCAATAAACTCCCCTCTCACCTTGCCCTTCGGACTCTTGACATTAGCCGGATATAAAAAGATCCCTCCATACACCAAAGTACGATGAACATCAGCTACCATTGAACCAACATATCGACTGCCATATGGAGCAGAGCCATCCTAGAGACACGAAAAAGTGATGTTGAATTTATGTTACCACTTTCACAGCATGTCTCTTTCATATTTATTTACCCATTTGCAATGTAATAATGTTCAGAAACAGCTTCATTACCTCTGGGTATTTCTTCTTTTGCAGGTATTCTGTCATGTCTGGATAAAAATGCTGTGCATATCCCTCATTCAAACTGTAGATTTTTCCCTTCTTCTTAATCTTCACATCTCGATCCACCAAGATGAACTCACCAATTGACTGGAAAAAAAAATTGAGGGAATAATAGACAAATTGGAGTCATAGTAACAAAAAACACCATAAATAATAAGTTTTGATGCCACCTAAAAGTAAAATATTGGCCTTACAGGGTCGAGCATGAAGCAGTTGACTCCTTGACCGGTGGAGAGGACCATCATGGTGGCACTGCCATACAGAGCATAACCAGCTGCCACGATGTTTCTTCCAGGCTGCAGAGCATCGTTCTCAACTGGCTCGCCATCTGTCGTCTGTGGAACAACACGTGAAAAAATATAAAAACAGGGAGAGGCATCGTAATGGACTAGAACTATAAAGTAATATAAAATAGAAATACTCAAGTAAAGTACTTATTTATGGGACCTGAATACTTAGTTTTACTTAGTTACTTCACCACTGGAATCTATTCCTTTGTTTCACAGAGGCTGATTTGTAAAAGTCTGAAGAGGAGTTTCCCAAAGACTTATAAATTAATGGAATTACACATTAATATTTAATATAACACAAAAAAACATTTGGCTGATAATAACTTCAGTTGCTAACCTTTCTGTAGATGGCGAAAATTGTTCCAATCGAGACGAGACAGTCGATGTTTGAGGAACCATCCAGTGGATCAAAGCACACAATGTATTTCCCCTGTGAGTTGAGAACAAATCATTTTATTACTGGCACAATAATACCACAGACACATGTGAAAATCTTAAAGATTTATACACTTTATAGATATAAGTACCCGCTTGTCTGGTTCCACAATGATGGCCTTCTCATCTTCCTCTGACACCAGCACACA
This sequence comes from Sciaenops ocellatus, assembly GCA_033000465.1. Lineage (NCBI taxonomy): Eukaryota > Metazoa > Chordata > Actinopteri > Sciaenidae > Sciaenops > Sciaenops ocellatus. The sequence goes on along the minus strand of CP136874.1, from coordinate 21,808,300 downwards.
GGAGGAGAAGGAGGACTTGATCATGTTGACGACCAGGTCATTGGACAGGACGTCCAGTTTCTTCACCTGGTCCCCTGTCACGTTGGTGCTTCCAGCGATGCCATACCTTCAAAAGAGGAGCACACTGAAGCGATTAAAGTCTGAATAAAAGCTATCAGTTCTGTCACAATACAATGAAGGGCATTTAATAATGTTTGTTTGTTTATTTTACAATATGTTTGTTATTATTTTTGTGAAACCAGTGAGGAATGTCTGAAAAGCCCCTTATCTTCTTGACCTTTGCACGGGGGGATTGTGCACAACGTGTGCAGCGTTTACCTTTGGCCGGGGGCCCAAAGTTTAAACTGCTCACAGATCCTCATGTTGTACTGTACGTAACTAAAACTAACCTAAAACCCAGATATTAATTCCTATTTTGTACAAATTTAAATGAAAGAGAGAGAGAGAATCTAATGCACTGGAACAGAAGAACTTGCTAACCTAAAAGTAACGCTAAGATAAAATCAAATGGAAGTTATTAAATAACCGTGACATCTAACTGATCCAAAAATCAATCAATCAATTTTATGTGCTTGTAGCACTGTACGGTCTCCAATAATTATTGGCTTCATGTTAGCCTTCATATTCAGATGCATGCATGTTTTCTTCTGTTATTTCTACCATTAAATGAAGAAATACTACTCACAGGTTAGCGATCCCAGCCTTCCTGACAGCTGTTGAGATGGCTTTCACAGCTGTGCAGATGGAGTTGAGCAGGTTTGTCAGCTCACCTGTTCCTTGGGCCTTCCTGCCCTCCTCCAGAACGAACCTGGTGAGGGTCAGCACGTTGGTATCGAAGGCTCCTTTGTCAGACATGTTGCTGTCAGGTGCAGGACTGGGACCTAATGCATAGAAGTGAAATAGGTGAGCATGGCCCTAAAGTTAAAAAGTGGACCGTAGAACAGAGATAGGGGAACGGGATGGGGGTGTGCGACTCTTCTAACCAATCAAAAGTGTCCTTTCTCACAGTTAACAGGGTTGGTTGGATCACTTCTGTAACTGTGAGTTTCAAAGAGCAAAGTGCAAAGATAGTGAAGATTTGTTTTGTTTTAAAGTAACAGTGACCTTCGCCTGATTAAATCCCAGCTCATTTTGATCTGAGATGATTGGTGTTTTTTCAGTCTGCACTGTGAGATTGTGAAAAATGAATGAACAAAATCACTTCATTAAGTCAAAACTGTGTGATTTTACACTTAAAACAGCTCTTATCCTTGTTTCATTGTGTTCCTGATGCAGCCATACGTCATTATTCTAAAAGCTTTTCACAGAAACAGTGTTTATACTACATTAATCAGCTTAATTCCCATTTCCTTACAGTACATCAACAAATGGTCTATGCTTTTCAAACATTTGATGGATTTGTATCATTTAATCTGTTTAGTTTTGCAGGTGCCAAGCAGATCATGAGTTTTACTTTGCTAACTTACTTTAACAAACACAAATACTTTTTCCTTGCAGTCACTTCCCTGACTAAGAATAAAAATCCGTGCACAGCTCGTCGTGGATGTGACTAACTCAGCACTTCTCTGGAGACACTACTGAAACATTCCTTCCCTGCATGATTCTGAAGAAGTGTAAAGTTCAAATCATGGGACTCGCTGTCCTTGTCTACCCTAAATGATTTTACGTAACACCTTTACCTTTAATTTCACATGTGCTGATACAACAGTATTTGCAAGGTGACAGACAGCCACATTCAGAACTAGCGGTGGTGCGTGTTGCCCGTGTCAGTCTGCATGTATGTAATTAGTTTATGGCTGTCTCCGTCTGTGGCACAAACACGGAAAGGTAAAGTTGAGTTGCTTTGACTTACAAAATAAGCTGACAGAGACCTGTGTCACAACAAAAAGCTGAAGTTGAACTTTCACCCTAACAAGATACTGGGTACGATAATGGTCACCACCGTGAGGTAATGTGTGATGGTTAATCACACACCATTCATGGCTTTCCCAGGTTAATGATAGAAATGTAGTTGCAAAGGTCGGCTTTGCAGACCAGCATGGGAGAGCTGAAATCACAATGAACGAACGTTGGTTTAATGGATCCCTCACAGCACGGCAGAGAGAAAGATACACATATAGGCTCCAAATAAATTATTCTCTGGAAAGTTGCCTTAAAAAGAGAAAAATGAGCCCGTCAGTTTGCAGACATTTATCCTTTGCAATGATATTTTGGTCTTATGCATGAATATCTTTGTGTGTGCATTTGATCCTTCTTCCCTTACAGCATAAAACACATATATTGTGTGTAAAGAAGATGAATTACACTAAAATATACTATTATTTCATGTTCATCCCAGAACAAATCTTACATTTCTGGTCTAGTGTGGAGTGCAAAATGTATTTCTCCAGTTTGTCCACATGATGTCGCTGTGCAGCTTACAATCTGTTGAATAGGCCCAGAAACAAAGTCTAGGCGAAGTGCACTAAGGAGAATGCCATTCCTTACTGGTAGCTCTGCTGTTAATCTATTTGAGTTTTGTAGATCTCTGTAAATGAAATCAGACGTTTTATTCTTAAAGTTTTAGCATCACCAAAACAGCTCTGGTAAGGTAGAGTATCATCCTGCAGGATGTAAGAGTGACCAACTTTATTTGCCATTTGTTATTGTAATTTATAGTAAGTGGAAATGTGAAGTTACATCCCTTCAGGATGTTTAAATATTCAATGTAGTTTTATGTGGCTGTAGGAAAAGTAATATTATTAAAAGTTACACTATATTTTAATTATGTTTGATTAGATTTTAAAACAAAATATACACTTGGCGTTCCTGTTAAGGCAAAACAAAATATATTGCTGATGTCAAAATATTCCCTTCTTTTGGACAGTGGCCTCCAGGAAGTTGTAGGAAAGATCCTTCACAGACAAAAATCATGCAGTCTTCCCGCTGTGTAATGGATTCAATAGAAGAAAGGACATCATCTATATTTTATCGAGGACTATTCATCACCTGACGGACTCCCAGGAGCACCTGTTGGGCATGTGTTGACATCCCTCTGCACATGCGCAGTGGCTGCCCTTACTCCTGGCGAGTGAAAACTTCTTTCTTCACAGGAATGGCGTTTCACAAGGAAAAAAGGTGAAACAAACGAGGGAAGAGGTGACAAGATAAACTCGACGAGGCATTAATATCTTTTAAAAAATGCTATACGATGATAAACCACTGTGTGACATTGTTTCTAACGTCCGCATCACTCGAAGCTTGTTGTAGGTGTTCACCTTCCCTGCACAGGTGAGTGGCAGCTCATCATATCAGCTCGCTAACGTGGGCTAACGGTTAGTTTGGTCTTGAATTTAAGTTTTGCACCAGCATCACGATGATTTTTATCTTGTAGTATTCTCTGAGGGTTACCACAAGGCGTCAGGCTGAAGCAACATCCAACCCTGCCAACTATGTGTCCCCATTTTGCAGTTATGTCATCTTTAACTAAAGAATATCTTATTTTTGGGGGGCAGAACTTATTCCACAACAGGGAAATATCCATCCAACCACTGTGGCTTTTGACTTGTCAGCAGTTGCATATCTTCACCAGTTATGGTCAGTTCAACCAAAGAGTGATTTTCTTTTTCCTCTGTTATTTTAATCTTTTTTTTTCACTGTTTACTGATACTGTTAATCATTTGGACCCAGTAGACTTGTCCCATGACCCCCAGCCCTAGACTATCAAGAGGAGATTATCTTAATGATCATATCCCACCATTCAGCTAAATTTTAAAATAAACTGCCTAATAATATTTTTCCAGCATGTTTATAGCCCACTATGCTAAAATCCTGCCAGTATGGCACACTGTTGACAAGTAGTTGGTAATTGTAGCCTCCCAACGTAATGATTTGACCCCTCGATGAAAGTTCAAGTTTCCTTTTCAGAGTTTACATTAAAACTTTTCATAAACCTACCATAAATAACAATTTAAACACAAGGCTAAATTCTATAATAATAATAATAATAATGATACATTAAATGTCATGCTGATGACCTTTTTTTTTTTTTTTTTTTTTTTTTTTTTTTTTATCTAAGGCAGCAACGCAATCATTCAACCCTGACAGAAGCAGGCCGCTGACATGCAGTGATAGTGATATGAATTACTTCTCTAGTGAAACACAGAGCACACATTTACATATATGAGTCACATTCTTTTTCCAAATGAGTATTGACATAAGCTAACATTAATAGCAATGAGCGCCAGGTCGTTAAGGTTGTTTAAGTAGGCTGAAGTATGCTGTACACACACATACACACATAGAAAACACATCCCAGTGCCCCCTGAGTGTCATTCTGTGTGTAAGTTACTGAATGAGGATATGTGTGTTTCTTTGTAAATGCACATAATTCCCTAAATTGAAAATATATATGTAAATAATGCTGTTTATATAAGCAGTACAATGTTTTATTTATAAAGAATATGTTATTATATTCTTATTGAAATAGAAATATATATTTCACTAGCAAGGCCCACACCATCAACAAGATATGTTTAAATGATTTATTAAGAAAAGATAGTGAGTGTAGTGTGAACTCTTGTACTTCTTTGGTCTGTTGCTGCATTGTGGGAAAGCTTTGGTGGGTTATCTGCTATAGCACCCGGGCACGACAACCCTCTCAGGACCCGTCAGGACACTATGGAGAGTAGGAAGGAGAGGAGGACATAGAGGAACAGAGGGTTAGGAGGGTATTTATGGGAATGTCGGAAGTGGCACGGCTGAGGTGTGGTCCTGCTCCTGAAACTCTGCTAAAAGCTTCAATATATATATTATATATATATATATATAAATAAAAACAATACAGGAATTAAGTAAAAAACAAAAGAAATTCACAAAATAATACAATAATAATAATAATAATAATAATAATAATAATAATAATAATGATAAAATAAAGATTCTACAGTGATTCTAAGAAGTTACAGGCAATAGGATAATGTAGGAGTTATTATAGGAGTCCTGGAATGGTTACCATACGTCTTGGAATTTATTAACCAAGCCCTGAGTGGAATATCTGAGTATTTCCAACTTCAACCTAGCCTTACTTCAACCCAGAAGTAGCTACGCAAAAGGGCAGTGCTAGATTTCCAGTTATATAAAATAAGACATCTCTGCTAAAAGAAAAAGCAGCAGCATGGGCCTGGGCTCAAGAGAGATTCAGATCTTATGAACAACTACAAAAACTGCCAGACCTGCCTCTGGGTGCTGAGAGTGTTTCAAAGACCTTAGCCAATATTGTCCCGGAGTGGGCAGGCCAAGCCAAGAGCTGCTGGGTTGCACCAGTTGACGAGGTGGTTCAAATTCTGGATAGAGTTGGGCAAGCCTTTTCCTTGACATATGAAGTATGTTAAATGGGATCAAACGATATCTGACACACAGAGAGGCTGTGCGGATCCTTGCAACGGATGATTTCCAGATTTCATCAGCGATCCTCTCATCAAAATCATCCTCACATTTTGACTTGAGATGATCTCAGGAGGGTGAGAGGCTACAGACAGTAAAACATCACAAATCTGAGATATCAAGTCGTGCTCAGCAGGACTTTAATGTATACAGTCCTCCAAACAGTTTGTAGGAGCTTGTGAAGGGAATGTAGTGACTCAGTCTCAGATATGAAGATACCTGAAAAGCAAGATTGTCGAATGCCAGATCCTTTGACTATCTGGGTGAAAATATTGTCTGCGAACAAGTCTGGCAGTAGAATGTTTTGATGTAGATAGAACTGAAAAAGGTATGAAGCATAAAGACGCTTTAATGTCATGTTCAAATTGTGCGCTGTCTTTCCTTGTCGCTCTCACCCTTTCATCTGTTAGATCCACATACTGTTTTTCCACTGAAAACCTGACTTTCTGACAATGAGTTTTCCCAAGTCATTCAGCAACATCCATCTGAGAGCAGCAGAAATAGTACTTTAGGCCCCTGTGGCTGATTTTAAAGAGAACTTGCTAAACCTATTGGATTTATGGCCTCAGGCTTGATGTCATGTCTACTTGTTCACTCTGGCTTCAGATGAAGTTTCTTTAGACATCCATGTGGAAGCCTGAATTTGATGTGAAGTGGGGGTTTTCTTTTAATCAGTGATCCATGCATGATTAAATGCACTTTTGGAGACTGGGTGTAACAGTGAAGTGAAGTTACTGTTTTACAGCCTTAGCGCCCTCTGTTGTTACGATTACATTATGTATGATCAAAAACTAGCAAGTTGGCAACTCTGCCAAACATCAAGCAAGTGCAACAATACAAGACATAGCAGCCAGCTACTTACTAGTCCAACAGCAAGAAGCCCAGCTCGGCGTCTGTCTTTCAGCCTTTAATTTCATGAAGCTCTCGCCAACGACTAAAAGTCAGTACCAACAGTTTCTTGCTCGGTCACTCTCTCCTTTCTCTTCTTAGCTTCCTCTGTCAATGTCCCCTTCAGTCTTTTTGTTTTTTTTCATTATGTTCTAATGGCCAATGCCCAGTTGCTTGCCAGGCTCTGGTTCCAGGACGACTGAATCGCAGCTCCCTCTCAGAATTTACCTGCGTCCTGGGTCTTTAAAACCTCCTTTTTCCGGTGGTCCAAAACGCCCCGTGGTTCAAACACTAACACTCCTTCGGTGCTCCAAGCTCACACACTGGGCAGCCCAGCTAACAAACTGAGCTAACATCAGCTAACAGCAGCTACAGTTCCTGGCAGCTTACTTTACTCTAGTGTGAACAGGCATACAGGGTGCGATTCACCTGATTACACATCAGTGTAGCATGGAAGTGATTTAAAATCAGTTATTTTAATGGTAGAGAAGTTTTGCAATACTGCTTTAATTCTGTATGCTCTATTACCATGTTTATTCTGATATATTCCTGGCATGCACAGATTGAATTTTCTTTTCTCTTGTTGGTTGCTGCTGGAACATTTTAATTTCTCCTTCCCTATATCATGTAATCTTTTTTTATTTATTTATTTTTTTTTGTGCATAAAACACTATTCAGCAATTCACTTAACCTGCAAATGTTACCGACTTTCCATGAAGGGAGAAAAATTGTTACTATACAAGACAGGAAACATGCATTCTTTGCAAAAACCCCTTAAAACCGCCACATACTGAGAACAGAAGGTGCTTACTAATGAGAAAGTGATATGGCATTGCAATGCAGTGAGTCACTGTTGTGCACTGAGGCTTAGCCTTCTGCTCACTGTACTTTTGCAGAATTAACTATAATATGTCATGGCCTGGTGTTGCATTTCCTTTATGTAAGCACTGTAAGGTTAGCTGTTATTGACTGCTGGACCTGGGCTGGGAGAGAGAAAGGAGTTGGAATGAGTGATGCAGTACGACAATACATATACGGTAAAAGCTAAATATTAAGATGTGAAGAATGGTTAACTTGCTTTTTTGCTTTTTGTTTACAGATGTATTCAAAGTTCTAACTGGATTTAAAAGGATTGCTCCATTATTGATACTATGTGAATCATATTCATGGCTCAAGGCAGTTACATCTTAAGAAATGTGCCAGGTAACTATTGCTGTTATTTTTCCAATAGCTTAAATGCTTATTTTTGCTCATGAATTTCATAACTTGTACTTTTTTCTCTGTGTTATGCACAAAGTATGTTCAGCCTTGTGTTTATAGGGGTTAAATGGCATTTAATGAGCAATCACAATGGAATATCTTAAACCCACATCGTTCTCAACTACAATTTAAATGTAGTTAAACCTGTTTGATAAATTGCTATTTTTATTGTGTTGAGTATCTGATAAGTGAAAAAGATTTCTGTTTTTTTTGAGTGTTCACTGGCTGAAATACTTGGAGGATGTCTGTGGTTGAGAAAACCTGCCAAGAGCATGGTCAGGCATTTAGAGGGAAAGTTGGAGAGTAATTATAGAGTAGGTTCAGTCTATGTAGAGACATACCATTTGGGGAGAAGCAACTACTGAAAACACAGTGTCTACACAATTGGTAAATCCTCTTCTGTCCCTCCTCTTCTTGTGGGACGGACTCAGAGAGTTTAGAGTCAAAAACATTTCGAGGTGATAGAAGAAAGGCTCTAGACTCAAGTAGAAACCATCGCTGATGAGGGTATAATATTAAGGTAAGGGAAAAAAGAAACTCAAAGTATATAGCACGATGCAGTATAAACAGATTGTATTTGCCATAACTTTGTTGTGCATTTTAACTATGATATTTTTGTGTTATGAGTTAGAAAAGTTAAGAAAGATTTCAAATTTCAATATCACTGGTTTACTCTTATAAATTTAATACCTGGTTTTTAGACTAGTTTTTAACTCAGTGCTCATATTTTTTGTATGCAGTTAGTGCCATTTGTAGACATTTGCACATATGCGTTTTAGATTTCCCACTTTCCAGGATTTTTTTTTTTTACTCTGCAAGAGTAATTAACTATGATTGTTTCACTGTCGCTCTAACAGGTCAAAGCACTGAAGAGTGCGGTCCTAATTTCCTGGACATTAACTACAATTACCAGTTGGACTTGGACTACCTCAAGTGTGTGGACAGTTTTCAACACGGCACCACCATTAAGCGGCTAAGCCTCAAGAGAAGGCCCAGAGTGGCCATCAATAATGTGGAAAAAACACCGAGTGGCATTTCATCCAGTCAGTGGCATTCTGCAGAATCACTGTCATCATCTAGCAGTGATGATACAAGACTGCTGGGCATGTCTTCTACAACCAGAGGTCGACCTCCTCTCCCTCCACCACATGGTTCTTCAGTGGAAAACAAACCCTTCAGGAATGAAGGAACAGCGATGTCTCTCATACTTAATGAGTCCAAGCCTCAGCCTGCTGCAAGAACTCTTGCTTTACAAAGACAAAGCCCAGTACTGGAAAAGACCATTGAAACACACAAACACGATCAAGGGGTAACAAACCAGCCTCCACCTCAACCCCATCCCCGTCGTCGACTAGCCAGCTTTGGAGGAGTAAGCTCCCCTGGGTCACTCTCCCCGTTCACTGGCCTAGGTGCCTATAACCAGAACAACAATGGGAACAAACCTACTGGTGCTGGAAGTGATATGCACATCCACCTTAGCTCATCCCTGGGCAGTAGTGGCAGTACAGGATGCCTTAGGCTAAGCCCACAGAGCTCTGGAAGAACCACCCCAGTATCAAGTCTTGGCCCCATGCACCTGCAGCATGTCCGTGACCAGATGGTAGTAGCTCTGCAGAGGCTGAAGGAACTGGAGGAGCAGGTCAAAATCATCCCTATCCTCCAGGTGAAAATCTCAGTCCTTCAGGAGGAAAAGAGGCAGCTGGTCTCTCAGCTTAAGAACCAGAGTGACAACGAGGACATAAATGATGTGGTCTGGAAGAGAGCGTATAGCCTGGAAAGGTCTGACATTGGCTTCAAGGAGAATACTGACGAAGCACTTGAGGATATTGTGAGAAGTGACTGCACTGACCTCAAGGAGTTCAAGCAACTTACAGAAGAAATGAAAGCATTGGAAAGGACCATCAAGGGCAGACACTTGCCAGACCATCGCCTGCTACATGACAAGACTAGCAGGTCAGTTGCAGTTGAAACTGATAAAGATATTGCCACAAAAGAAAACAAATATGCATACACTGATCAAGTAGAGATGAGGTCCATTGCAACAGAAGTGTCTGAAGTTAATCTTGGAATTTACGCAGAACGGGAAGCAGAGCTTGATGCTCAACAATTACTAATTGGCGCCTTAAAGGAGAGAATTTGTCACTTAGAAGCCAAGTTGAAGGAATCAGCTCTCCAGACAGAGATGAGCCGTCTAAAACTAGAGCTCCAGGCTGCAGGAGCTAGGAACCGAGCTGATAAAGCCTCTTTTGCTAGACCATCCACAGTGAGCACAGGCACCGAGGCGAGGCCTCACACCACAAGCCAAGGAGTGGGCAATCACACAGAGGTAAGAGATGCCAGCACAGGGGAGGCAACAGAAGTGAAGACTGTGGGAGTTTCTTGTTGTAGGTCTGAGCTAAAGGATGTTTGCACGGGACCAGATGTACCCATGAGCTACTGGGAGGTCAGGAAGCGAGTGGAGACCATGGAAAAGGCCGTGGGGATCCATGTTTTTACAAACACACAAGGAGTTGGGATGGAGATAAAGTTATGTGATGCAGAAACTAACACAGAGGTACCAGTGGAGAATTTGTGGTCTAAAAAAGGAAAGATTAAGTATAAATCAGTGGCTTGTGGTGACTGTTCTGTTGATGTGATAATCTGTGAGGCAAAGGAAGTGGTTTCTCAAGGTATTGCCACAGATCAAGTCAGAGGAGTGGATTTGGGAATCATGGCATCACCCCAAACAGCTTCTCAGCGTACCAACACTGTGTCCAGTTCAGTGTCTCGCTTTACCAACACCAGCCATGCCTTCAACTCAGACTCCAGCACTAATACTGTCCTAAATACCAAAGACAAGCACACCAACACTACTCAGATTGTTACTAGGACGGTGTCAGTCGGCAACGGGGTCAGAGATCTAAAATGCACTCCAGAAACCTGCACAATCGGTGTTGGAACTGCAAATATGAATTTCGGAAGTGCCTTAAAACAAACACCAGCGACAGTCACCAAGGTAACCAGGGACACTGGAGTTGGATTCACGAACATTAATGATAATTTTCTGATTGGACTGAAAACCCGAAATATGGCCTCTGGACCGTCTCATCTCCCTGACCCCATCAAGACGAGGAGCATTGGTGTAGGGGAGGGGAGGATACGGGATTTGTCAGTTTCATCCGGTAAACCCGACCAGATGTTGCAGCAATCGTCGCAGTCTCAGTGGGACCCCGAGCTAAACCATTACATAGAGAAGATGCACAGGCTCCTCAGAGAGCATGGGGACCTTCTTACAGAGGACTGCACTCACCAGAGGGAAGGATTTGTCCAGCAGCAGAGTAGCCGAGGAAGTGCCAGCTCCAAGCTGTCGTTCAATAACAAAGCTCCAGCACAGGGAGGAACAAAAGACCATCCTTTAGATTCTCAGCCACCTGGTAAGGCTGTAGAGATTTATTTGGTATTAAAGGTACCCTTTTGAGTTTCTTGACATTAAACGGTACATGTACAGTACATTTATATCTCACCTAAAAGCAATTTACATCCAGGTTTATGAGCGCTAGCAGTCGTCTTTTCCCCTTTTTTCTTGTGTACCACATTCACTGGCATCTTACCACCTCCAATTCTCACTCAGTCTCAGTCAATAGTATAAAGTTTCACCATATAGTTTGCTAAACATTTGCATTATTGCCTTCTGCAATCAATAAGATTGTCTATTACATCATCTGTTTGCCTGCAAACAAAACAAAGAATCAAAGAACTACTACTACTACTAATTCCACTAGTGGTCAAAAACTCCACAAGGCACCTTTTAATGTTTTATAATTCTTACTATTATTATGGAATACACTCTGTGTAATATCTGCAATGCCATGCTGGCAGTGCTGGTAAGCTTCACTAATGTCTTTCTTCTCTGCAGTCAGCAGAGAGTTCCAGTCCACATCTCAACTTTCAGTTGACTCTTCTAAGTGTGACAGAGCAAACCCAGGAATCTGCCAACAGGGTGGCACTGATTCAGAGGTCAAAAGAATGATACAGATGTTAGAACAACAGGCATCCTCCGCTCTGCAAGGTAAACATGCATTTATGTGTGTGTCAGTGTGTTGTTCATCAAGTTCGTCTTCATGAGAAGTATAGTAAATATTAATCAGGAAAGGATACAGTCTGTGCAGAAGCAGTCTAGTTTAAAAATATTTTACTTCCAGACCACTCCCGAGGCCCAGTTTAAACTTGTGTTGGTTTAGAGGAAGTGGCTGCCTTTGGTTTGGCAAGTTGTACTTTCTGAGGGATACACTTGCAATGTTTGGAATGATATCTGGTTTTGGAAGGCGTTGGAAACCACATACCAGTTTGTGGCTAAGGGTCTAAAATTGAATGGCTTCGTAGGCGGAGCCGGCGTCAGAGAAAGCTTTCACTTTCTCTGGCCTTCAGATTTGTAGAACAAAAGCTCTGTGTCAGTATGCTATGCATTGTTTGAAGTTGTGAAAGTAGAGGATACAACATATACTATAATTTCTTCAATCATTGATGCAAAACACATAAAATTGATTGTTTTAAAGCTACACTCCCTAAATTTGATCACAGCAGACATTTCCTGTCAGCTTAGTGTCAGTGCGCTAATCTGACTATCTTTGGGTTGTGGACAAAAGAAGACATTTGAGCCTGTTTGGAAAGAGTGACCAACATTTTCTTCCTTTTATGAGATTTTATGGACCTGATGATGATAAAAATAATAGTTGCAGCCCTGCTTTCCAGATTGACCTTGTGGGTTTGTCTTTCTTTGCATGTCTTGTCTTGCCAAGACTTATTTAATAAATTACACTGCAGATGATACAAAGTTAAATGAATTAAGTGTGGTGTATGTTAAAATTCAGAGGCACATGCTGCATTGTTGTTTCCAGACAGGTCATCTAATACTGGTGTGCTGCAGTCTGTAATGAAGAAACAGAATGGCGACCAAGGCTGTAGCAGCACCAGGAAGAGCATGAAGTTCATGAGGGTGACCACAGGGTAATCATTTAATGTCAAAACTTTTTACGACCAGGCTCTAGGACTGTGTACCTTAACATATTTTCAGTGGATTAACTCTTGTGTTTCGTCCTTAGATTGGACCCCATGGCATCTTACGAGCTTCCTGCAGGTGAGAAGGCCAACTCCGAGGAAATAGAAAGGAAAGGAAACAAAAAATTGCGGGAACCTTCTCAAGATGGAACGCAAGCAAAAAAGGGCAAAGGTGGCTCCAACAAAGGATCAAAAGGGTCTGCAAAATTACATACACACCAAAGGTAACATCAAGGAGTCCATATTTTACTTTGTGAGTCTAACTTTTGAGGCCTGACCTTGCACTGTGTAACCTGTAACATTTTGTTCCTTTCAGGTGCAAGTTAAATGACAAGATCTTTTCTGCTTGTCAAGCCTTGAAGATGCACTTGAGTGATGACACAGCTTTATCTAGCAAGGACTTGGTATGTTGTGTTGACTATATTCAGTTTGAGAGCCTCTGTGCGTGTGCGTGTGTGTCTGTGTGTGTGTACGTTTTAATGGCATGTCACAGCATGGGCGTGGAGAGACGCCGGGCCAGGGTGTGTTCAAGTATGCCATTTAAAAAGAAATGACTTTGGCATTCAATTCAAGAAGCGCAGGAATGTGTCGTCTCTGTAATTTTCTGTAATCATATTTTCTCGAACTTGAAAACAACAATATTTGTGAGTGAAAGAGAAAAAGGAAAATCAAGACAGATTTCAGATCAAAGCCCCTTCTTTATGATGTCATATTGGAGATTTTAGTTGTTGCTTTGCTCTACGTCTGTGCTCCTTTATTCAAATCCCTGTAAAAAGACATTCCCATCTGTTTTGTAGTCAAAATTTCTCTGCACACTATGAATTATGACATGGCAAGACATTTATGAGGACGCTTTGAAAAACATTGATGTCTGTATTCTTTTTTCTGCCTTGCAGCATGACTGTCTACAAACCCTCCAGCAGGAATGGTTCTCTGTGTCCAGCCACAAGTCAGCTGCCCCTGACACGGTGGAGGACTACATGTCTACGTTTCGGGTCATTTCACCCTCAGTATTGCAACACATAGCTAATATGGCTGACGGGAACGGAAACACAGCTCTGCACTACAGTGTGTCCCACTCCAACTTTGGCATTGTCAAGAAACTGCTTGATGCAGGTACAGTTACAGGGCAACAAGAGATCAGCATGTATACTAACAACATTTTTGGCCTTTTCATTTTCTCTCCCCTCTCGCTGTGAGAATGCATTTTGCTGATTGCTTCACAACCACCAAAATGAAATGTTTTTTTACTGCCAAAGCTGATCTGACAAAGCAATAATTCTACCACATTTCCATGGAAGTGCATGGAACTCTTCTAGCTTGCAAAGCAGTAAAAATACTTGTTGATCTTTAGGTGTTTTGTACTGCTAGAGCAACTCCTGCACCTTCACTAACCTATAGTGCAAAGGGTATAATTTGTCCAAACGGTCTTTCTGAAAAGTACAGCATGTAATTTCTGCTGCTATGCGGTTACTCACTTCACAACAATAACAAAGAGATGTTTGTTAGTAGTTCGATGACGTTGTATGCGATCATGAGAGCTCTATCTGATAAAATCTATCTGACGTGACCAGGGAAAAAAATTGTTCACCTACGAGTTATTCATGTTATGTTTAGTTTAGTTTGATGTCTTCCATTCTCACTCCCCAACGATTCAGACCTCCACAGTATCCTGTGTTTACCCAGAAGTTATAGCAACTAGAAAAAAAGCAAGGAAACGCACCGTTACCTCAGTAAAAAATAAATAAATTACATATTTCTCTGGGTTTGAACATTGTTGGAAACATTTGGAGTAATGTCAGTACACAATTCAAAAAATCTAATTTTTAAAATCACATTGAACTGTTCTAAACTTTCTCTCCAGCTGTGAACGGGTCCAGAAGGGACCAGAAAAGTTCAGAAATATGATTCAGGGCCAGGCCATTCACAGGCTTTAATCAATATAAATTGAACAGGCAAACACAAAATAAGTGTCCTAATGGAGGAGATAAAGTACTCTGTTATTTTTATCTAAAAGCCTTGCTGCAGTTTTCAGAAGAGACTGGACCCACCTCTGTCTGGTCTCAGACCAGGGTTAGGGTTAGTGTTTTTAATCCTCTGTGTCACAGACATTAGACATTATGTTTCCAATGTTCTTGATGGGAAATTTATGACAAAATCTTTTTTTTATTATGTTGCTCGAAATGACTTCAAATATCACCTTGTCCTAAAAGGCAAGCCTAACTATTTCCAAAATATCCTTGTACTTAGAAGATAAAAAAAAGTGACCCATTTGAGTCACGGTAGTCTGACAGGATGCGCTGAGTGAGTGTTTTAGCAGCTGGTTCTTAGTCTAGCAGAGTCATGCCAGAATATAAACTTTGGTGAGTTTTAGCCCTTACAAATTACTTATTATTGAGAACTTTTAATGACACAGCTGCAATGAAGCCAAAGTTATCTGAGGACCCTTTCAGACTACTTACTGTGCAATTAAAGCTTGGCTTTTGGAGTGCTAAACGTTTTTCAATACCTTTAAATCTACACCTGTAAAAATTAATAACCTTTGGTTGAGGGCTCTTTTAATTTCACATTTTTACTTAGAAAAAGAAAATAGTTTACAAATACCATAATTTCCCTCTGCTTTTCTCTCTTTTTGCCTTTTCTCCTCGGGCCAATCAATTACACCATCATTACCACAGAGGTGTGTAACGTGAATCAACAGAACAAAGCAGGTTATACACCCATCATGCTGGCTGCACTCGCCGCTGTAGAAAGTCCAGAAGACATGCGAGTCGTGGAGCAGCTCTTCACTAAAGGAGACGTCAATGCCAGGGCCAGCCAGGTCAGTGGATGTGATGTCCTGCTGCTCCTCTAAATTGTGTCCATATGTTGCAGGCGGTACTAAAAACTGTTGATTATTTCAAACTGTAAATGATTTGAATGTCAGAGATGGATTTTGTTTCTCTGTGCATAAATATGATTAAACTGGAGAAAGGTAAAAATACAAACAGAAGTGAAATCTGGATAACAGGCTGTGGGCCTGTCACATCAACTTAATGGGAGCCAGCTAACCAGCAGGAAGCATTGCATGGTGATAGTTAAGCTCTGCACAAATTGGATTCTCTGCTCATTTCTACATTTTCTATCATGGTAGAGTTAATATTTTTTTTCTACAAGATGGTTATTTTTAAACCAGTTCCGCTGCAGTTCTCAGTCTCATTCGCAACCATTCAAAAGCCATTCCAAATGTGGATAATACTGTACTGTATTTAAATTATTTCATGCAGGACTGAATTTGGACAAAATCACGAGTTATTATGGGACTACAGGAAATGCTATATTTATATAAATGGTATTTTGGGTTTTATTTCATAGGTCTGTAATTTCCAAAGAATTCTCTCTGAAGTTTTCTTGAAATGAACGATGCAGTTTCCTCCTAATTATTAAAACAATATACAGAGGAATTTCCTTGTAAAGACCTCATCCATCTAAACTCAAGTTAATATTCAGCTATTATTGGAAACTTTGTAGCAGACAGAATGAAAATAAAAAGTGAGGAGAACTAAGGTGAGGAGATAAATCAGATACACCTGTGGGCATCATGCAGCATGGAGGAGAAAGAGGAGTGAGAATATTTAAAGGAATATTAGCTAACTATTGTTCATATAGTGACCTGACCTGTGCAGGCAGTTAGGCAGAAAATTGATTAGAATTGCCTCTATAAATATGAATAAAATTGCTCACTGTGTCTATACTATTTATTCCTATAATTAGTACCAAACTACCCAGTTCTTTCCAGGAAAATGATTACACAATTATGAGGAAATTGCAGTGTTTTTCAGTGGGTGCATGAGCTGTATGTGCATATATCTTCAATGAGTGAATAATAAAGTTTGATCTGTCTGTTTCCACAGAAATGTTATAATTCTATATTTGAATTATATATTTGAGATGCGTGGCGTCATTAACCCTGTTTTCCTGTGTTTGATCCCCCGCCATCTGCCTTCCAGGCCGGTCAGACCGGTCTGATGCTGGCCGTGAGCCACGGAAGGATGGACATGGTGCAGGCGCTCCTGGCGCAAGGGGCAGAGGTCAACCTCCAGGACGACGAGGGCTCCACGGCGCTGATGTGTGCAAGCGAGCACGGCCATGCTGACATTGTTAAACTGCTGCTGGCACAACCAGACTGCGATGCCACCCTGACTGACAGTGTATGTGAGTCATTGCATCTATGAGCGTGATGGCTTCAAGCTGAGATGCTGAAACATTCTAATTTTGTCTCACATATTGTGTTGCAAAAGCAGAGGGTAAACATTTTTTTTTTTTTAGTTAAGTAATGTCAGGGAAACAGGGTTAGAAGTTGTATAGAATTAAATATGTGCAGTAGTTTTTAATGATTTCTAAACTTGTCATAATGTGTATGAGTTTGTGTGTTTACAGGATGAAAGCACAGCCCTGTCCATTGCTCTGGAGGCAGGACATAATGACATTGCTGTCCTCCTTTATGCACATGCCAACTTCTCCAAAGGACAGACTGGGGTATGTGGATCACACATTTCCCATTTAAGCTAATTACATATGCGGGTAATTTTTTTTTTATTGTGTGTTTATGTGTCTTAACAGGCAGCTGCACGGCACAGCGGCAAGTCTCTCTCCTCCTCTGGAGGTAGAAGTGGCTTTGAATGAGGTGAAGCCCCATCACAGATGGATGAATGGATGCTTCTCAAATCTAATGCATGAGGTGATTCAGTAACACGGGGGTTAAATTTAACAGCATCAGTTTCAAACTTGCAGTTGGATATCAAGTTTCACTAACTGACCAAATGCTCATTATTCTCCTTTGATGATGGTTCCATCGTGTAGCATAACATTGCATAGAGTGTATTATATTGTATCTCAGCAGGTAGTATATGCATGGCAGAGTATATTACTATTTTATGTTCATTCAGAGATAACAGTTGATGTTGTATCCTGCAGTCGCCATGTGTTACTATCACTTTGTAATAGTTTTAATTCTCTTTTTTTGTATAAGGTATTTATAATTGCAAGATTTTATAACTGCAGAAGACAAATAAGAATATAGTAGTATCAGAAGTATACAGTACATTATCATCTGACCCAGAGAAGTATGAGCAAATATGTAAATCAAGAAAAAAATAGATGATAAATAGCTAAATGTTTAATTTGTTAATTTGAGAAAACTACATCCACAACTGATTCATTTGTATTTATAAGATGATACTTTTGCTGTATCTGTACTGCTTTACTCGAAGAGACATGAAGCATGATGAATGTTTTAAACATGTTTTATGTTACCATTTTATCAGACATATGCAATTACATACATTTCTTTTACCTTACCTTTACTAAGCTAAGCTAATCGGCCGCTGGCTGTAGCTTCGTATTTAAGACAGAGTGGACCCGACTCTGTAAGAAAGCAAATAAGCATGGTTAAAAGTCAAGCTACTCCTTTAAGTGGTGTTTTTTGTTCTTTCTTCTGTGAATAAAGTGACTCAATGACTGCAACGCTCTTCTGTCATTATAGGTATTACCTCTTAAAACACATGAATTTGAACAGTTTATCTGTAAACTTAAAATCTCACAATACAGTAGTTTTAGTGTTAGTTTTATTTTCATTTAAAGGTACAGTGTGTCAGATTTAGGGGGCTCTATTTACAGAATATGGAACATGTTCACATAATTTTGTTTTCGCTGCCTGAGATGAGCCTTTTACAGATGCCACAGGTCCTCCTCCACAGAGTCGGCCATGTTTCTGCAGTATCCCAGAACAGACAAACTAAACACAAGCTTCAGATAGAGCCTTACCTGTGTTTGGGTCACTGTAGTTTCTCCTTGTGAGTCTGGAATTACACCACTAGATGCCACTAAATCTTACACACTGGTCCTTTTGGTAAGTATTTTACCACACATTTTATCTGAATCAAACATTCATTTTATCCAGTTCATTATAAGGAAACTAAATAAGTGTGATGCCTCAAAATTGTTTCCTCTCTGCTGTTGGCTACAAATCAAATCAAAGATACACTATAATAACATTTTGTGATTCCTTTTTATTTCTACATTCAACAGGTTTTCTGTTTCCGCAGGTGTCAGTGCGTGTCTTGGATGAACATTTTCTCACTTCCTTCTCACTAAGTACCTCAACTAGTTGAAAAAAAAAGTCTACTGAGCCTTCAGTTGGCCATCAACACTTCTGTCCCCCATTATCAATCTTGCAGACACCAGTTTGATTCACCCCATGACACTTAGTTCTCTCCTCCTTCCTCCTCACCAGGTATCTTCCCTCATGTCCTTCTTGCTCTCTCTCGTTATACGTTACTTTTTATTTTTTACCAGTGAGTTTTTCATTGACAGTTTCTTAATTCTAGGGCAGCACGATGCTTTCAATTTTTAACATGTTTTCAGAAGACAGATACAAACAACTGGCTGGCTCATCGTTAGTTTGGCTTTGTGACCTGACAGTGTAAATCACAGCCAGGATTACTGATCAAAGTATGTATTGGGCTCCTTACATGCTTGCACTACTGCAAATTAAGACTGAATTTTTAAGCTTTGAATAAACTATAAATCTTTTATTATTCAGAGTAACCTGAGCCCTCGTACAGATAAGGCTGTTTTAATGAATATTCCCCTGGACAGAGCTAGAGAAGAGCGATTGTGAGGTGATGTTGGACAGTAATTAAATTGTGCATCAGCCCTGCAACTGAGAGACTATAATTGTTTAATTTTACATAAGAACACTGATGGACAATGAATATTTGATCAGTTATAAATTATAAGAAGTCATAAAATGAGACCATTTTTGAGTGAAATGTTACATTTCTCTATTTATTTTGAAGCACTTTCAAAAAACTTAAAACCATAAAGATATTTTTGACATTAGTGAAACATGTAGGGACACGGGGGGTTGTCTGTCGGTCTCTGTGCTTTTGTTTTCTGCGTCTACCCCGTCGATTTACATTTTGTCTTTTCGCGAAGGTTGCAGAAGAGGTGCTCGGGTGCAGAAAATGGAAAGCGTCCATGAATAGACCGGGTTTGATGTATAAAAATTATGCTGTCGTTCCTTACAGCTTGTCACCGCGTGAGAGCTTGTGCATGTGTGACTGAGAGCACTCTGAGTCATTTCCCGGCAACAGCAATAAAATACAATGATATACAAGGTCCACCATCACAATTTGCAGTTGCCATGGTAACAGTCAGCGGTTTTGAGCAAGTGGTTCTTGGGAACATAATGCTGGAATGATATCTTTATTTCACCGGGGTAACTTCTCATTGGCATACTCTTTGAGTTGCAACTTCACTACACCTTGTTATTTATAAGAATAGATGTTAGAATAATTCATGATTTATTTCAGGCTTGCAAGTGGTGCTTTAAAATACAAGACGTCCTCGTGTCAAATCACCCTGTAGTTTAGAGTCCATTTTTATACTCTGTTACAGCAAACATATCATGTTGTGTGTTGAGACCAAAAGGGAGAAATGCACATTTTACACTCCATATCACTTTCAGTTCAGTTTAATTGTCACATATAATCATGCAGGTACAATCATAGTGAAATATATATTAATGCATTCAAGTGACTTTATGTAGAAATTGGTATTTACTTTGCAAAGCTCTTGCCAACAACTAGAAGTCCCAGATTTACTCTTGTCTGGCGACCTCTGGCTCGTTCACTTTTTCTCTCTTAGCTTACATGTGCCATCTTCTTCTGTCGCTTCCTCGCTGCCTGCTGAGACCGGCTACAACGCCTGCTCGGACAGCTCCGGCTCTTCTGGTGCCCATTACAACATTATCGCCCCCCCCACTCCACCCTTCCCCGCCCTGGGCTTGAAAAACCTTGTCTTCCTGGTGATTCAAAACATCTGTGGTACCAGTTTAAACTCACCTTGTGCTCTTAGCTCATCGTACCCAGAGCCCAAAGGTACATAAAAGTTACATGGTGTGATTTAAAATCTGTTATTTTATGCTAGAAATGTTACGTAATGTTGCCATTAGTTCTGTCTGTGTGGATGGAAGTGCGCTGCTGACATCAGTTTTCAGACTAGATGGCTAATTAGCTTGTCAGATGCAGCACATTAAACATTGTATGCAGCAAACCTATGTGGAAATAGCACTTAGGTCCATCTGCCAGTTCCTGTCAATCAAGGAAAGAGGATTTATATCTGTGATATTCACCAGACCTTTTTTTTCTTCCTTTTGTTAATACAAAACTATTAACAATAAATTAAAAAAACATTTTTTAACACAAAAATGGACGACTTGAAGTGATTTTCAGTTGGACTTCAACTTGTCTTACGGAGGAGACCATCAGAAACAGAGTAGTCTAATAAAAATATTTGTATCATGGTGACTGGAGGGAAAGTTCAATGTTTTTAATCGTATGCCACATCATAGAGCTGAAGCAGTAAGTTTTCACTTTTATTTTCTCTTCCAGTGGACTGTAACCCCACTGTTAAACATCTCAACATGTGCAGTAAGTTAAATATTAATATCAGAATTCATTACAGCGTTCGTCTTGTCATCAAATAAGCTGACTATGAGTGGTAAATGAAGTTCTGGCATTCTGAAAAGTTGTGAGAGAGGTTTATTATTAGTGGGAGTTTTGGCAACATATAGAAGAGGCTTCAGAATGAACTCATTCAACTGTAGCAAGTGGTCAACATAAGATGTACTGCCAGACTTACTTAAAGGCCTTGAAAACTTTCATTTTTAATCTTGCAGCATTGTTGTTGTCTTGCATGAACACAATATTTTTTGGCAGAGAGGGGAACGGTTTTGGTCCATTTCACATGAGAGATTTCTGTGTTTCTGTGTCCTGTCAGTGGGTGGGGCTCTCTCTCAGTTAGGATTCAGCTTGTTAGATAGTTGTGGAGTTGCTCTTTTGGAGTTATTTCTTCATAAATAATAACCATGGATTTTTTCCCTGCAGTCTTGAACTTTGATTATTGAGTCCTGAATATTAATGTTACAAAGAAATACTTTGATTTGAAACAAAGAATTCAGGAGCTTATTTAGCACCTCAGTTTTCAGTGTATGTCATTTACTTTTGTCCAGCGCTTCTTACTTACTCTCTTCTTTTCTCTTCATAGCTTCCTCCATCAATGCCCCCTTCTGCCTTTTCACCTCTGTCATTATGTCCATAGAGGCTACTAAGCCTGGTTACATTTCCTGTTTGCCCAGCTCCGGTTCTAGCACGACACCGACTCTGTGTCAGCATTCCCCTGCACCCTGGGCCTGAAAACCCCCTCTTCCAAGTGGTCCAAAACGCTCTGAGCTCACAGTCCGGGCAGCCTGGCTAACAAACTGAGCTATAATTAGCTAACAGCAACTTACTGTCAACACGAAACTATCAGCGTTACAAACTTCTCGCAGGTGGTCATACCTGGAGCACAGAGTTATTTAATATGTTAACAGAAGTACAAATAGCAGAGACACCATTCACCTGATTAAATGTCAATGTAGCATCAACATGACTGCTTATTTTATCAATAAAAAGTTATGCAATGTATGTTTAATCAAGTCATATTTAAACTTTTTGCTAAAGCATTTTCTTTTTGGTATAAAGACCTTTTCAGTACAGCCAAAAGAAAAAAAAAACTTAAGTCAAGTATGACAAATGGCCTTGGCCGGCTGCTAGAATATTGATTTAAGTACATGGAATGAAAGCACTGCTGTGGATTGCCTGGTCAACTCATGTGCATCATGATTTCTCTCTCTTTCCACTGAATTCCAGTTCCAGCCACACAAGTCTCTCCGTTATACAAAAGAGGGCAGCACTCTGTCATTATGAGTTTGACCTTATTTGAAGAACATGCGGCAGGATCCTTTATTTCCCATCCTGTTTTTCTTGCTTAGCCTATCCGCCATTTCCTGTGTTGTGAGTTCTGACATTGTGTGCTGTTTTCCAGCAGACTTATGCACATGTTGTCAGAAAGGGGAGGGGGAAAAAAAGAAAAAAGAATTGTTTCACAGAAACCAGATGTGTTTGAATATTGGCTCCAACTAGAAAAAGTCCAGTGTTATTATTGCAATTGTTACAGCTCAGTGTTGCAGAGATGTTTTTTTTTTCTTGGCATAGAAATGAAGTGTAATCTGATATTAATACATTAATCACCCTGCTGGAATTCTGGGGGCTGCACTCACAAAAACAAAGACGAAAAGGGTGATGGTCATATAACAAGATAAAACTTAAATTATTTAAGTTTTTAAGGTAGGATAAGGAACACCTATCAGCAAATTAGATTAATTAAAGCACTCATGATAAATGTTGCTGGGAAATTGTACTACTGAGGTATCATCAGGTCTGATCTTAGACAATCTGAGGTAATTTGGAGGTAGCCAAAATATCTCACCGGCTCTTCTTTGCATCCAAATGCGCACACTCATGTCACATCTGTACACACACACACGCCTGTTTGGTTCAAATAAAACGAGCAAACGTCATTTATTTTAGTCTTTAACCATCAGTTTACATGTCGGCAATTAGGACCATGCGCCAGGCACAATACGCGCCTGGCGAACACACAGACACACACACGGAGAGGGAGAGAGAGAGACGTTGCCACCCGCCAGCGTGTCTGCGTTTTGAGCAACAACACACAGTTAACCTGGTGTGGTTTGTCTGAGTGTGTTTTACGCGTGGACATGAGTGATCAACATGTGTGTGCGCGCGCGCGCGTGTGTGTATTAGAAAACTTCCTGTGGCTGTTGCGTGTGCACCAACAACATGGAGCGGGAGGAGTTCATTATGAGCATCCAGTGCGTTTTTTTTTGTTTGTTTGTTTTTTATATTAAAGGGAAACAAGACAAAAAAAATCCTCTCACACATTTTGATCTGATAACGTGTTTGGCGGGGGGCTTATTATTTGGGGAGGAGGTGGCTAATTTCCATATTTTATATACTAAAAGGGACGTGACCCCCCCCCCTCCCTTCCTTAAACGTGGTGATTATTCCACGCGCTTTGCACAAACATGCTCACACTGTATGAGTACATGCATGTCCTATATGGCTGCAGGCAGGCAGGCTGGACTCCCTGCATTAGTTTATATATACGTATATATAAACTATATATATATATATATATATATATGAAATTTCCCCTCTGAAATACGATGAAAACATGTTTTCTTTTTAAAAAAAGAAAAAACTAAAATAAAAATGGAGCCGATAACTTTAACAGCAGGATAGGAAGAGGGGGAAAAAAAGCGTCTGGCAGCAGTCGATATTAAAAACATGCAGAGGGAGACAAGCTCGGGGCCTTCCAGAGTCAGGAAAAAGACTTCGGAGAGCTGCAGACAGGAGATGGGTATGGCATTTCTATTTTCCCCCAGCCCATTGATTTGTATATGAAAACATAGCGCTTTTATTCTGCCCCCCTTCTGGGCTCTGCTTTCTGAGTGATCAGCTGATGAAGAGACTAGCAGCTCGCCGCTATGCTGGCTTGCTAATTCTCTCCCCCACAGCTGCAGCCGATCCTGATAGCCAGCCTGCAGATTGCAGTCAGGTAAATATCCTCCTCCATGTCTTTTTTTCTTCTCAGGCTTCAGGATTCAGCCAGGCTACATCGCATGGGAAGAGAGGAAGAGATGGATAAAATGTGTGTGTGCGTGTGTCTACGTGTGTGTGTATTTGTGTGCGCGCCAGGCTCTCTGTGAGTTTATTCGTGTCTGTGTGTGTGTGTGTGTGTGTGTGCGCGCGTGAGAGCAAGCAAGGAAGGAAAGAAGAGGGGGGGTTGGGGAGGGAGTGAGTGTGTGTGTGTGTGTGTGTGCTGTAACAGATGAGAGGGAATCTTTGCCAGATTAGTCAGGGAAGAGGCAGGCTTGTTAGGAGATAGCACAGGCATGGAGCATCACATGCACACACACATACACACACACACACACAAACACACACATACACTGACACCCTTTCCTCTCACACATGCACAGTCAAGCAGGCAGGCGGCTCTCGGGCTGCGTTATACATCTTTGAGGATTACCCCCTCTATCCCTCCAGTATTCCGCCTGGAACGGAATTGCAGCCCCCCTTAGAGAGAGAGAGAGAGAGAGGGGAGAGAGGGAGAGTAGCGGGGCTTTTCAAAGCCTACATTTGAGCCAGAGCGATGAGATGATGAGCAGGATTTCTATTGTTACCTCTCTAGTGTTGCTGTGTCCTCCAACTCAATTATCTGCCGTGTCTTTTTGTGGTTCGGAAGTGCAGGCATTCGTTTTGTTTTCGTGTGTGTGTGTTTGGAGGGTGTTTTTCTGACTCCGATGAGGCTTGCGAATTGTTTTTTCCTTAGTAATCCTGCATGATTTTGCTCCTGTGCCTCTGACCAGTGTGTGTGTGCAAAATACAATATGTCAGCATGCTTTCATTTCTGTCCTTGAGAAACACATCTTCACAAGCGCGTGCTCTATTATATGATCTGAATGCTTGTGTGTGTGTGTGTGTGTGTGTACTGTATGAACCTGTATGATTGATGCATCAATAATTCTGTTGGGATTGGACAGAGCGCCTTTTCTTTTTTCTCTCCAGCCGGGGCTGCTCCTGCTGCTGCTCCTCCTCCTCCTCCTGCTGCTGCTGCTGCTGCTGCTGTCGGTGCTGCTCTTGCATGCATACTCATGTTTCTGGCCTCTAATTGCCTTTGTGGAAAATACAGTGGTTGCAGCAGATATCTGAAAGGGGAGCGATGGTTGAGAATAACTCAGGATGCAGCGTGCATCCTCACTGAGCAGCATCCACTTAAAGAAAATCACGCTTCCGTCTCGTTTTTTTGTGCATGTAGCAGGGAAATATGGATTCATATTTGTTGTGCTAAGAGCTATGGCTTCTTCATCAAACGTATCCCCATTCTTTGCGCGTTTAAAAAAAAATTATGCCTCCCCTCGATAATCATCTGACATCAAAGCCTCCAGATAAAATAATCTGCCCTAAATTTGCAGGGACAGCACAGCAGTCCATGCAAATTTCAATGCTATTGTTTTAAATAAATAAACCCTCTTTCATTTGAATACAAAACCGTACTCTGTTATTCTGTATGCTTCAGCTCCGGAGCCGGAGACTGCGATTGTCTTGATTTGAGTGTTTTAGACCCGGTAGCTTTGGCGTCTGAAGTGCTTCAGGTTTCTATCTTTGTGGCAAATTAATGCGTAAAGCACGTCTGAGCATCGCGACTGTCATATGAAAGTCAGAGGAAGAGTTGAAATGAATGCAAAAGGAAGAGTTTTTAATTGAACTCCACCACAGTTGTCCTCATTTCCCTCTCATCCCCTGTTTGTTATTGTCCATATAGCGCTGAGGTATGACAGGCTTTGTGTGTATAATACATACAGTACACATTTCCTACTGTAATGTGTCGCTCGCCTTACTTTACCCTTATAAATATGAGTTTGTTTCATGTACCCTGCTCATGCTCATCGCGTCCTCTTCCCGCAGCCTGAGAAAGGAGAGAACGGGTCCCTGGAGGAGATGGAAGAGGACATCAGTCTGAAGAAACGTAAAAGCGATCAACATGGTGAGAAAGAACTGCAGGCCGGACAGGAAACCGGCGAAAAGGTCAAAAGGAAGCGAGGGCGCCCGCCAGCTGAGAAGCTGCCTCCAAATCCACCTGAACTTACCAGAACACTGAGCACGCTGGTAGACATGGTCATCAACTACAAGGACGGGTGAGGGTGCTCCATTATTTGTGTGACTGTGTCATGGCGCTGCGATGCGGCCGTATTAGTTGTTGGTCATGAGCTGAGGGGAAGAAACGACTCTGCTTGTTAGTAATTGTCACACAAAATCACAACATGATGATCTCATGATGTAAAGACATCAAAGTAGTCCTTATGAGCATGAATTCATGAATTTATTATCCCAGAATACATTTTTAATGCTCATATTTATCATTTAAGGCCTTAATCCCAATAAACTTACATTTAAATATCCAATACTAATAAGAAAATATCTTGCATGTGGCGTTTTGTGTGGTGGAAAATTGTAATAAGTCTACAGCCATGCTAGCAGTGCCTGTACTTTAAGATTTTGCCTGATTTATGCACCATTTTCAAGTTATTTCAGAGTAAAATGAGGGCTCCAGTCAGGAGTGCAGGCTGGCTCTTAAACATGAAATCATAATAGTTCTCATTCAGCTTCATTATGATTTTTATTTTCAGCTGCACACGTAAAACCTCCAAAAAAAAAAAAAATAAGAGCCTTGACGTTGTTGAAGCAGACATATGCTCACATGTTCAGACAAACCCTGGCCTCATAGCTTCTAAGGGCTCCTTTTGAACTGACACACTCTGTCTTATTTGTCGATCTCGTACGCTCCTTCACCTCTCCAGCTGCTCTTCTGGTTTCTCATCTGTCAGTCACACTCCTCATCTCCTCATCTCCTGTCTCCTATCCTGGTCATATCAAAGTTATACATAGACTAGAACAATTATTTGAACACATCAACCAATATCAGATCATACGAAAGCAAGTCATTATTGCGCTACTTCCCTCCATAGGTGCTAATTGATCATCAGTGCTCATTATTCCACATGGCTGACACAGGCAATGAACCAACAGATGAACATCGATCAGAAATCTATCGCTATGTGCCCTCTCCATCCGATAACATCTATCTTCACAACCTCAGCCCTTCCTCCTGTTGCTATTTGAGTTTTTCTCCCGTATATTATGGACATAATTATGATTGCTAAACGAATTATAGATCGAAGATTTATCAGTTGGATTCTTCAAAGGCAAAGTGAGGTCATCCCACTTTGTTTCTTACTGAGTCCAGGCTACCTAGATCAGCGCGTGCCGTCACACACTGTGTCTTGGGAGCTGCCTTGCAATTAGTCTTATTTATGATGATTTACACATCTACAATCAGGTGTAAAGGTGCTTTGTGACAAAAACATTTTTAAAAAATCACTGAGCTAGCTAAAGAACCCACTTCTTGTAGATGCTACAACAGGAGAAAACTCTTCCTCCACCTCCTTCAGCCTTGCCTGCGCCTCATTGCCTTCATCCTTGATAAATTTTGTTTTACCGGGATGTCCAACTTAAAATGAATTAATCAAGTTAGGACTGAGGCAATCTTGTCATTCAGAGATAAGAAGATATTTACTGGTGATTGTGAGAAAATAATATTTGCTAACTGCAGATAATGAAGTGATTGAATCATTCATTATCGTGGAAAAACAGCTTTGGAATTGTTTTTTCTCCAGACGATGCCACATGATCTCAGTGTAACAGACATCACATCGCCTACCGAGGCCATTTTGGGGCTTCTGTAAATGTCAATCGTATACTGACGTGTTGATCAAACGCTTTCTGGATCAAATGAGATTAAGTGAACTTTCGCACTGTGCTTCCAGGTTGGGTCGACAGATCAGTAAAGGCTTTGTGCAGCTTCCCTCTAAGAAGGAGGTACCTGAGTACTACGAGCTGATCCGAAAGCCCGTGGACTTCAGAAGGATCAGGGTACGTGTCACTGAAAACACTCAGAACTCACGTACACATATCATTGTTATCTTACCTGCTGAAAGAAACTCAAACAGAAGGAGATGAAACTTCAGCAGATACATAATACATTAAAAGACACGAGTGTCTGTACTGAATAGCAAAACACTTTTCTGGGTAAATACTACTTAAATTATGTAATTAATGCTTATAGATACGGTGTGCTGCCAAATGGATAACATACATCTAAAATGTGTAACACTTTCTATAGTTAGCACTGAAATGTTGATTTATCTTTATATATAACACATTATTTCTTTTAATTTCCCACTTTAGTTATCCACATCTGTTGAGTATCTTCACAGCTTAAAAATGAACAGCAAAAATCCTTTGAGAGTTTGGATCACCTGTCATATTTTTTTCCTTTTCTTCAATAAATATCTATTTTAATATAGATATAAACAGTATAATTCAAAGACTAAATGTATCATTTATATTCAAAACACTTTTGATCCCAAAAGAAGACAAATTGTACAAATAAATCTTCATTTATTCGATGTGCACACAGTGTTGTGGGGAGATTATCGTTGTAGTTTTTTACTGCAAATAACCTTTAATTTCGAATGTGTTGATTTTGAACTTTGCAAACTGGCTTTAAATGTTTTTTTGCGGGGGACTGCTGTAGTCTATTAAATGTATAAATTAATTAGGTTTAATCAGTGATTTGTCAGTTATGTTCAGCTGATATTTAGTACGTAAATTCCAACACTGGTATATCTATTTTGAAGTTTTAAGAATTGCTTTGCTGAAGAAACAAGCCTGTTACTTCCAGCTTGTTGTCGACACTATTGTGCACTTGACGCTGAAACAGGAACCTGTTCCTATTTAAATTTGCACAGATTTTAAAGAAGTTCCTCATTTCTTTTACCAATGACTGGTGATTTCTTTTTATTTAACTGTTGTTCAGACATATCTTTGTCTCCTATTTTGTTGTCCGTGTACAGAACTTCACCTTTTTTTTTTTTGCAAATCCTTCACACAAAATAACACCTATTTGTAAAAAGGGCTTAGTAAAGTAAGAAAGGCAGTATGAAACATCATTCGAAAAGAGAAGTCCTTTCAGCATCCGACTGTAGCAAATGAAGCTTTTGTGGCAGGTGCAGATGTGTGTACTGAATTTTATAGAAATCCATCATAGTTGTTGAGAATGATGAGAGTGGCGGAGCAACCTACCATCCATCAGAGCAAACTGCATCTTCATTTCTTGACAGAATGGGAAAAATAATATATGACACTCAAACCAAAAATATCTATCAACAACAGCTAACTAGCCAACACATTTGAATGACAGCACCAATGGGATCAGCTCTGAAAATCATAAAACCTGACATGCCATACCAAGGTGTCAAGTTGAGAGGAATACTTTGTAGCAAGACACAACTTATAAAACATCCTGCCTAATCAACCAAAACTAAGCCACAAACACAGTCAAGGCTTCATTTAACGAGCTTGTTGGCTGCAAAAAATGTGAGATGTAAGGTTGAGATTCAGTGGCACATCAAAGAGTTTTTAAGATAAAAAATTGATCAAATCATCTCTGATGTTCGCCCCGAAACTAGTGAAAAATGTATGCCCACGTAACACCGAGGCAGTTTCCTCTTCAAAATGTTAACGAAAATTGGGTTCCATGAAGTTTAAAAAAAAAAGTTGCAAACATTTGAATCAGTCTAAATTGGACTCACAAGTGGTCTTAAATCACACACTCGCTGGAGTATCAAGCCTTTATCCTAATATAGCACACATGAGCAATCAACCAAAGTGGCAAAGGAAATACGGTGTTCTTCTATATGATCATTAGTGTCAACAATGACCAGAATCAACAGGGTCAAGTCCGTCTCTCAATGCTTTCTCGCTTAGTTTCTCTTTCCCTCTGTAAATGATTATTACGTCCACCACGTAGTCATCAGCCCAAAGTGGCACCTACTGTCCAAATTTGGGACTGAACATGTCAGATTAGAGCTTTCCTTACCTTACATAAAAAAAGCATGCATTTCACTGTGGGCTCCACTCTAAACAATGTAACTTGAGACTTGACTTGATTGAGTTACATAAGAAGATTGACTTTCACTTTCATGTCTGTGCATTAACCGTGTAGCTCGAGTGGGTAGGTGGCTCGCTAAGATCAGCAGTCCAAAAGCAAAAGCCATCTCTGGGCACCGTGAAGTTTCCAGGCAACCAGTACTGACACTCCAGGAAGTCACTGCATCCGGCCACGCAATAGCTCTCTTGAAATTCATAATTTCGGCATTTGTATGTATTGAACAAACAAGATAAATAATGTGTTAATTGGTGAGCTTTCGAGCTGCTGGACACAGCTAGGCTAACTGTTTCCCCTTGTTTTCAGTCTTTATGCTAAGCTAAGCTAAGATGTGCCAGTTTAATACTTACTGTACAGGCATGATAGAGGGACTGATTTCCTCATTTAACTCATTAAGTAAGTAAAAACTGTTAAACTATTTCTTAAAGATGGAACACTTGTTTGTATTTTTGTGTTTTTCCTCATAAGAATACCCTCTCTTGGATTTCTTATTAACTACTTTATTGATAGCCGATTTTTCTGAGGTTTTGATACTGACCCTCTGCTTTACAGGAACGTGTGCGTAATCACAAGTACAGAAGTGTGGGGGATTTGGAAAAGGATATTTTCCTCCTGTGTCACAATGCACAGACTTATAACCTGGAGGGATCTCAGGTGAACCCCTAAGGATTTCTTTCATTTGAAAGCAATAAAATTGTTTTTCTCACAGTCTTCCATTCTGTTATTGTAGTCGTAAATGAGCTCGGACCTTGTTGTGGTGAAGGACAACCCATGCTCTGTTTATCTGTGTGTTTGTGTGTGTGTGTGTGTGTGTGTTTGTGCGTACGTCTCTGCATTTGTCTGTTGCATGTGTCTGTTTACAACTGCAGATCTATGAGGATTCAATTGTCATTAAGTCTGTTTTCGAGAGCGCGAGACAGAGAATCGTCACAGACGAGGAACAGAAAGAGACAGTTAGCGCCAGTCACAGCGATAATGGCGGCGGAGCTGAAGACCAATTTGTTCCATCGGCAGGTAAGAGTTAAAACACAGTCAATCAGGAAGGATAAATGAAAGCAAAAAAGTAGAGTTTGGATAAAAAAACGTTGATCTTTTTTTATTTTTAATAGCTACTTGTCTGACAGTTATTCTGTTATCTCCTTTTCTAACCAGTGAAACCATTACCAGTCCAGCTAAAGAAGGGGAATAAGGTGGAGAGAAGCAGAAACACCATGGCAAAGAGGCTCCACAGTGATTTAGACAGTGATGAGGATCTAGAGGATAACACCACAAAAGATGAAGGTTGAACTGAAGGGCCCTCCATTCTTTTGTATTCTGGTTCACGTCTATTCTCTGCCACATCCCTTTTCATTAGTTTCTTCATTTTCTAAGCAACAGAAAGGTATTTGAAAATAAAACAGGATAGACCACTCAAAGGAGACAAGGTACTTCTGAATCAATGCTTCTTTTTTTTTTTTCTTCTTTCACACAACACATGCCATTCAAACACGTCTTGCTACACATAGTGCTGTTCTTTTAATGAAGCTAGTCCTTTTACAATAATTTCCATTTTATCTGCCTTAGTCCCTGTGATTGCTTCTGCAAAAATATTCTGTAAAACACCAGTTCCACTGACTGTTTTTAATCCATATATTTGATTGTATGAAATGCCTTCATATGTCTTGGAGCATGATATGTACCATATATCTTCTCCTGAAGCTGGCTCCTCCAGGAGCAACACCCGCTGGTGACAACGTTGATGTGTTCAGGGCTAGAGACTAAGAAGCACACGGGAGAAGGTCTTTTTAAAGAAAAACGAGATCAACGAACACTGTTAGTTTGTTTGAAATCTCTGAATGTGATTTTTAGAGATGATACATCTTTGATAATAAAAAAAAACACACAGTGGAAGTTTGAAGACAAAGACACTATACTTGATGGAATAGGTTTTGGTCTAATCAAGGGTACTCTAGTTGAACATTTGTATCCCTTGTGCTACAGTATATTCACATATTGTACAGTTTGTGTGAAAAAAACTCAAATTTCTTTTCATTTACTCTCCTGATTGTTGGGGGGGTGGGTGGAAGACATCATTGTTAAGACAATCCCTGGAAACATGTATCACTTAAACACTTCCGGAATAAATTTTACCAAAAAGTCCCACTGGTTGGTAATTATTATTGTTATTAATAGTAGTAGTAGTCGTAGTAGTGATGTATAAATCAGTCCGGAGAAGGCAAGCAGACATTAAAAGATAAAAAAAAAGCTGTGTGTCAGGAGGCTTTACATTTAAATATAGCAATTATTCAGTAATTACAGCAATTTAACCTGCTTTAAAATTAACCTCTAGCCCTGCATAGTGTAAATACTGTGTGTGAAATGTATTTTTGACAACGTGCCAATAGGTGGTGCAAGAGAACTGCATGATTATCTCTTTATTTCTATTTAATGAGTGCTTTTCTCAAGTTTATGTAACAGTGTCAGCTCTCATTTATGTGTTCACCCACTTGCAGCATTTCTTTACTTTGTTCTCCCTAAATTAAAAGCAGTAATTGAAAGGAATGTTAAATGTTTTGCACAGCATGTGCAGATGAAAGGTCACACCAAAAAAATATCTACCAAGAAATACAAGATACATTACCTAATTTGCATTTTTCTTATTCACCAACACCACTCTGCACGCTATCTGTTAAGTGTTTCCAGCTAGTCAGAACACTGTTTTCGCAAAATTAGGAATAGTTTCTTTTACAACAAATCCTGAAGTGGGTACAAGATGATGAAACACATTTCTAGCCTCTGCAAATTGCACATGCAGCTAGAACCCGTGCCATGTGGGCTTACGTTCCCAACTGGGAACCGATGTTTACATTTTGATGTCATATGCTTCAATCAAATCCTCCATCACAATTGCCTTTTGCGTCATGTGTCACAGTAGCCCATCTGTGGCAATGTCACAGCCAGTCTGTGCCCACCCATCTACCCACCCTTTGAAGAATTTCAATTTACGTCATTTATATATAGGCTACCAATCATAACATAAGTGATGTGCCTCAGTGACATGAGAAATGTGGATGTTTTCAGCAATCCACATGCTGTAATTGGCAAGTAACTCATAAGCAAGTAAGTTATGTTGTAGCTGTAGAAAATGAATATTTCCTGCCCAGGTTTGCCTCTATATAAGCTTGTTTTCTGCCTAATAAGTGAATATAAGCATATATAGATGCAACGAGTAATGATACCAGGTAAAACATGATTAGGTAATAGTTAAATCTGATCGTTAAGTAGTGATTACTGGTGCATTATTATTGCTAAAGTCATTGGTTTAACCAGTAGCAGACAAGTTATGAGGTAAACACCTTTAAAGGAACAGTCATTTTGGGGAAATATAGTTATGTTATAGTTATTAGTCACTGTCTTGCTTGCTTCCCTTGATTCCCACTCTGCACCATGTACATCTGTTCTTGCACTATGTCACTTTGTCCTTCAGGTACAATCACCTGTGAGAAGTACATATTGCTTTACAGCCCTGAGTCACACACCACCAACTAAATGAAAATGTTTTCTTCCATCCCTCTGATGTACTCCACTGGGCATAAACTCTGTGATTTACTGAGTTTCAGGATCAGCAGTGAAGTAAACTGCTGCAAACTACAACTGCTGTTAACTAATACTAGCCCAGTTTGTTAGCCGGGCTGCCCAGACTGTGAGCTCAGAGCACAGAGAACTTTGTGGAATAAAAGGCTGAAAGACAGATGCCAAGTTGGGCTGCTGTGTGTTGTTGCTTGATTGATGTTTGGTTAAAAAAAGTTTCTTGTCTGCTAGTTTTTGATCACAAGTAATGTAATTATAACAATCCATACAACAGTGGCATTGCACTCGAAAACTGGGGGCACAAAATTTGGAAAAACGCCAATTTGTACACAATGTTGCTTTAATCTCGTGCTGAAATTAAATTCACAACATTTTAGGCCTGGTTTGGACTTCACTCTTGAGAAAAACATTTGGATTTCTTTTGCTTGCTAGATGTTCAGCTCACTTCACAGGCCACTTGTCGACTTCAATTCACACCATAAAGATAACATACAATAATCACCTTTTACATGCTAGAAACCAGCCTCCCACAGTTTTTTTATTAGTGAGAGAGAGCGAGAGAGAGCTCCTTTGGGACTTAACCATATGGGTTGGGGAAAAAAAGCTGAAAGCTACTGCGAGCTTCAGCCTGAACTGATTCTCTGTGGGATTCTCAGTTTATGCAAGCCTTTCACATTTCAAGGAGTTATTTGAGGCAGTGTTAATATCACAAATATCACTCACTCCAGCTTCAAACGGTTAATTTAGGTAATGTAAAAAAGTTTCTCTGTCAGAACAGACATATACACTGCAGTCAGCCATTAGTATGCACAAACAAACAACAACGGAGGGTATCTATAGGCAGGGTGAGTGGCTAGTGTTAGATGATGTGCTTGCATTAAAATTCAGTGTCATGCAAGCTCTACATGAATTCATGTCATTTCTAGATAGGAATGAATGCCATGGCCTCACTGTAAAAACAATATATATCCTTAAAAAATGGACTGGCAGCTGCCAAACAAAAACTATAAAATTAAGTAAAATATCACAGTTCAAATAAATGTCAAAAACTATAAATTTACTGAAATTTCCAGTCCAGGTTTTGCAGAGAAATGCTGTAATTTTAGTATTACAATCAATAATTCCTTCAATAAAGTAGTGATATGACAAAAACATTTATGTATGTTATGTTTAATTACGGATAATTATTGTAATTTTACAGAAATTGTATGTAATTTCTAAAAGCAGAAAAAAATACTGTCTAAATCATATAGTAATTTTTCTGTACAAAAATAGTAAATAATTATTATTGGCTTAATATTAAAAATAACAGTTTGGTTGTTAATTTACAGAGAATTTCCGTAATTTTACAGAGTTTTGTTGAAAAAAAACAAACAGAAAATTACTGTAAAATTCAGACTTATTTTCTATTACTTTACAATTTTTTGAACTGTGTACAAAAACAAGCAGAAAGTGAGCTTGAGTTTAGCTTTTGTGGTTAAAATGACACGAGTATCTGTTCTGCAACTGTTTTACAAGAAAATCTTCTATCTATTTAGCTTAAGATGAGGTGTAAGCACAGGTTAAGTGGAATCAAGCATTCTTACCTGAGCCTGCCTCGAAAAAAAAAAAAAAAAAAAAAAAAAAAAAGCATACATGACACCATGATTAGAAGTGCCAGTTCCTCCTCTCACACATTCTCCTCCCCCTCAAGCTGTTGAGACCGGAACGAAACACACATTTTTAATGTGCTCTCACGAGCAGCAGCCTTTAATTCTGCTAAAATAAGACTGCGTAAGACTTCAGCTATGAACACAGTTTTTACTTTAAAGTCTCAGTGGCAGAACTTAGCAGTGGCAGTAGGAAAATAATAACATGACACTATTGTTGACACCAAAAAGTAATACAAACCTACACAATGGTATTGAATTGTCTGTTATCTACAGGTTAATAGATGTCTGTCTTTACTTATTTGCTCTTCAGATTTAGAAATGACTGACAATGTCTGTTAGAGTCTTCATTTGTGAGCTTTTTCTTTATCTGAATAGAGGGTCTAAGGACAGAGGGCATTGTGTGCTGCACAGATTGTAAAGCTCCTTGAGACAAAATATGATTTATAATGCTGGGCTATAAATTGACTTGACTTGACTTGACTCTGGTTTGTTTGGCCTTTTTTTCCCTCCATGAATTTCATAGACGAAGGCAGCTAACCTTATATTAAAACAAAATCACAGTGTTTCAGTGGTTTATTCACCACCCTGTAGACTTGATAGACAAGGACAAAACGACATCTGAGGTTTCATGGATGAAACTTTGACAACAAAGCTCATTATTGCAATGCTTCCTGACAGCCAACTCACGACTCTGGAGATCAGAGTAACCTTGAGTGTACCACCATGAGGGCTGCCTGCTGGCAAGTACATGAGCAGATTTTTGTTGCACAGTGAAATAAATGGAACCCAGCGGTTTGCCTGAGAGGCAGGACATAAAAACTGATGTTTGTCGATGGTTTGGAGAATGTTTTGCAAGGAAGAATGGGAATGTAAGTGTAATCAATGGGCTAAAATATGCAAATATGTAATATTACAAAACCATTTACCCAAACAGAATTCAGAACTACTCAGATGACTCTACATAAAGAGACATATCTATATACTATATATCAAGAACCTAGTATAAAGGAAGGACTTCTGGAGCAACAGAAAGGTTATTCTTGAATGTAAACCTGCAAAATAAATAAACTATTCTTTATCTTTCTTTGCAGTAGATGTTATAACACTGACCTTTACTTGTAGTCATACTAGGCGTCAGTCAGTCAATAACTTTGGTGATATGTTGACATTCCCAGAGGATGAATCCTACTGATCAGTATAAGGGTGACATTTATGGTGAGAAATCTCAACAACTATTAGATGCTATGAAATCTGGTCCAGACTTTTAACAAACTTAACACCTGCAAACTAGCCTCAGCTTTACTTTGTTTCTAGTGTTATTTGGCAAATGTTAGCATGCTTAACATGCTAAATTACATAATACTTGCCTTTATGAACATCTTTGCATACTGATATCAGCATTCAGCTCAAAGCTACCGCTATGCCAAAATATAGCTGCTAGCATGGCTGTTGACTCTTACACCACAGGAGTCTCCATGAGGCGTTAGCAGCACGTTAGCAGAGCAGCAGCTTCAGCGCTCCATATGTGTCTACAACAAGTGGCAACCTCTGATGTGGATGTGCCAAAAACTGCAGTTCCTCAAATGGCCACTTGAGGCTGGCTACAGATCAAGTCAGTCTCCATAAGCCCCCATGTCCAAATGTCCAACATGTCTCTATAGCTAATTTCCCTGTTTATGACAACTGTACTGAGGGTGAATTTATATAGAACTCACCTGTTTAAATTATAAGACTTAAATGCATGCAAGGCTTTCATGCATAATTAACAGCTGGCTGCTTTGATTGACAGGTGGGTGCCATTATAGGGACCTTTTTGAGCAACCAGGGTTCATCCGGCCCTCTTCAGGTCCTCCAATATTCCACGTCTTTGCCCATTTTTAGATTAGCTGAGACTGCCAAGATGGTGGCGGACTTTGAGCTTTACAACGTCCCTTCAGAAACCTATAGGTGACGTCATGGCTCTGACATCCATATTTTATACTGTCAACGGTCTACGCGGGATGTGTTCTGGTCACCTGCGCTTTGGCAGCGCTCAGAACCAAATACATAATGACTGTAGAGACGTGAAGCCTAAAATTAGGCTACCTGTGCGACCTGAATAGACAGCTGGATTGATTATAGCATCTGTTCTGTCTGTTCATCTGTTCGAGTGTGACAGATGACTGAAAAGCATGGCTCAGGCAATTACAACAATTACCCAAATAAACAATATAGAGTCTTTATTTTCCCCAGTGATAACATTTTCATCTGAATTGCTACCCGGCTTTTGCCTGTATGTTTTCAAATCCCACATCAATCACCAACGAGTTCATGAGAATATAACTCAACATGTCCCGGTGTTGCAGATTCAATATGAAGTGTCTATTGTCTTGCTCAAAGTACATTTCTGCATTGTGTCCCCAGGTAGAATAATATAATAAAAACTAAATAAATCAATTTACAGTATTGAGATATGCTCCTTTACATTTAATGAAGTGTCAGAAGTAAAAAGCTCCACACAGATGTTCGGAGATTAACAATGTCCTCGGCGTGGGCCAGATAAAAGGCGTGGGCTCTTACAGTAAATAGCTCTGGGAAACAAAATGGCACGCATGTCTTCTTGATGAAAGTCTCACATACAATGACACATAAACCTAATGGAAGAGCACGGTTAGAGATATAGCTGAAAGTAGATGCACTAATGGCTTTTGGAGATTAGTTGGCCCAGAAGGTGACTTTAATCTGTTGAGATGACAGTCCATTTTCTCTTTACCCATAGGACACAAATTTAATAGATAGTTAGTGTGGTCCATATTTCACTAATCACCTCTAATATCAGTCGATCACATTGGTCTTTCTCACAGTCAGTGTTGGTAAAAACCAACATTTATCTTTGATTTTATGCTTCATTTGCCAGATTCAGGTAATTTTAGATTTGACATTTTGAATTTATTACATTCAGTCCTTCCCTGCAGCTATTTAAAAAAAAAAATAACCTACACAGGGTTGATCAAATATTTTTCTCTGTCACAGGAGGCCCAACTATTATACACTGAGTTTCCAAGTCAGTAACCCCAGACTGTCAGAGTGCTGACGAGGTGGTTTATACGGAGCACTGAAACCCATCAGCTGTCTTCTGTCACACTACACAAATATTGCGACAGAGCTGCTTTTTCAAGAAGCAGCTCGAGGAATAATGACGTGAATGTAAAAGTCAATAATTCAGTGATTGTATTTCCTCTGCCGATGTCGCTGTCCTCTGCTTCACTGAGTACATACAGTGCACCTATAAATGTTATGATCTGGGTAACGACAACTGACAACTCAGCATTGTGTGTTTTGACAATATGCTATATCCAGAGAGGTTTTCAGTCACATTAGAGGGATTTTATGTAAAGCATGGTGTAGATGTTCCGAAGAGTGAGCTGTTATTTTTATATCTGTACGAGCTATTGACTCAGTGCAAGGTGTGCTGCAGAAACTGACCTCTTTGGAGCTGTAAATAATTAATTCCCAGTTCGTTTAGGTGTTGTTTGTTTGTATTATATGAAGCTGTGATTGCCAACATGCTGTGTCAGGTGAACTGACACACTTCCCAAGTGTTTTGAAGGATATAGAAGGCAGATAAGTAATGATAGAACTCTTATTTTTAGTAAACTTTTATTTAAACATATGCATCTTGGTGATATAATATGAGACGGCATGGGATTAGGTGAGATGGCAAGCGATGAGATGACATGAGATGAGGTCAGAACAGATAAAACGAGTTCACATGGTTATTAAATCACCCACAATCATTACTTTGTCTGTTTTATACCCAAACCTGATAAAAACTCTGAAAATCCAGAGTCTGAATATGCATATGGACCAAGAGTGCGGTATATTATAACAAATAAAATTGACTGTAGTGTTTTCCAGGATGGGTGTGAAGAACAAGGCTTTGAAATGAGTCATAATTCAGTTTAGGTTTAGGATCTATGAGTAGAACTGAGTCAAATATGGCTCCAACTCCATCACCTCGACCAGTACTTCGAGGAATATGAGTATTAAAATGACTGGGGGGAGTGGATTCATTTAGGCTAACATATTGATATTGATATACTGATCTTAGTTCATTTACTAATACAGCTTAAGAAGATAGAGTTCTGATCTGATCTGATGTTCAAGAGGTACATTTAATTCTCTTAGTCTGCACTATTGCAGAGAACGATTCAGTTTTTATTAAGCTTTTATTATTAACTCCACTCTGTTTACTTTGTCTTTAAATTATTTAGGTGGTCGGGGGACAGACGCAGTCTCTATAGAGTTTTGGGTGGGTTACTGCTATTATGGAAGCATAGAGAAGTGTGGAGGACTGCAGCTCTGCCTCCTCGTCTCAGCTCTGGGTTGCCATGATTTTGGTCCGCTAATAAACTCGGCTATTTTTCTAGATATGAGAGCCGCAACATCCAAAGTAATCAGACCAGGTTCCACCTAGAAAATCATCCTATTGTCTATGAAGGTCAGCTGTTGACATGCAGCTAAACATGTCATCACTGGTCAGATTTCAATTAGCATGATGAATGTAACTATGCAGACATGCGTAAAATGTAAAATATTGTCTTATCAAAACTTAATTAGGTCAACAGAACCCAGGATTAATTCTGATATTTATTCTTATTGTTCTGTCAGACATATATTATATATATTGGCATTGTTTGGCAGTTCATCTATGTAATCCAAATGTGCACATCCCCTAAGATCACATAATGATGTAAAATACACAGATGCCTTGGTTGTCTAATTATCCTTTTTTTTTTTTATCTTTCGTTTGCCAATATCTTGTTATTATTGAATAATCAGTTTAGGTCGATTTAAATTACTGCTGTTTTCATCATGCTCAGTGCAATTACGTTCAGTTCGAAAGTGTGTCCTGCCTCCTCTTCTCAAGCTGTTTATCTGGCCCAGGATCACAGAGCACTTCACCCCCGAGAGATACATACATTCATATATGATATTCCTGATCGCTCTTCATTACTTCTCCTTGTTATTCCTTTGTCATTCAAGTCCAATCAACCCTGCTGCAGAGCCCATATATCCTTGCACTTTCCTTGTCCTTGTCCTTGTCTTTCTCTTGCTTCTCATGGTATGCTCTGAAGGATTCAACAAACATCTCTACTTAGAAATATAACCTATGGCAATACAGCAGCACCAAGGGAAGCAGTGAACCACTTAAATGTCACTGATAACCTTTTTTTTCTAAACTAATAAAAGATATATATCTTGCTCTAATGTCGTGTATGTATGGCTTAAGACTGTGGATTGCTGAGATTTCTCTCCTTTTGAGGTTTAATATATTAGCACGCAATACATATTAAAGCGTGAGGAGAGGAAAAGAAAAAAAGCAGTGAGGGGAAATATTACTCATTCAGTGAGTAATGTACCGGAGGGAGTCAAAGATGTGGTTTTCCAACCCTGTGAGGGGAGATTTCCAGGAGCAGAAGAAAATGTCTTCACCTCAGCGTGTGTTAATAAACGTTTAAATTTATTAAAGTCATGCCTGGGATGCAACACGTGCAAGAGAAAATCTCAGCTCAACAGCTGCTTTTTTTGGAACAGGACAGTATATCAAAGTTTGATTTGTGTACAAGACACGATGATTACTTTGTCTGTCTTTGGATTCAGTTACTGCGTTCCAAACCCAACAAGCTTTATCTTCGTTCCTGTCATTTCTTTGAATCTAAACGTTTTGATCATTTGGCTTATGATTCCCAACTGTTTCTGCTGCTTAAACCAACTGATACAAGAGTTATTTTTGATTCCATAGGTTGGATTCCAGCTGTTATGTCCACGTAGGATGTCTCATTTCCAGCAACTTTTCTAAAAATGATTTATGTCTGACATCTTGCATTGAGTCATGTGCCTCTGAGTTCCAGCCTCATTCTACAAAGTCATCATTGTCTGCAGTTTGGGTCAAACTACAGCAGACTTTTCCACTTTAAATTAAGAATATTTCTATATGTGGTACATCTCCATCACCTGCAAGTTTATTTTAATTCTCATTTTAGGACCCTAAAGCAAACAATGTGTAGAAATTGGTATTTTGGCAATTTAGCTCCCCCAGTTACAGAGTGCAATACAACTGTGGTAAATTGCTCTACACATGCATTTGTTGATTATATTACTACTACTTTGTTAACAGCCAAACATCAAGCAAGTGCAACCTTTCAGCCTTTTATTTCATGAAGCTCTCACCAACAACTTGAAGTAAGTTCCAGATTTTTGCTCGGCCACTCTTTTTTTCTCTCTTCTTTGCTTCCTCTGTCCATGTCCTCATGGGTGGCTTCATCCCTCGTAATGTACTTAAAGGATGCTGAACCTGGTTACATTGCCTGTTTTCCCAGCTCCAGTTCTGGCACGACACTGGCTTCTCTTCCTGTCAGTATCACCCCACATCCCTGGTCTTAAACTTTTTACTTCCTGGTGGTCTAAAACGCCTGTAGTACAAACACTAACACTCCCCCGGTGATCTAAGCTCACAGTCTAGGCAGCCTGGCTAACAAACTGAGGTAACAGCAGCTATAGTTTATGGTAGTTTACTTTACTGTCTATGAAGAAACTGATTTCAAATCTTCTATTTTGTGCTTTAAAACTGGAAAGCATAATAATTTCCTAATAACATCAAATTTGCATGACTATAAAAGGTGCTTTTACTAATACAATTATGGTTGAATACACAAATTACACAAATTGCAGTACAATCATGTCATTTAATCCTATTTTAAGATTTAATGCAATCATTATTATTCATTACCTGAAGGAGACTACCTGGAAACTAGTGAAGGCGTCAAAAAGTGTCAAAATGGATTTCTAATCGTTGGTCCAATTGCCAGCAGAAGCGATGGTTGTTCAACCTATAATGGTCAGCTCATTAAAGCTTTTCGAGAGCTCAGGTTCAAGTCATAGTGAAAATTCATTTGTTGGGTTGGGGGCTGTGGCTAAGCCTGCATACAATATCTTACTTTGAAGCTCAATCAGCAGGCACAGTCCCAGCTGAATGTGGCACATTCTATACGGCAGTACATTACTGTCAGCATAATTCGAAGCATAGATGAGCAGTCACACTCTATTCTTTATGAATGTCTAAGGCTTCATTCTTCATTTATATTACGCTGGCCTTTATGTCCATCATCTGTACAGAGTGCTGCAGAGGAAAGCATTTGGTCAGAAGATCATACCCTGTTTCTATGGTGATTTTCTTCATCTACCTCTTCCTCCTCTTCTTCTCCTTCATCTGCTTTTAAATTCAATTAAACTCAAACTGTTATTTATATCTATATTTATATAGATATAAATTATATATATTTAATCTTTAAAAGCCATGAAAAATATTTAATGACTAAGGACGAATTTGTGAGTCACAAAAACG
Organism: Sciaenops ocellatus; assembly: GCA_033000465.1. Lineage (NCBI taxonomy): Eukaryota > Metazoa > Chordata > Actinopteri > Sciaenidae > Sciaenops > Sciaenops ocellatus. The sequence goes on along the minus strand of CP136874.1, from coordinate 21,765,562 downwards.
TTATATAACAAAAAAAAAAAATCCTGTTTTTAAATAACTGTTTTTCTGTTGTTGTTGTTGTTGTTGTTGTTGTTGTTGTTGTTTTGCATCACATCCTCTTATTTAAAGGGTAAGTCTGCTTGAAACCAACAATGCAGTGGGTCTAAAGTTGTCCACGAACCATTAAAAACACATCAGTGTCAATTACACTTGATCATACTTTTTTCCAATTTTGATGCACATTGGTGCTGCACCATTCTGCAGCTGGCATGACTGAGTATTGAGTTTGTTAAGAACTACAGTGCCCAGCTGTTTTAGGAAATCACTTTTTAAAAATTAAAGTATACATATGTGTGGCCCATTTTTAAAGATCTATGTCTTCAGTAAAAAAACATTGTTTTGGGGACTGAGAGCCAAATACATAGTCAGGTCATCGTATAAGTCATAGAAGTCATCTTCAATAAATAACAAAGTCATATTTTACCCAAAATGATCACAAATTCTTTTTTTTAAAACTAAGTTGGCTCTTTATAATTTGAGTAAAATGTTTGTTGTGCGCTGTATCTTGTCTGTCTGTCTATCTCTCACAAAATCTTCACTTGCTCTCTGTATAGCCTGATATAAATATAATAAAAATGAGGAACAGACCGTCACCACATTCTGTCTTTTTATTTTTATTTAGCAGACTGTCTGAAAATTGTTTTGTTTTTTTTCATTTTGCAAACAAGCGGCAAAGAACATTGGCAGTACAATATAAGCCATATTTCTGCGAACACAAATAGCGTATGGTAATGTAACGGTGGTTGAAATATATATATATTACATAGTATAAACATATATTTATGTGTGTGTAGACAGACAGGATGACATGTAAAGAGCTACCAGAAGATTGCATTACTAAACCTTCTGACATTTTCAGATTTGCTCACGTCCTTCTTGTGGAGAATGATAAACAAGCTTGTTCGGTGCAATCTATGTGCAGATTAGTGAAGACGCAAAAATAAATAACAGCAGAATAATAAATCAGCTACACACTGAACACACTCCATAGACTTCATGTGAGGTATTCTTCCCTTCCTTCTGTTCCTGAGGCTGGTTACTTGCCTGCTCTCTGTAGTGTTATTGAGAGCACTTTCATAACCCTCACACACAATATATTTGACATTTGATATGTGTCCTTGCTTACAGAATAGGCTGCTTGGAGAAACATGGTAATTATCTTCACTAACGCACTAGGAATGCATGCGCAAGTAATGCTGAAAAGACCAAGTAACATGAGTCACACCATAATGCACTTCATCACGTAATACCTATTTAGCAGCAGGTTGTTTGAGAGAGCAGGGATTATGTGTATTGTTATCATTATCACAAATTAGACTTTAAAGGTGCCATGTTGAGTTTTCTCTCACTAAAGTGCCATATGTGTATCCTTGAGGTCTAACAAACCTGTTGATCGTAGTCAGTTCCTCATAAAACGTGCAAACCTGTAAGGAATCGTTTACATTCACGTTTGCTGGCTTGCCTTTCTTTTAAGATTAACTTTGTTGGCACACAGCTACCATCGATCGGCAGAAATGTGTATCACATCATGTGCATGTGTGTCCTCGTGTGTGAGACAAACAAAACAAGAAAAACATTGCTCAATAGCGCTGCTAGTGGTCAAAAACTCCACAGGGTATCTTTAAGATTTTAGCACAAACACATCATTTACTGTAGCTTGCCAAATATTGATCACAAAAAAGGCAATTGTTTTTTTAATAATATTCAAAAATCACAATTATAGAAAATAATAACAAATAATACGACAAAACAATACAATTGTTTCCATCAATCCATTTTTTTTTACAATGAATATCTATCAAATGCAGTCATAACTGTACATGTTCATGTTATGCTCCAGCATTAGCATCGGCACTGTACAATCATACAACGTATGTCGAGGGAACAGTGAGGCTTCAAGTGTAATTGCATGTGGAAAAAGAGCACAAACCCCATCATTTCCCGGAAATATCTTTTACATCAATACTGTATTTTCCTGACACAGCTACTACGTTAGCAAAATAACACTATCATTATGTGAGAATGCTAGCCATGATAGCCACTCACACAAAGTTAGGACATCCCACTATAGCAGAATATACTGTAATCAACATATAGTGAAGGTTCAGACCTATACAGTATGTATTGATAGTGTACAAACTGATGTACGTTTAAATGCCTTGTGAAGAGCAAAAATGGCTATTAAGCAATATGTATTTTTAAGCTTTGCTTCCATTTTTCATATTCTCCCTCACCCTGTAATGTTAGCGTACCCTCTTTATGTATTTTATGCTTATGTGCTCATGCAAGTTGTTGATATAAAAAGTAATTTTATCTCATCTGCTCAGCCCTACTTTACAAACTTCTTCTTCTTTGCCTGAATCCTACTTCTACTAATGAATGTAACTTCCCCGTCCTTGACATGGCAGTTTTTTGTTTTTGTTTCCAAATTTCAAAGTGCCCCATGAGGAAGCAGAAAACAGGCGACTTTGCAAATAAGCCTGCACTCTTCTTCCCCTGCCACTGCATGTCACCACCGTCGGCCCAGCCCAACTGCCTGCCTCGGGCCACCAGAACATGCACTTTGACTGTAGGAAGCTGATACAGTTCTCATTATACTGCCATGCACTTCACCCTTGAGAGGTGTGTTATTCTAATCTCAGGCATTTTAAGTTGCCAGAGATGCCGAGACAGGCCGTCATACTTCCTGAAACATTAAAAACTTTCCACAGAGGGAGTAATGTTCAGTGTACTCCTGAATAAAAGACAGATCGAACTGCGCCACTGTGTCATTCATTGAATCTCACAGGTATTACATCACCAGCAAATAGAATTTATAACTAATTTATTTGATAGGTTGACACTATGCGAACAACAAATACATAACCCAAGCAATTAATGCTTAAAATCTCATCCGACATCTTAAAGGCCCTAAAGGGTTTTTTCTCATTCAGCTTGTTGTGCATTGCTACATGGTAATGATGCATATACACACAACCTTCTGGTGATCTGATGGAAGTTGTTTAATATGTTGACATTCTGTTAGCCAGTTACCTCGCTGTGTAGTAGTTTTCATTGTTAGTGGCGGAGTCTGCCATTCCCAAGCTGGATTAAAATCACATTCACACACACACAAGAAGCAGTGCATGCGTATGCGTATAAACTCATCGATACAGTCTTACGTTTGTAGGCTTATCACACTGTGCTGCTATGTTACAGCTAACGCGTTGTCTACTGATGCTGCTTCACATTAAAAGTTTTAAAACAGGTTGGCTTTTATTGTGAAACAGTCACAGGAAACACAATGTATTTTAAGGTTGGCAATCATTCATCAAAAATACATCTACAAAAGCAAGACACTGGTTATTTTTGGCATATTGTGGTCAGCGGATCATGTTTTTGTGAGCGAGCTGTTAGATGAAGAGTCTGCACAACTCCGAGCTTTACTGTGCCACGTTTTTGTTTGGAACACTTCTCTCTATTTTGTTCAGCTGTATGGATACACCGGTTAATCTCCAGGTATATATTTTTGGCAAAGTGGCTGGCAAACTGCACTTGCTGTTACCATGGTTACCATGGTGGCAAAAATCAAACACAGAAAATGGATTGGAACTTTAATGAGGACATGTTTTGCTTTTTCAAACTTTGATTTCTGCTCATTTAGAACAAGAAAACTCATTTTAAGTTTTAAACTCTTTCTATGTACACCATAATAAATCAGATACTCCAGATGACACATGATGACAAAAATGTTGCAAAGCTTGCAAGTACATTCATTTGGAACAAATAGACATAGAGTTTAATTGTGTATTTTAGAGGCCTCTTTTTTGTTGTCCTTGAAATTCAATACATCATTTAGAAGCCTCAGATTCTTTCTGCACAGTCTCAGTCTGTCTAAATCTGGGAGACTTTTTCTAGGTCCTCCATGATCAGGTCCTGTTCTTTGATATCACTTCTACCAGACATGCACCCTCCTTCCTGACATGAGCACTTCCCATTCCCCACTAACCCTGATCTGATTTCCGAGCCTGACCTATTGAGGACAACAGGCTGAACTGGGAGCACAGCGTGCCCGCGGATCCGATGAGAGTAGGTCTTCTGGCGCTCAATGTCAGCAGAGCACAGCTGAAATTTGAAAGCGGCCTGAAAGCCTCTGCGAAAGTTCTCGTTGAAGAACCCGTAGATGATGGGGTTGACGCTGCTGTTGAAGAAGGCCAACCAGTGAGCTAACGGATACACGTAGATGTTAATGACACGATACTGGTGCTCTGTCAGGCTGGCGTAGTCACTCAGCATCATCAACGTCCACAGAGGAAGCCAGGATAAGATAAAGAGAAGAGCCACAACCAGAAGCATCATTATCACCCGAGTCTTCTTCTTGGAAATCGTGTGACGACCCTCCATGCTCAACTTGTTGTTGCCAATGCCGTCCTGAGATGCAATCCCACTGCCCCTCATCGTGAGAATGGTGGTCTTGGAGAGGGTGAAGCCGATGCGGGCGTACATGATGACAATAAGGCTGAGAGGAGCGAGGTAGATGTTAGCGAAGAGGACAGTGGTGTAGATTTTCCGCATCTCCTGATTGGGCCAGTTTTCCCGGCACCAGTAGAAAGGACGGGTGTCGTTGTTGCGACCAAGAACTATTCGCACCCTCTGCTCCTTTGTGACCTGGAGCATGACCCCAGAGGGACACATGATGGACACAGCCAAGACCCATATGATGACGATAATAAGCTTTGAGGTGGCGATGGTCAGTTTCTGCTTGAAAGGATAGACGATGCAGCGGAACCTGACACAGAGGGAATTGGAGATAATTCATCAAGCAAAAGAAGTCTCTTAGGATAAAACATAATAACACTGAAATGATTACAACCCTTACCTGTCAACAGCTATTGCCACTAGAGTAAACACAGATGCTGAGACAGATATCCCCTGAACCATTCCGCTTAGCTTGCACACTACACTGCCAAATGGCCATCCTGCAGAAAAGAGATAAAAAAGAAAAGGACACTGCATTAATTATTTAAATGCTGTAATTACTCCTAATGCTCAAAAAGTACAGGCCTTGTTCATACTGCCACATCTGTTTTTTGGCATACCCAGATTGTATCCGGATTGATTCAGGACATGAAATATGATTTTTGCAAATCAGAGCCACATTGGAGGTGGTTTAAAATGTGATTCCAATCTAATTCCTCCAGAGGCATCTCAGTCTGGACACTCGTACTTGGGTGTACTGTATACCAGCCTCATCTCTGAGTTTGTCTGGTGCGATGGAGGAGTTCTCCACTGAGAATTGACAGCTCGATTGTTTGCTCTTGTTCTGCACTGGATAGCTGCATAACCAGCTTATGTACTTACTGAAGTTGTTACCACAGCAACCCATGCAGGGGGGGATCTGATCACTTGCGAATAACAGTCAGTCAGACAGTTTGCTCTTAAAGATCTGATTTGAGAAACAAATCTGATTTGCCTGCTGTCTGATCAAAGACTTGCTTCCCTGAACTTTTGAACAAGCTGCATATTTAATTATTTCCAAATCAAAGCCAATAAAGAAGTTCTCTCTGACCTGTTATGATGTTATCCACCAGCGTAGTTGGCATGCAAAAGATCCCAACCAGCAGGTCACTGATGGCGAGGTTGAGAATAAAGAGGTTGGTGACCGTGCGCATGTTCTTGCTGCGCAGCACGATGAAACATACCACCCCGTTGCCCAGCATGCACACCAGGAAGATGAGCAGGTAGGAGACGGTGAAGACTGCAGCCACAGATGGCTTGTGGAGGTAGAAATCGACATAGGTGATGTTCTGGTGGGTCAAAGGGTTTTCTTGCAAACTTGAGAAATTGGACGGGTTCAAGCCCTCCCAGGTAGCGTTGAGAATTAGATTCTGGGTCATGGTGATATCTGTAGAGAGGCAGAGAAACAGAGAGAGGCAGAGGCTCTGGGTTAAATATCCAATAAATTTAACCAGTTACAAAGTAAATCATTGTTACACACACAGTGGGAGTGCAATCACACAAACCAGAAGAAGAAATCAATTGGTAATTACATAAAACAATAGAACCGACCCAGAAATCAATAGTCCCATTCTCATGTCTTTTGATTGTCGAGGGTGAGTTGATTTGGTCAAGTGCATGCTCCCAAACACTCTCTAATAACATACTGACTGAAATGACCAATCTGTTCTGAGAGCCGTGGGGTTGATGGCTTACCGACTGGTTACATCAATCATCCAAATCCAAGAAAACTAGGTCTCTATTGATTGTTTTTGACCCTTATGCGATCGGTAATTTTTCAACATCATTGATGGATTTTTGGAAACTTTCTTTCTCAAATGTTTTGCAAGGTTACACTCATGCCCTCTGCAGAACGATTCAACTTGTGTTGTTTTTTTTTTTGTTGGCACTTCTTGCATCTCAACATCTGTGCAAAAGAAGGATTTCCAAATCAAATGACAGCCTTTCTTTTGTGAGAATTGTCTCCAGTGATATAAACAGACCAAAGTAGGACAGATTTACTCCATCTTCAATATTTTATTGCTGTCATGTGATGAATTAGTAATTTGTATTTTTAATAAGTAATTACCTATGAAATCATGTCCTACTAATTTCACCTTCACACTTAATAAAAAAGAACTTTTAATAAATTATAAAAGAATTTACCTCAGAAATGTGTTGTTGAAATTCATCAAATCTAAACGTGTCACATCAAAACTAATTATGTTGCTGTGTTTGTTTGACTCACATTCACTCTGCAACCTTCTCAGTCTTCAAAAAGATAATCAGAGTGAAGGAGAATATTTCATTACAAATACATTGCTTGTTATAGTTCCTTGCTGATACGATCACATTCATCATCGTGCTCATTATACTGTAGCAAACACCAAAGAAGAACTGAATAACATAATCTAAGTCTAGCAAAAAAACTGGAAATCTAAACCCTTCATGGATGAGAGGAGATCAGTCTGTGTTTGTTTTTTAATCAGCAGAGCTTTGGAGGAAATTATGACTTGTTTCCCTCGAAACTACACAACTCTTTGTTCTGTTGTTCTTGTAACAATTTACCAGATGGCTGAGAAGATGTTTGAGCTCCATTCCAAATTTCTATGAATGCATCTGGGTTCAAAAATCAATTCCTGGAGATCTATTCTTTAGCTGAGCTTAAATATTTTTTATGCAATACAGAAAAATTATACAATTTTATCACTCTAAGTTCTTGTACTTGCTATGCTTTCAAAAGTGATGCGTAGTCTTTATGTGCCTCAGTGAAGGACAAACAATTCAATTTAACAGGTGCAGTAAAAAGTATTTATTGTCCTGACAAAGTCTTTCTTTTTAATCAATGTGCAGTCATACAGCCTTAATGTCTTCACTGTTTTACTGGCAAAAGTAGATCTTATACTATATGAATGAATGCATGATCAATTAGCCTGGTTGATGTGATGGAAAGTGATAATTTCTTCTAGAAGTAGATTATCAAGGTTAAAAATTCTTTAGTTTCTCAAATAAATCTTCACCATACACTTATTTTTTTTTACCTTATAGGAGTCAGACTCTGAGTTGTATTCCTTTCCTCTGTCCTTAGAGATGGTACATGTCTGTTTGATGGAAATTCCACGTCGTTCAGAAACAAAAGCAGCGCGCTCTCATCTCAAGTGAGATCCCGTGCATCTGCTCAGTCCGTTCGCCAGCCACAGACTGCTGTAGAGCTTATAGATGACAGAGAGGAGATGAGATTCACTCGAGAGAGAGAGATGTGCTGGGCGGTGCAGGTGCTGAGAGCAATGCATGTCCGGAGGCGGTGTGTGAATTGAATATAATGTACAGTATGTAGCTGTCACACTTTGCACTGACTGACTGACTGACTGCTTGCCATTGTGGGGCAAAGGTTGGGCATCTGAAGAGTCTTAGACACCTGTTTTCTCTCTTTCTTCTTTGGGAATCAGTCAGATAGTTGTCGAGGAATGTCATTGTTCGTCTTTGATCAGCTGTCCAGTTATCAAGCATCACTCCTCCTCATTGCTCACCCCTGCGCTGATCAAGTCTCACCTCCTACCTTTTAATCCTCACACCTGCACTGATTAAGTGCATAAAATATGAAGTCTGAGTGGCGCACATAAATCTCCGCAACTGAATCCCCACTTAATTGGATTTATATTTCATGATGAAGTACTTCCCCACAGATTACAGAATGAGGACCTGCAGAAATAAACACAATATTGCAAACAGAATTCATCATTAATGTCGTGCCTGAGAGAAAAAACTGATAGAAAGATAGATTGAGGAGGGAGAAGCAGAGATGAGATTTAATGAAGGGTCATTCAGCGCAGGAAGGAAAGGCGAGAGGAAAGGAGGGGAGGAATGAGTGATACCTGACCAATGTGGAGCAGTTTGAAGCGGGGGGAGGATGTTGATGCTTGATAAGTGGATGATTGACACTTGACTTGAGGAGAGATGAAGATAGAACAGTAGAAGCAATGAGGCAGTTAATGGGGTTGCCATACAAAATAGTTAGTTATCAGATAGTTAGTTATTACCGTCAGTGCCGACTCGCAGTCGCTTAATTAACACGTCAAAAATGCCTTTAGCATAAATCCTGTCAAAACTGCGGGGATTGTCACCTTAGAGAGAAGTGAGGGGGAGGAAACATACTGTCAGCCAGAGTTTGTGTGAAGTTCGGTAGACGGGACACATTAAAAATAGAGCTTCCAGTGTGTTCTGAACTTTGTAATGGCTGTCATATCGAGTTATAAAAATGTTGTTGAAAGTAATACTCAGAAAAGAGCTGACAAAGTTGTTGTGGAGAGATGTGAGAGACTCGTGTGTGACTGTGTGTTTTTGTCAAGGACGTTCATTATCAAGGACACAAAAGAGTCATTGTGCGTTCAGTTAATTAGGCTCAATGCTAATTAGACATGCTCTTATACACACATGAAGAGAATAACAAACAAAAAAATCGTTCATTTCAAACAAGTCCAGTTTGAATTAAATCTCATCTCACGTGTTTTCATTAACTCAGAGTTTATTCCATTCAGAGGGTGTGCAGAAAGGTACACCTGTGTGGAGTAACACATTTTACTTTTCTATATGTTTAACTCTTATTTGACTACTACAACTCTTATCTAAATCTTCTTTAGCAAGGGTGCCTTCACCATATTACTTAGACGTGTTAGCATGCTAACCAAAGATGTAGAGAGAACTGTGAAGAAGTAAACTAAAGTCAGCTTAGTTGAGTGCTTGGGACTTGTGTTGACCATAAACTGTATGGACACAGTATCTGTGACATCACCCACAGGTTTCTGGAGACCTGTTACGAAGCTTGTTTTGAGTGTGGTGGCTCTGAAAGGTCTGGGGATCACCAAAGTTATGGCAAAGTTATTACCTATTCCTTCTGTCCTTCCCCAAGGCAATTGGCCAATCACGATTTCTAACAGTGCTCTTTTTTTTTTTCTTTTTTTTTTTACTTCCAAGGCTCCCTGCGCTCACCCCTTCAGGCTACATTTCTGCTTCGTTTCCTATAATATCTGTCCCCTCGGTTAAAAAAATGCTGATGCCCCAAATGTCATTTGCAACTCATCATTTAATTTCACCCGTGTGACCTCTGCAGGAGTTTAATCAATGCTGGAAGCATCTATTTTTTGTCACCAGTGTGTTGAACCAAATATTTTTTTCATGTGTCTTTGATTTTGATATAACAATTGAAAAAAAAGTCATACTTTATTATATGAGATCATGTATTCACTTTGTCTGTCAGAGACAAAACAATGAGAGGGCAACGGGGGAAAGAGACTAAATAAATTTCAAAACTCACAGGACGAATATGTGGGGGTTTTAAAAAATCGCTAATTAGCATTCTCTTCTTTGAGTTCCTGCTAAAACTTTCACAGCAGTGTTTGAAAAAGTTCCTCCTGAACTAATATTAACCTCCTGCTAATGAAAAAAAAAGCCTCTCAGTCTCAATCGGGTGAGAGCTGAACAATGTAGCTTTCTGAGCCCAATTACTGTACTTCACTTGACCTTCGAATATGTGGTGAATAATCTAACTATCTATCCATACGGCGGTTTTGTTGTGCTTGTAATGGGCTTTTTAAATGTCAGTAATCAGACAGTAAAGCTTTCATTTGCACACAATGCATGGTCTTGTATCATAGTTTTAAAAGCTGTAGCGTATGTCTCAGTCCGGCTCGAGGACCGCGACAAGGAGGGAGATAACACAAGATGGTGGCAAAGAAAACATGTGGCAATTAGTACATCGGTAATGTAGAACTTGTAAGGATGAGGGATGGCTGTGTGTGTGGAGAGAGAACACAAAAGAAACTGTTGCCATGCTGTCCAAGTGAGAGAGAGCAACAGCCAGAGCACCCCAGGTCCAGGTGAAGCTCAAGCAGCTAATGACCCCCCTCTATTGAGCATGGGCAAAACACCTCAAGCAGAGAGCAGCAGGGACATCTAGTGCCCAGGTGGAGGGGTCGATGAGAATTTCAAATGGTTACAGGACATATGATCTAACTGACAACTGCGCTGATGCCTCACAGCAGGAAAGTCATTAGTTTGAACCAGACATCCAGCGGGGATCTTTCTGTGTTTGGCTTACATGTTAGATTATTAGTATCTGTGAGGATTTCCTCCCACAGTCCAAAAACATGCACATATGATCATTTATATTGTTCTATGTTGCCCATAAGTGTTTTTCTCTATATACTGCTTTACAGACATTGGACACATAACATTGCAGACTTCTGCAGCTATTACATGTATTCTTGTCAGTCAATATTTCTTGCTGCCTTATTGAGACATGAACAGACATGAAAAGGGAGTTTTTTTGTTCTCTCGCAGGCGGCATCAGTAATGGATTTTAGAAACTTAATTTCATTTTCAGCCAGGAAAAAATAGATGAAGATACATGTGTCAACATGTTCACATGTTCTAGAAATACTTTGGTCTCTATAGCTTATTTCCCTGTTCATGACAACTGTACTGAGGGAGAATTTATATACAACTCACCTGTTCAAATTATATTAAATCTTAAAGTTATGCATAATTAAGAGCATGGCCGCTTTGATTGACAGGTGGGTGTCGTTATAGGTGGCTTATTTGAGCAACCGGGCTTCATTCAGTCCGCCTCAGGTCCGCCTACGCGTATGTCGTTGGCTATTTTGGGGGAGTCAACGGAAGCAGGACTGCCAAGAAAGATTTATTTTATAGTAAAAGTGAGTCAGATTCTAATTCAGACATGGGACCAACATGTAAAACTGACATCACATTTATATTAGGATGCTATATGTGGGCCCAGTGATTAAATGTTTAGGCATTGGCTAATTTAGACTTTGTTACTGTTTGGTTATTGACAGTTTTTCTTTGTTATTATTTATTTCTTGACTTGCAGTATTTGCTTTCACCTTTATTCATATTTTTCCCACATTGCTTATTATTAATATGCACCAATACACCAAAGCAAATCCCTTGTGTGTGAAAACTTGGCAATAAAACCAATTCTGATTCTGAATAAATTTGTCCAAGTAGTGGAGATGATCTGTTGTACAAATCTTCTGTTTTCAAAATCTTCTTCAAATAACATTATTGTTATAACTGATTGAAATGCAAGCAGCATTGGAAGCCATGAACTGCTAAATAGTTTAATCTCTAAAAACGCATGTTATATATATGTTTTGTTTTTAAAATCTTAATCTGTAAAGTCACTAGTAGCTGTAAGTGTACGAGAAGGTGCGATATTTACATCCACATTTGCATGTATAAAAGAGCAAAAAATTTAAATATTCATAGAACAGAACAATACTTAGAGTCCTCATGTGTTGAAAACACAATTTGCTGCAGCATGGCTTTCTGCTCTATTTACTTCATTATTAAACTGTCAAGTAAAAAGTCCCACACCTCGTCTAATTAGCTCCCCCTAAGAACTGATTGTAACACACTTCTTCACACAATGCTTTTATTCCCTGTTGCACATTGTCATGATGGTATGATTCTATAACATTCTTATAGTCATGACAGGAATGCCACCAAAACTGAGTTGCACTCTGTGCTGTGCTGTCGAGCTATCACAGTGCCTTCAAACATCAGTCCAACAACACTTTTCTTTCAATGTTATTTTCCTCACATAGGACTCGGAGCAGACAGATATTAATTAACTGACACACACCAACACAAAGTACAGACAGTAGGTGTCAGACAGCGACTAATCATCAATCTAGAATGTTTTTATTAGCTGTGAGACTGCGAATGACAAATTTGTGATTGCCTTGGCTGGCAAAAAAGAAAGACGTTTTATTGAGAAAAGACTGACTGCCTGTCTCGCAACACCGAGAGGAAAAACACACTAATGGCTCCTCTCGACTGAGAAATGACACAGTGAGAAAAGTCTGGATAGACAATCACAGGACATTGTTACGAACCTTGGAGACCATGTGATGGGAAGAATGCACAGTGTGTGTTTAGGAGCCAGCAAGTGTCTATAAGAGTGTTAAAGCTCTATAGGGAGAAGTTACTGAGCAGAACATCTATTTCTGCCCCCTGGTTGATTGTTTTATTCAAAATATTCTTCTTTAAAATGAAATTTATGGAGGTAAAACCTCTAATCAGACCAGACTGTACTACAGTTCTTTAGATAAAACATGAACATAGAGTTATGAAAGATACACTGACAAGATCTTGACTCAGAGAACATGAATATCATATAAAATATATAGCGTTAGCATCAATCCATCCATCCATTCGCTACATGCAGGGGTGCAGCGGGCTCAAGCTGATCCCAGCTGATCAAGTTGTGTTGTGTGAGTACTGTAAGTGAACTTCTTTTAATATAATAATCAGTTTTAGTGTTAAAGTGTGTGTACACGTACAAGGAACTTGTTTTTTATTGCTTTCAATGTTACACACGGTTCTAATAGAAATCGAGATCAAAATAAACATACAGCTAAAAACGAGGACAAGGAAAGACAAAAAATAACAGAACTTATTACATAAGTAGGTGAAAAAAACAACAATAAACAACAACATACCAATGTCTATATACAGTATATGCAGCATGCAGGATATATATTTATATATATTTGACTCGTGGGTTGCCAGGTTGTGAAGAATCTTTTAATATCAACTTTTCTAAACATTTATAGCTGCAGTGTTGATTGATTAAAAAGCCTTTAAAAAGACTTTCTAACTTTTAGAACTCCAAACTCCAGATTCGACAACTGCAACATTCCCCCAGCTCATTAAAAAAATTAACTAGTTCACGTTTTGTGAACTTCAGATCAAGGTGAGCACATACACTAAAATAAGGTGGAGGATTAAGTAACCTATTAAAGATATATAAATGCGTGCATGTATTTGTTACACTGCTCCTGAGAACTGAGCGTAGGCTGACAGACAGGGATCTAGCCTCTTTCTTTGTGTTCTCAGAGTGCACCAGATCGATGCATTTAACTTTAAAATGTATAAAACTTTCACTAGAAGGTCCAAAGTCCACCCACAACAGCCTGTTAAGTGAAATACTCACACATTCATATTTTTAAATTTTGTTCCTCTTCAGAACAGTCATCCAGCTTCATTTGCATTCTACTGAGGCATTTTTTTTTTTTTTTTTATCCCAACAAGAAAAGAGGAAAGTAGCCTGAGCAGCAAGCCAGTTCTGCTGAAATGGTAATACGTAAATGCAAATCATAAATCCTGGATTTCACAGCAGAAAAGTATGAAGATAACGATAATATTAAACAAAGCATGATGAGGTTTATTATGTATAAATCACAATAAATAAATAGGAAGTTTATCATTAATCTTTCAAGGACACCAAAGACAAAATTGAATTTCTTAGTTTTTATTTTTATTCACGAAAAAACACCAAGACAAATTCCTTGTATGTGAAAACCTTCTTTGCAATAAATCGGATTATGCTTCTGATTCTGATTTTTATTTATGTATTTATTTATTTTTGTAAAATTCTCTTCATTCTTGTATATTTCTGTTTTTGCTTTTTGCTCTTTGAAGCACTTTAGGCTGCATGTTTGCATGAAAGGTGCCATGCAAATAAATAGTTTAAATATGAAGCTGGACTGTGCTTTGTCTAAAAGCTAAAACTTTGTGTACTCAACAGAAGTATAGTGTGAAACTTAAAGTCTTAAAGCACAGCCCAATTACTACAACAAAGTAGTAGTAGTAGTAGTAGTAAAGTAGACCAGCAGGGGGCGATGATATAAGGCTGCAGTTTTAAAGCATCCTTCAAAGAATATATAGGAAGAGAAATATTTACATCCTGTCTGATCCATCTGTAGGCTACCTGTAGTTTTCAGACCATGTTTGGATCTGTGGCTGAAGAAATCACGTTCGTGTTCTTGTTCTGATGAAAATAAAGCAGAAGAGATCATCCTGCTGTGCCATGAACATGGTACTTAAATAAGGGTGATTTGTTTTATGTAAATATTTAAAGGAACAAGAGCATATGGTCACTGTTAGTCCAGTGTTTTCTAACTTTTTTGATCGCTGTCCAATTAATTTATCAGGTTATAATGGGTTGAGAAAATTCCCCACATCTTAGCAAACAATTAAATAAAAGGTGACATTATTCTTCTCATATGTTGGCTCCAAAAATACCACATTTTGTTGAGGACGTTGTCACTTTGCGCAGTGTTACTGACTTCTAAAGTCATTTCGGAGTGTGGTGGGGACTGGGCACTTGCCATCCACTAATCAGAAGATCTGTGGTTCGATCCCCAGTTCCTCCAGTCTGCATGCTGAAGTGTTCTTGGGCAAGATACTGAACTCCAGATAGCTCCCAAAGGCTATGTCATGTGTGTGATTAGTTACTCTTGGATGAGCAGTGGCACCTTGCATGGCAACGTCTGCCATGAAAGTGTGAATGTGATGTGAAGTGTTAAAGTGTTAAAAGACTATATTAACACAGTTCATTTACTGTTTACTGTCAAGAAGCCAAATGGGTTTAGACTTGTTTAAAGTATTTTAAGGTCAAAGAATATCTTATCTGATATCTTTAATTTGATCATTTGCTCCTCTTTGTTAACTCGGACCTTATGACCATATTGGGATAATTCTCCATGAACAGACAGCAAACCAGAGTACCAGCTTCTAACAAGTTCTCACCTGTCTGTGGACTCAGGACTCATACAGATGGTTGACAGAAAGAGCATCTCAAAATCTAAAGCGTCCACACATCTCCATCACATCTGTACCATCACATTTTCGTGGCGTACAGGGGAAGCACTACGCACATCTCTGTTACAGTTTCAAACTTACAGTCTGTGCTGTTGATGGATGTCACATCCCGATTGTAAAACCACACCATAGCTTATTATAACAGGAAACTATCCTGTTCTGTCATTCTCACCAGGTTCTGTGCCAGTGACAGCTGGCGTAATGCCAGAGCATTTCGCAACACAGATGTTGCACAGCTACTGGTTTTGAAATCCCGAAATCCAAGTTCAGCAGGCTCAAGTGTCTGCACATTGAAAAAGTGCCAAATATCAGTGCAGCAGTCACAACATGTTGATCAGCTTAATAAAGATGAGCAGGGTCTTCATCAGCTCAGAGAGGGCACACTGATGATCCCCACCAACCACAGCCCAACAACCAAGATGCATTTCATTACAGAGACATGATTTGTGCCCATAAGGATAAGGATAGGATACACCTCCACACTCTGCTGGATGGATGATGTTAGGCACCTCGGGACAAATGCCAAGTTTATCATGGAAATCAAAATAATATTTGATAAGACTATAAGGCATTAGGTTACTTACCTCTTTACAGCAGTGACTCTACATCATCAAGACTTCTGCACTGCCCCCAAGTGGCAGCTTATAGATACTAGGTGGTAAAAACCCAAGCATCAGTGTTCTCCTATAGCAGTTTTAGTTTCTGATGAGATGTATCAAAAAGACAGACACATAATTCAATTCAAGTTAACTTTATTTCAGTCAGTAAACATACACACATAAACATCATCGAACATTTTTATTTTGTGTTGTTTCTTTCAGTTACTCAGTCATTTCTGGTTGCTTCTCTGATCCCTTTAAATTGGATCAATATTTGACCCAGGCATGTGACCATTTTCTTCTTCACTTCTTTAGCCTCCTCCACTTTTCATCAGTGACTGCGGAGCAGCTGTCCTCAGCTCAGCATGGGACTCGTCAGTGTCATAAAATGATACCCCCAGTCGCTTGTGTGGTGTGAGTGGCATTTCAGAGACCAGGCTGCTGATCTTCTGGGTCCACAATTGAGTGACAGTCTGTAATGATGGAATTTGACTGGGAAGAGTGGCGCAGAAATAATGGTTGAAATTAGGCTTTAATCTTATAATTTATTGATTTATTTCTATTTGTTTAATTAATGTGGAAATGTGTGCGTGTATCTGGCATCCTTTGTTCTTTTTATGTCTGCCTTGCCTCGTAGCAATCTATCCAATTATTGTCAAAATATTGCAGTCTGAAGGATTCATCCTCTGGGGACCATGAATATGTGTTCAAAATTTACTAAATTCAATAGCTGCTGGTATTTTAGTCTGGACAGAATGACATTAGCATAATTAAAAAAAGCTGAGAGGTCACATTTGCGATTAATTCTACAAACATACAAACAGGAAAGGGAAACATTTTCCCTAAAGTATGTATGTAACTGTGTGATCTCACCTTGATCTGGTCTTGCTCTCCTGCAAATCAGTAGACTGGAAGATGTTTCATGTGCACCTGTGCCACATGTCCAGCTGGGCAACATAATGACGGCCGCAGCACTGGATCAACAGTGATTGCTGGTGATTCGGAGAGAAACAAGAAGTGTCATAACCATGCTGAGGTCATCTTCCACTTCCACTTCCACTGCAGAGATATTCATTTACTCTGTCAGAGATAGACTGAAAGTCTCCGCGGTGGCAGCTTCACAGAGTGCATAAAAACTGTGGTCAGTGGTCAGTACCAAAAGTGGTCCAAGGAACCGGCAGCAGGGTCATGGGTGGCCAAGGCACATTAATGCACATGGCGAGAAAAGCCTGGCCCATGTGATCCAATCCAACAGACGAATTACTGAAGCTCAAACTGCTGAAGAAGTGAGTGCTGTTTCTGATAGAAAGGTTTCAGAAAACACAGTGCATCGCAGTTTGTTGTGTGTGGGGTTGTGTAGCTGCAGACCAGTCAAAGTGCCCATGCTGACCCCTGTTCACTGCCAAAAGTGGCAACAACTGGAACAGTTCACTGGGCACCAGGATGCACTATGTGTGATGCTTTGTTCTGCTGGGAAACCTTGGGTCATGCCATTCATGTGGATGTCACTTTGACATGTACCACCTGCCTGAGCATTGTTGCAGATTGTGTACACCCTTTCATGGAAACTGTATTCCCTGATGGCAGTGGCCTCTTTCAGCAGGATAATGTGCCCTGCCATAAAGCAACAATGGTTCAGGAATGGTTTGAGAAAAAACAACAAATTCAAGGTGTTGACCTGGCCTCAAAATTCCCCAGATCTCAATTTAATTGAACATCTGTGGAATGTTCTGGACAAACAAGTCGGATCCATGGAGGCCCCACCTCACAACTTACATAAGTTAAAAGATCTGCTGCTAAAGTGTTGGTGCCAGATACAACAGCACACCTTCAGAGGTCTAGTGGGATCTATACATTGATGGTTCAGGGCAAAAGATGGACCTACGCAATATTAGGCACGTCGTCATAATGTTATGGCTGATCAGTATTCGGAGAACATGAAAATTGTGTTACATTGTTGCAGTGCGTGTGCTGGTTATCTGCAGTAATCATATTTACGTCCTGTTGTGCACGTGCACACATGTATTTTGAATTTTTATAGCAATATTTCCCACAGTTGAGTGTCTGTAGCTTTCTTTCTGATATTGCTTCATTAAACTGCAACATTTTAAATGAATCGATTTTTGAATTAAACAGTGATGAAATGGCTTTCAAAAAACACTGAACACGGAAAAAAACATTTCAATAATATCTTCTTTGTTGCCTGGTTGATGAATATTGTATCTTACATCTTCCGCAGTCCTTCATCTGTGTATAAAGGCTCTTTGTGATCCCAGCCAGGACCAGCTGTCAGCGGTGTGACTCCCAGCAGCACTACAACAAAGAAGTGGTGGGAGACGTCTGATACTCAAGGACTCAGCTCATTCACCATTGGTTACAATGCCTGCAGATTCCCACAGTGAGCTCAGGTGTGTGTCTGATAATATTAACAATTTTTGTTAGTGTTGACAAATTCCATGAAAGACCTCAACCAAATTTATTAACCCATCTCACAATACTTTCACACTAAGAGTAAATGGCACAGATGTATCATTTTATTTTGAAAAATATGCAAAATAATTTTGTCAATGGTACATGACTAATAATCTATATCAGCTACAGAGCTACACAGAACTGTGTCATCCTTTAAGATAAATATCGAACATCACCAGAGTTATCTCTTAAGTCTCTATGTGCATGCTGTGACAATCATTTTATTATTTCACCAAAAAAACTTGGCAGAGTTATGGTTTGCCACAGTTCTGAAAGTTTTCCAGCACTGAGAAGTTGAAACCTGACAATAAGTGAGATCTTCACAGTGTTGTTGAGACTTGCAGAACATTTTATGCAAGATCACATCACATATTTGTGTGAAGATGTCCACGTAGGCTGTTACCAAGGACACAAAGTGCTTTAGGGTTACGGATGATTTCACACATAAACACATAAAACTAACTGATATATTATTATATAGCGTGTTATTAGATTGTTAATACTGAAGCGTAAGTACCATTTTTCAGTCGTAGCTGGTTGAGGTACTAATACTTTATAAACACTGTAGGTATTTTGGTCTAATGGCTCTTAACCAGAGCGCCTTCAAAGGGTCACAAGATAATAATGAGGTGCTGTAAGATGATTTATGGGATTGGAAGGAATAAAAACATAGTTCTGCAATGCAAATCTGCTCTTTTTTGTGCCTTTTTCCCCTCTAATCTTTACTTTTTTGCAAAACAGTGGCTAAATCGACCTTTTTGGGGGGCCTCAAACTCACTAAAATCAGAGTCAGGTTTATTGCCAAGTGGGTTTCCACATACAAGGAATTTGCTTTGGTGTTTTTGGTGCTTAACAATAACAATAGTATGAGAAAAATATAAAGATATTAATATAATATAAATATAAAGCTAGTGCTGCAGTCAAGAAGCATAAATTGACAATAGCTTACTGTATGAAAAAATACTATGAAGTAAATAAAAAGAGACAATCTGTGCAGCATGACTATTGACAGTTGTGCAAAATATTGTTCAGTGGGATGCACAAAATAAAAAGTATAAAGTTTAAAGAATACTTGCAAAAGTGCAAGATAGAGTTCAAGTGGAACTATCTGGCAGGTTTAGAGTAGAAAATCTGAGGCAACAACTAGACAATACATTGTTATTTCTAAATTTCTGATATGATTTTATGTATAATCTTTATCTGGAAAATAAAAAAAAGACCTAAAGCTGTCAGATAACGTTCAGCGTGTCTGCATCTCAGAAAATGAGCTCAAACTTCACTTCAGAATCGTCCTGTCATTTTGTATTAGCTGCAAAAGAAGGGCTTTCGCATCTTGTATCGGCTTGTAAGAATTCCTGTGACATTGTTGATTAATTATTGTTTGATATCCACTGCAGCGGATAAACTGTCTATTTTGGGCCACATGGGAATGTTTTGCTGTGAGCCAGTTTAGGCCTCAGGGAGGACTCAGAGGAGAGGGCACCTGAGGACTTGAAGTTACCATTCCTGGCATACCTTTGACCGTCGCTGGCTCGCACAATTGTCAATGCTGCCAAGATTACTTGTTCTGGGCTTTCAGATATTGACATCACCTGCAGTACACATTGTTGCTTTGTGTCTCTCCTCCTCCGGATCTCATCCTTGAATGACAAATGCAGGGGGATAATATTGTTAATATATTTATCAGTGGAGATTTCTACCTTTGATGTTAGGCCAAAAATTGGGAGATGTTATACAAACTGATGACTGCAGAAATCAATGGACCCCTTGTGTTTTATTGAAAACTCACTATTTTCTTCCCATGCTTCTCTGGATTTGAGGATAAAAAGTCTCTCTTAAATATGGTTTTGGAGGCTTTAATAGCTTGTACCCTCTCTGAATGTTGGTTAGAGCACTCATTCCCAACCTGGGGGTACCAATAAATGAAAAGTTGAGATCATTATTATTATTTAAGATCTCACTGGGCATGGTAAAGACCTAGACCTAGCGGCCTCATCCTGCATTGGAAAACTATGACGTTAAAACGAGCTCATAGAACATAAGCCAAGTGTCAGGGGAAAGAAAATACACAATACAGACAGAACTGTATAAAAAAGTCCTAAAAATGTCAGTATAACTTATCTCAGGTGCAATATACACAGAAAATGATCTGCTCAAAAAAAGTCCTTGCTACAGTGACCTGGGTTCAACTCCAGCCTGTGGTCTTCTTATCTCTGTTCCTGTTTTCCTTTTTGTTTTCAGCTGTCCTGTAAAATAAAGGCAAAAAAAAATGCCCAAAAAGATCATTACAAAGAATAATAAAACTATGAAATATCCAGAAAATAAGTCACATCTGTTATCTGTAATCGCTTATCCTCATCAGGGTCACGGCAGGCTGAAGCCTATCCCAGCTGACTTTGCGCAAGTTATAAGTTATCAGCTCATCACAGTGCACGTGGAGACAATGTGCATGTCTTTGGACTGTGGGACAAACCCAGAGTACCCGGAGAGAACCCACGCAGACACGGGGAGAACATGCAAAAGAAAGCACCAAGCCTGTGCAATGCTCAGAAACACCTGCTTCAACATCACACGGGTAAACTGGTTAATTGGTAAAATGATGAGTATGAATGGGGCATCCTCGATAGTCATTCACAAGCACAGATTTGGGGAAGTTCTTCACATTGTGAAAAACTACATTCGCATGTAAGAGGCAAGGCCAAAAAGCGACATTGAATGGCCGTGACCTTTGACCCTTCGGGCTGCAATAAAAGGATATTACTACATGTTATAGTTACAGTACAAACAAATGACTCTACCATTAAAAACGAAAAGGCAAGCCCACATTTCAAACTGGTTTTGGTAATCATGGACACCGTGCCCCAATTTACATTTTACGCAGTGTTGTTTCTGGAATCAGAATTGTACAACAGAAATATATTAATTACAGATAATCATTTGTTTATTGAACCAGTGTTTAAAAAATATTATTTATAAATGATTTCATGAACAGTGGGTGTGAAATCCTGTCTTTTGATTGTCTTAAAGTCGTATACAGTAATGTTTGTGACCTTTTTACATATAATCAACTCTGTTAAGTCATACCACAGACTTGGAAAAGGACAATAATTATAATTATTATTTAGTACAAAACAAATGACATGCTGTTCCTACATGAGGGATACAACCTGGAGGAATAAGAGAAAAATAAACAAGAAAATACATGAGTTATACATCAGACATGCATCTTATACACATAGTTTTATATAAGAGTTGTAGAGTTTTATGATTAATTTTAGGATCTCTTGCTCAGCGCCTCCCCCCTTTCCTTTCTCTGCATAATCGTCCTCCCTCAACTCGTTCACAGGAGGACAAGACAACAATGTTAAGTATCTCAAGGCCAAGCTGGGGCACAGGAAGATAAAAACCTGCGTTCCCAGGCCCTGACAAACAATACCTAGTGCAGCATCACTGTCTGGTCACTCCTGTCTCCTCATCCAACCAGACACACAGAACCAACCGGAGCCTTAGTCCGCCACGAGTCTGACTCAAGTTCATCTTTAGATTGACGATCCAGCTCAAGCACCATGTCCTTTACGTTGATTGTCATGATGATGCTTCTGGGCTCTTCAGTGGCGAATGCATTTGTCTTGCAGCCATCCGAGGGAGAACCTGCAGTCTCTGCAAACTCTCCTGTGAACCATCAGAGGTGAGTATCAAACTTGTTTGTGTGCAATGTTCTGCCTTAGTTAGTGGTGACTTTTCTTTGTCTGCATTTAAAAGAATTTTCCTCGAGTTTGATTCCAGATTATTGTGAAACATCTTGAAAGGTCACAGAGGTTATTACATTTTAAAATAGACACTGGTCTAGACTTGCCTATCAGGTTACGTGTCACAATCTGTTGAAGCATGCATGCTGAGGCCTTTCCACATGAGTTAAAGGCAAATTCTGTGCATGATTCAGAGTCATTTTGACGAGTGACTTTCTTAGAATGTTGTGCAGAGATGTGACAGTTAGCCAAACCATAAAAGTGCTCAGTAAGCACAGTATGTACTAACTAATGTGCTTATTTGATTGGAGTGATAATACATTCATCAGTTTTAATATTATGCACTATTTAAATGTTATGTGACGTTCAGGTGCCAGGCTGAGTCACTGCGGTCCATCAGGAACAGTCTCCTCAGGGCCCTCAACCTGCAGGTTGAGCCCAACCTGCCAGCTGGTGGGCTGGACACTATCAGAGAACAATGGAGGTTCACCATCGGCAACATGGCATCCAGTACCAAGGACGCTGCACGTGAGTCAAACCCCAAAATTTGTAGAAACTACTGTAGATCCCACACCTTTAAAGCTTAAGTGTAATCCTCCTTCACCCTCCTTTTACTGTGTCCTTCCAGTTCCAGCCATCTCTGGCTACTCTATGTCACCTGATGGTGGAAATAATACGAGCCTGACGTGCTGCACCACGGCCTCTGAGATCTTCATGACAGGTATGCAACATTGTGTGTGCATGCTCGTGCATATTGACATGAAAAAATATAGCACTGCATGTCAAATCCATTTCTTATGATTGCCAGATCTAGGATGGGACAACTGGGTGATCCATCCTACCAGCCTAACCATCATTCAGTGTGCACTCTGCAACCCCGAAGAGAAGTCTGTGCGATGTCCATCATCCCACACCAATGTCCCGGATACCGGTTCACAGGTATTCAGTATTTAAATAATGAAATAAGCTTCCTTATGTTGTACTGATTTACATTTCTGATTTACATTTACATACATTTACAGTGTTTTGCTTTCAAAATGCAAAACACATCCAAATGAGGTGACCTGAAAAATCTCTATAGGTGTGTGTTTAGTTTAAGTAAATCTTTGTCATTAAGGGAAATGAATATCAAACTGCTTTACCATGCCTGACTCCTCCTATCTTTATCTGTCTCCAGGTGACATGTTGTCAGCCCACCTCCCAGATAATGGTGCCTGTCGTCTACGTGGATGAATTCAGCGTTGTCACCATTTCCTCCGTGCACCTGATCGGCGCCTGTGGCTGTGGACACGGCACCATCCAGCAGCCCGGCAAAGAGTAAAGTTTGTTTTTATTAGTGTGCGACATCTGTGTGGCACACACACAAAAAACATAATATGCATTATATACAGGCCTGTCATCTCTCACAAACACTTTGATTTTGTAGATATAGAATATTTCTTAAACCGTTATCCCTGTGTCTTCAACACTGAGCGTGGGGACATTCTTGTTTCTCTTTTGGAACCAGAAATGATGCAAATGACAGCACAGATTTGTTGAGCCGACATAAAACAAATCATTATTAGTTTAATGGTAAAACTGATGGGTTGGGCTTATTGATGTAAAATTGAAATCTGGATTTGTGTGTTTGTGTAACAGTTGCCAATAATTAATCATAAAAAGATAAGAATAAAAAAGTGCATTTTTGTTGATAAATTCAAGTATTTCTCTCGCACAAAGAGCTGGACATGAAATGAAATACGGTGATGCATGCTGCCAGTTTATCTTTAAATCCATTTCATGAGTACAAAGCTCCATTTAAAGCTGCTAACTGTTACTGAATGTTCCCTCCGAAAATGTGAGACTGTAGAGAGCCAAATCCTCAAACAGGCCAGTTGCCTCTTGTCTGAACTGTTTCCTCTTATGGACAAAAAGTCAAATTTAATTCCAATAGGCAAACTGAAGTCAAATAAAATAAACAATTGTTTAATTGTAATGGTAAATTAAGTTTATTTTTGCTGTTTTCAGCAAAAAATCAACTCCCTGCAACTTAGTATCAATCTCTCCTGAGCATGAACAACATCTGTGCTGTGCTTTTCCACCAACCAATGCTCCATTTTAATGTTTCAAGTAGTAGAAAAAGTAAAAGGGACAATACTGCCCCCCAAAATGTAACTTTTATAATGGACAAATAAACTGTTTATTGATTATATGAAAGACATAAAATATCAATAAAGAAACCAAGAAAAATTACAGGGCTTTCTTTTGAACATACTTTGTAATATCACATTTATCGCTTTACTTTGACCAGCAAAATGATTTAAATAAAGATCTAATTAGAAACATTAAAGCCTGGCAGACAAAATATAATCCAAATGAATTAGTGTCTAATCGTGATTTAAAACTCTAAAACTAAAAAAAAAAAAAATGTTAGTTTCAGTATTTCAGTCTCTGTTTTATTATGAATACAAAACATTTTGTTTGATTTGCATAATGTGTGCTTTTATATGCTCTCATATGTCTGTTTGACCATTTGTTTTTTTTTTTTGTTATATGCTCTCACGCACTGTGCACTTTTTCAAGTATTTTTAACACATGTGGATGACTACATATTAGAGAGATATACACCTCAACTTAATCATTACATTTAGATCAGATACAAAAGATGATCTTGATATGACATCTTATTTGTCAATCTGTATCGATTTACTGATTTCTTGTTCACAGTTATTTGAATAAAAATGATTGAAATCAACAAGTATTTGGCTTTTGTCGTGGAAAAATCTATTACGTTACCAAAGATGCGGAGAAATACTGAAATAAAGAGTTGCACAATGACAATTTGCTTCGTGAGGTTTATTTCTGCGCAGAGGAGTGTGCAGGCAGTCTGTCAGTGAAGCTCAAAGAAAAAGTGTGTGTGTGCAGGTGTTTTATCATACAGGAAAAAAGTGGGCAAAGCTATGGTATCTGTAACACTCCTACTTGAAATTGGCTCCCATAGGATTCATTAGCAAATGAATTTGTACAAACATTTATGCAAAACATCTATGGAACATGCAATTACGTGGTATATGTTTCTTGCTGTTGTCTAGATTGTCAGTAGGTCAAAGCATCAACATGTTCCACTTATTTTTATATTGTAAGTCAAAATGTTAAAGCATCAAAAAGTCATACATTGGAAAATTCCATCACACTTCCATTTGTTTTTCCTGGCGAATATGATTCTTGAAAAAGCATTTTTTTTTAAAGCTGTTTCTTATGTCAGCCTTTCAGGGTGGCTTCCTTAAATGTTAAGTTTGGAGGGAGGAAAAAAACAGAGGAAGAAGAAATACTGGCATTCTGCCCCCAAAAAACTAGGCGTTGGTGAGGGGCAGAGCAACATGTTGCGCACTTTTGAGAACTCTTCAACGTTTTCAGTTGCCGTGCATCCACACTCAGGGCTTTTATAACTCATTTCGTTGCTTGTGCCACCAACGTTTTGATCCTAAAGCAACAACTCTACAAAAGGGGAGCTCTGAGATCTGGGCCTACAGCTCAACACAGCCAGCAGTTTTATGTTTTATTAGCACTGGACAGAATGTCAAGATATTTCAGTGTGTGGGTGTCTTTTGGCATACTGTCCCCCCTCCTGTTGGCTGTAGGGGCAATTGTTTGTACAGAGAAGGAGACATTGCTGAAACCGATCCCCAGCATGGTGACACAACTAACGGACTGTTTGATGGAGTGCACTGGGATGACGTACATCAAAAAACTGCAACTTCGAGACACTCATAATATTCGGCTTAAAGATTCCACAGAAGGTAAGAAGCCCAGGATGCTTCCAAATCACATGTGTGTCCTAAAAATGATACTTGAATAAGGCTGGCAGTAGCTCAGTACGTAGGGACTTGGCGTGGGAACCACAGAGTGGTTGTTTCAAGTCTGGTACGGATCACCTCCTGGGGTACTGCCGAGATGCCCTTGCGCAAGGCACTGAAACCCTCACTGCTCCAAGGGCATTGAGACTACCCATTTTCATGTCTATAAACCCTTTGGTTTGGTGGTTATATGTGTAACTTGAGTGAAAAAAGAACATCCCCATTGAGGGATGACTAAAGTTAATTTAATGTTGAAACGTTATCAGTAGAAGTGGTTCAGATCTGCCTTTCTCTTCCTAGGAGATCTCGGTGAATATTGCTGGTCTACGAAGCTCAAGTGCACCACTGGAGAGAGCTTTAAGCATGCTTACGTGGTGTTGCCTGTGGATATGTCTTCAGTTGGACATCAGATGCTGGAAGTCAGAACCACTATCCCCACTGCCACCACACTGCATGCACATAACAGCCCCACCACAATCGCAGAGAGCTGCGGCCTCCGTTACGACGTCACACAGCACTTCAGCACAGAGACGGTGGGGACTTCATTCTGCGTACAAGTGCTCACCCAGGAAGACGTCTTGGGGGACAAAGTCCTGAAATGTCCTCCATATCTGGTCACTTTCTGGCAGAGAAGTCCAAATTAGTCGAACCAAGAAGGTGGCGGATAAAATCTCAGTGATGGAAGAAGTACTCATAGGTCAAAGTACTAATACCATACTGTAAAAATACTCCATTACAAATAGAAGCCCTGCAGTATTAAGTAAGTAATTAAGTGTTAAAAGTACTCAATGCAGACAAATGTCCCCTGTGTCTGATATACTATGATATATTACATCATTAGAGCATAATTGCTTCTGCTTCAATGTAAAAAACAGGATTTTACTGCTGTAGTTGGTTGGGGTGGAGCTTCTTTTTAAACTATTTTGTATAAATATGCAGCTAATGTTTATTTTCATTATGGATTAATCTGCTGATAATCTTCTCAAGTGATCCATTGATTGATTGTTTAGTTCATAAATTCCCAGTAGATAGTGAGAACTTCCGTTACAGTTACGCAGGGCCCAAAGTGACACCTTTACAATGTTTGTTTTATCCAATCAATAGTTTAAAACTATAACAAAATTATGTTATGGCTGAATTGTAGTAGAGTATAAGTATTAGGTACAGTTCTTGTGTATTTAAGAATCACTGACCATCAGAGTATTGGTTTGCAGGTTGATTTAACATGATGTATTTGGGTTGTTGCCATGCTTAAAAGCTAATCTAAATGTGTAAGTCTTGCTTGTATTATCATCATAATGTAAGAATGTAAATATGAGATGTTAATGGTTGTAACTGTGTGTGGCAGTGTTAAAACATTTATTGTCCTTTTTCAGCCACGTATCACTATTGAGAAACATCAAAATACATTATTTTAGTCTCAAGTAGAACTTTATTGCAAACCCTGTCTCTGCTACAACTTATCTTTAAAACATAATAAGTATACATTTACAGATTGTATAACAGATTCAATGCACTATCTGTGAAAATATTTGTTGGGTTAGAGTTAGTAATTGTGCAGGAATTTTTGGAAATATACTACTATATTTGGAAAACTAATATCCAATACTATAGTATGTGTGCAGTGTGCATCCTGTATGTGTTTGACTGGTTCCTGTACACATGTAGTATGTCAGTATGTGCTGCTCTGATCTGAGCATATATAATATAAACGGGTTTCTATTATTAACCACTGCCCTTGTTGTGTGACCATTATCATCCATCCCATCGCCTCTTCTGTTGTATTCTGTTCTGCTCACAATAAATGATATAGTGCCACCTACTGGTAAACTAATACAAGTGTCAGACTTCAGTACACATCATCCAGCCTCTGGATGGCTGTTAGAGGGCAGTATTGTGTGTTTGTGTGTTGAAATTCCTCACTATAGTGTGCGATACAAAAGGTGAAATGGAAATATACTAGGATGCCTAATGCCCTGGTGAAATCTGAAAGGATAACTCCAGGGAAAGAAGAAATAAGCTTTTGTATGTAAAATAATCTTAGTGATAGAGAAAGAGAAAGACATATTATTAAAGTTTTATAATAAGATGTGGAAAGTGCAAACTCCATAGACACAATCCATGATTGACTGTCTGTAAACCAGATGAAGGTCTAAATTTGGCAGCATAGACTGACTGCTCTAGTTTATTGTTTAGAAATCTAATGACAATTAAAATGTTATAAAAGTTGTTTGAAGATAGGAGGAAGCACCACGGATCCTGCTCTGTGTTTAGGACACAAAATTCAAAAAGAGCTCAGTGTAATGGTCTTATTGCGCAATGTCAAAAAACAACAACAGATGACGCGATGTCAAAGTGTGAAAGTGTGATGTGAAGGAGTGCTTAATAGTTAAGCTGCATGAATAACAGTGTGCATGT
Source organism: Sciaenops ocellatus (assembly GCA_033000465.1). Classification (NCBI taxonomy): domain Eukaryota; kingdom Metazoa; phylum Chordata; class Actinopteri; family Sciaenidae; genus Sciaenops; species Sciaenops ocellatus. The sequence goes on along the minus strand of CP136874.1, from coordinate 21,737,287 downwards.
AGATTAATTAAAGTTTTTTTAAATGATAGGATTATCTACAATGAATCACCAAGATCTTAGTTGGAAATATTTAGTAAACATGGGAACCCCTCAAGGTAGTATAAGATCTTGTTTTGAATTATAATACATCATATATTTAGCGATGTGGATAGTTCTACTGGGCTCTCATTACACACAACGAGAGTCATCGGGCTCAGACTAAAACCACATTTAAACCATGCTGAGAGAAGTAAAAGGGACAGACAGAGTTTTAGTTGAACAACAGAGAATAAGGTCAATAAGACAGGAATAGCTTATGAAAATATTAAGCCCCATTGTGCCATTCTCTGCTGTTCCAGAAGTAAGGGCAGATTTAAACATGTCAGCGAAGGAAAAATGTACTGATGGATTCAAACCTTTCAACTTATCTCAGGAAGAATAAGATTTTAGTTTTAATAAAAGTGTAGAAAAAAAGTGTGTGAACCACAAAGCGACATGTTATTATCATATGTGTATAAGTAAAATTTCTTAAACATTGTGGTTATGATCAATAGCAGTATACATCACAATAGAAACTGTGGCTACTCACTCCAAGCTGGATAGAAGAAGTCAAAGTTTTGATAGCTTCTGTCGTCTTAAATACATGCAGTCAGATACGAGGCATGACACTAGAGGAATGCTGCAGAGGAGTTCAGGTGATACAGGTCTAGTTTCAGATTTCTAGAAAACACAGAAACTTTTCCGATCCACACTCCTATCCTGAAGGTGGTGGTAATGCAACTAAAAGCTTTTTGCCGGCTGTCATTAAACAGCAAAGGAAGAAGAACCTTCCCTTCAACAATGGATACATTCTACCCTGATTTATATAGTCTGTGATTCTTCTAACGTGTACTGCATTTCTTTGAGAGTTTTCTGTAAGTACGCCTAGACAAACTAGACAAACTCAGAAATTTTGCATAGTTTTGTTTTTGGTTAAGGAGTTTAGGCTATTGACTTGTCATTTGTTTACATTTTGTTTTGTGTTTTGTTGCTAGGGAAGTTTAAAGTTCAACAATGAAGTCTTCATTGTTGTGTTGGGCATTGGTCCACGCCACTGAGATCCACACCAAGGTCTTGATAAACTGCAACTCCGAACATTGATTTATACCGTGCAGCTGGCCTTTCTTGTCACAGCATGTCATATCTAGGTATTCCCTAGGCTGGGATCATAACATTATACAGTCTTCATCTTCAGGTTACAAACACACATGATTTTTAGGTCTAAGTTTATAAAGTTATGTATATGTTAATATGCAACTGTGGTACTGCAAGTGACAGCCTTGTTCATTGTCCATGAATTGTCTCTAGTGTAGTTTGTATGGGTTCAGTCTCGCAAAAATATTAACTTTGTCTGCTTGGAGTTTATTTTCATCGATAAATATGGTGCAATTTTAGACTCAAAGACAAAATCCAATTTAAGTTGTGGTTCAGTAAACATTCTAGTTTCTTCTACCAAAACCACCAGAGGGTGACATAAAGACTTTGATATCCCAACTTCAGATTTTCCTTTCAATCTCGTAAATATGTCTAGGATATCCAAATCAGAGCCAGCATCCTGTGGTATATTCGTATTATTATTATACTGAGTTCTGCACTGACTCTTGTCATCACCTCATTGTTTGCCTTTGTTTTCAAAGAGGAAAGGGAGAAGTACAGGTAGATAGTGCAGTTATAACAAAACTATTTTTGCCATCGTCCCAACTGGCTAAAGCCAAGGCTGCTGCAGGAGTGTACTGAGCTGAATGACAATCAGCTCAGATGACAAATTTAGTGAGCTGGTGGTGACTGAAGTGACGGTGGTAGGAGCTCTTTTAGGGGAAACTACAGTCAGTCTAAAACTTGGAGGCCTTCAGTGCTGACACACTGTGCACTTTTTGTGTAGTGCTATGTTTGTTCCCTATTGTTACAATCTGAACAAAAGGAATGTTAGCATAAGGCTTACGTGTATCGCTTATGATAAACCTAGACAGACTGAGTATCATTTTCTTTATAAAAGAACCTATAATAACAAATGATAAGAGGTGGGGTTGCCTAAAACACTTGATCCCCAAATGCTGCTGATTTAATATCACACTGTGTGCTAGTCCATCTGAGATTCTGCACAATTAACTTTTGCAGGAAGTGTTCATTCTGTATTTATAAGGCCTTATTTCAAGCAAACATACATAATTTAATAGGAGCTGAAAGCCTGAGTGTGAGTTGAGTAGTGAAGTTGAGCACATTTGGCACCAATACTTTAGGTCGTGAGGATTGTGCATATAGTTGAAGTTTGGCTATATTTCACTTACACAGTCTCCTCAATCATCTACATAGCATAGTTATTTTAGATTCTGATCTACAGTGGTGATATCAGACACTTTGAGTTGGTTTCATACACAGTGAAATCACTGTTTGTCAAAGACAAAACAATCTTTCTTATGTTTTGCTTTTGTTGACACTGTCAGAAAGATAATAATTCAACTTTATTATCTTTATTATTGACGTCATAGTGGGTGGTGTTGTTGTCCCGGAGTGCACTGTGTTGAAAGGTGTTTCTAATATTATGGCCCTCTTATGTAGGTGAATGGGGTGGCCAGAATATTAGAAACACCTCTCAATATTATGCTGTCCAGTCCAACACCAGAGCAAACTACAACCTTAGTGATAAACATGCAGTTAAATCAACAAGTCTCTAGGGAAGTTTAGGGTTCAACATTGGTCCACGCCAATGAGGTCCACACCAAGGTTTTGATAAACTGCAACTCTGAACATTGATTTATACCGTGCAGCTGGCCTTTCTTGTCACAGCATGTCATATCTATAGGTATCAATCAAAACTGGACTTTATTGTTATCTTACATTAGATTGTACAAGTGTACCTAATGAAGTTTGTTAAAAATCCAGACTATATATATATATTATTATTATTATTATTATTATTATTATTATTATTATTATTATTATTATTATTATCTAATTTTACAGAACATGTGAGGATCCGTTTCAGATATATATTTAGAGTATTGTTATGATTATTAGAGATTTTGGCACAACACTTTATCATACAAACCGCCGTGCTTTTATCTTGATAGTGACAGTGTGCTGGTACTTCCGCCAGTCCCGTGCAGCAGCAGTTGTCTTCGCGAGAGCCGCCGAGCCTCACTCGCTTCATGCCTGCTCGAGCGGTTTCTACCTCCGTCACTGTCGTACGGGGCTCCGGCCCGGTGTCCGAAACCGGCCACAGCTGCTGAGAAACGTTTGAGAAATGTGTCACCCGTGTGAGGAGGTGGCGAGAGACACCAGCTTTAATAAAACAGGTGGGTCTTCATTTTTTTTAAGGTGTGTAACTAGCTAGCTTTGTGGTTTCAAGACTGATTTCACTGCCGCAGTTTGCTAACTGGGCATCGGTATGAGACATCGTTTCCCGTCGTCTCTCGGCTGTACTGTTGGAGGAGAAGCACACTTAATGAAAAGGTCGCTGTCTGGGTTAGATTACATGTGGTTTATATTAGAAATACTCTAAATCCCACATTAATAGCTAATGAAACATCCTCGGTCATATCAGTAACGTTTTGTCCGGCTGAAGGCCAGCAAGGTAAGGTATCATGACACAAACAATATTGGCGACAAGACATAGTAAACAATGGACTTTATTTTGGGGTATAAATTGTGATATGCCTCAAAATGAAAGGCCTTATTAGACATAAAACACTGTTGTTTTATGTGTAGTATTTCCATCATGAAGTACGGTGTTTTTGTAGTGTATTAGTGAATTAATATTCCCTCATGGTGAATCATTATGCAAATATCATGAATATAAGGGCTTATATGGCTGGTGTGATATTTGTATTATGTGCCTTTGTAGCTTATTGTAATCCTTTCTGATGAGAGGCAAATCTGCCCATGTAATATTGGCTTAATAACAAGACACATTAGTTAAATTATATCATCATCATAAGCTGTTACAAAGTGGTTTTGGATGACCCGTGTCTCAGATGTGTATTGTGAGCATGTGTGTGTGTGTGAGTGTGTGTGGCACATCACCGGTGACGCTATGAAAGGGAAAGTAGCTTTTTGTGAGCCCCATCCAGTTAGACCTGGTTAAAACTGAAAACACCCGCCCTCCCTGCTCCTCCGTGTCTTCATGTCTCAAGTCCAGCATTGCCAGTGTTGGGCAGATGGGTTGAGAACAGACAAGCCGTGATAAATCACAACAACAAGTCAACAACAAAGTCTCATCTTTTGGGAAAAAAAAATCTGTGCTCCTTGTAAAGCTAAGCCCAGCAACAGGCAGGTGAATAGAAATCAGAATATCATTATATCATCATCATCATCATTATATCATCATTGCATTTATTTTTGGAAAGGTTATTTATGTGGACAAGACCAAATGTCCTACTCAGGAGATTTTAGTCCATGTGAATGGTGCTTGTTAGGGATGTACTGATTCAATATACTGGCACTTACCTTATCAGGTGGATCAGGAGACATAATCTAACCATATTATATCTAACTTCTTCGTCAACGTCGCCATAAAATTAATTTGCCAGTGTCCCGCAGACTCAGTTTTTAGCACCAAACAATCACTGGCATCATGTTACCTCATATAAAAATTATCTCAACGCAGCTTGGTGGTAGAACAGTAATTGGTATCCGCAAATACCCTGAGTTAAGGTATCGGTAACAGATATCTGGGTGTGAATGCATAATCTGTAAGGAAGGCACCAAGATTTTGGCATTGGGAGTGTTCTGGTTTGTAGTTGTATGCAGGTAAACTGTCCGTGTGGAGAGCAAAAGAGGCTCAACACATTAGCCAAAATCCAATCCCGCTAGTGATTGTGAGCTTTTTAAAATGCATCTACATTATCGAGCAGCTATCTGTTCATAGAGACTCGTCATTCTCACACTTGAAGTTGCTAATCCGACAGCGGAGGAAGTTTTGGTATCTGCTAATCATTTTACGGCATCTTCTGGGTACATCGGCAGCCCCAAAACATTGGCCCATTGACCGAGAGGCTCAGTCGTCATCAGTCAATAGTCAATGGGTTCTGAGATTGAGGTGTCAGAATTATATTAGGAGAGAAAAAGTGCCTTTTTTATAAAGTTTGTTAGAGTTGCGCAACTAACACTTCCTCCATGTTGATTCATCTGATTATCGTTTATACTACAAAATGTCAGGAAATAGTAAAAAAGCCAATTATAGCTTTGTAAAGCCAAATGTGACTTATTCAATTGTCTTGTTTTGTCTAGCTAACAGTCAAAGCCCAAAAATATTTAATATTGGAAACATGTCTTGCATTTTTGCTTAAAAAATGACATGATTAATCAAAATAGTTGCTTATTTAAGTTTGTGTTACTGGATTAAATGACTTATTTTTTCAGATTTATTGAGCACCCATCATCAACAAACTGTCGATATGAAATGGTGTGAGACTTGCCTTGCCTTTGGTTGCATTCTAGCCCTTGGATGGAAACTGGAGTTGTTGAGATGAAGTTGTTTCAGGGAGAATATTGAGCAATATACCAAACACAATAAGCACATCAATCTAATGGAATGTAATAAACGTTTGAGCCAACTATTAGCGATGGCAGTGCTGGCATTCATCTATATTTCCATCCTTCTATTTCCCAAACCACTTATCTTCTTCAGGGTTGAAGCCTATCTCAGCATGGATTGGGCGAGAGATCCGGGACAGGTTGTCAGCCTTACACAAGGCTAACACACACACACACACACACACACACACACACACAAACAATACAAAGGGTTTGGTTACACCCAAGAAGAAGTAGTTTGTACCACATGTTGTCCTCGTCTGAAATCAAAAGTATCTCGTCGTTCCAAAAAGCCACACTTGAAGGCGAAGTGGACGGCCAACCATGAGAGGAGAGAGACGTGATATCATTCAAATATGGGGATAACGGCACTCCATCGCGCCTGGAAGACGTAGTGTTGAACTTGTTCACATGAATGGTGACAACATAGTTGTTAAGGATGAAAAAAGAGGCTAAGTTCAAGTTACAAAAATGGTCGGACACAGCCTCAGCAATTCCGATGTCGGAAACCTGAGAGTAGTCATTTTTCTGAAGGCATAGGTCTATTGAACAACCAGTCCTGATGAAGCATACCACCACGCTAACGGCTTTGTGAGGCTGTACTGACGCACAGTGGTGCCTTGAGCTAAATGCTAATGTCAACATGCAAACATGACATGCTCAAAATGACAATACTGAGTCAACTTAGTTTAACTTGTTGGCATGTTAATATGCTAATTAGCACTAAGCATGTTCAACAAGTCCAACTAAAGCTGATGGGAATGTCATTAGTTTTGCAAATAGAAATGAAAATTTGGATCTTTGGATGATGGTGTCAGGGGATCACCAAAGTCATGAGGATACATCTTCTGGGAGTCGTGATCTTTCATGTCCGTTTCATTTCAGTCCGGACCAAAGTGGTGGACTACCTAAACTGCCAAAATACAGACTCTGCATTGAAAGGGCCCAGATTCAGAGCCTGGATTTAGCCTTTGGTTGCATTTTTTTAACAAAATCAACCTCAGGTTTACTCGACATTCTTTTCAGAGGTAGATACAGCATGAATCGCAAAGACACGCGTCAGTCTGCATTTTTCCTTTCTCTAATGTCCTGTTTGACTGTAGCTTCAGTTGAGAGACACCGGCGTCCTTGTGCGAAATTATACTTGGCTCTGTAATATATTGGCTCTCACAGCGGCCAGGTTCACCTGCACCTCTCTCAGCCCATGTGTCAGAGCCCCGTCGCCAAAGACTGCCTACACAAAAGCAGCTCTGTTCAGAGAACAACTTTAGGAGAAACGTACCGCGGTAAGGCTACAAACAAAAAGCCAAGAGAAGAGTTACTTTACAGTCTAATCCAGGATAAGGATATCATATTCCTGTTTACAGAAGTATGGTGAGAGTGATCAGATTGCTTTAGTTCCTCAAAAGAGAAGTCCTTGGTTGAAATTGTGGAGGCGTGGTTTGGCAGTGTGATGCAAAGACAAGATAAGACTGCTTGCAGACTGTTGTTTATTTTCTTGTGCCAAGATGATGTGAAACGAGTCTTGGATGTTCTTTTAAACTTAACATATCAGTGACCGTGATTACGTCACACTGCGAGTTTACTGGATCTGGAGTTCGATGCTTGAGTGAAGCTCCTGAAATGCTTGAATCTTTCTTTTATTTTAAGACATGCGACATGAATCTTTGCTGTTACAGTTTATCGGTTTTATCGATCTTACCATTGTAGTCAGTTGACGTGACAGGCCTTTTATCTCTAGTTTGAAATAGGCCTACTACTTCAAGTTACTCTGCCATCTGTGTTTGGCAACAGGAAATGGCAAAAACGAGCCAGTTTTTGCTGCTTATGTGTTGCTAAACTGTGATGTTCATGTGTGACACTATGAGCCAAAACATATTTAATGTACTGTTCTGGAAATTACATTGTTGTTTTTTCCTACAAAGGGAAGGTGTCTCCGTCAGTGTGTGTGCTGTAATTTCTCAGTCAAAGTAAAGCAACAACCTAACAGAGGAGGCCCACAGTGACTGTACTGCCATTCTGGTTTGAACTGGATAAAACAAGGCTTTTTTTGTGACCACTTGACCAGCTATCCTCTTTCATCCTTTTTTTCTGTAAGTAAAGGGCAAGGAGAGCAGACAGGGAGAGGTTTTTTGTCCCCAAATATCGTATTAAAGTGGGAAGCAGAGGTGATAAGATCATGACATTTGCTTATTCTCTTAGATACATTGCAAGGTGGGGTTTGTCGACGTCAAACTTTTATTCCATGTAACAGCTTAGTCTATAATTAAGTATTGAAACCACTGAATAAGAAAGAAAATCTGCTTAGATTGCTGTATTTATCGCACTACTCACATTTACTGTCTGAGGAAGTAGCCTAGTTGTGGTTTCACAGATGCACTCAAGCATAAACGGACGCCTGGGACAGTCGTTTGGTTTTGGGGTTTATTAGTTACGTGGTCAGCTGCCTGAGCTCACTTGGAATCACTTCCTCTCTTTTTTTTCTGTTTTTCTGTCAAAGTTCAAGCTGTTGTTTTTGACTTGATCTCAGTATCCTCACTCAGTTTGATCTGTGTGCTTTAAGCAGTGAAAATAACACATTTCGTGTTTGTACTTGCACATCAGAACAGATGGAGAAACAGTGACTTGACTGAACATGCGTGCTGTGTCAGGATCTGTGGTCCTTTTTGCTTCGGGTTTGCTCTGCAGTCTCTGAACCGCAACGTGCTGTCGCGCATGCAGGATGCTTCGGATATCCCTGATGCACAGCAAATATAAAGCAAATATAATGACTGTGACTCTTTGTGTGCTATCAGTCTGGTAACCTCTACACTTGGCCTTAAACATGCTGACTGGGCTGCATGTTTAACTGAATTGGAGTTTAGACCTGAATTTTATATAAGATTTATTGGGTCACATGAACAAGAGCGTAAAACGATTGGTGTGCGTGTGTATGTGAGAGTGTAACTGGCATCTATGATGATCTGCGAACTACTATGGAGTATACTGACATTTGAACTTCCCTTAGGAATTGTAGTCTTGCATCATTGCTGTATACATAAAGTTGCTGGTGATACACTAGTGTGTCGGGTGTTGAGTTGCCCATCATCAGAGAAGTAATCATAAACTTCTGATAATCGATGAGTCACTTTTACTTGACCTAAAACATTTTCCTGTGTCAGCTTCTCAAATGCGATGATTTGGTGTTTTCTCTGTTTTATATAGGTACCTGTAAATTTAATATTATTTAATATACCAGACCATATTAAATATTTAATATGGTCTGGCAAAACAAATCATTTGGAGATGTCTTCTTTGGCTCTGGGAAATCTTTGTGGGCATTTTTCGCTCTATTCTGGAATTTTATAGACAACAATCAATTTAATTGAGAAAATCAGATTAATTGATGAAGAATCAGTAGTTACATCTTAAGCCATGTGATTAAAATACCTGCAAGACCTCATTCAGACACAGTCCAGTGTCCATTTCCATTTGAATAAGGGTAGTGGATCTTGGGTGTGGCGGTGTGGGCCACAGCTGTCACCGAAAAAAACCCAGAGAAGTTCAGTCGGATCCAACCTTTGGAAAAGTACAGCCCGATGTCACACTGCGGCCACCAATCAAATGATCAGACCAATAAAACTCCTCCACAGTCAGCCTGAAACGTGACTGAAACTGAGATATCCAGGTGGCTGTTTCACACACTTCCAGCACCTGATTGTATCTGAATGTGGCCTTAACCTTTTAAATCGCTTGTTTTGTTTACCACCAATACAAGCCTAAATATATGTAGTTTATTTTCCAAGTGGAGTAAAAAATTAGAACAGAATCAGAGAATTTTGGGCACCTATGATTTCTAAAATCCAGTCCATTATGTTCTGAACTTGTCTAACTAACTCCCTGTTTTCTCTCTTTTTTTTTTTTTTTTTTTAGATAAACCATCATGATTCCCATTACTGAGCTCCGGTACTTTGCTGACACCCAGCCAGCGTACCGTATCCTGAAGCCATGGTGGGACGTTTTCACCGACTACATCTCAATCGTCATGCTAATGATTGCGGTGTTCGGTGGTACGCTGCAGGTCACGCAGGACAAGATGATCTGCCTGCCTTGCAAGTGGGTGGTCAACAAGTCGTGCGAGACCATGCCCGTCCCAAATGTGAGCACCGCCTATGCACCGGAACCCAAAGGCATTCAGTATGACCTCGACCGTCATCAGTATAACTATGTCGATGCCGTTTGCTATGAGAACAAACTACACTGGTTTGCCAAATATTTCCCCTATCTGGTGCTACTCCACACTCTCATCTTTCTGGCCTGCAGCAACTTCTGGTTCAAGTTCCCCCGCACAAGCTCTAAACTGGAGCACTTTGTCTCCATCCTCCTCAAGTGCTTTGACTCACCGTGGACAACAAGGGCCTTGTCTGAGACGGTGGTGGAGGAGAGCGACTCCAAGCCTCTGGGAAAAATGAACGGGTCGATGGACAAGAAGGCCTCGTTTGTGAGTGAAGATGTTGAGGCTAGCGTGCCCATGCTCCAACGAACAAAGTCCAGGATTGAACAAGGAATCGTAGATCGCTCTGAAACTGGGGTTTTAGATAAAAAGGAAGGGGAGCAGGCCAAAGCTCTTTTTGAGAAGGTGAAGAAGTTCAGGATCCACGTAGAGGAAGGCGATATAGTGTATCGTCTTTACATACGTCAGACCATCATCAAAGTAATCAAGTTTATACTGATAATTAGCTACACAGTCAATTATGTACGCTACATCAGGTTCAGTGTAGTTTGCACGGTGAACATTCAGAAACTAACAGGGTACAGCACGTTCTATTGTGCTCACCCATTGGCAACTCTTTTCAAGATTTTGGCCTGTTTCTACATCAGTTTGGTGGGTGTTTATGGGCTGATCTGCATGTACACTCTTTGTTGGATGGTCAGTCGCTCCCTCAAACGATACTCCTTCGAATCAATCCGTGAGGAAAGCAGCTACAGCGACATCCCTGACTTGAAGAACGACTTTGCCTTCATGCTACACATGATAGATCAGTACGATCCTCTCTACTCCAAGCGCTTTGCTGTCTTTCTGTCAGAAGTGAGCGAGAACAAGCTGAGACAGCTGAACCTGAATAACGAGTGGACGTTGGAGAAGCTGAGGCAGCGCATCACCAAGAACTCACAGGAGAAGCTGGAGCTGCATCTGTTCATGCTCAGTGGGATCCCAGACACAGTATTTGATCTGATTGAGCTGGAGGTGCTCAAGCTGGAGCTTATCCCCGACGTAACTATCCCACCGATCATCGCCCAGCTCTCCAACCTGAGGGAGATGTGGCTCTATCACACACCGGCTAAAATCGAGGCTCCGGCTCTTGCTTTCCTGAGAGAGAACCTGAAGTCACTTCACATCAAGTTCACGGACATCAAGGAGATCCCACTGTGGATCTACAGCCTGAAGAACCTCAGTGAGCTGCATCTAACCGGGAACCTGAGTGCTGAGAACAATCGGTACATCGTCATCGACGGGCTTCGGGAGCTCAAAAGGCTCAAAGTGTTACGTCTGAAAAGCAACCTGACCAAGCTGCCGCAGGTGGTGACGGATGTGGGCGTGCACCTCCAGAAGCTCTCCATCAATAACGAGGGCACCAAGCTGATGGTGCTCAACAGCCTGAAGAAAATGGTCAACCTGACAGAGCTTGAGCTCGTTCGCTGCGATCTCGAACGCATCCCACACTCCATCTTTAGTTTGCACAACCTGCAGGAGATCGACCTGAAGGACAACAACCTGAAGACGATAGAGGAGATCATCAGCTTCCAGCACCTGCACCGGCTCGTGTGCCTGAAGCTGTGGTACAACCAGATCGCTTACATCCCCATTCAGATCGGAACACTAACCAACCTGGAGAGGCTGTACCTGAACAGGAACAAGATCGAGAAAATCCCCAGCCAGCTCTTCTTCTGTCGCAAGCTGCGCTTCTTAGACCTGAGCCACAACAATCTGACCAGCATCCACGCTGACGTAGGCTTCCTCCAAAACCTGCAGTACTTCGCCGTGACGGCAAACAGGGTGAGAGGCAAAAATTCCATCAAATTCGCCGAGTCAGTGTTTTCATTTAGGGAAAGCCGATTTCATGTGTTCTAAGTAAGCACATTAGTCTCCACCCCTCGATCTCACTTTATCATGTGTGATTAAGATAAGCACAAAGGCCAGATAAGGTATTTACAAAGGTCACAGCTCATAAATGCTGAGATGTTCATATAGAGGTTGGGAATTATGGTTTTAAAGATAACCACAGTTTTGTTCCACATTGTGAACAGACACTTAGTTTTAGGTGTTCTTCAGAATTAAGGTTGAAACGATGATATAATCTTGTTCTGATGTCGATTTATATTAACTGATGTCACACGTTTACATGAAGTTTTCCTGTCTGGAATGAAGCACAGCTTTTTACTACCAAGTCCATTTTCTTTTCTTCTACGAGGCCAGTAAGTCGAGACAGTGAGGGACTTCAAAGTTTAGTCGCATTTATGGTATGATTACACCGTTTCTCTGAAACCGCATTATGATTCTTAGAGCGCGATACACTCATTGCCCTTTTCACATCGTAATCCAGCCTCTCCCCCTTTTTAGAGGAGAAAATGGCCGGTATAAAAAATTGTTCCCATCTCCTGTGGACTTCCTGTAAAGTAAACTATTATTTTTTTTAAATCCTCACATGAGGCTTTATTTAGGATGATGTTTATTTACGTCGCATAGATAATCACCTTACTTTGAGGGCTGTGCCAAATCCTGCCATTACAGTCACAGCTGGGTTAGTCCATTTAGTTTCGGGGATAATTTCAGTCTTAACAAAATGCTGTTTACTTGATTTTGTGATGCAGGAATTTAATTGTGTTCACTATGTGACGGTTCTCATTCCAAAGCGTACGGGATCATGTGTTTTCAGTAAAGGCTACTATTACTGCCGCTTTTACTATTCGCTCATACGCTGAAATGGGTTCCAGCAGGTTTGCGAGCAGCCAAAAATAGCCCCAATAAATGAGACCCTTCTTGTATCTCTCACCTAAATCCTCTTTACACCGTTAGCACACTATCAATTCAAATGACTTGTGTAATCATGTCCATGTAGCTGTTTTTAATATGTGGATGTGATCCGAGTGAACAGAGGTTTTGTTTTTAGACAAGCAGGAAGAATTACAAATAGGACGAGGAGTGAGAAGAGGGTATCGGAGTACGTGACACCTTTTGAAGCCATTTTTTCTAAAAGTAAAGTCTTGAGTGACTTTAATCTTATTTTGATTTGTTTCCTGTGCTGAAGTCTTAGTTGTGTTATATAGTTTTAATTGGGTAACATCTGAAATACACAGGAACTAGAGCTGAACCTGTCACTGCCGTGGAACAGATGCCTTATTTTCTTAATGCCCTTTGCTCACGTCTCAGGTCCCAGCCACATCCCAGCCAAGGCGTATTGATTAAAAATTTAACAACTCAGCCTTTCTGATCACTATTAACTTACACCCCTCATTATTGTGCCCTCTTATCCTCTCCACTTTAGATTGAGACTTTGCCCCCGGAGCTGTTCAAGTGCAAGAAGCTGCGTACTCTGAATCTGGGAAACAACTGCCTGCAGACGCTGCCGTCACGCTTCGGAGAACTCACCGGGTTGACGCAGCTGGAGCTGAGAGGGAACCGTCTCGAGTGTCTCCCCGTGGAGCTCGGCGAGTGTCGCCTGCTGAAGAGGAGCAGCCTGGTGGTGGAGGAGGACCTGTTCAACACGCTGCCGTCGGAAGTCAAAGAGCAGCTCTGGAGGGCTGATAAGGAGCAGGCTTGACCTCAGCGGAGAGCTGCGGAGGAGAGAAGTTTGATTGGAGAAATAAACAATGATTTTGTTTATGCAGGCAGGCAGGCAAACTTTGAGAAGTTTGAAGCAATGTTGGCCATCGGAAAAGCAATGTCTTGTTTGGTTGGTGCTTGAGGCTTTCCTGGCAGAACTGTAAAAGCACGGATGCGGTGCAAATCTCAAGACCTCCGAGGATGTCTTTATTTCGGAAATCACTAGTTTCACGGTCGCCAAGGAAAATTCTCATAACCAAACTCAGCGATGATAGATGGTGCAGTAATGTGGCTTTTCTGTAATATCATCCTGAATATAAAAGCTGCAAGGATGCAAGCGGGTGATGTTGAGTATGCATGCCACCAGTAGGACCTTGCTAAAGCAAACCTGTTTATTAGAGAGAGCCAAAAAAAAAATACAACAAAAAACAGGAAAAACTTTGCACGATTCAGCCTTGCTAGTGAGCTAAAATGCTCTCTACCACTTCTTTGCTGATCATGTGATAAATGCACAAATGAAACATGCTCAAAGCAGTGTTTGCCTGACCTTCCTCTGGCCTTGAGACTCAAATCTTTTACTTTTGAATTTTTTACAGTTACGGTTGTGGTGCAGTGTGACTCAGAACACTGTCAGATGTTAGTAAATTAATTACGGTGCATCTGACAGCCAATTTGTTGAGGCATGAAGGTTCAGTCCTGTTTTCTCCAGGCTTTCTGTACACCCCGACACGCTCGGAGGAATCTTTTTATGTGAAAAAAAAAAGAAAAAAAAAAAAAAAGACTGTGATGAAGATCAACAGATCATCTCACAGCTTAGGCCTTAACTCAGAGGACTGTTGAAGCGGCATCAGAGAGAAAGCTGTCAAATATTCAGCAGCAACAAATGGGAACAAACTCACACAGTACAATATCTAAATACCCTGCAGTTGTTAATTTATAACGTCAGCCCGCATGGCGGCAGATTTCTCAGCTGTACGGGAGCTGTGGTGGAGAAATGCACCATTCTTCTTGGACTTCTTTATTTTGCCTCAATCAACATCATGTCTTATTTACGTATATGTTTTACCTTAGTTTGTATGACTAAACGCCACACGCATTACTGGTGTGTTTGATTATGTGAGATTGATTGTGATTCGACCTGCTGAAACAAGGTCAAGAATTCATTTGGTACTTTCAAATGCTACCACACTTTGGTATCATGTTTGGGCCTGTGAAAAAGGATGTTTTGTGATTGGTTCAACATTCAAGTAATATGTAATCAAAATCCACCGAGTGACTGAATGCCACACATCCTGCACAGCCATTGATTTGTTGTTTTTGTTTTATAATTTATGTTAAGCTTATTATAGAACATATATCTGTAATCAAAGATCTTAAGTGACCTTTGTTCAATCGAAAGCTAAAAGTTGCTTCACTGACTGGATTGTAAGGGATCCCCCTCGTGTTTGCCGCCCCTGTGTTGAAGCTTCCGGGTCAGAAACGTTCAGAAAACTCCTCGTCAGAGTTGATTTATTGTCGTTATTAAATTAAAACATATGCAGGCTTGCTAATCACACCATTAGATGACCAATAAAACAAGTCGGAATCAAGATACTTAACTTTTATTCTACCAGCGTCACCACCAAATCGTCCCAATTTAAACCTAATTGAAGTAAATGCTGGCCGTCCCAATTATTATAAAATCACAGTTTTTCTCCAGTACAATTATTTAAAAGCGATGCACGGCATAAATAATTGATTGATTAAAATGATCAGCTCACTTTTTATTAAAACATTTGTTCACATTTTAACTTTGTGTTAACTTTTTTTGCCTTTATAAACAGTGTGTGTGTGAAGAAGGCCACCTATCTGATGTGCGCCAATGTGAGGTTGTTGAACCTTAAACATAATTCACCCCCAGAGAGGGAGAGTTAATCTTTATCCATCTTTCCTGCAGTGCATTTTGTCAGTGACTACCTCTCCAGGATGGCACTGTAACTCCTGTGTGTGTGTGTGATAGCAGTGTCGCAGTTGTATTTTTCTTGAGGCTTGCACAGTCTGTCCCGACTGTCCCAAAATGTATTTCTTATCATCGCTGATTGATTTTTTTTTTCGTCCTTGAGTTGGTGCGACATTCCTAAAGTTAAAGCCCTGTTCTTGTTTTTTTGAATTATGAGACGTCTTTGGCACCTCCAAACCGAGGAAGTCATGCCGATGTGAGACAGGAGAGTGTAAACTAGCTGCCAGGCACGGTCAGTCCAAGAGAAAAGTGTTCATATTGGTGACTCAAGCGCCCAGCTGTTTTATGTGCTTGCCCTTCTATTTGCCGTGCTCAGTTTACTCCAGGGAAAATTTGTCAGCGCTTTGCTTATCTGAAATGAGGACAAACAGGAAATTACAAAGTGAAGGAAGCTGGTTTGGACCGACCTACACAAGGGAAACATTTATTCGCAGAGAGAGTATGCAGAATATGTGATTTCCACATCCATGGTCCAAATTAGCGCAACATGCCTTGTCTGCTTGAAACGCTTTTCTTGTTAAGACTTTGGATTTAATAGCATCATTTGGAGTAACCCTGCTATGTTTACTCCAGCCAGGCATCTCGTTGCTAATATGGCCTTATCTTTTACAAGCTGTAGGCCCGGTTAATGATCACAAACATCACGTTCACGACTTTATGTTCATGTGTCGTAAAAATGTATAGCTGAAATGTTTAAAGTCTTTGTTTCATACATTTCAGTCGGATGGTATGTGGTCTTATTGTTACCAGCTGTTTTCTTTTGATTTTAGGTTTTTAAGAGATTTTAAGGGAAGTTTTGCTGTAATGATACAATTGCACCTTTGTTCACAGTGAATTTTGTTTCACTGAGGCCTTTGGCTACATCCAAATGCCCTTCCAGGGGTCATTAGTAAAGTGCTCCCTGCGTGGTCCTGTTCTGAAAGAAGAGCCTCAGTCCTTAGTGTGCTGGCTAGCAACCAGTTTTAAAGTTGGAAGCAAAAGTCACGGACAAAGGTGAGAGGAAAAAAGGAGGAAAATGACACCAGAGAAAGAGAATTACTCAAAGTCAAACTCAGCTTTTTAAACATACAGACCATTCTAAGCGGTACGTCCACCTCAATATGTTTGCTCTGGTTTAATTTGTGCAGATATTGACCTGTTGGATGCCAAACAACGATAGCAAATAAAGTCCTGGCACATTAAGCTGCAAAAATATGTATTTTATGGTGCAGTAGCTGGCTGTAAATGTAGGGACAAGTCACAGGACGACTTGTACGTCACTCCAAAGTAAATTTGATATAGTAACACAGCTCATCGTAGTGGTGCAGTGCAGTTGCCGGTGCTGCTGACACTAAAAATCTCTGTCCTGCAGTGCACCACAGAGTGTCAAATTAGGACGTTCAAACAAAGCCTGTCACTCATTGTATTAAGTGTGTTTTGGCCTTAATCTGGTGGTCGTGTCATTAGTCAGTTGTGTAATCGCAGCAAAATACACTTTTATTCATCGTTTAGAAAAATGTTCTGTCCTTTATCTGACCCTGAATTCATCCTCAGGGCAGCGCTTACAGTTTATATTTCTCTTAAAGTTGAAGAGTGCCATAGAAATCATACACGTCCTGCTAAAATTGCTCATATATCTGGCCTTTCTCCGTTTCAGCTTCGTCATGGTCGGTCTGCGTCAGCACCATGACACATCTGTAGTGAGCCAAATGTTTCTGCGTCTCACTTTTTCCTCCTAACATTTGGATTTCTATCCACAAATATTTTTGTCCAGGAATTGCCTCAGTCTTTTTTCCCCCCTCCTTTCCCGACCTCCAGAGCTATGACTACGGCCTTGAACGGTCACTTCCCTTTTGAGTCGCATGATGAGCACATTTAACCTGCAGCCCCGCTCCCCTTTTTCCTGCACGTTGGCATCAGTGAAGGACTGAGATGAGGTCAGTCAGCCACCAAAAGGAGGAAGTTTGCGTGACTAATAAAACTTCCTCTTGGTTTGGTGAAAACTCTAATGCTAGCACTTTAATCAGTATCGTGTCAAATTCTGATTTGAATCTTTTGTGTTTTTTTTCTGAATGTTCACATACAAAATATCAATGATGGTCTTCTGTTTTTATGTTATTCAGGCCTTACATAGCTCAGTTTTTGTGTGAGGCAGCGTGATTGATTTGGATCCACAGAGAGGTTTTTTTTTTTTTTCCTCATTTCTTTGGACACAGCTCCTGTCCAGAAAAACTCTTAACAAACGTAACATACTGTAAGCGGAGGTGAGCTCACCCTCCAGTGTGGGCATTGTGTGCAACAGCACACATCATTGTACTGTTAAATTCTGTAATATCTCTGAGGTGTGTACATTTTTGAACAGTCTCATATCATTTCACGTGAACCCAAAAATCGCATTATTTAAAAAAAAAACTGCCATGATTGCATCGACATCTAATCTCTACCTATGTATAAAACTTTTTTTTATTAAATACATGATTGTATTTACTATGTAAGATTAATCCATCTCTGTATTCTGATGCCTGTAGATCAGGGATATGTGAAAACAGTTTGTTGGTTTTCTTGTTTCGGGGGGGTTCACATCCATCAACATCTTGACAGCATGAGTTTGTCGATGCTGAACTCGTGTGCAGTATAGCCATACGGAAAACCGCCCACTTCAACCCCCCTGAAACAAAATCATTGTTGAACAGAATCTGTAAACTGGATGGACAGACTTGTTTTAATCAGCACCGTCTATATCACACGTGACAAGGCCTTTATTAATGAATCGTTGCCAAGTGGACTGAACACTGGCTTTTTAAGCGGGACGTCTGTAACAATGGACAACTGAACTTTGATTTCTTAATGTTCAGACCCTACTTTTGTACCATTCTGACACATGATATTAAAATAAACACTTAACACTGAACCCTGTTGAAGAGAGTGTTGATTCCTCATCTTTTTTTTAAACAAAATGTCCTGAGAACTTTGCTGAAAAAAAGGTTTAAATATTTAAAAAGAAGTAGGTTAATAGACCCTTGTCTGCTCTGGAGAGTCAAAGTGTGTTGTAAAAACATTTTTGAAGCATTATTTCTTTCTCATGGGGGATATTAATTATACTTGTACTCCTCGGAAGTAGTCAGGGTATCAGCGATAACTGATTTTAGGCCAATTCTCTTTTTCACCACAGGATACAATCAGATTTTATTTAAGTCAGTACACATTTAGGGTATGTTAACTTAAACCTGACATATTTTCAGGTAAAATTAAATAAATTGATCCAAAATTCTAATCAAGAATTAGATGTTTCCAACATTTTTAACCAGAATAAACATCTTGAAAGCCTCAGACTAACTGCTGAACCCATACACGATCAAAGAAAATGGCATCCACAGAGCATCGCTGTTAGCACGGCTAACGATGAGTCATGAGCGATGAGTCATTTCCAGTTAGTTTTTGAACATCTGATATCTGGAAATAATTAATTAAATGTCTCTGCATGACAGGCTTAAAAACAAAATACAAACTCAGGATAAGATGTCTGAAGATAATGAAATAATGAATCTCAAGCTGCTCCATTACAAGTAAAAGTCTGTAATGAAAATATCACTAAAGTAAAAGTATGTGAGTATTAACAAAATGTATCACAGTACCATGGAAACAAGTGTGTGAACTAGGATATAAAGTAACAACAG
Organism: Sciaenops ocellatus; assembly: GCA_033000465.1. Classification (NCBI taxonomy): domain Eukaryota; kingdom Metazoa; phylum Chordata; class Actinopteri; family Sciaenidae; genus Sciaenops; species Sciaenops ocellatus. The sequence continues at coordinate 21,718,275 of CP136874.1, read as the reverse complement.
TAACAACACTGTGGAAAGAATTCAACTGGAAATTAAGAACCAGGTCTTTCTATGAAGTCCTTTTTATTATTTCAAAATATGACAGAAGTCAAACTAATCTGTGCTACAGGCATTGTAAACAGGTTGGAGACCACAGACAGCAATAACTGGTGTTTTGAATATTGACACATTGTATTATATTATAGGAACAATCCCTGATGGAGCGATGGAAAGCAGGAAGATTTACTTGTTGCATATATATATATATAATTTTTATAATATATGCATATTTACTGGTGTGCCTCAACTCACTGCCACCCACTGTGGGCCAATGGTAAGTCAGGTTAAGGAATGTGTAAATTGCAGTAAAACTCCATGTAAACGACATATTTTTAAACTGACTGGCCGGCCGACAACCAAGGTGATAAGATGCAATATGGACTTAGTGGTGAATTTGGCCAGATTATTATTTTATTTCTTTGAGGGTATTTATTTTATGTTATTTTTGGAGACTCCTCTGTGTGTGGATACACAGGATGCATGATTGCTGATGATTTTTTAGGTTGTTTACCAAACTGCGAATAGTTATTTTTTTCTTTTCTTTGTGATTTTCAAAAAAAGTAGTTGTGTAATGTCAAATGTGCAATAAACATTTTGTTTAAAAAAAATTACCAGGACTCATAATGTAGACAAATAGCCCCTGTGGGTACTAATAAAAACTATTATGTATTATATTATTATATTATCATTACTGGTATTTTAATTTGTATCAGTGCATCATATTTATATAAACTCATCTACAAAAAACTAGACTTCACCTCTGAATTGTGAAATAAGTAGTATGAAAAGGGAATAAGTGAAGTACAAGTACAAGAGTGACCACCAGGTGGTGCTGTAGTGCATTTGTGTTTTCTACGACGACATGAGCGACATCTAGAGGTCACCGTGCGCTCCTACAGCACCGCCATACGGGCCTCTGTATGTGTGTGTGTGTGTGTGTGGCAATGAAAGAGTTAAAGTGCAAAATCCTATTACGGCTTCTGTTACACTTTAATTGATTTCGACACATCACGTTGACGGAAACGGTGCCGGCAGCCTGCAGTTTACCCGTATGCATCTCATGAGCTCCGAGAAAACCACCATGGACTTTATGACAGATCGGGACGTGCAGAAGGTGAGCATTACATAAAAACAGATAAATACATAAAAACAAATGTACAGCCAGCTGTAGCTTATTAATATCCTACAATTTGCTCTGCAACTATAATTGCATTTACAACTTTGTTAATTAGCTTATTTAGGTTCTTTGTCTGCTGTATCCTGTAAGATATTTCTTCTTATATTCATGTAGTTCATATGACAGTTCGTGCACATTCCTGCCTCATTACATAACATGCTGCACCCACAAATGGCTTGAAGGAGGCCTGCACGATCATATGTTCTGCTGCTAAACCTGCCTGTAAAAGTACATTTGCATGAATAAATCTACAGATATTTAAAAAGCATTTGTGAGTCAGCAAGTTTCTTCTAAGAAAACACTTTTTATGAGCAGATATCACAAAGTGCTTCGTACTCCTAAGAAATGGAGCAACAGACCTTCCTTCCTCTCTACATTAATTCCATCTTTGTGTGAAATGAAGAACATTTTGTTTTGATAATCAGTCACTTAGGAAGCAAAACCACCAAATAATCCCCTTTTTCAAAAACAACAAAATATTTGATAGAATGGTGAGAAAAAAAGTGCTCTACATTTTATTTGAGACTGGCCTTAAATTTAAGAGAACAAATATCCTCACTACATGACTTACTACTTTGTGTACCAGTGGAAACCACCATGAGAGATCAGCTTGTCTCAGCTTAATTCAAACTATGTGACTGATTTATTTTTACGTCTGCACCGTATTCTACATTGAGAGCTTGTAAATGCTTTAAATCTGACCCTGGATGAAACTTAAATTTGAGGCATCTCTGTGTGAGAAGGTGGAGAGAAAACTGTCCTGACTCCTCAGCGTTAGCTTCAGCTCTTTCCTCCCTCTTGACAGTACTTGGAGGATGGATATGTGGTTCTGGACGGCCTGCTGACCTCTCAGGAGTGCGATGAGCTGAGGCAGAGGATGGCAGAGATAGTGGATCAGATGGACGTCCCGGAGCACTGTCGGATCACCTTCTCCACCTATCACGATGAGCAGCTCAAAACGCAGGTGACCAAATGTGCCGTACACTGTGAGATGAGTCTTAAACAGTGTCAGTAACTTACAGATTTATGCCACAATATTTCTTCCACATGCTTTCCATTATATTGGACTTAAAGATGCAGGTATGGTTCCAATTTCTGTTCATTAACTGCAGAAAGTCAGTGTGTTTCCCCTTCATGATTGGGCTCACGTAGGCAAGTGCAGGCACATTACCCCTCTACCTTGACCCTAAATGCCTTCTCTCGGGCTAATAGCAAACTCTTATGTCAACACTCTAGTCTGTGTCAGTGTGTATCTCTCCCCTGGTGTAATGCAATCATTCCCTGCTGGATCAAGTGACTGATGTTAACCTTCTGACCTGCAGGGAAACGCTGACTATTTCATCACCAGCGGAGATAAGATACGCTTTTTCTTTGAGAAAGGAGTTTTTGACGACAAAGGTGAACATTCCCTCTCAACTGTCCATTATGTTTTTTATGGAGCAAAATAACATATAAGCATTTTTTTGTCTTGCAGGGGAATTCCTGGTACCAAAACAGCGCTCACTAAATAAAGTCGGACACGGTGAGATTGTTAATCACATTATTTATGCACAAAGTTATGGACTTTTGCCATAACTAAACCCAGTTTTCTGTCCTTTAGCCCTACATGCCTATGAACCCTTGTACAAAAAGGTTACACATTCACCCAAAGTTCAGGTGAGTGAGTGGTTGACATCAGAGAATAACATACTGAGTAATAGAATAACCAACACTGACACCAAATATCGTTCTCTCAGGGTATAGCAAGGAAGCTGGGGCTTGTACATCCTGTGATACTGCAAAGCATGTTCATTTTTAAGGTAAAATCTGTCTATGAAATGCTTTGTAGTGTCGGATAATGCTGTATGGGCAAGTCAGGATATCATTTGTCTTTCTCTCTGCTCCAGCAACCAGGGATTGGTGGGGAAGGTAAGAAAACAACATTTTTAAGAATACAGAATCTGTATGAAAGATAATGTTATAAATATTCTTTTCATGAAATATCCTTGTAGCAGATTTTTGTCTGTTTCTTAGTGACGCCACATCAAGATGCCACATTTCTGTACACGGAGCCTCTGGGCAGAGTTATGGGCATGTGGATCGCCCTGGAAGATGCCACTGTTAACAATGGCTGCCTGTGGTTTATCCCGGGATCGCACAACAGTAAGCTCACAAAATAACTAAACTTTGCACTTTTGTTTCGAAAGTACTCCACTCAGCACTCAAACACTGTATAATCCAGATGTTATTTTGTGTCTCCATCACATCGTATGATTTGGTTATATCAGATCAGTTTTTCCATGTTACGTTATATACCACACCGTTTCTTAGGTGGTATTTCTCGACGTATGGTGCGAACCCCGCCGGGAACCTTCCCCCTGACAGACTTCACCGGTCGAGAGCAGGAGTATGATGCCGAGAAGTTTGTCGCCGCACCTGTTAAGAAAGGTGATATACTTTCAATTTAAATGGGCAAATAACAGATGACAAGAAGTATTTTTTTGTTTTACTTTATGACTGAGATTGTATAAAGGATATATAGAGTTTGTGCCACTTTAGGTGAAGTATTTACATATGTTATTTGCTCAAATGTTTTGTAGAGTTCTGAACCAAATGGTAATCTGAAGGAATAGTTGGACAGTTTTGGAAATGCGCTCATTCACATTCTTGTCAAGCATATTGGACACCCTTACAAGAAATTGTCCTGTGTATGATATTTTACAGTTTGGAGATAAAACGTGTTACTTATTGAGCTTTAAAGCTGCTGGTAGGCTGATTTTCTTTCCTTTGGACACAGTCAGACTAGCTGTTTTCACCTTGTTTCTAGTCTATATGCTAAACTAAACTAACTGGCTGTTTGGTTGCAGCTTCAGACATTAGAGTGGTATCGACCTTTTTGTCATTTTCCATCTCCTGAAATGAGTATTCGCTAGTTTTTATATCATTGTACATTGAATGTCGTGTCAGACAAAACAAGCCATTTGAAGACGCCATCTTGGCCTCTTGGAAATGGTGCATTTTTTCACGATTTACTCAGATTTTATATATTACATGATTGTATGATAAGAAAAAGAGCCTTAGCACCAAATAAAGCTGTGAGAGTTGGTCAGCCTTTTGCACATTTCCCCAACCAGCTGTTCATGTGTTCAGGCGGTGTAGTCCTGATCGACGGGGAGGTGGTGCATCGCAGTGCTGAAAACACCTCAGAAGACTCTCGCCACGTCTACACCTTCCACATCATGGAATCCCAGGACACCCGCTGGAGCCCTGAAAACTGGTGAGAGTTTATTTATTCCATGTTTAATTGGGTGGCTTTGAGGTGTTAGCTTCTGGTCAAACCAGACCTAATACAGCCGCTAATGTTAACTAACATTAACATAGCAGATGAAGTACAGTTGCAGCAGCCTGTGTTGCTTGTGAATTTGTTGTTACATGTGTAAATTTGCTTCTTAGCTTTGTGTGGAGTTCAAACTTTGGTGAACTTTGACCAGCGAAGTCACAGACTCAACCAATAGCAAAGACATGTGTGCATTCGCCCACAGAGGCGATGTGCTCATCTGCATTCCAGCATGTCTGGCCATGCCCTTAGTCTTCTTTTAAGAAGTACATAGGTTCAAACTTCAGTTTTAGTGACGCCAGCTGTCATGTTTTCATCTCTCAGGTTGCAACCCACTGAAGAGCTCCCTTTCCCGGCTCTCTACACTAAATGAAGGATGTGTTTGGTGTTTGGTGCTGCAGTTCACGGCAAGACACGCAATCCTTTCTTTCCTGGAGGAGGACTAACACGTATGAACTGTTTTAACCATAGAAAACGAGCTGCCATTTCTCACGGCGTTATATGGAACTTCATGTAGCCCGAGGAAGAATTCAACAGCCAAGTTAAAGCTGGAGTAACGCTTACTAACACACATTTTTGATGAATGTATCAATATTTTTATCAATTTGAATAAACATTTTTAAACTTTTTGACAAACTTTCCATGGACAATTCACGATACAGCTGATATTTAGATATACTTTTATTCAGCAACTCCTCATCAACATTGTCACCAACCAGCATTATTATTATTATTATTGTTCAGGGTTATTTTTTTCCCCCAATTTGTGTCAAAACGAGATGGCAGATTCCTATTTTTACAGACAACAGTAAGCATTTCTTTTTTCAAGTATGTTTCTTTAAAGACGATGACAAACAAAAACAACTGTGTATGAATGATTATTAATCACGACATCCAGACCTTTTATATTCATTTTAAAATAAATAGAGAAACCAAAAAGGGTTCATGTTCATGTTGTCAAAGTGCATTCACTCACTCATTCACACACAAATCCTGCTTCTGAATCATTGAGTGAGTATTTAACAAAAAAGGACTAAAAACAGGAGGCATATCAATTTTATCTTCTTCTGATACACTCAACATGCAATATTACATTTTTTTTAAATGTAAGGATGATGGCAAAAATAACATACTAGTAGGATCATGCTAATTAACTGTTACAACATAAATAAATAAAGAAAAACACCAGAACTTTTACAGGTGAACATAAAGCAAAAAGGTTGTTAATTAATTCATGCCGGAAACAAGTCGTCATCTCATCTGAGAACGATGAGATGAAACCTGATGACGTTTGAGGAGATCACTATAAAGCAAATATTCAATAATATGGATAAACAAAAAAAAGCATATCTACAGGGTTTGTAGGCTCAGTATCACAAGGAAATGTATATATTAAGTTCACCTTTAAGGGGTCCCATCAAACCTCAGAAATATTAGGTCAATTTACCAAAACAAAAAATATACTGTAGGGTACCTGTGTACGTGTTACAGTACTGAATTTCACATTAGTGTCATGCAGGAGCATAGTGAGTTTTTCTGCCATACTGAAGTATAAATCAGCCCTTAGAAAGAAGAGTTGAGAGGGGGGGCTGCCATGCTTTCATCTACAGCATCTACAATAGTAGGTAATGTGTGATAGAAAATATACTTCTTAAGGCAAATATCTTCAGGGGTAAGTACTTCATATTGCCATCGGGGGAGGCAAAATAATCCAATAACAAAAACATCTGATTAAGAAAAACATCGATAAGCTAACTTTAAATAATGTTCTTCAAAGGCAATACAAAGGCATGTATCCATTTGGGACAAAGATAAGAAAAACGTCCTCACCGATGATCAATATGTGACACTTAGCGACGTCTGTGCTGTCCAGAATTCTGTGAAGTGTTTAAAGGACATTTTTCCACTTTGCTAATACTATCCTCTGTTGCATAATTCAGGAGTCGTCGGTGTCAGCGGTCGGGAGACTGACACGCAAAAGAAACCGTACACCGCCGCTGTCACCGCAGACACAGAGCTCAAAGAATATTTCACAACTCGCGTTTCTTTGTGTCTGATTCCGGAAGCGATCGTCTCGCTCCTCAAAGCAACTGATACTGAAATGACTTGTGATGTGAAGGTGACAGACTCTAATGTCATGCTAACATCACGTCTGCTCCCACACTGGTTTGTTGAAAATTACCCAGCTTGATTAAGCTGTACGTTGTTAACTAATCCTTTCTTGTGCTAGTTAAAACAACTCCACTTTTTGACGAAGTCCGCTGATTATTAATGGGACTTCTTATTACTTCTACTATCATTTTTTTTACACTGATTTCCCCCCCAAAAAAGAGCTGAGCACAGCAGGAGGGATCTGTTTTTGTTTGTGCCATCTGTCCAGTCAAAGCAACAGCAGGATGAAGAGGTAGAGAGGGAGTAGGAGGTTGTCTATTTGGGAGGTGTAGGCTTCCAACATGGCCACCAGAGTGACCGAGCCAACAATCCATGAGTAGGTGGAGTTCAGGTTGATGCTCCCATCGAAGATGAGAAACATGGCGACGGCGATGATCTGGGCGAACACAGATGTCGCCGTCCCCTCCATGGTTTTCTTAGTGCCGGGCCAACGGATCTCCCCCATGGTGCTGCCGAACACAGACGCCACGGTGTCTCCGACCCCCACAGCCAGCACACCTGCATACGGCACCAGGCCACCTGCACCAGGAAGTACTCCCTTGGGGGCGCAGGGCCCGGGGAACAGCCATATGGGCAGAGACATGCCCAGTAGTAGGTAGATGTGGGTCAGGATAAGAGGCCCAGAGTCCCGCTCATCTAGGAACAAGGTTAGCACCTGCCTGAGTAGCTGACCCACGGGCCTAATCCGAAAGTAACGCACATACTCCAGGAACAAGAAGACCGCCAAGCAGCCCACGGATGCCACGTGGAGCAGCTGCCGGTCGTATATCAGCCCTGGAACGTATGTGGCTACTACAATCAGATGGAAGTACTTCCTGACAACAGTCGAGGCCTGGTGCTTCTTGGACCCTGACTGGCGCTGGTAGTTCTGGTGTAACACAACACAAGTGGCCACGACAGACAGAAACACCCAGTACCCCAGCAGACAGAGTCTTCTGTCGTTTAACGTGAGAAAGTCCAGCAGCCACATGATGGGGTGTCGGCCGATGAACAGGGAGAGCCACGGCATGAGGATTCCCAGACCCAGAACGGCTGTCATCATGTGAAAGAAAAGCGATGACACCCACGTCTCGGACTCCATGAAGCAGAAGAGCAGGGCGAAGAAGACCCCCAGCAGCAGTGAGCCCACAACTACAACGGGCAAGAAATAGTTCACCGGATCGCCTTTGACCTCTGCCAGGTTCAGGGAGCGCTTGATGAGCTGGTTGACGATGAGACTGATCCCACCGACGATGAGGAGCGCCTCTCCGGGAGTGAAGCAGCGTGGCAGCAGGTAAAGCACAATCAGGCTTAGATAAACGAAGATCAGCAGCACCTCCAAGACCTCGATGACCTCGGACACCGTCAGCGTCTGTTTCGTCGTGTAGAGAATCGCGCTGCCGGACATGCCCGCGATCACGCAAGTGTTGGTGGGCACGGGTCTCGTGATGCCCAGCGCAATCAGGGAGAGAAACAGAGCCAGCATCATGCCCGTGATGGTGATCACCATGGAGAAGCGCTCAAAGTAGACATTCCCTGAGGCGGAGCACTTTTCTCTCAGCGCAAGGCCCAGCAGGGGCATCACCATGGAGGCCGGGACGATGCCGCTGTTCGCCGCGGGACGAAACTGGAACACGGCGCCCCCTGACCTGAGCAGACGGTCCCATTTGTGCTGCACGTAGAAAGCCTGGATGAAGAGGGCTATGCTGCACCAGGAGTGCTGGTTCCACAACGCCATGTGGACACACAGCACCACGGCCAAAACCACAGAGGACTCCACGTACACTGGATTAATCTGCATGGCTGCGGGGGTGGAGGCTCGCAGGGGGAGGGAGAGTTGATCTGAACAGATGGTCTGCAACAAATGAAGGTCCGTCAGTTCCTCTCTCTGACACACTTCATCATTTGGCGGACATTTTTCACTCATAGGGGATGTCTAGAAAAAAAAGGGGGACAGTTAAAATCAGTGAGGTTAACACCACAAAATAAAATAACTAAAGGCATTAATGAATCCAGTTGTGGGTGCACTGAGTACATGAGTCATGTAACAGTGAACCTTGGTCATGTTTATCTGCTTTGTCATGAACTATGGCCACAGTGAACGTTCACCCAGTTGGTGTGAAATCCACACACAGCTCTTGCAGAGCCCTGGAGAAGAAGAAGGCATGCTATTTCTAAATCAGCTGCAACCTTTTGTTCCTGTGAGGAGAAGGGGGGGGTGGTGGTTGGAGGTTGGACTGACTTTCTCATAATGGGCTGAATCAGCTGTGGAGGTTGTATTAGCACATGGCGGATACGGCGCAAAGAAAAAAAAATCATGTATTAGATCTGTGCTAGTACAGGGCCGTCACTGGAGTGAGATACAAGTCCCCCCCTCCTCTGCAAGCCGAGGATGCTGCAACCTCGGACAGCATCGAGCTAGCGGCAAAATACAGCTGACTCCACCGAGTTAGCGTTAACGCCACACGGAGCACGCAAATCTTACCGGCACACGCTGCGATTAAAAACACACGTTGACGAAGACGAAGCGTACGTACCACATTAGTGCGGCGGGCGAACGGTGCGCCGTGATGTGACTCGGTGGTGCCGTCCTGTTTTTATGACAGATTTCTTCCCTTTGTCAGCTGTCTCTCCTCTCACACCCAGTTGGAGGGGGCCATATTTGACAGCCGGGTCACGTGGTACGGCCGTAAAAAATATCTCTTAAAGGCGTGGTTTCTTTTTTTTTTTTTTTTTTTTTTTTTTTTTTTTGTTAGAGATTAAATTAGTTGTCGTCCTGTTGAAAGCACATATTAAGTATTTTAAAAACAAAAACAAACAAAAAAAAAATTACTCTTTTTTGTTCTATCACAGGGGTCTTCAACCAGGGGTCCGTGACCCCCTAGGCGGTCCGCAGAGATACTGCAGGGGGTCCGCCCACTTTTGTCATAATCGTTGACAATTTTCACCAAAAATAATTTGTGAGAATTAAAAAAATATAACAAAAATGATACTGAGTAAACTGCACGCATTAATATGCAGTAATAAGCAGTAACTGTTGACAAAAACAAAATAAATTATTCCATTACACGTGAAGGTTTTATCAATCATAAACACATATAGGCTAATAATAACCCAGCATATGAAGAGGTTAATGTGGTGAAATAAAAGGTGAATGAAGTAAATATAATAGTTATTATAAACCAGGCTTAAAAACATAAAAAAAGGGGTCCAAGGGGTCCTTGGGCTGAAAAGGGTTGTAAATATTACGTTAAATCCTTACAGAACAATATATATATTTTTTTAAAGATATTTTTTTGGCTTTTTTCAAGCTTTATTTTTGATAGAGACCGCTGAAGAGTGACAGGAATGTGGGGAGAGATGGGGAATGACATGCAGGAAAGGTGCGCTGCAGCCAGGCTTCGTACATGGGCGGATGCTCTACCAACTGAGCGAATCAACACCCCACAGAACAATATTTTAAGCACAAATTAAAGCAGGAGTCTTCAATCATTTTTGTTATATTTTTTAATTCTCACAAATTATTTTTGGTGAAAATTGTCAACGATTATGACAAAAAAAATTGGCGGACCCCCTGCAGTACCTCTGCGGGCCCAAGTGGGGGTCACGCACCCCTGGTTGAAGACCCCTGATTTACGCGATAATGACGTCGCTCCACGAGGTGGCGGTCGACTTGTCCAATAGAAAGACAAGCGCCGCCGACGAAGAAGAAGACGAAGAAGAACGTGCTTACGGCGGTAATGACGACGCGAGCACAACAGCCAATCACATGGCAGGAACGAAGATGGCGGAATCGGAGCTGAGCGTCAGGTAATCAGAGAGCAACAAACTTTAGTTAACGGCTGCTTCTGCCTCAATAGTTACTTAAAAGTATTTATCAGTGAGTGGATATATATCTACGCAACGTGGCTGTTTATTAGGTCCCACCAGGAGGAGTATTTATGTTCGACAGCGTGTCTTTTGAGCTGTTAGCGCCACGCTAACTTAGCTTAGCAGGGTGCTAACAGTTGAAGCGTTTGAATGGCTCCTCGGCAGCGCGGTGTGTCAGCCGCATGACAACAACAGCGTGTTGACCCGTAAACTAGCTGTTCAGCTAAAGGAAGAACCGGCGCGTGTTGTGTTTCTATTTAAAAAGCCTCAGCTGCCTGTCACCGTCAGTAACAACAACAATGTTTGACGTCAGCTGTGACAGAGGAGGAGAGGCTAACGGTACAGGTTTGAGCTCGGAGAGGACAATGACTGTGTACGTTAGCTCAGATTATTTGAATGGGAAATATTTCCCTTCACATTTACACAGTTTGTAAATCCACCTTCGAGCTGCCGCTGAAACTACCTCACCTTTCCACCTGTTAATAGATCAAATCATCTTTATTTTAACGTCAGGTATATGAACTGACCATTTACATATTAAGGTAAATTAATGCAGGTGTAAAGAAGTGAATCACAGTGTAGAGCAGGGGTGTCCAAACTTTTTTTTAAAGAGGGCCAGATTTGACAATACTAACATTTTAAAAATGAACAATAAAAGTTACATACAAATGCACTGTTCTGTAACAATTTTGTTTTCATTGTCACAATTTTTTTTAAAGATGACAATGTAACCAAATCTAAGCCAATCAGGCGTGAACAAATCTAACTCTGACTCACATCTGGAGTCAGATAACAAAGAATAAATTGCATGAAGTTGATACAAATCTTCACCTCATGTCCATTCTAAACATGACTTATTATGAGTAATGCAAAGTCTGTTAACATTTAAGTTTAAAACGTGTCACTCTTGCTCTTGTCTTTAACAAAATCATTCAGAAAGTAATATTTTGTGTCACATCTACAGATATATAACACCAGCAGTTATGTCCTTTAAAGGTTCAAATGCTTCATTATGTCAACCAAAAAAAGCCAAATCTTCCAGCCATACAGTATCTGACAATCCTAGCAGGCCATAAATGATATATTATAAAAATGAAGCTTCGGGCCGCGGGCCGTGATTGGCCCCCGGGCCATACTTTGGACCTCCCTGATGGAGATGTAAAGTGCACAGCAGTACAACAGACACAGCCATTCTTAGTAACAGCTTCAACGAATCTGTCTGTATATATGAATCTATTTTTTCCATCAGTTTTGAAGATGTCATGACATCGAAGCTTTCTGTGTGAGCGTTTACAAAAACAAGTTTCACAGCTGGTGCATGAAAGTTCTTCCCCCAGTGGATATTAAACACACTTTATTACAGTATATATCATTTTATGCCATGACATTTGTATATTTTTATATATTTTTTGTATTTATATATTGTGATATACATTCTTTTCTTAAAGTTGAGAAATTGTTTCTACATAAAATCACGAGATAGAAAAAATTCTTGGTTTATCCAGTTAAATATTTGACAAAATGATGAAAATACCTGAAGTATGAAAAGAGACACACAGACAGACCACTGAAGAAATGGTATAGAAAAATGACAGTTGACAAATGTATATGATTTAAGTGTGTATTGTAATATTGCCCGCCCCTAATCTGCCTATTTGATGAAACTGTATTCTCACATTTACTGGCTGCTGCTTGTATTGAATATCGATGTCAATTATCGCTTATATATCCATCGTTCTCTCAGGAGCTGTCGAGAATTATGGACCATACTATTAGGAAGATCTGCATTGCGAGAGCCGGTATGTCTTCTTGCCACATGTTTTTATGGAACTGTTTGTTACTTGCAAGAGTGTGAGGCTACATCAAAGTGCGGAGGTTGACTCAGAGTTAAAGAGGAAGTGTAGTTAGAGAAATACTTTTTAATTCATTTTTTACCAGCTTCTGTAATCACATAAATGTATATTCACTATTTGTCTGCTGTTTCCTGTTTTTGGACTGCTTAACACATAACATAGGAGTGCATTTAACAGGATTTATGTAAGAAATAAGTGCAGAATGACAGTTAAATGAAAATAATTATAATATTGGGAAAAAATAAGTATTAAAAAGATAAATAAACAAATAAATAAACATAAAGAGAGAGAAAGTCTGGTGAATACCTTCTCAGTCCACATACTGTATGTTGAGGGATCAGACTTTATCATTTAATTGTGATACATTTGATTAATTTATTTTTTTATGTTAGTTTGAGTGTACCGGAATCACAGAAGTATCAATATTTGGCTTGGTTCTTTTATAATGCTTATGAAGAATATGAATGTGTTGTCCGCTTACAGCATAATCTTTTTTTTATCCCCAATGACACGGGTGATTTTCTCTCCTGTCATTATGAAATGTTTGACGGACACAGGCTCAGATAGAGGCAGAGCTCGACAGACACTGGGACAGACTGCATCAAGGACTCAATTATTACAAGCCACCCAGGTATGTCACAGTTTGATCCCAACATCAAATGCACTATGACTCACAACAACCTAAATCGTAATTATTCATAATTACAAAGAGTAACCGTCAGCATCACTTGCTCTAGCTCGTCCTCTGCTGGGAAAGTGAAGGAGAACAAAGATGTTGCACAGCCATTGAAGGATTTTGGTCTGAGGATCAGTAAACTATTGGTAAGAGTTAAAATGTCTGTTTTATATAAAATGATTTACTGTCTTTCTTTGTTCGTGATTGTTTGATAATTTAATGCTTTAATAATGTTGCAGGGTCTTGATGAACAACAGAGTGTGCAGCTTTTACAGTGCTACCTACAGGAGGACTACAGAGGAACCCGTGATTCATTAAAGGTGCCTGTTACCACTCAGAAAGACCCAGTTTTTAAGTTTTCAGTGATATTGTTTATTGTATGTGAGATTTAGTACTGCAGCTACCATTTTTCATGAGCAACAAAAAAACATAAGAAGATGTTATGATGACAACCATTCAGATGGTGGCTAACAGTCTCTTCCGCGCAGGTTGTTCTCAAGGATGAGAGACAAAGCCAGGCGCTGCTGCTTAAGGTCAGTACAGAGATCTACAGCCTTTTACATTTGCTGTATAATTTCCATATTTAATCCAGTAACTATAACTGTGTGTGTGCATTTACAGATAGCTGACTATTACTACGATGAGCGCATGTGTCTGCTCCGATGTGTCCTGCTCTTGCTGACATACTTTCAGGATGAGCGACATCCCTACAGGGTGAGAAGCAGCTTGATTTGGGTCACATCATAAAATTAAAAGAATTTATTTGATAATTTCTCCCTGAAAATAAGTTTTATGTGTTGTTTCGTCTGTAAGATAACTCTGGGTGTGTTTGGTTTTGTTCAGGCTGAGTACAGTAACTGTGTCAATAAACTGGAGAAGGACCTGGTGAGCAACTACCAGTCGCAGTTTGAGAAGCTCTTCAAAGCAGAAGCACCAACATGGGAAACTCATGGAAACCTCATGGTGATAATTTGATTTTATATTTGATTAATACTGTATGTTGTAACTATCCTCAAAGGATGTAAAATAATGTTTTATTTATTCATTTATTTCAGACGGAGAGGCAGGTGTCGCTGTGGTTCCTGCAGTGTCTGAGAGAACAGTCTCTGCTGCTGGAGATCATCTTTCTGTACTACGCCTACTTTGAGATGAGCTCGACCGACCTGCTGAGCTTCACCAAAATGTTTAAAGAGGAAGGCTTTGGTTTGCGGCAGACCAACAGACACTTAGTGGACAAGAGCATGGACGCGCTGGTTGACCGCATCGGGTAAGAGCACCTCAGTGCGTTAATGTGCCGTTCACATGTTTAAAGTGAGTGTGAATAAGATGTCTGTTAGTGGTATGTGACATACATTGTTTCTACTTTGACTCAGCATCCTGGGAGATGAATAATCTTTTCTATTCTATCTTCTGTTGAATTGCATTATCATACAAATGTATGTTTGTATGTATGCATGTTTCCCTTTTATGCCCATATTGATATTTGGGGGTTCAAAAAGTCCAAGAAAAATAAACAAATCCTTTTTTCAATAGTGCAAAATAGAAGCCAATGTTAAGATCTCTTATATTTGCTCTTATATTAATATTAATTGAATAAGGTACTCACAATTGGACAGTGAGATTGTTTATAAGACAATTGTCAAACATATTTCACATTTCAGTACTGCAGTTTCTTGTGACTTATTGGCTTTTTATGAGCCGATATTTCTACTTCATTGTTTAATATTTTATTCCTTGTGTAGTCTCTAACATCTTTTGTTTGTCTGGCCTGCAGATATTTGAGCTCTCTCATCCTGGTTGAAGGAATGGACATCGACTTCCTGCACAAGTGTGCCCTGGAAGATTGCACAGAGCAGCATCAGTTCTCCAATGCTCCTGACGTCATCAAGGTTTGACCAGAGTCTATAAATGCAGCAGTCATTCATCCAGATACAGACAAATCATACAGACATCTCAACCACAATATTTCCTCTGTTTCTTCCAGGAGATGGATCAGCTGCTGCTGACATTTGGTGACATCCCTCACCACGGGCCGGTGCTGCTGGCCTGGGTCCTGCTGAGACACACTCTGAGACCAGACGAGTCCAGCCCCGTGATCAGGAGGATAGGCAACACCGCCCTGCAGCTGGAGGTGTTCAAGTACATTTCAACCATGCTGAAGGGCCTTGGAGTCTCAGGGAATAATGTAAGAGAACATAGATACACGCTTGGGTCATATTAAGTTCATTAAAATGTGGAAAACTAGAACTTTTAAAAGAAAACAGTCTCTCTTTAATACTGTCTTGCCCTTTTGCTGCTCCCATTACCAAAAACTGCTTATCCTGTGGCTGTACACTTCGGAGTAGAAATACATCAAGATAAGGAAGTCCTTTCATAAATGTAGACTGTAATGAAAGGCCATAGAGCCATGAATCTTATCCTTAAGGTTAAAGTTAACCCTGTGAGGCCTCAGACCTAAACCAGTCTCTAATGAGATACTACAATGAAAATCACCTGGCAGTAGTGAAACATGCTGCACTCTGGATTAGTGTTATAGTCAGAATCTGAGCTGAATCAGACTTTTTAGGTTTCATAATCATGCCCCTCATGCTATGGTTTATGTCTGCAGACAATGCACTGAAAAAAATATATACAATACATCATAAAAGTCAACAGCTTCTCCTAAATTGAACACTGAAAATAACAAGTTTCGCTGTCAAACCGTCACATTTTGTGCATCAAAAACTCACAAATTTTCCTGATGAAATATGTGACACAGCAACACAAACATACACGTGCTCAGATATGTATTTGTATTGTTATTACATTAAATGTGGCCACTCTTTGACTCTTTCTCTTCAGTGCACAGCGAGCACAGCGAAGATGTGCATCTACGGTCTCCTCTCATTTGTGATCACTTCTTTTGAAGAGGAAAGCTTACAGGTATACACATGTACATATTTTACATGTACATATGTTAGAGGTTCCTTCCTCATATCCATATTTGTAACCTCTGTTGGTAACTTGCCTTATTATGTGACAGACTGGCGGCGTGGCGACGCAGTGCTCCCACCTGATCGATGCTGCCTGTGAGGTCCTCTCTGCTCCCAGTCTGGCTGAAGTCTTCTGGGAAATGGTGAGAAAAACCAAAGAAGAGAAGGTTCTTCACAGAGAAAATTGGATAAAAACACGAAGTGTCAACTGTTGATAATTTATCCTGTCAAATTTTTAATCCAGAAGCCGAACATGGGATTGGGAATGATCCTGGACAGTGCAGTCGGGATGTTCCCTCATAAGATTGGACCTCTGTTACAGCTTCTGACTGCTCTTCTGTCAAACAAGTCGACCGTTAAAAAGGTAGATTACATACATGTCCAGACATATTTACACAGCACCACAGCTCTTCCTTATGTAAATGGCTTAACATTGTATTTTTTTTGTGTGACAGGTGTACAACTTTTTGGATAAGATGTCCTTCTATACGCAAGTTTACAAACATAAGCCCAATGATATCATCTCCAAGGAGGATGAAACATTGTGGAGGAGACAAACACCAAAACTCCTCTACCCCCTCGGTTAGTTTTTTTAATTTGTGAGATTTGTGAGGAATTTTGGAGGCATATGTCTATTATGCATAATTACAGAAGATGTAAGTTTGTCATGTTTTAGGTCCACTGTAACGTTTCGTCTCAACCATCAGGCACGGGGCAGACTAACCTGTGGATGCCACAGGGAGTGCTGGGTCAGGTGATGATCGGAGGCGAGCAGGGCTACGTGGTCCGCTGGGACTACTCCTACAGCTCCTGGACTCTCTTCACCTGCGAGGTGGAGATGCTGCTCCATGTGGTTTCAACCGCAGGTACACAACTAACTGTTCATACATTCTCACTAGCACAGTGTTAAATCCTTCAAAGGAGAAGAAGGTTGTCGATAGATGCACAATAATCGCCACAAGTTCCCATTAGAGTCCAAAGTAATGTCATCACGCCGTCTTCCATTTACCAACAGTAAAAAAAATGAGAAAAAATAAGAAATTAATTGATTATTATTCCACTCTTTGTTAACTTGTCTGTCTTTTCTTGTTCTAGATGTTCTTGCTCACTGTGCACGTGTGAAGCCGATCCTGGATCTGGTCCATAAGATCATAAGCACAGACTGGACTGTGTCAGATTGTCTGTTGCCTCTCACTTCACGTATCTACATGTTGCTGCAGAGGTCAGAGTCACTTACCAAGCTTAAGAGACGCTGCGTGTGTTGCTATTTTGTACTTCCTATTTGAAACTGTCTTCACTGGGAACCGAGAATGAACGTCTTTTGTCATTTGTGTGTAGGTTAACATCAGTCATCAACCCTCCAGTGGACGTGATCGCCTCCTGTGTGAACTGCCTCTCCGTGCTGGCTGCAAGGATGCCTGGGAAGGTGGGTATGCTGGATACTTCCCGTGTGAACAGGAATTTAAACCCAGAATCTTCCTCTCACACCTCATATATATCTTGTTTTCTTACCGTCAGGTGTGGTCCAGTCTGCACCACACAGGTTTCCTCCCCTTTGCCTCCAACCCTTTGACCAGCATGGCTCAGTGTGTGAGGTAAAGGAAAAAGCTCAGTGTTTGAGGCCTTATGTTTAATTTGCTTCAGAAATATGAGATTTTAATGTTTTTGTTTCTTTTTTTTCTAGTGCTGAAGGGATGAAAGCAGGTAACTATGGCAACCTGCTCGTCCAGATTGAGCAGCCGAGGGGCGAGTACGCTGTGACCATCGCCTTCCTTCGTCTCATTACAACCCTGGTCAAGGTAAAAAAACATTTTTTTACCAAATGAGACGTACACAACTTTACAGGAAACAAATCTATAAATGTGCTGTCTGCTGCTAACTCTTCTTCTCTCCCTGATGGTTAATTTCAGGGTCAGCTTGGCAGCACTCAGAACAAAGGCCTGATCCCCTGTGTGCTGCTGGTGTTAAAAGAGATGCTGCCCACATACCATAAGTGGCGTTACAACACCTACGGAGTCAGGGAGAGGATCGGTAAGGGTTCACGTCTGACATGCCGGCGGTGGCAAGTTTTCTTTCTTGCAGACTGGAAAGTGAAAAACTGAATCAACACGCTCTGTGTCGCTGCAGGTTGTCTTATTTTGGAGCTGATTCATGCCATCCTTAATCTGAGCCCAGAGGGAGAGGATCAGGGCAGGTAAGGATAATCTTGTGGGATTAATGTTACCTGAGCATTTCTCTGTAAATTCAATCAGGACATTTGGACAAATGTGCCGTTTATAGTATAGTATTTCTGCTTTTTGGACTGTTAGTTGGACAAAACAAGACACTTGAATGTATCAACTTTTATATGACTAATCAATAATGAAAATAATTCTGCCCTGATTGAGTAATTGACAGGTTTGGTTGTTTTTTGATTTGTTGTTGTTAATTTATTTTCTTCCTTGTTGCAGCACCCCCACCCTGCAGTCTCTGTGTATCTACAGCCTGGCAAACACTGAGGCTGGACAGGCAGTCGTCAATATCATGGGAGTTGGAGTGGACACCATAGACGTGGTCCTCGCTGCACAGCCCAGCAGGTAAACAAGTGTTCATGTTTAGTTTTGTATAATTGGCTCAAAACTTGTTGTGTTTTTGTCGTAGACTAATCTGTATTTTTCCGTCCAGCTCTGGCTCTGAAGGTCCCGGTCAGATCCTGATCCAGACGGTCAAACTGGCCTTCTCTGTCACCAACAACGTCATCCGCCTGAAGCCGCCGTCTGACGTCGTGTCCCCTCTGGAGCAGGCCCTGACTCAACACGGTGGCCATGGCAACAATCTCATAGTTGTCCTGGCCAAGTACATTTACCACAAACACGACCCCGCGCTGCCTCGCCTGGCAATCCAGCTGCTGAAAAGGCTCGCTACAGTATGTAACTTCCATCATATACATACAGCACATATACATTGTTTTGTACAACAGCTAATATTTAGCCGGCTGGCTTATTTTCAACTGCAGTCCTCTGGCGAGATGTTTGCACAAGTTTTGATGTTCAGCTTGTATTTCGTCCGTAGGTGGCTCCCATGTCCGTCTACGCTTGCCTCGGTAGCGACGCAGCAGCCATCCGTGACGCGTTCCTCACTCGGCTGCAGAGCAAGACCGAAGACATGAGGATCAAGGTCATGATCCTTGAGTTCCTCACCGTTGCTGTGGAAACCCAGCCCGGCCTCATTGAGCTTTTCCTCAACCTGGAAGTCAAAGATGGAAGCGAGGGCTCAAAAGTATGAGTGATTTTTAAGACACTTCTTTTTTTTGTTTGTTATTACTTTTAGTCGTGCTGCATCTGGATTCAGAATATCTCTTTTTTGTTTGAACCTGTAGGAGTTTCTGCTCGGTGAGTGGAGCTGTCTTCATGTGGTGTTGGACCTGATTGACTCCAAACAGCAGGGGAAATATTGGTGTCCCCCGCTGCTCCACCGTGCAGCTCTGGCCTTCCTGCTTGCCCTCTGGCAGGATCGCAGAGATAGCGCCATCTCTGTCTTGCGTAAAAAGTAAGCATGTTATTTCTTACTTTGACCTGGAAAAATCTGTATAACCAGGTGTTATGAATGTAAATACTCGAGTGTAATGAATATATTGCTGCTCTTTTACAGAGAAAGATTTTGGGAAAACTTGACGACGCCTCTCTTTGGAACCCTCACCCCTCCTTCAGATACCACAGAGGTACTTTGGTGTTACATGACACATTTTGTTATTACACTTATAAAGAGTAATTGGATGTCAGATTAACTTAATTATTGTGTTTTACCCTCAGCCTTGTGTTCTGGAGACTTGTGCTTTTGTCATGAAAATCATCGGCCTGGAGATCTACTACGTCGTCAGGTAATTTCACAATCCCTAATGTAATAAAACTGTCCCGTATTTATCACGTTTATTACACCGACAGCTTGAATCTCATTTATTTGATGTTAATTGTGTCTGTGTTCTCGCAGCGGCTCCTTGGAGCAGTCTCTGAAGGACGGCCTTCAGAAGTTCTCCAATGCACGACGATATGAGTACTGGTCCCAGTACGTCAAGTCTCTAGTGTGCCACGTTGCGGAGATGGAGGAGGAGGGCATCTGTTACTTCCCTGAGACCCAGATGTTGATCTCCGCCTGGAGGATGCTGCTAATTCTTTCCACTGGCCATGTATGTCACAGCAAACACAAACATGTTTATATAGTACTGTATGTGTTGATGTAATGGACACTGAGGTATACTCTATCAGAACCAGTTCTTAATATGAGTGATAGAGAAATAAAATGTGGCGATAATGTGCAAATTTTGTCTCTCCTGGAAGGTGTTGCCCTCGATTGTTCACATGATAAAGAACAGACAAAGCCTTGCTCCTTTCTCATCCTGAATTCAACAAGCGGTTCTGACGGAGTATACTGAACCCTTAATCTGCCTTATCAGAATATCTAAACATTTTGGGAAATATGCTTATTTGTTTTCTTGCCAAGTCTTTGATGAGAAGATTGATGCCACCCTCATGTCTTATGGTTAATCTGCAGTCTGCAGCTGGTTAGTTTAGTTAACTGGAAACAGTTTGCCTGGCGCAGTCCAAGAGCAATAAAGTCATGTCACAGATCAATAAATCTGTTAAATCTTTAATGTTTAATCTGCACAGAAATCAGTAAAACAACTCTGTGTTGATCTCTGCTAGTTGCCCGGCAACGTCAGGAGAGTAAAAACAGTTTCTGGCCAAGAAACAGTCCTTCAAAAAACACAGCTTATTTCTTTCACAGTTTTTTATGAATTAAACTTCATATTTAACAGAAATATATGAGGGAGGCATCAACCTTTTCATCTAACTCTCAACAAGAAAGCAAAAAAAGCATATTTCCCAAAATGTTGATCTATTCATTATTTTTTTTATTGATTGATTGATTTGGGTGTTCAGCACCTTTTTAAGTGCCCGGAGAAATTCACTGGCTCAGAGCCACGTCTGCAGATGGATCGTATGAAAATGTGATATTGGTATGTTTTTTTTGTTTTTAGTCCGATGTGATGCAGCTAACGGAGGACTCGACCAAACTAAAGCTGTTCATGGACGTTCTGGATGGGACCAAAGCCGCTGTAAGCCATCACGACATAACGTACTTTGTATTCCTCTTCCTTTTATTGATGTCACAGGTTTTAACTCTTTCTCTCTCCATCAGCTGACCACACCCATGTCTGTGCCTTGTCTTCGTCTTGGATCCATGATGGCCACGCTACTGCTCATCCTCCTGAAACAGTGGAGAAGGTGAGAATTCATGCATAAGACAGAGAGTTTACAGTTTTTTTCCTGAATGCTGACAAATCTTAACTCCTTTATCTCTAATAAACTGTCACTGCTCTCTGTCTGTCTCCAGCGTGGTAGCAACAGCTCCTGACATCCTGTCTCCTCTCTCGCTGATCCTGGAGAGCGTCCTTCAAGCCGACCAGCAGATGATGGAGAGGACCAAAGCCAAAATCTTCTCTGCACTCATCTCTGTGCTGCAGATTCAAGGACTCAACGGTAAGAGTCGCGTGGATCTTCTGTTGTCTGTATTTGAATCTAATGTTGCAGTCGTCTGGAGTTTAAATCTTCTTATTGATTATTTTCCAGGTGGAGATATTTCCCAGCTGCCCCAGCTTTTGCTGTCGGTGTGTGAGACGGTGAAAGACGAGGCCCTGGCGCTCATTGACAACACTCGTCACATGAGTCAGACGGCAGACGCAGTGGAGGACGAGGACAGCATGGAGACGGACTCTCCCCGCGGCCCACAGAAGGACCAGAGAGACGGGGTGAGTTGGTACATTTTTACACGTTTTTTTTTGCCAGGCTGCATCCAACATAAAGTTAACTTTAAGCCATTGTTCTTTCGCTCAGGTGTGCGTGCTGGCGCTGCACTTAGCAAAGGAGCTGTGTCGCACCGACGAGGACGGCGAGCACTGGGTCTCTGTGATGAGGAAGGTTCCCGTCCTCCCCTCGGTGCTCAGCGCCGTGGAGCTCAGCCTGAGATCCAAACACAACCTGTACTTCACTGAAGCTGCACTCCACCTGCTGCTCACACTGGCCCGCACGCCTCAGGTAAACACAAAAACACACTTTTCTACTGCAAAATTTAAAGGATAAGGCTGTTATTATTTATTTCATCTTCTGTCTTATTGCCAAAAAATGTTGTGAAAAGTCAGCAACGTGTTAGTTCGTTTCATCTAAATATTGTACTTCTTAGCAAATGTTACTCAAATAGAAGTAAATAGAGCATTTTGAAGAATGTGTTATTTGTTTTAGGTTTTGGATACACGTTAACTGCAACCTTTTTTAAAGGGATTAACATAAAATATCACCAGATTTATCCTTTCATGTTTTTAAATCATTGCTTGGTGTCTTCATTTGTCCTCCAGGGGGCAGCAGCTGTTGCAGGAGCAGGAGTCATCCAGACCATCTGCCTCCCTCTTCTGAGCGTCTACGAGGGGTCTTCAAATGGAGCGTCACAGGTAATAAATCGCTTTACAGAACCATTTTCTCGTCACATAGCATTGTTTAATGACAGACTAAAGGCATTATGCATTGACATGACATAATAACACAGCAAGTCCGTGTCTCTGTCCAGAGTTTCTCCAGAAAGTCTCAGGACTCCGCCTGTTGGCCGGGCGTGTACCGCCTCTGCATGTCTTTAATGGAAAGTCTGCTGAAGACTCTGCGTTACAACTTCATCAACGAAGCCCTGGACTTTGTTGGAGTACATCAAGAACGCATACTGCAGGTATGACCGATGGCATGAGGGTTATCTTAAGTGAAATACTTAAATTATTCAAACAGCTTGTTTTATGTGGCTGTTGTTCTCATGTCTTACCTCCTTTTCTCTGCCGCTCAGTGTCTGAACGCAGTGCGAACAGTGCAGAGCCTGGCGTGTTTGGACGAGGCAGATCACACGGTCGGTTTCCTGCTGCAGCTCTCGAGCTTCTGTAAGGAGTGGCAGTTTCACCTGCCCAAACTGCTCCGAGACGTTCAGGTAAGTCCAGTGGAAAGCTCCACACCTGCAGAGACGACGCCACAGCTCCACCGGCGCTGTCACGCTTCGGCTTCCTGCCGTTCAGCATTGTTTTCTCTGTCTCCTCCGTTGCAGGTGAACCTGTGTTATCTGTGCCAGACCTGCACGTATCTGCTCCACAGCAAGAAGATGCTTCATCACTACCTCCAGGTCAGGATGTTTTTCATGTCATTTTATGATGACAGACAAAAGTTTACTGCCACAAACACTAAGTAAAAATGATTAAAGATGTTTATTTATTGTTTTCTTTAGGCTAAAAACGGTGAGGCGTTGCCCCCTGGTCCTCTTCCCAGGACTCAGAAGCTCCCACAAACCCCGTCTAAAGAGACAGCAGGTGGAGGAGAGCGGGAGGAAGCCGAGCAGAAGGCCCTGCTGGCTGTGCAGTGCAGTCTTCTGAAGATCCTCAGTAAAACCCTGGCGACTCTGCAGCACTTCACTCCAGACTGCTGCCAGATACTCCTGGACCAGGTCTGCCTGCTTAGTCTGCTCTAATAAGTACCTTTGTCTTCAAAATTAGTCCAACTATTAGTTTTTATCCTGAAACAGGATAAAATACTGACCTTTGTCCCTGTCTGTGTGTCAGAGTATGGACTTGGCCGAGTACCGAACCCTCTTTGTGCTCAGCTTCACAACGCCGGCGTTCGACCCCGATGTGGCTCCTTCGTTCGGAACCCTGCTGGCGACCATCAACGTGGCCCTCAGCATGTTGAGCGAGGTAAGTGTTTAATGTCGTAATAAATAACTTCAGCTGCGGTTGGCCTTCAGTAGATTCGCTGAGTGTTTTCGTGCCGTTTGTTCACAGATGGAGAAGAAGAAAGAACCGGTTTCGTTGAGCATCGCCTCGCTGGCCTCATCAGAGGAGATCCAAGCTCTGAAGTGAGTAAATCTTTTATCTGGCCGTCAAATGTGAAGCTGCAGCTCGCTACCCTCGTTACCATCTTCTCATCTGACGTGTGACAAGAAAGTGAAAATGTCAAACTGCTCATTTAACTCTGAGCTTGTTTTTTTCTTCAGGTCATTGCTGATGTTCACCATGGAGAACTGTTTCTACGTGCTGATCTCTCAGGCCGTCCGGTGTCTCAAAGATTCCTCCATCCTACCTCGAGACAAACAGAGGCTCAAACAGGAGCTGAGCTCTGAACTGGTGAGACGTCACGTCACTCTTAACTGCTCATTTCAAGTCTTCTGTACACTTTTGAAGGATATTTCTGGTGTTTTTTTTTTTATCAACACATCACATGAAAAGACCAAAATTTGTGTCCCGTTAGTAGGAATTAGTGGTCTTAGGGCGTTAGAGCCACAGGAAGACGAGGGAAGCTGTGAAGTACTGACAGGATTTTTTTCATAGGATTTATAAATACAAAACATTATCCTTACCCCTTTTATAATAGAGTAAATATAAAATATTCTCTAACATCTTCTTCGTCCTCCAGAGCACTCTCCTCTCGAGCCTGTCCCGCCACTTCCGCAGGGGCTCTCCATCGTCGCCGGCCAGCGGCATCCTCCCCTCCACCCAGTCCAAACCACCCACGCCGGGCTCCAAGGCGAGCCACGAAGGTCAGGAGCCGTTCATCCAGCTCGTTCAGGCCTTTGTCAGACTCGTGCAGAGATAGACGTACAACTCCGTGTTTTTTTTTTTTACGAAGCCAACGATGTTTTTGTACCTCCAGTAGTGCAATCAGAAGAAAAAGAAAAAAAAAACATCTTTCTGGTGTTACGCCTCATTTTTATGTACAGTTATTGCAGTAGTTAAAATAGCACAAGTTTGTGAGCTGGAGTGAGTGTGTGTGTGTTTATTCTAATATGATGTTTGGAGCCATAATTTTGTTGAACATTTCATTTTGCCAAAAAACTGCTGTTCTAACTAAAATCTGACGTGACCACAACCAAAGTGTTGAAGCCGACGAGAAGCCGCCCGATCGTCCACGCGAACATGTATGAAGCAGATCTTGGTGCTACTTAAACATCAGTCACTGACTGTGGTTTATCTTTCCAAGACCTAGTTTTATAGGTCAACTTTGATGATACTTAACGACCAGACACGTTTCAAGTGCCACTTCAGAAATTAGACCTTTCAAATATGATAATCTCATGTATAATTTTGGCTAAACGTAGTAGAAAAGCGGCACTATACCTTTTCTAATTCTTTTCATTTTCACTAAATCTCGATCTGAACTTTGCTATTTTCTTATATCTGCTTATCCGTGTACACACTTTGAAGTGGCTGCCAAGATTTGTACTTAAAAAAAAAAAAAAAAAAACTATGTATATGCTAATAAAGGGACTTTTGTACCACAGTTGAGTTTCATCGTTAAACTTTTCTTTACTGCATTTGCACATAATTCCTTGAACACCCTATACATAAACCGACCGATGAAAACAACAAAATCAGTAATAAAATACATTTTCATGTTCTTATATGCATCATATAAAAAAGAATAAAAGGAACAATATTTAAAATGCAGGAATTACTATTTACAAAGGCATTATCTTTTTTAAAAAAAAAAAAAAACTTTTACAACTTCAGTACCTAAAAATAAATCAAATTACAGGCAGGTCATGTGCAATTGTAGTACAAAAGGCTTCGATATGAGAATAAGGTGACGGTTTTACAGCAGGATAAGGCCCGATGAATATTAATTACGTAGCTACATTATCAAAAGCAGTGCAGCAGCAGGTTTTTAGTAGCTGCAGTGTAAAGAGGTGTCGCTGTTGCGATCCTCAGAGGATTCAGAGCGTCTGCTGCCCGCAGTGCGTCTGGAAACAGAGACGTTTGTCTGCTCGGGCTCTGCAGTGTCCCCTACTGGCCATTGACTGGGACCTCCTGAAACAGAAAAGATGACAACATGCTGAAACAGCCTGCAAACACGAACGATCACTTTACATCTTTGGGCTTAAGCATGCAGCAGTTTGTGCTGAAGGCATAAAAAAAACAAAGTACTGACATCTTCAAGCTTTTACAGCTGCCTGCAGACACATGCATCTGACATCTTGTTTAGAAGGAATAGTTCAACATTTTGGGAAACAAGCTTTATTGCTTTCTCAAGAGTAAGAGGAGAAGGTTAGCTTAGCGTAAAAACTTAATACAAGGGGAGACAGCTAGTCTGGCTCTGTCTAAGGGTAAAAAAAAAAAAGGGAGTTAGGGTTTGCTTTCATGGAGTCTTGTCACCACGAGGTTGCCAGGAAACCAGCGAAGAATCCCCATAAACCCAAAACCTTTTACAGTTTGCTTTAGAGGTGGATTTTTTACTTTTGGACAGAGCCAGGCGAGCCGTTTCCCCTTATTTCCAGTCTTTATGCAGGTCAATAAGCATATTTCCCTAAACATTCCTTTACAGATGCCTCATATAGGTAGAAAAGGCTTCTCATGCATCATGAATGCAGATCACTCAAACACAATATGATACATTTCCAGTTTATCAGGTTATGATCAGCGAAACTTGACAAAATTTTGCTAAACAAACCCAATAAACTGTCAGCTCTGAGTATCTCATGATGCATTCATATTTGCTTCATGCATTAGATAAAACCCAGCAGGCCCTCGTGAATCTCATGCATCAGCTCAGTCTCAAAGCCTGCACGTCAACCGCACTGACCTTCGTCTGGAGCTCCAGACAGGCCTTTCAGGCCAAACAGGGTACAGTAATTTGTCTATCGTTATTTCACAGAGAGGACGAGAAGGAGAAGAAGAGTGACTGACTGCGGACACGAACGTTAGTCTGACATTTCATAACGTCTTTTTTTTTGTGGTCAACTCACCTCTAAATTCCCCCTGGCTTTCTTCAACACTCCATGGGTGAGACACACTAGATTATGGGGCAAAAAAAGAAGTCAGACATATAAATTTATTTATCGTATACAGAGCTGAAACTGATATTTAATTTACAATTGTATAAAACAAAGAAAAGTAACAAATCGTCACATCAGAGAAGCTTGTTTCAATATAAACTGTCAGTGAAACTCGAGAATCTTACGCTGATCGATGATGACTCTTTCCATCCCCTCTTTGAGCTGGTTGGTCGTTCGCAGGCGTTTAACGGCTCCGTTCAGCATCCTCTCCTGCTGTGACAGTCTGCTCTTCAGTCTGGCTATCTCGTTTTTCAGCAGCTCGTCCTGAAACTGAGGATAAAAAAAGATTACAGTTTGGTGTCCGTAGATATTTAATTGGATTAATTAGATACAGTAAAGTTTGTGGATGTCTACCTGCTGGTTGTTGCCGCCGTCCCCTCCTGTGTTACCAGCCGGCAAAGAGACTCTCCACACCAGTTTGAGCAGTCGACCGGCCTCCTCCAACACGTGCTGCATGTTGTTCACGTTGCCGGATAAACTCTTCAGATGCTGCTGCTCCACCGCCTGTGAAGACCGATAATAAAACCTCAGTTCGACGTTCACGTTATCAATCAGTGCACCACATAACGTGATAGTTCATCGGTACCTTGTCGTCAGAGCTCTGCTGTCTGAACGTGTGCAGACACTCCTGCAGTTGCGTGTCCATGCTGCGTGACAGCTTCCGCCCCTCCGAGATCTGCTTGCGCAGGGCGTTGTAGTCCTCGATCAGGCCCAGAATGTGGCGACCGTTGCGGTTAGCCCACATCCTGTGGCCAGGAACTAAGCGGGAGGGAGCGCCGGAGACGCTGTCGCCGGAGCTGCTGCTGATCGACCCTCCGTCCACCTCCGAGTGTACGCGACGTTTCTCTTCTGAAAAGATTCAAAACGTGTCCAGATGTTTAAATGCACAAAGCTGGATGACAACTAGCAGAACTTCCATGGCAGACCAGAGTGAGTCAAGTTAATAAACTATATTAATTAGAGAATATGAGCTGCTGATGCTGTTTTCTTACCGTGGAGGACACTGGTGTATTCATTGTGACTCTGAAACGAGTGCCGGACAGCATCGCAGCCTTCACGCCCCGGTGACCTACCTCCTTCATCTAAAGACAAATAAAACAAACACTTACATGACCTGGCAGATTCCTGTGTGTGTGTGTGTGTGTTTACACACCTCTGTGTATCTGTCACAGGTTATTAGCGTGTGTGATTAGCGCGTGTTTACCCGGAGAAGACAGCAGGTAGTTGATGTTGATGGTTTCAGAGCGGTTGGGTCCTCTGAGCAGCTGCTCCTCGAGTCTCTGCCGCAGTGCCGTGTTGGTCTGGATGCTCCTCTCCAGCTGCAGCCTCAGGTGTCTGATCTCCAACAGCAGCTCGCTCAGGTCCACCGAGCCGGAGGAGGGGACGAGGACGGGCCCCTGGGTCGCTTCACTGGATTCTGCTACGAGGAACAACGAAGGAGAGGGAAAATACTTTATGGAGGTGAAAGGTGAATATTTTCTCTCCAGCACAGTCTCATCTCGCTCTATTTAAAAAAAAAAAAAAACTATATAAACACAATAAAATAAAATAAAAACTCGTACTGTTGTGTTTCTGAGTTTCGGTCTTCATCTTTTCGTAAACTTGCAGCTCCACCCGCAGTGACTGCAGAACATGCTGAGAGTCCGACAGCTGCTGCCGCTGGAGCTTCACCTCACACTGCAGCCTGGAAACACACACACACCAAGTATAATTAATTATCAAAATGATTTACAACACAAAAAAAAATATTGTTGTGGTATCCTGTTGTCAATGAAGCTCAAACTGTGTTAAGCAGGGTTGAAATGGGAACAAAAATCCAGCTGTGGCAATTCTCCGCTCCTGATTTCATTGAATTATTTCCTGCTTGACCTCAGACATTACGTGGACAGGAGGGAGGTGATGACCTGCCTAAATAGTCTATTGAAATTTTTGGGCCGTGGAACTCCTCCACAGGTGCCCTGATCCAACAGTGAGTGGTCTGCAGTCAGCAGGTCAGTTTTCTATTTTATCCCACACTGCTGCTGGCGGCTGCCTTGTGGCCAGAGTTGCCAGATTTCACAGTCCGAGCCCGGTGTTAGTGTAACCATTACTGCATGAAGAAGAACTCATAATCACATAATCAGCAGCTCGTTTGTGCTTTGCCCCAATTTTACTTTTTACTTTCTATAATCTGAAGAGTTTAAAGCAGACAGACTAAATATTAAGAACATATCACAGTACAATGCAACGATCAGCAGCACCACAAACTACAGCCAAACTCTCATGTTTAGTTTTTAGTTTACAGTAATAGAAAAAAATATATAAATATGTTTTATATACATACACAACACATTATCAGAGATGACAGGAAGAAGTCCATCGTGGTCCTTCATTTTCCCTGATTACTGATAACTTTATTATTATTATTATTAATATTTGTGTATTAATTGGTGTACTTAATAAACTGAAAATAAAGTTTAAAATCAATCTGCTCCTCCTTTTAAACAGTGCACACACACACTCAGGAGACGAGGTGAGGAAAGGGAGAGGAGAAGTGATCTGACACTAAACTAGACTCCGGGTTTCGAGTGTCGGCCTCACTCGGCTGTGTCAGTAGGATCCGGGGCAAGAGGTCAGGTACCATCATTATGGTACGTATGCATGCGTGCGCGCGTGCGTGTCTGTGTGTGTGTGTGTGTGTGTGTGTGTGTGTGTGTGTGTGTGTTTTCATGGATGCGCCTACAAATGATCGACTATCAAGTTCCTGAGTTGTACAAATAGTATGGAATAATGATAATAGTAATGACTCTTTAGAAAAGTAATTAGCAGCCTTGTGTAGTTTCAGGTTGCATGCAGCGAGTGTGTGTGTGTGTGTGTGTGTGTGTGTGTGTGTGTGTACGTGTGTACCTGTGCAGCTCCTCCTTGCTGTAGTGCAGTGTATCCTGCAGCTGGGAGTTTTCCTGGCTGCTGTGCTCCAGCCTCTCCTGCAGTCGGCTGTTTTCTTGCCTCAGAGCTTCGCACTCCTTCCTGCTCTGCTCCAGTTTGGCCGTCCGCCTGGCCAGAGTCTCCCGGAGCTTCTCATTCTCTTTCTGCTTGTCTGGAGCCAATAAAAATGTCTGTGAGTTATCTGGATATCTAGAAAGATATCATCTGAAAGGTTGTGTGTGTGTGTGTGTTTCTGATTATAGAAGCTTGTAGCTCATGCACTTTACCTCTGGAGCCCATGTTGAGCTGCTCCTTCAGGGTTTGGTTCTGTCCCCAGAGGAAGCGCACCTCGTTGGCCAGCTGACCCTGCTCCTCGTTGCCGTGGATGAAGATGTTGGTGGCTGCTGAACACAGACAGGCGCACACACAATCGTCAGATCAACAAATAACAGTGTGAGACACGCTGGCATTGAGAAAGAGGGATGATTTCAGGTGTGTACCTGGGTCTTTCTCCACCTCAGCTAGTCTCTTCTCCAGCTGCTCCCTGAGGCGGTCGTTGGTGCGGATGCTCTCCTCCAGGCGCTGACGCAAAGCTCGGATCTCCTGGAGATGTTCTCCCAGCAAGTCTGATGAAAGACACACGCAGAAAGCTGAATTAAAGGCGGATACAAGTGCTGCACTTGTACAAAAACAAGGCTTACAAGAGACAGATTACACAGGAATCACTCAAATCTAAGCAGCAGAGGCCTCAATGCATCTTCAGAGCTAGATTGCTGCTACAGCAGAGCACAAACCACAGTTTGCGAGTGTGACTGACTAACATGATGATAAACCTTCCTATGCCACACATTTACCTGAATTCATCATCCGCGGCTGCTCGCCAGCATTCGTCTGTGAGCTAGCGTCTCCGTCCGGTTTACTCGTGTCCGTCTGAGGTCCTGATCCGTCCTGGTCGTGTCCGTGATCCTGTTCTTGATGGTGGGAGCTGGTCTGGGCCATGATCGAGCGATGCAGGTCCAGTTCGCTGCGCAGGGTGGTGTTGAGCTCCTTGCTGCACCTCAGCTGCTCCTGCAGTCGCCCGTTCTCCCTCTGCAGGCCGTGCAGTCTGCTGGACACACCTTCCTCCTGAGCTCCTCCCACGGGAGGGACAACTGCTCCCGTCCAATCAGCGGGGTGTCGCTGGCCTAACGGGGAGGAAACAACAGGTAAATAGATTAATGTGAAAAGTCGATATTAAACATAATTTTTCATGATCTAAAGCACATTTTTACATCATTTCTGTGTGAAAGGTGTCCGTTAAATCCCTCGTAGTAACAGTATCTTCTCCGCTAACACAACAAGATGAACTGCTGCTGCGTAAACGAGTCAAACAGGTCAAGTGTCTGCAACTGCACAGTGATGTATCGGTGAGTTCGGGTCGTCGGGCCCCTCTGCAGGACCTCTCACGTATCCGCACGCTTCACTTGTCTCCTCAAAAGCCTTCACTGTCTCTTTTCCCCGGGGAAACACAATTTGAAGATCGAACCGGATAGGTGCCACTGAATAATGCAACTTTAAGTGGAGGTGGATTGAAACAGGACACCCGCTCTGCCCTTGGCCAGCGTGCTTTGTCCTGCGGGACGCCTCGCTGCAACAGAATGGATCTGAGTGGAAAATAAGTGCCATTACAGGCAGCGACGAGTCTGGCCGGGGGCCCACGTGGACGAGCACTCGATGATATAGCTCCGAAATATGAATTTTTAATGGAGGAAACTGTGTTAATCTTAGTACCTGGCTGAGGCGAGCGTCGGTGACACTCAAGACTATAATTTGACTTGGCTTTCGCACCCAATCACTAATAAATTTCATCATTAAGACTAATTTTAATCTGCGTGTCGTATGAGCGTCTTTGTGCTTACCGTGGGCTCGGCTCACGCCCGGTGTGGTCGGGCTGCTGTAGCAGGAGGAGGAGGTCCTGTCGGAGTGGCACAGATCAGAGTGAGAGCTGTGGTGGCTGCTGGGACTTTGGCCTCTTAGCTGGCTCTGCAGGCTCTGGATCACACGGTTCTTCTCCTGTAGCTCTTTAGCCAGCCTTGAAGAGGAAGAGGAGGAAGTTAACAGGTGAATACTTGGCCAACAGCTGGATTTTATCCATCGCATCGTCTCGCTGGGTGTTTGGCGGGTAAAACAAAGTCAAACGGGAAAGATAAGTCGAGGAAACAGCACCCAAAAAAGGAGACACAACTGTAGATGTCAAGAAAAATCTGCTTCCGACCAGATGATTTGCAGCAGAAAACACACACACAGCTGGAAAATATGAAAGAGTTCACGGCAAACGTCATGCTGTCTGTCTGGATCGAAACCCACTCACAGGTCCAGCTGCTCCCTGGTGCATTCGGCCAGGTTGAGGTTTTGCTGGACGAGGAGGCCGACATGCTGCTGCAGCAGCTCTCTCTCGGCCTCCAGCTCCAAACGCAGATTATCTAACTCCTGCTGGATTACAGCCGTGCTGTCGGGAGGATCTCGCATGCTCTCCTCATAGGACAGAAGTGATTCCTGCTGAAGCTCCCCAAAGCTGCCCACATCAGCGATAATACGGATGAGCGTTACTGTGAGCAACTGTTCAATAAATCTGAATAAAACTATTTTTAGTATCACAGATGCTACGATTTTACTACTTTTGGCAATCAAAAGGGAAAACTTGGAGTTCTCTGATCATTAATTTCCTGCGAATGATGGGAAATAAAAATGTTCAAAAGCATTCAAAATTTTCACGAGGATTGAACTGAATACGTGTATGTATGCTGGTGTTTTGTGCTAAGCTTGCTAATATAATAATAACTTGGATAATTTGGATGGATGAACATGTGACATGACATGTGGTGTCTCTGTGCGTTCCCCCCTCATTTCTCAGACACAAAGGTGACCCAGTTAAAGGGGCAACGTAACCTCAATGCTTTGGTTGTCATGGTAATAATTAGGTCAACAGCATGACGCTGTTCAAAAAGCAACAAAACACGAAGCACCCGGGGTCAGAAGGCAATTGTCTGGGTGGGAGGTGGGGGGAGGTCTGTAAAGGGGTCATGAGACAAACACAAGAAGAGCACAGCTAACGACCGTCAAATCTCAAACAAGAACACGTACGATATAATCGAAAAATATGGTACAGAACGCCTCAGAAACTTGTGCAGGAATCATAACTGATGACGAGGTCATCACATCAGTGCAGTGTTACATAAATATGAACGGCTTAAGACCAGTACAAGCGTCTGATTCTGAGCAACACTCATGTCATAAAGGAACAGTTTGCTCATGAGAAGACTGATGCAGCTCTCATGTCTGCATGTTAAATACAAAGATGCAGCCAGTTAGCTTAGCTTAGCACAAAGACTGGGAACGGATGAACACAGCTAGCCTCGCTCCGTCTAAAGATGGCAGTTCCCAGTTTAAAAAGATGATTATGTGCTGGAGCCGGGCTAACTGTTTCCCCCTGTGGCTGCTGGCTGCAGCGTTATTACAGGACAGACATGACAGTGGTATCAATCTTCTCATCAAACTCTCTGCCAGAAAGCAAATAAGCATATTGCCCAAAATTGCCCAAACTATTCCTTTAACCGTGTCATTAAAGTATCGGGACGAGTAACCTAATATTAAAATGGATTGGATGATTCTGAGTATTACAGACGCTCCGTGAATTAACTGGCAACAAATTGAAGCGTTTAAGACATTTGACGATAACCAAGTGCGGTACGCGCTATGCGGAGTTTGAGACGTACCTGCGAGACAGTTCCAGAGCTGCCACATCCTCATTATCCGGATGAGACTCTCCTGGCAGACAGAAAGAAAAGATGCTGTCAAGGACACGTCGGTAAAAATCAGTTACGAATGACTGCTCTCTGTTGTGTTCGTCTCTCTCTGCTGGTGGCTTTCTCTTTGTTAAAACACAGAGACAGTTCTGTTTTCATATGACTCAAACACGGCTGCTTTTTAAAAATTAGTAGTTATTGAGTTTGTAGTGTTGAAGCATTAAATCAGACTTCATTCTTTGTGTGTTTTGGCATAGTGCTGCATCATGAATCAAATTATATAAAATAATGAACTGTGTTTGTGCCGGGTGGTTCTGATTAGCACTATTTCTCAATGTTTATCGAGGCAGCGAGCGGCTACCTTTGTCCAGCCGTCCCTCCAGCCTGTCCAGAATGCCCAGGCTCTTGTCCAGCTGCTCTTTGACCACCTCCCCCATGTAGTAGTCGACTTCGCTGGCCTGCAGCAGCTCCTTGAAGGCTTTGCTCAGCTCCTCCAGCTGCCGACGCTGGAGGGTTCCAAGCCTGCGGCTCTCCTTGATCTGCTGTCTCAGTTGTGACAGCTCCCTGGCTTGTGACTGCACCAGAGAGTCCAGTCTGCGGAGAGGACAGAATGAGGGCAAGTAAAGGGGGGAAATAAACATGAGTCAGGATTTGATTGTCAAAATGACTCAGTGTAAAAAAACAGCGTAATATCGATAACGCTCTGAAAAAGGCTGTTGACCTTGCAGGTGATGTAGATTGGCTGCGTGTCTGCTGCAGCTGATCGCTCATGCTTCTGTTCAGTGACCTCTCTCTTTCCAGTTCCATGTTCAGACGGCTGGTTTTATCCTTCATCGCCTCCTTTTTCTCCCTCAGCTGTCCACTTCTGTAGCTCCTATCCTGGCTATGATCATCTCTCTGTGCCCCCTCTTGATCCCTGCCGGTTGACGGATCAGAGATGCTGGCAACTAATTCGCTGGAGAGAGAGTTCCTGCGCAGAAGACTTTGCATTTGGAGGATGAGCTTGGTCTGGTTTTCCAGCTGGACCTTCAGCTCTCTGACTTGTCCCTGAAGCTGAAGGGGGTCCTCGGAAACACCGTACTCATCGTAGACCTGCAGGCTTTTCAGACTGACCTGAAAAACAGACAGGAGACAGTTAATAACATTCAAATATCGGTTTCTACTGATATTCTGGGTTGCATAAGTCGGCAAATAGACAAAACCAACCTGAATTCTGTAAAATGGTTCATTGATTTCACACAGGTAGACAAAAACCTCCCATTTCTAGCCAGTGACTGAGATTTTTGGCAGATTTCAGGAAGCTAACTCAATTGAATAAGAGTTGGTTTAAACTCTCCATGGCTGATTTTCTTTAATGTTTCTAGTTGAACAGTTTAAAAATGAGAACCATGCAAAGGGAGAAATAACTAAACAGCACTGTTCTTAGAACATTATTGCAGTGTAGAGCTTGTTAGCTGCAGAATAACAAGTATGATAAGAAAAAATGTTGTTTACAACTGTTATTTTGATCCAACACAACCTCATCTGGCTGCCTAGCTTACATTTTTTTCACTTTAACATAGCAAAATAACTAACCAGTGTTTCTGGCAAAATGTAATGTTCAAGAAGTTTAATTCTGGGGCAACTGGACTTTGATGATCCACGAAGAAGCTTCTTCTGTTCTGAGAGGCTAAACGTCTTCATGGATCTACAACAAAGTCCAGCTGCCCCAGAATGAACCTTCTCAAAGACAGATGACCTGAATGACTGAGAACCTTCACAGACAATTTTACGCAATGTCTGCTGGCATTTAAACATCCTCAGATACAATAAAGAGCAGAGCTGTACACATTACCACATTCTCACATACTCATGGCATCCAGGGCAGTGAGGAAATACTACACGGTGGATGTGCTCATCCTGAACTACAAACTAATGTTAATTAATGATGTGTTCCTTGGCTTTGGAAGTAACACTCAGCTGTTAATATAGGCAGTATGCTAGTTAGCTGGACATGTTAGAGCAGAAAACATGTGGTTCAATGTATTTCTTACTCTGTGTTTTTGATTATGGAAAGGCTAGAAGAGAAAAAGTTGACACCGCCCTCCCGTCTCTTTAAATAGAGTATCTCTCTTTCTTTCCGCAGCCCCATGCACACATGCAGATTTGTTGTGCCTAGTTACGGTTTGTTGACGGGAGGAGTTTGGAGAGCGAGTCGCATACCTTGGCCGAGCTGAGCGCCGGGGAACTAGGGTACGGGGTGCTGGAGGTTGAGTCCAGGTTTTCAGTGGAGGAGAATGTGGCCTGCTCGTGTTTCAGCAGGGAAGGCAAGCTAGAGGCGCTGCAGCTTGGTTTCACACCAACCTCTAGATCTGGCAACAGAAGGGACACGGACACGATCAGGCAGGGAACGGGAAAAACATTACAACAAATAGTGAGGAAATAAATCAACTGAGATACAGCTGGACTGTGAAATAAGACGAGAAATAAAATTGAAAGATTAATGAGTGCTCGGAAAAGACATTCCCAAACTTCAGAGCGGAAAACATGCAAGAATTTCGTCAATGTAAAAATATTGACAGCCCATTCGAATTTGGGAATAGTGCAGAGAAATACCAAATAAAAAATCAGTAGACAGTGTGAAGTTATGAGACCCAAAGAGAAAACATTTCTCGAGGTGAGAGACAGTGTGTTACAGTTGCCCTTGCTCACTCCTCATGCAGACATATAGAGAGAATCTATCCACATGTGAGATTAGTGTCCACTCAGCAGACAGACATGCAGTGTCCGTCTCAAAAGCCGTCTACCTGTGCTACTGCTCTCTTCCCTATCGTTCTCACTCTTGCCACTGGTTTCGTAACCCAGGTCCTGCAAATCCACCTGCACGCCTTTGTCATCCTGCTCCAGAGCTGGCATTGGAGGCAATATATGTTTGGTTAGGAAGGAATCATTTCACAGAATCTTGTCTCTCTCTCCTTTATGGTGTTCCTGATCAATTTGTGCACACAACAGCACAAACACAGCATGCCTTCTTACCTTTCCGTGCAGTTTCAGGGGATGTGTTGGTGAGAGCAGTGGCCAGTTGCTCCTCCAGGCTCTTGCATGCTTTCTTCTTCTCTCTCAGCGCCTTATGGAGAGTCTCCAGTTGCACCTGGACGCTCGGCGGTAATCCCTTGACATCCTGCATCGTCCTGTGGTCCTTGCTCTCCTCTCTACGGCCTTTATCTTCTTGCATGGAAGCCTGGAGTTCGGATATTCTCTGACAGTGATCGCTGAAGGCCTTGTAGAGGCGGCAGAGGTTGTTATGGAGCTCTTGGTGTAGTTGTCCCTTTGTTCCAGATAAAGCGGTGGATTGATTTCCGCTGGATTTGTTGGTGTGCTCTGTAGGTTTTTCCAGGTCTTTCCTCTCCTGCAGGGCTCTCTGAAGTTTGTCTAGATTCATCTGCAGGTCAGAGTTGGTTTGTGATGATCTAGCAGAGGCAAAGGAGCTGGTATTTGTACAGTGTTCTGCCAGAGAGGCAACAGCAGACTCTGCTGCACTAAGACAGTTCAGCAGAACTTTGGACATCTCCTGATTTAAGCTGACAGCTTCAGAACTTTGGCGTTCCTTTGACTCTTTTTCCTTCAGTGATTCTGCTGATGTCTCCCTCAAAAGTTCACCACTCTGGTCAGCACGGTTGCTGCTGTGGTCATGTTCAGCAGCAGCACCTACAGCTCTCAGTTGTTCCTGCAGCTCAGCATTAATCCTGTTCTGCTCCCACAATGCCTCCTGCAAAGAGTCTGCATGTCGTTGCAACTCCTGCATCGCGTCCTCTGTGCTTCCATCTCTTGGGCTCTGACTATCAGAAGATGCGTTCACCTGCTGCTGCAAGGCCGTCTCTATCTTCAAACACAGATCACTGGTTTGTGGATTCTTTGCTTCGCTGTCAGAGGAGGTGATCGCTTTCTCCGCCATGGTCAGAAGCTCTATGAGCTGGTTGTTGAGCTCCTCCTTCTCCTGTAGGGCTTTTTGCAGCTCCATGCATCTGCTGTGGAGGACAGCATCTGAACCCCCGGAGCCTGGACCTGCGCTCAAACTGTTGTGCGACCCAAATCCGCCCTGGCTGTCCAGGCTGCAGGCGGTCAGGTAAGCAATGGTGGATTCCGCAGCCTGTAAGGCCTCCGCGCACTGGCGATTGAGCCGATCCTTCTCCTGGAGCTGAGCGTGGCGTTCTTCCCAATCAGCTAGCTGCTCACTTAGCTTGTTGATCAGGCCCTCTTTCTCCTGGCACTCCTGGTGAAGAAGCTCCAGCTGGGTGAAAAGAGCAGAGTCGGCCTGGGTGTGATCCAGTGTTCTGGCTTCAGAGTCCTTGTCCGACACGACTGGACTCCCGCTACGATGTGCATATCTGAGTGTGGAAGACGGGGAAGTGCTGTGCTGGGGTGACATGGGGGAGTTGGAGTCTGTGTGCAGTTGCTGGTCGGACCCGTGGACATCATCTGAGTACGGGTTCTGAAGTGCATCAGTACTCAGATGGTCGGAGCTCACAGACTGTCTGCTGCTGCTGCTACTAGCCTCCACCCTCAGCCTCAAGGGGACCGGGAGGCGAGATTTGACACCAGCCTTCAATTGAAACAAATGAAATATATTAAAAACTCTTGACTTGATGAAGAAAGCAATGTGATGTTTCTTTACCCTAAAACTCACCCCGTGCCTTGAGACATGACGTATTGCACTCTTGCTGTGTGACTGTGGACTCTCCATCTCTCCTGTGATGCTGATAACTAGCTCAGCGGTGACAGGGTTCTGCCCATCCGACGCCTCCTTCGACAGACTGATGACCTTAGAGTGATCTTCTGACTCGGCCTGAAGCGTCTCCACACTCCTCCTCAATTCAGCCTGTCCATCACTGCTGTTCCCTGAGGCGTCCGTGCTCTCTTTCTCTTTATACTCAGTAGATTTTTGTTCTTTCAGGAGACCCCTCAGCTCTGCGTTTTCTGATCTAAGTCTGAGCAGCGCCTCTCTGCAATAAAGGAAGTTTTATTAGTTTAGTGTTGTAGAGTAAAAATAAGGGGCAGGATCCAGATACTGCTGGAGAGAAAAACTCACCTAAGGTGCGAGAATGACGTGGCCCCAAAGTCAGTCAGCAGAGATTTAAGTGCCGTTATATCCGGGTTCCTCTCCTTAGAATCTTTTTCTACAGTGTCCAAGCTGTTGCTGCCAGACTGAGCATGCTCTCTACTACTGGAAAGGCCACTGTCCATGCTCGTATCAACCAACAGCTTTCCAGACAACATCTAAAAAGGGAAAGTTTAGAGGTGAAGTTACAAGAAAAACTAGGCTCTTCAAAATATAATAAATAATCATTTATTTCATACCTGTCCTATTTTGATGTCTGTCTGACTTTCTTTGTCCTGACCGGAGTGATGCGCCCTCTTACCGTGAAGCAAAGGCTGCATCTCCTGCGTCTTCTCGAGCTGCTAGAGTAATGGTATGGGAGGCGAGTATGACACACATGGCTCAGTAAAAGAAAACTTAATGAGGGAACAGAATCCATAAAACACTGCACAGCAACAGCAGAATGGTATGACGTGTCTAATGTGGCGTGGAGGAGAGAGACCATTTCGTGGGACACAGAGATAAGGAAAAAAAAAAAACACAGGGACTGATTAGGAAAAGGTGAAGGAGAGTAAGGTAACTTCTACTACAGACAGGAAACACACTTGTTAGAGAAATAAGACATACGGAGTAAAGAGACATTAGTAACAGGCTGGACAGAGCAAAGGTTAAAGATGTAGGTTCAAAAGGTTAGAAAGGAGCTAATACAGGCGGATGTTAGACAATGACTCAGACATGACTCGTCAAGTATTTGCTAAATGTGGACAAACATGTACTGATTAAGGACAGAGAGGTTTAGGAACTCTGACGCCTCAACTTCAAGTACAACTTCCTCCATTTGCAGCGGCCTTTTTGGGCTCCTAACCTGTTTCCAGGGGCTACCGCTGGTCACGTCTTTGTCCTCCTTGTCGTAAGAGTCCTGGTCTGATTTCCCCAACAGTGACAGCCGGTTCTGTAGCTCATTGTTTAAAGTCTGCAGTCTGCTGACGCAATCCTGCAGCTCCAGCACCTGAGACCCAGAAGAACTTATTTTTATCCGTTTGCATGATTTCCTACCCCATATTTGGCGACATCTAAAGTTAAAGTCTACTGTTATAATCATCACATAGACAATACTTTTATCCAAACATATTATTCACCTTCTGCTTGAGCTCTTGTGTTGAGAGCAGAGACAAGCTGTCATCCTGCTCCTCTCCCACACAGATGCTCATGTAGGAAGTCTGATCTCCGATGAAACTCAAAGTGTCACCTGAAAAACATTTAAGTCACATGTAACAAAGACTCCCGTCTACCAAAACTCTGGAATAAGACATCAAACGTGTAATTTTTTCCTCCTCTTACCGCCATCATTTGCCCCGCCAACCCCTCCGCCGCGGTTCTGTATGGCTCCTAAGCGAGCCTGTAGAGAGGCGTTCCAGCGCTGCGCGTCTTCCAGCTGATGTCTCATGCTCTCCAGTTCTTTAGGATCAATCAGGTCCATCCCTGAACAGACACAGAGGGCACATTTCTGCGTAAGAAAATGTTTTACTGTGCGAATGAGTCTTAAGAGTGAATCACACGCTGCGTCACTAGAAGTCAAGAGATTGTGTGACTTTATGTGAAAGAGGTCATGAAGATCGGTGGTTATTTTTTATAAACTATAAAAACACTGATGTCATGTATGTATAGATCAGCCACGGGAGTTCACATAGCATGACATGCAGCTCTGAAAAGAGATCTTAGCAATAACATAAAGCATTATTTTTTTCAGAAAGTAATAACTGGAACAACAATAACTGATTCAATACATAAAAAAAGTTGAATCAGGTCAATTAAAAGTGTAATTTAAAAAACAGCTAGTGTGTAAAGAGAAGTTCGGCATCTGTAGCCACACATTCAAAAAAATATCTAATCATATAAAAGGTTATTCTTCACTTTACCTCGTTATTTAGCTTTAATAAACAGTATATAACCATTTAATAAATGTTTATAAGACACTACAGCAGTCATAAGCAGATACAAGTGTTTTTAATGTAACTGTCAATAATTCCAATAAGGCTCCTGCAGATAATGAATAACAATACAGTAAAACACTTGTATTATATGAATTATGTCTTCATCGAAGAAGTTATACCTGTGTCAATATTGTACATTAACACTTGTCTTTGGAGCTGCACACAGTTACATTATAGAGTGCACTTATCAAATATTTGTATACTGCTTATGAATGCTAATGTGTTACCATAAATGTGTGCCTGTCTGCATCTATAATCCAGACGTCGTACGTGCTGTATATTAGAATGATTATGTAACCAAAACATAAAAATTAGCAAACTGAAGCAGGGGTAATTACTGCACACTACATCTCTCTTGGATATGAATGTGTGCCATGGGCCCGTTACTTACAGCTGACCTATTTATACACCTGGCTCTCTTTAGACAGGGGCAGAGGATGAGCATGCACACACAGGCGAGCACATGCACGCATGCATGTGGACAGACACTGAAGTCATTTGGCTTAGACGACTACCTGAGCGTACAGTGACACTTTTAATCAGTCTCAAGGCTGCGCCCTGATGTCACACTACATCTGAGGCATTAACCGTGCTAAATTACATTAACTACGTGATGTCATGAGATGATAAACTTTATTAGGATCTATTTCAGGGGAGCTCCTCTACAGTAGAGTTTCATAACAATATAACAACCATTAATATCTTTAAAGTTGTTATATAATGAGATACTTGTGCAGTGAAATTTAGCTCATGTGACAGATGGTTGGATTAATAACCAGAGGGGGTGATGCAATCAACAAACAACCAAATGTTTTAATGGGACATTCAAAAAAAGCAGACAGCATGTTAAAAGTGACAGACAGGCCAACAGGAGCCTTTATTCACTTTGTTTTTATATAAAGCACAGACAGACAGACAGACAGAGTGGATTAGTGTGAAGCTGTTACATTTAAAGAGTGACAAAGAAAACATGCAGCAACTTCATGGACAAAACATGCAGATGAGGAGGTGGTGATGTAGTGAACAATGAACATAAAGTGCACAGAGATGAGGAGTGCAGGGACCAGGTGTGTGCATGCTGAACAGTGAGTGACAGATGAAGAGGGGATGTGAGCTTGTCAGCAGCAGATATTAATGGAGCAAACACAGAGAACAAAAGACGACAGGTGTGTTTGTGTATGTGTGTGTTTTCCCTGGGAACTTGAGCTATACCTCCTAACTCTAACAACTTATTTTATGTTTTTTTCTTCACTCAGCTCCCACCGTCATTTACCACCCCGTGTGTTTGCACTGCACCTTCTCTGAGCCTGGCTCTGTGTATCTCTCTCTCCAAGTCGTCTCGTAGCTCCTCATTTGTTTTTATGCT
Organism: Sciaenops ocellatus; assembly: GCA_033000465.1. Taxonomy (NCBI): domain Eukaryota; kingdom Metazoa; phylum Chordata; class Actinopteri; family Sciaenidae; genus Sciaenops; species Sciaenops ocellatus. Next base: position 21,676,205 of record CP136874.1, on the reverse strand, counting down.
CTCCTCGAGCTGCTGCCTGAGGAGCTGCACTGCTGCCAGCTCCAGCTGCAGAGCATGGAGGCGCTGAGCACTGCAAAAACACACGTGCATCAAATATGTTAACCTGAACAAACTTATCTTTTCTTTCTCACCAAATGCAATGTTTTTGCATTCTCCCTACCTGTCCTGCTCCTTTACAGTCCTGACCAGGCTGGAGTAGAGCTGCTGTTCAGCTCTCAGGGCTTTGTTCAGAGCATCATGCTCCTGTTGCAAGGCTATAAGGTTGGGCAAAGCCTTAAAGGAGACAGAAATGAAAGCGCAGTGGCGTTAACGTCAAAGAATTTGGTGTAAAATGTTATTTTTTGGTTTCGTTCAATTTGTCAAGTTTACTTCTTGCTGGCTGTCTCCACCAATCATGGTTCTCTCTCTCTGAGGGAGTCCGGGGAGTGATCTGTCCACGCCAGAGCCAATGACCTGATCCTGGGTATGATCAGCCCGACTGTCCCCTCTTTGACCGAGGTGCTGGTGGAGAACCTGCTCAGGGACAGACAATCAGAAGAAAAGCTGCTTATTCAAAGCTGCTGTGTGTTTCGCTGAGTGACGAGAGTTTGACTCTGTAAATGGATGAATCCTTACATTGATAATCTCATCCTTGGTTTTCAAAGTGGCAGTCAGGGACTCAATATTAGCAGCCTGACCTTCGTTGCGCCCCTTCAGCTCTAAGAGCAATGACTGTAGCTCTGCCAAAGAAATCTGGATAACAAGAAAATACAGTACGTGATTAGACAAAAATACACTTGTTAAGAAGAGCCCTAAATATAGATATATTAAAATGCTTATAACCAACTGACCTTCAGTTCATTCTCCCTCTTCAGTGCTTTATTCAGTGCCTCGGTTTTCTGTGCGAGCTCCTTCTTCAGGACGACGACTGTCTTCTTGGAGAGAGGAATGTTCTCCACATTCTCCTCGCTGTTCCTCCTGGACAGTTCAGCTTCAGCGCAGACAAAATACAATCAAATCTAGGACCGACATGTGCTCACACACTTATAAATATCCAGTTGAGAAGGTTTAAAGTCTAAAAGGCCTCACCTTCCCTCTCGTCCAACTTCTCCTGCATGATCTGGATAGTTTGTCTGAGCTCCAGCACATGATCCGGCTCCCCCTTCTGCCTAATCTCTGTCAGAAACTGGTCCCTCTCCTGACCACGCTGCAGGAGCTTCTGCAAAATTACAAAGATTTAGAAGAAGTTTTAATCAAGTAGGCAACCAAATCATTTGAAGCCAGAATGAATGAGAGGAGTATTATTAGTGTAATTCTCCTTGGGACTTTTCATTTCCTCTCCTTGTTAAGCTTGTAAGTCAAGCACATTTTACAGCTGAGTAGCCGCGTTGTATCCCAGAGGAACTCACGTTGATGATGCTTTCTTTTTCAGCGAGCAGAGCTCGGAGCTGTGCGGTCTCTAAATAACCCTCCTGGGCTGTCGCGGAGCTTTGCTTCTCAGCAGTGGCAAGTTGCTGCTGCCTTTCAGACAGCTGCTTCCTCAGTTCCTGAATCTCTTGAGAGCGCTCAGACAGCATGCGGTTGTAGTGCTCTGCAGACTCCTGGGGACAACGAAAGAACAGATTAAAGTCACGAGAGTTAATGATGTTTGCCAACGTTCTGTATATACGAAGGCTTTTTGTAGAAATGCTATTATGTTTTTACTTCTAGAAAAACTGAAGTTTTCCTGAGAAACCCTCAGAAATGTTTTCATGATTAAATGTTGACCTTGAGGAGCTGGTCCTTGCTGCTGATTGTAGCCAGCAGTCCTTCCACAGCACTCTCATTGTCAGCGACCAGCCTTTCCCTGGCCTTCACAGCCTCCGCCAACATAGCCTCCGTGACCTTTAACCTCTGGCCCATCTGTTCACCGAGGTCACGTGCTTGAGTCTGCGACTGGTTCAGCATCGACTCGGCCATTTCCTACAAACAAAGGTCGACATGTATGTAAGTATTTGTATGAATGAACATGGCTGAACAGTGAGCAGTGTGTGTGTGTGGAGTGTGTGTGGAGGGGACTCTTTGTTAACTAACATCCATATCCTTTGTCTTGCCCTCCAGGGAGAGCTGTAGCTGGCTGATGATGGAGTCCTTCTCCCTCAGTGATCTGTTCAAGTTGTCTTCTACATCTTGCTTGGCTCTGTGCAGGTTTTTCAGGGTGTTTGCAAGATGCTGCAGCTTCACATCCTTCTCCTTGATCAGACTGTCAAAACTCTGGAATGAGGAGACGGATGCATAACAGTTTCATTACACAGTTCTGCAAAAGGCAAATTTGTGGCCATTCAAACACAGTCATAGCCGCTTACATTGAGGGTCTCCTCGTTGTGAGAGAGCAAGTTGTTGAGCCTATCGAGGTCTCTTTCCTTCTCCCTTAGAGACAGCTGCAGCTGGTGGATCTCATTGTCTTTCTCCTCAATGGCAGCAAACTTTTCATCCAGTGCTTGCTGTGAGAGAGCAAACAGAAGAATGTCAGAATCAAATTATAGTGGCTGTGGTGAGAAAATTACACAGAAGGAATGGGCACCTCAAGAGCCTTCTCTTTTTCTTTCAGCCTCTGCCGCAGCTTGGAAAGCACATTATCGTTCCCTCCTGGGCTTTTGCTTTGCTCAAAATCTCTGACCATGTTTATGTACTCCTGATGAACACAAGAGGAAAACAGAAAGTCAACTCTCTGAAGATATTAATAGACACAAAATATTTTAGCTTTTAGCTCACTATCTGTCAGTGTCTCACCTGTAGCTGCTGCTCTTTATCGGCCAGAGTGGATGTGAGCCGCTGGATGGTGACCTCATGGGCCTGCAGTTTTCTTTTGTTTTGATCCAGCAGCTCCTGGTACTGCTGCTCCAGAGCACTCTCTCTATCCCTGATCTCACCACTCAGCTTTTTGAGCTGATTGTTCAGATCCTGGAGGGGGGAAATGATAATACTGTCACACAAAAGCCACTATTTGAATGGTGACAGATGCTTGATGGCTTTGTTCTTGGAGCCAATAATAAAATTTTATTTGAAAACATTTGCTGTCCTGCAGCTGTCTTACATTCAGGGCCTTGTCACCCTTCTTCTTCTGCTGTTGCAGGTCCTCCAGTTCCACCTCTAGCTGGTCCTTCGCCTGCTGCATGTCACCCAGCTCTTGCTCCTTCCTGTCCAGGGCACGCTGTAGCTTTTGGGCTTCCAGCACCTTGGCGTGGTGTTCCCCCTGGAGCTGAGCCAACTCCGTTTGCTTTTCCATTAATAAATTTTGGTGCTCCTCTACTCCCTGAGGGATATATGCAAGAAATGTTTATCTTTACAAAGCCTGCAATCGGTATTTGTCAGTGAGATGGAAATAAAAATAAACCCCTTGCTTTATTGTTATGTTTGGCTCTCTTTAAAAAATGTGCAGGACTTGCTTGGTATTTCTGCAGTTGTGCTTTATGTGCTGCCTCTCTAGCCTTGGCCAAAGCGTCGTCCCTGTCTTCAATCTCATGACACAGCTCTGCAATCTGTGCAAAACAGGTTGGTGTTAGAGGATTTCATAACACAGCATAGTAGGAGTAACAACCACTGTTTTTATTTGTTAATAACATCATGACCCTCACCTCTTTTTCCTTTTCTTTGAGGACCTGAGTAAGCCCCTGGATTGTTTTGTCTCGCTTCAGGGCGTTTTTCTTCTCAGAGTTGAGTTCATTCTCCTTCTCCTCCAGCTTCCCTAACAGGTTCTGTTTACATAAAGAAGTCAACTTACACAAAGAAACCTCTCAAACTAATTCACAAATATTTAATAGATTAAAATGCCATCTCTGTGTACCTTGTTTTGACTCTGGTTGTCCTCCAGTGTTCTGGTCAGGTTCTCGCTGGTGCTTTTTGCCTGGGTGAGCTCTTCAGTCAGCAGCTTATTGTAGGACTCCAATCGGCTAACCTCACTCTGCTTCGAAGCAAATCCAGACAACACACAAAACAGAGAAGGGAAAAAATATATTAATACCAGCGATGAACAGCAAAGCTCATAACCGGCAATTCAGCATTTTGCCCAGCTGGCATCACTGAAAAAAACTACCTTCACTCTGACAGGAGTGTATTCATCATCAAATTTCTCTGCAAGGTCATGCAAAGACTTCCATTTTTCCAGTCGGTGTCTGGCTGGGTGCTTGGCTTGGCCATTATGAGAGCCAGTATTTAACCTCTTCAGGACAGGGATGTGGCTCCCTGCCGGGGCAGACACTTGCTGCTTGGAGATGCAGCGCAGGAGCTGGATCAGATCAAAGATCACAGAGGGCTGATCTGAGGAGGCGTGGAACAGTGCTCTGGCTTGAACTTCTCCTCCTGAGTCATCTGCAGCACCATGTCTTGTGACAAACACCTTGGGCTCTCTGAGTTTACGTTTGGGTGGAGGTTCTGGAGGTGTGTCTGAAGAGAATTCTCTATTGAGGGACTGCAGGGATCTGGAGTGACCTTTGAATCCAGGTCTAGGCAGCATGCCTTTACGCTGAACCAGGTCAAAGTATACATTCTGCGTGTGGTGACGAGAGCCACGGAGACCAAAGCTCTTCATAGAGCCATCGAGCCCCATCGCTGATCCCAGCCTGCTGCTCTTGAGCCCCAAGCGCCATGGGGATGCTCCTTTACTAACAATTTGATCCAAACTCACACACCTTTTCATGCGATTCTCCACCTGACCACTTTCCCTCAACTGCTGTCCTTCAGAGGCCAGCTGACATGTAGCCTCATCATCAGGACTGTGCACCCCAGAGGACCCGATCGGAGTCTTCGAGCTGGTGCTCTCCCCGTCACTCTTGTCCAGACTTCGGTTGTTTTTGTTGTAGATGTGGACGATGCACTGGATCAGGTGGTCTTTCTCCACCTGCAGCTTCTGAATCTCACTGTTGTGTTCTTCCTGCAGCTGGCTGATGTTCACATCGCACTCTACCACCTTCTCCAACTGGAACACGCATTTCCCGCAGAGGAACTCTCCACGACCATCGCGAGTCACCTCCCAGCCCAGCACGTGGGACAAGATGATTTGTAGCTTTCCCTTTGCTGCCGGGCTGAAGATCCAGCGACACTGGTCTCCTACCACACGAACGCCACATATACGACACGGGTCCCTCATGGTATCTTAGATCTTTAGATTCCAGACATGCCAACTTAAATCAAGATCAAAAAACCTCTCGATGACACAGAGTCATGTAGCCTAACGGTCATCGGGCTGCCAACTGTAGAATAGCCGTCTATCATTTTCTCTCACTGCATCAGCAAGAGAAGCACAGAGGAGAATGACTGAGTGCTGAGCACTATAAGCCCTAAGCCTCTGATAATCCCTGCTCCCGCCTCTATTCCACTCTCCCCCACATATTCAATCAGATCAAATCCTCTAGGACTGCTGCAGTGATCTGTGTTATGGGCTGTCGCCAGACCGTCTCTATAGAAGACCTCCTCCCTGACAGGGACATCAGGTATGAAGGTCAGCCCCGTGTAGGTGCTTCTTCACGGAAGTGGTGAAGATGGCAGCAGCCAATCACTCATATAGTCCATCCTGCTTGGCAGTACATCGAATGATCCGCTTTAAGATTCGTTTTTGGCAATCACTGCTGTCACACATTCCATTACACCTCTATGCTGGAGAGGCCTCTTGAAGTCTTGTCGTGTCCCCATGAGAGACACATTGTTCGCAAATTTTCAAAATCCTTCGGAATACATGCAGCACATTTATTTGTCTACCCAGATATGACAAATACTCCCATGTTACTCTGTTATTCCCCTTTAATAAAGAAGGATAAACATAAATAACTCTCAGATTGAACTGTCTCCAGACAGCATGGTAATCCAGTCTTAACACCGTGACCCCGAGTCTAGACGTCAAGGCTTGATGAGGAAACCATGGACACCACCCAACTAAGAGCTTTCTACTCTAAACATCAACAACACAGTGCTTTCACTAATAGCCTGCGTCATTTTTGATGACTACTTTCAACTTGCAATGCCTCTACACGATAGACATTTAAAAAGCTTTTTAAGGTGACAAACTACTATCTATCAGACAATAAACTACATCATATTGACATGATCAACGGTCAACATCACTCTAATGTCAGGCACAACAGCGGATGATCAAGGTGCACAAAAAGTGACCACTTCAAACTCCCTTAGTGAAAGCCTTGCATTGTGAATCACCGACCATTGAGGCCATCCCTTAAAGACAAAGATAACCACAACAAACAAAAGTATTCTCAGTCTCTGTAGTGAAACAGGACAAAAATAAAACAGCACCAGGAGGTACACGGAGGAAAAAAGCAAGTCATAAAACCCCAAAGTACATTTCCTGTGGTTCAACAGAACAACACAGACAATCCTCTGAAGTTAGCAGCACCTGCTTTGTGCGCACACAAAAAATACATAGCGCATCTGTTGGTCTGTGAGTGTTGAATGACTCGACACCTGAACACCAACCTGATGGTCCGGCGTTGTTCTGTCTTTCTGTCGATGTAGCTCCTCCCTCAGTGCCTGGGAAACAGACGGTCAAAGGTCACTCGAATGTTGTCACTCGAATGTATATATATTAAGTAGTGATGAAGTGGTTGATGTAATGTATGTGCATTCAAAACATGAATATCTTTATGTAAATATAAAAATCTCACATCAAGTTCCTGATCTTTCTTGGCGATGAGATCAGACAGCTGTTTAACACCGTCAGCTGACGGTCCATCTGTCTGTTGGTCTGCACTTCTCTTCTGATGGATCGCAGCCTCCTGGTTCTTTAAGGTGATCTTGAGTTGCTCGATGATACTGGTGTGAGCACACACAAAAAAACTGTTACATACGGAATACAGAAATAAAAACACTTTAACTTATCAATGCTCATCTCTTGCGTCCTTACTTGTCTTTCTCCTGCAGAGCCTGCTGCAGGTCTTGGACCGGCCTGGGGACAGTGGGGAAGGTGCTGGATGGGCCGAGGTCTTGGAGCTGCTTCTCCATGTTAATATTCTTGAGCTTTTCCTGCTCAGCGATGGCTGCCATCTTCTCAACCTCTTCCTCTGCCGTTTGCAGAGACTGACATGAAGCAAAAAGATCAAGTGAGACAACTACCAGAGCAGTAATGACCAAAACTGATTGTTAAGACTGAAATCATTTTTTGACTCACCTGTTCTAGGTCAGCTATCCTCCTGTTGAATGCGTCCCGAAGCGCATCCATCTCTCTCTGAGCTTGCTCTCTCAAACGATGGGGTTCTCCTGATTCTCGACCAGCCAGGCTCTCCAACGCTTTCCTGGAAAATATTCACAGGGGAGATCAAGTCTGCGCTCATATACATTTTCACCACTGGGATTCCACGACATCTTCCTGCTAAGATCTTGTTTTAGTCCGTATAGACTGTACAGGGAATGTTACTCACGATGCCGACACGAGTAGCTCCTGTTTCTCTGCCAGCTCTCTCTTCATAGACTCCAACTCCACCTTCAGCTCTATGTTCTATAAACAGACAACATCAGTCTATTATAGCACAAACTGCACATCTGGATACTGGCACAAACAGTTGAAAAATAATCTTAGAGATCATTCTCCCTGACAACTGCATTGTTTGTATGACCAAATCTTGGAGAGTGTGTGTGTGTAAAGATAAAATTCTTACACAGCACTTCTCAAAATGAATAAAGAGAAACACAAGCGTTTCTAATGAGACCGGGAGATTCCGATGTGCTTACATCTCATTTAAACAACAATGAAAAAGGCAAGACGGCTGTTTCTAAGACCATAAATGTGGGATTTTGGTCGAACAAAATCCAGCTGTTGTGGCTCAAGTTGTGATCTCAATTAGTCCTGGTAGGAAACGCTGAGTCATACGCAAAATCAAGACACTGGGGGGACCACATAGATGCACGACAAAGACATAAGAGGGCGATGCACATTTGCATTTAAGTAAATACAATACCGTTTTGAATATGTCCTCAGTGGAGTCGTCACATTTCTGCTGCATGCGCTCCTCCATGAAGTAAATGCGCAGCTTCAGGTTGAAGTTCTCTTTCTTCAGAGCTGTGATTTGCTGCAGGTGATTCACAAAAACATTTGAATATGCTGGAAAACAATTTAACGACACATAACATTTTTATTGGAAAAGCTGTATTAAAATATTTCAGTCTCTGTCTAGCCCAAAAGTAACTTTACTTTACTCATATTAAATAAGAAAACAAGGTCAGGACAAATAATTTGGGTCAAACACAAAGAGCGCTTGAGCACTTTTTCTCAGTGTATGTTTACATGTCAGGAAAGGACCATACGCATGGTTACTGTTAAACTGAAGGCTTGTGTGAAGTGGACTGTGGCATCATTGTGCTGCAGGCTCAGAACATCCTACATCTGGTAATGGGGGTTGGGTAGACTGTCGAAGGGAGGAGGATGAGGAGGAGGAGGAGGAGGAGGAGGAGGAGGAGGTAGAAGTCTGGACCCCCTCTGTTAACCTCTGATCATGCAGGACAAGCCAAAAAACTCTGAGCATGCATTCCACACAAATGCTGAAATATAGGCTTCAGCTTACCTCAGTCCAACTCCGACACACACACACACACACACTCCATCACTAAATGTCCATAAATGGTCAGTGTGGCTGACTGAGGATCAGGTTTTAATAAATCATAAAACCCTGTTTATTGTGGTGGGGTAAAGTTGACTGCATAACTTAATACCGATGAGCTCAGTGTCTCAATCCTTTAACAATTAATGGCACTAATGAACTGCATTGAAATATAAGTCGTTATCATAGGTTAGATAAAATGGGCTTTGGATGATCTAATACATTTCACATTGATACAGCACACTCACGTTCTCATAGTCCTTCATGGTGAGAGCTTTGATTGGGGACATCGTGTCAGGGAAGGACGGAGCTGTGAAACAACAGAGTGACACACTTTTACACATTTGAGTCTCTGGGGTCTCCATAACATGAAGACTCTTCCCTGCTTCAGAATAACTCTCAGCTGTCATAAATCTGTTTGTTTCAGTGAGAAAAAGAGAAAGAGAAAGAGAAAGCAGATATGCTTTTCACTTCGCGGAGGCATCAGAGGTGAGGCAGCTTCTGGCGAGTCGCCCTGTTTAAACCAGTTGAAAGCAGCCCACAGCTGATCATGTAACACTAGTCAACAACACATTTCACAACACTAACTCCTGATTCACAGTTTGAATGCCTGACAGGAAGAGATTCCTCACCCCTCCCGCTTGTTTCGTTTGCTTGTTCATGTGTTTCTAAATCAGAGCGATGTTGCTTTTGTCCTTGTTGCCTTCAGCGAGGGATCGCGTCTTCGGTGTAAATATAAATCTAGATCAACACAGATGGTTTTCATTTCCCTCAATCCATTACTCGCTTAATTCCTGGACCTAGTATCAGGCAGAACTACTAAGGCCGTCACTGGGTAGAAACTGTGAGCAAGTCAAAGTCAGACAGGTAGCGAGGCAGCAGCAAGAGACAAAAGGATGCTTCCCGTCATGGATGGAAATTAAACCTTAGAGTTTGATCAACTTTGAATGATGAAAGTATAATTCAGGTTATTTTCGGCGTGGGGCTCTACAAACCCTATCATTTTTTTCATCACTGGCTTCATTGAGGCATTTTAAAGTAAGTATGTGGTGGAAGAAGCACAAAGAGCGATCAGTTCAAATGAGGTTATTGAGTGCAACTTTCTTATCCTGAACTCAGAGCCGAGGTAGTGTCAGTACAACTCAGTTAGCTCTCAGAGTCGAGAAAAAAACACTTTTCGGAAACACAACACGTCTTCCACTGTGAATATCATTATTAAACATGGGAATCGTTCGATTTTGTTTTGATACTAATGTCAGGACAAGACCAACATGAGTGTTGGCTGAGAATAATTGGCAACTATTGTCCGATTGATAATTGATAATTTCAGTCGTTTTTCAGTTTCATATTCCACAGTTTTTCCAACGTCAAGATTTGCAACATTTTTTCACAATTTCTGAGATTGCACAGACTAAACTAATAATCGACTGAGAAAATAATCGTAGATTAATCGATAATGAAAATGATCATTCGTTGCAGCACTAGTTTACACGCACATGCAAGAATTTTGCCTGAATAGAAAATTATGATTATGAATGCCAAAGTTATTATTTTTATCCAGTAAAGAACGTCCTAAGATCTGAGATAAATGACAGACTAGCTGTGGGCAATATGGATAAAATCCTCTTCCACATACTGAAAAAGTTTAATACAGAATATTATCTGGAAAATCAATTGATTGGCTGATTGATATTGACTCTCTAGCAAATTAAACACCTGATAAATCAAAGCACTTTATCACATGAATCCAACAATTATACATAAAGAAAGAAATCTTGCTAATTGGTTTGAAGCATTGCCTATAATGGCTAACATGATATCAATGGTACGCAAAAAATTGATATCATCTCATGGTATATACTGTATCATTTCACACAACCCAACTATTCCATCTATATACGGATGATGATGATGATCATTTTCATATTCGAGTTGCAGCGTCAGTGTTTTCCTTTATGTCTTGTTTATTTGTCGGCACGAGCAACTTGACAGAAAGCCACAGATGCTGACCTAAATCTATAAATCACTTGTTTACTGGCTTTCATACATTATTCTAGCCTGGAATATATTGTTGTCACACTACAAGAGCCTGACAATAAATCAGGAACAGGATTCGCTCATTAACATCATCCAGCTACTCCCTTATCACAGCTTTGGAGACACAACTGTGGGAGGTCACGGCAACGATTCAACAGCGGTATTAATTAATACACAGGGGGGAGAAGCAACCTGAGCGAGAAGAAGGAGGAGAACAAAAGGAGGTCCAACTGTACCTGTCATGCTGTCTGTGGAATAGTCTCCAGCATCTAGGGAGTCTGGAAGTCTGCAGCTGGGGACAGAAACATTTTGTTAGCAATGCAGCCAGGTCACCCTGAATATATGGAAAAGGAACAACATTCAACAAACATTTTAGAAAGAAGAGGAAGTAAAGCAAGCTCTCATGATCTCTGTCCTTGCCTATAGTACACACATACATTTAACAACACAGATGAGCTGTGTTTATGTATTACTCACGCTGGCCAGTTCCACTGAGCCCGAAGAACGCTCCATAAATAGCTTAAGAATGACTCTCTGCCTCATTTACATCCACTCTGGCAGAAACCCCTTCAGCCAGTGTGTGTGTGTGTGTGTGTGTGTGTGTGTGTGTGTGTGTGTGTGACCATGTGCCAGTGGCAGCCTAGCTCTCATGTTCAGGCAGACAGAAAGGAGAGCAAACAGAGAGAATCCAGTTGACGGAGAAGGCTTTCTTTGATGGACAACTAGACTACTGTGACTCTGCTCAGCTAAGCATCACACAGTGATGGGACAGTGGTGGCACTCACAGACACGGCACAATGCGCCAAACATCAGCCGCAAACGCACACATCTGGATCACAATGATACAAAAAGAGGCGGGGTTGTGCTGCCACAACATAAATGTGTCACTTGCGTGTGTTTATTAAAGATTAGCGTGCGAATCCTCCTGATGAATCTGCTTTAAAGAGAGATACTTCACTTGCACAAACAAAAAAACATGAACTATTTGGGTCCAAGCTCATGTTCCTCGACCCTGACCTTTGTGTCTAATTATATAATGCCCAGCATTGAATGACTTCCTCTCATACCTCCCCTGGCACGGAAAGCAGCTCTGCAGATCCTCTGATATATTTCTCAGCAAAGATGGAAGATTGCAGAAAGTTTTGCTCTCATTTTATTGATATATTTTATGTTCTTCTTTTATGTTCTTATTCTACTATAGCTAAGCATCATAAATAGACACAATTTTCTAACTATAAAATGATATAAAATGATAATAATACTGGAGTATGTACCTGAGACAAGAACACTGCTATGTGATGTTTTGTATTACTATAGAAAATGAGATGAATCAGACAAATATGACTCCTCATTTTGTCCAGTTTCATCCCTTTTTTCAGGCTATCAGAGATTCTGGGAACTATATATATATATGAATACCTGTGTTAGAAAGACATTTGATTCAGGCCTCCACGGTGTCAGGCTACAATAAAAAAACACAATGACATTGCTCTTCCCTATATTTGTTTTGCTTTGACATCCAACACTACAAAGTTAACCAAGATGAAGGAACCTACAGAACACATAATATGACAGCGGAAAAAACAGAACAATACAATGCTAACCCTTGAACTTCCTCTATAAGGAATCACAGTGAATGTAATCAGGGGGGTTTTGACAGTGCTCAGAAACAATAATGTCACAGTGGTCCTACGTTACCTGTGACAAAATGTGACAACTAAAACATGAAGAATATGAGCTGCAGATGCACAATAATCCTCCACAAAAGTCAATAAAAATGCGATGGCGATGGTTGCATCACGGTTTTCACATGCCAAGCAACCCTTCCTGTGTTAATGGAGAGGAAGCACTCTACAGCAAGAGCTCAGATAAGACTAAAAGCACCAAACATGAACGTGCCAAACAACTCGGACAGAGATGAAACGTTCTCATAAAGAATAGATGACATTAAAACACGTCTGTGCGAGTGTTACTGACACAGTTTTGTCAGTGGTGCACTTCGTAGTAACCCCTACAGCAGCCAGTGGAAACAATGCACGAGCCTGTAAACAGTGACTTCCTCTTTTCTTCTCATTTTGTTCAGAAGGCAGCTCAGCTCACGAGAATCACTTGCAGTAAGTTGTGTTAAAAACAACAATAAGTGAAGCGTCCGACAGCACGCAAAGCCATATTTAATAAACTGAAACAGTAAAGTGAATCAGGTTTCAGAAGAAGTAATACACACCACACATATCGGCTAACGTCTTGGATTACTGAGGCACGCTTGCCACCTGGATGACCGCCTGTACCGCAGGACACAGCTGGGCTAGGTCATTTAAAAAAGGAGACGAAACAAGGACACTACAAACTTTAACACAGACATGCTAAAACTAGCTTTTCAGCTAGACTACACTAGCCATACTGAGCAGAAGCTATCCAGAAGAACAGAGCTGATAATGCACAGATCACCTACCACAATCACACCCTTCTCTCATGCCCCGGAGAGGACGCATGGGGGTTCAAAAAAAACAAAACAAACAAAGCAAACATGACATGTTAAGTCCACATTTTGTGCACAGAGCACAGGGAGAAGTCGCTGCTTCAGTCTGAACCTAGCTGAAAGAGAAAAAAAAAATAAAAAAAAAACTGGCTCTGATAATTTCCGCTTTCTTTCACTCTCTCTCACACAGTGACAGGTCAACAAACCGTCATACCAATTGCAGTAATATCACAGCAACATCCAATGAGCTGGATATGATTTATAACGGTAACAGACAGGCAGTATGAAGCATGAAAAGGCTTTTCTGCACCAATGTCTACTACACTTTTGGTCTTTTTGGTGTTTTTCCTTAATTAGATTTCTGTTTTTCGGCTCGGAGAAACCGTTTTTGCTCATTTTGCCAGGTGAATTGATGAGAATAATTATCTGAATTTTATTTTTTATCCAATAAAATGTTGCTGTACTCATAAAAACAACCTAAACTTGAGGATTATTGTGTATGTAGCTACTAACTTATTACTAGCTGCCTTCCCCAATCAATCAACTCTATCGAAACCGATAATACAGATAGCTAGCTGTTATTTCAACGTTATGTTACATGTAAAAAGAAATACATACAGAAAATTATTGATTGATATATGTCAGCATTCAAATGTCAGATGACACCACCAGAGAAATAAACAAAACAAACTAAAGCTGGCGTTATAACGTCTCTTATTAGACCTAGCGGTGTTAAAACAGAAGCTAATTTACGTAGCTAACTCAGCCTAGCTTTAAAGTTTTATCAAAAATATGACAGCTGAAGTGCTTCATGTGTTGTTTCAGTTTATAGTCAGGGCCCATGTAGCGGTAACTAGTTAGTGCTTTCGGATTAAGCAGTGCGTTAGCTATAACGTACAAGCTAGCGTTAGCTCGCTAAGCTAACGTTGTTGGGTTTTTTTTTTTTTTTTACCTTCCGTTTATGTCAACGGGCAGCGTCAAATCGTCCCCCACGACGGAGTCCATAATAGCGGTTGAGTTATTCGGTGTTATCCAGGTGATAATAAGACATTTTACAGGCTGGACGTAACGTAAACTTCGAAAAGCGGGACGGAATTCAAAACAGTCCAGGCTACCGCCATCACGATATGGTGAACGTCACCATTGTGCACGTTGGAAACTGGTGATGCCTTCAAGGTGTGTGGGAAATGTTTGACTTAACCAGCGCAGCGCTTAACCAGACTAAACCAGCGCAGTGAATGCCTTAAAAAAAATATGATTACAACGATGTTAAAGTACATCAAAAGACGCCGTGTGCTATGATTATTATGAATTATATATCAGTGTTTGTTCACAGTTGTGCTTGAGTGCAGGTGTATTGGTTATGACTTAAAAGTAAAGAATTTTCGAGCAGTGGAAAGGCAGCATGAAACTGGGTGGATACTGGGACAAAGCGATTGGCCAAAACAAACAGTTTGGGGAGGGACATGAAGCTCAAAAATACAGACACTGTCGAAAGAGGAATTTGTTCCTTTGGTATCCAGCCATACATGTTACCGCCTGTGACAGCATATTATTGAGGAAAAGTGACGTATTTTGATTTAATAGGCACATGAATCCACATCATATCATGATCCACTGTATATCCATCCATAGGGAGAGATTGATGGTGTTACAGCTGCAGTTACATGTATTGCAACACAAAACAGGCATATGGTATATGCAAAAGGGAGGTAGACAAGTTTAAAGTGGCTGCAATATAAATTAATAAGTATAAAAGTCTCAAAGGAGGAAGAACATGTAAGATAAAATAAGATCCTACCCCAGGGAAATCATAGCAGCTCGTATACACAAGTTTGATAAGAAATTACTCATAAATAAGAAATATGAAGTCATGCAGGTGTTAAAGAGTCTGACAGCTGTTGGAATGAAGGACCTGTGGAAGTGGGAGTAACAGTCTGTGGCTGAAGGAGCTGTTTAAGGCCCCCACAGTCTCATGTAGGGGGTGAGATGAGTTGTTCATGTTGGATAACATCCTCCTCTCACCCAACTTCCTCTATTGAGTCTAGAGGGGCAGTCCAGGACAGAGCTGGACCTCTTGACAAGTTTGTTAAGTCTTTTTCAGTCCCTGCATGACTGCATACAATAATGCACATGCCACCACTGTGTCATGAGAAGTTTTTATGTGTCATGGGAAGGACTCCCAAAGGAGCCTTGTCTCATCAGTAAGTGGAGACAACTTTGACCATTCTTGTACATGACGTCTGTTTTGTCCGACCAGTCCATTTTATTGTTGAGGTGACCACCCAGGTATTTGTGTGCTCCCACCATCTCGATATCCAATCCCTGGATGGTCACCAGTGTGGTCTGGCTCTCTGTACTCATCAGTACACCCTGTACTGGCTGTATCATCAGAGAACTTATGGAGCTGACAGCTGTCAGTGTTGTGTCTGAAGTCTGATGTTTTTGATGGTAACTCTATCTGTGTAAAATATACAAAAGAAAAATATACATACAACTCTGTGCAATAACTTTGCGCAATAAAAATGTGCATTGTGCATCCTTATTCAGAGAATGAGTCAATGCAGATTATCTATTATATTTCTATTATCCAATATCCACCCTTCAGAGAAGTGAGTGGCATAGAAGTGTGTGTGTTTGGCATGCAATGGAAGTAAATAAACAGGACTTGTCTCTGACTTGGATCATTTTATGACTGAAACTGAAGCAGTGTCCAAGCTAAACTTGTGTGTTTGTGACAAACTCATTAAAGAGTATGCTAAAACATAATTTGTATGTGTGTGGTGCGTGTGTTGGGTGTGTAGCAAATTAACATTTGCCCTCAGTGAGCTAATTATAACATTAAGTAGAAATACAGTCTAAAGTAACGACTACTGTCTGAGTGTTTTATCACCCATTAAAAAATCAGGAAACGGCTGAAACATCTGTAACTTCTTTGGTTAACAGCTGGTTCAACAGCCGCACATGAAATCTATTCAGACAACAATGGCGACATCAAGTGGTGTAACTCTTAATTTCAGGAGCTAGAGTGCAGTTTCCCAAATACTAGGGTGTAAAATGTTCATTCTTTTATTGTAAGACATTAAACTGTAGTGTGATGCCAGTAATTAAATTTAATCTAGCTGATTAAACATGTTATATTTGTTCTTCCCTCAGATGCAACATGTGAGTTTTGCATACACCAATGTGATGTGCCTTAATTATTCTCACTGCTTAAATATGATCACTCATACACTCATACTCAATCGAATGCTGTTCATACTGTACATACTGTCACACCCACATAGCTCATTTACATAAAACAACCTGCTGCTTAAATCATATATTTTTTAGCATCCTTTGCACTCTGCACTATTGCACTATTGCCTTATACTGACTACAAATGTTATTGTTTATATATAGATCTACTTGTTTATATATTTCTTTATATATATTTTTACCTGTATACATAGTTCAGTGTTTAGGTTTACCTGTGGAGCTTGTTGTACTTGTTTTTAGCTGTATTTATGTCTATATCTGTGTATGTGTATTAAGAGCAAAGTGAAACCGGAGTCAAATTCTTTGTCCGTGCACACATACCTGGCCAATAAAAGTAATTCTGATTAAACCAGATGTTGTACTTAACTGTCCATCAAACCTTTCTGTGTGTTTTTTATATGCACATTGACACACACTCGCCCAGTAATGGTGTCCAAGGCAAGCACACCCTGATGACCATCATTATAAGTTTCTGTGAAACACCCACCACTCCCTTTTCTTCTAGAACTGGCTCTCTCAACACATCCTCAACCCACTCACAAGTCCTCCTCTTAACTCCTCCACTCTTTACAAGTGTCCTGGGACATGGCCTCTCTGATGGATGTTGGATGTCTTTCTGTTGTGACATCTATGAATCAACTGGAGCTGGCGTTGCCATGTTAAAATAATGTGAAAAGCACTTGTTCCATAGTTGTGTTGCACAACCAACGGCCATCATCATAACTCTTTGCATCTGGTACCAAGTATTGACTCTGTGTGGGGAAACACACCATAACCATGAAGTTCTAGAGTGAGCAAGAACGTTAAATCACGTTATAGGGATGCAATTGTTAATTGTACCTTTAGAAACGTAATTAGGTCATAAAGTTATGAGGTAGATCCTTTCATCTGTCTTTAAATACTTGTGTAAGTGATAAAAAACGTCTTTCTTATTAGATTTTTTTGTATTTCAGCCTTTCATATAGTTGAAAAGTAACAATCCACACACAAATTGAAAGTATTTATTGAACAAATGGACACTGAACAATGAATAAACAGTAGACAGATAAAGAATGTTGGTACCAGACATGGTCTTGTTCAGAGTTTGATGACTTACTGTACTTGGCTGATGTTTCCAAACAGGCTTTAATTATAAAGGCAACAGGAAATCTTTGCTCCAAGTCATGTGTAGAAATGTGAGGTATTCTTAGCTCGTTTTAATGTCTACAACAGATTTACAAAAAAAAAAAAAAAAAAAAAAAAAAGAAAGAAAAAAAAAAGAAAAAGAAAAAAGAAGAAGAAACAATTTTTCACATATTTGCATAATTCTTTAAAACACAAGTTATAGTATAGCACAGAGTTCTGGTACAGTACATGGTTGGTTATCGTAGAGGAAAAAAAAACAACATAAAGCAAAATAACAAAAAATTAAAAAAATAAAAGATAATTAACATTGCAATAAATTTGTTCTCTGGAGCCCCAAATTTACACATAAAAAAATCTATAAACTCCAAGACCAGTTGGGAAAACTGATATATAAAGTTGTCAGAAAGAGTAGCATTGCTTCAACCAAAAGAAATTTGCTCAATCTGCAACCACGTTAACAACATTAAATAACATTAAATTAGCAAGAGGGGATCCACTGTATACAGCAAGGTTTGCACAATTATACACACTTGTGTCCAGCTACAACAAAGAAACTTTTATTTAATTAAAACTATCTCCACTAGTTGTGTCTCTAAAAAATATTACATACAGCTGTGGGGGGCTTTGTACAGAGAAAAAAAAGAAAACTTTATTCTTAAAAAATACTTCAAACCCTGTGATTTATGCTGGATACTAAAGGAGCGATCTGTTTTTTATAGTTATCTGTAAAATATTTTCAATCTGAATAAGCGTCTCTGTAAAAATGCAGCATTGAACAAAGAACAGATGGTTTACTCTGTCGCTTTTGGATGGGATATTACCATTATAGTGCATTATGGAAGCTATGGCAATATATTATATGGACTTTTTTAATTCATCTAAGCAAGCATGCACTATAAACATCAGAATATTTTAGCAAAGTGGTGTAATTACAGCACTATGGTTAGCACCTTAGATCATTTACTTAGCACCATGCATTAGAGAGAGGATGGGATAGAAGATGGGGGATTTTATTTTAAATTCATGGACCCCCCTCTCCCCTCTCTTGTGGCTCAGTTCTCCTCTAAGAAATGCCTGTACCTGTAGTCTGTCTACTGAAAGTGGGGTTAGAAGAAGAGACTCCTGGTCCCGTGTGGTGCTGAGTAAATAATAACTATTACCCTCCTATCTTTTATCATAAGTAAGGAAGCAAGGAACTGATACGCTTGATTTCACACTCCACAGTTGTAGGGAACTTAATAAAACACTATTGAGAACTAGAGCTCCATACTCTTTTATTTATTCACTCTGACGTCTAATCTCCACACCTGCAGATATTCTCCCTAATCATCAGTGGCATCCGGTTCAATAATGTAAGAGTAATAAGTATAGAAATAAGTATTTAACGCACTGACTCTCCATGTGGACAGCTTGCGTGCATCGGTGTGGCTCCAGACGTTATTACTTGAAAGCTGACCTGGTGCCACTGGTTTTTCCCGCATTAGGGAGGAACTGAACGTCATGATTTCCCATTTGGAGCGCCAGTAAATACAGATGTGATTTCTGCTCGATGAGCCTGCCTCTGGATTAATTCACACGGACAAGATCACAAGGAGATGAGCACCAAAAAGCAAGTAAAATGGCACCCCTGAAAAATCCTTCCATATAAAGTTTAAAATATCAAATTATCTTCTCATTTTCTATTGCACTTGAAGATTATTTCTTTACATAAGATATACATGTATAAAAGTTAATAATAAGCATACATATATATGTACATTTAAGTGATCCCAATTACTTTAATTCTTGTCTTTTAACAGAATTGAATTCCTGGTATTTCCAAAAAAAAGTACACACAGTATACAGACTGTATACAGTTAAAAAAATAAGTTACTCTAATGTCCGCTGATTAACTTGGCCTTGGTCTCCCTTCACTTAGCAATGTTCCAGAGAGATTTGGTGGCATAGAGCCTTTTTTTCTCCCAGCGGGCGTACATAGGAGATCCTTCTTGAAGAGCGTGAAGAAGCTTTTGCCAAATGGAGAAGCTATTAGTGCAAGAACTCCCCTGCTCCTCCTCAGCTCTTCGGTGTCCCCCCGACCCCAGCTCCCTATGCTTCCTCCCTCTGTGTCTGCAGTCCATTGGGAGTTTGGCAGAGAGAAACAGGATCTGTTTGGAGGGAGTCTTGTACTCGCTTGGATTGCTTTGCCTTGGATTGGAGGAGACTGCTCTGATCTCCACGCCTACACGAGGGTGACACCTAAAGGGTGATGATCCATCCCTCCATGGTCAGACGACTTAAACTGCGACCCTCACAGGAAGCAAACAGGACCTACTTCTAGGTGGTAATGTGAGCCAGGGGTAGTACCAGGGAGATTGTAGATGTCGACCACAGGGAGCAGGGTTGGGTCCAGGGAGTGGAACACAAAATGTGTCTGGTGCCAGCGGCCATCTTTTATCTGAAACCCAGGAGACATTTTTTTTAGTCTACAACATGAACATCACAAGTAGGGCAACAGGTTTTGAGAGTCTGAAAGGCAAGAATGATGTCAACTAAAGGGCACAAAGCCAGATGACATCATGTTGTTACCCAGCAGGAGTCTTCCAGGACTTCTGGCTCGAGCTCTCCTCCCACCTCGAACACTTCACCACTCCAGGCTTTGAATTTCACAGACCCCTGGGCAGCAGGCCGATCCTCAGCTGACCTCCAAACTGAAATGTTCAGGCAGTGGATGACGACGTGCTGCACCGCCTCTGAGCTCAGCAGATGCAGGAAGTTCATCTGGACACGACCGACGCTGATTGTTGGCTGCTCAAACAGGCAGAACAGGCGCTGGTTAACAAGTTTGCTGTGCGCTTGTGTGTGTAATATTTGCCATTCTTTAAGTTTTATCTCATAGACTTTGGGCTCTTACATACCTTGGATGCTGTTATTGGTTTTAGGCAAGTCTGTCCACCTCCGGTAAAGTTGCAGGAGACTTCTATTGTATCTGACGAGCAGCCCAGGTTGGGGTCAATCCAATAAGTGCCTGAAAATAACATTTGGCATAGTTAGTTTTATTTAATCTAAACATAAAAATGTTCTCCATCTCCAACACAACCCACACACACACACACTCACCATCATTTAACTTCTGTTCACAGCTGTGCAGGTCCCTGCAGATGCGGGCAGGGTTGTCCCGAGTGCCCAGTGGGTTCTTCAGGCTCTGGATCAGGTTACTGAGGTAGTGGAGGGTCTTAAAGATCTCTGCACCCTGGTCCAGCATCGGCAGGTCCATCACTGGCTTATTCTGGAGGACAGACAAAAATATGAGTTTTTTTTGTCTTTTGACAATGTAACAATACAGAGAAATGTTCATTACTCCACTAACCTCAGTCCTGAGTGGGGTGTGTGAATCCATAAACAAAAGTCCATCTTCTTTCTGCAGCAAAATAACAAAATCTTATTTAATCACTGCCAATGGACACATTACAGTATATTCAAACTACTTTGCGCCTTATTGGATGTCATGAAAACAGCAAATATAACATGACTTACAAATGATAGAGGGATACCCGGGCGGCCCTACGAAGAAAAAGAGTTATTTAGACCATGAATCATGCAACTCAAATCTGACATTATGTTTGTTTGACCTATAAAACCGATTAAGAGTTTTGCCAGAAACTTACTGGAAGTCCAGGAGGTCCACGAGGTCCAGGAGATCCCTAATTAAAAGAAAAAATATACATGCTGCATGAGCTTATAAGTCGTCAATGAAGTTTCCACATTAAAACAAATGACTTGTAAGAACAGAAAATAAGACGATGCTGTGCAAACATACCCTTGGTCCTTGCAATCCCTGTTCAGATAGAAAGATAGAGAAAAGACATATTTAGAGCCTGAATGTTGTCTATAATATTGTAATCTGCTTTTATCACAAAGCAAACAAAGTGTAAAAAAACTGAAAGAATAGATAAGAACTCACAGTCTCTCCGCGATTGCCCTTCTCTCCTCTGGGACCCTGTAAAGAGATGCACACAGTCAGTCATCTGTAGAATAACAGCAAAGAGAAAATGTCAAAGCTGATTTCAGACACTACAATACATACTGCGCTTCCATTGGGGCCGATAATTCCTATAGGGCCAACAGGTCCTCCTCTGCCCTGATGGAGAGAAACAGGAGAAAATGAATTACACAAAAGTTTAAGCACATTTTCATCAGTGTGATCAAGATCACTGGTCTACTTACCATCGTACCCTGCGGCCCCTTTGGTCCCCGTATGCCCTTTGGCCCAAAGTCTCCTGGAGGCCCCTGAAAACAGCAGTGATACATGTTTATACACACTCTGTACACCTGTATCACCTCCTGTATCTCTGACTATATCTGTGTCACATCATCCGCTAACATTTTCCAGCTGTCCTAACAGACGTTGGCTTTGGGTTCTGAGTAGTGATTTCAACACAATATAATATATATTTTTACTGACACTTAAGAGATAGTGTTTATGGTCCATGATGGACATTTTGCTTAACACTTGCAGTTGTGTTATTGTTTTAAAACCAACCGAAATTACATACAATCTCTGTCTTAAAACTGGTGCTTGTGGGATTGTACCAGAAAGAAGCAACACAAACAAGTCACAGGCAGGAAGTGAGGGGGAAAATCCGTGCCTCAAAGTGTGTTGTTTGTAAATGGGATGGGAGAGAACTTGAAGAATGCACACACACACACACATGTGCAAGCAAACGTGTAATTACTGCCACCGTGACAAGCTCTGCCTTGACAAGGCCAGGTGTTGCAATGTCCAGACTACACCTGAATCTTAAAATAAGCCATATTTGGATAAGTTCACTACTGAGAGGATAATCCACTTCCAGGAAAGACGCCCAGCGGGATAAAAGCAGATAAACTGTTCAGAAATTAATCCAACTGCTCATCCAAAAGGAGGTTATCTCAACAAAGCCATTTCTAAAGATACACCAACAGATTTCAGTGGCAGCCCCTTAGTCACAGATATGAATAAATAGATTTCATTGTGTGTGTTTGAGTCTTGTTTATCATCACAAAGTTTGATTAAATGTGTGCTATGAGGGGCTGTGTAATGTACAGTAGAGTGGGCAGTAAAACAGCTGTATGTCTTTATACTTCACTGTTGTATGAGGTGAGTTTGACATTTTAAAGGTGAACATTTAGGATCAAAACACAGATCTGAAATGTGTGATTGTGGAAGATGTGTTTCTGTTTGGTGCTGAACATACCCTTGGTCCAAAAACTCCCAGAATTCCTGGAAATCCTGATTCCCCAGGATCACCCTGAACAAGAATTTAGTCAACAATCAGAAACATGACATGAAATCCATATCATTCAAAGTTTTGATGAGTCATTGCCTTATTTTACATATGTTTAACTGTATGTATCTGTGGCTGATACTCACAGGTTGTCCTTTAGGTCCTTGGTCTCCCTGTGTCCCTGGTAGTCCCATTCCACCTTTGAAGCCTCTTTTCCCTAGAGGTCCACTCTGGCCTCGAAGACCCTGCTCACCCTGGATGGACAAATAAATGATCAAATGATGTTATACATTTTATCCTGCAACTTTAGTTCTACTTTGTCATGCATTGTTAACCTGAATGCATTATAAAACTCCCTGCACTCCCCCCCCTTACCTTTGGTCCAATGCTCCCTTGATCTCCTGGGAGTCCTGGAACGCCAGTTTTACCACGTGAGCCAGCTTTGCCAGGAAGACCAAACGCCCCATCGTCACCATGTTCTCCCTGAATAGATATCATAAGAAGCGAGTTGAATGAGAATGGTCTGCTCATCTGTCACTTCATGCATTCATGCTCTCCAGAGGATGAAATCAGCGTACAGCTTTGGATATCTTTTAGTCACCATTCTAGCTCCACTCAAGATTTTTAACACATTATAGAGAGCCATTCAATTAGCTCATTACATTCATGGTTCCAAGGGGATAAACCATTTTAGACCATCATGACTTTTCTCTAGCACCACCCTTAGGATAGACCTGGTATTTCTTTGGCATCAACACTACAGGTAAGTCTCTAAACATAGAAATAGTTGTAGCTTCAGGGACATGTTAGTAAAGCTATAGATAAATAAAATTAATGAACATGAAGTTTCTTTGTTTGTCTCACCGGCATGCCTTTACTGCCATCCTTTCCTGGGACTCCATCCACCCCGGGCACACCCTCCTGTCCCTCTCGGCCCACCACACCTCTGGGACCAGGAAGACCAATTCCACCCTGAGGAGAAGAGAAGACTTTTCAAAAATCTGTGTTACTGGCATTTTCTTTTTTGTCTGACTTTACTGAGCGAATTAGCACAAGCTTGCTTTATCTATTTTCATCATTTCCAAGTATTATAGTCATGAATACGTATTTAAAGGCTGAGAGTTTGTAAGTCGCTGAAGCAGGTGTGGATATATGTAAAATCGTAGGCTTACCTCTAATCCTCTGGTTCCTTTTTGTCCTGACTGACCCTTTTTGCCTTTCTGACCCTGAAAAGAGAGAGAGAGGAAATGTTTTAAAGGTGAAATAAGATTATTAGTTATTACTCTCTCACATCTGCTGGTCATTGTTTGTCACAACCAATGACCTACAGCAACATTTAACCAGGTATTAGAGATCAGCATTCTTCCTCAAGCAAAAAGAAGAAAATGATAGCACAGCACTACTGTATAATTACAACACCTACAAGCTGATTAATGACCTCTTTCCTAGATGAACAGTATCACTTGGATATATGCTATATTAGCTAACTTTCACAATACAAACTCATGTACTGCCTTTCAAACTATAACTCTTCAAACATACACTCAGAGGCACAATCACTCTTTAACACACAAAACAAACGCACAAAATGTTGATTTGACATCCTTACTTGATCTCCTTTGGCCCCTTTGGGTCCTTGTTGCCCACGAGGTCCAGGGTGTCCCTGAAATTGCCAGTTATGTTAATGAAAGCATATAAAGATGACCTGTGTGAGTGTGCCTGCTGGCTGTTTATGCAGACTTAATGACAGAACTGTGTAGAAATCACAAGTTTTGACACTCACAGGTTGTCCAGGAGCTCCAGATCTGCCTCTCTCTCCATCCACACCAACTTGACCCTGAGAAAAAAGTTGCAGGATATTGACCTCATGATCCCAAATACCTAAATAAATCACTTTAAAATCACCTGGAGAGATGGTACGTACTTTGTAACCTGGATCTCCTGATTCCCCTCTCTCTCCTCTGTCACCTGGAAGACCCTGATAAAACAAGAAATATATGAGTAAACTGCGAATGATTTGATTTCTGCGACCTTATAGCAGACAAAGAGTAGAAGGAGGGAGAAAAGTAAGTCAGGTGCGACTTACTATGTCACCTGGAGGACCAGGAGGACCCTCTACTTTCCCATCATCTCCCTGCTCGCCCTGTAGATGGAAATCAGAAGTGATGTTAGATGTTTTATATAAGACGCATCCACGATATTTCATTACACTCTATTTAGCTTTTAAAACGTCTTCTAAAATGTTACATATGTTGGAGAGTTTCGTTTGTGTTCGCCTTGTTTTCGATGCGCTCTGTGTTTCAAAAACAATCTTTTCATGTGAATAGAATAAGTTCTCTGTGCCTTTGTGTGAAATGAAATCCTTGATTGAGGTATCAAAACAAGGTTGATCAGTGCAAGCTGCTCACAGAGAGATGTGCATTTTGGGATGCTTGTTTGATAGCTCAATGAAAAACATTTGGTGTTATTGATCCGTGTTCGGGGGGCGTCAATCCAAAGTGGTAATGGGACATAAACTGGGAACACACATTAAGAGCTCAGTGTTACACGTAAAGTAAACGAGGTGTACCTTTTCACCTTTTGGTCCTGGAGCCCCCATGGGGCCCTGTGATCCCTGATGACCCTGCAAACACAGACACAATAAATTATGCAATGGGAAATTATAATCTCAAATGCAGATAATCATAACAGGCTTCTTTAATGTCTTACAATAAGGTAATCTTACCTCGTAACCTGCAATACCAGGTTCCCCCTGTTGACCCATTCGACCAGGAGCTCCCTAAAGAGAACCACGTTAAGTCTTTAGTGTGTAATTCAGAACATCAGATGGCATTCAAACTCATGATGAAAATGAATTATATCTATATCATTACTGTTCCACTTTACCACGTGTCCGATTGTTCCTCTGGACCCCTTCTGTCCAACAAAACCCGGTGGTCCAGTCTTCCCCACCGGCCCAGTCTCCCCGAGGTGACCTTGATGACCTTTGGCACCCTGAACATACACAAAGGTTATGTTACAGCATATAATAGCAGACACAGCATTTTTATGTCACTGTGTGTGAATCCATTTGGTTTCTAAAGATCATAAGAGGTGATTTGATGTCAATACCTTTGAACCTATTTTGCCCCTTTCCCCAATTTTGCCGGGTTTCCCTTCAGGACCCTTCAGAGAAAACATGATTAGATTAGAGAGAGTGTGAAAGTCAGAAAGTTTGCACAGAATTTGACCAGAAAGATAGATGACTTACTCTGACGCCAGTGAGTCCAGGACTTCCAGGTGGGCCCTCCTTTCCCTTTAGCCCAGTTTCACCTTTTTCTCCTGTTTCACCCTCCTGACCCATGTCGCCTTTTTCACCCTGAGAATATGCACGTAATAACGTGTTAGTTTCTTTACCTGAAGCATGCAAAAAAAAAAACAGCTTAAGATGACTTGTGCACTGCGTTTTGGAGTTTGGTGTCGAGGACATTTTGGAAGAAAATCGTCACCTTGGTTCCATCGGGACCAGCTGGACCAGCTTCTCCCTCTAAGCCTGGCTCTCCCTGTTGTCACACACACACAAAAGTCAATAAAATGAACACTTCCACCTGTTAGATGCAAAATAGTCAATATTTTAATGCTGTTAAACGTACCCGCTGTCCTATTAGTCCTTGCTCTCCGATGTTCCCAAGAGGTCCAATGGCTCCCTGACACACACAGACACATAAGGGCTCATTCTTTCTGCCTTTCTTGTGTATTTGTTTGGTGTTAATCAATGTTGTTTGCTCAAATTAGGCATGCAATGGTTTATATTAAACTTTAAGGTGAAAGCAAAGTCTTACCTTCTCGCCTGGCTCGCCTGGCAGTCCTGGTTCTCCCACCTTGCCTGGAGGACCCTTTATAAACACGTAGAGGATGGAAAAAGGAAAATGTTGAATGATTTTGCACAAAACTGAAGGGATAATGACTCTTTGGCATCAAGAGCAATGTGTCAGGGGTGAGTTCCATTGCGTATTCGCGTGAGAGGGAGAAAAAGAGAAAGAGGACACCTTTGTAATGTGGGTTAATTAGTTTAATTGGACAGATTACTGCAATCAGAGAGCATTATTGATTCACTGGTGTCAGGTGAACAACAGATGTCACATATTTAATCATTTAGTCTTCACAATACCCTTTGTGTGTGTGCGCGCGTGTGTGCGCAGATGAACACAAGTGACCCTATCCATGTGGAATATGTATGCATGCAGTGTGTGTGCAGGAGTGTATGTAGGAGTGTGTTTGCAAAAAAAAACTCTCACCTTTTGACCAATTTCACCCAACAGTCCCACAGTCCCTGGTGGCCCAGGTGGTCCCTAGAGATGTAAACAGAAATATTTGAATGATAATTACACTACAAACAAAGAAAAGTGGGACTATTCACATTAATCAACATCAGATCGCACAAAAAATAGAAAAATCTCTGGCTAATGTTGATTGTGGATGAGCCAACAGCAGATACATCAGTAAACCATCTGTACACAGTTTGGCTTTGAACGCGATGACATAACTGTGCAAACAATTATGCTTATGACGCTTTGCCATGAACACTTCTTAATCCGAATAATATGAATAATGTTAGCTCCCTGGGTGACTTGCATCTTGTCCAAACAATACTGATGGCGTAACTGAAGTCACCTGTGTGGACTTTGATTAATATTTCTGGTTACAAGCCCAAAGAAAGAGTTAACAGCAGGGATGAGAAGTGTAAAATTGGTGTATCTTTGAGTGAAAGCAGCTGTGCAGCATGAGAGGTGAGACAACGGAGAATGATTAGAAGGGGAAAGGGTGATTTTGTACAATGAGGACTGTGATTGAATCTTTTTTTTAGCCACAATAGCTTGTCTAGACCCAAAAAAGTTAGTTAATAAGTCACAAAACTGTGCAGAAAAAAACACATATTCTAAAGCTTGTAGTCAACATGGGCATGCATTTGTTTACTACTTATTAAAATGTGAATTACAGCACTACAAACCACATAATACAAAATATTTGTCTTTTACAACTGTAGGTATAAACAATCTGCTGTTTGAAGTTAACTGCATTGAGCTGCCCTAGTGTTCCCTTGAGATATTGATGGCTAAAGATCAAAGTTTTGTTTAATAAATAACAGGAGAACATATGATTTATTCATACCACTGAAAACAAAGACGGATGGGTGTCCGTCTCTAATATTGGAGAGTTAAATTCAGCGTGCAAGCTTTGCCACAGAAGATATAACAAAGAAGAAGGACAGCAAATCTTTTACAGAAAAGATTTTATCCATCATGGCAACGATGACATATATTTTCCAAGTAAGTTCAGTAAGTGTCAGTGTCTTTCTCAAAAAAAATCTATTCAGTCAGTCACCCAGCAGACGCGCAAGTTCACTCTCCTGCCGCTACAGAACAGATGGATGAAGGATGAGGCAATTATCTGGCTGCTCTGGAGGAAACATTTAATACAGGCAAATCTATTCTTAATAAGTACTAAAATATGTCTCATAAACTGCCCTCCTGGCTGTGATATGTTGGAGCTAATAGGGCTGTGAGGAGAAGACCAAGGGTGGGTGTTTGTTGCCAAAGAGAATCTAATAAAACAAGTAAATATGGTGTTGAAAAATGGAGAGGAAACGTTTGATGAGCTAAAATAAGACTACTGCAAAAAAGATTTTCAACAAAGAAAATACAAGGGGAGAGAGAGAGAGAGAGAGAGTGAGGGGATATCAAAATACGTCAGAGAAGATGCAGAGAAGCTGAGAGGAACTAGAGAGAAATATATGAAAGGATGGGGAGACTGTTGCTGGGTCGTACCGGCTCGCCTGCTATTCCCTTGTCCCCTGGAGGTCCTGAAGGTCCTTGTATCCCCTGGAGACAGAAGGGTAAGTGAGTTCAGAGTACATATATGCACTTAAACATCCAATATGCATTCACAATATAATGCTATTATACAATATGCAGATTATACAGTTTCTTGTTTGGGGGTTGATCTGTGCATCTAAATCTTGTATGCACATTATTTGTAGTGAACTCACAGGGAAACCTTTAGGCCCAGTTTCTCCCAGCTCTCCGATCTTCCCCTGTAGAGACAATAAAAGAGGGGCAAGATAAATTAGATCAGGGTTCATTAGCTGGTGATCTATGATGCTCACAAATCTGAGATCAATACTGTAGTTGACAAAGAAAGTATATCAACAAATAGGGCCACATTTACTGAGGGTTTGTGCCTCCCTTCAGACATATTCCACATCTACAGACATGGCAATTATGTAAGAATAATACCTAAGAACAATATCCATTAGCCTAATTCCCAATGAGTGCACTTGTGGGATAAGATACCATAAAAACTTTGACTTTTTTCTCTTTTTGTCATTCCATGTCTTTCATCTCTTTCTATTTGTCTCCACGTGCTGACCTCTGCTGCAGTGCATGTACAGAGCTTCATATATATAAAGTGAAGTTTAATTGCAGGCCGAGTAATATTCTTAAATCCCACCAATAAACATGTACGTAAATCTGGCCCGCAGTCTGCAGAAAAACCTCCCAAGGACATTTCTCCCCTCCAAACTAAAATCCACGCTGCTGGTATCATACAGGTCTTCTAAATCATTCTGATGCCTCGTCTCTCCAGAGGAACATCAGCACCAAAAAAATAAATGAGAGGAAGGAGTGGAAAAGTAGAAAAGTTCCCCTGTGCTTTACCTGTGGTCCAGGGAAACCTATTTTTCCTGGAGGACCTTCAGAACCCTGTGGAGAGAGGCAAGGATGAGAGATAGTTACTGTCTATTCCCTGCATCCCGAGTGGATGGAGAACATGTGCAGCCTGCTATTTCTGGTACAAAAGATCCATTTTCCCTCTTAAGAATCCATTATGTATACATGTGGATATAATTTCTACACTATTGAAAGCTAATTTATGGTCATTACCCCTGTGCCTGCACAGCTTTGGCTTTGTGAATGTTTCCAGCTTTACAGATAAATATATCAACTTCTAATAAATGCATTGAATCAAAGCAAATTTCTTACCGGCTTGCCCTCTAACCCCATCTCTCCTGTTGGACCATCAGGCCCTATCGCTCCCTGAAACACAAGACAGCTGTCACTTCACCAATAGAGGTCACTGTAACACAGCCAGACAGCCAAAAACATACTGTAAATAAACATCTCTGTATAGTGCAGTGATGCCTTTAATACCCCAATGTCCGAAACAGTGTACCTGTGCTGCTACACCTTTCAGTGAATAAGGAAGCAAGTTATGTATAAGTGTGTGTGTGCACAGTGTTAGCTACACACTGCAGTAAAAGTTACTTGTATTATTCTAGTACTAGATTCAAGGTACAAAGTCTGGATGCAGTTCACACTTTAAACACACGCATACTGTCAGAGCAGTCTGACTGTTTAGATTACATGGGTGCAACTGTCAAACATAATCAATCTAAAGCGCTTAAAGAGCTGCTTGTCCAGTGAGCAGTGATAATAAATGGGAGCCAGGCAATGGACCAATACGGTCCATCTGCTCTGCACCTGCACTACTTTTCCCATCTATACTGTGAAAGATGCTGGCTCACTGTGTCCTCACATCCTCAGCAGGCTGATAATGTGATACTCGACGGGTCAGTCTTAGCTAAGAGTGATTAGAAATAACAAGCGACAAACAGTGATTTTCTCAGGATGATTAATTACTTCAAAGGAGGAAGCAAATATAACACGACACAGCCACACGGGATTGTGAGTGGTTGATGAGTGAGCACAGTGGGAGTTTGGCCCGTGGAGAACGTCGCTTGCTGAAGTGCTATAAGCCTATTATACATAGAGCTGGATAAGAAACGCTCATTAACATTCCTGTCTGGGGTACCTGCTACCCACTGCTTGCGTTTACATAGCCGGATTGGTCGATGTGTATGGGGGAAATATTCCTGCCCTCTGGGGCCCCCTGGAAAAAATGGGTTCACTCAAATATTATGCTTCAAACTTAATTCATTACACGGAGTTGACGTTAATGTGTGACACAAGTGTCTGACCCCTTTCAAACAAAAGGCAGAAAAGGAACAACAGGAACATGATTTCAAAACAATCAAAAACATCCATTTAATCTATAACCATCGACCGCCAAGAGCGAGGGTTGATGAGATTAATGTGCTCTTCAATATGGAAAGCATTAGCCGAGGATTTGTAGGTCAGACCTCATGAGGAGTTATTAGATACAAAGCATGATTAGACGGACTGGTGATTCCTCGTGGCTCAAATAGGCTTCATACACAGAGATGCTGGTACTAGCTTGCTAGCGTCTCTGATGCCAAAATGCAGTTATATCTCTTGTCTCTGATTTCACAATATTTCCATGTTGGCAAAGAGTCTGAGAGCAAGGCCAGATGTTACACTGCTGTCAACATTGAGGCCTTGTGCCTCAAGCCAAATAGCTAACATACATAGAGTCAAAATGTCCTTCGTCTTAGCTTTGACTTCACAGTGCTTTGCTTTTTACAGTGGATTAGCCCTCTTAGCAGCTCTTAAATGATGACCAGAGACACATGAAACCTTAAATTCTAAAAGTTGTTGTATTTCCTGTGTAATGGGAGGTGAGACATGAGTGAGTGTCTGTGATTGCAGACATTTACTGTCTGTAAGAGAACCACCTCTACGTCTTCTGGCTTGCAACACTCTAAGATTCGACTACCCAACATAAGTCATGAAGCAGCAGGCAGATTTACTGGCAGTGGAAGCTGCTGACATTAGTATTAATTGAAAACACAGCTTGAGACATGAGAGTGTGTCCAGGCCAACCACAGCAAGGCCCGTCTCCCATGGACGCCTCAGATAGAGAAGCTTATAAGCTATTTCATCCCACTTTCCAGCTGGCTCAGCGGACCGCATAAAAGATATCTCTTAAAAACCTTTGGTTAAAAAGGTCGGCGACGGCTTCTGAGCTCCGCAGGAGAGCATATAAAGGGCAGAGGATGTCATCAAACCTAAATTTGCCGTCTTCTGCACCATTACCATAGTTACAGCCATCATCGTCACTCTCTCCCTTGGAGTCCACTTGAATAGTCTCGCTGAACAAGAATTTATTTGCCGTGTGTTTTTCCAGACACCAAATTTTACAACGTTATTTATGTGGTCTAAAGAAATTTCTGTTGGTGGCACTTAGCCAGGTAAAATTCCAGTTGTTATCCCCCTCGTTTTCATCTCTCCTAAAATACTAATAGTTGTATGCGATTTCATTTTTATTGAGACCGCAGAGCCGTAATTTCCCAAATCTCAGGTTGTTACTGGCG
Organism: Sciaenops ocellatus; assembly: GCA_033000465.1. Taxonomy (NCBI): domain Eukaryota; kingdom Metazoa; phylum Chordata; class Actinopteri; family Sciaenidae; genus Sciaenops; species Sciaenops ocellatus. Next base: position 21,644,231 of record CP136874.1, on the reverse strand, counting down.
TCTGTATCTACAGTGTATTCATTTTGTTTTTGTTGAACGTCAATTATTTTAAATTTACGTCAATACACTTTTTTCCGCGCAGTAAACTGTTTAACTGGTGTAACTATGTAATAACACTATCTGCTTCAGTCACTTTGAGCAGTGCAAGTGAATCAACTAAATGGAATACAGCCATAATTGATGTTACTAGTTGGAACTGTGATTGACAGTCATGTTAAGTTCATTTAATTATCACATTATTGATCATATTAGCACTGAAACTGCAACATACAGTGATGTACAGCATAGCCACGATGTGTTTAGTGCTTCCAGTGTGATTCTAATGTGAAAGACTGGACACCTGGAGGCTTTCAGACAGTGAATGTCTAAACATCGACTGTGATGTGATGAAAAATGACAACAAAAATAAAATAACTGGCATACAAATTCCACCATTATCTAATCGTCCCTTCAAAAGTTTAGCCCAGTTAGGGGAAGCCAAGTTGTTTTTCCACAGCTGATCTAGGAAAGGTCACAGATCTGAAAAGCTGCTATTGCGGTTTTGTGAATGCTGTTTTGAGCTTGAAACGTTCTGCTAGCTGAGAATGATTGAAAAACTTGGAAACAAAGCAGACAAGCTGGTAATCCCTCCATAAACCATGCTTCCCCAGTTCACTAAATATATCTGCAAAGGAACCTCCAGAATAGCTGCAAAAGCCAGGTCACATTTTCCACGACAAATGTCATGTGGCTGGATTGACGGCGTGTCTTTCCTACAAATAGAAGCCTTTGTTCCTTTTATATGGAATAAAAACTGAGCTTTTAGTTTTACATCACTGGAGCTCTTCCAGCAGTTATAATGAGCACTGACTTCTGAAAAGGATGAAACAGACTCACGCTTCGACTCTGAGACTCTGAGCCCGAGATTGGGTTATGCAAGCAGAGGCAGTTCCATATCACTTCATTATGCTCACCCACTAAAGTTTTTCCAACAACAACATTTGCCTCCAAACACATTACAGCATGCGCAATAACAGCTAAGTGATGTGTATCTGCACTCTTTTGCAGAGTTTAAGATCTGTTATTAAGGCTGGTAAGTATAATACAGTGACTACAGGACAGCAATCAACAGCTAAGCTGCAAAAACAACAGGTGTGAAACTTCGAAATTACCCGTAAGCCCTTGGGTCCTCTGGTACCGGCTGGTCCAGCCGCTCCAGGAGGGCCCTGATGAACAAAGGAAAAGGGGGATGAAGAGAGGGGGAAAAGGAAAAAGGGGAATGAGAGATAAAACAAAGGTTTACACTGACAGAGCACAGAGCCCCCTGGTTGTTGACCCTGGGGGGGCAGCCTGACCTCAGGAACACACTATGGGGTTTGTTGTTAGATCTGTCACTCACACCAATTAAAGGGCCTGCTCTGGAATCCTGTCCCGCTGCACCCCAGAGCCCCATATTTATGTTTGTTTTGGTGGCTCAGTGGCCCCTGCTTTCAAACCTGGCCATGGCAAGGACACAGCAAGGGGAAACGAAGTGCAGGGGCAGCTTCTAATTAGTTATAGGTGTTGGACTTTTGACTGACAGGAGGGTAATGCAGGTTCAGCGGGAGGCTGCCAGCTCTCATCATGCTCAGAGAAACCTTTGCTACAGACTGTGGGTTATGAACACTACTATCATCTACAACTTCTTTGTGCACACAAAAATGTTACTCAAAGATATCTTTGTTCATCCATAAGCCTTTTAGCTATCATCGTTTGTCTTTCTCTGACACAGCCCCTGATGTTGACAACCATGAAGCTCATTGACAATACACCATCATCTGCAAACATTATCAAGTGAAAAAGTTGATGAGCATAAGAATGGTGACTTACTGGTCTTCCTGGTGGTCCTGTAGGCCCAGTTTCACCTGGTGTCCCTGGGTGACCCTATCATATGTACAAAGACACAAACACACACTTACAACAGGATATTATACACATGATTAACTCCAATACAATACATGATATTAGAGTATTTTTTGGTTGTGATATAAAACTATGATTCGACATGACTGGAGTCAAGCATTGAAAAATGACTATATTAGACCGGTGTCTCATTTTCCTGTTCTAAATCTGACTTCTACATACATACAGTTTGAATTTCTTTGAGGTAGCAAATTGGTTTTCAGTGACACACACACACACACACACACGCTAGAATAAGTGCAAACATACATCTGCAAAAATGCTCTGCACACTGGAAACCACTTCTACTGCAACAATAAGAGACGACAGGGAAAAGAGAAAAACAGAAAGCCTGAGGAGATGATTTTATATCTGAAAACATACTGCTTTTGGCTACCTCCTTTATTGGACCACACTTTTTGGCCGTACCTTTTGTAAAGGCAAAACTATGTAATGGGGAGTATTTTCAGTCCGGCCACTCAGATCAGCTGAGAGTAATAAAATCTATCCAATACGCAAACTTATAGCGCAGTAGGCAGCTCTGATCTCATGCATCCAAGGGGAATAAATCATAAATGCTTGCAGTATGAGCTCTCTGTCAGTGGCTATAGATGTCTGCTGGTCAGCTCCCTTCACTTTGTATGATGCAGTCTTTTCCAGAGGGTCTGTTTCTGTTTTGCAGCTGAGAGAGCGGGACAACAGAGAACTTCCTTATAAGTGTGTGTGTGTGTGTGTGTGTGTGGTTAAATCCTGAGCGAAATCCAGCTGGTCACCAGCCAGCAGGAAACTTCTTTCTGTTTCAGCAAGAATGATGACTAAATTCTTATGTGCTCACACAGTATACATTAGATGTTCCATATGAGATAAAGACACTACATGACAGAGCAGCCACTTGCTCTGTTTGAAAGAGGAAAGTAAGGTGTGTGACAGCGGTAGAGTCAGGCCAATGAAACATAAGAGCTTTGGAGGTTCTCAGGCATCTTGCAGACTAAAGACAAGATATGAATGTATGTGTGAAATTAGATCCATCTTTCTGCAGTTCTTTAGTCTTTTGAGCAAATCTCAGTTGCCATTAAACACAGTCAAGTAGGTAAATCATTGGAAGCGATCCACTGGAACTACTTCCACCTTTGTTTAAACCAGTGTTACAACTTCTTCCAGCTAAAGGCATCCTGCCAAGTGCCAAACCACTGCTTAAAAAACATGTTCCTAAAGTCATCCACGTGGGGTGATGATGTTCCTCCTTCCCCCTTTGAGGTATTCTTGTGGTATTGATCTAATCCCACACATCAGTATATTCCCATGGGAATAACACACACAGTTTAGTTTAAGTTGACCATTTCTTAGGATTTTCTTAACGACACAGCAGCCAGAGAGCTCATATCAAGGCATTCTCAAATGTCACTCTTGATCAAACTTAAATTCTTCCACCTTTTCTTGCTAATTGTGTCTTACCGTCGATCCCTTTTCTCCAGGTGGTCCGGGAAGGCCCATCTCCCCTCGATCACCCTAAATATACATGAGCACAAGATTCAGCCTTGAAAGTTTAGAGAATTGTAACATCTAATAATGAATTTACAAGGAAATTATGAGTTCTTTTACCTTCTCCCCCGCCAGTCCTGCCTCTCCCACAGGTCCGATGAAACCCACCAAGCCCTGAAATTCACAGATTCAGTGTTGGATAGATGAATGGATAGACATTGTGAAAAAAAATGGAAGTGGTAATGTCTGTGGGTTTCTTACTCTTTCTCCCATGGGTCCAACATTTCCTGCAATACCGAGCTCTCCCTGCAGAGACAAACAGTCATTTGTTTACAACAATTTAATCAATATCTTTTACATTTTAAGAGAAAAAGAAAAAAGAAAATCACATGTGGGTATTCACCTTAACTCCCTCTGGTCCAACCTTCCCAGGAAATCCTTTTCTGCCCATTCTACCCTGAAAAAGGACAGAATAAAGACAAGTGAATTACAGACATAGTCTTGCCCGTTAACGCATCATTAACATTCATCAAACTCTTGATAAATATCAAGGATCTGCTCTGATGTCTGTGAAATGACAGTTTGAAGAGGGAGCGGGGAAGTAGCTGTTGCAGTTCACTGTACATCCTGCTGAAATATGCAATGGCGTGTACAGGTAATGCTGACAGTACATTTTGGCAGGCTGTGAAAGTGTTCAACGACTGTAATGTTCCCTCTTGCACAGACAGTAATTCCCGGGGTTAAGAGGGAGGCTAAGTGCTTTTTTTTTACCAGCAATAACTACAGGTCACAAATGTCTAAGCCAAACTCCTAAAGACTGAGTGACTCAACAATTCCAAAGTTTGACTCCAGAAAGGTTGGCAGCTTTCATAACACAGTACAAGCTTTGCTCAGAAACGCACAATAAAAGCAGATTCTTGTAGTAACATGAGAATTAATATGAGCCTTCTAGGATTTGTGACTTCTTCACCTGATTTCGATTTACGTCCGCGACTGACCGCATTCACCAAAGAAAGAAAGAAATACAGAAAATTGCACAGAGAGAGAGGGATGAAGAGCAACTGAGAAGGTGTGGGAGAGGGTAAAAAAAAAGAAGAAGAAGAAGATGGAGGTAAAGAGAGCACTGAAGCTAAAAGACAGCTGGCTGACGAGACGGACGAGGTGGAGCAGTAGGAGGACCTGTGGCACCTGGCCAGAGATCAATCACAGCTCCTGAAGGAGTCATACACCACTTCCCCTCGGATGGGGGAGAGAGAGGGGGGAGAATGAGACGGGTGAGTGGGTGGGAGCCAGGAGGGGGAGAGTGCAGAGGGGTCAGAGTCAGAGAAAGTACAGGGTGACTGGGAGGTGGAAGAAGAAGAAGATAAATGAAGAAAAACAGGTAGCATAATAATGAGAAAATATTTTTTTAAAAGTTAGAAGAGTGATGATCATTGTTCTTTGTCATTCATTAAAGCATCTGAGAAATAAAGTCAACAAATCTTATATTTCTGCAGCGGTCCAATAACATCTTATAGCACTTTATAGCAGCTATAAATCTTGCCACCTATAAACATGGTGATGGCAGTTATCACCCCCTGGTGGCCAAGTATATAAATTGCATGCATCCCTTCATTGTGACAGGACTATCGCCCAGAGACAAGTCATAACAACTCTCGAATGCAAACCATGAAAAATCCATAATGATGACCTACTTTATTACCTCAGATATATTTCAGATTAACTCTCGCTGCAGCGCAACAAACTTTGGGATGCATAATTAAAATTGAGCGATTAAATTATACTGCATGCTGAAACTAAAAAGCGAGCTATGCATGATTTAAAGTAGAGGATGTATTGATCATGGTGGGCTGATACAGACAAGACTGTGAATCAGTTTGTTGTGCTTGTACTGCAAAGTATGCAAACACAATTAGCTTCACATTGCAGCTGAGTTTCCATACACTCTGTGGTAGTTCCATCCCTTTGTTTACCACAGACATACAAAGCATAGGGAGGGAAACCACAACAATGCATAACAAACATGCAAACTTACATGAGTGTACACGCACAGACTTAATGTTTCTCCATGGCTAAACACACATGAATGTTATTTTTTCACATGCTATATTCGGTAACAGTGATCCCTCTAATCAGTTCTCTCTCCGCCAGGTGTTTATCTAATAACTCACCTCGAGTCCTGTTGGGCCTGGTGGTCCGATCGGGCCCTCATCTCCCTGGAAACAGATGATATTGATCTTAGCATGAATTATGTTTGAGGACATAAAGCAGCCCTCGGCAAAGAGAAGTCTTGTGTCATAAAACTTTTAATGCCTTTTGGTGCTTTGGGGGTCGTTCTGATGTGGGTGGTGTCTTGACAGACTTACCTCCAAGCCAGGCACCCCTCGTGGCCCCGGTAAACCTCTGGCCCCTAGCTTTCCCTGGATGGATAAAAAAAAATACAGTCAAATGAATGCTAATGTGTAAATATTGCATTCACAAGTATGTTTTAACCACTAGTGGTGTGGCTCTAGGATGGCAATGTCGGTCTGTTGGTCCACCACTTTGGTCCAGACTGAAATAACTCAACAACTACTGAATGGATTACCATGAAGATTTGCACAGACATTCATAGTCACTAGAGGATACATCAGTCAGACTTTGGTGATTGCCTGACTTTTCCTCTGACGTTAACATCAGGTCAAATCTTTAGTTTGTTCAACACTTTGGTTTATGACCAAATACCTGACAAAACACTGCAAAACACTGCCTTTGCTGTGCTTTGCTTTTTTTGCTAATTTGCAAGTGTTAGCATGCTTACACATAAAACCAAGATGGTGTACATGGTATTTATTAGACCTGCCAATGTCATTATGAGCAGGTTGGCATGCAAACATTTAGAGAACCTAAGAAAAACCTCACAGAGCTGCTCGCATGACTGTAGACTCTTTGACATGATAGACTACTCAGCCAGGATGATGGTTTTACTCACCTTTGGTCCTTCAAGGCCGTTCTCTCCCGGTGGTCCCATGTCACCAGGGAAACCCTGTCATGATCAGTTAAAAAAATGTTTTTCTATTGTCTGACTGAAATAAACAATCTCACACCTTCAATGCAGTCGTGTAAATACAAACCTCAGGGCCTGGTGGTCCAGGTGCGCCATCAGGGCCTCTCTCGCCGATCTTGCCCTGTAACAAAGACAGACAAGTTAGATGAGAAGACCATTCCTTCTTTTCATATGCGTCCATTCAATATAAGGCTACAGCTTATAGAGCTTTTGAAGTGCTGGTGGGCGGATTTTGTGACCTCCAGACAGAGCGAAGCTAACCGTTTCCCCTTGTTTCAAGTCTTTATGCTAAGCTAAGCTCATTGGCATCTAGTCATCGACAAAAATGTGAGTGTTGTCTATCTTCTGCTCTAACTCTCGTCAACTAAGCTGAAGATCACATTTCTCATGTCAATCCAATCCACAAGATATGAACATTCACATTTTAGCATTTTCATGTATTTCTGGTCATTAAAGCCTCAGCTAACCTGTGGTCCTGGTTTCCCACGGATGCCTGGTAACCCTGGAGCACCTTGGATGCCCTGTCCAATACAAACACAACACATAAAAACTAAGACAGACAGTCGGACAGTGTTCAGAAGCAAAAAACAGAACCCAGGTCTTTTGTCGAAGGGAACAGACTCTAGACGTTCATGACTCTGCTCAGTATTTCTGTTATCTCCTGAGGCCACTCTGTTCTGTGATGCTAAAAAGGGTTCAATTTTTCTTACACACACATAAATGAGGAGGGTTTACACAAGAATTTCCACAAGCTGGACAGCACACATCTGGCTAAGTCATTTTTGCGAAGGCACAGTTCTGTAACAAAGGCTGCGTAACACTGGATGTGTGTGTTGGAGACAGCATGCAGGGCAGGGGCCAATGAGGGGATAGAATGAACATTTATAAGATGTACATATGCATTACAGCGGTGATCTACCTTGTCTCCTTTGAACCCGAGCTCCCCTTGCTCTCCAGGAATCCCAACTTCACCCTGACGGAGGAAGATGGAAGGTATGGACAGAAAGAAAGAGAAATGAAAAACATTAGGGGGAATGGTAACTTTCTCCTTTGTCAGTCACATTCAGCTTTTTCAACAGACAATATTAATTACCGGTCTGTACATTATTCACACACAATGAATCTATTTTATTGTATTAGCCAAGTTCTTCATGTGGCGTCAATCTGTCCTATGAAAGGCATTGAAACTGTGGCAATTACGCCATTCCATACACACATGTCTTAGAGAATAAGCCAGTGTTCAACAGATTAAAAATTAAAGACAAACAATTATTCGACCTCTGGTCCATACAAATGTAAAGCAAGAAGTGCATAATGGTGGAGCCATTAGAAGCTCAAGTAACCTAAATGGTGCAACTATGGCTACATCACTAAGATATTTTCTGTCATATGCAAATGTGGGGAAGGTATCTCATCTAGGATCAGTTGTAACTGTATATTTTTCTGGTCTTGCTGATTGATGATTTGAAGATTTTAATGCTGGCTTTTTCTTAAATCTGTGATTATTTCTGAGCCTGATCATTTCTCGAGATTCTGTTTCAAGGCCTTTAAAGCGGTTCCCAACACTCATCAAGGTTTCCTGCTCAGGCCCAAAAGTTGTGAATCACCTCACACAAGAGAAATCAGTGTTCCAATCCTTTGAATTTTTTTTTGTTATGTTATTGTACGTCTTTTAAGCAGTAACATTGTTTATGAAGGAACATCTTTTTAAATATGTTTCTTGCTGAGAGTTAGATGAGAAGATTGATACCACTCTCATGTCTGTACAGTCAATATGGTGCCTGAGCCAGCAGCCAATTAGCTTAGCTTAGCTGGAAACAGGAGGATACAGCTAGTCTGGTTCTATCCCTTAGGTTGCTTGATTTGTACAAAAAAAGAAATGTGTTGGACTATCTCCTAACCAGGTATAGTGACTTCCTAGATTTTTGTTGTCACTGTGAAGTTGCCAGACATCCAGCGGAGACACCAGTCAAGTCACTGCACTCAGCCAAGAAATAGTTCCCCTCATAACCCCACTACAAATAGTCACTTTTATATTTTTCTTCTTTCTTTCTTGTTTTATAGATTAAACAAATAAGACAGAGTGATTAATTAGTGAGCTTTAGAGGTGCTGGTAGATGGATTTTGTTACTTGGCTTTGTTTCCTCCTGTTTCCAGGCTTTATGTGAAGCTAAACTAATCATCTCGTAGCTCCAGCTTCATCCTGAACAGACGATTATGAGGGTGGTGTCGATCTTTTCATCTAACTCTTGGCAATACATCAATTAAGCCCACATTATCTCACTATTCCTTTGAGTTTATTCAACATTTGGCCTCCCTGCTGACTGCCTAAAAATGAAATTGGGGTAGGAGAAGGTTCCTTTAACATACCGTATAACACAAACACAAACACAATAGGTTTCATAGAAATGATGAAGGAAAGTGGAAATGAGATAAATGCATGCTATTGGACAGGTTTCTATGAGTAAGTAATAATCCTAAGTAGTTTATAGTGTGGTTGAAGGTGGAACCAAATGCAAGCATGCTCTATTTATAAAGGTTCGACAGAGATGATTACAGTAGGATGCAAAGAAGTAGATATCCATCACATGCCACTCAAACACAGGCCAATAACAGGAATATTCAGATCACCTTATCACCTTTCAGTCCTGGTTCTCCTGGATTTCCGGGCACCCCCTGGAACAAGCACGAACAGATAAGTTACAAAGAGACCCCAAAAGACCAAACATTTCCTGAAATCAACCCTCGGAGGCTTAAACCAAAAGGAGGAGGAGGAGGAGAGTCATTTTTGTCCCTCATAAGCTTTTTCAGACGTCTTCATTCTCTGGCTCTCTCTTGCATTATATAACACATAATTTAACTAAAAGGCAGTCCAAACAAGACAATTCAAGATAAGACAGTCAAGGTAACAGTTTCCATCTGAACGTGTGTGTGTGTCTGTAAGATTACCTTCAGTCCAATAGGTCCTGGAAGGCCCATCTCTCCCACTGGTCCCATATCACCCTGATGCCAGAAGAAGGGGACAAATAAGAAACATATTCATATCCAGAGATATCATATGCATAGAATACAGATAAACACATGGCTCAGACCTCTGACTTTCATTCAACAAACACACGCAGAACGAGTGCACTTCAGTTCACTTTGGCATTCATTAAATGTAAGAATAAGCCTCATTGTCTAGCTTCCAGATTATCCACGCAGCCATCGCATTGCACACAACACAAAACAATGGACGAATAATAGACGACCAAATCAAAGAGATAAGAAATAGATCCTGCAGTCTGACGCCAGTCTGTGTTTCATCTGAAGCCTGAAGCAAATTATTTAAATGCAACAAATAAATGCTTGAGGTAACATCTGTTCCGTCACTGGAAAAGAAGCAAAGACTCTGATTCACGCTCCAGAGCAGAAGAAAGACAGAGCAAGATTACAGTCTTACGGCAAAGGAGAACTGACTTTCATTTCATTCAGTGACGATCAATTATGCAGAAGGATTAAAGACTTTATTGGATTATCTGCTTCCTTGTCAGTGTTTGAAAGGGACTGCGGCTATGTTCATGAAATCGCGAAACACGTCCTCTCTCCAGAAAGAGCTATCACAGGCTGCTAGTAGTTATCTTATTTTCATTCTTCACTGCTCTGCTTGTAACAACCTCCAGGGTGGCCTTGGCTCAGTGCATTAAATATTTGTCTCACTGTGAATACTGCACTATCTGCATGTGTGAGGGAGTATGTTATTGAATTACATATTGCAAAAAAATCTTGCAGAAAAAGTCACGTAATTTTATGCTGAGAGTTGAAAAGTTGAAAAGTTTCTTCATCCTGATATCTGAGAATAAAAAGTTTTATTCAACTGGAGTGATTTTCCTCTAAAAAAGCAATATAATCTTTCCAAATTTTAGAAATGCATGAATAAATATAATATATTGTAGTGTAAAATGTTTTTAATTGAGTTCAGATTTCTAGGTTTATTATCAAGATGTGCCACAGGGGGCGCCCAGGCTCAATTCCTGGGCAGTACAAGAACCTTTTTAACCTCCATCACTTCAAAGCAGGATAAAAGAGAGGTGGTGTGTGTACATGGCCGACAAAAACAACAACAAAAACTGTCCCTACAGTTGCAAAACTCCCAAAATCTAGAGAGAAAGACATTCAGAAAGATAAAAATAACAAAGAAATAAAAATTCAAGTCTGTCTACTTCTTCTTGATAAACCGTTTACATACCAACACTTTCCCTTCTTCAACAGTGGCCTGCCTTCACCCTGAGCCTGCAGTCCCCTGAGAAGGGTGTTTGTATATTTATATCTTTGAAGTGCAGCTCAGTGCTGCACTGTACAGTATGCTGTCGGGTCAGATGGATGCAGAGGACGCAGAGCTCAGAGCAGAGCTGTAATCAGAGAGTCCTACAATTACAGGCCTACTGCCACCACCGGTGGCCTAGAATAGACCGGGAGGAGCAGCAGCGACGGGTGAAGACAGGACACGACAAGAGAAACCAGGGAGACATTATAATCAGACACAATTATGTGGCTGTCGGGCCAGGCAGGCGTGGAGGGCAAGGTGATGGGTGGGCAAGGGAGGAGGGGTTCCTGTTCAAAAATAGTTAATAAGAGAGAGATCCAAGTGGAGAACAATGTGCTTTGTTAAGATCTGTCTGATTGATCAGACAGTGGATCGTGTTATGTCTGTCACGACAGGAAGTGGGAAGTGTAAACTGCATAATTCAGGCTCTACAGTCAAAAAAACTTTGTCTTCCGTCCTGGCTTCCAACAAACCTTCCACTTTCACTATTTTGAATATGTTTACAGTGGTGAAGAACCTACGGAGAGCGGTTAGTTTCCCACAAAAGTGTCTGGCAGTGTAAATGATGATGAGAGCTAATTGAGAGCACTTTTTCAATTAAGCAGGCATATTCTGTTTCATTTAAATACAGTCCTTCACAGCTATGTATTTACGGAATACGTGTCTGGGAAAATGGGATGTTTAAACTGAGGAGGAGCACACAGAAAAACACACAAAATACTACTCACAATAAGTCCAAGGACTCCGTTTGGACCGGGGGCTCCCATGTCACCCTAGTCAGAGAGGAGGAGAGAGAGTAAAGTGAGATGAAGGGAGAGGGAGAAGGAGCAAGTTTCTGGGGTTATTGGCTCTTTTTTAAACAAACATGCTCAGAAGAGTGGCTCAGTGTTCATCACAGCTTATGAGAGGGGGCTGTGTGCATGTATGTGTGTGTGTGTGTGTGTGTGTGTGTGTGTGTGTGTGTGTGTGTGTGTGTGTCTGAGGTAAAGGTGGAGGGGGGATGTGAGCCCATCGTCCCACTGAGGCTTTTTAAAATCTGCAGGTTCGTTCTCCCTCCAAGAATGAAAGAGATCAATAGATTGATTTTTGCATTTTGACGTTTCACTATTCCTGTAGCGCCCTCAACAGAGCAAAATTTGTCATTTATCCTGTGAAATATCTCGATACTCCCAGATGAACTGGTACAATGGTTCAAGACGATGTATCGTAGTGACTCCTGATTTTATTTCTAGTGTCACCACAAGGTTGACATTTTTGTTTTTAGTGAAATGTCTCGACAACTATTAGATAGTTTGTTTGGTGATCCTCTCATACATCATCATTTGGTTAGAATAACATGTGAGGATGCTGATGTTAGCATTAAGCTCACAGCGAGTGCCTCACGGAGCAGCTAGCGTGGCTGTGGTGACCCATTTGTACATTCAAGACAAATCAGGCCAGCTTCTGCTTTTCTCAGACTTTTTTATTTCCAGAGAAATTAGATGAGATAAGACGGTGACAGAGGAACCTGCTGCCTCTCAGACAGCTTCACCCAGATGTTTTTGCAGGAAGCACCAAACATTCTTTCCCCAAATGTCGGAGACAAAAAAAGAGTGGCTAACCTGGGGTGGGAATATTTAAAGTATCTCTCCCTCAAGCTTATTCAGAATATTCTTTAAGATCTGATGCATCTGATGCATAATTCACACACCTTACTTAAGGGAAAAAAGAAAAGCAGCAGCACTAAGAAAGGATTTGTTAGGCACTTAGTTGCCTGATCAAAAAAAAAAAAAGATTTTTGGCAAACTCAGAGATATGTCACAAATGAATGTGCTCCATGTTTACCATGTACTTCAGAGTTTGTTAAAGAGCAACTTAGTGATGTGTTTATGTTTTCATGATTTTAGAGTTTTCCACCCTGACTGATGAAGTGCTACATTTGTCAGGATGACAGTGAATATGCAGAAATGCACATATCAAATGATTTGATACCTTCCATATGGACGCAGGCGTGCAACAAGGCTGGCAAACAGTCTTTGCTGACCAACCGTTAATTAATTCAGAACTATTACTCAAAAGGACACTCTATTACATCATTTACTATTCTTGGATATCGCCTCCTAATAATACTGTATGTGTGTGTTGGTGGCCCGGTTTACATTGGTGAATGGAAAAGCCAGGCCAGTTAAGCGGACCCCCACCCCCTCTTCCCTCTTTTATTACTGCAGGTTTTTGAAAACGAGTGCCAAGTAAAATTATCTAGAACAGAGGAAAGCACGGGATGAAATTAAATACAGCAGTAAAGCTTGTCCGGAGCAAAAAAAACTAACTTCAAAATAAAACAGAAAAACAGAGGCAAACTGCTGGACTGCTAGATGATTTACTCACCGACGCTGCCAAAATGTCAGTACTAAAACACCAGGGGGGTTAGGGGGAGGTTGGCGGGGGGGTTGGGGGTGGTGAGTGAAACCACTGCTCTCAGTTTGTGCGAGTGTATCTGGGAGGCCGGTGTGTGTTTGTGCGCGCGAGCACATGGATTGGTTATGTATTTAAGTGTGTGACTGTTTGTAAAGTGACTGAGACAGTGTGACTTACTGGCTCTCCATCTGGTCCAGGTGGTCCTCTTTCCCCAAAGTCCCCTGGAAACCCCTGAGGACACAGAGAGAAAAGCTTTTATGTTCTGCTGCACACAAACTGTGACAATCAAATGCAGATATCCAATAAATTTTAAGAGTCTCATCCTGCTTTATTAATCCCATATTAAACTTTTTTTTTTGGCCTCTTTGGGACAGCAGATGCAGGTTCTCAATATGAAAGTGATATATTATCTTGTTAGCAAACAGTTAGTTGTATTTCTGTGCTGTGTCTCAATTCGTGTACTTCGATACTTATTTACACTTGCTACTGTGGATGGTGCACTCATAATGGTCAAAAGGTTGAGTGTGGAACGCTGGACACTTCTAACCCTCAGAGGACGCCATTTTTGGCTTGGTAGCAGAAATGGAAGCTGCTGGAGCTGAAGTGAGTGCAGTTTATACCACAATATATAAATGTAAGTTGTACATATGTTTTATATTTATGTTTATGCAGTGAAAAGTTGGCGCTAACACCCTGTCTGGTTGCAATTCGGCGAAGACGAGGCGGTAAAATGTTACAATCGTCATTTCTGGTAAGTGCACAACGGCTGTATTCAGATTAAGACAACACTACCAGACTGTGTGCTACATAGAAGTGCACAAATGGAAGTATCCGAATTATGGAAGTATCCGAATTGAGACAGCTCTGGTCATCTGGTGAATGTCTAATATTTATTCTCCTTTTCTGTTTGGTCTCCACCATCTCCTGAGGGAATTATCTGTCTTTTTAGCTACTAGATGCTCCACTAGGTTAACTGTCTGTCTGCTGTCTGCTGGTGCTGAGCAGGTAGCATACAGTTGATTCTAAAAGTATTTTTGGCTGTAAACAGCTGACTGCTGTGAAACTACGAGAGCACTGAGAGTGAAACAAAATAGCAAAGTTATGAACCAGAACATCAAAAATAATGAGCTGAAGGATACTATAAAACTAGAGCTGAGGGGAGCTGCAGAGTTGGGTCATAATACTTTGTGGGTTCATCACTATGAGCCAATCAGATAGGCACTTCAGTGTACAGTAAACATAGCTAAGTGCGACGCTAATTGCGTTGATTGTGCAGAAACTGCTGCAATAATACAAAATCACAGGCCTCAATTACAGAATTAAAGAAACTCGTAAAATATGACAATAAAATGCTTTTCATTGGAGGAGGGTGTGTAAATTATGCCTTTAACCACTGAGTCAAATTTACAGAGTACCACAAATACCACTGAGTGTTACAAAACCAAGAATGCTACTACTGCAGTTGAACAGCAATTATAGGAATTCTAGGAGTCAAACATAACATCAAAGCAAAAAGTAATCTGAAATATGTACAAAATAAGAGCATAATGGCTCCATTATATGCATTAAAATCTATCAGCTGTAGGGTGTGGACAGCCAACTGTTCTACTTAGGCTGAGTACACTTTCTAAATGCTACAAGAAAAAAAAAAAAACAGCAGCCAAGCAATTACCCTGTCCATTTAGCAGTAATCGGGATGCTAATCTGAGCTATGCTAACAGTTGGTGGTGCTGCAAAAGAGCAAAAACCACATCTGCACAAAGCACGAACGTCAATGTATCATAATGGCGTTCTTCCATTGTGGCCTCCGCACATTGTTTCAAAATGCTAATTACCGTAGGTACCTACCATAAAGAGTCAGTTATTTTTGTAATAGAAGAGATGTTTTAGATATAGGTCTACAGCATGTCTATTTATTTTAATCGCTGACTCGCCCCTTAGAAATAGAATCTGCTGACTAAATGTAAGTCTTTGTATTTGAGTTTGAAGTTTATTTTTTTTGGAAGAAAACCAGTCTGGGATAATTTTGACATTTAGACTTCATATTTAAACAATAATAAATCTTTGTGACTGATGGTATGTAAATGTTCAGCTCACCCTTCAATCTACCAACATGTCTCATCAGGTCAATGACAGGACTAGAACTGCACTGAATGCTGAAATTGTGAGGAAAAAAGTTTTTTTCTGTTCCTAATAGGATGTTGGAGGACTGCATGAGACTGTTTTATAGTACTAAAATATCGTGCGCACGGGGGGAAGCACAAGTGCAACAGAAATCTATGAAGCATTACAGTGACCCGAAGGATGAATCACACATGCTGTCAATGCTGCCACACAAACTCAGGACAAATGTGGGAAATGTAGCTTTGCCAAGAACAGCTCTTAAAAAAAAACAAGCCTTTGAGGACGGTCACATGAGCCTTTGGTGTGTCTTTGCTTTTATGTCGGAGAAGTCTGTTCTTCAACTTCAAGATGAAATACTAGCACACAGTAGCTTCACTCACTAACAGATACTGGGTTGATGTGAAAGAACCCCTGAAAAAGCCTGAGAACTTCAAGAAAACAAACAAACATTAAACAGCAAAAAAAGTTAAGTTGGAATGCAAAACTGTTGGCGATGAACTTTGGAAAACTCTTTATGCGCTCCACTGTTTTAGATATATCTGTTCCTTCATCTGTCTCTGGTAGATGGCGGACTGCGCGTCTGTGTGTGTGTTTCCTCGACAGAGTACGAGCGCTGTGATTATGACTGTTAAAATGTCTGGCTCCGGTTCAGGTGCTTCTTCTGTTCTTTCTCCTCCGGCAAAGAGAAGAGAGGGATGATCTCTCCGGGATCATCTTGTAAGTGTCCTTAGCTTTCCTTTCTTTTCCACGCAGGAGTACTGAAACCAGATGACAGCGATGATGATATTTGTGTTTTCCAGTTACATTTACAGGTCAGTTCTAAGGGGGTTGTGGGAGCTAGAATAGCCTTTTACAGAATTTCAAATGATCCAAATTACAGGACTCCTCTGCTACTCTCTTCTCACTTCTCTTCCTGTTTGGTATGAAAATGCATAAACTGTGTTATGGACTGTGACACATTGTCATCTTTTTCTTCTCAGCCTTGAAAAGCGGCGCTCATCCAGGAAGTGCTTTGAGCAGGAAGAGAACAAGATGCAGTGACAGCTCTTCCATATGAATACTTTTAGCTTTGCATGACCTGTGCCAAAACTGTGAAACAGCCTTAATCTTAAAAACTAAATCAGCTCATGACTGTAACGATGCGGGAGACACACACACACACAACACTAAATCAAAAAGCCTCACGCGTGGTGAATTTGCATCCACACCGACTTCCTAAAAATTTGTCTAATTACAGAATAAACTAGAAACCTCACACTAAGCGGACACCAGCTTGCGTGTGCTCAGTCGTTTTAGGTCTATAAATGCCTTTATAAATAATGCCTGAAAAAGCCAATAAGCAACAGCTGCACAATGATCTCAGCAGTGAGTTTAAGGGTTACACACTCTTTCTAAAACACTCTGTCAAACTGACTTTGAACACTATCTGACACACACAAGAGGACCCGATGGCTTCCTCCAAATGGCTCGGCTCCATGCTGTGGAGCCCTTTATTGCAACAAAAGCCTTTTTCTTGTCACATCCAAGACCCCGACGTGCGACTGCTGGGACTCCATAGCATTCAGGCTGCAGTTAACCCCTCCAACAGCCATGGAAATACTGAGCTGACTCAAACAATGACGTAAATGCAGACCTTATAAATTTTCACATGTGTAGGTGTTGGAGTCTTTGCAGCGAAGGCTCTCAATATGACCCAAATCATCATAAAGCTAATTTGCCTCATCTGAGTGGGGATTGTGAACATGTTGCAGATCTATGATCAAATGAAATATTGATTTGAATGTTTGATATCGTCACCAACTCCCAAGCATTTAAAATAGAAAATGATAAAATGATACACAGCACAATTCATCACACTTTGGAAAGATTATCTGTAAAGTATGTTGAGACAAAACTTTACCGGCCTACCCATCTTGCCCCTCTTCCCTGGTTCGCCGGGAATGCCCTGAAAATCAAAACAAGAGAGAGTGGAG
This sequence comes from Sciaenops ocellatus, assembly GCA_033000465.1. Lineage (NCBI taxonomy): Eukaryota > Metazoa > Chordata > Actinopteri > Sciaenidae > Sciaenops > Sciaenops ocellatus. Next base: position 21,626,983 of record CP136874.1, on the reverse strand, counting down.
GAGGTGGAATGGAAAACAAAGCAGAAGGGAGAAAGGAAAGGGTTCGAGGAAGACAGGAAGAAAAAAAAGAGAAGAAAGATAAAGACATTACGTAAAACGCATATCAAAACCAAAACATGAAACACTTGGGCATAACTGATTGAAGCCCAAAACACACAATTAAAAAGCCATAACTGTGAACTTCTCTCAACTCCTGCTTCAACAGATGTGAGGAACAGCTGACTGCAGCCTTTGCAACATTTTCCCAGCCTATTATGAGAGATTTAGGTCTCCATCTCATGCATATATATGTTAAATAAACAGCGGTTTCTCTAGGGAGAAGACAGGCAGACAGCGTCTGCTGTGTGCAGTTAAGGTGTGAACCATCTCGCTGGCTGGCTGGCTGGCTGGCTGGCTGGCTTGCTGGAGAGAGGTCCTGATTACAGCCTGACCCATGCGCTGACGTAACCCCTCTGGAACATGTCATAAGTGGGCTAATCGCTTCATGTTTTAGAGGCTGTACAGAAGGAGGAGGCCTTGATGAGTTCAGGCAGTTCAAAAGCTCTAAGAAGGGGGGCTTTTATCATGTGAGTCATCAACACTCCCACGCAGCCTTATACAGCAGCAGCATCTCGGACAGCTGGGGACTGTTTACCGCGTTATAACAACAACAAGACAGCTGAATGAAAAGAGGTGCACTGTTGTCATCCCATAGGGCTATTAGCTGTTTTTTTTTTTTTTTGTTGCAATTATGAAGTGTGCTTGAGAGAGATAAGAACTCACTCTTTCGCCATCAGGCCCAGGAAGGCCAAAAAGTCCTGGGATTCCAATGAAACCCTGCAGGAGAGGAGAGGAGAGAGGACAACAAGGAAGAAAGAGGAGAGAAGGAGGAATACGGGATGTGAGTGTTTGGATGATGTAAAAGAAGTAGCAGGAGGAACAGCAACTCCCATTGGCTTTAGGGCTGCGTTTCAGGGGCCGACGGGTCCAGCATGGATAGGGATGGGATTCCATGAAGAACCAAGCCATGAGGCAAGTGTATATGCCCATGGACTGCATGGTGCTGGCTTCCACGATGTAGTCCAAGGGCACATACCCTCACGCCAGGGATCTCTGTAGATAGCCAGGACATCAGACTGAGCTGTCGCGGGTTGAGGGTGAGACACACACACACACACACACAGAGGAAAAAACAAGCACAAACACTACAACAGTTGAACACCGGAGCAACAGTTAGATGCTAGCTTCAGGCGAGTTGGAGTACGCTGCAAAAGAGAGTGCAGAATATTTGGAAAGGTGTCTCAGAGAGAGAGAGAGAGAGAGAGAGAGAGAGAGAGAGAGAAGACTAGAATGCCTCTTTAAGACAGCAGGGCCTCATACGGAGCTTAAACAGGAAATTCCAGCCAGTGGGGGCAGGGGAGGCTTTGGAGGAGCCAAGGGGAGCTGATAAAGAACCTTTATTAGAACGCAACATAAAAATCACTGTTTGTATCCGTGAGTGTGTGTTTCTTTGTTTGTGTACTCAAAGGGTGTGTGTTTGTGTGCGTAGGTTTATCAACAGCCAGTCTTTCAGTACGCGTCTGTATACAGTAATACAATGTTTACATTACAAGTAAAGGCTCCTAAGTTTAGCATACTATTAATAGTGGTTGAGCAAGTGTGTGTGAATGTGTTTAGGTGTGCAGAGGTGGATGCTGGATGCACACATGCATGCATGCATGCACTTGGATGTTGTTGCTCCTAGGTGCACATACCTGTTCTCGTGCAACGACATGTTAACAGTACAAAATAGTTTGCAGCCTTTAATTTTAACCGAGATTTACAGTCTCCTTCTCTAAATACTGCAGAATAGAAAGTGTCAGAAAGTTGTCAGGCTGACTGCCTGTCAAAAGCACCAATATTTAGTCTGATTAACTCAAACTTGAGCAGTTCAGTTGAAGGGTAGAAGTTGATTTAACTTACCCGAACGCCTTTAGGCCCTATTGGTCCGATAGGCCCTGGTAAACCCTGAAAAACAAAGAGAGGAACTTTATTTCAGCGGTCCAACACTTTAACTGGTTTACACCTGAATTTCCAAAATACACTGTGAATGTGTTTGTCATTGTGCATCATGATTATTGAGGAGTGGATGTACAATCATTAAAATAAGGTATTACAAGACATCAACAAAGCCAGATTGTTGTTTATGAATCATTAGTACACATACTGTAAAGAGGTTGGACACAATAACAATGTATTATAATGTGCTTTGTTGGAGTTTTACATTCCAGCACAGTAGCTATGCAATAAATGTACAAATTCAGCTTTTCAGATGTTGTTCTTTATCTTTTATTGTTTCTAATATTCCAACATCTCTGTACAGTATTTATCCAAATATTTTCCTCCTCCCAAGTCAGCTGTTCAACACATAACCTAATTCCACTTGGCCCTCTGCCCTTACTATGGCCCTGACTACAACTGTACCAGTCACAGCAGAGGATTTACTGCACCTGCCTGCCAGGATAACCTTTGGCACCTGGGCTTCCGACTGGACCTTGCTCTCCCTGCAGGGAAGAGAGAGAGGGAGAGAGAGAGAGAGAGAGAGAGAGAGAGAGAGAGAAGGAGAGTGAAGGGGGGAGAGATGGAGAGTGAGGGTGGGGTGAGTGATCAAAATTACACTAACACAAACACACACAGGCAGCTCATTCTGCACAGGAGCAGAGAGGGAGACAGAGCACAGGAGATGGACTACAGACTATAGTTAGAACTGCACACTACTCTATGTATAGTGAGGAGATCAATGTGTGCTTTACATAAAAGTGGACTTGTGTGTTGAGTTGACCACCACTGTCATATCTTGCTGTCCCCATCATTTACATCATTTATCTTCTTGTCTTCTATCTTCTTTGCTTTGATGCTTTGATTAGCATCAGTGTTGAGCGATAGATATGGAGACCGTGAGACAATATAAAGCTGTCTACCACCAGAGATTTGACTAAACCGTTCATGTTTACAGGTCGCTATGCCTTTACTATGTCCGGTTATATTAGATCAGTAAAGAAGATGTTACAAATCAATATGCAGGACTGTTTATTAAACTGGTACTTAGTGTGCACATTGACAATAAAGTTAAATCTATTGTGATATCGTATTGCATACACCATGATAAAGGATTTTATCCATATTGCCAGTGGTGGAGGGAAATATTCAGATACTTTACTTCAGTAAAAGAAGCAATATCACACTGTAAAAATACTTAAGTAAAAGTCCTGCATCGGAAATGTTACTTAAGTTAATGTATGTAAGCATTATCAGCAAAAAATGCTCCTGTGAATATAATTATACATATATTATTATTACTGGCACATATTTGTGTACTGTAAGTTGCTTTTTAATGCTGTATTTTGTCAAATTGGAATTAAAAAATCATAATTTATCAATATTTGCCACCTCTTGTAGTGGAGTTGACGTAAAAACGGCATGAAATAAAAGTACTCAAGTACATGTACCTCAAATTAGTATTTGAGTACTTGCGTGCATTTTCCTTCTACTTTCCAGCACTGCATATTCACCCTACCAAGGATGTTGGATACCAGTTACTGCTTCAGTTTTCAGATGTGGTCTGTGTATAGACCATAGGAGCTAATTAGGAGTTTGGTTTGAGTGTGTGTATGTGTGTGTATGAGTTTGAGAAAGCATAACACACACACACACACACACACACACACACACACAAGCAGGTTGTGTCCAAAATTCGCAGAGCACAAGTGTTCATGTATAACTTCCTTTGACACACTCCGGACGTGCAGCCATGTGCACTGCTTGCCATTCCCTGTCTTGGATAAATATAGTGCATAATGCAGCCAATTAAAACCAGACAAGAATTTGGCTGAGTGAAGTTTGGATCTTTAACTGGCCAGCAGCGAGGGGTGGCTCTGAGAAAGACCCCACGGTGTATTACAGTAAAAAAGTGTCATCAACACTTTATGCACACCAGCTGGCCTTTGCTCTCGATAGCCAGAGAATTCGCCATGCCAAACAGTTGTGCTTATTACTCTGTCACTGGTGCTATGGTGATTCAGACTCAGGGCCAGTGCCGTGAACATCAGCAGCTCTGTGGGAAAGAGGGGGGCGTTCGAGGATGGACATAGTGGAAGGACATGATGTTAAGAGAGAAAAAGTACTCTTCCGTGATGAGTAGTACGGGAACTCCCTGAGCTTGTGACCTCAACCCGAGAACGGGGACTTACTTTGTGTGACAATGAGGAGAATATTCCACTCTGCTTTCCATGACTAAGGCCTTTTCCTTAATACCAACAGTTACTATGACCCAGCCTGACTGAAAATAGCTCTGGACACTAGGCTGGATGCTCCATACTTAAAATAGTCTCTTTTGGGCTGGACTTAACAGTGAGAGTCACGTCTCCTCCCACTGGTAGCAGGGAATAAAAGAGTTCATTGAACTGATTTCCCCAGTTTCCAGAAAGAGGGACAGATAGAGGAGGAAGAGGCTGTGAGAGAAATTAAGATAAATGCTGTTGTAGAGAGGTCGAACTTTGACAAGCAGCAAGGAACAGTCCAGAGAAAGAAAGTCAGACAAATGAAAAATTTCTCCAAAGCTGCAGTGTAATAGCCGCGAGTGTGTCACTGTTGGCCTAGTTGGCTTGTTCCTGTTTCTCTTCTCTCTGTTTTCTCTCTGCTTGGCATCGTTTTCTGATATCCTGGAGAGCATCTCTGCAGCACAACACTTTGGCCAGATGTCTGTCCTCACCAGTGCTTCATAACAGGCTAATCTAATCTGGCAACCCTGCAGGCATGCTTGATGCGTGCACACAAACACACAATTGCACACAGACTGAGTGGATGATGACTGCGCTGTTAAAGAATGAGGTGACATGTGAGAATATGAGGGGATTAGTCATCGATAAAGGACTTGATGGTGGACACCATCAAAGCAAAGTGTAAAGACATTCAGGAAGGGAAATGCATGAAGAAGAGATAAAGGAGTGTGTGTCAGGCAGAAGAATCTCTCTATTTCTGCATATCTGGTTAAAAATGATGAATCTTTAGGCAAAGGATTAAGATTTTGGCATCAGAAGCGTTCAGGTTCACGTTTGATTAAGTTTTGGTTGCAACAGTCTATGTATAGCAATGAGGTGGAAAACATTGGCTGAAATGCAGTCTTGGAACCCAACGACTGTCGTCTGATGATGATTTAGCTTTTTTCTAATTTATTAGGTTCTCTACATTCACATGCAGACATGCAGAAATGCATCTTTCTTGTCATTCTCGTGTACTAAGTTGTCAATCAGACAGCAGAGGAAGTCTTGGCCCAGATATCAGTTACGCGTGTGCCGGATATCTGCGGCTAAACTGGAAACCAAGAAACATTGGCTGTTGGCCAAAGAGGCTAAACTGTTGACAATATTCATTGGGTTTCGAGATTGATAAGCAAGAAACACAGAGCTGACAGGGATTTCAAAATGTACTGTATGATATTACAGACAACATTACATAATTTTGGCTTGAGTTGTAGGATATAGGAATGTTTTTTCAAGTGTGGGATTGATAGAAGTGTGAAGAGCAGCAGAAGCACGAGAGGATGACATCTATGAAAGATACTTACAGGCTCTCCAGGGAGTCCAGGTGGACCAGGGTAACCTTTCTGTCCCTAAAGAGACAAACATGAGACATGGGAAAGTGAGTTTAGGCGTAAAAATATTGGAAGTGAAAGAAAACACACATTCTGAAACAGTTCACAGACGAGGAAAAAAAACTGCCAAGCACGGGAGAATTTCTCGCTCTGTATGGGAACGACAAGTGGAGTTTTGTGCAAAGTAAAATATGCATGTTAACAATAACATCAACGACAGACGAGTTCAGTGCCATATGCGAGGAATCAATCTGCCCTTCTGTCAAGGGATCAGACTTTCCACTGGCTGTTTTCACAGAGAAATAGTGCCGGGGAGGCTGTGCCAGGATCATGGCATGTTGAGGATATAAATGCCTTCCTGTTTGAGTCAGATAGCAGGTCCCTCCCTCTGCCTGCAGAGCAAACTACAACACTGTAGACAGCCTGACATAGTGCTTCTTTACAGTTCTGCTGACTCCAGCGGCACAGACCCCCAACAAAGAGCAAGAGGAGAAAAACTAAATCAAAGGTGGGAAGACATGCCTCTACAGACCACAGTTTGATAGAGTGAGAGAGCAGGAGAGAAAGGAAAGAGAGGGGGGGGGGACAAAATAAAAACAGAGGGGTAAAGAAAGGAAAGACTCCTGATGTCCCGTTTTCCTAAACCACAGCTCCAGAGTACCAAGCCAAGACTAACTGAGTTCCAGTAAACCATCCTTTAGTCCCGTCATCTGACTGCAGCAGGGGAACAGGACGCAGCATCCTTCTCATCTTCTCATTATGGTTACATGATCACTCTCACTGGCATACACCTTCATACCAGCACTTTAAAAAACTGCCTCTGTCAGCATTATACTCTGCTTAGAGCAATGGTGTCAATAATACATGTGTTAAAATAAACCTTTATTCTAACTCTATTATACAGTCAAGTTCTTTTGGAGAACTTCTCTATCTCCCTATCATCTTACATCATCTGCTGCACATCATCAAAAAACCACTAGGAGGAGACGCTTGGATCTCTGGGATGAAAACACACGAGTAACACGCATTAAATAAACAGAGATGTCACCAGGTGCTGACAGCCCATTGCCGTAACGCAGCAACGCAAGCAGAAAACGTGCGTGTGTTTTCCATATTTTTGTCAAAGCTCTATTGGTAAGCACTGTTGTGGAGAGAACTGGGATGGATGCTCTTGCAGACACATGGCGCCTGTGTGTGTGTGTGTGTGTGTGTGTGTGTGTGTGTGTGTGTGTGTGTGTGACCTTTTCGAAAACTTCCATTAATACATCAACAGTTATAACCGCGTTGATGAATTTGTGTTTGTCATGTGTCTGAATCGGAACGTCCACCTGTTGTTATTAGCCTGATTTTCTTTTCTGGGTTCTGCTTTCCGTCCACATGTGGTGCGCGTAAGCAAAGACAGGCAGGAAAAACACACACACACACACGTACATGTACACCGTCATCTTATTACATGGCTTACTTATAGTACAAACATGTGTAGCAGCTTATGTTCCCAAGCTGTGCTCCGAGGTCCCTGAACCACACACATACATGTACATACACATGCTGTGGGTTCTGGGTATTAATCATGGCCTCCCAACCCCCGGCTAGACCATCTCAGATCCTTATCTCACTCATTATGAGCTTGCTAATGAGAGCAGGCCATTCCCACCAGCCCGCCTGCGTTTACAATGCCACTTGCTTAACAAGCATGTGTGTTCAATCAGATAAACCTACCAGAATGCTTTTCATTTGCAACAGCTCCCCGGTAGCACCCTGTAAGTAGTTTCTCTCCCCCCCACCCCCCTAGCCATCCTACCCCTCTAAGCCGAGGAATGCCTCTGGGAACTTTAAGCGCATTTTGGCAGAAATAAAATAAAAGACACATTGTGTCTGACGATGACATTTCATTCCTTTGGTTACCAACCTACTCTGCATGCGCTTAGCTTTGCGGTGTGTTCAAATGAGCACAGGCCTCATGTCTGTTAACAGCTGTACACCGCAAATAATGGATGTGCCTCTACTGGACAGCGCCCTGGTAGCAGAAATATACCACTCACCTCATTAATCTCTGCTTTCATCTTTCCACCTCTCTCTCTCTCTCTCCTCTCTCCCCAAATTCTCTCTACAGCATGGAGCCAGATGATTGCTCAGGGCAATTGTCTGGCTCCATGCATGTGCTGCATGTACAGCAGAACATAAACCCTACCATGCGGATGTCTGGCGGGGACACATTTAACAAACAACAGCGTGAACCTACCCGGACAATTTGGCTGAAATCTAACCGGTGGAAAAACATCCCCCATCCCTGTCTAAACCACAATTTCAGCAGGCTGTTTGCTTGCATGCTGTATCACTATTAATACTACGAGCACGGTGGAAGACAGAGCAATGATTTGTTGTTCTTCTTGTGAGACATGTAAAGAAAATGATGGTTGATTTGAATTCTCCCATAATTATAATGATGATGAGCATGTGGATTTGTTAGTTTGAACTGTGAGCAGGAGCTAAACGGAGAGAGTTTGGTTTGGAGCAGGTCTTGGGGAGCTTCAGACAGATTAATGTTGTACAATAGTCTTGCATAAATGAAGGAAACGAGTATGAGTAACACACTGCAGGGGAATTACAGTATATCGTTCTACTTTGTGTTCATAGCATATTCTTGTTAGGAGAACTTTTGTTTGGGTTTAGTTTGAAAGGAAAATCAATCCACTGAAGAAAGACAATCTACTATGAGGATGAGGACCTTTATGAAACATAGGTGAAAAGCACATGTAGGCACTTCTTATATATATAAACAAGAACTTAACATAATGTGTCTCAAGACAGTCATAGTTTCCCAGATTGGAGCATAACAGAAACTAAGTCAACATGTGTGTTTATGGCATGACTTATGGCATGGCTTTGCTCTTGGGAGTCTTCATAACTGTTTGCAGCTCCGGCCTAATAACATTTTTTACACCAATGACTATAATGATTGGCATGGCTATGACGAATATGTTAAGTTGATTGATTAATTCAGAATTAGGTTTCACTCAACGCTGATGACATGTTAACATTTCACCCAAAGCATCTATGGCAATTGCAACAGCGAGTTAACTACAGCCAGGACAAGTCTAAAACAAATATCAATATTATGGTGTCCTTGTCCAAAAAAGGACAAGGACACCAGTTCATGGCCAGAGGCAAAGCTATAAAGGAATATTGATGCTTTAAAAGAAATGCTTTCTTGTCAAGAATTTGACGAGAAGATCGATACGACTCTTTTACAAGTTTGCTTGAGGCAGGAGGTGATTAACTTAGCTCAGCATAAAGACTGGAAGCAAGGGGAAACAGTTAGCCTGACTCTCCCCAAAGTTAAAACTAACTAGCTAACGTGCTATATCTCATTTGTTAACGCACAAAAAGAAAAAATGTCAAATGTTTTACGGGTTGTAACTTGCTGTTTTTTGGCAAACAACAGCTGGGTGCAGTGACTTCATTCTAAGCTATGCTAACTGGCTCTAGTTCTGTACTTAGACATAAGATGCATTGATTTTCTCATCTAACTTTTGGCAAGGAAGTGAATAAGCGTGTTTTCTGAAATGTCAAACTATTACCAAAATGTAAAAACATGCAGGAAAACTTCTACCAAAGCACGTAATAAGATTAAATACCCATTGAGTACTTACAAGTTATAATGCTACTGTGCAGTATGACTTGGCTTTAAGGCAGAAAAAGCAGCCTTAGTGTGAAAGACAGATGTAGAAAAGACTGACAAGAAGAAGAGAAAAGACAGATCAACTAGCAGTGGGAAGCAACGTAGAAGAAAGCGGGATGGAAGCAGTAAGGTGAGATGTGCGGCTTGTAATGTGGCCTTGTAGTTGAGGTTTGGCCCTGTGTGTGTGTCCCCGCTCCCTGACCCTGCCTACCATACTGAAAAGCCATTCAGACTCGGCTTGGTAGAACAAATGTTGTACAGAGCGGAACATGCTTGGCTTGTCTGACGGTGTAAAATCACACTCTCCCATCACACGTTCAAAGCACCACTGCTTTCTCCATTAAGGTTTTCCATGGAAAAACAGCAGCCAAATTCCAGAATTCCCGGCTGAAGTGTCAAGCTAAGGCTGATAAAGAGCCTGTGTGTGTGTGTGTGTGTGTGTGTGTGTGTGTGTGTGTGTGTATTTGGGGGTGTGTGTGTGAGAGAGAGAGAGACAGAGAAGGTAGAAGGGAAAATTTCAGAGTAGAACAGAGGAAAAGCTGCTGTTGTTCCGTTTTCCTAAACCACAACTTCGGTGTAATGAGCCAAGCAAGTGAGACAGAGCAAGTCAAACAGCTAGAGAGGTATGAAGAGGAAGAAACAGCACATGGGTGTTTCAGGGTGGCCCGCCACTGAGATGAAATTGCAATGAAAGTCCTCATTGCTTTTCACTATTGTATTGACCTTACAGCAGGCCTCAGAGTCTGAGTGGAGAGACCTGCATCAGGACAGGAGGACACGCCTGGGACTTTCCACCTGAGCTGACCGTAAAGGAACAGAACGAAAACAAAGAGCCTGTTTCTAGACAGTCTGCACTTCCACAGAACAATTTGGACATTGACTCACGTCCCTGTCATAGTAGTGCGATGTGTAGGCATGTCGGATTACTGGTGGGAAGCACAGCGGATACCCGCGAGAAGCTGTTATACATTGAGTTACAGTTCCAGTTAAGCTCGGTAAGGAAACTGGTTAATCAGCTGTTCTGTGTTCGCAAAGAACAGCTGACTCCTTGTGGTTAATTTAACGAGTTTCCTTTACAGTCATCATGTCTGTGGTTCATTGACCAATACCTGAGGCATGTTGTGATGATGTCAGAGTGTGTGTTGATGGAGTCCCCATGGTAACCCAGACATGAGGGTGACTATGATACACTTCTGAGTAGCTATAACGTAGCCTTAGGCTTCATTTATCAGCACTGCTCACCTGAGTGTAGACAGGTAGGGAGTGTACGTGTGTACTCTTTCTTTCTGTGCCTGCCAGGTGATCTCACCTTTAAGCTAAACAATAGTTTGAGGTCAGTCAGCTGTCTGTATTGGACCGGTACACTCTGATTCACATGTCACTGTCTAACTTTCAGATAGCCTGTCAAATCACTGCCAAGAATCATTTAGTTTGAAAGAACTGCGTGAATGTTTTCCACCGGCTTTACGTTTTCCATTCTGACTGAGTGTGAAAGAGAGAGACAGAGACATACAACTTGGACACAGAGAGAAAAGCAGACTCCTAACCAAAGCCATATGTTAAGCTTGAGGCAGCCATCCAACTGGAGTCCCACACTCTGTTACAGAGCACTGCGGCTCTGGGAAGACAGCGAATACATACAGAGGCACTTTACACCTCTGCTGACATGCATACAGTCTACCTGCTTTATTCAATTACTCAACAAATTCTTCTACTTTTGTTTGAATTGTGTGCATGGCTCAGTTCTATTTCATACATAATGTGACTGAAAGCAGTTTATGAGATCTTCTTCTTCCACAATGAGACATGTGTTTATATCAGATTGTTTAAGAAAAGGTGAACCTGATTATTTTAGTTTAGACCTGAGGAGCATACAAGACTCACCAAGCACCAAGATGTAGTGATCATGTCCTATACCACCTTTTTTTGTCTGACATAGCCCTTTCAACACCATGTTCCAACTGCGTTCATTTTATTTATTTTAGTCTGGGTGTTATTAAGCAATATGAACATAACATATTTTATTATTGAATGACTCCCACCACCAGAGAACCTGGACGTTTCGACCATTTATCCATGACTTGCCCTTGGACTTAAAGGTGCAGTGTGTAAGATTTGGGGCCTCTATTTTCAGAATAAGGCAGACATGGAATATAATATTCATAACTATGATTTCATGCATGTATAATCACCTGAAAATAAAAATCTTTTTGTTTTTGTTGCTTAAAAATGAGCCTTTCATATCTACAGTGGGAGCGGGTCCTCTTCCATGGAGGCTGCCATGTTGACAGTAGCCTCCTTTACACTAGGAAGGTGAGGGTGATGTGAGGAGATTGCAATGCAGCAATTACACCACTAGATGCAACTAAATCCTACACACTAGACCTTTGTCCCACTTTTTCTTCCCTACACTTGTGAAAATCACTCAAGTTGTGACTAAAGTCGCATCTAAGACGCCGGTTATTTTGTGTTTTTGAGTGCAAGATCCCCCTTCTTGTTTCTCTGATGACAAAAAACCAAACCCCAAACCCCCCCCCTTTGTCCCTCATGACATCCTTCCTGCCAACATTAAGACCCCTCTGTACTGGATCCAGTGAACACAGATGGAAGAAATGGAAAGCACAGCATAAAAGGAGAAATATGAGGGGGGGGTTAAACACACACACACACACATACACAGATACATAAAAACATCACAACAGACACATTGCAACAAAAAAAAAAAAAAAACACACAAGGGTTATGAAATGGTGACAATGACTCATGCAAGCTTTCTTTTCTGGGCTTTCCCAAACATTTTAAGGGCCTCACTGTTCAAACTTTGCAGATGTAAGCACTATGCTCGCTCACATCATCAACTGGTAAATGGGAGCTGTTATGGCTATTTAAGAGCATTGAATTTCATTTCATTGGAAGGAAATCAGTGCAAGGATATTGAGAGGCTTTGTGGGGGGGGCATACTCTGTTCATTCGGTCTTACCTTCCGACCTTCTTGGCCAGCCAGTCCAACCGGGCCAATAATCCCTGAGTCTCCCTAGAACAAAAAGCGACAATGTCAAATGGTGAAGCAATACAACAACGACTGGTTGCAAAGCCTAGCAGTTCTAAATATGCTAGGCTTTGCCAAACGGTACAATGTTAGAAATTAATGTAGCGTGTAGATGGAAAAAGAGGGAGACAATACCTTCTCTCCTTTAGGTGCTGGCCCAGGTGACATGCCAGGGTCTCCTTTTTTCCCCTGATGAAAAGAAAAACACAAAGGAGGACTTTGTATGGGTGAAAATTACCCAACTGTACTTGAACTAACAATCTTATTAACAAAATAATTTCACCTTTCATTTGGAGTAGGCAAACGGTTAAGGCTACAAAAGCAGACAGAGAAATTCACGAAGAAAGATTGGCCTAGCAGCGCATTATGTGGGCCCCTCCAGTCACCAAGCTTCATTGTCAGCAGGTAACAATAACGGGGCTTCAGCACATCAAAGCTATGGATCGGAAATTAGGCTGAGTGCTGACTCCTTCTCTCCCCATGGACCCCTGCTATTTACAACTTTGTTTCATTTATTAACGATGAAAGAGCAGGGAACCCCGAGACATCAAACACTTCAGAGTCATTCTCTCAACACACCTGCCAGGTAGAAGAAGCCTGCTCTGCACCACTCTGTCTAGAATTTACAGAAGTGTTCATTCACTGAGGCGAGGTTTCAAATATCTGCCTTGTAGAGTTCCGCTTCTCCACTCTGTTTCCTCCAGGAATCAACCAGGGACTTCTTTATGGTCATATGATGTGCATCTTAAAGAATTAGTTCAACCTTTTGACGAAATACTAACAGAATTTACTATAAAATCCACTTATTAGCACCAATAAAGCTCACTAATTACTGACCAGGTGTAGTGACTTTCTAAAGACTACAGGAGGTCACTGCTCCCAGACAAAAAATAGTCCCACAGAAAACCACAAACGGTCTTTGTTAAACAGTTGTTGTTAGGGATTAAACAACTGCAATCTTATGTATTAATTAGCAAGCTTTACAGGTTTAGAGATGCCAATTTTGTTACTTTTGGACAGTGCTAGGCTAGCCATTTTCGATGTATAGAGTCTGTAGGTTCAGATATACCATAAAAGCATGGAACTGCTATATTTTCTCATGTAATTCTCAGTAAGAAAGCCAATACATGTGTCAAGCTATTCATTTAACCAGTAGGCCACTGGGTGCCCAATTAAATATCTTGCCAAATATTTGATATCTTAATATCAAATCGTTTATGGTGTACCTGCATTCAACATGGGGCTTGTTGACCAAAATGCAGTGGCTGGGATTGCAGATAATCTTTGTTTAACGTGTTATTGCCTTCACATTTATTGTCAGAATAAGACTATAAGACGCACTGAAGAATGTCCCAAAACTTAAACTGTTTCTTTAATTCAATAAAATATGAGCAGATGGTAGATAAATGAGTGAGAATAAGGCACAGAATGACGGGAAGAAGACTGTAAAATTTGAAGAATGCAACCAGGAATAATATAATTTACATCAGGGAGACAAGGACAAACACAGTCCCTTTGGGTGACCTGTGGAGGTCAGGGCTCTGGTGATGGGGGTGGGCAATGCGACCACATGCAGCTGCACAGTTGTCATTTATAATGCACTTTAAATATAGGTAGTGCTCCTTCATATGTACTCTGTACACACAGAGCCAGAGGTCAAGGGTGTTTGCTAAGACATACATCAGTCCAAGACAATCAGATGAGGGACGCAGGGAATTTGTCTTGGGCAGGGTCATCTCATGTTCACATGTTAAAATTAGACAGATTTATTTGAAGTTCTCACTTTCTGACTCGTAATGTCTTTCCCTGGAGCTCTGATAAATCACTTCAACTACCCCGGTTGTCCAAACTTTCTGTCCTCTTTCCGCTCAAGCTGCAGCACATAGACGCACATCCATTTTACATGGAAACAGCATATAAATGCATAAAATTACACACATTGGGGCGTATTTGGAGGTGAAATTGAGCAGATCTCCAAGAAACCTTTAAGCATAAATGGCACTCCCTGACATTCACCTCTGCAGCACACATGTTAAAGTGATACAGTGATACAGCTCTTTGGTATTAAGTGCTTTTAGTGTCTCAGACTGCCAGGTGTTGCTGCGCTGCCATGAACTTAGGTGGCCCTGATTCTTCAGCCACAAAGCTCCATTACCTTGTTGTTCTTCATGGATTCCAGCTGATATAGAAAAACTGAAAAAATAACACATCCTCATCCTCATGGGATCATCATCCTCTTGGAGGCAAGAGAAGATCATAAACTGACGCAGGTACATAATCATATAATGGTTTCATGTGGAAATATCAACATGGCCGCCGGGGCTCTTGGCAAAAACAAAACAGAAGAAAGGCTTCACTTGTGATCATGAGTTAGACTAAGATTGTGCACGATACCTTGAGCCCGGGTGGACCAGGTCGGCCAGGGTTTCCATGGGGACCAGGGGCGCCCTGTGGAGAGAGAGGAAAACGTAATCAAACCGTGATCGAGATCTCAATCAATCTTCATATTGGGATGGAGCTGATGCAGACTGTGGTTTTGCTACTGAGAAGAGGGGGTTGGGAGACTGTCTGGAGAACTTCAGCCTTCATGCTACTTTAACCTATTTTCCTATACATCAGCTGTGTGTGTGAGTGAGTTAGGTGCTGAGGTATTTTGGGTTGGTGATGGGGGTAGAAGTTTATGGAAAATGGGCTCTGTGGAGCTCCTCCACCATATGGATGTGGTTTTCCTGCCCCCTGTTGTCTCACACTCAACAGCCCCCACTCACCCACACACACACGCACAAACACACATTTGCCAAGCATCTTAATGAGTAACGCAGATCATCTCGTATCATAACATTTTGAATACCTCGGCTGGTGTCTGTTTCTGTCCGCACTGGCTGTTGCTGAGGAAATGAACACAACTGTGTCTGAAAGCAAACAAAGCGAGATCTACAGTAGCAGCATATTGGTAATGTGAACCATCTCGCCCCGTCCAGCGGACCCCATGGGAAGGTTTAACAGAAAACCTTCGGAAGGCAGAGAATGAATCTACATCATTTTTTTTTTTTTTTTGGCTTAAAGAGCAGCCGTCAGACAGAAGCACAGGAGTTGATGTTATGTCTCCGCCATCCATCTATTCGTCTGTCTGTCTGCCTCCTCTTCCTCTGAGGTGACTTTTTCCTGTGGATGTCTGACCTCACTCTTGCCCTCCACGTGGTGGTGGCACCCTTGGGCCCCTAACCTATCCCCGTAGCGGGTCAAGGGTCGAGCGAGTCAGAGAGGGCGGAAAAAAGAGCCACAACTGCTTTATGAGTCGGGTCAGCAAGTTTCACTGAGGTGAGTCAAAACAAATCAGGAAGCCATTATGTTAGCGATCTGGACTGCAGCATCAAAAACCAACATCTAGGGACATGCAGACAGGCTGCTCTCTGTAATCCCACAGAGAAGAAAAAAGTAATCTGGGGTTTGGGCTGGGTTATACAGCTCAACAAAAAGCCCTTTGAGCAAAGTTCAAAAACAGACATACTGGTCGGGTGCAGACATGACAACATAAATGCCTTCTGCTGTAACTGCTCTTCTTGTCAAAGGGCGCTTTGATGACTGTCATGTCTGATTCACCAGAGACAGAGCCCCTCATGAATGAACAGGACATCACACAAGTTTGTGTAAAGCTTTTGTTATCTCTGATGTGAAACACACATGTTTTTAAAAATGCAGCTTTGATAAGTTCTGAACAAATGCTGAGCTTGATCTGTTTTTAACTTGTTATGTTTCACAAATGAGATATTTTCATTCCAAGGATTCTGAAGATCTTCCCTCTTTTCCTCACGCAGCTGCTTCCCCTTTCATTTTCGGTTCGTCCCTCTCGAGAGTCAGCGCATCCAGACAGTGTTAACGGACGTTGTTGTGCCCTAAATAAACTTAAACAAACTAGACATGTTTGAATTACATGCTTCAAAATTAACCCTGCGGTTCACCACACTTTGGGCAGTACGCTGGTAGGCACGGGCTGGCACCGACATTTTAGTGCTGTGTTCTTGCTTCCATGTCATGTCCCCTTCTCGCACAACAGGTGTCTAATTAGAGAAGACCAGGGTGGGGCACACACAAGCCTATCAAATGAAAAACCACCAACCTCTGAACAGCGATGTAGGGCGTTACTGTGGTTCCTGTGGCAATAATGCTGCTTGCTCTGTGCAACTCGTTCTAAGTTGAGACCAAATGGTCAAAATCTAAACAAATGATAGCTCCTAATGTTTCATGTTAGGGCAACATGCACGCTGCCTGCTCTGAAGTATATAAATATCTGCCACTGAATCTGCAAAATTCAACATCAACACCATATGTGCAACTTATAACCAATAGTGTATATCTTAAATCTGGATGCATGACATCACTCCCAAGGTTACATTCCCACACAGAATATTTTAGACAAGCCCTTTTAATGGGCTATGCTGTAAACATGGTCTGACTTTCAACACAGGCTTGTAAAAGACAGTTTTAAATGTATATACAGTCACCATATTAAAGATAAAAGAGCATTTCTGTATGATGTTGTGCCAAATGAGAGCCGAGGAGGCAATGTCTGATAAACTAACATTAGATCAAGAGCATGTGAAACCACTCTTTATAATTAAAGATCACAGTGAGCAACACACGTAGCAGAAACTTCTGAAACCTCTGAGGATTCGGGAGAATATTTCAACTGTTTGTTAAAGTTGCAGAGTGAAAATTTGCAGCACGTTGCCACATAAATTACAGTAAAACTTTGTTAGAAAAGAAGCAGACACGGCTGCACTGGTAGAAGTCCAATCATATGAATTTATTTGGCTCTGAAAGCCAAAGTTTTTAGAGGTAAATGCATCATGCAGTGAGCTGAGCATATGAAAAAGGAAATAGTAAGTAATCCAAAGTATTTTTTCGGCATTTACAACAATAACAAGTAATAGCTCATAATGGCCGTGACAAGTTTGAAAATTATGATGGAAACCTAGAGCTACCTCACGCCAAACATCTAAAACCTGGTATTAAAAAATGTAGTTAAGTGCCCAAAGGGGGATTGCAAAAATAATGAAGCGAAGCATGGTCTGTGGGTTTTACTGTCCTGGAGCTTATTACAGTAATGTTCCAGAGTAGAGATCCATATATACAGTTTACACCTGGGATTATTCAGACCCCTAAAAAGCTGATGTGTTGCATGATGTTACCAAAACAGCCAAACACACTACCCTAAGCAGAGCTCAACACCTTTGTTCATTCAAATGTCAAATGTTTCTGTATGAAATGTCCATCTGGGATGTGAATTAGCTTTACGTGCAGGTGAAGCGAGGTAGAGGGAGTTTCATTTAGTGGCAGAGGAGTGGTTCGAAGGGGAAGTATGAGGAAAGATGGGCGACAGAGATTTTTTTTTTTTCTTCCCCCCACTCAGACAAAGACCCTTTTGACCCAGCAGGCTCCAGACGACTACATGCAGCCAGTCTTCAGAGAGATACAGGCCTGTGTACCTTCGATGCATCCACCGCAACGTTTCCTCTCACACCCTTCTACCACCGTCGTCATTATACACATACAAACAGACTGGGAAGAGAGCTCACCCTGACTATTCACCGAAAACACCTAGCGAAGTTCTTCTGTACTGACAGCGGTCGCCATAGTGACGGCGTCTCACACTCACATGTGTGGGATCAGAGGTCAAGGTTCATGGGTGGTGCTCGGTGGGCTCAATGGTAGCTCTGTGTGTCATCATACAGACTTCCAGTAATCCAAGTCTACGGAAGGTCATGCAAAAAAAAAAAAAAAAAAAACTGCGAGCAGCTCTCTATGCAGCAAAAAAAAAAAAAAAGGCTGAGTGGAGTTTAATTTTTCACATAAAGGAAGATGTTTATGATCAAATTATGCTTTTCCACCTGTGAGCCTGCAGCATATAAGCAAGTTAATTATCCCAGTGATCAACAAGTGAATTTCTTTTTTCCTAAATTGAAACCACACTCTTATCTGGCCAAGAGGGGAGAATTTGTACAACATGTGTTTGCGAGTGCCTGTTTGAGAGCGTGTAAGTATGTGTATATGCGTCTCAGTGTTTGCACACACACATGGCAGCAGCAATTAAACTTGATAAATGCTTTTGTTTACAGGAAAGCTCCATAATCTGTCTCGCTCTTTATATAGGCAGGTCGTAAACACGGCCACTTATGTCTGCGCTACACAGCGTGGGATTAGCGCCGCATAGCATGTATACAGTTCTGTGTGAGCGCCGATGTGTACTTGTGTGTGCGTTAAACAAAATGACTGTGAGGTCAGAGTCAGACACTGGTGGCGTGTTTGCGAGTGACCCCCCGTTAAAGTGGCATCAAAACCAAAGGCCTTTACAAGTGCTTTTTTATTGAAGAGGCTTGTTTTCATTGTTTGAGCTCCGCAAACCAACCACTTCCACTGACAATGCCACAGGCAGTTCAGCAGCTGGTTTGTTGTGGTTGACAAAGGCCACGTCTAAGCCACCAGGATGTAAATCAGTATGAGGTGATCGCTCGATACATACTGCTGATGAATGTGGTTTGAAGGCGTAGGGGCTTTAACAAGGACAAGTACAAATTGCATGTCCACTGCCATCCAGGCTCCAACCTAAAATGGAAGAAATGTGTCGCAGTGCATATTTGTAACTATTTTATCAGTTAACATTTAGAAAAAATGAATTCTCGAGTCAATTATGGTGCATATTTTGAGAAAAGCTGCTGCATGGTTGTATAAAAATAGTTCCACTCAGAGTCATATTTATATTATACTTGGCATGACCAACTTCATGCAGCTCTGCACTTTTTTATTTTTATGCCCAATTAAAATTTTATTCCAGGTAAGTTTGATTTGAATCATAAGAAATCCACCAAAGTGGGGCTGATGGTGTGGAACTGCGACTAAAGACGGGATGGGCGGTGCTGTTGGGGCTTAAATAGCTTTAATTAGAGCCAGACAAAGACCTCCTTATACATCTATAGCAGTGGGGGATCACAGAGACTTTAGCCGGAGAGTCTCTCAGACACAAACAGTAAGTAATAATTTAAAAAAAAACAACAACACGCACATAAAAAGACACAAGCGCCTGCATCCAAATACATTTGCATGCGCACATAAAGACAAAAAGCATCAATCATTGGCTGTTTAATTGATGCATTTAGATAATTATACTGTCTGGACTGACAGTAGCCTGTTTAGAGTGTTTGTCCATTCATTAAACTTTAAAACAAGGAGACAGGGGCTTCTGTAGTCTCTTTAAAAAATAGTCTCCAACAGTGCTATCAACTCTGTGAGGCTGTACTTGCTTTAAGCTATATGCTAATGTCAGCATGCTAGCGTGCACAATAACACTAACATGCTCATATTTAGTATGTAATTCTCACCATGTTTGCTATCCTACTTAGTTTAGCAGGCTAATGGTTGCTTCAAAGTGCTAAATACAACGTTTAGCTCAGGCTGATGGGAAAGTCATTAGTTTTGCAGGTACTTGGTCTGTTTTTGAGCAAATGTTGACCTGATGATGGCACTAAGAGAGCACAAAAGTTATTACAATTCATCCTAAGGGAGACATGAATCTGTGTACTAAATCATTGTAAAAGCTGTTGGCACATTTCACTCAAAACTCAAAAACTAAACGTAAACCTGCTGGTGGTGATAGACAGAACGTCAGGGAATCACTAAAATTATGAAGATTCATCCTCTGGGGCTCATGAATGTCAGTATAAAATGTCAGCGCAATGCATCCAAAAGTTGTTGAAATATTTCAGTTTGTACCAAAAGTGGTCAAACCGTGGCCAAAACCCTGTCAGTCTGCATCTATACATCAGAGAGAAACAGAGGAAGTAAAAGAGAATTCCTCCAAAGAAGACCCACGGATGAGGCTATATCTATTTAACTGCCTTGGAGAAAGAGGCCTTTCATTAGTCCAGAATGGGATTCCTATGAAGTGTCAGCGGAGTCTGCTGCAACAGCTCAGTGAGGAGAAGAAAGTCCAGTGGAGCCATGTGTTCTCTGTCTGTTTACAGTGCTTTTATTAGGCATCCTGTGGCACAGGCAGCCTTTTGAAAGGCCGTCTTTATAGGAGCTTTCCTGTTTATGCTTAGGGGTGGGAGGTCAGCACTCGCAGCCCCGTGCTGAATATGGTCAATCTGCCTGCATAGAAAAACTTTGTGTGTGAGTATGTCTGTGTGTGTGTGTGTCAGCTGGGTGATGGGAGAGATTTAAGCCTGGTTTGGCAGGTTATTATTGTAACTGCAGAAAATGGTCAAGTACTTTGTATTCTAGGCTGGAGGACACACAGATACAGTCCTCTCTGTCCTTGTTTGCCTGTCTGTCTTTCTGCGTCACCTCCCGCCAAGAGGGTTATTTACTGGCTGTTTGTGTTTGAGCTTTCAGTCAACATGTACGTCAGCAGCAGTAGCAAAAACACAAACAAACACACACGCAGAGAGATGCCCACAATAAACCTAAATAAAGACACGCTGATTAACATGTTTCCATGAAAACAAATCTTGGGGTCGAACACCAGATATAAATCTTTATAGAAATGTAAGTGTGTTTAATGTGGCTGGAGGTGTTTGAGGGCAACTAAGGAGACTCACCCGAGGACCCCTCTTGCCTGGCAGGCCTGGCTTCCCTGGAGGTCCTGGCAGTCCCTGGAGGGAGAGAGCGTTCGGTCAGTGTTGCATACTTGACATATATCATACAGATGATCTTAACCAATGCATACTCTATCAGAACAATAAGGTCATTAAGACACATCCATGTTACCACAGTGAAAAAGTGACACCTTTCCTCTCAGAAGTAATTCCATCTCAAGGTGATGAGAGTTCAACATTATCCAGCAGTAAGTTCTGAGCCTGTGTGGCAGGAAACCATTGAAACACTAGAAATAACAGGTCATTTCCTGCGCCACTCAATGCCCCTGTGTGGCTTTATCAGCCGTGTGTGCTCATTCGTTTTCTTTTAATCAAAAAAGAGGAAAAAGGGGAGGTGAGGAAAAACAGGAATTCCTGGGGTTACTGTGGCTGAAAGCTACCTGGAGTGCTCTGGATCAAGATGCAAACGTCTGTTGAAGTATTTTTAAAACTGCAAATATATTACAATATTTTGTAGGCTCTTATCAGATAACTTAGATATAAAGATCTAGTAAAAACGCAGCAGCATCTCCAATAAAATGCAATTATTCAAGAAAGTTGTATCCTTTTCAGGGCGATGTGTGACTTTCAACTTGCAACATTTAAAGGTTATTGTGATCATAGCTGCTACCTGCATGGTCTGCAATCATTTATATCGCTCTGAAGATTAAAATTGGCCCCCTGCCATCTTTTTCAGGACGACCTCCATGGTTGAGACCACCCCCATTGATACAGGTGGTGTGCTCTGTGGTGGCCTAAGGACCTGTCAACATCAACACACACTCCTGTCCATCTTCACACTTCCGCCTCCTGCTTTGTCCCTCCCTCCTTACACTCATTTGTTTATTCCTATACTGTCTTTTCCTCTTTGCACCTGTCCATCTTTAACGTGTTTCCTTTTCTTTCGAAGAGTTTGTCGGCCACTGTCTAGCCAGGAAGGTAGCAGTCACACGAAATGCCCACATCATAAGCATTTTCCAATCACTGCATTTCAAACACAGTCTGATGGCTGAGGCTGTTTTCAGTTATGAGGTTTTAGACTTGCTGACTGTGCCTTAGAGGAAATTAGGGCATGATTTGTACCACCTGACAACTGTGTCTGAATTATTCATGCAGAGTTGTTCTGCGAAAGCAATTGTTTCAAAGTTTGAAAAGTTGAATTTACTTGTTTGACTTTCATTAAAATGATTTAGACAAGCATTCAAAAACTGCTGGAAAACACAGCTCAAACCTGCAAACTCCCTCATGATATGTTTTTTTTTTGCCATGAATTCAAATTAAACCACTTAAAAACTTTCTAATTGTGGCTACATTTAACCCACTCAAGCAGCTCTCAGTGATGATTTAACCTAATACGGAAACAGATCTGTTTAAATTGAATTTGCACTCACAGTCAGTACAACTCCAATTAAAAAAATAAGCAGATTAAAACTCTCACTTTCTCACATAAAAATCTAGAACGTATTACTCAAATTCAGGTCTGCAGTGGAACAGATCTCACAGGAAGTCATTTTTAAAGCAGCAGCGAGGAGCCAAAGGTGCTTCAGATGGGGAACTGTTGCAATATCTGTGCCTGTACTGGATGTTTCTCCTGGCAGCCAGAGTGCACGGTGGAAACAGTACAAGAGAAGAAGAAGAAGAAGAGAGGTAGAAAAGTCTTAATGCTTTAGACAGCAGAGGTGATGAATGACACAGCTATTGGCTGGAAACTCGATGCAATGCTTTTCACTGACTTCTGACTTTTATATCTATCAAAATGTGAGTGTTTGTGTGTGTGTGCGTGCAAGAGACTGCTGTGAGAAAGACAGTGAGAAGGTACATAGCATGTGTATTTATGAAATCCACACTATGTTGAAGAGGAAGTGTGACAGGATTCATCTGGGATTTCCCAAGGAACTACATGGCAACACAGAGACATAGGCACACACACATATGGAACACATACCCACACATACATGCATACACACACACACAAAGGAAGCACCAGTTTTTTTTGGCCTGAGCATCACATCAACACTTGTGTCAGACAGTCCTCCAGTAAATGACCTCATAATTTCCCTTAATCATCCCTCCACAATCTCTTTTCTGTGGCAGATTACAGCACTCCATATTGAGATTGCAGGTAGCGCTTTCTAAATGGCAGTAATTTAGTTTGCTGTAATGACAGCCGAGCGCGGTGCGGACATCAGTACAGAGGTAAATTAGCCAACCCTTGACACGCCGTACTCTGCAATCTACAGCAGTAAATTACAGACCACTACAAAGAATAAGCAAGACACACGTATCAAAACGCACAGGCCCTGCTCACACTTTGCACTAAAATGACTCAATCACAAAGGCAACTTTAAATACAAACACACCCAGAAACGTGCTGACTAGACACTGAGGTTTGATTACTCAGGCCACGTTTGGAGGTGAAGAAAACAATTATGCATAGCTTGTTTTGCACAGTTGATTTGTTGATGCCAAACTACTTGGACTAAATTCTGAATTTTATATCAAGTAGCTGACAAATTAATTTTCTCTGCAGTCACAGTTCACCCTCCTAAGTTTACCCTAAATTTGATCTCAAGTGGTCAGTCAAGATGCAATAGAGCATCTGCCTGCTAACACAGCCTGTCACAGTGTTCCCGCTCCTAGTGATATACTATAGGCCTGAATGATGATGTTTACTGACTGCTTTGACCCTTGACCTAGCTTTGAAAGAGAGCCATGAGACCTCCACTAGCCCTCTATGACAGAGGAATCTGGTGCAGAGACGGCAAGGCGTCAGACCTGACACGTCACACCCAGCCCAGAGGGTTCTACGCACAGTGGAGGAAGGAGGAAAGGCAGGAAGAAAAGTAGGGTTTCTAACCTGTGTGGGAAAGTAGATAGTGCCGCATTAACCTAAATATCTCTGAGGTGTATTATTTCCAACCCAAGAGCACTAGTATTAAACATGCTCTTTCACTGGTGACAAAGACCAGCACAGACTGGGATGTCCCTACAGGAGCGTAGTTCACTCACTTTCACCACTTTCCTAACATAAACCATCAAACTGACCACCCACAACTGCCAACACAAACAGCCGAGACATAGACTGCACGCCTCTTCGTCTTGGTTTTGCAGAACCCCCAGTGCTGCTCTCTGTATCGATGTACTCGCATGTCAACTCTCTTTTGCCTTCAGCTAGTACAAATCGCTACAGCCAGGATAATGAGAGCCAAGACTACACTAGCACCTTGTTAGCTTCAAAAATTATTTTAAAAATCATCTGTAGCATAGCCTGTGTTCCCCAACAGTCCATCATGCACTTTTTACACTTGAACATGTAATGTTAGCCAGCCCTAAGTAACACAAACACACATACAAACCAACCAAACAGACCATTAGTGCTTACCGATGGGCCTGCTTCTCCTTTCTGTCCTATAGGTCCATCCAACAGGGAGAACAGAGTCGGTGGCACGTCCCAGCTCTGGAAGCCATCAGTAGCAGGTGGTGTTACTGGGTTGTACGAAAGTCTGGTTGGTCGTGGAGTGACTGGAGCCTTGGTGGTTTTGGTTTGCTTTGTTGGTTTGGTGACCTGTTTGGAGACTGGCTTGGTGGTTTTAGCAGTTGAAGTTTTGGAAATTGTTGGTTTTGATGGGTTGACTTTGGATATTGTTGGTTTAGAAGGGACAACTTTGACAGTATTTGTTTTGGGCTTGGACGGAGTGGCTTTGGATGGAGTGACTTTAGGCTTAAGAGATGTTTTCTTGGTTGTGGTGGGTTGTGGTTTCTTTGGGATTACACCTTGGTCTGATAAAGCAGAGTCAATCTTTGTCTTGGTGGGCTTGGTGGGTTTGGTGCTTGTAGTGGCCGGAATAGTAGGTTTCTTCTTATCTGTTCCTGTGATCGTCTTTTTGGAGGTGTTATTTGGAGTGGGCTTTGTGGGAGTGGGTTTGGAGGGTTTCTGATTTGAAGCTTTAGAGGTGGAAGGTCTTGAGCTTGGTGCTTTTGTCGGGGATACTCTTGTCCTGAGTGGTGCTGTGACAGTTTCAGTCCTGGCCTTGGGAGGTGGCGAGGCCAAACCAAGCTGGACTGTAACTGGCATCACAGTTCCCAGCAGGGGTGTAGGAATGGTCCCATGGCTGGGCTTTATTGTTTGGGTGGAGGCCACATATCTGACAGCTGAGGCAGCAGCGGCAACACTCTTGGCAAGGCTCAGCCGCGTGGTCTTCTTGACTGTTTCAGGGCCACCACGTTTAGGGGTAGCAGCGGTAGCTGTGATGTTTGTTTCTCGTGGTAGGATAGGCAACAAGGGAGAAAGGTTAGGCCTGTATGTGTCAGCTTCCCTGCACTGTTTCTTAATGTACCTGCAGTAGTTGTGAGCTGCCTGTGCAGAAGGGACCAGGTCAAACTGACAGATTGCTCCTTCAAAGTGTGCTGAGGCTTGCTGCTGGCTTGTCCGCCCCAGCAGGAAGGAGCCCTGGAGCTCTGGAGCCAGTCCCTCCTCACTGTCCCACCCAAAGTCTGCATGAACACTCTGCTCTCCGCAGGAGGCATATAGAGTCACTCTCTGTCCATTAATTCCCACCGCCAGCTGGTGCCACTGACCATCATGGGGCTCATAGGGCAATGCCACCGAGGTGTTTGGTCCTGTGTGAAGGACCAGGTTGCCCGGTGTAAGCTGCAGACCAAGAAGGAGCTTCTTGCGGCCTGAGAGCAGGGAGAAGAGGAAAGCACTGTTGACACGGTGTGAGCGCACACTCAGGACCAGTGCCAGGTTGGGCCAGATGGCCGCTGGGAAGATTGAGCGCAATGGAGTTTCAATGTGCGCCCGCTGGTTGAGGATGATCCCTGATCTGAATGGAATAACCCCTGCTGGCACCGAGCGTGACGGTTTCTCTCCCTTGAGCCCCAACTTTTGGAGGATGTCCACATCTGGAGAGAAGGGAGAATGGTGTTAGACGTGCAAATCATTTTGACAGGTTTGTTTATGAACACGTATATTTGCATTCCTTTCATATTTCAAGTTCGTCTACGTTCTGTAACTTCACTACACAGAGATGAACATAGTTCTTGCCATAATCAAAACTGTAAATATATAATCAGGAACATGGTGCATCTTTTTACAAATCCCCCAAAAAAAGGAACAGAGGAAGAACAAAAAATAATCAAGAAGGACAAAACTCTGACTAATAAGAAACTGTGGAACTATTACTGTGTTTTCCCTGAACAAAACACTCATCACACTTCTGTGGAAATCATCAGTGCAGCCTGGGAGTGAGACAGACAAAGGCCAGAGTCCAATCGTCCCACTTGTTTTGTTGATGTAGTAACATTCAGAAACTACTTGAGCAGCAATTACACACAAATCTACAGTTAGCAAATATGTATGAGAGGGAAACTATTAAAACGTCTTCAAATTATTAATAGGACATTCTGGATTCATTGTGAGAATTTGCTCTTCCTGAAACAAGTGAGGCTCAGCAAAATATTTTAGCTGTCTTTGCCAGTGGCGGTTGGACTGACTACACTGGCTTTTGAGCCAATTTTCCAATAACTTCCTGGTCCATCAGCCAACACAGAACAGCAGTTCACAAAGTAATGGAGCTAAAAACACTCAAGGGCAAAGAGATGGGAAAAAGATGGTTGAAGCAAAAAAAAGAGAGAGAAAAGAAAAACAAAGAATAATAAACTCACTGGGTTTTGAGGCTACCAAACTGCTTCTGTAGGCTGACTTATGCAACTTAAGGTCAAAACAAATGACTATGTATAGGTCCAGACAGATATAAAACCAGGCTGATGATAGGGGAAGATGGAGCGACCTTGGTTGGTCAGTTCATGCTCACTGTGTGGGTAAATGCTGCACTGTGGTGCTGTGGTGGCATATGTTTCAAATGTCAGCGGTTTGCAGCCTCACGCTTTTCTCCAACATGGCAAGCTGTGGCACTGTTTTGACCGTATGACTGTTGTGAAGCATAAAACAGCTTTAAGTAAAGCCACAACAAATGGCCTGAGAATATGGCTTGTTTATTGCCATTCAGGCCCGCACATTCTTAAAGGAACTGCTCGGCCCAAAATGTAAGCCTAATGTGGCCATATTTTTACAGCTCCGTAGGGTAACAAAAATCATTTGAGGTTTCAAAGCCAAACCAAAGGCACTGTGGTTCCAAGTGTATGATCTTTACCTAATTTTGCCTTCCTGTCTTTGGTCGTTAAATTGGGTTCTCTTCTAGAAAACGACATAAATGAATGTCCTATGAACTTTAAATGAATTTTGGTTTGTTGGAGCAGGAAATAAATTAAATATGAACTTTCTTTTAATGGATCTGACTTGCTCTTGCACCTTAAACATACAAAGCAACAGCAAATGTTCTTTATGTTTTTTTTTCGACTGATAATCAAGTCGCACAAATTCACAAATATTCACAAATTCACTATATTCATTTTAAGGACTCCTTACCAAATAACTTCATCCCTATGGTCATGTGATGCAAGGAGCAAGACAAGACCCAACATGACGGCTGGTGGAGGTAATTGTGGAGGGAGTTCAGTCCAGGCCAATGCAGCCAGTACCAGGAACGCACAATCAGGCTAAAGTACCTAATCCTCTCTCAGTAACCATCTGGCCAACACACTACCCTCCAAGGAAATGTGAGACTGTTGGATAAAGCTGGTATGTGTTTGTGAATTTCGAAGCACAAACAGACAGAATTCAAGTTTTAAATGTACATTTGGCTGCAAAATTATATAACTTCCACACCAATTAGTACATGTGAGTTCTTTCTGTACTGTATGTTGTTGAATTATGTGCTGGAAATGTTGGCTTGACTGATGTCAAGGCATGGCCTCTTTGTTTTAAGGCTATTGGGAATTAATGAGCCAAATGACATCGGCACAATCAGACAACATCCCTTTCTCTCTTCTCGTCTTGTCTCATCAATAGAGTCAGTTTGGAAATTCACAACATGACCACAGTGACCATAAGTGAGTACAGCATCTCCATGCCTGGAGGCAGAAAACTGTTTCCACCCTTTCAGCCAACTTTGATTCTCTGTTCAGCGTTTCGGTCTCTGAGGTCCCGTCGCTCATTTTCTGTATGACCTGTGATCTCAGACCCGGGCCCGTCAACATCTTTATTGTCTCTGGGCTCACTCTGACCTGTGGTCACTGGGCCTTGTCTAATGGGGGGACATGCGTATAGAAGCCCTGCATGTGAAACGATAGAAAATATGGCACGCTATGTTGATGAGATGACAGAAAGTGGAAAGATGAGGGGAAAGACAGATGGGATGTCCTAACAGTTGCTGCACTGGTAAGCCATAGAAAGCAGGACTTCAATGAGATGCTTGTCTTTCTATAATACAAGGCTTGCTTCATTAGACCACTGATGGGGGGCTCAGCCTTTGGAAATATATAACTGCATGGAAAGTTTAAAAAAAGAAAAGTTAAGAGCAGGAATTTGATCCCTGCTAATGCTGGTGGTCATCAAGGAATTAGACTTGAAGGAGGAAGCAGCTTAGTTTTCACATGTATGATGTCAAACAAAAACTTTACAAACTAATCTGTCTAGTCTGGGTTATTAAGTGCTGTTGATGCATACCAGACTTTAACACATTTTGAATCTTTTGCACAATGAAAGTAGATGTGCTTCTCCAATACAGCCATTTTTATGATCTTTCCACGTATGTATGGGGCTGTAAGACTTTCCCTTTCCCTCAAAACATTAGGGCTTTATAAAATAGCCAGAAGAAACAAGACCTACATGGGGTATAGTGTATACCCATCCACACAGTTAGCTCTCCTCTCTGTGTGGTCTTTTCTGCTGTAAAGGACAAGAGGACTTGGCGAGTGAGGCAGGGGGTACATTACATGTATCTGTTCTGTAGACTGCTGTCTCCAAACTTCTTTATTTAAATACCACTTGTACAACTACTGGTGCATACATTAACCATGTGGTTTAGATGCATACTGTATATATGTGAACACACACACAGAGACAGACTTGTGTTTAACACATGGCTGGAGCTCATAGCCTCGCTCTGTGCCAAGTCACTCAAGTAGGACAGAGAGAAAATCCAAGGCTCTTCAGTCTGTAATGTTATCCCTTGTAGAGGATGAAGTCACTGATTCATTCGAACACAGTCAAAAGATCTCTCTTTGGCCGGTCTGCGCTATAGTCTACAGTGAGCCATTTCTGATAGCTTTGAGGGGGGAAAATCATCCCCACAGCAATACATCACACGTATTCCCACAATATCAGATTTGGAGTCAAAATTTAAGATTCATGATTTCAATAAGGGGAAACAAGGTGAAATTTAGTTTCTTTGAATTTTACTTCTTGTAAGAGCAACATTTTGGTAATTTTGCCTTTAGTTGGTGGCAATAGAAATACAAACAGGAAGGCAGGAGAGATGTAGAAGGGTATGACATGCAACTTAACCTTTCATATTCCCACATTATAATTTTTCAGGGGGCAGTTTTGCCTTTTATTTGACAGTTGGCAGTGAAGAGAAATACAGGAAATGAGGTGAGATGGAGGCATGACATGCAGCAAAGCTGGAACTCATGTTGTGGTTTTGTGGCGCAAACCCCCCACACCCTAAATTTATGCCATTGCAGTACCCAAACACTGACCATTTTCCCCAAAGAAAATGATCTAACATACAAATTGCATCTTATTGGTTTTGTGCTCCAAAGGAGAGTAAAGACCCTGAGAAGAGTGATCCTGTGTCATCCACTGCTTCTTAACAGGGTAATCTGAGGGAGTTTTGGCCTTTTGATTCTCCCTGATACCCACTCTGCACGGTAATGGCAGTCAAACACAGCTACTGTTTCAGTAACTGGCACAGGAATAATCTTTAAAAGGCTCCACCGATTTTCACAAGTGTGCTACTTACAGCATTGTTGGACAGTTTTTAAAAAAGGATCCAAATCGATGCAGCAGAGCCAGATATATTGTGGGTTTTTTTTACATGTATCTTCTTCTTTGTCAAAGCCCAGTGCCTACGTTACACACAATGCAGCTCGATCACCAAAAGTTTGGTTGGTGATTCCGGTGTAGCCGCTAAAGTAGCCTCAAGCAGAGGTCAGAGGTCTGGTAAGATAGCGTCTTTCTAACTCCACAATCCCAGACTCTTTTTTATTTTCAAACTTGGAGTCATAAAAAGGATTTACAAAAAGTTTTTCACATCATTTTGTGTAAAAATAGGCAACAACCACAGCTCTTAAGAGGATGCATCATGGCTGAAAGGGAAAAGGATAAAAAAACATTCTTATTCGACTCAGGCCTGTCTGAATGCCTGTCAGAGAGTCTCTAAGAGCAGAGAAACTCTAGTCAGTCCAGTTTTGGCTGAAGAAGTGCCTGTTGCATCTATTTGAGGTATGAAAACTTTCAGATCAACAGTCTTTGAAGAAAGAGCTAAAGCGATGTTCATCATCAGTGTTTTCCAGCACAGATTACAGCAAGGATTTCGACATTTCTACAGAGATGGCATCTCATTGTTCATCATCGCTGATGTTGGCTTATAGCCATGCAGACTGATTCTGAGTCCACTGCTGAGATGCATTTCTTTATTCACATGGCTCTCCTTATATAACGAGAGCACAGGAGTGAGTTCAGCCACTCTGCAACAGCGATGTCGCTCAAAGACAGTGCTGCCAGACTTGACTGACGCCAAGTAGCCCAATCAGAGCCTAAAACTAGCTCCACTGCCAATTTCCACTTAGGAAATTAAGATTTTTTTGCCTGTCTGACATACTCGGTCTTTAAAGTCTGAAATGACGAGGCTGGATGATGATGTTTTCTTGAAAGAACACACACACACACACAGCTTGGTCGCAATAATACCTATAACTAAATGAATCTACATCAAAAACCACAATTAGAGCTATGAAAAATTATCTCTCATGTCTTTTGATAATTTTATATTAGATATAATTATAATCATTTCACCTTGTGTGCAATCAAGAGCTATTTGAGTTTAAGCCTTGTTGAAACAAACTGAGGTGACATTTGATTTCAGTGACTGCGTGTCCGACCTATTGAACTCTGCGCCTTGTCAGTCTCAATTATAATAAATGGACAAGAGGAGGGGGTCGATTCACTGGACTGTATCAATAACTTTTCATCAAGGATAACCGCCAAATGGTACAAACTCCTGAGGGGAATATCTAGCTCTTGAGCTGCTATGTACGCCAACTACTGTGTCTGTCTGCTGTTTGATACTGAGCAGGTAGTGCACAGAAGGTTTTTAGAGCTTTATAGCTGAAAACAGCAACAACAGCTTTGCAGCTAACGGCTAAACAATGAGCTGAAACCCATTATAAAGCTCCGTAAAGTGGAGGGGAGCTGCAGCTTCAGGTGAGAATTGGGTTCATCACAGCCAGCGACCCCTTTCAACATTGTCTTCGGTTGTGTTTTGAGAGTACATTTTCTCTCTAACGGTCAGCTTTAAATCTACAATCTGATCACTCCCTTGCTCACTCAGCTTACTCAACACTGGTCGCCATGGCAACCGTTGGTCCAATTCTCATAGCAATGTGTTTACGTACTTGGTCATGGACCAAACGGAAAAAAAAAAAGAATAACTCCAAAAATCCCCCCTTACCCCCAGTGCTCCAATAACTTTCACAGTTTTTTCCACTGGTTAAAATTTCAGCAAAGGTTGAAAGAGGTGAGAAAGTGAAATGTGAGAGGGAAGTGGAGGTGACGTTAAGTCACGTCTTACCTTCAGAGTGTACTTGTGTAAGTCCCAGGTAACAAGTACAATATAAAACTGTACAGAGCAATAGGGCTCTCCTGGAGGAAGAGAAGAGAGGCTGTTAGAAAGAGGCACACAGCACTGAATCATAGAAATGTTTAACTCTTATCCTATTGGCGGGTGTTTATGCTTTCTATTTGGTAGTAATACAGTTATAAATGTTGGTGATCTATGTTTCTCATGTGCTAACGATGGATAAATGATGTTGGTATAGTGTTGATAAGTAATTATTTAAACGTTTTTATCATGAAGTCCAACAAATTGGTTCAGGTAGTCAAACAATCCAACAATTCAAAGGGATTTTTTACAGTCTGGCCACGCAAAAGGAGTATTAGGAAATTATTTATTAATAAAACAATTCATTTCATAAAGGCTGCCTTGTTAGAAAACAATCGGAAATGCTTACATCCTATGGCTGTCATTGTTATTTAACTATGACGAAAAGATAGAATTATAATCTGTGTTCATTGTTTGTACATCACAAAATAAAACACAGATTCAAAACACACACATGCTTCACATTTGAGTTAGTGGTACCACGTGAACAACAAATGGGAACTGGATTCTACAAAAGCACTTACAGCTCACAAGCACCTCTCTCCAACACACACACACACACACACACACACACACACACACACAGCTTCAAGTTGTGGTTTGTAAGACAGAAATACTATAGTAGACTTCACCTCACCACCATTACCTCTCCTCCCAAAACCAACACATGTATGCACACACACACACACGCACACACACACACACACAGAAAACAACAACAAAAAAAGGTCTCTCTCAACACCCTCACCACATCCAGGTGTGCTGCAGAGCAGAGCTGAGGAGACTGATTGGCAAGTGGACTGAGAGCTCAGCGGGGGACTGAGATCTGGTAACAGGCAGGGGAGCCACTGTTTACCGCTGGAGGTCATCCAGACACACATGGTCACACACACACACACACACACACACACACACACACACATTGGAGGAGGAAATGTGTGTAGCAGCTGTGACTGGAGGGCTAGAGCAGAGCAGGCGGACGGGGGCGACTCCAAATATATAAATGTGGGAAAACACGGTAACTGTTACATAAATATATTTACCTGCAACATCACAGGCAGGAAGATGTGTCTGTCCCTGAAATATTTCTACTTCACAACCTCCGCTGTTACCAGTGGCTGCTTCCCCCGCTGGCTTGAATGATTATAATCAAGGTGTGTACATATCTAAGTGTACGTGTGTGTGATGGTGTGTTTGTGGCGTCTATGTCTGCCTCTCGTCCAGTTCCTAGTTGCTAATAAAGCTTTATCAGAATCAACCCCACACACAGCTGGTTGTGGTCACTTTTAGTTTGTGTGAGTGAGATGTGTGTCAGTGTGTATCTCTTAGTCTTCCAGCTGGTTACAGTCTCATTCAGTGTCTTATCAGCTGAGGAATGATCAGATTTCTGAAAATGAGTCATGAATGCTGAGATTTATAACCGCAGCAAAAAAAAAAAAAAAAAACTCCAACTCATTCTGTCCCTCAGGCTGGTTACATCTGTGCAAACTGGACCATGTTTCCTGGGAAACCCTTTGCTGTTTTCTTTGGCTTTACATATTAAAAGTTCTCAGTAGCTTGTTTAGATTTTCATTAGGTCGCTTTTGAAGTATACGTGACAGGTTGAGGTTGGCATTTTTTTCTTCTATGGAGCGGTTGAAGGCGGTTGCGCTGGGTTGGATTTGTGCACAGTGGACGTTTAAATCCGAGGGACTGATTTGTACGCTGACCCCTGTCTGGTGTGGTTTTCATACTGCAACAGTGAGCTATGACTCGGCTGCCTGGGGGAATTCTGGGCTAAGCTGAGTGGACGAAATGCAGGCCAGAACAATACCTCCGCCTAAGTCATCCAGTTAACCAGGCTAACTTATATATATCGTGCTGTAAACCACTGAACTCACATTTCAAAGAGAGGTGGGGGATGAACGCTGCCCTGCCCTGTGGATAACATCTCTAGTTGTGCTATCAAAAAGATATTGTGGACAGACAGTGACCAGCAAAGTGTGTCAGAGGATTTCCATGTTGTTTAGTCACTCTTCTCTCTTCACTCTCTGGTTTTTCTGGCACCACAAACTCTTTTCCTGATGGCTAAACTCTGATTCTAACCTCTCGACCCCCCAAAGCCACCACCACCACCCCTCCCTCTCCCTCTCTCTTTCCCCACACACTCTCAAACAGCAGCCAGTCTGTAGGCCAAAAACCAGTCAGAGGTTGAGAGAGAGAGAGGGGGGGGGGGATACACTGAGGAGCCTGTATAGTTTCCGCTTCTTTTCATGAGCTCTGACTACTCAATGATTCCCTGAAAGGATTTCCCAAAAGGCGATCCTGTCCCCCTGAGCATGCACGCACACGCACACTCACAGAAGTACTCACACCTACACACACACAGTGGAAAAGTCCTGTGGATGAGCAGAGATGATGAGGAAGAGAGGGTGACTGACATCTCATGAGATCAGTAGTAGGCTTGTACATCCATCTGTTCTCTCTGCACTTAAGTAATCTCTCACTTCAGACTGTTTACTCCTGACTAATTTCTACTTATCACATGAGTCTTGTTCCAACTATTGGAGCAGAAGAAACATGAAACACCAAATGACTCATTGTGATACGCCTCTCTGCTTGGATTTGGAGCTAGAACAGGAGTAACTGACCCAGAGTGCGTCTGTGTGGTTAAATATTACATTTTAAAATCTTTATCTCTCTGTTTTTGTTTTTTTTTAAATGTAAAAATAAATCAACACATTGCAAAAGAATAATTGCATGTGAATAGTCAGAAGTGAGACTTAAAGAGCGACATCGTGTGGACGTGTGAGGCTGCACGCAGCTAACACCTCTCAGGTAGACTATCAGGAGGTACTAACCATATCTCAATCCATGCACAATGAAGCAGTGACTGTTGGGATAAATAAGTGAGAATGGAAATCTCCAAGAGTCTTTTTTCTTTTTAAACGAATGACTTCTGTAAAACAATCCAGACAATTGTGATAAATAAAATTAATTTGGCTGAATTTGTTTTCAGTTAAAAAACGGTGGGTCAAATCTCAAGAATTTCCAACTCCCTAGACTGGCTGAATCCTCACTATCTCAGCACGGATCATTAGCTAAACCAGATGTTCACTGCGCAATAAAACCAAATGTCAGGTAAGAATGACGCATGTATGTGCAAATTAATGAATGAAAGCATGATTGTTGTGCAGCAGCTGGCTGCTGCATGTAACTAAGAGCAACTATTCTTACAAATAGCCCCGCTATTGATAGCACATATGTGCTGTAGCACATATTTTCACTGTCTGTGAAAATATGTGCTGTAAACACATTTTATGTCACAGAGTCGTAAAAGTCATGTCAGCTGCAGATGTTTTCTGGTATAAACTGATAAGTGAATGTGACTGCGTTTTCTCTAACGCTGAGTGTCTCCTTTTTCGTTTAACTACCGTGCGTAAATGTGCCTGCGGATTCTGAATGCGTAAAGGGGAAAACATGGAAAGCATCCTAACAAAATACACGCTCCAGTGGATGCTCATGAACCTCTCGTGAAACTTTATAGGTCTGAATAATTGCCTGTTTTTCTTTCCACTATCAGATGAGTCAGATTAGCACTGTTATACTTAACACTGTATGACAAAGATCCCGCATGCACCCTTTGTGTGTGTGTGTGCCACAAAACCTTTTTTATATTTGTTTGAGAAATCTTTGCGCACAAGTACACAGATATTCAATATAAGCTTCCAAATAAAACTGCTGTTCTTTCTTGGTGTTAAATGAAATAGATGAGTCAAGCGTTTGGAAACATTTTGGCAAAGTTATGGTAAATGTCACACATGACACCTATGGTCCAAACAGACCCCATACAGAGCCTCAGCAGTCCCCAGCGGACTCTACTCCTGCATGGTGAGCTGGATCACAGCCAGCCGGTACATCCCAGGTACGCACATGGAAGGCAAACAGTTCCCCAGCCGGTGATCACTCTCACCTCAGCTCTTTCCAGAAAAAAAAAAAAAAAAAAAAACATCCTCTCATCCCTCTCACAGCACGCAGACACAGTGAAGTCAAATCAAATAAACGGTTACTTACTTTGTGTCTAGATGAGAGGTTCTGCAATCTCTCCTTCGGGTGCCTAAATTCATTTGTATTCATTTGTCCTGGCAGTCAAAAACCTGACCGTTAATCACAGCGTGACTCCTTTGCAAGGGGGGCAGAAGACACCGGTCGCCGTTTTACACATTTGACAAGCTTGAGATGAAGTTCCAGAGGAAAAAACTCATGTTGATTTGCCTGTCAAGCCCGACATAAATTCCTTCTGGCAGGCTGGTTTGACAGAGAGTTTTCCTGTGCGATTGTCTGTCGATATTCCCCTGTGTTTCATTCATTTATGCCGATCCAGATTGAGGGACGCGCAGCCGGAGAGAAAGCTGGGTTCTTTTTGGATGGGGGGTTACGGAGTCAGGAGCGTTGGACTCATCCCTTTCCTTTTTAAATAGGCTTTCTGTGGGTAAAGCGATGGCAAATGCACCGCACAGCCAGGTGTCAAGTTACAAACCAAGCGGTTGCATCGAGCAACTACACGCCTTCTCCAGGGGTTGGCCACATGGATCTTACCCAAAGCCCCATGCACCGGTAAACCATATGAATGACCCACGGTGACACACGGTGGGCAGCGCCTCACAGGCTGAAAGTGGCCTAATTCTAACCCTACAGCTCCACCAGAGACTCTCCTTTATGCATCCACCTTATCATTCTTCAGTGTGTGGAAATATTTGGCTAATGAGTCTTTCAGTTCAGTTCTTTGGAAAAGGTGTGATGTGTCCAGACTTACCAGCAACAGAGAGTTTACTTTTATGTCATCTTGGCAAATGTAAATTATTTCCCCTTGGAGTTCAAGTGATAATACATAAGTCCACTGCAAAGAACATTAATGTTTACGATCTTGATATTAGTCATTTTCCGGGAGGATCTTGCTCTGATTTAGTCACACATGTATTCATTATGTGCACAAAATCTTGCCATAGATATTTTTTGCAACATTTACCAGTGTGACACATCAGCAGCGCCGCCGTCAGTCTTGCCCATTGTGTTGGAGAAGTGTTAATGGGGAGGGAGCAGCACCTGGATCAGCTCCCATTACCTTAAGAGGGGTCATGGCCTGGTTTCAGGATCAGGCCATCATACCAAAGACCTCCAAACAGGCAGGCGCAAGGGCCAGTAATTATCACCTGACATCTGTTTGAGATGTTTAATGAATGCGATGCGATATTTAGTGTGCTGAGTTACAAAAGTTTTTCTCAACTTTAATGTGGTTCAGATGAAAACTGCTCACAGCAAGTAACACGAACACTGTTTCTCCTCAGAGATGTTGCTGTTGAACGCCTTAAAAGTAATTTTTCAAAGCTGTGAGCACCAAAAACAAATTTCTATTCACCTCCCATCAGATTGAGGTGGCGGCATAAATCCTGAAAACCTGGGTAAATAAAACCAAAACTGGCATGCCTGGATGACACTAGTGGCAAGTGGCGTGTTTGTGTTATGTGTTATGTGTTTTTTCTTGTTTCTTTTGAGGGCGAATAAAATTGGCAGAGCAAATGAACAAACAGTGCTAACATTTCCCACACAAAAAACTAACTTTGCCTTGGGCATTTCTGAGAAAAGAAAAAAAAATCACACCTGTTTGGGCCTCAGCCCATCATCTTTCAGATAATATTCCAAATTTATACACACTTATAATATCTGCTTTGATTGTAATTAAATTAATTTGAAGTGAATAATTAGATTTGATTACCTAAACGCCACTTTAAACTCACTGGATCTGAATGAATGTAGCCAAACACTCCATGAATTGGCATCACAGCAAACTGCTTGTTCATGAGTGGGCAAACAACTAGCCGAGGAGGATTTAGATCCATTAGCGCTTGCTCTTTTAGCTGACCAGCCTTAAGCACTGAAAGGTCGCCTTGAATGACACTCTATTAGGGCGGAGCCCACTGCGTGTGTCAGCCATGGCGATCTCTTCGCATTTCAGCCTAAAGGCCGTTGGTCATCCAGCCTCAGGGGTGGGTGCTAATGGATGCAAGTCATTAACATCCTTTTTTACAATCCCCTTCACACACTCTGTCCCTTGTGTTTCAGTGCTTGGTGCCACCCGACCCTCCCATGTACTTCCAATGAGCCACAGCGACTCTGCCCCCTTCTTCCAAATTACAAACTCTGCGCTCGCTAGCGCGCTCACTGCCACCCCTTAAAGCTGCTTAATTATGGTCATTGGCACCAAGTCTGAAAGCTCCCTTTATCCCCCCCACGCTCCAGAAATAGGCCCTGCTGAAGCACACAGGCAGCCCAGATCAAACGTTCCCCATAGGGAAGGGGTCATTACTGGTACGCAGGGCGGACACAGCCCAATGGGTGCTGGGCCACGCCTTGAGCCCAAATTGCAGCCTGGGCCTAGTGAGGACACAAGACTGTTCTTTGATGCACGGCAAGAGTAACAGCAACACAGGCTGTTTGGATATCAGTGTTTACAGTGAGCTGTGTACTGTACATACACATAAACAACCAATACAGTGTTTTGCAGACTAAAAGCTAGGAAAATTGGGTGCTGGGGCTTGGTCGGGTGTTCACATGTTTCTCATGGTTTATGTTTATCTGGATGTCACCGCTGTTTTAAATAAGTAGCATGTTTAGAATTGTTTCCAGGTGACAAAGACCTTTAAATTATGCAGGGTTATATTAAATCAATCACAATATCTGTGTAATTCTGACAATTTAAAACACCTATGGAAAGATGCTAACTAAGTAATGTAAACAGTCGTGTTTTTTAGAGCACGTGTGGACGTAAAATAACCTCATGTCACCCAACAAATAAATAGGTTGTAAAGACAGTCACCTCTGTGTAGGTGTGTTTTCACGCCGGGCAGTGGCAGAGGTTGTGGAGGTGGTGGCGGTGAACCAGACAGTGCTGTCTCTCTCAGCTCCGCTGCACACAAGAAGACTGTTCATACAAGGAATGCGTGTGTATGCCAGTGTGTGTGTGAACGCACATGTGCATGAGTGTATATGTGGAGCGACTGTGTGGTTTGTGTTTTTCCTTTACAGGTGGTTCTGTCCACTTGTTTGTGTTCCTGGTTCTGTCTCCTTCCTGTGTAGGAATGGTTTGGTGATGCACATTGAGGTGGAAAGTGGTCAAACAAGCTCCTGTCTGCCGTGCTTTCTGTCACACTCAGTCCCACGTTGTGGTCTTTCTATTTCTGTTTCTATTTCTCTTTGTCTTTTGCCTTTTATCTGTCCGACTCTACTCCACACTGACTCCTTTATCTTCTTCACTTTTGTCTGCTAAATCCTTTCCATCTCTCCCCATTTCTCTCTCTTTCTCTCTCTCCCTGTCATTCTCACTTCACCACAAGCATTTCCAGTGCTGGCACACCAGAGTAGACAGCCACCCGAAAGCAGTGCCACAACCATAATGAGCATGTTGAGTTCTCATAATAACACCAGAATAACCTGCTGGGGGAGACAAGCTCTTTTGGGGGCAGGCTCTCAGACCTGGCTACCCTGGATTGAAAGTGTCAACACCTCACAGACCTGCACTTGTTGAAGTGTGAAATATGGAGTTGAGTTTACCCACTATGTGCTGTTTTTAGATTTTGTTTCTGCAGTGTTTGCTATATTTCTTGCTGTGTTTCTGTGTTTGGGTTGTGAATGTTGTTGTAAGGTGCTAAAATGATGCACATTTACTGTAATCATACCACAATGCCTTTCACACCTTGCTCTCTGTTTAGAGGCTGTGCAAAAAATATTAATGCGTAAGGGGGGAGCTTGTGTATTTTTTTCTTTTTCCTGAAGGGAGGGAGAGGAAGACAGTGGGGTTTTTTTTTAATCTCTCCACAGAGCACATCATTTTTTTTACTACTCAACCCTCTCTAGACAAGTCCATTTCTTTCTTGTATTGTGCAGTCAGAACGTTTAAATTGGAGCACACCAACATAAACCTGAGATAAAATGGTTTTTGGCCATGTGGGGGCAAAACATATTACAAGATTATTTTGACATATCACCACCTTTTAATTTGATATGCAAACTTGTTAGCAAACGTTTGAGTGGGTAGCAAGTCCCAGGACAACTCCAGAGAGGCCGACGAGAGGCCTGTTATAACTATTGAAGCTCTCCTGCTCCCTCCGCTGCCGGGTCGCGGTGCTTCTTCCACGGGGGCAGCGACGCTTCACTGGTGTCCGACTCTGAGGAGGAGGCGGAGGCCAGAGTCTTCTCACAGAAAAAGGCTGTGGTTAGAAGCCAGCAGAGCTCCTGGTGGGAAGGAAGAAGGCCTCGTCGGACTCAGAGCGAAATGTCACTGTAGAACTTGCGTCAGTTAGCTCGTTTTTGTTGGTGTTGCTCTCAAATTAGCCACCACTCTAATGGAGTCCTGACGCCCTGCATTTATGGAGCAACATTAGCATTACTTTGGAGTCTTGGCTAATGTAACTCCAATTTTTCACCCTCTTTTAGCACTGTTTTTGGTCTTTAACAACTTCTAAGGGAAATATCAGGCTCTTTAGCTGTTAAATGCATCATTATGTTCACCAGCTAGTTGCTCGCTTTGTATGGCTGCCATTTGGGGGCTGAGCAGGTAGTAGTTCAGTGGACTTTTAGGGTTTTTTTCAGTGAAAACAGCTGGCTGCTGCAGCCAAAAACAACATTATGAGAGCGGTGAGAGTGAAGCAAAACAGTAAAAGCTTAACAATGAGCTGAAAGTCACTATGAAGCTCCGTAAAGCGAGAGGGGAGCTGCAGATTCAGGTGGTCCTTCTCTGTAGGTTCATCACTGTGAGTTCCCTTTCCTTGCTTTTTTTGTAAACCATCCTGATTTATTTATACTTTCCCTTATACTTTCCTTTCAGGAAATACACACGAGTGGCAGGTAAGGCTAGTTAACCTGAAAATATCTTGCAATATGTAAAAGTAGAGC
Source organism: Sciaenops ocellatus (assembly GCA_033000465.1). Lineage (NCBI taxonomy): Eukaryota > Metazoa > Chordata > Actinopteri > Sciaenidae > Sciaenops > Sciaenops ocellatus. Next base: position 21,586,290 of record CP136874.1, on the reverse strand, counting down.
AGAGGGGTCCTGGGCAGTATAGCCTTAGCCTCTTTTCATTCCTGACACATTTTTTGGCAGTCAGAGAGAATATTGACACAGGACCAACTTGGCACCATCAGAAAGGCGCAACACACTATGAAGTTAGTCCGCACCTGTGTGAGTATAAGCATAGAAGATGTACTGTACATACATACTGTAAGTGTGTGCACAGGTATGCAGGGTCTTAGATGTGTATGTGTGAGAGAAATTGGCTGGATTCGGTGCTGTGAAATTCCACCTTTCATGCTCCTCCCTCCATAAACAGTGGACCCTGACAGCATGTACAGTAGGAGAAACCCTTATTTTAAATTCCAGGCGAGTTTTTTTTATACAGTTCACAGTATAATGAAATCCCACTTCAGTGTGCAATTCATCTCCTGATTAAATCCAACTGCAATTTCCGATTCACCACTTATCATCTGTCAAACAGAGCCACAATTCATTCTTATTCTGGACACAAGGCTCTGTATTGAATTTGGATTGGGCCACCAGAGACCAGGGTAGCCTAAGTGGAAACAGCAGGGCCTAGTGAAACCTGCTCTCTCTGGCATAAAATCAGTGTCCAGATTCCAATGATGCCCTCTGTAAAAGGACTTCATTATGCTCTCAGAATATGGACTAGACAAATATTTGGCTTGGTCATTATGATGCTGTATCCACTCCCCCCCCCCCAACAGAACCAGGTCCCTACACCAGGCTCAGTGTTTCTGCATCCTAGAGATGGCTCATGCTAACCCCCCCGTCAGCCTCACTTTGTCTCCTCCTGACACGAGCCAAGTGGAAAGAAAGGGAAGATAAATCCTGCAAGAAAAACAATATACCTTTTTCCACATTACTTGTGTATTAAAGACCACCAGAGAATCATAAACTATAAGGAGTAGAACATCTATGTCTTTGATAATTAGAGAAGACCGGTACTGAACGGGGGGAAAGGCTTCCTTAAACTTTTGAATCGGGCTGTAGCTCCTCTGTCTCCATCATTCTGACATAATTCAGAAGTGGTCAGGAAGTGTCACTCCCTCAGCCCCCCAGATCCCTCCAAACAGATGGTCTTTCACTCAGATTTCTCTACCGCTCCACTACTCCCCTCGCTACCCTCACTCCCACTTTCTTCTCTCCACACACACACACACATATCCCAGATTCCACCAATGACCAGCTACAGCCATCTTTTTTCCTACCTGAACTGTTTTCACAAGGAGGGAGGTTTGTTGTATATATCTTTGATGTGCAGCTTCTATAGGTGCTGCTGTAGATTTTAAAGGCAGAGTTATGAGCATTTTTTTTAGTGGCTGACAATTTCTGTAACTTCCCAAAACCCATCAAACATTCACATCCAAGTGTGTGGAGTTGAGAAAGTAAGCAGGGTTTGCTTGTCTCTCTGCCCTCTTTTTTCATTCTTTACACAACTAGGGCTGTTATATCACAAGCTGAACTTCAAGTGATCATTCACCTGCCTCAACAAGACGTCTCTGGACCGTCCAGAACGCTGCTGCAAAGACTGTTGACCACGTCCAGAGGAACATCTCACATCACAGCCATCTTATCTGCTTTACACTGGCTTCCCATCAAGTTTAGGATTCATTTTAAGGTTCTTCTTTTCACATATAGAGGCCTGCAAGGTCTGACACCAGCATACATGAGTGATCAGCTCCAACTTTATATCACAAGTGGGTCACTCAGGTCTTCTGAACAGGTCTTTCTGGTTGTTCTGTGTCTCTGTTGAACCCTTTAAAAAGCAGCTGAAGTAGCTATTGCCAGCTGTCTAGTGTTTTCATGTTCTGTTGTCGGTTATGTTTTATTGCTTGCATCTTTTTTAGCATTGATCTGTGAAAGGTGCTACACTAAAAAAAACTTGCCAGACTGCTCAACGAATCTGCTCATCATCAAGAAAGCGAAGCCTTTCCCAAAATGTTGAAGTATTCCTTTAACTTAAAGTGACCAGCTGAGCTTCTCGTCAAGTTTTTTAGGTGTTTTCACCTCTATTTGACAGTTGGAAGACAGGAAAGGGGGTTGACATGCAGCCCCACAGGTTGCAATTGAACTGCAGCCACTGCGGCATAGACTTTTAACCTTGCTACATGGGGCACACGCTCTACTCTGCGGCTTTTCATAAATATTTAACTGAGCAAAAGGATTGGACACCAGTTTGGTTAATACAGGTAAACGCTGCTGCATGTGCGCATACTACATTGGCATGTACGTGTTTGTGTGTAACCACGTTGTACACAAAAAGCAGACCTGTTCCATGCAGGCCAGCGACTGTGCCTGGAATCACTTTCAGATGGTTCTGATAGTGGGATATTATCTGACTCACTGTGGCCGCAGTGACTGCAGGAAATTGGAGAATTTTCCTATAGACACAAGTCATGGGGCCATATGACCCCGTGTCCTGTCCACACCAGCGAGATAACTTCCTCTTCCGGATGGTGACACAAGCCATCACCATTAGTATGGCCAAGCTGAATGTTTCTTCTTATTAAAGAGACGAGTCTGGAGTCCTTACGCAGCAAAATGTGGCTTACTGTACCTCTCTTAGCCTGAAGCACAGGGCTTTCCATTAATGACATCTCAAGTGTATCTCATAGGTTTATAGATAAAAAGACTATAATTTTTTCAAATCTGGTATTGAGAAAAATAAATTGGGTTTCCTGGAGCAAAACAAGCCCGAAGGTGAACTTTCCTCATTCACTCCCTTTAAATGCATTTATTTCTAAATCTTATCAGCTTGGCCTTGATTTATCAAAACTTCTGTTGGATAAGGGAGAGATTGAACAGATTTACGATCCATCCATCCAAATGAAAGCCTCCTAGCGGGTCCAGGTGAGTGGAAGGGTGCGTTTTGGCCAGATGTCCTAGCTTCATTTCATCCAGTAGGTTGAAGCCCACGCAGGAGATTGGCAAGGTTCTGACTTTGCTGCCAATCTTAACTCCTCTACCGCCTTCTTCCCTGCTCTTTCATTCCTCATGCTGGTTCTCCTTTACTATTTCTGTGACCCTACCTCTACCTCCTGCCTCTCACATGCCACGAGAGGAAGCCAAGTTTGGAGGGGAGAGAGGAAAAGCTTATCCTTTGTTTAAGTCCACCAAAACTCTCTCTGCAAAAGCCCTCAGGGCTATATAATAAACATTTCATTTCCTCTGGCAAGCAATAGGAAGGCTTATATGATGTAAAAGAGCAGAAATAGCGACTGAAAAATGCTTGTCATTCTGTTTTTCTCATGCCAGGTTCATTCCTCCAGTTGAAGGGCTGGATCAGCGTATGAAGAGGCTTTTCATACTGAAGGACATTTAGTTATCTTATTGCAGAGGGATAGAACTGATTTATGTTAGTAAATAAAAAAGCACATGTTTTATTCAAAGAGACAGGCTCAAGAATCATAAAAGGAATGGGTGGGTGACAGAATTGACTGTTAGTATACAATTAAATAAAAGCAGTAAAAAATGAAAAGCTCTTGCCATAAAATTTGTGTCACAACTCCAGTCGTAAAAAAAACTTTCTTGCCCAACTGCAATTATTTATGTAATATTTCAAACAAATTTGACATGTTGAAAATTAATCTTTTGACATTTGTTCCTAAAAACTGGCTTTTTACAAACCTTTTAAACATTATTAAATGTTATTACAGAGTTTGGTTGGCAGATGGGGTTTTCTGGATACTGTAAGTTTATGAATTTGTACTTCTGTACAGAGCCAAGCCAAGCCACACATCCCATAGTGGTGGGAATAAATAAATCTATCCTTTTAGAAGGGGACTTTGGTGAACTTTGAAGTGCTTGGTGAGAGAAACCTTGCTCTGTGCTTTTTTCCCATTCGTCTTCCATCATCTTGACACAAAGATCCTCCCTTCATGTAGTTTCGAAAAATATTAAGGAACCCACCCCACCCCATAAAGATGCTTGTCGTTGAACTTAACCTAAATTGTAACTTTGGAGCATGTATTGAAAAAATTAAAACTTTCCCTTTGAAATCAAAGCTATGTGATGAGCAGTGATTGAATCAAAAGCCAGAATAACATGGGAAAATGTAGAACAAAGCCACCTTTATAGTGATTCTTTATGACAGTGCAAAGATGCTACTGCAATTCTGTGATAAACTTTACCTGACTGTCAGATGTTTTTCCAGTGCTGCCAATTAATGACATCTGTAGTGACATCTCTAGTGTAGAGAAACCTTGCTGTGCACTTTGTCTGACACAAAATACTCGAAGATCCAGCCTCTGTGTAGTTCGAAAAATATCAAGGCATCCACCTCATCCCATAAACATGCCTCTAGTTGAACTTAGAGATCCTAAACTGTAAAATTTGGAGCATACAAAAGATTCAAATGTGAAGATACTCCTGCAGTTCTATGACAAATGTGTATTTTTCCTGACTGTCAGATGTTTTTCCATTGCTGGTACAGGGCTTTCCATTAATGACATCTCTAGTGACATCTCTAGTGTAGTCTCTGTGCTTTTTCCCATTCGTCTTCACACAAAAATCCTTCTCCGTGTAGTTTGAAAAATATTAAGGAAGCCACCCCATCTCATAAACATGCCTCTAGCTTAACTTAACTACCCTAAATTGTAACTTTGACACATATATAAAAAAAACAAGGTATTTTTCATCCAAATCAAAGCTATGTGGGGAGCAGTGATTGAATCAAAAGCCAGTGAAACATGGGAAAAAGCAGAACAAAGCTACCTTTGTCTGCTTTAGTGATTTTTCATGACGGTGCACAGATGCTCCTACAATTCTGTGACAAACTGGTATTTTAACTGACTGTCAGATGTTCACTTGGCAACCTTTGCCTGCTCATTTAGCATTTTTGTGCCTTCTGAAGTGGGCATGGCGTAGGAGTGGGTGGTGCATGAGATGCACCAAAGTGGGAGTTCCAAGTAAATGTGTGTAGCCCAAGGTTAGGTGTCAGTATGGTGGAAATTGACTTTGACAGTGGACATCATATGAAGACCACGTGTGCTCAAGTCAACATCATTCACTCGATAATTTAATGGTGCTTTAATGAAAGGTAGCAGGTACTGTGTAAATGTGCCGCCTCATCTTTGGCTGGACCAACACACAGGGACCCTTCATGCTCTTCTTCTACTGCCAGACTGACGATTATGTTGTTGTTATACCTCCCTAGCCAAAATAAATACTAGTAATGATAATACTTAGGTTTCCTGCTTATACCTGCAGTGTATTTAGGTACGAAAGACAGACATCTTCCAGCGCTGCTGCTAAAACATCACACAGCATGTGGGATGGGTGGAAGATGAAGCGAATATAATGTTTCCATCAGACTGTATGCTTATTTTCTTCTGGACAAATAAGCACCCATTGCTGCTCCCACCCCTTAATTCTTATAGTTTCTAATCTGAGAGCTGCACTTTGCCCTTAGCTGCTTTCTGCTCCCATCTCTAAGGTCTTATTGTTGCATTACTCCCCTGGATTACATTGTCTTTCTTTTTTCCACCATGTTGGTCCATACTGAAATATCTCAATAGCTATTCGGTTGACTGCCATCATATTTCATGCAAACCAATTCATGGTTCCCAGAGAATGTATCCTACCATTTCTGGGGATCTTCTGACTTTTACTGTAATGTCAACAGAAGGTTAACATTTGTGGTACAGAGTGAAATATCTTGATGGATGGATGACATTTGATCCAGATATTCAGTATCCTTGAAGATGAATCCTAATGACTTTGGTGAACCTCTGACTGTTTCCCAAATGGCAAAGTTAGTTTTCATTGATTCAGTGAAGTGAAATACTTTGACATCTACAAAAAAGATTGGCACAAAACATTTATGGTTCCCAGATGATGTATCCTGGTAAACCCCTGATCTTTTCTCCACTAGTGCCACCAGCAGGTTATCTTTGGTTCAAGGTGAAATGCCTCCACAATTACATGATGGATTTCCATGCCATTAAGCATTGAAAATCATGTTCCCCACAAGATAAATCCCACTTTGACCTCTGAGTGTTCAACTTCAGCCATCATCAAAGGAATTTCTAAATTGCCAAATACTTTGGTTACCTGCAAAATACCTCCAAAACTAATGGTATTCCAATTGCCCTTAGCCATTTAGAGCTAATTAATGCCAACAACAACCAAACTAAGATGGTGAACCTAAACATCTGCATGTAAGTATTGTCACTGTGAGAACGTTTGCATGCAGATGTTAGCATTTTGCTCAAAGCATTGCTACATCTGGCTCCAGCTCTACACAGCCGCTAGCTTGGCTGTTAAGTCTTGGTCTTATTATAGTGCTATTCCTGAGAGTCTACAATACATTCCTGGACAGCACTAAACGGCTTAAATGTTTCTTTCTTTCTTCTTTTTAGACCTATCATTCCTCCATCCTAAAACCCTGTTTTTCTGTGCTTTTGTTGTAAAATAAGAGAAGAATTTTCATGTTGCCAGTGTAATTCAAGGAGGCATGTCCCTGTGAGGGCATATAAACGATAATGACACAGCAGAATACAACCTTTAGGATGTAGAGGCTCTGTGAGAACGAAGGGAGAATTGCTGGGTGTGGAGGGTAAGCCCAGCGTGATGTGCCCACAAAGACGTCTGAGAAAAGGACAGAGGGCTGTTGGATCGGAGAATGATAAAATATTTTAGATGATTGAACTCAGCTTGTAGGATTTAGCGACATCTAGCAGTGAGGTTGCAGACGGCAACCGACTGAATACCACTCGACTCACCCACCCCTCCCAGGCATGTAGGGGGAATTACAGCAGCTGTGAAACTTGCAAAAAATGCTGTGAAAGCTAAACAGCAAAAAAACACTGTAACAAGGCTGTATCTAGAGCCAGTCTTCAGTTTGACCCGCTCCCTCTTTAGATATAAAGGACTCATTCTAAGGCAATGAAAACATAATTGTTATTTTCAGGTGATTATATGAAGATTATATTCAATTTCTGCCATATTCTGTCAATAAATCCCCCTAAATCTTACACACCGGACCTTTAAAAGCACCATAATTGCAACAATTTGTAATTGCAATAGCATCTATTCCAAATGTTTCATCATCCCATGCCTGATAACCAAATGGGTAATGTTAGCAGTCAGATCATTTTCGTTCCAGCTGAAAACATTTTGATATAAAAGACACAAAGACTGTTTGTGTATGCCTCCAGTCAGCAAATTAAATCTGCATAATTTCCTTCTTGTAAAACATTGTTGAGTGGTTTTATGACTCAATAAGTGTTGTGAATCTGGAAGAGATCATTTTTAAAACTCAGCATTAAAACAGATGCAAGCTTGGAGGCAAGTAGTACATCACCAAAAAGATTTAGGAAATAATTACAACACAGTATGAATAACTGCCTCTCTTGGACAGAAAAAAGGCAGCTTGTTCCATAACATCACTGTAACTGTAACTACTTTTATTGCACATTTCCACCGTCTTGCCTCACATTGTCTTTATTGTAAGGCTTTTGCTGGTTTCCACTTTCTCATCCAGTGAATGACATATGAGAAGATTTATGTTGGCCCTCAAAAGGAGCAGGGTTAATCTGAATTTGACATATGATGACCTTTAAGGACAACATTCTATCCCAGAAGTACTGTATGTTATGCACTCTGACTTAAGGCATACTGAACATACCACATTGCAGCCGTATAGGAGGTTTGTATAGCTGTTTAGTCCGAGTTGTATATACTGTGGTCACGTTATGGTCAAGTCAAACTGGGACATAGCAGGATAAAGCATACATATCCTTAGTGACAGACACATGCTTCAAGTAATTCCAGTTTCTGGAATGAATAACTTTCAAGGTAAGTTTAACTCTATACTCCTTGCTGGAATAACTTCTCCAGTTTTATTACCAAGCTGACACTTTTGGCTTGTAGTGAAATGTCTTATTGGATGGATTGCCATTCAAAGACACTTGTGGTTACCAGATGATGTATCCTAGTGACTTTGGTGATTCCCTGACTTTTTCTTTTGACATTTTGACATTTGAATGTGTCTAATACTTTGGTCCAAATATCTGCAGAAATGGTCCAAATGCCTGCATGTCTTTGGACTATGGGAGGAAGCCGGAGTACCCGGAGAGAACCCATGCAGACACCGGGAGAACATGCAAACCACAGCCACACTTTCCCAACCCCAGAAAAGCCCCAGCTAGCTGGTTCAAACCCTGAAACTTCTTTCTGTGAGGCAACAGTGTAACTAGTACACCACCGCACCACTGTAGAACAATCACAAAACAGTTGTAACAAAATGACTATCTACAAATAGCGTTGGGGGAGTAGCCAATTAAGTCAGTATGTTTGCATCTAGCAACTCTCGACTAAAACCAACTGCTGGTGGCAGAATAGTTAGCATGCTAACACACTAAATGAAGATGAATATGGTATTATACCTGTTAAGCATTGTCATTGTGAACATGCTTGCATTTAACTGCAGCACCGCTATGTCAAAGTACAACCACACAGAGCCTCAATTACATATTGTTAATGTAATTTAATACTGTCTACGTGTAGCAACAAGTGAACACAGTGTAGCATTTAGCACCTAAAGAGACAGTTATTTCCCTCATGATCCGGTAGAAACCAAAAACCAAAGCTAAAGCAGGGTGAAATTTAATTCACCAGGTGGCCAAAAAAACACGACTCCAAATGAATGATAATGTTGCTCTGTAACTGCTGGATGTGCAAATAGGCAACAAGTTTGCTAACAAGTTTGCCATATCAAATCAAGGGGTGATGATTTGTCAATGTTGTGCTTACAACTTGTTTTCCGCAGCACTGAAGTAGCCAAAAAAATCAGTTATGCAGTTTTAAGATGGTGTACTAACATTTGAACCAATGTTAATGGAAAAAGTTTGGAAGTGGAATTAATGATTGCTAATATGAATACTTTATTTAGAGCTTAAATGCTTTATTAACTCTTTGAGAGTGACTTCCTTGTCGGCATATATATTACTTGTTTAACAGCTGAGAATTTTGCTCCAAAGAATAAAAAAAATATTATTTTATGAAAGTTTCTTTTTATTCTACATTTCATCACCCAGTTTTCGCAGCCTGTCTGGGGATGTTTCACCTCCTGATCCCAGGCAGACTTGTCTATTTCAAGACATGACATCAGCTGCCACTGTGATCCTTTATTGGATGTGGTGATGATACAGTATCTACAGTCAAAGAGTGTATTGCTCTTTATGGAAAAGCAGTGTCCATGCTAATGACAGACAGTATGATTCTCTTCCAAACAAACAATCCCTCAGAGCTCATGACTTGCTTTGTGTTGGACTGGACTCCCACTGTACACGGAGCCATGTTAATCTGCGGCTCTGGCACATGTGACTGACTGTAGCTGGAGTGACTTATACTTACATTGAATACAGTCTCTATGTGCCTCTGTTATTTCTGTGGGAGGGAGGGAGCCAAAGAGACGGGCCATTCCAATGCCATTTCCAGTGGCAGTCAACGAACGCTGGCCCTTTTGCAGAACAGGAGGCTGTGAAACACTTAGAGCTCCTTGCGTGTTCGAGTAAACACCCTCTTTTGGTCTGGGGCCCCTCCAAGGGTCAATACACTGTTACATCACAAAAGCTGGATTCATGGTTAGTTGCTCCAAGGAGAAGAAGGGTACAGTGCTGCCTCTCATGTGCTCTTTGTCACTTTTATATGACTATCTTATGTAGCTATCTCCTCTCGCATCGTTATTCTCGTCCCTCTAATCTCCCACTCACTTCCTTTCTAATTAAACCAATGTCTTATCTTTCATTTTATAATGTGCCCCCCTTTCAGTCATACCAATTTTGCCGATGCTATTGCGCTCCTCCTTTCCTGTCTTTTCATTTTTAGCACAACACACACCCTTTCTTTCTGTCTCTCCAATTTTTTCCTGGATCCAGGTAAATGAAGGCTCTGAGAGTGGCTTTTGGTGACTGTGGCCACTGGCCTCGCCACACCACGAAGTAAAAATGCACAAACCCTTAGAGGTAGAGGTGGAAGTGTAGGAGGAATAAGATGTGTGTCTTTTTGTTGACCGACAAACCCACAGCATCACAACCGGGGTTTCAAACTTAGAAACTGACCTTGAACACGCCTGAATCTTCTCTGAATGTTTTGTACCCAGGAAAACTTTGTGAGTAAATGAGTAACACGTTGAAGTAGAAGGCTTTTTGTTTTAAAATAAGTTATGCAAAGTGTTTTTTGATATGCCTAAAGTCAGATCACACTGCAAATGTTCATGTAATGCTTGAGAGTGATGAGCCCACAGAGGAACAATGCTACCTCTGGTGGTTGCATGTGCACAATGCATGCTGCAGAATCAGTTATTTAAGGGGTAGATGGAAGAAAAAAAACCTCTGGATTTGTGCACTCAGGACAGAACAAAGTTAAATATTATTTTGATCTACAAAAACATGATCATCATTTACTTGTACAGAATGCATATGATCTTAAACACAGAGGGAATAAATATGGGAATATTTCCACAACAAGAATCGACTACATGAATACACTCACATAATCCCCCCTGTACATGGAGAGGGCTTGTTACAGAAAGTCTAATAGTCAAGAGACAGAGAGAAAATTAGTAGCTAGCTACAGCCTACTATATTTTTCTTTGAGCATATACAATAATTAACTTTATATATACGTTCCCAAACCCAATGCTTAGCCATCCCCAGCTGTGTATTTTTGGTGCCTGCAACCAGGCGGAGGCCACTGTCATTTCCCAACAAGAACTCAGTCTTATGCAGCCTTGTCTCATAAGAAGCCTCCTGGCTTAAACCGCCACACTTGTCCCAGTAAACCAAACCTTAATGACAGGCTTGTCTAAAGCTGGAGTCTGTAAAAATGCCTCTGGGCACTTCTATTTGTCTATGTCTATTTCCTATATCTTGTGTTCTGAGTTTATGTGCGCTTTTTCTTCTACAGTATATTCCTGGATTTTTACTTCCGGTTATGGGAGAAAATGTTATTTAAGCCATAAAAAAAACTGGCTCTCTGACATTTGTCCTGTGCTGTTTCTGGTTCCAGCAACTGAAATAGAAGATAAGTGTGCAATTTATAAAATTTGATTTCGCTCCTTCCTTCTCTCAGAGGCAGGCAGGATGCAAGCTCAACTGAAATCCCGGTGGGGCCCTGTTTTTTTCCTCTTTTTTTCAGGGCCTATTTTGAATGGGGCCTTTCTACAAAACTCATTAATATCATAGTACAGTCACACCTATATTCGCTAGCTGAACTTCCTGCAGAAATCCAAACAGGTCAGAAAGAGACAGATGGACTTTTGAGAATTCCCCGTGTTTGCCTCTCACTAGAACAGCAGGCCTGTGTAGGGCCAGGGCTCTGCCTTATGAAGGGCACTCACTAAGGCATCACTGAGACTCGTTTCACAGAAAACATCCATCAAAAGGCTTCATTTAACTAGAGATGAAAGATGAGCTTTTTAACTCCTTCCTCTACCCTAAGCCTGGCCTGTTGACTCTCTCATCTGTTTACGTTTCGACACATAAACATCGAAAGCACCTTCTGTGTAAGAGGCTCCTTCCCCTCACATGATTAGTGATAGTCTGCATGAAGTCCTTGCTACATACATGATGAAGAAATATGGCGCCCGCGCCCGGATCAAATGCCCACTCTGTTCTGTGCGGGGTATGTGAACATGTATGTTTATACATGCTCAAACAGCAGCATCACTCTTGGTCATATGCACAGCACGGACTTGCTTGTGAATATTTCTGCATGTGCACGGTATCATATCAGCAAAAAAAAAAAAAAGTAAAGTGTGTGAGTAAAGTTTGTACGTTGACGCAAAACAAAACACGTCTCGGTTTTTATGCAAATGAAACACTCAAGTATCTATGTACCCTAAATATGATAAGAAATTAAATTGTTTCCGTCATTAATGTGTTAAATCATGTTCGATTAAATGTCACTTCACAAACTAAGACTGGTAAAGATCATTAGCAGTAGAATAGCTGCCACAGAGTCCTACTTTTCAATCCTAAACATGCATGTTGTATTCAAATTATATCTAAATGAATATGATTGAATATAATGAATCAATAGGCGTTTGATCCGCAGCTCTGATAACTTACTACCATCTGTTAAACCACATAAAAAAGACAGCAGGTCAGTGTCAAGATAACGTTGCATTTACTCTCATATTCAGTGTGGTCACTATACATCTCACACACCTGCAGAGGGGGATTCAGATAAAAGGATGACAGCCTATACTAGCTCTATTCTCATGCATACGTGACATGAAAATAGAAGTAGAGGTTGTCATCCAATTATCTAAATCCCCTGTGGTAACCTGTGGTAATTTCGTGGCACACCATAATATTGTTTATGATAATTTGGGTGCACAAGGTGTCAATCAGTCGTGGATATATGGGGTTAGGATAATCCAGTGACTTTTCATTAATCTCACAACAGTCTTGTGCTATGTATAGTCTATATAAAGATCTAAATATGGTCTACCTGTGTATATTTGTTAATTTCTAAATTAGTTTCTAAATGAATTTAGAAACTTTTTAGTTATTTTTTTCCTCGCTGTTGTTTGTCCTTCTTGTGGGGTTACACTGTTGTGTCATCATTGTTGTGCGTACTACATGTATCCTTTACTTTCCACAGTCGTCACAGCGACCATTTTGTAGTGCTAGAAACTCCGTTTTCAAGATTTTTGTGTTTTCCTCTATAAAATGTTGCAGTTAACAAGTTGCCATGTGGAAATATTTTGGCCCAGCAAGGTCGTAGCCTTTAAGGGGAAAAGGATATGACTTGCAGAGACAGGACAATCATCAACTGATGTCACAGGGTTGACATATGTGACACAAAATCAAGGCTCTTAAATGAAAACGAGTACATACAGTATCCAACATATTCATAAAATCTAGAACTTTGTACTTAAAAGGGTGGAGCTCTTCCTGCCATTAAAAGACTATATTCAGGCTGCCGCAGGGTACGGAGGAATGCATGCGGCTGCGTCTGGTGCGTCCACACTGTATGTATAACATAAACTGCAAACAAGCATCAAAGGAAGTGGCACCCCCGAAGCAAAATATTGCAACCCCTGCCGTAGAAGACACAACACTGCTCACACACGCACAGCCAGCGCTGAGCTGACATAACTGGACTTTTATATTCATTCAAATATTTCTAAAGATGGAGTCATTTCTACAATCGGAGAAAAATATAGTGGGAGGCGATGCAGGAAATAAGCAGGTTGAAACACAAAACACCTTTTCACACAGTGCACTCTTAACCCTGGATAATCTTCAACTCTGAGATTACTGTTAATTTATTGAGAAATGAGTGTAATTATACCCATTTCACTTGCACGGTTGTTAGAAACAGCACAAAAATAGTTTATATAATAGCACTTCTCTCTAACTCAAATTCATATATTTATTTATATAATAAGAGACATCACAGCTGGATCTTGAGTGCAAAAACTAGACAGCATTTTTTCTGTTATTCTCTATACATTAAACTACCCCAGATCAGTTTATTGGAAATATTACAGTCATGTAAAATGAGGTGAAACCTGAGAATAGTGGAACTGTTGGCAGGAATATCAAATGTATAAGCTCGGTTGTTAGCCGAAGGAATAAAAGCTCTTTTGTTTACGTGAGAGTTGTTGGATGCCGGCTACCTTAACAAGACTAAGAGCAGCTATGCGAGTGGCTGTGTGAGTCTGTACTGCAGACACCGTAGAGCTTTGAGCTAACACGCTCACAAGGACAATGCTTAGATGTTTAGCAGGTGAAATGTTGTCCATCTAATGGCCCTTTTAGACAGCACTGCACTCTGACACCCATTCTTTTCAATGGCTTGTGTTGCACCACCACTTGAGCAAAGCAAAGCACACCGCCGGTTCAAGCAGGTTGAACTTTGGCCGCAGAGTGTGCTGAACCGCAAATCGTATTGTGTCCAAAGGTGCCATTAGTGTAGCATGTTTGCATGCTAATGTGAAATTAGCAAAGTGGGCCTACAGCCGAGGCTGATGGGAATGTCATTAGGGTTGGGGTGGAGTAGGGGGGTCAAGAATGTTTGTACAAAATTTCACCACCAAATAGTTTCACTCAGAACCACAAATGTCAACCAAATGGGGATTCCTCATGGTGAAAGGAAAAGCCAGAGGATCACCAAATTTATTAGGATTCATCATCTGGGAACCATGAATGTCTGTACAAATGCTGATAGAAATCCATCTAATAGTTATTTAGACATTTAGTTAAATATTTTAGAAAATGGGGGAACAACCGACCAAATGACATTGCCATCCTTTAAGCTATTCTGCTAGGGTGGCAAAAAAAAAAAAGACATTACATGTGTTGTTGAGGGACTATCAAATCACAAATCACAAACAAATATTAATTTCATACACAGAATTTATGAACAATCATAGCAGAATGCATGTTACAAAATTAAAAATATAAGATAATAAACAGAGTAAAACAGATGATGGACCAGGAAAATAAAGGGATTTTGAGTCAGAATATACTCTACATGACCCAAAGAAACATACATTACACTTTAATGTCAGATTTCTCTGACGGTTGCAGAGCATTTACATTCCACTGTTTATTGAATCATGCAATGTGACCATGCAGTGGAGCAGCCGTGTGAGATGTTGACTCTGAGCCTCAGAAATCAACGTTTGTGGTTCTCTATGTCTACCTATCCGAGATGCCGCACTTCAGTGTTCAACCTGTGCTGACCGCTCTCGACTTTCAGGGCTCGGCGCTAAATGATTGAAAGAGACAAATATATCAATATGGTGGCTATTCTGCAACTGAATAACACACACAAAGTACCTGCTTTCAGTTGTATTCCCCCAAACAGAGCTAACAGTTTGTGGATGAAACCACAAAGAACTCCATCAATCATCTGATTCCCATAGCATATGGTACATCCTTGGCCATCTTCATGGTTAGTCTAAAGACAGATTGAAGATGAGACGATTCTCTCAGAAAATCTAAAGTGAAAGAATTTCCTTGCTGACTAAAGCCGGGACCTTTAGTCAGCAAAGAAAATATGCTCACTGCACTCCACTGGCAACACTTATTGTGGAATAAATAACCTTTATGATGAAGAAAAAATGGTGCATTGGTGAATGTGCAAATTCCCCCAAGAATAGTGCATTTTCTGGAGGTGTCTAGTGTGGCAACATTTTCTTTAAAAATCATGTTTGTAGGATTTGTTTTTGCATTTATTGGGCAGCTGGTTGTAAAGAAATGACAGGAAACGAGGAACAATGTTGTGGTTCATGGTCAGCATCCTCACCACCAGGCCAGCAGGGTGCCTCATTTCTGTTTAACATCGATCATGCACATGTTCAGTCTGCTCCCGATATAAAGAAATACCAAATGAATCCCATATTTTAACGAGTCCCCTTTAACTGCTGGCTGAAACATCATAACCACAATAGTCAGAGTTACTCAGGGAGCTATTTTAGCATTCAGAAATTAAGAAACAAAATTAACTAGATTTAAAGTGGTACTGAAGCAAATTTTGAAGCAACTTTCATGAAGTTGGGGAATAAAAAGTCCCTAGAATGGGTCCAAAAACACTGGATCCTACATTTCCCATAATACCACTCCAGCAGCTAGACTATTACTGACTAGTAAATGCCCACATAGTTCAAACTTTGTGCCCCCAGTTTGTAAAGTCTCCAAACCCAAGCCATGATAACCTCAGTGGAATCATCAGGGGTCGACGATGACTGCTTCATCAGGATTATTATCTCATCGGAAAGCTCCATCTGGAGACATCATAGTACTGTTTTTATAGACTGAGTAATGGTCCTCATTACAAATAATTTCATGTGTAAAATATGTGGCATGCCTCTTTAAGAATCTAACTGCTCTCCTAACAGTGGACGTTATGGATGAGAGCCAGATGAGATGAGGGAAGACTCTCTGACCAGACAACAGAGATGCACATCCAGCATTCTTTACATAGCAGCTGACCAGCGAGGAGTGGACCGGCTACAACATCAAAATATGCCCTAAAAAATCCCTTGAGCCACAGGACTGCCAGCGTCACAGTGATGCTTGCAAACTGGTCCGTCCATTGATCTGTTTCTGTTTCATTCATTGCATGTCTGGGTGTGCGAATGTGAAAAAGACAGCAGTGAAAGTGAGGAAGCATCTTCTGGGATTAAAAGAGGAAGAAAACAAAATAAGAGGGTTAGCAAGATACAATAATCCCAAAGCCAGTTTACTGGCACCTGATCCAACAGACAGAATAATTTGGTACAAGTATAGAGCTTGTGTAGCTGAGCATACCAAGTCAGAGCTATCATTACAGAATAGCTGCTTCTCTTTCCCAATAAGAGACAATGGACTGGTTCCATTTTAGCACAGACATGTTTTTTCTCAAGCTGTTAGCATCCACTGGAAGCTGAAAAGGAATCTCAGTAAAAGAAAATTACAAACACAAGATAAAGTTCTGGCAGGAAGACCAATAAAAAGTATTATAAGATGCCCCATGATATAATGCACAGATAAAAGACACCAGTAAAACCCGTTGACCAGCAGAAGCTGCAAATCTCAGTGCTGTGAAACCTCTGCCTGCAGCCCTCACAGTGGAAAAGCAGCTTACTGCTGCAGTGTGTCTCACGTCTGGCTGGTTGAAAGTCCTTTCTGAAACAAAACTCTATTCAGGTCAGATTAAGATCACATTCTGAAGGAGGACAATGGGACCACTGATCTGGGGCCAGCAGAAATAGAGAAGATTGCTTCACTGACCCTCAGCTTGAGATACTCTTTCTTCTAGACGGCCGCAGTCGCTAGAAAACAAACCAAGAATGAGTCACAGTCACTTAAGGTAAATCTTCGATCCACAGACATTTTTTTAGCCTTATAGATTCAGTTCCACTAATCTTATCAGTTAAAGTGGCTGTGAAATTACATATAAAGTTGGAGAACAGATGTAACATACAAATTGTTTATTAGATCAATATTCTTACAGCATTTTTGCGGGTTGTTTGTTCTCTGCAGAGCACCCAAGAGGAAAAGCTCTCAAGTGACCACAGCTCTGCACTATTTAAAAGAATAGTTTGATATTTTTGGAAATATGCTTATTCGCTTTCTGACAAAGAGTTTGATGAGAATATTAATACGCTTATATCTGTCTGTTATATATAAAGCTACAGCCAACAGTTCGCTTAGCACAACTTCTGGCTCTGTCTAAAGGTTACAAAATCTGTCTACCAGCTTCTCTAAAGCTCACTAATTAACGCGTTTTTAAAAAATGAAGTGTAAAAATGATAATTCTGCGTTTTAAAGGGCATTATGTTCCAGACTATTGCTTGACTCCGAACAGTCGCCAGGCAACCACCAGGAGAGGCTATAGAGAGGCCAAAAAGTGTCCAGCACATAACCATCTAAAAAAACTGTTAACTGTCATTTTCACACCAGTTTTTGTACAGATTAAACGAACAAGATATAACGCCTTCCTTTAGCATGGGCGCCTTCCTTCATAGAGGTGTTCCGGGCACATCCAACCGGCAAGCAACCCCAGGGCAAACGCAGAACTCGCTGGAGGGATTATATAGCCCATCTAGCCTGGGAACGGAATGTCAGTTGCTGTAAGGAAATGGATGGATGGATCAGTTGGATGGATGATGGATGGATTGATATAACGTATTAATTTCCTCCTGTTTACGGTCTTTGTGCTAAGCTAAGCTAAGCGGCTGGCAGCTGTAGCGTCAAATTAGCTTCATAATGGACTCTCTCTTCATAAAATGTGTATAAGCTTTATTTATGTAGCACCTTTCTAGATAAGAATGTCACGAAGTCCTTGACAAAATATGAAGATTTAAATATGATAAAGATTTCAATATGATTAAAATAGGAAAAAGAAAATCAAAATTAGATGCCATGCTGAGGGAAGTAACATCGTCCTGGCTGGCAGTGGGGTAGGATGGCAACTCTTCACTTGTTTCATGTGTGGTTTTGACCACACTTGTCACTTATCATGATATAAATTATTGAGGCAGTATCCACACGAACTGCTGAGATTTACAAAACAATGTTATAGAAGGATATGGTTGTAGGATGTATTTAGTTCTTATAGGCATACAAAAATAGTAGTATAAATCTGTGGTCGGTGTGTGCTCTATTGGATCTCTAAACCTAAACCATAACCATAAAAGTTAGGTTAGGTTTGATATTCTGATCCTGTACGTGCTTAAAGACAGCTATCCTTGGCACTGTCATGGAGTTTGGACACTGATAACCCGTCAGTTCCTGTGGAGCTGCTGAGGAGGAAGCTGTAATGAGATATGTGGCATGATGAGGTGCTTTTATTGGGAAACCCAGCTTTATAATTACTATTATTACATGTCAAGCCTCCCTGTAAAACACTTACACACACGTATGTTCTCTCTCTCTCTCGCTGTTTGACTCTTTCCTATGCAGCTTGACTATGGTGACTATAAAACAGCAGCTATTTGACTCGCGTTCTATTAGAAACATATTATATAATACAGTATATATTCAAACTGAAAGCAGATTGTAAAGCCATTTTAGGTGTTTATTAATGTGTAAATATACTATATACCCAATCTGTTATCTAAGCAATATTACATGAGAGGGTGTGCTTTACTGTCATTATTGGCACGACAGTGATTCGAGCGATAAGCAATAACAGACAGTTGCTATAGACGCAGTTCTGATCATAGACTCTAGGTAACCACAATTATAAATAATAAATCATTTTTAAATGTTTAAATCAATATTTTGTGTCAAATTATTGATTTCTCTACTATGGAGCCGTGTAATAAGTGGGATAATGTACAGCGAGGCGGTCATTGTTGTGGAATAAACTACTTCAGGTCCTGTTTATTTCGTAACAATAACCAGCTCGCTGGTCATAACCACAGTAGATGCAATAAAATCATTTTTAGATCAGTGTTTTGTGTCATATTTTTTATTCTCTAGTAAGTAGCCGTGTAGTAAGTGGGATAATGTGCAATGAGTGGGTCATTGTTGTAGAAAAAAAACACTACAGGGTGTTTTGTAACACTGACCGGCTTGCTGTGCATTATCCTTAATATGTCATATAAATGTGTCAAATGTCCTTATTTATTAAGTTATTCGTCATTAAATTTATTTATATGCTATTTGTTTATACAAGTTTTGGACACATTCATATCTTAAATATCTTAAATACACTATATTTCAATTTGGACCCCAGGGAGAGTAATTGTTGCCATGGCCAAGTAATGGATCTAAATAAACAATGAACAGTGTTATCTTGATCATCTGGCAGTGAGAATACGAGACAAAGTAGAGGGGAAGGTACCACATAACCACACCAGAGCCCATCAACATATACTGTACAAGCCCTCTAATAACATGTGATCTGATATGCTCTATTACAGACTGAGTCTCCACCCATGCAGCACTGATCCTGACAGCAGTGACTGAGGATCCCTTTGATAAATCAGTCAGTGACTCAGTGCACTGACAGGCCCAACCCATCGGAGTACAACTAGTAGTAGAAGAGGCGATGACCAAAGAGTTTCATAATTTTGAATGGACTGCCAACACAACATGTCCAAACCTTGGCACGCCAAACAAAGAGAAAGGTCGGAGAGGGCAGGGTCACAGCTAACAACTGCAATTACATGTGTATTATGTATTTCATGTTTGTTTATGTTTTGTTTATGTTTGTGGCTCTGGGAATGGTAATGTTGGTCTGCCAGTTGGTTCAGACTGAAATATCTAAACAACTACTGGATGAACTGCCATGAAATTTTATACAGACATGAATCCTAATGACTTTGGTGATCCTTTAACTTTCTTTTCCTCTAGCGCCATCATCAGGTCAAATTTTGAATTTGTGACTAAACACCTGCAAAACTGATGAAATTCTTATCAGCACCAGCTGTACTTAGTATTCAGTAATTGGCAAATGTTAGCATGCTAACATGCTAACATTCCTATTGGTCTCAACTGTACTTAGTATTTAGTACAAAGTACAGCCTCACAGAGCCATTAGCATGGCTGCATTAGGCTACTATTAGTCTTGTTTATGCTTAAGCTCGATTGTGTTTAACCCTTTATAGGGCACTCATTGAAATACTTTACTAATTTAAAATCTCAACCCTGAAGTGTTATTGGTGGATATAAGAAGAGATTTTTTTCTTTTTTGACTTTTTAAAAAAGTTTCAGTTTTAGGCTGCAAATCAAAGTCAAAGAAGTTACCATATACAGTCACTTGCCCACCTTGAGTAAAAAAATTCCCCAAAATATGTGGAAATTTTTATTTCCAAATTAACAATCAGACATATGTGTTACGGAACTTATTTCACTTATTTCAAAACATCACGCACGTGATAGGGTGAGGGTTAGGGTTAGGGTTAGAGTAGGATCCATTAGAGGCCATAGCAATGCTACCTGTGACATAGCCTGACATTCACTGATTGGCTGGAGAAAGCCATGTGATTCTGCTCCTTCATTGAGAGACATGGGGCATCATTTTAAAAGCCCATGGAAGTGACCATATACGGTTCCTCGCCCGATAAAGGGTTAAGCAAAACTTAATGCATGAAATGACAATGAAATATATGTTGTATTCTCCAACAGAATTATATATTTGGCAGCAGTCAATAATGCATGGAGAAAACAAAGTTTGGATGATGGTGGGTCAGGTTTTGTTGGGGGGAATTTGGACTAACAAGCTCAGTTGTTTCTAAAATCCTGCCTAATGCCCTGGAAGTTGGCTATATTTTTTGTTCAGTATGACTTTATATGACCTCAGGATACCTCCTGTACAGTCAGAGTTTATGAATAATCTCTTGGCAAGGCGGCATGTTTAGCCTAATAAATGTTCTTTCCACCTAAAATAAGAAGTTTGGTAATTGTTAACAAAGAGAGAGAGAGAGATGGTAAAGGCTGAGGGAAATGTTTAGCTGTAACCCTCAAACCTGTTACACAGAGAATTGTACTAAAATATTTTATGTTTAATGCACTTAATTTCATCCAGATGGAGTAGTTTAAAAAAAACTTTCTGTACGAACAGCCAAAAGCTATAGAATGTATAATTAAAACACAAGAAGTCAAAAGAAACTGTACGAGAGGCAAAAAAAAAAAACTACTGGCTTGGCAAAGTTAGTAAAACCTCAAAGGAAAGATTATGGAGTTTACAAAAAGGGAAAGGAGAAGAAACCACAGATGTCGTCAAAAAAGAGGGTTTATCCTTGAGGTTACTGCTTCTACGTAAATGAACATGGGCTGTAGGGCCACATGGACACTGAGCCTCTGATCGGAACAGAAAACTCTCGAGAATCTTGAGGGATTGTACGCTCAGGAAGAAAAACGCACACTGTATGTTCTCATGAATGACACATGTGCACAAACATACTAAATTCAATTGACAGACAATTATTTCTTTCATCAGTTGACACGTTAACTCCCGCTGACCCTCGCCTCAAATCAGCGGCCGCGGCTTTGGAGCCCCTGACTTGTTTCGTCGATGTGAGCAGTCCAAATAAAACAGCGTTTTTCTGGTTTGATGAGTCCCTCTGTGCAGAGATGCATCTCTCTGAGGGGAGGCATTCATTAGAGCACTGCACCACCCACATGCAGTTTACCGACCCCTCGACCTCACATTAACAATCTCTGCAGGCTGTGTTATGAGTGTGTGTATGTGTGTGAGTGCATACGTCGAAGTGTACATGTGGTTTGGTTGGTCTGATGGCTTTCCCGCTCTGCGGACCCTGTTTCCATTTTCTCCTGGAAAATCATTCCAGACCTCGACAGAGTTTTTGAGCCCGTAGGTTATGTTGATGACTGTATGAAGAATAACTGCACTCACAAATACTTTTGCCAACTTTTTAAATTCCACAGTAGCAAGAAAACAAACATGTTTGAGATTCTGGTTTGAAGTAAAGTATGTGGACACAAGACCACGAGTTATACCCCCGCTCTGGACCATATCTTGAAAATCTACTTTCTTCTTCAGATATGTTTGACAAACATATCTAACCATTAAATGTGAGGCTGGAGCCAGGAAATGGTTAGCTTAGCTTAACATAAACACTGGAAGCAAGAGGGAAACAGCTAGCCTGGCTCTGTTGAAGGAAACCATTGGAGACTCCAGGAAGTCACTGTGCCCTGCCAAAGAATCGTCCTCCAGCACTTAACTCAATTTGTCATTTTTACAATTCAGGTTTTATGCAGATTAAATAAGGGATAAAACATCAGTCAGGCTAGCTGTTACCTCCTGCTGCCAGCTCCCACATGTTAAGCTAAGCTAACCATGCTTTCTTAATGGTTTCTATCCACCATTAGCAGCCCCAACGCAGCATGAAAGCCTGAAAATAGACAAATAAATGGATTTAATCTCCCTAACAGAGTAAGAACTGTTGCTGTTTGGGTGCTGCATAGAAATACTTGGCACAAGTAGGATGGTAGCAAAAATCACAACAGTCATCAGTAAATCATCATGGGGCCATTTATCTAGACAAAGAGACCACGTGATAGATGAGAGTTTAGGGATCATGTGGTATTGAGGCCATGGATGGAAGGTGCTGAAGCTAATTAATTCTGATTAATCCTGGAGAGCGATCCGGGTACACACCGATGGTACGTCAGTCAAGTTGATGACTGGTCACCAGCCAGAATGATTATAGACATGCTGAGATGTTATTCTTTGAATACCTTGGCCTGATGTGGTGAGACAAGCCGCCAGGGAAAGCTTTGCAGACACAATGGAACCTGGCCAAGGTGGAGTAGAGAGTTACAGTGTGAACCACTGGCAGTAAAACAGAAGAGAAAAGGTTTGTAAGAACACCCAAACATTTTGTTTGGTCAGCTCGCGGTGCCGGGATGTAGGCCAGACTTCCTTTTTGTGGAATTCAGGACGAGATGGGTTGTTTGAGGAGCATAGAAATGCTGGAAAATTTAAATAAAAGTGAGACAAACTCATTTCCTGCACTACCAATGCTCGCATGCTAAAACATCCATGATTATTCTGGTAATTGATCCCTGTTTATTGATCATTGAATGGTTCCTGCAATCTTTTTATTACAACTTAAAGTTAAAGTTAATAAGATATGATGAGATTTGTAATAAATGAAAACCCAGTGACACACAGTGCAAAACATTTCTGGGAGTTTTCCCGTACAGGCTTAACACTAAACTATAATGACATACACATGTGACTTGGTTGCATTACCTCATGTTGGACACTAGATGTCTTCCTTGATATGGTGTCTTCTGTGACCTGTATCTTGTCCTGGAATTGATGTGTCAAGAAATATAATCTTTGAAGTCCATAAGGTCCAAAACTGCCATAAACTATGAAACTACTACTAGAATAAATAAAAATTATCCCGAAAACAGGAAATACTGCTTAACGATAAAGGCAGATGAGAGAAACAGCACCATATCATTAGATTCTGTTAAATTTTATTGATCATTCTTATGTTAAATACCTACTTTTATAATATACAACTTCTATGCTATTATAATTTATTTAAAAACTCTTAAAAGACTCTTACTGTTCAGATTCATGTAGTTCTTGTTGTTTTTGTCCTTGTTTTAAAGGGTCTTCACACCAACTGTACACCCACGCATTTGTTCTCCATTATTTTGCCTGATTAGACCTCCTCTCAGGACTGTGTGGGTATGTGCAGACTGTGCTTCACTGACATCTCCCTGACTCACCTGGTTATTATGATGCATGTGAAATAAATGCAAGACAACCAGACCCTTTTTTTTGTTTTGTTATGAGAAGCACACGTGTTACACGTGTGGCTCTGTTCTATTGAAGTAAACCACAATAGTGTGGCATGAATAATGTGTATTCAGCTCTAGTTTCACTTCATATTTTTATCTCTCTGGTCAAGTTCGTCCTTTTTGCATTAACTAGCCCCACATTTTAATATCAACCAGTTTAGACATTAGATATCGACTTGGAAATGAACAACAACTGGATTTTATTTATTATGATGCAAAATTCACTCAAGAGAAAAATAATCAACGCCTCCCTGTTGGAGTTTCTGTCCTATTTGAAATCAAATTTGCACTGCACTTTTATTTACATAAGTCTGGCAACGTGGATATATCAGAAAGATGTCTAGGTTGGACTTTTCCTTAATTGTTATAATGATCCTGTCATACAAAGAAATTAACACATTTTAACTATCAATCATACTGACCAATGCAAACACTAGCACACGTACTGTATGTGCACAAGGACATCAAACTTATTTACATGCTTTTCTTCTTTTGCCTTCAGCCCCACTTCCCTTCAGTCTCTTGCTCTCTTTTCAGTTCCCTTTGTGATTCATCTTCATTCTGGGATTTGAAGAAGGACAGTTTATCCAGATATGTGAGGGCCTTGCAGGTCACCAGCCCGTAGTAGGTCTTTAACAGTGAGCATCTTTCCCCGTTCTTTTCCAGGTCTGCCCACACTGTCTCTAGTTCATGGCTTCCCATTCCTGCTGAGCTGAACAGATAATGGTAACAGCAGGTGTTGTAGCGGACGTGCTTCTCTCCTGTGAACCTGGCACTGTGTGTTGGTGCCACACCACCCTTTTGAGCACAAAGGCCCACAAACACATCAGCTGGCACCGGGGTACGGACTGCTGCAGACGCTACATACACTTTCCGGACCACATCCTGGGATAGAACATAAGCCGTCCCGTCACAGTATTCAGGCAAGTACTTGTCAGGGTACAGAGCTGGGGGGAGGTAGCCAGGACTGTTGGGGTTCCTATCAGGGGACTCTCTTTGGATCACCCTACCTAGGTAAAGGTCCTCAGGGTGTCTGTGCAGCCCAAGTAAGTAGGCTCCAATGGCAGGGAGGTTGAGAAACACAGAGTCCTTGGTCAGCAGAACAAAGCGTGCCACGGGACAGAAGGTGATTACCCAGCGGAGTGCCAGCACTGTCCTTTCTGTTGGGCCACGGAGCAACGAGTCAGTCACCGCATGACCTTGGACCATGTCCCCATGGAGGTCAAACTCTGTCATGAGGGCATTTTGTGCATCAGAAGTCTGAGTTGATCCTAAGAAGAATAATACCTGTACTGGAAAGCCTTGGATGAGTGTTTGATTTGCCCATGTCCTCCTGACTGCCTCTCTTTGGTTGATATCAGCTGGGGAGCTGAAGACTAGAGTGAGGAGGAAGAGGTCAGAGTTTCTGCAGGCATCAGGGTTAGGAATGGGGTAGGCCAGGGACACGTTCTCCCTTGCATTGCTCAGATCTAATTTCCTTGCTTTCTCTCTTACATCAACAACCATGCCATCAGTGTAGACCCCAGGAGTTGGCTGCAGGAGGTACTCCTCGACAAAGTCTGCCCCAAACAACAGTGCGTGGAAGAGTAGCACGTTGAAGAGGAGAAAACACCACTGATGGGTACGCAGTTTGCACAGAGAGCACTAGAGCATGACACAGAAAGAGAGACCATGAAGACAACCAATCAAACTTAAATGAATAACTAGAAACTGCAAAGAATTAACACAGTACCTGCATGACACCTGCCTTGTTGTTTCTCTGTGTTTATTAGCTTGATGTGGCCAGAGGACCTCCTGCTGAAGTGAGTCCCACAACAATACTTGCTGACAGACAAGGGTTTCCACTTTCATGAAACTCTAGCAGCATGTAACCCTGCACCCCAACCCCAAGTCACATGCTTCATCAAGAAGAGTGTATCCTGCATCATGCATACATCATTAATGATACAATGAGGGAATAGATTGATCATACCACAAGGGCAAATGTTTGAAGGCATCTGAGAACACTCAGCTTTGATTAAGACTTTGCATCTTTAACGCAAAAGGTTTAAGTACCTTAAAGTCACATCTACTCCAGCTCTCTCACTGAAAAATCAAGAGTCTATGAAGATGCATGAAATTAAATCTTTAATGACAAGACTGTGATTGGCTTCACAAAATCATGCTTGCTTTAAGTCGATACGTACAGTATTGTTCTGCACAGTGAGGGTCAAGCATCCAAGTTACAATAAGCAAAACACATTTTTGACAGGAGGTGGACTACTTCCTGTTTGCACAACAACAACAAAACAGAGTGATCTCCTAAATTTGCCGGACCTTCGGTTTGTTTAAGACCTTTGTTTTTATCCAACAGAGAAACAGAAACTCTAGATCTATTACCAAAATAGGACATAGAAGAATCTGTGTGTATTAACTGTGCATTTTTATTTATGTGCGTGTGTATATATATTAATATCTGCACTATAACTTAAAGGAATTTTGAATTAAAGTGAAACGACTGTAGAATGAAGTCTACAAGGGAAAAAATAGTAGAATGCTTCCACTGAAATATGAAGTATCACTACTTCAAAGCTCCGCTTTGGTTCTGCTTCATGCACCTTAACAAAATCCACTCAGTCCACGAAGTTTGAAGCTCTGCCTACCTCCAGGTTTTTTCTTCTCACCTTGCTGTAGGGATGTAGAAGTGTACTGCATGGTGTCAGTACGTAAGCTGGCACGTAAACCCGAACTACCAAACCTAAACATATAATGTCAATCAGTATTGTAGTGATAAAAATGACACTGTACTATTGCAGAAGCTGTTTGTTGTATGTTGCTAAAAGCAGGAATACAGTATGTAGGGAGGGAGGTTGGAGGCCAGGGATCATGTAGTTTTGAGGCCAAAGGTGGAGGGTGTTGATCAAGACTAAACCTGAGCAGTGATCCAGATGCACATCAATAGTTTGCTAAATTTAGATTGGTCACCAGCCAAAATGTGTACAGCCTTTACTGTCTCAGCTCTGGCCTGATGCGGAGAGACAGACGGACAGAAAGCTTCACAGACACAGTGGAAATCAGCCAAGCTGCAGAGTGTTTTAGTCTGTGAGTCACTGTGAATCAGAGAAGCAGGGAAGGTCTTTAAAACCTACTTTCTTACAGGCTACAGCCCACGCAAATGAATGCAAATTTAATACTGATTGCAGTGGGACATCGTGAGCCTGTAATGTGCAGATTTGACTGCTATTAGGAAATCTACTGTATGTTTCAGGATTATTAATTTATAAGTTTGAATTTGGCAGTAGTGCTTCAAAATAAGATAATTTACATTCATCAAGCGCTTCGAAAAAGAATTATACAATAAAAAAGGACTCTGGCTATTTCTTGTGGTAATGTGTCAAAAAAAATGTTAGACAGGAGACAAAAAAAGGAACACAAGGACAACAAATACATGGATAAACAAGCAATAAAAGACTTCTGTAATCCCTCGTGGACATAAAATTGCTGAAAACATGGAGTGAAATGTTGAAATACCTTAAACAGAACTGTTGTTTTTCTGAGTAAATGCACGTTTCTTCACGAATAATAATACACTCTCAGTGTGTTTTTATTCCTATTACAGTACATGCATGTTCCCATAAATGAACAGAGCAATTGCTGGAGTCACTGCAGAACCCAAACTACATGTTGTAAAATTATAGGTCTTCCACTCTTTACTCGTCGGGAGCTGATTTTGCACCGGTGATGTGTTATTTGGTAAAATTGGTCTGGGAAAAGTATATATAAAGAAGAAATATGATACTTAAAACAACATTTTCTGTACTCTTTCTGTATATTATATATATCTGTCTTATGACTTTTAGTATTAATTTATTTTATTCGTTATTTATTTTTTATTCTTGGTTATTTATCTAAATGTCTTTATCTTGCCAAGTTTTTAAATGGCAATTACCATTACAATGTTCTTAAATCGTATTTTTATCCTGCTTTGTTTGAGTATCCTGTATGTGCTTGTCTGTCAAAGCACTTTGTAAATGGTACTCCACCTGCTCCACCTGTGTGTTTTTCTATGTTTAATTTTTGTAACAAGTAACTGTAACAAGTGAATTTCCACATTAAGGTCTATCTTATCTTATTCATGTCATTTTTTAGTTTGTTTGCTTGTATTATTTTTATTTTTATTGTGTGTTTGTTTGTTTCGAAAATGTATGGATGGATGCACTCAAAAAAACGTTTTGACCACTTATGCATTTCAATTACATAGAAAATGCCCATCCATTTGAATGACATAGTTTTAATATAAATTAATGAATAAACTTAATGTGAAGTAAGTAATAAGATTTATGAAATCGTACTAATAAACTTAAAATGACTGCCTTCATTTTCACTGTTGGGTTTGGGCAAACAAATTGGCTTTATTAATATTGAATGCATAAACCTGGTTACTACTGGAAGCACACTGAGTTTATTAGTACAATTACATAAATCTTATTACTTGCTTCACATTAAGTTCATTAGTTAATTTATATTAAACCTATGTAATTCAAATGGATGGCAATTCTCTATGTAATTGAAATGAATAAGTCATGCATTTTAGCCAATTTTTTTTTTTTTTTTTTTTTTTTTGGAGTGTGTAGGATGTGACGGATGTTTCACTATAATTTGTATATATAAGACTCGTGTGGACAAATGACACTTCCCACTCAGACCAGCAGGTGGCGGTAAGGTACCATAACATTAAAAGTTTACCTCGTAAATTACGAAGAAGAAGAAATAGCTCATGAAGCAGTAGCAGTAGTAGTAGAAGAGGAAGGCGGACACAAACATTGGCAGTCATGGCTGCTTCCATAGAGAGTCTGCTGGAGGAAATCTCCGGAGTGGAAGATCCAACCGAGGAGCTGCAGAGTTTAAAACTGGCTTTGTTATCGATACCTGTCAGCGCGCTGCGGGACTCAGTGAGCGGGCAGCGCTTCAATGTGATCTTCTCCCTGTTAAACTCAAATCAAAGGTTGGCGTGGCTCAGTGTGTCTCATTCATGCTTGCTGTGTCGTGTGTGCTAACTGCCGAGTCACTGTTTAATTACTCGTTATATATGCCGGTAGAATAAGTTTGACAGCGAGCTAATCATACTGAATGTTATCTGTGCTAGTTTGCGAGCTAACTGGCTACAATGCTACCGAGAACACAGCGCAGGTGCAGAGCAGGGAGTGACACATTTAGCCCTCTTTAGCCCTCTGTTGTCGGATTTAAATGAGAATTACGCTACTGTATTTCACATTTGCAGTGTGTGGGAGGTGTTTATATGTGTAACAGTTCCCCTTTTTATATAAACAGTCCTTTTAAATTAATGTATGGACAGTGCAGGTGCAGAAAGACAATGACAGCTGCTACACTTTTTGTGCACACCCTCAATTTAAAGGTGAAAAAATAGTACTTAGACTACATGGGCATTGTTTAAATTAAAGTTTAAAGACACCCCATGAACCAAAAAAAAAAACATTTAATTGTCTAAATACTCACTTATACTAAAGCATTTTTATTTCTATGGCCACTTTCTACTTTTTATATAGTTTTTGTATAGATGTTAGCACGGGTTAACTTGTCAAGAACAACAATTTTAGCTAATTGATTCATTTTTAATGCAAGTTTTAAGCCAAAAATGTAAACAACTCAGCAGTTTTGCCCCATAAATATGAATATTTACTGTTTGCTATAGTCTAATATGATGGGAAAGAGAATAACTTTGAGTTTTAGTGGACATAACAAGCTATTTGAATGTGTCAGCTTCAGGTTTGAGCAGTTGTGATTGTATTTTTTATTAGTTTCTATCATTTTATACACCAAATGATTCATTGATTAATTAAAAAGAACTTGTATATTAATAGTAATGAAAATAATTATTAGTCGCAGCCATAAAACAAATGTGTAGCAGGTTTGAAGTTGCTAATACAAGCTGTGTTCACAGGGAGCAGGTGGAGCTGTGTGTGGACATCCTTGAACGCATCTTAAAGGCCCTCAGTCCGGTGTCGCTGGCCCAGAACTACAGAGTGGAGCTGCAAGGAGGTCTGACCCATCCCAATGAAACAGTTAAGATACTGGCTTTGACACAGGTGGGCTTCTCGCACACACACACACACACACACATACACATACAACTGCCTTTAAATCACTGACTTTGTCATTGTTTTTTCAGATTGGTAGAATAGTGGAGCACCCCGAAGCTGCCACTGAAATCCTCAACAACCATGACATTCTCCGGGGGGTGATTCAGTGCATCAGTGAAGAGAAGATGGCTGTGGCCAAACAGGTGAGAAGACTGAAGCACTGAAATATCCTGCATGATGTCTTTAATGAATCCACAGTAGGGTGCTGCAACTGTTTTTTGTTTCTCAGGCCATCCAGTCTTTGTCCAAACTGAGTCACTCCAAGCCCGGGTTAGACAAATTGTTCCAGAGCGACCTGCTGAAAGTTATGAAGGATGTGATGGCCACAAGTGACATCATCAGATACAGGATATATGAGGTGTGTTCAACTGTGTAACACGCTGGGTTTTCATCAGTTTCATAACACTTATTTAGATGGAATCGGTGGGAAAGATGACTAATCATAACACATAATCATGCCAGAAAGTGGGCACAAAGTTTTAATTTGTTACTGATGAGCTTGAAACACATTAAGGCAGGGGAATGACTGCTGAGCATTAAGTTTAGTTTGAGTATTGTTGCCGTATTCTTGCCGTCATCTAGCAGACTCTTTAATCAGCTGGAAAATTGCAAACACTGAATCATTCCTCATGACTCATTCCTGGCTAATCTTAATTTGTTGTCATGGGAGCGCCAAGATTGCCTGAGGGGAAAGACGCGGTGCACGCCGCACACAACACAGATTCTCCCCATTGTTGCTAATGGTTTTTGCTCTGACATGAAATATATTCATGTGTCTGTCATGAATCTACATCAGCACACATACAGCAGCTCTCATATTGATTCCCTGATACAAACTTTTCTTGCTATTTGCAGCTGGTGGTGGAAATCTCATCCGTATCTCCCATTTCCCTCGGTTACTGCGCCAACAGCAGCTTAATTTCTCAGCTGATTGGAGAACTGACAGGAGACGATGTGTTGATCAGGTAATACGATGAATCATAAAATTACAGAGAAGATGTATGGAATATTCTAATGCAGTTACCGCGACTAACTAAGTTTTCCTAACTGCTTTCACGTGTCTTTACGCTTCTGTCGTTCTGTAAATTTCCATTATCTGTTGTCTTTTTTCCTCCAGAGCCACAGCCATCGAGATGGTGACCACTCTAGCCCACAGTCAGCATGGCCGGCAGTATTTGGCTCAGCAGGGTATAATGGACAAGATCTCCAACATGATCAGGGGAGCAGAGACTGACCCCTTCTCCTCCCTTTACCTTCCTGGTAAGTCTCTTTAGAAAACTGCTGAAAACACACAGAAACAGACAGTCAAAGCTGTAACACTCAGGTATAGTTATTAATTTAGAATCAACAGGGATTAATGTGTTTTTATCAAATATTCTCCTGTAGGTTTGGTGAAGTTCTTTGGAAACCTGGCCATCATGGACAGCCCACAGCAGGTTTGTGAAACCTACCCTGCCTTCCAGAACAAGGTGTTTGAGATGGCTCTGGATCCAGACCCTGTGATGACCGGCGTGGCTCTGGACACTTTGGGATTACTCGGATCCACCGTGGAGGGGAAGCAGGTCCTTCAGAAAACAGGTTAGCTTGTTACCTTTACAAAGTTGCACCCTCTCACTTTGTTTATATAGCTTGTAATTATTGATGATATCTTGTGATCTTTGTGACCGATTCTCTTCTTCGTCTTCAGGAGAAAAGTTCAAGGCGGTGTTGTTAAGAATGAGTCAGCTCGCCAGCTCCGGAGCTACAGAGCTCAGAGTGCGCAGCTTGGACGCCATCTCCCAACTTCTCACTCTACAGGTGTGTGTGTGTATAATAAGACAGTGTGACATAAGAATATTCATTATTATAAATGTAAATCAGTTTGCTAATGTTTCATTAATGTTTCATTGCAGCCAGAGCAGCAGACAGAAGACCTGTTGGCGCTGACAGAGTCCTGGTTTCACCTTTTGTCTAACCAGCCCATGGATATGATTCAGAACATTAGCACTCAGCCGTTTCCAGAGCTGCATTGTGGAGCTCTGAGGATATTCACTGTGAGCACTCAGCTGTTTCTAACTACCAACATTTCTTTTCTGTCTTACTGACCTTTAATAACCTGTAAAAATACAGTAGAGTTGTAGATATTGAAAGGTTTGTGCGGTCATCTTCATCAGTGGATATCTGTGTGTGTTTTCCAGGCCATCGGCACTCAGCCATGGGGTCAGAAGTTAATGATCGGCACTCCCAGCTTCATGGAGTTCGTTTTGGATCGTTCAGCGGGTCAGACGAAGGAGGCCAAAGACGCCAAGTTTGAACTGGTCGGGTCCCTCGTGTGTTCATCAACGGCAGCAGAGATACTGGGCAGCCAGCATTACATCCGTCTGAAGACTTATCTCAGAGAGGGACCTTACTATGTTTCAGCTGTGGCCTCAGTCAGCACAGAGGGAGCTGACTGATTCAGACGCACTCAGATACACTTGACGGCTTTTTCTAATTAATGCTTAAGTAATGGGTAAGTGCCTTTAATAATATAAACAGTGGGTTAACATATTCTACTTCTCCTCTGATACAGACATAGCTCAGCTGTAACTCTGACAAAAAAGGTTATGAGTGTTCAACAGTACAGAACTACAACATTGACTTAAAGATACTTAAAGTACTTTGAAAGTATTTAGAAACCATTGAGTAATTCATAACTTAATCATTTGTTTTGCTCAATCTCTCAGCTGCTCTTTATTCAGCTTTTCTACACTCATTTATACATTTATCAGGCTTTTCTGATAGGAAATGAACATTAATTTCTTTACTTGACTTTGTGAGTTAATCTAGTATTGTAAATATGAGTATGCTGTAACTAATGAAAGTTTTCAAACATAATTCCACCTTTTTCTGTGGCTTTATAAACAGAAGGATTTTTCTTTTGAGCAGATTGGAATTTGAAAGATTTGGATAATTAGGCTTTAAATCAGAAACGTTATTGAGTTGCATTGTGGGAAATGTAGTACCCATTGTTTTTGCAGCTTATTAGAGACTAACATTTAGGATATGTTGGAATCTGTTACTTTGATTTTCTCTTGCAAGTTGCATGTTGCAAGCCCAGATTTATAGAAATGCAACACTGACTCGCTGCAGTGTTGCTTTTACAGTTAGAGCTTTAAGTTACTGGAACCTCCCTAATGACTCTGCTGAACACAAAAGCATCAAACGTGGTGCTATAATCGCTTATTATAAGATGATGGATAATGGTGCACGTCACTATATCTCCACGTAATCTCACAACAAGTCAGCATGACTCACATGATGTGTTAACTCATGTTTACTTACTGACTCTTTACCAATTACTTAAGCAATAATTTAAAGATGCTTACAAGATTTCCTCAAATGTTTACCATCCAGGCACTTATAAAAACTCACTCCATCTTCTACAATATTTTTCACAACAAACTGGACTCCTCTATAAAACTACCACCCTTCAAATCTTTCAGACATTGATTTCTTTTGTGTCGAAAATATTTTTGTTTACTAAATAAGTTTGTTTTGTAATTAAAGAGACTTCTGACACTGGATGTACCTTTCATGTTTTGCACAAAATATTACACATATAATTCTAATTTTATAATGTCTTGTCACAATGACATATTGAACCTGAGCGGTTCATTGGAAGCTATCGAGTCCTGTGAGGACAAATAAATCTTCAGTTTGTTGAATAGTTTTTGACTTTTCTAATACTACTGTACTGCTGCGTGTAAAGCTAGTGATTCAAAGCTGAGTGCTGAATTTGAGATTCAACTGTTGTTTTGTTTGTCATCTCCACTAGAGGTCGACAGATCAGCTCTGCCTCCCTAAGGATCAACCAATCAGCTGTTTGTCTCGAAATCCAGTTTTTCAGATTTGTAAGTGGAGGGACTGAGCTCAGGGGGGCGCTGCACAGTGGCTCCCAGACACCAGATGGAGGCAGTCATGGCACAAGGTCTGACTTCTAACTGAATATAGCTACAAAGCTTATGTAAGCTTTTGTACAAACAAGCTAAAGCCTTCACAAAAACACTGATGACGGTAAAGAGAGACAGTAATCCTCCCTGTCACATCACAACAGCTGCACACATTTACAGCTACAATGCGGTGTATTTATGTTTTTAAATGACAGTGTGTCACACACATTTATCCCTGACTGGACTGTGTGGATGCTGTCACCTGGAGTTAAGCCTGTGCACAGCTACTGCTGCACTTATCTCCAACAAGTGTTCAAATTAGAATGAAACAAAGCAAGTACACTTTTGAGGTATCTGGCACTGAGACGTTAGCAGGAGATCTTTTAAGTCCTAAAAGTTTGGAGGTGTGCTTGATTGGACTGAGATCTGGAGAATTTGGAGGCCAAGTCAACACCTTGAACTCGTCGTTGTATTCCTCAAACCATTCCTAAACCACTGTTGCTCTGTGGCAGGGCTGAAAGAGGCCACTGCGATCAGGGAATAACGTTCCCATGATAGGGTGTACGTGATCTGCAACAATGCTTAGGTAGGTGGTACATGTCAAAGTAACATCCGCATGAATGGCAGGACCCAAAGAACATTGCAAAGCATCACATTACCTCCTCCAGCTTGCCTTTTTCCCCATAGTGCTTTGTGTTCCCCAGGTTAGTGATGTAAAAGAAAACACGATTCATCAGACCAGACCATCTTCTTCCATTGCTCATTGGTCCAGTTCTGATCTTCACATGCCCATTGTTGGTGCTTTCGGCCATGGACCGGGGTCAGCGTGGACACCCCGACCGGTCTGCAGCTCTGCAGCCCCATACACAACAAACTGCGGTGCACTGTGCATCCTGACACCTTTATGTCAGAACAAGCATTCACTTTTTCAGCAATTTGAGCTACAGTAGCTCCTGTGCTGGATTGGACCACAGCCTTCGCTCGCCATGCGCATCCTTGGACCACTTCAGACTGGGGACACCCCACAAGAACTGCAGGTTTGGAGAGCCTACATTTACTACAGTAGTTACTTGGCAGATTAAGAATGATAACAAAATACAATCAACAAATAAATTAGAATGTATTATTATAGCATACAATAAAACTTCATTGATCACTGGGGGCATAATTCACAAGCTACCCCTGGAATATGAAGTAATTAAAGTGAGCCCAGCTGCAACATTAAAGTGATTAACAATAATGCAGCAATAACATATTACACATTGTTCTGCAGTTGGTTTATTTTTAGTACTTTAAGTTTATCTTGATGCTAATCAACTTGTACTTTTACTCAATGCAGACCATTTACTTGTGTTTTATTGTAATTTTTACTTACTTTTTAGTTTTAGTTCTTCCATCGCTGGTTTGTTGTGTTTTTAATCATTCAAAGTTTTGTATTATGACGATTTTGACATTTTTTTAATTACTTATAATAATTGTGTAAAAGTGACGTTTTATACGAACATTCAACGTTATTCCTTTAATCTGCTGACAAAACACAACTTTCCCACATAGCTCATCGAATCATGGCGGGATAATCTCACAGATGTGACTTTTTTTCTTCTCCAGCAGTAAAAACACATTTACTTCCCACTTCAGTCAGTGTGACTGACTCAAACAGAATCCATCAAAAGCATAAAACTCACGCATCCCAGTGAATCATATCACCTCTCCCACGTCTCCTCCATAGCTGCTTCAGTCTGCGTCATCAAATAAACAGAGAAATAAATAATAGATTAAAAAAAAACACACATCCAGTCAGTCAGTCAATTTCACATTTCATTTATTTCTTCTGGCAGCACCATAGAAGTTATATGGTCTTCCTTCTTAAATCTTTCATGCAGTGGTGTAAAGTACTTTTGCTTAAGTACAACTTTAGGTACTTATACTTGAGTATTCATATATTTTGTTTCCTCTGTTTTCTTGTGATAAGTTAATTTCATTTTCTCAAGATCTCGAGTTATTTGTGTTGTTTTCCCAAAATAATGACATAAATAACTTGAGATCTAACAGCTTTAGTTACTAGTTGCTGTTCAAATTAAGATTGAACACAAAAAACGATATACATGGTATATTATGATGTGACATATTTGAAGCAGCCTGAAGCCCAGGCTGGGAACAACTGAGCTATACTGAACCAACCTGTAAAATATGAAGTTATATAATTTACAGAACAAGTACTTTTCTTCATACTTTTAGGCACATTTTTATTACAATACCTCTGTACTTTCTTCCACCGCTGCTTTTATGATTCACATCACTTAACAGTGTTAGTGACCTTCTCTTGAAGGAGAAAATTACTTTGCACTTTGCAAAACATTTTTTTTAAACCCAGTTTGTCTGAAAGCTTTATATTCAACTGTTATGAGATTCTTCTTTGTGCAGCTTTAATATTTACCAATCTCAACCTGAGCTGCCATCCTCCTCTTAGGTACAGCACACTGAAGTATTAACCGTGAGCATCACCTCTTGTCCCACGAGAGGCCTGTTAATCCCAGCGATGCTGCTGGCCTGTCTGTCAGAGAGTTATCCGAGTCCTCCTGGGATTCCTCTGTGTGGAAGGTGATGATGATCTGCTGCTTGAGCTCCTTGAACACCTGAGAAATACCGACAGCTGGCACAAAGTGGAAGAAGAATGTGGGATTTTTAATTTTACTTGAACGATGAGTCATCCTATCATCATCAGGCCATTGTGTTTCTTATCATCCCGCTGTCCTGATACACACTTATTATGTAACTGTGACGTCTGGGATTGATTTGAGGTAGACATGAGGACATTCCTGAACAGTACAGTGACCTCTATTTGAAGAAGTTCACTTTAAGACTCCTGATGTCTTTCGGTTGTCTGGAGTTGACACAAATGAGACAGCACACCCTGAATCCTTCATAAGAACATTTCTGTTATGTAAATTCAATCTTTTGAAACGTTTATTTTTGAATATGTGGATCTGGACATTTTCATTTGATCCTCTTGTTGTCTTGTAATCCTATAAATTCCGGATACCATGTGGTACAGGAATAAAACAACATCCCACCGGTGTAACAGCAACTGTTCAGGTCCACACAAAGGTTTATAAATAACACATCATGTGTGAGTTGTACGCAAATTAATTCATATCATTTTTCTATGAGTATTTATTAATTACATTGCTGCATTAAGCTGAAAACAGTTGTGTTTTATCAAAATAAGGATTAAAGAGATGTTAAATAAATAAATATAAATGTGTGTGGGTCAGGGAAATTCCAACCATGAGCAAGCACTTAGTGACAGTGGCAAGGACACCTTAAGCAGAAATATTGGGTTTAGACAAGGAGAGAGACAAAGATGCACAGTAGCAATAATAATGATAATAATAATAATATCAGTTTGTCTCTATGTGCCCTGCGATGAACGGGCGACTTGTCCAGGGTGTACCCTGCCTCTCACCCAATGTCAGCTGGGATAGGCTCCAGCCCCCCCGCGACCCTAGTGAGGATAAGCGGTTACAGATGATGTCTGTATGTATGTATAATAATATCATTAGTATTATAAGCGACAGGCAGAAAAAGCTAAGTTAATAACATGCATCAGTGGGACATGAATGTGTCCAGATGGAGAGGGAGAGAAAAGTAGGAGAACTCAGTGCATCATGGGAAATCCCCTGACAATTTAAGCCTTAAGCAGCATAACTAAAGGATGGTTCAGGACTCACCTGAGCCAGCTCTATCAAAATGAATCACGTCATGGACACCTCCACCTCATCAGACATTAATACACCAGTATCACCAACATAATGATGATTGCAGCAGTCACAGGGGCAAATGAGTACTTTTACCTTTGATACTGGAGTATTTTCACAGTATTATTTTGTACTTTCACTTAAATAAAAGATGTGAGAACTTCATCCACTATTGTGGATTTATTTTGATTGAGTTTGTAAAATAGGTCCAATAAAAACAGTTTTATTTTGCATAGTTTGAAAAAATGCATAAAAAATGACAAGGATAACAAAAAATATACAGAGCAGGGAGAGAGAACACAAAAGTAACATACAGAGAATAATATGAGCACATAAAGTGATGACAAACTAAGAAGAAAATATATGTATAACAACAGTGTGGTGTGTGTGTGCTGCATGTATGTGTTACAGTGTCAAACAGCAGTTAAATGGTCATTTAAACATATTTTTGTAACATTTGGGGGTTTTGCAATGTGGGACGATCTATTCTATAATTTGGTAGCCATATATTTTATAGAAAATTGTCCTCTGAAAATGATAAATCCAGGAGGATGAAGATCTAAACAATGACGAGTTGAATAAGAATGGACCTGTGAATTTGCTTCAAAGTGAGTCTTCCCTATCACTTGAATGCATCTTATAAATAAAAACACATATTTTAGAAATATGGATGTCAAAAATATGGAGTTGCAGATGAGATGTGTGACTCTGCAAGTGTTGATTCAGCTCTGTGGTGTTTTTTATGTGTATGGTTGCATATTTATCTTGTTTGCACAGTCTCAATGTTCCCATATTTTCACTGGAGAGAAGTGAAGGGACCCTGAGCCTCCAACAGATGGTGCTAATCTTTCTCTTGTCATCAAGAGTTGGGTGATAATTCAACAGTTATGTCATTAGGTGTACCAATACCTCAGCAAGGAAAGCTGTCATCAGCGTTATGTTCACTGCTGCAGACCTGTCCTCTGCATCTCACACAAGATTTCCCCCTCACTCCAGACTGTTTTTTTTCTTTTTCATTTGCATCTCTCAGTTTGTCTATTTCAAGAGTTCATTAGTCAGTTGTCACTTTTTTTGCTCGCAGCTTCTTATCTGCGTCAAAAAGAAAAACTCTTTCCAAAATGCACCTGAATAGGTGAGGTGGTCCATCCACACAGGGAGATATATATATATATTTTTTAAAGGAGCGCATCTTTCTCTCCGGGTGTCTTCACTCCTTTTTGGGCAGATCAGCCTCCGATGCAATTAACCCAGGAAGACGACTGTGTCAAGGAGGACTCAACGCCGACCACCGCAGCTCTCCAATCCGACGGCAGCGCCGGATCTCCGGCCAAAATGTGCAGTGAATGTTACGTGAATCAGACGTTTGTGAACGACGATGGGACCGTGAACGACCACAAGCCACGGTAAGAGGCACAAGCCCAACAGCAGGTGTGTGAGTAAGGAGGCAAACTTTAGGTGTCATATGTGGAGATTAGTTAAGATGTTCACAGTCAGTGGCATGCTTTCAGCATGTATTTGGATACAAACTGTTGGCAAGTGGCAAATATATTTATGATTCATGAATTATTTTGTAGTCAGATGTGCTGCTGTGGGTAAACATGTGTTTTCCATCCATGCACTGTCCACCTGTCACCACTGTTCATTGTGTGTTCAGCTGTTCATTGGTGTTCTCTCTTGTCTCTGCCTCAGCTTTCACTATGACAGCTTGGAAATAATCCACTGACTGTAAATATGTTTGCATTACTCCAACTAATATTAAACATGTTAAAAAAATGTTAAACTATGTTGCATCTGTGAGTTTAAAATGTACATTTAAAGTCCCAGAAGAAGAAATATAAATGTGTTGATACATGAGCTCAACAATCTAACCAGAAAACTTCTCACTCAACATGTTTTGTTCTGCGGTGCTCTTTGCCATTGGCTTTTGTTTGGTTAAGTTAGATGGATGGATTTCACATAACCCACATGGGAAATATACCCTTCATCTATTATGCAATAAGTTTGAAAAGCTTAATAGCAAACGGACAGACACGGCGATGGAGAGAACAGGCAAACAGAGAGATGGAGGGGAGAGAGATTCAAGCCTCTTCTGCTCTCCTCCTCGCTGCAGATTGTTCTGTGATTTGTTAGGAAGAGACTAAAAAAGCAGCATCCATCTTCAGTCAAGAGGATATCACATCAGACCACTTACACTTCATTTGATGCGTAAAACACATCTCTTGCCCTTCGATGAGTAATATTTAATGGAAGGATGATGTTTTAGGGAGGGAGTTAATGTGCAAAAACTTCCAGTAAGTCTAATCTCTCAATATCCAATCATGCAGTTTGATCTGTAATATCAAACCTTTACTCGACTCTTGGGCTTCTAATTCATCTCATTCCTTCAAGTGATCGACATCAGTTCATCTTCATCTTCTTATCATGGCCCGAAGGTAACATCGCACTGCGCTGTACTCTTCCTTTGCATGTTACTCAGGCTCTCTGGGCTGCGATTGAATAAGGCGTCAACTAAAAGAGGTGACTCAACATCTGCAGGTATTAATGTGAGAGTAGAAATTGTGCTTTTCATCCAGCTGACCAGCTTTTTTTTCCTGGTGATTGGAATTTATTGTATGCCTCAAGATGAGTGGTAATATCGATACAACAAAGTAAAAATACTCCATAACAAGTTAAAATCCTGCTTTTAAAATCGTACTTAGTGTTATCAGAGAAATGTACTTTAAGTACAAATAGTGTAGTAGCACACATCCTGCAAAAAATGGTATTTTAGGTATTTTAGTCTAGTGGTTCTCAATCTACGGGTCGGGCTCCTCCAAAGGCTCATAAGATAAATCTGAGGGGCTGTGAGATGATTGATGAGGCAGCAAAGATCGTTCTGCTCCATGAATTTGTATTTTTTTTTGGACATTTCTCTGAGCTCTGTTTAGAGTTTAAATGGAAATTCGCAACAACTCCAAAAAATGTTACAAGTGTCCAACCTCATGCTGCTTTTTTGTCAGGGATGATGAGCCAAAAATGTCAGAAAGCACTACTTGAACAATGGATAAGTGTATCATTTTAATATTTACTTGTAATTATAGCTACCAGCTGAATCTAGTGGAGTAAAATAATTAATATTTCCCCCTGAAATGTTGTGGAGTAGAGGTACCTTAAAATACTCAAGTTAAGCACAAGTACCTTGAAATTTTACTTAAATACAGCGCTGTACTTGTGTAAATGAAACTAGTTGAAACCTTTCCACACCAAAATAAATGGTAGACGTGATGGCTATTGACTTTAAACTCTATTTCTGGCACCTGATGACTACCTGTATACATACAGTGTTACTAAATTTAAATTTTTATGCTTCTGTTAATAAAGTTAATGCCATAAAATCAAGTTGGGACTGTAAGAAACAGGGTTAATGCCTCACTCTATAACTGTACTTTAGTGTATTGAAGCTTTGTTTGAATAAACTTCTGCGTCTTCTCACAAATGGCCATAATTTTTTGATTGATTACAGCCACAGTTGCTGTGACGCATTAGTGCATAATGGTTTAGATGAGCAAATGTTGGCTAGTTCTGCTTTTTTGACTTCAGTTTTTACAGCTCATGTTACAGAACAAGCTAATAAACAGAGAAAGAAGCTACATGCAACCACCAAGGCTCAGGGTGGAGAATAAGAATTGCAAAGGCTAAAATACTTCGCATCAGTTTGTGACAGTATCTTTTTTCTCTTCTATTTTTTTACTTTTCTGTATCAATCCACCACCTGCACTTTTCCATCCCTTGTTTCCTTTGCTTGCTTCCTCTCCTCTCCTTGTCCCCATGTTTGTTTTCAACAACCTTCCAGTTCCCCTTCGCCTTTTGGACTTCTCCTCTTTTTCTCCCTCATTTCCCTTCTGCTTCTTTACTCTTCTCGTCTCCCTCCTCCAGCTCCTCTCCAGCGCCACTCCCAACCAACATCAGCAGCAGCGGGGTTATCTTAGACATCTCCACTCTTAAGATGGAGCAGCAGGAGAGCGAGGTGCCTCCGCTGCCGCCCCGCTTCCGCTTCAGAGACCTGTTGCTCGGGGACCAGAGCTTCCAGAATGATGACAGGTAGGCAGCAGCATGGACATGAAGAGAAAAGAGGACATAGGAGCCGAAAGCAGGTTTTGATTATTTGTTTATTGGTGATGGTTAAAAAAAAAAAAAAAAGTGTATGTAATCATTTAGTGTCATATGAAACACTCTGAAGCATTTCATTTCACACATTAATTTTATGTATTAATCACCTTTTATTGTCAATTTGTGAACAGGCTGTAAGTCCATATAGGTTTTACTTGGCTGTTATCTTGGTTGCTTACGTGGACAAATTGCTAACCAGCTCATGTAGCAAAATACTGTCTTGGGTGGATTGCATCAACTAATTCATCTGGACTCCTGTGGCCCATCCTGCTGTTAAATTGGCTGGCTTGCTGTTTGCAGGTTACTTGAGGGGCGGCCAGCACCCCATACATGGACCGTGGTTTGCTAATGGTTTGCACTGCAACTACAGACAACTGGCCCCATGGCAACACAGTCCAACATAATGTTAGAGCTAACATTAATGCGAAGCATGTGAAATATATTGCGGTTTTAGCTGGCTAATATTGGCTTTCTTGATTACTCAATGAATTGCCAGTAATTCATCCAGACTCCTGGGGGCCAGTTTGGCTGTCTTTCCCTTTTCGGATGGATAACTTATGTGCTGGACAAAGGTCTAACTAACAAGTGATTCCTATTAGCCAAGAGTGATGCAAGGCAGGGGCCAACTAGCTAACTGTAACTGATTCCAAACTGTGGTTGGCTGGAGATTGCAAGCAACAGGATGCCGAGTGCAGTTTACTTTGATCATTAACAATGGTTTCCTGATAGTTACATATCGAACCTTTCAAAGCTGAGATAATTAGTTGATGAATGCATTAGTGATGTGGCCTTTTTGTCAGATACAGCCCCTGCTGTGGAGAATTCTGTTCATTAATGGTCCGTTCAGACAGTGGAGAGAAAGTACACAGGAGTTTAAAATGCTTTATGCTGAAAGTTTTTTGAAGCTTGTCCAAGGAGAATGGAGGATTTATCAATATGCTTGTCATGAAATGGTTACCGCCTCAAGTCTAAACAAGCTGTCCTCAGGACAAACTATTCTCTGTCCCTAAGTGGACATTAATCTTTAAACAAGAAAATATGTTTACACTTTAGTGTTCTGACATTGTTCTCTGACTCTGTAGAGACCTCTACATTATGTACCTATCTGTTGTGTCTGGAGAATGAGACAGCCCAATCCCCTGACCTCAGTTACCATACTTAATAAAAAGAAATATACAGCTGTATCTCACTGTCCCTACAGTGACCTCAAGATATATACTTGACCCTATGTAAACCCCATACATGGCCAATAGCCTCTGTCTGATGACCTTAAGCACCCCTTCATCGACAC
The DNA here is from genome assembly GCA_033000465.1 of Sciaenops ocellatus. NCBI lineage: Eukaryota > Metazoa > Chordata > Actinopteri > Sciaenidae > Sciaenops > Sciaenops ocellatus. The sequence goes on along the minus strand of CP136874.1, from coordinate 21,543,312 downwards.
AGCCATTTATTCCAATCATTTTCCCATTGTTATTTCATGTACATGTAACTATTTCAACAGTATTCATTAGATGTAGCATTGTGGGGATTATCCATTACTTTTAGCGAGCTGTTAGTTAAGTCTACTTGCTTACTAACTAGTTGTCGTGCACTCTCAACATGTGGTGCTCAGGTGTTACTGCAAACTCTATAAATCTATAGACCAAAACAATTAATCGAGGTAAAGAATTGGCAGATTAATCAATAATAAAAAACATTGTATGTTGCACAAATAAAAAACTAGTCTTGTAGTATTTATCAAACAAACCTCTTGATAGTCTTTTTGTTCATCATATTCATCCTGCTGGATTTCAAGTTGCATTTGCTCTTGATGCCGTTTGTCTACATTTACCATAGCCGGTCAAGATTTTTCAGACTAGTTCCTCTTTTATATGAAAAAACATTTATATTTTGTCCAGTTCTGCAGATTATTTGGCCTCCTTACAGCTCTGTTAATCATCTCATGTTGCTTTCACCTTTCAAAAGTGCTGATTGCCAGACTTCTAGCTGACAAATACTCATAATTGCCATTCAAACCCCACTTGACCCACCTTTGTGCCAGCGTTTTCAAGTTACATCATTGTGCGTGGAGTGTTTACCTTGTCCGCCCCTTGCAGTCTTAGCATACACAACACCACACACAGGTGCAGTTTGAAGTGTTCTCTAACGTTATTGGTGTGTCTAAGTGGTTTTGAGTTTTGGATTTTGTCAGAGAAAACGTGGCAGAGTTTGTGGTGCTGTCCGTGGTGCTGAGAATGCAAAACTTTCTGAATCACTTGAGACGACACTGAGAAGAAGTAGGCTAAGTGTGTGTGTGTGATGCATACTCCCAAGAGTTTGACTTGAAACATGTTTTACAGCAACAACTCTGTGACCTAATTCACAATAAGAATTTAAAATGAGATCTCTCCATCATCTATCTTCATCCTCATCCACACGCCCTCCTCTTGTACCTCCAGTTCTGTACTCTGCTGCAGCATCTGAGCTCAGATCAGTGTCAGGCTTCTGTTTTGAGATCATTCATTTGTTTGTCCTGGGATTACTACAGCAAGTATTTCAATAACTTCTAAAGCCTAAAAAAACAAAGAGCCAAAATGTAACTTAGAAAATGTGTCCCTCTTTGTTGCAGTGCTTAGTTCAGCCGTCTAGAACAGTCTATAGTAGCACTAGTTCAGTCCATAGGGGCACCAGAGGGTGGCAGGTTCAAGTTCAGTGCAGACCACAGTGAGGAGCATGGACTAGCAGCTGGAGAGGTGCCAGCTTGCCTCCTGTAGCACTGCTAAGGTGCCCTTGAGCAAGGCACTGAACCTCTAATTGCACCCAGAGTGCTGCTATGTGGCTGCCCATCACTCCAACATCTCTCCATAATCTCCAAAAAGAATTTCCCCATTGAGGGATCAATCAAGTTCTTCTTCTCCTCATCCTCCTTTTATTCTTCTTATCCTTCCTCTCCTTCTTCAACTCCTCCTCCTTCTCATTCTCCTTCCCCATTACCTCCTCCTCCTTCCTCTCCCTCTCCTTCTCCTCCTTCTCCTTCAGATATTTATTCAGCATACATTCAGTATGAATATATATGTATGTATATGGCAGTGTTCTCGCAGTTCTCAAACTCCTTCTTCTCCTCATCCTCCTCCTCCTTTTCATTCTTCTTGTAGTTCTCCTTCCTCTCCATCTCCTCCTCCTCCTCCTCCTCCTCCTGTTAGTTTGCCTTCCCTTAAGATATGTATTCAGCATACATTCAGTATAAATATATATGTATGTATGTATGTATACGGCAGTGTTCTTGCAGATGGACCTCAGCAGAGTGCTGATGAAATGTAATTTTAGATGTGATTACAGCCGCAGCGAACCTTTGAGACCGCACTGCTGTTTGTAATATTTCACAAATCTATTTGACGAGGAAAAACAAACAAGCTCTGCCGATGCTTTCAGTCAAATGTGACCTTTCCCCAGCTGTCCTTGCAACAACCACTCTCTTCTCTTCCATAAAGCTGTCTTACATTTTCTGCTCTTATTGAAACAGTTATCGCTTTTTTTTTTTTTCCCTGTTCTTTCCATGCAAATGAACCCGTCTTCTGTTCCCGGTAGATAGTGTTGTTGGAGGTGAGCAATGCCACAGGTTACATCCTCAGTGGTCGGCCGTCAGGCTTGTGTTTCAGCAGCTGTTTGTGAACTCCCAAATGTCACTGGTCACATCTGCTCAGGGATCATCCATCGCTCAAAAGGTTGCCTTCGCAAAGGCGAGCAACACACCAACCACACGCAGTACAATCAAACTATCAGCCTTATTTGTGCTGGCTGTAGTCGTTCCCTTGGGTCCACCTTTCTCATTTGTTCTCCTTTCATCTGTTCAATCTGTTCTGTTCCTCTACTTTTAAATGTCATGATTATTCCCACCTAAGTGATGTCTTTTCTGAGCTAAACTTAGCGATATATAAATTTGAAACGCATTAATGGAAATGTCACAAATTTAACAGGCAGAACTTGTGCTGTAAGGGTCTTCTCGTGCAACTTGGAAAGCCCACAATGAGTGGCTGTCGGCAGTAGCGGCGTGGGCGAAAGAGGGGTTCAAGTGGAGTGGCCTCTTGTGGTATTTTCAAAAGCACTGACTCACGAGGGGAGGTCATCTATAAATTACTACTTCAGACTCTTCAAATTAAGAGAAGACAAAAAGGTGGGAGGTTCACTGAAGAGCGAGACAGACAGAGAGAGAGCGAGAGAGAGCTGAGCCTCCTACATTGTTCTTGATTTTCTTCGTCTGCATTTTCAAATCCGAGAAGGGAAAAAAAAAAGAGCATTCATCTTTTTGTTGATGTTGCTGTCGTCTGCCACTTACAATGCAAAAACCTTCATATCAGCAGAGTGGAGAGACCACCCTCCCCTCCTCTCATCTCCTTTCCTCTTCCCCCCTGCTCGCCTCATGTTGGTTTCTCTTGACGGGAAACGGAAAATGAGTCAGTGCATGCCTTTAAGCTCTAAAGTCTTTGGATGACACTGAGATGCTGCAAGCCGTTGATGCCACCTGCAAATATTGGTGTTTGACCATTCGTCCCAGTGTGTCACAGCGAGTGTTTACAGGTTTGTCATGAGCTGCAGTGTTGAGGAACATGCTGCAACAGCATCAGTTAGGGTTATTCCAGTCATAGCAATGTTGCTGTGGCAACAGGCCCGCACACGAGAAAGAGAGAGAGAGATTATATACATTTCTAAAAATATTCCAATAAGCACTTCATCCCTCAAAATAAATGACTAATCAAACACTGGTTTGTCTTTGGTTCTTCTTTTTTAAATAGATTATTTATGTAATAGGCGTGTTTTCAGTGTTTTTTTTTCTCCCCTCAAAGATAAAAAATTATTCATTTTCCGACAAACACAGTTAGTGCTGTGTTGTTTTAGAGCTGCGGGGAGGCGCGCTGGTCAACTGTAGGAATTTTTGACTGCACGACGCACGCAGCTACAGGTGTCAATGGATCCGAAGATCATCATCCCAACGTGGGTCAATTCGTCCGTGGACACTTGGAGGTCGGACCCCTTTGGTAGTGATGCCGGGCAGAGGTAGGGGGGGCCACACAGTGATGTGCTGTGCATGTCAGAGGAGGGGAGATGGATGCACTGCGTTGTAGGTTTTCACTGTGATTGTTGCAGTTATGCAACATATTTGCAGATGAACGATGGAGGAATCAAACAACGTGAGCTCGCTCTGCAGTTTGATATGCGCGCCCAAAAACTGCTGAGATGGACAGAAATGTCTGCGTGTTTATTAATTTATAACAACCTGAGAGTCAGTTGGTTATTTTTATTCATGTACGCAGCTGTTGTAAAATGAAGTTAGAGCTGCAACTATCGATTAATTATTATTTTATCGTGTCAGAGAATTATGAAAAATGCGAACCAAGAAGTCAATGAAATTTCTGTGCGACATTTTAAAATCTAAAAGCACAACCAGTGATTTTTATTTGATGCGTTTTGCTTCAGAATTAACTTGACATAGTTGCCAATAACTTTTCTGTCAGTCATCTAATCGACTAATTGTTTCAGCTTTTATTAGCAAGGCTGCAACTAATCATTTATTTATCATTTTATTATCATTTGATCTGTCAGTTTTACTGGCAGTTTTCTCTATAAAATGTTCTTGAAGCTGAAGGTGATGTCTTTTCCTTTTGTCTGACAGTCAATCACCAAAATATATTCAGTTGACACAAAGAAAGCCAGAAATATTTCATAATTTAGGACCATAGCCAGTGAGTTTTTGGTACAGTTTGCTTTAGAAATTACTTAAAATAATTGTTAATAACTTCTCTGTCACTAAATGTTTCAGATCTTATGTAAACTGTTTGATATCAGGGCTGCAACTAATGATTGATTTATGATTTATTATCAAGTAATCTGGCAGTTTTACTGGCATGTTGGTCACTATTTCTTAAAGCTGAAGGTGATGTCTTCCTGTCACTTATTTTGTCTGACAGTCCAACACCAAAAGATAATAAATTTACACAAAGAAAAACAGAAAAATATTCAGATTTTAGAAATTTTGAAATAGTTGCCAATAACTTTTCTGTCTGTCAACTAATCGACTAATTGTTTCAGCTCTTATGTAAAGTGTTTGTATTAGTGCTGTAACTAAGGATTATTTATAATTTACTATCAGTTAATCTACCAATTTAAAATAGTGAAAAATGTCCAAAAACCAAAAGATATTCTGTTTACACAAATAAAATATTCAGATTTTTTAATCATTTTTGCTTAAGAAATTACTTTAATACAATTGAGTCATCAATTAATCGAGGAGCTCCCATATAGAGTTTCATAAATCAGCATCATATTTTTATCTCTCAGTCCAAACCCCCAAATATATTTCTGTCAGAAAAGACAAAGAAAGCCAATCCTCACAACCTCAAACTCGTCATGTTGTGTCATTATTTCTTGAAAAAGCACATAAATAATCGATTAATTTTCCTGTTTGACTTATTGATTAATCGACTAATTGTTTCATCTCTATTTGAGATGGTGCCAAAAATATATTTTTTTCCTGTTGCTGATGACCACCTCAGGGAGATTTGGTTTGATCAAAGTCGGCCTGTTTCAGAGCTCATTGTACTCGCAGAACTAGCTCAGCCGAAATTAGTTGTTTTAAAAGATCTGATTACTCCCTGAGCTGCGCGTCTTATTGCCTGAAACTCCGACATGACACCGCAGTATGACTAATGTCAGACCACTTCAACTAGTAATTGTGTGCTCAACAGGAGCTGATTATGGGTCATTACTTGCACCATTATATGTGTGTGTGTGTGGGGGTGTAGGGGTGAAACAGAGACAGACAGAGAGCAATCTGTAGGATCCTCATGTGTGACAGCAAGCTCTCAGTTGAAGTGGCTTTGCTTCCAGAGCCCATCTCTGCCCTGCTGCTGGCCAGATGTGACAGCTGTTTTCGTATCTCATCCCATTTCTTTTCCATTGTTTCACCTCTGAGGTGTTTTATCATTGCACAGACACAACTGTTGCAGTGCACCCCGAAGGGGTGTTGGTGTATCCAACAACCCACACTGCCTTTTTCTTCCCCAGCTTGTGAACGTTTCAGCCACAAGGCAAAATCTGGGATTAATGCAGCGGCAGCAGCAGCAGCACCGCCGCACAGGCTTCAACTATCCTTAAATTCTTCTAATCTCTTATGTCTGCGCTCTGTCTTTTCCTTTTCCCCTCTCTGCGCTGTCTTCTTAAGGCAGCACAGGGAAGATTATACATTAATAGTGTCAAGATTTTCTGTGTTGCCAAGCTACCTGCTATACGAGTTGTGTTTATTCTCTCAGACTGACTCTACTGCTTTTGTACTCTGTTTTACAGCAAGATGTACTGTTGTTAAACAGTTCATTCAAATTGCAAGAGGAGAGTTTCTTTTTACCCACAAGAAAGTTACAGATAGTCTGAGGGGCAGGGGCAAAAAATAAGGAGTGCATCAGCTGCAGGTGGAGGGGTATCAGCACACTGAAAGTCAAGATGCATTTATACCAAAACAGTTTCAAACCCTGCATGAGATTACAATTGTTTACTACATATCTAAAGGTATGCAGAGGCTTTAGTATGTTTCCATTTGTGTATGATGACCTGAATATAAGAATCATTGTGTTTTTGAAATGAGCCCTTTATAGCTACAGTGAGAGCGGGTCCTCTTCCACGGAGTCCGCCATGTTGACACACCATTTTTCTACAGTGGCCCAGAACAGACAAACCAAACACTGATCTAGATATGGACTTTTGCTTTTAATGTGAATTTGGCAGCCAGAGTTTTTCTTACATGCTTGGAAGCTGAGGGTGAGGCGTAGGAGAGTATTTGTTTGGTTGCAATCTGCAACTTCACCGCTAGGTGCCACTAAATCCTACACACTGGACCTTTAAGGGCACCCATTATTCTCACATTTTTATCAACCATAGGAGCACTTTATGCTGCGTTTTATACCCCAACTTGTGGGCGCTATAGGGGTAGTGATCACCCCAAAAGCATATAGATATAAAGCCTTTAAGATCATCTGACTTTTTAAACATAAATAAACTTCATTTGCAAAAATAGTTAGATCACAGTTGCCCCTTTAATACGGAGGATAATGATAAATTCAAAGGGAAAGTAGAAGCAAATAAACTATTATATACTGTATATATTTTAGTGCTCATGATAATTAGACTAGTATTAAATGTTTAAAAAGAAAAGAGGAAAAAAGAAATTGGATACTGAAGTGATGAATTGATATTGTGAAGTAGCAAAATGAAAAGTAATATTTTAAACTCTAAAAATAGAAACGCTTAAATTGCCCCTTTCCTTTTAACACTGAACACTTATAATTTGTCTTTTCAAGCTGTATGTAAATGAGAGGGTTGTTCTGAAGGAAAGCAGAGAAATCCTGCTGTTTTATTGTAAATTATATTCTATTTCCTTGATATACATATTTCCTTTTTTTCATTTATTGTCTGATTATCCTGAAATAACAATCAGGTATCATTATTTTAATTTTAATTCTGGGTGAAGTAACCCTCCATACTGTGACAGCTCCTCTTTGGTCCTCCTTTGGTTCGTGTTGCATCTCCTACAGTAATACTGTCTTGTAATTGGAAACAAAATCAGAGACATAATTACCAAACCCTCCTCGGGCAGATGATTAGAACAACAACACGATGAATATTCATGCTGTGTAAAATTTCATACTTTAAAAAACTGCCTCAGAAAACAATCTGCGTGCAGTCCTTCACGTTTGTGCTTGTGACACTTCCTCTCCTTTTCTTCCCCGTTAGGGTCCAGGTCGAGTTTTATGTGAATGAAAACACCTTCAAGGAGCGTCTGAAACTTTTCTTCATCAAAAACCAAAGATCAAGTAAGTGAATGATGCATCTTCTCACGTCCTTAAACTAACAGTTGCCTAAATGAAAGGGTTTATTAAAGGACAACACAATAAAAGCCAATAGGCACAAATTCATGCCTAATGATACCCTGATGCATATAAAAAAAGCTTTGAAGAGAGTTACCACTGTGTTGCTGCACTCATGTACGAGCACACGCACACTCTTAATGAATAGAATGGTGTTGTTGTTAATGAGCATTTTCCCTTCTTCGTCTTCAGGTCTGAGGATTCGTGTGTTCAACTTCTCCTTGAAGCTGCTCACCTGTCTGCTTTACATCATCCGAGTGGCAACAGAAAACCCCGGTCAGGGCGCCAATCCTGGCACGGGACAGCAAAACACTCCCAATGGCAACAACAAGTGGTTTGTTCACACTGAGAGAGTCGTGTCTAAGTCAAGATTTGTTGTAACACATTATTACATGAAAGTCTCTCAACACCAGTGGTGGACTAAGACTTCAAATCTATAAAAGTACTAAAATTAAAAAGTTTTCAGAAAATTGTGCTTATTAATAGTAAAAGTACTTAATGGAGAAAACTGGCCCTTGTGACTGTTATATTTCTCATGTATAAACATAAAAGCAGGACTTTACTGTTCTGATCTTGTATTGTCTGGTTTGCAACCAATACTACAAAACTCAAAATTATTAAACTGATTATTACAATAATTAAAAGGGGAAAAAAAACAGCAAATACTCACATTTGAGAAGCTGGGACAACAATGTGTTTTTGCATGGAAAATGATTTTGATGAATATCAAACTGGTTGCAAATTAATTTTCTGTTAATTGACTGTTTGAGCTGTACTTGTACATTTTCATATGCTTTTCTGCAGAAATATGAATCTGTATAGTAACTAAAGCTGTAAAATAATTATAGTGAAGGAAATAGTACAATATTTCCCTCTGGCATGCAGAGATCTAATGTAGCATGAAATGGAAATACTGCATACTGCACAAACAAACAGTGAAAACAACAGAACAAAAACAACAACTACTACTACTACATAGTACAAATGATAGATATTAGGTTAAGGAAATACAGATAAACAATAAGAAGTAGAGATTAAAGTCCAAAGAGATGATGTTAAACAAATAAAGCTGTTTTAATTGAAATGATATAACCCTCAAGGAACCAGACATCTTTAAATGTATATTTTTGACTGGACCAATAATATGTATTTCTGTTTTTTTAAGAAGACAATTTCCATACTTGCCTGTCTGAAATTAAAAAACAAGTGAGCGTGAAGATTTTAAAGTCTGGATTCACTGCTGTGCTTGAAACTTAATGGGAAAAAATAGTTTAAAATGCAACTTCACCGCATTAACCTCTCATCCTGTATCTTTTGGTCTCTTTTCGTCACCATCATGTCTGTTCTGCAGTGTCGACTGTCAGTGGAACGGATCAGTGCAGGACAGAGATATTGACTGGTAAGCAACGGAAGGTGTGATTTCTGTTTATACGATCAAATTAGTACATTATGTTATTATGTCGCCTCTAGTAAGAACAATATCCTGTGAGCGCTCTTTCAACTCATTTCATGCACTCTCCTTAATGACCTGGCATGAGAGCAGCGTTTTTATCTTAAGGTCAATGTTGGGCACTGTTCAATGGACATATTGATTATCTGTTGTTATTTATCATCATTTATCATTATCAGTTGCTGTTGTACGCTCTGTTTCACAGGGAGTTGATCTTCTGGGTGGATAGAAAAGTTCCTGTTTGGGCCATTCAAGTGAGTCACAGCTAATTATATACAGAGAAAAATAATATTTGATTTTAAATCAACAAAACCTTTATAAACTGAAGTATAAGAACTGGGTGATCAAATATTTGCTCACTTAATCTAAACCACAGATGCTTTACGATCTAAACCAAATGGTTCCCAACCTTCTTCCTTGAGGGACACCTTTTCTATGATTGACGATCCCTGACTGAGTGACATATTTTATGGATATTTCATATTATATTCATTGCATAACAATAACAGTATAAAACAACTCATAAATTAAACAATTAACTAAAATTTTGAACACAAGAACTACAGGAAGTTTGTGTAAAATCAGCAATTTGGATGAATTTAGAGCTGATTATCTCCAGATTATCTTCAGAGATTAGTTTTCCTGATGGTTTTAGCATTTTTTTATGCAATTATCTGTCTGTACTATGAATTTTTTTAACAATCATACATAGTTAATATAGTACTTTCAGTATTTTCTTCTCCTCATGCCATTGTTGGTTGTTTTAATTGTGTATTTTTCTAATGCACGACAAGACTGTTTAGCAGAGCCCAAAGCCTTTATTCTAAAATAATCATCTAGTTTTTCTAAGTTTTCTTACTCCCCTTGAAATCAAGAATGCCCCCAATGACCCCTTGGGAAACCCCTACCTTGGGAACCAGCGTTCAAAACGAATATGAAAACGCTGAACTGAGTTTGTGTTCATCATTTCCTGTTTTGGTTTGTGCAGGTGATTGTAGCCATCATTAGTTTCCTGGAGACTATGCTACTGATGTATCTGAGCTACAAGGTAAGACACACACACTCACAAAAAATGAATACACACGGACTTCAGGCACATCAGTATGATTACAGAATACAATCTGTACAATTAGTCACTTACAGTCTGTGAGATTGACAGTACATAAGTGGCGTAATTAGCCCAAGTCATTTGTCACGGCTACATTAAGGATAGACGGTAATTACAGGATCTGGTTGAGGTGAAGGATTAAGTGGTCGTGGAAAGTGACAGACTACAATTAAGGAATGTATCTGTGCAGTGACTCAACTCACTGTCTATTGTGTGCTTACAGGTAGAACTGTTAAAAAGTCTGTGCATGTTTTTTTATGTTTTTATTTTAGGGGAACATTTGGGAGCAGATATTCCAGGTTTCTTTTCTTCTGGAGATGATCAACACAGTTCCCTTCATCATTACGGTAAAGTTTTTATTGAAATACTCATTATCTTAACACTCCCATTAGTAAACTACGTACATAATTGAGACAAGATAATTATAAGAGTTATTGTGAGTCAGACTCAGGTTAATGGGCACAGAAAAGTGAATTATACAAATTCAGATAGCTAGAAACTAGAGTCTAATACTTTGGTTTATATCATAGACGGTATAAAACAAGGACGTGGTATATGTGATGTCACCCATGTTTCTAAAGAGCCATTATGAAGTGGTTGTGGCTCTGGTTTCCACCATCTTGGCAGTCCTGCCTCTGCCACCTCCCAGCTAATCCAAAAAATGGGCAAAGACGTGAGGCGTGGGTGGAGCTGAGGCGGGCTAAATGAAACCTGGGTGCACAAACAAGCCACCTGTAATGGCGCCCACCTGTCAATCAAAGCAGCCACACTGTTACTTATGTGTAACTTTAAGCCTTAATATAATTTGAACAGGTGAGTTGTATAAAAATTCACCCTCAGTACAGTTGTCATGAACGGGGAAATTAGCTGTAGAGACCAAAACTGTTTTTTGTACCAGGCTGTAAACATGTTTATTTCTGCTGTGAAGTTGGACATTTTAACATGGGGACTTATGTAGACTGACTCACTTCTGTAGCCAGCCTCAAGTGGACGTTTGAGGAACTGCAGTTTTTGGCACTTCAATATTGGCTTCACTTCAAACATGAAGGTTACCGCTTGGTTTATTTAAATACCTGCGAAACTATGTGACATTCCAATCATTCCCAGTCGCAGCAAAAGTCCAACCTGGTTGAACTTTGGGGCGCAAGCACATGCCATTGAAAATATGGGTTTCAGATTGCAGTGCTGCCATTGCCACGTTGTGTCTGAAAGGGACATTAGTCTTGTTTTGTACATTGTTGGCCTTATAACAGCCATAAAAAGTATTGTAAGTCAGACTAAGCTACATGGACAGAGGGGTATATGAAGAAACTGTGAAATTTTATTCATTTAAATGTCTCACTTTTTCGTCAGATCTTCTGGCCTTCATTAAGGAACATCTTCATTCCCGTGTTTCTCAACTGCTGGCTGGCCAAGTGTGCTTTGGAGAACATGATCGTGAGTCAGCAAGAGCATTAACTTAATTGTTTCGGTTAATGACTTGTTTTCAATCAACATTTTAATGACTTTGTTAAGGCGAGACGCTCCGAGCGACATCTCACACTATGCACTATACAGGTCTTCATGTTCATGTCGTTTGTACTGCGGCTGCAACAACATACCCTTCTCTAGTTTTGGTTCTGCTCTGATTGTGTGCACCCTGGAGGGCTTCTACTGCGAGATAATTTGCAAGCCTGTATTTTATCATGTTGTTCTGTATTTCAGTCTGTTCATCTGTATTGCTGCAGCAGGAGGCATCTAAGAGTATAACCATAATGCCATCTACATTTGCAATGAATAGTTAAACTAATGGTGTGTGAACTCTGACAGAACTGACATGAATGATCAGAGAAAACATTTGATATCATATGAGTAGATTTGAGTTTATCAGATTCAAACGTTAAAGTATGCTGTTGTTTTTGGGTAGAACGATGTCCACAGAGCAATCCAGAGGACCAACTCAGCCATGTTCAACCAGGTCCTCATCCTCATCTGCACCCTGCTCTGTCTGGTCTTCACTGGGTGAGGCAGCTTCTTTAATTACACTTTTATTTCATTATTCAGTTCAACTCTGTGCTGGTGTATTGTCTTGTATTAAATCATAGTGTCTAATGTTTTATCTATATCACCTCTCTGAGTCAAAGAAGTTTAGTTTCATAGTGTTGTGGTGTTGTTGCATAGGGGACCCAAATGCAGAAGATAGGCAGAGATGTTGAACATTTATTCTAGGGTAACAGGGAAGTGGAGGTGGAGAGGTGGCGAGGAGATGTTGGCAGGCAGGATAAGAGAGCAATGGGGCCATGGTGGATGGCAGTGCAAGGCCGAGCTGGACAGACAAGAGTGATTAGTGTGGGTAGGCTGGAGTTCTCTCAGGGATTAGCAGAAAGCCAGACAGGCAGGCATGAGATGAGGGATGGTCCTGAAGCATGCAGGAATCCATAATTAGCAACAGGCTAGGAGTAAACATGAACAATAAATCATAAAAACGACAGTACACTGGCCACAAGACTGAGCTGGACCACTACTTAAGCTGAGGCAATGATCTGGCACTGGATGTGAGCACAGACAGGGTTCAAATATTGCAGAGTCATTAAGGTGATGAGAGCCAGGTGTGCAGACAGGTGGAGGAGTGGTGATGAGCTGATTGCAGACAAGTGTGCAGTAAGGTTGGATAGGTGCAGATAGGCCTGCAGAAGTTTTGTATTACATTGCATTACACTGGACACATGTCTATGATGGTGTACATATCTATGATAGCTTGTGATTAGCCAGTTACCATATAGGCCAAACAAGCAAATGTTGCAAGGAAAAGTGTTGGTCCATAAATTCCTAATAATTTCCTAGGAAGTTTAATTTTAATGAAAGAATCGTGTAATTTAGTAAATTAAAAAGAAAACAGATCACGATCAGTCCCAATTAATTCCATGCAGCAAGCCAGCGTGACCTTTCTGGTTGATTCACTACAGGTCTGTTGAATATGAAAGATTTTTCTTCAGGCAAACACACATTTTTCCAATTTTAAAATAAATCACAGAGTGGAAATTAAATGAAATTAAACTAATATAAAAGTTTCAGAACTTCTTTCCAAGAACGAATCGATTCATTGATAAATAAGTGACCTGTAAATGAAAATAAAGGGAATACATAAACCATTTGTGCAAACCAAAAATGACACAGCTGAGAATAAAATAAGCTAAAAAAAAAAGCAAAAACTAATCATTTATTTAATAGATTGTAGATAGCAAGTCCAAGTCCAATCCAATTCAAAGTGTGTATTACTTACCAACTGATTGAAAGCTAAACTTTAATTTCTTTGTACTATTTATTGATATATTCCATTATACTTTGAACTCATTAGATAGCATGTTACTGCTTCATGTTGCAGTTCATAATGTTTAGTATATGGTAGTCATACCTGACCTCTTCTACACAGCACATGTGGAATCCAGCACCTGGAGCGAGCAGGGAAAAACCTCTCCCTCTTCAATTCCTTCTACTTCTGCATCGTCACCTTCTCCACCGTTGGCTTTGGAGACGTCACTCCCCGCATATGGCCCTCTCAACTTCTGGTGGTCATCATGATCTGTGTGGCTCTGGTGGTGCTGCCTCTGCAGGTAGGAAGATGTTGAAAATAATCTTCTGAATGTTCCTCTGTGAGTCTTAGTTTCATTCAGCTTGTTGTTGTGAATCAGTTTGAGGAGCTGATGTACCTGTGGATGGAGAGACAGAAGTCTGGAGGGAATTACAGCCGCCACAGAGCACAGACGGAGAAACATGTAGTGCTTTGTGTCAGCGCGCTAAAGATAGACCTGCTCATGGATTTTCTTAATGAATTCTACGCCCATCCCAGACTGCAGGTACCAAACAACACAATATAAACATTTTTATACACATATTGGATGTGATAAAAGTCTGCATGGTGTGTTTTTTAAGGATATTTAAAGGGAAAATACATTTTGTGATTCAGGTAACACAATAACTGTAGTGACAGTAAAGCGGTTCTTGTGTAATCTTAAAGGACTACTACGTGGTGATCCTGTGCCCAAGTGAAATGGACCTCCAGGTTCGTAGAGTGCTGCAGATCCCTTTGTGGTCTCAAAGGGTCATCTATCTGCAAGGATCAGTTCTCAAAGACCAGGACCTGCTAAGAGCCAAGTAAGTGACAGATCCTAAAACTTCTCGGCTCAGAGTGGGACGACTTTTTTGCAGTATCATTATGGCATTTAAACATTACAGTGATGAGCTTAACAGGGGTGCTATGAGTAAAACCGATCATCATGTCTCCAAGGGGTATCATTATAGGTCTGTCGCAGTCCACCACTTTGGTCTAGGCTAAATTATCTGTTGGATTAACATGACATTTGTACAGACATTTATGATCCCCAGAGGATGAAGCCCACCACTAAGGCAAAGGTTACACTTATCCAGTCAAATATATGTCAGTAATAACGAGAAAAGAAATATTAATTTAATTGGGGTCATGTCTTCGAAGTACATTTTACTCTTAATGTATAGTTCAATTAAAGTGATACATTTTCCGGGACAGGGAGCCAAATGTGATCAAATTCAGCAACTGTTCCTCTCAGATAATACTTCTTTGCTAACCTCATAAGATATAATACAGCCTGAATCCAGAGAGTGTTAGAGTGGGGATCAGATTTCTTTCAATAAGGTGATATCGCATGTCTTGCAATAAAGGTTAGGAAACCAATAAGATCTCATTTGTATCTGGGTAGAACTGTTGCCTCAGGGAGGACCCTAAAGAGAACAGTGATGTATGATATATGAATTGGGAATGTTACCATCTCAAGTGTTTCAAAAGCAAACTTTGACTGCAGAGTTATGAAAGGACAGAACCAGAACCGCATTGCACCGTGTGCACTATTTTGAATTGAATCACAATGTCTACACCAAGCAAATCAGATCTGGGCAAGATCCGTTTTTAACCTTGGAGCAAAGATTAGCTGCCAAGTACTTTAGCTGAACATCAGACATTGCCAGACGTTGATGAGTTTTTGGTTTCGAGTTAGTCTAGGAGACGTTTTGTCCCAGATAAACTGTAATATAGTGAAAGAAAAAATACCTGACAATAAAAATAGGAATTCACTGAAAAAATATGAGAATTTATGTAACTGTAATATGTAATTTTACATTATTTAAGTCAGGCAAAGTCAAAGGAAGCACTGTCACTCATAACACATTTCTATGTAAGTAACAAGAGGGACGTTCTTTTCAAATAGCTTAAAAAGGGACGAATTATGTAATCTCATGCAAAGAGATCTTGAATGTATGTACGTATGAGTGGGAAGGCTCAAAACTGGCAGAAGTTCACTCTTGCTCATGTCAATTTGGATATTCACAACATAGAGTATGAACTTTGTGAGGTCTGAAATGTAGAAAAGGATGTCTGCATATGATGAGATTTTATGTTTTATGTCTGTAATATTTGAATTAAATCCTTAAAGAGATGGCCAGTGGTTTAATAGCTACTATAAACAGTAATGGAAAGATGGATGGAGCACATGAAATTAATTTTTAAGGCCTCCCAAGGAGGAACTGGCATTTACAGATCGATCTGATCATTCTCGACATCAGTGTCTGCTAGTATTGTGGTGTTAAAGCGCCCCAATGGGAGCATGACAGTAAACGGCCCGGCAGGGAAATGTCCATTGAGCTCACAGCATGCTCAGAGGTTACAAAGAGTCCAGAGGAACAGGAAAGTAATAGAGGAGGAAGTGTAACTGGAAGAAATCAATATGAAAGAAGCTGTAGTGAACTGGGGAGAAGGAGTACTGCTCGACCATCTGGGTTTGAGAAATGCCGTGGATCTATGAGCAGTTGGCACCTTGATTGGCAGCCTCTGCCATCAGTGTATGAGTGTGTGTGAATGGGTGAATGTGACAAGTGTCACAAAAGTGCTTTGGGAAAGCAAACATAATCTGTCTCAGATTATTCAGGCATCATGAAAGTGAATGAAAAGGACTGAAAAACCTACTGTCAACCTACATGTCAAGTCTGGTTTATTTTCATAGCCTTAATCACATACACGCTGTCATGATTTAGTTCTGAAAAGTGAACCCAAATGCAGACATGAAGGTAGAGTGAACAAAAGAAGACTTTAATAATTTAAGGAACAGGCAGGCAACACAAAGAGGGAGCAGGAACATGGGAAGAGGCACAAAATACGGAACAACAGACTGGGGAATGACGAACTGACATTGACACAGAGGAACACGGAGACTAAATACACAAGTCAAGTCAAGACAACAAGACACAGATGAAACTAATCGGGCTGGAACAGATGATTAAAACTGAAGAAAGTAAAGTTACGGACACGAAGAGAGGGGAGAATTGCAAAATAAAATAGGAAACACTAAAGAAACCCAAAACCATGACACGTGCAAGTACCTAACAGAGATGCAGTCAAGGTTAAAGGGTACATTTATACATACAGGTCAGTCAATCAGTGGTACAAACCTTGTGAAAACAGTTAAATATTGTATGTGGCTCTGTAGGATTCTGTAGGAACTCTGGCAATATCATCAAAAACCATGCATGACTCACAAAGGGGAACTTAAAGTAAGAATGTCTCTCTCTCTCCTGCTTTAAATTGATCATTATTTTTTTCTTATTTTAAAAAGACACAAATGTCATGTAAAGATAAACACAATCTGTGCAGCAGTTGTACCATAACATAAGTAAAATCTCATACCAAACACGAAAGTATTACTTTGATGACATCGTTATATAACTTCACTGTATACATTTGGCAGGGTTCTGATAGAGCAATTAGAAGTAGAGGACTGGGTGTGTGTCGAGCTTACATCCAGCATCTGGCACTGTTTCAAATCCACCCACACTTGTTTTGCAATTCTGCACTCTCCTGGCTGTGTTAATCATATGCAAAAACAGTTCCACATTCACAGCACATGTACAGTGCAGAGAATTTCAGGTTAATCTTTGTGTGTTTGTCTGTATGTACTGTTAAACTACATAATGAATCAAAGGATGTTATCACTTATGACCTGATGGTTATGTCAGTTGAGCTTTGATCAGCTAACTCCTTCGTGGCAGGGTTTGTGATTTTTTAATTTATTTTTTTCCTTTTAACATGAATTTTGACTTTGCTCTATTATTTGTCAATTTGTCTCGGTGCTGCAGGATGGATGACGCAGAGGCTTGTTTCATTTTAAGCAGCCGTAACGAGGTGGATCGCATGGCTGCGGTAAGAAAAACAACAATGTATGAACATAACTGTTTATGTCAATTATGAGCTGTCATTCATTTGTTTACTGAAACTCAAAAGGCCATTAATGCTGTCACTCATGAAGACAATTCCTAATTAATTAAAGGATATTATTTGGAAAATGCAAGAGTGAAAATGTATCGACTGTTTACTTTTCAGGACCATCAGACCATCCTGAGAGCCTGGGCAGTGAAGGACTTTGCTCCAAATTGCCCTCTTTATGTCCAGATACTCAAACCTGAAAATAAGTTCCATGTCAAATTTGCAGGTGAGGTCATTGAAATGTTTATTTTCCTTTTGGCTGAGAGTTAGACGTCCAGTGAATCAACTAACCATGGATTCAACTAATAGTTGTATAGCGTCTTTTAGCATTTTGTTTTGTTTTTTCAGAATCACTCTCATCACTCTTGTAATGTCATTTCTGGCTGCTAATGACCTGACCAGCACTTTAAGGCAGACTAACAAAGTTAGTGACTAGCTGGTGAACTTAGTTTAGCACTTTGTGGGTAAAGAAACAAATATTTATGAGATAATATATGAGTTAAGTTAACGTTCCATATTTGCTAGATGTATAAATAGATACCTGCTAATGAGTTCACCATAGCAAGAGCTTGAAAGGTGACAATATGTTGTGTTTATAGTGTGTTCTTCTACCGCCAAATGGCTCAAAAATCAGTAGGATTAAAAGGATTAGGTCAGTTAGCTTAGCTTAGCATGAAACAGCTAGCCTGTCTCTGTCCAAAGGTAACAAAATCTGCCTACTAGCACCTCAAAAGGTCACTGCTTTACTTGTTTATATATGTTATTTTAAAAGAAGAAATGTTGAAACAAGTTGTGGTTTTTCAGGTAGTTGGTTGCTGTAACTTTCTCTGGGTACAGTGACTTTGTTGTTGCAAGGCAACCAGTGAAGACTCCAGGAAATCACTTTGGCAGGCCGCTGTCACCAAAAAATCGTTAGGATAAAGGATGTAACTCCACACAACTTCTAATTTCTTCTAAGGATTTAACAAACAGGATATAATGTGTTAATTAGCAAGTTTAGCAGGTGCATTGAATTTATTGAACTTTGGAGAGAGCTAGTCTAGCTTAAGATAACAGAAGATAAACTTTATTGATCTCATGCTAAGCTAATTGATTCTCAGCTCAGCTCAGAGAGATAGCGGCCATCTAACTCTGGGCCGGAAAGTATTAATAAACATATTTTTCTTTGTAACACACAATATTATAACTTCTATTTCTTGGACAACCCCTCTGATCATTTGTTCCTTTGCAGATCATGTTGTGTGTGAGGAGGAGTTCAAGTACGCCATGTTGGCTCTCAACTGTGTGTGTCCAGCCACCTCCACTTTGGTCACGCTCCTTGTGCACACCTCCCGCGGACGGTCAGTCATCTTGCATAACCACAGGCCTCCTCTGGCTTTTTTGATTTCTCCTTAGTGTGTTCGCAAAGTTCAAATTTCTTCACATGTTCATGTCTGCTGATGTGTATATCTTCCATGGAAGTGGCACAGAGAGATGAATAAGCCGAAGCAAAGACAAAAGTCTTAGTTCGTTGTGGAAAACGGCAGGAAGTAAAGAGAGTGCATTAAACCAAAAAAGAGAACAGGCGGCACCTAAATGGATTTTTAGGATGTGTTCTTTGTAAAAGCGTGTGAAAAGCTCTCTGGTGGGAATGATTTTTCACAGCATGCATACGGATCACTTTTAAAAGCTGTCAATGGATGAAAGAAACTGCACCGGAGGGGAATCAATGGGCTGTAGCACTTACTGCGTTCCTGACAACTCTTTGCAAAGTGAAGCTTTGTGTGTTTTTATTAGACAAAGGCGTACGGACTGCGCACGATAGCCACAAAGATGTATAGGTGTCTGATTGTGTATGAGGGAGTACGTTTATGCAAAGGTACATTTTATGTGTATATTTGCATGTGTGGGTGTCTAAATGAATTTAGAGACATGAAGCTCATCAAGGATGATCATCAGGAAATAAGTTTAAGACATATTTATAATGATGAGCATTTCGTTATGTCTTTTATAACGAGTTACGTACAATATGGAAGCCGTAGAGTGTAAAATATATATAAGTCATCTTATATAAATATTTATCGGTATTAAGAAACAAGTATGTAAACTGCTACCTTGGGATTGTTCTGAGCATCTCTTGTAGCCCATTAAGCTCCATCAGAGTGCTTGAGCAATTACTGTAATTACCGGAAGTCATTACAAAGGGCATTTTAGAGACAGGCTGACTGACAGATGGATCAAGCTGTCTGCTTTCACCAGAGAACCCAGGAGACCCAGCGTGACCCTGAGGGTTTGGTGGGATGTGGGGGGAGAAGATGGAGAGTTTTTGCAAATGATGTTAATCCTGACTGTATATTCTCGAAAGCCTTGACTGTTTAGGGTTTGTAAAGACTGTGTGTATACCAGCCTGGTAAAAAGGTATCAGGTTTACTAATCCATCAAATGTTTGACTGTATTTTCCCTGACTGAATGCAGAGAAGGACAACAGTCTCCAGAGCAGTGGCAGAGGATGTACGGATGTTGCTCCGGCAACGAGGTCTACCACATCCGACTGTGTGACAGCAAGTTCTTTGGAGAGTATAACGGCAAAAGCTTCACATATGCTTCCTTTCATGCTCACAAGAAGTGAGTTGACATGTAAGCTAAAGCATCTCCTTCAGATGCTGACAAGATGTAGATATCCCAGAACATTTACAGAGGTTGTTCCATGTACTGTTCGTTGAAGATTGTTGCAGACTACAAAACCATTTTTAAGCTCATCCCTGCAAAATTTGGTGAAAGATCAGCTCAGTGAAAGCTTGTCCTTGTAACAAAATCCACCTAGTTGCACCTTCAAAGCTCACAAATTAACATGTTATACCTCAAGTTAAAAATAACAAGTTTTGGTTTTAATGCTGTAACTATTTTGACAGTGTGAGAAGTTTTTTTGCCAAGAGTTATCTGAGAAGATTGGTAGCACTGATGATGCGTGATGTTTGTATGATGTACGTAAAAACCAACAGGTGGTTAACTTGGGAAAAAAAACAGGGGAAAAGAGTTAGCTTTGGCTTGTTTGAAGCATAGATAGTATGAAACATGGATGTAGTATGTGTTACACCCGCAGGTTTATGAAGACCTGTTGTATAACTCAAAGTCGTGGCTTTGGTCGACACCATCTTGGCAGTCGTGCCTCTGCCGCTTCCCGGCTAATCTAAAAATGGGCAAAGATGTGGAACGTGGGTGGACCTGAGGTGGACTAAATGAAGCCTTGGTGCTATAACAAGCCACCTATAATGGTACCCACCAGTCAATCAAAATGGCCATGCCGTTCATTATGCATAACCCAAAACTGTTTTTTGTACCAGTCCCCAAACATGTTTATTTCTGCTGTAAAACTGGGCATTTAAATACTGGGGCTTATGGAGATTAACCTGTTCTGTAGCCAGCCTCAAGTGGCTGCTTGAGGAACTGCGATTTTTGGCACTTTCATGTTGGCATCATTTAACAGTCAGGGAGGTTGCCTCAATGAAGTCCCAGGTTTTTATGACTTGAAGACATATGCTAACAGCAGGTATGTGACGTGCAGGTACGGCGTGTGTCTGATTGGTATAAAGAGGGAAGACAACAAGAGCATTCTGCTGAACCCTGGTCCACGTCACATCATGGCTGCCTCAGACACCTGTTACTACATCAACATCACCAAGGAGGAGAACTCAGCCTTCATCTTCAACCAGGAGGAGAGGAAGGGTCGCACTGTCGGGGGAATCTATGACGGACCCTCACAGCTTCCTGTGCACAGCATCATTGCTAGCATGGGTGAGACAGGATGTGGAATAAGATAAACCGCTGTTGTTGATGAATTTGGATTGATTGTGAAGACACTGGATCTATATGTGTGATCATTTACAGGCACCGTCGCCATGGATCTTCAGAACACGAGTCCACCTGACCCCTCAGGCGGTAAACTGGTCCCACCTACAGTGAATGGAACAGGGGGCCGCCGACCGAGCATCGCTCCAGTTCAGGAGATCGCCGACTCCTCCTCGATCCTGCCGTGTGACCTCCTCAGTGACCAATCAGAAGATGACTCCGTCTTCCCAGATGAGAAAAGCCACTCATCGACCGAGTAAGGTTACGCATATCTTAAAAACCTAACCACGAGGAGACAGAGCAAATAACACGGGCTATGAAATAAGAGTACGTTAATGTTGTACTCAAGCATACTAAACAGAAGTTACCTGACTTATTAATCAGGTAGAGGTCAGATTTCTTGTGTACTACAAATGTATTTTTTAAGACTACGTAAGTTAATTCTCCTAGTATTAATGACCCTTAACCCATAGAAAGGTTTGTACAAAATGGACATACCATATGTTCCTTTACATTCTTACTTCACTACAGTTCAGAGTATAATACTGTGTAGTTTTAACCCTGCTACTTTTACACACAACATAAGGTCAGTTTTTAAAATATGGTGCATATAGATGAAACTTTCCAGCACTGTAAATTAGTTAAAATCTCCATCTCAAGCTGCAACCATAACCGCATTCTTATTAATGTGTATTAATTTAGTATATAATCATATAACCTTCACAGGGGGCCATTTTCTACTTACTGAAGTAAATTAAAAGTACTTTTACTTTTGTACTTGATGATATATGTGTATTTTTACTTAATTAAAAGCTTTGAATGCCGGATTGTTGCATATATTACGTTATATATTTACATTGTGCCATTGCTGCTTTTACTTACTATAAAGAAAGTAAAAAATCTGAATACTTTGTGCACCATCTCTTTAACATGAATGTGCCACTTTTGTATAAACTGGTATTTTAGTTTTTGTGAAACAGGCATTCGGTTCTGCAGCCAGTTTTAATCAATTAAGGCTGTTTCATTTCAGCTTGAGCCTAAAATAATTAAAAACCCCAGCCATTAAAGGGTTAGTGTGTAGGTGTGTGTAGGATTTAGTGTTTAGTGTTGCTGATTGTAACACACGCCGCCATTGAAACACACGAAAAAACACAAGGTCCTATTTAGAGCCAGTGTTTAGTATGTTTATCCAGGGCTACGGTAGAAACATGGCGGTTGAACGTGGTGGACTCCATGCAAGATGCCCCACAGCGTCTATAGATATAAATGGCTCATACCAAGGTAACAAAAATATAATGATTCTTATTTTCAGGTGATTATACACTAATAAAAACATGCCATAAAAAATACATAGAGCCCCCCAAACTCTGACATACTGGACCTTTAATATATACAAAATCTAAGATACAAATAAACAATCATAAACAAGACATTCAATCCTGTTGAGTCTAGTTTCTTTACCATAATGCAACCTCCTAAAATATCTAACTAAACAAAACAAAATATTTTTCTTACCTTTTAGCTGTAGTTGAACCTGAATGCCAATTTCCAAGGTAACATGCATAAATTCTCTGCATATTCAGAAGATTACCTCTAAATGTTCTTTTAACTTCCAACAAGTACAACAAGAAAACCAGAACAAATGTTTTTGAAATACAGTGTGTCTCCATGAAATGTGTCATTCATGCTTTCTGGATTGGTTGGCAGGTATGTGAAAGGTTATCCCCCTAACTCTCCGTACATTGGGAGCTCGCCCACCTTGTGCCATCTGTTGGCTGAAAAAGCCCCGTTTTGCTGCCTACGACTGGACCAGGTGGGCAGTCGCTGTTCCTCCAACTTAGTCACTCAATTTCTTACTGCCTCCATCATTCCTTCAATCTCTGTCCTTCACTTCACTAAAAGCAAAACCTAAAATACCTGTCTGTGTTTTGTGTGTGTGTGTGTTTCCTACGCAGGGCTGCAGGCACAACAGTTTCGAGGATGCGAAGGCTTACGGCTTTAAAAACAAACTCATCATTGTGTCTGCTGAGACGGCAGGGAACGGTCTCTATAACTTCATCGTGCCTCTCAGAGCTTATTACAGACCCAGGAAAGAACTCAACCCCATTGTTTTACTGCTCGATAACCCGTGAGTTCACTTTAACACACACACACATGTTGTTCTTTTCTCTCCCCTTCACTCTTGCTTTTCACCGCGTGTCACGCTGGGAAACATTATGCATGCTAAAAGCTCACGTC
This sequence comes from Sciaenops ocellatus, assembly GCA_033000465.1. Lineage (NCBI taxonomy): Eukaryota > Metazoa > Chordata > Actinopteri > Sciaenidae > Sciaenops > Sciaenops ocellatus. The sequence continues at coordinate 21,519,968 of CP136874.1, read as the reverse complement.
AGCCCTGCACTTTGGACAAGTCTGTGGAGGTGGAACTCCATTGTCGGTCCTGACGTTAGGTTACTGCTGCTGCTGCTGCTGCTGCTGCTGCTGCTCACAGTGACGCTGTGTTTTGAGCGACAAAGAAAATAAAAACGCCGCACTCAGTAGCTCCAGACAGTAACCATAGCAACTTGCTTTGCCTTGAACCTGAATGATATATATTGCTACAAGGGGGAGAAAAAGATGAAGAAAGCGATTTTTGGTTTTTTTTTTCTTTTGGAGAACACCAAGCGGGCTTTCATTGACAACCCTGATGTGTCCCTTTTACAGCCCCCACATGCGAGCTCTCAGGACTCTCATAGAAACGAGCACATAACAATAAACTCTCTCCCTGCATGCAGCTCTCTCTGCCACCCTGCCTATCGCTGTTGCACACACATAAATACAAACACCCACACACTTGGATACGCAATTCAAGCACTTACGACAGCCTTGGGTCTCTCGTCAGCAGGACTGGGCAGATGCATAAAGTAATGTTCTGTCAGGGGTGGTGGCGGCGGTGTTGGTGTTGGCGGTGGTGGTTGAGGACAGGCAGTAATAAAGCGACTGAATCCCTCTGAAAAACAAACTCATCCCTCGGCCTAAAGACACACTAAGCAGAGACATCAAACATCACATTATATTTACATTTACTGCACACTGAAAGTGACATGTGTTTGTTAGCAAATAGCAGAATAAAGAAAAGAAACACCACAAGGCGACATTTATATCCTGATTAACAGCTCCTCTATTCATTTTCAAGGATTTCTCCAAGTATGTGACGAACTTGAACGTTTCTTATGTGAATACCTGACTCACCTTCTGCATCTTTCATTAAAAAATGTATTTCTTTATCTCACCAAGCAATGTTTTGTGTGTTTTTGTGTAACAGAAAACTAAATTATCTTTCCTACAGGCCGGATAATCACTTTCTGGAGGCCATCTGCTGTTTTCCTATGGTCTACTACATGGCTGGGTCCATAGACAAGTATGATCTTATTATATATTACATTTGTTTTAACTGGATGAGCAGTACGTTCCAGGTATATTGGTGTCTACTGTTGTTATACTCGTTTGTGTGTGTGTTTCAGTCTGGACAGCCTGCTGCAGTGTGGTATCATCTACGCCGATAATTTGGTTGTTGTGGATAAAGAGAGTACAATGAGTGCCGAGGAGGACTACATGGCCGATGCCAAAACTATTGTCAATGTACAGACGATGTTCAGGTAATTAAAACAATTTCACCGTGATGTTTGTCATTTATAATTCATGGCATGCTCTTTAATTTTTTAACATCTCTTCATCATTAAACTGTTGTGTGTATATGAGCCTGCATTGGAAGCCATGTTTGGATGACAGCAGTATTTTTGAATGTTTTGTAATACATTTTCATGTCCTCTTTTTTTAAAAAATCACTTTCTTTTAAGTAGCACCCTTCTCTCTTGTTCCAGGTTGTTTCCCAGTCTCAGTATTATCACGGAGCTTACTCATCCATCCAACATGAGATTCATGCAGTTCAGAGCAAAGGACTGCTATTCACTGGCTCTCTCCAAACTGGAGAAGGTAAGCCATAACAAGAGAGCTCCTAGTATGAATTATGAACATGAATTGTAATAGAGACAATGCAAAAGATGAAGTATTTTCTTCTTTGCCATTTTCATTCAACTTTCTTCAGAAAAGTGACAGAGCTTTAAATGCTGATCCTGGCTCTCCTCCACAGAAAGAGCGTGATAAAGGCTCCAACTTGGCCTTCATGTTTCGCCTCCCTTTCGCTGCAGGCAGAGTGTTCAGTATTAGCATGCTGGACACCCTGCTGTATCAGGTTGGTACACTCCTACAGCTAAGCACCTCAGATGACTCTTTTTTTTTTTTTTTTTTAAATATCAGGTGAAAGAAATGAATGTCTCTTGTGTGTCAGCGGAGAAACAGAATCACCTGAAGAAACAGAGCAGCGTTACCATAAAACAAAAGTGCCCTCTTGTGTTCAGTCATTAATAGAAAACTCATTCCAGTTTCTTTTATATCCACTGTTTTTAAGCTGCAATAAATTTATAGTTATTTTTCTGTGTAAGTCTTTCGTGAAGGACTACATGATCCTTATTGCGAGACTCCTGCTGGGGCTAGACACCACTCCAGGATCAGGATACCTCTGTGCTGTGAGTTAGAAAACAATCTGATACAATGCCATACTCCTAGTTTATCTAACTAATAGTACACCCATGTGTCTCTTGTTCCAGATGAAAGTAACCGAGGGAGATCTGTGGATTAGTACTTACGGCAGACTGTTCCAGAAACTCTGCTCCTCTAGTGCGGAAATTCCTATCGGGATCTATCGGACAGAATCCCACATTTTCCCGACGTCTGAGGTGAGATCTTAGAGCTGATACTGCAAGTTGTACAAAGGAAATTTTTCATTTCAAATGTAAGAACATGTCTGTTATAAATAAGCTTGTAATCTCTGGTTTGTAGCAGAATCCTGACACATATTATAGTATATAACAAGACGAAGAGTCTTGCTAGCATGGTAACATGTTCACAGTGACTAACGTGTTTATGTTTAGCCAGTAATGTTGACTGTGTTCATCATCTTAGTGTGGCATGTCATCATGCTAATATTTGCCAATTAGCACTAATCACAAAGTACAGATGAGGCTTAATATTTCATAACATAAATCAAAGTATATTGATCTGCTGATGTAACACTTCATCCTTTGGAGAACATGAATGTTTTGACCAAATTTCCTGGCAATCCATCTAATAGTTGTTGAGACATTTTACTCAGAACCATAAACGTGAACCTCATTGTGGTGCAAAGAGAAAAATTCATGATGTCACTGAAAGGATGCATTCTCTGGAAACCATGAATGTCTTGAAGTATTCTGTTTCACGTATTATTATGTGAAATAATTCACAGAATAAGTGAAGACATTGGAGATCGATAAAAAGTCAGGGGATGACCACTAGGCTTTAGCCATAAATGTCTCTAGGTTGCTAGGATACTTATAGCCTAAACAATACATGAAACACTGTGTGCATATGTATGTATATGCACGTATGTGCAAATATGTATGTATATGGTATATAGATATGTAGATGTATACTAAGGTTCTTTATCATGTGTTTGCTGGGCAAGTATTCTCTCCGTTGCCATCTAGTGGTTGTGTTTATGATTTTTTTCATCCATATGATGTTTTTTGTTGATTGTCTTAGTTGAGTTGTATGATTGTTGTTTTGTTTTGTCTTTTCTATAACTTTAATGATGCATAGTTTCAGCTTATCCTTCTGAGTAATAGTAGTGATAATAAAATTTAACATTTTCTCTGCAATCTAGTCAATAGTTGTTCAAAAATTTTGGATCAAAGAGGTTGACCAACCATGGTTAAACAGAAAATGTACAAGAAGAATTTATTTATTATTTCCTCTTTGTAGATTTATTTTTTTCACCCTACTATTATTATACACAAATATGTCCAAAATATGCACATGCACATCCCTGTAGTTACTGGGAGAGATGTTGAGATGAGACGAGTGATGGACTACCACATAGCTAGGCACCCAAAGCCACTTCTTCTGTGCAGTTAGGTTGCTCAAGGGCTCCATGAGCCACCCACCCTCCAAACCAAGTTCCTACAGGCTGATCTACTGGCATCTATTAAACATAACATAATTTCCTGCTTCCCTGCTCCCCAGTCACAGGTGTCAGTCAGTGTTGACGATTGCGACGATACCAAGGACAGGGGGGATGAGTCTCGGGGCAATGACCAATCAGATCACCCCCTGCTGAGGAAGAAGAGCATGCAGTGGGCACGGCGTCTGAGTAAGAAAAGCGTGAAGTGGCAGGGAGTGACCCGGGACTCGAGCAAAGACCACGCCCAGCGCATCGCTCAGCAGCGCCTTAGCCTCTACCGACGCTCTGAGAGGGAAGAGCTGTCTGAGCTGGTCCGCAACCGCATGAGGCATCTGGGCCTCCCCACCTCTGGATATGGTGAGGATGGACACATCTTTAACTGAGAAGGCTGCTCAAAGGTTTCCTTACTCATCTTCATCTGCTTTAAAGTTTGTTTCTTTTCTAACTTCTGCTTGTAGAAGATCTAACCAATCTGACAGCCAGTGACGTCATGAACAGAGTCAATCTGGGATACCTACAAGGTCAGCATTTAAGTGGCAGGTAGAAATGATTCCATGATACAGATGTGGATATTCTAAGCTGCTGATTGAGATGATGTTTGTGTTTCAGATGAGCAGAACGATCACCAAAACACTCTGTCCTACGTCCTGATAAACCCCTCTCCTGACACCAGGCTGGAGCTCAACGATATTGTGTAAGCATTACTCCATCATGTTATTTCCTTTTTGCATGATTTGTTTGTATGTGTGTTTAGTAAAAATCATAATGACTGTGACTGGTTTTATTTTTTTATGATATGTAAACACATTAAATAAAATATATGTATTTTTTTTTGCCTGAAGGGTATTTTGAGTTGTACCACTCACTATAATTTTCTGTTTTTTTTACTCATCTTATAGTTCATATTTCAGTTCAATAGTAATAATCAATATTTCTATATTATCAATGGATGATATGACACCAGATGACCTGACACTTTTGACCAGCAGACACATTTTCAGCAAAAGAGCTCTAAACCCACTGTACATGAGACAAACAACGTTAGTGATTAACCAGTCTCGGAAGTCATCTGCTATCTTCTGACGACTCCAATGCCAATGTTTTGGAGCTTCTAGTGTAGCCAGCAGATATCAGGAAAACGGGTATCCAAGCCAATACTTCCTCTGCAGTCCGATTTGCTACTTGATATACAAGAATGAATGCTAATAAAAAGCTAAATTGTCACTGGAAGATAGATTGAAGATGATTCGGTCTCTTTTGTTCTCCACATGGACCGTTTACCTGCATGCGACCAAAGCCCAGTCAAATGTGATTGGTCAATGCTACTCGGACTAAACAGGGAACAGAACATTTAGGATGCCAAAACATTCTGCATTCATATGCAAATATCTATTTACAGAGATTAGCGACTAGCTGTAGAATATGTAGTGGAGTGTTGAGTAAATGTTTATCTCAGGAGCTGGTGGAGACCAAATACAGAGCAAAAAGGTTACATGTGCCAGGTGCCAATAAATAACTTGATAATAAAAAATACACAGTAATGTTTCTCTGAGTCTACTGAATGTGTAATTATTTGATAACAAATTCAGCACAAAGAACTTTATAAAGTTCCCAAAAAATCACACAATACTGCTGAAGAACAGAAGAACGGATGCTACCAATTTTGTAACCTATTATTTTGGAAATAATATGCAATTACAGAGAAACATGACTTATAAAACAACAGCTGAGCGAGCATGGCACCTATCAGTATCCATGGCAACAGCTGTTTCCTGTTCGAGATGTAGGGTGACGAGTGCACCACACGGTTTGCTTGTTTATTTAGCTCCTGCCTTTCATGGCTAATAGCGTGAGTTTTGCAGTGCAGTCCAGATCGGTTTAGGAAAGTGCCCGAATGCCGAGCTCCCATGTGGGAACTCTCTCTACAATTGATGCCTATCTTAGCTGTTTGTCTGCCCTCTCCTCCCTCATCTCTCTCTCCTTCAGGTACTTGATTCGTTCAGACCCTCTGGCTCACGTCCCAGAGGAGCCTCCAGTCAGCAGCAGCAGCCTGAAAGAGAGACGCGAGTCCAGCATAGACGTCAAAGAGGACACCCAGCTCTGATACCATGCTGACCTCCGCTGGTACACTCCTTCATAATCACCTCCTTCAGCTGTCAGAGAGGAGGAGGGAGGGAGGGGGGTCTGGATGCAGGTCCAGTCTGAAAGAGGACAATTTGTGCGACTATGTTCCAGCACTGCAGTGTACAACTGTATTATATGAGTGCCTACAGTTTGGCAGATGACATTTGACGTGCCATCTGTGACATTTTCATCCTTTTGCCACAGATGTGTGTGTAAGAACAGTCTGTCTTCATGTCTGTGAAAGCTCTCTCAGATGAGCAGTCATGGAGAAGCTTGGTCAATTAATTTAACTAACTGAAGGGATTTTAATCAGGTCAGTGTCAAGAATTAGGATCACAGGACCACTCATGAGTTTCATTGTCATTGACTTTTGGGTTGTGGCTCCCTCAGGAAAAATGCAAGTTCACATATTTTGCGATGCAGAGTTTGGTGACTCTGTCTTTTCTTGACCTTTTGTGCACATATTCTAAATTTGCCTGAGCTGTACACTTACTTCATATACCTGCAAATACTATACAAATCACATACAATCAAACATAACATTCAACACTTCGTGACTTATTTGAAATACGTGCATTAAAGCTTTCCTTTAAAGCTTATTTTTTGTAGCTGAACCATAGAAGTAGTTATTCAGTGGCGTAGAGGTCTTAAGTTAGTAAGTTATGTACAAACAATGATGGTTACTTATATGTTCGCTGTCGTACATTTCTTAGTTTGGATGGAGGATTTATTTGATATGTACTATATTAGTAAGGAATTATGCTAATTAGTTCATTTACATTTGTGGCTGTTTGGTCAAAGTATGTATTTCTAAAATGCTACATCATTTACACAGGAATTTTTGACTTCATACATATTTAAATGTTGGAAATATTTGTACTTTCATCTTATTTTAATTTGCACATTAAAGTGCTATAATATGAAAAAGTACATTGAGTTGCCTGATAATTTAGCTTTAGTATTGCTACACGTGTTTAACATAGGAATGCCAATTTAAATAAACAGTCTTTTTTTTGGTGAGAATGAAATAAGATCAATATCTGTATGCTAAATATGAAGCTACAGCCAGGAGAACATTAGCTCAGCCACAATAAAGATGGAACAGGGGGAAACAGTCTAAAAATCAAATATCCACCAACTAACACCTCAAAAACTCATTAATTAACAACATTTGTTAGTGCGTAATTAAACCAAGGTGTGACATCAGAGTTGTGGTTTTACTGGAGGTGACAAACTTCCAGGAAGATACTTAAATACTTAAGTATAAAGAACTCACTTGTATTATGTATTTAGACCCTGAAGTCAGTGTTCAATGCGAATACAGCTTTGTTAAAAGTAAAATCATACAACCAATCAAAGGTCACGTATAGTTTGAAGGTTTTCACCCATACCTGTAATCTAGACTATGTCTCCCTGCTGCTGAGAAACTTCTCTTCACCAACTAACAATTCACTGCAGTGAAGGTTATTATTAGGTAATAATATCCTTTTCTCCAGGTACATCGCTTGGCAGTTGGGTCAGAGAGTTCAATTATTGTCTTAATGGTTCATAATATCTTTTCCTCATGCTCTCAGTATCTTTAAGTGTCGTTTGGGAAATTCGAGTCAGGCTGTAATGTGCCTTTTACTCAAGAGGACTGCTTGATGGAGTTCAGCAGAGATGTTTTTTTGTTTTGTTTTTTTTCTTTCTGGCTGCAGGTTTTAATTGTAGAGTACAAAAGTACAGAAGTACAAAAAGTGTTATCAACAAAGACCTAGCAGCAATACTACTTATTAGTCTGGCAGCAAGAAGCCCAGCTCGGCGTCTGTCTTTCAGCCGTTTATTTCACAAAGCTTTTGCCAACAACTAAAAGCTAGTCTAAGATTATTCTTCCATCAACAAACATCCTCTTGGGTTTCTGAGGCTGCTGGGCCAGGTTACATTGATTGCTTACCTGGCTCCGGCATCGGCCGCTCCCCATCAGCACTGACTCCGCCTCACCCAGGGCCTGAAAGCCTCATTGTGGCGGTCCAAAGCTCCTTTCCGAGCAGTTTACATACAAACACTTTCCCAGTACTTTGAGCTCCAAGTGTAAACTAACTAACTAACTTAGCAGTTAACTCACTGGAGCCCAAAGTTACGTAGTGTGACAACATAATAGTGAAGCTGTTATTTAAGGCAGAAAATTTACATAATGTTGCTTTAAAACAAGATAAGATCAGCGGCCATGCTAAACTTTAGTACAGTCGAAGAATGGTCGTGCCTTGCAGAGTCACACAACTTTAACTCAGAGGTGTACAGGTCATTTCTTTTTGCTTTTTTGTGTACTAAGGTGGTTGGCCTAGCTGAGTTGTGACTATACAGGATGGTTGTGATCGGTCAGTGTAATTTGGCACACAACAAGCTAGTTGTACCAAGTCTGAGCTCAGGGCAGATGTGTCATAGTTATAGGCCTAAATGGAAAGCGGACCATGACATGGGTTTGTAGGAAAAACAGTTGTGTACTGAAATATACTGTATAAAAAAATAAAATAAAATGTGAAATAATTGGTTAAAGAAAGTTTATGTGAGGAAAACATGGGAGAAACAAAGAGAGACGAGTGCAAAGAAACGAAGCGAAACAAGAAGCTGTGACTAAAGTAACACGTGAATCAGACAACTGGCAATCAAGACTGGAGATGAGGTCCAATCAGACAGCTCAAGTGAAAACACCAGCGTGGTTTCATTGTGGCTGAGAGAGAAGAGATGAAACAATATGACCTGTAAGAGAAGGGCTGTGTCTGAAATCTCCACCTATATATAGTGCGCTATTTAGGCTACTGTCTGCCACTTTATTTGAGCGTGATATTGATGCTCTACATTGGAAGGAAAGTACTGTGCATGGCATGTACCTTCTGCTAACAATTATGCCATGGGTGAAGCGGCTTAACTTTACCAATTTGAGCTCATTGTTAGCTGCAACTTCACTGTTTTGGCTCATTTTCACCAGCCCTCCAGCCACAGCAGGTAGGTGTTGTTAGTTAAAAAAAGTATACCACCAAACAGGACACAGACACAGTTAGAGACTAGCTCGTGAACATATAGCAGCTATATTTAGCAGCTACAGAGCCAGATATTTCCCTCATGAGCTGGCAGGGCCCAAAAAGTAGAGCTTAAAGACTGAATACTGGAGTTGTGGCAAAGAAAAAACACTGCGAATGAATAATAATGTTGTTGCATAAGCAACTGTGTCAACTAAAAGGTGACAATATGTCAATGTTGTGTTCACAACTTGTTTCTTCTGCCCCCCTAGTGGCCAAAACAACACACAGCAGGTTCAAAGAAAATGTTAAACTTTTTGTGATACACAAAATTTGCCTTCTTGCAATTGTTCTTAGAAATAATATGTCTTACCTGCCCAAGAATCAAAGTATTAAGGCGGGGTTATGTGCAGGACTGTTCACAGATTAAACAAACATGTAACATGTAAATTAATGAGCTTGATGAGGTGATAGAAGTTACACCTGTGCTTTTCCTGAGAAAGGCCTCAACTGGAAGGACGGAGTTGTTCTGTTTTAACAGTGTAGTAGAAATTATATGTCCCAAACTGAAGTGTGAGCATATGATAACATATAATTTATATTTAACATGGTTAATGATAAACAGCCTTGCAGGCCTTTCATAAACACACTCTTTACTTCTACAACAGACAGAGGGAACAGAGAGCAGCAGAGAAACAGATCAAACACACATTTCATCAGAAAACATACCTAGTTGCATTTTATTATATCTCTTCAAAATAAATAAACGTACAGTTGAACGCAATGAAATTAGACTCATAACATCTCCGAAAGCCTGTAACAGAATAAACTTCAAAATAGTGCCTGCTTTTTAGTAAACATAACTTGTACGTAATGTACAAAAAATACTACTCAAAAATGTACAAAATGCAGCAAACAAATATCAAGTATTGTGCAGTTTCCCCTCCCCCACATTATACCAGCTGCTGACAGTCAGTCATTACAGTGAAATTACTAGTGTTTAGCGCCAGAAGCTACATTAAAATCGTACATCTCGCCAGAATCCTGTGAGCAGATAATGAGCAGCAAAACAGCTCGGTGGCATAGCTCGGTTCATTTTGGTACAGCGATATGAGCCTGGGAGGGATCTCAGATGGCTCATGTACGTGGTGGAATATAAGTATGAAGTTAATACAATATAATGCACTACTGAAAAGGTAATAATGCACTCAAGAGTCTCAAAAGCGCTTCCTGTTTGGAATAAATACTAGTATAATTTCCCCCACTGTAAAAACATGAATTCTCTTCCACTGTAGCAGCAGCACACGGCTCCCAAACTAAAAAACAAAACAGTTTGCTTTGCTCCATTGTTCTGTTGCATGACAAACGTTTTAAAGCATAATCAAGAGAGTGAGAAAACACATTCAGAGCAGGACGCACAAGCATTCAGCTCTCCCCTTCCCTGACACAAAGACTCACACACTTCCCCAAACACACTAGATAGAAAACAAGACTGGACATTACCACTCACTGACATCCATTCCATACTTACATAAAAAAGTTTGTTCAAAGCTCCCTCCTCATAAAAGCACTGACCAGTAGTAGTTACTGGTGAATAATAGGGGCTCTGTACGTGGAGCCTGGATTAATCACAGCAGTAGGTTATTTTTTTGCCAAGCTGAAGTAGCTTTAACTTTACAAGACATCATGGAGTGAATGTTCACCGCTGCCCGTCAGTAGTTGCTCTTCGTATCAGTAGTGTGCTTGCTACTTACTGTGAGTAAATTCAGTAGTATTCTTGAAGGTCCAATCTCGTCACTGCTACATGAAAATCAGTGCCTTAATCATGTCGGACGTACCCACAAACTAAAACGTAAGAGTGTGACATGCAGAGTAAAAATCTAACGAGACAAAAGAAAAAAAAAATTCAGCTGGCAGGTGTTTCATAATCTCGCTCTGCCTCAGACTGACATCTCCGTTAATAAGAACATCTAATCCATCCTGTCACATGATCACATGTCAATCATCAGATTATTGGGTCCGGCCCAACAGTAGAACACAAACTATAACGAGTGTTTTCTCTTTCTCACTTCCTCCGTGCACTCCCCGGTCTCTTGACCTGCCAGAGCTGATTGTGGATGGTCAGGGCGTCCACGCTGACCGACACAGACTTGGCAGGGATGACGGTGAACTGCTTGCGGTCCGAGCTGTATTTGTAGAGCTTGTCGATCATCTTCCGGGTGATGGTGCGCGGCCCTGTGCCCGTGAACTTGACGATCTCTTCGGTGTCCGGCGAGTATGAGTAAATGGCGCGGAATTGGCACCCGCCGTCGCGGAAGAGGATGATCAGGTGATTGGACTCGCACTTTTCCAGCTCCTGCGATGAAACACACACAAAACAAATGTCTGAATATGGCAAAACACGAGCAAAACAAATAAATAATCATCTTTAATAAAGTCATTTCAAAAGATCACCTCCAGGACAGCATTCTTCTGGGTCTCATTAACCCTTCCAGCCAGACAGCAGTGAGCGATGGCATTGATGATGATTGGCTTGTTGGACTTGGAGCTCGGCTCCTTGAAGAGTTTAGGACCTTTGACAGACAAAACATAACAAAATAATTACTAAGATAAATGCGTACATGTCTGTAGGTGTTTAAAGGAACAGTTTTGGGAAATACGAATCTAAGTTAGAGGAGAAGATCGATATCAATCTCGTTTCCGTGCATTAAGTGTGAAACTGGAGCTGGGAGTTGATTAGCTTTAGCTTAGCTTAGCACAAAGACTGGAAGTTGGAAAACTGCTTGGCAACTTCAGTCCAGGAAGTCATGGCACTACCAAAAAATAATTCCAGGACATATGACCTCGTAAAAAAATTGTTGTTTTTTTCTATGGATTCAACAAACATCCACAGATCCTCTAGCTAGCTAAGCTAGATGCTTTGTGAGGGTCTTTTTCTGCTCACCATTGTACTCCATCGAAGTGATGGAAGAGGCTATAGAACCATTCTCCCAGTCCCTCTCAAAGTTCCTGCTGGATGCTCTGCTCAGCATAGGGAAGGACTCCATAGAGCACACAGATCCAGCCCTGGAAGACACACTTATAGGTCAATAAAATGACCACACGTGGGGGGAAAAGATTATTTCCAGCACGGGGAAGTCTCACCTCTGTGACTCTGCCCCTCCAGAGATGACGCTGTCCACCTCAGTCGCCAAAGAGAGAGTCGATCCTCGATGACTGCAGCTCAGTTCAGCTGAAAATGAGAGACGGAAGGATTTAGTAACTTTACTCAGCAAAATATCAGTGTTGTTTACCCTTTTCACACATGTCGTACTGTATTTTCATATGACAAGCAGTGACTCATACTGGTATTGTAATGTTACTCTAAATACTAACAAGACAAGTAAGACAGCAAAATTGATCATAAATAAGTCAGAATCAGATAAAAAGATGTATCTTCCTCTCTGTGAATCATAGCTGACTCCCCAAGTGTTAAAGATAAACTTTTAATGGGCTGTGTATGTTTGATATCACATCATGCAGAGCAGGTTAGAAGGTTCACCTCCCCTGCAGCCTGCTGCTGAGCCCTTCGCTTTGATCAACATGGACACCTTCAGAGAATTACCTGCGTAACACACATGTACACACTCAGAAGATGACGACGAATACACACAACTAAAGCGAAAATACATGTGCACACACACAGCTAGCAGGTGGTACAACGACATGTAGACAAACAACAAATAAAACGTGGAGCACTAGACAAACACATACGCTGATTAAGTTAGTAAAGGTGTTCATACGTGTGGTGGATCCTTTGGAGAGGCTGTTGGACTCTTCACGGTGCAGTGATTTAGGCCTGCTCCTGCGGGATTTAGTCCGTGGGCGAGGCTTGACCAGACCCTGCTCTTCCATCAACGCATCCTGCTTCCTCCGCAGGTATTCCTGCTTAATAAGCTCTCGCCGCGCCTTCTCCTCCTCCTTACGAACACGATCCTCTTCTGCCTTACGCCTTGAGGAAAATTGACGGAAGGTTAAGACAGGCAGAATTTAGCTCCACCCAAGCAGATTTAGACAACCGCCGTGTCCTGGTGATCAATTCGTGAGTGTGTGAAATGAAAACTTACCTGGCCTCATCACGTTTGAGCTCGCTCTCGGCTTCTTGCTGCTGTTTGCGTAGTCTCGTCTCTTCAGCTTTGCGCTGTTGTTTGAGGAGGAAGGCAGCGCGACGCTTCGCCATTTCATCCTCTGCTTTCTCGTCATCCTGGAAGATAGAAAATAGTAATCATAACGAAATTAGTAATCATGCTTCCAAGTTATGCACACATTAAAATGAAGAAAACCTGGAATTTTACCTTAAAGAAGAAGCCTATCACATTCTTCTGCTCGCTCTCTACTATAACATCTGCGCTTCCATCCTCCAGTGCGACCTCAATCAGCTGACCCTTGACCCTGGTATTCTCATCTACGCCTGTGGCCTCTTTTCCTGAGTTGGCAACATTGTTCTCCTCTTCTTCTGCAGCCTGTGAAGGATACGTCGATGTACTGGAGATGCCTTGTAGGTCCTGTGATTGTGTTTTGTCCAAGAAGCACCCAGTTTCCTCTCCACTGCTGTGTTGATTGCCGTCATCATGAACTTTGAAGGTGGTGTTTCTCTGAATGCTTCTCTCTACCCTGGAGCTCTCAACAATACTTTCTATCTTCTGCTCTCCACCAGAATTTTCTCTGGGGGACTTGATGGAAACCATCTTGCTGTTGTCTCTACTCTGTTTCAGCTCCGAGGCTTTGCTGCGTTGGCTGGAACTAAGCTTTGGAGGACGTCGAGCAGGGGCAGAGTTGCCGCCGCTGATGTCTACAAAGTGAACTGCAAAGGATTTGGAGTCTGAGGTAGAGGGTGGTGATTGTGTTTTGATGGGGGTTGTGCTCGGGCTTGATTCGACACGTTCTGGAGGTGACACCACGCGCTTCATCAGCAGGTCTTGCTGTAAAGAGAGCTGCATCATCTGGTGCTGAATGGAACTAATAGCTTCGTTGAGTAGGTCTATGGAGTGGGAGCACTCGTTCAAATCAGGTTCAGCCACATTATCCTGGGACTGGGAGTTCAACCTGTTCTGTCTTTTTGCCTGGCCTCCTTCTGTTTGACCTGCCGTTGCCTGGACCTTCAGAGCATCGAGACAGGAGTCGTCCTTGCAGGACTGGGTCTTCACTCTACTCCTTTCAGCTAGTTCTGCAGATTCTGAGTGTTTCAGGGGCAGAGGAAGTGTGTCACTCTTCCCCCCGCCCTTCTTTACAATGTTCAAGAAAGCGGCTTTACCTAGCTTTAGTCGCTGCCGTGCTGATAGGGTCTCCATCTTCTTCTTCTGATACTCAATAGCACGTCTTTGCTCTTCTAGCTGCATGTGAAGTTGCAGCAGCTCTGAAGGCACAACTGAGGGACTGACCACCATATTCTTCCCCAACACAGAAATAGGTTCTTTCCCTATCCAGCCGGGGGTGCTGTCACTCCTCAGTTGCCAGGGAGGGCAGGGGGCAACCTCAGAGCCATCTGGCGTGGTCTTCTGAGAGCTGCTGGTACTTGAGAATCCATCACGGAGGCCAAGTTTAAGCAGCTTTCTCTCTGCAAAGCTGGTCATCTTGACACTGGTGCTGCCTGATGCGCTGCAGCTGCTCGCCCAGGATACAGTGCTGAGGCAAGGGCTCGAGCGTCCACTGCAGTCTTCCTTATCATCCCGCTCACTAACCTTCAAGTCTTCTCTCAGTTTGGCTGACTCACCCTCTCCAAATTCACAAAGCTCTCCCTCCTCTGAGTATTTTCCCTTTCCTCTCTTCACCACCTCTTTAGTCAGCTCCATCTGATCGTCGTCCTCCTCGTCTTCCTCAAGGTCTGCGATGTCTGAGTCTGAGTCATGCCCTACCTCCAGCAAAGTGGAGTAAGTACTGTGGCGCTCTGGCTCTCCTGACAAATGGAGGAAAAACCCATGTGGTTGTTTCTTCCCAGACTGAGAGACGCCTATCGACCCCTCTGTGGGTGGCCTGAGAGAGCTAGGGGCTGATTCTGCGACAGGTATGGGCATAAAGGTGCTTCTATTTGACTCAACCACAGGGGCTTTCCTCTGTGAGGTGCTTGGGACATTGACGGATGCTTTCCTAGCAGCTGCTGCTCCTCTACAACGACTTTCGCCACTCTCCTCCTCCTTGTTCAAGCTGATGCTCTTCTCTTTGGCTGGCTTAGGGATGGCAGGCATCAGAGGTTCCAGATAGTAGCCGTCTGCCTGGTGATCGGGACTAAAGGGACCCATGTCAAGGCGGGGAGAGCAACGGGTATTAGAAACCCTCGAGGTGGGGGCTGCACTCTGGATTTCCAGCTCATCCTGCTCCATGTCACTCCCGAGTCGATGTCGAGAAAAAGCAGAAGGATGGATGACCGCAACCAGCTCCTCCTCTTCTATTTCCTCCTCCTCGTCCTCGATGCGCATGTGACTGAGCAGGCTTTGACCACTGAGTCTGTGCTGAGCCAGCGGAGGGCCTGACCCTAGCATGTGTTTGGGGGTGATGCTCGTTATGTTGGAGGCCAAGCTGTCTTTGCTGATGGAGCGAGCAAGGCTGATACTGTCTGCATCATCCTCCAGGAGACCATGCAGGGCGTAGGGCTGGGATAAAGGCCTGGACAAGGACAGAGGGAGGGATACAATTCATGTGAGCCAGGGTTAACAAACCTTTATGGTTTGTCTGCATCTTCTCAAATTGAATAACTGTCGCCAGTACAGCGATTTTAAGGGTTGTAATTACACTGCTCACCTCTGCCTCCTCTCTGGCCAGGCCAGTATTGAGCCCTGATGCTGTCCATCTGTACGTGTCATAGAGTTGGACCTGTTTCTGAGCTCTGTACAAAGAAAACATATATATTACAAAAATAGCTTCTCAGACATGCATTATTAATTGCCGATGATTTAAATAATCCACACTTATTAACTTGAATATAAATATTCCAGTGAAATGTTGTGATTAACATCTCATTGAGTACAACTTAAGTACATTTCACTGTCAAGGAAGAATCAGAGGGTTCATCCTGGTCTCTGTCATACCTCTATCTTTTCAGTGTTTGAAGAACTTTGTGACTAGAGGAGGCTGAGTAATTCTTTTTTTTTGTATTACCTGAAGTGCTCTCGTCAGCCACTTTCTGATGTCTTTGTCTCAGGGGGAGTAAAGAGTGAGATGGGCTTAATGAACGTGGTTTAGTGCTGAAAGGGAACGACAGAGAGGTTTTAAAGTTACATTTGGTTTGATGTTAGCTTCTGAGATGTTTAGAAATGTGAAGCAGAGAAAGGTTTTCTCATAAAACTCTTGAGTTTTGCATTCAAAATAACACAAAGTGCCGTGGTAATGTACTGTGGAAATGGCCAAAAAGTACTAAATTGCAGATTTAAATTTACATCACACTTTACCATACTTCCTAATGGTATACAAGTTGTAAGAATCTCTCCTATAAGTGCTGTGTTCTATAGTAAGTTTTACATTACAAGCATACTAATGTGTAAACATCACTTTATCAGAACTCTGATGTGAAAGAAAAACAGGGCACATTATATTTATCAGTAAACCTGTAACTTAAAAACACAGTTACTGCTTATTACCTGAGGTCAGGGCTCAGGGGTGTGGTCAAGGTGTCAGCAGAGTTCGATGATGTCAGGAAACTACGTTTGGTGACGCCAGAGATGGGAGCATGGGGTCGTGAACTCTTCGGTTGCAGCAGCAATCTCACTACAAACATGGTAGAAGGGGATATTAACCATTAGAGGAGATCCTGTAACACAACACACCACTGTTTAAAAGAGCCGTCAGCAATGCAGTAAACCAGAGAGCGCATTATACCATCTCTGATTTCCTGAAGGTCCCTGGGCTGCACAAACTCTGGCTTCACGGTCTCAAACCACCAGAAGAGCTCAGCGATGAAGACCATCACATTATTCTGCAAGACACAATGATGGAGTTCAAGGTCAAGAGGAAGACATCACCATGTTAATGGAGCCTGCTTTTACAGTCAAGGGTTTTGGGCTCACCTTTAGTACTGGTGGAGAATACAACATGTCTTCAGGCTTCAGATAGAAGCATTTGTTCAGGTATTCGTTAGAAAACTCGTGCAGTAGCTGGATGTTGTACACACTGTCTGCTATGGAGGGAACCTCCTTCAGACAGATATCTGCACGGAACAGGACGACAATGGTCAATACGATCAGGCTAGGACTGTGGTACATCAAGACCTTTTTAAATGATGAGAAGATCAATACCACTCTTATATCTGCACACTAAACATGAGTCAGCAGGCGGTTATCTTTGCTTGAAGTAAGGCAAAACTGACTCTAGCTTCATATTTAGCATCCAGACATTATAGTGTTATCAGTCCAATGTTACCGTACCGTCCAGTCTAATGAGTTCTGGGCAATAGAAGTGGATCACAGCCAGCAGAGCCATGCCGTCGCACACATCCTTCACCAGGTCGTCCAGCAGAGGGAAGTGCTGAAGCGCCCGACCTGACAGGTGATCTCTGCGGTAACGCACCTGCACAGCAAGAGAGGACACAAGTTTAAGTAAAGTACACAAATTTATCGAATGAACACTGAGGCGCATGCTCACTTGTCGCACACAAACACAACATTTCTCACTTTGTACTTAATCTCTGACTCTCTGACTTTAACACATATACTGTAGAGTAAGTATCTGTAAGTGGCTTGCAGTGCTTGGTGGCCTTTATGTATAAGATTAGGTCAGGTGGAGCTTTGCAAAGTCTTTTAGAGGACCTGTCATGTGGTGCAACAATATCTGCTTTCAGGCAAGTTTAGTAGTTGGTGCGTGTGATAAATGATAACAATAAAGGTCAGTATTAAATCAAATAAAGAAAAAGGTCAATGGTAAAGTACATTACCACTCGAGAGAACTCCACAGGCTCCAACATGCAGTGTGCCAGAGCATGCATTATATCAGGCTGGTGATGGAGGGAAGAAAGAAATGATTGGGAGGAAGTTAATGAAATGAGGCAAGCCATGGCTGGATGAGTGGACTTCAGCACTTTAAACACTGGACTCCAGACAGGTTGCTTTCTTGCGTGGTGATGTGTTGATGTTTTGGGGCGGGAGGAAGGTGATGAATGTGAAAGCTCTGCTGTAAATTGAGGGAACTGCTAAAAGGGGTTTCATGCTAAGCGAAAGCAAATAAGCAAAGCTGCTGTTTGAGTTTCTTCCTTTGCCACCAAGGGGCACTGTGCCATCTTCACTCTACACATCATGTTGGGTTTTTCTGCTGTGTATCTCATTACCTATTATTTTTTATTTTTGATCTGACACACACACACCTCAAACAGTCATACATACGCTCACACCGAGGAGATGGCTAGCGGTTGCACTTACAGGTACAAGCTTCCAGTACCATTTGGAGGGAGACTAGTATCCAAGAGGCAGGAATGGAGAGGAAAGTTTGGGAAGACACAAAGAGGAAAAGCAGCAGACAAGTCAAGGGTCATACACAGTGACAAGGAATCAGATTATCCCCTGTTACCATGGAGACAGATCTGATTTTATAGACAGCTGGAAAGGGTTAGGCAGAGAGAGTCTAGAGGAGGAAAAAGGCGTTTGAGCATATTGTGATTAAAAGGTCAATGATTTCACATTGTGTCATCATCCTGTTACCCTCCAAGAAGCAACACATTGTTTTGTGCTTACACTTCTTTTAGCTATACGTCTTTTTCTGATTGGTTGATAGGAACCAAGGCGAGTCAGCACAGTGCAGGGGTTTTCAAACTGTGAGGCGTGGCTCCCCAGGGAGGCGTGGGAGAGTTGAGGAAGGAGTGCGGAGTCGTAACTCAGTTAAATATGAATGCACAGACATGACAAAGATATTTTAGAGGATATCATTATCTCTGATCACAAATTAACGTCCGTAATCAGTTATAATGAACTATAAACCATTGAGATGATCCTTATAATGCCAGAATGCGCCTGAGAATCATTGTGTTTTTAAGTTTTCCTCAGTAATCCAGTTACACTTGTCTGTACATCCATGTTCATCGCACATGCAAATTCTGCATAAATATATATAAATAAAGGCTAAAATACTGATTCCATGGCAACATTATACTTCCTGAAAAGCCTCCCAAAGATTATAGGGACTGTAGCTCAAAAACTACAGTCACTGACACAGGGTGTCAACAGTTGTAACGTGGTGATATGAAGTGCTCATCAGATCACAAAGCAAGCAAGATCCAATGACAACGCCTGACAGTTAATGCATCCAGTGAGGTAGTGACACATGCGTTTAAAATCCCAAACAGGGGGACAATGAACAAAGGCAACGACATCACTAAAGAAAGACGCTATTCAACAGACAGGACGCTTTCTTTCTAAAGCAGTGAGACACAAAGTGACAGGCAAAGAGAGTGAGACAAAGGGAATAAAACAAAGAGACACGCAGGGTGTTACCTTCTGGTGACTGGGTGACTCCAACAACTGTTGCTTCATTTTCAGCTCTTTTTCCACGATCTCCCTCATCTTAATGTTCACCTGTAGCGACAGAGACGCTGCAGGTGAACAGAGACGGACGAACGCACAGATGCAAACATTAACACCCGTGTCCGTTTCTTACCTTGTTGATCCAAAAGACCATCGCGTCTTCCAGGTCAAAAGGCAGCTCCTTGGAGGCACTGAAGGTGGAGAAGCGTTTGACACTGGACACCACTTTCTCTATGCTGATCATCTCCACTATATAAGCCATCATCAGGGCGTCAATGAGGTGGATGTGGGAGCTCTGGAACAACACAGATGTTACATCAGAAACATAATTATGGCTGTGGCAGGCATTAAAGGTGTTAAAATTACATTTCCTGCCCTGTTTTATGTATTAGAAATAGTATACAGTATGTATAGTTCTGCATTATTAACAGTAGGACACAAAGATTATTTTACAATGCTCCATCGCTGAGTTGCCATGGAAACAAGGCAGAACTTCCTGACTGAAAGCAGAGTTATCAAAACGCTTATCAGCCTACACGTGAGACGAACACTGTGTCATTAGTGTCTGACTCACACGCTGTTTTTTTTATTGGTACAAAAAGGCCCGGGGTAAGCTAAAGCCGTCCAAAATCAAAGTGTGTGTTTTGCCTGGCACTCGGATTTCTTTTCACTCTTCGTGATTTCATTATGATGGAAATGAGAGACGACGCCAGAACACTTTGTAAGATGACAGTTGGGTAGAGAGTCGATTAATGGTTGTCAAAGAATCTGTTACATGTAATGATGGTCTCAGAGTCTCTTTGCTTGAGCTTAATATTAATCTATGTAGCCAAGAGCAAGGATTACATTCATCTACTGGCACCTAAACGCAGCATAAACTGCTGCTCCTGAGCCAGCCTGTTGTTGCCTTTTGTCTTTCCACACCTGTGGGATATGACTAATACCTCCAGAGAGCGAGTTCATATTAAATGACAAATGCTGAAACCTTTAGTTCATTTTGCTTCATGAATATTTTAGTTAGACAATCTAAAACCTGAAAAACACTCACATCTACCGGTGCATTATTTATTCCGTTACTCTTGGCTCATATTTGGCTCTGGAATCCAAAGTCACATTAGCTTGTTAGCAGATGGCAAGTGTGGGTTGCCAGTTCGCTGGGTTATACTACTGCAGAAAAAATGTACCCTCATTTACATAAAAGTAATAATTTCCTGACTAACAAATTATCTAATGATTCTTAAAGCAGTATTAATTGATTTTTTTTGCCACTTGGAGCCTTTTGTGGAACACGCATCCAGCAGAGACAGAGCAACATTAGCATTTATAGAAAGTTGTGTGTCTGATCACATAATCTGATGAATGTAAGTCCAATGTTCTCTCTCACGACCAATAATGAGCAATCAGTGCAAACAGTGACTTTGCTATTATACTTCATAAAACTCCACAAAGCGTCATCCTATTGTCCGATACTGATGATGTGCCGATATTATCATGCATCCCTAAAAGAAGAAATACCAAAGGCTTTTAAAAACCACAGGAAAGTTGTGACTGAGCTGTTCTAGTGAGAATGTAAAGAGAGTGTAAAAACATGTACAGGATAGTAGCAATGTATTGCCCTCTTGAGGTAACCAAATCAATGTGCACACAGGTTTCACACACAGATTTCAGAATACATTATGCTCAACTACATCAAAAGTCTATAATATCTGTGAATATCTGATCTGTGACTAGACATATGGGCAAGCTACCCACCATCTTGATGGGAGCTGAGCTGAGGTCCAGATCCGAGACAGGCGAATTGTCTGCCTGCAGGACGTAGATGCCTTTCCTGGACAGGGCCTGGATGACAGACTGGTGGCTTTGGAGTGAGGCGGCCTGCTCAGCGCGCAGGATGAGTCCACACACCCGGCAGTAGAGCTCTCCAGACAGCAGCAGGCGGATGATGGGGGGCTTGATGTGTTCCTGCTCATACTGGTCGGTGTAGAAGGGGTCCCGCAGGTCTGCAGGGATGTAATCTGGAAAAAAAGACAAACATGCATGTTTACTTGACATTCAGGGTTAGCTTGTGAGGTTTTTTTGCTGATCAAAGTTGTACTAAGTCACTAATCACACCATGCATCCACGCTCAAACTATTTTTGTTCAGACACGTGTCCGTCAACGCCTCGCCATGTTACGTAACAGAGAAGCTCCCAGGTCACAGACTTTCAAGGTATTAGACTGTCTAAGAAGAAACCAATGCAAGAGAGAGAGAGCACTGAGACAAAGTCAATGGTTAAATAGCACGCCAGGTAGCAACTCTGACGGCCTGTAGGTGGACCAGAGGCTTTAAGCCAGTGAGGGACTTAGCGGTGATACTTAAGCTGATGGTCCTGTCCCAGCCAGCCTGGTGTTTTTTCTGTTCAGGGACACAGACATAGGGCAGCTATTTTTATATGCCTTGGACGTGTTAATCCAGAGTTAAGGCCTGAAGCACTCACGAAATTTAGCTTCCAGTGCTTTCTGGGTAGATTTAGGCAGGAATAAACGAGACTGTTGTCTGATACAGTTTGCATCTAGTATTTATATTGATAGGAAAAAAACAGGTGAGAAATTGTAATTAAAATCTGGTTCAGGATCATTTCTTAAATTATTAATATTACCAAACTGTATTTCCTGAATTAAAATGCCTCTTTTTAGTAGTATTGATTACATGTTACCATCCAGATCATGTAGAAAAATGGGGAAATGCCCACTCCAGTCAACACAGCTTTAAGAAAGAGTTCGACATTTTACGACAAAATATAACGTGTTAAATAACGAGCTTTAAAGGTGCTTTCAGGTGGATCTTTACCCAGTCTTTATTCTAAGTTAGGCAAACATCTTGCTCTAGCTTTAAAGATAATGCACAGGCATGAAAGTGGTATCGATGTTCTCATCTAACTCTAGGCAAGAAAGCGAACAGAGCAAGCTACGCAGGCAGACAGCCATTAGACTGTGCTGCTTTCTGGTGCTACTTAGACCATAAAAACTGTGGCTGTGCGCACACACACAGTTTTATGATGCATAATGATCATTTAGTATACATTTGTCATCAGTTTCACTATCACAATAAGTGCTTTTAAAAAACTGGGCTCATTAATGGCATGTTTACACACCCGCTGATTGTTTTACTGCGTGTTCAGCTGAGTCACAGGTCTCAAGATCTCTGCAGTGACACACATTAACAAAATTGTGTCTTAAATGATCAGATCCTTGCATCAACATTGAGCTGCTTAACAATAGCATCTTCACTCATTTTGTTTCACATTAGATGCCAGCTGACTGAGATGAACTGGCAAAATAAGACCTCCATTAGTGGAAAACACACACACACACACACACACACACACACAACAGGCAGAGATAAGAGCTACAGCACACTGTGAAAACCTTCGCTGTGTCTTTCACAACAGACTGCTTGCTTGGCACAGACTACCTACAGTATCTATCTCACTCTCTGCTGTTGTGTGGCGCTGCCATATGGGCTTGAGAATCCCAGATCATGTGAGAAAACGCTCGTTGTAACTCCTTCCAGGTTTCGATCTGCCTCGTTTGTGTTTTTTTTTTTCTCCTCTCAACAAAAGCAAATCTTGCATGTGTTCCTCCGGCAGACTGAACACATCTCTCTTTTTTATCCCTGCCACTTCCTCTGCCTCAGCTGTCCAAGAATGCCCCCTCATCCTCCATGGTTGCCGTGGAGATGGTGATGGAGGATGCCAGCGTGGCCGGAGGTGGGGGCTGGGTTGCCATCCCATCTCCTCACCGAGACCTGCTCGTTGGACTGTTTTACGGCCCCTGACATCAGGAGGTGTGTGTGTGTGTGTATGTGTGAAGATTTGGAGGGTGAGGCTCTCTAATCCTAGTTGCTAATACTCGTTAGATATTTATCATCCACCTGATCCCGCATTAAAACCCATCCTGGTGTGTGTGTGTGTGTGTGTGTGTGTGTGTGTGTGTGTGTGAATTCAAGAGGAGGGGATGCAGGGAAAGCCTTTGTTCCTATTCTTTCAGACACAAGGTCAGATTGATGAGCAGAGATCTTGCTGACAGTCAGAGCAGAGCTGTCAGGCTCTGCAGGGTCTGCAGGGGAAAAGACACAACTATTCTCTCCAATAAGAAGGCTTAATAGCGAATCCTCCACTAGACAGTACATTGCGAAAACATAGCCTTTAAGCCGATGCACCCTGTGGGCACATTTGGAAGTCTGACCCTTGCAGAGAGAGCGAAAGCTGGTGTATGCAGCCAGTATGTCAGGGATAATGTGTAGCTCTTGAACAAACGCTCACTAATTTCACCTACCCACTGTAAATAAACATTTTCTATATATTTTTGGTCTCATCATCTTGTCACATTCATTAAATGTTAAGTTTGCAAACAGGAAACTAGGAGATGTGCTGTATGTTGCATAAAATATATGTCAAATTTCGTCAGCACTAAGCAAAACTAGGTCATGATTCAGGTGCACTACACACTCTCTTAGTGGACTATGTGTATATTTCACCTCCAGTGTTGCTTTTTAAGCCAATAATAAATAATAATCATAACCTAAAACATAATATGGGAAAGAGAAAAGTTTGCTAAAAGCTAAAGAAGCCTGTCAGAAATCAAGTAAATAAAGCTCGAATTGTTTCCAGTAATAAGATTTAGAAAAGATTTGGAGGTTTCTCCAAAGGGCATCAGTGAAACTGTCATGAGTCCAAACAAACACGCTGTGTTGAACAAAGACACAAGCCTTCAGGTCCAATCCCATTAAACACTTAAACATGTGACTGTGGCTGTGCTGACTTTCACACCGGCACACAGACAGCAAAGTCCTCTCAGCGCTGCTGAGCTGCTCGCTTTGCACTCTAATCTAATAAGACTGTTTTGGTCCTTCTGACCTCCACACTGACTATCAGTGACCAGGGATTGTATCACAGAAAGCAAACGTAATATAAACGGACATATTGTATTTCAACATGAGATGAGCAGGAACACACGACTGATACGGTCTGGACTGTTTACTGCAGATGTTATAGGATTAATGGGAATACAGCCTCAATGCTGCACGGTCTGAGTTATACTTAATACACTGTCGGAATATTTGAATAAGATATATATTATATATAATAGGGCTGAAAGATATGGAAAAAATCATGATGAGGTTATTTTGACAGATAATGATTGCAGTATGACTCACTATTTTTGTGAGAATGGTAATTTTTGCAGTTAATTTTCCTTAAAAAATGTACATAAAAATGATGATGGCGTGCTCCCTTACATCAGGAGAATATGATTCGCAGGCCTGAGGCTTCTCTGTAACACCACAATGCTTCACTTGTGATGACACATTTTACCTTTATCAAAGAAATGCAGCTCCTGCGAGTGAAATATTGAACTTGGCTATATTTTGTCTTGAAGTATCCCAGCCTGTTATCCAGAATATCTAATTCAATGTCTGCTTTGCCACTCCATCATAAGCAAGCATTAGTCTGTCAGACGTGAGAAACAAAAAGTCTCAAAGGTATCAAGCCTGAGTAGCATGCACCAATCCGATACACAGCATCAGTATAAGAGTCAATACTGTCCTTATTAACTGGAACGGGTATTGACCGTGACATATATCCACAGAAAATCAGGTTTATTTGTCACTGTCACTATAAAATTCTGTGTATCCACTATCAGTTAAATTAATTCAATCACGGTTGGCTGCCAAGTTATTTTGACATACCATCTTTGCAGTGAGGTCCACAGATGTTGAAAAAAGAGAGCAAGTCATTGGACCGGTACTCGTTGTTGCGGTTTTGAAACATGTATTGGGAGAGGAAAAGTTGGATCTATATTCTTAATTTATTTTTAACAGCTGTAAAATCAATCAAGCAGCAACTATTTTGATAATCAGTTTATCGTATCAGTCGTTTTTTCCAGCAACATTTCCGACTTAAATCTTTTTTCCGTCTTATGTGATCGTGATCTAAATATCTTTTGGTTTTGGTCACACAGTCTGAAGGTGCCATCTTAGAGAAACCTTCAAGAAACTGAAATGAATCAATAACAAAAACAATGGTTGGTTGCAACCCCAGAATAACCAGAGTAGGAAAAAGATCATTCAAAGTGACTCTCATCACTGGCACCGCCGAAGGAAATCAGGGTGAATGTGATAAATGGGACGAGTATGAAGCATGAAGGGCTGCATGGCTGATGAGTTTACTCTGTATGGAGGAGGGTTGTGGAATAAAAATTGGGCTTAAGGTAGCTGCATTTATTTTTAAAAAGCTAAGCTACAGTTGAAATGCAGAAAACTGCATCTTTACTGTATGAACTTGTTAAGTTCTGATAATTATCAAATCACATAACATTAGTACTGTCCACTCTGTGTTAAAAATGGAGTTTAGATACTGTAGTTAGTGCAAAATCTCTTGCTGTAAAGGGCTCCTAAGTGTCCCTGGCGTGCTGAAGTCAGGACGAGCCAATCAGATTAAGCGAAGCAGGAAGCTTGACGAGGGAAAGGGTGTTGGTTTGGTGTTTATTATGGGCATCTGAGCTGTGCCCTGAACAACACGCCGTTGGGTAACCGAGAGGTGAAGCTTAATTGCAAGACAGAGCTCGGGACATTTCCAACATTGGCGCTAAGCATAAAAATGCTCCAGCTGTTGTGAGATTAATGTGATGAATCATGCTGATGCGGTGCGATACTGGTCGGTGCTTTCACATATTTTTGATGACCAGCTGCTGTTTACCTCATCGCGCATTACAAGCTTTGAATTTTAGGGTTTTGTTCCCCCTATCAGAGTCCATTTACTGAGTCATCCGCTGCAACACAGGAGACATCCCGGCAGGGCAGGAAACACTTAAACTACAGTATGTCTGCCTCCTAAAATGGATATGATGACAAAGAGTTTTCCTTTACTCAATGACTGTCTCTGTGTCTCCTTCCGAATGCCTCATTGTCAAACTGATAATAAAATCATGGAGACTGGCAGGCTCGCATTGAACAGCACAGCTGACCTCCTGCTCACACTCTCCAGAGAGCTATGAGCGAATGACACAAAAACCCACATTCAGGGTTCCCAGACATTTACTTACAGCCTAGTGATGTGGAGCACACATTTTTAATGTTTTAATAGAGCTGGCAATGCTAGTGACCTGTATATAAAAGACTTTGGCTGATCACGAAACGTCAGCGGGAGTCTTCACTTACAAGGACGAAGGTCTGGACTGCTGCTGTGCTGTCGTAGTATGAAAATCTTTCAGGTTTGTTTGACAGTGAAACTGCAAACAACAAGCTGACTGATAACTTTGTGACAATTATGTCTATCACTGTAAACAGAAAGGAAGTCAACACACGTATATTTGGGAACTGGAGATGTAGATATGATGTATTCTTATTGTCTCTAACCATAGAAAGATGCTAAAACACATCTCTAAATGTTCTGTAGTGCACAGTTCATGCATTTGACGACACTATCTACTGCGATTTCTTTCACTGATATCATATGGATACTGATAACAGGTAGAGCTGGATCCCCTCACCTTAAAACAAAGACCACTACATACACTTACTTATACAAATGTTAATTTTTATGAGAGAAGAGCAGATGCACAGTTTCACAAAGCAAATGACGTATGTAAGTATTGTGAGGGCGGTCATCTACTAACTAAATTTACCACACAATAAAGCTCCAACTAATGAATATTTACATTATCAGATGATCCACTGATCGTTGTTATTCTCAGTTAATTGATTGTTGACATGATTTTGGCCTATAAAAATCCAAATTTAGACAAAAAAAAGCAGCAAATCGTCAAATTTGAAAAGATCGCCATGTCTGCTTGGAAAAAAAAACTTAAAGGTCCAATGTGAAAGAATATGTAATAATAAAATATGGCTGAACTATGTTTCCACTGGCGTATAATCGTGCTACTACTGCTACTTTAGCATGAGACATTTGTATCAACAGACGCTGCGGGTTCTCTTCCATGTAGTCCGACATGTTGAACCACTCTGTTTCTACAGTAGCCCAGAAAAGGGCAAACTGAACACCGGCTCTAGATGGGGCCAATAATGTTTTTTTTGCCACCATAATTCACGTTAGGAGGAGAGGGTGAGGTGACAGGGTTGCAATCAGCAACTACAACGCTAGATGCCACTAAATCCTACACACTGGTCCTTTCAATCCACAAATGATCATTTGTGTGTCTAAATATTTGTCAATAGACCTTTTTCACAGCAGCCAGTTTGACATGAAATAGTCAGGTCAACTCAGGTGTTTCTATTGATACTAATTATGGTTCCATTTATCGCAGCGGGGCTTTCCCAGTGAGCCGACATGCACCACAGCTGCACCCTGACTCTGTTTGACCTGAACCTTAATTAGCATCATTGGTAACACCTGGGTTTACCTACTGTTTCATTTTAAAATGGCTGCTGTGAAAAAAGGTCTATTCATTTTCTACTGTAACTAATCATGAACTGACAGATCCTTTGTCTAAGCTCTAACTAGGAGCCTATCCCAGCCTATCCGTGGCTAGAGGCGGGGTACACTCCGGACAAGTTGCCGTTTGTTAAACTCTCCTATAAAAGCAAAATGCTAAAACCTAAATCCACTCATGCACAGTTCTTTGTGCGTCGTGTACTGTCATTTTTTGTCACTGGTACCAAACTACTTGACCTATATTATGTCCTACATGTTTGCTTGTTTGTGTTTTAATTTGACTATTGTTTCATAGTGGGGAGAGGAAGACGTTTGCAGGATACTGAGGACCTTGAGTAACGTTTCCATTTAGCCGCATTCAGACAAAAATAGGCCTTAATGTCTACAATTAGATTCAGCTAATGATACAAGTAGTCCTATAAGCGTGCCAGTCTCTTTGACAAAGACATAGTTTGTTAAAAATTCAGTTGGTATTCTGTCCTTGGCAGCAAACTGGTGTGATTGTTCAGGGCCAATTAAGAGGATCTGCATCTATCAAACTGTTCATGCAACTACAGTACAGTCTATATTGAACAAATAGACTATGACATCCATCCATCCATCTTCTGTAACTGCTTATCCTTATCAGGGTCGCGGGCGCTGAAGCCTGTCCCAGCTGGCACTGGGCGAGAGGTGGGGTACACCACAGGGCTGACACATAGAAGACGTGCAGCTGCTAATATTTCATCAGGATATACTCACATCTAGATGTTTTCACCAATAAATACATAAATATCATTACTATAAGAAAACATGATTCTCAATGGTGAGAGGAAAACACAGCCTTAACCATACCGTAAGCTTTGGCAAACAGCCAGCGGAGATTTGCGTCTATTTTGGCTCTTGCAGAGTCGTACAGCTCCAGTGGTATGACCTGAGCCTCGATGCCTCCTCCTCCTCCTCCTCCGGCATCATCTCCTCCTGCTGCTGCTGCTGCTGCCCTCCTCCAGGTGCTGTCCCTGCCAGCACTCACCTCCACATCCATCTTGCAGTGAGAGAGAGAGAGAGAGAGAGACATTCAATGCATTACATCATCGATATAAAGGGAAAAACAATAACCAGGGCCTGGAGGTGGCTCACAGTGATGATATGAAACACTACACACAGGCTCACCTTGTTTAACCTGCCTGTACTGCAGGTGTATCTGCTGTCAAGCCCCCCTATGATTGATGCCTTTAACATGTATGCATGCACGTTTGAATCCCAACAAAACATGATTTATTTGCATGTTATTCCAGCTGATAATCAGCTGATGGCAGTGAATAACAAAAGATGCACTTGTGGACATGAATGGGAGCTGCTCGAGGTTTATTAGCTACATAAAATTACAGCAGCTGCTGCCCAGCTAGGTCCAGTCTTGGCTGGCCAAAGATGGAGGGGTGGAGGGGGGTGGGTACCAATGAATGGACCCTACACCATCCTCAGCACCGTTAGGTTCACAGTATTATAACATTAGCTAAGGTTAGCTAGCTTCAACTGCGTACACACCCCTGAAGCTGTGAAAACATGAACAAAGCCTCACCTCTAAGAGTGCATTTGGTCCTCTCCGCACAGCTGTTATGTCTGAAGAGATGGAGGTGTTGTTAAAACGCCGACATGTTGGCCTGGTTGTCTTCGGCTAACGGTGAAATAACAGGCGGACTCCTCCCCGCCCCAGCGATACAAATCTCCGGCCTCTTCGGGATAAACGGCTGGCTGGCTGGCGTGTGTCTTGATGGTCGTTAATCCAATAATGGAAGAAAAATGCGAACCAAAAGGAAGTTTGTCTGTTTTTTCCCGAGGGAATTATTAATATCCACAAGCCTTGTGTTTCATATCGTGGCTGTCATCGCTTTTGGAGGGGTCTAACGGTGTCCGGGTAGTCCTGTTGTCGGAGCCTGTCTCTATGGGGACGACTGTTACCTCCGGTCAGCTCCGCTGCAACACCGCCACCCACCTCCGGGGGGCGCTGCTGGTCTGCACAGTGATGTGACATGTTCAATACTGCAACATGGTCGCTGTTATTATCTATTAAGCATATAATATTAAATTAATAAAGTGTCCTGTGCAGTTATATTTATTTATCTAAACTGTACAGTTACCCCCTGCTGTACTCTTAATTATATATCATCGTGGCAACACCTCCTGTTGTGTTTTGGACCTAAATATATAAATATAAATAAGTGTGACTTGTGCAATACTGATTTTAGTGACTACTACTAATATTTCTATTCAAGCTATCCTGGCATTTTATTTAATTTTATTATGCAAACACATTTATTGATTGATTTCCAGTCACGTCAAGTTAAGTGGATTTTATTGTAATTTCAACCATATACACAGTACACAGTGAAACGAGACATAAAACATAGTGCAGACAGGACTACTTTAAAGGGCCACATAAAGTGCCGTACGTTCAGACAAAATAATGGCAAGAAACAATAGACAGACAGGGTTTAACAGACTTGCAGGTGTATGTACATATGCTACATATGGATATATATAATACGACTATAGTAGGTGTATACAGAGAGGTAGATATTGACTAAAATTAAGTAGCAGCAGAGATAAAAGGTTCAAAGTGTGCATGGATATAGGTGCAATGTGCAGATTGTTCTATGTTTGCAGTCCAAATGCTATTATTTGTTTTTCACACATTTAATTACACTGTTGTGATGTATTGTAGTATATATATTTTACATACTTATTTCTTTCCCCCCATGTTTATATATATATATATATATACATATATACATATATACATATATATATATACATATATAACTACAGTAATGTAACCCAATTTTGCCCCCATAGTTCAATAAAGTATTTCTGAGTTTGATTCAGTATGGAACAATGCATCAGAATTTATATGATGATCATAGTTTATATCTTAACTTGTAGTTTGGGAGGTCCTTCATTACATACAATAAAGCAGAGAGCAGTGTCCTTAAAATCCGAGTCCTCTGGCCAGCACGGACAGCAGGCCACTTTTACACAGCCTACAGCTTTAATGCTGATCAATCAATAACTAATACAAATATTATGAATGATGAGGATGTTATAGAATATAAACAGATTGTAAAGATACTATATTATCTATATTGGAGGATTATGGAGGCCCTCCAGAAAATCGGTCATGGTTGATGGGATATTTTGAGCCTCAAGTAAGCCATATATATATATGTGTGTGTGTGTGTGTATATATATGTATATATATATATATATATATATATATATATATATATATATATATATATATATATATATATATATATATGTGTGTGTGTGTGTGTGTGTGTGTGTGTGTGTGTGTGTGTGTATATATATATAAACCAACAACAACACCTAAAGCCCTCTTTCCTATTGTGAATTTCATGCTATTCTTCCTGCTATTGATCCCATTGTTATTTCTTCCAATTAAACATCCAGCACATATACCACAGATTCCTGTGATGTGCTTGTGCTCACAGCTAGAGGTCTATACAGACTGAGGTCTAGTATTTCCTAGTATCTAATTTCAGCTGGGCACAAATAGATTTTTCATGCACTGTGACTTTAATCCATAGATAACAATGCAACTCCAGACAAATATGAAATGCAGTATACAGAAGCCATTCCAGATAGAGCAATGACATTTAGTGTAGCAAAATGAGCATGCATGCATATGAAGTATGTCTTTGGGGCTCCGTGTTAGACTGCATCCCATTCTAGCATTTATTCGTTTCCAGATCAGTCTGAAATAGCTATTTCTGTCTCCTTCAAAGGATCCAGCACACATCTCTAGATCACTCTGGATGCCTACTTGAACAGGTTGATTATGCAAGCAACTGAGAGACTGTTTCTGGTATACTGGCTGTGTTTAATGGTGGTCTCCAGACTTTTATAAGTCTAAAATCCTTCAGCAACAGAAGTTATTTTCACTGTAGTACTATCAGACTTTCACCCATAGAGGGCATCAGACACACACAACAGTGGTGATAATTCTAGGAGGCAACACTGTCAGCCACATAATATTTCAGAATAGGGAAGGAAGGAAGGAAGCCATTTTTTTAATGCTTAACAGCAGCTTTTATTGAATCAAGACAATTTTTACAAAACATTTTTAAAATCAGGAAATACTTCTTTGCAAACTACAACTTTGCATGAACATTGATTTTGAATTTCATCTTTTTCTTTAAAAACATCTTTTTTTTATCTCTGAATTAGTTTATAAAACATGACATTTAGACACCTTAAAACCACACTCCTTTACAAAGTGCAGGTGATGTCGTTAAACACACAAAGGTCCCCATTCCTTTCACAAACAATGCTCTCCACCTTGAAGACATTTTTACAAGAAATCTCACAAATACATTGCTTTTCTTAAGAAAAACAACAACAACAAAAATCACACTGGCACTATTTTAAACTGTGGCGAATGTAACATTTCAACTTTCTACAACAGGTCTGCAATTTAACACTTGACAGGTTAAACGTGGTAACCATAATCATTGATTTGAGATACAATATGAAAGAAAGAAACAGTCTTTGCATCAAAAATGTTCACAAATTGATTACTCATCACCAGCCCAGATCGTTATTCAATAGGCTCAGGTGGATTTCGATGCCATTCAAGCATCTCTCAGCTGATAAAGGATATTTGTTCTGTGCTTAAAGGTCCCAAATCTCCAAAGTAAATGACATGATCTATGTTGGACAGAGTAGCAAGAAACATTATGAAAAGGTGACACTTTATATATATATATATTTGATCATCATCTAACACAGACACAGTGATAAGACTTAGTGAAATGTAGTTCAGTAACAAAACCTGTGTCACTTTAAAAGACAAAGGAGGTTAAAATATAATTAATTAATACTGAAAATTTTAAAATAATCTATAAAAGTTGAAAAAAAAAATCTGTACAAACATAATGCAAATCCCAAAAAATAAAAATTTATGAAGGCCGATGCATCAAAAGATTAAAATAAATCCAGTGAATATAGCAACACGAGACACAAATAAATAGCCAGTGTACACATCTAGGAGTCTTTTTTTGATATACACTCCTTTTAAACGGTTTCTAATCTTCCCATAGATAACAGAACAAAAAAAAAATTAAAAAAGCATAAATATAAAAGCATCTTCTTTATATTTCAGGTCAAAAAAAGCACATAAATAAATACAAAATTACTAAAACTGTTCTTATCGTTAGTATAAAAACTGATAATAAAAAAGGAGCATGTTCAGTCTTGAGACAGGTTTGTCACTCTCTTTCTGTGTGAGCTTTGTTTGTTTATATATTTTTTTACACTAAAGAGTTCTGTCCATTTTACAAGTCTCTACTTAAACTGGTCTGGGATCAGATTCATCTGTGAATGGATACTTGTAGGCGGGCTGGAGATGCCTTCTGACCAATCGGACATGTTGGAATGTGGGGACGAGCTGGACCATTGGTCAGGGGAGCCGGGGGAGGGTGTTAGAAATGGATGGTCAGGCACCTGTAGCTGGTGGTTAGGTGTGTTGTCCATGGGGCCAGAGTAGCTGTGCTGGGAGGGAGGGGTGAGGAATTGTGTGCCGAGGACTTGCGTCTCCTGGGGCATTACGGTGTGGATTGGCATAGAGCGGCCCGAGCCGTTATTTTGCTGCATGTCGGAGCCGTTCAGCTCGATGTTTGGGAAGCTCTGGTTGAGGGCCTGACCGGCTGTGGTGGAGTTGGAGTTCTGATGCTGGAGCTGCCGCGAGTGAGCTTGCTGCATCATGTGTGCGGACGAGCCTAAGTGGCTGGTCTGCAGATTCTGGTAGCCCATGATCTGAGACAAGGTGGCAGTGCTGACACCATGCAGAGCGCCCATCATGTTGTGGGACATGGGTGGCGCCTGGGTGAAGCCTCCTTGCTGGCCTACACCTGGGTGCATCCTGGTGATCCAGTCACACTGGCCTCCTCTGCTGCCACCTATGGATGTTGTACCTTGACTGTTGGGGCTGGAAACAGGTAGGTGGGACAGGCGGGGTGGGTTAGGGTCAAAAGACATACATCCCATATCCTTACCCATGCTCATCTGACCCATATGGTCTCCACTGCCTTGTAGGTGATTTAAAGACATAGGTGGGGACTGCTGGAAGGGTGATGTCATGGGAGGAGAGGCCACATCGGACAGATAGCCATGCGGTGACTCTAGGGAATCAACCGGGGAGAGAACAGCTGAGGTGTCTAGCAAGTTACCCTTCCCATCCAGCGACTTTTTCTTCTTCATCCGATTATCTTTGCCTCCGTCCTTCCCTCCTTTCCCACCAGAGCTAAGTTTGCGAACCTTCTTGACAGACAGGGTGGGCTTGAGGTTGCTAAGGTAGTCATTGGGGGAGCAAAGAGGTGGTGAGAGGCTGGAGGTGCTCAGGGGGGCGCTGTGAAGCCCGGGACTCCTAACCACATTGTATTCATCCAGAAGGCGGACGATGTCATGGTGCATGCGTTCCTGAGCGATGTCTCTGGGCAGCTGGTCGAGATGGTCGGTGATCTCACGGTTGGCAAAGTGCTCAAGAAGAACTTTGGCCGTCTCGAAGCTGCCTTCACGGGCTGCGAGGAAGAGCGGCGTCTCTTCCTGAGAAACGATAAGAAAAAAAAAACAGTTTTAACACTCGATACACTACTGTGAATGTAACAGTGTAAATACTTCTAAATACTATCATTTCACATACCTTGTTGTCTTGCATGTCCTTGTTGGCACCATTTTTCAGCAGCACCATGGCAGCCTCAACATTGTTTACAGCCGCAGCCCAGTGAAGAGCAGATTTACCTGCAGAGAAAGTGAAATGAAAGAGGTATGGTTATCATGACAGCCCGACACACCAAAGGATCTTTATGGACTGTGGAGATAAAACGTTAGCTACCAGAATCGTCTGTGGCATTGGCATCAGCGTGGCAGTTGATAAGCTCTTCGACCATGCCATCAACCGCCAATCGGGCAGCCAGAATCAGGGGCGTTGTTCCGTCATGCATGCGGGCGTCAAGATCAGTGGCGCGGTTTCGGATTAAAATCTGCAAAAACATAGACTTGTTCAGTGAAGTTCTTTTAAGCTTCAGGACAAACTTTATCAGAAATTGAAGTCTGGAGAGATATGACAGTATTGTAGAGGAAGCATTTACCTGGAACACTCCCTGCGCATCTGCAGCAACTGCAGCGTGAAGCGGAGTGCGTCCCATGTTGTCCTGCACGTTGGCATCGGCGCTGGACTCCAGGAGGCGTTTGGCAGCATCAGAGCGGGCATACCGAGCAGCCAGGTGGAGGGCCGTCTCGCCTGTGCGGTCAGTCTGGTTGTGGAGGTTGGCGCCCTGGTAAATGAAGTCGGAGATGATTTCCGCTGAGGGATCCTCTTCCTCTTCACTGTTACCGGTCTCCAGTCCTCCACCGCTGCAGGAGGCAATCATGAGGGGAGTGAAACCATCTGAAAGAGGAAGAGAGAGTATCATGAGTTTATTGTCATGTGTCAGTTCCCACTCATGTGTCTGTAACGGTTCACAGAAGATTACAAAATTCAGGAAGCTTTCATAAATTTTACCTGGTCCTCTGACATTGACATCCATGCAGTCATTCTCTATCTCTCCCTGAGGAGGAGTAGGAGCAATGGATGCGATACGCAGGTCAGCTGCATCCAGATGCTGCTGTGTCCATTTCCTGTGGTCAGTATGGTCACTCAAATCCAGCATGGCCTGCTCTTCAAACTGAAAGACACAGCAATCATCACAACATCAGCATCAGGAACACGTATTAAAACTATTCAGAATAGACAGTTTGGTAAAACATAGTTTATTTAGACCCATATTGAATTGTTTGTCTTACCCTGAAGCGCCTGCAGTCTGGATCTTCATCATCCCATTCATTTTGATTGTCATCCATAAGATTTATGTCAGAGTTCTTCATAGGCCTGTTGGAAAGAGGAAGCAGGTTAGACTAGACACATGACGTCAAACACAAAAGAGACACGATAGAATACACTGCTGATAGATGAGGCTTAAAAAGCTGCCTTCATATTCCACTTACTTCAGCCCGACAGAATCTTCTCCCAACGGCTCTCTGCGCTTCTTTTTGCTTGGCTCCGACACTTTGAATCCCTCAGGAAACCAGAGCTGGCCGTGCTCTCGTCGCCGCTTACGGGACACCAGGACACCGAGGCAGATGAAACCCAAAGCAGCCAAGCCCAGGAAGACGACATACATGGGGTAGAGCTCTGAACTGGAGGGAGTAGGTCTCACACCTGGAAAGATTGTCACCATGTGTTACTTGGGATATCAATTTGAAGTCGTTTTTATGATACGCTGAATATATAGGTATATAAAGGGTTGAAGATGAGGTACGTACTAGTGACAGCTTCAATATAAGGAACGTTGAGATTCCCGCTGGAGGCCAATGCTCCAAGGAAGGCAGCTACATCTGTGGCGCTCTGGAAGCATTCAGTAGACTGCTGGTAACACTGACGGTTGTCAATCTCCAGGTAAACCACCGACCTACAGGCAGAAATGGGTAAAAATATTATAATATATATTATTTAATTGCCAATAAATATTATACATATATTTTTCTAATAAAAATATACAAGAAGAACTGTAGTTTTCTTTGTGGTTCCTACCCTTTGACTTGCACAGGTTCCAGCTCTCTGCGTTTGCGTGGGCTGACCATGGCGGACACGCTCTCCTTCACTTGACCCAAAACGTTGGCCGGCACCGAAGCCCACTCAGGCCAACCATCCGCGGAGCGCTTCAGCACGTTATGTTTAACGAGGTCCTGTTCGTTGCCATAGTACGGGAAGATCATCGGTTCTCCTTTGGCGTCACGGCGGAACACCACGTTGGTGTGGAGAACACTGCTGAGGTCTCGGAGGAAAGCCGAGGAACGATTTTTAAGCTGTTCTGGAGAAATGTGGACCACCAGGACCAAGTGACCGTCTGCCAGCTTTTCTGGCATGTTGTTGGCGCAGTCCAGGCCGTCCCATTCACATTCTGCGTTATTGCAGCCCTGGTCGCAGTGACCGTCAGCATAATGGTCTTTACAGTACTGGTCATACAGCGGGCTGGAAGAAAGGATGGAGACTGGGTTAGTATTCTAATAGAAATGTGTGCATGAATGCAAATATGAGAAATAGCAAAATGTTTGTTATGTTTTCTAGACTTACTTGCACTGTCCTTCCTGTCCCTGACAATCAAAGCCATCATAGAGACATCCAGGGCTGTTGCACTGGCCATCACACTTCCCATCGTTAAAGTAGCGCCAGCACTGCAGGGCCGCAGAGCAGTTTTGCCAAGGATCATCGAAATTAAGCGAGCAGTCTCCTCCATCCCAGCCGCAGGCATGGTTGTTGCACAGCGAGTCGCAGATATGGTTCCCTGCCCACTCGTCACACTGAGGAATCTCGCAGCTCACCTCCACTTCCGGAGGTGGGGTGATGTCCCGGCCAAAACCTCCTACAAAGGAGTAATCCAGGATGTGGCACAGCAGGCCGTTGAAATTGCTGGGACAGCTGCACTGGAAGAAAGGCGCATCTGGGGTGTTCTGGCAAGTGCCACCGTTGTAGCAGGGGTTGGAGATGCAGAGGCTGTCGGTGGGGGTCTGGCACTCAGGCCCAGTGAAGGTTGGTGGACACAGGCAGCGTGGGCCTAGATGGGCTGACACACATGTACCTCCATTCCTGCAGTTCAGACTCCCGCAGGAGCGAGAATCGTATTCGCAAGAAGAGCCGGTGAAGCCCTACAGGAACAGGAAAGGACGAGGTTGTGTTATACTTGAGGAAAAAAAGTATCTTTAAGAAGGCAACAGAGTGTGGATCACACAGCTGTACTCACAGGTGGACATTTGCAGATGAAACCATGAGGTGTGTTACTGGCAACAGCACACGTTCCTCCATTCCTGCAGGGTCTTCCTTTACAGCCATCAAACACTTTGTCGCAACGCTGACCTGGAGAACAGAAGCACATGTCAGTGTACATGTCACCATTTGTACAAAATTTAAACACTGCACACAGGCATATTGGAGTCTTGTTAAATACTCCTGGATGCACATCAGTACCTGTATATCCAGTGCGGCATTCACAGCGGTAGCTGTTGGTGAGCTGAATGCAGTTGTAGGAGCCTCTGGGGTCGCAGGGGTCTGACAAACACTCGTTGACATCGCCCTCGCAGCGCTCGCCTACGTAGCCAGCCGGGCATAGACAGTGGTAACCTCCGAT
The DNA here is from genome assembly GCA_033000465.1 of Sciaenops ocellatus. NCBI lineage: Eukaryota > Metazoa > Chordata > Actinopteri > Sciaenidae > Sciaenops > Sciaenops ocellatus. Next base: position 21,482,059 of record CP136874.1, on the reverse strand, counting down.
GCGGTCCACGCACTTGCCATTGTTGAAGCACTTGGGCTCGTTGGTCAGTGGGTCGGTGGAGGGGGTGCAGTCATCCAGATTAATCTCACAGTGGACACCTACGGGACACAGAAAACATTGAGTTATACATCCAAATCCTCATTTTGTGGGGTGTCAAATACATTTTTTGCTAATGTATGAATGTGAATGAGTTTTAAAGATATATACCTTGCGTTCCTCTGGGGCAGGAGCACTTGTATGTGTTGATGAGGTCAATGCAGGTGCCTCCGTTCTGACAGGGCTGTGACTGACATTCGTTGATCTCTTTGGAGCAGTTTACACCGTGATATCCGGGGACACACTGAAAGAGAAAAACAGAAATAATTATAGAAATTTGTCATTTTTTGTGATCACATTTTGAACAATTTCATTCCAATTTAAAAATCAATCTACCTCACAACTGTAGCCTCCCAGATAGTCAGTACAGACGGCTCCATTCTGGCAAGGATTGGGTGAGCATTCGTCCACTTGCTCCTGGCAGTAACTCCCAGTGTAGCCGGCCTGGCAGCGGCAGTAATGTGTGTTTCCAGCGTCCAGACACTGGCCTGAGTTTCTGCACAGGTGAGCCACCTCCACCCCTGAAATCCAAGAAGGAGAAGTTACATAATGCACCACTTGTAGATTCAACAGAAATATATCCTAAATTTTGGCTGGGGTGCCGTACCTTGTTGTTTGGCTGCGACCTCGCAAGACACACTGGGGATATCACAGTAAAGACCGGTCCATCCAGTCTGACACTGGCAGGTATAAGAAGCTCCCTGCTGCCAGCAAGTGCCTCCATTTTTACAGGGGGATGAATCGCACCAGCGCACAAGATTCTATCAGGGAAACAAAAAAAGAAAACACTTAATAAACTGCATGAATGGAGGCAAAACATGAAACCACAACAGAGCACCGCACAATAAGCCTGATGAGATGATTTCACCCTACCTGACAATTGACTCCTGTGTAGCCGTGAGGACAGGTGCACTTGTACGTCCCATAACTGTCCAGACAAGTGCCTCCATTGAGGCATGGTTTGGAGTCACACTCGTTGATGTCATACTGGCAGTAGCTGCCAGTGAATCCAGGTAGACACAGGCAGGTGAACGCATTAATCCCGTCCACACAGGTGCCACCGTTAAAGCAAGAGCTGAAGAAACAAGAGAAAATAAAGATGTTAAAACATTACTAGACTTGCTATGGGTTGATTATTCAGCCAAGCTTGATGGTTAAATGAGCACAGACAATATTTTAACAAGGTGAGTTACCTGTCAGTGCAGTCGTTGGTGTTGATCTCACAGTTTATGCCACTGAAGCCAGGCGGGCAGGTGCAGGTGTAGCTGTTGACGCAATCGGTGCAGTTGGCGCCATTCCTACAGGGGTTACTCTCACACTCATTTATGTCCTGCTCACATCTACCGCCACGAAACCCGGGCAGACAGGTACACGTGAAACTGTTGATGCCATCGCGGCACAGGCCACCGTTACTGCAGGGATCTGAAACACAGAACAGAGGAAATGAAATCACTTGTTGGTCCAGATTGGACGAGATGAGGACTTGCACTGGTCAAAATCTGTTCCTTACTTGGTTTGCAGTCATCGGTGTCTGTCTCACACTTCTGGCCGGTGTAGCCTGGTTGGCATTTGCACTGGTAGCCACCCATAGTGTTATGGCAAATGGCACCATTGCGGCACGGGCTCTTCACACACTCGTTGATGTCAATCTCGCATGTTTGACCTTGAGAAAAGAGAAGGATATGTGAAGAAAAGTTAATCACATCGTCCACTGAATGGATAGATTTTATCGGTACGCATGAACAGGTGATGGATGGATACCTTGCCATCCTTCAGGGCAGATGCAGGAGAAGCTTTGGTAGTCCTCAGCCTCCTTACATACTCCACCATTTTTACAGGGTCTGGGGCTGCAGGGAGCCAGCAGGATCTCACAGTTGTCACCTGTCGGCAGAGGAGAGAAAACATCACTATTTGCATTGCGCTGGCAATATGACACAACTGCCTCAGAGTGCAATATGGAACAAGATTAATTTATATGTTTCCAAACTCTAAAAGATTTTTGAAAACTGACATAAATCCCAGTTTACATCCCACTTCCTTATCCATTTCCATGACGACTTAGCCAAACAGGAAGGGCTTTCCTGTTTCCTGCTATTGTGTGATCACAGACAGGAAACAGGAAGTGGGAATAGGGCTTGGACCAGTTCTCCCCCTATATTAGCTGTTGTGGCATGTTATTCCAAAACACACACACACACACACACACACACACACACACATACTGTTATCCCTGCACAGCAGACAGGCAGATCTTTCCACACAGAGATGCCAAAAACAGACATCCCCCCGTTAGTGGGCCATTGGCTCGTGTTTTCTTAAACAACATGGAGATAGTGCTCGATAAGCCTTCAGCGTGGAAAGTGGAAGATAAGCTTTACGTTCTCGGACCTGTGCAAACAGCTGAGTCAGCAGCTAACTACATTAAAACATCCGCTGGTAGTAGTCTTTGCGTGAAAAATAAGCAGCTACGTGTCGTACCAGTGTAGGGCAGCAAACAGTTGCACTTGTATCCAGCCACATCGTCGATGCAGGTGCCCTGGTTGAGGCAGGGGTTGGAGGCACACTCATTGATGTTAGTTTGGCAGTTAGGTCCTACAGTGGTGGGATTAGAGAGCACACTTGGGTTAGATATACGCTAATATAGGGCACACACTCACTCTTGATGAGCAAGAGAAAAGCATATGAGTGGGGGGGAAAAAAGGGGTTATAACTGACCAGTGAAGCCGGCTCTGCATGTGCAGTGGTATCCGCTGGTCATGTCCTTGCAGGTTCCACCGTTCATGCACGGGTTGGACTCACACTCGTTGTTATTGATGTCACAGTTCGGGCCGCTCCAGCCAGAGTCGCAGGTACATTTGTAGCTTCAATTCAAAGCAAACATCAGGTCAGTGAGTTTTATTCGTGACACTTTTTCCCGCACGTTCATCGTAAAATTAGATCTGGCGCTCACCCATTGATGAGGTCCTGGCATCGGCCGTGAATGCAGGGATTGCTGCCACACTCATCCACCTGAGACAAACAGGTGGCGTCGTTGTAGCCTTCTGGGCACAGGCAGGTGAAGCTGTTGATGCCATCAACACATGTTCCCCCGTTGTGGCATGGGTTGATGGCACACTCGTCGATGTTGATGTTGCACATCGCTCCTGAAAGATAATTAGATTTAGATGATTTTAGGACCATACATGATGGGAATTGATAAATAACTACACTAGCCATTATTAATGCACCACAGCTGGACACTTTGCTCTGCGGTGTATTATTCTTTGAGCCTTTATAAGCCGTTTCCTGAGGTGCACTTTGTGGCTTTTGGACAATAGACGGCTAACACCAAAGACTCCCTAAACATTCAACAGGCAGAAGCTGTAGCGGTTCCAATGTGTGCCTAGCTTGGTGGCCCCTAGAGGCCCCTTTGCTTCTCCTCCATTGATTGAATGGGGCCCTGTTGAATAGGCAGAAGGAGGGTTTCAGCTGGATCTGAGCGGGGGAGGTGCTGCCAGGAGAAGGGGGGGGAGTGAAGCTACTCTGCCTATTCACACACACACACACACAACTACCCCCCCGCCTATCCAGGGAGAACTAACCTCACCCAGGGCTGTTTACAGGGACAGAAGGCCAGACCCATTTCACACACAGCCGAGTAACAATTAAACCCCCTCCGATCCCCTACCCAGCTCCCTCCTCCCCTGCTCTTCATCAATCAGGAGGGGAGGGCCTAACTGCCTGATCTTCAGATACAATAGTCCTCTGTCCCTCTGTGTCTCAGTCCCGCCGTGCCCTCCACGCTCACCCCGTCAGCACAAAAAGATGGAGGGGAGGAAGAGGGAGGAGGGATGCACTGAAGCCACACACACTTGTTCCTCCCTGCCCCCTTTCTAGGCATAATAACACAGCCGCTACCGGTCAGAACCGGCTCTGTCGGGCCATTAACCGGAGGGGTGGTCCACATATTGTTTTATATAGTAGTACATTAAAGGTGGACTTGAAGTAAATGAGGTGACACTTTCAATCTGGGATTTGTCGCGCAGTTACACACTAATAAACATCAGCTATGCGATTAAAGGCCAGGCTCTTTTTCCTTTTAAAGTATCAACTTACGGACTCTTTCCAGGCTCAACGTCACAGCCTTTTCAAATAGCAAACAAAGTTAGCACATTGTGTGTGTGTATCAGGTTGGGGACTGTGTTCCTTTCTCTACAACCCCCCCCCCCACCCACCCATCCCACACAATCTGACACCATTGTTCTGCAAGAGTGGACCCGCCAGCCACCTGTCCTACCTGCCCCTCCCAAAGCTCAGGGGACCATCCCCCTGCACCTGTAAACTCCACCCAGCGCTCACCTGTATAGCCCGGCTCGCATGCACACTCGTAGCCGTTGATTTTGTCAATGCACCTCCCGTAGTCGCAGGGTTTGCTCTTACAGTCGTCCAGGTTGACCTCACAATTGAAACCTGCACACATTTAAGCAAAGGATGTCAGGAAAATCTCAAGATTTGAACTGGAGGAATCTGACAGAGTTTTTCAAGTGTCTCACCTGCAGTGCCTTTGGGGCAAGCACAAATATACGTGTTCTCCCTGTCCTGACAAGTGCCTCCATTCTTGCAGGGCTGGCTCAGACACTCGTTGATGTTTGTTTCGCACAGGCGGCCAGTGTAGCCAGGGCGGCAGTAGCAGGTGAAGGAGGCCAGGCCGTCCTTACAGGTGCCATAGTGGCAGGGGTCGGAGTAGCACTCGTTGATGTCAGTCTCACAGTGCTGCCCTGTGTAACCTGAACAAAAATGGACATTTTGATTTAGAAACTAGAACAAAAAATGGAAGAAATTTGCAAAAGAATTCAGAAAAAAACTGTTTACCTTCAGCACATTCGCAGGTATACTTGTTGGGACCGTCTGTACACTTAGCTCCATTCTTGCAGGGGGTGCTGGCACACTCATCAATGTCCACCTGACACAGATTACCGGAAAAACCTGCATATGAATGGAACAAAACACAGAATTAAGCTTTTCTTCAGATTATTTTTAATCATGTGAAATTCCCCATAGATGATGCAGCTCTATATATTCTGTACATGCTACAGTGTGCATAATGCAAAAAATGGGGAACAGAAACGCTCATTTGCATCTCAAGTAGGTCTGCAGGACACTAAAAAGGTCCTAACGAACCATTCCACAACACTCCTCCTTCCACCCCCTCTCCTTGCCTCTTACTGTGCAGTGAAATCTTTCTTTCAAACCACAACACAATGGCCCTCCAGCTTACCGGCCATAAACCAATCCCTGCCCCCCAAATTTTGCCGCTAAAGCTCTTACACAAACTCTCATGCCCGCCAAATATGCTAATGTTCCTGCAACCCGATCCGCACTGTCCCGTTCACCCGTAACACCTCTCATTGATACTATTAGAAGAAGTGAATCATTTACATTCGATCTGTGAGCCAGATATGGTGCGTGATACTCATTGATAGCCAAGTTAATGATCCACTCTTTTATAGCCTCCTCTCTGCTCCCATTGTTGACCGAAAAAAGGGTTAAAAGAGACTCAAGGGATCCTGTTCCTTTCGCTCCATTACCTCTATCATCTTTCACATGCCCTGATATTTTCTCACCTTTGGGGCACTCGCAGTGGAAGGAGTTGATCTTGTCGACGCATTTGCCGTTGTTGAGACAAGGTTGGCTGGCGCACTCATCTGTGTTGATGTTGCAGAACACGCCTTCGTATCCTGAAATTCCAGAGACACATTAGGACAATAGAGTTATTACAAACTTACATGCTTACTCATGGAGTTCCCTCTTCCTCGTGCAATATAAACCAATGCTCTTACCTGGCATACAGATGCAGTGGAAACCTCCAATCTGGTCCAGGCAGGTGGCATCATTATGGCAAGGATTAGACATGCATTCATTGACGTCCATCTCACAACGAGGCCCTTCGTATCCTTGGAGACACCTACACTGGAAAGAGCCTTTGGTGTTGAGGCAGCGGCCACCATGTTCACAAGGGTTGGCACCTGAAACATTTATGATACAAGTTGTCATACACATGTGGTCATTTGTGCATAAGAGAAAAGAACAAAACAGTGGACGTTATAACTTACCGAGGGAGCACTCGTCAATGTCCAGGTTGCAGGCTGACCCAGTGTAACCTGGGGGGCAGGTGCAGATTGCCTTGCCATTGACCGGGTTGGTGTCACAGTTGGATCCCTTTTGACATGGGTTGCTGATGCAGGCGTCGTCGAGGTGGCACAGCAAACCTGTGAGCACAGCGAGAACAAATTGTCATGAAACCGTATCACCACATTTAATCACTTCATTAGGACCAGTGCGTGAGAGTCGTACCTGTGCGCCCGTGAGGACACTCGCAGAAGAAGGAGGCTACGCGGTCGTGGCAGGTAGCGCCGTGGTAACAAGCGGCGCTGGCGCAGTCGTCGATGTTCTCGCTGCAGTCGTCACCCATCCACCCATTGACGCAGACGCAGTGATAGCTGCCGTGAGTGTCGTGGCACGTTCCTCCATTCTGGCATGCGTTGGGCATCAACTCACACTCGTCGACATTTTCAGTGCAGTACTGACCTGAAAGAGTTTATAAAAAGGAAAAAAAAAAAAAGGTAAGTAAGCATTAATGTTTTCTGATTTAATTTTAAGGTTAGACATCTTTAAACGTCTTTATTCTCTTGGTAAAAGGTCACCTGTGTAATGAGGCGGGCACTGGCAGTTGTAGGTGTTCACACCATCCACACATACTCCGCCGTTCTGGCAGCTGTGACCCGGGCAGTCGTCGATGTTATGCTCACAGTGCTGACCAGTGAAGCCTGACAAACAGGAAGCAAACGAGACATGAAACAAGATGTGAAAATGTGAGGAGTAATAAAGACACTTAAAGAGATCATAACATTTTCTTTTAGTTAATAATCAGACTCTTTCTTCCTCTTGTTATCACTGTGCACTTAAGGGACAGATAAGGCCTCTACATCCTCGTGGCAGATTGTTTTAATACCCAGTAAGGTGACAATGCAACTTTTAACATCAAAGGCTTGAGTGGGAGTTTTACAGCCACGATAGTCTGATTAACTATCAACCCACAGCTCTGCAGGTGCCCCTGCAGCCTCGCTATCTAGTCGCATTCCAGCACGGACACCCACGAGAGACACACAGCGTGGGTTAAACTTTAACACACAACCCTGTTATATCCCTCATTCATCTGCATATCCAAACTCTCTCTCTCTTTCTCTTTCTGCTGATCATAAGCACTCAATCAGACAATAACGCAGCTTAAATAATCACCAAATATGTGCTTAGTATGATGTGGTTTTGGGGAGGAATCGTCTCTTCGCAGCTGCAGTCTTGCCTCTAACAGCCCTAACCACTATTGCCCAAGTTTTACACAACACTCCAACGGCTTTTGGTGCCAACACAATAAAGATGCCAAGCAGACTGGCTGCATTTAGCAGAAAAAACAAGATATTTGTGTGTGTGTGTGTGTGTGTGACCTCATGAATAGGGTGTGTATATCTATACGTTTATGTGGTGTTGTGGTGGGGGGGGGGGGGGGCTCGCTGGTGGTTATCAGAAGGAAATGTCTGTGTGCCTGCATCCTGCCAGTGAAGGCTGGCAGGGAGAGATGGGAGGGTGGAGGGGGCAACCATAGATCACTCATTCCACTCAATTAGGTTTCACTACAGCGAACTGGCTTTTAGGTCAACTGATGTAATGGGAAAACAAGTGTGTGTGTTCAGAAAAACTATGATTGCACTGCTTAATTATGTGTTACCTGGCAAGCAGCTACAGTCATAGATGGTGTCTCCCTTCTGGACACAGGTGCCTCCGTTCTGGCACGGTGAGGGGCTGCATGGCATATAGGTGGTCTCGCAGTGTTGGCCGGTGTACTCTTGAGGACAGCGGCAGTGGTACGAGCCCACCTCGTTCACGCAAACGCCGCCATTAAGACAGGGAGAGGGCGTCTGGGCGCACTCGTTGACGTCTTGCTTGCAGGTCTGGCCGTGGAAGGTGGGCGGGCAGGTGCAGATGTAGGTGGAATCAAAGGCCGAGCACTGGCCACCGTTTGCACATGGATTGGAAGCACATGGATTGGCAATTTGGCAGGATTTACCTTAAAAAACAAAACAAAACAAGTGAGTGATTAATCATGATAGTTCAGGACTTTAATGGAGAGCAGAGATGAAGTATGTGATTTCAGTGTTATCTACATACCTGACCACCCAGGTGGGCAACGGCAGCGGTACGCAGCGAGGGTAATCAGATCACACGTTCCTCCATTGCGACACGGGGAGCTCATGCAGGCGTGGTTGGTGGGGGTCAGGCATAGGCGGTCGGTGAAACCCAGGCGGCACACGCAGCGGAAATCAAACGTGTTGCCATGGGAGACAGCTCGGCATTCTCCGCCGTTGCGGCACGGCGAAGGGCTGCAGGGGCTTGGAAACTGGCACCGATTGCCTACGTAGTCACTGGGACACCTGGGAGTAGACAGAGATGGGAGGAAGTAGAGGTGGTTAGAAAACAGAGGTTTTTTGCGGGGGGGTTTAAATCATGGGAACAATTATCCAAACAAAAGAGGAATAAAGGGAGTGAGGGGAGGGGGGGACTAAAAGTTTCCCGCCCAGGAAAGTCCCACTGCAGCGGGGCATGGGACGGCATGTTGTTCTAGTGTGTCTCTCTGGATTAGACTCCCTCAGAACCTTGAAAACACATTCTGCCGGGGACAACAGACACCACAAAACAGTCTAGCCGTAACAGCCCGTTCCCATCTACCTTCACCCCCACGCTGTCCACACTCATCCTCAATGACTGTAGAGATCAAGGGGGACTGTGGCGGCTCTGGATGTCCTGTATGAAGCACTGCATTCAGGCCCTTAAGCCCCCATCCAGACTAACGATGGGATGCCGCTACAGTCGCATAGCTCAAACTGGGTGATCATGAGGAGTGAAGACACGTGAAACTGTGACAAAAGCTCCACAAAGATGCAGTGTTGGTAGTTTTTCCACCAAAAAACTCTGCAAGGCATTACTTGATATGCAGCTTGGTGAAGTCTTATCTGTCACGTGGAGGTCAGCAAAAAAGTGTGTTTATGTTTGAATCGGGGCTTGTGTGAGAGTGTGTAGATGTGCATATGTGAGTGTTTATGCGTAAGGGACGGCATCTGTTGGCCTCCGACTATCTCCACAGGGAGCAGGTGCGCATGTTAATGAAGGCAGCTGTTGGACAGGACTCCTCCTCCTCCTCCTCCTCCTCCTCCTCCTCCTCCTCCCTCTCCTCCTGCCTTATCCCTCCTCCCTCCCTTCCTCCCTCCCCTCTGTCCCCTTGTCAGATGGGGGGTGCTGACAAGCCAACCTCTCCTCTGGGGACATAAAGAACCCATGTGAAGTCAGCTGTTGCAACTTCTGTCTCTCGAACAACCCCCCCTTCCTTTTGCTTAAACCACCACACTAATCTTAATTCCTCTCTTCCCTACCTGTTCCTCTTTTGATTTCCCCTTTTTTTTTTTTTAAATCCGAGATCACTGACTCTTCTTTCCCCTCTAGTCTTTTCCCTCGAATCTGCTTCAACTCTTTCACAGCTCTGTATTCTCATTTCTCTCCCATGTGGATTTTTTACAACTCCCCGCAGTTTGCTTTTTACAGCGTTTCCCCTTATGTCGCACGGGACTGCTGAAAACTCCCTTGTTGACTTAGTTTGGTGAGACCAATCAGGGAAGTTTTTTAACAGTCCCGTGTGCCCCACAGGGAGCCCAGACAGTCGCAATTGGCAGATGATTGTAAAAACATTTGGGATGGCTTTGAAGTCTCTCTCTGCTTCCCATTTCACTTCACCGTAAAAACACACTGAATAATCTCTGATTACTGTTTTGGTATAAAATCCTCACTCCACACAGATGCCATTAATGGTGTGTGTGTGTGTGTGTGTGCACTCGTGTGTGTCATCCCACGCTAACTAACTGTAATAGATCCTCTTTGTCCCAAAAGTCAGCCCTAGTCTGAGATAAAGATCCACCCACATGCTGAAAAGCTAAGCAGCACACACCACGGCAACAGGTCTCTCCCAGCGATGCAATGTCCCCTCAGGCCGGAGCAGATGCTTCCCCGACCTCTGACCCCCAAAACACTTTTGTGACTGTGGGACGGCCCTCTTTGCCTTCTCTCCCCCTCTCTCTCTCTCTTTTTTTTTCTCTCCCTGCTGGGCCCGATCTACCATCTGCCACTCTGGGGGTGACTTTATCATCCAACACACAAAACCAGCCCCTACTGTGAGCTGGAAATGCCACCGCTGTGGAAAATGTTATGTAAATGGCTGAGGGCGGCAGTACAGTAATTATGTGTGTCAGTATGAGTTTTCATACTCTTTGGTTTTTCCTTCATGTTGCTTATGAAAGCATTACACGACGATCTTTCATCTCATACGTCTTCAACACTCATTTCCCCGCTTTAAGCACTCTTTCCTCCTCCTTAATTATGTCTACTTAGCTGATGTTTCTTTAGATATATCTAATCATTAGCCAAGATCTGACCCCCGGGGTCAACTTCTGTTGGTAAGACCAAGAACAGAACAGTAAAGTAAAGAGTTATTATCTCCTCGCTCGAGGAGTACTTTTAGAATAAAATACACATATTTTGTTGACTTATTCTTCAAGTTTCCTCAAGTAACAAGTGTCATCGTAAAAAAGGGGGCTCATAAAGAGATTATTTTGATAGTGATTAAGCTATTTCCTGTCTCACACTCAAAGGGAGTGAAGTGGGAAGATTTATGAGGGTGAGCCACTGTTACAAGGACCGAGCACCTGCTTGACTAATGACTGCAAGATCACTTTCACGCACACAGTGTGAGTGATGCACTTTATTCTGCTGATGGCACCTCACTGTCGGACAGGAAAAATAAAAACACCTGCCTGCCACTCCACGTCTCATGATGGTTATCAGTGACAACACATCTGCTAAAGTACCTGTAGCCTGGAGTCCATTACACAGGTTAGCACGAATCAGTTTGGCACTTGACATCTTTGTTGTAACTCCAAACTGTCCCGGCCGATAATATTTCATCTCGTGCTTTTGATTAAAAACAAACAGGTATGCATCTAACCCATTTACCAGCAGTTAATGGGGTGCGTTTGACAGCCGGTGCTGGTGCCTGTGAACTTTCAGCACCCACTAGAGCCAAATAGCCTCTTATCTCGGCGCTCTGACAGAACAGCTTTGATCAACCCTCTCTGAGGATCTCCAGACCCAGAGGACCCCGATCACTGTTCGGTCTGAGGCCCCCGTCCACATTGTTTTCTCCACCCTAGCTTTTAAAGGTTGGTCTAAAGTTTCTAAGAGTAAAACTCAAACTAAAGTGTAAGCACTGTGCCGAACCAACCTCGTTCACCGCTCAATCAGAAGGGGCCCTGGCATCTAGGGAATGGGCCCAACTAGGGGAGTGGCAGCCTTACAGCTTAAACCCCAATAAAAGCCCAACGCAAGCAGGACCACTTGACCCAGTCATGCACTTGTATACTCCTGATTCGCTTAAGCCCACATGGAGCTGAGCTTTAACAGAGACCTGCCCGGTAATCCTATAGGAGGACAAATGAAGAGCGGCATTCCTTGAGGGGAGAGTGGAACATCTTTTTAGTGGCGCTCCGCTCGCTCTAGACGGCCTTTATGTGCGTGGACATTTTATCATCAATACGCAATACCAGACAGCTCCGTGCAAGGTCAGAGAGGTCCGATCACACCAGCCCCTGCAGCCTTTCAGTCAATTTTCAGTCCCCAGTCTATTTCTGTCAGACGTCTTGCAGTATTTGAGACATGTAGCGAGACAGTTGAGATGTTTTCTGGGTTTATTATTAACAGTCACCTCAGACCAAAACAGTGTCTATTTCAGCAAAGCGGCATCGTCAGTCATGCAAAGGCAGGGGGGTTGAGGGCAACAACCTTTCGACCTCACTATGCCCTCATTACAAGTGGAAACTAAATTTGACTCACACAACACTGTGCCCGAAGACGTTTTAAGGCTGCCTACAGCACCATGAGAAACAGGAAGCCCCAGACCTTTAGATAACCCCTTACTTCACAGAACTATGACCGAGTACTTCCCCATTATGGAGATGTGTTGTTGTTTCCGTGTGTCTACTACCACCACAAACTGAAGTACACTTTTTTTTGTCTAGACAAAAATCTGATCTCCCCTAAAGTGAAGCCAGTGATGACATAATCTGTGGGTTTCATGTAAATAAAAAGCATAAAAACAATTAGCATTGACAATAAGTTCATGTCTGGGACAATTTCTATCCCCCATTCACATTTGAAACATTAAAAATGCATCAGAATTGTTCAATTTTAAGGTAAACTTGAGAGTAAAGTTGTGAAACCACACAGCCGACCCAAATGAGGCTAACAGACAATGTAGCCACTGCTTTTTTCATCTAAAGCTAAATTAACTCCATCTAGCTCTGTTTCCTGTAATCGAGATATCTAGTTTATATGAGCAACCATGTTGTTACTGTGGTTTATGTAAACATAAAGCATATGTTAGGCAGTAGTTAAATCCAATCACTGAGAGACAAAACCCGCTGAAAACAGTGCTAAAAGTGAAATCCACACATTTTCATTTTGTGTGGTTAGAATCACATATTTCGATGGTTTAAACTGCAAAGAATTAATATGTATTGATTTCAAGGCTTTAGTAAATGTCGAAGACAGTAGCGAAAAGGCTAGAAGATGTTTGTCAATGCTGGGTTTTCCCCGATACGAACTGTTGTGCTGTTTGTACGAAGGCGAAGTGAAGGTTTGACGTCTCATCTATTGTACGGTGTTTGCCAATGAGTTTTTGTTGTTCCTCTTGTAGAAAAAAAAATGATGAAAATGAAACCTGAACTAACTTTTTTATTCTTGTTACTACTGTCTGCCTTTGTAGGGTAGATACAGGTGACGAGAATACCCCCAGAACAAAGGCTGAAACTCAATCAACTTCAGGGAGATAAATATACAGCAAATAAATAAACAGGACACAAGGCAGTTCCTGTCTTCGGGACGATCTGTATTGAAAGGATTTAAATTAAGGATGACTAATTTTAGAACCAGGAAGGACAGAAAACATCCTTTCAGCAGGACAGGAGCAACGGAGAAGCAATTTCGTCTCAACACAAGGCTTAATCCCACTAAACCTGTCCATAAGACATCTGATTTCCACAGTTTACACCAAGCCTAACCTTGTTCTCTCTGCCAACATGTGATTTCACTCTCTGTTCTCACACTCGTGGGAACTGCGCTGAAAGAGGATTTATATCAACCTTACCACTCAAAATCTGTGTCACCGTACACACTGCTGCACAAACCACATAGCACGGCGACATGACTCACTGGCAACGTTTAAACTTTTGACATTTCGTTTAACATCGCGTGACGGGAAACATCTTAAACTCATTCCTAAATGCATTTGGGGGCATTACTTTCCTCCCCAGTCACCACAGTGCAAGCCTCCGTAAAGAGGACTTTCCAGTTATGCCACCACACATTTCCAAACTGAACTTTCACCAGTTAATGCGGCACAAAATAAAAACACACACAGCACAGATAAAAACACAGATAGATCATTATTGGGAGCCCCCTCCCTGTAGGCATAGACGCCACACTCTGACCCCTGCCCACTGATGCTGAATCTCCCTGTGACTGATGGCTGCTTGGCCTGGCAGGGATGAATGATTAATGGGACAAAAACCAAAGAGGAAGAGCGAGTGTGGGTGGGTGAAGTGATGCTCTTATCCTGTCTGTTTTTAATTGGGCCAAGCAGAGATGGCGACCACAATAACAGCTTTGTGGAGGCGGAGGGTGGAGGGAGAGTTTCAGCGTGCACACGTGCGGTGATTCGTGTGTGTGTGTGTGTGTGTGTGTGTGTGTGTGTGTGTGGAGTGTGCAGATTAGATATCGTGAATTGGTGGCCCTAGGCTAGCAGCATGGGCTCCTTCAATAGCTCCCCCTTGTCCCTGCAGACCAGAGAAGTGCCTGCCATGACCACATACCCTGAGGGTAAACCAGGCCACCCCTGAGCTTTATTACAGATGGATAAAAATGATACCACAACTGGAAATCACTTTCTGTCACTCATGAGGAAAACCGAAAAACTAGCATCCTCTTTTCACCTTTTGTCTCCCTGCAAACGAACTTTCAAGGTGAATCAGCAAAGCTCACAGACATACATGCAAGCCACATTAAAGGAATATGTTAGCATATTAAATGTCCCACCCACAAAACTATTAACATCAATCCACAGGCTAAACAAATAGCCTACAATCTGCCTCTCTCTGTCTGTTCCCACTTGTTTGCCTTCAAATTTCTGCACTTTATTCCAATTAATCTCACTCTCTTGACATCCAATCCAATTACATTTCACAGCCATCTGGCTTTCTAATGGAGATCATAAGCGGGTGAGGTTGGGGGTGGAGTGGAGGTTTCCATTCAAAAAGCAGGAGACAAGCCTTTTTTTTGGGGAGGGGGTTAGGGTTAGAAAAGAGGGGGGGTTGTGGCAGGGGTTTGGTGTGTGTTGTGGTGTTTGGGGTGGCTGTGGCATGATGGGAAGCCCCACTCAGATTAGTCACACAGCATTATTCTGACTGCGGGACAATGGGTGACGGGCGGCGGGCGAGCCCCAGCTGTCGCCCATGAAAGGGCAGAAAAACAAGATTTAGGACTGGACGCGTCCTCTCACTTTGCTGCTGAAGGGGTCTTGCATTCATTAACGGGGCCTGCTGATGAGGAGGAGGAGGGGAAGGCAGGCTTTTGTCCAGCTACCCCTCTCTCACCTCTCTGGAACGGCACTCTCTTTATTATTTCTTCACTCCTTAAACTCTTTTTTCTTTCTTTTTTTTAAGGGATTTTGTGCAGCCTCACGTAGCAATGTGACTCATGGAGGGGTGCAGGAGCAACAGCACCAGCTCAGAAGAAGCTCAAGGGCCTCTCTCTCTCTGGTTGCTGGGCACAGGGCCCGCTCAAAGGCTGGAATGAAAAAAAGGGGGTAATATGTGGCCCCTTTTTTTTTTTCTTTCCAAACCCCGAAAAAAGCCACTTTTAAGCACCAAAATTACACTACACTGCACAGATTCCAAAATACAGAGACAGATGACACAAAAAAGATAGCAGGAAATGCTAATTCTTTTGTGGTGGTCTGCAGTGTAACATCTGGTGCATCACACGTTGCATTCTTTCTTGTTACTTACTTGCACTCTCCATTTCCATTCGAGGTGGCTTCACACCTTCCTCCATTCAGGCATGATTCAGTGGGTAGGGAGCATTTTAGACCTGTTGAGCACATGAAGAATATTAAGACAAATCTTTGACCCACACAGTACATGTGAAACTCACATACAGTTAAACAAGCTGTTAGGATTAACAAGGATTAGACAGAAATTATTCATCAGTGAGTCTTTAATCATAGGAATTATATATATATATATATATATATATATATATATATATATATATATATATAAAAGCACACACGCCTTCACATGCCAGAGCTTTAATTGATTTGTTACACACTTGTCTGTTGAGGATATTAGAAAGCCTGTTGTGGACACCGGTGAGGCCAGAGCGCGCGTGGTGCGTGGCTTTTTTTTTTTTTTTTTTTTTTTTGGGGGGGGGGGGGGGGGGGGTGAGGTGGTGGGGTGGGGGCACGCTTTTGCGGGGAAAGCGCAGCAGCTGCGGGGCTCAGATGCGGAACAAAAGAAATCAGAGTCCAGCACGAGCCATAAAACACTCTCCTCGGGCATTGTTTACCGGCAGACGGGGATAACAGCTACCTCCTCCACCCCCCACCCCCCCCACACACACACACACATACACACCCTCCACCCGGCACTCACAACACTCTCCCACACATGCAGACAAAAGGTGCCCCCCTCCGTGCGTCCCCCTGCCCCAACACACACGTACCAAACTTCCATTATCTCCCATGTTATTTAAAACCGGTCCACAGGACAATCTAAAAACTTTATCAAGACCTACATCCAAAGATTTGTGAAAACAGACAATAAATTTGAGTTTTTGAGTCCACAAACTTCCTGATAAGTTTTTTTCCTGCATCTAAACTATTAAACTGATTGCACCAGCATGAGTGATCATGCATGTGCAGACAAAGTAAACAGTTAACTTGTGTGAAATAACACTTTGGAGGGGAAGTCAGCGCCCAAAGCGAACCGCAGCGTTTTTGGCTCCTGCACTTAGTAGTGAATTTATTCCCACGACCGAAAACAGCTCAATAAAAAGTTACAAATAGATTAACAAGAATTTATCAGCTCCTAATCTTCAGCTCTTATTGATAAATTGTTAAAATTCAGCCCCGGCACAGCTAATGAAGCATCCACTAATCAAACTTTTTCTTCATTTGAATTGTTCGAGTTTCCTCGCCGACCCTCAGTCAGTCATGCTCTGCAGCCTGCCTGATTCTCTGCAGCAAATCTTTGAGATGTTTTAAATTTTACCTTGTGAGATGACGATTGCAGGAATCAGAAATGTTAGTTTCACAAAGAAACGATACATTCCTCTTCTTCAACTTCACAAATGTCGTTGACTCCCACGTAGGGTTCGCATAGATCCGCACTTTGGTATACTCCAGATGTTGTCTTAAAATAAATATCCTCTGGATGAAAAAAAATGTAAATCCAACACAGAGAGAAAGAGAAAGAGAGCAAAAATTAAAGTCTTCAAGAGGACTCAGTTCATAGATGTTAACCTGGTGCTTTCCGAGTTCTCAATGAAATCTGCAGGCAACTCTACAAGTTCCTCCCACTCTTCTGGCTGCCTCCCCCCTCTGTCCTCTCTCCTCCCTCCTCCTCCTCCTCCTCTTCGGGTCAAATAATAGCTGCGTTTCTCTGTCCACATGTTGCGGGAGGAACAAACACTCATTCCCCCCTCCACCGTCCAGTAGTAAATTAAATTAAAAGAAATTAAGGTGGAAAAATAACTTTACTTACACCTCCTTGTACTTATTATTTCCATTTTCTACTTTTACATCAACATTTCGGAGGGATATATTGTACTTTTTTTACTCTATTAACACACTCATCTGACATCTATAAACACTAATTACTTTACAAATTAGGATTTTACATATGGTAAGCATATAAAATATGATGCATTGTTACAGATTTACCTTCCCAACATTGCAACTATTGGAAATAAAGCAGAAAAATAATAATTTTGCTAATGATACTTTAATGGTAGTTTTCCTTTTAGCAAAAATTTCCATGCAGGACTTGCAGTAGAGTATTTTTACATTGTGTTGTTGCTACTTTTACTTAAGTAAGTACACTTTAGTCGCACTTGAGTATCTCCATTTTCCGACACTACTATTACATTTATTTGACAGCTATTTACAAAATATGAAAATTTTTTTAGAGTTTACACTTCCCAGTGGTATATAGCTAAAGTTCCAATGTGTAACATTTAGGAGGATCTATTGACAGAAATGCAATATAATATTCATAACTATGTTTTCATTAGTGTATAATCACCTGAAAATAAGAATTGTTATGTTTATGTTGCCTTAAAAGGAGCCTTTTATATCTACAGGGGGAGCATAAGACCTACATAAGACCTACATAAGACCTTTTGCATTTTTAAGTTCCACGTCTGGTTTCTCTTTCATGCATGAAACAAGAGGGTATTCAGTCGGCTGCAATCTGCAACTTCACCACTAGATGCCACTAAATTCTACACACTGGACCTTTAAAATGAGCTCAGCCATAACTTTCTATCAGGAATGACTTATAAGAATATAAAGAAAAAGAAGACTTACTTTATTAATCCCTCTATGGGGAAATTCTTGTTTCATTACATGCAAATGTAGAGAGGTGGTGACGTGATGGAGCAGTTAGGAGTTCATTCAATGCCTTGCTCAAAGGCAGTTCGGCCCAGTGCCCAAGAGGTGAACTGGCAACTCCTGGGCACTGCTACTAGTCCACGCTTCACACTGTGATCTGTTAGACTTGAACTGCTTAGTTAAGTCCCTATGGACTGAGCTACTACTGCCCCCATAACCCAAAATATAACAGTAACTAGTAACAAGTACTTTTAACTTTTGATACTTCAAGTATATTTTTTTACTTGTAGTCACATTTTAAATGCAGTTACTGTATGTTTACATTGTTTTACTTGAGTAAAAGATTTAAATACTTCTTCCACAACTGAAAAATATTTGTCAGATAATAAAGGTACAACCCGAGAAGCCAGTCCTTCATGTTTTGGTCTCCAAACTACAAAATACACAATTGTGCGTTTAATGTCTGAATCCTAATATTCATGTATCTGCTTGAACTTCAGTAGTCTCGATTCCAAACCACTAAATCTTAATTTCATGACATAGGGATACATGTCAGTTCCTGTTACAGTTTCATTTGCACAACATAACTCTCTTGTTTGACAGAATCTTTAAACATGTGACTTCTTATAATCTTTCCACAAGCATATCATGACACATGGTGTTTCTACAGTACTTCAGTAACAACACACAGTGCAACACTGCTGAATGACACCGAGAGCACGCCTGTGCCAGATCCATATTTTTCTTCTTTTTTTTTTCTTTCTCTCGGGGCGAGTGAAACTGTCAGGGAGTAGCTGCAGAGTTTCAGCACCCCAGGGCAAAGATTATTATATTATGAAGCCCACGCACATGCTAGTCCTTCTGTTGGTGTGATTGCCAAATGGACAGACGCCAAAAGGGGCTAGGTCTCATGAGGTGCACGAAGTGTGGGAAACACCGGGAGCAGAGAAAAGGAAAGAGGGAGTGTGAGCGAAAAGCTACAATTTTTATTGCATAACACAAAAGTAAATGTGATGTGCTCGCGGAGGGTGTTGGATGTATGAAATAAAGGAGATTTGTACGGGCATGTAGTGTGATAGTAAGAAAACACCTGACCCACCGTGAGAAATGTCAAATCTACCAGGCACACACTCAGATCAAGTCATGCCTGCTGTCAACACATGCCCTCCTGCATCCCCAGTACACGTAGTAAGGTGTGGTTTGGGCTTTAAATCAGAAAGTGCTAATTTGTGAGAAGCGCTGGGAGAGTGTGCTGTCTTTTTTATCTGTCATGAAATCTGAACTCCTGTGTTTGCTTGTGAGATTTTCTCTGACTTGAGATATTTATTTGTTTTTTAGGGGGGAAAATTTAAAGCCATGAGAAAATGCTCTGTAATGGATTCTCAAGGTTTGGAAAGGGGAAGACCCAAAGCTCGGAAAACAAACTCTATCAAAGCTTAATATAGAAACAAAACCCGGAGAGGTTGACACAAAGTGCAAGAAAACAGAGTAATTTCTTTGAGATTAAATATAAATGCGACTACCCTCTGCAGTATGAACTCTGGCCGCTCAGATGTGCAGAGTCTGACCTGGAGCAGATTGCGAATCCTTTAACTCTGACTCTTTTCCTTCCTTCTCTGGGAGCAGGAATGGAGCGAGGCCAGAGGTTATGATAAAAAGTAGCTCACTTTGACCAGGACTACATGATGTCATCCTACTATCAGACCTCAAAGTCAGACCAGAGCCTGAAATATTATTCTTGGTACACACCCAACCAGTTGTAACAAAGTCTCAAAAAAAAAAAAAAAAAAAACACTATGATATATGTAGCTTAGTGTCCACTATTTAGTGTCCACAAAATATTCTCTCTCATTCATGTCTCAATTACATGAATGATTTGACATTCTTCAACTGAATCTTTGAGTTCTATAAAGCAAAAAGTCGAATACAAGCGCAGCTGAAGTATTAGTTTTTAAATGTTTTGCTCATGTTACAGTTTTCTACTCTGCTCTGTTAGACTTGAATACTGGCTAAAACAATTAAAAAATACATTTAAATGTGATAATTAGTTGATTATTCCTTTGATTATTAATGTAAAAACTAAAGAAATACTTTTAAAGTGTCAGATTTTCCAACTTATACTAATACAGAATATTTGGCAACACAGATTTGATTTGATATGTGAATTTGGCATAGTCTGAAGTTATTTTTACAGTGCCCTATGTCCTCTCTCGCTCCCTGAGACCCTCACATGCGTCATTCCTGGTTGTTCCTCCATCCAGATTTATACACAAAGGTGTCAGAGCCTTTGCCGTCAGGCCTCCAAGACTATGAATGACCTGCCTGAGGAGATCAGGGCTGCAAACTCTGTGTCAGCCTTTAAAAACACACATAAAAATTGATCTTTAGCTGATGTTTTTATGTTCTATGTCATATTTTATTCACATTTTTTATTGTTTTATTGCTTTTAACTCATTGTTATTGTTGTATTTGCTTTATTGTAAAGCACTATGTAACTGTGTTTTGAAAGTTGCTATGTTTATTTTTATGTATAATTTAGACAAAAGGGCAATCATATCATCAAATGAGAGGTGTTAGTTATTATAAGAAGCATCATCAGTTAATCATGTATGAACATGTCCAACACTATTTTATTACTTCATATTTATGAAACTTTGCCTTTACATGTAAAACACTTCTTTATCTTCATCCATCCATCCAACATAAAAGTGTTCAAATGGCGCTTTGGTTGCAGGTTTTCTAAATTATTAAGATTATACAATTAACCAATAATTTAAAAGTATTGTATCAGTTTACAACTAAAAAACAATGCCTCTTCTTCATCTTCCCCTTCTTCCGATCTGAGAACAGAAGTGTGCCTAATCTCCTGTTGCCTAAAGGCACCTCACACCTTTGTTTCTGCCAGTCTGATGGCTCAGTATTTACTAAAGGGCTTGGACTGAATCAGCTGCTGTTTGTTGGAAAACAACCCCTCTGTTGGTTGTGGAGATATGTGAAGACAAGTGATTGGAAAAGCACATCGCTTTATCAAGAGGAGCATTGACCCCCCCTGTGGTGGTGGTGGTGTGGAGCCTCTGTTTGTTTGTTTCTCTCTGAAGTATACGGCTCTGGATTAGAGAACAGAGGTCCTCAGGTGTCCAAATTATCACCCTCTGTTGATGGCCTTCACAATCAGTTTTTAGACGAGCCTCTCATATGTAAGTCATGCTAATGTCAAACATGCCCAGACACTTAATAATGAGAAAAGAGTGTTACAGATCAAGCGCTTTCCCACATGTGGATCATGTCTAATCCCCAGTGGCAGGGCAGCACAGAAGCCAGACCCCACTTATCACTGCATATCTGAATATTGATGAAATGTGATGTATACGTTAGCATTGTACTCTTATAATGTTGTGGGTGCAGTTAAAGGGTTAAAATCGATGCAGCAGTGCCAGAAATATCGTCTTATTTATTCCACGCATTCTTCTGCCCTGTCAAATGCCGTTGCCTATATTTTCCCACCAACCAACCATTTCCTGTGTACAATTATATCTGGGTCCACACACTCAAGGTGTTAGAATAAATGTAGAGTCAGCAAATAAATACAGATCTACGTTAGCGTGTGTAACAGTACTGTAACAGGAACTGACATGTCTTGCTCACAATCGTGAGTATTGGTCACACGAAAATTTTTGACCTGAATGACCAAAGTTATTACATTTCACTCTGACGGGGACGTTAATAATATCCGTCCCAACTTTCAAAGCTGTCCACCTCGTGGTGTCAGGGTAGACAGGGGATCATGTAGCCATTAAAGACTCATTCACATCAGTAGTAGCTCAGCTGCAAACAGGTTTGATTCCCAGTCAGGAAAGGGTGTGATGTTTGTCATGTTATGCTTGTGTTTTTGTGGGGTCCTTCCTGTTTCCCCCACCACCCCCGCCACCATGTTAGGTTAATTCGTCTGTCAGTGCCCTTGAACTGGAGTTGGTCCCCGGGTACTGCACAGTAGCTCAACACTGCTCCATGGGTTAAATGCCTGATAATGGATTTCATGTGTTAGATGTGACAATAAACCTGATTTGATGTGATTTATTTGGGGACCATGAATGGCTGTATACAATTTCATGTGATCCGATAGTTGTTGAGAAATCTCAGTCTGTACCAACCAAGCTGCAACCTCTGTGGCTGTGAAATGAGATCATCACAGAAATGTCAAAAACTGCAGTTCCTCAAACGGCCACTTGAGGCTGGATCTAAAACAAGACAGTCTCCATAAGCCCCCATGTCCAACTTCACAGCAGAAATAAACATGTTTACAGCCTGGTACAAAAAACAGTTTTGGTCTCTATAGTTAATTTCCCCCTTTGTGACAACTGTACTAAAGGTTAATATTTATAGAACTCACCTGTTCAAATTATATTAAGGCTTAAATTTATGCAGAATTAACAGCATGGCCGCTTTGAGGTGCCGTTACAGATGGCTTGATTGAGCAACCAGGCTTCATTCAGCCCTCATCAGGTCCATGTCTTTCTTGGATTAGCTCTTCAGAAACCTATGGGTGACGTCACGGATACGACGTCCATGTTTTATACTGTCTATGGTTCCAACATTGTTAACTGACCGACCAACATTGCTGCGAACATTTTGACAACTGAGTTGGAGATAAGTCTTCTCTAGAGATAATTGCCACATTAAAATGTGATGGCAAAAGCTCATTCTTTCATGTTGCTGCATACTATGATATAATTTAAGATGTTAACTGGCTTGTTGTATTCATATGTTTGCGGAAGGACAATGGAAAGCAGGAAGAGCCAGGCTCCGTGCAGTCCTAGACAAGGCAGACATACCTACACACACACACAGACACACAAGACAACACCGTTATTTTGGGTCCTTCCCCCACATATACAGCCAAGAGTGAGAACAGGGCAGGAAATGGGGCCTAATTCACAACCTTGTGGCAGAAAGGACAACTGAAGAAACACACACACACACACACACACACACAGAGAGAGAGAGAGAGAGAAAGAGAGAAAACAGAAATCAACTGTATCAGTAAATCACCAATAAGCATAAATTAGATTTGCTGCCCCACTAAGCAGAGTTCAAGGCCATCAGAAGGCGCCATTGCCTGGTTTTGGCTGAAGTCTGGAGCAGTGCAGCAGGCCATGCAGTTGGCCTTTACAGGCCCACTGATCCGATCCATAATAGCTGCACGAACAGGGTCATACTTGCACAGTTGGGGGCTTGTGCTCCGCTCTTGTGGCTCTCTAGCAGGCCATAACCATCCCCGTCAGTCTGCCTGTCTGTCTGTCCATCCAGCCTTTCATATCCACCTCCCTTTCCCGCCCCAAGGTCTCTCTCTGGGCAGTGTGTCGGTGTGTGTCTCTCCTGCTAGCCAAATGCTTCAACACTGGAACAAAGATCCTCGTTATCCCGCTGAACCCACAATACCCCCCCATACAACCCATCGGGCCAAACCCTGATCCCCTCTAGCGCAGCCAGTCTGTAACTGGGTCTGACTCGTGTCCTTCGGTTGAGAGAAACGAGAAGAAAGAGTGAAACAAAGAAGAAAATGAAAGCGAGAAGTTAGAACGTGACCTCCAAACTAATTTCCTGTTGACATGCAGTGAAGAGAAGACGTGAACCGAAGTCTCAATCTAGCAAACGGATCAAAGACAAGACACAGCCAAGACAACGAATTGGAACTGTGCGTGGGGAAGCTTTATCTGTGTGTGTGTGCACAATGTGTGTGTGCACAATGTGTGTGTGTGTTTGAACACAAAGAGTGAGAATATTCACTATGAGAGGAGATATTTGTTCAGCCGGGGAATTTACTGATGAGATTAGCTGTGGTTAGGGGGTTTGGGGGTGTGGAATGTAAACAAAAGGCAAGTGGAGAGAAAGAAGGAGAAGATTCACCCCTCTCTCCCTCTTTTCCCCTCCACCCACCACCACCACCATTATTCTTCCTCCCCCTGCGGCTCCAAAAAGACAAGTGGGGTCCACAGACCAGCCCCTGTAAGCTTGTGTTAACTCCATAAAGTGTGTTTCTGGTATTGATGCTTTAGAAACGACACAGCTGGATCTCGAAAGAGTTTTGAGTGCAGTCTAGCTTTAGTCCTCTGTCATAACTGTATGAACGTTGGTGTTCTTCCTACACTTTTGAGAACACTGGCGGTGAATAATGATCTGCCACTTTCGCGTACATCAACCATGTTGGTACTAATGGACACTAATGGATGCCAGTGTGCTTTCTCCGTCTCTCTTTGAGAGCAGGCCAAGTTTTTGGGTACAAAGAGAGGGTTCATGCAGTGTCAGCCAAATGGCAGATTCCATCATTAAAGGATAATTCTGGTTTGTTACAACTTGAGTTTGTATTTTTGGGAGGCATTTTTATCACATGAGACTGAAATAATTACAAGACAACCTTAAACGAGACAAGAGTTTGCCCAAATTTGTGAAACTACTTTATTTCAAGATACAATTGAAAGTGAATGGACCTGAATCGTGAGAAATATCCCTTATTGCACAGGAAAGGTGTGTGCATGCCTAAGTTAAGTACAGAAGGTCAAAACTGAACCAGGATATCCTGAATGATGATTTTCCCAAAGCCCAGTTTGACCTACATGGGTTTTTTTTTTTTAAACCTACCCTCCTCTAATCCTCCAAATCTTTCCCAAATCTCAGCAACTTGTTGAATACAATTTTATTACTGTAATAAGATGATCAAAAGTAGATCAAGAGTCAGACTCTACAGCCACACTAACTGCAGATTCTGCAAATATTTTGCAAATAGAGCCACCCTTTTTAGCCCTTTAAAATAGTACTCCACCAATTTAACATTGCCCTCCTGTAACACTGTTGGACTTAATAAAATCATAAAAATCAAAATTGATGCACAGAACCTAATAAATTATCTTTTTTTTTATCATACTCGTGTCAAAACTTGGGACACACATTTCCCACAATACACCTCCATCGTTATGTTGTTGACTTGGGTGTGTTATGCTGGTAGCAGCTAATTTAGCCTAGAGCCACCATCAATCAATCAGACTTTATAAATAAAAGTAATATTAATATAACACATCAAATGAAAAAATTAATAAATAGACAAATATTGAGGGAGGCTTTTCCACAGACGTGGACCGTTGCAATAAAAGGACGCCTCACTGTGGGTTTTCTTCTGACTTTAGAGGTGATTAAAATACCACTACCAGAAGATCTGAGGGCTCTACAGGGTTCATAGGTTAAAAGCAAGAGAGAGAGAGACTGAGACCATTAAGAGCTTTGTAAACCAATAAAAGGATCTTAAAATGGATTCTGAAGCAGTCAGGTAGCCAGCGCAGAGCCTTTAAAATCGATGTAATGTGTGGTCTCTTTCTGGTTCTCGTCAACAGGCGTGCAGCCGAGTTTTCAAGTAACTGTGATTGAGCTGTATTCTTCTTAGAAAGTGTAGCATTGCAATAGTCAGCCGTGGAGGTAATAAAAGCATGCATCAGTGTCTCTGTGTTGGCCTGAGAGAGAAACGGTCGTGCTCTAGCAATGTTCTCAAGTCGATAACCTCAAGCAAAGTTGAGGAGCGGGCTGTGGAGGTCAGGTGAGCGCACTTGATTTCACAGAAGCGACTTCGCTTGAGGCATTTCATCAGACCTTGTGTAAGTCTGCGTCTGGAGCCACAAAAGTCTTCACACATCAACATATACACTACAGGAGATCTGTAAACAGACTTTGACGTGTGACATCAGCGGAGTTCCCCTTTTCAGAGAAAAAAGCTCAACCTCATGGTGTTGCCAGAGGAAAAGTCACGGCATCGACAAAGTCATCTGGACGCCATCAAATACGCACAAAATGTTGTGGCAATGCATCCAATAGTTGTTGACATATTTCGGTCTGAACCAAAGCGGTCAACCATCAGACAGAAAAACATTGGCATCACTAGTCATGCCACTATAGCCTGGCTAAGATCAACAACAAGGTTGTAAGTCTCTGACAAAGACATCACTGTACATCAACACACACACACACACATTTTTGTTTAGTCATTGACGCTGGAACATGTGACCTTGTTTATCACAAAGAAAACATCTTATACTGGGAAACAGTATACACTCTGTACACTGCGTATAATGTTGTATACCTCCTTAAATCCACACACTGGCACTGAAGGCGTGTGTGGAACTTTTTAGTCCCATTGAAGATTGAATATCTGGTGTCCAGACGGCCTCATCCCATTTCCCCCCGCTGTTTATTTTAAGGACCTCCTGATATGAAGCCGAAGGAGGGAAACATTCACCAGGGGTCTCTCATCATGATTCAGACCCCAGGGTGTGGCAGGACGTATGCTGGAGGGTGACAGGCCTTGCCACAGTGAATATAATTCAAAGAGTTATGGACACCGCATGACTCTGTGGTTACAAGACAACCTCAAGAATCTGTTTTGTGACCTTGAGATGTTGATTGTAATTCATGGGTGCGTGTATATGTGTGAGAAAGAGAAGGAGGGAGAATAAGGAGACGCAGATGCTGAGATTTCCATTCACCTCTGAGCTCCACGTTCATTACAAATCTGTCCAGAGCAAAGTGAATGTTAAGACGCTCCAAATTAACCCTGAGAGTGACAGAAGCAGTGTCAGCTGTCTGTGGTATCACTTTCCATCCAAATGGTATGGATGGGGGCCTGACAACTGTCACCCTGACCTTGCTTCACTACACCACTCTCCTAAGACTCACTAGGCTCTCTCTGGGGTGGGTGGGATGAGATTACCAACATTCACAATCTCCCCTGTCTCTCCAAAAACACAGCCATCTGCCAATCACAAAGATATACTTATGATGGCATAGTTCAACAAACATGTCAGGATCTCGAAATATGTCCTCAAGTGGGTTTATATTTAAAAATTGTTTGTCTGTGTTTGTGTGACTCTCTTCCATGTCACCTTGAATCACAGCAGAAGATGAGACACTAGTCCGCCAGAAATTGCTGACTGGTTCAGTGGCTAATTAGCGAGCCATGTCTTATTTGCAGAACTAAATGTCACAGTTAGGTCACATACTTTCCTCTTCCACTCTACATCTTCATCTACTCTTGTCCTAGTTTTGATCTGAACTTCTTTCGTCTCTTTCTCTTTCTTTCTTCTTCCTAAATAAGTAAGAGTCTACAGTCATGCTAACAGCTATGTTTTGCTGCACTCAGGCTCAGTGGTGGTAGGAACTAAATGGTAACACATGTTAGTTTAACATATGTAACATTTGCTCATAAGCGCAGGACATTCCAAGAAAAGGTCAGAGGATCACCAGTGTCATTTGGACACTTTGCCTGTACATGCCATTAATGTCAGCCTACTGGTGGCGCTACACGCAAAATCAGGGTTCATCCTCTCGGGATCATGAATGTCTGCACAACATTTGATGGCAATCCATCTGTAACTGTCCTTGAGACAGGTTTCATTGGGTTGATTTTATTATGTTTCTGTTATATAAGAATACATGTTTTTTTTTGGTCGATTAAAAATGTAATCAATAAGTTGATATTAAACAAGGAACAAGGACTGAGAATGTACCACCTTAAAATGATATTTGGTCCAAAATTTAGAGCCTCTTTTTGTAAATATTATTTGTTTTAATGCAGAGAGAAACCAGTCACATGACCAGAGTTTAGTTAAGCATCTAACTGTGGCATTATGGGTATAAGAGAACCAACATGGATGCAGAGGAACAACCTACGTCTTCAAAATAACCTTAATTCTGCATGTGGTCCAAGAAGCACACACAGTAGTTGTGTTTCATTTGTTTAAATTATGCATAATCTCTGTTGCTGGTGGGGCTGTTTATATGAGTATACTGAGAGATGTATGTCTGAAACTGTTTTTATCCTTCATTTTCACATAGTTTTCACAGTGTCTGATGACCAGAGAGAGGGAGATCAGTTAAAACGTCAAAAGATATCTGGATGATGCATGGCCTTTATTTCATTGGACCAGTGTAGTTACACCATCCAATAGTTGTTGAGATATTTCAGTCTTTACCAATGTGGTGAACCCGACCGACCAGCCAAAACAACAAAACTGCCATCATCCCTCTAGCCACACCGCTAACAGGTCTAAAAACAGAGGCAATAACTGTGCTTGAGCTGAAACTTCACATTGTGTTTCTCCTCGAGCCCTGGTGGTCTTTACAGTTGTCAGGCCAGTCACTGAGATAGGTGACATGGAAAATGCAGTGACAGGAGCGCGTAATCCTGCTAATGACAGACGTGATATTAGTTGTCGTGCTAGAACAAATAAAGTTTGTGCATATCAGATGAATACTGACTACTGGCTTGTTGACACAGAATTTACAATTTCAAGCTCGAGCTGCATTGGCTGCAGACTGTGAACAGCATCCGGGAGCAATCAATTAAAAGCCAGAACCCTGTCTTCACATTAAAGAGGTATTTGATATCCGATCAAGGCTACTGGTTTCAACCAAGGCCAAGTGAAGGGGGCGAGAGAGAAAGCCGGGTCCTCAGGGGGATGCTGCAGGGTGTGTGTGAAGCAGTGGCCTGCGTGCCGTCGGCCAGCCGCCCGAGGGGGAGGCACATGGTGCCAACAGCTGCCATGGTGAAACGCTAACCCCTCTAAATGCTCAGTCCAGTAAACAACGCTGGGCTGAACACATGCCAACGGGGGAGCTTGGGTGAGGAAGGGGTGACCCAGCTGACGCCGTGGAGAAAGGAGAATTGACCCCTGTGAAATGGCTTATTAAAGTGTGGTGGTTGACATTCTGGGGGGCCAGCGCAGGACAAGACAGTGAGGGAAACTCAAAACCTTCTTTGGCAAACCGAGCGTTGTGCCGGCCACAAGCCACAGACAGGAAGCTCCAGATACTTTTATTGGATGTATTCACATAGACAGAACACACGGCATGCATGAAATGCTGATGACTGATGATCCTTTTATTTTCCTTGCCGTACCCAAAGACGAAGCACGCAGAGTTTATTTAGTCTTCCAGCTGGATGATGGGTAGAACAGGATTTGAACTCTGCGCAGTATCCATCTTTTACACCCCCCAAATACATAGCATTCACACACATGTATGGCTCCTTTTACCTTTTAAATTGATAAATGAAGTGAAGCCTGTTGCAACCCATTGGAGCTGCTGAGGGTTCCCATGCTCTAAGGCCTGCTAGGGAGTGGCAGGAACAGATGTGACATCTACACTCCCCCATTCTGCCTTGTCCCACCTACCCCCAGTCTCTCCCTCTGTTGCTGGTAAAACAATCCATCTTCCACTTGTAAAAACATTACTTTCCACCTCCATCGTCTCTTCCCATAACTCTCGCTTTAATCAACACCAAAACAAAATTATCCCTAATCTTGTAACGTGATAATTGCATCCAGTGCTCATTGATGGTTAAATGTGATACAGGACCGTTACACTAATCTAATCAGCTCCCTTCAATCTGTCATTTCATTTCACTCTCACTTCTTCTTTTCACACACAAACACACAGAGGGACAGAACTCAACAAGATTGGCAAAAACTAAATTCTTTAAAAAATTTGATCAAAATGCTTATTGTGAAAGTCAAAGTCTGAATCAACACTCCTATTCCAGTGCTTTTATTATGAGTCCTGTTGGTAAATCAGCTGACACTTAAGGGAAATCATCTGAGCAACAACGCCCCCGTCTGGTTGTGTTTTCAGGAGCCTGAAGGCAACATAACCTGTTCACAAATGAGCATCATTTATGTGGAATAACACACGTGTATAATTACCTTAATAATAACTTCATTTGATCGAGCAGCACCGCTTTACAGCGCTGGGATTGTACATGCTGGTTCACTGGCTTACTCAAATGTTATCAGTGACACCTGTGCTTTTCTTTGTCAAAATGTGTGCTGAAAAAAGACCAGTAGTCTTGAAACACTGTTTCAGAAAGTATAGGTCTGAAATATTTCTACTTTTATTAATAAGTTAGAATCACAAATGACCTGAGTTGTAATAGCACAAGAGTCCAAATGGGTTGAGTTCAGACAAGATTTGATTGCATCAAACATCCTCATCATGTCATGTGGCAAACAAAAGATCACCTTTTTACACTGTTGGTTGTTCTTTACTTGAGTATTTTCATTTTGTTTTTTTATTATTGTTATTACACTTCTATTTCCCTACACAGGGAAATATTACACTTTTTTTCTCCAGTTTAAGAATTTAAATCTTAAATTTGAAGGGCTATTATATATTAAACAGCCCAACATTATATGAGGGAGTTAGAATTAGCTTAATCTTGCCCAGCCCAGTACTTTAAAGTACTCCTTATATGTTAATACATCATAATACAGCTTATGTAATGCATAACTTTGAATGCAGGACTTTTATTTTTAATGTTTTATGGACTGGTTGCACAGCAGACATTTTGCCATGTCATAGCAGGAAACTCACAGGTGTATTAATAATGGCTGCATTCCACTTAGGACAGTCCTGCTATTGTGCATGCCAGTTCACTGCCACTGTTACTGGGACACTTCAATGGAACCGAGCCACTGTTAACTGTGATTAAATCCAGCTTTTTACAGGTCAAAATGTCTTATTCAAAAAAACTTTTGAATACTTCTTCACTCACTCAAAATGCGAATATGCAACATGTGTTAAGAAGACATTTCAGGCCTGTAACTGTGATACTTTAATAGCTCTGCTTCCCTCTAAAAGACTCGCGGCAAACAATAACGTAGAAACCTGACAGGGGAGGTGGGTGGATTTCCGAGACAAGCAACTTGAATGCTGGTTTATTATGAGGTGGGGTTAGAGAGATTCTCTGATAGGAGATGTTCTAACATCATCTAAATCTTTGCATCCTGTAGTGTAAAACCAGGCCCACACCTGCCCATACAATCTTTCCTATCACTCTATTAACCACAACTGTGTGTGTGTGTGTGTGTGTGTGTGTGTGTGTGTGTATGTGTGTGTGTGTGTGTGTGTGTGTGAGAGAGAGAGAGAGAGAGAGAGACTGAGAAAGACAAAGAACAACATGGCTCTGTAAATACGTGTTGTTTCCTTCTTTGACTAGGCTTCTATCGTAGTCATCACACACCTGCTGAACCTGACAGCTGATTACAGCATACGTGCCTCAGCAAGGTTGAAATCTCTCTGGGGGACTATTGTTCAGAGAGACCCTTGTGCCATTAACAAACTGCACGGCTCAGGTTGATATCCAGGGGCTTATCTGGAATTTAGACAGTGGTTAACCAAACATTAACCACTCTCCTGGCTTTCCTGTAAACACAACCTTAATGAGAGGGTGCGCAGAGTCTCTGAGGACAAACACTGTCAGTGGCAGCCCACAAGAAGGGATTTAGGCCACAGATATCACTGATGACGCCACGGATGAGCGTGTTGGGGTGATGAGGTCTGCTGAGTGCCACTTTAATGGGAGGCACAACCACCACTTTTCAACAGGAGAATTAACAAGGGTCCCTGAAGAATTCTCAGTTTAAAATAGTTTATTCCTTTCATACATTCAAACACATTACTTGTATTTGTATTTGTATATTTGTATTTTAATTAAAGCAACTCAGTCTAATTGTCAGATCTTCTTTATTGCAGTTTCCAGAAGCTGAAGTGTGAAAATGAAAGCAGTGAGGTGTGTGATTGTGGTGTGTGTCTCTAGGTGAGGGTGCAGATGTTGTTTACTCTGGGTGTGAGAAACAGAGTGTGTTCATACTGTACCTGTATGGGCAACTTCAGTCATAGTACTACATCCTAACTTATTTGGTTATGAATTCATAAGCACATTACATTGTCAATATATTTACATGAGTGCTCACTGGAAGACTTAAAGTACTTGAAACACACATTATTAGACTCCTAAAATACCTTATATCTTCATAGAAATACATCATAGTGTGTTATAAACCATTTATTAAATATTATGTACACTGTTTATAAATGCTAAATAGTGGGATGGAAGTTAACAGTTATGTTTGTTTGTGTTTTTATTGTTATTATGTATTAAAATTGCTTTTAAAAGTTTGATTCATTTAATGTTTTACAGTGCAAAACAGTTAAGTAGACAAGTAAGTGATTATGTCAGAACACCTGGAATAATTTAAAGCTGGATTATTGCAACTCCTTATTATCAAGCTGCCCCAATAAGTCACTTAAGACTCTCCAGTTAATCCTTAATGTTGTGCCAGGAGTACTGACAAGGATCAGAGATCATATTTCTCCCATTTTGGCTTCTCTGCACTGAATACCTGTAAAATCCAGAAGAGAATATAATGGCCAGGCACCATCAAGCTCCTCTCCTGAACCAGCTCACAGTTCTGGTTCTGGACACCCTCTCCACATTTAAGAGGCTTAAATTGTTCCTTTCTGGTAGTTTATAGTTGGGTCTTGGCTCAGGTGAGGCTTAGACTCTCGGGGTACTTCCCATGATGCACGGAGCTCTTCTCTTCTTCTTTCACTCTCCATCTGCACACATTCATATCCCATTCATGCATGTTACTAACTCAGCTTCCTCCCTGGAGTTTTTGTGCTTTCTTGTCTTGCTGGTTCTCGTCAATTGTGTCTAGATCAGGGATTGTGGTTGCGCTGCACTGTGGTAATGCTTCACATAAACCACAAATACTTATTATCACCACTACTATGAGTCATATTTCCATTAAAACTCATTATTATTGCTGCTTTGCATCTTTGTCCCTCTCCCTCTCTAACTCAACTGGTTGCGGTAGATGTCCGTCCACCCTGAGCCGGGTCCTTCTCTCAGAGGTTTCTGCCTCTTAAAGAAAGTTTTTCCTTGCCACTGTCACCAAGTGCATGGACATGGTGGGAATTGATGGGTCTCTGTAAATAATATTATAAAGATACAGTCTAGACCTGCTCTATATGGAAAGTGTTATGAGATAACTTCTGTTACGATTTGGTGCTATAAATTAATTGTAAAAATTTGTCAAAATGTAAAAAAAAATGACTCCAAATATCTGCAAAAACTTTATCAGACTGGGTTATAATATCACTTTGTAACATCAAGTAACAAAGTTACTTAATATATACCACTTACATCATACTTGCATAATTCTTACAAGGGATTACTGTATTTCTTCTTATTATCAATATATTGTCTGTTAAAATGATGTGACATCAACTCTGAGGCAGCAATACTCAAACAATGTTGAAACACTGACACAAGGCTTCAAACAGAGTGAGCTCAGGATTACTCAACACACTCAACGCTGCACCAAGAGGACAAGCCAGGGGGTTTTAGGCGTACTTGTGAAGGTCTGTTTCAACCTGCCCCGTGGCCTATAGTCTCCAGATACAGTCTGGTGGGAGGATTGGTTTCGGTTGACAAGTCTGAGCAAAAAGGGAAAAGGAGGTGTGTGAACAAGACATAAATCTGCGAGCATGGTGGGTGTTTGAACTCTGCACTGTGAGAGTTTCTCCCACTTGTTTTATTTGACCACAACTTTACAAGGTGTTTTTTTTTCCCATTTCCTCTTCTAATATAAATGACTAATTTTCAGATGTAGAGCTCAGTATGTCCATATTACGAGATAGTGGTTGAATGTGAAAGTTAGATAAAGCATCACTATTACTGTTATCACATTATACAATATTTACATAGTTTTTATTTAATGGTTCATTGGGATGCTTCTTTTAAAAAATCATTAATTTTTTAAACAGATATAAAGAAATATTATAATGTATCAGTATGGTAGATATATTAAATATTTTATATAGTGTTTTCATACACTGCTAGACTACATACTCGTATACAGTATGTGGTTGCATGACATAATCAGCGATGAACTGAACTAAAAAGCAGATTTTTTTCCCAGTGAGGTTAACATGGCTTATCTTCAGTGAGATAATATGTAGATAACACCATAGCGCCACCCAGTGGACAAATCTCATGCCCACATTGCCTGCACTCTTCTAATGTTGCTGGTTCTTACCTTTGGAACTGTAATACATTGCATAAGATAAGATAATCTGTTTTTGCTCATACATGTCTTATTTTGTATCTTAAGTATCTTGACTCTAATGTGCAATGATGTGATTTATGTTCTGTCCTTAAAAAAAACAGTAATGTTGTTTTCTTGTGTTCTGTTATCTAAAATTATTTATATAAACTTTAAAGAGATGGGAGACAGATTAAATGAAAAAAGCTGAATAAAGAGTGGAGACATATTAAATACTTCAGTGTACCAGGGATCACTGAATGGTTTGGTGAGTATTAAAATGATTTAAATAAAATACTAGGGCTTTTACAGTCACCAGATCTCAACCCAGCTGAACACTGATGGAATATTTTGGACCAATTTGGACCAAAGACAATACTCTCCCCCACCATTTCCATAAAACAAAATTATATCATATAAACATATATCTTTACAAATGTCAAACTAGTGATAACTTTGACTGTTGTAAATAACTGACTGTAGTTATGTTTAATAATATTCATATATTTTCATGTTTATACACATCATTCTTAAATATAATTATCTATGCATTAATATTACTTTAGATTTTACATATATTGTATCTACTTTCACTTAATCTGGAATATAAGGAAACTGTTTTGCTCTGTTTGGACTGATTTATGCCCACTGTTGTGGGATGTTGTGTACTGTACAGAGCTTTGTAACTTTTATTGTAATTGTTATGTTTATTGTTTGTTTATTGTTTATTGTTATGTACCTGTGTTTTGAGCTACAGACAGGTGACAAATTAATGGAAAAAGCTGAATAAATGAGTGGAGAAACATAACTAATGCTAAA
The DNA here is from genome assembly GCA_033000465.1 of Sciaenops ocellatus. NCBI lineage: Eukaryota > Metazoa > Chordata > Actinopteri > Sciaenidae > Sciaenops > Sciaenops ocellatus. The sequence goes on along the minus strand of CP136874.1, from coordinate 21,447,415 downwards.
TAAAGTGCTTCTACACAGGCACATGGTACAATTAAGCAATTAATATCCAATCATGCACTGTGGCATGTATAAAAATGTTGAGCATGCCCAGTTGCTTATGTCTTTGTATCAAGATGGCAACAGGAAAAGATCTAAATGAAAAAACGTTGAAAGAACGTTCATTGTTGGGGCATGAATGCCAGGAGTTTCAGTCACGTGGACTGTGATATCTGCATCTGGATCTATGTGAAAAACATCAGTAAATAGGGTAGGAAAATGCGGTTGACAGTGCACGTTAGTGTGTTATGTAAGGAAAAACAGAAGAGCAACTCTTCCTCTTGTGACTGAGAATGTCACTAAGTCTGTCATGTGATCAGACTGTCAGCAAGAACGCAAGAACGAGGATATTATAGTAGGACTGCAGTGCAAAGATGAATGCACATTTGAGAGCTCAGTGGTGCAGAAACCATTGTCCAGTCTACAGAGATGTGGAAAAAAGGTTACATGATAGGCCTGAATACTTGACCCCTACAGACCCTACGGATCTGTGGCTCTGTTATGCTGTTAGGGGCATTTTGCTGCCAAAATGCCCCTAACAGTGGAAGGGTCACTGTAAATCAGTCAGCAGACAAGAAACACCCCACAAGAGCTGCACGTTTGGAGATGCTCTAACTCTAGTCAACACAATTTGGAGCGGCAGTATCTCTGTAGAGATTTGGTCTAGTGTGGACCAAATTATGGAGGGTGGAGAGGTGTCAGCTCATGTCCTGGGGACTGCTGAGGTGCCCTTGAGGAAGGTACCAAACCCCCATCTTCTCCCAGGGCACAACTATGTGTGACTGCCCTGAACTCCACCAGCCTTTTGTGCATGTGCGGTTGAATTTTGGGCAAAATGCATGTAAAAACTTGAGTGAAAAATAATTTAGAGTATCTTTTCTATTCTTCTATTCTACTTCTGCCCTTGTCAAAGTTGCTCAAATCCTTACACTTGCCCAATTTTTCTACTTCTAACATCAACTCTGGGGACAAAATGTTCAGTTGTATCCCAGCCACTGAGTGTTGTTCACTCTACCTGTCAGTGGTCATAATGTCATGGCTGATTGGTGTATATGTGTATATTTATACTCACCAAACACCTGCTGTCAATACAATTTGAAATCCTTCTTTATTCAAGTGTTTATTAGACTCTAGTTTACATTTGGATTTCAGTGTTCCTGTGACTTCACCATTTCCTGTCTGTAGAATGCTAATAAATGCACATGGATGCACATAAAAACGAATCAATTCACTGAATTAATTAAAGAATTTACCGGAATTTACACAGAAATGACCTTTAACAAGCCCCGCCCTGTCGTGACGCCATCGTTGTTTGGCCCGTGACGCTGCTTGTACACGTAGCCTAGTAGGATGTGTTCATTGAAGATGGTGGCGGTGTGTCAGACTCGCTGTCCTGGACGTTTGTAAGAATTTATTTATACTTGTACACATTTCCGACATCGGGTAAGAGTAAATAGATACCCTCGTTACTAACAGTTAACTCTGAATGTTTTAATCTGCTGTCTGCGGCGGGCGGGGAACTGTTACCCCTCTAGTTAGCATAGGCTAGTTAGCCCGCAATGCTAACTGAGCAGCGATGCTAACGGCTAGCTGACCAGGCAGTGAACCTGTTAAATTATGCTCGACGAGCGGCCAGCGACCTGTAACTGCTCGCTGTGAGCCCTGTCACTGTTTAATATGTACAAAGAGGATATATATTTTGTCTTTAAAAGTCCAAGCTCCGGACAAAATGAGCAGACTTTAAAGATATCAGTTGTTTTTGCTGGGGGGGTAACTATGGCGTTTAAGACATGTAGAGCAATGTTACCGTTAGCTCTTGAGCCAAGCAGCACTCACTCTGGACCTTTCCCCTTCGTTAGGCAGCTTAAAGTGTGTTAACGTTTACCTGCTGTCGTGTCAGACCGAAAGGAGTCAAGCACCGATTAGAGTTCAACAAGTGTGGAGGGGTAAAGATCAGAAGCCGGGCTAACTTTGTGAGTTTGTGTTGACTGGTTGGTTGGTTACGTCGCCCGGCGTTAGCCTTGACGTTAGCTCGCTGTGTTGCAACGGTTCCTGGTGAATTTATAACCCCGGAGGAGAGGTTGAAAGATCCGGGATCACGTTGTTGTTGGTGGTGGTGGTGACCATCTGGCCATGGCTAGCTCTTTTTTTGTTATTGATCTCCCTTTTCCTACACCTATAATGCCATAATGACTTGCCACTGACAGATGCACAGTATCTGATATATGAAGTAATCCCATCAGGGCATAGTTAGTGGGTTTTATGTGTTATATTTGTGCTATTTCTATTAAAATATCTCACTTCTTCTTAACAGTTAATTCAGCAAGTTCCTGTTTTGAAAGTTCAATCGCAAGATCACCATTCCCTTCATTTTAACAGATTAGCTGTGCTATATTCAAAATCATCTTGTCTGCACCCCAAAAGCAGGTGGTTTTTTTAATAAGCAGTTAAGCTATTCAAGAATTTTTTTTGTTTTCCTCTGCTGTAAAATGACCTTGATGCGGCTGCACTTGTTTGGGTGATACGGATGATCGTGTTTGTGTTAATTGAGTAAGATAAACCCCGAGCTTTAAAAGTGAAAACCATCTGTCGGCATTCATTGCAACCGCTTTCTACTCGGCACAGTTCTGTACGTGTTTATTTGTCACGGCATCTTAGTGCTCATGTAAAAGTTGCCACGTTGTACCGTTTGTTTAAAAAGGGTCACAAATAAAGGTGTGGTAAACTTCATCAGAGGCAGGTGTAGCTCCTGTTAACCGCTCCCTCTTTCCCTTTCTTTGCACAGCTTCGCCTGACTCAAGTCTCTTCAGTGACATCTACTAGAGTGACCTGGTCCTCGAACCTGTTAGCTCTGCAGCCATGCAGCCCCCTCCTCGAACTGGACCTCCAGGAGCTTCCGGCCCGCCTCCCTCCGGGCCCAATATGTTCCGCAGGACCAGGCCTCACAAGCATACAGCAGCTGCTGCCGCTGCGATGCCACCCGCTGCTCAACCCATGACAGACCCCTTCGCTTTTGTTAGAGCTTCTCCACCCGTGGCTGCAGGTGGTCTCCCGACAATACCTAACAGCAACCCTCCACCAATGCAAGCCCCACCTAACTCCATGTACGCTCAAGCTGGCTCAGGGCTGCCTCCGCAACCACATACTATGGAGGATGTCCCAGCTGCTCCCCCTGGCCCCCCACCGTCGTCTCTGCCAGGGGTGACCCTGTTCAACCCTCACAGCGCAGCATCCCCGGGTGTTTTCCAAGCACCCAGCCCTGCAGGGTATGCATCCTCCTCGCATAGTGAACAGGGCTATTTTAATTCAAGAGAACAGACGCCATCAATGGCCACAGAGCCACCACATGTGGCCTCAGCCCCTACACCTTTTAACCAGGAATTTCAAGGACAGCCTCCTCCTCAGCCGGTGCCCTTCCAGCCTGTGCCTCCCACCACCTCCTCTTCCCAGTGGGCCCCCGATCATGGAAGTCGCCCTCCATCAGTTCAGAACTATTTCCAGCCTACGAGTGACCCTCCACCACAGCCTTTTAATTTACCTCCGCAGGCCCAAATGTACCCCTCCCACACCCCGTCACCTCATCATGGCACCCCCACACCCCCAACACAACCTGGACATTCCCAGATCCAAGCTCCTCTTCCTCTCCCTCTCCAGAATCCTGCAAGGCCCCCTAGTTCTCAGTGGCCTGACCCGAATGCACCCCAGCATCACAATTCCCACTTCCAAACTCAGAGCTACTTCAGTCAGAGCTCTGCGCCCCAGGAATCATGGTTCAACCAACCTCCACCGGACTCAGGCTACCACCAAATGGGGACTGGCCTGGGCCACCCTCAGCCTCGGCCTGAATCTGCTGGATCTCAACATGCGTCCAACACCGGGCCTGGGCCTAGTTCTGCCTCTGCCGCAGTCCCATACTCTCAGGAGTCTGGTACACTCTCAATGTTCTTTAAAGACAATGATGTGGAAAATGAAGAAACACTGGCTGGAGAGAGAAATAAGGCAGTGAACGGTAGTCCTGGATCCTTTCAGCATTACAGCAACCCGCAAGCCCACGGTGGCCATGCAGACGTTTCACTGGATTACCAAGGATCTCCTCTGCAAGATCATTCACACCTACCATACATGAATGATGGCAGCCATGCAGCACAGGCTATTGCCCAGAAGCCCCCAGATTCCCACTACGACCACGTGGAGAATTTGGAGTGTGTCCCGAACCAGGAAGTATTACCCCATGACACCCACGGCAGCCCTGCTACCGCCGCAGCCCATGGAGTTGACCCATATGAAACCGGGCCTAACCTGGAGACTCCAGATTCTATTCCTAGGCCAATGAGATCCGCCAGCGTGTCATCCAACTATAGCAATATGAGCCACGGAAGCGCGACCGGCACTCGTCGGCATCAGGGAGTAGTAGGTACCTTTATTCAGCAGGAAAGTCCACGTCTCACTGACGAAGCTAACCTGACTGCCGCCGCTGGAGGCTACTTTGAGCAGATTGACACTTCTCCAGCTGGAGACATGGGCGCACAGCAGAGCTCCCTGGAGCAGATGTGGCCTCCCACGCCTAGCCCTCCCAAACCAACCGGTATCTTTCAGGCCAGTGCTAACAGCTCGTTTGAACCGGTGCGCTCGCATGGGGTTGGGGTGCGTCCTCCTGAAGTCGATAGGGCTAAAATGGTAGCGGAAGGCGGTGCAGATTCTACACCTGGAAACCTGGAGCAGCCACCAGATAACATGGAAAATATTTATGGCCCAGGTCACCCCCTGCCTGCTGGGGCTGGAGGCGGTGTACCCCATTTGACACACCCCGTGGTTCACTCTCACTCTCGACCTTCGTCCCGCGCTTTTGGAGCCAGTCGGCCCTGTGAGAGCCCCGCCACTACTCTGTGGGCTCAAAACGATCCCGCTAGCTTGGGCGCTAACATCCTCCTAGCCCCCGCTGCCCCGACAGTTCTTGCCCCTTTACGTGAGCCCAGTGCCGACGTCATCCAGCCTCCGGAGGATGGCCCGCTGGACCTGCAGCCCCCTCAGAGAATCCAGCCGACTTCACAGCAACACTCAGAGAACCTAGAGAACCCACCAAAGGTGAGTGAGGCAGAGCCAGCTGACTCTCAAGCCAACCTTGGCTATGCGTCTCTCCTTGTGGCCGACTCGCTTCACCAGCCTGTTTTGATTGCCCCACCGGTGTCCAATTACAGTGTGATTCCCCCCAGCACCCCTGCTCATGCAGCCGGTCAAAGTAGCCTTAGAGAATCTACCCCACCCATGAGATCACTCTCACAGGGGCAGGGTTCCAGTATCTCCCAACCCCCTTCAGTGACCTCTAATCAGAATCCACTGTTTGTCCCTGGACCAATAAGCTTCAGTACTTCAGTGTCTAATCAGGGTCCGCTCAATCTGACCCGAGACAACGCCGAAGCGGCATCATCAGACCTTGCAGCTCCGCCACAGTCTCCGCCGGTCCGCCCTCCTCTTTCCAGGGGTCAATCAGTGGGTGGAGACAGCCACTCTGCTCTCCAAGTTAATCCGCAAGCTTCTCTTGTGACTGCTCCTGTCTCTAATCATAATCAGCCATCAAATTATGAACTGCTTGATTTTTCTATGCACCAATCACAAGCCCAAAACCAAGCCTCTGGCCATCCTTCCTCTCTACACGAGTCTCCGCAGTCTAGTAATGGATTTTACCTACAGGTCACCAAAGATGCTCAGCAGGGGTTAAGAGCAAAAGGTAATGCCCCTGTCCAGACCCCAGCCCCTTCGTCTACCCCGCAGGTACCACCAACACCCTCCCAACCAGCTGCAAACACCCAGCCACCGCCGCCAGCCGAGCCTCCTAAGACATCAGATTCTCAGGCTGCGCTGCAGGAACAAAACGTTGCTCCTCCTCCTGGTTTGGTGAGTGGAGCACAACCCCTCCATGGCCAGTATCCGCCTCCAGCACCGGGGTCTACTGCGGGGAGTGCTATTCCTCCTTCTACTACTGCTGCAGCATACCCTCCAGGACCTCGAGGACCAGTACCTCCAGGAGCTTCCCAGCAAGCACCTGCAGAGCCACCACGACCACCCTCCTCTGCAGGCAGCCAGCAAGGTTACGGGCCTCCTCCTCCTCCAGGGCCAGGGCAGATGTATGGTGGCTATTATGGTAATTACGGAGAATACCCTGATAGCAGAGGAACATACCCTCCTGGCCAGTACCCACCACCACCTGGGGATCCTAGAGCGCAGCAGTATTACCAAGTATGTGGAATGTTCTTTTAGTTCTCTGCTAGCTTCTGACTGTATTCAATCATCACTTTTTTTTGTAAAGATGTGCTGCCATGAAATGTAAAAATCGATGCTTTTATCTCTCAGGATGGTTCATACAGGAGAGATCCTTGGTATGGCAGATACGAAGGGCAGAGCCAAGCTTATCGTGATCCAAACTACCAGTACAGAGAGCCTCAGCCAGAGCGACCCAGCTCCAGGGCCAGTCAATACTCTGACAGGCCTTCATCCAGGTCAGTCATGGATGTCAATTCAGCGCTGTTTTAGTCGATAATTTGCTCAAGTAGTTTCTACTTAACTAAAAGAATACTGAGAAGGTAAGTTGGTCTCAAGATGGTTCTTGTACTTGACCTGCAACTCTCACCTTTTGTTTGTTTTCTCCTTCAGGCAAGGCTATCCTGACGATTACCAGAGAGCAAACCGAAGTGCCTATAGTGATTATTATGCAGATTACGCCAAGCACTATGATTATGCAGGTATGAGTCACAGAGTTTAAAGGTGTCATTATGTATCAGAATGCATTTTCACTTTCCTGTTTGCTGAATTTGTTCCATCTCCCTCTCTTCCTCTGAAGGATACTACGGACAGTATGACCCGCGATACAGAGGATACTATGATCAGTCCTACTGGGCTAATTACAATGACAGCTACAGAGGCAGAGACAACTACTACAATCAGATGTATCCTCCCAGGTACACACTGAAAACTATTTGCTCACTTAATTAAATTGTTACTATTACATTGAGCTCTGTAAGAAATTGTTGTAGCTGTTTATCTGCAGTGACAGTTTATAGCTTCTGTTGACATGAATGTGTCTGATGCAATCTGTCAGATGATAGATACTTTTAGCCTTGTTAAAAATGTTTATTTCTGCTCTGTTGTCTGCCTGTCTCTGTTACTTTGCTTCACAAAGATGCTATTGCTGTTTGATTTACAAACACTTGTACACTGTACTCACAGGAAAGAGGGCTATGATGATCAGTGGCGGTATTATCCCGGCTACGACGCCAGTTTCGACGACGATTACCGCCGCCGCGGGGATGCGTACGGGGACGACTTTGACCGACGCAGCGTCCACAGCGAGCAGTCGGCGCACAGCGCGCACAGCTCCCACAGCCACCACAGCCACCACAGCCACCACAGCAGACGGAGCAGCTTCAGCTCGCGGTCTCAGCAGGTAAACGTGCGGATTGTTTTCACCTGTTGCTATTGTCTGATTTAACAACAACACAAGGACTCCAAGGCTCAGAGATATTTGTGGGCAGATTTTAGATGCTGTACTCAAAACCGCTCTCAGACAAAGGATGGTGCTCGTGAATATTTAACAACAACACTTCTGGCTCTCTTTAGCACTTTAACTGGTTGTACAGCAGACATTTTGACTTGTCAAGACCAAAAAAACAGAGGTGGACTCAAATTGCCCCCCCTAAGGCCTCACATCTCTGTGTTTTCTGCTGGTGACTCTCCACAACTCAGCCCCTCTCCCGAGACCCCCCTTAACTAAAGCCAAATCCCCTCCATCTTATTAACTTGAGAGCCTGCTAAGACAGGTGATGCGGCGTCGCAGCTCCTGAATCTTTTATACGGCGTCTCTAAATGTTTCCAGTATTGATGCATCGGCATGCTTCCTGTTACATTTTGGTACTTCTTCATTTAACTGTTTTTACTTTCAGTATCGCATATTTTACATCACTGTTAAGCTTCTCTTCTGCACAGTGATGCTCTTGTTTACGCAGCCACAGTGCCCTTATACGCCTCAGTGGGTGGGCTGTTGATTTCTAAGAAAAATATAAAGACAACATTGTTTGCGCTGCTACGAAGCTCATTTTAACTGATTCAAATTTCAGTGTTTGATTTCAGATTATCGTTTTGAAATGGGCTTTATTCAGATTCGTATTTTCCTGTGAAATGCTGAGAGTATGGCAGTGTGTTGTTTGGATTCATCTGAGAGTTGGTGTGTTTCAGATCAGAAATGATCTGGAAAGAAAGCTGTACACAAGAGCATCTCAGACACTTTGCCTACAGTGCCGTAAAGTTGAAGAGCGAGATCGAATTGCACAACACGAAGCTGCAGCCAGCAGCTTAGATAGCTTCACTTAGCGTAAAGACTGGAAACAGCAGGAAGGTGCTTTATATATTCATAAACATCAGAGTGGTATCGATCTTCTCATCTCAGTGTATTTTCCAAAATGCGGAGCTATCGCTTTAAGGGATCTTCTTCTGTTATGTTTTATCACTTTTTAACGGTGCAGCCAACACACAGCGAGCGGTCGCTTTCCCGTAACATCACCCTTTAGCACACTCTTGAATATTAGCTATGCTTTCAAGCAGTCTCATGATAACAGTAACAACAGTGCTTTAACAACTTTAGGGTGGTCACCTGTGTAGAAACATAGCTTATATGTTGAAAAGTGGGAGAGCTGGCAACTGCTACATCCCATGTTTTCATGATTTAGGGCTACTGTCACTCTAGATGCTTACAGAGCTGCACTATCTACTCCACACTTCCACTATTGTGACTTGCATAGTCACAATAGTTCTCAGCATCATGCCAGTAATCCTTCAGGCTTCAGATATAGATACTGGCAGCTCATTTTGAAACTGAAAAGGCCAACTCTGCTCTCTTTAAAGTCGTTTTTATTATATACTATATGTTTGTTGGTCTTTATTTTTAATACTTTATAATTATGTCTGTTTGTCTTCCCGCCCTGCAGAGCCAGGTATACAGAAGCCAGCCTGACTTGGTGTCAGCAGTCTACGACACCACAGCGTCCACTTTGGCTGTGGACTACTCATATGGACAGTACCCAAGCCAGACTGATGCCACCCAGAACTACAGCCAGTACCACTATCCCTCCGAGTACACAGCAGACAGCACCTGGATCACCCCAGAGCAACGTAAGCACACAGTCGTTAGTTTTAGTGGTGCTTTTAAAGACGCAACAAATTTCAGTACTAATTAAACCAATATTTGATTTTCCACATTCTACTCAGTCTATCCCACTCTTAGTCTGACTTATCTTTTTCCCCTCCAGCTCCACCTCGTCCTGCAACCCCAGAGAAGTTCTCCATGCCCCACCGTTGTGCCCGCTTTGGCCCTGGTGGTCATCTGGTTCAAGTTCTGCCCAATCTCCCTTCAGCCGGACAGCCTGCTCTCGTTGATATCTACAACTTGGAGGTAGATTTCTTAACAGACTCTTAGACTCTTATTTTGATGTCATGAGTTGTGAAGTATCAATGTTTCAGTGTCAGAATATAGTTCCCTTAAACTACAGGCCTATTGTTATTGTTCAACACAATGTAAACTAGTATTTTAAACCTTGTCTGTGTTTGCAGACCATGCTGCAGGACACCCCGGATCAGACAGAACTACGAGCCTTCCCTGGACCTCTTGTTAAGTAAGTGTATTCTGTCCATCATAAATAGCTTTGTCCTTTAAGGCTTAGTGACTCAAGGCTATTTGTTACTGTCAACAAATCCCACAAAACCAGCAGTGTGTTACACTCTGAAAACATAAATCTAATCAGGTCAAGAATATATAGCTTAGTACTAACAGGAGTAAATAGTGCATTTGTTGGTTGACTCATCTTGTGTCCTGTCCTTCAGAGAGGAGACCCATAAGGTGGATGTGATAAAGTTCTCCCAGAACAAAGCGCTCGAGTGTTCTCGTGACAACAACCTCTTGGACAGAGACTCTGCCCGTCTGCTCTGGGACTTCATTATGCTGCTCTGTAGACAGAACGGGGTAAGACCGCGCAGACATAACTGCGAATATGTCTGACAGACTTGAAAGCAGGGATGTGACGTTGTATATTTGCCTGAAACAACTTTCTCTCTGTCATACTCTCTTTCTTAAGACCGTGGTCGGCACGGACATCGCTGACCTCTTGCTGAAGGAGCACCGCTCCGTCTGGCTGCCGGGCAAAAGTCCCAACGAAGCCAACTTGATTGATTTTAACAACGAACCTCTGGCACGAGCTGAGGAGGAGCCGGGAGCCGGACCGCTGTCCCTCCTGTCTGACACCTTCATGACTGTGCCGGAGAACGTGGGCAAGGAAACAGAACGCTTCAGGGAGCTGCTGCTGTTTGGCCGCAAGAAGGTAAAAAAAAAAACACTCTTAACTGTGTTTTAGCCGTTTAACTAGTATCTTATGAAATCTGAAATTAATTTCTCTTTGTCTGTGGTATAGGATGCGCTAGAAGCAGCCATGAAAGGAGGTCTGTGGGGCCACGCCCTGCTGTTGGCCAGTAAAATGGACAATAGGACACATGCACGTGTCATGACAAGGTAACGTAGATAAAATAGTGTTTGCAGCTTTATTGTGATCGTTCTTACAGATTTGTAGATGTAATACTTCATATGTCTGTCTTTGTTGTTTAGGTTTGCGAACAGTTTGCCCATCAATGACCCTCTGCAGACGGTGTACCAGCTCATGTCAGGGAGGATGCCTGCATCAGCCACTGTAAGCCATCTCTCTTTATAACCTCTGAAGAAACTGCAAAGGTAGCGTTGTTCCACTTTGGCTGAGATATTCTTTTTGTGTTTTATATAGTGTTGCGGAGAGGAGAAGTGGGGCGACTGGCGCCCTCACCTGGCCATGGTGCTGTCTAACCTGACGCACACTCTAGACCTGGATACTCGCACGATCACCACCATGGGTGACACTCTCGGTAGGATCGCATTTAAAAGGCAGTGTCACTGTTTTTTATTCTTTAGCACAACAAACTCATTGTCTCACATTGTGTCTGCGCTCTGTCTATTTGTGTTGTTGTTGTGCAGCTTCCAAGGGGCTGATTGACGCTGCGCACTTTTGCTACCTGATGGCCCAAGTTGGTCTGGGAGTGTTCACAAAGAAGAGCACCAAGATGGTTCTGATTGGCTCCAACCATAGGTTAGAGACAGAGCAGCCACACTCATACTCATTATAAGGGACCATAATACAATAACATGTCATACATATAACCAAATCTTTGTCTCTCCACTTCAGTTTGCCCTTCTACCAATTTGCGACCAATGAAGCCATCCAGAGGACCGAGGCCTACGAGTATGCTCAGTCTCTGGGCTCCCAGCCATGCTCACTACCAAATTTCCAGGTAAATGTTTTGATGCAGTTTGTCTCTTGTAGAGGTGTCCTAAAAATCCAATAATTGATCGCACTGATGATATTAAACAGGTTTGTGCAGACTAGTAAGATGATACTACTGTGGAATAACACTGTTCTGTGCTCTTCATTGTCTCTTTTTAGGTGTTCAAGTTGATCTATGCATGCCGCTTGGCTGAAGCAGGTCTGAGTGCTCAGGCCTTCCACTACTGTGAAGTCATCTCTAGGACTGTCCTCATGCAGCCCGCCTACTACTCTCCAGTTTTCATAAGCCAAATCATCCAGGTACGCACTCACTCCACGTCTCGTCATTTTCAGTGTTTCCTAAACACGAGGTTGGCAGTTTTAATATTCTAACAAATGTAATTTTATGGGTTTTTTTGTTGACAGATGTCTGAAAAGCTGCGATTCTTTGATCCACAACTGAAAGAAAAGCCGGAGCAGGAGTTGTTCAATGAGCCCGAATGGCTGCTCCACCTCAGACAACTGGATGGACAGATCAGGGTGAGGAGGAAGAGGAGGAAAAGTGTTTGTGGTTGTACAGTACGTGCTAATTAACCTAACACGCAAAACAGCCTGCAACTTCTCTGTTTATTTTCGATTTACAAGAGCCGTCATCAACAGGCGCAGACTAAAATGCCCGTGGACGTAAACTGGATAGAACTACAACCAGTCAGAGCAGCAAAACATGTGACATACAGTAGCTGTCGAAGTAGAGCGAACACATCTTCCTCATCAACAAAAGCTTTAGTGCAGTTTGTTTGTTCTTCTAATAGAGAAAATGAACCATCCAGTTTGCTTAATACTGACGTGATAGCTGATTCAACAGAAAGTTACAAATCAGCTGCAGCCATCTTGGTGGTTTACGTCAGTGTTTGTCTGTACGGTCATTACATCAGATCCATCCAACCTGGTCACACCCAGGTAAGGTCGTCTGGAAATCTGTCTACACAGGAAGGGGGGCCAGACTCATGTGTCAGAGTAAATAAATATGAGCTTGCAAAGTCGTCTGGTTCTCCTATGTGCTATGGGTTCAAGTAGTTTTTAGAGTATCGGCATTTCCAGTGTCCTACTTGGACTTAATTAAAACTGTAGTTTGAGAATCACTTTTAAAAAACGGTTGTATCTGAAAATGAGACATAAAAAGATGTTACTTTTTACACGTTGTGAAATTTGAATTTACATTCATGGTATTTGAATTATTGTCTAATTTGTTCCCACATAACAAATGTTTGATGATTGTCTTTTATTTCTTTAGACGGGCGTCATTACATACAACGATAACAGAGCAACTCCCACACAGTTCGACTGCAGCAGCCCCAGCTCTGACTTGGACCAGCCCAGTCCACCTGAACCTTACAACATGCCTGTGGAGTTGGAGGGCCCCACGCCCGACAACCCACTAATGAGCTCGTTACTGCCCGGGCCTCCACCACAGGGAGTACAGCTGATGCCTCCAGGTTTGTGTGTAAATATATATTGGTGCTCTTTTCTTGTAAACCAGCTTAAAAATACACCAGAGCTAATCTATTCTACTTCCTCCCAGCTCCCACCTCCATCCTCCAAGATGGCATGGCCCATCATCAGCCTCTACCCTCCAACGATGTGCCCCAGTTCTACCCAGTACCCCCCAGTGGACCACCAGGCCAGATCCCCCTCTCAGGCTACCCTCCGCAGGATCCTGGCTTCGCCCCTCCACCGTTCCAGCCTCAACCCGAGCAGTCAGAAATGTATCCAGGAGCCAATCAGCAGCCGTGTCCTCCGCCTCACCAAGTGGGCCAAATGTCACCACACATGTCCCCTCAGGTGCCGCATTCACCTGTACAGATGAATCCCCCGCCACCCCAGATGCAGCAGATGCAGCAGCAGCAGCAGCAGCAGCAGCCGCCCTACATGCCTCCTTCTCCCGGGCATATGCCACATGTAGAGCAGCAGCCCCACACCCCAACAGAGATGCACATTGCTCAACCGATATCATCCTCTCCACCCAGAAGCTCCTTCACACCGGCGCAGATGGACTTTTATGACAAAATGGCTTACATGGTCAGTATTTAGCTGTCTGAATATCTAAAACAAAATGTCCTTTAGCGCTCTTACTCACAATTCTCTGTTTACAGATGTGTACTTGCGTTTAAATTTGATAGACAATACTAACTACTTTGTTTTTTCTGGCACTGCAGGGTCCTGGGAGGAGATCGAGGACTACTTCACAATCTTCAATGCATATGGTGTGTTTGTGTCACGCAGAAACTGCTAAAATATGCTAGGAATGTCGAACTGCATCTGTAGTTTTTCTATTTTATTTGTATAAACTTGAACATAAAGACACCCCAAAAAAACAAGCTCTGTTTTCTGGTCTACAGCCTTCAGGACGTCGCTCTCGCACCACCTCTGAATCTTCCACTCACTCTGGCGGAAGAGAGCGGAGCAACTCGGCCATCAAGCAGGCCTCTCCGCCTCCGCCGTCGATTCCTGAACAGCCGCGCAAAGAAGAGGCCAAGAAAGTCAAGAAAGACTCCCCGAAAAAGGTTCATATTCTCACATAAGCACTGATTCAGGTGGTGCTCCTGCAGTGTTCACTAGTAACTAGTGCAATTCTTTCACACAGGGTGGTGGTGGTGGCTGGCTAAACTGGCTCTATAGGAGGGGACAGAATGAGGCTCACTTGCCAGATGACAAGAACAAATCAGTAAGTTCTAACTGTTATCTGTGCAAGTTTTATTTTGAGCATTTCTCTGTATTTATTTTCACATGTTTGCACAGGTTGTTATGTACTACAAATGAGCAGCACTAATAAGAGGGTTATGCTCTTTATTGTCAGATCGTGTGGGATGAACAGAAGCAGAAGTGGGTCGACTTGAACGAGCCTGAAGAGGAGGTCTGTAAATATTTTAAAGCTGGTTTACAAGACCTTTGTTGTCTAATCTGAGCTACTGAAACTGAAAACTTCACAGCTCAACCAGTCCTGATGTTCTTGTTTTCTTTATGATCTGTCAGAGTAAGCCCCCTCCACCACCTCCCTCTGGCTTCCCCATGATGCCTCAGATGCCTGGCCCTGGAGGGCCCGCTGCACCCCCAAGTAGTGGTGGTCCTCCTGTCAACATGTTCTCCAGGAAAGCAGGTGAGATTAAGGGCTTATACACTGTGGCTTTTGGCTTCACGAACACCAACACCTTGACCTTGAATCACAAGTTGTGGAAAAACTAATCACAGACATCACATAATATATTTGTCAGCTGTTTGCTTTGTTTCTTGTCACTCAGATGTGTTTCTTTCTTCTCAGGCACGAGGAGCAGATATGTGGATGTTCTGAACCCCAGTAGAACTGCTAAACCGGGCGGATTAGCTCCCGCTCCTGCTGACATCTTTGCTCCTTTGGCACCAATGCCCATGCCCGCAAACCTATTTGTGCCTAGTTCAGGTGTGTGTCATGTGTCAAAACGAATTCCTGTAAATGATAAGTGTAAAATAATATGGCTTAGTTTTGATTCTGGAAAGAAGAGCCACTGTACAACTAAAGGGCTGAAATATTTTTTGTCTCGGGTGTAGCGCCTGACGATCAACAACCTCTAGAGGGCAGCGAAGGAGGAAATCTGGAACAGAATTCACCAAACACCAGCGCTGCTCCACAGGTATATCGTCCTCTTTATCAATGAACCCTGATGTGTTTATGTTTAAACGTCTGCAAATAAAGCACCTAAGATACAAAACCATACAAGAGATCCTTTATAACATGAAAGGTAGTGTTTGTAGGAGGTCATGGCAGATAAAAGCTGAAGCTCTACTCATCTGGATTCCCTTATGTCACACTTAATTATTAATATCATTTATCTGTTTAGATGTTCAACCCAACGTTGTTACCACCTGCACCAGAGGGACCTCCTGTGCCTGATGGCTCACAGTCTGGAGAGGTAAGACAAATTGTTCCAAATGCCACGATGGTACCATCATGCCACCACTGAATCATGATGCTCGACAGCCTAACAGCCAGTGCGTGCAGGTTGCTTATTTGTATGAAGTTAATGTAAGAGGGTGTGTGAAAGAACATGAGAATGCATGCATGTCAACTTAAAATCTTTGCCCATAATCATGCTAAATGCGCAGCCTTGATATAATGTTAAAATCTCTGTTCCATTTGTAATCTAATTCTCTCCATGTCTGTTTCTTCAAGAATCATAATTTTCTAACACTGATTTGTTTATTTTCATTCTGAACTGGTGGAAAGAGCTCTAATCTAATGCATGGGAGATCATTAATTTGGGTTTTGTGGTTTTTGTGTTTTTGTTGTCTACTGTTTTATTTCCCTCCTGCTGTCTTTAGCTCTCACGTTCTAGCTCAATGAGTTCTTTATCACGCGAAGTGAGTCAGCATTTAAACCAGGTACCTCTGGCTGGGCCTCAAATGGTCCACTCTCACCCCTGCCTGCCACCCACCTAGCTTCCCCACATCACTAGCAGCACGCTTCACCGTTTGCACCCGAAGCTTCACCGCCCATCCAACCCAGAATGTCTGCCTGCTCACCTGCCTGCTGTCTCCAGCGTTACTGCTGAACTCTGCATCTGTCGTGAACAACCAAACCCGGAAAATGGTCAACAAATTTAAACTAAAAACTAGAATGTAGTTCTCTAGTTATTTTTAGCCACACTAGCAGTGTGACTCTGTGGATGGCACAGAGATAGAGAAATTCATGGTTCCCAGAGGATGAACCCTAATGACTGGTGATCACCTGACTATACCTGTAGTGCCACCATCAGGTCCAAACTTGAATTTATTTTATTTGGTGAAATATCTTTAACATTTACTTAATGCATTGGCACAAATATTTGTGCATACATTCAGAATGCCCAGAGGTTGAGCCCTAATGATTCTGGAGATCACCTGACATTTCCTCTAGCACCACCATGAGGTAATCATAGTTTGTACTATGTTAGTGAACCATCTACTTAAAAGTTGCTGGGTAACTTTGAGCCATAGATCAGAGTGAAGCACGCTGGAGACAGTTGCAGGATGACCCCCCTTGCTTGTCGTCATGGCAACACACAGCTTCAATAACCCGTCATAAAGCTTGCATGGTTACTAAAAATGAGTGAAACAGTGGTTTGTAATGCTGCCTCACTGTGGATCCTCTTTGCCATTACTCTTCCTTCCCTGTTTTTATAATGTTGTCAAAGCATTGATTGGCATTAGGACTGCATCTACCTCTCCGTCTCTACCCATAGAAATAATGGGACAGTCACACTGCACACACTGTACTAACTCTGTTTGTCCTTTGCAGAGTCATCCCGCCCAGGGACCTGCACCCGCTGGGGGCGTCACCTTTTATAACCCTGCACAGTTTGCACAGGTGAGGCTTTAAAAAATGACAGTTTAAATAGTTTTTCACACTCGTTTGTCTTCCTTTATTCCGCCATAATGCTCTTCCCTATGCTTCCCAGACAAGTGCACCATCAGGAGGGGGACACCGCTCCGGTCGTTTGGGCGGTCAGCGCCAGTACCCAGTGTTGAAATAAACCATCTTGCAGAGAGATTGTGTGAACAGACTTGTTGGATCGAGTGATATCCTACCTGGAAGTAGATAAGCACATGGACATACTGCTCTCTGTCTAAAGGAACCCTTCTTTTTTTTTTGCCTGCACCTAAGAAGAGCATAATCACAGTCTCCATGATGGCAACCAGCTTAACCACTCTCCTCATCTTTTTTCTTTTGGTTCATTAACTTCTCACCGCTGTTATTTTGAACAGGCACGATGTTTTCTCGAAGGGCTTTTCCTCCTGCATCCAAACAGAAAACAGACAGTTTGGTTTTAAAAGGTTTATCCATCGATGCATTCATACACAAACTTGTATGTTCATGAAGTCATAATTTAGTGTACAATAAATATGTTCCTCCTCCTCCTCCTGAGCTGTCCAGCATCCCCTCACATGTAATACTGTTAACAGAATGATCATGCCAGGTCTTGTTTTAGGCTTCCCTTTGTGTGTAAAGTCCAAATGTCCATGTTTGTTTGTTTGTTTGTTTGTTTGATTGACTGATTGTATGTGTGATGGATAGAAAGAAAGTGGCACCTTTTTAATTTCATATTGTTGAACTGTATGTGCGTTTGCAGCTCTTCATTGTCAACTGGAGATAGCAATTTGTTGTGAGAATGAATCGTGTCAATAGTGCATCGTCTGCTGTGTCGTTTTGCTTTTTCCTCAGTCGCCCTCCAGTTAAGGATGTTGGATTGAAGCAGGAGAGGGACTGGCCTCACAAACCTGAGAGTTTGGAGAAAGTCTGCATTCTTAGGACGCTGCTCGTTTCAGATATTTATTTCAGTGTCCTCCCTGTCCATCAGCAACTCTTTGACTTTAAAGATGTGTCGGTGTTTTTCGTCCAAGTTAGGCTTCAGTTTCTCTTCTGAGGAATTTGACAATATCGCTGAAACGAGGGGTGACGTCTGGAAAACAGCAGGAATTGGGATTAAGAACTGCATTTTAAATGTCGCTAAAAATAAATCTATCCAAATATTTGTATATCAGATTGATTGTATTTATGAGCTGTGTAGGCATAAAGATGTGAGCGTGTGTGTGTGTGGAGAACAACTAATTTTTTTTTCTTTCTGATTAGCTTTGAAGAAATGCATTTATGATTCAACAGATGATGTGGATTCATATTCTTATCATTTGTATTGGCCGCTTCTGCAGACAAATAAAACTTCAATCTAAATTGTGAAATGAGAGCTAACTGTATCCTAAAATTCCCTGTCTTTAATTTACTGATATGATTTTTAATTCAATCATTTGTAAACCCAAATGTGATTTTTGTAGACTCCAGATTCTGATCCCAAAACAAAGGTCCCCTTTTGTTTCAGAGAAGCGATTGTTTTCCCCGCAAATGTTTTAGAATTCCTCATGTAAAATTCATAAGACAGTGAATACAAAAGGTGGAAAATGGTAATAAAGTTATTTTTTGCGCTCTGTAGCACTTTTAAAAGAAATGTCTATTGGTTTCATTCATTACAGAATTTTGTTGTAAGATAAAGCAGCTGATTAAAGGACCAGTGTGTAAGATGTAGTAGCATCTAGTGGTGTAGTCGCTGGTTCAAACCCCTTTGCCTCACCCCCCGTGGCTTTGCTAGTGTTAAGAGAAACTACAGTGGCCCAAAAACAATATTTTCCACTGATTATAAACTAATGAAAACATTGTTATGAATATTGTCATCAATTCCTGCCGAGCCCCCTAAATATTACACACTGGACCTTTAAATGAAATGGAGGCTGAGGCTGATGGGAATATCGTTAGTAGTTACGACCATGAAGCTCTGGACAAAATGATCATGGCCACCACTAGTGGTTGTCCAACAGATCTATATGTCCATCAAACAGCAACCTCTGTGGCTGTGAAGTCAATGCACAAGTGCCAAAAACTGCAATTCCTCAAACGTCCACTTGAGGCTGGGTGAATTTTTATAGAACTCACCTGTTCAAATTATATTAAGGCTTAAAGTTATGCAGAATTAAGAGCGTGGACACTGTGACAGGTGTATGCTATTACAGCTTGTTTGAGAACCCAGGCTTCATTCAGGTCGCCGATGATCCACATCTTTGCTGATTTTTAAATCAGCCACGAAACGCCACACAAAAAGCAGGACTGCCAACATGGCGGCAGCCAGAGCCACATATTTTGAGCTTCAAAACACATACGACGTCCATTCTTTACAGTCAGTGATTGTCATCCAGCGCCATGTCAC
The DNA here is from genome assembly GCA_033000465.1 of Sciaenops ocellatus. Lineage (NCBI taxonomy): Eukaryota > Metazoa > Chordata > Actinopteri > Sciaenidae > Sciaenops > Sciaenops ocellatus. Next base: position 21,428,283 of record CP136874.1, on the reverse strand, counting down.
TAAAAATACGGAGCTTCCATAGTTTATGTATAATATGTTATATTTTCTGTTAGCAAAGACATTTCACCAACTTACAAATTACATCATTGTGATTACAGTACAAAAACAAAATCATATATAATCACAGCAGGACTGTTGGCAACACTTCGATAAACACTTCTTTTATAGACTTACAGTCCTCTCTTACAGCCCGCTGTAAACAAGTTCATCAAGCAACAATTTGGATGTCCTCTTGTGGAGTTTTGGCTCCGAGGTGGAGCAGGATGAATGGATAAATATTTTTAATGATAGTGGCATTCATGTTCAGTCCATTTATCTGAGAGAGACGGTCATGTACTAGCAAAGTGAGCACCTGTATTAGAACGGGACAATAGTAATGTCAGCTAAGAAGAGGCTTACTAGACTGTCCACAGTTCACTCAGCAATCTGTATCAAACAAATATATGTGATTTGTATTATCACAATCTCCGATTATATTATCTGACTTCATTAATTTATTACTGTGTTCTTCTGTGTGTAAAGAGTTGTTATCCTCTTCTGTTCAAGTAGAAAGAGTTCAACTCCGAGTGTCCAGAGCTGCTTGTGCTTTCCGAACAGCAACCTCCAGCATTGTGCGGTCACTGAGCAAATGTTGGAGAGCGGCCCGGTCCATCTCCAGGAGCATACCTACACAAACAGATGTTCATCATTAGTGTAATGCTTATGAGCCATACAGATGTTAAAGGACCAGTGTGTAGTGCCCTTTAAGTCTTTAGTCACACCTTCCTGGAAGATGGATATTTACAGGGAGTGCCACTACTGACAGAGTATCCGGTCACCTGTAATATCATTTGCATTAAGTGGATCCAGTTCCTCCACCAGCGAGAAGAGCTTCTCTCCCAGCCTCTCTGTGTCATCAGCGTCAGACGAGTCGCTAATGTCCGTCTCCTCCACACTCTGCCTGGTGGGAAACAGCGCGGACATCATTTAAAACAAGTGGGTTAACTGTAATTTATCATGTTTTGTGCACTTGAATTGTATCTTCATATATTTCCAACACAAATGTGAAAACGTGAATATGCCCATGCATGCAAATTTGCGTACATTCTACAAACAGTGATAGGTCACATACTCTTTGAGTGTCTTCAGGGCACAGTTCACCTGCTCTTCCAGCAGTTTTGGATCTGAGAGAAGGTTTAAAACTGCTTCTTTGTGCTGCTCCAGAAGCATTCCTGCATGAAGAACAGCGAATCATATTTTAACACTTGTTGCTCATAAATTAATTTGCATACAAATAACAACACTAGAGTCTACGGGCATGCTCGCAGATCTGAGAGCTGCTATATTTACCATGTTCATCATCTTAGTTTAATGTGTATTAGCTTACTAACATTTGCTAATTAGCACTAAACTGAAAGTAGACCTGAAGCTGATGGAAGTGGCGTTCGTTTTGCTGGTATTTGGTCAAAGTGTTGGACACATTTTGACCTGATGGTGGCACTACATGTTAAGTTAAGAGATCACCAAAGTGACAATTCATCTAGAGGGAAACATATACACGTGTGTACCAAATTTCATGGCTATAGTTGTTGAGTTAATTCATTCTGGATCAAATTAGTGGACCAACATAAACACTGACATCTCTAGTCGTGCTGCTTATATGGCTAAAAATGAAGATTAGCTGAAGTGCCTTTCTTCTTCAGCAGTTAAACTGAAAAATCTAATTGTTGGAGTGATGCTGCCTCACCAAGCAGAAAGGTGTACTTGGCAAATATCCAAAGAACTTTATTGTTAGTCCAAAACAGTCAACTTTAATTAACTTTGGACTGCTGAAGGCCAGGAGGAGAGTGATAGCTTTATCTTTATAGCTTTATACCTTCGATATATGTATGTATGTATGGATAGATGGATGGATGGATGTATGGATGTATGGATGGATGGATGGATGGATGGATGGATGGAGGAGGTGGCATCTTGTATTGTATTGGAGATACTGACTTACACAAGCAGAGGAAAGGCAGAGGAATTTTAAAATGTATGCAAAATTCAACAAAAATGTTGATTAAAACTGGAAAATCAAACTGAAAAATCAAAATTTTCTATTTTACAATTTACTAAATTAAATGATAAAATTTGTTTTAGAAAAACACAGAAAACATGTATGTTCTAAAACATTAAGAGTGCACACATTACTCATTAGCAGCTTAACGTCTAAGTGGTATTTTGCTGCATAATATTCAGTGTTAGTTGAGTCACATGACTGGTCTCTTACCTGTGATTTTCTGCGAGTGGCCGGTGTTGTAAACATCGACCAACTCAAACAGCTGCTCACCCAGAGAGTCCGAGGACGCCGACACATCATCCTCGTCCTTACATGGTACCTTGCTGCAAAAGAGGAACAGCCACATGAGAAAACACAAATTGACACATTCAAATAAATTCCAGTGAGAGCCATGTTTAATCTGACTAACCTAAACTTGGTTGCAAATAGCTGATGCTGCCTTCCTGTGCAAAACTACATGATTTTGCTTAGACTGTTGCATGCCTGTAACATTAAATATGCCATTCTGTGGCAATGCACCTTGCTCAGAAAGGAGGACTTATGACAACCCATTGATCAGGTCTGTTAACCCCCCACCCTTTGCTGTACCTTGGCTCCTGTGCCAGCTGCAGGGCTCTGAGGGCTTTCTCCACGGCTGCGGTCAGCGTGGCCTCATCCTGCAGCATCTGACTCAGGACAGGACCCGGTAGCTCCAGCAACATACCTGGAACACACACAGGTGTAGGGTTTAGGGAGCTAAGCTACCGTCATCTTAAATGTTGCATGCATGCAGGTCACCTCACCTGTGAGTTTCCCAGCATTGTCTTTGTGTTTGGGGTGAATCAGACTGTACAGCTGTTCACCAACTGAGTCCAGATCTTCTTCCTCATCCATGTTTGACCGCTCACATTAAGACACTGCTTGCAGATGCCATGTTGCAACAGTTTTAGAGCTGACTCTGACCTCTGACAACTTTTCTTGGAGCTCACATCATCCAATCACATCAACATTTAGACCCAATATTTCACAAAACGGCTCCAAAAATGCGGATTTTCTCCACGGCGATAGTCTTATTTACCCTATGCTTGCCCTCCACATTCACTCACATTAAAATATAAATGATGACTCCGGTTTTTCGGATTAAAACAGCTGATTTTTGGAAACTGGAGTATTTTGACGGTTGTCTGTAAACACGAGTCGCGTGCTAAAGACGTCAGGCTGTGTGCCGTCGACAGCGGTGAGGAGGACGTGTTCCTCCGCTAGGGCTTAACTAGTCCTGCATATAATTACATCAAAAATATGTTATAGCGCTTAAACACTAATGAACCCGCTAATTTAACGATTATATGTAATTATGTATATGTGCTTTACGCATGTTAAAATATGGAATAGATGTTTTAAACGTCTTAACTAAAAGTAGCCGTTGGCGCGGAATGATCTGTGACAGAGGTTCCGTAAAGCGGTTTCCGCTCTCTCCGGTCCTTTTCCTCCGCTAAAAGGTAACGTGGTCGCCTCGGCAGCTAGTCGCCGCTCACTAAAGTCTATTTTTTCTGTCACTTTATTCCTATTAAATCGCAAAAAGTGAGCTATTATTGTTGTGTTGAATGTTGTGCACACCCCGGGTGACAGAAAACGTCCCTATGTTTGGTGTAGAGATGGAAATGTATCTCTGTAAGCACGTCGCTCATGTTTAGGCCTCGTCGTGGCGCATCAGCCCCTTGTGCTTAGCGGCGGAGCTAACTTTAGCATCTTGTAGTTAACTGATTTAAAGACATGAGTGCTAACTTAAAACACACTCTGTATTGTGTGTTAGAGTGCTTAGACGTTGGCTTATAGGGTGCTTCATTTAACCGGTAGCTAAACTAAAAAAAAAAATGAGCTCAAGTGAACACGTTCAGCAAACAGATGACGCCTGTCAATGGCAAGAAATGTCTGTACATCTACTTTACATTTAGCTGACAGACAGAGAGCAGTTTGGCGGTTCAGTATCTTGACAGGAGGAGCCGGGGGTCGAACCGCCAATCATCTGATCAGTGGACGGCCCGCTCTCCTTGAAAAGTTGCTTTCCTCGTTAGTTACTTCACTAACTTGTGGCTCTGTGTGTTTTCTTTGTCCAGGTTCATCATGTCGTCCCATTTGCAGTGGATGGTCATCAGGAACTGCTCCAGCTTCCTCATCAAGAGGAACGGACAGACCTACAGCACTGTGAGTACACTAAACCCAAACCCACCTGACTGATCTGTAGACCCGATCTGATCCAACCTAACCAGGGTTTCAGAGTGTGATCGTACTGGGGGGGGGGGGGGTCTCAAAAAGTGTGCCGTTGATGAATATACCATTAAATCTGTGTACACCAACCTAAACTTGGTTACAAGTAGGTGACGGTTCCTTCAAGTGCTAGACTGCCTTCATGATTCTCTCATACTGTTTAATGGTTAAATGCTCTGTTACAATAAATGCCATTATGTGGTTACATAGTCTGTGGAAAATTAATTTTCTCTTTGAGCTTGAGGTAGCAGTAGTTCTTGGGAATTGGAGGGTGGCCGGTTCAAGTCCAGTATGGACCAAAGTATGGAAGGTGGACTGGTAGCTGGAGGGGTGCCAGGGCTGCTGCTCTGGGTGGCTGCCCATCACTCCACCATCTCTCTCCACATTTACATGTCCCTTTGTATATGTGTGTGGTTGTATTTCGGGGTTAAAATGTAAAAAAAACTGAGTAAAAGAATTTCCCCTCGAGGGATTAATAATAAAAACTATCTCTTCTTCTTCTTCTAATTGGCAGCAGCTTTCAAAAGTCACAATTTGATGTCTGTTGGCTTTCTTACTTTGTACTACTAACAGCAAACTCTATACTGCTGTAAAACTGATAGTACGCAGTACCAAGTGCTCATTGTGGTCCCTGTAGCTTACAGGACTGATCTTGACATCGAAATAGATGTGCAATCGTCAACCTGTGATGTTACTGTGAACTGTGACAAGCTGTCCAGTGCGAGTTATCTGATTTAAATCCCTTCATGTGACAGGAGCCCAACAACCTGAAGTCCAGGAACTCTTTCCGCTTCAACGGTTTGGTGCACAAGAAGACTGTAGGCGTGCAGCCAGCGGCTGATGGCAAGGGGGTCGTCGTCGTGCTGAAGAAGCGTGCAGGTAAATGTTTGAGGCTGGAATAAAAGCTTTACCTGATGTTCATGAGTTAAATGTTCGCTGTACAGCCTGACTGCTGCTGGTACTCAGTTTTAGCTGTAAGTATAAGTGAAGGTTCTCAGTCAGACAGGTCATCTTTCTTAAAGAAGAGTTCAATCTGGGCCGAATGGACCCTCATCTAAGAGGCTACTTCAGTTCTTAGCATTGCACGTTTTCCTGAGATAAAAACTGACCTGTAAATGCAATTTTAGGGGACAGCAGCAACTTTTTATGTGCGTTTCTTCCTTGCTTCTTGCACAGAAGTCATAAATTCACATTGACAGTTTTAGGTGGGGTGGTAGTCATGTTCAGGAATTTAAATTGTCTAATAACCAGCTCTGCACTCACTGATTCCTGGAATCCGCTAACGGACTGAACTCTAAGAACTGTTATTCATGTGAGTGCAGATATAAAGCAGATTTATGTAGCCTCTGATTTTTTTCCAGTCTGGGAACATTTGTGTTTTGATCTTGCGGCTGATGTGGTTTCATCAGAATGTTTAATTTTGTTTCTTAATCACGCAGGCCAGCACAAACCTGCCACCTCTTATGAGAAGATCACCATCAACAAGAACTCCCGCGCCACCCTCAACAGCCTGAGGCACATTATTAGCAAGAACAAGTACAGGAAGGACCTGCGCATGGTGAGCTTTAATCTAAAAAATCTGAAACTTGGTTAACAGTTTATGGTGTTCCTTTTTATCTGTAGTTTGTATTTCACACTTTATTGATCTTAATTTGAGTCTTAATGTGTTTCCCCAGGCTGCCCTGCGTCGTGCCAGCGCCATTCTGAAGAGCCAGAAGCCTGTCGTGGTGAAGAAGAAGCGCACCAGAGCTGCCAAGACAGCATAAACTGATAGATATGAAAAACAAATAAAAGCTTCTTATTTGGAAAAACACACCACGTCGTCCTGAGTCTTAATTTGCTCCATGATCTTGATTTATATGTTGTTTTGTAACATGCAGTGTTTGGCAAACTTGGTTTGGCAATGATTCAAGTTTAATTATCGTGGAGTTATTTATCCTCGTTATCCTAGTTTGTTATCCTTGCCCAGGGTTGGCAGCCCAGGGTTGGAATCTATGTACATACATCTCTCACCACATTTTCTGTCACTCTTCAATCTCTTCAGTCTCTGTCAAATTAAGCTCAAAAAGGCCAAAAATATATTTTAAAAAAAGATTAGTCACAGCCTGCTCAATGATACGGTAAAACAAATGAAGATACAATACATAAAAGAGACCTGGAGAAGTTTTTCCCTCCAGCTTTGAGTTTTTCTCACTAGTGTAAAAGCATATACAACAGACTAAATGCCTGAAAAGCACAACTTAATATAAAAACAGAAAACTTCTTTCAGTATATTAATATTGATTTTGTTGACTTGCCTTTGAGGCCTGTGCAGTAAACAACCTGATGTTGTTTTGCTGTTAGAAATAGGTCAGTAAGTGGGCACTTAGTTTTACTGACCGATTTCCTGTGAAGTTTGTTTCCCCCCTCTACTAAAAGATCTCAGAACCAGAACAACCTCTGGAGGTAAGATGAAATCTACGTAGTTATTTAAGGACTGTAACTTTTTGTACTAATGTTTTTTTGTACCTGTCAAAACTCCTACAGGTTTTTCAAATATTTATACACAGATGGACTGGAAACACCTGGTTTCAGTCTGTCCTCTTCACCTCACTGTCCTCATGCGCACGCTGTGCTACATGTGCCAGAGATGAGCTGTAGCTAATTAAATACCAGCAGGACGTCTATCTGTATTGATTATCTGTTCACATTTGGCACATTGCTTCAGTTTTCACCCATATTTATGGACTTTTTTTGTCATAAATCTCCCATAAAACTGAACACCTCAGTTTGTTTACACAGTGTATGTTTTAAGCACATTTACTTGGAAGTAGGTTATACTGAAGCAAACGGCGCTTTAGTCCCTCTGACCACTGATGTGGAAACATTGGATAGATTTTAAAGCAGCCCCACTGGCAGCTTTCCACTCATGGCTTTGGAAAGAAAGAACAAACTGTTGTCACCTCCCCTTGAGTTTAAGCTGATAAAAAAAAAAAAGAAAAAAAAATCCTGCAGTGAAACGCATCTCTTGCACTCTTTCACACGGTATTTGAATGTACCTCTGAGAGAGATTTGTGTATGTGAAGATGTGATAGAGGCTGCGTGCTGTGGGTCGCTATGAGGGGACTGAGAAGACCGGTGCTGTTTTTTTTCATGCCCCTGGCTCTGTTGGTCCTGCAGAGTCGGAGCTTTGAACTACAGGATACAATTCACGCGCTGATAGAGGAGAATATCCACCTTCATGACCAGCTGGAGAACCTCACCCAGGCCCTCAGGGAACTCAAACGGATGCTCTGGCATCACTCAAACGGTACTTAACATTTTCAAATGAAATATAACTACAGATATGAGTGGAACATGCAAGAAAAAGCAAAGTAATCTTTAATATAATGTGTTTTTCTTTGAATTTATATCCTTTGTACTTCTTTTTCTTGTGCATACGCAAATAAAACCTGTGACTTTACCATTATTTTCTAATTCCACTGGATTTAATGTCAATATTCTCGAGCATATTAGTTTTATGAAACGTTAGGCCCCCAAGGTTAAAACAGCTGCCTGCTCTCTCCTTTGTTATCTTTGTTATTTCCCTCTCATTTCCTGTTTGTGTCTGTTTTATTAATCCTTTCCTTGCTGTCTGCTTTCCTTCACGTTCTCTCATAGCCTTCTATTTTAGTTTGACCTCACCCAGAGAACAAATATACTTTCATCATTATCTATGTATCTAAATTATGATGTATTCTGTGTGTTTAATACAGACCTAGATCATCATGAGCACCACGAACATCACGATGAAGATGCCCAGCATCTGTGGAACGAATGGTCAGAACATGGTGTGTAACATTTCAGTGTATTCTGAGAGGTCAGGTTGTTGTGCAGAGCCTATACCATTAGCTCACATTGATTTCACGGTCATGTATGCAGCAGTCAGATCAGGCGTACAGGTCATGTAAGCACCAGAGGGATATTGAAATGTTTTGTTTATCAACTCTGCCACAAACGAGCACGTACATAAGGGATTAAAGTTGCTAGATACACTGCATGATGTGATGTGTTTCTTCATTCCTGTCAGGCATCAGTGCAGAGACTCATCTGCTGCTGGAACATGTATTTTGTGGACATGGCTCAGCTGCTCCCCTCCATGAAGAAACAACCCTGCTGCTGCTGGTGTTACCCTGTCTCACTCTGTTGTTGACAAGCTATATGTAGGTTACAACAAGCTTCAACATCCACTGAAGCTGAGCCACGTGTCCATGTCGCTCAATTTTCCATGCAATGTAAAGGCCAGTGTGGGATAAGTGCAATCTCTACTGTGTAGTTAAAAAAATAATTGAGTGGTGAGTTTTTCGACATGGTTACAGAGAGATTAGCTCCGGCCCTGCCTCGTCCTGTTCAGAGCGATTATTGAGCGGACAGGATTGGGCGAGTTGACCTCTCCGCAATCTGTGTTGGATGAATCACTTCTGGGGAATTTACTGAAGTGGAAAGGAGCCTGTTGATGCTGGTGTATCGTCACAGGGGAAGCTGTATTGACCTTTTTCACGGCAGCCATTTTCACATGAAATAGTATGATAAACACAGGTAACACCTGTGTTTATCATAGGAAAATGATCTTTTATAGCAGGTTAAACATGGTGACTCATCTAATTACTTCCGTTTTTTAATCTACCAATTAACTGTATAGGATTTGTTTCATGAACCACCTGTTATTAAGATTGGATAACTTGCATACTTTGATACTTTGATACTACACATCCAAAGATCAAATATGTTAAAATAATAAACTCAATATGTTGTATAAAACTGCTACTTTTTACTTTTTAATAATTAATTAAGACTACTCATTTCACTGGTATAGAGCTAGAAGGCCAACATGTTTACTTGTTCCAGCAGGAAAATTACAAGTGGAACTAATAACGAGGATGATGTTACTCCTGCAATTAATAACATTGATTTCACCTGTGTTTGATAAGTCAAAATGTCTGCTGTAATGGAGGTTCATAATGTAAATACTAGTATTTGTTTTAGCTGATCTGTGTGTGCAATGAATGGCTACAAATGGAATGAACTGTGCAGTCCAGTGTGTTTAATCTCTGAGTACTAGAATGCTGTTGTTTTAACTTTGACCAACTGAATGAAAAATGGACATTAAAGCTGCACTTGTTGACTTTTTTTTTCCAGATACAAGACTGACAATTATGGATTTATAAAGTTGTTACAGTGAATGTGTTGGCACATATGGAGCAACATTAGCTTTGGTCTCCACCAACTCGTGAGGGAAATGCGTGGCTCTTTAGCTGCTAAATGCTCCACTATGTCTACCAGCTTGTCAATAACTGTGTCTGCTGTTTGGTGCTTATTAGTTAGTGTACGGTGAATTCACCAGAGCTTTTTTTTTTTTTTGCTGAAAACTGAGCTGGAAACGAGGCTGATGAGAGGAATGTTTGTGGGCTGGAAAACCAAAATAATGAGCTTAAAGGTGATAGGTTTGTCCATTCTGAAGTCCCACCCCTTCTCGCTCCGTGCTCCAGTAACAGTTGAGCAAAGCCTGATCGACTATTATTGCAGCAAGACTTTGTAAGAGTTACTACGAACGACATCTTTCACATTACTCTGAGTCAATCAAAGCACTGTTAGTATAAAAATATGAAGTAGAGCAGCTTTAACATTCCTGACCTCTTTTTTGTTTTATTGTCCATCATCCTTACCTTGGACAACCTAATATAATAAAAATACAATAGGCAGCAGTGAGTCCAAACATTTGTTTATTTTTCCCACTATTTGAAATGGTACAGCACATATAAAAGTTATAAAATTAACTAAAGGTCAGTCTGGGTTGAAGATTTCTACAGAATGAAACACAGAAGGAAAATTCACATGAAACAAAACAGGGAAAAATGTTTAAACACAATGAATAAATAGTGACATAATCATAGCTCTAACAAAAACATTTAACCCAACACCCACATCATTCTCACCGTGTATAATAACTCCATATTCATAATGGCTACTTATTAAATCTAACTCATGTTTACCATGGAATGACGATGAAACTCACTGATGTTTTGTGTGCATTTACTTTTGGTTTCAATTCTGGTTGCATGATGCTGTGTGAGTAGTACCATCCTGGCTCAGTCCGTCATCACTACGGGGGTCCACATACATAAAAATGATCTATAGTCCATGCAGAGTGTGTACGCATGTTTTTTTCCAAGCATATAATGCATGTTAGATATTATGGCTCTAGTCTATATCAAGGTCAGAGTCCTCATCGCTCACAGTGTTCTGTATGATAGCTCCATTGCGAACCGTCTTCGGGACGATGGGGGGCTTGTCGGGCAGCAGGCCGTACTCCTGCAGCAGCGCCTCCAGATCTACAGCAAAGAAGTCTTCCCCGAGCTGATCTGTGAGCCGCACGAAGTTACCGATCAGGTCCCCTCCTTTGTAAACGAGCAGAGCAGGGAGAGCACTGTCTCTGAACAGTGCGCTGGTGCTGATGGCCGAGCTGCGTACGCTACAGAACTTGACCAGCGGGTATTCCTGAGCCAGACAGAGCAGGCTGCCACTCATGGCCTCGCAGCCCGGGACATCCGACTCGTAGATGTGGATCATGACCAGCGTGCTTTTGTCCTCCTTGTCCAAAGCCTCCAGGAAGTCCTCGCCGCTGTTGAGCTCGTAGACCTGCGCGAAGCGTTTGCCGCGGCAGAGCTGGCGCCGCATCTCTTCAATGCGCTGCATACGGTAATGCTGGAGGAAGTCTTCGTCATCCTCTTCTTCTTGAAGCATGTTGTACTCTTGCATTGTCATCTGAGGGTGAGACAAAGAGAACAAACACAGGTAGTTAAAAGAATAGTTAACTCATTATATATTGTTTGTTTAATCTACACTACAGCCTAGGTGTAAAAACGTATCAATTAGCTGTTTACCAGTTACAGTCAGAACTATTTTCTGGCCTGGACCAGTTGCCAGGCAACCAGCAGAGATTCGAGGAAGTTACTGGTCCCAGCCCAGAAATTGTCTGATACATAACCTCCCCTATAAGTGTGTCATCAAGTTTACTAATCCATAATTAGATATCTTGCCTGTATTTAGCCTTTTCCCACAGCACGTTTTATTAGTCACTGTGGCACAATTACAAGATGTCAAGAGTCACCCGTGCACCGCCAGGACGGCGTGAGGAACAAGCTTTTCACCAGCGTTTATTCCTTCATATGTACCACATGTATTTTGTCCCCAGCCTACTCACTTTGCCTTTTATTTTGTCCTGCAGCTCTTTCTGTTTTTCCTTGTCCTTTTCCAGGTCGAGGTCAGAGCGGCACGTCATCGACAGCTTCTTAATCAGTCTTTCCATCTCCTTCTTCTGCTCCTGTTTCTGCTCCACCTCCAGCTGCTTGTACTTCCTCCAGTCATTGATGACTCCCTTTGGTCCTGAGAAAGAACAATCATGTGAAGCATGATCCGTGCAGATCTTCTGATTGTTGATCACTATACAAAATGATGCATAGTGGTACCTTTATTGTAATGTATGTTCTTGTATTAGTTACCCGTGTTGACAGCACTCCCGTCTGCGCTGTAGTCTATCTCCGGCTCATCTGTGTTTGCGCCCCGGATGGTCTTGTTCTCCCCTTCCTCGTCCTCATTGTCGCTGCCTTCGTCCTCGCTGCTGCTGTAGTAGTACTGCAGCTTCTCTCCCAGGATCTTGTCATCCAAAGTCGTCATGACTACGGCTCACCTGTGGGCGGCAGTTATAAATGTGTTCAATTAGGGCACCGATACAACTCCGTCACTTCTGTGAAAATCTGTGCACTGAGCAACAACAACATGAACTAACACTAACCAACCAAAACCTCCATTTTGTTGGGCCAATTTGCATATCATTTGCATGAGCACTTAAGTTGACAGTCAGGCAATACTATCTTTAAAGCCCAGATAAAGCCTCTTCAGATTAACATTAGTTTTGTCCTGCACAGCACATAAATCAGTGGGGCGTAATAATCCAGATTTTCCAGCCATCCAAGCTGTCAAAGGCTTATTTTTAAAAAATGGGACATCTACACTATACATAGCTTATAGATAAGTGTGTCAATTCACAAAATCTGGGCTGAGAGGCTCTTCAAGATGCATTGAACCGTATGTAAGCTCAGCCAACCAGATGGAGAGACACCGCAGTAAGCATGCACACAGCTCTTTTGTCTGATTTAGTTACAATTAGGTGACTAACAAAACAATATCTCTCTACTGTCTTTAAATATATTGTCTTTAATATATGTAAACAGTAGGAGCGAAGGCCTAAAGCCAACACCTAATGCTAAATAGTCCCTAAAGTAAAGTGCCGAGGTGACAGCAACTACAGTTAGCCAAATAAGGTAGTTATAGTCAGCAAGCTACTGTTGTTATTTGTCTAAACTGTACTGGAAAGACGTTAAAGGCAATCCAATTAGCTTGTTTATTAAGTAGGACACAGGCCGGACCAGCACTGCTAGTGTTTGTAACAGTGAGCTAGATTAGCGGTAGCCAACCGTGCTAACTTCCTGTGACAGCCAGTAAACATTACCTACCTACCGAGTGAAGGTTACATTTACCTCGACTCCAACGTTAGCTACAGCTATAAAAACAAACAACTATCCTTTAAATTACTTATAACTGGTCTTACCTTGATTATATGATCAGCTAACGGTAGTGAGATATCACCAGCTCCCTCTGCTCCCTCCAGCTAATCTGCTAGCTTCACTGCCGCAAGCCACCCTGCCAGAGTGTGATGCGTTTAAGTATCGCTAAAATATCGTAAATATGAAACATACACGAAAACAGAGCCGACGTTCACCGCTGAGTTGCGATTGGAGCCATATCCACGGTGTGGACACACTAGAAGCAGCGTCAGTAATTAGCACCGCTTAATCTATAATAATTTTTATAAATTTGTAAAGACAAATCCTGCCCTGAATACGCACATTTGTACTTGTTTTTTTAGTTGCTGCCAAATAACTCAACCCTATCACATCAGCCACCCAAAATCGCTGAGCTGCATAGTTTATTCTGGCGTCCAAATTAGTATTTCAAAGTACAATATGTGTTATAGTTGTATTCTATCGTGAATTTACTGTACACTGGGACTTTACTGAGTGCACGTAAAGGCAACACGATATGTGGTTCATCCCGCTGACGTAGGAAATGTGGGAAGATGCTGGAAGTGACATTATGCAGCTCCCACCTTCACAACTAGGGGGCAGTATAATATGAAATCTATGAAACATGCTTTATACTGCCATTGTGAAATATGACTACTATTACTACTATTACTACTACTTTCCCACAGACAGACTCAGGCACTCCCATCCCTCTGGCCATAAGACTGTACAACAGCTGTCAGTCATGGCAGAGACGTGTCCTCTCTGCAAAGAACAATAAACTATTGACAGTCTCATCTGATTCTCTGTTGATAACTGGACATTCTGATATCGTCACTTTTGACTCCATTCGCACAACCTCTGCTAAATGCTGTGACTTTCATTCAGTGACTACAGCCTAGGTTTATTATATATAGTTTTTATCTCTATTTGTAGTTCTATTTCTTATTTCTATAAAAAAAATCTATTTTTTTCTTTTTTTTTCTATTTTCTAATTTGTAAAGATCTTAGCACAGGTTTAATTTCTCTGCACATATTTAACTTCTTAGCACATGCTGCTTTTGGATGCTTGAATTTCTCTTGGGATCAATAAAGTATTTATCTATCTATCTATCTATCTATCTATCTATCTATCTATCTATCTATCTATCTGTCTATTATGACCACTACTACTACTAGTAGTACTACTACTAAAACTTCTTTCTATTGAAAAACCTCTAACCTTGTTATTAGATGAGTCTTCCCGTCAACACTCAGCCTCAGGCCAAAAGAAACAAAATAGTCAGAAGAATTCAAATCACTTCCAATTTAAATGAATGGACAATAGTTTGCTTTGTGTCTATAGTTTTATTTCACTTAATAGTTATATTGCATTGCAATCACCTCATTTAAAATTAATCTACAGACAGCGCATATGTTTTATTACTGGACAGTGTTTTTTTAATGGTGTTTCAGTCTTCAGACACAAGGCATTAAACAAAAATCAGATGTTTATATCCTTGCTGCTCAGACAGAGAGTGGACAAATGAATAAAGAGTTTTCACACTGAGCTCTGAGTCCTGTGTGATTCTTCAGTGCTGTTCAAACAAACATGTTTCAAGCACCGTATGTTCTCCACTCAAACATCTTCAACACTTGCTTGTTTCTTTAGCAGCAGCCCCTTTTATCTTTATGTAGGGATCTCTTAAAACCCTCTGGTGTCTTTAAGAGGTCATAGCTCAATTTTTTTACTGTCATCACTCTCTTTTTGCAATTGCTCCTCAGTTGGTACTCTAAACGCCACATAAGGACACTTCTTGGTGTTCAGACAGACCAGCTTCTTCAGCGTAGCTGAGTTCACTAAGTCAAAGCCGACTTTTCCTCCAAAGGTGCTCGGCTTCCAGTATTCAGGAGAACATATAGGGTTTCCCAGCAGGCCTTTAAGGGAGAAGGGGGCACCAATCTCCACCATGCTCTCTCCAAATATGGCGTCCGATCTGGTTTTCTCCAACATCAAACCGGGATAAAATTCAACAGAGTCAATGTCACCGTAGAACTCTTCAAGCTCGCGGGCTATCTCCTCGTTATCTGCAAATGGTAACCACAAGATCAGTATTTTAGTGAAATATTCCAATAACAATTGGCTGGAGTGTCATGAAATTTGGTAAAAAATCTCCATAGCAACAAGAGGACGAAGGCTTATGCCTTTGGTGACCCCATACTTTTTATCTAGTGCAATCAATTGATGACCAAATATCTGCAAAGCTAATGGTAATCCCATTAGCCTCAGCTGTACTTTGTGTTTGTGTCATGACAAGTTAAAGGGAACTACATGCTGCAAACCAACATGAAGGTAAAATACACCTAACTATCCAAGTTGTGAGGACAGTCCTTAAGAAATGCCTTCGAGCAGATGCCATTTATTCCAAGAATGTAAGTTCAGCTGTTCTCACGGACTTGTTAAAGCTGTTAATCACATGCTTTGCAAGTTGCTCTACCTGTTGCGTGCTCAATACACACAGCTGATTCTCTTACCGGTGAATTCTCTGAACGACGTATACGGCTTCAGGTTAAAACGCTTCCTGTACTCGTTGAAGGGCTGCATGCGGAGTTGGCGGGACTCCTTTATGGCTCCCACGGCCACTCTGGTCACCACAGGATTGATGTTATGACCACCGCCAATCTGTAGCACAAAGGAAAAACCACAAATTACTGGAAATGAAATGAATTCAGGGAAATATGAGCATGTTTTAAAGGTATGTTCCCTGTATTTCCCTGTAGCGCTGCTAATCAGCTCGTGTAGATGTGCTCTGATTTGTGTGGAGGCTGCTGGGTTGTATATGTGTACCTACATGTAGGGTAGTAAATGTAATGAACCGTGTTAACATTATAAATAACAAATGTTAATCATCTGTCTGTGGCAGGCAAGGGAATCCAAAAACAATGAAACTAAGCTAAGCTGACTAAGCGTTAGTGGATTTCCTCCATATTTACCTGGCCAGCAGTTTGCCGAGAGAAGGCATCCACCAGCTTTTCAATGCCGTAGTGTGTCAGAACCGAAGTGTTGAAGAGGAACTGCGTGTATGACACCTCATCTCCGTTGATAATGAAGTTGTCAGGCATCAAAGGGTGCCAGTGATAGAGCTGGCTGAACTCTAAAGCGATACGGTTCCCGTACTGGAAGTTGGAATTAAACAGCAGGGTGGGATCAAATTTCAGCTGCAGCATGTATCCACTGAGGTGCTGCACGTACTCCTCTATCACTATCTTTATCGTTTCACCTGAAAGAAACATGCAGAGACACAAAGAGGGAGAGCTCATAAATTAAATTTGAAGCAGCTAATTGATAGTCATGAAAAAAGCAGGTTCATACTCGTGTTGACTCGAATAACATGATCATCTGTGAGATTAAAGAGAGATGTGCTGGGGGCGTTGATTAGCTCAGTTGGTAGAGCGTCCGCCCCATGTACGAAGGCGCGGTAGCGGCCCGGGTTCAATTCCCACCCTTTGCTACATGTCATTCCCCGTCTCTCTCTCCCACATCCCTGTCACTCTTTGACTGTCTCTATCCAATAAAAGCTTGAAAAAGGCCAAAAAAATGTCTTTAAAAAAAAAAAAAAAGAGAGAGATGTGCTGACACATACTGCTATTAAAAAAAAGTACACCAGCTCTGGACAAATAAAGATTAAAAATGCATTAAAGTAATTATATGTGTCAGTTAAGGCTAAGGCTGGCCAGATAGCTTAGCTTATCTGAAAAAAGACAGAAAAAATATGCAGACACCTGCCAGACTCTGTCCAAAGATAACAAAATACACTTACCAGCACCTCAAAACATTACTATTAACTATCGTATTATATCTTGTTTGTTTCTGTACAATAACCCAAGAGTACAAACACCAATTTGTTGTTTTATGGGAGTTTTATCCTGGACTATTTCTTGGCCAGGGGTAGTGACTTCCTACCAGCAGAGAATCGGGAAAGTTCCTGCATCTGGCCATGAAAGTAGTTCCCCACATAATCTCCCTATTAATCACAAATGTTCCTTTTGTCTTTAACAAGATGAGATGTGATCTGATAGGTGTATTTTTTGTTACCTTTGGACAGAGTCAGGCTAGTTGTTTCCTTGTGCTAAGCTAAGCTAATCAGCAGCTGGCTGTGGTCTGATATAGCAAACAAATAAAAGAGCGGTATCAGTTTTCTAATGTAACTCTTATCAAGAAAAGTGACTTTGAAAACTGTGTCCTGCTCACCAATGATAATGAGGCGTGACGTCTGGAAAAGCTGATCATCATCCCAGGTGGGATGCTCCGCCTTCAGGATGTCACACACTCGGTTATGCTCCCTCAGCCACAGCGTAGCATACATTCCCAAACCGGGAAGGAGGCCATACACCTCCTGACCGATAGCGAACTGTTTCTCAGGAGGGATCCCAGGTGGGTAGTTCATCCTAACGGGTGCATCAGCTATAGAGGGAGGGTACATCTCGCCATCAATTAACTGATGGGAAAACAATAATTAATGATTATACATTACAACGCAATGCAAATGTGTCTTTCCAAAATGTGCAATTTGCAACACCAGCAGATTGTGACATTGGTGACACTCATTCCTCAGACTGGAATTTAATTTGTTCTAATCTTAATCAGCATGTCTGTGCACGTCTTCTCTATTCCCGGTTCTGATGCCGTCACCTGATACTTGAGTTTCCCGTCTTTGTGAAGCCTGAGCTGCAGCTGTCGTTCCAGGCTGTCTCCATAAATGTGCCCTGCATCCACCTATATATATATATATATATATATATATATATATATATATATATATGTCACAGGACAAGACACAAAGAGAGAATGAGTTATTGCAAAGCAATTTAATACTCCTGATATTCTATTTAAATGATGTATAATGCACAAATTGAAGCGACTGGCAGGGTGACATTTTACTGCGACTGTACCTGATATGATGTGAAATGTAAACTTGATTGTTATTCAACTACAAAGCCAAAGCAACATTGTAGCCAAGTTTAGGGAGGCTTTTTCTACTCGGTTAACATTCTGACAACTTAAAGTCCAGAAAAAAAAATATTGATATGCTAAATAATCACTGCAATAAACAAAAATAAAACCTAACCTTAAAATTAAAATCTCTAATTCTGTTCTTAGTGGTCCATTCAACACAGACCTTGAACTTGATTAATGTGCTGCCTATTTTAATCTCAATCCTCTTAACATTAACCCTCAGATTCATGTTTCTCTCTAAGTCCATTAAATTGTGGTGTTCCCCAGGGGTCTATTCTCAGCCCACTGTTGTTTTTAATTTGCACGCTTCCCTTCAGTCAAGTGATACAAAACCATGATGTCCTCTTCTATTGCTAAGTAGATGACATGCAATTATGCATCTCATTGTAATTTGATCTGATTATTAATTTCCATTTCTTGTTTTAATGTTAGATTTTTATACTCATTTTTTCTGTGTAACTCTTTAAATGCACTAACCCCGTGCGCCAGAGCCTTAGTGTAGCCAAGTCCCATGCGGTTGTAGGTCTTAAAGAACTGGTGGGTGAAGTGCTGGGCAAAGAAGGCGAACATGAGGTTGGTGCCCTGGGGGTCGGGTCTAAACGTTCTTCTCTTTAGGAGCCTCTCAACCAGCAGCTCAGGGTCAGGCAGCCCAGCTTTGCCTGAACAGAAAAAAAACAGCGTGAAACACAGCACAGATACAGATACACCACGCCTCTAGTCATAACACTGACGCAGTGCATCTGTGAAAACAGTACTGATACAGTTTATGCATCGCACTGCACCTCTGAACCATCCAAGGTCAATAAACTGCATGTATGTCACTGGTAAAAAATGTAGCTTCAACTGAAACAACACAGAGGAAAAGATCTATTACTGATGCTGTCGCACATTTCCCAAGTAACTTTACTCAAGTACTGTGATGAAGTATATTCTTAAGGTACTTGTACTGATGCTGCTTATGCTTTACTTTGTGCTACGTTATACTTCTCCATCATAACATGTAAGAAGAAAATACTGCACTGACTCCACTGCTCTCTACATGTCTTACAGCTACTAGATATTAATCTTCATCATCCAAAACATGAGATTATAAAATACAGACTTAACACATCTAATAATATACAAACATGTTGCAATCACAATAGTATTACTATCTGAGCATTTTTGGCATACTACAACTGTCAATACAGTGCTTGGGTTTCAGTCGAGATATCTAAACACAATACTTATATCAACACATTCTGATGCAAAAGACAAAAGAAGACAAAGTTATTACATGTTAAATTATGTTTAAACACAAGCTGCCATACAAAAACCTTTGCATAAATACCCCTAACCGTAATCCCTAATCTAAAATCAGCAAAACTTGGATTTAAATCAGCGAGTATCTTAGGGTAAACATGATTACATACCTGACTAGTCATTGGATACCAACTTTCTTTAGTTGACACTGTTCAATGCTCAGTGCTATGGGCACATTTCAGTCACTATAGTCTAAATTAAAACCTGTATTAACTGACTTTTTGTGCAGTTCAGTTGATTAAAGTTTTAGGTTACCTATTCCCGAAAGCACATAGAGATTAGCATTCATGTAGAGACGTGTTTCTGTCCACCTTTTTACTTGTTTGACTCTCAGTCCCCTTCTGATGGAAAAATTTAGCTCGTAAACCGCTATACATTCCCCCACTAGCTGCTGACTTTGTCTTTTTGCCTTTGGGGCTAAGTACGAGGCGTACAGTGGATATGTGAGAGCTGAAAATAGTTGCTTGCTGTTACTACAAACAGGTTGGATGGATGAGACTGGTGAGAGCGAGCCAAAACAGTACAGCTTCTGGCAAGAGATCCAGAACAATGAGCTAAAATGCTCCATAACGATGACTGTAGAGGAAGAGTTGGGTACTTAATCTCTGTGGATTTGTCTCTACAAGTGACACCTTTGACATTACGTATATTAATTTGATCCATTGGTAGTCTAAAAATATTGATTAATGCAGCATCGACTAACCTTTGACCCCCAGAGGTGTAGGACAGTCCTTTGGCACTGGGGGCAGAATCCGAGTGTAGTAGCTCAGATTATAGTAGGACTCCCAGCTGAGGTAGCTATATTTTGAGTTGTAGGTTGGAGGGCTGGGTATTAAGCTGGATCTAGCTGTTCATAAAATAACAATAAAAAGGTTAATAGATACATTTAATGTGTGAAAGCTCTGACTGAATTACTTTGGAAGGAACTGTTGACTCTGGACCTGTTAGAACCAGTCGCATGAGAACATCCCGTAGGTAGGTGTAGTTGACAATGTCCCAGAGCCAGCGGAAATGAGTGAGAATGTAATGCACCACATCTGGGCTGGGCTTCAAGAACTGACGCACTCTGGTCCAAAACTCGGCTGTAGTGGGAGGACACATGTAAAAAAAAGAAGAAAGAAATAATCCTCTTGTTACTGGAAGTCGGAGAGACATTAGAATGGAAATTCACTCAGGATAAAAAAAGTTGTTTTCTCAGAGTCCAGCAGGACACTACGTAAGCTTGGATTTGATTTCATAGACTTGTTCCAAAGCGCTGAATCGCCACCCACATCACTGAATGGCCCAGAGATTCTCTGGATCCTCGTGTTGAGTGTATATGTTTCAAGGAACTTTAACGCGTTATAGTTTTTCCACTAGTATCGTTACAATCAGGCCAGCCAGGTGCTATTGGTGAGGTAGTGGGGAGACTTTGAGATGAAGACAGTGAGTAGCTACACATTTCAGCTTCACCTCAGCCCATAGCATACATTTAAGATATCAGGGTGTGGGAGTTAGGCTAATCTTTGCCATATTAAAGTGAGGGTTCCTGTACTGGGGCTCCTGGATAACAATGCCCGCTATTTTTGTCTGCAATGTCTGTTGGGGCTTTAAGCAATGAGAATAAATCAACATCACAAAAACAAAATCAAAACATTCAGTTGACAGACTTACTCAATCCCATTTCCCCTATTCCTGTGTATCAATGTTTGTCTCTTTCCCGTCCTTCTCCTCCCACAATGGCTAATTGTTACTCTCCCTGATGAGTGTGATGTAACTGCATAACTGCCAAGCACATGCATCACATCTGATTAAGGACTACAGTGCGTGAGGGTTCCCTTGTTAATGAGAAGCAGACCAGCAGAGTTAGCAGATGGTTCAGGCTGCTATGGTCCAACAGGTCTCTTCTCTGGCTGATCTTTGAATTCTTACAAATATTTGGGTCCAGACAAGAGGTCTTAACGCTGTGAGCCAGGAGCTATGTTGCTCTATTTCCTGATTTAACAACAACAAGATGAAGCTGCTTCTTTTTCCTTTTCATCCGCCTAAGATTTAACCATTTTCATCTAATCTACAAAGGAATAACAGCATACTTCAAATTCCTTTAAAGTACAATAATAAGGGAGGATATGAGAGCTGGTCTCATGATGATAGCTGGACTCACGGACAGTGCAGTTTTCTCCGAAGTATCCGGTACGAGTGCAATCACACTCATATTTGTCTTCACCGTATCTCACACACACACCCCAGTGCTGACAGGGTAAATAGCAGCATGGGTTCACTGTGGAAGAAGGAGAAGAGCTTGTGTCAAAGACTGTGAGAAGTACTTAGGTAAACTAAAGCAGGTAAAAACTGTATAAAAACTGGAAAAGAGATCTGAAGCAGGGAAGCAGGGTCAAGTCAATATTTGACTTGAAACTCTGCTTCCTGTTCAGTGATTGAGTTCCCATACAAAAACATCTGTCACAGCACAAAATTGGATCAGCACCTCAGTATTTCTATACTGCAGAAAACATGTGTCCTTTAGACCAACGTGAACCCCCAAACTGACCCTTCATGACCCAATTTTACTGACAAACACATCAGCCATTAAGTTGGGAGTGATTAGAGTGAACTCATGCTCCCACTGCTGTTCCTGTTTTTGTTAAAATTGGAAGCTTGTCAAAATTATAGCCATTGTCTTGAGACAAACAGCTGATACTGTTGCTGTGCTAGTTCAAAAACGAAAACAATTTAAAAAATTAACTTATTAAAATCCTAGACAGAACAGTCATTTGGTACAAATTTTGCACTCACTAAAGGGTCAAGGTTACTAATTACTAATTATCTGGTAGTTTTTCCAGTTGAACGCGCTCGACCTGTAAAATATAGTGTTGCCACATTTTTCTTTACTTGTTTTTAGGCAAAGAGTTAGCAAGATGAGATGACTGAAACCACCCATATTAGTCTGTTAACTAATGTTACGAAGCCAGCAGCCAGTTAGCTTAGCTTAGCACAAAGACTGGAAACAGAGGCAACTGTTAGCCTGTCTCTGTACATTTGTACATTACAATTATAAGTCCATTTCTTGGTGCTGAGACAGTCTGCAACATATACCCCTCAATAAAGCAGCTAATCATTGTTTTTACACTTTAAACACGAAATAGTAACTGTCTAACACTACTAACACTATGTGTTAATTAGTGATCTTTAGAGCGGCTGGCATGCGCTTTGTGTTACTTTCAGACAGAGCCTGGCAAGCTGTACCGTTTCCAGTCTTTATGCTAGGCTAGCTAAGCTAGCTCTAGCCTGAGTTATTAGCTTAGCTATTTAAGGGACAGATGTGAGCATGGTATCAATTTTCTCATCTAACCCTCAGCCAGAAAGATAGTAAGCAAAGCAATGTCAAACTATTTATTAGAAAATAACATCTGAAGGACAACTGTGTAGGATTTAGAGGCATCTAGTGGTTTAGCTGCTGATTGCAATCCCCTAGCTTCACCCTCTATACTTCCTTAAATGAAGGAGAAACTACAGTGGCCACAAAACACACGAGAAACATGGAAAGTCTTATCAAGAGTTTGTTCATTTTGGACTACTGCGGCATCTGTAGATATAAAATGCCTTTTTTAAGGTAACTAGCAACTAGCGACAGCCAAATCTGACACACTGGACCTTTAAGAATGAACTCTTTAAGATGGATTCTGTATCTAAAACTGACATTTATGACCACACAGATGTAACAAATATTGAAATGGGTGTATAATTATGACTTCATAGCATCTTTATAAATCATACACGGGCAAGGAAAAAAACACTCTTGGCTTATCAAGTCAACCACAGTCAGAAACACTAACCAGATCCAACAAGCAAACTTCACACATGCTAGTTTCAGGGTGAGAAATGTATCTTAAATCACAGCCTGAAGGTAGATAAGATCTGTTTGTATCATTCATCCATCCTAAGGTTTATGTGCAGATAATACAAGTTTACAATATTATAGAATAGTCCAGGGTGGACCATTACAAAAATGCAGGTTACGTGAGCTGTGTAATAAACTATAAAACATCCATGTAGTGGAAAAATTCCTCTGACAACAAGCTGGAGAGAACTTATATACACTTCACTGCATGCAAAGATAAAAAAAATGATTTCCCTGCCTCCCTACAGCACACTTCATCAGCAACCTCATCTGCTCGACTGCTATGTAATCTACATGGACGCTATCTGATCTGACAGGTCAGAAACAGTTCACCTCTCCCACAAGGCACCTTACATGCGTCATAACACTTTAAGGTTAGTTTTACAAATGAATCACTGTCACTGAGTCAGCGGTTTATGGAGAAAGTTTTTCCTCTTGTGACTCAATTTGTTTTAAATTCCTGTGGTCTTCCTGTGTGGGCCTTAACCTGAACAATGATGTATCAGTATGTCATTCTGGGAAGATTTGGCAGTGCATAAAAGCAAAAATCAGATGAAAAGAAGAAGGTGGTGAAACTTTTTTGTTCACGTCTGTGAGCTGATATTGTTCGCTAGTGTGTGTGGTACATTGTGTAGATATGGGATGAGGGAGGGTGGGTGGGTTTTCTTTTTAAGAGGAGGGGGGTGGCTTACAAGTCAGGCAGGAAAAGTCTGTTTGGGGCTCCGCTGCTGGAATGTATTTATCCAATTTCATGAATTTGTCAGTGCTGAGTCTTGAAATTGTATCTTTTTGGGAACTCAAAATCACCTCTAATTGGATAAATTAAATGATCTTGAAGTGTTTTGCTTTAATTTAGGTAAAAATATCTATCAAACAGGCTGGGAAGATGCGCAATTTGGTCTCCCAGGGCAATTTTTTTCCTTACTATGTGACAAATAAGGTGTCATGAAACATGACTTAATTTATAAAATCAAGTTGCAGTGCCTCACCAACAACATGCCTGCTGGGACTTGTCTTTGTTGTCAGGGAATGAATCAAAACTACCAGGCAGCTTAAACTCGTCATGTTCGTGAGAAAGACAACCACAGCGACTGTCACCCCCCCTTTCACATACCTGTACTGGAGGTAACCTCATCACCCCGGCACGCAGGCTCCCGCAAGAGCAGGAGGAGAGCCCAAACTGATCCTAGAACAGAGGCTTAAAGAACAGTTTTAAATCCATGAATGTCCAGGGACAAAAAGGACAAAAATGTAGCAGCCACACACAGACAGAGAGAGAGAGAGAGACACACACACATGTACTTACATCTCATTACAGCAGCTTCGGTTCAGGAAAAAATCATTCCAACAAATAAAACTGTGAGAAGAGTGGAACAATCCAGACTCGAGGATGGTTCACAGACTTGTGAGGAGGAGATCCAGCTGCTGACAGCATAAAAGCAAAAAAATGAGAGAGCCTCAGAGTGATATAGCAGCAGCCCAACAGGTTAAACTCCTGTGTCTGAGTGCTGCAGCCCCGTCGCACTGCGCCTTTACCTGCCGTCACACGGAAAGTGGGACGGAGAGACTTGTGCCAAGTGCGTGCTCGCTCTTCTTTATCGCCCCCTGTTGCTTGTGCGCCCTCTCTCACGTTTGAACGCTGCACCTTCTTTTATACCGTACCTGCTCTACATGAACGCATCGCTGCAGCTGCATGCTTTTATCTCTCTCCAGGTTTCCACCCATCACACCAGGACAGGTTGATTTAATGCTTTTTTTGATAAATAAACATGTCGCAGCCCGGAGATTATGGACTAGTGCTGGTTTTTCTTTCTGGTTCACATAATAAAAAATACTACACAGGTCATAGTAGGAAAAGCCCAGGTGTAGATACTGAATTTTATTTAGCTGATTCAGTCTCACCTGGCTCTGTTTACATCTGGCAACATCACAAGAGTGAGTGTGGATGCACCCAGGAACACTGAAGGACCCAAAATATAGCTTATAAGTACACCTGAAACTCTCTTTTCAAATTCAAATTACATGTTTCGGCTCTCTTAAAAAATCTTTTTTGAGATTTGTAAGGAGAAACTTTACTGACATGTAGCGAAATGCAAATTCCTAACCATTTATGCCTTCTAATGAATTCGGCATTAAACTCAATACATTAAACTGTAAAAAACATTAAACTGTGTCAGTTTGTGGTGACATTGCTGTACTGGTAATGGTGTCTGAAGTGTGTCTTACCCATAGACTCTATAAACCATGGATGTAGTCTCTGTGACGTCACCCATAGTTCGTCTTTAAGTCTTTAAACTTTAAGCCTTAATATAATTTGAACAGGTGAGTTCTATAAAAATTCACCCTCAGTACAGTTGTCATGAACGGGGAAATTAGCTATAGAGACCAAAACTGTTTTTTGTACCAGGCTGTAAACATGCTTATTTCTGCTGTGAAGTTGGACATTTCAACATGGAGACTGACCTGTTCTGTAGCCAGCCTCAAGTGGACGTTTGAGGAACTGCACTTTTTGGCACTTCTGCACTGGCTTCACTTCACAGTCATGGAGGTTGCTGCTTGGTTATAACAGCACTTTTAAATTTGATTTCACCATTTACACTCAAGTAGAAAAGAGAACAGTGTTAATCAAGGGCTATAGGTTTGCCTTGTGGAGAAAGTACGCAGTCTCCCTTTAAAAAAATCATGCAGTTGAGTTAAGAAAACTCCGTCTACGACATATTCTTAATTATTTGGGCCTTCGGCAAATGTCACACATTAAATCATTTCTTTCTTTCTTTGTCTTTTAGTTTGTCCCAGCGTGTTGGTTGCTACTGTTGGGCCGCCGGTTGACAACAATACATCTTGTCTTTGCAAACAGAAATGATGTACGTGTTTATTTGTCTTTAGAGCGGGGAAGTGACTTTCAACCACCAAGTGCAAGACACACGTGGAGATGCATTCACAGCGAGTGGTGAACTAGCAGACTTAGAGCTGTGGTCAAAATGTCTGCTATGAAGACTGAATTTTAGTAGGAAAACGGCACCAGCACAGATCACAAGATGTTTGTCAGGACTGTGTGGATGTCATATCAACTCTGACTGATCCTGGAGTTTAAGAAGAGATGGTGTTGCACGACACTGCTATGTCCAGGACAGGTATAGGGTGACTTTTAATGTGTTTTAGGTCTCCTAGATCAAATTTCAATTTTTCAATTTTCTTGGAAATAGCGTTAAACTTCCACAGAGGTGGAGGTATTTTGGCAGGCAGAGGAGAAACGGCAATGCCAAATTATATGTTGAAAATACCGCTGCAGGCTTATCTGTGATCGATGGCATGCTCTCCCCCTCTAGGCTGTGTGCAGTTGCCGATCATGCTACACTGGCCTGATCCTGAACAGATAAGATATTTCCTGACAGTGTACAGACATGTACGGGGAATTAGAGGGGAAAACATGCAGCTCACTGTTTTGGCTGTTCAGTAACAAAGGCATTACTGTTCACTGCTGTTTGGAACTAGACTCCCATGGAACATTTGGAAGTTCCAAAGATGCAAATGTTTGACTGGAAAAAGACATAAACTCCTCCGTGATGCACATTAGGGGTCAGTTTCCTGCTGGGATCAGGATATGTGAGAAAAATAAACCTTTTGTAAAGAAGAAGTCTTTTGGAAAATTGGAGAGCACTTCCGCTACAGTTGGTGGCTGGTTTTCTCCACTGTGGTTGGTCTTCTCAGACATTTTCCAGCTGTAGCCAAAATTCAAACCTTTGACTCATTTGTAAACGGACTTCCTTCCAGTTGTCACTGGAGATATGTCAGTATTGTTTGGCTCCTGGTAAATATTTAGACCTGTTTTGTTGTTGAAGATGTTTCGGAGTCTCTTCGGAGTTTCGCGTTAAAAACTCATCCTGCAGCTGCACTTAAGACTAAGTGAAGTAGACAGAGGCCCACTGCCAGGAGTTCTGGGCAGCTTTGGGCCCCAAGATTCAGACTCATCCCACCTCTTTCTGCAGCTGCAGGGGCAGGACAGTCCTCTGTGTGTTGATGCTGATATAATACTATTTGGACAATCTTGCTTTGGTCTGAATCGATCCCCAGGGTGTGAAAGTGGTGCATGAGACAGTTTTTACTCGGCTTCACTTGACTAAAGAACTAAAGAATATACTATATAAAAAAGTTATTTTCCCAGTGGCAGATTACAGATCAATACAGTACATTTACTGTAAAAAGAGAATATACATGCTCTGCTCATTAGGGGCGCTTGTGTTGAGGTTTGTCTGTAATACATGGTGAGTTATAATGAAAATGATGTATATAAAGTCACTTTTTCTGCATGCCATTCTCAGATCAGTTCTGAATAATGTATTTATGTATCAATAAAATTAGTTTTTGCTAGATGAGCTTGTGTTGGGATGACCCAATTCTACCATGTGAACAGTTCATTTGTGCTCTACTTTTATTGGTGCAAGGCCCACTCTTTACTTTTTATTTAACGTCCTCTGACTACGTTTTGTTAAATATCCTGCATGCTGTGAACTCTTGCACATTCCTGCAGCTCTTTTCATCTAAATAACATGTTGTACATATTTACATTGTTCATTTCTTCCTTACATTCTTATATTTTTTCTCACTGTTTGTTATGCACCAAAAATACCAAAACAAATTCCTTGTATGTGAAAACCTGCTTGGCATTAAACCGGATAGATTCTAGATACGTGTAATCAGATCCAAATACTTTCTTAATCTAGTATAACCTGAAAACTATTTTACACACAGCCTCTGTAGTTTGGCACATTTCCTACTCTTCAAACGAACATCAGATTAAAGCGTTAGAACAGCTCTTGGATTCCAACAGCACCAACTTTTCCTCCACAAGAATTTGATGTTTATGAGAGTGTTAGGATTTCTAAATTGTGTGACTAGAAGAATATTTCCATTTCACAGCATCAGGGGTGTATCTGAAGTGTTGCTGGCACATTTTAATTCATCAATTTCAGCAGTTTTGTTGCCATTTGTGTAGCAGAAATGGCTCCCACCAAAAACCAACATTAAACAGTAGTTCATGTTTCTGAAAACAGTTTATTTCTGGGAACCAAGTGGGAATAAAGTCTTAACCTGTCCATCTTTAGCCATCACTGGCCAGACATGAAGGCTTAAATATCAAAGAGACAAGACTGAAGCTTCTGTTTAACATCACATTTATTTAACCAAAAATGTGTCTTTTAGGATGAGCTGGAGGCGGCCACTGCAGCGCGTCTGGGTTTGGGGGTGGTGCCTTCCCTGAAACCATTCCTGAGGGGGAAAAAAAGTAATGAAAAGGTGAGGCTGATGCAGACATGTGGCATGTTGACATCTGTTTGTTATTTTGACTCAACAATTTTAAAGCGCTAAAAGCTTCACTTTATACCACGCTGTTTACCGTCTACTGCTGCCAGTTATTGACTGGACAGATGACCAAACTTGATAAGTGGTGGTGACTAAACTTTTTACGTCTTGTTTAGACCCAATGATAAACAGATTCTGTGGCACAATAAAACCATGATGTTCACAGTAATGTTTTTTTCCATTGCAGTCATCCAAGGTTGACAAATTTGGGAGATTTTTCATCTACGCTCAGTAAAAAAAAACAAAAAAAAAACGATGCAGAGCAGATATCTTATCAGGGGAAACACATTAATGATGGCTCAGTTACACTCAAGTGTCCCAGTTAACCAGCATACACAATACCAGGATCTTGGAACTGGCTGAATAGACTGCTGTCACAACTAATAATAATGTACATCATTTTTCACAATGGGACAAATAAAAAAAAAACAAAACATGGCAGCAAAACCTACAGTGTGACTGCCGAAACTACAATATGCTGATAGAACTGATTAACAAGAATTTAAGACTTTACTGGAGTAACTGGAACCTTCAGTGCCCCGTGTTAAAGACACACGGAGCTCACGGGCGCTCCCAAGTGTTCATTTCAATGTCACTGACTTACAGTGATGCTTACCTCAGAGAAAATACTGATATCACAATGAATTCATTTGTTCAGACATTTTTTTTTTCACCATCATCGGTAAGCAGCATTGACGATCTTTTAACAGGGCCACAGACGGTTGCTAACAATTCTGTTATAACGCCTGACGGAAACACAGGCAGCAAATGAGAGCCTGAGTGGCACATTACAAATATATACAGTCTTTTTCATCTGTGTAATTGTTTGAGTGGAAGCAAAACATTATCTAATTGAGGCACAGCCGCACCGTGGACCAGTTCAAAGCTTCCTGGTGTCTTGTGCACTCAGTAACGACATTCATCTTGTGGTTTTTGTAAATATGTTTCAAACTGTTTACACGAATGTTTGTGGATGCGCCACAATCCTCCGCCCTCAAACTACGATTTTCATGATTTTATGTCAACAGCAGCGACGCTGATGATCATTTGTAATGCGATCTGGCATTTTTATAAACGTTTCTCACTGCAACCATTACAATCAATATAATTTACGATCTGTAAAATATGCTAATACTGGCTTCCCGTAGTAAAAAGTAAGATGCAGGAATCTTTGTGTACATTCCCACTGGGAAGAAGTCAACAACGCAATGTAGTGCAGGCTGATAAATTAAAATCATTAAATCAAATCAGATTTACTTGAAGTGTTTATCATGTCCAACAATTTTAGGAGTGATAAAGAAAATTTCAACTATGGTCTCTCTCTTGATTGCATATTTAAATCTTAAGTCTGAGCATCAAGATGACATTTCACCGTTAGTATTACTGATGCCTGACATCAACACACAGCTAGCAGCACGTCTACAAACCCTTGTATTTGTTAAGATCTTACCTGAATCTGCGGTAGACGACCTTCAGGTGTCTCAGACGGCCGGTTCCAGTGGTGTTCCTCCTCTTGGCCTTAGCGCTCCAGTTGTCTGCAAATGCAAACATCTGTATGAATCAAGGCATCCTGGCCACTCACAACAATGTGCTGTGTCTTTATACTAAGCATTAAATGAGATTTATTGTTACACAGTGTAAATGTAGACTTCTACTGGGCAAACGCTGCATTAAAACATAGTTAAGTGGTACAACTACTGTCTTGGAAATACCATACCATCCACCCATAAGAGTTAAATAGTACGTAAGAGCTCAAACCGCAAAGTATTACCACATTATGTTGAGGTACCATGTCATAACAGTTATGCTACAGTATGGCAATCTCAACACACTCAAAGATAACTAGTTTCTCTGCCTATGTCAGAGTCAAGCACACTGACATGCACCATTTTAACCACATGCATATGGGTCTTTATCATCAGGTCAGCGGGGGCGACTTACACTTTCTCTTGCGCTTCTCGGGGTAGCCACACTTGCCACAGGAGGACTTCTGCAGGTGGTAGGCCTTGGACCCGCAACGACGGCACAGGGTGTGCGTCTTGTTCCGGCGCTTACCGAAAGATGAAGTTCCCTTCGTCTGCGTGAGTGGGTGACAACAAGAGATATCAGCGAGGGTAAGGAGACAAACTCTAGGAAGACTTCACTACAGGTTAATAAAAGCTTTGGCCGGTCTTGTCTCAGCACAGAAGTATGAATCACAGTAAGTCATTTGTTCAGACATTTGTGTTTTAGGACATCACTGACAAGACTCGTGTGGCAGAAACAACACTTGTTGGATGTGAGGGGTGCAAATATGTTTGTCAGGGACTCTCTGGTAACAAATCTTCTAATATAGGTCATTATAAGGAGCCCAAAAAGGTCAAAAAAGGAGTCTACACGTCTTTAAGTGTACACTAGAAGGAAGCACACTTGGTGCTACATGAAGGGACTAGCCTGCTGTGCTAACTGCTATGGTAAGCCATTAGCCTCGCTAAAGTTACATTTACAAGACAAACTGTAACATTAATTCACTCGTGGTCACCTGTCGGGTATAACCGAAGATATTCAGACTTATCTAAACTCTATCCTGTCGTCTCCAGGGTAACCCGGCCCCATTCAACACACTGAGCCTCAATGCTAAGAGCAGCACATAAAACGCCGCACATAAACTACGCTAAACTACGTTAAAATGAAGCTTCAGCTCGAAAATACTTCACACAAGCGGTGACATAGTTTATCCGACATCGAAACACCAACAGTTTGTCTCGGATGAACGGCGCATAACAAAGATGTTTAAAGATTTCTGTCTGCCAGCCGCGCTGCTCACCATTTTCGTCCGGCGGCTAAGGGAAAAGAGACCGGAAGGGGAGCGTGCGCTCCATCAAATCACATCCGTGCCGCTTCCTGTGTAACACAGAAATGTGACCCCCCCTCCACCACGTAGCGCGTTGTTATTTTTTGCTATGTTTTGCAAATGTATCGAAATATTCATCGAAGGGTGGCATTAGTTAGATTTCACCGCCTATGCACGTATTTCATGTGATTAAAGAGAAAAACACTCAGAGAAGCTCGCCTTTCATTTTAATATAAAGTGTCCTACCTGGTTTTATCATGATCAGCGTTACTTACTAAATATATGCAGGACTACACACAAGAAATTTGACTTTTTAAAGATAGAAATAGACATACAGCTCAAAAACAAGGACAACAAGACTGAATAAAGATAGCTAAATCCAAACAGGGAACTAATCAATACAACTCAAAGCACCGAGGGAG
Source organism: Sciaenops ocellatus (assembly GCA_033000465.1). Classification (NCBI taxonomy): domain Eukaryota; kingdom Metazoa; phylum Chordata; class Actinopteri; family Sciaenidae; genus Sciaenops; species Sciaenops ocellatus. Next base: position 21,396,598 of record CP136874.1, on the reverse strand, counting down.
TGTTAGTGTTTGTACCACAGGCGTTTTGGAGGTTTTCAGGCCAGGGATGTGGACGAATACTGACGGGGAGTGGAGGCGGTGTCGTGCCAGAACCGGAGCTGGGCAAGTATAAGTGTATATATACATATATAAATTTAAATAAAGACCAAAAACATAAGAAGTTAACGTAAGTCAGGTGTTCTGTAAATTATAAACAATACAAATAGTGCATGTACATAAATATTAAGATAATAAGATAGACTTTGATGATCCCACACCAGGGAAATTCACTTATTCCAGCAGCTCGTATACACAAGTTTGATAAGAAATGACTCATAAATAAGAAATATGACGTCATGCTAGTGTTAAAGAGTCTGACAGCTGTTGGAATGAAGGACCTGTGGTAGCGCTATATGACTGATTTAACTCTTCTGGAAAGAAACTGTCCTTGTGTCTGGTTATTTTGGTGCTCTTTAGCACCTACCACAGGGGAGATGTGGGAACAGGTTGTGACAGGTCTGCAGTGATGTTTCCTGCCTGTTTCCTGGCACTTGAGATGTAGAGGAACCTGAATGAAGGGCAGGTTAAGACCAATCATGTTGTGTGAAATCATCTTTTAATTATGAAGACACAAACGGCCTGATGATGAGTCACAAAACCAACATTTTAACAATATTAACCGATGTCATCATAGCACCAAGATGTTTGTTGTTTGTGAGGAAGAAATAAAAAATAAAAAAATAAAAAACAGATTTGTGCGACCCGGTGTAAACATATTTTAAAAGGGTTATTTGTTCCCAGCATGCACTGTGGTGGTTTGCAGCTGAGAGTGGACTGTGCTTGTCGTTTTATCGATGCTGTTGCTGCCTCAGCTGAATAGAATCAAGGATGTTGGTCTTGTTCTTTGAGTATAAAATGGAGGTTGAAAGGTGGATTGGCGTTGTGTCCCACATTATCATTAAACTTAATCTGCTTTCTGGGGCTTTTAGACGTGTCTTCGACTTGTTTAGTTGTCATAGTGACAGCTCAGTTGTCAACACGTAATAGGTTTTTATAATACATGAAGTGTACTTGATGGTACTTGAAACCAGTTGAATACACAGAGAGCGTGAGCAAGTGGGGATCAGTAGGGCCTAACAGCTCATTTATCACCCCAGTGTTTAGCAGATTAGCACATGATGACAAGCTCTGTAGTGATATAAAGAATAATGCAGATAATGAGCTTCCTTTTAGCTTCCTTTTGGAGATATTATGTGTACATCCAACTGTGAGGAACCCTCAGGCAGACCCAGAACATATTGGACAGACTACATATCCAATCTGGCCTGGGACTGCCTCAGGTCTTGAAGGACAGAGCTCGAGAGAAGGATGTCTGGTCCACTTTGCTCAGCCTGCTGCCTCTACATCCTGGATCCAAACCCAGAGGCTAAGTGGCAGAAATAATACTTATACTTATAGGAAGTCAAATTTCTGTGTTTTAATGTGACTCACTGATTATTTATATTCCCACAATTCAGGTTTTGAGTCTGTTATGTCCACATGATAGTTCATCAGGTATTTCTTGTCACATCCACCCACGACTCTGCTGCTTTTAAAGGTGTTAACGCCACTGAGACTGCACCAGATGGACTTTGAAGATCAAACAGATGTCAAAGCGGACGCTGGCAGAAATCAATGGCACTAATACAGTTATCAGCACCAGAGCTAGACAGACTTCTGTCAGGAGTGTGGCTCTGAGAAGGTGCTGCTGTCATGGCATCAGCATTTAGCTCAACACAGTTTGAAAGACTTTAAATAGGCTCTATAACAGAGATATTGAAGTAAACTTCAAATGCAGCTGTTTGACAGAATATGGGCATCAGTGAAGCAACATTGTGTAACTTTTCTACCATAAAATAACTAATAAATAACCAACACGATCAACAGCTAATGTTAGCTCAGGTTGTTAGCCAGGCTGTCCGGACTGTGAGCTCAGAGCACTGAGGGAGTGTTAGTGTTGTTAGTGTCCCACAGGCGTTTTGGTGGTTTTCAGGCCAGGGATGTGGACGAATACTGATGGGGGAGTGGAGATGGTGTCGTGCTAGAACCAGAGCTGGGCAAGCAGGCAATGTAACCAGGCTCAGCAGCCTTATGGACATAATGACAGAGGTGAAAAGGCCAAGCTGGGCCTCTTCCTGTTGAACTATTAAGTAGTATTAGCTGGTTGCTATGTCTTGTGTTGTTGCACTTCCTTGATATTTGGTTGTTGGCAAAGTTGTGGCGAGTTTTTAATCATAAGCAACAAATACACATGTAAAGCTGTCCATATTTTCCACAGTGGGATTACAATCTGAAACTAGGGGGCGCTAAATGACAAAAATATTAATTTCTATGCAATGTTTATTTAATAAAGGTCAGAGAAATTTAGAATATATTTATGAAAAATAAAAATGCTATCATATATTTCACTTAAACATAAACTGCAGTAAGTAAAGGTAAACACTGAGACAGAAAACCATCTACAGCAGCCTGCAAAAAACTCATGTGAAGCATCATCATCTCAGAAGAAAACTACAATACAGTATCATTTCAGATGATGTAATTTATAGTTTAGTGGCAGCCCTAAGGAGGTCAGGTGCACCGGGCTGTTTAATATATCTGGAGTGCGCAGGTGCATCCTCGTAAAGGAGACCATGACCTTGGGTTTTGGCTGAGTAAGGAGCATCTGAATGAAACGCGGCGGCGCGCGCCCGGCAGCCAGGCTGAGAAAAGGCGCACCCCTCCTCCTTTTTACATTTCAGTCACGCAGCTTTGCTCAGATTTGAGATGAAGCATGAAGGATGTGTGCGTGTGTGCGTGTGTGTGTTTTTCTGTCGCAACTCGTATCAGTAATTTGAGAGGAATCCAAAAATCGCGCTTGGCATCGATGCTTTTGTTCATCTGATTTGTAATTTCGCGATTACTCCTAGAGAAAAAAACGTCCTGTGCGCGTTATTATTTGGATAAATCTGCATCGCTTGCATCCGATCGAAGCGACTGCACCTCGTCGAGACGCACGATAGAAATCAAGAATCTCCTTCATGGTTTTGCAACCAAAATATATAAAAATATAAGATTTATTAGAAGTGGACACGGTGCCACTAATGGTTTGCAATTGAGGTCACAATACATTGCGATGCTTATCATCCAAAACCAATGATGCTGCGGTATGAGAGCAGTAAAATAGCCTAAAAAAAACAAAAAACAAACAGGTGATGGACAATGTCCTGTCCAGCGGGTACAAGACACCGGCGCTCCTGGTCCTGAATGCAGCGGAGAGAGACACCTAACCGGGTGTCACCGTCAGCCCTGGATGCTGCGCCGAAGAATGGCATACGCCGACCCGTCGTCGGGGAAAGATATACTCGGCAATAGATCGCTTTGTTTTATATTTATTTGCGCATTTGGACTCGTCACGCTATTGCAACAGATTCTCTATGGAAAAAACTACATTAAGAGGTAAGTGTCGGTTATTTGTGTTGATCCGTTTGCAGTAATAGGCAGAGCCTGGGCCTGGCTGTTTGTAATAGTTGTTAAGATAACATTAAGCCTTTAAATGCATGCCTTTTAATAATTAAATGATGATTAAAATGTTAAGTATAAATATATGTCAGGACGCATGGGGGGGAAACAAGCATTAATGGCTGAAAAGAACAATAGCAATTAACCATCCATCTTTTTTTCCCAGTGGCATAGAAACAATTTCCATTGGATTTATTTTGTTGATCTGAAAATGAAGCATCACATTCATACCATACACAGTGTTCCAGCTGTGTATGGTAATGTTTTCCCCTTTCTTTTTTTATTTTTCTTCTTCCAAAGATCTTTTATTTTCAATTTTTCCGTTTCAGCCTTCTTGACTGGTCGTAGCCTACATCTTACAGAGGCATCAGATTATCATAAATGCAACTGAAAGCTATTGGTGCTGATGATGTTTACAGATATCTACATGATAAAGATGATGTGTATTTCTTATTGGTCCCTGTTAAATAAATTATGTTTTTACCAGGCTGCACACACACACACACACACACACACACACACACTCTCACACACACACACTGACACAGCCACTGCAGAGCCATGTTTTGTAATACCTCTGCAACAGTATTCATCTCCCTGATATGGATTCTTGAGCTGAACCCTGGTTGGAAGTCTCCTTTTTTATGCACCCATCTATCTACTAAATTGTCTAATCTGAGACAAATTTCAGTGTGAGACGAGCAGATGCTGAGAAATCGGGATGTTTGATCTTAAGGTGGTTTAAAGAATCTCACAAATTCTCACTCCAAACCAAAGGAACAATCTGAAAGTACTTTATCCCCACCTCCAGATATAAGACAGACAGCACATACATGTTTACAGCAAAGCAAACATATATGTGCTGCAATCTGAAAGCTCCCCACAGCTAACCCCCTCCCCCCCTTTGCCACCCTGCTGGGCTGGTCTGACAGTACTCAATGTGGATTCATGGCATCCCAACCGCTGCGGTGAGATGCATGAATTCAAACCCCGACACACGCACCTTACTTTCTTCGCCGCCGCCCCCCCCCCCCCCGTGCCCTTACTAGAGAGGGAGGGGGGAGAACAAGTCGCAGAAACAGAAACCAGCGGGCTCAGCGGCAGCCATTTTGCTACAGTCTGTCTGCACACACACCTCAGTGCAAAGTGGGGTAGAGAGAGTGGAAGGAGACGGACGAGAGTGAGAGGCCGTGAGGGAGTGATGAAATGTTTGCATGTGTGTGTGTGTGTGTGGGTGATGCAGAGAGAAAGATGGAAGACGTCATCTTATGATATCTATCTAAGCATAAACAATCAGAAGTCGTTGTCCACATGGGTTCGACCACACCCAGCCCTCTTCCTCTACCAAAGCAATGAGAACATGCTGGCACGGTGTTTATCATGCGCTCGTGCACTTCAGAAAAAAACATCTCTGTATATTAACAGGCTAGAACGGCAGCAGAGGAGACATTTGGGTGCTTAAATTGGTAGAAAGCGTGGGCAGTAACGGTCTTAGTTCTATCATCAATCTTTAACCAACTCGCTTTGTGTATACGTCCATCCCAGATCACCAAAGGCCAACGTGCTCTCCTCAAATAGTATGTGGACGGCCCATTAAAGTCAAACCGACTCATGAACATTGTTGTACTTGATAAATCTGGCCGTTGAGTTTCCATGGAGTCACATTATGCTGTCACATAAATCAGCCTCCTGCCCGCCTTCACTCACATTAGGATGAAGTTGTGGGAGAATGTAGGATTGTAAAATGGCAGCACAGGATTCGAGAGGAAAGCTTATTACACGATCAGAGTTGAGTGACACACTTCTGCAAAGGAAGATGTATTCAACTCTATTTGACTTGAAGAGGGCGATATCTAAAAATACTCTCGGCTAGAGAATGATTAGTGCCAAGGGCCCCCAAGCTGGAGTGAGTTGGTTAGTAACTGTTCAAAAATGTGCATTTGGCTTCATCAGTCGATCTGTTGATCGTTTTTTATCTATAAAACATCAGGAGAAGTTGCAAATTATGTCTGATTAACAGTGCAAAACCAAAAAAGAAAATCAATTTGCAAAGATATGAAGAGGTTTTAGAAGCTGAAAGCAGCTTTCTTGCTCGATAAATGACAATAATTAGCAAAATTGTTTAAATACGTGACTGATAATTGATTACCAAACTAATCCTTAAAGTACAATGAGGATGGCAAAGAATATTCTGGTTTATCATTTCTATTTCTTTATCAATCATTTCTATCATTTAAGATAGCTGACAGTTGTTCATGTGACTCTGCTTATGAGCCCTTCTTGATGCATTATGTATTTGGGTTGTATATGCTTTAATCTGAGCAGCTTTCTGTGTTGTTTTTAGTTTACAAATGCAGTCGATGTAGCTGCGCCTGAATATATTGATCCTGGCACGTACCAGCACATGGAACCACTAGTTCATAATTTATAATTCAGAGCACTTTACAGGAGCGATTCCCTATCAAAAGTAAACGCAGAGAGGAAACAAGGAGGAGCTCGAGTGGAGATCACTTCTGTTTTCATAAGTAACAGTGTTAAAGTTTTAAATTTCTTGTTTTGATGAGGACAATGAAGTATCTACCCATCTTAAGGAGCCTTTGGTGGTTACAGGAAATACCCCTGGATAATACTAAGTCTATGTGGCCTGGCACTACCCTGAAAACCAAACTCATCTAATAAAATAGTCTAAAAGTCCTTCCTGCTTCGTAGACCCATTAACGATGGCCAAGGGCAGAATCAGAGCACATTAGTGCTGCAGAGCGTTGTTCTTGTTGTTTGTCTGATCTAATGCGTAGATTACTGTCTGAATAGTGCTCATAATTGAGTCAATGGGACGTAAATGGCCTTGTAATATGTGAAGTGAAGACACTGGATTGATCTATGAGTTAGAAGTAGTCACAAGATTGATTTTTGGTATTGTATAATCTCAACCCACGACATTTTATAGTTCAAAATCAAGCTTTAAGGTGTTTCAGTGTTTTGCTGATGATAAAGATTAACTGTATGTGTGATTTAAATTGTGCTGCTTTGATAAGCAGACAGCTGTCCTCTTTTAGGCACAAGCCGAGGCAGAAACCTCGCTGCAGCCGCTTGCAGAGTGTTATTGAGGTGTTGAAGTAGCACTCTGCAGCTCAGTATTGACACGAGCCTCCTGATGATGAATGCTCTCTCACATAATGCACCCAGAAAAGAGCAAAGCTCTTTGGGTTCAGTTTTCTCGCTGAATTTAGCAGAACACCCACAGAGCACTTACAGAAATGAGTGATGCGTGAATATTTGCATAATAATCAGACAGTAATGGGAAAAATTCTTCATCCACGGATAGTTAGGTATGGAATTCAACTTGTCTGCTCACAAATGAACGTCTACTTCTACATCTTATTGTCAACGAATCCCACGAAAAGACACAAAAAGCAACAATCAGTTGATCCCAGGTGGATCCAAAGCATGATGAAGCTCATTCCTCTGTTCCATAGACCTTCACTCTTGTCCAAAAACAAGTAAAAAATACATCAGTCAAGACCAAGACCAGACTTTATCGAGACCGAGAAAGACTTGACAGTATGTGGCCTACTTAGGTAGCCAACATGTAGCTAATATTTGCCAAATCTCTTTGGGTGAGGCACGTCTCCAGCTGTCTCAGTAATATTGCATACAGCAGTATGTAGATCCCCTTTGTCCGAGACAAAGACAAGACTGAGTAAATATGGGGTGAAACCGATCTCGAGTACTACAAACCTGGCACTGGGTGACATGTTCCTTCATTTTGTGACATTTATTTTGAGTCCAGCCCCACATACAGCATCCAGGTGCTCTAAATACTAAACAATGCACAAAATCTGTGGCTGAAAATAGTCCCAACAAATTAACAATGTACTCCTGTTTGAGTAATTGTTTGCAATAAACCAGTGTCCAGCTGTTTTAGGAAATTCCTGAGCTTTTTGTTTACTATAAAGGATTAGAGATTTATGAGCCACAGACACGCTGGAGAGCTGCTGGTTCTGGTCCTTTTAATGGGATTTGTTGACAGTAACAAAAATGTTATAAAAGCCATAATCCTGTTTGAGGCCTTGATATCGTGTTAATAAGTTGTTCTAAGCTCTAAAATGCCTCTAAAATGAGTCAGAATGCGCAACATCCTCCTGATGTGAGGGCTATGAATCACCTGCACCAAATGTGCTCCTCTGATGAATTCACTGTGATGGTTTCAGTAAAATCTTATGCAACAAAGACAAAGATACTCTGACTTTAGGCTCACGTAGAGGCCAACTTTAAACACACTGGATCCTACATTTTTGTTAGCGTTCCCTCTTCATTAGACACAGACAAGTTACTAATTGGTAGTGCTCAGCTCCATGTTGACTGGACAAAGCTCCAAAGCTGTTGTCACAGTCTGAGTAGTGCTAAACATAACCATCAAACTCATTTTTAAATGTAAAACCCTATTTTAACGGTAATATCTGGCTCTGAAACGACTTTTTAATAAGTGTAAATCACTTGGCAAATCTGTTGGCATCTCCTCCTCACAAGTAATTTGACATTCACAGAAAAATTGGCAACGATTAGTATTCCTCCCTTAACTCACTTTGACTTTAATATATTGAACTACAAGTCCAACACTCCCGCGAGCCAACATTGTAAAGTGTGAATGTTTGAAACACACTCAGGATAGTGGCAACGATCCAACAGAGCACAAATTAACCATTCAGAACCATGATGTCATTAACAGAAAGTTCATTATAATCATGTCTGGGGTCATATTTTGAATGTTGCTGGTCCGCCTTCATGTGTATGTGTGTGTGTGCAAATTTGAGATGTGTGTGTGTGTGTGTGTGAACACATGGGCTTGGTTGTATGTGTTTGACATTTGCACAATTAAGGACAATAAATCCCAAATAAACTGACTCATTTTCTTACTAGTGCGCAACAGTTTAGCCGACTCAAAGGGGACGAAACAGGAAATTGGACCGGGCCCGTTAATTTCTCGGATGATGGATCTCTGAAGCCTGCCAGAAATGGAAGGAAAAGGTACCTTTCCAGCGTGACTGACTGCACAACACCTCTGAGAAAAGAGAGTGTGAGAGAGAGTAAGAGAGAGAGAGAGAGAGAGAGAGAGAGTGAAAGAGTACACAAGTTTCAAATCCATCATAGTGATGACCCAGCCCTGCATGTGTGACCTGGGCTTGCTGATACGCCCACCAAGTCTCCTCAGATGCTATAGAGAGAAAACACAAAGCTGCAGCATATTTGCAATTTTTTTTCCTCTCTACTTGTTTTTTGAAAATCTGCAGGTTTTTAGGAAAGTTAGCAAAGGGGGTGGTGATGTCACAGGACTCCATCACACATTTAACTCTAACTTAACCTGTCTGCATGTTGACAGATGTTTCCGTCAGAATTTTCAGCCAGATTCACAGATCTCCGTAATAGTCACACCCTGCCTAGCCGATATTAAGAAGAAAAAAAAACGCCCTCAAAGGTAGGCCAGTTTGAAGGCATTTTAAGTATTTTCACAGAAACCCAAGAATGCCTCTTTCTTTTTCATTAGTTTGAAAGGTATAAACTCTCATATTTTTTCAGTGGTGGTTGCACTTCAGATTTGCTCTTGCATGTTGTCTGATCCCGTTCACCTTTCGACCCCAGATCTTCCAAACCCCATACCCCCTCCCCCCTCTTCTCCTCCTACCCCTCTTCAGAAGCTGGTAGAACCACGGTCTCCTGTTGATGTACTGGCTTCTCCTCGTTCCTCTGTGTCCCATCCAGCACCCATTTCCAAATGCCTTGTCCTCCTCAATCTGTGTGTCATGTGTTCTGCACAGCTCTGTGTGTATGCCATGTACATAGTGTGGACACTTCTCTCTGCTCCCCTCCCCTCCTCTCCTCCCCTATCTCCCCTTCTCACATCTGCATTGTCTCTCTCTGCGACCTGGATTTATCCCCCTTTGCTTTCCTTACAATAAGACAGGAACATGCCAGATTTCTCCCCTCCCCTCCCTCAAAGCTCCAAAAATCCTAATTGCACTGAGCAGTAGATGTCAGTATCTGTGGTCAAATGCTGGTTAGTCTGGATTGGTTTTGAACCAGCATTGTACAGTTAAACTAAGATGAAATTCATCTCATCAAGTAAAGTCTTGCTTTTAGAACTGAACAGAGAACACTTGCAAAGGTTTCATCATCTTAGCTAAAACAAGCATGACTAGCCCCATTCAGAGTGTCAAATATATATTATGTAAAACCTCAGAAATACACTGCATCATCAGGTGGATGTAGACCAGTTTCATTGTTCCTTATTTGTACAATTTCATCCCAGCATCTTGTTCCTTTTTAATGCACCCTTCCATTGTATTGCTTGTTGTGTTCTTTGATTATTATTATGATTATTATTATTTTTTTCTCATTTACCTTCACAGCCACAGGTAATATGCCGCATATTATCCATCTTCCAAAACACGGCACTACATCCGATCTATCTGATGTGACCAAAATCAACATTCATTCTAACAAACACACATCGCAGTTGCTGCCATGTTGGCATTAAATCCTCTGACCTTCCATCAAACATTATATGTAAATTTAAAAGATTGATAATAGCATTTAAAGATGTAGCTCAGAAACTGTGATGACTGTAGATATTTCTAAATTCCCGTAAAGGTTAAATAGAGAACATAAATTTGCTTTATGGATCAATATCTTTATTTATATAAAACAAAGCAGCCAGAGAGAGATGGCTGTCAGTTCTGTGGCCCTCTGCCCAAACCCTGAAAGGAAAATTATAGATCAGGGCTAAAGAGAGAAACCCTCTGGGGTTTAACTATTGACTATTAAAAACCCTAATGTACATTTTAGTGCCTGTTTATCCTCTATTCTACCACTTTTTGTGGTAATTTCACAGCTGAGTTTAATTTCCCTCAAAGTAAGCACTTAAATCAATTAAAGATGCAATATAGTAAAAAATAAATGCAACAGTTTAACAGTTTAATCTGTATTCAGAATTTGGAGGAAATAAAGTAACTTATTGTTTTTTAGGATCCATTAAGAAAAAGAAAATGTTGAATTAAAATGATAAGCGCACCTCTAAAGTGAGACTGTGTAACTTTTGCTGAACAGCGGCCAAGTTAGTGGAATCGCAAACTGAAGTTGCAGCTTTAAAGACATCATCATGTTTATCTATGACATGCTAAAATATAGCGTAACAGGAGCACAACACTCATTAACGTCACTCAGACACACTGGCAGTATAAATAATGGACGGTGTATGGCGTAAGTCACCAGTAGGTGTCTGTTGGCAGTCCTGCCTCTTCCACCTCCTGGCTAATCTAAAAATGGGCAAAGACGTGGATCATTGGCAGACCTGAGGTGGGCTGAATGATGCCTGGTTGCTCAAACAAGCCACATGTAATGGCGGCCACCTGTCAATCAATGCGACCACACTGTTAATTATACATAACTTTAAAACTTAACATAATTTGAACCAGTAATTATATAAAAATTCAGCCTCAGTACAGTTATTAGTTAGTTAGACAGCATCTACACAAAGTTTTCTAGCATTATAAAAACTGCTCATACCAGACAACTTTTTATTTGTAACAGAACAAATATGTTATATCTCTTTAAAAGTTACACAGTCTCACTTTAAAATACAATATTAAATAAAGTCAAATAACTTACATGTCATATTCACGTCCGTCTACTCCAGAAATCATTTGGCAAAGTTTAACTCTAAAAAATTAGATTTGTTTGTAGCCCAATCAAAAAATAAGTTTCCTCTGTCCAGCATAATTGAATGATCCTGTAAACAGAAACCTCCATCCTAACCACCCCCATCCCAAAAACACACACACACACACATTTTACTCAGACTGCACGCTGATTGCATGTAAATACGATGTGTTGCTGCAAGAAATGAGGCATCAGTGCACAGATAAATGGCAACTTATTGGCACCGTGATATGAATTCTACAACAAGTATGAATCCTTTTTCGACCTTCTTTGCAGAACCATTTTCTCAAATCCACCACAACACAGTCACACCGCCATACTGAAGACATTATTTTTGTGTGCTTTTGGTTAATGTTGCCATTTCAGTGTAATGATTGTTTTATATGTGTAAAATAAATCTGTTAGATTCTTTATCTCAAGTTTAAAATATATTTTAAAAGTATTATTGCCTCCATGTTTTCAGTACCTGTTTGCATGAACATCTGTGTATGTGTTTATGCGCATAATGTATCAGCATATTAAGAAATTAGTGCATAAATATATTGTACTGCCTCACACAAAAGCACCCTACACTGCTATAGCCATCTAATCCTCCCTTTTACAAGCTCTACACTGGATTCAACCCCCTTTTTTCCCCTTTATTTTTATATTTCAAATTAATATACAGCATATATACACATTTTAATCACATAATACCAGTATTAAACCATGCAAATTCTCATCATAACCAATTAAATCAGTAAAAATATGAGAGGTATTTTTGGTTTAGCCTAAGATGTAATAGAATCTGGTGCAAGTGTCCAGTAAACAGTGTGTTATTATCCTGTCTGTGACGCCTAAAATCAGTTTCATCACTTCTGTCATTTGTCATCCCACAATGCTATACTGATATTCTATTATTTCATAAAGTCAAGCCATAGACATTTTGTAGTAAATATATTTTTCTTTACACACTGCTTTATATATTGTATTTTATCCACAGTTTGTTGTTAATTCTTTTGATCCTCTTGTGTGTGGAGAGGTCTATCTAGGCAGCGGATGACTGTGTCTATCCCTCCAGGTATCTGGAAAACTATGATGGCTCCTTTGAATACAACTCCACTGCATGCAGGGAGCTCAGACAGGAGATTATGGACGTCAAAGTCCTGACAATGTGAGTGATCATTATGACATGGTAGCAACCCCTGTGGTGGACAACCTTGTTTAGAATAACATCTTTTTTCCCCTTAAGGTGATTCTCGAGCACGTGGAGAGGAAACTCGCCCCCTGATTTATGATATATGAATATACTTTATTTCCCAAATAAAGCAAATATTCTCCAGGTCTGAGGAATCAAATATAGTCTACAGCCACATTAGTGGGTCTGTGAGGCTTTGAGCTACATGCTAACAACGTCAAAGCACAAGACACAAGACATAGCAGCCAGCTAGTCCAACAGCAGTCAGCCTAGCTCTGTCTGTCTTTCAGCCTTTTATTTCACCAAACTCTCGCCAACCACTAAAAGTCAGTCCGACATTTACTCTTGTCAGGTGGCGTCTTGCTCGCTCACTCTCTCCTTTTCTCTTCCTTTGGTCTATTTACCTCTGTCATCATGTCAATAGAGGCTGCTGAGTCCAATTAAGCTAAGCCTGCTTGCCTAGCTCAGGTTCTGGCACGACACAGGCTCCACTCTCCGTCTTCTCATGGGTGGATGTACCCGGAGCACAAAGTTACATAGTGTGAGAACAGACGTACGAATGACAGAGACACCATTCATCTGATTACAATGATCTGATATTTTATGGTATAAACATTACACAATGATGCTTTAACTTCATGGTGGCGCTAAAGGAAAAGTCACAGGATCACAAAAGTCGTTAGGATTGCTCCTCTGGGGACCATGATTGTCTGCACAAAATTTAATGTGACTCCATCTGATAGTAGTCGAGTTGTATTAAGCCAGATCAGACCAACAGACCCTAAAGCCATGCTGCTAGTGTGTCTGAAAATACACCACCAGAGCCATTAACCACCATAATGCACCATCAGTGTATTTAATAGTAAGCAGTTTAGAGATTACAGGACAGGAAATGGCAAGTTGCCCTCTGCAAATCATCACAATATACAAAAGAACAACTGAGTAATATTATGTAGTATTGGCCAGATTCATTACTTTCCTTGATGAGTCCGTTGTTGCTAATGGAAATTTGAGTGGCGGATTTCCTCTATGAATGTGAACATTGTCCGGTGACCTTTAATTCGTGTCCCTGAAGGCTGCCAAACATTAATGTCGAACGCATTCTTTGAGCTTGATGAAGGGTCACGAGCCACTCTGGCTGAGGCAGAGAAAAGCTGCTGTCAGACAAGTAATGGTGCCATCCTGCCTCCCAAGAGCAAATCACATCTCCCAATCATCTCAAAGGAAATGTCAGTTCAAGGAGAGCTATTTACAGACCTGCTTGATGAAGCCACTGCCTTTGTATTAACAAAGCCTAGATCCAGTGGCATCAGTAGATCCATCACAGATTAATCACTGCAATTTTCTGTCCCGTTTGTTTTGTCTTTTTGTGTAATCTTTATGATGTTTCTTCAATTTACTACCCTTGTAGAAACATGGCTAGTCGGAAAATACATGGCCATGGGTATCCTTCCTCATTCCACAAGTCTCTCTGCCTGTCTGCCAGGGTGAAAACCTCAGATCTGTTTGAGAGATGGCGAAACCTGCAGGTGTGTAGATGGGAGCAGAACAAGGAGGAGACCAGCAACTTTAAGTAAGCATTACTCAGACTCAGCAGAAGAAATGTACAGCTGAATGTCCAGATTTCATAAATGTTACACATGACTTCTTAACCCTGTGTTTTCACTCTGCACAGAGCTCTATAAAATGACATATTACTTCTGTTTCTGTTAGAAGTCTGGAGTCCAGCGGCAAAACATGGTTTAAATACAGTAGATATTCATACTCTCAGTGTCTGTTATTGGTGGTGACGGACCCTTTTTGTGCAGAACGGCTCCTAAATTTGTCTAATTGACCCTAAATATAAGAATCAGAACCACTTTATTGGCCAGGTGTGTGTACACACATGAGAAATTTGACTCCAGTTACACGTTGCTCACAGTATTCGTATAGATATAGACAGTTACAGTCACAAAAACAAGGAGCTACACAGATAAACAAACATAAAAAGTAATGTGTAAAGATAATTGTGAACAGTAACATTTTTAGACAGTCAAACAGTAGTGCAAAGATGGACTGCAATGGTTCATACAGAATGTTGTTTTATGTACATGAGGTAGATATTACAATATATATAGTATGCATGGTATTAATAGATTGTAAGTTATGATATTTGCATATTGAATATAAGAAATGTCACTAATATTCTTCATATTTCTTTGTCTGTAAATGACTCACTGGCAAGCAAAAGGAAGATACATTAATTTATTCATGGCTGTATAACATATTAAACATGAAATGATGTAATAACATCTTTTATGATTACATTTCTGCATTTTGTTGCTGTTATCAAATGTGAATGTCCAGTTTGTGGCAAAGGGAAGTGTCTACATGACATATTGGGTTTAAATAATATCAGACGAAAAGAAAAAGAAACATTTAAAGTGAAAAATGTGTTAGTTTTGTCATTCACAAATAAACTAACCCCATCCTCTCCCTGTGTCCTCCTGAAGGATGTCTCTGTCTCGCTGCTGTAATGCTCCTTCCTTTCTGTTCACCACCAAGAGGAACACTCCTGCAGGGACCAAGCTGAGGTATGAGGTGGACACCAGTGGTATCCTTCCCATCACCACTGAGGTCTTCAAAATGTTCCCAGATGTAAGTTCATCACCTGTTCATGAGTTCAATATTCCCCTTTTTTATTCTACCGTTGGTCTGATGCTACTAAACCACGTTGACAAGATGTATTTGGTTTCAGCCTGTGTGAATTTAACCAAGTATGTCTGCTTCATCCAGGATATGCCGTATTCCAAATCACAGTACAAGAAATGTGCTGTCATTGGAAATGGTGGCATCATCAAGAACAGCAAATGTGGAAAGGAAATTGACTCAGCAGATTTTGTGTTTAGGTATACAGGATACAATCCTTCTGTGTTTGTTGTATGAGGGCTGCACAATGACAGTCACAATTTGTTACGCTCACTATTAAGGTTGTGATTATTTATTACGACTGAACATTTCCTTTGGGAGGAATACAATTCTCTGTGTCACGTTGTAAATATAAATTTAGCATTTCTAACAGAGCATGCAGTCACATAAGAGGAAAATCTTGTAACATTAGGCTACACTTACACATAGAAATACACTGTTGCTGGGCCCGTCAAGCTTTCTGTTCTCACACAGCACAAATTACGGTTATAATGATGAACTGTGGCAGATTTACCACTTGAAACTCTTCTTGAGTACAAATGTGTGTAAACAAAAATAGGCTGTTTATTTATAGCTAACAGCTGTTGGTCGCTGGCTGAAAAAATCTGTAGCTAGTTAGCTAATCACCCATAGTTTTCTGAAGAGACGTTTTGAAGCTCAAAATCTGTGGCTCTGGCCGCCACCACGTTTGTAGTCCTATAGTCCATGTTTGTAGTCCTGGCTAATCTAAAAATCGGCAAAGACGTGGATCATCGGGCGGGCAGACTGACGTCTGGGTGCTCAAACAAGCCATCTGTAACGGCACCTACCTGTCAACCAAAGCGCCCACGCTATCAATTCTTCATAACTTTAAGCCTTAATATAATTTGAACAGGTGAGTTGTGTAAAAATTCACCCTCAGTACAGTTGTCATGAACGGGGAAATTAGCTATAGAGACCAAAACTGTTTTTTTTACCAGGCTGTAAACATGTTTATTTCTGCTGTGAAGTTGGACATTTTAACATGGGGACTTATGGAGACTGACTCACTTCTGGAGCCAGCCTCAAGTGGCCATTTGAGGAACTGCAGTTTTTGCCACTTTGAGGTTGCTGCAGAGAAACTCAAAGCTTGACAGTCCTGCCTTACCAAGTAAAGTTAAGCTATGATTTGAGGCGGTTTATTAAAGTTTGATTTATTGTCGAAGCCCAAATATTATGTGATTAATTGTGCAGCTCTACATTATGTCTCACCAGCATGCTTAGTTTGAAGTCCAGTCAAATACAGTTGAACTCCTTCATCAGTGGACTTGTATTATCTTTTTTGTAGGTGCAACATACCACCCATTAATGAGAAGTACACGGCTGATGTTGGCACTAAAACAGATCTGGTGACAATAAATCCGAGCATTATTACTGAGAGGTACTGTAAATATTGGTGTGAGCGAGAAGTCAGATGTATATTTTCCTCTCTCTCAGTCTGTCGCCACGTTAAGTCTTCTTCTCTTTTGGTTTTTGTCATCTCATGTTTCATTTCTTCTGCAGATTTCAGAAGCTGGAGAAGTGGCGGCGACCGTTTTACGAAGTCCTGCAGAATTACGAGAACTCCTCGGTGGTGCTTCCCGCTTTTTACAACACCCGCAACACCGACGTATCGTTCAGAGTCAAGTACATGCTGGATGACTTCGACTCCCAGAGAGGCGTGTTCTTCTTCCACCCTCAGTATCTCCTCAACGTTCAGCGTTTCTGGGCTGTGCAGGGCGTCCGGGCCAAACGGCTCAGCAGCGGCCTGATGCTTGTTACCGCCGCCTTAGAGATGTGCGAGGAAGTCCACCTTTACGGCTTCTGGGCGTTTCCCATGAACCCCTCTGGCATCTTCATCACTCACCATTACTACGACAACGTCAAGCCACGGCCGGGCTTCCACGCGATGCCCCACGAGATCTTCAACTTCATCCACATGCATACTCGTGGGATCATCCACGTACACACGGGGCAGTGCACGTGAACTTTTTTTGCTTCAACGTGGAAGCTCAACACTTTTAGTTTGTTTACTTTAAATCATGTCGGATTTTATTTCAGTCACTGAGACAGTTCACCATTTCCTCCCTATTTAAAAAGACAGTTGGCCCTCAGAGCTTCTTCGCTCTCACGACGAGGGTTGCTTGCTTTAATTGCCAACATACTTCTCTTTTTAACGTGAACCTTAAGTTGTTTATTTAGCCAATCGAATCACTATGGTTACCCCTGACTCTAACCATAGGATGCTTGTTTTTAATGTGAAAAGTGGTCTTCATAGTGATGTCGTTTCTGTGAAGTTTTCTAGTGGCTCTGCTGTACAGAGGTGTTGTTTTCTACTCAACGTTGCACAGATATTTAACGCTGAAATGGGCCGCAGTGGGTGTCTTTTCGTGCCACCTCATCCTCCCCCTCTTCTATCTCTCTCTCTCTTCTCTCTTCTTCTCGGACACTGTGGGTGTGGCAGCTTTTAATGTTTGTGTAAAACAAAAACCTTGAACCTTGATATTAAGCTAACACAATGATAAAAAAAAAGATAAAATGTAACATCCAATTGTCTACTTTTTGTAATCTATTTCCTATTCACTGGGATTCACTGGGTGAATATTTTAAAAGAAAAGCAGCGTTGAAACGGCCTGTTTTTAGTGGCCTACCATGTCCCATTTAAAGAAAAAGTTCCTCCAACATTTATGGGTGCGCTGGAAGACGTAAGAAGAGGAGGTTCTTGGACAAAAGCCAGATAAATATTTTACACCACCTCAGCCACAAAAAAAAATTAGACTTTCAAGGCGAGTCCAATTTGTAAAGCGACAAACATACTGTAGCTCTGTTGAGCGACCCAGTCATCCATGTCTTAAGCCATGCTGCCTTATGAGATATCAAACCCCCTCTATAGGATATGCAATGCACCCCATGTGTTTTGCTTATCTACAAATACATCGACATTAACTAAATCTTAGTTTGTCTCTTGAATCAAAGGACGTTTAAGGCTCTCTGAGGTGTAGAATTTCACATGCAGTTCACAGCTTATACTCCCTGTAAAGTCTCATTCATAATCATGTAATGCTCTGCATGACTTTGCTCTATAACTTGGCTTTGTGTGTGCCTGCTTCAATGATCACTGAAATATGTTTACACTTCTAAGCCTCTACTGACGTTCACAGTGCTTTTTGGAGACGTATACATACACGAAACCTTTTCACAGAAAGTGAATTGTATAATAGCCGATTCAGTCGTTGTTGATTAAAGATGCACGGATGAAGATGGTTGCTGCCCTTTTGTAAAGTGCTACAACACTTTTTATCATTACTGTATTATTTCACCTTCCCCTTTGAACTGTGAACATTCGGTTTGCATTCATGCACCGGAAAGCTACGTGAGCTGTTTATTTTTGTTGTAGACTGCGAAAAGGTTTTAAGAGACTGTAAATTAATATTTTGCCACTCCTCTGTTCAAGCTCGGCTGTTCGAAAGACATCATCGCTATATAAGATTTAAACATGCTCTTTATTTCATCGTCTCTGCGTGTTTGTGCACGAGAGATTCGAGTTCAACAAATATTAACACCAAAAATCTTCTCTAACTTGTTGTACAGATACAACTGACTCGAGAGAATGGAAAATGAAGGGAACTGGTCTGTGTACTGAGTGGAGGTAATATCTATAACAC
This sequence comes from Sciaenops ocellatus, assembly GCA_033000465.1. NCBI lineage: Eukaryota > Metazoa > Chordata > Actinopteri > Sciaenidae > Sciaenops > Sciaenops ocellatus. The sequence continues at coordinate 21,377,836 of CP136874.1, read as the reverse complement.
AGTGCTTCTTAACTGACCCTGGATCATTCTTTATACTGGTATTGTGTTTGTAAATAAACTTGTTTGGATTTTCTCACTTTATGGATTCATTATTCTTGTGTGCATCCATTAGTGTGAGTCGGGCGAGGACACTGCAGTACCTATTAATATATTAAAATAGTAATAATAATAATAATAATAATAATAACTTGCACCTTTAAATGTAAAACATTAAAAAAATATAAAACATAACAAACTTATTGTGTGCTTTACATACTGATCACGGCATGCCCTGCTCGTTGACGGCCACAGACACTCACGCGGTGCTAATTTAACTGTCCCATTCCAGACCAGTTAACCTGTGGTTTGTCCCCTGCAATTAGCCCGTTAAGCAAAGCTTCTGTCAACACCTCAATTATTAAGCAGCAGCCGGTGTCAGTGTCCTCTCACTGACTGACTCAGCAAACGATGGCTGGGAGTATGGCAGATCATATCTGACTTGTGCTGTAACTGTTGAGGTCTTCAGATTCCACCCTGTCGGCAGGCACAAGGATGTCAAGTTAACATCAGTGAAGGAATTGAACTTTTATGATGACAGTTTTAGTTATTTTTAACCGTTCTCAACCAGGCATGCTCATACCTCACAGGGGTGCTTCTGCACTCAGGGGACGCTGAAAGATTGTGGAGTAGCCCGAGTACTTTGAAAAATCATTTATTTTTATTACAGTTTGATTAGAAATATATAGAAATATATCCAAGTTGAGTCAGCTCAGAAGTTTAAAAAGTGATTGAAACATGAGAGGTAACATTTGGTTGCACTAAATCTTTTTTGTTCTTTGGGAAGAAATGAGACAAGCAAAACAAATTTATTTTCATAAATCTGTAATTTTATGGGATTTTTTTTTCAACCTCATTCAAGTTAAATACCTGTCAGATAACATAATAATAAATCTATATAGAATAACAGAATATGTTTTTGTATTACCTTTCTGTAATGTTACCACTTTTGGTCAATTATTTACTATGTTAATCTAACTTTGATAAAAGTTACCATCTCTAAAGAAACATCAGTAATTATGACTGTTAAATGATAAAAACTGTATTTTTACACTTTAACAATGCTTATAGATCTTATACACTGAAAACGTCCATAATTATACAAGATATTTGTCAATTAGCAAACAGATCTATGTAAAATTACAGAACTTTTACTTATTTTACTGTTAATTGTTACCAACTGTATCTAATTTTAGAAATTTATTTACAGCATTGAACTTGAACTTAAATATCTTTTTGTGAAAAAAAGACGAAAATTTTCTTTTAGAAATAAAAAAAAGACATTTTTTTTTATTATTAACAGTTACAGTTTTATCATGACTGAATTTAAATTCACAGGCTATTCTTGTAATTTTATTGATATTTTCATGTGTTTAAAAATACAGACAAAATCTGTAAAAATAAACATTTCCATTACATAATTTTTTTACAGTGTAAAAGAAATGGATAAAACTGTATCCTCTTTTTTTACAACCTGTTTATGTTGTATAAGATTACATTTTACTACATGAATATTATAAATGTAATAAGTTTAGACTACTGTGTTTGTGTTTTACGGTCAGGGGAATGACTCCTGAGTGCACTGGGTCAAATGAGGTTTGACTCTCTGCTGTCATCCGTGCGTTGGGTAATCTGATGTTGAAAGATCAATATGACCAAACTCTACCCTTCCCCCTGATGCCGACATTATCAGGTGTCAGGTGGCAGCAATAAGGCTAATGGGATGATTTGGCTTGTGGTTTAGTGCAGATGTGTATGCCAGCAACCAAAAATTTGCATACGGTCATTTGTGCTAAATTAAAACAGCCTTGATAAAGACTTGAGTCAAGTCGTTCAGACGTTTAAATGTTGCTATACAGGTGAAAATAGGAATATAATAGTACTTTTTAAAACTATTTAAAACATTAATTTCTCATTTCAGTGAGCAATTTTTAAGCATTTTTACTTGCTAATAAACTACAGTGTTCTTCAGATTAATCTTGTCTATATGAAAGCATAATTGTGCAGACGAGTAAGGCCAGTACAACTCCAATCTCACACTTGAAACAGTTATCAAATACTTAAAATCATAGAGTGCAAATTTATTAAAATACAGTTACTTTTCCAGACAGTATTGCATCATCATTACCTTTTAAGTTATAAGGCACCTCAGCACTTTTTTCTTTAAGAGATCCCTTTGTAGTAAACTGATGACCCCTGACTAAGTGACATATTTAATGGATATTTCATATATTACTCAATGCATAACACTAACAGTACAGAACAACTGATAACCTGTACAATAACTGCAGGACGTTTGTTTTTTGCATCAGCGATGAGTTTTCCTGACATATTTCTTTATTTTCTAACAATATAGGCTTCTTTTTTTGAAAAATTCATTGTTTCCTTCTCATTGTTTATTGAGCTCTTTGGCTGTTTCAACACTTTTCTAATGCAGAATGAGGATATTTATCAGCGGGTGAAAGCTCTGTGAATATAGCTTGTGTTCAGGTCTTATCCTGTGAGGGTTTTTTTTTATACTTTATGTCTTAAATAAAAATATAAACTTTAAATATAACAACTTCATTTAGTCTTCTTCACGGAAAGAATGAAATACTGAGATATCAGCCTACTGTAAAGAGAAATCGTCTCACACCCTTTAAAACAGACTTTTCCACTCATTTGAGTGGGGGTGTCCGCGAGTAAAAGGCAGCAACCTGCAGCAGACAAGTCAGCCTGAAATGTCTCTGAGACTGAGACTATCCAGGTGGATTCATGGACTAAACTCTGATACTCTATCTGTTGTGTTCTGGGTTTGTTATTTCATGTACCAGGCTTCTAAATCTGTGTCTGGTTCGCAATTTACGAAGCAAAATACTGATATGAATAAGTTTAATTTGCTTTATGTCCAATGGTTTGAGAGGGAGAGAAAAAGCATTCAAGAGACACAGACAGTGAATGAGAGTGAGCGAGCGCCGGTTAATCAGCGAGATTAAAACCTATTTCCTGATTGTTTCACAGCGGGTAGGTTCAACACAAATAGACACACCCCCAGCAGCCCCTCTCACCTCCCCACACCGTCAGAGAACCTCATCCTGGTCTGGTCAGGACCCCCGGGTTGGGAATCTAGTGATGTAAGGTTTCCCCTAGTTTCCCCCCTAGTCTTTACGCTAAGCTAAGCTGGCTGTAGCTTCATATTAACCATACATATCTTCATCTATAAATAAACATATTTTCCAAAATGGTGGACAAATCATTGCTGCTTGGATATTTACTCATCCGTAGTAAATCTTAAGATACAGTCAATTATTCATTTTTTTCCACTCAGGACTTGCACATGTGATTTAAACACATTGCCACACATTGTTATATCAGAATAAACAAAGAGGAGTTGTAAGAGAGAGTTTGTGTGTGTGTGTTTATCTGTCTGTCTGTCTGTGTGTGCGTGTGACTGCAGGTAAAAGCGAGACGCCCCCGGCCCGTAAAGCGATCCTAACACCATGAATAATGGAGAGTGCCGTGGCAGGGAGGATAAGTTCTCTGTGCAAGGCTCCTTTTTCACAGGGCTTTCTCCCATGGGTCACGTGAGTGCTGAGGTGACAGTAATTTTTCATGAGTGGTGTGTGTTGGTCGTATGGCCATATATTGCCCAGGTGAGTTAGGAGATGTCCAGGCAGCCATTGCTCCCTTTTGCGTGTCCTGAGTTTGAGTATACCTGCAATCGCACACACCCAGGCCGGCCCAGAACTTCCCGTTCCCTGAACCTCCCTGCAGCCAAGGGTCAAATGAATTGTCTTACACGATTAGAAACTCAAGGCAGCACTTACGAAACTAAAAGCCAGGGAAGTGGATGAATAAAAGATGCCATCGAAACAGAAAAAATCCACAGCTTCAGAAGAAACCGAAGAGGTCGATGACGAAGTGGAGGAAAGGGAGCCAAAGTTAAAAGAGAGGAGCAATGGAGTGACCCGTGGGGACACCACAAAAGGAGAGAAGAGTCGGAAGAAAGACAAGAGCACCGAGAGCTCCGAGAACCAGGAGGCCCCAAAGAAAGAGAAGAAGACAAAAGAGGGTGAAAAGGTAAAAGAGAAAAAGAAGAAAAAGAAACCGGATTATGATGTCGAAACTGATGCAGTGATTGAAAATGAAGCAGAGGAGGGCGAGCAGAACAATAATGACCCCAAGACCAATTCCAAAAAGGAGAAATCAGAGAAGCTCAAAGAGGAAGTGACTGAGGGAGCGAAGGAGGAGAAGAAGAAAAGGAAGAAGAAATCCTCCACAGAGAGTCCAGAGGGAGAGGAGGGGATGGGATCCAAGGATAAAAAGTCAAAAGATGGCAAGAAGAAGAAGAAGTCTCACAATGACGATGACGAGGAGCCTTTGATTGAGGAGCAGGAAGAGGAGGAGGACTCAAAGAAAAAGAAAAAGAAGAAGGCGAAGAAAGGATCGGCGGACAGCGATGAAGATAAGAAGAAAAGGGGGAAAAAGTCCAAAAATAAACAGGTCGACTACGCAGTGATCTACCAGAACGAGCTGCTGGAATACCACACGGACTCATCTGATGGATATGAGGACGAGTACTACAAAAAGAAAGGTAAGAGCAGACAGAGAAGCCTCACCTGTTGTATTTTAGTCTTATCTATTGGAGTGTCCCAACCGGTCAAGTCTTGAATACGAGTTTTCATCCCGTTCCCTTCAGCTCTGTGCAGGAGCACCCCCGGGGGAATCCCTCTGTGATTGTTCTTGGGTGAAAGCTCAGTTATGTTCCACATGAATGGAGCCAAACAGAAGCTCTGGGGCAGACAGGTGCTGGGTGCCGTCCCAGTCTCAGGGCCTGGGAGAACCACCAGGCCAGAGGCAGGGCCCCGAGCCAGAGGAACAGGGGAAGTTTTTTTTGTGGTTAGGCGGATGAGTTCGACTGTCGTCCAATAAAAGACAGAAATTTGGTTATATGAGTTGAAAAAAATGTTAGCTCAAAGGGCCTTTGAATGGACTTTGCACACTGACGTCACTCGTAGCTTTCCAAAGAGCCATTTTGAAGCTCAAAATCTGTCTGGCCACTGCCATTCTGGCAGTCCTGCCTCTTCCCGGCTAATCTAAAAATCAGCAAAGACGTAGATCATTGGTGGACCTGAGGCAGGCCGAATGACGGGTGAGTGCTCAAACACACCATCTGTAACGGCACCCGCCTGTCAATGAAAGCAGCCATGCTGTTAGTTATGTGCAACTTTAAGCCTTAATATAATTTAAACAAGTGAGTTCTATAAAAATTCACCCTCAGTACAGTTGTCATGAGACCAAAACTGTTTTTTTGTACCAGGCTGTAAACATGTTTATTTTTGCTGTGAAGTTGGACATTTTAACATGGGGGCTTATGGAGACTGACTCATTCTGTGGCCAGTCTCAAGTGGACGTTTGAGGAACTGCAGTTTTTGGCACTTGTGCATTGGCTTTATTTCACAGCCACGAAGGCTGCCGCTTTTTTACAACCGAAACCCCTGGCTAAAAGCTAGTAAACAAACCTTTGAGTTAATGTTATTGTGTTACACTAGTGTTCCCAAGGTCAAGAACGAATCTCCATTCTCAAATCATGCCCATTAAGAAGCCTGTGTCTTCAAGAAAATGATGCTTATATGACTAATTGAGAGAAACATGATGCTACTTGAACTACATTCTCTGACGTATATGGAAAAAGTCTCAAAATGTTCAGTTAAACTAATTTTATTTAATTAATTTTTATTCATTTTTCTGACAAAATCCACTCATAGCAACTAAGACGTGATATTGTTTTTTCAAGGTTGTGTTTAGGCACTCACAGTCTTTTGTTACAGTTATGGAAGAGATCATGGTCTAATATTAAAAAAGTCAAGATTGGTTGATTAGTTATTAAACCGCAGTCTTTCCTTAGTCTTAATCAAAGTGCTTTTGTTGCCTGAACCCAACCACACACTGGACTCAGAAACAAATTAATATTTACAGTATGAATGCAATTTGTAGGAGACAGGGTTGCCTTTGAGGAACACGTGAAAACATCTCAAAGTGCTGAAAATGTGACAGTTCACTGAGGTGAAGTCAATGCGGAAGTGCCAAAAGCCGTCCATTCTTTGTACTGTCAGTGGTATTGCCACCATAAAGTAACTGATTACCTTTAGCTCCTGATATTTGTGAGTAAGTAAGTGTCATTATTCAGTATCATTAGCAGTGATACATGCCTGTGTGGATGTCTTTTTACCTTTACCTCACTCTCTCTGACACTCCGAGGAGTTTATCATGGCTCAGTTTTACCAGGTCACTGTCTATCTGATTTTATCTGGCGTCTCTCTTTCTCTTTAATCCGGCTTTAATAGCTCTGCTCACTGTTAATTAGGTATCCATGTCCCTCTGGTATCGACTTTGGTCAAATTGCTCTTTACCAGGTCTCTGCCTCTTCTTTCCTCTTCCTCCTGGATGTTTTTAGGTTGTCTGTCTTCTGCCTCAGCTTCCTCTACCCGTCACCTCCATTGACTTTATCCTCTGCTCTGTTTCTTTATGCATTCATCTTAATAATCCAAATCTATACTATGTATACACAGTATATTTTCCACTTCAGTTAACCCAAACTTTTTATAATATTCATCCAGAGTACCCTACAAAGAACCGAGCCTACCAGTCCAGCTCTCTTCAGACTGGACACCACTTTATCCTCCATTGTTTCACTGTGTAAGTCCAACCCAAAGCCCACAGAGTGCCTCATACTGTACCCTCCAGTTACATAACTGCAGGAGAGAGGAGTTTACAGTGATACAGCAGGACTATAGAGTTACCACTGCATAGGCCAAGCTATTGAGTCACAGGCAACAGCCAGTCGCTGACTAATCTCCTGCTGAAGATTTAATGTTGTTATTGTAACTCTGGTATCGACTTTGGTCAAATTGCTCTTTACCAGGTCTCTGCCTCTTCTTTCCTCTTCCTCCTGGATGTTTTTAGGTTGTCTGTCTTCTGCCTCAGCTTCCTCTACCCGTCACCTCCATTGACTTTATCCTCTGCTCTGTTTCTTTATGCATTCATCTTAATAATCCAAATCTATACTATGTATACACAGTATATTTTCCACTTCAGTTAACCCAAACTTTTTATAATATTCATCCAGAGTACCCTACAAAGAACCGAGCCTACCAGTCCAGCTCTCTTCAGACTGGACACCACTTTATCCTCCATTGTTTCACTGTGTAAGTCCAACCCAAAGCCCACAGAGTGCCTCATACTGTACCCTCCAGTTACATAACTGCAGGAGAGAGGAGTTTACAGTGATACAGCAGGACTATAGAGTTACCACTGCATAGGCCAAGCTATTGAGTCACAGGCAACAGCCAGTCGCTGACTAATCTCCTGCTGAAGATTTAATGTTGTTATTGTAACTCAAACTCAAACAGGTTTGCAGGTGTGACTTTTAAAGACCTCTCCAAAAAAAAAAAAAAAAAAAACACAGAGCAAATACAGATTGTGTTTTACAAATCATTTGATGAGTCATTATCATCTTATTGGACTGTGACTCACACCTGTGACTCACACGTTAAATAGATGTTTAGAAGTAAAGAATAGCCTCAAACAAAGGTTATATCATCTTACAGGGGTCTACAGTTGTGTTAGCATCACTGAGGTTGTGCCACTGACAGCATAAATATGGATGTCACATCCATGATATCACCAACAGGTTGTGAGTGGAGCGTTGCGGCTCTGGCCGCCGCCTCCAGGCTAATCTAAAAATGGGCAAAGATTTGGAGTGTGGGTGTATGCTGAGGTGGGCTGAATGAAGCCTGGTTGCTCAAACAAGCCACCTCTAATGGCACCTACCTGTCAATCAAAGCGTCCACGCTCTTAATCCTGCATAACTTGCACAAAGTGCAGATGAAGCTGATGGGAGTGTCACTAATTTTACGGGTATTTAGACCTTAAACAAAAGTAATTAAGCTACAAGATAAACAAACTGAACATTGAACCTGAAAAGTCCGGTAGTCTCATAGTTCATCCTGAAGTGGACATGAATGTCTGTACCAAATTTCATGGCAGTCAGTCCAATAGTTAAGACATGTCACTTAATGCCATGGTGGCACAAGAGGAAAAAGTCAGTGACTCACCAAAGTCAGTAGGCCTAATCCTCCGTGCACCATCAATGATTTTACCAAATGTAGAGACAGGCGGCAGGTGGTAATACGCACGCATATGACATGCGAAAAAAGACGTTTATTGACTGATTGCATTGCACAGGTGTGTATTTCCGGCGAGGGCGGAGACTCACGGCACGGCACGCGGGGCCTGTTGGCCTGCACACATAAACACACAGTCACGGACTAAGTACATCGAGGGTGATGACTTTTGAAAACAAACAGTAAAACTGTTGTGCTAATTGAGCAAAAGTGAGGACGCAAACTTCCCACAACCTGCTGCTCTGTCCTCCCGTGGTGTCACGGCTAAAGACACCCCTGAATATAGTTCCACGAGGACAGCAGGAAGTGGGAGGAGGGGAGTCTGCTTAATTATGTAAATATGTTTATTTATGTATATGTATTTTTGTGTGTTTACAAAGAGGTGTTTATATTGTATATATTGTATTTATGTAAATATTTATGGTTTATTATTATTTATGTAAATATGCAAAAACACCTATTAATGGTTTGACCTAATTAGTCATGTGATTAGGAAAAGACGTATAAAAGGGAGTGAATTGTTTGTTGGGGGTAGAAAGTTGCAGAGTATTGGAAAGAGATTGGAGAGTGTTAGATTGGAAATTGGATTGGAATTATTATTGAAAAGTGTTTTGATTTTTGTATGTGTTTTAATAAACACACGGTGTTAATTTGCCTCCAGACCGCTCGGCAGTTGACACCAAACTTCACTGCAATCCTTCAAATAGTTGTTCAGATATTTCAGTTTGGACTAACAGACCAACATAGCGATCCCTAGAGTCATGCATGGCCCAAAATGTAAACAGACAGTGATCTGATGCCCACTCTTCTCTCCCCCTCCTCCATACGAACACATTAAATGACACAAACTGAGGCAGATTTTAGAGACTGCTGAGTCCTCATCCCGTTTACCTTCCTATCAGCTCAGTGGCTTTGTCAGACGAAGAGACACATTTGTGAAATGTGAGAGAGGCTTGGCTTGGTGTATCACGCCAGACATGGATTCTCTGCAGATTCGCCGCATTGAATTCCCTGGCAACGGTGCATGGAAGGAAACATAATGCTGCCTAATGTTTATAGATTATTGGACGCTGTCTGAGGATGTGACTTTGTGTTTGTCCTTTTACTCAAGTTTTTGCTTTTTAAATTATTAAGACCCCATGCTCTCATTATTTCAGCATTGTGATGTTAATTAAACCCGAGCAACGCTGCACACATCTTCCTCTTCTGTCTCCTCTGTCTTTCAGTGTATGAAGTGGTCACTATCACCGGTGACGTAAAGGGAGCCGGGACAGATGCTAATGTGTTTGTTACCCTTTTTGGAGAGTTTGGCGTCACGCCTAAGGTTCACCTGGCGAGCAAGTGAGTTTCAAAGAGTTTGTGTTGATGTAATTGAGTTACATTTGATAAATATGTTGTCTATAAATCTCTAAATCAAGTCTCACTCTGCTCTCATTTGTTTGCACTTATTATATCAGGTTTAATGTTTAATTGCACCTTTTGAATCAGCTTCAATCAGTTTCACACTTTTTCATTGTCAGCTGTTAACTTTTAATCTGTTCTATTCCTCTCTGATCCTTCAGCACAGAAAAGAGGTATTTTCTAATCAGTCTCCTAAAGGATGGCTATGAATCTGTCCTTGTGTTGGGTTGTATTGTGCATATAACACTGTATGAGAGATCATTCCTGCTCAACATTAACCTGAAATCAATTTGCAAACTATTTCAACTTTTTAAAAAAATCACTTGATGTCAGAGAGGCGGCACACGTTCATCACAAAGGTTTAGTTGTGGTGCAGGAATCTCTCTCCTATACAGTCGTATAAAGTTTCGGACACAGAATATCTGGAGTAAGGAGGAACTATGTGACATGGCCGGTCTTCTTTTCCATTCAGAGGCAAATGAAAGAAGACCACGATGTCATTTCTGTGGATGATCAAATGACTGTCAGGGGATCTTATCAGTAGCAGGCTTCCTTTATCTCTGCACACATTGATTGACAGATAGGGTTGCCTGTGCAGTGTATAGGATATACCAACTTATTGTAAGCCACACGAGACCATGTCACCCACACCTTGTGGTGGTCTCATTCATCCACCTCAGACGGCATCAACATGCTATGTATTCAGTATCTCCATGCTGTGTGGCTGTAGTGTTGCCCAGCTGATGAAATACTATACATGGCCGTTGATGAGTCGCTTTTGTTATATAATGAACATAATGCATAGTAAGGAGTTTCACCTTACTCCAATATATAAGTAGGTCCTGCCTGTATTGTGTAATGATTAATTAAATCTTTAAAGCATGATACAGGTGAGGGAGGGCTGCTATGTCTCCAAGAATATTTGCCCGATTAAAAATCGAGGCAGATTGAAAATATATGCAACTTTTTGGAAATTCACTGTGATTGTAACAAATTCAAATTGCATGAATTCCAAAGTGTGCATTGGATTTGCTTTGTCACATAATCAATGTCTCCCCCGTCATTCTCTTACAGGTGATTTTTTTTTTTTTTTTTTTTAACAATGAAACAGAGAACAAGCGCCTGTATTCATCTGTGCTGGAGCGTATTTCATTCTTGGCAGTTGTTTTACAGCATATGACACCGTGCACCTTAATTATGGGAGCCTTGGCATTGTCCGTGGGTTGAATATTGTAGGGAGAGGAGAACAGATGGAGATGTGGGTCAGAGACAAAGGCGGGCATTCTCTGTTAATGAAAAAGAGGGTGTCTGATTCACTGTGGTTGGCATAAGGGGCTCCTCTGAGCTCACAGGCCCGGTTTGTCATCTCTGTGAGGGGTAGAAGTACTCGAAGAGGAGGAGGAGGAAGCGTTGAAGTGGCCGATCCTCAGGAGGTTTAAGATTATATCACTGCCAGAAGACCACCAGGGTACCATAAGCCGGATCAGTCAAGAGATGCAATTTACTGTTCCAGAGTTCACTTCAGTTGTCTGTCTGCGATTCTTCAACCCCCTGTAATCTCCCTCTATCTGATAGAGCATCTTTCTCTCTCATACACACATACAAACACACACACAAACACACTCAATTTATCTTTTCTGACATTTTCCATGTTTCCTCAATTTGCAGAAGCCGAACTGCATTTGAGAAGAATAAAACTGATGTTTTCCGCATCAAAACGCACAACGTGGGGCCTCTGAAGAAGCTCAGGTACTGTACCAACAAATCTAATGTGACAGCGCTGACTGTGTAATATCTTGCATATAAATTTATATACTATAATGATTCTTTTGGTGTTTGCATGGCTGCAGCTACAGATCACTGACAACATCACAGTTCATAGTTAAGTATACCTCTCGCAGGATAACAGCAGCTTACAGAGGGGATCGCACAGGAACAGTTCTCACTTATTCTCCAGCTGTGTCACCATCAAAGGATTTCATCCAGTGACAGGAGGTTAAGCCCCATCTGTTGTTGGAGTTAGAGTCTTACTCCAGAGGAGGCTGAGTTACATCACAGCGACATACAATGAACAGTAAATGGAGGCAGCAGGATACATTTAAAAGTCAGTGAGATGCTGCACTATTCTGCAGTAATCCTAAAACAAAATACGTTTATAGGAGCCTGTAGCACTTTATATGCTGATCTCTCCACATTTGACATGAGAGCTACTCATAAACTGAGTGATAAAGCACCACAGGTGTCTGGGTTATTGTGTGAGAGCAGTCGAGCAGCTGTTGTGTTACAGTACTGGAGCAAAGGTGACTGTTTTTACAGCTGTTTTGAGACTTCATCGGTGTGTTGCCTGATCAGCTAGTTTTTCTTCAAATTCAAACCAGAACTGATACACAGATTGTTCAGATTCTGGAGATAATATGTGGTAAAAAAGTGAATATTTAGGGGTGTCGTTTAGCTCAGTCGGTAGAGCATCCGCCCCATGTACAAAGGCTCAGTCCTTGCCGCGGCAGCCCAGTGTTCGAATCTGACCTGTGGCTCTTTCCCGCATGTCATTCCCCATCTCTCTCTCCCCACATTCCTGTCACTCTTCAAGCTGTCTCTGTCAAATAAAAGCTCAATATTTATAGTTTACACTGCATTTCTTCAAGTAGTCCTGGATCACAAGATGGTTTAAATCCTGCAGGGGACCCTGAATGTCATTCTCCATCTCTTTATCCTGATTAAGGCATTAAATTCCCCCTAAAGGGATGCCAGTAGCTCACCTGGTAGACTGTTCACACCCCATGTACCAAGGCTAAGTCCTTACTGCAACAGCCCAGGTTTAATTCCAACCTGTGGCCCTTTGCTGCATGTCTCTCCACTTTCCTTTCTATGTACAGCTGTAGGTGCAAAAGCCCAAAAATATAACCTGATTGTGAATAGAAAGATTCAATATTTAGTGTCTACTGATGTCCTGGTGGCCTATAAACAGGTTTGAATCTAGCCTGGGAGTTTCCCCTCAATTGTCTGTAGTGATACTTTAAAAGTTGTTTAATTCACACATGTCTGAAGGACTTACTTGGACATGGCTTGCAGGTATATTTCATTGTGTTATTCTATCACATCCTCTCTGAATCTAAATCCATTGTTTTTTGGTATTTTTCCACTGCAGAGAAAACCCAGTGGCATAGATACATGTGATGTGGCAAGCTGACTTGTGATTACCTGCAGGGTGAATTCATCTCACACTATGACGGTTTGACTCCGCAGGATCGAGCACGACAACACAGGCATGAACGCCAGCTGGTTCTTGGACCGGGTTGTGGTGACCGACATGAACCGTCCCCATCTGCGCTTCTATTTCGCCTGCAACAACTGGCTGAGTCGGGAGGAGGCTGACAACCTGTTTGTCAGGGACCTGCTGGGCAGCATGAACCCCATGGACGTCCCAAAATGTAGGTCACTCGAGGACAAAGCACAGAACACAAAACAGACACAAAGGTTCACAAAGGTTGAAAAGAAAATAACAATTGACAGCTCAAAACTATTCAGACAGTCCAAGAGCTCTGCTGATCACAGATTGAACATTTATGTCCACACAGTAGTCCTCTGCTGTTTCATAATTCAGCCTGTGAAAACAAAACACACACTTTAGGAGAAACTCTAGTAGTCTAAAGGTTAAAGGTGCTGACTTTGGACCACAAGATCACAAGATCCCTGGTTTAAATCCTGCAGGGGACCCTTGTTCCTGACCTACCTGTCATTTATCTACAGTTGACTTGGTTGTAAAGACAGCTCACAACTAATCAGACAGTTCAGGACCTCTAATAGATAGAGTTGCAGGAGTATCCGACTGAATATGCTCTGCTGCTTGTAGGGGATGTTAACTATTGTCCGTAATGCTGACAAGTTTATGGAGCATCCTTTTCTCTACAACCAGCTCCAGGGCCTCCAGAGCAGTCCTCAGCACAGAGCCAGCCTTCTTGATCAGTTTAAGTCTTTAAGTGTTGCTGCTGGCTTTGATGCTGCTGCCCCAAAAGATAGCTGCAATTGCATTTGCTCTTACCGACTGGTAGAACATGTGCAACATCCTGCTGCACACATTAAAGGACATGAGCTTTCTCAAGACGTACAGTCTGCTCTGTCACTTCCTGGAGACAGCCTCGGTGTTTGCACCTCCAGTCCAGTCTGTTGTCCAGGTGCACACCCAAGTACCTGTGGTCCTCCACCACTACCACCTCCACCTCTTCACCCTAATATTTATGCTAATGTAACTGATCACTAATGTTACAGAGGTACTGTTTTGTTCCTAATTCAAAAAATGTATGTCCTCATTGAATAAGTTGAGCCAAGTAGCAAGCTATAATTTTTAAAAACTTGACAGTGTTAGTACCATATGTCTGGAGAGTTGTGCACAAAATGAATATTCATAGTTTCCACTGCATTAGCTCTAACAGTCCTCTGCTGTTTCATAATTCAGCCTGTGAAAACAAAACACACACTTTAGGGGAAACTCTAGTAGTCTAAAGGTTAAAGGTGCTGACTTTGGACCACAAGGTCTTGGTTTAAATCCAGCAGGGGACCCTTGCTCCTGACCTTTCTGTCTGTTGACTTGGCAGACAGTCCAAGAGCTCGAATATTTATGTCACTGATCACTGAAGTTAGATAGGTACTGTTTTGTTAATTGCTAGTTTAAAAATGTATGTCCGCCCAGAATAATTTGAGTAGCTATATTTTTTTAGAAGCTTGACAGTGTTGCTGCCATGTGTCCGGCTAGTTGTACACAAAGGTGTCTGATCGCCTACAGATCTTCCTACTGTGACAGCTTGTAACTGAATTCCATCAGAGTGTAATCCTCAGGTAAAGCAGCCAAGGTGTCTTCTATTGCAATGTGATCCAACATCTTAATACCTGCAGTCAATCAAGCAGAGCAGAGCGGAGCTGCGAGGGAGTGGTCAAAGGAATATGGCCTCACACACACACACACACACACACACACGGTGTTATGAATATTTAACCTGGAAACCATCTCAGTGTGGATTAGCGAGGAACCTCCATCTAATTCTGATTACACTAATTGCTACTAATTGTAGATGTTCATCTAAGTAGAAATTTCATAAACTTATCAATGAATCAACATTTACTACACTGTTAATCGTTCTGCCGTATTGTTTATTGATTCTGTATTCTTGATTTTTTTGTTTTGCAGTAAATAAATACATCGTGAGTGTTTTCACCGCTGACATGAAGGGAAGTGGAACTGATGCTGACGTCTTCCTGAACATCTTTGGAGAGAACGGTGACACAGGTAGGGCCGCAACTAGTTATATTTTTCATTATTGATTATTCTCTATCATTTTTCTATGAATTGATTAACCACTTATTCTACAATATCTCAGATAATATTGAAAAATCTTCAATTATTTTGTCAGAGAAAGAGAAAAGTGGTCAATCCTCACATTTGTGAAGCTTCTGTTGATCAAATAATCAACTGTCAACTAATAATTTCAATGCTAGATAGTGATGACTCTTATTTACCACCAATAGCCATGACAAACACTGCTGTATATTTATTGTTACTGTAGCGACTGTACCTATGTCCTCACTGTGATTTCAATCTGTTTGGTTCCTTCCTCCACTGTTTCTTATGAAAGGAGAGAGACGACTGGATAGTGACAAAGACAACTTTGAACGCGGCTCAGAGGACAAGTTCACGATAGAGGCTCCAAACCTGGGAAGGTTGAGAAAAATCACCATCGGCCACAACAACAGAGGCTCATCAGCTGGATGGTTTCTAGACAAGGCATGTATGAGCTACACGTGTATGTATAATATTTACAGATGTGCACACATGTAACATAAAAACACCCACTGTGTCTCTCCAGGTTGTAATCGATGACATGGGAAATAAAGAAGTGTATGAGTTCCCAGTTAATCGCTGGTTTGCCATGGATGAAGCTGATGGGAAAATACAGAGAGATGTGTTGGTTGGATCGATGCAGCCAATGGGTGAGACCAACCACTATGTCATTATATTTTAATCTATGCTGTGAGGAAATATAATGTATATTATTAGTCTGCACATAATGTACACATATTGTTGGTTATGTACTGTTAGAAGAGATCCAAAATATCTTTACAAAATTCAACAGGAGGTGACTTTGTATTCATAGCTAGGTTAGCTTGCTAACATTAGCACAGATTTCACCAAGATGTTACTTTTGGCTCATGTTACGCTGTGTGCATCCTGCATTATACAACCCTGTTTCCAAAAATGCTGGCAGGCTTTGTGATGATGTGCAAAAAATTGAAATCTCATATGAATAAGAACCACCGCTGGATGGCCATGATCTCCGGACCTGAATCAGGAACGCTGCCGCCTTCTGCAGGCCCAAGCTCATTTGAGATGGACTGAGGCAAAGTAGAAAACTGTCCTGTGGTCTGACGAGTCAAAATTTTAAATTCTGTTTGGAAATCATGGACACCATGTCCTCCAGGCTAAAGAGGAGAGGAAACATCCGGCTTGTTATCAGTGCACAGTTCAAGAGCTAGCATCTGTGATGGTATGGGGGTGCATTAGTGCACATGGCACATTAATGCTGAACGATATCTATATTTGGAGCAACATATGCTGCCAAGTAGACAGCATCTTTTCCAGAGACAGCCTTGCTTTTTTCAGCAAGATGATGTAAAACCACATTCTGCACGTATTCCAACAGCCTGGCTCCGTAGTAAATGAGTCCTGGTACTTAATTGGCCTGTCCAGACATGTCATCGATTGAAAATGTGGTGCATTACAAAAGGTAAAATACAAACTGTTGAGCAGCTGAAATCCTACATCAAGCATGAAAGGGAAAACATTCCACTCTCAAGATTACAGATTACACAAGTCTCCTCAGAGTTGTTAAAGGCACAGTGTGTAAGATTTGTGGCCTCTATTTTCAGAATAAGGCAGACATGGAATATAATATTCATAACTATGTTTTCATGCATGTATAATCACCTGAAAATAAGAATCACACCACTAGATACAATTAAATTCTACACACTGGACCTTTAAGAGAAGAGGTGATGCAGCAGAGTGATAAACATGACCCAGTCCCAACTTTTTTGAAACGTGTTGTTGGCATCAGATTGCATATTATGGGCATATAATTTTCCAAAAAAACACTAAAATTTCTCAGTTTCAACATTTGATAAGTTGTCTTTGTGCATATTTGAATTAAATATGAGGTTTCAATGTTTTGCACATCATCACATTTAGTTTCTTTATATACTTTACACAGTGCACCAACAACAGGGTTGTGCAAAGAACGGAGTCTAACTACCGTTAGCTGTCTCTGCTTTATGGTACCAGTTGTGGTGATGATAAACAACAAGGAGTAATGCAAAGAGTGCTCAAATCACAGCTAACAGTGTCAAACCCCAGCTTGTGAACTATTTTCCTTCGTCTACTTAGGAATCATATACAATGTACAAGTGATGACTGGGGATGTGAGGGGTGCAGGCACCAACTCTAAGATCCATCTGGTCATGCACGGCTCCAAGGGCGTGAAGAACAGCGGCAAAATCTTCCTGGAGGGCGGTGCTTTCGAGCGCGGTCTCATCGACATTTTCAATGTGGAGATTTGTGAACTGATCAGTCCGCTCAGCAGGGTCACAATCGGGCACGACAACGGGGCCGTTGGCGCCGGATGGTACTGTGAGAAGGTACTACACTTGTGTTTGTGGTAGCAGAGCGATTCTCAAAGTGTCATTCACCCACCGAGCACTTATTTCCCTTCTAGGTGGTGATATACTGTCCGTTCACGGGCATTGAGCAGACATTTCCGTGCGGGAAGTGGCTGGATGAGGACGAAGGGGATGGACTGATTGAGAGGGAGCTGTACGAGATGGTGTCTCTCAGACAGAAGAAACAGAAGAGTGGGTGGCTATGTTCAACTCTGGTCAATGAAAGAAAAGCAAATGACATTTTAAACTCTTAAAAACTAGATTACTTTATCATCAAATCTACTCTTCTTCCACTCCAGAGTACCCATGGTCCCTGTGGATTTGGACATCAGATATAAAGGGAGCGGGTACAGATGCTCAGGTATTTCTGCAGATCTATGGAGAGAGGGGCATGTCCGATGAGATCAAACTGGAAAACAACTCCGATAGTTTTGAACAGGCCCAGCTTGATAAATTCATGGTAAGCCTCTACCATCTGCTAAAGTGAGCATATGACACCTTCTTCCATCGAGGTTCTCACACTGATCCATGCTGTTATGTTGTATTTTATTGGGATTACTGTAGATTGAAATGCCAGACATAGGACGGCTGCTGAAACTACGCATCTGGCATGAGAAGAGACATCCATTTGCTGGCTGGCATTTAGCAAGGGTGAGATCCATTGCTCTGTCCAGTGGTGCATCTGTATTTTTTTATTTGACCTGGTTCTATGAAAAACATGCAACTTCAGTTTAATATTTTGCACCTTTTGAATAATAAATGGCAAGCAAAAAGTGGTAGGTGCATGGAGTTTATGGCTGTCTTCATGTGCACCTTTGATTTTGTGCAGCAGTGCAAAATGCAAATGGCCCAGTGAAGGTGAATAAAGATCAGTGGATGTAGTGACTGTTTTTTCTCTCCACCATTCATATCACTGGTCTCATAGCTCTGAAACAGCTGTGCCAATCACAGTTAAACGTGATAATGGCGGCTCAGCAAGCGGAAAACAGAACCTCAGGAAATGTCTGGATGGTTCGGAGCGTCCTGAACACACATCAACACAAAGCTGCACCAAATCTTGCACCTGATGAAGAGAGTCTATGCATAAATGAGGCTACAATCCAAAAAAACAAACCTTTCATTATCAGCTTTCAGAAAAACCCTGGCATGTCCTTTGATGCATACTAAACAAAGTAATCACTCAGTCTATCTGACTGTGAAATGTGTGTTAATGTCATTGCTGCAGTCTTCGTTTGTCTGAAGGTTAGATCATGAACCGGAAATGTAGATGAAGACGTGCACGTCATGACACATGAGGCATGAACTTTCTGCAGGTCACTTTGCTTAAGACCTTGACGATGGAGAAATATTCTTTCCAATGTGGCCGCTGGCTGGACATCAATGAAGATGACAACGAGATCGTCAGAGAGCTTCCAGCTACCAGAGCGCTCATCGATGAGCCGCTGCCCCGTAAGAAACACACTGAAGACGTGCAAATTTGCTCAGTTGTTCCTAAATACATCCATGTTTGCATGTAAAGTACCTTTACAATGATCATGACAGAATATGTGTCATTCTCTGTTTCCATTTTTCAGTGATAAAGTATCGTGTCACCATCTGCACCGGTGACGTCAGCGGCAGTGGTACCGACGCCACCGTTTTCCTCAATATAATCGGTGACCTGGGTGACACAGGGGACCGTGACATGATTTTAAGCAAAAACAATGTCAACAAATTTGAAAAGGGCAACGTGAGTGCATCTTTAACACTCAATAAACACCGAAAATCAATAAATGTTGATTAGGAAGTGCACTGCAAGCATCTTTAACCAGTGTTCTCTTTTGTTGTCCTTCAGCACGATGAGTTTCTCATCGAGGCGGTGACCGTCGGCCAGGTACGCAGGGTGCGTGTCGGTCATGATGGCCGTGGTGGAGGCTGCGGTTGGTTCCTTGATAAGGTGATGATCAGAGAGGAGGGCCAGCCAGAGAGTATGGCCACCGTGTTTCCCTGTTTCAGGCAAGGCAATAACACTGAACACGATCAATATCGATACCATTCTGTGATATCAATCTTTATATCTGAATCTTTGCAAGAAGGCAAGCTAATGTATGTCCTAAAATGTCAAATTATTTAGTTAAAGGATAAAATGTTTGTTTGTGTTATGCTGTAATAGTTACATATCATTTCCTTCTTAATTCTTTAGCCTATAATCCACCAAAACACTAACCAGCTGGACAAAATTGTCCAAACAGCCCTAAAAGCCTTCTAAATTGGCCACGCTTAAATTCACTAGTTCTCCGGTGGCATGTGTTTAAGTAGTTAGGCAGCTGATAGATGAGTTTCCACTACAAATAGGCACTAAATGAGCAGAGGCCAGCCAACTCTCCTCCAGTAATTGGAGACAAACCACAAGGCTGAGGTGCAAAGTTACGCCTGGAAAGAGGCTCTCCCTGTCCGTCTGCCTGCCTGCCTGTGAAAAAGGAAAGGTTTGGTTCAGTGCAGAATAATGTTGTTTTAGTGTTTTTCATTGCTTGTACTGGTTGTGATCTGATTTATCTTCTTTTTTTCAGATTAATCACAATAATTTTGAGGCTAATGATGATCTAATTTCTGAAATATTATTTACAGAGACTCATAATTCCCTCATTTATACACTGTATGAATAAATATGAATGTACTTTATTAATTAAATTGTTAATTAAAGATATACTACACTATATAAAGATATGAAAACTGAGGATTGTGTGTAAGAGTGAGTAAAATGCGTACAGATGTTTGCACAAAATATCCGTCCTGGTACTATAGCAGCAGTCATGGTTGATAGCATTTTCACAGACAGCAGTCCTATGAGATTATGAGTTGTGGAGTCTGATGGCCTGGTGGTAAAAAGTCTTGAGTCTGGTGGTGCGTGCAGCCATGTAATGTCTGCCAGAAGGTAACAGGAAGCACAGTGTGTGAGCTGGTGGCTGGGATGACGCTGTGTGCCTTCACAGGCACCGCTGTTGAAAGATGTCCGAGTTTGTTGCCAGTGATCCGCTGCTACTTCAAATGTTTAGTGATTTCAAATGGGACCTCATATATTATATGAAAACATGGTAAATGTACAGTAATTATTATAATTCATAGCTCCAGTTAATGTATTTTAATGTTTGGGTCTTACTTTTTCTCCCCTATTCCTTGTGTGACCCAAAGATTTTCCATGTTTTTACTGTTTTGGGAGGGTTGATCTCTGTCTCTATGTTTACCACAGTAGGATTCAGCCTGTATGTGTTTTTCTTCAGGTGGCTGGATCGTAACGAGGACGATGGACAGATTTTCCGCGAGTTGGTTCCAGATGGAGACGGCCTGCGTCTCTTTAGTGAGTGCCTAAAGAACATTTGAAACTAAGCAAACTTAAAAAAAAGGTGATACATCTTTTAATGGTTGTATAAATGACATTAATGTACTGTCCATCCGCAGATGTCAGCTACCATATCGCAATAAAGACGGGCAGCATTAATGGAGCCAGTTCGGACTCCAGGGTGTTTGTCAAGCTGTATGGGGAGAAGTGTGATACTAACAAGACGATACTGGCAGTGTCCGACAATGACCTCAGGAACTACTTTGAGACTGGACGCACGGATATCTTCATCTTAGACACCTTTGACGTCGGAAAGGCAAGCTCTTCAGACACGTGTGCACGTCACAGATAGTTTATCTTTTAGACTTTATACTCTTATTTTCTTTGTGCTTACAGATCAACCGCCTCCTGATCGGTCACCTTAACGAGGGCTTGCGGGCTGGGTGGTTTCTGGACAGTGTGCAGATCTCTGTACCGGTTCATGGGCTGCAGTACATGTTTCCAAGCCACCGCTGGCTCTGCAAAGACGAGGCCGATGGGAAGGTGGAGGTTGAGATCTATCCCAGTGAGATCTTGGACATCGAAAAATGTAAATAGCAATAACATAAAAAGTATGGTAGAGTCATTTTAAACATGGTAACAGTGATCGGGATGCCCCTTCTCTAACAGTGATCAACTATGAAGTAACAGTGGAGACAGGGGATGTTCGTGCAGGTGGCACCAATGCAAATGTCTTCTGTCAGATGTACGGAGATGAAGGGAAAACCGAAGTCCTCGCTCTCATGAATCGTTCCAACAACTTTGAACGTGGCACCACTGAGATCTTCAGGGTCTGTATGAAGCCTTATGTAAGATAGATTTAACTTCCTGACCACTTTTTGACCCCTTTTTTTATACCTACAACCCAGATCGAGGCTCAGGACGTTGGTAAGATCTACAAGATACGTATCTACCACGACGGGAAGGGTATCGGAGACGGCTGGTTCCTGGAGACGGTGAACATCAAGCGGCTGACGATGGCTATGGTGCAGGTCGAGGTGAAGAAGGAGGAGCCCAAGAAAGACAAGAAGAAGGACAAGAAAAAGAAAAAGAAAGAAGAAGAGGAGGAGGTGGAGATAATCGAAGAGCTGCAGGAAGTGGTGGAGACATTTACTTTTCCTTGTAACCGCTGGCTGGCCAAGGATGAGGAGGATGGAGAGATTGTGGTGGAGCTGTTGACTGAGGAGGAGGAAGAGCTGGAGAGTAAGCAGAGCATGATCCTAACGTGTCTTAATTGTGACATTTTGAATAAGCGTCATGTCTCATGCACTTCCTCTCTGTGTTTTCCTCTCAGTAAACTCCTATGAGGTTCATGTGTTCACTGGGACTATGTTCGGGGCGGGGACTGATTCCAACGTTTACGTCAACATCTATGGAGAGATCGGCGACACGGGGGAGCGACGGCTCAAGAAGTCAAACAACCTGAACAAATTTGAGAAAGGCAAAGTAAGCTTTGTTTTCTGTCACGTCTACTTGTGCTCATGTGACAATCTCAGTTGTGATATCAACATTTCTGTTTTAAAAAAATAGTCATGACATTTTGGGAAATGCGCTTACACACTTTCCACAGAGGGTTTGATGAGACGTTTCATATCACTGTCATGTCTAGAGCCAGGAGACACTTAGCTTAGCTCAGCATAAAGAGTGGATCAGGAGGAAAAATCTTGCCTGGCTGTGTCCAAAAGTTGGACAATCCATTAAATTTTTGGTTTTCACGCTTTCGGTTTTTGTACAAACCTAAACAGTTTGTGCTTTTTTAGCCTTTGGACAAAGCCAGGTTCCTCACCAATGACAGTATAAAGAATGGACAGCGTATGCGTGATGTCACCCACAGGTTTCTGAAGAGCCGTTCTGAAGCTCAGATTGTGGTGGCTCCGGCCACCACCATGTTGGTAGTCATGCTTCTTACGCCTCCTGGCTAATCTAAATATCTAAAAAAACAAGCCATCTGTAACAGCACCTACCTGTCAATCAAAGCGGCCACACTGTTAATTATGTATAACTTTAAGCCTTAATATAATTTGAACAGGTGAGTTGTATAAAAATTCACCCTCAGTACAGTTGTCATGAACGGGGAAATTAGCTATAGAGACCAAAAATGTTTTTTGTACCAGGCTGTAAACATGTTTATTTCTGCTGTGAAGTTGGACATTTTATCACGGTTGCTTATGGAGACTGACTCGTTCTGGAGCCAGCCTCAAGTGGCCGTTTTGGCAATCCCGCATTGGCTTCACTTCCCAGCTTTTGATAGAGTTTTGAGAGGTGACGTGGAGCCCAGATATTTATTATTTATTTATTCATGGAGCTTTCTTGTAGTGCTCCTGATTGTGCACCCTTGGCATTGAGCAATCTGCACTCTAATTAAACTATGTAACACATGACAGCATCTTCTCATCAAAAGCCTCCACGAGAAGTGCACCATTGACAGTATACATGTGTATCATATGTTGACAGGCTTCCTTCTTCCACTGTTCATTATGTATTGCAGATGTATTTGTTCGACCTGCTGTGTTGTACATGATCATGATTGTTATCTGTGATGCTGCTTGCTTTGATAAGCCTCTTTTGTCAAACAAATGTTTGATCTAAAGAGACTTGCACGTTAAATACAGATCAAATGAATAAGTAATGAGGTTCTCATGGACTGCTAACCCTAGACCTGTGACATTTCTTGACCCTTTGTCACTGGCTTGTTCACCTGTGACACAGGAGGACGTTTTCACCATCACGGCGGTCGACCTGGGGACCCTGAAGAAACTGAGGATCCGACACGACAACAGCCAGGCCAGCGCCGGCTGGTTTTTAGACAGAGTGGAAATTGTAGACAACAAAGATGACACCACGTAAGAGCAGAGATCAGTACTTTAATTCAGATGTGTAACTGGATCTTGTACACAAATCATTTGAATAAATTAACTTATTTATATAGACACCAAGTCAATACAACAAGTTTCACACAACATCATCATCCTGCGTAGCAGACTGCACTCTTAGCACATAAAATGTTTGTAGAGCTCCACTGTGTGGTGTGAAATGGTACTCTGTCTATGGAGATCTAGAAAGAAGCTAAACAAACATGGTCACATATCAGTACGCTGCACAGAATATAAAATATATACATTATGTTTTAGGTACTTTTTCCCTTGTAAACGCTGGCTGGCTGTTGATGAGGATGATGGACAGCTTGCCAGGGAGCTGGTTCCTGTGGACGAGGCCTTCATGAGGAAAGGGGATGATGACGATGAGGAAGACTCTGAAGCCACACTTGGACTGGAACAAAAATGTTAGAGCGACACAACACTGCCAAATAATCAAAGTGAACTCTGATTAATAATAATAATGTTTAATTTATTCTGTTTTCTCTGTATTACAGCCATGTCAACAACATACACCGTTAGGATAAGAACCGGTGACAAAAAGTACGCAGGAACTGATGCTAATGTCTTTATGATCCTGTACGGCACCAAGGATGACACAGGTAACACTTCAAACCTCACTTATATCTGCGTGCATGTGTATTTAAATCATTAAACGACTCTGTGATGTTGCATATCTGCAGGGATAATTAACCTGAAGGCTTCAAAGACACATAAGAATAAGTTTGAGCAGGGTATGATCGATGAGTTCACGGTGGAAGCTGTGGACATTGGACCACTGAAGAAACTGCGCATCGGTCACGACAACCGTGGTACAGTAGGACAGACTCCTTGCCTGTGGAGTGAATGATGCAAAACGAGTCAGAACACATGTCTCATCACGACAATTTGTGTTAATATTTCAGGTGGAGGATCAGCAGGCTGGTTCCTTGACTGGGTGGAGATTGATGCCCCGTCTCTTGGACAGAAGCTGCGCTTCCCCTGTGGTCGCTGGTTGGATAAAGGGGAGGATGATGGAGCCATCTTCCGAGACCTTTTCCTTAATCCTCTTCAGACGGAGCTATACACACCATGTAAATCACACTGCATGACAGTCAACACCACACTTATTTGTCATTTGTTTCTCATGATTTCTTTTATTTTTTTTTGTTTTTCAGTTGTTCCTTATGAGATTAAAATCTTCACAAGTGACCTGTTTGGAGCTGGCACAGATGCAGATGTCTTCATTGCCCTGTACGGGCGAGATGCAGTGTGCACCCAGCAGAAGTCTCTGTGTGTCAACAAGAGGGAGAGGAGGATGTACTTTGAGAGAGGAGCTGAAGACATGTTTATCGTGGAGGTACAACAACAATTTTTCAGCCATAAATAGATAAATAAGCAGAATAAGTGCATTGTGGTGAAGAGCAGCAGTGTATTTCTGCATGCATTGTTAATTTAGTGACGCTTTCTGTGCAGCTAGAAGATGTGGGTGATGTAATTGAGAAGATCCGTATCGGCCATGACAACCGCGGGATCAACCCAGGCTGGCATCTGGACAGAGTGGAGATCAGACGTCTGCTCAGGAAGGGAAAGGTACTGCATACAGGAGTGGAGGAATTACTCAGATAATTGACTCAAGTGGCAATACTGCAAAATAAAAATACTCACAGTACTCACAATTCCTCCCAAGTAATGTTTTGTTTGTTTGATTGTAGTAGCATTTTATGGTTGTAGTAGATCAAAGTGGAATTAAGTAACTTTATATACTGCTGGGTGCTTTAATCTATAACAATACATCATATTTGACAAGATATATATTTTGTATGCAGAAATCTTAATCCGTTAAGTAACTGGAAAATACAGCTCTGTCAAATAAATGCAGTGAAGTACACAGTAAAATATTCATCTCTGAGTTGTAGTGGTGGTAGAAGTACAAGTACCTCAAAATTGTACTGGACAGGTGATTTGTTAAGCCACCGCTACTTTTACCTTAATGCCAAATAATCATCTCAAATATTTGATGTAGGGTACTTTCAGTGTATTTGTCTTACTCCTTGTAACACATGACGCACTATTTTTGGTCAGTAGGTGGAGATGTTCTCTTCACAGATAGATGAGGGCAATCCAGCATTGTCACACACTGAGCCGAGACTCAGACGAAGACAAGACACTGTGTTCACTGACTTTCCTCTAAGGCACACCTCCCTCCCTCCCTCTCTCTCCCCCTCTCTCTCCCTCTCTCTCTCTCTCTAGGGTTCAGAAACTACCATCTTCCCATGTGAGCGCTGGCTTGCCAAGTCGGAGGATGATGGAGAAACAGTGAGAGAGCTGGTACCCTCTGACATTATCACTGAGAAACTTTCCCGAGACGGAAGCCTGAAAGTGACTGAAATCGAAGTGGAAGATGCCCTGGAGAGTATGTTAGACACACAGACAAACAACACATTTATACTCACAGACATGCAGGATTTGTCTTTTCCCCTCCTTTCTGCAAATGAGTTTGGAAACTAGAGTCCCTGACTGAGTCTCTGTTATAACAGTGGCATCAAACAGCGATGGAAAATTCTTTTCACTCTATGTTCTGCCAATTGCCTCAAACCGATTCCCTGTGTGCTTGTCTGTGATCATCCTCCCCTCTACAGCTCACACATACAAAGTGTCAGTGATGACAGGTGATGTGTATGGAGCCGGCACAGACGCCAACGTCTTCCTCACGATTTACGGGGACCTGGGGGACACCGGGGAGAGGAAACTGAGCAAGTCTGAGACGAACAGCAATAAATTCGAACGGGGATCTGTAAGATCACCATCTGTATTTTTCACTTTGGAAAACCGAATCATACAAAAAAAAAAAAAGTACAAACTACATAATCAATGGTCACATTTTATCTCCCCAGGTGGATAAATTCACTATGGAGGCTGTTGACCTCGGACAAGTTTTCAAGATTAAAATTCGCCATGATAACAGTATGATGAGTCCTGACTGGTACTTGGACCAGGTGGAGGTGGTTGACGAGGATACAGAAGAGGTCTTTCTCTTCTTATGTGAACGCTGGCTGTCCAGGAAGAGGGAGGACCGGCGCATTGAGAGAGTCTTCTATGTCAAGGTAGCATGAAAGACATCTGTCCATCTTAAAACTATAGTGTTTGTATCGATTGGAAAAGAGGAACACAGTAGTAGAAGGGAGAACATAATATAAAATGCAACCATTTAAAGGGCCAGTTCACCCAAATAACATGGACCCCCTTTGTTTGCATCCCCAAAACAGTGAAGGAGAATATAAAAATTATATTTTAACAAGACTAACATGTCACAGCCACACCAGCTGCTCTGTGATGATGCACTAAACGCTAACATCACCACGCTAACATGCTCACAATAGCAACATGAACATGCTGAGGATTAGCCGACCATGCTGACATTTGCTAATTACTGCTAAAAACAAAATACAGCTGTGGCTAATAGAGAAGCCACAAACCAAAGTATCAGATAAATTAAAACATTTTGACGGGCTGGTGGCACAAGATGAAAGATCAGAGGATAACCAAAGTCATTAGGATTCATCCTCTGGGCACCATGAGTATCTGTGCTAAACTTCATAGCAGATTAAACTGCAACTATCTGCATCCGCTGTTTAATGAAAAACATGTCAGTCCAAAAATCTTTTTTTTTTCAGGAGGATCTCAGAAACTAGCTTAGAAAATAAACCTGAAACACTGTAATGAGACACACCAGAGATTAAAATCTTAAAAATACATTCTGTCTGCATGTATATGTAGCCACAAGTTGCATATGTCAGTGTTTACACCAGAAAAAGAAGGGGACCAAGGATTGATCTCACTGGAACACTGACTATGCTTCCATTTGGATCAGACCTTGAAGCACAGACATTCAACATATGAGGGCATTTCAGATCCATGTTGTAGTCATACCATCAGTGAACAGTTTAAGTTCATATATCCAACATAGAGTTTGTAAGTTTCTTTAGATCTTAGGGTGTATCTGTGTTGGTGTTTGTCTGCATCATTTGTGTGTGTTGTGTTCCTTCAGGGTTATGAAGGCGTTCGAGAGAGCCTAAACAGTAAAAAGAACTCAGCCCTCACGGTGAAGAGCGTCGACAGTAACATGAACAAGAAGAGCAAAAAGAAGGAGGAAGAAGAAATCGAGCTCCCGAGTAAGAAAAGTCAAGAATCTCTATGCCTGATTCATCCTCCGCTCTGTGAATGCTTGTCATTAATATTCTAACACATACGTCTTTACATAATCTGGTGCTCTCGTGAATGAATAAGTGTTGTGCTCTTCCTGTGCAGTCATACCATACCATATCACCATCTGCACTGGACTGGAGCGCGATGCTAGCACTACCAGCAGGGCTTATGTGATCATAATTGGGGTCAATCAAACCCAGACAGAGAGGTTGTGGCTGGACCTGCCGGACGAGAAGCAGGGCTTTCAGGCCGGCTCTCTTGAGAGCTTTGAGTCCCACGGCGCAGACGTGGGGGAGATCAAAAAGGTCGAGGTGAGGGGGAGAGGGAAGCGTTTACAGTTTCATTGAGGATCATGCACCCTCACACATGAACACGCAGAAAAATACACCCACGTTGCTTGAAGTGATTGTTTCTCTCCCTCCCCTGCAGCTCGGCCATGATGGGGCCACTCCTGAGAGCTGCTGGCTGGTTGATGAGCTGGCTGTTGCTGTGCCAACCAAAGGGGTCAAATATATTTTCGCTTGCAAGTGCTGGCTGGCCAAAGATCGAGGAGATGGTTTGACTTCTAGATTTTTTAACGTGCTGGATGCAGAGGCCATTTCTATTTCCCAGAAGGTACGTAAACATGACCAGATTGACACAAAGCACAGTCATATGGCTGAGAACATACATCACAATTAAATGAAATTACCACAACAGCCAATTTCTACTGTTACTGATTAAAGAAACTGAACAATTTATATTAAAGAAGGAAGGATAAAAAATGTATCACATGATACCAGAGCTCCTCTAAATCATGATTAAACATTAATGTTCCAATTAATACCTTACAATCTGGTAATCATCCTGGTTTAAATGGGATTTGAGTTCATTAAAAAAAAACCCTGCAACCTCTTAAAAACATTCAGGTAGATTTTAGATGGAAAACAGCACAAGCACCTCTAATTAACAGTGAAAACATCTGATTTATGTGAAATTTAACATCATGACACTAGACTCTAATTTAAATGTGTTGCCACTAGAATTAAAACTATAATTCACAAGATTATTGAGATAGATGGATTTATTAAAGCTAAATTTATTGATGAAGGTATTAAAGATCTGTAGAAAATTAATGACTTTTATGACAATGAACATTTCCTCATGCTTATCCTTGAGGCTGAAGTTTTTGACACCATTAGACGGGACTATGTTTCTAAATTCATACAATAATATATCAAGTAAGATGAAGAGTTAAGTAATCTTATTAACAAAGGGTGTCAGGCAGTGTCCCCTGCCACCATTATCTATTTCTGTTAGCAATAGAAATATAAAAAAATTAAGGAGTAGGAGAGTTACTACATTACAATCGCACTGATTTACAATTTTGGCGATGTTTGAATGGTCCCTCCATTATCAATTCAGTTTTATTTATATAGCACCAAATCATAACAGAAGTTATCTCCTGACACTTTCCATATAGAGCAGAGCAGACTATACTCTTTATAATATTATTTATGAAGACTCAAAAAATTCCCACCTTGAACAAGAACTTGGTGACAGGAAAAAAAACTTCCTTTAAGAGTCAGAAACTTTGAGCAGAATCCAGCTCAGTTAGGCAGCACTGAGATCTAACAAGACAAGTACAAAGACGAGTCTGACGAGACGAGCCTGATGCAATGAGAAGGTCATTTGTAACTTTCACTAGTGCTGTCTCTGCACTCTAAGTCCTGACTGAAAATCCTCAGATAAACTGTTCTCATGGAGAAAGTCACGTAACATTCTCAAGTATCTTAGAGAGAAAGGAAAGGTTGGATATCAGCCTGTTATTGGCTAAAACCTTTGGATCAAGAGTGAGATTTTTAAGTAGAGGTTTGATTACAGCTTCTTTAAAGGACTGCGGTACATATCCAGATAATAATAAAGCCAGATTAATCATATCCAGTAAAGAAGTGCAAAGAAGAGCAGCATAAAAACACTTTCCAAAGACCATTCATGATATGTTTATGGATGTTTACAGCATCATCAAGTCAAACTTTTTTTGAAAATATAACTGTAGGAATATTGTCCATTACCTGCAAGATAAACTTGCATGTCTTGTGATGTTTTAGAGGTAATACTGCTTGTGTGAGATGGGTGCAGAATGTGAAGAAAGCACGATGAGTAAAACGTCAAACATTTTAACGTCAGATTATTTACGAGGTGACCGTAGTGACAGGAGACGTGCAGAACGCGGGAACGGACACCCTGATCTACATGTCTGTGTTTGGAGCCAACGGCAGCACGGAGGAGATGCTGCTGCAGAAGAATGAGGACAGGTAGTCAAACATTAACACGAGAAGCAACAATCAAAATAAAGAGACTGTTCTATTATGCTTCAGATGATGAATTCTGTGTTGTTTGTTTGGTGGATAACAGGTTTGAGCGCGGTCAGGAGGACACTTTCAACATGGAGATTGATGACATTGCCCCACTGAGGAAAATGAGGCTTCGTGTTGATGGCTCGGGCAGTCGACCTGACTGGTTTGTGGATCAGGTCAGCTCACCTTTAAAGGGGAACTCCACAGATCTTACACATAAAAGTGTGTTTAGAGTTTATGGGGAGTACTACAGCTTATATATAAAAGTTATGGCTCCAAATAAAAAAGAAGATCTGGAGGTGTGGAGTTAGAAAGACAACCCGACCTCTGTATCCTGCTCCTCATCTCATAAGACACTGAGTTGTTTACTTTCATTGTAGGTATGCAGGGACAAGGAAGATATGTTATATCTCTGGTTCTGCTGCATCCATGCTGTTTTTTTAACCATCCATCATAAGTCAAACAATTTTATATGCAATACTAGAGCTGCAGAGGAGAACCAAGACAGATTCGTGAGATGTTTACATGCAAGAACATTTAAAAAGATTACAACAAGAGGAAAGCTTTGAACACGGTTTAATTCTCCAGAATGAGCTGATCATGCACGATGCACAGGTTTCCTTTTTCTTGTCTTGTCCAGAGCTAATTAGTTATCAAGAAGAAACTGCACATCTAATCCATAAAACATAAAACCAGAAGCATAAAAAGCAGAAAAAATCAATAGTGCAAATCAGTCACAGGTTTGTGTTTTTTTTTTTTTTTACCCTGACGCTGTATGATGTAGGTCACAGGATCATCAATCTATTATATCACACAGACAAATAAACATACACACACACATCTATCCCTGCCTGCAGGAGAATGGTCAATGATTCACCCACCCACAAAGACACAGACGCAGCAGGGCCCAGAGTTCCTGGAGTGAGCATATTGACCCATTTTGTTCACCGTGCTGTTGTTTATGGCATCACGGACACACACTCGCACAAACACACATTAATGAGCGCTGTGTGTTTCTGTATTCAGCAGAGAGAGACGGCATTTCATTTTAAATTTCCTCTGTGTGTGCACTGGTGTGTGTGTGTGTGTGTGTGTCCAAAATATCAAACATTTTTAATGCATAATCCAGAAATATAATCGACTGCATTAATATACATAGTTTCCCAAAATGGTTCAGTACTTTTTCTCTTTGACTGACCCCTGCGAGGACAGCATCACTGCTCACCTCCAAAATTCAGTCTGATGTCTCAGGCCAATTGCTTTGATGAAATAGAACACATTTCCTATGCAAATGTCTTCTCTGGTAAAGGCACCATGCCTGCAGAGCAGCAGAGCAGTCAGGAACAATACCAAGCCCTGTCCGTCCGTGCCTGGGACTCAGCGGCTGCGAACATCTCCTTGACTTGACCCTGCACAGAGCCTTGTGTGTTCAGCATCACAAGCAGATGTGCTGCCTTTATGGATTGCTGGGTCTGTGTATAGAAATGGGCACAACAGTGCGCCGGGCAAACTGCCAGCATAGTAATCTGACCAAATAAATATGCAGAGTGGAGAGCTAACACGAGTGTGGCTGACTGAGCTGAGTCTTTGCCTAGTAATGAAATGTTTCCCAGTACTACTGATCAGACATCTTGAAAGAAGCAGAGTACATAGCAGACTAATGTCCATAATATGGCAGTGAATGACACTGATCACTTATTCACATATCCGTCTTGTTTTTATTCACGCTAATGGCATGGCCATTTGGTTCAAACTTAAATATCTCGACAACTGTTTGCTGGATTGACATGAAACCATACATTCATGGTCCCCAGAGGTTAAATCGTACTGACTTTGGTGATCTGCTGACTTCCTCTAGTGACATCTGTGGATACAGACATTCATTCCCTCATCAGGATGATTTGTAATACCTTTGTTGATCCCTTAAGGGTCTTTAACTCTAGCATCATCAGGTTAAATATTTTACTTGTGCATTACTTAATCGTCAAACATCTGCAAAACTAATATTTTCATCTGTCCCAGGCGTACTTTAGTGCATGTGAACATTTGCAAATTGGCACTAAAGTGCACCTAGAACAGATGAAAATATCAGTTTTCCAGGTGTTTGACGAAAATGTTCACGCGCTAACACACTAAACACAGATGATGAATGCAGTAAACTTTCCACCTGATCAAAATAAATGTTAGCTTTGTCATTGTGACCATGTTAGCATGCTGATATTAGTAGTTAGCACAAAGCAGCACTGTTCCTGTAGTTACAAAGTCACAGAGGTTGGCTAGCACGGGTGACGATTCTTAGTATTTTCCACATTATACTAGAATTAATGGTTAAATTTTCCCTTTCTCGCACTGGCTGGTTATTGTTGACATGACTTAAATATCTCATAAAAAGTGTGCATTCATCCACTCTGTGTCATACTTTTTTATTACACTTTAATTCTCAGGTGATCTTTTGTGCTTTGACAGTGAGACTGGATCAAAAAAATCAATGTCAGGATTCTGAATGACATTTAAAATAGGCATGATATTATATCTGAACAACAAACTCTGTGCATCCAGGTTATCATGCGTAACCTGACCACAGAGGAGGTGTCTGTGTTCACCTACGAGGACTGGCTGTCCAAGACACGTGGACCCAAGAGAACCATGATCTGCGAGATGGCTGCTATGGTGGACGAGGAGATGATGGTGGAGCCCACCACCTATATCATCCAGGTCAAGACCAGTGATAATGCAGGTAAGTGGTAATGCATGTATTTGTAGCCACAAGTTGCATATGTCAGTGTTTACACCAGAAAAAGAAGGGGACTGAGGATTGATCTCTGGAGAACACCTAATGTGTTTCCATTTGGATCAGGACTTGAGGCACAGGCATTCAACAGATGAGGGCATTTCAGATCCATGTTGTAGTCATACCATCATTATCCATCCATCCTTTCATCTCTGGGTCAGCATCAGGTCCAGGGACAGAACTCAGACATCCTCTTTTATCAGTAACATCCTCTAGCTCTTCCTGGGGGATCCCGAAGAACTCAAAGGTCAAGATGAGAGACTTCATCTGTCAAGTGTGACCTGGGTTGACCTCGCCATCACCTCACTCTTGACTGTTGCCTGCACCTGAGGGTAACCTGTTCAAATAGCAAAGGTCAAAGTGGATGAGATCAGTGAACTCCTCACCCTGTGACGCCAAATTAATACTACAAACTTGCACCTCTAGAAGGATTTATAATAGATTTATATCTGTAAACTCATTCTTTCACATCACTATCCAAAGCTCAAGGCTGAGTTAGACGGATATGATATAAATGATATATCCTCATCCTTATTCGATGTGTCCTTGTGCAGAGATTTGTGTTTTTCCAGGAGGAG
This sequence comes from Sciaenops ocellatus, assembly GCA_033000465.1. NCBI lineage: Eukaryota > Metazoa > Chordata > Actinopteri > Sciaenidae > Sciaenops > Sciaenops ocellatus. The sequence goes on along the minus strand of CP136874.1, from coordinate 21,344,397 downwards.
TGAAGGTGGAAAAATTCATGTTCTGACTTGCACCTTCTTTGTCTTTTTAATTTGGCAATATATTTTTTATAATGTTAAATGTTAAACAAATCTCTAAGGCTAATGCTGCTATTAAGATGATACAAGTCCTCTTAGATAATTTTTGAACAATATATAATAATAATCAGGAGGGGCACTCTGGTTATGCATCCTACCTCTTGAGGCAAGATTGACCAATGCCTTCCATAGACTGTATCCCACCTGAACTACACACTCACAACACGTACCGAGTAACGCCAGAGGGACAGAAACAGCAACAGCCTTCAAGAAGGAGCAGTGTGTATGATTTAGTGGCATCTAGTGGTGTAGTTGCTGATTGTAACCGCTTCGTGCCGCGTGTGAAACATAAGGAGCATCTAGAGCAAATGTTTAGCTTGGCTAAAGGGGACTATGGTAGAAACATGGTGATTCAACATTCAGCTCCGTGACCGAGGACCCACCCTGTGTGGAGATAAAAATGGCTTATTGTAAGGTAATAAAAACATAATGATTCTTAATTTAGGGTGATTTTACACTAATGAAAGTTAGAAAGTTATGCATATTATACTCCATTTTATTCCACAGGACCTTTAACTTTTACGCTTTCAAAACGCGTCCAAACTTTTGCACACAGAATCAATACAGAGTTTCTGCTCTGACATTTTCAGCAACAAAAATATTCACAGTGGGAAATAGACTAATATATTGTAATTAAGTTACACTGGATGACAGCAGCTACCTTGTCATATTTGTTGGACAAATTGGCCATAATTGTGATTTATCTTGGATTGAAGTCCAGTTTTCATCCATATGATGGCACTGACATTATTTCCAATGTGATTATTGTTACTTTTAAAATGCATTATGATGCATATATTTATGTTACAGTCTGAACCCCCTCTTGCCAGTCTCATAACCTCAGTATTTTTTTTTTATATCCTGGCTACAGCCCTGGTTTGACTCCGACGTTATAATGAAAGAAATCCTCTTCTCCTCTCCTCTTTTTTTCTTCATGCAGTATTTTCTGTAGCTCAGTAGTGTTGCTGATCAATACGATAGCATGGTGAGAAGTCTGAGCCGACTTCAAAGGACCGTTCTCTGCCCTTGGCAGTTACTGGAAACTAAGATGTAGCCCTGCACCACCACTGAGGCTCTGGGAGGAATAATGAGCCTGGCTGATAGACACACACACACACACACACGCACATGCAGACAACATTGCGTAGGCATTGCGGTGCATAAGGAAATTGTCTCCTTTGGGATTATTGTGGGGGTGATTTGGATGTATAGTGTGAAGAGGCACTGAATGTCAAGTATGTACGTGTGCATATAGGGAGGTATATGAGAAGAAAAGAATCATTTAAAGGTAACAGCAGATGCAATTCTTAAAGTAGCTTCAAAAATATTGAAATTTCTAAAGCTGCAAACACTTTTGTTGCTCATTAAAACTACAGAGCTGTTAATTAAAATATTGGATTTTTCAGCATTGTGCACAGACGTGTAAACTAGGGCACTGAAAACATTCTGCAGTAGACTGAGTGAGGTTTGTGCTCACCATAAACTAATACACATTGTGTCTAACCCACTGTAATGAAATAATAAAGGACAGCGGGATTATAGATGAGCTGTCTGAGTCGGAGAACGTGTCTCATTTTATTCTAAGCATGGCGGGGTCGGTTGTTTGCAGATCAAGTTTCCTCGGGGCTTTGCGATCTCAGTATTTATTACAACAAATAATTCAACAAATCCCTGCAAAAGATGAGATGCACTGCGGTTTAAAAGATCTGCAACAAAGTGAAAGCACTTTTAAATTTTTAATCACAAAACTGTTCACAGATGTCAGCTGTAGTTAACATTTGTATGAGCTTCGTTCTGTTGAGTCAGAACAGTTTACCAGATACGATTTGTCATTGAAATGATAGAGTTTGAATCAAACTACACCTTTTTAGACATTTTATAATAACTGATTTCTTTGGTGGTCATTGTACTAACTTAGATTTTGAAGGTGTAACTCTATAGACCTACATTTAAGTTAATCAATATATGGGTGACTCTTTTCTGTCTCCTCAGGGGCGGGCACTGATGCCAACGTGTGGATCATCATATTCGGAGAGAACGGAGACTCGGGGACGCTGGCTTTGAAAGAGTGCAACAAGTCCAACAAGTTTGAGCGCAAGCAGGTGGACACGTTTCGCTTCACGGAAATCCTCAGCCTGGGAGAGCTCTCCAAAGTACGAGTCTGGCACGACAACACAGGTCAGACATGCAGATACACAGTCACTCTGCATGATTAAATCTGCACCTTCTGTCTTGTTAACTTGCAAAAATTATGTTTAGTTCACACAACGTAAGATAAATCTGGCCACTGATCTGTTAGTCAGACATCACAGGAGATGTCTGAGTCATCACTTGTCTGATTTTGTTGAAACCTGGACAGCTGATGTCTTAATGGAGCTGCTGTCCGACACTAACAACCACTACATCACTGTCTGACTTTGAGGAAATCTGAAGAGCTGATGCAGTTTTTTTTTTTTTTTACTCACCGTCCTGAAAGATTGCTACATCACTCTCAGGTTTATCATTCTTGACATTTTTACTCACTGTCTTGTTTGTTTCCTGATCCTGCATTGTACCCAGGTCCTGCTCCAGGATGGCACTTGGAGTATATTGATGTGAAAGATGAGATCATGGACAAAACATTTCGTTTCCCATGTGATCGCTGGCTTGCCAAGAACGATGATGATGGACAAATAATGAGAGAACTGCCATGTGCTAATAACGACTACTTAGACCTCAACGAGAAGACGAGTAAGGCCACAACATACAACACGTTAAGATTTCAGTCCTGTTGGTTAAGCTACAGCTGTGGTTACTGTGGTAACAGCAACTGTAGCTACATTGTTTTGAAAGAGAAGTCTGATGTCTGCTGGAAAATGCCAAAAAATGACATTTTGATGAATGATCACAGTCAGTGCTAACGTTGATGACAAAAACATTGTGTTTCCTGTTGGTTCTTCACAATAAAAGCCACCTTGTTTTTTTATCATGCTTTTAATGTGAAGCAGCAACAGTCAGGTGGTCTGTTTGCATTAGCTGTAACTTACTTTATGGGGTAAAGGGTGACATCATTGAGACAAAATTATGCTGGATTACGTGCTGCAACGTCTCCAGAATGGCGGACCCTGCCACTAACAATATAAACTACCATGTGGAGAGATAGTTACTGAAAATTAGACAATAAATCTCATCAAAATGGGGATTGATTTCATGAAAATCTTAAGGATTAAAGCTATAAATTATCTAATATATGTTCCTGCTAAAGCATCTTTATGTTGGTTGTACATTTTGAGGACAGCTGAGACAGTTTACTTACTTAGCGTCCGTGTTTTCTCTCTCAAAGAGTACGAAATTTGTATCACAACTGGAGATGAAGCTGAAACCAAAGAAAATGCCTGGATTGTACTTGAGGGGAGGAAGGGTCGATCAAAGGAATTTGTAATGGAGAACTCCTCAAAGAAGAAGAGGTTCTTGCGGTAGGTACTTGGTGCGAGATTAACTCAATGAGCTGCATCTTGTTTGCATGAAAAAGCTTAAAGAAATGTGCTCTTTCTCTCTCTTATTCTCCCTTTACACTTATTATGATAATCCTACCAGCACCAAGCACTTGAGACCAGACTAGCAATGCAGTCCACCATCATGACATTACACCATCCTGTAGAAAATTCATTCTGACACAGAACAAATTAGCAGTGGCATGAATTTAAAGTATGTGGGCCAATTAAAGAGAATAGCCACTCACTCCATCGTGCTTATTTCTCTCGCTTTTTAGGGGAAATGTGGACAGGTTCGAGTATTCGTCCAAGAACCTTGGTGATATCGCTGGTATCTGCCTGGGCCATACACCCAAGGATGGAAAGAAAGTAAAGGGGGAGGTTTACTGGCATGTGGAGGAGGTCATCGTCACTGAAAGGGAACTTGGAAACAAGTAAGATATTGGTTACTGCTCAGTGGATCTGCACCCCTCCATACTCCATGGTAACAAATTATATTCTCTGTACCTCCACCTCCAGGTACGTCTTCATTTGCAACGCCCTCATCCCTCTCTCTCCAAAGAGGGATGATTACTTGACCTTTGAGTGCACAAAGACCATTGAGAGCTTCGCCAGTAAAGCTCGAAGCCTGGTGCCTGTCAAGTATGAGATCATCGTCATCACTGGTGATGAGAAGGGAGCAGGTACAGATGCCAATGTCTTCATCACTATCTACGGCTCCAATGGGGATTCAGGTCGTCGGCAGCTGCGGCAGAAGTTTCGTAACCTCTTTGAGCGCGAGCAGACGGACCGTTTCCTGCTGGAAATGCTGGACATGGGAGAGCTGCAGAAAGTCCGGGTGGAGCATGACAACTCCGGTCTGAGCCCCGGCTGGCTGCTGGATCGCGTGGAAGTCACTAACACAGCCAATGGTGTCACCACCATCTTCCTCTGTGGGAAGTGGCTGGACACTAAGAGGGCTGACGGGCAGATCGCCAGGGTCTTCTACCCGAAATATTAGAAGAAGTATTATTTATAAAAACAGCAGAGAGATCTTCCCTCATGTTTAAAAGTAATGACCAAAGAGATTCTGCTCTGACAAGTTTTATATCTCAGGAACTGAGACAGATTTTTACATTCATAGTTGTTTTTTAATGATATTACAGTTCAATATTTAATACTACCTGGGAATATGGCCTGCAATGAAATACTGTGACAATATGTTCTTAGGTCAGGAGACTGAATGTGCCATTCTTTATAAATTTCGTATGTCAGGGACGGTTTGCTCAGTTGCTTTGTTATAACGGAGGTTTTGTAAAAGATTAAACTCTTTTGTGATACTTTATTGCAGCTCTACAAAGTGTCTGAGCATCTTTGAACTCGTTGTTGTTTTTTTTACAGCCTGCAACTTTACTGGTTTAATTTCCTCACTCTCATTTCCAGCAGCAGGTAGCAGTTTAGTGTAAAACATGCTCTGATGAACCCATGCTACACTACCTGCCCAATGCCAAACAGCAAACAGACACAATTAGCAACTAGCTGATGACAAAAGTGGAGCTAAAAAGCCAAATGTTTCCCTCAAAACAGTTAAATAAAGAGTCAGGTGGTAAGAAAAACAACTCCGAATTAATGAAATGGTGCTCTGTGTCTGTTGGGCGTGGAAAAGGGCAATTCTTGGCTAATGTGTTAGCCTTAACAAATGTATAAAAAGATATACTTTAAAGTCTATAACACAACAGTTAGTTCCGGCCATGTAATTTGAATGGGCAAGAGTCGTTCAGTGAATGCTGATATAGAGCACATCATCACTGGGACTTTTAACTTCCTTCATGTATCACTCTGCTTCACAGGTCTGCTCAAATAGTTTACTTAACGGCTGTTCATACATTTTATTTCCGAGTTACTTTCATTTGTTTTCTCGAGATCCTGAGTTATTTATGTCATTATTTCGAAAGAACAAATGTTGTTATCCCGAGATAATGGGATCATTTTCGAGAGGTAACTCAAGAGACAACATCTTGAGTAAACAAATGAAATTAACTTGTTATCACAAGAACACTGAGGAGATAAAGTGTATGGATGCATGACCGCTAAGGGCTTCCATAATCTTAAATTGTAGCTCCGCAAAGATGAATTTTTCCGCAAATAACAATTAACTGAATGGTCGTCAGAAGAAGATGAAGGGGCGGAAAGAAGCCTGGATACTTCAGCACAAACCTCCAGGTGAGCCCATATGAGATCAACACTGTGAGGCAAACAACACAGGCTTTGAACTGCGTTCAGACTCAGCGAAGTCTAAAAAAATATTAACATCCACTGGGCTGTGGTAACATGTAGACTTATAGATCTAAGCTAGGAAACTAGTTGGTGGAGCCAAAAAAATCATAATCTGTCTAATAAAGTTAAGATTCTGAAAATTCAAGGCTCAAGCTGAGTTTGTGAATCTGTGAAGGTTCTCAGTCGTCCAGGTCATCTTTCTTTGAGGAGAGTTAAATCTGGGGCAACTGGATTTGGTTGTACAGCCATGGAAGTAGTTTTAGCGCCCCAGATTTAACTCTTCTCAATGAATTGATACATAATGGTATCAATGTTTCCACCTGATGTAAACAGAAAACATAAAGATGGCTGAATTTTCTTATTTTACCCAATAACAACTTCTAAAAGTCAAATTTGAACAACATTTTATCATCTGGGGGAAAAGCTGAGGTCATTTTATATTGGAATATATGACACAAAAACACATGCTTGTCCATTTTACTCAATTTATTACAAAAAGAGCACATACAAAAGGATAATATACAAGCCATGAAATAAAATTAAAATTAAAAAAACAGAACAGTTTGGGTTTAGCAATGCAACTTTTGAAATCATTATCATTATTATTATTAGTAATAATAAATAAAGTACAAAATTCCACCACATGTGAATCTAACATTTACCCATAATATGCTCATCCATTTCTTCATCAACACACTCATCACCATTAATGCGCTATTGCTTTAATATTAATGATAAATAGTTCTATTTTCAGATAAAATATCCTATATTGAAAAACATTGCGCAGTCACAGCTAAACAGCAGATTTTCATACAAGGATGGCGGCAGCCCTTTCACTGGCACTTTTTGGGATATTTTCTCTTCAGCTTTGTTTTTCAGTTTCAAACAGCAACAAAATTCATAAGTTTTTTTTTTCTGTTATATTCTTTGTATATATATCACCATATACTATTAAACCATCGAGACTATATTGAAACCTGAGAAAACATGCATTTTTAGAAAAGGTTGTGCTTTAAAATCCTTGCCTTCCTTTTTAGACTGTGAAAGGAAACAGAGGATAGAGTCTGAGAGGAGAGATGGACGGTAAAATCAAACAAAGAAAGCAGGAGACAGACGGTAAACAGAACAGAGAAATGAAATCAGGAAGAGTTTGTGGAGTATTTGCAAAGCCCACAGTGAAACATGCCTCTTTATAGAACTATTTCCACGACGTGCAATGCTCCAGCACGACAAACCGACAGCTATTTTTGGACCGTTTGACTTGAATTTTCGAGGATAAATGGCTTTTGTCGACACCCGTCAAATGTTGTCTCAGCTCCTTCACGACTCATTCTTTTAATTAATTATTATGCAACCAATAAGGCATGGTGGCTTCATGGACTTGATTGTTATTAATGGTTTCAGTTAGTATGGAAATATCTCCTAACACTTAAAGCGAGGCACTTGTTATGCTTAAAATCTACAAACTATATTCTGGAAAAACAACTGAAGAGAAACACCGGAGAGAAAGAGAGAAGATAAAAATTAAAGATAGATACAAAGAGTTAAAGCGAAGGAACATGCTTCACAGATGATCATTATTAAGACCCATAGTGCATTGTGAGAAGCAGAGCATACAAAATAAAAAGCCAGAGTTCTTACTGATAATATTAAATCATCTAAAACTAACTTTTTTTGCCAGTGAGAGGGTTCCCATATTTAAACAAGTGAGTGCAAAAAAAAAAAAAAAATAAAACACAAACTAAAACCAAATTCACTTCATTGCAGTTTGTCCACTACATCACAGCATGGGGGATCAGAGAAATTGCATTGAATGGAATGTAACCAAGATCCACAGCACCACATGAGAGAGAAAGAGACCGAGAAAGAGACAGAGAGAGACTGAGAAAGTAAGACAGAAAAGGACAGAGACAGAGAGAGACAGACAGACGGAGAGCGGGCTCAGTAGCTCAGCCTTGGACAGTAAACATCGCACAGCCAGCTTGTGGAGATCAAACAGCAGGGCTCATATATTTTTTTTTTTTTTTTTTTGTTTAACTTTAGTGTTTCAAAAAATACAACTGCATGCAAAGCATTCCCATTTAAAACAATGCAAAAATGAGGTAATAGTTTTTTTTTCATAGCATTTTTGTGTTATTTCTAAATAAATAAATTATGATTCAGTCACCCACCCCGCCCCCTCCAAAAACAAAACAAAACAAAAAAAACTATATAAAATTAAATACATACCCACAATATCTACAGTTAGTAATAAATTATGATTGTTAAATACTTAAGGCATCTCAACTGACAACACCCTGTGTAAACTATGAAAACTTCATCACAGATGACTCCACTACAGGAGGAGGCAGTGTCAACACTGGCAGTGCACAAGACGAGAGAGAGAGAGAAGTAATCCTTGTTAATTGATCCTCGGCCCCACTGAAAGACTAAAGAGTCTCCGGGCTTATCCTTTATTATCACAGTGCATAGGACAGTGAAGGTCCTAAAGGCATCCTCTTTAACACGCGGCCCAGTGGAAACTGAAAGTTGACACAAACTGGTCATGTAGCGAGTGAGGAAGAGGAGGAGGAGGAGGAGGAGGAGGAGGAGGAGGAGGAGGGTCGACTTGTCTTAACAGCCTGAACGTCTCTTCCTGCTGTGGTGCCATCTCACGTCTGTGTGCACTGCGAGAGGGAGGCTGCCTCCGTCGCATCACGTTCTACATGTTCTAGCAATACAGCATAGCAACCAGCATAGCAACCACGAGGGGAGGTCTGTCACACAAATACACAAGATCAATACGCAAGCTCCTCTCTTCTTCTCTGCTGAAACACTGCATGAATCTATACCTAAATATAAACCAACGCAAATGCAATACCGAGGAAAAAACCTTTTTGTTGCTATAACTATTGTCACATGTGCTTGTTCTTTAGGCAATAAGGTAAACATCGAAAAGAGGATCCCGCCGTTGCCGCCAAAAGGAGGACAGGGATGAACACACGCTACACGTCAGGGAAGCAGCCGCTGACACCGTGCTCTTTTTTTTTTGTTTGTTTGTTAGTGTTGAGAAGATAGTCACAGCTCAGATTAACTACGTCATGCAAAGCCATCCCTGTACCTCTTTAAAATTGAAGAAACGCTACCGAAGCTAACAGCCCAAGTCAACGATGAAACATGCATTTTTTTTTTAGTACACACTGTTCTGCCACTGGCCCACCAGCGCCAGATGTAGATACAGGTACAAGGGCAGCTAAATCTTCCTCCCACTTCTCACGCTCTGCAGCTAGTTTCCTTTTTTTTTTCCCATCCCTTTTTTTTGTTGTTTTTGTTTTGGCTTTGTGTTGGATTAGAACTCCAATGGCCATGCTATTAACCTACAGCGAGTCAACATCTACGTGTGGCCTCGAAAACCCTTGAAACACACTCACATCTGCACTTTCTGAACAGATTTGTTAGACACATTCTTTAAGTCACACACAGCAGGGCAGAGCACACACACACACATTCACTCCCAAACACACATACATACATACATACATACATGTGAACCTGCACGTCAGGCTCAAGCTACACCGTGACAAAATGCATTTTGGTATAAACACTTTCTACCTATTTTGAAAAATTTAAACACACGACGACTCGATCGCTGGGCTCGGTTTCCGCTGCGGCGAAAGAGACCTACTCACGTAACACCATCTCACATGACACCAACCCAAAGGTAAATGTACAACTGTATTGCAAAATGTCAAAGCTGCATGATAGGATTAAAACACTCTAGCTAGCTGGCGCTTGATCCCCCCCTGCAAAAGAAGGTGACAGCACACCAGATATCACTTGGTTGGTTACTGCTACTCTACTACGACCACAAATGATCTTTAGGTAAACATGGCATCAGAGCATTTAGTTTCTGTTAAGTTTTCTTGTGTGGCAGAATATTCACTTTGATTGAAGTGTGTTTGAAAAGAGAGAAATATATATATATGTATTTATATATATAGAAAGAGAGAGAGAAAAAGAGAGAAAGTAGCCAGCTCAGTGTGGGGTTATGTGTTTTCCACTCTCAGGACATTAAGTCATGGCTTTGAGGACATGCTACACAGCCCGGGGCTACCTACAGTACAACACCACAACAGCAACAACACCCCACTTACGACCAGCAAGCTACAAGTAAACCCTGTGTACATGAGTATGTGTTTGTGTTTGCGTGTCTTTTGCCTCCAGAGGGATGTGCTTCTATATAAAGAGAGTCCCTTGCAGCCTCTCGTGCAGTTAGTTATCCTGGCTTGGCTCAGTAAAGCGTGAGTCAGAAGGGTGGTGATGTCACATGAAGTCTGGAGACATTTGGCAAAGCACCCAACAGTGGGGAGGGAGGGGAGAGAGTGCCGGCAAGCCGGGGGTGGAAGAAAGCAGGAACCACACGAGGGTGATTGACAAGGAGGGCGGAGGAGTGAGGGGGTTTAAAATCTCATCAGCTGTCAGGGTTCAGCTGTGTTTCGATGTCAACTCGACAGATTGGACACTTCCTGCTGGTGGCCAGCCATTGGTCCACGCAGCCCTGGTGGAAGAGGTGCATGCAGGGCAATCTCCTGGAGGACAGAGAGACAAAGAGACACCGGGTCAGCGTTGATTCACACAGTTATGTGCACACGGAGAACTCCTGAAACCAGCAGGGAGTTAATTTTGTTCAGTCAGGCATGCAGAGACGACTCTGTTGAGTCATCAGTCCCGCATGCCACTCAGACAGCTGAGACTTCATACGCTGTAAGCCGACCCTCACCCCGGGGAACAGTTCTTCACCCCCCCAACTTAAATGTATGTGTATGTGTATGTGAACACGTGCGAGTCAATGCTTAAAGGAAGAGTTCAACATTTTGTGTTCTGGCAGAGAGCTAAATGAGAAGATGGATACCGCTCGCAGCTGTCTGTTCAATAGGAAGCCACAGCCACCCAGCTGGTTAGCCTAGCTTAGCACAAAGACTGCAAACAGGTGGAAACAGTTAGCCTGGCTCGTGTCAGACAGCAAGAAAATCTGCCTACTGATTGTCTTATCTATTGTTGTGTCAGCTGTTTCAGGATGAATCACACAGATTAAAGCTGGACTTGTTCTAATGTGGAGCGACACTCTATGTCTAATGTGAGCAAGAGGGAGAATTTGGCTGTTAGTTAATGGTTTGTGATACATTTAGTGTTTGCTGACAAATCAATTAACAGTAGATGGTTTGCTGAGTTAGCTTAGCTTAACACAAACACTGGAAACAGAGGGAAACAGCTAGCTTGACTCTGTCCAAAACGTGACAAAATCATCCTACCAGCTCACCATGAAGCATTTCTGCATGTTCCCTAACCCTCACCCTGAACTGAATGAAACATTTTGAATCAGCATTTACACTTCCAAAGCTAACAGGCCTCTGGCTGTAGCTTTGTATTCACCCCATGGACATGACAGTGGTGTCAATCTTCTCACTCATTCTCCCAAATAGTCAAACTTTTGTTTTAATCTCCTTTAAAGAAACGTGATGTTTTCTTTAAAAAGTAAGATTTCTGGGGCTACGAATCATTTCTGACCTGACGTCCTCTCCGTCCTCCAGCATGGACAAACAGATGGTGCATTTCTCGTCCACATCTGTTTCCTCCTCCTCCCCAATCTTCAGCTGCAGGGGCTTTCTCTGTTTAGCAGATCAGATTACAGAGAGACAAAAGATAGAGTTAAAAAAAAAGCCCAATGTGAATAGATTCAATACTCTGTGTGTGTGTGTGTGTGTGTGTGTGTGTGTGTGTGTGTGTGTGTGTGTTATTACGCCCTACCTTCTTGTATTTGTGTGGAAAGGTGAATCTCTCTATGGTTGTCTGAACAGCTCCTCTGCTGACACTCCCCAACCGGTCTTCCAGCTGTAACAGCTCCTGACGAAAAATTAGGCATACAATTGAGGATACCACACAGTGAAATAAAATAAATACTAACAATATTAATAGAACAGATACTAAATGGACCTTGAGGTGAGATTGTTTTGTTAAATTATGTTTCCAAGGCCTTGAATGAATTGGGGGGACGTGAAATTGAGTAGTGTAAATAAAGTTCAAGTTCTCTAATACGGTAAATAAAAATGCAGACCAGGCGACCCGGTGACACCAAGTTTAACACGTCTCACTGGCTTTGTTTGAAATGTATTTACCTCGTAACTTTCTCGCACAGCTGTGGCGTGCCGTGAAGGATTCAGACTTTGCAGTGCCAACAGGTGCAGCTGGGGGTACGGGTAGTTTCTGATTTCATGCACAACCTAGCAAAAGAGAAGTCCTCATTATATTACAGAAATGCTAATGCTAAAAAAAAAAAGTGTGAATACTGAAGGTGGCACAGACACCAAAACTGTGTTTCCAGTTGCAAAATAGCAAAAACATGCTGCAAAGATGTGATAATAAAAATAACAGTGTCCCTGTGTCCGTGTGGTCTCCAACCAACTGTCAGTGGTTGTAGTTGCATTGTGGGTAATGTAGATGCCAAGTTTTTGTCCATAGAATAAAAAATATCTCTGATATCTCTGATTCCGCTGCATCGATTTTCACCATTGTTTTCAGTGGAGTGCAATATTCGATCTGTGTAGTACTCATTTGATGTTTTGATCATTGCATTTGCAGCTTTAGAACACGACAAATCAATACAGGAAAAACTCATAGGCCTTGTTGTTCAGTGCTGTCTTTTGTCTTGCAGTAATAATAATAAAAAAGACAGAACGGATTATATGTCAGGAACACTTATTATGATCGACATACCACTTGTGCAGAAGATGTGTTCCTGGGGAAGTGGTGCATTCGAGGGGAGGCCAGGTAATGCTGATAGTGCTGCGGAAGCTGCTGGAGCTGATACTGGTGGTGAGGGAGGCCGGCATCGACGCTGAGATCCCTGCAGGCAGACAGACAGGCGACTAAATCAACATCATCACACATGCTAGGCCGATGTGACAGACAGACAGATGGGCGCGGAGATCGTTTCTCGACTCTATGGGACTCGCGTTTATCTCAAATAGTGACTCACCAGTCGGTGCCTTCGGCCAGGTACCGCTGCTGCTGCTGCTGTGTCATTGGCTGGGGAACATGGAGTGGAGGGGAGTACTCATAGCCTGAACGCAGTCGGTGAGGGTTCAGGGGAATACGCTCCTGGGTTCTTCTGCAAATAAGATGAAGATAAGATGTTTGACTGTGTTTTCAGTTTACGTGTGTCTGTATTTGCAGGCCGGCAGTAGTTCTACCTGGAGTGCGGGAGAATCCTGCGGTGCTGCGCTTCAAGAAGCTGCTGCTGGATGAGGTATTGCTGGTGTAAGGCCTGAGGTAGGAATGGAGGCCCCGGCACATCCTGGAACTGTGGGGGCGCAGGCAGGGCAGTGAGGGGCGGATGGTGTGCTGGGGGCAGGTGGGTGGCCAGGCCGGTCTGAGGCGGCTGGCTGGCGTGTCCTAGAGGGAACTCTGCTGAGATGGGCGCCTGGGGAGCGCCCAGGTGAAAGTGTCGGCAGGAGGTAGCATGGCTGTGTTGATGCCTGGTGAAGTGTGCTCCTACGGGGGATCAGAATGGAGCCAGATATGTAATTACTTTCATTCAAACAGACACCACAGAGAGACAAAACCAGTGAAGTGACACAAAGACAAGCACACAAAAACATTTAACCAATCACACAGAGAGAACATGAAAATAACAGAGACCTGACACAGGAAGAGACAAGACAGACAAACAGCAGATGGAGGACGTGGACATTTAGACCCTTTGTTGAACACCATCTCAACCCACACACAGATTGCACCCAATGGCCTGCCTCTCCACTTGCCATAGTATAGCCAGCAGGATGGATCTTCACTAACAGCCTGGTGTGTTTCCAAGACGATCTACATCACAGAGGGTTGTCTGTGGTCCACTGCTGTCCAGTGCTAGTCAATTTTAATAGATTCAGTCTCTAGATCATGTCTGCCGTTTGAAGGAACAAATGTCCGACTGTAGACTCCTGATTAAAACTCTCCGCACAGCGACAAATGAAAGATTATTCGCCTCCGTTTCTACCTTCCCCCCACCCTTAATAGCAGAGGTGGAGGAGACTTGAGATTGTGTGGTAGTCCCACTGAATCACCTCGGGATCAAGTTGCACAAAACAATCAATACAAATTACTCTGAGCTCAGGGAAAAGAGGGCTGGAAGGAGGGTGAGGTGGGGACAAACAGTTACTACTTCAGCTTCCCATTAAAGCTTTCTAGCTTTCTGGAACAGGGAGCAGACAGCAGAGTCTGGAGGATGGACTGTGCACTGTGCGTAATGAGTATTGTGCCTTTAAAATGGTCCCCTTGTTGTGCCAACTGTTTCAAGCTGAGCTAAACACCAACATGAAGTGACAATGTATGTCTCATATGAGGAGGAGAGAGGCTTGTGGTATATTTGGCATTTGCTGACAAATTTAATTAACAGTGGATAGTTCACTGAGTTGAGATCTAATTCACAAATTTTCATGTCTTAGCATCCCTTAAACACATGTGCATCTATATATGTATGTCATTTATTTAAAGGAGTAGTTTGACATTTTGAAAATATGCTTTCTCTTTCTGAGAGTTAGAGGAGATGATTGATACCACTCTTCTATCTGTCCATTATAAGGCTACTGCCAGCAGCCGGTTAGCTCAGCTTGCAACGTGGCAAAGCAACAACCATGAAGATATGTCAAATTAGCAATAATGAAAGGAATAGTTTGAAGAAATGTGTTTGTTTGCTTTCTGATCTCATATCTGTTCATTAAATATAGGGCAATATCCAGCAGCTGGTTAGTTTAGCTTAGCACAAAGACTGGAAACAGGGGTAAACACCTAGCCTGGCTATGCCCAATTAACAGCACTACTAAAGCTCATTAATGAACATTAAACATGGTGTTATATTGTAAAAACAATGTTTTATCAGGGTTATGTGGTGCATTTCTTGGCTTTTATATTGATTAAAACTTATAGATATAATGTTAATGTTAATTTGTGAGCTTTAGAGGCACATTTTGTTACCTTTGGAGAGAGCCATGCACTAATCTAATATCTGTTCGATAAATATAAAGCTGCATCCAGCAGCTCAGCTTAGCACAAAGACTGGAAACAGCGTGTCCAAACATAACAAAAAGACTGTTGCCTCACCTCTAAAGCTCACTAATTAACATGTTTATCTTTTATTTTAATTGATATAAAAACCTAATGCTATTTGGCCTGACAAATACTCAAAGCCAAGAAATCTACCACAAACCCAAATGTTCATTGGTGAGCTTTAGGGCTGTTTGTTTGCTGTTTCCAGTCTTTGTGCTAAGCTAGGCTAGCTTAGCTGCTGGACGTCACCTTATATTTAATGAACAGATATGAGATTAGAAAGCAAATAAACACATTTCCTCAAACTGTTCCTTTAATTATTGCTAATTCGACATGTTTCCATGGTCGTTGCTTTGCTACGTTGCACGTAGCCTCGGGACATTGGGAGCCAGTGAACCTTGAGAGCCGGCAGCAAACTGAAAAACAACATTTGGCTGAGGAAGTAGAGCAGAAATGTCAGCGTGGTGGTTAGGATTGGCTAAAGGTTGTTCATCACTTTTGTATAACGCCTGTGACCCGGTAAGACCAAACTCCATGCGAGGCTTCTTGTAAATATCAAATTATTTGTCTGTGGGCTCCTTCACAGCATGAACCGCTGACATTAATATTTGACATATTGCAGTGCTGCCAGCAGTAACAGCCCTGATGTTATTATTGTTACATCTCTGCTTCGACATTGACTTAGAGACATAAAATGCCTGATTGGTGCAGAACAGACCCCCACCCATCCACACCCACATACAAATCCACCTCTCCTCACCCCCCTCCCGGAGCTGCTGCACAGGCAGCCCCTCCCCCACGGTGTGGCTGCGGCATGGTGTCCCTGTGTGAGTGACAGCCCGTAAGCCCTGCCCAGCCGCGACTGCAGCAAGTCTGACATCGAACCTGTCTCACCCATCCTCCCCCTCCTGCTTCCATCACTGCAGCTTTACAATCACACCTCCTCTCTAACGTAATCCTGTCTGCCTGCCTGCCTGCCTGCCTGCCTAGTGCGGTGGTCTTCCATCATGTGACATTGTGAAGCCATGTGTGTGTGCACCAGAAACCATTCAACACACCAGCTGATATCGCTGATTAGCGCTCTCACAATCACAGCGAGGGACTAATGAGTGAAATCAGCCTCTATGTGGTACATTTTGGACTGAAAAGCTGCATACAAATGACTCTACATGGCACATGATTGCACACCCCTCGCTGACCTTGATGCGATACATCGGTCACATCGGGACAGGGTGGGTGCTGGGTGGAATACAAAACATCTGATATTAAATGTGATCTGTACCAGTGCACCTACTGTGTGAGAGAACATATGCATTACAGCTGCCGAGTTATTTAAAAGTCTGTTGCTGTAGTCGGTGGAGAGAAAGTTGCCGAGCGCACACGCTGCGTGTCTCAGACACACCTTGTGTCTGCACATAAATAACTCTCGACTATTTCAGACATTGTGAACAGGCTGGAATGTAACAGCAAAGACGTGCCAGGCTTTTAAATCTCATTAAATTGTTGAATTTATATTTAAAATAATAAATACCTGAACCAGAGTTGTGACCACCTTTAAACGTATTTTTGGTCTCATGCACAAGGTGTTATTGTTTAATGTGAGAGCAACTCTTAAACCAAGATGGCACGAGATCTGATAAACATTCAGAACTCTTGTCAGACAACATGAAGTACAATATTACTATTATTTATTAACTCTAAGCCTTGGTTTAACTTGTAATGTGAGCTGAATCGGGTTTACAAGCTACAAATGCACGACTGTGAATTGAAGAGTTTATCTGTATAAATATGTCAAGGTCTGTTCTGCTAATTAACAAGAAAAAAGACTAAATGAAAGAGGCCGATAGTTTGCATTGCAAAGAGACATTGATATAACACTTTACAGATAAAAGTAGCTGCCATGTGGTGATTGAACCAAATTGATTTCTCATTATGCTACACAATTGGAGACTCTTAAAGGAATAGTAAGGCATCCTGGCGGAGTTAGATGAGAGGATTGATACCGCTGGTTAGCTTAGCTTAGCACAAACAGTGGAAACAGGGGGAAACAGCTAGCCTGGCTTTGCCTAAAGGGAACAACCCACCCCCTACAGCACCTCTAAAACTCACTAATAAACATATTACTTGTCATTTGTTGAATCCATTCAAAGGTTTTAGTGTTAAATTGACATACAGCCAACAAATATAACCCTACAAATTAGGCAAACAAGATATAAAACGCTAATTGGCAAGCTTTAGAGGTGCTAGTAGGCAGGCTTTGTTATTGTTGGACAGATCAAGGCTAGCCAATCTTTGTGCCAAGACACCATAAACATGAGTTGCATCGACTCATCGCATGCTCCACCAGAAAACAATGACCCATGTTGTATATGTAATGATGCTGATTGTCTTTTTGTGTTTATGTACTAAGAAGTTAATACCCCGAGGAAGAGTTATTGTATACACCACTGGTTCTCAAACTGTGGTACAAGTACCACTGGTGGTACACAAGCTGCCTTGAGTGGTACACAGAGGGATCTCTGAAATATATATATTTTTGATTAAATAAATAAATTTAGAAATATTTGATACCATCAATACCATTACCATTGAATGAAAATACTTGGTAACTGTTCATGCAGGTAGCGCGCATAGATCCACGAGCTACAATGTGACGGAGAGACAGTAAGCAGAGGTAAAATGAACGGTTCGAACTCTGCAAACGTGGCTCCAAATGGGAACTAAAAGCGTAGATCAGGTAGAAGTAGCTCCATTCAGGATTCAATCATTTTATGGCTTTTACACTGGTTGTACATGTACAATATTATCTGAGGTGGTACATGGTGTAAAAAGTTTGAGAAGCATTGGTAAGCACCACGAGACGATTCACTTGACATACCATTCATACCGTGTTTACAACAGTTTCATATTTCTGGGTTTGTTAGGACACGCTGCAAATCAAGTGCTTTATGGCAGTATTGGACTTTCATATGATTTTTGCATGAATGTATTGAGATAACTTGATTTGTTTGGTTTAATTTGCTGGATTGGCACCCCAAAAAAACCCAATGTGGAGGTTTTATCCACAAAGAAATGTCACCATACTGTATATATAGGTATTAAAAACACAAAATGACATATCGCCCAAGGTTGTTCCATCACCAATGAACACCAATGAGTGGATGTGAGGGAGGCTGTGTTTTGTTCTATTAACAACAGTGTGTATGGATTAGGAGGGAATGACAGCGTGTCACATTAAATATCAATGCCGGTGTGTTTTTGAATAAACATGCTTTTTTTTTTCTCTTTTCCTCTTTGAATGATTATTAAAATTTAGTTGCCCCTACTCCAAAGTAAGCAGAGCATCAACTTGAAGAAACTCTGTCAAAGACAGCTGAGAAATGAGAGCACATAAAGAGTGAGGAGGGGGGGGAGAGACCGTCTCAGAGACAGCACAGTGTGGAGGGAGGAGGGGAGGAACACATGGAAATCAGCAAAAAGCACACTGAAGGTTAGAAAGAAAACTACAGTCTTTATTGGAAAATATTAGTATGTGTGGCACTGTGTGATAATAGTAATAATAAGAGTAATATCTCCTACATAACCATAATAATACCATGCAAATAAAGACCAAAGGCAAGGCCCGACCATGCTCTCTGTAGGGTTAACAGAACAGAAGCAGCATCCAATGAGTAGATGTGTATGCTTACAGCACATTTCAGTATAGCAGGGACATCTCTACACAAAGTTTACATTGGAATCTGCTGTTCAATGTGGAAAAACAAAAAGTATAAAATGACCATGCATTAGGATCTAATACAAGAACATAAGGTAGAAAAAACCACAACCAAAGAATAAAAAGACATTTTCATTCTAAAAAGGAGATCTACAGCAGTGCAGGATATACACATCCCTGTAAAATGGATAGCATTCTGGAGGTGTCTGAGGAAAGACCTGAGAAAGGGGGAGGCCGGTGCATGATAGTGGATTTTTTGTTATTATTGTTTATTAAATGGCAAGATGAGTTAAGACCTGCCAATTTATCAATTGATTCAGCTATAGCAGCTAACAAAAGGCTTTCTTCACACATGGACAGGATTATGACCAGCCACTTTGGACACGCCGCTATAAGGAGGTGCAGTGGACCATAACATCACACACACAAATTACTGTGATTTTAAGTGCTCGAGCCAATTGAGTGAATTAATTGGTCAAAGTGATTTAGAGAAGGTGATCATACAAGTGCTTTAATGATGACAAAAGCTGGTACAATGCACCTTTTTTTTTTTTTTTGTCAAAGAGTTCGATCAAGCCTGGCTGTGATCGAATCGAATCGGATCGGATCAGATCGGAGGAGGGGGGAGGGAGGATCAAAATGTATCCACTTTACAGAAATTTACAGCAGAATGTAGTCTATCCACACTGAATGGGAGAATCACAATGACAAGTCTGTAGTAAAATCTAAATGCTACAATGGGTTATTCACTGAAGAGCAACATGACAGTTTTAAATAAAGACAAACTGTTTTCTACAAGAAAGGTGTTATTCTTTAGTCTGTTACACAGAAGGATACGGTATGAGTGGGAACTCGGTTTGTTTAATGCCAATGTCGTCTTCAGATGGAAAGAGGAAATGAGGAAGAAGGGGTTCACAATACAGCTAGATGCAGAGAACAGGCAGAGGCTACGGCAGACAGCAGCAGATGATCGTTAGCTACACAATGGAGGGGGACAAAGGTCTGAGAAATGCGGAATGTAGAGCCAGCCTCGATACTATGGAACAGGAAAAAAGAACACAAATAAAAGCACAATGAAATCATTGGTGCTACTGCATGTAGTTTGTTTGTTTTAACAATGCACGTCAAAGTATTACCACTACTATTATTATTACATAATCAACACAGATAGCCTACTGCAATGGAGGGTGATGTTATTGTTATTATTATTATTATTATTATTATGTCCAGATTTTCACTGCTGGAGCACCTGCAGCGCAGGGGGGGGGGGGTTCATTTGATTCTTTTATTTTGAAGGTTTTACAGCACAAAAATAAATAAATAAATAAATAAAATAATGCCACCATTTTATAGCCCCTTTATTTTGAAGATACGACCATTACACTACCTGCCTTTTAACGGATGAAGCTTTTAATTGGTTTAAATTAAGAAAGAATAATCCAACAGACACGATGCCAGTTGCACACAAAAGGGTGCAAACATCCCCTTTGATTCAAATACAGCTGATACAGCCTTGCTTGGTCCAGATTTTAAACACAAATCCAAGCAGATATGTTTTGGTATTATTTAGTTACAAATGGTAGCTTAGCGGTGACACGCACGTAGAGACCGCGCAGTTAAAACAGAGATATTAGCCGTTGAGGATATATTTATATATATATATATGTATATATGTATACATATATAAAAAATAGAAAAGCATAGCTGCCATTTGACAGCTGCAGTCATTTGGTTGCGGTTAACAGACACTGAGACGTCCTAACAAACAACAAAAACGGCCTTTTTAATGGAGTTTAAACGTCTAACGGGTTTTTAACGGTTACATTCGAATCGGCTACATTCACGCGACGCTACAAGCTAGCATGACAGCTAATGTTGTCTACACTGTCGCGGTGCTTGCAGGTGTCAGCTCTGTTTACATACGCTTTTGTAAGGACATTTTGTTTTAACCAAAAAAAAAAAAAAAAACAAGAAAGGGGAAAACGCCGAAGAAATTTGTTAGGGTTAGGATAAAAGAGATATATAAAGCTAGTCATACCTCTATTTCTAACTGAGCCGAAGACGGGGAGAACCAGATATCCAACATGTACTAACACCATCCTGGGTCCTTCTTCTTTGTTGTGTGGGTAGCCAGTGAGACAGATGGTCCATGGAAATGATCCCCCCCTCCAGTCCACAGCACATTCAAACGGACAGGCTGCGCTGTGAGCACACACAGACCCGACTAACCAATCGCCGGACCCCTCCGAACAGGACCCTCCGGCTTTGGCACCCTGCTCTACCAATGGGGACGAGCGCCGGGGCGGGGGATGTCTGTGTTTTGGAACAGCCCGCCCACCACCACCCCTCCATGGCTGAATCCACCACCAGCAGCAGCAGCAGCCCAGATAAGGTGCTTAGTTAGTGGTGCTGGTTTCTTATCGGGGACCCTCAAATAGACACGAACCTCCATCTGTTTTCATCTCAGAGCCACATGTACTCTTTAAATATTACTCAGTAATCTGTAAACATCCACTACATGTCAGGTGGGAATGTAAACATTCATTACCCAGCCACATAAGCTTGATTTTACATACATAAGTATGGTTAAATTACATAATATGATGCATTATTTAAAGGTTTAACATCATGCATACCAAAACAGATATTCTGTGGCTCATGAGACCTTTTCACACTAGACTAGGGATGCAAAAATGATAGATTTTAATGTTTTGATGGTGCAATTATAATCTAATCTTAAAAATCCCAGTTTCACAATTATATGCATTCATTTTATTGCCTTTTAAAATTAATTTTTACTTTACTTTTTTGCATTTTAGTGAAAATATGTTATGCAGGTGTTCTTGAGGGGATTATATGCTGTTTTAGTTCATTATAAAAGGTGCAATGCTCCTTTTTCGGCTCTTGGTTTACATTGTGCTAAAACTCTAGCCTTTATAGTTAATCAGTTAAAAGTCCAGTGTGCCTCAGATTTCAGGGGCTCTATTTACAGACTATAGCAGAAATAACATTTAATATTCATGTTTTAAAGTGTGTATTATCACCTGATAATCATGAAGTCAGCCACGTTGAACCGTCATGTTTCCACAGTAGCCCAGAACAGACAAATTAAACACAGCTTAGTTTCTCCTTTGTGCTAGGAAGAAGAGCGTGAGGAACGAGGGTTAGGATTATTATGAAATCAGCAACTACACTGCTAGATGCCACTAAAATGTACACGCTGCTCCTTTAAAAATCAGTTTATCTATCACTGCATCCCTAGATTGGACCTGTGCAAAGCTATTCTGAGATTTACATGAGGTCACCAATCTCATATTTAGCCTACAGTGTATACAGGGCTCTAATCAGCAACATTTCGTAATGCCTGTGCTGGTTGCTTCTCAGTGAGGAGCTCTAGCTGGAACAGATGATACACTGGGTCACAAAAGGAGGAAGATGGAATTATATTTTAAACGTAACTAAGAAGATTTACTCAAGTACTTAAGTACAACTTTGAGGTACTATGACTTCCACTCTACTACATTTATTTACCAGCCATAGTTACCCTGATTTTACATACAAAACACATTATAAATGTATGTAATTTGATGCATTGTTTAGGATTAATATCCCTGCATACCAATACAGACCTGATCAAAGTTTGGGTGTAATAACAATACACCAATGTCATATTCAGCTCTATAAAAGGGGCCATTCTGCACAATGAGTACTTTTACTTTAAGTACATTTTGCGGGTAATACCTCAGTACTTTTACTCAGGTGGGATTACTCCTGTGACATGTTCGATCTGAATAAATAGGGATTAAAAGAAATGAAGGAGAACCACAGATATTGTCTTTTTTAATTCCACAAAAACCTTCTGCCTACATTACCCACAGTGCAACTTGACCGCTGCCAGTTTGGCCAGAGATTCAGGTGTGTTATGCTACTAGTGGCTAATGTAGCCTTGAATAATTATCCTCAAGGAGCACAATGCAAAGGTCTCATAAGCTTACTTCTTTCTAACTCTACGCTTTATTTATTTATTTTTCGTAGTCTTTAGCTCCAACTGCCGACTCAAGTGACATCACTTGAGGCAATTGTTGTCTCGAGTCACAAAAGACTTTTTACAGCATATTTCACAGCACACAAGGCCTGTAAACACACTAGGATGTGTAAAATTAATGCAGTTTAAGTTTAAAAAAAAAAATCAGCGTACTTCTGTCACCACAGTTTAAAACAATTGTCTTCAGTTCACAGACGCCTATCGTAATTAGATTACTCTTCACAGCTCACGCTCGGTGAGAAGTAACCAACAAACACAGAAGCCACCGGGGAGATGTATCTGAATAATCTGCTACAGATCATTAAGTAGTATTTAACTCTCATCATAATTCCTTTGAAAAGCAACCTCTCCTTATGTTGAACCATTTTCCTGTAGAGCAGATATGCTGAAAACTGTCTGTGTCCTGAAAACCTCTCTGCCTTTAAGTGTTAAGCCTGAAGGGTGGAGGAACAGATGGGCCTGGGGAGGCTGAGGGGGTCACCAAACTCTTAGTCCCATATGTCCTCGTCTTGCAGTTCCCACCATCTAATGCTTTAAGCCTGCGGTGCCACACAAAGAGCCTTTCACAGTGCTTTACTATCAGTGGAGGTCAAACTACTGCGATCAGTTCCCTTTATTCACAAATAACAGAGCTTTGATGTTTAAAACTATAGATAGATTTTCTTTAAAATGTCATTTCTTCCCTCACGTTTGCTTGAATTTGATACTTTCAGACCTGCAACCAACTGGATTATCAACTTTCCAGAGCCCAAAGTGACATCTTTAAATGGCTTTTTTTGTTCCAACTAAAGTCCAAAACCCAAAGATATTAACTTTATAATAAAATTTGACAAAGAAAAGCAATAAATCCTCACATTCAAGAAGCTTGAACCAGAGAAAACTTTGCCTTTTCCCACTATTTTTGCTTGAAAAATGACTGCAATGATTAATCGATTCATGAAAGGAAACAGCTGAAATTGTATACATGTTAACTGGTTACTTGAAGTAGTCACATGTATTATTTTTGTTGGTGTAGAGCTCTCTGGTAGTGACCGGAGAAGTCATTAAAAAACCAAGAACAGAACTTGTACGACGCAAAATCTAAACGCTGCATTTTTCAACACTAAAACAGACATCTGCAAAAGGAAGGATACTTATTTCTGGCTTTTTGAGTGTGAGCCAGCGTGCTCGCTGCTCAGTGAGGCCACCACTGCCCTGTAAAAAAATTTGCATACAGCTGATGTTCTGCCCCGAGGGTGAAAAGAGCTGGCTAAAGGGCTTTGGGTTTTTTAGGAGAAGGGCCCCGCAGTCTGAATTGCTCCACTCCCTCATTGTCCTCTTCATGTGAACTCCATATGTCCCCCTAGTGGCAGGTGTCGCGGTATGACCTCTGACCCCGCATGCCATTTTTGTGGGTGAGGGTGAAGTTGCATTGTTCACAGCGAGGCATTTGTCTAGACTGTTTGGTCACAGGATGACGTCTCATTAAGTATTGTACCTACCTACGCAATCTTGAACTTACTAATCAGTGTGCTGCCATTATTAAATTTAAATTTGAGGGAATAACTTTTTTGTTTGCTACAGTTGTAATTAAAGTTTTCTGAAGTTGTCACTTCACAGACTTCAGTCCCAATTAGACGACTTTTGACAGGGAGACACGGATTCATCAGACTTAAAATAAAAGATAAATCCTCACCAGCTCAATTTTCCTTCCCTAAGCTTTACACTTGACATCCTAGCAGTCACAGCACACAGGACTACACAGCCTACTTGTAAAATGAACCACCGTTTTCTCAAGACGAGACAATAAATTACCGTACAAGAGGGTCATTAAATAATACTCTATTTATTTAGTTTTTAAAATAGTTTCTTTTTGTTCTACATACATAATTTTAAGGAAGTCAAGGACTTGCAGAAGCAAGAAAATAAACACCTTTTTTTTGTTAACTTAAAATACTGACAGTAAAATAAAACAAAACAAAAATAACAGAAGAGCAGAAGGGTAAATTACTGGTAATGAGGATAATATCTGACTTGAGGTTAAAGGATGTGACCAAAACATGCTATGTGTGCAACCATAGTCGAGCATCGCTGCCCTAATTTTCTACCAAACCTCCACCGCTAAAGTCTTACTAACATTTCATAATAATCTAAAGGAACAGATAGCAAAATGGATTTTTTGCAAAAGCAGAAGTGGTCTGGTAAAAATAATTGTCATTACAGTGGTAGCTGCATATATATATATAGTAGAAAGAACTGGCCAAAAGGAAAAAAATAAAAAATAAATCACATTATACTAAAGTGTATCTTGAGTTCGAAACAGAATTCATGTCACCTCATTTCACAACAAATGTCTTCCAAATGAAAAGATTTAGCCTGACAGAGGAAGGAAAGTAAATTTCAAAAGTCCGGAAAGAAAGCAAACTGAAAACATAAATTCCATTTAGACTTTGGTTTAGTTCCTCATATTTAGGATTTTCCCTTCCCTTCTGTGACCAGCAGAAGTAAAATAATTTGACTCTACAATTCTCTCAAGCTTCACTTAGGAAAGTAGGTGTTATTCAATATGCAATGAAACAAATCTGAAGTGTTAAAACAAGTTGGTTGGATCAAAAATAAAGAAATGACCAGTGTGGCTGCAATACTGCATGAAGACAGAAATAAGACCACGGGGGGGAAGAGAGAGCAAGCAGGCCCTGAGGATCAGGGTTTAAAAAGAGTTCATACAACAAAAGTCTCTTCTACAAATGGACCGCATGTGGGCACAAACTCAACATCACTTTTACTCTTTTTATATATATATATATATATATATATATATATATATATATATATATATATATATATATATATATATATGTGTGTGTGTGTGTGTGTGTGTGTGCTAAATTCACATCTATTATTAAAATATTTATTGTCGAGATAGCAAAATCCACTGCTTTGTAAGGTAAAAGAATAAGCTTTATACGATTCTAAAAGAAAATAGTGCACATTTCAAGGCATTCAGGCCAACTTTGCTTTGCAGTATTCAATGGAAAATACATTTCCTCAGTTGTTATAAAGGGGTCCCCAGAGGTTTTTAAAGGTGTTTGCATCCGCTCGGGATAAGTATGCAAACAATAAGTGCACCCATTCAGCACTGCAGAGTCATACATTCACTGATAACTACGTCACCTGGGACACTTTGACTCTTGTGGCTTCTCATAACATAAGATTCTCGCATAAGATTCTTCGCTTCTATTGCCGATACACGAACACTACGTTAAGTGGTGCTGCGGTGGAACAGAGTAGTATCTTGTAGTGTGTCTGTAACAAGTGTGTTTGTATTTTTCACCCCCTCAGAGTTTAACCAGTGGTTTTCTGTTAAAACAAAGTAAAATTTGTAATATTGTAGCAACATAAACAAAACCTGTGAATTTAAATTAAAAAGACATTTTGGGAAATATGCTTACTTGCTTTCTGGTGAAGTAAGCTGCGGGTTAGCTTAGGACAAATACTGGAGACAGGAATAGCTAGCCTCACTCTGTCCCAACTATTTCTTGGCTTTGAGTAGTTGCAAAGCAACCCGCGGAGACTCTTGGGAAGTCACTGTGCCTGGCCAAGAAATAGTCCGACACACAACCCCCTCAAACAACAATGAATTGTTGTTTTTACACTCTGTTTTTTGTGTGGATTAAACAAAACGAGCTATAACGTGTTAATTAGCGAGCCTACGAGGTGCTGGTAGGTGGATTTTGTAACTTTCGGACAGCGTCAGGCTAGCAGTTTCCATCCGTTTCCAGTCTTTGTGCTAAGCTAAGCTAACTGGCAGCTGGATGTAGATTTAACGGAAAGCGAATAAGTGTATTTCCCAAAATGTCGAACCTCCCCGACAGCACCAGAGCATAGGAAGTACCTACGCCGGACAGAATATAGCAAAGCAATAAATGCCGACTGAATTAACTGTGAAACCAGTGGTGAGACTTTTTGAAAACAAAACTGACCCTAGACAGGTACAAAGCAAACTTTGCCATCGATCTATGGTCTACTGTACAACAGGAAGTGTACCAGCTGCCGTTTTCTTTTTTTTGTTTTCCTCTTGAGCGCAGATGACTGCAGATAATAATGCCGAATCAAGTCTGAAAATATGCCGTTCATAGTCTGTAGTGAAGCAGGTCAACAGCCACGTCGTGATACCGACCCGCTCTCAAGCAGCAACTTGGAAGTTTTCACTATACAGCTTGCAAGCACACAACACAAATTGACTACCTACGTCCGTTATCAAGGGGTAACTGAGGTATTAAATGAAGGTAGGATATTGCTATTATTAACAGATAAATCACTCTTAACGTACATTTCCACCTGCACTTGAAGTGCTGTGCCATTTTATTACAACTAAATTCAGAGCTGACAAGCCAAGATCAGGGAATCACGTCAGTAGAATGGCTTTGATACATATGATTGTTTAACAGTAAGTTAAAAACAAAAACAGTGCCCTGGAGCAAGGAGGAAGGAGTCCAACGAGAGCGGTTACAGGTGAGGCCGCAACTATAGGAAGGATTTCAGTCGTAACATGGAGGCAAGGCAAGAGGGATGGAGGAGGAGTGAGAGGAAGAAACAAGGAGTCTTCAGTGTACAAGTTGTTTAAAGTAGGTATTTGTGTCCGGCGTCCTCGTCCAGTGTGAGGTCCACCACTTCGGGAGGGGACACCCAGTTGGGCTGAGGGGAAACAGTAGTCCAGAGCTGGGGTTGATTTGTGCTGTTTAACTGCTCCACTGAGTTCTCCTTCCAGGAGGACAGACTCTTTATCACCCCTCCGCACGGGTGGGCGCATCTGGATTCAGACACACAAAGAAATTTAAAAATTTGTAACAATTCACACCATCTGTATAAAGCCCCCCCCCCCAATGAAAAGTCTTTACCGTGCTTTCTCTTGCACCCCGACTATTTCCACCTCACTGTCGGAGGAAGCGATGTTAATCTGGCCCTTGTTGCGTTGAGAACTTTCCTTGTGCGACAGCTCTGCCTCCACGTGGCCTGAAACAAATAAAAAGAGAAACAGAGTCACACATTGTGAGGAGGACCGGAGCAGTTGTAGCTTCAGGCCTTGCTGACAAACAGTCTGCATCGGCTTGGACACAGACAAGAACAAAACAATGACTGACTGGATAGCAGGGACTGAGACATTGAGAGACAAAACATAAACTGTGGACTTTATATTCATGTTTTCCTCCTAGTCACTTGCATAAAAGGTCAATTCTTTTTGGTCCTGAAGCAAAGGCGGCAAGAGTTTATAGCACCAAATGCAAGCCAGTGGTGTGTGTGGGATGAAGGCAGTACTTCAAAGGCATCTTGCTGAGATTAGTAAAAACCGTTTTTTCCCCACATAGCACGTTGCTTACTGATGACACCCATGCCTCTAAATGTCCTGTCTTCTATGAGAGGGGTGGTAAAAGTATCAGTTTGGATTTACCGGGTTTGTAACTGACCTGAGATAGAGCTCAGAGCTCTTATACACCCAGAGTGAGTTGCCATATCCTGGCCTCTGTGTGTTTTTAGCTCATGCTTTATCACCGTGGGCCGGACTGTCTCCACACTCATACTCTCCTGGTTAGAATCAGTGTCTGAAATATCATAGTGACCCACTACCGGAGGCCCGTCTGCAGAAAACAAAGAAAACACTTCATTATTCAAATCATGCCTGCGAATAGTAGGAGTGGACACTGCATCTGTTGAGTGCTGCTAACTGCAGAATCTACAATACACACAAGGAAACACCCCTTACTTCCCCCGGATGAAGAAGTACAACATGTTTGGCTTACTCCGTCTGATGCTGTAAATCATGAACACCTTCCAGGTTTATCAAATCTACACTAGTGTTGCTTCTATACTAAACGAGTGGTTGTGTTTGCAGTCTGATAATAAACCTTTTGCAGCAGAGGTTTCTTTTTTTTTCTCTCCATTTATTGCTTTTAAAATAACAGCCATTCACATAAAAACTACACTAGAATACAGTCATTACAAAACACTTCAAAATGATCTTACTCGGTGAAAATGAAATGTAGTGGGATAATAAAAAATAAAAAAAGCCAAACAACAAAAGAAGAACAACTCTGGAAGAGCGGGAATATGTATCTTTGTTCTACCCTGTAAAAGGAGTCCCTGGGAGAGAGAGAAAGAGAGAGAGAGAGACACACACACAGCTATCCAGACAAGTGTGTGGGTGTGTGTGAGGGGGTTCGTCTGGACAGCATGTACTATGAGAGAACGCTGCCTATGAATAGCTGATTGGGGCTGAAATAGGCAGGTACCAGGGTTACCGGAGAAACCGAGGACGCGCCAATGTAAAGGCCATGTATTAAAGATAGAAAAAGGACTAATGTAAACCAGGATAGTCTCTTTGGTAAACAATGGACTGTCCTTTAGTGTTTGTTTCACCGACGCACACAGTGTGTGTGACTGTATGCAACGAGGCTCCCTTTACCGTGTGGACAAAAACAGTTGATTTTAAAGGTAATTTTCAGGTTTTTTTGACAAATGCAGGACAGCAGTTGTTGGATCCATTTTAAACCCCAAAAAAAACAATAATTATGCACCATGAAAACAAACAAACAAAAAAAAAAAAACATCAATATTCACACAATTTAAAAACAAAAAACCTTCAGGCCAAAGAGAAAACAACTAAATAGATAAAAATGTTCCGTCAGTCACCATTTATCAGCATAAGCAAAGCTACACCTTGCACACATGCTGCTGATGAAAACTAATTTGGCCTTGCACATTCTATATACTAATATAAATCACATGCAAACAGGTGGGAGGGGGGGTGGAGGACGATGCTTCCAGCTTTCAGTTTGGTAAAACTGACAGTCATAGGGCTACATATACACATACAGAAAAATGTAACACCTTTTTTTTTTTTCTTTTTCAAAACATCCTAACTATAAATATGATTAGGCCAAAGATTTCTTCTTGTGATGGTTAGATAGTGTTAGCAGTGTGACACTATGCTCGTCTACATCAGTAAAAGAAGAGCGGAGGAGTTGTTCCCCCCCTCACCTCCAAGACCACAGGATCTGAACCAGAGAAGGCCACGTGATCGCTCGGATCAGTCAGTATTTTTTTGTAAATTATTATTTAGGAAATCAGTAAACATTGCCATGCACCGTACTGCAGCTGTATTGCTGCTGTACATGTGTTAGTTTGATGCCTGGGATTTTTGTGTTGTTTTTTTTTTCAGTTTAAAGTCAAGCTGCAGAACACACAGTGCCTTGTGGAGGGAGACACGCACACACACACAGGCCAAGCTGGCAGACCAGTGCAAATAAAAGATTAACATATTATAAGAGTGAAGGTCTGAGAGGTCTTGACGTCGCGACTGATAGGCACGGCACAAGAGCCTTATCTGATGTCCATAATCTATACATAGGCTACTAAAAATAAAACACCGGGAGTCGATCGTCCCTCACTAGTTTCTTGTTGCTGCTCGACGGCAGCAATAGCAGCAAATGTAACAGAAAGGCAACAAAAACTGTGTGAACTAAACTAATCTAATTATGTAATCATGTCAGTTAGTATATGGTGTTTATATTTATAGGCAAATCTGTGTTTAAATGTTTCGATGTTAGTAAAGCTATGCCACCAAAATAAAGGTTGTCACGAGAGTTTTTTTTTTTTTTTTAAAGTCCTGAACCATTCACAAAATAAAGTGCAAAGAGTTCAGGAGAAAGAAGCGTCATGTCGAGTGTGTTGGAGTTAATTTTCTAAAAGAAGTAGTACTATGATGCTCGATCTATCGTTTCCCAGCATGAAGACAGAATGACAAGGCACATGCTATTAAGCAGCAGCACCTCCACTAGCACTATCATGACGGCTGCCCAGGTGCTGTAACGCACAGTCTATATAAGAATGACATAATCAGCTACTCTCTGTGTATGTGGTTTATGTATGTGTGTGTGTGTGTGTGTGTGTACAGCTGGTCGACAAAAACAAACAAGCCATACATTAAGCAAATACAATAAAGAGCCCTGACTCGACAGTCTATTGAGATGTGCCCCCGTGTCCGTGTCACAGATGCTGCAGAAATCAAACAGGTGAGTTGAATTATTCAGAATGTCAAATCTCACAGTGATTCAGTGCCAGCAGACGCGCCGGGCCTCGGGGTCCGTGCGGAGAGTCAAGTTCACAATGACCAGCTCGGGCCCAGCTGCTGTTGACGGTGTCTGTTCACATCGCTTTACCTATTAATACCCATTGCCATGCTTTCTGCGTCAACTACTTCTACACTTGTCAAAGTATGAAACAGCGAGGTGTGGAGCAGAAGTGTAATCTAAACATTCAAGAGACCAGGGTCTGGAACACCTAGATTTCCATTCTGAGTGACCACTTCAGGTAGGATGTTGTTGTTTATGGGGTTGGGGGTGAGACTGTTGTTCTCTCGTGCCAGCATGTAGGCGGCCATAGTCTCTGCAGACTCTGACGATGGCAAATAGGAACTGGGCGGGGACGGGCGTCCCCCCTGGGAGGGATGCTGCTGCCCCTCTAGGGCGTCACTTGAGCGTTTGGACGAGTCGTTGTCCGAGTCGAGGTGTGCGAGCTTTTCCATCCAGATGCGGAAGCGCTCCTCGGTCTGGCGCTGCATCACGGCAAAGCGCGTCATGGCCTCCTCCAGAACGCTGCCGATGCCGTTCCTGTCCCACGTGCCGCTGTCCAGCAGCCCATGAATCTGGGCGCCCACTCTGGATCTCTCCGATGCACGTCTGAAGCCAGCTTTAAAGACATTGAGGCCAAGCCATAAGAAAATACAGTAGCACTTTCATGCTTCGGAGGTGGACTTTTGTATTAAAAGAGAAAATGAGTTTGGTTTTTTTTTTTGGTTACGTGCAGATCGACTCTTTCATGCTGATGGACTACATCATGCAGTTGTAGCACTCAAATCTGTGTGCGGGATGTAAAAATGGTTGAAAACATTTCATGTAGTACGGATCCCTAAAGTAAGTAAGTATAACTGGATGTCTCTGGCGACTGATTTAGTGACTGTGGTTTGGAAGAAGTGTTAACTGAAGAGCCCCATCTGAGGCAAATTCAATACAAACCTACGATGAAGGGTCACAGATACGTAGAACTAGATTTTCTGCTAATATCGTCTTTGTAAAATATGTGGTAGGGTTAGTATCAGCCAGAATAGGCGCAGTGTGATGTAATATCGCTATAGTACGTGAACAAAAATAAGACTAGATAAACTGCTTCCACTCTGGAAACACATTAAAAATGACCTCATCACACCACAAGCTAAATCCTGAATTTCACAGAAAAGAAAAAAAACTGCCTACCAGAACAAACCAAACAGGTTATATTCTAAGAAATGCAGCTGAAAGGATCAGACTAAAGTAAACAAACTTCTCCAACAACAGCAGCAGCAGCAGCAGGCAATGGGCGCCGGGCCTGTAAACACCACCCTGCTAGTAGCTACTCATGGAGAACTCAACTCACCCGAGAGATTTCTACAATCATCAGGAAACATTAGATTAACTATGGGAACCTTTAGACACTTCTGCGCTTGACTTTAGTCTACAGCCATCCTCTGTGAGAGCTGCATAGGCGTTAACGTTCTCTCGTCGATGACACAAGAGCTATCTGACTCATCAAAAGTGCTACTGAACTCGTTATAGAGACGAGAACCACCTTTGCGTTTCTAAAAAGCTCCATCGCCTCCTGTGTAGGCAGAGTGAGAGAAGCTAAGGAATATTCAGAAGCCACAGGCGGAGAGCAGAGGAGAAAGCAGCAAATACTAAGTGAGTCTTGCCACTCAGACTAGTGCACTGAGATCTTACACCATTGTCTATTTACAGCAAAAAGCCTGAGGATATAAATGGCTCACTTGTTGAATTGCAGAACTCACAATATAGGTTAGATTAACACAACACCGTTCATGAGTTTGAAGAATGTCCACTAAGACTGCCACGGCATGCAAACGATGAGACAAAGTTCAAACAAAACAGATATTGTACTGCTACAGGTGACCGGGCGTGGGCCCTTCTAGACATACACACTAAGTATCTAAAGACAGGGTGAATGGAGACAGGTGATGAGTGAGAAAACAACCAACAAAGGGAAAGAAAAGTGATTGATAAAAACACAAACAAAGCAGTGCTTGTATTGATCTCATATTACAGATGGTTTGTACACGTTCTCACTAAATGTGGCAAGTGAAACATTTTAGTTTTAGCTGCCTGAAAATTTAAAGTCATACAGGCAGCCTCTTGTTGTTAAGCTGTGTCATCTTTGATCGTCATAAGCTGCAGATGTTTTTCTATTACTATGTGAGACAGTGTTTTACTTGGGATATCTAAGTGTTACCCTGGGCACTGACTGTGTTGTAAACATGTGTAGTGAACATTGGTTACCTGAAATATCTGTCTTGATTGTCTTGCTACCTCCCGAAGTGTCATCGTCCTCGTCCTCAGAGGAGCTGGTGCTCGAGTCACACGTGAGCTCGCTGTCGCTCGTACTGCTGTCCTGCAGCAGGTTATATTTCTTCCGTGCTGCCGCCTCTCGTTTTTGCCTCAGCAAACGCATTCGCTCCTTGTGTTTCTGGCTCCGGTGACCTTTCACTTTTGCCAGCTTTCCGTTGGTTTGTTTTTCCTGCCCTCCCGCTGCTACCATAGTGGGTTGGCAGCGGTTTTTCTTTGCGGCCATGGCGTTAGGAGGCATCTCGCTCTCTGAGCGTGACCGCCGAGACTTCCTCCCTCCTGCGGCCGTGGCAGATGTTTGCTTCCCTGCCGCCTGCCCAGGATCGTTTGCAGCTTCCATGCCGCCCTCCTCTTCTCCTACACGAGGAGCAGCACCTTCGTCCCCTGAGGAGAGTGTGTCTGAGTCAGCGAGGTGGCCGCTTGATGAGGGGGAGAGCATGCAGGGGTTTGAGGAGTCACTCTCATAGATATGACGAGACACGGGCTTGTCGCTCCCTGTAGAGGCATGCTGGGACTCCGGAGAGTCTCTGCGGAGCTCCTTCATCAAGCATGGCATGGAGAGGAGACTCTGCTCACCCTCTGTGTTCAAGGGGCTGTCTCCTTCCTTTTCCCTCGGTGGTGAGCTGGTACTGGTGGTGGTCTCTGTTTTCAGGTGGTCGTCCTGCTCTCCCTGAAATGAAGTCGTGGCTGATTGTGCTTCGTCAAGGCACTCTAGGGGGCACTCAGCATCCACAAATTCTTCTGCCTTCTCTGAATCAGCCATCTTCATGCTATATGAGCCCACAGCCCAAAGGTCCAACGAACATGGACCAATGTGCCTGGACAGGAGCTCACCTGCTGGAGAAAAAACACAGTCTGAATGTGGGCAATGAGGCTGGACAATATCTATATTTTTTACATAATAATAAATCAATTACAAGATCTTTAGCAGCACTTCAATTTCTCATTTTACAATATTAAATATAGTGGATGTTGTCAAACATGTAGATCTCCAGTTCAACTATAATGGCACACACTAGTGGCATATTTGAGCTATGCTTTCCTCCTATAAAAACACTGATTTTAAACTTATTTTGTGCATTTTACTGGGTTAAAATGTTGCATAACTGCGCACTGTCCTCACATCTAAAACAGCAAATCAGCTTATTAAACTGAATGCAACAATTTGTGCAGAAATTCCCGTTCACGATAGCTGCTAAACTACTAACACTGGCTTAGCTTGTGACTTGTACTTTTGATTTTAATTCTACTTTTAAGTCTCAAACAGCCTCAAAATAATCAAATGAAAGCCAGTCAAATATCCTCAGCTGTATTACACTGACTGTGCGTCCTGCTGGATGTTTATCGGCGGCTGAATGATGACTTTGGTTGAGTTGTGTCTGTGGCTAGCCGAATGATGCTAACGCAGGCTCGGATCCAGACTACTACTTTTAGCTGCGTAGTGAAGCTAAACTCGGTCATAACCTCACGCTCCCGCACAAACTTGGCGAGAAGAACGAGACAAGTCATGGGAAAAAATGTTCAGGTTGCAGGACAGCTGCCCCTCGCAAGATCCCTATAAATGGAAGCGGCATCTAGCCCAACCCGGACAGCCGTAACAAGCGGGGTAATGTCAGCGGCTAACGGCCAACTTAGCATTTAAAAATCGGCTGCGCTAGTTGTAACTCACCGCGGCGTCAGTTATATTCTTCTTTTCCCAGCGTCAGACTTTTCCACATCTTCGGTAATGTGCAGCCTCTTTTGATCTGCGCTGATAAATTTATACTTTACTTCTTTTTTTTTACAACTTGGAAGAATTAGATTTTTTTTTGGCGCAGTGTGCTCTCCTGTTAGCCGTTAGCAGTTAGCCGCTCAGATGTGTGTTTATTTTAAAATGTCTCCATCAGCCGTTCGTCTTTCACAAAAGCCTACATTACATGCGCCACTTCCGGCCTCTCCTCCGCGGTCGAGCGCCCCCCAGTGGGTCGAAGGCTGATATTACAGGATGCGGAGGTGTGTGTGTGTGTGTGTGTGTGTGTGAGAGGGGGGGGGAATACCGCAGGACCAGGCCGCGGACGGCAGAAGGCAGGACGGAGCCGGAGCCGGACGGCCGACCGGCGGTCGTTTTTCGTGACACTGCCACCTACCGACGTGGATGACCGAGCGACCGCATTTGTAGGAGATGTGCAGCAACCAGACACATGTAAGCAAAGTTTTATTTATGAAAATAAATAAGTAAAAACAATCATTGTGTCTTGAATTAGACAACGAAGTTAATAAGCTGATGTTAATGATTTTGCACTCTCCCCATTTAAGTTTTTCACAATGCACATTAGCACAAGTTATTGCACAAGAGTCTATATGTATATTTTTAGAGATTGAACCATATGTCCTTCCTCCTTAGAGTTGATTCTATTTATACTGTTGTCACCGATTTTTACCTCATGCCTGTATATAATGTGTGCCTGTTCTGTGTTGTTACTTGTAATGCTGCTGCAACAAAATAATTTCCCTTCGGCGACAAATAATCTATCTATCTATCTATCTATCTATCTATCTATCTATCTATCTATCATTTACAATCTACAATAATTTACAATCAGCACAGGTGTGTTTATTAATTTTCAGAGAAAATGATCACACTACAACAAATAATACAGGTGCAAAACATAACAATCACAGGCTCACCTTCAGTAAGGTTAACATGACAGGGCAGTAGAATGCGATATTTGGCACAGTCCAAAACATAAGTCATCCTTAAGTGTCACCGGTGGTCCAAAAGTTATCTTAGTTATCCCGAAGAGAAAAGCACTCCAAAAAAAAACAAAAAAACAAAAACAAACAGACAAACATACTAAAAACATAGCAATACTCATTTGTTGATGGTTGACATACAAGGGGAGCATGCCTCCAATGCTTTCTTCCCCTCTAAGAACACCATAAAAGATCTCCACATAATGTCAAAAATGGGATATTTACCCTTTAACGTAGTTTGACAGTCCTGCAAGCCAGACACTAATGCTTGGTTTGGTAGTGGATTTCAAGATTTGGCTGTGGTATGTTTAGCTTGTCACATGCAAAAAAGTAATCATAGACTTGTTTGCCTTGCTAGGGTTATGATTTACAGGAAAAATACCAAAGATGCACAGTTTGGCGGATATTAATCGTTTTATACCTGTGACGTGTAAAATCATCACCAAAAAGCCTGGATCTGTGGGCAATCCCATGGGCAGTGATAAATGCATTTATTTAATTTTATTTACTCATACTTTTAACTTTTTTTTGTCGTTAATATGGAAGCTATATGACGTGATGTAATTTTAAACAATTTGGCAATAAAAGTTTTATTTTGAAAATACAGATAGATGTGATGTCATCATAACGCGACAAACCACACGCTGATGAAAGCGTGTTACGTCCTCAGCTGTTCAAACTTTGTTCGTCATGTCGCTTTTACTCAAATGTTTCGCTGTTTTACGACCATCCGACTCTTCGAGGATGCTGCTGACCGTCAGCCGGTTGTCTCGGTGTTATCACAGCCGGTCTGGACTCTCCTGTCGACCTCCAGGGCGATCAGTGATGACCACAGTCAGGACGGGTCTGCCCTCCTCACGCAGACTTCGTGTGTTGTTACCTGCAGACAGGTGTGAAGCTCGACTCAACGCTTATTATAGAGGATTCACAACTTCACCGAGTGTCAGCAGTGACGCTGTTGGAAAGATCGAGACCAAACATTATCAGCTGGTTTACACGTGCAAGGTACCTTATTAATTATGCTGTTGTTGTAATTAAGCTCCAATGATTGGGCGATTAATTGACAAGAAAAAAATGTCCAAATTGTCTGATTTCAGCTTCTTTTATTTTAATATTTTCTAGCTTCTTTAGTTCTCTATGACAGAATCCTGAATGTCTTCGAGTTGTGGACAAAACAAAACATTTAAGGACGTCCTTTGAGCTTTGGGATCAACATTTTCACCATTTTCTAGTCCAGATAAAAACAGCTAATTGATTAACTGGGTAAATTAAATTAGATTAGATTCAACTTTATTGTCATTGCACAAAGTAACAAATGCTTAGACAACGAAATGCAGTTTGGCATCTAACCAGAAGTGCAGAGTATGTGCACAAGAGCAGGATATATGAATATAGTGTATGTATAAATATGAATATGTTATGGGATATATAATGTTATAGAATATATATACAGTATAAGCAGCATGGCAAATTGAGATGAAATACTAACACATATATTTATGTATATATACAGTTTGGTAGTAGCAGCAATAGCAGGTAGAGGAAAAAAGTAATTATGTGTATTATGTACAGTATGAACAGTGCGTGTGAAAGACTTATTAAATTGGTCAGCATTATACAAAAATAAACAGATCTGAAGTAAATATAAGCATGAATGTATAGTGTATATATATGTATGGCATAGGATACACTATATATACATGATATATACAGTACAACAGTATAAATAGATATTGGTAAATAAATAAATAATTGACACATTAATTCAGGGGTTCTCTGATTGTGGAGAGTGGCATGGAGGATCAGGGGACAAATGATGAAAAAAAAAAAAAAGAGTAATAAGATGAATGAATGTGGGAAATATTTGCTATATAATTAATGCGATTGTAGCCAATTTTGGTGTGTGCATTTGTGGTAAGCTGGGTGTTGATGTTGCTAAGTCACCTGTGCACCTGATCACATAGGAAGGTAATCACAGTAGTCACGTAGTATCAGTAGTAGTTTTCGTCTGATCATAGTAGTTTTGTTTCATGTTTCAAGCCATCCATTCAATACATCCAACTTTTGTAGGTATTTCATCTGCACATAAATATAACATAAAACTACCATTACATGTTGGAAATGTCTTCAAGTTCCCTCAAGTGGCCTTTTTTGTTGTTGATTGCCACTACAAATTCTATTCTGCTGACCTTTTAGTCACTAAAACTCAGCCTCAGCTCTGTTTTTATTAGTTGCTTCCCCTATTATTGTTGTATAAATGAAAGACATTGTAAGGTGGCATAGTATGAACTTTTTTTCAGCTGCTGAAGATGTCAGAAAAAAGTTTGAGAACCACTGGATTAAGCCATAATAAAAATAAAATCATTAGTTATAGCTTGAAATCCCAAAACAAGATGATCTGAGTCATATCTAACATGAAGGCTGTATCATTTGTGCAGGTTTGCTCTACCAGGTCCATGAAGAAGATCTCCAAGCAGGCTTATCACAAAGGTGTTGTCATAGTGACGTGTCCAGGATGTAACAATCACCACATCATCGCTGATAACCTCAGCTGGTTCTCTGACCTGGAGGGGAAGAGGTTGGTGGTGCTTTTGAACTTCTGAACGTAAACCAGTGATTCATAACATCTAAAGCAGTGTGGTTGCACTGTGTTGGTTTTCCTCTTTACTATTACACGTAATGGCTCAAACCATCCAGCCAGAGCCACGTGATACTGGAACTTTTGATGCTAATACTAATTCTTTTTAACAAAAGCACACGGCAGATATTTGGTAAGCATCCATTTAACTGAAGAAGTAGTATGACTAAGATGTGTGGCACATTTACAGTCGTAAATAAACTTGTTAGTGCACTCTGGTGGACAGATTCTGTAAATGCAACTGCTTCTTTAAATAACCTCAAACATCTGACAACATCTGGGAGTTTCTGGTCTACAACTGTTGTTACAATATATCTGTAATTAGGCTGATATATTGGCTGAACTATTAGCGCAGCAACATATCTATTTAAAAGAAGAGGTGAGAATTAAAGTGGAACATATATTCGATTAGTAGATAGATAGATAGACAGATAGATAGGTAGGTAGGTAGGTAGGTAGGTAGGTAGGTAGGTAGATAGATGACTTTATTAATCCCCGAAGGGAAATTAGGTCGTCATAGCAGTCTGGTATATTTGAATACAATAAAAATACAATAGAATAAAATACTGAGGTAGTAAAAAAATAAATAAATAAATAAAACACAGAATGGGACAAGGACACTTAAAAAACACAAGATAAATAGGTAGATAAGGTGCAGTGGCAAGATGATGGTAACAGTACTGATGATATGATGGTAATGTTATTGTAAATAACAGTATATAGTAATAATAATAACAACAGTATGTAATAATAATAATAACAACAGTATATAATAGTAGTGACACATAGAAATGTGTCATATATTTAGCCTGTGCAAGGTGTGCATACATACATAACTACAATATATAATATTTAGTTATGTATGTGAAACATACAGGTAGGATGTGAAACAGATTTTTTTTGTTTGTTTTGAACAAAGGATGGAAGTTAACGGATAAATCCATCACAAAACACCGGTGAAGTGCTCTAAGGTGCACAAACTGTCCAGAATGCACTAGAGTTATTAACATCTTTGATTCACTAATAACTGCACGTACAGTATATTATTTCTGATTGACTTCTGAGCGCTGTGTTTCTTCACACTTCAGGAACATTGAGGAAATCCTCGCTGCCAAAGGAGAGACCGTGAAGAGGGTTGAAGGAAGCGCTGCTCTGGAGATAATGATGGATGAAGACACAGAGAAATCAGACAAACAATAACGCGCCGTTTATAATGTGTATGTATATTGTAAAAATGTTTATATTTAACTTTATAATAAACAATAAATGGCTAGTGTATTTGTCATGGGTTATGAGTAGTGAGGTCAAGTTTTAGAGCTCTAATTCCAGCTAACTACAACCAAAGGTAAACAGCTGATAGCTGTATTAGTTATACTTTATCATATTATATTTAAATATTTAATTCAGTGTTGCTCAAAAAAATGTGAATAAATGGTGATTAATCCTATTTTATGCAATTTTTTAATGCAATTTCGCGCCAATCTGTCCCGCTGTTGACACTCGAGACATCGCCAATTCCCGCGAGAACTGCGCACGCTGTGTTTTGCAACTGATAGCATATAGCTTTAGCGAGACAGCCAAAGCTATCTGTTTTCCTGCAGTCTTCCTCACTTATTGGACTGCAATGGATGCTCTCGGAGCCCTAGACGAGGCAGAGAGGCCACGACACAGTCCCTTCCTCATAGGGGTCAGCGGAGGAACCGCCAGCGGGAAGGTCAGTGCTTAATTTCAGCTCCGTGGGATCTTCCGTTAGCACCCCGAGGAGCTTAGCTCGG
Organism: Sciaenops ocellatus; assembly: GCA_033000465.1. Classification (NCBI taxonomy): domain Eukaryota; kingdom Metazoa; phylum Chordata; class Actinopteri; family Sciaenidae; genus Sciaenops; species Sciaenops ocellatus. Next base: position 21,304,158 of record CP136874.1, on the reverse strand, counting down.
TGCGTTAGCGGCGCTTACATGAGCGTCCAGCGGGCTGTCACACCAGCTGCCACTCCCCTCGCTCGGTTAACATCTTCCTTATATTACACACGGAGTATTAATTAGATTTCGGCTCGGCTAATTTTACCGCCAACTCTTCTTTTTGGCCCTTTTAGCGCCAAACACGCAGCTAACTAGCGCGCTGTCATAAATGTGTCAGTTCCCTCGCGATGACCGGCAGTCAGCTGACAGACACCAGAGAAGGTCACTAAAGCCAAACTTCACTCGTGTTCCTCCTTTAATCCCCGTGACAACACCACAAACGCACTAATTAAGCCCAATAAATCATAAATAACAGAGTGACATAAGTTTTTCTGCTACAGTCAACAGTTTGCGCCAAGATCATGGAGCTCCTGGGCCAAAACAAGGTGGACCACCGCCAGAGAAAAGTGGCTATTATCAGCCAGGACAGCTTCTACAGAGTCCTGACTCCAGACCAGAAGGCGAAAGCTCTGAAGGGCCAGTACAACTTTGATCATCCAGGTAAGTTACAAAGACTTGATGAGCATGCACACACACACACCTCCCTCCATTCAAGCACATGGGAGAGCCAGGAAGTCTTACTACTTTCACACACTGGTGGCAACCAGTTTTTGGGATCTAACCAGCCACACAGTTTGGGGTTCAGTATCTGCAGCCCGAGGACACTTCGACATGCAGACTGGAGGAATCAGGGATCGAACCACCGATCATCTGATTATGCTGATTCGTGGACGACCTGCTCTACCTCCTGAGCCACAACCAAAAGAATTTGGTTAGGTGGCAGAATATTGAATAACTAAATAAAGGCAAACATCTCCCATGTGCTTTATTTAAAGGCTAATCCCTGAAGGGTGCACTGATGTGTTTTAGGACTCATAGCAATATTTACCCACCTGTAATGTTCAGCCAATAGCAAAACTTTGTGGATTTTCGTGTGTTTTGCATGTTGTTATCATGTAATTATGTCAGTGTTTCAAAGTTTACTCTCCTGTGGATTAAAATCTTTGTATTAAATGTCATGCTTCAAATGAAAGCTCACAAAATAATCTCTCACTTCTAGCCGATACAGATGTTGCACTCTGCTCCATCAGTGTTAAACTGCAACATTATTGAGCCTGAATTTTAGACTGAGAATGAAGCACGTCTTATAATAATATGGGTCGATGCATTTTTTAAATTTATTTCCGTACCTACTAAAAGTTTTATATGAGGAGTTTTATGTACAGTCTGCGGTACAGTCAAACTGTATTTTTAGAGAGGAGCCTGCAATTTTGGTGGAGAAATTGCAGCTTCAAAGATAATTGACATCAACAGGGAAGTTAAAAAACTTAACATACTCTCCACTGACATCTATTTAGCTGTGATGTCCCGCTCTGCCAACACTCATTGAAAATCTGTTTAATATCTTGCAGAGGCGTTTGACAACGAGTTAATGTACAAAACCTTAAAGGACATCGTGGAGGGACGCGTGGTGGAAGTGCCAACGTACGACTTCGTCACTCATTCCAGGTGGGATGAAACATTTCATGTCTTTTCCGGCTAATATTTCTCATCACCGCTGCCTCTGTGATTTAAAAACTGTGTGCGTGTTATCAGATTGGACGAAAGGATCACAGTTTACCCAGCGGACGTCGTCCTCTTCGAGGGCATCCTGGTCTTCTACCCGCAGAAAGTGCGCGACATGTTTCACATGAAGCTCTTCGTGGACACAGATTCAGACGTCAGGCTGTCTCGCAGAGGTATCGACGTCTCCCTCACGCACAGTAATTCCACATGTTGCCGCAGCGCATCGATAGTCTGACGTGATTTTCTTTGTAGTTCTGCGAGACATGAACAGAGGGAGAGACCTGGAGCAGATCCTCACTCAGTATACGACGTTTGTCAAGCCTGCTTTTGAAGAGTTTTGTTTGCCTGTAAGTGTTATCAGTCATCTTCTACTCTACAACCCTCCTATTACATATTTGTTATTAAAGACGTGTTTCTCTCTTAGACAAAGAAGTATGTAGATGTCATCATTCCAAGAGGAGTTGACAACATGGGTAAGTGTGTTTTTTGACTTGTAAAGATGTTTTTCTGCAAGTTTCTTCAGCACGAATGCTTCACAGTTCACCCGTCTCTCACCAGTGGCCATCAACCTCATCGTCCAGCACATTCAAGACATCCTAAACGGTGACATCTGCAAGTGGCAGCGCAGCTCCATGAACGGCCGGACCTTAAAACGGGCCATTTCTGAGCAGAGCGACTTGCAGAACGCATCCGCCAACCCTCCGGGAAAGAGGGTCCTGCTGGAGCCGAGCTGTCGGCCTCACTGAGACTGTGTGCCTGCTGAGGATGCACGGACGCGTTCCAGACTGTATGATACGCGAGCTTTTGAGTTTTTTTTGGGATTGCTGCTACTGATTTGTGCTGGACAGGTCAGCAACTGTGATGCCAATCTCACCCTCTCTGCAGCATTTAAAAAAAAAAGATAATCAACAATCACACAGTGCAAGCATTCAGTGCTGCAACCTCTTCGTCATTTTACAGTAATTACTGTGGTATACCAACATACTGATTATGTAACAGTCTTCCATGATAGGGTTTGATTTTTTTCAGTGTTGACTGTGGTTAGATGACCTGTTACTGACATGGAGGATATTTAAATGTTTCATTTCCTTCAAGCTTTTTGCACTTTGGTCTATTTATATCTGCTTCTTTGTTGCTTAAATTGAGATGATTATATTTAAATTATATTAATACTCATCAGTTTTTAGATGTCTCGTTGCTTTTATCCCGTAACTTATTTAATTCAGCCGAGTGGCTGCGTGGTTTGGTAGTGTCACACCTAGATCGAGTGCTTCCTCTTTTGAGTATCTACAGCTGAATACATGCCTTAATTCTTTTTTTATTTAAGTTTATTTTCCACTGATCATTCTGTACAACAATAAATTGAAATTCGATTATAAAGTTTTAAAGCGTTACTTGACTCTAGACCTCTTTTTACTTAGAAAAAGCAGCTTGAGATGACTAAATCTTACTTCCGCTTATCAGCCACCTGACTGTGCTGAAAGGCCTCTTGTCTCGGTGTCGGGGGTCTGGTTCTGGTTTGGGGATGAGGTGGAGGGTTAAAGTGAGCATGAGCGAAAAGAGAGAGGAGCGTGTTAATGTGCAACCACTTACTGTAACTTGAGCTGTAGTGGAAACTTAACTTGCATCGATACCATCAATATTTTAGATTGATCGTTGAGAATGAATCTCCCGGCCGACACAGTGCGTATAGAAACAGAGCTGTTTGTTTTATTGGAGTTTGATAGCACAGTGTGATGTGTTGGTTTTTGACCATTATCCCAAAAAAAAGGAATCAAAATGATTTTACTACAGCACATTTTTGGAATGACAAACACACAAAAGTCACAGAGGACTTTTTTCAGTCGCACGCAAACAATCGTTCACACACCGACGTGACTGGGGGACGTGATTGTGACTGCCCAATGGTTCTCTACACCTGAACACGGCACACAATGATTTCAGTATGACATACATAGATCACAGCATCTTTAGTAATTTTATCTTTTTGTGTTTTTGCTTTGCTTTTTTTAGTGCACATATATGTATGGCACTTTTTTGGGAGAAGCTAAGCTCTTCTCATAAGCATAAACATCCTTTTTAAGAACAAAAGGAGCAACTGTATATAATACATTTCATAACCATACATGATTCTTACACAAAATGTTTCAAAACAAACTCTCAGTCTCTTTAAACGGTCATCCTCTCTTCAAGTTCAAATCCCCCTCAGGCTCCCCGTCCTCGATCGGCAGAGTCTCGGGTCGGCCAGCCTGCGCGTTGACGTCACAGTTCATGGGCAGGCGGCTCTCACTCGAGGTTCTACGTACTCGAGGGGAACTTCGTGAGGGTCGCTAGAAGATGACCAACAAAATGGCACATACATAAAAGAGGAAGAGGAAGGAGCAACTTGGGAGAGTAATGGACCATTCAGCTTAATCTCACGCACACGCAACAAGCTCCACTCTAAAACAGAGAGCCCAGGGAGCAGACTTTGGTTATTTTCCCGTAGCATCTCCCTGTCCGCTCTGTGTGACTCCTCACCCCTCCTTGGCACCAGGCTTCCTCCCTATTTCATCTCTCTCTCCCCCATCTAAATGCCAGAGCCACAGTAATCCCAATTATAATCTCCCAGAGCAGCAGAGCTCTTTGTAAACCTCGGCCACGCTTCAGTCGTCTGTAGTTTGTTCTCGCATTCCCCCCACAATGAGTCTCCCATTAGCTCCAGCGGATAGCTTCCATTTGTCTTTCTTTCAGTCTGTAGTAAAGTGGAGTTAGTGTCATGAAGCACAGTTGGAGGTCAGTCTCAGGAAGGGCCCACGGGGCCTAGGTCTTCTCTTCGCGGTCCGTCTTACGCCTGACGATGTTCCTGGGTTTGATCTTCAGCGACAGCTCCCACAGGGCCTCCTCCGCCAGGTGGTCGCTGAAGTCGTTGAAGAACGAGACGATGTCTTCGTTGCGCTTCAGATCGTAATGCCTGAGACGAGAGGAGGTCGAGGTTTGATTAATACAGCAATTCATTAGCGGGGGAAAAAAACCAACAGCCGGTGCGAGGACGGCAGCGATGTTTTATGGCATTAAAATTTTAATGAAAAACAAAGCGGGCATACGTTGTATTTCCTGCCGGTGGCAAACAAATGATGACATTTATTACCGTAAATGATGTTTACAAAGCTTTCTAATAATATATCAAGATTGTGTACATGCTTTCATCGTGCTAGAAATTCATCTCGGCGGACTTACACTTGCTGGAAGCGCCGCATGCTGTCCAGGATGTTGAACTGCTGCCAGCGTTTGGAGAAGTTGACCTTCCCGTCGATGAGGTCGGGGTTCCCCAGGTGGACGAAGGTCAAGTCCTGGAGAATGAGACCCCTGGAAGGAAGAAGGAGGAGGGAGGAGTCGTGTCAAGTCATGGCTTTCCGCTCAAAACTGAATCTGATGATCTAAAACCAGCCGTTCATCTTTCTTAACTTTATTAAAGACTTGGATTTGGACTTTGGTTTGCGTAATCTTCCCACCTTGAAAATTATTCAAGAGATCCAAAATCTCCAGGTGCCTCTGATCCTGAGTCCTCTTAATATATTTAAGTAGAGTTAACCTTGATGGTTCACTTTTGTGTAAGGGACAGTGTACGTATATCTTTCCTTGTTTGTCAGTTTGTTGTGCGTAAACTTTCGTTCACTTACAGGTACGGGATGCACGGAGGCTCTACTTCAGCCAGAGCAGCTCTGTATGCTCTGAAGGAGGAGGAACTGTCAATCAACGTGCAATATTCCTCCAATCCCTGAGAGAAAAGTGTGATACGAGAGATGAGTGATGAACATGATCGTGATACTTTATCTATATAACGATGTGTAGATTCAGATTCATCCTCTCACCTCTGAGGTCTGTTTCTGCCACTCCAGTCTCCGGATGGGGGCAGAGTCCAGGGCGGACAGTATTGCCAGGTAGGAGTTGAAATTATTCAACTTCCGTAAGTGCTGTGATCGGAAATGTGAATGTTAGAGCGTTTAACAACAAGGAAATGAAATGATTTTATATTTAAGTTCTGACTGACCTTCATTATCTTGATGAACTTGAGAAGCAGCTTCTCTCTGTCTTGGGCTTTCTCTTGTTGAATTATCAAAGAGCGGACCCTGTGTGATAAAGAAGAATAAACGATGTGGTGTCAACATTTATGAGGGTTAAATGGTGTAAGAGGGAAGCCATGATGGAGGCAAGTTTGTGGTTTTTGGTCGTACCAATAGCTCATGTTGTTAAAGTGCTCTGTGAACTGAGTCAGGTTCGGACTCTTCTCCTCATTCTGCTCCTTCGCCCAAAGCAGCACCTCGGGAATCTGAAGGGAAACGGCAGGAGGAAGAGGAGTTAGAGGAGTTAACGTAAGATCGACTGTGGAGCTCCGTGTCGAAACATAATCGTTGCGTCAACACTGTACCTCAATTTTATAGAAGAGCTCAGCATCGAGAAGAGTGAGCTGGTCGGCAATCTCATGACTGCGGAAGTCGTGTAGAGTTCCAGGCCTGTGAGGACAAACAAACTATCAGTCTTCAGCTTTGAGCTGCATGCGGATGGGCTCAAACGAACTGGAATGGACTCTAACTCCCACGGTACCTTGCAGAGACCCCTCGGGCAGCGAGCGGCTTGAGGGAGTTAGTGTAGCGCAGCAGCTTCTTCTGCTCCACCTTGTCCAGGATATTTTTGCGGAGCACGCGGGCGAGGCTGAGCTCACCATTGCACACCAGCGTGAACACCAGGTCCATCAGCTGTTTTAAGATGTCCTCCGTCAGCTCCACCAGGCTGGAAGAGGGAGGAAGAGAAGAAGGAAATGATGAATGATTCAAAAGTCTTTCCTCACATTTAAGACGAAAACATTGAGTCCTACTCACCAAAGCTCATCCACCACACGAACCAGCACGAAGAACGTGTTCTTGCTGACTCGCTTCTTGAAAGTGTCCGGACTGTGGCAAAACCTAGTGTATGTGCTCTGTGGTCAAGGACAATGACTGTACTGTGAGTGGATTACAAAATAAAACAACACGTTGAACTAAAAGTTTACTGTCTTGAACGTTCGCGATGCTTCACAAAATAATGAGTTCTGCTCCTTTAAAAATACAGTGCATCCTTTCACAATAAAAGCCAATAATCATTTAGCTCAACGACCTCCCTCTAGTGGTACGTGGAGGAATCTCTGAAGTATATTTTAAAAATAAAATGTATTAATCAAAAAACATATTATACTATTAAAATGCCACAAAATTTTAAATGAAAACAGTGGAATGGAATTTAAAATAAGTTTTACATTTGCTGTTATATTTTATTTCACTATAAGCCTGCTATGAAGTCATGTTCATGCACATGTCGCGTGCATACGTCCATGATTCGTTAAGAACTAAAAAGTGACAGCAAGACAGTAAACCAAGGTAAAAATTAATGGTACAAAAACGTCGCAATCGTGGCTCCAAATAGGGACTATTAGGAAAATAAATGTGAATCAGGAGGACCACTTTTCCACCAGATAAGCTCTGGTTCTTGAATAAAACTGCCTCCTCCTATGTAAACTCTCTGTAGCTGAATAGGTTCAGCCTGATTTACCTCCAACACACACACAGTTTTATCCTGCTGAAGTTAAAACAACAATAAAGTTATGGGGGTATAAAATGAACTCTAATTTAGGAAACACTGTCATGGCACAAACCTGTGGTTTCCTCTAATCAGTCTAATTTGATCTCAGCCTCACTGCATGCAAACACACGTCATTACATAGCAATCAATGTCAGTACTCTGGAAAAACAGTCCACAGCCATGCTCGCTGTTCTGTTGAGATAAAGGCCAACATGCTCACTGTTGTTATTCTGAGCATGTTGGCATGTAGATGTTTAGAAGGTATAATGTTTACAGTCTTCATCATCTTATTTTAAAGGTTTGCTAGTGGACATTCAGTTTTTTAGATCACAGCAGGAAAATCTCGGAGGGTAAAGTTCATGATACTCGGCATGCAACCACAGAAAGCTCCAACATTTTCAGCCGTAATTTAGACTGAATGCATCAGCAGAAGATTACAGTTATTCTGAATGTCCCCATCTATGAATGCTTGAAAGTGAAAGAGCTGAATGAGCACAAACAAGATAAAGAAGTATTTTCTTGATAATGAGGATTATTTTTAAGTCACTAGACAAGAAAACAACCTTCTGCCAACAAAACAGCTCGATGTCATGACACGTTGAGCGATTTGAAAAGGATATCTGTAGTGTAGCTTCTTAATGAGTTCCTCGGGGGTTATAAAAGTCCTATATGTTGTCAGAAAGGCTTCACAGTACAAAACAAGATCTGTCGAGCAAAAACAGAGGAGAGAAAAGCAGCATGTATGAGATGAAGTGCGGCCAAAGTTCCCATTTAACTAACTAAAGCTGAAATAACACATCAGACTAACTAAAATCACACTTAAAGAATAAAAAATTAATTAGTCTTTGAATATAAAATGATTGCAGTTCTTTCAAGCTAACAAAACAAGGCTGTTCCAGTGACCCCGAAGCCCAGTAACATACTGCACTGCATATAACACACACACATATGGGGTGAGCACGAGTCTTAATGTCTTCTGTACTGTACCTTTGCGGTCTGTTTCTGTAGCGTGGACTAATAGAATATCTCCTGATCCAGCACGAACGTCTGGGCCGTCATCGTTCTGGGGGAAATTAAAGGAGAGCGAGCGAGGCGCAAAGAATTAGATGAAATGAACGAAAGATGGACAGAAGTGGATGAGATAGTGGTGAGAGTTGATGTGGAGTGATGCTGTCTAGCCCAAAATGAAGCTTTCACCTTCCCTTTCTTTTTTTTTTTTTTTTTCTCCCTCCCTCTCTGAAAGGCCCCCACCTCTCCCTGTCCTGCACCAGCTCCTCTGATGACGAAGAAAAAGTCAGACCTGTGTGTGATAAAATCACCACCACTGCAATATGTCTTCTGTAACAGCTCTACATGTCATCACAGGCTATGAATCTTCCTCTCTTCCCACTTGTGATCTCTCCCCATCCCCTCCTGTATATCACTGCTGTCACACTGGCCCTAACCTTGCAGAGTGGCGAGCAGCATTTCCACACATCTGTCTATCAGACTGCACCACACAGGACAAAGGAGGAGGAGGAGGAGGAGGCGTGGGAGGAGGGCGGTTTCTCAATTTCAGCCCTGCAGTATCAGAGTGTTGACTCCAGAGGGCAGCAATGGCTATCGGTGTTCGATCTCAGGATCTGATTTCACATCTGAGTGACTCACAGTGACCTTTAGCCTGCGCTGGACTAACAGGATAAAATGTGCTTTGTATGCCGGTGCTGCACCGTTCTGTCAGAGCAGATTCCTAAAAAAAAAAAACAGAGTGCAGCATCGCTGATGGATGTTATCTTACTTCTTGTTTTAGTGTTATCCTGCTCATGATCTCCTTGTGGTCTACGAGGGAGAGCTCGTCCACATCTTCCTCGTCGCTCCCAGCCGACTCTGTCGACTTCTGCCTCCTAAAACAAACAAACACACACAGAACGGCCATCAGCACAGAAAAACATGACCGTAGCTGTGTCCCAAAGCTGCTGGAAGATTGACAGGCAACTACTGTGATATTCAATTCATAGTTTTAGTCATTTCTCAAGCTAAACTGGCAAAAATGTGACAGTTTCAGCTTCTCAGATGTGATGAATTTCTGTTTTTCTTGGTCATATATGATCGTAAATTTAATATTTTTAAGTTTTGGTCTGTTGGTCGTATAAAACAAACTATGTAAGTTTATTATCTTGGGCTCTAGAAGATAAAAGTGCACAGTTTTCACTATTTTAGAGTTAAAAAACGACAGCAGATTAATCAATAAAAGGATTGTTACTAATTCTACGCAGGTTCTAAGTATGTAGTGTTTTCACTATATACAGACTAACTCCAAAAACAATGCACTATAAAGATTAATGTATATCAAAAAAGTTAGAAGTTAACATACACATTACTTTAGACTTTAAAAAGTAGTCTGTCTTATATGATGCTGACATGACGACCCGTACCTTTCCTTGTCCAAAGCTTCTTTGCTGTTGCTGGATGGCATCTGAGGGGCGGGGTCTTGAAGTACATCGTCAGCTGTGATCGTTTCCTAATCAACGAAGGGAAAAGCGATAATCAACATCTGCGCTGTAGATGACATGGAACGTCATCGGTGAATGGTTCCATGCAGTGACAGGAGGGCGATGGAGGTTGTATGAAGCACCGGGTGCATGCTACACTCTTGGTTACCCGAGGAGGGGGAGGATGGATGCTTTGTACAAATGTCTGGATCACTGTGTGTACAAAGGATGTTATCCTGATTAGTGCTGACTTGGATTAGAGTTTCAAGATGATGGATGAAAAAATAAAGCATCTTTTCTTCAGTGACCCGACAGAAAGACACCAGAGAGAGTAGAAGCCACACTCACTGAAACTTCACCAAATGTAAGACTACGAACACACTCGCACATCTCATCTCTTTTACTCTCGCTCCGACAGTTACACACAACCCAAACTGGCCCAAGAGAATACAAACAGAACCACACACGTGTACGCTCACACATGCACAAGTGTACATAAGCTGTTATGGGGGAATGTTATTGGAAAATTGAAAACCAGTGAACCTTAGAGAATCCCCTCTCGGAGGGAGCGGCCACATGTCAGGTGTTAAGATTGGAACAAGGTTAAATGCTCGTTACAGTTGAAGCGCAGACAGCGGTCATCTAAAGCCAAGGCAGTCAGAACAACACACAGATAGCTAGATGGACATCATTCTCCACAGACACCAACCACAGCACAGAAGTCCCTTTGCAGGTAAACCCGAGAGAACCTGAAGACATGCTCGGTCAGGTTTGGCTCCATTCACATTCCATTCCAGCGCCATCGGTTCAAGAGATGAATCAATAAGAGCCGCCGCAGTGATATCTGCCAGTCAAACAGGCGTCCTCGCTTCCCTCGCCCCGCTTCAAATTGATTCATATCCTGAAGTGATGGGACGTGTAAATGGAATTGACCTTTCACCCGTGGCGGTCAGCTTACTTACTCTGAGGGAGAGAGGCAGCTCCCCATTGGCCTGGCTGGACGAGTACAAGTTGACGTACTCCCCCTCCCCGCCCTCGTCATTCGCGCTCTCGCTCTACGGGAAGAGAGGAGGGACACAAACCCAGGCGTGAGGGGAGCCGAGAGAGGGCGGCACAGAGTGTGTGTGTGTGTGTGTGTGTGTGTGTGTGTGTGTGTGTGTGAATGTGTGTCTAAGGAGAGAAGGTGGGGAAAGAGGCAGCAGTTGGCTAGCCGAAAGGTTTTGGTGTTGTGCAGGGGGGGAGCGGTGTGTCATCATGACCACCAGGTGGCACTGGAGTGCATGGAGTGTGAAGGTAGTAGTATTTACTGGCAAAAAGAACATGCAGTGCAACATGCTCTACTGGGATTCTTTTAAGACCAGTAATCAGACAGCAGACAGTTTGCGGGCAGTGATAATGACAACAAGATGCCACTAAGTGAATGAGTCACTGTATTATCATCTGAACACCGAACTGTTGGAATCAAACACCGGTCTGCCAGGAGGAGGGTGTCACATGTTTAATATCTGTCGTTAGACAGCTTAAATATCCTGCTTGTCCTATCCTTTGTAAGCTCACCGCTGAGGTGTGGAGAGAGTCAGTGAGAGAAGACTCAGAAGGAAGACAGACAGCCACAGAGCCCATTGAGCCAGCCAGGGAACCGTTGGGCCCGCCCCCGCTGCCATCAAGTATGGTGGCATTGGTCAAGGCAACCTGGTCCAAGCTCTGCGATTGGTGGAAAGAAACGAAAGCAGGAAAAGAAGAATAAAATAAAGAAAATAAATAAATAAAGTCTCAGAGAGAAGTGTGAGGACAGAGCAGGTAGAAAAAAGAAGCTGAACAATAGAAGAAGGGGAAGGAGGAGGAGGAAAAAAAGGGTTCACCTCATTCTCCAACACCTCCGTTAAAGCCTGGACTATGAGAGTGATGTGCCTGAACATGAGGTACACACACACACACACACACACACAAACACCCAATAAACTGGAACCAGTGGCAACAGAAATATCTTCACGGACGTCGACAAGATAGCAACAAGAAAACATGGAAATAAACTAGCATCAATGCGGAGTATGTATATGTGTTTGGACAAGAGTTGTCTTAACAATGTGTGTGTGTAAGTGTGTGTGTGTGTGTGTGTGGCCAACTGAGGAGATGCCTGTCTGCAGGGGAGGTAGTGGTAACTTGTTTTGACACGTTGCACATATCAGCCTTGTTTCAGCATACCAGCATAAGTGTGGCGCACACACAGATCACTGATAAACACTACACACACACACACACAGACACACAGACACACACACACAGACACACACACACACACACACACACACACACACACACACACACACACACACACACACACACACACACGGCTGACACATACACACAAAATATGCATGCACGTGTTCATGCACAGACACGCATGATCAGCTGGAAATCGATGCCCCTCATCCTCCGCTATTCCTTAAAAAGTTGGGATATCCTGGCAAGGCTAACAGCAACAACACACACACACACACACACACACACACACACACACACACACACACACACACACACACACACACACACACTTCCAGATTAAAATGAACTACTCCACATTTCTTTCTCTTTCCACTCAACATATGCAAAGCAGCTTTCCTGGCATTCCTTCCCCCTAAAAAACATCATGGCCCAATGAGTTGAGGAATGCAAACATTCCACAGAAAACAGACAAACGGGAGGTGTGGAGGTTGTGTGTGTTTGTGTGTGTGTGTGTGTATTTTGGGGGGAGTTGAGGAGGTTACAGTGAGGGCCAAAAAGGTGAAGAGGGGAGACGGTGGGGATTGCAACATCGAAAAAAAATACGAGGAGGAGAGAGGAGAGGAGAGAGGAAGGAAGGAAGAGGAGCAAAAAAACAGGAGGAATGTGTTTTCCATCAGGTCCATCTGGTGCTGCATTCCACTGGAGATATCCTGAGGGAGATCCACGATGTGTCTTAGGGTGCCTCGCACACCATGAGGTCATCACGGGTCAACCCCTCCCAAAAAATACTGACAAAAGCCACTGTAACACACAGCCAAGTCCGCTGCGGGGTCAGGGCCTGAGTGAGTGGAATATAGCATCGATTAACCGCGAGCTAATTCATTAACGAGAACCTGTTGATGGTCGAAACGTTCCAGTTGGACCAACAAAGGGATATTTTGTTACGTCTAATCTCCAACAAAAGGGCTGACTGTCTCTTGTGATGTTTGGATGAGCTGCTGCGGACACGAAAAGACGGGAAAGGGGTCAAATAATTACCTGTCACGTGGAGGAACGCTTCAGCACGACACACAAGCAGACAAACTTTGCAGCACAGAGCCACGACGACACTCAAAGCACATGTTAATAACAGCATATCTAAAGCCTCACAACAAAATTCACACTGTCAAAACACACATACACACACCCACACCCACACACACACAGACGGATGGATGGGTGGATGAGTGAAAATCAAAGACCACACAGCAACTAAAGCGCTGACCCCTGAGGGATGGCCTCATCAGAGGTAGAACATATGGAGCACACACAGGTCAAGCCACCCCTGGACCAGTCCAGGACCACACAGCACCCACACCGGCGTGGAGAAATGGAAGTGGAGGGATGGTGGTGGTGGGTGGGGGGCGGGGTTTAAGCACGAGGGGGGGTTGGGTGGGAACTCACCGTGGGTGTGGTCAAGGACGCTTGTCCAATCAGGTAGGAGTTAGAAACGGACATGCTGAGGCCCAGCCCAGAGCCCGCCTCCTCCATGGCCGCTACAGACGGCTGGAGGTGGCAGGAGAGAGAAGAGGAGGAGGAGGAAGAGGGGGAGGAAGAGTGGGAGGCCTGAGATGGAAACAAAAGAGGAAGAAAAGGTAGAAAAGAAAGGCAGAAAAGAGAAGGGAGTGAGAGAAATCGGGGTTAGGAAAGAGGAAAGAGAGTGTTAAGGGAGGAAAGAGAAGAAAAAAAAGGGGACAGTTGATTACACTAGTAAGCAAGACTGAATTAGAGCAGATTTAATCAAAGTTCAGCAGCAGAATAGTGAAGTGGTGAAAGCTGAGGAGGATTCTGGTGGTTCAGCTTACAGTCTGTGGACATAAATACTGAACAGACTACCTCTGTTTTCTTTGAGTTCTTCCTAGAAAGCCCTAATTACTACAAGGTCACGTGACACATACAGGTTACACACATTTATGTCCAATAAACTCTCTTTTAATGTCCCGAGCTCTCAGGGCTTTACAGAAACCAGGCCAACTACGACGCGTTCTAAACCGGGCCAATGTTATCCGCTCTGTTTTTTTCCTTATCCACACAGCAGCTGAAATGACTTTTTTTTTTTTTTTTTTTTGCAAAGCCGTGTAAAGTCGCCAAAGCGTGTAAGCCTGGAACACGGGTTTACGGAGAGGAGGCAAACAGGCTTATTCCGCTGGGCCACGAGCTCATCAAGTCCAAAAAAACATGAGGCCAGATTAGGCCTTGTGGCGGGGAGCGGAGATGAGTGCAGTTCGACTGTACGCTCACACAAAAGGACGATAAAAATAAAAAGCTGGGCCTCTGAATACACAGTTGCGGTGGCAGAGAGAGGACAATGGATAAAGAGAACGAAGAAAGACTCTCTGAGGTGGCCCGGGTAGACTGCCACTCAGCCACAAAGTCTATTTTCTTTACTGGGCTATGATACTGTACTTCTTAGCTATACCCTGGAGAGGACTGTTCTCTGTTTACTGTCCACGAATGTACCGTCCTCATTACTTCAAAGCTTTCGGCCGACCGCAGATCAATTTGTCACCTCCAAATATGTATGGCACGGATTAGTAAGGGAAAAATGGGTAAGTGTGTTTCTTTATGAGAACAGCATGTCTCCTGTGTGACAATCTGGCACACCGTGGACCGACTGAACGTGCGGTGTCAGGCGGGTTTTGTAGCTCGACAGTGGTGGTCATTCTGGTATATTTAAACCAGGCGTATTTCCCATAAATGAGGCCATCGTCATTCCGCGGGTCGCTGCCTCCCGTCCGTTAGCCATTCCAGGGTGCTACTTTCTGTGTTCACATTTGGCAGAGACAAGCATTTTAAATGATTCATGTAAAAATGAAAATCTCTTGCAACTTGTCCTAAATGTACATTCTTATGCAAGAATTCTCGTTTCCACTGTTTTCCCCAAATGTAGCACGACCCCTTGACATTTATGGGAAATATGGAGGGGGAAATATACCAGTAATTTTCCTTTAAAAAGGTTTCATAACAAGTTACATTAAAGGCCTAAAACTTGGCTCCAAAAGTTAAATATTCATGACTAGATAAGCGGCAATCGAGGTTAGCTCAAAACCTCAGCTAATCTGCATTTGGATCGATGGTTCTGCGGCTGGATTTGTGAGGGAAAAGACTGTTTTTGATTTTCAAACTCAAAATCAGTAAAAGTGAAAGCAAAATACAGAAATCCCCCTCACATACCCACATCCTAAAAAGCCTTTTGTTATTCCTCATTTGCTATTTGTGATTGGTGCACAAAAGAAGTCTAACCGAGTCCTAACCGAAAAAAAGAAACGGACAAATATCTAATGTTGTGTCGGACCCCGCCCCGTCGGACCCCGCCACTCATACATGCGAGTTTTTCCAAACTCACGTGCTCCATCACAGTGTGCCCTATCGTGTCTCATCCTCTCTCTCCTCGCTTACTCTCTGTCAGACGGTTGTCTCAATTAACCCAGACACCGACCCAGACTAAGATAAGTGGACTTGATCTGATAAAGGCCGGTCTTATCTTCTACTAACAACCAAACACCTCGTGTCTGCACACACGACTGTCTGCTTCGGATACAAAAAAACCCCAACAAAACAAAAAGTCGAGTAGGGGTAGAGATACAGAGAGAGTAAGGAGGAAGGAAGGAAGAGGTGAGAGAGATAACAAGAAAGGAGGAGACTCGCGAGAAAATTGATGAGGATTACCACTGGAATGTACTTTAGCCCCAGAATGCGATCTGCATTCTTTCCTCCCCATCCAGCATGAAGACATCGGGATGAGCACAGAGCTCTGATGCCGAAGGTTGTTTACATTGTTCACGTGTGGCAGTAACAGCGTCCTCACCACACTCTTTGCCACGTGATTCTCGGTATAAACTCATGAATTAATAGTGTTATCAGTAAAGGCTCCACAGGCTCAAAGTCTGGGTCTAAGTTTGTGGAAGACGAGCTGAACAAGTTCAGGAATTTAAATTACAGCTTTGCTTACACACTCCAAATTAGTAAACCCAACTACTTCTCTCAAAAAGACACTTCAGCAGTATTAAAGCAACAACGTTTGGTTCTCACAGAGCTCTCTTACCAGTTGCCTTTGTTTCGGGGGCAAGGCCGGAGGCTGCAGCGGCTCGTGGACCGAGTCGGTGCTGCTGAAAGAGTCGTTGATGCCGTAGACCTCCTGGAAGCGCTTGTTGCGCTGCTCGTAGATGCTCTCGCTCTGCGGCATTTGGTAGAACACGGAGGGCTGCGGCTCGGAGTAGTCTTCGACAAACTGCATGTACTGGAGGACTGAAGGAGGGAGACGGACGTAGAGTTATGACTTCAAACTTTAAAAAGTCAACAGAAAATATTGTCCTTCTCATTAATGAGGCAATCCATGATGTTGTATTGCACTTCAACAACAAAGCATGACTCTGGTTAACGTGTTAATTTAATACGTGTGAAACGAGGCTTTCTGCTAAAAAAATTCCCAAGCCCGATATGAGATCACCCCGATGACATCACATTATTTCCTCAGAATTGACAAAACTCCTCCGGAGCCACAAAAGAGGAACAAAAACTACATTTACAGTGTGAGTAGTATTAACCATAAGAACCACTGAACTGAACTTCTGTGTAAATGATGTCTCTTTACTTACCACATGAAGTTTAGTCATACATAAAATATTAACAGAAAGAGGAGTGACATAATACAGTAGCTTGAGAGGAAGTGATGTAGCAGGTGTGTCAGGAAATGACCAAATGTTGCCCTCTGTGCCCCAGGAGCCGGAGCCATTGTAGCACATCCTGGTATTCACTTCCTGCCTGCATTCACAGTGGAAGATTTCCTTGACATAAGCTGTGTCTCAATGAACTGATGACGAAGTGCAGCCACTGTCACGCTGTCCCTTCCTAAATCAACCTCATCCCTTCCTTTATTCGTCCCTACATTAGGCTCTTTGTCCCCTCCTTTTCCTCTGCGCCCTCCACTCAGTCATCTTGTTTAGAGGTCTTTCTTCCTCCCCACCTTCATCACTCCTTAATTATGTCCCACCCACCCCATCCCCTCCTTTTCCGCCTCACTTACTGTGTCTGCTTTTCTTTTCTGGTAGTGGCGGTGGGCTGGCGGGAACATCCGCATTCTCGCTGGCGATGTACTGAGCGACGAAAACGCCCCCGTTTGTCTGGGGCATGGGCGAGATGGGCGTGAAAAGGGGGAAGGGCGGCGTGGGGTGCCTCTCCTCTTCTGACAAGTTGTCATATTGGGAGGGGTAGCGCTCGTACAGCACCCTGGACCCTACGTCGGGGAAGGGCGACGTCTGGGTGCTGCGTCGCTTCTTCTGAGGCAGGGCTGGGGGTGCGCTGATGCGGGACGACTGTAAGGGATTGAGCTGATTGGGCTGCGGGGTCCAGTATTCGGGCGGCTGCTGGGGCGGAGGGGCACTGAAGCGGGGGTGCGAGGGATGCTGTCCGGGGACTGGGGAAGAGGACTCACTGTGAGACTCAGGCAGGGGGCTCAGGCACCCCCCTACCGGTATTGGGGGTAGGTTATCCCCAACTGACAAGTCCTGGTGGAGGAAGTCATAATCCGGGTCGTAATTCTCTGTGTTGTCTGAAAAGGTAAAGAAAAAGTACTAATTGCATTTTATTCATCAGACATTCAGATTCAACACCACATTTAAAACAACACCAGCAGCACACTACATTAGCTGGAGCTAACTAACTTTAATTCTGTTATGGTTACAGTACAGACGGAAACTTTTGGGTGTTGTGTGGTCAGTGTACTGTTTTGCAAGCTGGTGTCTGTGTGCGGTTTGTGAGTGAAAAGAAACATCGCTCTGTGAAGCCACTCTACGACCGCAAATGGGCCGTGAGTTTTTGTAGTTCAACGAGATCAGCAGAGTGATGACTCGTCTCTGGAGAGTCAGCTGATCACGTTAAAGGCAGGAAAGTCTCTTTAATGGTTGTACACGGGGATCTTTAGTATTTGTGGAAGTAAGCAGACTTTCAATGTGTCCGATAAAATTTAATCATTTATGTCGTGAACATAAATTAGGCTATTAATAAAGGATGTAGTGTGGCAAGTTTTTCAGCCAACAAAAGCTGGTTACAGTTGAGAATCTTTAAAGGTCCGGTGTGTAAAATTGAGTGGCATCTAGCGGTGAAGTTGCAGATGGAACTGACTGAATACCCCTAACCTCACCCTCTCATTTCAAGCATAAAGGAGAAACTACTGTGGCAAACTTGTGCTCATCCTATGTGTATGATCATTTCCCCTCAGACCGCCTCTGTAGTCTTACCGAGCGTCTCACAGCTGGTGTTACGAGAACACTGTCCACTGTCCTGCTCCATGGAGGAGAGCTGCTCGTCGGACTTGCTAAGTTTCCCCATGCTGCTGCACGGAGACAGGCGTGGAGAGTCGCCACCGTAGGACTGGCTCCCGCCAGAGAAACGCCTCTGAAGGAACTCCTGCTCGTAGTCCTGCTGCTGCACAGACAAAGACAGACTGTTTGCACTCCTTTTTTTCTTAATGGTTGGTTTATGTCCTGTATGTTATGTTGATGAGGTTCCCCCGTAATGGACCACAATCCCTCACCTGTTTGTGGACGCTGCAGGGCAGGCTGGAGCCACGGCTCATTGGGGCGACCACTGCAACCCGTGTAGGCGAAGGTGCTGACTGACGCTTCTTTGGGGGAAGAGCTGGTGGAGGGCTATCGACATGAACAGAGACAGCAGAATAAAATAACAGCAGCGCCTAGAGGCAAAGTCAATGTGGACAATAAGGCAAGCACACAAAACACAGCTTTCTCAGACATGTATGCACACACAAATCCATGTATGAATACATGAACACACACATCATCATCATCCCCTCCCTGTTGGAATACTGAGATGAAAGTGAGGGTGTTTCATGTTAGCTTCACTCAGCTATGACATGAAGCTGTCCTGCTTGTCAATCCTAATTTTCTTTCAGCGAGTTAATACCAGGTCAAAATGGGGACGAAGAGTGGAACATAAGGCGCCATGATATGGAGGGCCAGCGGAAAAGACACTGCACGGGTCAGTCACACACTCTCATGCACTGGACGGCCTTCTGATTGGATGGTGAACTCTTCAGGGATCGTCCAGGACAAAAACAAACGTTGGGGTGATGCAACCATGCAAGTCAAGAAACACTTTCATCCAATCCAGAAGCTTTATGAGGGTTGGGGAGGGGGGGGTCTGGGGTGGGATGTTATAATGGAGACAGGTGATCCTATGGGCTAACATACTTCTCCTTCTGAGAGGGTCTCCTTTGGCCAGCGTCAGCACTCAACTGAGCTCTGTTCCCAGAATCCAAAGGGAAACCAAAGATGAAACACATTGAGAGAGACAGCAGAAAGAGTAAGACAGGAAGAGACAGAGCAACAAACAAACCAAAGTGCACTCTATTGAAAGCCGAAGGTGTGAAAGCGATTAAAGATTTTAAAGCGTGTGGCGTTTTGCGCATTTGGATCGATGCTTCTGCGGCTGGACTGCGTCGGAAAAGACTTTTTTTTGATTTTCAAGGTCTAAATCAGTGAATGAAAGCAAAATATAGAACTCCCCTTCACATGCCCACATCCTAAAAAACTTTTTTTTTATTCCTCATTTTGCTATTTGTGAAACATGATTCACAAATGTTTAAAAATAAGTTATAAGCCACTTCTGCTTTTGTCAGAACCGTACAAGAGGTCACAACTTTTATTTGCGGTCCCGTCATCATCCTGGCCTCATCTGTGCTCGTCTTTGGGTGGAGACAAAACGGAAAAAAAAAAAAAAAGCAAACTCATATTCAGTCTCGCAAAGATGAGAGGAAACCTTTAAGACTACAGGACGTCCACAAATAGCCAAGTACCAGCATTTCCGCAGCTTCAGTGAAGGACTATCGTCTGAGAAATGAAGTTGTGTGCGTGTCGTCCTCACCTGAGCTCCGCCATTTTAGCTTCAGGAAGGGGGGGTTTGGGAGGGGCTACATCCTCATCTGGTATGTCAGAGGCAGCCTCCGCGGGAGTAGCTGCCGGAGCAGTCTTACTCGAGACCTCCTGCTCCCGATCTATCAAGGGCATCTCCGATGACATGCTGCTAACAGAGATAAAAGCTGTTTGAGTGAATGAACTCCTCTGAGCGCCTGAATGAGTGTGTTTGTATTCTGGAGGGCGCACCTCTCCGCTGTGGTAGTAGCAGGTGGCGCTGGTTTGTTAGGGGTGGTGGGTGACGGTTGCTCCTGTTTCTCTATGGTCAGCTTCACCAGTTCCTGTTTGTAGAGAGACAACACAGCTGGCGTTAGTGGGCACAGCAGGAGGACGTAGAAAAGACACATTTCCACTATTACCAAAGGGCGTACCTTCACTCCATCCAGCACTGCTTTGATGACACTGGTGACAGACGCCACGTTTTCCTTGTCCTCCAAGTCGATGCCATCCAGCATCACCTGATCCGCCCAACGGATAAGGTTGGCAAGACTCTGGTACACACGGTTGTGGCACGAAGACAGCGCAGAACTGTTGAAAAGGCGTGAGAATGGGGTTGAGGTGAGGGCAGGAGGAGAATGCAACATTGGAGTGGGAAAGGTGAGAGGATATAAGGAAAGAGGAAAAAGAAAAGTTGCAGTACAGATAAAAAGGAGATGAAATAGACAGCAGAGTGGCAGAAGGGTGAATGATTCAAGATGACACGAGAGAGGGATGTGAAAAAAAAACATTTTAGACTGATACACAGATACACTTGCATCTATCGAACTACATATTTAAGGGGGTATTTGTTGAGGAGGTAAGATTTTGGAATAAGCTGACTAGTGCAGACAAAAGAATGCGTAACCACACGGGTGAAGCGGTGTGTTGTTTCTGCCTGCAGTGAATCGTGCGTTCAGACCCGACACTAAGGTGTGGCACGGGCCTGTGCCGACACGCTAAGGCTGATTCACGGTGCCGGAATATCTATCCATCCACTGTGTCTGCACAGCTTTGGCCCCTACGGTGAGAGGGAGACGACTGTAGCTATGGGGGGTTAGCGGAAGGATTTGAGGGATGGTGGAGCAGTAGGAAGGGTGGAGAGGTTTGACCTAGAAAGATTACACAAGCTAAGGGGTGGAGGGTTACATTAAAACTAAGGAGGGATAGTAGCTATGAGTGACCAGTTAGTATGAGCAGATATTATAACACAAACGTTTTGGCAAATCAGCACTTTAATCAACTTAACATGTGTGGCAAGACAGAGCAGGTAGGAGTTACACCCACTGTTGACCTACTTATTTGACCACTTATCTGAGCATTGTTAACTCTGAAAGTAAAGTGTTTGTCACACAGTGGTAACTTGATGTAGAGCAGCTTATTTGCCAAAAGAAAAACAAATTTCTACTGTGATCTATTGGGGTTCGACTCTATTAGACTGAGGTCAAATCCCCGGAGATGGCTGCACCTCAATCCATCAATCGCTTCTAAACACAGGGCTGTGAGATACAAAATCTGTCACCTCTGACCTCCATACCTTCATCTGCACTGATGTATGAGGGGGGGAAGGCACAAAGACAAAGACAGAGAAGTTCGAACACGTCTCGACAATCCAAGGTTCACAAAAATGGTTTAGTTTTCACCCAGAGGGGAGGTAATACAAACATTGACTCATTCTATTGATGAATATATCCGAAAACTGAAATTAATCCGTCTTCCTCCGAAGGTCTGATCATAACATCAACAGCGTGTGACACATGAATGCAATTTTAAAGGCTTCGGGCGTCACGCGCAGGAAGCCTCGAGGTAAGGGATGTTGTCTCTCACAACATATTATCAATCTTCATGAGCTGCTCAGTGAGCGGCAGTCTGCATCACGCTAGTTCGAACACGTCCTGCGCGCATACCAGCTACATTATAAGTTACGTCAAGAGGCAAGAATGAGCCGACGGATGGCGCGTAGTGAATTATTACATCTATGGTGGGAAAAAGGAGAAGCAAAGGGCAGCAATCAGAGAGGAAGTCTTTACTGTAATGACTATTTTGGTGAATAAAAAGTCTAAAAAGGTTCCAGTCCAGGGACTTAAAGTATTTTAGAAGCCTCGAAAGACATACACAGATGTTTCTGGTGCTAGAAATCATAGAAATCAGAATTTAAATGTGTTTTATGATAAGATTTCACTCACCTGTGCTGTATCCGTGCCTCTACCTGAACCAGAGGCAGGATGGCTTCGAGCACCTTGCTGGCCGAGCCGGGCAGCATCTCCAGCACCTTCTTCTCCACCACCATTTTGTCCACGATTGTCTTGAAGTAGCGCAGGGCACTGACAACCTCCTTCTCGTGCTCCTCCAGCCGACTCACCTTCTAAAAAACACAAAAGCAAAAAACACAGAGCAGCACCTTAGAGTCGTAGGACTAAACTGCAATTCATGAAATCACTAAAAAGCCCATTTAGCATTTGGACCGTCACAACAGGACGACAGTCTGAGCTCTCTGTGCTTCTATTATTCCCTTCGATTCATTTCAGAGCTCTATCTATCAAGCGATGTGGCTTGGAGCCATCTCGGTAGTACGGCAACGGGCTCTTTCAGCTTCTTTTCACAGCAGGGCTGCTGGGGAATATACTCATTACACCGAAAGCCTTGAGAGGGAGCGGAGGAGTTCATTCAGGAAGCGGCCCAGTTCCATTCACGTCTTTATAGGTTTAGACACCTGCTGTAGTGTAGCCAGCCGCCACAGCGACTGGGAAGCTGTGGGAACCAGCGGGGGGAACTCTCGCACACACACACAGACACAATGGAGTGCAGGAGCACAAAATACAAGACAGGAAGACAATCGTCTCGCAAATAGGCAAACAAACACACACACAGAAGAGGTGGGAAAGAGGTGGATTTCCCACAGTACACACATGTATTTTCAGGAACACACACACACCTTGTTAGCAGGTTTCTCTGTACTCTTGGCTGCTGGCTCGGGCTGCAGTTGCTTGCCCTTCTTGGATGGAGTCCTCTTGATCTTGGGAGAGTGGAACTTGTCCATCAGTTTCATGGTGAAGGAGGACAGATGGGACCGTTGCGAGTCTGTGGACGGAGGAGAAAACAGAGAGAGTTGAGTGGTCAGTCGAGTCGAAGAGGAGAGAGATTCTCAGGGGTTGGGGGGAATGGAAATTAGATAGAAACAGATGGCACGAGCACACTGAAGTGTCACTATCACACGATGCCACTCATCTAAGTTGAAGAGCTCAACACCCGCAAAGATACAAACAGTTTTTCAGTCCAGGATTTTGTGGGCGGTCCTTAAAGGGTGGCTCGATGACACGCTGAGGCCACCCGGAGCATACCCCTGCACCCCTAGCAGAGAGATAGAGATAGAGAGACGGGTCTCTTCCAGCGGTCCATTATGTGCACAGATGTGTGAGCGCACACAAAGAGAGGCAAGGACAGCAGCACAAGAGTGTGGTTATAATAAAATACTCTAGTTAGTGCTCGGATGAAAATTGCTTTATGGTACATAATTGAGAGATGCTTCATAATAGCAGAGTGATTTCAGCAGAATTCCACTTGTTCACTGTAGAGACTGCTGATTGTATCTGAGGAGAGGACAGTCCACACACACACACACACACACACACACGCACACGCACACGCACACGCACACACACACACACACACACACACACACACACACACGTAATCCCAGCTCACTCACTCACTCAGTCTCCTTTCACCTTTCTTCCCCCCACATCTCCACACCAAACTGAATCACGAGATAAATACAAATAACAAGAGTGTGAGTCGACAGGAAGCGTGGGGTTTTATCAGCCACAAAATTACACCTCTATCTGCCGTAATCACCCCTCAGCTCGATGACAGCAGGATCTGACATTCCACGGCCATCAGCGTAAAAAAAAACAAAAACAAACACTGAATACTGAAAAGCGACTGACAGCAGGGGCGCGCCTTTTCCAAAAAACTAGACGTCCAGCCAGGGCAGCGCTTTCATCTGCAATCGATCCACATGCCTCGCATATACCCGCCCCTACTGTTCTCATTCTCTCCGGCCCTAATCCTCCATCATCCCTTCTACTCTGAGCGAGAGCCAAAGTTTGCTGAGGCAGCCGAGGACGACGACCTCATTAAAAATGTTGATGAGAACGCTTCCAGTGGAGCTTCCTGACGATACGAGGCACACGTGACCCCTCAGGCTCTTGTTTTACACGGCATCTTATCTCTGGTGTTGTGCAAAAAAATGAATCAACACTGGCTATTTTAGAGATTACTAATGAGGCATGGCTGATTCGTTAAAAATGAGTTCCTGGAAATGTATCTCATGACAGCTGTGTCACCTTTAACCTGCATTTGACCCCGCTCCTGACATCCAAACGGGTTTTTCTACATAAATGCACCCACTTAACTAAAAACTACAACATAACTCTAACTCTAAGTTTGAATTTTATTACGTCACTGCACCACAATAAATTGCGCGAGTTCTGCCTTTCTATCAGAGTGAAGAGACAAAAGAAAATCAGCGAGTCAGCAGGGGCAGGACTGAGGAAGGAAGTGTTTGAGTGTATCAGAGTCAGACTAGTGACTTGCTCATTTCAATGGCTGTCTGGATCAATACTGTGTAGCTTAGCCACAGGGGATGCTTGTGCTGCTTCTTTGCAACTAGAGTCTAAATAGCACAGGTAAGGCTGGCAAGAGTATGTGTGTTTTTTTTGTTTTTTTGTACCCCGAGGCTGAACATACCTGTGTTAGCCAGGGTGCTATCCCCGGCACAGTTTCACTTTGTGTGCTTTTGATTGCGCAGCAGCCTCCGTATGACTTTAGTCTCTCATAGTCCCATCTGTCTGACCTCGTTTCCCCCTATATTCCTTGGAAAAAAAAGTGCCTGTGGCTAACATCACAATATGCTGGACCATCTCTCTCTCCCTCAATCCTCCCCACCTTGAACAGGCCCAAAAGGACTATGTGCGAGTTTACAGCCGCGAAGCACAGAGTTGAGAAGCAGTGACATCAGCACAATGAGTCACTGGCCGCGCTCGATACAGCCGGTCCCCTCCAGACACCATCGCAGCTCCCCGCGGCTCAGCTGTTTATCATGCATGCTGGGGCTGGTTCTCCGTCTCCTCCTACTCCCTATTCAGCTCTCCACAACCTCCCTTCCCCTCTTCGGCTCTGAGAACACAGAGCCACCCCCACCTCCACCCCCACCCTCGTTCCCCCTAGAGTTCGCTGGAAGTCTGGCTCAGCATGGAAATGACATCATGAGGAGAAAGAAAATGAACAGGGTGAAAGAGAGAATACAGTGAATACAAGTGCTCTGTTATAGTCATGCACGGCTCTCGGCGTCCACTCCTCCACACCGAGACGGGCCATCCGTCCCTCCCGCTCTCCCCCAGCTGCCGGCCTGCTGCCGTCCAGAGTTATGAGGCGGTGATGTCATTGGTTGTAATGAATTTTACACCGAATCTTACTAGTCATGGACTCACAGAAACCTCACAGTGAAAACATTTTATTCCTTTATTTTTTTGCAGCCTTCCTGCCTGTGTGCTCTCACACACCTGCAAAACATTTCACACACAATTTCAATTGTTCTTTATAGCTGGCATTTAGATTTTTTACTGCCTTAAGACTTCTTTTTAGAGAGGCAGAGGACAGAGAAGGGCTGGAAACCAGATCGTTCACGACACTCTGTTTTACTTGTTGATTCCCTGCTCCCTTTAAAACACAGTGAAACGCAGCAGCAGGGGCAGCCTGATAAACAGTAAAGTGCGGTTACACTTCCATAAAGGGCGAGGTTTGTCTCCTCTGTTGTAAACTACAACAGTCCCACAGAGATCCACACACACACACACACACACACACACACACACACTCACACACTCACACACTCACACTCACACACACTCCCCTGAGCCTCACTGTGTTACACTACAACCTCACGATCGCTCACAGAGTACAGCGTGATGAGTTCACCGATCTGCAATTAAGGTTCCCCTAAACATCATAGCGAGAATACATTAAATAATCGTGCTTGTTATGTTATTCTTTCTTATTTTGCATATTTTTAAGATGATATAAAGGATGTATGATGAAGAAAATGACTTTAGGGAATCACTAAAATCAGAAAAAGAATAAACAGTGAAGGATTCAGAAAGTAAATATGTTTCTGAAGGATTTAAATTGGCCTCGGGGAACGTTTAAAACAAGCACTCCAGTCTAAATGACTCTTGAACAAAGCCTCACACACACTTACACAACTCTGTGGTATAGCAGAGTCCCCAGACGCCTTCGTCCGGCCGCTGGATAGTCTCAAAGCTTGATTACACAATGAGCAAATGCAAACACACACACACCAGAGGTGTAAATTTATGCGTGCCTTTGGCAAAAACACACTGATAAATGTATGCAACACACCTTAAATTGATTTTTTTGGTGTATATTTCACATATTTTATCATTTTATATGTTAACTGTGGGCCCTCAGACTTATATGATATAGATGCCGGCCTTCCAGGTACATCTGGTATCTTTCATGAAAACTCAACGAGTCTGGGGTTTTCCCTACGACAACAAACACACCAGCTCAAGTGCAACACTTCCAGGCTTCCGTCATAATTCTAAATCAGCATGAAAATCAACACATTTCCCTGAATATCTGTTTTTTTTTAGCTGCAAAATGTATGCACAAAATGTACCGTAAATATGATGGCATGGCAAACATGATCACCTTGAGATCTACCACACCGGAGAGGCTGTCTGACAGAGACATCCTTGAAGGTTTTTGAAGAAATGCCTTCTAATAAACTAAATTTTATTAGTGTAAACAGTGTTTTTTCTTTATTTGTGGGATAGCCACTCTTCTATCTGTATATTCCAGTGGGAAATCCCAGGATCCCAGTTGCTACAACACAACTGATGATCGCGGACACATGAGCTTGTCCAGATCTGACTGAAGAGCTGACAGGTCGGCCGATTGATCTGGCTCTTGTTCAGTACAGGTGTGATCTATGCTAGGACAGCTGGTCGGCCCCTCACTGGTCCCTCCCCACCCCCCACCTCACTCTAGGAATAGGATGAAAAGTGGTTGAAAGGATACAGGGGAGGCTGTGCTTAAGGTTACACCCACAGCTGTCACCTCCTGCTGAACTCGCCCTCAGCCAGTCAGTGCTCAGTGAAAGTGTGTGAGCGAGCCCTGCGTATGTGGACTTGTTGAGCCGGCTAAAAGACTGAAACAGAGTCAGGAAGGTCACCATGCCAGCTGTTCAAGAGGGGAGAAGGCAAGGAGACAAACTGATCTGAAGGTGTGTGTGCAGCTTCAGTAAACAGGACGAGACGTTCACATGAGTCGGCCTACCTAAAGGAAACTTTGTAATCTGCTCCTGCTCTCTACTCACTGACTAGAAAACAGATCTATAGGTGCACACACACCCTACATATTGGGTTTAGATTTAATACTTTAATATTAATTATGTATTTCAACTTGCATCTATTTGTGTTACCTTAATTCAAAACTATCTGCTCTAAATGGCTATACAAGTAAAGGTAAACAAGACTAAGAGTCTTCAGCCATGCTCGCAGCTCTGTGAGGTAAACAGGCATTGCTGTGCCTTAAGCTAAATGCTAACATCAAATAAAAGGGTAGATTTATCATGTTTACCATCTTATTTTAGTGTGCCATCATGCTTTGT
Source organism: Sciaenops ocellatus (assembly GCA_033000465.1). Lineage (NCBI taxonomy): Eukaryota > Metazoa > Chordata > Actinopteri > Sciaenidae > Sciaenops > Sciaenops ocellatus. The sequence continues at coordinate 21,276,634 of CP136874.1, read as the reverse complement.
TAATTAGCACTAAACACGTGTACAGCTGAGGCTGATGGGAACGGCATTAGGTAATATTTTGCGGTGCTGGTGACCAGGCGTCAGCCACAGGAGCCAAGTCGATAAAATACATACAGTTTATTATATACAACAACAGGATACTATATATGTTCCAGAGAAATAAATTCAAAAGCAGTGATCAGAAACTAGCATCTCTTTTCAGTCAGTACGAGCAGCAACATTTTGAATTTGGGCAACAATATACAAAGAACATTATCCTGATAATAGATAGATGAAATAAATGAGGTTTCAGGAAGTTGCTATTTTAGGTAAGCTGAGTAAAATAACTTCTAAGCCACAAACCACACCATTCTGTCTTTGTTTTGTCGTGGCCGCGATGCTGTTTTGGTCCGTCCTCCACTTGACTTCAAACCCCACTGAGAGAGTTTTAGAAGCGTTCTGCCCGCTAGACTTTGTTTACTTGCTCAGATTTGGTTGTTTTTCTTGGTTTGGGTGCTTTGAAATATGTAAATATGCTACGTAGCTAAATTGTTTCCCTTTTGGCTGTTTTTACTTCATTTTATTTTGAAATTCGACTGGATTCTTTATGCCACTTCTGTGCCTGACATCCTGTCCTGTGTGGGGTTTGAAACATTGACTAGGGCATATAGCTCTGGCGACTGCTGCACACACGGAACGTAACGCATCCGTGCCCGGTGGAATTTAGGGGTAACGGAGGTGCGACTATAATAAAGAATTTGCCAGAACATAAATTGTGATTACTGTTAGAGAAAATGAGTAGTGAATGAAGATATAAAGAGAGTTTGAGATAATAGTTTAAAAAACGAACTGATACCTGTGGATCTGTCATCAGGTGTGGAGCCAGTTGACTGGAAAATACAGGTTACAGTGATGAGCACTGAAAGAGGCACCGGTGACGGAACAAATTTCCCTACGGTCATCGATAAAAGATGACAAAAAGTTAATTTCACCGTCTTCACTCAGATGTAGCAGACGGTAAAAAGATCTTATTATTATAAAAGCTTGATGGACTGGATTAATTCTATCTATCCTTTAAGCGTTGGCTATAAACACACTTTAAAACACTGAATTCATTGTTGACACACGCAAGTAGAACTTATAAAAATGGAGACACCCCACCCTGGGATGCACGTAATAGACAGCAGATTGTTTATAAGCAACTTTGCCTGCAACGGGGGGAACTTATTTGTCTATAAAAAAGGCAACATAGTGAGTGACTTAGTGTCTGCTACACTGTAAAACAAAAACCACAGAGGATCACGTCTCCGCAGGCGAGACCTGCTGCAGAGCAAGAGAGCGTGGAATGCAGCCCCGAGGCACGTGAGATGATCAGCGGGGAGAAAAATGGAGAGGAAAGAGAGGAAAATTCAACAGGAAATAGTTAGGTGCTTAGTGAATTATTTATTCTCTCCATTGTAGTGGTCAGCTTCCTGCTGGTTGTGTTCAAATTTCAATAGGAATCCTCTTTATGTCCTCGGTTATCAACAAGCAGCACTATAGGATCCAGCAGACTTTATGCTGGTGTGTGTGGGGGTAGTTTAAGGATGGCAGTGAAGGGAACGTGGCCCTGGTTAATGGCTGATTTGAGAAGTAATGGAGGAAGAAGTCCAGTGGTGGCTTTTACAGTTTTCCAGCTGTGCTGTTTGAGTGTGCCGTCCACCAACGAGCCGCAGGAAGACTTGAGAGCATCCAGTTCACTTACCGAGTAAGTAAATGAGATACAGTGGATGCTAAGTGCTCGGCCCACTTACCATCTATTGTATTTCACTTAACAAATGAGTAAATGAGACGCAGAAGATGGTTTCGATGTGGACAATCGAATTATCAATGCAAACTGACACATCCAAATACTGGATTTCGACAGCCACTCACTTCCCAACGACTTCTGAAGTCCTAAAACAAACATAAAGGGTGTCTGAACAACTAGATCAGGGATTGCAACAAACTAGAAGAAATTTCTAACTGAAAGAATGATGAGAAACGATTCAGACTTAGACTGCTTCATCAGACCGTGACCTTCAGCGCACACTGAGGCAATTTGCAGCCGAGTGTGAAGCGGCCGGGATGAGAGTCAGCACCTCCAAGTCTGAGGCCATGGTTCTCTGCTCCCTCCGGGTTAGGAGCGAGCTGCTGCCCCAAGCGAAGATGTTAAAGTATCTCGGGGTCTTGCTCACGAGTAATGGGAAAATGGAGCGTGAGATGGACCAGTGGGTGTCTGCAGTACTGAGGACGTTGTAGCGGACCGTTGTGGAGAAGAGGGAGCTGAGCTGGAAGGCAAAGCTCTTGATTTTCCAGTCCATCTACATTCCATCCCTTATCTATGGTCATGAGCTTTGGGTAGTGACTGAAAGAATAAGCTCGGCCAAAATGAGCTTCCTCTGCCAGGGGGCCGAGCTCAGAGATAGGGTGAGGAGCTCGGACATCCGGAGGGAGCTCAGAGTAGAGCTGCTGCTCCTTCGCATCACAAGGTTCGGATGCCCCCCTGGGCGCCTTCCTTTAGGTATTCTGGGCACGTCCAACTGGGGGGCAGACCTAGGACCTGCTGGAGGGACTACATAGCCCCATCTAGCCTGGGAAGACTTTGCTGGGGAGGACGCCTGGAGCGCCCTGTTAGACCTGCTGCCACCGCAATCCGACCCCAGATAAGCAGAAGAAAATGGATGGATGCACGCTCTTCCAGAGCGCCCCTCAAGATAATAATTTTGATCTAAATGAAGTAACAGCTCACTCTAAAAGCATTTATATTATAACATACAATTGCTTTTCAAAATAAGACACCCAAATGTGTTTAATTTCAAACATTTTGATACCAATATTTAAATTCTTGTTTGTGAGAAAAACATCCTTCGCTTCTATAAAAATCCACCTCTGCCAATATTTTACGCTATTAATAACCCACACAAACATTCCCCTCTGTACGTCAATGACTAGCAAAGCAGGCCCACAAACCATGGGTCAATGCCCAGGAGCAAATATCAATGCAGCGATGGAGGCGTTCTGTGTGCTGGGTTTGCATGGGAACAGACTGCATGGACAACCATGGCTAACAGAGCGTGGCCACACAACACATGGTGATCTATAACGCGGATCCATATAACAAAAGAGCGTACAGGATCTATAGCTGCTTCTCAGTGAGGTCACCCGTGTTCAACCTGTGTGCATCAGTAAACAAAACTCTTTTTTCTCTTGCAGGTGTTAGTGCCATCTGCTCTCAAATCTAACCACAGAAGTGACACAGTAGACCGAGTGTCTGATGATTGAGAATACATCTATACTGGGAAACTCCTGCTCTGTGAGCAACACATCATTTACCCCTATGAGTCACAAGATAGCACTTAGAGATAAACAGAATATCAAAAATACCCTCATTCACTTTCACACTGTTTTGTCACTGCTTTACCCAGGAAAGCTCAGAAAAGGGGGAGAATAAGACTCGACATGCAAATGTGAATTAATTCCTGACTGATCAAACGCTCTCACACAAGTCTCCCCGCTTGACGCACATCTACAAAGAGAACTGAAACTAGACTTATCCGTGGGGATGAATATATGCTGCATTAAACTATAATAAGCAACACGCAACGTGTAGGGGCACATAACAACAAAATCCAGCCTAATCTCCAGGCGACACACCTTGCATTCTTTGGTGTATTTATTTGTATGGCGTTCATGTTACTCAGGATAAACGGCTGAAGTGAGACAACACATCGCAGCTAGAGATGAGAGTTTAACGGGACAAACCCATCACTCATTTACACCAAAACAAACATTTTATTTCACGCTTGTATCCGTGTTTTCCGCTTCGGTTTACAAGGCAGATGAAGTGGGTGTTTTCATGGCACTTTGTGAGACACACAGCCAACACATAACCTCTGAAGATGCTCCATCTATCATCTGAATACGCCGTCATGTACGGCGATAAAACCCAAGCACAAGTCACACGGTTATAGAGCAGCAGCAGCACCATGACAGAAAAACACGGCGAAGGGAAACAAACACAATGTTATATAGTCATAACATAACTTAAAATATACTACGAGGCTTCTACTCAAGGCTGCTGAGGTTAGAACAGACTATTCGCAGTTCCATAATTACACAGCTCGCAGATGAGATTGTGGCGGGGGATGTGTAGAAACTGGGGGTAGTGGGTCACTATGAAGCTTTGAAGTGCTTGTTGTTGACTCTGAAAGTTGAGTTGTCTAAATGACAACTCACACGCATGAGTTTCACTTTGACATTTAAAGTTTTCTAGCAGGAGGAATGAGGTCTGTCGACAAAGGAAAAACACTGGTGTGTCCATGAACATAGAGCTTTTTTTGTTGTTGTTGTTATATACAGTATTTTTATTTTATTTAACCAGGAGATTAAAAAAACATCTTTTCCAAGGGAGTCCTGGCCGAGACAGGCAGCAGCACAAACTAAGAACAAGGCACACAGATAATATTACAACATGTAGCAATCTAGAAAAATAATAAAAGCACAGCACAAGCCATGAATTCAACAACATTATTTAGTCTGTTTAGTGATTTATAGACCTCATGCTGCAAGTTTAAAATGAAACAAGACAAGAAGAGAAAAATACTTATTGTTTTCTATATTGTTAGTTATTTACTATTGTTTTGTTGGATAATTTCATCAAATTCAGGATGGATGTCCACTATGAACTTGCAAATAAAATTACAGTAAATTAATACGACCCGTTTTATAAGTATTACAGTAATAAAGCCTGAAAGAAGTCCCTTAATAACATGATAATAAAATAATATTTGCTGCTTTAATAATGCAAACAGGAGGCCTCAAGAAAACCCCCCTTGCATATATTTAATTAATCAACCACAAGCTAATGGTGAGCCGTGCCAATATGTCGTTTTCAAAAGGAAGGGGGTGTGTTCTTCCAGCACACTGTAAAACAGTGGACAGGTTAACTGCTGAGGACAGAAATAAACAGTAAATCCAGGCAGGGACTTTCTGCAACACCACAGAAGAGGAAGCTGACTTCACCTGCTCTATTCAAAGCTCAAAGAGCAGAGGTCTGTCTTTTTTTTTCAGGAGGTCATTTGAAATATTATCACAGTATTAATCCAGAGTGAGTCATTGCTGTGAACTGTTCTGGTCGAGCAGTGAATTATTGATGAGAAATTTCTCGAGGAAAATTTAAATTTTCCCTGGAATAAAAAAATCATCAGATCAGTAAAGGTTCAATCTAACACAGGGCTCTAGATGTAGGCCAGTAGCCCTGAAGGTGGTGTTTTGGACGAGGGTGGGACCATTAGGCCTGTGTATTGTGTGGTGGCATAAACATTTACAAGTCTCGAGCCTCAATGCGTCCTCTGTTTGACTATGAAGCCAACAAAACTCCTTCTTCTAAGGCTAACAGCATCTTTTACTCCCCTCTGTGCCTTCGTACCACTGCTGCTGCTGCTGGTTCACTCTTACTGGTACCACTGCTGATAGTCAGCCCACGCATTTCCTCCTTTCTAGTAAGTGTGTGATGACTGTAAAGACCGCATTGTTTGTCCACATTTGTGGGTTTGAGAGCAAAAAGAAATGTTTATCCAAATAAACTGTTGGAACTTGTTGGTGGTTCGGTTTCCATATTAGTCCCCACTCCAAGCTAGTTTCATTATCATTCATCCATTTGCCACATTTACACCCTCCGTTTTATGTTAGCATGTAGCATTGACTGTGGGCTGTGACTGACCTTTGAGTTATTCAGACCATCCTCACGCTGTATGGTTTCAATATGGGGTTGGGGTCTTATGGCGGGCTCGGGACGAGCTAATGGAACCAGTTAACAGGAGCAGCGGTTCAGTGGGGTCGTATTGAAAAGCTATTGAGGGAGGCCGAGGTCACTCGATTGTCCCGCGTACAAGAGATGCGCGCATACAAACAATGCGAGTCCCCAGACAGAAACAAATGAGCGCACAAAGAGTCCCTCGAAACTATTCAACCACGAGCTAAAAGGTTGCAGAGGGGATGCCACAGGGCTGGTCTTCAACAACATCGACAACAAACAGAACATGGTCCACGGCACACGAGTAGAATGGCTTTTGATGACCTAATTGTAAAATAAAAAATAGAAAGCTGCACACATTAAATGGCACCGTGACAAAAGGACTCAGTAAATAACAAAGTGAAACAGGAAAAAGGTTCAGAGGTGAACTTGTAACACATTACAGGCTATAACGTCTGGCAGGCTGCAGAAAGATTAAAACAAACAATGAACTTGAGAGTTTCTGCTCCATATTGTCAAATAATCTTCTGTTCATATGCTGTAATTTAGTTATAAATTACCCTTGTCATCATCGGGATGACGATAAAACATAAACTGTTAAAATGTTGTTTTTCGCTGTTGGAACACCTCACTCGTGTTTCACAGCAGTGTTTCTCAAACCTCAGAAAATATTTGTCTCTCCAAGCATCGCTATTTCGACCGGCCGACCCTCATCAGCTAGAGACAGTTCATGCAGGATGCAGGTTTATTCCTATAAAGAAGATTATTTATTGTTGACTGTTCATTTTGAGGTCCTCCTGATCCTAATTCCTAATATTTCCTCTTTGGAGTTTTTTTTTTAACCCATTCATTTCACCTCCGCTTACTTTCTCACGTCACATTTGAACTAATCACAGATGTATGCACGCATTACGTGAATGAGGCTGATGTTGAAACAAGATATTTCAGGAAACTTTTTATATTTTTAAATTACATTCCAGTGATCAGAGTTTGATTTAAAGTGTTTCATTTCATTTCAGGGATTCCTCCAAGTACCATGACAGGAAGGTCATGTACCACAGTTTGCCTCAAGTTTTTGAAACATTCTTTTGTTATTGAGGACGAATTACATGACAATTTGAAACCAAACTTATTAAATTAATTGAGAACATAATCAGTAGGTTAATCAATGATGAAAATAATTGTTAGTTGTAGCTGTAACTCTGTTATTGATTGTTGGTCCTCTCGCTCAGGCACAGCAGAGATCCAGAGTGCTGACAGCTGATGTGACAAGAGGAACGAGCGAGGTTACAGACAGTGACACGCATTTATGCCGTTATATTGGAGGGCAGGGTAAAGCACATGTGAGGTAGAGGGTTGAAAGCGGGAAACACACACACCATCCTGGGTACCCCTCCTGTTCCTTCCCCCCTGACGCCGAGGCCACTGGCACAATTTCCTGTCCCTTGTCTCCCTCGTCGAGAGCCGCTCCCTCTTTTCTGTACAGACTTCACAAGTCGCGAGCGGCGGCCTGGACTCAGAACCTCTGTCTCTGCATCTGCCTTGTATAAAAACTTACCTCACCCAAACACGCGAGGCCTAATAGCACAGTGCACGCACACACACCCAGACGAAGACAAAGAAGCTCACTGCGACACACGAGCTGGCCTGATCCTTCCAGTGACCTTCTGAGGGTACAGCGGTTTGTAGCATTTTCTAGCATTAACGCAGTGTTTCTGCAGACTGAGAGGAGACCGACAGGCAAGCGGCAGGTTCACCTTGGGTGAAACCAGTAGACTAAAGAACCACAAAGTGCTATAAATATCCAGCTTGTCAGTATCTGTAACATCAAGCAGCACCAGAACAGAGACACTGCGACAGCTTAAAAAACCCTGTGATCTACTGAGATGAATTCAGAGTTCTCAGTGAACGGCAGCTTGTTTGGCAAGAGAGCAAGAGGCAAACAGGCACTATAAAAGCACTTGAGATAGGAGACTGATCCTACACATAGACAAACGGCCACAAGAGAACCAATCACTTCACTGCCTGAGTGCAAGACAGAGACAGATACAGAGAGACAGAGAAGCATAAGCAACGGCGTTCTTGTGAGTAAATGGCCTCAAGCAGCGAGGAGTGGTACCACTCTCCCCGCGCTGTAGCGCCGTACAAAGCCGATGTTGTCTGTGCGAGCGGGGGCTGCTCGTCATCCTCTCGACGCTGCGCACACTGCATCGGACGAGACTGACAGACGGATGTCAAATAACACGTCTCGTCTTACAGTTCAAACGCGCTGTGGTGAAGCGGACTTTCTTTGTGTTCGGATTGTTTCACAGCTTCTTAAAAATAGTCTTTGGATGACAGATGTGACCGCCACAAAGAACAAGGCTCGCCCTCGAACAGCCACTTATAATTAAGCTTTGGATGTTTAAACTATGTCAGCGATGAATAATCCAACACGCTCTAAAATAACTTTACTGTTTCTTTTTTTGCGATTCTTTTAATTACCGTGCGCGCAAACACAACAATGAGCGTGCGTTTCACTCCCTCCGTGTCTGTCATTTCATGCAAATGCGTGCAAGTGCTTCACATTTTCCTGTTTGGGGATTTAAAAAATGTGTGTAGTCGTGCAAAGGCATTGATCTTTCACTTCTGAGATGAGTCAATTGTGGTGTTGAAAAATGGTCACACAAAAAGGAGCTTTGAGATTGTAAATGTCTTTGGTGGTTTGACATCTTTCCACATGAAACAGCGTGTTGAGGCAGGACATAAAGTTTGGGAGGAACTTGATTTGAGAGTTTAAAAGAGAAGGCAGGACGAAGACCGCAAGAGCTCTATTGTTGAGGATCATCTGAGAACAGGTGCTGATAATAATTCTAAACCTTAAAGCTTAAATGTCTGAAAAATAGATATAAATATTACATAATGGAGCGATCTTCCTTTGAAAAAAATGAATGAAAAAGTTGTATTCTATACTGCATATCATCTTCCAGCCATTTTATTGATTGTCCGATGTTTTGTCCTCTGGACTTCCTCTGAATGCGGGCACACTGCAGCAGACACACAGAGTAAAAGAAGTAGACCCGACAAAATTAGCTTTTTATCACAGCTGCACAAAGTCTACATGAAAAGACTCTTGACACGTGTGTGTGTTTACATTTATACTCTAAAACAAAAACATGGTGGGCCCTTTAAAAAACACATCTGGTGCTATAAAATCATCCATGTGGTGTGTTTAAGTTGCCTCACTTCTATGTTTTAATGAAGAAAAGAGTCAGATTGTGCTCGATGCGACTGAAAACAGTGATGCGTCTCTCTCGGCCACAGGTGGAAACATTAAGAAGGAGTCTAAAAGAAAGCACTTTGATGATGAGGTCATGTTCCTTCATGTTTTGCTCTTAATCGGTGCTAGAAATCTCATTTTCACATTGTGGAAACAAGCTGGGGTTACAATCAGATATGTTTTGAAAGATAAACAGGAAGTCTTTGCTGAAACTTTGCATCCTTTCCTCACTTAATTGGGAAGAGATCACCCGCAATCTTAACAGTTTTTCTTAGCCGGGGGCACATCCACAAAGTGCCTGATTTTTCGTGAGGTAGCTTCTGGTTGTTTTTGTTTTGTCCAACTTGTTTTAGCATATTTTTTTCCAGTTTCTCTGTATTAAATACTGTCAGGATGCTCGCTTGTGCAAATTAGATGCCCTATTATCTCAATGCGGAAGTGTCAAAAACTGCAGTTCCTCAAACGTCCACTTGAGGCTGGCTCCAGAAGTGAGTCAGTCTCCATAAGTCCCCATGTTAAAATGTCCAACTTCACAGCAGAAATAAACATGTTTACAGCCTGGTACAAAAAACAGTTTTGGTCTCTATAGCTAATTTCCCCGTTCATGACAACTGTACTGAGGGTGAATTTTTATACAACTCACCTATTCAAATTATATTAAGGCTTAAAGTTATGCAGAATTAACAGCGTGGACGCTTTGACTGACAGGTAGGTGTCATTACAGATGGTTTGTTTGAGCACCCAGGCATCATTCGGCCCGCCTCAGGTCCACTGATGATCAACGTCTTTAATGACTTTTAGAGGCAGGACTACCAACATGGCACCACACTCTGAGGATCAAAACGGCTCTTCAAAACGCTTCGAGTGACGTCACGAATACGCTGTCCGTTCTTTTTACTCCGTGGTTGCCTCACAACTACAATAATAAAAATATTAAGAGAATAATGAAGCACAAGAAAAAAAACAACACTGATCTGTTTGTGAATAATAAAAGGTTTGTGGTTTTTTGATCCAAACTAGTACGTGAATCTTCAACGTTTAAACAGCCTGAGCATGAGCTTTAGTCACATTTATTAATCAATTTAAGAGCGAAATTCTTCAATTCATTATTTGAAACTAGACGAGAACATCTATGAAGGAAACCTTGAGACAATATGTTTTGATCATCGATTGCAGGAGCCAAAGTACACACTTTCACTCTAGCCAAGCTCATAAATCCACGGCGCTGCATGTTTTATTGCCATTTGAAAAACATGTGCTCTCATTCAGGTTGTATGACGAAGAACATCCAAGAGGAAGTGGGTCAGCGAAGGCAGACAAAGTCCACCCTCTGCCCACGGGGCTGCAGGCCCGGTCGCAGTCACTGATTAAATAAACATTGCGCGTGTCTGCATGAAAGTATGTCATAAACTGTCTGGGTATGAAGACATCAAAAAAAGATATCGAAAAAGATATCAAACCCAGTGATTCAGAATTTATGTACCCAGACAAAACACACACACATACACACAAACACACACCCACATCTGCCTCGACAACAACGGTGACTTGTTTGCAAGCAATGTCAACTTCTCTCTCCATTCCTGATTTAGACTGCCATCGGAAACTGGCAGCAACTGTGGGACATCCCCTTCATTGTATGCCAGCTCCCTGACCCGGCCATGCCACCCTGGGGTCTGAATGATTTGACACACTCAACACAAGCGCGCGCACACGCACACACACACACACACACACACACACACACACACACACACACACACACACACACACACACACACACACAGGCACGACTTGACACAAAACCCTTTTTCAAGTCCTCCACATTTTCCCGCAGCCATTCAGATTGTTGTTCTCAGTCTCACCAAGGCCACACACTATTTCTGACTCTCTCCCCGCTGCTCACTTTACTTTGGCTACTCAGAAAAATCACACACAGACTGGCATTTCTTTTCTCCGTTCTTAGCGGTGGCCATTTACTGTATCTAATATATGCATGGGCAGTCTGCGAGCGCATTAAATAATCATGTAATACACTGGGTTTCTTCACTCCAATCGACATGCCTTCACAGGCGGTGTATAATGGCAATACTGTGAGGACAAAATATGTCACTCTGGTCTAAAATGGTATCTATAACTTCTAAAAAAGTTATAGATAGAAATGTTCAGCACGTAGATAAATCTCAGTGAGATAAAACACGAACTTCATTGAAATCTCACTGAAAAACAAGAAGTGAAACAAGCGGCGTGAAACTTTCAGTTGTAGTTCTCAGCTCTACTAGTTTTAGTTTGAGCATCAAATCAGAGTATACTTTACACCTGAACACCAGATGCAGATTAATTTAACTTTATAATGCATCAGAATTAATACAAGCTGTGGAGACGACTAAGCAGTGTGTGTAATGATTTGACACTGGAGGAGGTGTAATTAGTCGACACAGCTGTGTCCTTTGGTGTCAGCTGGTTGGATGATGCTTATATGAATTGGGAAAGTGAGTTTATCTTCTTGATGAACCTGCAGTGAAGCCAACTCACTATTTATAGTAGCTCAGTAGCAACTCAGCCGTGGCTGAAGTGAGACCTCCTCATCAGTACCACCGTGTACTTTGTCCAATCACTCACTCCACCCGTCCCCGCTGAGACCAATCACAGCTATGGCGACCGGGCGGGTCGTGATACACACACCTGTACTAATACCCGAGCATTACTGCTTATCGCTGGGCTAAAAATGCACAGATTTATTAGGCTGCGTGCACCGCAGACTGTGTGTTTTCAAAACAAGGTATTACGGCACTCGGCGCTGTGCAATTACACAACGATGGGCTCAACTACCTTAATTATGGAGCCTCCATGTGCTACCGGCTCACCAGGGTGGATCTGTCCACACAGCTTAACGAGTAGAAGAAGCACAAACTACAGACGTTAATAAATCAAACAGCGTTAACCTCAACATGTGGGTCAACAAACAGGCTAAGCTGCCACGGTGAAGCAAGGCAGGCAGGCAGCAGGTTGGATTTGTAACCAATACCTTATTTTTGTATTGTGTAACTGGATTAAGGCCACAGAACAGACGCACACTGGCACAACCTCACCTGATGAGCCCAGATTAGACAGTTTCTGTCTCCAAACTGCGGAGGTGATAACGCAGAGAGGCAGCCGGGAAAGCGACGGAAAGGCCGTGGCCCTGCAGAGCAGCCTCCTCGGGCTGGGTCCACCCAAGACTTGAGCGGAGCAAATGAGCACCTTCCATAAAGCCACACGACACAAAAAGCACAGAGAGGAATGTCCCCTCTGCATTTCACTCTGCCAGCGAGCCTATTTTACATTAAAGCTCAAAAAAATGGCGACAGCAAGCCCTAAACAAAGAAGCACACTTCCCTAAAAAAGAAAAAAATGCAAGTATGCATTTATTCCACCAAAAAACTGTTGAATAAATGTATTGTGTGCATGAAACAGCTACTCTTGTAACTGTGCGAGTCGAACTGAACCCTGCGCTTGATCATTTTTTAGCCGTGAATAGACTCTGTGTTCTCCTGTTCATTTACATTTCAAATAAACCCGACTCTTCTGACGTGTGTTGCGCCTTCGTTGTTAATATTATCGTTCAAATAAAATCCAAAAGATTCGAACAAAATCTCTGTCAACAGAGCTCCAACCTCTGCTGCGGCTGAGAAAACAGCCCTGATCTCACAGAGAGTGTGTCTTTACCTGTGTCCTCATCTAGATCCCCCTGTAGAGAGGAGTCTGTGTCCTCTGAGGAGGCCTGGCTCCTCCAGGTTATGTTGCCCATCCAAGAGGCCTGAGTCCACACAGCAGCCGGTCCAGGAGTTGTACTGACTGTTCTTGTAATACTGATGACTTGTTGGGTCAGCCTAGCATTTTCACAGCTCGATTGCACAGCTGAGAGTTAGTCACAAACTAACAGGTCCGCATGATCATTCTCTCTTGAGTCAGCTGCACTACACAGCAATCGAGGGGAAAAATCCACAAATAGCACTCAGGAAAAGACAAAAGAAAAAAAGAAGTGATGTGGCTTTTGCCGAGTCGATTGTTTATTAAATGATTCTGCTTGTGAACGAGGCTAGAATAATCCTGGATAGAGTGAGTCTGACAGTGTCGTTTAAGCTGTCATCAGTGGTCCTGGAGAGGGTCCAACCCACGGTTATCTGGAGTGGGGATGCACTGAGCAGACACAAGGAAGTGAGCAGGCCACCTGCGGGAACAAATGACCTGCTCTCTGGCATGTAGGCCAACACGCAGCAGAGAAGTCAAGCAAAGCATCGTCTTTGAGAGAGAAGCCTCGAGAGCACGGATGGAAGCGGAGAGGACGAATACGACCTGCGAATGGAATTTGTGCTGGGTTACACGTGAGATCTCCGAAAAACAATCTTAACCGCCGTCGCCGCCTTTAGCTCCTTGGAAGACGTTGAACGCAGAAACGGCCTTGAGGATATTCATGTTACAAAGATCTGATTGCCTTCGCAGACACGGCCTTCCGATGCTCATCGAAATAGCCTCGGTCCTCCGGTCGTTACCCAACATGTAATCCATCCATTTCTCTCCCCGAATCGCTCTTTCTCTGTGCAAGGGACTCGATTCCCATCAATGCGCTACCTTTCTCCACCCATCTCCCTAAGCTCTATTCCCTCCCCTCTTCTTTTTTTGCTTTCCCATACACACACCAAAAAAAAAAAACTAATTACAACACAGCTAAACCTATATGGGAACAGCAAGCCTCTCATTCTGCGGGAGAGGGAGGGTGAAATGCTTTCTGCCATCAAAACCTCAAAATTGCAGCATGTCAAACCGAGACCCATAGATTGCCTTGTGCAACACTTGGATCACTCATCGGGCGATGTGCGTAAACCTAATCATCAGGGGAACCCTTTTGTAATCATGACTACTTCGGCACTTGCTCAGAGTTTTGGTGACTAAGGCATGCAGGGCTTGCTATTTCCGTACGCCAGACAAGGAGAGGATATTTCAGTCTTAAGTGATGCAGTAACCACTTAACAAACACAAAGCCATCAAAATGACTTACACTCCAGTGTTAAACTGTAGGAATGCCCGAGAGTCAACTCTTTGCATTAAACTCTGTCAAAGGCAAATACACAGATAAACACTCACACTCACTGTGCAGAGAGGGGGGCTGGGAAACTAAAACAGGGAACTGATAGGAGTTCACTGAGGCCGGCTACTACCATTGACTGTCCAGTGAGAGAACAAGCTAATTATAAAACACTGCATACTCCCACAACACACCAAATGTGTTGTGTCACAATCCTAGTCTCTATGGGAAAAATACAATTTTGCAATTGCAAAAAAAGCAAGAAAAGCCTCAATTAAAGTTTCTTTCACTCGTCTACTGTGATTCTACTTGTTGTGAAGTTATATAGAAAAATAACACTCAATAACATATTTTCTTTGATGGGAATGTAACAGTTAATAGCAATACAAGCATCCTACTGTACTAAATGGCGGCAAATGTGTGCACAATATCCATGAATAAGCACAAACACATGGTTTTACAAATGTGTTCTCAACATGGCATGGGAAAAAGCAGCAGATATTCGAGCTGTAACGCTTCTACTTATCTTTGGAAATCAAATCAAACTGATTTCATAGTCTGTAAAAATCAGCACAGCACGCATATTCTGGCAGCTATAATTGTTATATGTTGTACTGGAGCGATTACATTTTAGGTTTATTTGTAGGAATGAAGATTTCTTAAGGGTGACACCCTTATCTCAGCCAAAAAAGCCACAGCATCCAACTGTATTTTTCTACTGGAATGTTCCTCCTGAAAAACTGGATGCAGGGTTTGTTCTGCAACGTGAAGCCGAAGGTGTTCGCTTTTCTTAAATTCTTTGTCATTTATCCAAAGAAATCTGACCGCGTCAACAATGATGAAGCCCGTTTCAAGGGCGCTGCGTTCGAGAGTATCGCTGCCAACTATGATGACTGCAACAGTGGAATCATTCCAGAGCATCTAATTAGGCAATTAAACGCATTACAATGGAGATATACACATGCTAAACATTCAACGAGCAATTTTGCTAATTTTAGTAAGCAGTCACAAACCACTGCTTAAGTACAAAAAGCCTGTGAACAGGGTAGAGTTTGAACTTGGACTCTTTGAGTCTGGAAGAGGCTAAACTGAGACCAAAATATGCTAAATCGGTTATATATACACAATATAAGCCCACCCTAATTATTTATTATCACTTGTATGTAGATGGTTTTGCACTGTCCACTTAAACAAGTCAGCAAAGTGTGAACTCACAAATAAAAAAAACGTACACTCCCACATTTTCAATCCCCTCCGCCCAGCTCATTTTCTCTGAGGTAAGCATTGGGATGAGTTTGGCTGTCTGCTGCTGTTGGCTTTTGGGCAACACCATCACAGACGCTGAATCTGTTTATGGATTACAGTGTGGGCTGCCTGAGTGATGAGGTCATGTGGGTGCGTGTGCAGAGAGAACGGTGGGGTTCACAGTGTTGAAACAGAACCACCCTAGGTTAGGTGACATCCTAACTAAGCTGGATGCAGAGGCAAACAGGTAACAGTGTCTAACCCCCTCCCCCCTTAAAAAAGACAGGACAAGTCTGTGACAGCAGGACACAGTAACCATGGTGATCGGGAAGTATGCTGATGCAGCTAGTGACTCTGGATGAAATGCTGGCCGTGAGTCTCCTCCTGGAGCTTGCATGTGCATCGATAGTCCTACTTTGTCTGCGTGCCATGGTAACCATTTGCATGGCTCATCTTGGCAGCGTCACACCACTATTCAAACATAAACTACATCCACGTGCAGGAATCACAAATTTACACGCGTGAACACGCTTTCTCTAACTATTTCCAGTGAGTTAATGTTACTGTCATGGTCTGAAACGGGACCCCACCCCCTCCCCTCTTTCTGTAGCATCTCCTTTAAACTCCAATCCCTTAACGGACACTGAAGCTATGCCTGCTGCACAGTTTATATTATTATATTTGGGATCGATGGGTGCATGTGGAAGAGAGCAGAGACAGCGGGACAACAAGTGACAACCAAGGATCCACTCGAGACAGCGGATGCGAGGGAGAAGTGATGGATCGGGGTTCATAGTGACAGACTGTAACCTCTCCAAACTTCTCACTGAACCATAATAATATTAAAAAAAAGAACTACACTGCCTGTGAGTTTTCATCTAGCTGTGACCATATGTAGTCATCTGTCTGCAAGACACGAAAGGAATCGGAAACTTTTACGCCTATGAAGAATGACTGAGCTAGTGGTGGATGACACTCCCTCCCCGCCTGTTACTGGGAGCTGTGTGTGAGTGTGAGTGTGTGCTGGTGTGTGTCCATTTACTGCAGGACAGGACTGTATGTGGAGCGAGGCAGAGAGACAGCTGGTGGAGTGGGATGCAAGTGTAGCTGGAGGGTATAAAGTTTCCTACCAATGGCATACCCAAGACCACCCCTCTTCTTCTTCTCCTTCTCCTTCACACTCACTCTCTGCTGTGTGTGTGTCTGTCTTTAAACACAAGCACACAAAATGAACGTCCGGCAGACACAAAGCAAAAAGAAATATGCCACGTGCACAACGTCGAAACCAACACAACACAAATACACAGGGCTAGGTCTTTGGGCGTGAACGCATCACAACTCCTGTGTACTAGGTAACAACGTAGCTACTAGCCCCGTTAGCTCGTGAAAAGCTAACCTTTAGCTTGCCGCTGCTAGCTGCCGTTACAAACCCATCTTTAAACGTTAGCTAACGGGGCAACTATGAAGCAGGGGAGGGGGGGGGGGGGGGCAAAAAACCCAAACAAAATATGCGTATTTATTTAATTAATTAACAGTCTTTAAATGTGTTTTCTCCCCCTTGAGTGAAAGGCAGTGATTTGTCCCCCTCTTTATGTTAGCGATGCGTTCAGACAATCAACCCCTTACCCCGCGGTGTATTTACGACCGTTGGGCTGGAGAGTGAACGGTAAACGCCGGTTTAACTACCATGTTAAACCTATGCTGTGAGGATGATAGCACATTTAAAAAATAATTTAAAAAATGAGGCTGAACTGCTAGTATAGTAACAATGTTATTCACATACTAGTCAGCTTAACCAGCTATCCCTTGTCCCCAAGCGTGAGGCTGGAATAGTACCGAAAAAAAGGGGGGAGCGAGCGGCTAAATCCAGCTAGCCGATACGGTGACGCTTTATTTTAACTGGACAAGCCGAGAAAAGAACAACCCATAAGGCCCAATTAAGCTGAATATATTCGTCCAACGTTATCTGGACCCTGCTTTTTTTTTTTTTTAAACGTATGTTTTAGTCCACAGACCCCCCACATTTGGTCCATTAAACCCCCCCGTGTGAGGAATACCGTTATGCCGAGGTGGGAGCAGTGTGGCTGAGTCTAAGCCGGGGCAGGACTTACCTTGCTTGCTCTCTATTTTTCCCGACATTTTCGTAGCCAGCAGCAGCAGCTGTGATCCCACTCGCAGTTCAACAAAAACGTTAGCTACCAGACGAGCCTCGCCGAGCGTCTCCTCCGATTATTCCCTCATTTTCGATACACTGTTGTGTCCATGAGATGTTTCCGCCGGCGTTAATATCATATATTCATAGGCTACACACATTGGTACGGTCAAAAACAGTCTCACTCCGTCTCCGGGTAATTTTCACTGGATATACACACACACACTCACACCACACCACCACCACCTCCTCCTCCACACATACACACATACACACACACACGTTAATGTGTTGAACTCGGGCACAGAAAGCCCTCGTCCAGTATAACAGCGCCCCCTTGCGTGAGGAATTACACACATCAATCTGTCAACAAGAGGATGGGCGTGTTTCCATTTCAATTCAAAGAGGCTGTAACAACTCTGTGTTTGTCTGTTTTCCAGAGTTTGCATATTATAGAAGTGTGGTGCATTTGTGAAGTGTTGCACATGGAGTCGTAAATTTAATCATCCATCGCTTGCATGCATAACACTATGGAGAGTCACTTAATCATTAAAACTGAACACAGTCAATGAGATCATGTAGAAATACTCTGTTACAAGCAAAAGTATTAGCATCAAAATGTAATTAATGTACTGAAAGTAGTACTAGTAGCATTATTATAGCTCTTTTTAATTACTTTATATATTGCTAGGTAGTTTGTGAATTCCCCTCTGGGATCATTAAAGTAGATTAGATTAAACTTTATTGTTTAACAGGGTGACAGCTGATGGAAAAAAGCTGGAGGTAGCAGGAAGCAGGGCAACCTGGGTGAGAGGTGCCCCTGACAATGCTGGGAGTCCCTGGAAGTGGTGAACCGGTGATGCACTGGGCAGATTTTACTACCCCCTGCAAGTGCTCTGCGGTCGAAGATAGGGCAGTTGCAGTACCAGACTATAATGCAGTTGGTAAGAGTGCGCTTGATGATGCAGTGGTGGAAGTTCACCAGAACCTGAGGAGACAGATGGACCTTCTTGGGTCTCCTCGAAATGAAGAGATGCTAGTAAGCCTTCTTGACCAGGGCTGAGGTGTTAAGGGTCGCCAGTTTATCACAGGGCCGTTCGAAACAACCGTTCATGCTCAATTTCACACTTATGGGCAATTTAGAGTCAGCAGTTTACCTATTAACTGCATGTCTTTGGACTGTGGGAGGAACCTAGAGTATCTGGAGAGAAGAGTCATCGCACAGTCATTTCTGACCTCTTCATCGATTCCAGCATCACAAAGATAATGAAATGACAGTCTGTTGACTTCAAAAACTAAACCATACCAGCCAGCCAAAAAATAGGACCGACTCTAAAAAAACAGATTAAAAGGATTTTCAACAACACAACACAGGTTTGTATGTATTAAGCTTCATATTAAACTTAAAATATGTCATTCTTTAGGCTATATTGTCAATTAAAGTGTGTTAATTAGCGTATATGAATGTATCTCTGCTTATGTTATCATGAAACAAGTAAACTAGTGTATTCTCCTTATTATTTCAGTATAGTTTGGTGTTTTAAAGCTTCAGTCAAATTTTTGTTGATATCTGTTGTTCAGATATTTTTGGAACATGTGCCTGAAAACATTTTTTATGCTTGTCTTTAATCTCTTCTTAAAAACACATCTTGACCTAACTGAGACAACCTGATTAAACAAAGGTTTCCTGAGTGTCAGCATCACGTCATAACTCAGGTTGATACTGTTAGATGGGGACTGTAAGCCATGTGTATCTGACCAAACATATATAGAGAGCGTACAGTATGGGGACATTAGTCAACCACACGTTGAGGTCTTTGCTACATCATACTGTATCTTTGGTTGTAATCTTGGTACCAGTAGCCAACATTTTTCTAATAAAACTCTTCCTTTCTGCACAAAAGTTTCTTTCCTCAGAAAATGCCTTGGCACACGCAGCAGCTTCTTCTTACAATGTAATTACACTACTACATCTTCTTTCTAGGAATATAGTTTTGGTCAGTGTAGTTTTTCGTAAGTCTGGTCCAGCCTGCAGGCCCTTCAGTTCTAGTCCGCCTTTGTGCACATGTTCCTCTCGTAGGTAAGATTAAGGTGTTTCCTAATTCACTGCTTGCTTACACTGATAAGACAGCGTGAGAATTTCAGACATTTCAGATCTTAATCTTCAGTATGTGCCAGGTTTCCCTCAGGAAAGTGTTTTCAGATCTTGGCTGGCATCTTGCCTTGTGATCAGTTTAGTTAGTTTATGTCTGTCTGGTCTGTCAAACAGCACATGTTCAAATAAAAAGTGTTTTAATCTTTACAATGTTAGCAGAGGTAGTCTTTGTTCCAGGTGAGATGGTCCACCTCTGCTATAAAACACTACCGGAAACACTGATATTTGCCTTGTGAATCATCACAGCCCATATTAGCTATAGTATCAGCTCTGACTGTTATATTTAAAAGCAGAACTCAGTGTATATTCACTTCAGTTTTCCTCACCTGATCTTAAGTGAAACAGGTCAGCAAGATATAATTAAACAAATTGGTTTAATTAAATACAGTTGGTGCTTAGGTGTGTACACTGTGATTGAAAAGGTTAGTTGCAAATATTGACATTTTAATGAAATATAATCTTATCTGGAAACATTATTGATAATTTCTAAGTTAAGTGTGTCTTTGACGTGTAGTTTTACATACAAAGTATTTGAAGCCATATGAAGCTTCAGTGGAAGCAAAGAGCCCCCTGTTGGGCATACTGAGACCTTCACTCAATGCATGGGATACAGCTGTTTTTCTCTTCGCCCTACAGTGTGTACTTATGACAGGAAGAATAAAAGGAGTGAAGCAGAGGAGAGGAAGTAGGATGACTTCTGATTTAACCCTAATACCAGCAAACTGCTGACTACGCCTTTTACCTATTTGGTGCTGCACATTATCCATTAAGGAGCAACCATCTAGATTACGTCTCTGGCATATCAAGACTCAGCAAGCACGCCCTGTCATCTTTGTCATGAATAATTGATCTGACTGAAATGATCTACATTCTCTGAGTGATCTGGGTCAGCTCGCACGCTTGCGATGCACTCATGAACGCAGAGGCATGTATTAAAAAAAAATACTGACATAAGGAGTTCATTACATATTGTTAGAGGCTTCTTCTTTGGAGCTTTTGTGCCGCTTAGCTCATCATCAACTGCATTTAATCAGTTCTCAAACCGAAGCCTCCAGAGTCAAGGGTTCATATTTACACTGGCTGTCATTATGGCTGCTCCCTTGTGCTCTTGCTTGCACAGCAGAAACCACACCCATATAACAAGTGCGAAGTGCTTTCTGCATGTGTGTGTCTGTGTATGAGTGCACTAGTGGGAATGTGTGGGCGTGTGTGTGGCGAAGGGGAAGGAGTGGAATACCTTCCCTGAGGCTACGATAAAGTCACACAGGAAAGACAATGAACTCCTAAAGCTGAGGCAGACTTGTCAGGACAGGATAGGCCTCATGGCGCAATCAGAGTGGGCCTGTCTCAGATTTTTCTTGACTGGCTGCATTCAGTGTGTCAGCAGTGTAATCTGAAGCAGCCTAGCAGTTGTCTAACTGTCATTTATACAGTTTGACTTCAAAATATTGGCTTCACAAGGCAGTGTTAACCTCTCTGTCACCTTTATAAGGATGTAAGGTGGAAAATAAACCCAGTAATGATCAGAGGTTTTGCACAAGTAGACGTTTGCCTCATGTGACAGCCTTCAGTTTGGCATGTGATTGACGTCCATCAGCTTTTACGCAAGTCTTATGTAGTCATTCAGGTCACACAGATGTCATGATCATGCAATCTAGCTCTTTGCTGCTATCTATTGGATGCACGGCCCAGTGCAAACCAAACTGCTGCCGTTACACTCTGCGCCACAGAGTGGTGCTCACGAACTACTCATGGTTCCTGAGTGGCTGCAGCTCAGCTTGATGCACCCCGAGGTGGTTTATTTGTAGCAACCTATGAGCAGGTAGAGAGAGAGAGAGAAAGAGTGCTGATGAGATGTAATTTGAGAGGGATTAGCCTAATGTAACAGAATCTGGCATTACAAGAATGAAAGTGCTGTTTTCTTGATGATATTCACTGAAACGATGAAGCAGGAATTTAGATCAGAGTATGACAGAAGCTGCAAGGAAAGTCAATAACAAACACTTTAATGAAACACTGTCATATACTTCAAGCTCCTGCTTAAAATAATGATTCTAAATTGGAGCAGATTAGCAAAACAAGTATCAATCAATCACCACACTCAAATATTCAGGATCGAAATGTTTAATGAATGTGGGAAGGTTCATACTGGTTCACACTGGGAAGTTTCACACTGGGTTTAGGGTCCGATCAGGTCTGCAGTGGGCTGGAGACGGTTCACGGTAGACAGGGCAAAGAAAGAAGAAGCGAGACAGTTTTGTTAGCAGAGAGTTGTCAGTGGGAGCCGAGAGAGGAACGGTGTTTGATCTCGGCGGTGGTGGGCGTGTGATGCAGAGCTCAAACACAGTTTAAGGCTCTGTTAACCTTGGCCAGCGGTCAGGCCCTTCTGTCTGTCTCACATCTGAGAGTTGGGGAAAGAGGGAGGGGATCAGCGAGGCTTAAACGACTGAATACATTTAACTAAGAAAAAAAAAACACCTCCACACCAACCAGGGTCCTCTCTCTTTGGTCCCTTTGTTAACATACAATACAGTGATTTTTCAAGCGAGCTTTTCATGGTGGAATTAAGATGGACAGCTAGAGGTATCAACAAGGGGGATTCACACATGTGAGTGAAGATTGAAGATGGAGAGGCGTTGGACGAAGAGGACGAAGATGTCTAGGTCATAACCTGCTCAATACTGCATGAGAGTAGAGCACTCTGTCACTGCCACAAACAAACACACAGAGACACATGTCGACAAGGTCGGGAAAATTAGATGGAGGGGTCGTTGACAGGAACTACGGTAGAGCAAACAGACGCTCCTTCCAATGCACACATGAAATAAAAAATGCATATTAACACAAATTGTCAACCAACCACAAGTTCTTGCACAGTTAACTTTATATAGGACACACACACACACACATACTGTAACTGTGTGCAGACATTTGTGGATACATACACACTTTAACACGGAGGAATTATTTATGTGCTGAGACAGGCATTGTTGCGCTGCTCTTTGGAGCACTACAGGGCTGCGGCCCTGGCTTTTGGAAAGCACAGCTGCTTGCCTTTCAAGAACGCTCTGTCCTATCACCATGACAGTGAAGGTCTCACTCCCTAAACTCTCACCCTCTCTCTCTCTCTTTTTTGCTTGCTTCCCCCCAACCCCACACTTCATTTCAAATGGCAGGGTCAGCCCGGCCTTGGGGGTTGGACCCTCCACTCCACTGTGCCGGTCTTTCCACTGTGCGCCTGATTGACATTTAACTCTGAGGCCAGGGTAAAGAGGGCCAGAGAGCATGAAATGAAACTGGCCGCAGGGGTGCAAGGCGACACTTGGCCACTCCCTATCTCGCACCTCCACCTCCATTAGCCGCCGGAGTCCCTGGGGTCCGCGAGGCGCCCTCAGCCAGAGAGGTGAGCTCACGGCTCTTGGTGTAAAAGCACAAAGCATGGGAGTGTATAGGCCAACCTTGTGATGTAGCGACACAGAGAACAATTACACTTCTTTAGATTATCATCTTAGCAGTAAGCCTCAGCTTCCTTTTCACCTTCTACTTTCCACCTTTAGAGGGCTAAATGTCAACATTCATCCGCTCCTTTATTCTGCCCAGCAGGTCTGAGGCATTTAATGGGCTTCAGTGACACTAAGCTATTTTTTCTTATTGCACACACTGTGTCTAATATCACTCTTATGTTTACCCTTCTTTAAGTACCTCCCCATGCTTCAGATTTAGTGTTTAGTGCCATTTAAAGTTTATCACACACCTTTTTCTGTGTGTTTTAAATCCCACTCTTTGAAATCTGCCCTCTGGGTTACTGCCTCTTCACACAACTCATCGCACTACTTCTGTGTGTAATACTGGTCAGTGGCACTGGTAGGTGTTATCAGTGGACATGGCAGCTGACCAGGATGTATCACTGTCTATTCACACTAGTCCAGCCCAGTTTCCACAGGAGCATGTTATTATGAACTAGGTGCAGAGTGAGACAGTCTGGTCCGTGGGTGTCACACTTAAGTTCATGCCAGCTCTGGGGTGAGGGGGTTACTGTACTGCCGGCCTGAAAAAGTCCTGCAACATGGCTCAGCTGCTCAGCTATCCACTTACAATCCACACAAGGGCCATTTAACAGGATCAGTGATTAAGGCTGTGAGTAATTGAATTAGGATTGTGCGGCCCCGAAGCTAAAGCTGCCTAACAGAGACTTGGACGGAATAACATGAGGAAGTTTGTGGGTAGGGTAAAAGAGGTGAAACGAGCCCACACGTTATTTAACCCATAACTAATGACTACAGATTTGCGTCATTAATTTAACACACCATAAAGTGATAGAAACTTTTTAAAAAGTCAAATTTGACGTGCTGAATTTGTCTGTGTGTATGTCCAGAGAATGTGGAGCTACAATAGAAAATGAAAACTTCCCATCCTTGGCTTGCGACTTCTTGCCATAATCCTTAAGCATGACACAGCTGCAGCCCACCACCCACCTTGCAGGGTTTGCCCTCACGCTCAATCTTGCACAGACCGACCCACTTGCTGAGCTTCTTGCTGTCGTCACCCGTTATCGGGTTGATCTGATGCTCAGTGTCACTGACACTTATCCAGGGCCTTGGCAGCCCCATGGATACCACGGGCAAGGCCATCCTGGACGAGCGCGGTCTCCAGCACTTCGGGGAGAGCGGTGCTGACATCCATGACACCTCGGGCAGCAGCGCCTTTCCTCGGCCATTGTTGATTTACGACTGACTTTTTCTTTGCATTATGTGGAGCCCAGACTTTCACATAAAGCTGTGTCCCAAATTCTTAGCTAATATGTGGTACATTCACACTGGAAAAGTGACAAATTTACACTCAAAGATGGTCAGTATGCATGCTAAATCCACTTGAATTTTGAGTACCGTGCTCACAGCTGGAAACTCATAAATTCTGGATGGTTGTGAGATAGCACCATGATTATTAAATATAGTATTAAATGTTAGAAAAAAAAACAAAAACATTTTGCTTTCCCTTTGTTACATTTCCAAACTTGAAATTGGCAGCTGCCTTCCAAAATCAGTGTTTGATTGGTGTTTGCTGGTGCAGGTTTTGCATCATTGTTAGCACAAAACAGCATGAATTTCTGAAACTGCCGAACCTGTGCGCCGTGAAGTTTGGTACATGGTGAAAATAGTGTTAAAATATAGTGTGGAAGTGGGACACAGTTTAAGTCAGGTCTAATCGCTCGCACTTCCTCGAAAAAATACATTTTGACAGGCCATTATTAATGTAGAACTGCCCTACTTACCTACACACACATGCCAACACACACTCATGCACGCGCCCATTGCTTGCAGTGAAGTACTCTTAACATTTAATCAATTTATTTTGACACAAGTTTTGTTTTTTATGGATAAAAAAAGGGAGTGCTGACTCATTATTTCTGTCCAGGCTAGTAATAATGGGGTGCATCCTATACCAGCACACGCTCCGCAGAAGGCAGGGAAAGCCCTGGACATGTTGCCAGTCTATCACAGAGCTAACACAGATTGACAGATAAACACACACACACACACATATGCACACGCTCCCATTTATTCCTTCATTCCTGTGGGAAATTTACAATCTCTAATCCACCTGATTGTTTGTGGGCTACGAGAAGAGGCTCAGGTATGTAGAAGAAACCCATATGTACAGTTGTAGAGCAAACAGAATGCTCCAAACCTGTGACCTTTAAGCTGCTGAGTGTCACGCTCTGTCATTGATTTCTGGAGGTTGTATCACCTTTTCACCTGACCTCCTTTAACCTCTAATCCAACCCTATCAATCTGAGTTTTAATATATAAGTTATATGTCAATTTTTATGTCTGTCACCCGTTAAAGACACGTTGACACGAGATTTATTTTTAATTAGAAAAAATGGACATCTGTAGTTTTTACATCGTACGCGACTGTACTTTTCCACAGTTTCTGTACAGTTCATTTACTATTTCAAATTCATAACATTATAATATATTATTTATATTGGGAGTCCCCGTGTCTGTGTGGGTTCTCTTCGGATAGTCGGGCTTCCTCTCACAGTCCAAAAACATGCAGGTTAATTGGTGACTCTAAATTGTCCATGGGTGTGAATGTGAGTGTGAATGGTTGTTTTGCTATGTGCGTCAGCCCAGTGATGAACTGGCGACTTGTCCAGGGTGTACCCCGCCCTATCGCCCAATGCCAGCTGGGATAGGCTCCAGCCCCCTGCAACCCTGATGAGGATAAGCTGTTACAGAAAATGGATGGATTGATTATTTGTACTACTACTCTTTCATTTTCTACTTTGACTTTGACTTTACTGTACGTACAATATGTATATTTTTATTTTATTTATGTATGTACAGTATAGTGTATTTATCACGTTTGTATTTTATTCAGTATACCAAGCATCTTGGGGACAAAATCTGCAGCTACATCGAGCCGTTTACAGTCTTTCAGCTCATTGTTTTGGTTTACTCTCTTCGTTCTCATAAACCTCATTTCCAGCTGCAACAGGTAGCTGTTTCCAGTGAAAAAGCTCAGATAAACCCACTGTGCGCCACCTGCCCAGCACCAAACTGTCACATGGAGGCTGTTAGCCTCCTCCCTTCCCAGTGTTTTTCCAGTTGTTTTCCCCTTCCCTTGTATTTCTGTCTGTCTCTATGTGTGTCTCACTGGACATGGCCTCCAATCACCCCATTCACAATCAACTACTGCAATATAAAAGTCCGGCTGTCCTACCCAGACTCTGTCACCATAGTGATAACA
Organism: Sciaenops ocellatus; assembly: GCA_033000465.1. Taxonomy (NCBI): domain Eukaryota; kingdom Metazoa; phylum Chordata; class Actinopteri; family Sciaenidae; genus Sciaenops; species Sciaenops ocellatus. The sequence continues at coordinate 21,250,247 of CP136874.1, read as the reverse complement.
AGTGTTACGGCAAACTTTGTTTCTTTTAACTTTGCTCTTCTGTGATTTTTTTTCATCTTTGGATTAACTCTGACTTTTCCCTGTGCCTCAGAAAATGCTTCACCCACGTCAGCTCAGTTTGGTTTACTATTGCAATCTTGGACTCCTGCCACCACCAGCCCTGCGCTACCCCAGACACCCCCTCCTCTGGAGCACCTATTCTCTCAATACATCCTCCTTTGTGTTCACAATACACTGATTCAGTCTTGGTTTGTGTTTGCATCTTGTGTCCTAAATCATCAACATGTTAATCCTATCAGTTTGCTATGTGAATGCATCTGCATTGTACAGCTTGTTCTGCTGCCATTAAGTGGTCATAAAATGTATTAATACTGCATTTAGAAAGTATATAAACAGTCTTAAGATTAGTGGGGTTCTTAAGAGTAGTTTCTTCATGCAAAATTATGAATACTATCCTGATAATAAGGTGCCACCGTGCATCGAAAGAAGATATAACTTTGAAAAGTGAAAAATGAACATCCCTTTTCATCTTAAAAACATATTGTACATATATTTATATTGTTTATATTTATAAAACACCAAGACAAATTCCTTGTATGTGAATAAACTTGGCAATAAACCTGATTCTGACACTTACGTTACATAAACATACTGTATAGTAATTCTATGAGGCTTGAATGTGTGTGGCAACACAAAAGGAGACACAAAGAAAGAACCCCCCACTCATTATCTCCCTCCCAGTCAGTCAACAAACACTAAACACAGAGGCAAAGAAGAAAAAGGCAACTATAACAGACAAGAAGAAGAGAAGCAGCAGTTCTGGCAGAGCTGTGTTGACAACTTTCCAGGAGCTGATTTAGCGAAGGAAGCTACATCTGTTGAGCTCCAACGACAGCCATTGGGATGTTTGGGCTGCTTTAGCTCTGATGTGCTGCAATCAACTTCTTTATGTAGACGGAGTAACCTAGTTTGCTCTGCACCCTGCGAAGATAGCAACCTGGAACCCCGGAGCCCCTGAGCTCATGCATTGTGACGGATATTAGTGTCTGTTTAATTGGCGAAAAAACAAATCCTGCATTGAAACAAACCCGCTCTCCTGCAGCAAAGCACACCAAATCACATAGACATATATTCACTCTCTTTTACCCTCTCTCTTCTCTCTCCCACTCAGTCTCTCTGAAGTATAAATCAGTAGTTAGAGTGTTGCTTTTTAAAGAAGCCAGGTACCACGTGAAGGCAGAAAACACCAAGACAAGCCTTCAAAGGCAGAAATGTTTGGACAGCTTGTGAGGGCAAAAACGCTTGCTCCAGGGAGCGGGTCACTGCACTGTTCTGGTATGTTTATGACACGAATGAGGGGACAGGTACGAGAGGAAAGCCTGTATATGCATGTGGAGTGCAGGGGTGTCATGTATAATGTATTATATGTGCAGAGGCTTCACTACACTGTGCTGCTGTCGGTCACACACCGTCCCTTATGGCTCATCTGTCATAGACTAACTCCCGTTAGACTCTTGCTTTGTGCATTTTCTCACACTTCTACTCTTGTCCTGTGTGATATGGACTCTATAAGCCGGAGAAATAGGTAGGTTTTAAAGGTTATAAATACTGCATGTTCCCCGGCCGGTGCGTCAAGGGAGAACAGAGTTGCACTTAGAGAAAATCTACAGCTCACCTGCCTTCGTAGTATTGTTTGCCTTGGGTGTTCAATGTCATCGTTAAACAACTGTGAGAGCAGACGGACAGATTGCCTTCTCATCACCTGCTCTGAGCCGTCTGAGGTCATTCATTGATGTAAGTGTGTGTTTAAGCCCACGTATGCTTGCAGGTGTGTTTGTCTGTAGACTACAAAAGCAAGGAAAAAGGGGGTTGAGACAGGAAGTGTATTGTTAGTCCTGTCCTCTTCATCCTCAACGGATCAAGTTCCCATCTGGCATCTCGTCTGAGGTCGAGGGAACTGGCGTCCACAAACGTGCTCCAGCTGAAAAAGCAGACAGGAAACACTGTCTGCATTAAAAGGAACTTTTTCGCATTTTTTGCATCAAATTGAGGTTACTACATCAGCCTGTGAAAACAGCTGTATAAAGCCTTATGTGGCTCTGCAGGAGGAAATAACTCTGATGAAGTCATCAGGGTTATATTAACTTGTCTTTGTAGAGACAGGAAATGTTCTCAACAAACAAATCTCAACTTAGCTCTGTGTTTCAATTTACGCGCTTCACTACTCACACTTGCTATTTTGAGCACATAAATTCATTCACACTGTGAAATATAGCAAAATGCAGTGTACTGAGAGTACTTGGATGGTGCACTCACAAGGTCGAGGTCGTCATTTACTACGTCGTGGACATTTGTGAAAATGGTGGCTGAGGAAGCTTCTGGAGCTGAAGCGGTTGCGGCGAATACCGCAATATACAAATGTAAGTTGTGCATATGTTTTATATTAAAATTTTCCAGTCAAATGTTTGAAGGAATGCAGTTTTTGGCACTTCTGTGCTGGCTTCACTTCACAGCCATGGAGTCTGCTGCTTGGTTAAAACCTTGCACTTCAATTAATGGATGAATGGATGAAAAAGGTGATAGGGGACAGGATAATGAATAAGTTCTTGCCCAAGGCATAGACAAAACACAACAAGTGTGGGACAGAATGTGAAAACAGCTGTATGCCTGATAGAATAAATTTATGGACTTCCAACCTTAACCCTAAAACCAAAGCTAGAATAAATATTTTTCTTGCGGTGTCACCGTGAGACAGATTTTCATAATGTAATGAACATATACAAACATACATACCGTCCTCAAACCCTGTCATCAGTCCTGCAGGGCTGCTGTGTGGCAGTGGAGGTTTAACAGCAGGGTAACAACACACCAACACGCTGATGCTCACTTCTTGAACAATCATTATTATCAGAGTGAGCGAAACCTCGCAGAAAGCCAATGAACTGTAGGGTGTAAAACTGAACTCACATCCATCCCATGCTGTGTGTTATGTTCTCTCAGTGTGCTTTCCATATGTATTTCCAGACTATGATAAGATAAGACAATCCTTTATTGATTCTCCAGAGGGGAAATTCAGTGTTACAGCAGCAGAACAAAGACAAATAATTACAGACAGATAGAGATGGTAAAAAAACAAATAAAGTACAGAGGGGACAGGAAAACAAGCAATGTGGTAACACCGCTTCTGTCCAAAACTCAACTCTATGATGTTGTTAGCCCATCACTAGTTTGGTTCTGCCACTGCTTATTCCACTTTATCCAGAACCACCTGTGCCTGCTTGGTGGATTTGGCTACCAGTCACTTCCTTGCCAAGTCTTAAATCTGAGGTAGCCCAAAAGATCTCCAGAGCGACTGCCCTGTGAAGCGCCAGCAGCCGGCCACTGGCAGGTTCCAGGCCTTCCGTCTGTTCAGTTGGGTCTCAAAAGATGAGGGTCTTTTTTCCATCCTCTCATCCCAGGGCACTGTAAGCTGCTTCTTAAGATCCGCTTGCATCTCCCAGTCGCTTGCCATGTCCAGGACGCCTTTGTGCTAAAAACTGCAGTTCCTTGAATGTCCACTTGAGGCTGACTCCAGAAGTGAGTCAGTCCCCGTGTTAAAATGTTCCAACTTCACAGCAGAAATAAACATGTTTACAGCCTGGTACAAAAAACTGTTTTGGTCTCTATAGCAAATTTCCCCGTTCATGACAACTGTACTGAGGGTGAATCTTTGTAGAACTCATCTGTTCAGATTATATTAAGGCTTAAAGTTTTACAGCGTGGCCACTTTGATTAGACAGGTAAGTGCTGTTACAGATGGCTTGTTTGAGCAACCAGGCATCATCTGGCCAGCCTCAGGTCCGTTGATGATCCACATCTTTGCTCATTTAGATTAGCCAGTAGGAGGAAGAAGCTGGAAAACCAACACGGCGGTGGCCAAAGCCAAATATTTTGAGCTTCAAAACAGCTCTTCAGAAACCATTATAAACCATATAAACCATTCTTTATACTATCAGTGGGTAAAATGCTTGAGTGTACATGAAAATTGTCCAAACCTCTGTTGGTACTGTATGATAAGAAAACCCAAGGGACAAATTGACAACTACAATATAAATATGCCACAACTTTGCAACGTCAACATTTGATAATATCTGGAACTGTAACACAGCATTTCAATGTTCTTTTAACTTGATAACACTTTGTAAAAAATAGCACAGCCTCAACATTTTAGTCTAATGTGGACAAGGTTAAAACTGCTTGTTTCTCCAACTTGTGAATAAGCTTTTCATGTGCGGGCCAGCATTTTGTTGGAAACAGGCATTCAGTTCAGAGAACTCTTAGTGCATGGCCGCTGATGGATGTCACCAAAATGGCAGGATTACAGAGGAAAGTTGGTGGTGCGATCTGGATGCAGATCACCTCCAGTGAGAGCCAAAATAGCTATATGAGTGATAAATAGATGGAAATAGCCCACAGTGTCCAGTTCACAGGCTGGCTGCCCCACTCTTTGATCTCTGGTCCTAATGAGGTTTCAGAACAGAGCCAGTGATGAGAAGACAGGCTTTTTCAAAAGGACCCTTGATTCTGGGGGAGACCTGGGGCAAGAAGTGCTATAAGCAGGCCTAGGATGTTGCCTCAACTAACATTAGTATTCCCTTAAGTATTCCTAGCTACATTAATAAAACCTGCCCACCCAACTCTCCAGAGCAAGGTCACTTTCATCATTATGAGCTAAGTTATTGCCTACAGAGGGCTTACAGGGATTGGAACCATACATTTGTTTATGATACAAAATGCCTTTTCTCTTGTAAACAGATAGCTTAATAATGTCAATAATTCCCTTTGTAGAGATGGCAGGCTCCCCCGCCCACCCCTGGGTGAATCTAGTAGTTGAATTTGTTGCGAAGGATTAAGTACTAAACCACCGGTGGGCTGAGACATTGCCAGGGGAAAAATATTTGTTAAACTGCAAAGTGCTTGTGTACAGCACATTCAGTTAAAAGCAAAATCCCTCAGTGAGAATATGCAGCTGGATATGCAATCAAAAAGAATATTTAATGTCTTCCCCCTCGTTCAAATTCAGCATGCGGTGCACTCTGGAATGCTCATGCTCTCCTTTACTGGTGACAGGCATATATTAGCTCTCTACATATTCTCACATCACTCGCATATGATGGATACCTTGCACATCATTATAGACCGAATGCCGGACATTGCTGCGATGAGGCAGCTCAATGCTAACAGTGCTAAATGAACGGCTAATCACAGGCAGGGCTATTTATGGACAAATAAATGAATTAAAGTCGATGATTGAAGTTCTTGGTTTAAGTAGAGGCAGACTCCTTTTTATTGATGATGAAAAACTTTAGAGATCCAGTCATCTTTCTACGTGGGACTCATTGGAAGTGCTTAATGATACCCAAGCCCTCTCTCAAAGGCTACAGAAGCAGCAGGACATCAAAGAGTGTTTGACAGACAGACAGTTTCTGAGTTGCATGTTAAAAGCCCATTCCTCTTTAAAATGAAAATAAAAATGAAACACACCCACACACACACACACACGCACACACACACACATCACGGCTACATGAAAATATCCCATCATCCTCCTCATCTCTCACTGGTGAAATACTACATCCACCTGAAGACATACATGTTTGCTACATCCATCTTTCTTCAAATCTTTTTATTTCATTTATATATTTTTTTTCTTCTTCCATACTCTTCAAACGGTTTGTGCGCAGGCATAGCCGGGCATGTTTTTGCATCATTAGAGCTGGTGGGCGTATTTGAAGACAGACTAATGACAGCTCGGCTTTCCGGCTCAAACGAGAGCCATTGCTCATTTACCCGAATAGATACGTGGATAGATAGGGGGGGTTTGTAATGATGTAGCCTCATCAAATAGTCTCCAACACAAGGCAAATGACATGACATCAGACTTGAGCCATTTGAATTACAATCACGGATTTGGTCTGTGACAACTGTTAGGCATGTTAATGTGTATTTTTCAGAACAGTAAATCAATTGGACATCACTGTGTACATGCCGCTGTCTCCCAGGATGAATGGTGGGAATGATCAAGAGGAGCAATGAAATAGAATGAGGAGTGTTGTACGCTGCGATGTGATAAATTTGCTGGCATCCGTGATTCACAATGGACGGCCTCAGAGATACGCCGTCCTCCAAAGGCTTGAGATTTCTGGCATGGTCCTTTGCGATCTATCTTTCTCTCCATTTATCTCTCCCCAATCTGCCTCCCTATCTGCCTCTGTTCTCCATCCAAATTCCGATACAGTTCGCACACCAACGCAAACTCACTAACACACTCCGTGAGAGCATCGACGTGGACTTCAGCCAGAAATCAACACTTCTTTTCTTTCTTTCTTTCTTTCTTTCTGCGCTTGCCCACATCTCACCTCTTTACCGCATCTTCCCCTTTACAGCTGTTTGCAACCCTCGGGTCACAAGGTCCCCAAATAAAGTGTCCGTTTGTTAACTGTTTGGAAGTGTCTGCACTGACCTGCTCTGTTATAGAGTATTAACAACCAAATGCAGTGGCCCTATTTTCCTGGGCCAGCTCCTGTTGAAATTACAACTTGTTGACACTTCATAAGGTCCCCCGAAACCCAGCGTCTGCGGCAGCCCAGGGCGATACAGATTAGACCGTAATATGGATTGATCCCCGCTCCCTCTCCCTCCCACCTCTCATCTTCACACGTACTAGATGTGTGGGTGTGTGTATGTGTGCGCACATACACTGTGTGCTGCAGAATTTGTGTACAATTTGTGAGCGGACCCCGGCTGCCCCCGCATCCACCAAACACTGCTTGTTGTTGGTGCTTGTTCCTGCACCCTCCCCAACCTTCTTTTTTAGTTTACCCCCCCATCCTCCTCCCTCCCTCCCATCCTCTCTACTTTTTTTATTTTTTTATTCTGGGTCTTTCTCTGAGATTAATTCCTCTCTTCCCATCTTTGGGCTGTCAGCTCAGGGTATGGAGTCATTTTTTAAAGGCCGCCGTTCCCGAGGACGGGAGACTGATTGAGTTGTGGCCTTTTTCTGAGTGGGTAAAGAACAGGATTAATGCGTAACTCCTGAAACAAACACATTGCAAAAAAGAAAAAGAAAAAAAAAAGGTGAGAAAATGTCCTATGGGGGAGAGTTAAATAATGAAAGTTTATGAACAAGAGCATTATGTACTATATTATAAATTCTTCATGAAAGACACGTGTGATCTGTTCAGTTCGAGTGCATGAGAAGAACTGTTTTTGACAGCACTGTAGGCGTTATACAACATGATCATTACAATGCCTTTATGAGTAAGTGCTTAAAGTCCAATAGCTTTACATTTGCTAGACACATCAGACTTTTCTCTTGTAACACAGGTCAGTTTTCAACTGAGTCATAGATGACATTAAATTAAACAGTTGGCTAGCTATCGCCAATATAATCTGTCAGCTGTAAAAATCAAGTTTCCGAGTAGAAATGAGAAATCTGCTTTTGTCTAACTCACACTGAAATCAAGGACAGATTGGACAGAAAATTTGGGTTCATTAGATCGTCTGAAGCAAGAATGAAGACTGGCAGGCTGCATTTCATGCATCATTCTGCAAAATCAGAACAGATTACACTAAATATTCAATGATGAAGTTAAACCATCTCTTAGGGTGCTTTCATTTTGGCTGCAGTGGTGTGGGCCACAGGGGTGTCCGCCAAAAAATGAAATGACCTACGGCAAGGAAGGTGAGCGGGATCCAACTTTTGGAAGAGCGCAGTCCAACATCATGCTGCGGCCGCCAATCAGACGACCAAACCCTCCACAGTCAGCCTGAAATGTCTCTGCATCTGAGGCTATCCAGGTGGATTCATGGACTAAACTCTGATACACTACCTGTTGTGTTCTGGCTTTGCTTATTTCATGTACGCAGCATCTAAATCTCTGTCTGGCTCACAGTTTATGCTGCAAAATAGTGCCACGAAGAAGTTTCCTTTGGTTTGCGTCTGATGGTTTGCAAGACAGATAGAGCGAACATTGATCGAGAGACGTAGACAGTGAATGAGAGTGAGGGAGCACTGGCATTGATAAAGCTGGTTTATCAGCAAAATAAAAAGTTATTTCCTGATTGTTTCACAGCTGTTATGTTCAGCACATAATATTTTACATGTGCGCATTCAAATCATGACATCACCATCTTTTACACTGCATAACATTAAGTTATTTTCCAGAGCTGCTCATTCAGAAACCCAACAATGCACCGGCTGCTCCGCTGTCTGACGGAAAGTAAATCTGCATTCACCAAGGGGTTCCTGAGAACCAATGTTCTCAACAAAGGGAGTGAATCAGAGGTTGGGCCTGCACTTTCTCATGAACTCCTCCCAACAGTCTCTCACCGCTCCCTCTGCTCCCCTCCTCTATCCTCCTCTATCCTTCCCGTGGCCACTCAGAGCTGAATAGCTGATTAAGCACACATTGATTAGCGCAGACTCATTAGCATCCTGTTTGCGTTGACCCCACCACTCCACCATTTCCAAGCACACGCACACACACATACACACACTCAGGCGAACACGCAGACTCTCTGCCGCTTTCACTGAGCCCCCTTGCTGCTCTGACTCAAATGGATTAACAAGCACAATATTTCTGCCAGGGACAGGAAATCACTGAACACTTGTCAGGAAGCCTGCGATCGATGGAATTCACATCATTGACCCCCTCTCACCGCATGCGCCCCCTAACCCGCCCCTACCCCCCGTGTCCCCGACCTTTCCACGCAACCCACAGCAACTCTCTCTCGGCTGAGAGCCTGCGCCAGCATCCTCTCACTGATTTTATATTAGCATTTCTTTACATATCCAATCAGGCGGATGTCAAGCTCCAACCTCCTCACACACACACACACACACACACACAAACACACACACAGACACGCTCGCATGAACACCTGCACACATTCGCGCACACACATGCATGCCAAAAAAAATGATCTCACTCTTTCTCTGAAGTTAAACTCTAGTTGTTAGCATGTCTTTTTCTTTTTTTTCTTCTTCCAGTCTTCTCATTTTCTCATCCCCTGCAGAGTTTAAGGCATTGCTGCCAGCCTTCGCTAAAGCACCATAGGGTGTCTCCAAGGTTAACTTAATACATTACAAGCAGTAAAGCACAGAGCACACAGGCTGCGTGTGTGTGTGGTGATTATACATAGCATTTTCTGCACGTTTGCATATTTTTTTTTTGTGTTTACACAAAAAAACAAAATGTTAAAAAACTGTTGCCGGTGAAAAGCGACTTGCTCCCGAAGGCACGCATATTCAGTTTCTGTGGATGATGTAAGATGAAAATATCTTTACTGGAACTGAATCAATATATACTAAAATATGTGAGTTCGGGTAGCCGTCCAATTATGACACAGTTTTGTTAAAATAAAGGACAGAGAAAATAAACGTGTTGCTGATTTCTCCATCTGCCATCTGTTGCTGGAAGATTCACACAGAGAGAGAGAGAGAGAGAAGAGGAGGGGAGGGCTGCTTTGACTATTGAGCTCAATGCATTTTGCACCTGTTTTTGATTGTGCAAATCTCAATTGGATTCTGAGTGAATATCCACATTTCATTTTCAAGTTGCAAGTTTTTGTTGAATTAAGTGCTTACAAAAGACAACTGTGATGTACGACCTAGTGTGCTGGGAGTCCAGGAGAAGAAAGACTTGTACCTTGGGCTGTACAAATGATACTAAAAGATACAAAACGGCAACAATAAAGCAACATGATTCCAATGTGCTTGTTATAAAAAGGTGGCACATTTTTTTCTTCTCCGTTTTGGCTTAAGAGGCGACGCTCTGCGCTGTGTAAGCTCTCGCCCTTTCATGGAGGTTTCTTCTTTTCTCGCTGCTGTGAGCTTTCTGGAGTGTGACAAATAACCCAGCAGGCCTGGAGCCCACAGCTCAGTAAGCATTCCAACAATGCCATATTACTACATTAATATTTAAGGTCTAATGTTTCCCTAACTGGCATTCAGACAGCTGGCTAAGAGCCTCGCTCTAAAAGCATGTCAAGCCCGGCGCTCAGTGGAATCTCATGTATGTTGTTAGTGTGTTAAATGTTTTGTAAAGAAAGGACTTAATTATGGAAGAATTTTAATGACTTTTAAAGTATTTCCTTTCTAAATACCACGATTTATATGTATAAAGCTAGTTAATGATTGTACTGACACACACAGAACTAAAAGGTTCTTTTAAACTTGCGTAAGATTTGTTGCTACACATGTTCATTTATCGTGAATACATGTATTATTTATCAAGAATAAGGCATGATGTCTGGTCTGCTTATGCAACACTGTGTAACTTTTAATAAAAGAAATACCTTAAAGGACCAGTGTGAAGGATTAAGTGGCTTCAAGTGGTGTAGTTACTGATTGTAACCCCATCAGCTCACCCTCTCCTTCCTATAGCATGAAGAAGAAACTACGGTGGCCATGAAATGCCCTTTCTCGAGCCAGTGTTTAGTTCGTCTGTTCTGGGCTACCGTAGAAACATGGTGGACGTGGAAGAGGACCCACGGTGTCTGTAGATATAAAAGACTCATTCTAAGGCTCGTTCTCAGGTGATTATACACATATTATATTTAATTTTTCTTTCATATTATGTAAATAAATAGAGCCTTCTAAATCTAACACACTGCACCTTTAATCTTCCTTTTTACAAATGAAAAGTTGAACTTCTAAGAGACATACTACACCTTTATGTTCTGCTATCTTATCTTATATTTGCATAACAGCCGTGGGTGGAAACACAAATTAATCTGCATTTCCTTTTGCTGATTTTCTGGAAATTTGGTTAAAATTTGCTCTATATTTGGATGGGAACATAGCTATACACATACCGTGTATTTCAAAGGTTTTATCACAAAAGTAAAACAACAAGAACAGAGATGCTAGCTTGCAAGAAATGTTTGTTGTTTCTTTGTGGTCTCATTCCACTCGTTCTCAGTCAAATCACCTAATGACGATGATGATCAAAGTAACCCTGAGTAATGAAGAAAAATGCAACATCAGTGTGGCATTATCCTGTAGGTGATTGTGACTCTGGTGGTTACTTTTTAGCAAGACTTACATAGTCTAACTGTAATGTCTCGGCTTCCCTTTGTCTTAAGGAGAAAAGAGACAAGGGATTAGACAGGTAGAGTAGATTTGGGCATGAATAAAGATGGTAAGGTGGATTAGAAGGAGTTCACATGTGGCTTCCCTTCTGTAATGAGAACTTAAACATGGAAACATTTAAAGTCTATTAGCAGTGACAAAAAGGGAGCCCAGGGTTTTAAATCAGTTTCACCTTGTTTCTTTGTCTTTCTGTTTGCAGCTACATGTTTTCCACCAGCTGCTCCAGTTTCCTCCAGAGTTCAAGCCACATGGACTCCAAACTGCCCGCACTGTGTGAACATGATCGGAAATGACTGCGTGTTTTTGTTGATCCTGTTCAGGCGTGTTTCCCTGCTGCTAACACAGTGAAATCTGGAACAAGAGGAAGACAATCATCAAATGACTCACTACTTACAACATCATTGTGCGCTTGTCATCTCAGTGTGGCGGATAATAACTTCTAAAAGCATGTTGTAACATTTGATGATGAAGAAAAACATCTTGTACTCTGGCTCCATCTGACCTTGACTCGCTAAACAGCCTTTTGACCATGACTCCGATGTCACCTTCCCATCCAAGCCATTATCGCTCTGCGTGCTGCATGTGTGTTAGCACATTTATTACCAGACTGATTATGAAAACATTTATGATTTGAGAAAAAAAAAAAAAATCCTCCGGAGACATGCATCAGTCACAGAAACACATCATCATCATCTAGCATACATTACAGACCTTATGGCAACATGTTTTTCCGCTGTTTACAACCTCGTTTCCCTTCTGGCTTCTGTCTCCCAGTCTGTGGATCTACCTGCTCCCCCCCTGCCCTGATACAGGTAACAATAGAGCAATTACATCCCTGGTGCCAGGATTACTTTAAAGCAAAGGTTGTGGCCATCGACAAGTATGTGTGGGAGTAGTCATATTATGTAGGATTACACAAACGGTCGAGCGGGAGAGCTTAAGTGTTTCAGTAAGAGATACAGCCAGTGTCACATGAAACAGGAGCGGAAGCTGGCGTGATCTAATCAAAACCTGGAGACTAATTTTGTGAGATGGGGAGGAGGAATATTGGGGGAAGAGCTGCTGGTGCACTGTAACTGAACCCAAAAGCTGCAGATTAGCAGGGGGCAGTCTCTGACGTATGTGTGTGTATGCGAACGCCTGTGTATATTTTTGTGTGCGTGCATGTGTGTACAGGAACGTTTGCCATAGCTGTGATGGAAGGAACAGATGGGCGGGGGAAGTGGACTCCTGTGCCTGAGGACTACTGTGGCGCTTAGGATCAGAGTGCCGCCTACGTTCCACCCTGGGCCCCAGTTACCCACTACAGCACATGGAGCCCGTCCAGCACCAGCCCATCATGGACCAGCCCCCCGCGCCATCTGTCTCCTAGGACAGACAACCCCCCTCCTTTTCCTCCTCCTTCTCAGCGCTGTGTCCTCGCCAGCCCCGCTCCTCCGCCACGCCACCCCCATCCAGAAACCAAGAAAACAGGCCCAACAGTTACACGGGCATTACGTGTTGCTTTTTGGAGCTCAGGGAAGACAGAAGGAATTTGGAGAGATGAGTCAAGGAGGAGATGGAGAGCCAAACGCATTTAAAGCCATACATCAAGAAGACAGAGCGATGATTTATTTATGACAAACCTGCATCTACACAATTTGCTTTGGATAATTTCGTCTTACAGCATCTTTTCTGTGGAGTTTGCAGGTGGCACAGAGGAGGAGAAAGAATTTAAACAAGTTACCATTGTTTGTGACAAACCACTTTTCATGCTCGATAACCACAGGTTATTACAAAATCAAATTACATAATACGGATAATTTAATTCCAGATTTTTGTCCGACACACCTCACTGTTACGTTGCCTCTTGATGTCACCTCAGCACCATCTGTTAATATGAAATGAACCTGATGAATTTATTCAGTATCATGGGCGTCACTCTATACAACCAAAGAGCCAGAATGACATGGTCATGCTTAAACCCCAGGGCTTCTTTTAACAACACGTCTCACCCATGCAAAGTCAAGCCAGCTTTACCTCTTACTTGTTGCCTTTTATTTGGTTTGGTTAGAAATATTTTTACCAATGTGAACATTATTGTCTGTGTAAAGGCAATTGCCTTCAAAATACATTAAATATGTTGGAAAATAGTTGCTGAAAACATGTGAAAAGACTTTGAATGATATATTACTGAAATGTGGAGTTAGAGTTTAAACAGTTTTTCCCCAGTTTTCAGTCCAGGCTTTTGTGGGCGGTCCTTAAAGGGTGGCTCGATGACACGCTGAGGCCACCCTGAGCATACCCCTGCACCCCTAGCAGAGAGATAGAGATGAATTCATCTCGCTCAGAGTGTTTAAAAGTTAGTCATGTCATTTTCTGAACTCATCTGACACGTTTCAGTCGCTTCAAAATGGCTGCTTGACTGCTCCCACGAGTGAGCGTGGCTTCAGCACATTCAGCGGACATGCCCCCACAGTCCTGGAGCTGACAATGCTGCTCCTTTTTACCTGATTTTGACACCTAATTTCATAAACTTGTCGATATTTGTAATCACTCAAATTTGGCTGGGTGGTTAATAACACTTTCTTCTTTGGTCTGACAAACACATATTTATTCTGACTTTACACAGACACAAAAGGAAACAAACAGAAATGACAGAAAAAGCAAGAGAAAAGTGTTTGCGCGAATCGACCAGCACTTCTTGTGAAACACTGCAGCTGCTCTTCACAGGAGGTTATGAAGTAAACCCAATTAATTGCCACATCTATTTGTACTTTTTCTATCTCTCGTTTTATGTTTGGCATCGTTTGTATCTTTGGTAGAAGAACTTTCAGACAGTGTAACCTAATTTGACACGACTTGAGCGAACCCAGAGGGTAAAAAAAAGAGAATATATATTTAGCTTTGTATTTTTTTCTCAGATTTTTTGGTTTGAAGTATGAAAAAAGGTTCCCTTTGTGCGTTACATTTGACTGCTCACTCATTTTATGCTAATATTAAGGTGCAGATGAGTGCAGCTGGTGGCAAAGAGCGTTTAGCATCTGGTTTAGCTGCATTGATGCAGCCAGTTAAAACCTTTGGCCCATCTTAATCACCTGTCAGCTCTGTCAGTCGACCCTAGCCCTCTAACCGAGGGGGAGTGTCTGATGTCTCGTAATGCCCTGCCTCTCTGGTGTCTGCGGAGATAATGAGACAATACCGTACTGAAGCTATGACTCCATGCTGGGTGGGAAGGTTGGTTGGGGTGCAGTAAGGACCGATAATGAGGGACAAACTCTTGCAGGCATGGAGTGGGGGTAGTGGCGGTGGGTGGATGGTGTTTGGAGGCAACCGCAGCAGGAGGTTCAACATGAGCCGGGAGGGAGGTGGAGGAAGAGGAGCAGTAGAGAAAGAGGGGAACAAAGACCGGCAACAAAATGCCGCGGATGAGTAAAAAAAAAAAAAAAAAAAAAACACAGCTCACAACAGATTAATGAAGACACTGAACAGCTGGACATCTGGTATATACAGTATGTGTGTATCTCAAACTTACTCTTCTACAAAGGATTGACAGAGTGAAAGAAACCTCAAACTCCGTAACTCACTAACAACTCTACAGTTGCGTCTGCTAATTTATTTGAAGGGAGTAAACCCAGCTCATTAAGTGGAAGGAAAAACATTGACATAAACACTCTTCAGGCTCTTCACCGTCCTCCTATAATGACATGACTATTATGATGGTAAGGGGGTGTTAATTTAGCCCAAGACAAACAAAGCTTCTCTAACTACCCCCTCTGTGTTATATTAATATAGCTGTGAACGCTCTCCCTTAGGAGTCACCGACTGAGCTCTGCACTTCCCCCCCTTCTGCCTGCACTGAATCTCCCACACACTGCCTTCATTTAAGCCTCTCTGCTGGTGTAATTTCTTGAACCTGCTTCCTCGTTTCCCCATTCATTCTTCCACTCTGATTTGTCTCTGTTAAAAACAGATCATATCATCTTCCTCCTGGTCACAAATAGTCAGTTTCTTGTCAGTTTCAAGCTGCATGTGTGCTGCAATAAACACACACACACACAGGCATGCAGGGCAGCAGAGTTACATTAATTCCTCTGGCCCCCCTCGGGAGAGCAGTGTATTGATTGGGGCTCGGTGTGGTTTGTCACAGGTGATCACAGTGATTGGGACACTGTTCAAGCGTGTTATCCAGCTCTGCCCTGGAGGAGAGCACCGTAAAGACTTAAAGAGCACAAACTGACTGGCACTAATGGAGAGCACCACTCTTATTATATGAGTCACTTGTGTGCACTGTCAAGTGGAGCGAAAAAATGACTGACATGGCTGAGGAACAGCATATCAGCTGAAAGGATTTGGGCTCAGCGAGTAGATGTGCCAGTGCAGATAACAGGTGAAATTTGTGCACGACCTTGGCTTGAAGAAAAAAAGCCTTTTGTCTGTACAGTAATAGAGGGTTTGCTTCCCTTCAGTGCTCACCTGCATCCTGCGACCCCGCCCGAGCCTTCCTGACATCCTTAACCCTCTAGTCGTGAGACCCTCAGGTGTGAATCCTGCTGAACACCCATGACACTCCCTGTTTCTCTACCTCTCTTTCTTTCAAGCACACTCACAAAAATAAATCCATTCCACGTCCATTTGCACCTCTTTCAACCCATGTTCTTGCTCACATGTCACCCCTCAAGACCCCTGCCTCACTCCCTCAACAGGACCACACTCTACTGGTGGTTCTGAACGTTTGCACGCATTTAGTTTAAATCCTTTTACCTGATTTCAAAGCATTTTATAACACACTGATCTCTTACCTGCATTTAATTTCACTACCCCCAAGCAGAGACTTGAAACCATGTTTCGAAGACTCTTCCTCTTCTCTTACATCGAAAATTTGAGCTGTCGAATTGTAGCTAATGTATAAAATGAGCAAAATTTACATTACTCTGAGGACACTGAGGTCATGTCATCTATATTTCTCCTGGGAATTTTGAGTTTTCAGCATCCTGAGGGGAGAGTTACATTTTATAGTTTTGCAATATCCCATGGTGGGTGTTTTACAGCCTTATTCCAGTATCTTTAGACACAATATACTTAAATTTGACATTGGGGGGACTTGTACTCATGACATCAGTAAATCTTAAGTCCTGGCCTCCACCCTGCATTTTATGTATTTCTTCAGGTTGATTTTTAAAAAGTTCTGAAATGAATAGAAACCAGTGCCTGCTGCAAACACATAAAACTTGTGGTATGCTTTGGACAATAGGCAACAATTAAAGATCCAGTGTATCTGATTTATGAGGCTCTATTTATTGAATATGACAGAAATTAAATATAATATATGTTTGTTTTTTTGTCATCTTATAATGAGCTTTTTATATCTACAAAAGGAGTGGGTCCTCTACCATGTCTACATCTACAGTAGCCCGGAATGGACAAACTAAACACTGGCTCAAGATCAGCATTTGGTGATTTTCACAGACACTGTAGTTTCTACACGCTTGGAAGGGAAGGGTGAGGTGCAGGGTATTCAGTTGGTTGCAAACAGCAACCTCACCACTAGATGCCACTAAACTCTACACACTGTACCTTTGAATAAATTGTCCCTGTTTTGTAATTAATGGGCTAAAACAGTGATTTCCAACCAGAGGTACTTGTACTTCTGCAGTTGCCAGAGAGTACGTGAACAGATTGTAGAGTAGTTCACATAATTCATTCACTTAGTCAGCAGTAACACCTGAACACTACGTGTTGCAACTGAGTGTGCGAAAAGAGTTAAAAGTAACGGATAGATGGTTGAGATGAGCAGCTTGACCAAACCAACTAAACTCCGACAGCTCATTTGTATGAAAATATTATTGTAACAACATTGATAATTAACATTGTTTATTAACATCCGGTTTAAAATCGGTTAATAAACACATTTGGAACATGATGGGTGGTGCCTGTGTTGGTAGGCTGCATCTAAGAAAAAGGTTGGGAACCACATGTAGAAGAATGTTTGTCCTTTAAAGGTTCAGTGTAAGATTTAGGGGGCTCTATTTACAGAACAAGATAAGGTAAGGTAAAATAAGATAAGATACCAGCGAGTCCAAAGTGAGTTCATTCAGCCGCGTCTCTGTGATGGTACACTCTCCATATTCCCCCTGTAAACTGATTAGCGCCGTTAGCTCCTCCATCTTATTGGGGAGAGATCTTATGTTCTTCATGATAACAGACGGTACGCATGGCTTTTCCTCTCCAGGAGCTTAGATCCAGCTCTGCATCCACATCTCCTTCGAGTCACTTTTGCATGGTCACATCACAATATGGCAGAAATATGAACATAATATGCATAACTATGAAGATACCTGAAGCCTGAAAAGAAGTCGTTATTTTTTCATTAGCCTAGAATGAGCTGTTTATACATTGGGCCACCATGTTTCTACAGTAACAGACAAACTAAACCCTTTTTGGGTTTCCTGCAGAGAGTGAGGCAAGGCGGTTGCAATCAGCTGGATGCCACTAAATCCTACACTCTAAGTCTAATTTTCACTTCTGTCATGTTTGCCGCAGATCAAATAAACACACTTTTTTTAACACCTTTGTTAGATCTAAAAACTTTGACTAATTTCTATCTGAAACAGGATGGGAAAAAAATATCATGGCTGGTACACCGGAGGTGTTAAGTACATTTACATGCATTACTTTAAGGAGAAGGGAAAAGAGTCTCTCCTCTGGATTAACACCTAAAAATAACTCAAGATGCTCATCAGTTGCTAGAATAGGATGAGACTGCAGATTCTTTGCCCAGTGGTCACAATTAACGCTGAACCCTCAGTATTGCCAGGCGGCCTCCGGAGATCTATTAGAATTACCATAAGCAAATTGGTCAACAACTAGACATATCCCACATGAGGGGTTAGCAGAGTATGACCCTACCCAGTCTCAGTGCTGACTGACACTGCTCCTTTTCGACCTTTGGCACAGTCAGCTGATCGAACACGCCACCTCAAAGCTGGAGTAAGCACTATATAGGAGCGGGAAAAAAAAAAAAATCTGCCGTCTGCATTACATCAAACATTCATAACCTGACCTGGCACAAGAGCGGAAACTCTTAAAAACCCTTGAAACTGTACTAGAGGGTACACGTTAATGTAAGAAGGGGTGGTGGAAAAGCGTAACAGCTTTAAAATATTAACCTCTTTATAACAGTTTGATGGCTTAATCGCCAATCAATACCATTGTTCAGCGGCAGTGGCTGGTTGGGAACAGGATGGTGGTGATGAAAAATGCATGAGGCTGGGGCTGAGGCGGGGGGCCAGAAAATTAAACCCTGCCCGCCACATTTGCTGAGTTGCAGCGGTGGAGCTGGGATAAGTTTGAGTCGGGAGGATTGTATATATGTGTGTGTGTGTGTGTGTGTGTGTGTGTGTGTGTGTGTGTGTGTGTGTGTGTGTGTGTGTGTGTATGTAGGGGAGTGGTTTCCCTGTGGTGTGTTCTGCACCTGAGTGAAACAAATAAAAACACTCGGACGACGGAAAACGTGACAAACGCACGCCGGTGTTCTGCAGAATTGTTTTTCCTCCTGAAAAGCTTAAAAGGGGGAAAGCCATTTTCGACTTCACTCCTGTTTCGTTTCAGTCATCCATCCCGTAAAAACATAAAAATACTCAGCTATCACTGGGGGATGATACAACTAGGATGGGACTCTTCTGCTCCTGTTGATGAGTAGAAAGTTGGTCACTGCACTGTAGGGCTCCCGCTGGCAAACAAATGTTAGATATGACCCTAAAATCCAGTCTATCTTTAGAGTACCCTTAATTCATAGGACCAGAAGGCCTCAGCTTCCCCTGGGTTATGAAAGATTAAAGACCCCTTCTGTACAAATTAAACCAACAAAATCACATTTACACCCAAAAACAGCTTGTACCACATGTGCAGTGTCTTGTTTTTTTTTAATTTAGTAGAGGAATATCAGTTAAAACACATAAAACAAGCAGGCTACATTTTGACATACCGTCCCACCCAGGATGGTTTCAAACTCATTAAATGACTCCCACTTCTTTTATGGTATAGTTCATGCTTGTGTTATGAGGCTATACCTTTAATGAAAGTCATTATCTTTTATTAAAACAAAATGAACTTTTTAAAAGTGACTCCAGTGACCTGACCTGGCCAATAACCTGAGAGTAGCGGCCATTTCTACCCAGCAGAAACACTACAGTGAGTCCAGACTTGTAACCCATGAGTTGTTTCTTTGTTAACACCATCTCGTCTGGCCGAGCTGCAGCGCAGACGAAGGTCCTATGTGGCCGAGCTGTTACACCCACTTGCTTCTCGCCTCTCTGTCGGGTGCCGTGCCCCGCCACGAGGCTGTGATCTCACCTGTCAGAGTGAATTTAGCGGCAGGTGAGCTCAGCCGGTGGCTACCTGCAGACTACAGCCTTGTTTTACGCTCCAGTTAGCTGTCTCCTGCTGAACATGATGCTGGAGAAAAATGGACAGTGACCCTCCCTCCCTCCACCCTCCACCCTCCTTCCTCCACCACTCCTCCAGTTCCAAGTCAATGCAGGAGAAAGCCTCTGGTGAGGGGGGCATCAGGGCAAGAGAAAGGACAGAGAAAGTGAGGCACATGTAACACTTTAGCTGGGTTTCCTGGAAGTGTTTTTATAAACTAGCAGAACAGCGGGCGGCACGCTGTAATCTGACAGTGATGTAATTGTCCCTGCTGGTAATGTGTGTGACATAGAGCATGTGAAATCTCTCAAAATGAATTCACTATCAACACTTTCAGAATAGGAGACTGCTCAGGGGCGAGAAAGGAGGAGTTCAGATGAGCTGCTGAAGCTTTCTGTGGCCTTGAACGGTCCATCAGCCATGCCTTTTTTTCCCCCTCTTCTCATCCTGCCCTCGACACAAAAAATAGCTTCGCCATTGATCAGAATGCATCCTGGCAAGCAGGCATATCCAAAATAGCGTCGCCATTGATCTTGAACGGAAGACTAATCAATCTTTATTAGTTCTGAGCAAAGGGCTTGAAACAACAAACAGAAATACAGCAACAGCAGCATTATATCGAAAGAGGCTCAGACGCTCTCGTCACATCCGTATACCGTACGGCTCAGACAGAAGTAACCTCTTCACGCGCACGTCCAGCCTGCGAGAGCACAGTCAGACAAGCAGACAGAAACATGCGGGGAAGTGTTTCAGTCAGCAGGAACCGGCTGTGTCGAACAGCGGCACCTGGCTTAAAGGATAACATTTCTCCCTGATCCTTTGCATCTACGGAGCCAGGCCAAGTTGAATACACCGTCTCATAACAACAGATGCAGGTTACTACAGTCGGCATCATTTCTCTGAAAGTAGATGGCATCAAAAAACATCAATACTTTCCATGATATAAGCTGCCCTCGCCGAGGGACTGGGGACCCATCTGCATCTGATTACAAGCTGTAAATCTGGCTGACCCCTTTTCTTACTGTCGGCACATATAGCTCAGCATGTTTATCGATCTTAGTGGACATTGTGATACCTTGTACAAACACCCATAAAAAAAAAAAAAGAAATGCCAGGACTACTTTTAGCTTCTAATGCGAGAAGTTTCTATGAGCTCTCAGAAGAACTTCTCTACATGTTTGCACCTAAAACCCAAGGCTACGAGGAGAAGATAATTATTAAGAAAACAGATATACGAGTCAAGTTACTGCTGAGATGCAAAAGCAAAGAGGAATTCCAAAGAATCATGTCTCCCTCATTATACATACAGGGAAACAATTATCTAAAAAAGCTGAAAACAGAAAAACAAAGCAGTCTGGGAGAATGCATGACACCCTGAGGGCGAAGAGAAGAGCTGGGAAGTGACAAAGAGGCGGAGAGAGACATGAAGGGGGAGGAGGACGCCGTATTTAGCCTGATTTCTGTTTAATGTATGGGAAGTTTTGGCGGGCAGGAATAAGAGAGCGAGAGGTAGGGAAGGAGAGAAGGAGAGAAAGGGAGAGGGGGAGTTAAAGGGGGTAAACAGAAATGTCTTTGATCCTGGCAGACAGATGTTGAAGAGAGGCTGTCTTTTCTGTGGTGTGAGGCCCACCTGAGCTGGCAGGTAGTCGTGCCCAGATGGCTCTTTGTTCAAAACCCAGCACTAATGAGCAGATAGAGAGATGGAAAAGGAGGGGAGGGTCTCTGGCAGGGGCAATGAGGAGGGGTGAGAGATTTGGGGTTAGCATGATGGCGGTGTTTTTCAGCTGGCACGGATACAGGAGTGTTAGTACTGATGTACTGATTACATCTCATTTACAAGCCTCCAGTGTCCTGACTGGACAGCAGGAAGTTAACACCTGTGACTTGGAGATGATCTCATCGATAGCCAATCACTCGGATGTGCAGCAGTGCGGCGGCAGTTTTGCATATTCATGACACAATCCCATGCATCGATAGATCAATGAGGATGCATGCTTCCATGTGCATACAAACCACGGTGGTGCACAATACATCAATCACCCCGCAGAATAATCAAATACCACAATCCTCCCCTGGGTCAGTGAATACTGTGGATGCGGGGTAAGACGATGACACCGCAGGTGTTATCTGCTTACATCGACTTTGATGTGCAGCCGTGCATTTGTGCGTGTGTGTGAGGTGGGCGAGTCGAAGATATGTGAAAATACGCAGGTAGAAATGAAGGTAGTGAAGGTAGTCTTACCACAAATATGAATTCACGTAACCACGGAGTTGATTTATTCTGGATGTCAGTGATGTAGTACTCAAGATTGGATTTGGTCTTGAGCCACTTTTTAAATGTATCTGCCTCGTCTCGGAATCGACTGCATTTTTACTACTCTGTCTTGTCTCGGTCTCGGACAAAGAGAACTCAGGATTTTATCTCAAGACCAGTCAAGACCACAGCTTAAAATCATCATTGGATAACTATCCATCTGAAATGTTTGATTATTTAATTCATATGTTCAAGGCAAAACAGTTAGTATCTGTCCACATAACTTGTGTCGTGTTATTCTCATTTACACCGACACATTTTAGAAAGAGAGACTCAGGTTTGATGGTCATCACTGACACCCAGCAGGCATCAACCCACCTGCAGTTTCATTTATAAGGCTATGCTATCAAAGCTACAGAGATATTTGACATCCTTAGTTGAGTTCAAAGCTAACAGCCATGGCACCAGATCACAGGATGTGTAGGCTTAAAAGTTCCTCATACAAACTCCCAGCTGGGGAAGACGGTTGCACCTCACTCGTGAAATGAAGTCATTCCTCTGACAGACTTTAAAGTTGTACTTGTCTCTTTGATGGCTGCTTTGTTCGACTACATTTTCTTGTGGCAATGTCTTAATTTCAACGAGTTAAAGCTTAACTAACTACAAGAGCAAATATTCATCTACACCCCAAACGTGTTGGAGACACTGTACGGCAGTAAATGTGTTTTGGTTTCGTCCTGGAATTTTTAGTTTTGAACATGGCTGTTGTTAACATGCTGGACTATGATGTTCCTAAATCAAATGTAGTGTTGTACTTTGGTTATTTCACAGAAGAGACACAGAGAAGACAAAATTCTGTTGGCAGCCTGCGAAAAGGTTATTAAAGGAGGTGGTTTAAAGTTGAACCACCAACACAAGACGAATGGCTGAAAATTGTGACAGACATTTATAAGATGGACCTTATAAGAACTCAGGAGGAGAAGTGTCAGGAGAAATGGACAATTTGTCAATGTTGGCGGCAGGATACGACAACTGGACAATGAATCAATGGACATTACATAGAAGCTGATTGGTTCCTGAAGACACTTTAACACCAGTAGTAAGTAATTTCCTGTGCACAGACCTGATGTCCCTTCTAACCCAAGCCTCAAAATCAAGCAGCAACTGTGGCAGTGAAGTGAAGCCAATGCAGAAGTGCCCAAATCTGCAGTTCCTCAAACGTCCACTTGAGGCTGGCTCCAGAAGTGAGTCAGTCTCCATAAGCCCCCATGTTAAAATGTGTACTGAGGGTGAATTTTTGTAGAACTCACCTGTTCAAATTATATTAAGGCTTAAGGTTATGCAGAATTAAGAGCGTGGACGCTTTGATTGACAGTTGGGTGCCGTTACAGGTGGCTTGTTTGATCAACCAGACATCATTCAGCCCACCGTAGGTCCACTGACGATCCACGTCTTTGCCCATTCTTAGATTACCCAGGAGGTGGAAGAGGCAGGACTGCAAAGATAGCGGTGACCAGAGCCATCACAATCTTAGCTTCAGAAACCTGTGACATCACGGATACAACAGCCATTCTTTATACTGTCTATGCTCAAAACACAAAACAACCTGAATGCTCAGACACAGAAATTACACTGACACAAAAATGAATAATTTCCCTCGACTCATTATGAAAGTGAAAAGAAAATATCTCACATTTAATGACAAACACAGCTTCTTTTTTTTCCACATTTCTCACATTTAATTTGACCTATCATTTAAGTATGATAATGTGTTGAGATCAAAATATCTTTTCCAAGACAGCTCTTGACAAAATTGCAGCATAATTATGTCACACAAACCAACATTTACATTAGGAAATAGAGAGGGGAAAAGTTTCGCCCTGTTTCGCTCCTTTAAAATGTGACTTTCAGTTTAAAATAATTTAAATTTGTTTGTAAGTCAGTCCAAGCAGATGGAGCTGCCCACACAAAAGCCCTTTCACCAAGTCCTGCATGTACCCTTGTTGAAGACACGAGCCGGGAGCCCTGAGAGCGCAGGCTGTAGTTTGACATTGGAGGTGTAAGAAAATATGAGGACAGATGTAGTAGAAGCTGTTAAGGGATGGCCTTATAAATTAGGGAGTGCCCACAGATTTATGTGCATAGGAATGAAATGTGATCAGTCAAATCAAACCCAAACAAATGTTGCTGAAGCTCTTTTGTGATTTTATCTGTAGATAATTATACTAAGACTTAGTCTGGTGTCATCTTTTTCCTGTTTTTAGGGTGAAAGCTAAAGCCAAATACAGACAAGCTCCAGACAATACTTGAGAATTCACATGTCGGCATCCTGCTGTGAAAAGGTACTCTGCTGCTCTCACGCTCACAACCTCCTCTGTGGAGTTGTCTGGACACGCCTGGGGCATGTTGATCATGTTCAAATATGCTTGACATGCTTCTCTTCAAGTGTGTATAATGTTCCGCTGACAAAATTAAAATAATGTGACATTTTGTCCAAAAAAAAAAAAAAAAAAAGGGTGACTCTAAGGACTCAAAAAAGTCTGTGATGTCTGATTCGACTGACTTATGTGGGTCAAACTAAATTTCTCAGGTGCAAATGATTGAGCAGCTCTGAAAATCAAAAACTGATGACAAACATTTGAAAAATAAAGTATTCGTTTGTTTGGTTTGGCACAAAAAATGACATGCAAAGCTCATAATTTGGAAAAAAAAAAAAAACTACTAAGGGTGCCGGTTAGCTGACCTGGTAGAGTGAATGCCCCATGTACAGAAATTCCTGTCACTCTTTAGCTGTTGCCATCCAATAAAGACCAAAAAAAAAAAAATATCTAAAAAAAACTACTTGGTTAAAGTTTTTAAGGTGGCTAAAAGAAAATGTTGTTGACTGTTGGCAGGAAATTGGATTATTACCTGATGAGGTGGAGAGGCGAGCCCCGAGTGAGTGCTGGGTGTAGTATGGTGGCAGGTGGGGAGTTTGACTGGGGCGGTACACCTGTCAAACGCTAACGCAGGTGTCCTGGGGTGAGCTTGGGGAGGACAGAAACCTCCCGTGGAGCAGAAGGCCGAAAGCTCGCTTGATCTTGATTTTTAGTATGAATACAGCGGGACCTCGTGATCCTCCTGTCTTTTTGGGCTGGGTGTCTTGACCCATCAATCCACGCTAACCTCCAGGAGTGCTAATAAAATCAAACTTCCATCTTTATTTCGGACGAACAAAAGTCCTAATTTACATGTATTTTGGTTGTGAGGAGCGTCTTCTAATTATTTGTTTCCAGTCCAGTGAGGGCTCATGTTTACCGTCCTCTGCCTACTCAGTGCCTTGTGAAGAATGTGTAATGATGGATAGTAAGTAAGTCTACATTGCACCAAAGACCTCCAAACTGCAGCACAGATCGACTTCAAGAGAAAACTTCCTTAAAAAATATGCAAAACTGCAGCTGTGAACCATCCTGATAGAAATGCTACTCTGACAGCCCCCAAGAGTTTCCTCTTCCTCTCTTCACCTGCATGCGGTAGGCATTGAAATGTTCCTCCCTGCTGCTCACTTACAGCTTTGCATGGTCAAGAAAATCCCTCCTGAGACCTGAGAACATTTCTAATATTAATTAGAAGATTCTGACGGTATGTTGAATGTGAAGATCATTCAGTCTTCATCTTAAATATGAGTGGTAAAAAGTGTTGAGTCACACTGTATTGAGCCTTGCTAATCAAACTGACTTATCGGTTTGTTTTTTATTGGTGCGCTGGAGGTGTGTGCAGAATGAGTCTCGGCAGAGAGAGACAGACAAAGAGTCAGACAGAGAGACTCCTAATCAATAGCTCCTTAATGGTCATCTTTATAGCTGGACAGTTGTCCTATCGGCCCGGCGCTCTCTGCTCTCCTCTCTTGCACTCGGGGTTTGGTGTGGTAGCCGGCCTGCCTCTCTGAAGGACGTCCGAAGAGTTTCAAAGGCGATAACAAATCAAACTGTTCCCTGAATCTAATATCAAACAGGCCTGGTGTCAGCATTTATTAGAGAAATCAGATTCTCCCCCTCCTCCATCCCTCGTCTCTCCCCCCTCACTCTCCCACTTGCAGTATTCCAACACACAGCGGCTCTTTGAAGTCGAAAGAATGCAGGATCGCAAATTACCCAGGAGACGCAGCTGATAGTCTTTGAAGCCCTCCTTTGATAGTGTTGTTTTTTGTGCTCCCCCTGCATCTCTCTCCCTCCATGTCTCACTTGCTTTTTTCCTTCTTTCCACACTACAATGTAGATTGGAAACAATGATCTGCACAATAGTGAGATCACACACACACACATACTATAACACTTACATGCAGTCAGAGCAATAATAATGACCTGCTGGAAATGGACAGGGACGTTTTAAAGGGGAATCTGAAGGTGGGAAATCCTGACGTGTAAACAACCTTGTTTAGATTGATTTATTTCATTTTACTATAAAAGTGGTGGACAACTCATCTTCTTTTTGTTTGCTTAAACACAGGAGGAAGAGCTTTTTGATCCACCTGCCACCGTAAAGATGCTGTAACTCAAACTCTGGGCCTGTAGCATAGTTAGCTCCCTCTTACCCCAAAGAATGACAGATGGAAAGTCCATGGGCATGATGTAATTTTCCCTCGGCAATAGTCTATTCACATCTTCTTTCGGCATCCTCTGCACAGATATAAGTTGTCACGGAGCATTTCTGTTTACTCTGGTCTCTCCTCAGTACATCTTAGGGGAATAAATGTAAAGGCACTCAGAAGTTATTTCTCTATATCCGACAGCCTGACAGCTAATGCAAGGATGTATCTGCTTAGCAAAACTGACAACAAACTCCCACTTGTTAAATGGCTGTTATTTGGTTTCGGGCTGACAGAAAAGAAGCAAGACTTTTGATTTTCCACAGATGACAAGGCAAAAAACATTATATATAAGCTTAAACCCTAAAAAAAGGAATATGTATTGTAACATATAGCCAATATAATCAACTGTGAGAGAGGACAAGAGATGCCTCACACCGTTGGTATGAGGCTTCATTTGTGCCAGAAATTCACTGACCATTTTTCTTTTGTATCTTTCTTCCTATTATTTAAACAAGACATCCACAAAGCACCTGCTTTTATGACCAAATACAGCTTTTACCTTCTCTTTCCTTTAACAGTTAGCCTGCAAAGCACTCTGGGTCAAGTCAGCGCTGCACATTGATTCCACTCTTAACTTTCAGCAAAAGCTTGTTATGGCTTCTAAAACCAGCTAAAGGAATACTTTGATATTTCTGGGAAATACATTTATTCACCCTCTCGCTGCTGAGACTCAGATGAGAAGGTTAATACCACTATCATGTCAAGTATGGAGTGAGTATGGCGCTGGAGCCAGGAGGCGATTAGCTTAGCTTAGCATAAAGACTGGAATCAGGGGGAAACAGCTAGCCTGGTTCTCTCTGAACTTCAAAAACATGCCTATTACCACTGTTAAAGTCACTAAACAATGTATTGTATCTTCTTTTCTTACTATATATGAATTTATAAATATAAAAATGTGTTTATATTCGGACAAGAGTAAATCTGAGGCTGACTTGCTATGTCTTGTGTTGTTGCACTTGATGTTTGGTTGCTAGCAAAGTTGTTGCCTTGCTAATTTTTTATCATAAGTACAACAAATACACATGTACAGCTGTCCATATTTATGACTCAGAAACTATTTTGCTAAATTGCAAAAATACCAATTTCTAGGTCACTTTAAGGTAACTTATTTATGAACTGTCTGGAGGACATCAAGGTTAAAAACTGCTTGTCATTTTCAGTCAGTACAGCAGACGTCATGTTACAGGTAGAACACCACTGTAAGATGAAAAATGACAAAGCGAATGCACATCAACAGCTGTGATAGCCACAAATGAACCTCCCCCCAAACAGAGGACATCAACAAACGTATTCCACAAAGCGAGTCGGCATATTTATAGTACAAATAAAACCGCCCACAGGTTGCTGGTTTCATGTGCAAAACAGGTTATTATTTCTTCTTATGTTATTGACAGATTCCCTCTCATGAGAAACTGTGGGATTACTTCAGCTGTCTATCAGTGATATGTTGTAATCCACTCAATACTTCCAAGGATACTTTGACCATCTATGTTCTAATCTCTGGCTTTTTCAGTGGGCACCACACCGACTAGACTGCCATGAATCACTAACACGCAACACTGACTCATTATGCACTCTGTGTCGGACTAAGGACACTTTTAAAGTTGACGTGAAGAACTTCTTCTTTCGTATTTTTGGGGGTAAAATGTCAAAATTCTTTTTAAGTTTTCTTCCTTTTCATGTCACAAGATCTAAAAGTTTGTTAATAGCTCTGAGCACGTATAAAACTGATACTACACCGCTCCTGTTCTTTACTTTTAATCACCGGGGGAATTCAATGCATCGTCTCCACACTCAAAGCACTGATCATTTCCTAGAAGATGATGCAACTATTTTGAATTCAAGTGTAATGACAATCCATTGTAGTTGAGTTGTAAAAACACTTTCATAAATCTTAAATGGCCTCTGCTTCATTAAAGACATGTTACTCAAGAGCTCCTTGGTGTGTATTTGTGTTTGACAGGTTTGACTCTGCTTTACTTTTGAACGATGTTCAAGAAACTGATTGCCTCCCCGTGAGCATGACGTACACTTGAAGGGCAATATGTCATACAGTGATGATGAAGATGGCAAAGCACAACACGCAACTGCACCCACACAAAGTGTCCCACACTAGTTTGAGAGCACATATGCACAGACCCTCCCTGATGTAGAGTGCGAGCTGCATCACTCTGGTGGTTTGGGAGCCTCACGTCCACTTAGATAATTAACAGTGATCAAGGGTCGTCCTGCCTGTCATAGTTGCCTCATGTTACTGCCTGTTCAAAAGGACTCAAACTCACTGGCCTGAGCTGAAAGGAAAGCTACACACAGGCTCATATTCACATCCAATAAGCCACAGTGTAAATGTGAGTATAGGTTTTTGAGGTGGGGGCTGGAATCTGACTTATTTAATATGAACAAGGGAAGATCAAGCGCCTTCCACCCACATCCACAGAAGGCTTTGAAAAGGGACCTAAATTATAAAAACATGGCCAAACCGTGCCATTAATTATAGCATTACTTAATCCTCGTTTGAGATGATGAGATTTCTACATTTATTTGTTTGGTTTATACACACACATTCTCATGTACAGAATCCTTAACAAGCGTGTATCTACACATTCATGCACACAACCTTGTGTTACATGAATTCAAATCTGACCTCCATGCCTAATTTCAGCCCCTATGACAAGGACTGTGGCCGCCAAAAGGTTGGGGAACTTTTTGTGGACCAACCGACCAACTAACACCAATGGTTCGCTGCTGGTCGCAGCTGGAAAAACCCACCAAGACCTTCACCAGCTGGTTATTTTGGAAGGTTATTCTCTACCGTAATGGAAATGCAGCCCGTCAACACCACAGTGGCTTTTAGCACTTCTCCACTAAATCTCCAAGGAGAAGAAAACAAACTGGAGAAAGAAAGTGAGGAAAGAAAAAGGACATAGCATATATTGTATGGCAATGGTTCCAAAAGTACCATTTTGTCAGCCACATCAGGCGAGCTCAAGTATTCTTTCATCAACACCACCCGTGATCATTCAGTTGTGTTCTTCTGAATGGATAATAAACAGTATGGTGCACTAATAAACATATTAAGTGGATATGGTTCTCAACCATTTATCCATGACTTCTAATGACCTGTTTAGTCCCCTCTGTTGACTTGCCATTGACTAGTTTCTGGCACAGTCAATCACAGCACATGACGTTAAGGTGTTAAAGCTGTCTCAGGTCGGTGTCATTTGCTGTCATCTTAATATTTTAAGAATCCAACCAGACTCCTGTGAATTGGGAGCAAAGGAGGAAGTTGGGTGACGTTATGATAGAGCTACAAAGTCTGCAGAGGGAGGAGATTGACGGTGGATGGATGGGTCAACAAAACACGGCACTTTGACATAGGAGACAGCTCTTTGTTTCCCCATTTTGTACCAATAGTCAGCGTTGGTCTATTCTTACAATGCTGTGACTGCTGACGAAGGTAACTGTCTTTTTCTAACATAGTCGTTTTTGAGCTGCTGATTTGTAATGGCTTTGGAAGAAGATCAGAAGAGGCTTACATGTGTCATTCTGGATGTATGTTACACAAGATACAGCCTCAGTATTTAAAATTACTTGACAATGTTTACATATGCAAAAGTACCTCTGGGTGTAACCCTGCATCCGCCAACCCTGCTACCTACTAGTCTGGACTGTAATTACATGAGTTGACTTTGCAAATACGCGTACTGGTTCAGGGGACCCCAGGCCACATTCATCATGGCTGTACACTCTGTGCTTGAAACCACTGAGCCACTGGGACACCCTGTCCTTTTAAAAGTTTTAATTAAGGTTTTATAGAAGTGGGGTATTTTGTACAGAGAGGGGGCTGTAATGTCACATGTGTGTTGGGACATTCGACAGTGTCAGCGGACTATTTTCTGCCTCACCAAAGGAATCTTTAATTGAAGCCAAACGTGTGCCTGGTGGGATGTTGTGCGCCTCTTTGGATGCCCAGAGAAAAGTCACTGAAAGTTTGATGTTGGTTTTTACTCTGAGAAAATCGACATTTTGTAAAATTATGCACCTACAATATACATTTTTGGTCGATACTTAGAAATGTTGACTCATTGACTGTGTAATTATTCAAATAAAAAAGCCAAATAATTGCTGGTTCCTGCCTCTTGATGGTGAGGATTTGCCGCTTTCCTTTGTCTTTGGTAATAGTAAACTAAACATCTTTGGGTTTGGGACTATATGTTAGAAAAGCAAGACATTAGGCGTCAGGAGACCTAAAGAAAATAAGGAACAGATTAATGATCATTAGTTGCAGCCCTACTTTTATTTATCACGACTCAAAGATTACATATACATTAAAGGTCAAAGAAAGAATTAAATTAAAACGTATGTAGATTGGTTAACGGCAATAATATAATTATTCACAAAGACTGACACAACATTCAATAATTCAGCCACTCTTCACCGTTCTAAAGCAGACAAACGTATTCTCCCATGAATAGACTGGAAACGCTTTCTCCCGTCCACAAAGCGAGTTAAAACAATGTGTCTCTCAAGCCTTCAGCAGTACAGTAATGCATATTGTAGGCTCATAGAAAACAGCACAGTACACACAGGGGTGCAGCATCTTTTCATCTCCACATTATCGGTGTAAGACTGCTAATGAGAGCAGTTGTATGTGCCTGTAACCCAATCAGTTTCATCCTATTGAGCCTAGTGAGCTTGCAGCCGGTTCTCTGCTACTGTGGGACGTGATGTGTGTGTGTGTGTGTGTGTGTGTGGGTGTGAGTTTGTAATTAGGGTTGAAGAAGAGGGATGGAGGGGTTAAACTGAACACTATGGAGAAACACTGCAACTGGGAGAAGAGATGAGGGACAGCTTCTCTCTCTCTCTTTGCACAGTGATGCCTTTCTTTGGCATTTCATCACCCTTTCAGTGTTGTAGGCCGGGGAGGGAGGGAGGGGGGAGAGGACCCCTCTGTTGGGACAAAAGAAATCTAATCTTAAGATTGAGGGGGTGGAATTAATATACATTAGAAATGGAGAATAGTGCAGGAAAACAAAGAAAGTTAATTGTCTAATGACCTTGTTTGCCTTTATTTCACTTGTGTGGAGGAAGTGTTTAAAGACAGACTCGGGCTTTGAATCTTAGGCTAACCTCTGTCTAAAAACTTTATTTAAATATTCCTATTCTACACTGTGAATCATATCCGAATTTATTTTAATGTGGCAACTTGTAAATAAGCTCAAAGCTGCTGAAAACCAACAGGTTGTTTGGATGGTTGAGATCTACTTTAGACATCAGGATGAATAAAGCAAAGTTTTAATGATCAGCTGTTCCATTATCTTACCAGACAAACAATGCACCCACCACTGCTACTTAAATCTATACTGCATGATACCACTGTTACTTCAATCCTTGCCATCAGTGTTGTAGTACTCAGTCTTGGTCTTGAGGCAGGTCTTGTCTCGGAACAGACTGAATTTTTACTCAGTCTTGTCTCGGTCTCAGACAAAGAGGACTCTTGATTTTACTTCAAGACCAGTGAAGACCACAACTTCAGGGATGTCACTTAATTGCCTGTGCATTGTCTGATTTATTTGTTAGCTGTCTGGGAGGAAACATCAGACAAATCTTCTGGAATAGGTTGGTTTCCTAAACCGCAAAGAGTTCATCTGCACAACAGCGTCCAAAAGAACACACAGCAGTTTGTAAATACTGCAAGGTGACGCTTAATGAGGTGACACAATGCAGTAACCACGCTTCATCTAAAGAGTTTTGGTGAATATTAGCTACCTACAGTCTTGACTCGGTCTCACAATACCTTGGTCTTGGTCTTGTCTTGATCTCAACCCCTTAAAGTTTTGTCTCGGCCTTGATACTCTTGGGTCTTGGTCATAACTTGTGGGTTTAGTTAATCTTGACTACAATACTGCTTCCCATCATTGTTTGCTTGTGACTGCTTCATACTTCTAAATTCTTCTGAGCTGTGATGACTGTTTTCCCTTTGTGTTTTACTGAATTTATTTATTCTTTTACTTTATTTTACTGAATAGACGTTGTTAGCAGGACAGTGAGACATTATATATCACGGCTGTTGTCTACAGTATGCACAGCACAGCTAAAGCTTATCATCCCGTAGAAAGAGCAGTGTTAGGGTTAACAGAGAGAGAAAAACAGGAGGGGGGAAACAGTAAGTTATTACAGTACGGTGTAGAAAATAGGCATTGCTTTGCAGTATTGCAATCTGAAACCTTATCCATATTAGATAAGGCTCCCTTTAGAAACAGATGCAGGAAAAAAAATAACTTATTAAAGTTTGGTTTCTTGATTATCATATATTAGAAAAGTAGAGAGCATCTTAAGGTGGATTCACACAACAAAGACTGCCTAACCAGGAGTAATACTTGTATTTACACATTAATGTGTGTTTATTTTAACATAGAGAGTACTACTCAGTCTGTGAATTATGTATTTTCTGGCTCTGCAGAAGTTGTGTCAAGTCTAAGTCAAATAATCCTGGTTATGTTGTCAAGCTTGTGTTATTCTGCGTTCACATCATATGGGATGTATAGTAAAGATGGGAAAGATTCCCATGTTTACAACTTGTGAGCGTTCACGCCATTGTGATTGCAAAGTTGATCGTGTGAGGAATAAAAAACTGCATTGATGATATAAAAACGTATCCATTAAATCTGGGTTTAATTACATTCAACGGGGGTGTTTGGCTCATGTGTGGCATCGACTTTCATTTGGTTTTCAGTCATTTACATTTTAGTAAGTGCCAATTTTCTGGTTATAATTATAACTCCATTACAAACCAGGAACATGAAGTTTGAAAGGTGTGGGCGTTTGCTATTGTGCTGCATTATGGGAAGTGTGGGATCCAGATTTTCTTTGGACCTTAACCCACACAAGGAACCATTTCAATGGCACTAACTAATTTAAATGGCATTACGAGTAGTCACTACATCACCAAGCTTCTAAAACCACAGATTTAGCAAAGATGAGGATGAATTTGTGTGTGAAAATTTACATTGTTCAAGGATCTGACAAGCGCTTAGTGTGAAGCATACAGATGGCTTATATGTCACGGTATCTCAACATATTCTGTTTGTTACCATTGTTTTTCAATCTGTCTCTTGCATGTCCCCAAACTATGTAAATTCAATACTTAATTGCTTAAATGCCTCTTTAAGTGCACGCGGTGACAGATGTTTCAAACAGGGATCTGAAATTGGTTAGCAGCAATGTCATACCTCCTGTAGTGTGTTGTCTGTTTGTTTGTCTGTTCATGTGTCATATAGAAGTGATCCAGAAGCAGTCGTGGAAGAAATACTGAGAACCTTTACTTTGTAAAACTAAAAATACCACACTGTAAAAACAAGTTAAAAAACATGTTAAAGTCCTGCATTCAAAACCTTACCTAATTAAAAGTGTGTCAGTATTATCAACAAAATGTACCTAAAGTATCAAAAGTAAAAGTACTAATTATGCAGAACAATGTAGTTTCAGTGTTTCTATTGTAAATATTGTTTTCGGATTAATATACAAGATGCTTAAGGCTGTGCTAATTTGTTTGGTAGTTTAATCTACTTAATGCATCATATTCTATAAGATCATCATATATTTGTTGAGTCATTGTCCTGTGACAGCCATCTATCTCTAAAAAGCTTTGTGACGATATCAGCATTTTACAGCTAATCAAGGAGGATTTAAATTGTTGATTTAGTTCAAGAAACTGTCATGGTTTCTTGTTTAGTGTTTCCTGTTTTGTCTGTCATCATCTGTCCTTTCAGATGATCCAGGACATGGTGGCATGCCTAGTCTTCAATTAACCCAAAAGGGCCCCACTGCTCAGCGAGCTGCACTGGTCACCTGTAGAAGCCTGCATTAAATTCAAATTGCTATCCTTGCCTGCAAAATACTCTCCGGGTCTGCACCCACTTGCCTAAAATGCCCTTATACACACATATGTTACCGCCCGACTTAGGCACTCCTCCAATGAACGACGCTTGGCTCTGCCACCCGTACACTCAGGGAAATTCAAACTTTTCTCGTCTGTTGTTCCCCGTCGGTGAAACGTCCTACCAGTTCCTACCAGATCAGGGGCATCAGGTACCTTCTCTCCTAGCACTACCAGCTACTGGACATGCTAAATCTACCCCCCTTCTACAACTGTCGCTTGATTCTATGCCAGTAGTACTGTACTAACATGTCCTTGTTGCACTGTACCATGATTGTTTCCCTTTTTTATAAGTCGCTTTGGATAAAAGTGTCAGCTAAATGACTAAATGTAAATATATGTAAAATTTTTATTTTGTAATTCTCTCCTATCCTCATGCCTCTAACTTTGTTTCCTGCCTTTGTTGTATTTCCCACCAGTTTTTATTGTCTGTTCCATCCTGATTAGTTTTCACCTCTGTTGTGTTGTCTGTCCTCACTTGTGTATTTAGTCCACGTGTTCCTTGGTTTCAGTGTCAACTCGTCCTTGTCCAGCTCATCCAGAGAAATTCCTTTTGTTCTTTGGACTTGGACTTTGTTTGCCTTCCTTGGACTGTTCTCTGGTATCAAACCATTTGCTATTAAACCACTGTTCAGCACCAGTTCTGCCTCTGTGGTCTATTCCTCATTGTTATAGACTGAAACTGTGTCACTGTGTTACGAGGGTACTGCACCCCGGAACGTTTAATAATTAACCCAGGTATCTCCAGGATGGCATAGAGGTGTAACCGTGCCTTGTTGACATGTGGTGCTACCTGTGAGATGCTGGCTTTGCACAAGTGCTGTTGCAGATGCCAAGTCAAGTCCGTTAACAGTCCAAAGTGTGCGTGCAGTATTAACCATCCAAGGTTATAACACTCAGAAGTGACAGAAGTAGGAGAACTTTCTCAACCCATTAACATGTAACACTTAATCCTTCAGTCTATCACAAATCATCAGATTTGAAGATGGTTTTCACTGGACAAAACACTTCACATATGTAGTGGAGTAAAAAGTACAATATTTGCCTCTGAGTAGAAGCATAAAGTCACATAAAGTACTTAAAAAGTGTACTTTAGTGCAGTACTTCAGTAATATACTTAGTTACACTGCACCACTACCCAGAAGACACTTGCACAAACCAAAGATATATCATTCAGATTTAGTTAAGATGGTGTTTCTCACACTTTGATGCCTCCTGGACATTTTCTGATCACAGAGTAATCCTCTAGTGGTTTAATCATACAAGAAAAAAAATAACTGCAGCTTTGTAAAAGTTGCGATACGGTGCAAAGAACATTCTCATTATCTGATTTACATTGCTTTAGTTTGTAAGCTCTCAAGCTGAGACAAAGTGTGTGACATCAATTTAAAGAGATAGGTCACTTTGTATTGGTGACTGATTGCTCATGCAGCTGCAGCGGGTGATGCATGCTAAAATGTAAAAAAAAAAAAAAAAAACCTTCCACCAAAAGAAAAAATATCGCTTTAAGTTAAGATATGACACCGCCTATTAAAACTCTGCGCAGCCAAGTTTGACAAGTTGAAGAAAGATATCTATATACAGTACAGTATTCCCTCTTAAGACTGCTGGACTGTGCATCCTGTTCTGAGCTGAGCAGGGGAATAGCAAACCAGAGATGATATCAAGCCTGCTGAAGAAGAAGATGCAGAAACAGTCATTCATATTTCATAAGCGGAGCCCTATGCATATCACACCCCCCCCCCTTCCTCCCTCCTACCTTTAACGTTTGCTTATTAAATTCGCAGCTGTCAAAGCATACCTCAAAGCCTTAGCGCACGCGCACGAGCGCGCACACAAACACATGCAATTATACTCAAAATCCTAGGGTGTGCAGGAACAACACTCACACAAGATGCAAGAAGTGCACACACTCACACACACACACACAGTCTCTGTGTCTCTATTCCCTCCCTGAGACAGGTACTCTGACTTTAAACTCATTACTTTAGACAAGGTTTTTAATGGAGGTTTGAGCCAGGTGCACAAAGGTACAGAAATGAATGAGATGGGGACAGAGAGAGAGAGAAAGAGAAAGGGAGTGAAGTGAGAGTAAACTTTTATTCT
Organism: Sciaenops ocellatus; assembly: GCA_033000465.1. Classification (NCBI taxonomy): domain Eukaryota; kingdom Metazoa; phylum Chordata; class Actinopteri; family Sciaenidae; genus Sciaenops; species Sciaenops ocellatus. The sequence goes on along the minus strand of CP136874.1, from coordinate 21,213,778 downwards.
TACTTCACACCACACCCTCACCTCACTTGACCATAGGCCTGATTCTTGCGTGGAAAGTGAAGGAACCCACAGCGAGCTGGCTGAGGGGAGCCCAAAGGCCCCAGACAAAACACCCAAGCCTCCATCCTCTCCGGTTTAGTTCTCCACTCTGTGTAAATCAAACTTTAGCGGAGAGGCCGGTGCTCCTGTATCGCAACAGACACTTGCCACCAGGGAGTCATTGAGCAACACCGACGCCTGTGGTGTCATAACGACAATATTGCACCAGCAAAGCGCTAAATGACAGTGAGCTCACAGACACAGTGGTAGAAGTGGTGGAGATGCACTGATCAATGAGCAATCGATACGACCCTGCCAGGTAATCACAAACCGCGGTGATTAACAGCATCCAATCAATTGATATTAACCCCTGCATGTACCAGTTAAGCAGACAATCAGCGTCAATGTCTGTGATAAATGCCAGAAATTATTGGAGCCTCTTTAACAGCCTTCTGTCTCTGTAAATATCACCAGGCAGAAAGCTTATCTATCTGTGATTCACTGTATTTAACCCTACTCCCATATCAGGCCTGACTAATAGCACTTAATGACTGTCAACACTCACAAAACTTCACTGCTTCAAGTTAAAATCTCAAATATACAGTTTTGACTCCCAAAAGTCTCTGTGTTGAACTTGTTTTTGCACATATTTCACATGTTATCTGACATATTTATGTCTGTCCAATGAAAGTGGAAACTAACGACAAGACCAGACAGAGATATAGATTTTGGAAAATCAGTGTGTTCTGAATTTCTGCTTCTTCTTTCACACCCTCACACTCCTGTGCTGGCATGCGGGCACACACCCACGCACGGACGCACACGGTTGTCGATCATTCTCACACGTGTGAGCGTGACAGAGCTACATGCGACACACATGTTCTCACATGTAATCCTACAGCATGACTTCTTCTTCTGGGAGAAACTGGAGATCTTTGTCACGCATGAGAGACATTTAGGTATCTCCAAAACATTTCCTTCAATCAGTCATCAACAGCTTCCGTCTGCTTTGGTGCTGAACACCCCAAAATTCACTCTGACAGCTGTTGTTAGCAGGCAAAGTGATTGATGAGTGTCCAGACGTGAGTAATTTGTAAAAATCTGACTTTCATGGCGACTAATGAGCAATGCAAACACTTAATGGAGCTGGTTCATTGGTGCATTACACGTTTTGCACCAGAAGAGGGAGCTGCTAGTGGGGAAGCTGTGGCCAAGCAGCATCCAAACTCTTTAAAATAGGTCAGAGAAGTCTTTCTCTCCCTCACACCTGGCTGTACTCTGCACTCGCTTCCTCTTCACTTCTTTAAAATCCACTAACACAACAACACCCTTTGCTTTCTCTTTATCCCCTTTATCCTCTTTACCTCCCACCACACCATCACACTGACTTTACCAAGCACTTTGGACATGCTCCCTCCCCTCCTCCCCTCCTTCTCTCACTCCACACTCCATCCCCCCCCTCCCCCTTCCTCCACCTTCTTCTTCTTCTTCTCCCTCTTGCCTCTTCTGCCGGCCTCTCCCGCCTTTATTGCACGGCTCAGCACAACTCCCAAACTTCAGCCATCACAGAACTCTGACAAATATTCTACACCACGAAGCACTCTAACTCACTGCTTACTTTGCTGCTACGCTAACCTTGAGCTTGTGAAGGATGCATAAGGCAGAATGGATGTGTGTGTGTCTCCCTCTCTCTCTCTCTCTCTCTTTCTGTGTGTGTGTGTGTGTGTGTGTTTCATCAAATGAAGATCAATATCACTGCAAGGTCACTTTAAAATTCAATTAATAAGAAAGCGAACATCCCACGGGGTAGTCGCCACCCCTGGGGGGCAAAACCCAACATGACCCAATCCCAGGGCACACTAGTGTTGAAATAGAAGAGAAGAGATATGGATAAATTCATATCTGTATTATTAAGCACAAAGCCTTGTTTGGAGATGGGTTTGTCTGGAATGAATGTCTCACCAACTCCATGTTTTATTAACGGTCGTGGAGCAAGCCAGCAAAAGCATATTGTGTCTTGCGCCACCATCTGTGTGTATTTTTCGTTGCATGTGTTTGTGTGCGACCAAATGTGTGTGTTTATGTGTTTATCTATCTCTGCCGTGCGCAGCATGTTTGGCTCATTAAGGTCAGGTAGGTGTACGCGATCCGACTGGATTCAGATCATGATAATTAGGTTGTGAAGTTTTGCTGTGTTGAACGGCCACTAATGTGCCACTTCAACGGGGGGTGGGTGGGTGCATTAAAATATGCATGTTGAGCCACCACTCAGTCTTAATATTTAAACCAGCCTGGAGGTGAGGCCCACTCTAACACAAGCCTGACAGACCGTGTGTACAAAACACTGGCTGCCTCCCATATAAACTCCACACACACACACACACACACACACACATGCGCGTGCACACACACACGTGCAGCAGAGCAGTGTTGAAGCAGCGACAAACAGACAAACACAAGAAAATAAACACAAGCTGGTTTAGACAGAACCATAGATAAATCCATAAAATGCTTGTCCCATATGGAAAGGATGCTTTTATTAGCTGAGTCTGAGCCACAGGGGCTGTGGGCGAGGTCGCCGCTGGGATGTGACTGACTCTTGTTTGTAGTGAAGTGCGGATGTGGAGTGGCAGAGAGAGGGAATGTGACCCGCAGAGACCCAGGTGATCCGAGCGTTAATTACCGTCTGCTAATTACGAGAGAGACGCATCATTAAGCAGAGTGAGCCACCGGAGGGCTTGAGGACTCCCTGTCTCTCCTCTACTCTTCCTTTTCTTCCTGACCCCGATCTTCTGTCCCAATTAGCACTGCCCTGCTCCCCCTCCCCCACCACCACCACCACCACTACTACCACCACCTCACCCTCACACCCTCCTCTCCTCTCTCCCCCCCTGCGTGTTTCCATCAACACTGCTGCAGCCGCTGTCTAAACACAGGCAGCATCGGGTGGGATGCACCGTGGGCTGTGGGCACCGTACCTCCTCAAACACACACACACACAACCATTAGAGGAGACAGCGCTAAAGAGGCCGAGTAGACACCTCTGTCTTCTTGCACAATGACTAATGTGGCGTCACAAGCTGTCATCCATGCCTCGCTGAGCCTTCCTTCCTATCCTGCCTCCCTCATTGTCTTGAATTCTCTCTCACATTTCGGTCTGTAATATGATATGTCTGTTTTTCTCCCTCCCTCTACTATTTAAGTCATTTTTTTTGTGTTGTTACACAGCACTTGAGTGATAGCAAAGTGTGTGTGCTTGTGCTTCAAAACCACTCAGAAGTGCAGGCACTTTGAAAGAAACAGCCTCAGACTGTTTGAGGATGACACGCAGTAAATGACAGGTTCAGCTGTTACGCAATTCTCTCTCTCTCTGCAAAAGCAAGCCCCCCCCCCCCGTCCTCTGCCTCTCATCTTGCTTGAGATACGTGTTCCCTCCACACGGACCCCCTGGGGTTTGAGGTAGGACAGGATCAGCTGCCGAGGGGTCAGTTCTGAACCTTCATGCCAGCCAGACCATCTGGAACCCCACGACCACTGGGTCTGGGCCGCGGCTCCGCCACCAGGAAGGCAGCGAGAAAACGTAGGTAGCAAAAGATGCAGATGAGAGAGAGAGAGAGAGAGAGAGAAGAGGCGAAGGAGGGAGGGGGATAATGAAGATGAGGCAACGAGGAAAATGAGACAGAAAGATGGTAATAGATGAGAAATGATGAAGATGAAGGGAAATAAGGGAGTTTCAGTAACAAGACTGAAGGTAGGCTGCGCTGTCACATGAAAGAGATGGTTTTTGACTAAGCACTGATGACCGGCTTCACTGCAAATTATTTAGCGTGCATGTTTGGGAGTGTAATTGTATGTAGCTCACAATTTAGGTCTCCATTATTCAGTGCTAATCTTCCTATCTCCAAGAACAACTGGGAGGAGCAGCCTTATAGAAAATAACCTGAGGTGTTGAGAGTGTATATATAAAACATTTACAATAACCTCAATATGACTCCACACAGAAACACAGCAATCTTTTGGATAATTTAACAATATAGTAGAGTTATTTAAAACCTGTGAGTTAAATGTTTTAGTTCCCGACAAAGTCTTTTTTTTTTTTTTTGGTCAGTTTGACACGTAGGAGGAAAACACATCAACCTCATGAGCCATTACAAGCACAAAGATGGAAATTCAAAGTCAGGATACTTTGTTGTTGCAGTCAAGAGCAAAACACCCATCGACTGTGGCTAAATTGATTCTTAAATGGACTTAAATTTCTAAAATTATCCGATGAATATCAGCCCCATTAGTGAGGCAGGTGATTTCGAGTTTGCTGATTCATTTTCTGCATCGCTCTTTGGGATTTAGTCGACAGTTGTTAAAGCTGCTGTAATCCATATTTTAACATAAACAATGCATCCAATTACTGTACGTGAGGAAGTGAGAGGAGTCGTTCCTAAACAATTAGCACGCACACCTTTTAGACTGTTTTTACGGCTCGCAACTTTATCGTTTTGGTTCATGTTCATGGTTCTCATCGCCAAAAAGCTCTTAAAATCCATTGTCAGGCACCAAACATCAAACAGACACAGTTAGCAGCCAGCTGGTGAACATAGTGGAACATTAACTAGTTAATATTTCCCTCAGGAGTTGGTGGAGACCAAAAATAGAGCTAAAAGCAGAGTGAGTATGCATTTTCATGTCAGTCGCCCAACCATGAGGCTACCTGAGGAGGAAACACTCCTTCCCAGTTAACGTAGACAAGAGCGTTTATTAAACACTGTACAAATCCAAACAACAATTTATTACAATAATCTCACTTGCAATCCGATCAACAACTCCAACCAACTCCAACACACACTTCCTAACTTCCTCATATACCCCTTACTAGTCACATGATTAATTACATTACACCATTTTCACAGGTTTTCTCACATATGCACATACATATAAATAACAAAAAACAAGTGTAGTGGCAAAGAGAAGTTCCTGAGAATTATTGTTTCATTTCAATATATTATTTTATACTCTAGATGGTTAAGCATTGGTTAAACGGATGTGTTTATTGTATTTATTGCAGTGTTTTTTTCTTTCCAAGGACTTTATGACCTGGCCAGCTTCTAGCTAAATGATGTTTGGAGAAAGTGTTGAGCAACCAATACATCTGTGCAATCAACATAACTAATCACGACTTGCTTGGAACATTGTAGTCTCAATTGTCACAGGTTCGGCTACACTTTAAGAACTTTAAGAGGTAAACGATGAGGCGGACCGGCCCAGCATCCCTTGCCGTAATTCCCTTCCCTTGACTGTAATAAACAACTACATAAATAGTGTGTAACAATCAATCAATCAAATGAAATCTCATTAACATATCGCATTTGTGATTATTTATCCTTTTGGGCAAATATATGTGTCTAATAGGAGTTTTAATTAGCGTCACTATATTTATTATTAAATATATGGAGCCACCGTGACCCCATCATTACATTTCATTAGTGTATAATCACCCGAAAATAAGAATTGTTGAATCTTTTATGTCTACAGCTAAGCTACACACTTGGCCCTCTTAATCTATGGACCAGAATTTGGTCCTAGTAATTCTGACTTGCAGTTTGTGTACACTGAAGACAAGACATAAACATCCACAGTCACAGCGAATGTATAAGTGCATCCTATAAAATATCATTATATTGGCACCCCATCAAGGTAGAGGCTCCCTCACACAGGTGAATGCAACAGTTCATCTGGGACTGATGTGGTTAAACAACCAGTGACATGTCCACTGTCTTCACCAAGCAAAGAAAAACACACACACACACACTCTTTGTGCAGTATTTTGTGGTAAGTTGTCATATTATCTGCAGCTCTAGACATTCAAAAACAGCTTCAAGTAGCTGAAATATAATTTAATGAAACCTTACTCATTCATTTTTTAATATAATAGTTTTGACAGGTTGTTATTTATTTCTGCTCAGTTCGTTTTTTTTGTTTTGTTTTTCTCTGTATTAAAAATAAAAACTCATCAAATCACGATGAGACTTGAGAAGCATCCCAGAGAGACATTACAGCATTTTGAGTTGTGTGTGTGTGAGTAAGCTGCCAAAAATAAGACGGTCAACGCCACGAAATGCTAAAATGACTTAGAGTTTCACAGACATCACTGCAAAAAAATATACAGTGTAAATGAATCATTGTGAAAATTACTCATGGACTTGTGCGGTGTCCATTTGTCACGTGGAGGAGGGAAAGTCTGAAAGCGAGCAAAGAGCAGATACAGAAATAGAAGTGACCGGTGTCCCTATCACAGCTGTGACATCTGTCTCAAAGGAGCCAGGGATCTGTTGACCGTCTCTACACACACTTTCATTGATACAGAATCTGCTGGAGATGTGGAGACCTTAATTCATACACTAAAGTCCTTTATTATGATGCATTATCATGTACTTTATCCACACTGGACTGACAATATTCTGGTATGTTCTCGAGATTAATGCAAAAATGTCCAAACATTTTAATCTGAATAAGAAAAACAACGCCCTCACTCCTTGTTCGATGTTAGCACAGTTTCGCTGTTTGATGGATTAAGTAATAAAAAAACAGATTTTGCTGTGTGCTACCTGGTCTAGTGTGGATGTGCTTGTGTTGTTGCACAAGTTTTAAAATAATATTTTGATGCTTTGAACGCTTCTTGAGAGTTAGATGTGAAGATTGATACTGCTCTCATCTTTGTACTGTTGATATAAAGGCACTACTGGTAGCTAAGACTAATGACTGGAAATAGCTAGCCAGGACCTGTCTAAAGGTCACAACATCCTCTAGAGCGCCTCACAAATTAACATGTATTTTGTTGTTTAACCAAAGGTCTAGGTTTGCATATGGACGGTAAGGACATGACCCTCCAATTGTTCCATATTTGAGTGAACACTTTATCAAACAGCTGTTTCTACACACCTCCTCTTTGCTGATTTGATGGAGAATCATTCATAAATTCAAATAATATACGTTCTATGCTTTCTATGTGATTTCTTTATTGTGTGCTGTATTAATCCATGACAGTTTGCTTTAATGATTTACTTGTTGACTAGAGTGGCTGCTGTCAGTAATTTTAAATGTTACCATGTGTGCTGTAATGTGACTGCAGCAAATATCGTTAATATTCTATCGGCAAAACTAAAAACTGTGGTTATAAACAGGACAGAGTCAACAGAATTAAAGTTTTAGTCTCTGAAATACATTTTTTGACAGCTCTGATGGAGATTTATCGAGAGGACGGCTGCTTTACTCCAAATTATTTCACCAGCCTGGATTATGTGTGTGACCTTTTGGATGTGTAGAAGAACACTGAACATTCATGGACATTAGATCCCGACCGATCCTGAGGGTATGTCGAGAGATGGAAATAATCAATCCCTGCTAATGTTGAGACCAAACCTACGCCCACCTGTGTTTAAGCAGAAGGGTAAACTACTTCTTCTGGTGGTCATGACTCTCTGCTGGTTGGCCTTTGTCATTCCTACTCTGCACCATGTACGTCTGTTCTTGCACTACTACTACTACTTTGTGCTCCAGGTAGGCTACGATCACCTGTGAGTATGTATGGCTTTGGAGTCACACACAAACAGCTATTTCACTGATTTTGGTGAAACTGGATCATATTTTATGGAGAAAATGTTTTCTGTTTTTCTGTGAGCTCAGAGCACCGGGGGGAGTGTTAGTGTTTGTACCACAGGCGTTTTTGGACCACCGAGAAGAAGAGGAGGTTTTCAGACGAGCAGAGTCGATGTTGTGCCAGAACAGGAGCTGGTCAAGTGGGCAATGTATTCAGGCTCAGCAGCCTCTACAGACATAATGACAGAGGCGAAAACAACAAAAGGGAAGCTGACAGAAGAAGCTGAGAAGAGAAAAAGAGAGTGACCCAACAAGAACCACAAGATAAGAGTAAATCTCGGACTGACTTTTAGTTGTTGGTGAGAGCTTGGTGAAATAAAAGGCTGAAAGACAGACGCCAAGCTGGACTTCTTACTGTTGGACCAGTAAGTAATATTAACTGGCTGCTATGTCCTGTGTTGTTCACCTTGCTTGATATTTGGCTGTTAGCAAAGTTTTCAACATGCTAGTTTTTATATAATCATAACCAACACACGTGCACAACTGTCCATATTTACCACAGTGGAATTATACTCCAATTTCTACGCATGCAGTCTATCCTAGAGACATATTTGTATCATAAACTGTCTCATAACTGCAAACGATGTCTCTGTTGAGAATCGTGCAACACAGCTAATAAGCTAAAAGCTTCTCTATTTGGACTCTTCGACTCTCTGTTACCTAAAAGGTCAACACTGTCAAGGTTTGCAGCTGGTGAACGGTGCATGTTGCTTATCAAAGTTCACAGAAGTTGAACTCAATGGATTTAAAGCTTGCTCTACAAGCAATATAATACTGATTTCACACTTTTTAAATGCTAGTGTGAATAGGTCAAACAACTAAACATCATTCATTACTGCTCTGCCCTCTGTTTGCTTGCCCTTATAACTGTTAAATAGGGTTTGGAGTGCTGCAGTGACCCCCCCTAGGTATTCAACATTGGTAGTATTAGCGCAGGGAATTCCCCTCAGAGATGATGAGGCACGGTGGAGAGCACAGTGTGACTGCTTCTCCTGCTGCAATCCATTTATGCCGTTGCCTACGCTGTTGTTTGCAACGTGTGCTTTTGTTGCAGTTTTACAGTGGTGAATCTTCAATAAATTTTCAAGAAAAGTTACTCCCTTGTGTCTATCTGAGGACTTCACGCAGTCAAAATTGAGCCAGACCTCAAACTTGATTAACACAGAGGTAAAAAAAGAAGATGAACTGTCCTGTAAATGTTTATTAGGCACACAAAAAGTATGTCAGAGTAAAGCGTGCACACAGCGGGGTGGATTTTACAGATCTATAATTGTAAGATATTTATTTTATTAATTCATGACGATGATGCCAAACTTTCACTGACAGGTGACTTTTAGTAGAGGACAGAAACTCAGAGTTGTTTGTCTGTCGGAGGAGGAGTGAGGGGACTGGCGCAGCAGTGGGGAGGCAGGTGTAGCTGACCTGTTTGCCTTTTACTGCCCATATTTTTCCGGTCATTTTAGGTTGCCATTTGCAAATGTGATATCTCAATTTGAAGTCGCAGCCAAGACGATGCAGATTTATCCTCATATAAATCCATTTTTCTCAAGATGTATAGGACTGTGTTGACAGATGCTGTGCTAATGTTTGTTCTGTAAATCGCATGCTGATGCATAAATTAGGCTACAGCTCATGTTGATCAGGCTGAATCTGGGCTACACAGGGACGAGGCGAGGAGTCGGTCTGTTCATACTGCAGAGGCAGTACAGGTCAGTCAAGGATGGCTCGATAGCAGGCTTAATATTGCAACAGAGAACATGAATAAAACAAACCTGATACCGACAGTACCACTCCCTCCATCCATTACTTACAACAGCAGCAGGATATCAGAGCAGTCTTCTGGCCTGGGAAACCAGACACCCTTACAGTTGAGACATTCGTTAGTCCCTGGAAGTTAGGATGCACGTCATGTAAACACAATGACTGAATGTAGATCAAACTTAAGCAGTGCTGTCAATCAGCGGCAGTCCTTGACCCTGGTTCGGCTGATGAGGGTTCTCTCGAGGCCCGGGCTACCATAGCTGTCCCGAGCCAGTTTGGACAGTTGGCTGTCAGAGTTGCGCTCATCAACAATGCAGCAGCATTACAACCAGAGAACATCTGGAACATCAGGAGGATGACATTGACAGATTAATGTGCGTGCGGAGGAGTACATTTATAAGTAGCCGCAATTACATCCAGATCAACTGTCAAAATAGTCAGAAGAGAGTCTGGAAAAAAGAGAGACGAGGAGGTTTAAGTTCTTGCAAAGCTGGATCGGTTATCATCTACACTATCTGTGTCGTGTGTGTGGGCAGGCGGGTGGGAGCGCACGCACAGGCCTGCTGATATTTAAATGTTGACAGCATGCCTAGCACTCGTGTCCCCCGTCACTCTGTCTTCATTTCATCTCACTCCTCCAAACACACTGCATGAAATCACTGTGCATCAAGCCTCCTCGTGCTAGATGACAACTGTGCACCAGCTTTAAAATTTGTCTGATTCTTGGAAATTGCCAATTCTCATTTGTGTAATTACAGTGTTCATCACTACTCTGCTCTGTAATGATATTTTACACAGATATAAAGAAGTGGCACGTAATTTAGGTTGTAATGGCTCAACCATTATCTCACAGTTGATCCCCCTACTTGTCCTCTCACCTGACTCGCTTCCTTTCAATATGCAACTCCCCTTGTCACCGATGCCCTTGTTGGTGTGTGTATGCGTGTGCGAGAGTGAGGTGTCAGCATTTTATCAGGAATCGTTCGGCTGATGGCCTGTCACCCCACCTTAAGGACGTGGCGAGGAGAGGCGAGGCTCACCTTTGCCACGGCTGACATTTTAATTTGTCACCGTTGGCCGTCCTGTTTCCGTCAATAGTACATCCATGCATCAGAACAAACGCCATGGGACACAAGGGGATTTCTGAGTTCGATAGTATTGATACACAACCCTGATTAAGGCTTCAGTGCTGCTGCTGCTGCTGCAGCTGCAGAGGTAGCCGGCCCGGACCTAAAGGTGTGTCAGGAGAGGAGAGACGAATGGGGAAGAGTGAGTTAACAACAGATCACGTCAGAGAAGATAATAGAAAGGTCAAATCTTCAAACATATGAATCTCCATTAAAGTAAAGGCATGAGAGGTCATTAAAAGGCCAGCACGAGAATTACAGTTTCCCAAAGCAATGCTTCATTTTAGTGGAACATTTTTATATTTCATCATGCTCCACTCATATGAATTCACGGACAGTTAACCAACGTCAGCGCTGCATATCTTCCCTGCACTGACTCACCTGCAACCATTTAACACACAGCTCAAAAAGGCAAAGTTCACATAATTTACTCTGATGACACGACTGAGTGAATATTGTGTGTCTTCTGAGATCAAGTTTCCAGAATGATTTTTTGCTGCTACAAGAAACACTAAAACAATCGCCCTCACCAGAGGAGTTTCGATCATTGGGCGCCTCGGTCAAGAATTCAGTTTCAAAATCTATTTTAGATAACGTGAGAGTTCCTCTATAAGATGAAGTGTGTACAGCAGCTCTGTGAGTCAGAGCGGTGTTGTGAGCTAATGCTCACATCAGCACTCTTACATGCTCACGGTGACAGTGCTAATATGCTGATGTTTAGCAGGCAATAGTTAACGGGCTCAGTTAGTGTGTGTGTGTTAGTGTGCTGACATGTGCTAATTAGCACTAAACACAAAGTACAGCCGAGGCTGATGGGAATGTCAGCAGCTTTGCAGGTATATTTGGTTATAACCCAAAATATTGAATGAAATAAAAAAGATAAATGCTCCAGTCCACAGTGGTAAAGTCAGGGATCAAGGTCATTATGATACATTGTTTGGTAATCAAGAATGTCTGTGCCAAATTTAACGGCAATCCATCCAATTGTTGTTGAGAGATTACAGTTAATGCTCACCCACAGGTTTCTGAAGAGCTGTTTTGAAGCTCAAAATTTGCGGCTCTGGCCGCTGCCATCTTGGCTGTCCTGCCCCTTCGACCTTCTGGCACTGGCTAAGACGTGGATCATCTGCGGACCCGAGGCGGGCTAAATGACGCCTGTGTGCTCAAACAGGCCATCTATAACGGCACCCACCTGTCAATCAAAGTGGCCACGCTGTTAATTATGCGCGACTTTAAGCCTTAATATAGCTTGAGGTGAGTTAAAAAAAAAAAAAATTCAGACCCAGTACAGTTCTGCATTGACTTCATTTCCCAACCACGGAGGTTGGTGATTGAGTTTGACCGACTGACACACCATCAACGTCTATGGAGCATGGCTAAACATTCACCTGATGCTTCGATTCCACCGGGCACACCTCTGTGGCGTCGCATCCATGATGCTGTTTTGGTGCGTCATCCACATGGCCTCATTCCACATGGCTTCGCTTTGCCTGCCAGATTTTGTTAACTTACTCGGATTCTATCATGATTAAGTACGCTTCGCAGTTTTTATGATTGAGAGTCTGCACTGTGTTTTATTTTGAAAACTGTCCAGATTCTCTATGCTGTTCCTGCGTCTGACCTCAGGCCAGCTTGTTCTGCTCTGTGCTGCTTAACGCGGCTGGTCAGGGCTACTGTCAGAAATATAAAATGTTCTCTGCAGAGCAGGGGACGCATCTAGGACACCTCTGAAACGTGCTGCTGCGCTTCTGGTGGAATCACAAGCATCGCCTAGAACGGCCATGATGAGCACACAGCTGTGCCCTGTGAAACCAGGTGTTTGTTAACCAGGAGTTGGTTAACCTTTTAGTCAGTTTTCATAACATTTTACAGCGTCTTAAACATGAAGATTTGCTGATTTTATATCAGTGTAAATCGAATATGTCGTCACATTGAACATTTTATAGACTAATAATAATTAGGTAAAGAGAAAATGATGGTTAGTTGCAGCCTTAAAATCACCTGGTGTGTTTTTTAGCAGGTATTTGCTGGACAAAGTGTTGTTGTTAAAAAGTCTTCAATCACTCCTCTAACTCTGTTAACTCTCTACCGATACACATACACATTTATACACTTTTTCCCAGGCCGGGGCGGTCATTAAGCCCTCATAGTGGCGTCCGTCAGTGCGGCCGAGACACCTCTCCCAGACGTCAATACAGGTTTGGCACACCTTGGCCCACGGTGCCCTCTGAGACCCCTCCGCTGTCCTGCACGTGTCAGCAGAAACAGAAGCCACTGTGTCAAGCTGCTCCATCCCTCCCTCCCTCTAAAGCTCTACATCCATCCCTCGCTCCGTCCGGTCCCAGGGGCAGCAGGTCAATCCTAATTGTATGCTAATCAGGGCACTGCGTGCGTCTCTCTAACTGCTGACAATCGATGGGTGACATCAAGGTATTGTAGCCAATGCAAAAGAGAGCCTGCGGAGTAAACAAGGAGGGCAGGATGTGGATGCAGAAGAAGTGCCTGTCAGTCTGCCTGAATAGCCATCACTCTGTGTGCTATATTTACACTTTCTTTACTGGTAGAGCGTCATTTTATGGCCGTTTTAACTTGTTCAGAGGAAATGTTTGGTTACAGCACGAACTTGACCTATGCTATCAATCCACTACATACAACAGAAAGACAAGAGCCACTTTTATGAAGAGACTCTCACTCATCGTCAATACAGTGACTGTGGCATGATGCGGCAATTGTGAGTGAATGATGCCGCAGACTCAAGGTCTCCATCCACTGCTGCTGCTACTGTAGTGGAGTCTCCATTTGCCTCTGTTCTCCCACTGCCCAGATGCATTATAATCTATAAGTATAGACAGACCTATCTCTGCACTTCATTTTAACCCCGTGCCAGCGCTGGACAAAGGTCTGGGTGATCCCATTATCATTCTGTAAAAGGGGAAAAAACATTCTGACTTGTTTGCATTTCTTTAAACCGATCACAACTGTCTTGGGCTGCGCTAAGCCCGGGATGAAGTAATGGTGTGCTTGCAGAATAGTGTCAGGGCGGGCATATTTGCATGTGTTAGAGGCGAGCCCTGGCATTAAAATGGGTAAATCCTCCCAAAAAAAGAGGTAACAGCATAGACTGTATAAATGTGGACGTTGTATCCGTGACATCACCATTGAAGAGATGTTGTGAAGGTCAGAATGTGGTGGCTCTGGCCGCCGTCATCTTGGCAAAGACGTGGAGTGTAGATGGAGCTGAGGCGGGCTGAATGATGCCTGATTGCTCAAACAAGCCATCCTTAACGGCACCTTTTTAAACTTTATTTTTGACAGAGACAGCTGAAGAGTGACAGGAATGTGGGGAGAGAGAGATGGTGAATGACATGCAGCAAAGGGCCGCAGGTCGGATTCGAACCCTGGCCCGCTGCGGCAAGGACTGAGCCTTCGTACATGGGGCGGATGCTCTACCAACTGAGCTAATCGACACCCCCATTATGCATAACTTTAAGCCTTAATATAATTTGAACAGGTGAGTTCTATATAAATTCACTCTCAGTACAGTTGTCATGAACGGGGAAATTAGCTATAGAGACCAAAACTGTTTTTTGTACCAGGCTGTAAACATGTTTATTTCTGCTGTGAAGTTGGGACATTTTAACATGGGGACTTATGGAGACTGACTCACTTCTGGAGCCAGCCTCAAGTGGACGTTTGAGGAACTGCAGTTTTTTGCACTTCCACATTGGCTTCACTTCACAGCCAGGGACATTGCTGCTTGGGTAACAGCTGCAAGCTAGTTTATGATCGTACTATTAGCAACCAGGTTTGGTTTAAAGCCCTTTCAGACACATTGTCTACAACCTGGTTGAACTTTGGGTACACTGTTGGGGCTCAAGCTGTTGAAAATAATGGTCAGTTCTGTGTCTGAAAGAGCCATTAGGTTAACTTGCCATTTTCAACATGTAGCTCAGAGGTTTGAAAATGATAAGACGCAGATAGCTGAAAAGGAGGAGAATACTGACTGAAATAGCCGACAAATGGTTTATACCAGTAGCCTACTTCTTGTGAGTCAGACTAGACACATTATAATGACCCCCTCCCTCCAAATAGCTCTGATAAATCTGTTCTGACTTCTAGTTAAACCAAAACTGGCAGTTCTAAATGAATGAAACATGGATAAGCAGAGATGACACAGAATCTGATGAATAAATCCCTCAATATGGGATGTGGGTTTGTAATAAGCCACTCTGTAGGGGCGTATGTGTTTGTGTGTGCATGTAAGTGTTTGTGCATGTGTTATTGCTTACGTGAGAACATGGAAGTGTGAATGTGTTTTTCCATGTGTCGCTGATGAGAGCATGCACAAGTTCCCCAACTGCAGTGCAACTTTTCATTCGAACTAAAAGGTACAACATGTTATTTGTGGAAAATGATTAACAGGGGATATATAATTAATCATGATATAGATATCAAATTATACAGTGAATGCTGGTGACACTGCATGCATCTTTCATGTCAAACGTAAAAGATAATTCTGGAGTACAAACACTTGGATCTTGTTTTTGTAGCTTTGGCTCTTGTATCTATCAGTTATGGTAACACTGTGCTCAACAAAGTAACTGACCCTTCACAAGTCACTGCTGCTGTGCCTTTCCAATGTAGCACACCACATATTCAGTTTTCAAGGATAACAGTGGCAGATTTGCTACTTGAAAATCTTACAAAAAAAATCTGGGACCTTGATTTCACTCAGAGGTGGACAAAACTCCAACTCCGACCTCGTTTATATAACACCTTTCATACAGACATGCAGCCCAAAGAGCTTCACACACCAAAATTGAAACAACACAGAAAAAAAAATGAACAACAATAAATAAAAATGTTGAAGTTGAAAAATAAATACAAACCAATGAAATGTAAAACATAAATGAATAAAAGCAACTGATTTTATTAGTTATCTGCTACTTAGCTAGACAGCTATTTAAGATAATGTTAACTTGCTTGAAAACTTGCGCTGACTTGTTTACACAAATCCTGTAAAGGCAGGAAAACCACTCTCATAGCGCCAGTTGCAATGCATAGTGCACACTTGCTATTGGCTATTGTAAACGGCAATCAATATTACAACAAGTTCCACAACATGGGGGACTTTAAATGTGCACTTCATGGCTGTATACACCATGGTAAACACTGAACCTAACATGACATGTCCTCCAGACACAGTCAACATCACCACCAGTTGATGAACCATGTAGAAGACAAGGAATAAAGAACAGGTAACAAGTTTTTCGAAGTTGCCGGAGTTTAAAGGTCCCTACATCCAACAAAGAGCAGAACAGAGCTAACACTCGCTCTAACATCACCTGAATGTAACCAAGCCCTCAGGATGAGCACACGGCTTTGAAGCCAGTTTGATGTCGTGGCCAAACAGTGTGATGACATCAGTTGTGTCCGTTGTGTGATGGACAATGGCCCAGAAGAAGTGGTTGTGATATGGTGGATGCATTTTTTTGTGTCACAAACCCTACAAAAAGACTTGTTTTGCTTGACTTTTTTATTAGAATTTGCATTCAGTCCAATAACATTTTGAAAGTCTAGAAGACTTGAAGGTTAATTTTAATTTTATCCCCATTCAACCGAGCGGATGGCCAAACCGAAAAATGGAGACAGTATCTGTGTCACATCGGTTTGCCGCGCCCCTTTAGGGGACGATTCTTTCAGCCTGTCACTGAAGTGAACACTGGACTCATTTCCAACATATTTATCTAAAATGAAGACAAAAATTCAGACAAACAAATCAGAAGAAAGTTAACTTTGTTCGAGACTTGTGTTTGTCTCAGCAGCAAAACACTCTCACAATATCTGGTAACACAGATATCTCGTCTCTGTTGGTGCTGAATCGATGGTCCGCTTCACCAAAGATGATCTATAACAACTAAAATAAAACTTCAACAACTTTCTGAAACGTCTCTGGTACAACACAGATTTGGATTTTCATACATCCATAGCTTATACCCACCAAAACAGTTAGTTGGTTAGCTAGTTAGTTAGCAAATGAAATGCTAACTCTTGACTTTGTAGGTTATTAAGTGAGTTAACCAGACATGCTAATGTCTTTCCCTTCTCATGCCTCCACCCAGTGAAATCTTTTACTCTGTTACACCACCATCTTTTCTATTCCTCACACATCTCTGATCCCACACATTTATCTCCCAAATCCCTTCCCAACTCCCCCTCTTCTCTCCTCTTCCCTTCCATCTTTCTCTCTCTCTCTCTCGTCATTTATCCACCTTCGTCTACTCCGACAGGTCCCATGGTTCTCTCCCTCCTCCACTTCCCTTACCGCGCCTCTTCCCCCACCCCTCATCCATCCCGTCCCTGAGGCCTCCCGTTAACGGGGTCAGTGTAATCCCGCCATACGTAATCTCCAGCTTAATCCCTTCAATCACCCACGATTAAACACAAAAAGATGTCCGAACAAGAGCTGGAAAAAATTACGGCCCATTGCGCAACCGACTCGGTGGTTGCTTTGGGAGGTGAGTGGAGGGGTGAGGAAGAGGAGAAGGTTTTGTTTGTCTCCCCCATAATTTGAAACTATATGAGTTGGTGTATTGGTGGGGCAATAGAAGGACAACTGAGGTAACGGACTGAGTGGGAAGCAGCATGTCTGTATGCAAGTGGGGGAGAATAGGGTGCCGTGAGGTTAACAACGCAGAGATCTTCACCATCACTCACTAGTCTTTCATCTCTCTATCCCTTTAACCCTCCTCCCTGCTTAAGGAGGCTGTGCAAAAATCAGTTCTTCATGACACTCTCTGTTCAACATCTTCATCATTCTTTGTATAAAAGACCTCTGTGTTGTAAAAACAACAACCCTAGGTGAACAGACAGAATGAAAATCTTGTCCAAACTCAAATATTGCCCTTGAAGAATAAATGGGGTAAACTTTTTGTGACAGAAAAGCCTCCCCAATGTGAGGGCCTTCTGTCATCCCACAGCTACAAACAAGGTCATAAACTTAAATCTGCATGAATACGCACACACTGTCGCACACAGTCAGACTCAGCTTTTCTGGTCATGTGTGTGCCGCTGCTGAAGAGACTGGCGGTGGGCCAGACCACATGCGTTCTGGAGCTTGGGTGGATCTGGACCCTGAAGGAGAGCCAGAGCCATGTGACGTGCTCCTGTTAGGAACGCCTGGATTCCCTGCTGACAGGGGCACAGCAGAACCGACCCGACAATGCCACTCCGGATCGATCCCGCAAGGACAAAGCAGCTGCTTTGAGAGAGAGATGAGAATGGCCCCGGTGATTGGCCCACTGGTGACTTCTCACCACGCCACTGGGGAGAGAGGTGACCTTTTTTGGCTCGGATCTTTCTGAAAAATCTGCCTCCAACCAAATACAGGGGAGGTGAACTTTGTTTCTTGTATTTGCAGCTTTAAAAAATGACAGTTATTAAAGGATAAGGGTGGAAATTTTCATCTTAGTGACCAAATTCCATAACGTGTGAAACACAGTCATATTTCCTGTCAAAGCCTGTATCTATACGCCATTTTAAAGGAAATTATACAGAATAAAGTCGTATTTTATACTAGAGACTGTTGATTGTACGGTAAAACACTGTAATATCTCATGGCAAAACCTTTACTTGATATGGCATTCATATTTCAGGTCATTTATTTGGCAAAACAGCATTTCTTTAGATGAAAAAAACTTTAAAACTTTAAACGTGAAATCAAGAGTACTGATATTCTTTTACCGTTATACTAGAAAAAGTTAAACTGTACTTGTTACGGTAAAATTCTGGC
The DNA here is from genome assembly GCA_033000465.1 of Sciaenops ocellatus. Classification (NCBI taxonomy): domain Eukaryota; kingdom Metazoa; phylum Chordata; class Actinopteri; family Sciaenidae; genus Sciaenops; species Sciaenops ocellatus. The sequence goes on along the minus strand of CP136874.1, from coordinate 21,195,409 downwards.
AACCACGGCTGCCAGTAACAATTAATTTGTCCAAGTATAAAAGCGCATGAATAAGCATTCTGTGCATTCAGCATTCTTTATGATGATGAACATAGACCACAGATCATAGAGGATTTCTTTTGATTGGTCCTTTATGCTCCTGGCTTTCACTATCCATATTTTTGAATTAATCAGAATCTCCAACTGCACTGTGATTTTAACAAATGATGAATTTGAAAAACAAATGTGGGAGCTGTAGTCTTTTTGTATACTGGTTTCTCTCTTCTCCATATTATCAACCCACTGTGTCTCCTCCCACCCACTCTCCTCTAATATCTTCCAATATCTTTCTTTCTGCTTTCTAAACAAGTCAGAGTGTCTATACAGCCACGCCAGCGCCGGAGCAGGCGGCTCTGCGAGGCTTCACTTTGTCACAGCGGTGCTTTGAGCTGCGGTAACCTTCATCATGCTAACATGCTCACAATGACAGTGCTAACATGGTGCAATGGTGATCTGCAAATGCTTTGGGCTGCATTAATAAAGATGACTTGTGGGAAATGTTGTCTGTTAAAGGCCACTAAAAACAAAAATATTACATAAACGATATTAGATATTTTTTTTAAAAGTTACCCGTCAAGACAAACTGCACGACTTACTTCTGAGCAAGGCCGGATTATTACAAACGTCTGTTGTTACTTTGAGAGACATATGAACACATTGTTTGTTTTAGTGTTTTCATGGGATTTGTTGACAATAAGAAAATATATTACATAGAATATTGCCTGCCTTATACTCTGAAAAAAATTCAATAGCAACATGCCACTCCAAAAACAGAGATAAGCCACACAAGTGTGAGTGTCAACAGTTTTCTGTTCGCAGTGTGGATGTCTTTGTTAGTCTGCAGGTTGTCCAGACTAACAGGGACATTGTGTCTGGAAGGAGATGTGTTTTCTCAATGCTGCGAGGGGTTAACTAACCAACCAACCAACCCTTCCCAGAAACATGTAGCTGATAGCTAAGGTGTTAGCGTAAAAATCTCATTTCTCTCACCTCCTCTGTCACCGCACTGATACAAACACACACCACCTTCTTCACAAACAAACAAATATTGCACAATTTGACGGTCGCGGATCGCTCTGACATTTGTCACAGGGGCCCTTTATAGGAGGGAACTTGAGCCGCGGAGGCAGATGACAAACTGTAAGACTTCCGCTTCTCTTCTTTCACGCACTTATGAGAATCCGATACGACTCGAGCAGCACTGGCCCGCTTCCCTTCCTCTCTGTTCAGCACTCCATCCACGGGGATGAAGTGAGCAGAAATACAGAGAGAGACGGTGAGGGATATATAGAGAATATATGTGTGTGCATGCAACATCAAGACAAAGATAAAGAGATGGGGGGGGGGGACGAGTTTTGTGGGTGCAGCAGAGAGCAGAAAAGGAAGAAGGAGGTGAGGAGGGAGAGTTACAGTTTGGGGAGACATGATTTAAAGTGAAAAAGATAGAAGTGTTTGAGATGAGAAGATGACTTTAAAAGAGTTAAAAAAAAAAGAGTGAGTGGAGGAAAGTCAGAGGAGAAATAGAAAACAGCTGGCTTAGAGGAATGCGGCGAATAAGGAGAAAAACCCCCTCATGTGAAGACGAACCTGCATAATTCATGTTCTGCTCCTTTTAGAAACAGCAGCTTCATCAGGACAGGGCCGCTTGACTGTAGCAATGCAGTGTGTGTGTGTGAGTGTGAGAAAGAGAAAGTGTGTGTTGCACTGAATTCTGCTTGTAGCGGCATGTTTGTTAGTTGTGTGCTTTCTCTGTGGTCGTACTTTTCACCATGCTGGTGTACAATGTGTCTAAGCACACAGATGTTCACGTGCCTGCGTGTTGGTGTGTGTGTGTGTGTGTGTGTTTAACTGGAAATGGAGCTGTGCGCCTTCACCTTGCTCTGCTCTTCACCCTCACTCTCCCTGACTGCACTCTACAAGGCCATTAGAGCTCCCAGAGGCCTGCGGAGGCTGCTCGTCTCTGTGTCTGCTTTCATGTGTCAGTGAGTGGACTCAAATGTGTGTGTGTGTGTGTGTCAACCCCACAGAGTGCATGTAGTGTGTCTTTTTTTTTTTCAAGCCACTATGAATGGATGCATGTGGACATGCAGTCCATGTGTACCTTCATGCTTCTGCTTTCATTATCAAAATGTGGACAAAGACATTTTTTTTCTTCAGCTCCTGTGTAAGAAATGTTAATGCACAGGTGTGTGAAGGCACACAGTACGAACGCCTGTGTGTGAGCGTCTACTCCAGCAGCCTGTGCATACAGTGTGTGCAGCTGCAAACAAGCCTCGGTAGGGTTGCGAAGGGACTCAGCAGGCAGCGCTGGTCTGATCAAAAGATCCCCGGGTCTCTGAAATACACAACTCGGGCTTTATCACTGTTGACTGCTAGATTAGCATGCTGAGAACAAACATCACCATACAAATACACAGATAAAAAAAAACAAAAAAAATCTTAAAAAGAGTCAGCGCTCCCACCCACTCTCCTCACAACCAATATGTTAAAATGCGACAATGTTGTTACAGCTCTGCACAGAGAGACAAAAGGGAGGAAAAGAAACAGAGGGAGAGAAAAAGAGACATCTTCTCTGCTGGAAAGAGCAACGTATTAGTCACAGCAGTTATCTCAGATATACAACAAACATCATCAGAGGGAATATTGGACAAACGTTTTCCAGTTTTATGAACCGATTACAGCAGCAAAACATCCAATAATCTGCACAAGAACCAATAATACACACTCCGAAATGTGTTTGTGATGCATTAAGTGCGCTGTGAATGAAACAACATTTTACACATCAAACTCAGTTAAATAGTCATGGTTAGTACTCAGGCTGGAAAAACTGTTGCATACTGTGTTGTGTGGATCTGAAGGAGCTTTGTAAATTCAGAAAGGAAAAAGATTCTCGTGATATCATTAGAGTTAGATCAGTTTGGCCAAAAATACGCTATTGATTGCATTATGGGGATTGTAGGATTCAGTGATTTTGAAGCCTGATCCATATTAAGGACTAAAATCAGGATATGTTTGACCTCAGCTGCTTCGGAGAGCACTTATAAACTTAAAAGATTCACATTAAAAGGCCATATCCAGATCAGTGTTTGGTTTGTCTGCTCTGGGCTACTGTACAAAAATGGTGATTCAACATGGCGGACTCCGTGAAAGAGGACCCGCTCTCACTGTAGATATAAAGGGCTCATTTTAAGACAATGAAAACACAACAATTCTTATTTTCAGGTGCTTATACACAAATGAAAACATAATAATAAATATTGTATTCCATTCCTGCCAATAAATACTAAATCTTACACACTGGACCTAAAAAAGCAAGCAGTTTTTTTCATCAAAGTGCTTCACAATGGCTCTATTTTCATGTGACTTTCTCCATTTACTCATTTATTCTTTTCAGCACTCAATGAGGAATTCATGGGATAAAACATTTATGTTTTATGTCTAATTTGAATATAGTCAAATCATGTAAAAAAGTCATATTTCATGGCAAAACCTTTATTTATACAGCATTTTAAGGGAATTTACACAGAACAAAGTAGTATTTTAAATGACATACTCCTAATTGCACAGTAAAACATCATCATATTTAATGTCAATGTCAATTATATGGCAAAACAATATTTCTTTCGATGGTAAAACTCATATGTATACGGTAAAATACAGAATAAAACGCAGACCTTAAATGTTAAATCAACATCCTTTTACCGTAATATTAAGAATAAGTTAAACCGTACTTATTACGGTAAAATTCTGGCAACCACAGCTGCCATTTTTTTTTAACTGTAAACAGTTCTTTTTAATCAGTGCATCTTTAATAATTATGGTGCAGCAGTCGCTCTTTGTGCATCTCTGGACAGTGTTTTCGTGGTGAGCTGCAGTGGAGGGGATGATAACACAGAAGGTTTTTGAAAACTTTGGAAGACATTCACTTGGTTGGGTTAACTCTGACTGCTGAAGTCACATATAGCTTCAGCTGAACTTTAGAATACCTTTTTTTACCCCCAGTCTCTTATATGTTGGAATCGCATTAGGATGGGATCTGTTCACGGCCGGTACGGTCATATGAGCTGCCTGTAACTGGAACTATCCTATTACCCAGCAAGAAACCAGAAACATTAGCGTGGTTAAATCTTCTTTCAAAACACTGCCTGTTGGCGCAGCTATGCACGAAAGCTTACCCCAGGGTTTTAAATATGTATTTTGAAGGTTGTTTGAGTTTTAATGTTATTCAACAGGGTGACTTGATGAGTAGAGTGTTTGTGGGATCCCTTCCTATTACTCTGGATTATGGCTCGTCCAAATGCTTTCATTAGGCTGGACCTTTGAGTTTTGATCTGAACATGGATTATAGGATATTTACCACGGTTGCCCTTTAACCTGTATAACACCCCCACCTGCTTTCATGCTGGAATGAGTGCACTAGAGGTTATGGGAGAACACAGGGAGGCCCTCCTCTGACTGAGCATGCAATGCCCATAAAAATGAACTTAAGTCCTTCACTAAACAAGCAGCTTTTTGATTCCCACTAATTATGAAATGGTTAAACATTCTGTGCATGTTTCTCTCCTGCGCTTGAGTTGAGCCGCCGTACAGCCGCAGTCTTCCACCGGTCCTCAGATGAGGCTCGTCAATTAGAGCACAGGCCGAAGCGCGGCATGTTAATTCGCGGTAAAATATTCCTCCTCCAGCGCTAATTAGGTGCTAGCTGTGGTCGAGGAGCGCCGTTCGCCAAGCGAGAGCAGTCTGTGCTGCATAGCAGTCCCCCGGTATCGTTTGGCTGACCAAAGCAGCCGCGATAACAGGGAATTATTTTAATTAACCGGTGCCGCCTTCTGCAGCTAATGAGCCTAGTTAAAACGAACCCGACATCTTGCTGCAGCATGCATGTTCCCGACTCCAGAACCGTGCATCATATACTCAGAAAACAAAATGTGCGGATAAATAAATTACAAGGTGTATAAATAAGAAGAGCACATGCATAGATAAACAAGTGCTTTGAACACGTTTGTGCACAGCGGTCACACCGGTACTGATGCCTACAAGGCATGAGCGTCTCCGGGGAATGTCAAACAGCGTAAGTACAGGTGTGTGTTTGTGAGCGAAACAGCAATAGAGGTTTGGGAGTGATGTCTGTGGCATGCAGGGAGTGACAGCGTACTGAACACAGGAGACAATCGTCTATCGCTCCTGGAATCTTGTAGTCCACATACAGAAAACAGAATGATGAGTTTCCTGTGTGAATGTGGGAGAAGGACACTTTTTTTTTCTTCTTCTTCTCTCTCCTTCCGACTGAGTCAGAGTGAGAAAAGAGGAGGCTTTGAAACTCTGCCCAGTCTCCTGCACAGAGCAGCAGAGGAGGAAAAAAAAAAAAAAAAAGACGAGTTGGCCCTCATCGCAGTTATTACTCTTCAGTTGTGTAACAGCGACATTTGCCCCAGTCTGAAGAACATTCATCGCTACCTCCAAACCACCTGCATTCCCAGAACTGCTGGCTATGGATATCGCGTCTTCACCCACAAAAATATCTCAGTCACACGCAGGTGACACTCGTTTTATTACCGCTATGTACTGCATATGGATAGGGGAGCTTGTGTAGTACAGTCGGCAAAGATGTTAACAAAGCTGCCGAGCTGGCAGGAGCACAGACCTGCAGTATCGCACTGTGACAGCGTGTTTTAGTGTCTATGTATGCATTCGGCGAGGTGACAGCATGCGCAAATGTTGCGTCGCTTTGTAATTCCATATGTCTTGAAGGGGGTGGGGGTGAGGCCTCGGCATTCAGGGCGCTGACACAGAAGACCAGGCAGAGGTAATCACAGGACCCGAGTGCGATGAACTACAACGTTAACTAACAGGTCTGAAACAGCCTGCACCACCCTTATGTCCTCAAAGACACGCACACACACACACACTGCAGATGTCTAACCTCAAATCAGCGACTCTGGCCTGTAGTGAAAGGCTGCTGTGCTGTGAGTGTGCAGCGCCTCTCATTACCTTTACGTTGGAGCTGAACTTTAAATTAGTCAGCAAGGCACATTCATTAGCCTGCTTGAATTTACCTCTTCGTACACGCTAATGTGCGGCACTATACTTCATCAGCACATCACACATCTCACTATCATACTTAGCCTCTCATCTAAAAACCAAGTGATGCCGGCAGCGGTAGTCAAGGTCATTTGATGAGAGCTGGAGGTGTATGTGATGTGAATTCACTCACCGGATTGATTCCTCCTGTACGTCCTAATGATCAAACCCTGGCGGATTTAGAGGATAGTCAGGCCCCTTCATGAGAGTGTGGAGGATACTGGTGCACAGGGAAATGAGATACTGTAGGTACATAGTGTTACAGTAGAGAGGGCCAAATGAGAGGCTGTTTCATGGTTTGAGCTGCAGATCATGTTCGTAGTGAAAGTGGAATAACCCAGCTCATCTTATTAATATGAATTTGACAAGCTTGCAGTGGAACGTCTACAGTATCTTACAGATTCCTGATTATAAGGCACCGCATGTGTTGCATAAGTATTTTCGGTATTGGAGGTTTTTGTGAAGGATTCCTGCATATTTGAAATCACATCAAGTGAAAAAATGGTGGACAAAAGAATGGGGAAAATGCTACCGCATAATGCCTTCAACATCGAGCAATAATAAATTAAAAGCTCACAAACTTTTGGTGGGATTGGTGAGATTACTGTCTTTAATATTTCTACAGCCACCCCAATAAAATAGTCCCTCACTAAAAACTTTTGGCAGTATGTTCTGTGGATTATCCACTTTTTTGGATCGAGACGCCTTAAAATGAAGAAATGTTCCCTTGTGTCACAGGTTATTGACTTGAACTGAGACTTTTCTTCTGAAATTCTACAATTTGAAGGATTTTTTTGAGGCCAGCGGAGCTGAAAGTATCCAGTGTTTCAAAAGACAAATGAAAAAAGTCAGAAAAACATTTTTCTGTAACTGATTTTTCCTTTTTTTTTAATCATCTGGAGACCCTTCAGATTTCATCTTGGGACCCGTTAGTAGTTCCCAAAAACTGCCATACATGGGAACCACTGATCTGGATTATGTAGACAAGTGAGAAAATATTGGTTTTATTTCATTTTTTGGTAATTTGGACCAACCTTTGAAAGTTTTTATTCAAGCAGAAAGAAAGTAAGTAAGATGGAAAGAAAGAAGAGTTGTTCAAATAACAGAAAAAGAGTTGGGAATAGAGAGAAAGACAAAAAGAAAAAAACAATCTCCAAACATAAAAAATGGGGGCAGTGAGATGGAGGTCTGTGGTATTTCTTAGGTCGTACCCCCCATAAATCAGACTTCGTAGCCAGAAACTCATTTCGGATTTAAACAGGTCTTTGCTGGCCATGATTGAGCAAGTGGACGCGTATGTGTGACAGTACAACATGGCACTAATGAGATCTCAAACCAGCAACAAGCGATGCTGGAATTAGTGCCTTTTTCGCGCCGCCGCCCCCTCCTCCGCCACCGCCGCTTCCTCCTCCCCCTCCACCCAACAGCCCCCTAATTCTCCCAACCCTTCGACTGGCTTTATTAAAACCTGGACACGAGGCAGAATTGAAAAATGAGCTGGACTCAATCTCGGCTTTAGATGGACGCGGTCTGGCTGTTGTGCTCCAGAGGAGCGAAGGGAAATGACCTATGAAATACAGCCATGTCTTTAAATACAATACAGCTCTTGTTACACACATGTAGAGTTAGAGTGTGGGCTGCACACACACATGCACAATACACACACTTCATCCTACACGCACACATGCACATGGCAAGCAGCGGAGCAATTACGTGAACAGTATTTCATGGAAGAGATAGAAGTGGACAGGGTGCTGTTTAATAACCAAGTCTTCGCTTGAGACAAAGTCCGGGGCAGCGCTGAACGCTCTGATTCACCAGATTACAACTGAGTAAACAGTCAGCCACGCGAAATAATAATGAAGGAGGTATGAAAATGATACATTTTAGGTAAGGTAAAAATCAACACTGGTCTGTCGGTGTCTGCAGCCAACTCACACAGTGGGCCCTACCAGATGACAGCGCTCAGAGCAGTAAAGCAAACACTGTGCTGCTCCTTATCAAAGGGCTCCTGCTGCCTCGGACTGGTTTTAATGAGGAATTAGCAGTAAAAGATAAACAAACAAATTCTGATTTTACTATTCGTTCTCGTCTTGCAGTGGTCCGCCGCACTCACCCCCCTCTTCCCTTCCCTTCACTCCCTCTTTCTCCCCCACCCTCCATGCCCATCAAAGACCCCGAGCAGATCTGAGTGATGGGAGCTTTCTTCACTCAGTGCCGGAGCTGTGAAATCTTATTGGCTCGTTGCAGCTCATGCTTTGCTGTGTTCTCATTGATTTCGTTTTTGGGTTTTTTTTTTTTTTTTTTTTTAAGAGGTTACAATACTTTCCCGTGTTTGACTGACCAACTTATTAGTTGTGGCTCACAGAACAGCAGGGAGTACGTGTTCCTTGTCATTAAGGTGCTTTGCTGGGTCATTAGCAGAGGAGCAGGACTGCAGCACAAGGGGGGGGGGGGGGGGCGATGCATAAAACACACACACACATTGAATAAGCGTGGGAGGGTCAGCATTGACTTCTGCCCATGGCCTCGCTCTACAGATGATTAAAGCCAGCAGTGACAGAGAGAAACATGCGTGTGCGCGCAAATGCCGAAACAAACATACAAGCGAGCGAACACACACACACACACACACACACACACACACACACACACACAAAGATGAAGATGAAATCTGCACAGCGGTGTCGAAACACACACACACACACACAAACACAAAAACAAAAACACACACAGGCGTATAAACAGCTTTTGATCAGCTTTCAGGAGAAAGCCAGTCCACAAAAAAAAAAAAAAAGCCTCCAAACAGCGACAGTGGCAGAACATGTTCTGCTGCTTAGTAACACGGACAGATCATTGGTGCTCTGCCTCAAACTGTACAACACAGAGTTCAACTTTAGACAACAGATTAACATTTTAAATGAAAAATCTGAAGCTAATCCGCCGGCTGCTTTATTCTCGTGCACCCTCTCTGCCTGTCTTTTTTTCTCTTTCATTAGTCGGGCACATTAGCTTTCCCGCAACTCTTCGAGCCAAAGAAAGGAAAAGAGAGCCTGCGGCAAAGTGACCTTCTGGGGATGGAGGGAGGCCAGGGGAATTCTCTGACACCACTGATCTCTACCAAGTTCAGTCTCGGCTCAGACAAAACTCTGATCTGATGCAGCCATCAGTGATTGACAGGGGAGATGGAGTGAATTTTAAGCACTGCTTCTGTGCAAGGGAGATCATTTGACTACAAACTGACACGTCTGGTGATGGCTGTTGGCAAATTAACCCTTGAGGAAATGTCACAAGGAGAGATCTGAGGTGACGAAAGATCTTAACGTTTGATTAAAGAGGCAGGATGCACACGGGAGAAACGTTGATCAAAAACTCGGCTTCTAGTTCCTCGTAGAATTAACCTGTTAAATGAACTCCTGAAAGTCTTGTGTACCAAAATGATGAGAGTTACTGACCTCGACACTCCACTCTAAGAGAAGTAGCTGGGGCAGCATAATTAAAGGTTGCCGTTTGTGTTTTTCTTCATTCTCACCACTGCAGCTATATCAAATTATGTGGCCATAGCTCTCGGCGACACTTGAGAGACCTCCAGTGCCCCAGTATCACCGCTAGACCCTGTCACTGTCAGCGCTTCTGCACAGAGCTCTGCTCAGCATGTCATATAACCTGCAGTTCACCAATTCTGTTTGTGCAGTCTCACACATCTGCGCACCTAAAACAAATAGAGATGCATGGATAGGGACCAAAAGAAGCAATATATTTTGGATGAAGTAGAAGTTGTAATAGTTCTTTACTTAATAAGATAGGATATGATATAGCTGGTATTATCCCCCTGCACATACAGTACATTATGGTAATTTGTGCACTGGGAGTGTAAAACTTTTAGTTATGGTACTTTTAACACAGAACAGAGTGAGAGCCGCTAACTTTCAGGAATGAGAATACATTTTTGACAATCAGAATTTAAAATACAGTTCCCATTTTGGGAATTATTAATCTTCTTATTGAGTTATATAGTAGACTGATAACACTCTCATATCTGTGCATTAACTATGAAGCAGCAGCCTGAAACGACTGGAAACAGGGGGAAACAGTTAGCCCAGCTCGGTCCAAAGGTGAAACCATCCACCTACCACTACCTCTACTAATTACAAAACAATATACAGCTAAGCTCATTGTATATTGTTTGTTTAAATGGAGGTTACAGGTAACTGTTTGAGTCTTGGCCAAGTCACTGCACCCGGAGAGAAGCAGTTACAGCACGTACTGCCCTGTAAAACCGCAACTTATTGTTCTTACATTTCAGTTTGTGTGCGGATTCTAGTACAGTTAACAAATTGCACACAGCGCTAATAACTGAATGAACACACACATGCACACCATAGAGAGGGACAAATCAAATCACTTCCTTTCTTTGAGGGTTGTAAAACAGTGAGCACACAGAGCTCTTAGTGTGTATGTGGGTGTATTTTGAGTAAAAATGCATGTAAAAGAACTTGAGTGAAACAAGAATTTCCCCCCGAGGGACCGATAAAGTATCTATTCTATTCATACAGACAGCACAAGGAGCCCTTCAGTGTCTGTTTGGGATGCACTGGGCTTTTAATAGAGTCCAATGTAAGCCCGTCCACGGCATAAGAGATGCTCAGAGCAGCTGCTAAGGCCATCCATTCACTCCAATAGGAGCTGTTTTTTCACACGTCAGGCGTGTTCTCTCGTGTTCACAAAACTTTACAAACCTAGTCTAAAAATGACAACACAGCTCTGTGACGCAGTTAAAATCTAACTGATAACCGATGTCACAGTGTGACGCAGCAGACTGGACGCAGACAGCGGAGAGACAGGCATGCAGCACCGTGCAGCACTTCATCCTTTAAGCAGCATAAATAACATTGTTAGCTCAGATTGTTGAAGTATTATTACTTCAGCATTTTTGTCTTAATATGAATCTGCCCTGTCCTGATCTAAACCGAGTGCATGAACAACTGTACAACATCATTTCCCAGACACAATTCAGGTTGTTTACTGTAAATCCTCTCAAATAATGCCAAGTCAAAGTGACCTTGGTATTCTTTGGTATTACCCAAAAGCCGAGCAATGTTGTAAACAGGACTGGCACCATGAATGTGAGCCAGAGAGTGATTAAAAAAACATTTCACCAGAACTAACTTGTGTGGCTCGTTGGTGTGCATCGGATTGGTGGAAGTTGCCTAACCCTGTTTTCTGTTCATTATAAATGTGAAGGTGTGCGATCATTTTCTAGATCTGCAATCTTCAAAGGCTGAATTTAAGGATTTAAATGGACTCATGTTTATGTCTCAATTATGTTGTCTCCCTTTTATAGTTTTAAATTGCATGCAGGTAAAGCTACAAGTCTCCACAGTCCATCTATATTTTGCAGCCCAGGGACCAGATGCTACCACAGCTTCACTGGCCTTGCAAGACAATAAGGCCAAACCTGAGTGTCAAAAGGCTTCTGAAGTCTGCCCAGCACACGAGAGGCTGACTGAATGAGAGGAAATCTTTGTGCATGAAAGTGTTCTGGTCCAGCCAACCGTGATAATATTCAATTTACAACAAGAAAAAAAATCAAATAAATGAATATAAGTAGATAAAAAGCAGATGTAAAAGAGTAACTGCTTCCTTGACAAACATGTTTTTAATATGATTCACTTCATGTACCGTAGAAGACAGCATAACTGCAGTGAAAGTCAGCCTCAGCTGGTGTTTATGGATATATATACAGATGTAGGGATGAAGATCCCTATGCATTTAGCCATAATGGCCATTCAAGGTGGCTCAGGACTCGGAGACAAACACTTGAGTTCTTGCTTCCCTGATGGTGGTCACATTTATAGGAAATATGTCAGGTTGGAATGTACTGAAATTTTTCCTTTAAACAAAGGTGTGACAGTAATATTAAATAGTAAAAGCAGAAATGTAGTTTATAGACTTCTGGTCTAGTTGGACTCCGTCTCCTTTGCTTGAACCTTTACTCATATTATTCACAGTTGTAGTTGAGCTACATTGTGGGTAAGTTAGGCACCAAGGAAGAAGAATAAATGGAATTTAAAAAAAGACGATACATCTGTTTCTGATGCATCGCTTTTGAGACTTTTTATTTGAAACTCTCCCTCGTGAGTCTGACAGTGTTACAGGAGTACAAAGCAAAATTGGTCCGGTACTCTTTCAAGATAAATGTTACAGGACTCAAACCTGTCATAGAAATAATGTTAATTATCTGGGGGTATGGCACATCAAATGTTAGCCTAGACTGTCATGGTTTATGATCTGTCACGGCTCAGTGACTCTTTCACACTCAACCATATTTGATCACCTTCAAGTAAGCCGCAGCAGGACCCGCAGTCCCCCAATATGAAAATAATTATCTTGCCTGGATCTTCTCTTGTACCAGGATTTTTTTTTTTTATGATTAGGGGACATATAATTTAGAGCTGGAACACAAGAGAGTGACACAGAAAGTAATACAGTGTGTTACTCTTTCGGCTAAGATGGCCATATGTATAAAACAAACAAACAAACAACAAATGTGACAAAAAAAAAATAGCCTTATTGCCAAACGACCCGCAAAATTAAGGACAAGCTGCTAGTCAGCACCGACATCCGCACTGAAAACATGCCACTACACCCCTCCAACCTCCTTCTTACCCCACCCCTTCCTTTTTACTTAATATAAGGCATCCCTACAGGATTTCTGTGTTTTTCGCTCAGCTTGTTTTGTTTGATTCGAACTCTCATTCCTTAAAGCACACTGCCAGACTCCACAAGACAAGCCAAAGATTCAGGCACTGTGATCTAAAGTCTGCTGCTTTGGTCCAAGGACCAGTGGCAGACAGAGCCGGAACAGAGTTGACCATAGATCTGAGTAATGGTGCATTTGAGGTGGTACAACAGATCCGTTCCAGCACAATTCAGCCAGCAGTGGGGGTCATGTTTGGAAAGATGGTGCAGACACAGGTCCAATATGGTCTTTTCAGCTTGAAAACACACCATTCAGACACAGACCTCAGTGTGTGTGTGTGTGTGTGTGTGTGTGTGTGTATTTGTGTATATGTATGTGAAAGAGAAGGGGGAGAGGTGGGGGTGGTTGCAGGAGTGCAACGTCGGGTGTGCGCTTGATGTCTTTATTCTGTCGTCTCACTGGGGGGGAATAAAGCAGGTGCTTACACGGCTCAGCACTTCCCTATGACTGTGCCAGCGCCGGGAGCAACCACACATCCAGTGTTAATCACCATGTTCCCTGCCATTTCACTCACAAACACACACACACACACACACACACACAAACACACACACAATGAAAATACAGACACACTTGGGGCACCCCAACTTGCCTGCAGGGAACTAGGGGGCTAATCCGACAGTGATCTAGTGACTCTGGAGAGAAACCGCATGCACAGAGGAATGTCACTGGCTTTGTGAGAAGGGGAGTGTGTAGGTGTGTATATATATGTGTGTGTGTGTTCCTGTCTTACACTGTGATTGGGGATAAATTTTGGACTTGAAACCAGTTGATTTGGGAACTGACAACAGTCAGAGGTATGATGGATAAATGAACTAAAAATAAATAAATAAATACATTTATTTTTATACACTAGTAGCTCTGTGAGGCTGCACTTGGGCGAAGCAGTGCTTTCAGCTGAATGTTAACCTCATGCTGATGTTTAGCAGTTAATGGTTTGCTCTCCTAGTTTAGCATATTAGCATGCTGATATTTGATAATTAGGACTAAATACAGAGTAAAGCTGAGACTCTATTGTGCAAAACCTGCTGGTGGCGCTAATAAAAAGTCAGGGGATCATCAAAGTAATTAGGATACATCGTCTGATCCAGACTGAAACATTTTACTAACTGTTAGATGGATTGCTGTTTTTTATCGACATTCATGCCACGTTGCTAGCATGGCTATCTATAGGGAGGCAGGCATATAATAACACTTATTTCAACACTTCTTCACAAAAGAAGCCAACCCAAAATAAATAAATATATATAGATATTTATATATATACACTAGCAGCTCTGTGAGGCTGCACTTGGGCACACCAGTGCTTTCAGTTACTTGTTAACCTCAGTATGCTAACATGTTCACAGTCACAACATCAACATGTTTACTGGATTAGCATGCTGACATTTGATAACTGGGGCTAAATACAGAATAAAGCTGAGGCTCTCTGGGCAAATTTAAGTCTTCACCTGATGGTGGCACTGAATAAAAAGTAAGGGGCAAGCAGCAACCAACTATTTTGGTCTCTATAGCTAATATTCAAATTCAAATTATATTAAGGCTTAAAGTTATGCATAATTATCACCGTGACCGCTTTGATTGATCAGTGGGTGCCATTACATACCACCCAGGTGTCACTCAGTCTTTGTCGATTCTTAGATTAGAAGTTGTAATAGTTCTTTCTTTCTTTAGATTAAGAGGCGGCAGACGCAGGACTACCAACATAGCAGCGGCCAGAGCCACAGATTTTAAGCTTTAAAACGGATCTTCAGAAACCTGTGGGTGGCATCACTCATACGTCGTCCATTCTTTATACTGTCAGTGATCAGGGGATGGACTGCCATGACATTTTATAGACATTCATGTTTCCCAAAGTGGTGGATGGACCAACCAACTGACTGACCAACCAACCATGCTGCCAACCATGCACAGCTAAAAATGGTTCCAGAGTTCACCTTCTTGTAAGTTATCTATAGGAAGGCAGGGATGTAATAACACTTATTTCAACACTTCTTCATAAAAGCAGCCCCATGTAATGTGTGATTATGTCATTGCTCATTATTTTGCTAGTGTGGGTGTGTTTCTGTACACACTCCACTCACATGATTACAGGCAAACTGTAATAACAGGAGGTGGAAGTAGAGTCGAGAGAAAAGCGGAAAAAAAGAAGCAAAAATCAAGCAAAATAGAAATAGACAGAGATTATAGAGATTAACCAGATAAAGAAAAATAAGAAGGTTGGCAAGAGTGAAGAAAAAGATGGCAAGAAGGATGAAGCAGATAGATGGAGAGAGTCGAAAGCAAACAAACGGTTTGGACTCTCCTGGGAAGGATCTGTTCATCCCACACATATCGAGGGATGAAGGAGAACAAATGTTCTTGGGCCCACAAGTCACATAACAAAGATCGGACCGTGCCACAGCTCCATCAGATTCCTCTGAGCTTCTATTGTTAGAGCTCAATCCCCACAAGACGCCACAAGAACGAGCATGGATAAGCAGCTCAACCTTTAGAAAATATGTCTCCCTTTTTCTCAGAGTAGGGACACTAGCTGGGACATTCTGTTCTGTTCACACTGATTTGCCAATGAGCAAACATGGACAATACAGGGGCCTTGGGATTGTCAAAATTAAACAGGATGCAGCCCTAAATAACGTTAATCTATTATGTTCAGATCGTATCTACGCACTGTTAAAAGCAATTTACAGAAGCTTGCTTAAGCACAATAATCCACCATGGAAAATATGGTAAATGCTTTCATTTATGTCAGCTATCTTCAGGGAGCACAGTGGTGCAGTGGTTCGCACTGTTGCCTCGCAGCGAGAAGGGTCCTGGTTTGAACCCCCGGCTGAGGCCAATGCCCGCTGGGATAGGCTCCGGCCCCCCCCCCCCCGCAACCCTGATGAGGATAAGTGGTTACAGAAAATGGATGGCCGGATGGTCAGTGGGGTCAGCTAGTACTGATGGGCCTCAATGCAAGATTTTATTTAAGGGGCTCTACTCACCTTGAGATGCACACACACACATTACAGACAACTTGTATAGGTCAGGATTGTACAGCAGTTTTTCTTACACAAACCATATAGACATGTCACTTTACTCTGTCTGCAAAAATGCTACCAAGCTTGACTACACAGACATGTCACCTCCCGACCATTGTGCTCCGCCAGTGAACGACGCCTGGATCTGCCACCTGTACACTCGGGACAATCCCACTTACCTACCAGTTCCTACCAGGTCAATGGCGTCCCTCTCTAGCTTTAAAAACCAGCTCTTCAGAGAGTACTTCCTCTCCAACACTACCAACAACTGAACATGTTAAATCTATCCCCCTTTTGCAACTGTCACTTGATTTTATGCGAGTAGCACTTATTGCTGCACTAACATGTCCTTGTCGCACTGTACCTTGATTGTCAATTTAGATAAAAGCATCAACTAAATGACAAAATGTAAACGTAATGTAATGGGACTACCGCAATAGTACAAGGACGTACTTTGATGCCATACCCCTGTATGCACTTGTCACTTTACTCTCACTCACAATCCTCACTTTTTATATATTTAAATAGTGTAGTATATCTTATTCATATAGTACGTTCATTTATTTATACAGTGATGCCTCTCCAATACACTTGACACCTGTACACACACACTCCTTTCACATATTTACTGTGTATAGTACACTCGTACATACTTAGACAGTACATATTTTTATTCTGGTTTGTTATATTTTATTTATATCACTCCAGTCTTTACTTCAAAATATATTGTACTGTATTTTAATTCTTATTCTAATTCTTAACGCTGAGCTGACCCGTTTCTCTCATCCGACGTTTCATTGTGCCGTTGACCCGGTGTGAACTCAACAACTGTAAGCGCAGGTTGAAGCCGTTTCCCGTGGTGCTGCGCTGTTTGTAGAGTTTCAAAACTATAAAGCTGATTGAGGTTCAAACCAGGCGAGGGTTTTATTGCCGTAAAATCAATTATAAAGTCAGTTATTGCTGTTTGTATTTCCACCACTGGTAATTCTGTTGTGCTCGCAGGTGTTCTCACTTATCCAGGCTGATTAGTCTGCTGCTCATCTATGTTGAGAATGAATGAACATGAGGTCACCAAAGTACGTTTTATTAAAATGTGAAAGATGTCCTACGTTAAGAGTTTAAAGAAAACTAACAGAGAGTCATGGAAATGTCAACAAATGTCTCTGTGTGGATGTGTACAGCATACATATTGAGAGTATATTATCCATGTTTGCTCATGTCTTCTTGCTTTTGGACAACACGGCTAAACAACAGGCCTTTTTGACATGTCATAGCAGGGCAAACACAAGGTGCAATTAATAACATTAACGATGGCAACCTGCTATTATGCATGTTCATGTCTCACATAGATGATTAAAAAAAATGGAGTCATAATGAATGTTATTACATACACCTGACCTCCTCCTCCTCCTACTATGACAAGTCAAACTGTGTGTTTTGAAGTAAAGTGAGCAAACCCTGCACCCTGAAGCTGGGGCATTTATTATTTACACCTGTGTTTGACACGTAGACATGTCTGACAAACGTCTGTCAGCAGTATTGTGCACGTTTTCTCCGAATTCTACTCTTGAATTACAGACCTCACACCCACACGCAGTGTTTTCACTCGTTTTGAAAGCTCTTCTGATGACAGCGTAGGCTACGTGATATCTCGGTCAATTCTTTTAAAGGCTGAGTAGCCACAAAAACATACACAGGAATACGAGCACAAACATGGTATGTGGCAATTTTAAATTTGCATTACAGTTACAACAACATAAACACACACTGTACGCAGAAAAGCCAATCCCATTCTTACTTTGGTCACTGTATGCACACCGAGGTATTATAGTTAACTACAACTAAACTAAAAGACTGGCCACATTTGTAATATATTTAGTATACTTGTGAATTATTTGTGAGACAGTGAGGTTTTTCTTTCCTTTTTTGTTTTGTTTAGTAAGTTTAGACTTTGATTTTTAAAGAGTACTCTTTTGGTTCTATTTATTTCATTGGTTTGTACATCATCTGCCTGCCTTTGTAGTCTATCTCACCTTTTTCTGTTGTTTTATTAATCCTAACTCCTGGCAATAATTAACTTTGTTTAGCTAAGTACAGCTGGTTTTATGTTACTTCCTTTTTCCTACATGAACTGCGTCGTAACAAACCTTTACTCTAATCTCAAAATGTCACTGAGGACATGCCTTTATTTTCAGTGTAGTTGAAGAGAATAAATACGCACAAAAAATATATAAAAATATACAGGGAGCATCTTTAATTTTATTAATTTGGTCAAATGTGTCAACACAACTAACATATGGAGACATTTATGCATATGTTCATTGACAGTGGGATGTCCACATGACTGCTAATACCTAATCTGAATTTATAATGAAATATAAAAATAAAAAAATAAACTAAAGCTAATAATTTTAACCACCCAGGACACGCTGGAGGGACTATGTCTCTCGGCTGGCCTGGGAACGCCTCGGTGTCCCTCCCGAGGAGCTGGCCGAGGTGTCTGGGGAGAGGGAAGTTTGGGCTTCCCTGCTTAGACTGCTGCCCCCGCGACCCGGCAACGGATAAGCGGAAGAAAATGGATGGATGGATGGATGGATGGATAATAATTTTAAACAATAAAATCCAAACTGAAATGAGCAAACTCACGCTGGAAACTAAACTGACTTTAAAACAACAAAATAAAATTAAAAACTAATTAACTAACTAAACTAAAAATACAAAACTATAATTAATCTGAAGGAGAAACGCAGGTGTACAGACCTTTTTCACAGCAGCCATTTTGACATTTAATAGTCGGGTCAACACAGGTGTTACCAGTGATACTAATTATGGTTCCATTTATTGCATCAGAGATTTTCGGGTGAGCCGACATGCACCACAGCAGCACCCTGACTCTGTTTGACCTGAATGGAATGGATCCTTAATTAGCATCATTGGTAACACCTGTGTTTACTTTACTGTTTCACGCTGTGAAAAAAGGTCCATTAAAGGTAGTTCAGAGCGGAAGACCACAGGTAACTCACGTCAGGAAACAGATTCTCCGGTAGGGCGGAGGCAACAGGAGGAATGGCTGGAACACTAATTGGAGATGAGGAAGCAGCTGGGAGGGCAGGCAGCGGATCACAGCTGATTAGCGCTGAGTCACAGGTGTGAAGGACAGGAGGGGGAAGTGGAGGGGGGGGAAGCACACCGAGGGCATCTGGTGGACAGGTGAGGAATGACCGAGACAGGAAAGAGCAAGGCAGCGACAACAGAAGCCGCAGGAGAGAAGACAGACCAGCTGTGACTGTGACAATCACACAGATTCAAGTAGCGGAGTTTACAGTACTTTGTCTGACAGAAGAAATCAAGCATAACAATTCCTTTAGTCTGTCATTACTAAGTCAGAGATTTGTTACTATGAAACAAGCAGCAGCTGAACACAACCAACATTTTCTTAAAAAAAACAATGACTGTACTCTAAAGCTCGCAGAGGTCACCACAAAAACAAAATAAAGATGAAAAGTCCTCAGAAAAACTATCTTTTTTTATTTATTTTGAGAACAGACAGAATATTAATACTCACATACAGAAACTGGATGAATAACAGCCAGCCTAACCTTGCTGAGAATTAAAGGTTCAAATATGCTCCTAACCTTCAAAAGCAGCCGTTTCTCTTGGTAAAAAAATCCTGTGAACTTCAGCTCAGAGCTACAGAAGTGACACAACAGTGAGATGCTTATCAAATATGAATTGCGGTCTCGCTCGACGACAGAAAACTATGCCATTAAAATGCTCAAAACTGATCCGGGTGAGAGGTTATCAGAAATGCATGCAAGTCAGAGACGGCAGGAAAGAAGAGGAGCTGCAGACCGAACGGAAATGAGAGGGAGAGGCAGAGAGAGGACAGGCGTCAAACAACTTTTAAAATTACATATGGAAAGTTAAATATATAAATAAGAATATAACCATTACAATACAATTATGAACAAGCAGACGAAGTGGCAAACAGAATGTGTTACTTTATCCTTTAGATGGTTAAACTAATGTGTTCACAGCATTCAGTGTTTTTGTAGAGTTGTTCCCAGCAGTGAGTTCTAGCATGTCCAGGACTTTGTGACTTGGCGATCTTCCAGCTAAATGATGTTTGGAGAAAATGTTGAGAAGATATCTGTGTCGCAGTGTTTGGGAAAGCAAGCTGGTTGCCAAATGTGTCCAAAGCGTGCCAGACAAGGACGGAGAGAGAGGAATAAAAAGGAGTTGGGTTTCTTGTACTTGCAGGTCAAAGACAACACATGTCATTTGCATGTTTGTAATAAACTTATTATAATATCTAAAAAGTAGCTGTCTCCTGAGAAATCACTGCAGCCACTACACAGGCATGGGCAAATGGGTTTTCACATGTCATCTCACAATATGACAGAAACACAGTAGAGGTCTGAGGAAAAGTACAATGACCACGGAGACCTTTCTCAAGCCTGGAGTTAGGTTTACCAGCTGCTACCATCTTGCTGTTGCTTGGAGCCAGAAAATGAAATTCGGAGCAATAAGGTGAGGTTTACTATGTGGTGAGGTTTTACACAGAGTTTTGTAAAAAAAGAGAGAGAAGACAGGACATTCAACTTTTGACCAATCTTCTTACTTCCTTGGAGTTGGTTCAATAAATGCAATGCAGTGAGACAGCTAGCTATCAGCTAACTCAAAGATCCACACTAATGGCTTCACAGATTTACTTAAAAACACTTAAACATGTAACATCCCAAAAAGGGATGAAGTTAAATGAAACTGCAGGTTTTGTTCCAGAAGTAAGAAAACTTCTTTTGCACAAATAACCTAAAGCCCATCCTCAGAAAACTATTGATTTACTGATTTACTTCATACGTTTAGATAAGCACGGTAATCAGTGGTGCCTGAAGAAGTGGGTATACTCTTAGTTTAGGCCTAAAGTTTTTCTTTAAAGCGGCCCGTCCAGCAAAGCATAAAAACCCTGTGTTATAAACAATGACATGTGAGACTACTCTTGCATATTTTAAGCATTCGCACATTGCTGCTTGACTTCAGGGAGTCAGGATCATTATGAAATCAACATTAAGCTACAGAAGAGGTGCAGAGTTTGCAATCAGTAGTGACCCACAGATGAGTGAGAAAACAAATGAAACTATGCCCACAGAACATCACTGTCAATGCCAAATGAAAAATAAGTACCCGAGTAAACTGGCGGTGATGAAAAGAAAATATTTCATATACTTGTGGCCTTTATTAAACACCATTTCCCATTAACGCCAAAAGAGGTGAAGTGGAGGGGGCTGCAGTTAGCTCATACATGTGTGTAACAGCAGGACAGAGAGGACTGAACAGTGCAGACATTTACAACTATAAAGTGACTTAAGAAGAAGAGAGTGGTAATGGATATAATGGACATGGATGAAACCAAGTTATGATGGCGTAGCTGTGCTGGTTAATTGCAGCCACGTTTTTTTTTCTGTGCTTACAAAGTAACCAGGAAGTGCTGCAGTGGACACCAATTTGTTTTTTCCAGGAACACATTTCCTGTTAATGTTAAATGAGAGATTGCACAGAAGCTAGTGAAACAGATGCTAGTCCAGACACGACTTCATGACCACACCTCTCTACAGCTGATTTGGCTTAAACATGCCTTTATGAATGATATAATATTCCATAAATTACAAGTTATTTAAGGCAAAATGTCTACTGTTATTGACGAAGTTCAGTTCCAAAGTTTTTCTCTTCATCTTAAGACAGTTTTCCTCAGACCAGCACCTAGCAGTCATTAGGGGAACTGGACTCCTTGTACTTCTGCATCGCCTTAAAATTCGGCTATAGTGGTTGCAGCTCGAGAACCCGGCAGGCGCTTAAAGGTGTTTAAACAGAATAAGTTAGACACCTAAAGTACAGTGCAGTAAGTTCAAAACAAGGAGGACATGAAGGTGTGCTGGTTTATAGAAAAGACAGTGAGAATGAGGCAAGATCCTGACCTCTCGGTTCTGTGGTTTCATTCTTTCCTTTTAGTTGCGCAGGTCTCACAACAAACATATTGATCGTGTTTACATTAACGGCTACGTGGGGAGCTGCAGAGGAGAGGCCGGCCCTCCCTTTGCTGCAGTCCTGGGATCACTCAGAGAGAGGAGGGCTAATCTCTGGCCAGACCTCCACCCACTACCGGCTTGATTCCCATACTGAGTGGACAGGAGAGGTACTCCTACTGCTAACACCCACCACCTCTACCCCATCACCCCCAAGTCTGTATGCTGTGGGAAAATACAACAATACTAGTACAAAAAAAATCTTCACACTGATCAAAGCACATATGCAGATACACAGACACGGACTGTGCTTCTATAGAAACAGCTCATACAAAGTGAAGAATGCAGTAAAGTTACTCATATATGAGAACATGCACACACACACATGCTCATTCATGCACAGGAAAACACATCACACACTCTGACAAGCCATGACCCCAGCAGCAGCAGCAGCAGACAGACAAACTTAAAAGCATGAAGGAAATCATCCTGTTGTGGTGGAGCAGAAAAAATAATTGCACGAGAATCAATGTTCTTTGTCTGGATCTAATAAGCGAGATATCAGAGAGAGTGGCAGAAGAAATGCTTTTAAATCCTGCAAACCTTTGGTCTGTACTGAAGTCATACACTGATTCACAGCAGTGTGCATCTACTGTAGTGTGCTGGGCCTGTTGGTAATTAGCAGAGGTTTCTTTACAGACGGTCACTGTTGATGTTCACAGAGATGTTTAAAGGCTTTTGATGCGAGGGGGGGAAAAAAAGGCAAAAGGCCACAAATCACTGCATGGTCAGGCCAGGAAAAACATCCAGCACTGTGTGTTTAAAGTCAAACTGAACATTGGTTATTGATGTACAGTATAATACTAATTTCCAGAGTGCAAAATAATAGCTATTTATGTTTTAATGGGCTTATATTATGATTATTTAGATTACATTATGGAATTGTACCATTAATTTAAATTAGTTTAAACAATTATTTTAAAAAAGAAACAAAAGAAATGTTTGTTTTTTTATTTTTAAAGCAGTATTAATTGATTTTTTTTTACCACTTGGGATGCAGCAGAACAAGTTCTGAATACAACATTGATCATCACCGTATAAAGTTGATATGGCTGTTACTTATTTACACATCCAGCAGACACGGAGCAACATTAGCATTCACTCAGAGTTGTTTGTGTCCACCTAATGAAAGTCCTATATTCACTCTCCTTTAGCTCTGTTTCAGTCTTTAACTCCTGAGGGATATATCTGGATCTTTAGCCGCTAAATGCTTCACTATATTACTGTTGGTGGTGTACAGCCGGGTGGATCGGAGCCTATTTTGTTTGCTGAAAACAGCTGCTGGAAGCGTGGCCGTGCCTTCGGTGTGAATGTGTGTGTGAATGAGCATTTGTTACTCTTTCTGATGAGCAGTTGGCACCTTGCATGGCACTCTCTTTCATCAGCGTATGAAGGTCGGTGTGTAAATGGGTCAATGTTGACGTGTAGTGTAAAGCGCTTTGAGTAGTCAGAAGACAAAAAAGGTGCTATGTAGTGAAGTCGCCGGTTGGAAAACCAAAACAATGAGCTAAAAGACACTAAAATGCTCCAAAACACTGAGGGGAACTGCAGTTAAGTGGTTATTTTTCACTTTACCCATAGTAACTTGACCTTTTGGTATTACAAAAATATTGATTTGTGCTGCTTTTATTACTTGAATTAGTACATTTATTCATACAGTAGAAAAAACCCAACAATACTGTGTTCTCTTTTAATATTCAGTGCCATCCTAGCTGTAATAGACAGTTATTCATCACTAGCTCTTTCTGTTTCCAAGTAAAATGGGCATTTGTCCACAGTCCAAAGGCAAAATAGATGAAAAGATTAATTAGTAATTAGATGGGCTGTCAGTCAAGAGCTCAAACAGCATGGGAGGTCCTTCATGTTGGTTTTCCTGATGATGGAGTGCATATGTAATGTATTAATGGGAGACATGGAGAGAAAAATACAAACAAGCTAATCAAATTGCCAGCGTACTGTAGATGGTATAATCAGGTTTGATACTGGTACAGTATGTCCATCAGATGGTCATGGAAGAAGAAAGGTCAATAAGAAGAAGAAACGGCTGGCAGAAAGTCAAACTTTTGGACCCATCAGCGCCGATAAAGTCAGATTTTTTTGGAACTGCTTGGAGAGGGGTGTTGTTTAGCTCAGTTGGTAGAGCATCTGCCCCATGTACAAAGGTTCAGTCCTTGCCACAGCAGCCCAGGGTTCAAATCTGGCCTGTGGCTCTTTCCTGCATGTCATTCCCCATCTCTCTCTCCCCACATTTCCTGTCACTCTTCAAGCTGTCTCTGTCAAATAAAGCCAGAAAAGGCCAAAAAATATCTTTAAAGAAAGGAACTGCTTGGAGAGAGAGAAACAGCAATCAGATGAAGAGTTGTTTACATCTCATTTTGACAGGGGAATTACATTTACTTTTGTTCTTGTTCTCCTTTGAAGGCACCGTGAAGTCAGAGACAAGGTTTGGGGATGTATCTGTTACAAATGTATCATAAATAATTGTTTACACGCATGTTTCTTGAGAGAACAACATGCTTTCACCATGTAAGAAGGAGCACTACCACAGGTTCTTCATTCCAGCAGCTGTCAGACTCTTTAACATGGGCATGACTTCTTCGATATTTTTCTTATTAATAAGTTGTTGTTTTTTATCCATCTTGTGTATACAAGCTGTTGTGACAAGTGAATTTCCCCGGTGGGGGTTCACTGAGTCTATCTTATCTTATCTTAAAAATGACTCCTCTCTTTACTCACTCTTCCTGTATTTCCTGTATGGTTTTAAAATCAACCTGAAATATAGTATATTAATGAAAAGTTATGCATAAAACTTCACAAATCCACCTTAGTTTTAAAAGATAACGCTGAGTTTTGTGACATTTTGTTGAGTTGATTTTGTCATTTTGTTTTCTGAAATGCTGTTTGGTGCATTCATGATGATAACAATAGGCCTGGATAGTATTACAGGACATAACACAAACACAGACACACACACACACACACACACACACACACACACACATGCATGCATAGAAATATAATATAATATAATATAAATAGATTCCTCCAACCTCATATCCATTTCCCCTTTATCTCCGAGGTTGACCCATGACCTGTTGGATGTAGATCTTCCAAAGACACAAGCCTCATTACCCAGGCTCCTCTCTGGCAGAGCTGGGTCTTATTTACCCCCGAGGAAGGACAGAAATAAACAAAGACCACCGTTGGTCGAGTGATGGAAACAAAACACAGCTGCAGCGAAAAGGTCAGTGTGGCCGTCTTCCTGTTCAGTGCCCACTGGCTTTCAATCATAAAAAAAAAAAAAAACTCACAACGACGCTCATTTGTGACATTGTCTCAATAATGAAAGAAATGTCACAGCAACACAACGCGTACACGTCATTATATCATACTGAACTGTTCAGTCTGAAAGAGAAAGAAAAGTGGCAATACTTGCATCTCTGCCATCAACAGTCGCAGATCAAAAAAATCTCAACATTTGCAAATTTTCCAGCTAAGACTTCCTGTCATGCGCTGCTTCATTAGAGTGTAACAAATTAAACAAACGTTTCAGGAGTCTCAAATTCACAGTGTATGAAGCTGTTTTTTCTGAGACTGTTCTTCCATCAGTTGTTTCAGCAAAAGCCCAAAACGACAAATGTTAACTTATACGTGACAAAACCCTCGAGTGACTCTTGTCCGTTGGGATCAAAAGAGGAAGTAGTGCAGTGTTATTAAAGAGCAAAAAAGTCCACAGAAGGAGGAGAGGTGGGTCAACGAAATGTTGAACTCTAACAAGGGAGACTGCTGTTTGTTTCACATTTTCTACAAAGTTTTCTTTTAACTGTGGCCGTGGTCGCTCCCAAACCTTACCCAAGTGATTATTACTGTAACCGCCGACCTAATGCTGGATTCAGACTACACATTGTCAACCCAGTAATAACCTCACCCGACAGACATTGGGGTACACAAATCGTCGTGTAGTGTATCATAATGCAGGACAACTGACGTTGCATCTGGGACCCACAACGTTCCGACAGAAAGATTAACATGTGAGACTCTTAATTAAGCACTTAATTCCATGATTTGTTCCATGGTGAGCAGTAGCAGCACAGAGCGCATCAATGTAAACACGGCAAAGCACAAATCATAACAGTAAATATGACACACTGCTTTGGATGTCATTGTTTTACATCCTTATTCCCAGAAGTCGGTCTTTAGCGCCTCCTTCCAGATGACATCATGCATATCGTGAAAGAGGGCAAACTATGATCGATCTGGGACAAGCATGTAATCTGTTGAATCTTTGGATCAAGTAACAACAATATATGATTATATAATCACCTAATCTGACACAGTGATCATTTTAACAGACAAAAATATCATGTACTCTCTGATTCCAGCATAATCTTAACATAGTATATTAAGTTAAATCATGATGTTCTGCTAACCAATATGTTTTGCTGGTGCTGTGGCTCAGGAGGTAGAGCGGGTTGTCCACTAATCAGATGATCGGCGGTTCAATTCCTGGAAGGGTCCTTGGGCAAGATACTGAACCCCAAATTGCTCCCAAAGGCTGCGCCATGTATGCGTATGAATGGTTAGCTCCTAAAACTGATGAGCAGTTGCCACCTTGCATGACAGCTAATGCCATCCGTGTATGAATGGGTGAATGAGATATGCAGTGCAAAAGTGCTTTGAGGGGTCAGAAGACCAGAAAGGCGCTTAAACCTAACCAAACGTTGGTGGTGTAACATCAGAAAACTACTACTAAGTTTTAATTTGAGTTAAGTTTTGGCACTTTGGTTTAGAGCTCCTCGCTTTTACAAATAATAACTGCATTGTCCATATGTACAAAACATACAAAGTATATATAACTTCAACAATCACTGTTGGGTTATACCTTCATCCACCCCTTTTTTAAAACATGACATCATGAGACCTCTAAGAGCTGCCCTCAATGTACAATGTCACTGCCTCCAGTCGGTGAAATGGATAGGCACTATATGTAGATAGATGAATGAACGGTGTCCACAGGTGACGGAGAGGGGTCAGCATGGAGGAAGAACCTCTGGGTGGGACGAGGGCGAGGTTGTATGAGCAAATCAATGAGACGAAAAGCTGGTATTGATCCTGCTGGATTTATCCCCCCCCAATGTCAACACAGAGCGTCAGTCTGAAGAAGAGACTGTGCCCTGTTTGCCCTGAGAGCAGCAGGATAAATCTCATTCTCTCCTCTACAGCTCATTTAATGAAGGATATAATGGTGTGAGTAGGCTGAACGACTGTTAGCAGACCATTCTGGTGAATAGATTGTAAATCTTTTATCCTCCTCTAGACCTGACTTTAATTTGCTGCCAAGTCTGAGTTATAAATCTGAAATGGCACATAAGTGGCTACGCTAGCACATGGCAAATGATGCGTTCCTCTTTAGTTACATGAACTTTTGGGGGATTCAATAATTCAATTTACATTCACACAGAATACAAAACCACTTAATTTAACGCTGATGTAATGACTGTTAAAATAAATCAATAAACGCCACCATAAAAAGGAAAGAGTCAATAAAAGTTTAAAGTGTTAAATCAGGATTTCTCAACCCTCTCTCGACTGAAATCCCATTTGATGTTCCTCCGACTTTCCACCTTCAAGAGCATAGACAGAGGAAATTATACAAAAGTTATGATATACAGTGGGGAGAACAAGTATTTGATACACTGCCGATTTTGCAGGTTTTCCCACTTACAAAGCATGTAGAAGTCTGTTATTTTTATCATAGGTACACTTCAACTGTGAGAGACGGAATCTAAAACAAAAATCCAGAAAATCACATTATATGATTTTTAAATAATTAATTTGCATTTTATTGCATGACATAAGTATTTGATCACCTACCAACCAGTAAGAATTCCGGCTCTCACAGACCTGTTAGTTTTTCTCTTAAGAAGCCTTCCTGTTCTCCACTCATTACCTGTATTAATTGCACCTGTTTGAACTTGTTACCTGTATAAAAGACACCTGTCCACACACTCAATCAAACAGACTCCAACCTCTCCACAATGGCCAAGACCAGAGAGCTGTGAAAGGACATCGGGGACAAAATTGAAGACCTGCACAAGGCTGGGATGGTCTACAGGACAATGGGCAAGCAGCTTGGTGAGAAGGCAACAACTGTTGGCGCAAGTATTAGAAAATGGAAGAAGTTCAAGATGACGGTCAATCTCCCTCGGTCTGGGGCTCCATGCAAGATCTCACCTCGTGGGGCATCAATGATCATGAGGAAGGTGAGGGATCAGCCCAGAACTACACGGCAGGACCTGGTCAATGACCTGAAGAGAGCTGGGACCACAGTCTCAAAGAAAACCGTTAGTAACACACTACGCCGTCATGGATTAAAATCCTGTAGCACATGCAAGGTCCCCCTGCTCAAGCCAGCGCATGTCCAGGCCCGTCTGAAGTTTGCCAGTGACCATCTGGATGATCCAGAGAAGGAATGGGAGAAGGTCATGTGGTCTGATGAGACAAAAATAGAGCTTTTTGGTCTAAACTCCACTCGCCGTGTTTGGAGGAAGAAGAAGGATGAGTACAACCCCAAGAACACCATCCCAACCGTGAAGCATGGAGGTGGAAACATCATTCTTTGGGGATGGTTTTCTGCAAAGGGGACAGGAAGACTGCACCGTGTTGAGGGGAGGATAGATGGGGCCATGTATTGCGAGATCTTGGCCAACAACCTCCTTCCCTCAGTAAGAGCATTGAAGATGGGTCGTGGCTGGGTCTTCCAGCATGACAACGACCCGAAACACACAGCCAGGGCAACTAAGGAGTGGCTCCGTAAGAAGCATCTCAAGGTCCTGGAGTGGCCTAGCCAGTCTCCAGACCTGAACCCAATAGAAAATCTTTGGAGGGAGCTGAAAGTCCGTATTGCCCAGCGACAGCCCCAAACCTGAAGGATCTGGAGAAGATCTGTATGGAGGAGTCGGCCAAAATCCCTGCTGCAGTGTGTGCAAACCTGGTCAAGAACTACAGGAAACGTCTGATCTCTGTAATTGCAAACAAAGGTTTCTGTACCAAATATTAAGTTCTGTTTTTCTGATGTACCAAATACTTACGTCATGCAATAAAATGCAAATTAATTACTTAAAAATCATACAATGTGATTTTCTGGATTTTTGTTTTAGATTCCGTCACTCACAGTTGAAGAGTACCTATGATAAAAGTTACAGACTTCTACATGCTTTGTAAGTGGGAAAACCTGCAAAATTGGCAGTGTATCAAATACTTGTTCTCCCCACTGTATCTAGCACTCTAAAACTCCCTAACCTAATGAATTAATTTCTAATTCAAACATACATCAGATATACATCAGATTATTATTTGATAACATTTTCCATGACCTTGTCAATATATCAGAAGAAAGGAAAAGAAACCTGTGTTAAAGGTTTTACATGTCAAAGTCAACTTACTATTCATGGAGATATTATTCAGCTTGTTGTGTATTGTCTTCTCTGGTTCTAGAGGGCCTTTTCAAGTTTAAAAAAATAATAATTATGATGCAGTTGCATCATAGGGATTATTTTGGAAATGTAGCGTCCAGTGTCCACTGTTAGGAACTAAAAGTCAGGAAATTTCTACAGATTTTCTACCAACTTTTTTCTAGTCTCCCAGTTTTATGGTAGTGCTACATCGTCAGAGTGCTCTTTTGGATAAAAGTTTGAAATTGTTCTGATTTTACTCATTTTTGTTCATTTGAATTCACTCAAAATAACACAATATGCCTAAATGAGTAATGGAGTAACAGTTGTCAGAGAGCAAGACAGTGAGTAGAAGCCTCCTCAAAAAAGTCACCGTTTACACAAAAAAGTTTCGACTGTGCTGTTAATGTTGTAGATACTATTTTCCCATGATTCACTGCACAAAGAAAATAGAGGAACTGCTCAGAGCTAGAAAAATCTAACAAATAGTCAATGATGGTGAAACAGCTCCAGGAACACATAACACATAAAATACCTAAGTAACAGCTTGATTGACTTGCAATGGTGCATGTTTTCATATTGTATAATTTGCATAATTGTATGAATATATTTCAATATTTTGAGCCATTATATACTTACTGCAAAAAGTATATAGAACAACAGAAAAACTCCCTGTTGGATTCCTCATGATAAAGTGCCCTCTACAGTGTCCCACTGTGCAAGAAAACACAATGAAGTGCCCTCTATGGTACCCTTCCACTGGAGAAAACATGATGCAGTGCCCTCTGTGGTGCCCTTCCAGTGGAGAAAATGTGATCAAGTGCCTTCGAGGGTGACATTTCAGTTGAGAAAACATAAGGAAGTGCCCCCTAGGATGCCCCTCTAGTGGAGAAAATGTGATTAAATGTCCACTAGGATGACTTTCAGTGGAAAAAATGTGATGAAGCCCCATCCAGGGTGACCTTCCAGTGGAGAAAACATGAAGAAGTGTCTTTCAGGGGGCTCTTACAGTGGAGAAAATGTGATGCATTGCCCTGTAGGGTGACCTTCCAGAGGAGAAAACTCCCTAGACCTATATGCTACATGCATGCAGCCGGTGCCCTGCGTATATTATCTAATGAAATACCCCAAACTGAGTTTTTGTCCCACTTTTTCAAACACTTCATCCTCATGCCCTAACCACACCACAACCTCAAACAGCACACTAATCACCAGGTCACTCCAGAAACTCTTTATCAGTACACAAACAGTAAAACCCACTTAAAGAAACTGTCCTCCTCAGCAGTACAACCATCCATACATGCAAACCAGATCTTGAATCCCGCAGTCATTGACTAATGAGAGAGTGAGTGCGAGTGAACAAGCTGAATCAGTCAGCGAACAATGAGCTCACTCATTCACTCAACGCATGAATGAGTAAGTGAGCAGTGCGAGTGTTTGAGTGACTGCATCAGTCACGTCGCTGAGATTTACCGGAGGTGCCAGCGACAGGGAGCGTGACTTTACCTTTGGTGACGTGATAGATGAGTGAGCAAATGAGCGAGTGAGGAGGAATGAGGAAGTGAATGACTAATTGATTGATCCATTGAGTAAGAGGGTGAGTGAGAGGTTGGGTTTGTTACCGTAACCTTCAGTGGCGACAGACACTTCACAGCGTTGGAGTGGAGAGAGAGTGTGTGTGCGTGTGTGTGTGTGAAAGGCACCTCCAGAGGTTTCCATCGATCACTGGATCACATGGGGACACTGAGGAGGTTCAGTCATGCCGCGGCCGACAAGCAGAAAAGAGGCCACTACACACACATACTGTACAGCACTTGCACACACTCGCGAATGTAGTACACCTCAGACACGGATTCACCTTCCACACCCCTGCAACACTGCATACACACCAAAATGAATATAAACAATGCCTCTTTTGTATGCTCAGTCCTGCTCGCACACAAAACACACACACACACACCACAGCAGATTAGTGTTTCTGCTGCTGGCCCAGTGTGGGATAGGACTCCAACAGGGCCCCTCCACAGATGCTGTTAAATCTCAGTCGACGGCTTGTCCTCCCTCCTTATAAAGTGACTGATATGTGATGTACAAGCATGAGCCCTCAGGTGTTATTCCTGCTCATTACTGCTCACTTCTTTTGGATCCCTATCCGCCTCATTCACTCATCCACCCATCAGATTTCTCGGGACAGAAACCACCAGAGGTCACCTAAAACTCTGTGTACTCAATGTAGCGCCAAACTAACACACGGGGGTGGGGAAATATAAAAGAAGAAGAAAAACTGCTTGTGGTGTTAATATTTTTTGGGGGCTTGACTAGGTAACAGGGTTAGATGTGGTTTGTGGGAATGAGGTGAAATGTGTCTGCGATTCAGGGTCACTCCAAGGTTATTTCTGGTTTCCCCAGTGGGCAAACACCTGATGTAAGTGAAAAGAGCATCACTCCCAAGGTAGGACCACTAACTAGGAGTTGCTAGGAGACCATGATTGGTGTATGTGTGTGTGCGTGTGTGTCTCTACTCATTTTCTAGAGGACCCATCTGGTTGTTTAAAGAACATCATATGATCATAGTGACAGGTGTTCTATAGTCAGGAAGGCTTACTGAACAAAAAAGGAAAAAGAGGCTCGAGATGTAGGAAATTAAACTTGTGAAAAAAAAAAGAAGAAGTGCAAATATTCACACACACAATATGATTTGAGTGTCTTTTGATCAGAAGAACTATTCAAGCTAAAATCTGAATCTCTCAGGGAAATTTCAGGGCATATTTGAGAAAAACAAACTTGTGATTTCTTCAAATATTACGGATTTGGCAGTGAACTGCTGTCACATCGTTTGACATCAGAACTGATGCAACAAAACCAGAAATATCATCTTTTATTGCATGCAATCATCTTCCTTCTAGAAGTCTAAATCCAGTGCCTACATTACCCACAATGCCTGCAGGACAATTCGGTGAATTACTCTAGTTGCAAGCCTCTAGCAGAAGTGAGGAGTGGCCTACAGAGGTCTGATAATCTCACTTCATTCTAATTTAACATCTTCAGATTTCTTTTTTTTTTTTAATATTCAAACTTTCAAACAGCCCCAGCTGACGTGAAGTTATTCCTTGTTGGTCTCGAACTCGAACCCGGTCCAGTCTGGCTGCTGAGCCCAGTTCTGTTACCTGCTAACAGCAAATTCACTTCAGTTCAGGAAGAGGCATCAACAACCTTTTATTGTTTACTAGGAAATGATAAACAATACCTCAAATACAACTTTTTTTGTCACTGTTGGGCCAAATACTGGTCTATATATATCCATCTTCTCGTGTATATGGGCCTGTGAGCTGATGGATTCAGAAAATATCCTCAGGAGTTATACCTTTAAAAGGCAGTATAAAGATAGTATGGCATATGTGTGACGTTACCCAGAGGTTTCTGAAGAGCCATTTTGAAGCACAAACTCTTGAACAGGTGAGTTAAATAAAATAGCTAGATAACAGGATGTAAACATGTTTATTTTGGCTATGAAGCCATTTTAACTTTTTTATGGAGACTGACATGTTCTGTGGCCAGCCTCAAGTGGACGTTTGCAGAACTGCAGTTTTTGGTACTTCCACATTGACTTCACAGCTAAGGAGCTTGCCACTTGATACAAACAGAAAAGTGTATACTGTACTGTAGGTGTGTGTGTGTGTGTGTGTGTGTGTGTGTATGATAACGCCCTGGCCATCTGGTCAAAGCATTTCACGATGGCTAGATAAATTATGTCTGATAATGCACAACTTGTTTGGGCCTTCCCAAAGTTCCCAAACTGATTTATGGGAGAGCGTGACTCCCGCTCAGGTTGACTTTTGCGTCATCCTTTCAGCAAATAGAGAGAGGGAGGGGAGGAAGGGAGGGATGGGGCCCGTCCTGAACCTTGTCCAAACTCAGCAGGCTGCCACGATGAAGGGTATATTTTTTTATCAAGGTCTGCCAGCTAGGCTACTCTGACAGTTCAATCCTCTGCCAAAATACAAACACGGAGAGAGTGAGAGTGAAACAGAGGGAGAGTATAAAGAAAGATGGAGAGTGACAAAAAAGGCTGCAGAGAGTCTTGTCATTTGATTTTTGCCACATACTGACACTCAGTGTTTTACACAACTTTTCAGATTCGGTGAATGCACTCCCGGGAGCCAAATGATTCACAGAGCTATATTTCTATATGAACTGTTAAATAAATCACAGAAATTATATAACATTCACATGCAGCTACTTTCAAAATTGAGTCAGTTCTCAAAAGGGATGTCTAATTTTACACAGCACGGTCAAGTCACTAACATTGTTCCAGGAAATGAATGCAGCAATGCCCTGTTGTGCTACATAGTGCAATGTGTACAGGTCTATTAGCCAGGACAGGCGGTTCTATTGTTATTGATGCTCTTATTTAGTTAGACATAATTGAATTCCAAAATACAATATCACTCATTCATCATGTTGAGGGTTGACATTTCTATCAGGTTATTGATGCACATTCAAGTGAATTTAGTAAAGTATAAAAGCATATACAGATATAGAAAATGTGGAGTTGGCTAAATATGATTTTGTTTTGTTTTTTTTGTTAGAGGCACAGAACAGTAAATCACAGAGGCTGCAATCAGTTTCACTGCCTACACATGTAATCCTTATCCATTTGTGAAATAAACGTTTGGTGCTTAATCATACTAAGTCATGTTTCCAGCACGGCTGACACTCTGACCATCGCTGAATCACTGATGAACCCCTTGCTTGAAATCACTCACATCAAACAAGTAAGAAGAAGGAAAAACACGGCCTCACTTTCTAACCACAGAAATCTGAAAACCTTTGAAAGTCTAATACTGAAAGTGAGATACGGGCTCCTACGTGTTTTTTCCGACCTCTAACAAATGCCACATAGTTTGTGTTTCATCTTTGACTCAGAGGCTGTTTGACGAATTCAGCGGGCCGTTTTTTTTTTTCCTCCCTTTGCCCTGGTGCAGCGTCGATTAAAGGCCTGTGTTATTGTATATCAAGAGCCTGTTATAGGACTGAATGCCATATTTGTGATGCTCTATTGATCCCAGAGGAGGGAATTTGTCTTTCAGTCTGGCCCTGTTCACGGTGCTGTTGTTGAAAGGAGGGTCCTCTCCTCTAAAATGCCTGAGCAGGACAAAAAGGGTTAAGACTCATCACAAAGATGCGAAAAGAGAGGGAAGGCCCTGCAAGGACAAGCTATCGATCTTCTCCTGGGTGTACTGCCAGTGTTTCATACAGAGGTTCATAATTTCCTCTGAATCGTACATCTCTTTCTCTTTCTGCCCCCCTTGTCTTTTGGCCTGTTTCTTCTTCGGTGGCCCTGAAATATGACCAGAGGTGTGAATTATGTAAGCCCAAATGCATGTCATTCACCTCTGCAGTGTGAATTACAGTGATCTGGCTCACTATGAACTGATTATACACATCTGTTCCTGTGTTGGCAGGACAATGGTGTTTGTTACTTCCAAAATTAGGTGCAGGGACCTCTGGGGCTCTTGAGGATGTTGCAGCAGGTCCAAGGCAGAATGAGGGATTGTTTAAATTCACCTTTCTTTCACTTCGTATCAGCTGCCATAGAGAGAAGGTTCTGATAGCTGCTTAGCCACCAATTCCCACAGTGGTTCTCAACCTTTTAAGCTGGTGACCCCCTAAAATGATGAAATGTCTACTTCTGAATCTTTGTCACATTCTGCCTGTGGGTTGCGACACGTCAAACACGTCTTCTTTCTTTGCTTTAGTTACAATTTTTAGAGCCTTGAAGAGGTCTTTGATTAATTCATAATTAAAAACATGATTCTTCAGTGACTTCATATTGCACTTTCAAAGATCAAAGTTACGATACTCTCAAGAGGCGGATTAAAGAGTAACTTAAAGCTGTAAACCGAAAAGCAGCCCGATGTTGAAATCTTAAAGTCTTTTCAACCTGAGCAGTGGGGTGTGGTCAGCAGTGATGTCACAGTGCACTGACACATCTTGGAGTACATTTCAACATCACTAAGGCAAAGTAAGAAGGTAGATCACCAGAGGTCAGCAAAAACAAAATGTCCACAGGGGGTTAAACCTAAGCAGAAGAGACCACGATATTCAGACTTTTTTGTCAATGCTGGAAACTACATTTCCCATGATTCAATTTTTTAAAACTTTGGTAGCTTCCTCCAGAGCTACAGATTGAGGAGTACTCAAAAGGTGACCTCTGTGACTGTAATATGAAGCCAACACATAAGTGCTAAAAGCTGCAGTTCCTTGAACGGCCACTTGAGGGTGGCTGCAAAAGTGAGTCAATCCCTACAAGCTCCTATATTAAATTGTGCAACTTCACAGCAGAAATAAACATGTTTACAGCCTGGTACAAAAAACAGTTTTGGTCTCTATAGCTAATTTCTCTGTTTGTGACAACTGTACTGAGGGTGACTTTCTTTTTACGTCACCTGTTGCAATTATATTAACACTTAAAATTATGCATAATTCAAAGTGTGGCCACTTTGATTGACAGGTGGGTGCAGTCAGGGGTGACCAGGCTTCATTCAGACCACCACAGC
This sequence comes from Sciaenops ocellatus, assembly GCA_033000465.1. Classification (NCBI taxonomy): domain Eukaryota; kingdom Metazoa; phylum Chordata; class Actinopteri; family Sciaenidae; genus Sciaenops; species Sciaenops ocellatus. The sequence continues at coordinate 21,159,406 of CP136874.1, read as the reverse complement.
TCCACCCACGCTCCACGTCGTTGCCCATTTTTGGATTAGCCGGGTGCCAGGTCAACACTGGCTCTTCAGAAACCTGTGGATGACCTTGTGGCGATTATGTCCATTTTTTTATGAAATAATAGTCTATGGTTGTACTCATCCTGATGAAAAAACTTTGTGTAAAATCAGTGGCATGTTCCTTTAAAGGGATACAAACAAAAAAGCAGTGTAGCTTTTTGGACTCCTATCCTGTTGTTTATCTTATAAACCACTGACACAGCGTGCATAGTTGTGCAACTCCACGGCCTACTAAACCGTGGGAATCCTAACAGCAACAACAAACTCATCTGGAGTTGACCAAATCTGTTGCAGATGAATGTGAGTCATGTGGTGTCCTGTGCATGAAAAGTTAAAAGGCGTACCACTGTGCTGCAGGATGGATCCATTATACAGCATATAAATTCATATCCACTGATAATCCTGTATAATAATCCTATAGATAATTAATATTACATATACTGCAGGCTGAAGCAACCACAGCAAAACTTAATACCTATAGGATGTTATGGGGCATGTGTGCAGCAGCATTAAAGCAGATAAATAATACAACAAAAGTAGGATAAGGTCACTATACATTCACTGGAAGTCCTATGAGGAGTGTCATTTTTGATGCAGGCACAACTGTGAGTTCACCCTCCAACTAAACACCGTGTACAGCACGTCATTTGTTTTTTTCCTACACATCTGGACAGATTAAGGGCGAGTGTACAGTAACACCCAGTCCCAGTTTTTCCCCCTCGCTGGTCCTTTAAGCCGAGAAAAGGTGCAGACCGGACCTGGTGGGAAACAGTTTGGAGCAGGAGCAGGAGAGGGGAAGTTGCACCGCCCCGGTTCAGGCAGCAGGGCTAGAGCAGATAAAAGCTCAGATAGTGATTGAAAGTGATGGTAAAAGGATTTAGCCTGGGCATTAACTGAGAGAGAGAGAGGGAGGGAGGGAGAGACAGAGAGAGAGAGAGAGAGAGCGAGAGAGAGAGAGAGAGAGAGGAGGAGGAGGAGGAGAAGGAGGGAGGGTGATATTTTCCATAAAGCCTTTTTTTTTCCTCCTCTCTTTCTTTCTGCCCTTGAGCTCCCGGGTAAACCCGAGCTTGTAAAGTGGGAAGAGGAGGAGGAGAGGGGGGAGAAGAAGGGCGGGCACAAGCCTTTCCTCAAAGTCAATATTTTATACTTTTGATACTCCTTGACGCTGGAATTTCAGTCCTCTTTTTCCCCCCAGCCGTTTCTAGATCTAGGACACCGATCTACCGTGCGCAGCCATTCACGGTGTGATAAAAAAAAAAAAAAAAGTATCCGGACAGAAGGCAAAAACAAACAGCGAGCCGGGCAGCCAGGCAAGATAACCGGGAGTACAGTGAGGACCGCGGCGGGGAACGAGTACAGTGGATGATCGGGAGGGGGGGGATCCTTTCTCTTTTTTTTTTTTAACCCAAAGAAGGGGACCGTGCACGCAGTCCAACGCCACACAAAGTGCTGACCTGTCTCACGGATGCATGTTAGAAGTAAGTATCTGATATTAATCTCGCAACACGATGCGTTTTCCTATTTTATCTCTTTGCAAGTCTGCACCGGGAAGCTGCTCTCTGAGTTACACACATTATATACCGGACCACTCCAGGATAATCAAAAGAGAGGAGGGTGAGAGGACTTTGAGCTTAATCCACACTGTTTTAGACAAACCAACGCATTAACTGGTGAACATACAGCATCCATACAGTGTGAGCGATGCTGCGCGGTGGGATACTGTAGAAACTGACACACCCCTACAAGACTGTCAGTGACGGGAAATAGCTTTGGCGACTTCACTTGACAGCTTGAACTAAGTCAGTGAGTCCACAGGGCTGCATGTGTGTGGGACAGGTTGTGCAAAGGACCAGGCTTCTTTCTGTCAGTCAGTCAGTCAGTTAGTGTGTGTGTGTGTGTGTGTGTGTGTTTGGGGGGATGACAGTTGGATTATGATAAAGTGAGGGGCACGCTGCAAAAAAATGTCATGCCATATTTATGCATTTATTCGTGTATTCAGTTTAAGATCGAATTATGGTTAAATTAAGTGAATAAATCGACTTCTAGTGCAGTTAGTTATGCTTAAAGTTTATTATTAAATGAATGACAGTGTGCTGAAGTGGGATAGAATCGTTTTAAAGGCCTAAAATTCATAAACTCACAAGAAAAGGACACTTGATTAAAGAAAAATCTGGAAATAAGTTGATTTTTGAGTCCCCTTTTTGCGCATTTTCGCATATTTTAAGAAAAATATGTGTCACAGTCTTTTAAATGCGTCTTCCTTTTTGCAGTGCAATCATATCTATAAAAAAAAAACATCTGCCTCCTTCTCCAGCATTGTGCAGCTATAGGAGCAATTACAACTCTTGCACGCACAGGCGGCACCCGGCAGCAGCACGTGTTTTTACGCACAAGGTGATCCACACAGAGCGGCGCCTTTTAGTGCGTTTTTAATGTGCAGCTCTTCAGATTAAATATCGCCGTGTGCACTGCAGTTTACAGGCGACTTTAACCAAACTTGCACGCATTATATATTTAGGGAAAAAAAACACTTGCTGTGCCACACATTCACTTAAAAGTTCTCCTTAGAGTCTGGAGATGAATGAGATGTTTTATTTTCCACTTTCCGAGCTAAATTAGCGTCAATTACTACGGCATAATTAAGGACTTAATTATACTGCAAAATAGGAACGCAACCCACCCATTCAAGTGTGTGTTTAAGACTTTTATTCATGCAAAAGAGAAACACCATGCGAAGCTGATGTTGTTGTATTCACAGTAAGATTGAGGATGTGTTGAACTGATGAGGATACATTACTCATCACAGTAACTCCCGCATTTGTTCTCATTTCGCCCCAGGACAATCAGAGGAGCTCGGCCAGTGCAATTCGTCCAATGGATATACCTGAAGACGCAGCAGCTTCTCCATCATCCTCCCGGACCAGCTCCACTGTTACCCCGCAGGACGCAGCTCTCTGAGACATGGATCCGCGTTAACATCTCTCTCCCATCTACACACAGCAACACTATGGTTAAAGTGTATGCCGAGATTAATCTCTGTCACATTATCCGCCTCTCCACCCACCGACCATCTTCCTCAGGAAGTCAGCCGTCAAAACAAGAGCGCGTCCCTCTCTCGGCTCTCTGGGGGCCGTCAATATTTGTGAAGAGACACTGAGCGAAAAGTCGCCATACAGTGTTCTCCTGTCTTTTAAAAGCCTGAAGGGGAGTTGTGTCAATTTACCTGCACCTCTCAACTCACAGTACAGCAGTATGGTGGTAGGGATGTCCACTATTTCCTTATGATCACCGCTCCATGCGCTTCACCTCTCCTCTGAGCTCCGTGGCCCCCTCACCCTGTGCCGGACCCCGCTCCAAACACCACCCCCCCAGCCTGCCATGCTCCTCCAGGTCGTGTTTCTGCTGCTGCTGCACTGCTTTGCCTCCACTCTGGGCCAGTACGAACTGTGCAAGTCCCTGGTGAGCACGGATGAGGGCTCGGTGTGGGAGCAGTACCCGTGCCAGCCGAAATCCGCGTCCATGAAAGACTACATGCGGATCAAGGTGGATCCGCCGGGAATCACGTGTGGGAATCCACCCGAGAGATTCTGCACTCTGGTGAGTTCATAGGTCTTCTTTTATGTCTGTATTAATAACTTTAAAATGTATAGAATGTACACAGTGCAAACACATGTGCAGAAAACATGAATTAAATATATTTATTATCTAGTTACAAGTGTTAAAAGTTGTAACCTATTCTGATTTTTAATTAACAAGATCACAGGGTCATGCAATTAAGCTGAATAGTGACAACAATGAAAAGTTATGACACAAAAAAAGGGTCTAATTAAAGTCAGAGCAGGATTCACACTATAAAAGCTAAAAGGGATGACATAAGTGCAATGACTTGGCATGGCTCGACCTCCCTCAGAGAGGTCCGGAGGTGTTGTTTACATTAGTATGGACTTGGCAGCCTGGGTTCCGGTTTGGTTTGGGCTTCCAGAGGACCTCACATTTCCCCCTGGTAAAATGCATATAGGTGGGGGGGCTTTTTAGTTTCAAGGACACTGAAGGGTGAGCTGGAGGAAGACTCGTTAAAATGTCTGCTACAGCAGTATTTAACAGACTTTAGCCTGCAGGCTAGTTCCCATCCCGGGCTAATGTAAGTGTAATAATTTGAAATAAGGGTTATAAAATCATTGTAATCCTAAGAAGACGGCAATTAAGCTTCCCCCTGCCTTGCTTCTTCAGTGGAAAGTTTTATGTTTGATTCATAACATTTGACTCACTGCGTGAGAGAGAGACAGCAACTTCGTCCTCTTGATGTGTCCACTCACCAAGTTGAAGAATCGAAGGTGCTAGACCCGTCTCAACAGCCATGAGTCAAAGTGTTTCTACACAGAGTGTCTCCATCACATTATACAGTCATGTCATGCTGTTAATTAGGTGTTTGTATTCAGTGTGACTGCAGATTTGTTACCTTAAGACGGATTTTTACAAACCACCTTCCAACCCAGAGTCTCGCTCCCTTCCTCTCACTGATGCTAATAACTTTGGGGGTCATTTGACAGGAGCAGGAAAGGATACTGTGCTCCTTGGATACCTAATGGTTAATGATTTGTTTAATGTAGATGGAGCGGAAACCACTGTCGTCTTCAGAAAGCCTCTCCGATGACTTCTATTGAGACGGGAGACGGACAGAGGCAAGGGAAAGAGGGGCTGGAGAGTGTGGGTGGGGGTGGGGGGAGTGAAGAGAGATGCTCGCTGCCATAACGTATTGACGTCTGCCCCCTAATGGCCCTGGCCTGGAAACTTCTATAACTATGTTTCTGAGTGAGCAATGATGAAATATTGATGGGCTCCTTAATGGGCTTCCTTATAAGGGTTAGCCAGCGTTGCTCCATCCCAAGGATCCAGAGTGCGCTGGTAGGCTGATGAGAGAAGAAGAAAGTGAAGAGGGGGGGGTGTATAGAGGGCGGGACAGGAAGGAGCCTGGGCTTAGTCAGCACTTTTTGATATCGGATGGGGTCTTTATAGTAGAAAGTTCTGGTTCTTCTCAGGTCATCCGTGGCTGTGGGGATTGTACCAGCACCCCTAGTGCGCTCGCTGGGGGATTTAGAGATTGAAGAAGCTGCAAGATGAAAGTTTACTTAAGAAGTCAGAGTCAAATTCCTACATAATGAGAGTGCAGAGTAGGGTTTAATATGTAACTAGATAATTGAGCCAAAAAAATGCTTCTCCAGCATGTAATAATCCATATTTTTGCATTTATCTAACAGTAAATCTCTGCATTTTGGTTAAGAATCACTGCGCATTTACACCATATCTACTCCTAACAGGTTTAATCCTTCTATACACACAGTTCAGCAGGGAATCAAGGCCATTACGTCTCCTCTGTCTTTCCTTTGGACCAACCAGCTGGGTATTAGTTGAGGGTTATTGGTATACAGATCATTTATTTTCAGGCAAGCGGCATTTTTTTTCTTTTCCCTCCCTTCTTCCTCTTGCCCCTGGATTTGGCAGCTTTACAGAAAAGCCAGTTTCTTATCTAATTGGTGTACATTTACATTCACTCATTCAGCAATCCCATAAGTCAAGGGAAAGTCAGGGCACTGGGAGAGGGAAAAAAAAAACACTGCATCACCCAGTGCGCAGAGCTGCTCATCCTTAATAAGACTTGAGACATACTGCGGAAGATGCAAAATAATTTTTCCCCCTTCTCTCACCCCATGAGTGCTACAGTGTGTTCCTAAAAACTATGGGAGAATTCACTTTTCGGGGGGTTTTGATGTTAAGGCATACTGTAGCTTCCTGTGCTTGCATTGGTTTACAGTAGTTTTTGGTCCCTCCATATCCACAGGGATGCATTTTTTTTCCCACTCTATTTATCTCCCTTGTTTTCTGGGAATGCAGCATCCTTTCTCCTCAGCCAAACAGGCCAGCATGTTGGCTTCTTTCAACATGACGGGCTTCCAGCACTTTGACAAAGATGCTACTGTCACTAGTGCTGTGTTAGAAGCTTCAATAGTTTCTTTGTAGTTTCTCTGTATGATAGCTACTATAGAGTCTTAGTTTGCAGTGGAGGATGATGGAGTAAGGAGGTTTGAGGGGGGTGAGGCGAGTGTGTTGCAGAGGGGGATAGCTAATGATGAGGGAGAGGTGAGGAAGATCCAAGCTTAGCTAAGCAGAAAGATGAAATCAGACCACAGTTCCACAGTAGTACACACAGTGTCGATATAAAAATGCTGCATTCAAAAAGGTCTCACCGCTCTGTTGTTTGTTATTTCTTTTTTTTTGGTTTTGAACCGAAACCTTCAATCAAACATCTCTCTTGGGGCGGAGAACAGAGAGCAGCCGAATGCAAATGGGAGTGTGTGTGTACAGGAATGTACAGTGTGCTGTGACATTAACGGGGGACCAGGAGGGGTGTGTGAAACATGTGCACGAGTTGGCGCACTGTAGTATGTCTTAGAAAGACAAAAAAAAAAAAAAAAACACCCCACACCTTCCTGTTCCACAACACATTTGCCCGTTTTAGAAGGTAGAAATCAGCCAGCTCTAAAAATAGACATGAGAAGAGAGAGAAGCCGCGCAGCAGCGGAAGGGGAGCATGCAGGAAGGGGAGGAAGATGGCAGCTGGTAGCGTAGATCAGTGCTTCCCAGACTGGGCCTATGGCCATACTTCATACTCCCTGCCCGGTGTAGCCCTGCCAGGCCCGGCTGGCCTGCCCTGCCCAGCAGTGGACCATCAAGGCCATGCAAAAGGGCCACCCACACCCAGCAGTGGGCCATCCCAGATGCATCCCCCTGGGGTGAAAAAAGCTAGCCCAAGTAGCCAGTGTCCTAATAATACACCCTTGGAGGTGAATTTGGGCGCAGCGTGAGCAGGTTTGACAGTGCAGGGCATGATTAACGAAGGGAACAGAGAGAAAAAGAAGCAGAGCGACAGAAAAAGAGTGACTATGAAAAAAAAGGGAGGCGGGGTAGGGTGTGGTGATGTAATAGCATGGCTTGCTTCCCCATTAGGACACAGTTGAAAGTGATCAGTGTGTGTTTAGATGTGTTGGCAGAACGGGGGGATAGTTATAAGTGAGATTTATCCCTCGCTGAGGTGATACTAAGAAGGATAAGCTTAGACAGTCTGAGGTGAACTAAGCAAACTGCTGGACTGATTTGGAGGCAAGACGGCGTATGTATAGAAACTACAGCCGGTGTTTGTACATGTGTGAGTGTGGCCACATTGATGAGTGATAAATTTAAAGGAAATTTTGTCAACTTGGTTGTTGTCATCATATTTATGTCCCTTAAGAATACTGTTCATGATAGAGTTTTACTTACCACCTCTGTTGTAGACGTTTGGGGAATAGACGAGGAGCGCGAGCTTCTTTGCTTTCCAGCAAAACTTCAATGCAGCAGACAGACAGAAAGAAGAAGTCCCCTGGAAATGTCTGAAGACAAGTATTTGAGATGATTTATGTTGTGCAGGAAAGCAGTAGGAGACTCTTTGCCACTATTAAGATTGCTCTCGCTGTAGTTCACATTCCCACAAAATTTTACAACAAGAGGTGGTGAGCAGAGATGTGGCCAGAAACTTGAAATCAACAGAAAGCCGCTCAAATACAAGGATTTCTAAAGGGATATTTTCTGTGTTTACTTTCAGGCACACTCAAAGTCTGTTTGATTTCTGTTGATTTAAAACTTTCTGGAAAATCTGCAGGAGACACGTGATCACTGTCCTAGTTTATATTGTTCTTTCTGGAGTCCAAATTTCCACAAAAAGAAAATCTGCAAAATAGAAATGATAGTAAAATGTAACCAAGGGACAAGATATGATAACACACAGGCTGACCAACATCTCCCTTTAATATCTCTTAACACAGCTCCTTAATTAAAGGGGGAGTTTGCTGGTTTTGCACATTAAAGTCTGTTTACAGGTCTTAGGGAGGACTACTGCCTGTGTGACAAAAAGTTGTATGAAGCCTTTAGTGGCTCCAGAGGAAGTTTGAAGACCACACGTTAGAAAAACTCGAGCTAACCAGATCTCTGTAGGACGCTCCTCATCTCTGCTTAAGGCTAACGGCTCAAGGCTACATTAGCACAACACATGTGAATCTCCATATGAACAGTCAAGTTGCATTGTTGGTAATGTAGGCGGCAGGTTTTGATGAGGAAGAAGAGCCGATATCATCGATCTTCATCCTTCTTTTTAAAAACTGTCCGACCTACAGGAGTGCAATGCTAAATCAGATAATATAAAGATATGTTGCACAGTCCAAAGCTTTAAATCCTTTTCCAGCTCGTCTGCCCCCCCCCCCCCCCCCGTCTCCTCCTCCTTTGTGATTGGTTTAGATTTAATAACAGACATCTATAAAAGATAATAGCTTTTACGTGAATTCACCTCATCAGTGCATCTTCATATTCTCTTCTTTCAGTGTATCTCCTTCAAGAATCACCTGAATTCTTAGATAACTTCCTAATATAACTCGTCCTGGTCCGGCTGTGGCGATCTGCACGGGACGAGCCCTGCTGCTGCTTTTGAGCAGCATGCTGTCCCTGCTCTGTCCTTCTTCTCTCCTCCTCTAACACAATCACACAAGCCTACAGTAAACATTTACTTTTGCTTGCACGCACACACACACACACACACACACATACACACACACATACACACAGACATCAACAACACCCACCCACACAAACACACGCCTAAGACACATTTACACTTGCCGACCGCTGTTTGGTCCTTGGCGAGACATTTTACAGCGAGTTAATAATCACAGTTTCAGGTAATTAAAGTAAAATGCAAGTCTTTGTAATTCTACACACACACAGTCATGTATGTACAGGTTTTTCAGATAACACACACACACACACACACACACACAGACACACACACACACACACACAGTCATGTATGTACAGGTTTTTCAGATAACACACACACACACACACACACACACACACACACACACACACACACACACCATCTTCACTCAGGGTAACAGGAATCTCCGGTATGATGGAAAAACCTCCAACAAAATAAAAGATTAACGTTATAAGTGAAAAAGCAATATCCCTTTCTCTTCCCCTCTGTGGCCTTTTTAATGGGAGGGTCATTTCATTTGATGTTTCTCCAAAACAAAATAAATTGTGTTCTCTGAGTGTGTGTCCCTACCTTTATTCCCCTTGCTAGCAATATAACTTAGAAACTTCTATAAGTGGAGGAAGAAATAAAGAGGAGGGAGAGGGCAAGGCAGTGACAGAAAATATTTTGAGGAGGAAATGGCCATAAAAGCGAGGGAAGAGAGCGAGGAAGGACATGCAGAACGCAGTTTTCTCAGTGCTTTATATGTGTGTCAATGCACAGCGACAGCTTGCTGTTTCTGTAGGCAACCGGTAATATTTTGTTAGCGTTGCTGTGTCCAAACACTCAGATAACTCACTTCTAAAGTGATGTTTATGAGGAGGTAATTTTGAAAGTTGCATTCTCACAATCAGTCCTTGCAGCAGCGGCGGCACGAGGCAAACATTCGCCCTCGAGGAGTTATTAACGAGTGTTTAGAATCACATTGTTTTCCCACAAGTGAAAACAAGAAAGTCACTCATTGGCGGGGGCATCATGGCAGCGGCTGTTGTCGTGGAGACGGGATCCCAGCGAGGATAATTGCTGGAGGGGCTTAGCAGTGCGGGCCACCTGCCGCAGCAGTTGGCCGGGATCTGTGTGCGTATGCATGTGTGGGAGAGTGTGTTTGCGGGTGTTTGCGGGTGCGTGTATCCTGGCATAGATATATAGATATATGCTGGGCCGGGGCAGAGTAGTGGCAGGAGTGGGATAAGGAGGACAGGGCACACAAAGGGCTTAAACATAACCTCGCGTGTAAGTCTCCCATGGGGGATAAAAAAAAAAAAACAATCTTTCAGCCTATATTACAGTACATATCACCTCTACTGTAGCTAATCCTAATGGGCCCGGAAAGGTCAGAGCAGACTGATGAACAGCAGCTTTTTGACCAGACACTCAAATCCAACAGAGAGACAACAATATGTAAAAAGAAATATAGTATTGATCCTTGCTTTTTGTTTAGTTTGCACACGAGCACACCTAAGATGCATAAACGCTACCACAAACAGACTTCAGGAGCTAACCTATATGGAGTTGTATGAGTTGTATCTGGGACAGTGGGACAGTGCGATCATTTTCAATAGGATTTGTAGGTCGAGGGTCATCTCCAGAACAACAGCCTACTAATCCTGTCCCGTGTGTGTAAACGTGTGTCTGCACTAAGGTCAGGAGATGCACAAATGTAGAGCTACAAAAAAAGCAGCAAGGCCGCGACAGCAAAGAGCAGCTTTCCCGCCGACCGACGTTCTCTATAACCTCCTTCATCTAATTCTAATTACTTTTTCCGGTTGCAGTTGTTTATGAGCATTGTAGATTATCATCCTAAATGTGTTTGCGCTGACAGTGATCTCTATCTGAGTCAGTGCTACCGAGATAATTGGGTTATCAGATACAGAACAATGCTACTATGTCGTTCCAGCGAGAAGAGAGGGAGACAGATTATCAGCAGTTTTTTTTTCTCTTGGTATACAGATACTGTAGTTTCTCTGCTGTGTCTTCACATGCATCATGATCCTGTATATTGTCTTCTGTGCCGTGCAGCTTCCCTCAGCACCGGCTCAGCGTTTGCTTATGTTTGGAGTTTTCCCACTCTGCGTTGTCACCATAAATCAGATGATTTATAATCTCACCCTCGCAGGATTGTAACTTTTGCTTTTGTTATTAGACCACTAGAGTGGATTTGACTGACTGTTCACTTTCCCTCGGTACAGTCCAATGACTTTATTCAAAAGGCAGAACTGTCGGCGGATGCAGCTTCTTGGCATCGGACGTGAAAAAAAAAAAAAAAAAAAGTGAACGTCTGAAAAGAAGCGGTGACACACGATCTGTGCTTGCACAGTACATCGATAATATGCAGTATTGCATTCACGTTAGAGCTTACATCACAAAGAAGAAACTGCTGTTTAAAGTGATACTTCACCCAAAAATCTTTTTGAGTATTGAACCATCAGCTTTTGTATGCCTGTGAGGTGGCTGTAGAAAGTTTGGTCAGCTTCAATTCATGTTACTTACAATGGAAACGTGTGAAAACACACATGGAAACTTAAAAAACTACTTTATAATCCACTTCTCCACTTCCCATCTGTCTGCTCAGTATGTTACAAACACTCCACGCAAAATATGGCTAAATACACAACTTGTATCTGAATCCCCGCACATGACTCGTGCATTGGTTTGTTAAAGCCTCCTGCTGACTGACATTTTCATCAAGTATGAAACTATAAGCTATTTACAGCCACATATAAAGTCTACAGGGGGTGTTTGGGGGTGGGAATATCACTTAAAAGTCATTATGCAACCTAATTCTGCTGTGCTGAACTTAAAGCAGTTGCAGCGTTACGTTACATTAATGCTCCATCAATTTGTGTAATTCATGTTCTCACTTGAGTATCGTACGGTCGCTATAATTTGATAAATGGCAAAGTAGGTGAATTAATTTTACACATCACTCCAAATCAGAGTAAGCATGAATCTGCATAAAATATTTCGTTCTATTTTGCCACAGTTTTCAACATCCATTTAGATTTTTCTTGGAAGAGTTTAACATGAGATAAAAAAGGAAAATAAACATTAATCAAAAAAGTGAATTTATGTATAAAAGCCATTTGTCAAACGTCTTAAACTCTCTTTAAATTAAGTGAGCTTCAGCGGTCTCTTAGAGTTGATAAACTAGCTCATAGATGAGACAGACGTTAGCACACATCGTCGTCATGGTGTGTATTAGATTAACTGAAGCAATATGTGTAATTCAGAACAGCTTTAGCCAAGTATTAGCTTTTGATTTGAATATTTGATATCATGTTACAGAACTTTAGTGCAACAACAAAAAATAAAGCTGATATTGATTTAGTTTGTAATCATTTTTCATACATTTTAACTGTTATTTGACTCTAGGTTTGCTTTATTTTGTTTCCATTTCAGCCAAATTTCCCATTATCCCTACAGATATTATTACATTGTTATTAACTGCTGCTGGATGTATCAAGGATTACACACAAAGAAAACCACATACAGATATTCTTTGAGTACAATGTAAGGGGCAGATATAAGGTAAAACCTTGTGTTGTTCCTGCTCTGAGCATGCATGTGATCAATCATGTGATCACTTGAGAGCTCTGCTCTTAAAGGTTACTATTACTCTTCACTGAAAGTAGGACTGAGTCGCTTTGTACAAGTGCCTTATTATTCACTTTCAGCTGAACACGTTTTTTTTTTTTTTCACTCCTAAATTGGCCGGTTCAAACATCCTTGGCTGTAATTCTTGAAAGTTTGATAAATAAGGGCCCAGTGCTTCACAAAGACACAGCAGACAGGCTGCAAGGTTAAACAGGATTTGTTTTATGTCGACTCATACTGTAGAAGGTTTTTTTATTTGAGTAATAGAGAAAAAGATGAGTATGTAAACAGTATAAATTGCAGAGAAGCTTATGTTTGTCAGTGCAGGTTAAATGTTAATTTTAGTGCCTTGCTCAAGCAAATATTTGATGTTACCGTGGCTTGTGTTTGACTCTTTAGTTCGCCTTCTTTGCATCTTACTACTGTTTGTCATTTGTTCTTTGACATAACTTATTCAAATATCTAAAAATATTCCAGAAATAATCACAAAAGCAATTGGGCTTTTTTTCTGTAGTAGTTGTTGTCAGCATAATTTCCATTACCTTTACCAAACAGCATTTTAAAATGAGCTGGTCGCGTTCTTAAGCGCTACAATTATAAGTGGTAATAAGACGAAGAGAAAAAAAAAACAATAAAAGGAACAAAACAAAAAAAGAAGAAAGGAGAGGAAGGAAGAGGAAGGAAGGAACGGATATTTTAAGACTCTGCACTCCATCAAGAGCTTGTTAAGCTGAACGCAGTAAAATTCAGACAGACTATTGGATTTCCAATAAATAAAAGAAAAATAATTTACTGCTATAAAAGTTAGTGCAAGCGTAGAAAACAGGAGAGGAGGTTGGAAACGTAGCCGAGTGGAAACGTCACAGGCATCTGCAGCTAATCCTTCACCTTAATAAAATCTAACAGCAGAAAGTGTTCATGATTTTGTTGGGGAAAATTAAATGAATCGGTTAATAGATAGAAATGATAGTTTTGGGCTCACGATTTTCAAGTAATGCTACAAATGTGCACAGTTAAGTATAATGAAATAAGCCAGTGGCTGTGTATCATGAATACTTGGTCAAATAACACAAAAAATGACCCCTTTCAGATGATGAATGACTGTACGACTAAATATGAGAGAAAATAATAACCTTTTATCAGTCTAATTAGTACATCCTGAGGCCATGTGGAGCCTTCAGAACGTGGTACCATCTAAACAGCGATACAGCTGCATTTTGCAAATTAAGCACCAGGAGAGATGACTGTGAGGATCTCTGGGATTTCTCTGTGCAAATATTTAATTTCTGTGGTGATGTAGATGTCAGACAACTGGCTTACATGAGTAAGCTACATCAATTTTACCGCAATGTCTGCAAACGTCTCAATACAACGAGCCAGAGAGACTGTGGAAGAGAGGATTCGGGGGACGTGAAATTTAGAAAGTCGTATGAAGTTTGGTGGAAATTCAGGAATCTGAATGCAGATAATGAATTTCTTAGTGGAGGTAGAAAGAAGCCTGTACTCTACTGTGAGGAGTGTGAATAATCCCGTTGAGTTCTGCGGAGGGGCCGAGGCTTGAAAGTCTTGGCATCACTAGCAGGAGGAGGATCAATTCTCTGGAGTTAAAAAGTGCAGCAGCACTCTGCTGTCTATGCAAAGACAGTGATGATGCACAATCCTCTTGACCTTCACACTTCCTGTTGTGTTGTTTGGCAAGTTTACTTTTAAAGCTCTCTGTCCCTCTCTGCGAGGAGTTGAAGGCACTCCTCATTTTAGACACACACACACATACACACACACACAGACACAGCACCACCCTTTGTGGGGACAATATGGATGCTTTTTGTGGAGTCATAAACAAAAAAGTCAGTAATGATATATGATCACATAAAGGGGAACATCTATACTTTAGATTGGATGGAGACACTGTAATTGTTTAGCTCGAGATACTTTTCAGATGTCTAGACTGAGACATTGAGCTCAACATTTTTGCTGCAAGATATTTTGTTTTCTCATCAATTCAGACATTTTAGCTGAAATTACACTTTTGACAAAGTCTGCATGAGGCTGGATTAACAAATTGGCAAAGCAGGCAACAGCCCCATGGACCCCAAAGGCCCCATGTTCACTATGTAGCAATTACTTTGTAATTTGATTAATTGCAGTTTTGGGGAGGGCGGAATATGCACCATCAAAGCACATTATGAACTGAAATAATAAGGCTATTAAGGTGGATCTTGCTCTCTTAACTAATCTTGATGCTCTCTGTCAAAACCTCTTTATTCCATCAGTTTATATTCAAGCTTTGGAGTACTGTCTGCTGTGTGCTCTGTACCTTATGGGTAATTAAATGCAACAGGACACAAACACAATTCATAAAGAGTAGGGGGCGACCTGGGAGTTGAGTATCATACCCAAAGGCTACTATCATTAGATTCCTTCTCAAACCTTGACTGATGTATTGCTGCTTTGTCTTCATCTGTCTTTTAGGAGAACCCATACCTGTGCAGTGACGAGTGTGATGCCTCTAACCCAGACTTGGCTCACCCTCCTCAGCTGATGCAGGACCGTGAACGTAACGGCCTGATCACCTACTGGCAGACAGTCACATGGAGACGACACCCAGAGCCCCTGTTGGCTAACATCACCATGTCCTGGAACAAGAGTCTGGAGCTCACAGACGACATCCAGATCACCTTTGAGTACGGCCGTCCTACTATCATGGTAATGGATAAGTCCATGGATCACGGACGCTCCTGGCAGCCCTACCAGTTCTACGCCGATGACTGCATGGACGCCTTCAACATGCTACCCAGACGTGTGCAAGACCTTTCGCCCACCAACATCACACGGGTCATCTGCACCGAGCAGTACTCGCGCTGGGTCGGCTCCAAGAACGACAAGAACGTGAAGTTCGAGGTGCGGGCGCGCTTTGCTGTGTTCGCAGGACCACGGCTGCAGAACATGGACAGCCTGTACACTCGCATGGAAAGTATGAAGGGTTTGAGGGACTTCTTCACCTTCACCAACCTTAGGTTGAGGCTTCTCAGACCCGCTCTCGGAGGCACCTACGTCCAGAGAGACAACCTGCTGAAGTACTTCTATGCCATCTCCAACATCGAGGTACCTGCCAGGTGAGGGTCAAGGTTGAATTTATTAGGGATGCTCAATTTAAAATAAACTGCACTTCGATATATGCAGATACAAAGGTTTTTGTTTACACTTTGAAATAATTATTACCAAACATTTACAAGGAGGAAGTGAGAGCTATATTATTCAGCTAAATGATAATTATGTGGTGTGAAAATCTCACTGCATTCTTACATCTCCCACATTTTCCCTAAAGGCTGCTTTACACTCTGTGATTTTTGAGCTGTTGAGACGAAAGCTGACAATCAGGGGAGAGAAACGTGACAAAAACTTTGGTCATCAACCAAAACACTGATTCGAGATCTCACTGTGAGACACGTCCACTGATGAGTGATTCAGAGTTTTGGCGACTGGAGACAGTTTTTTTTTTTTTTAGAAAATTGGGGTCAAATTCACACAACGTGACTGCTGCTGCGACCCACGTCTACGCTACTACTTTTTGAACAATGTCTAGGAAATAAACATGAATGATGAAGGTGAAATAAGAAATAAGTTTGTAGGACTGGAAACTTTGCAGGTGTGGAAACTTTTAAACAGAGAAAGGACGCAAGCTGATGACCTTCCTCTGCTCTCTATACTTTTATATTATATCAGCAAACCATACAATTATTTTTATTATTTATTAATCTGTCAATGATTTTCTCAATTGATCGATTAGTCCTTAAAATGTTGGTGCGAAATGTTGACCTAAAGCTCAAGGTGACGTCGTCAAATGTCCCAAATTTAGTTCACTGTCAAAGAGGACTAAAAAAAACAGAAAATATTCACATTTATGAAGCTGAAATCAGAGAATTTGGACACTTTTGCTTAAAGATGATTCAAAACAGTGGTGCTCTGGAGGCTCCCATGTATGAAAGGCTGGTTCCTGGTTGCAACGCCCCAGGTTCGACTCCAGGCTTTGGCCCTTTCCTGCATGTCATCACCACCCTCTCTCACTCTCTCTCCCCGCTTTCCTGTCTTCAGCTGTCCTAGCAAATAAAGACAAAAAATGACCCCATGAAAATAATACCAACCAATAATGGTTAACAACTATTGATAACTACAACATCAATTAATCAACTAATCATTGCATCACTATTTATATTATAATGGTACGATTCACTGCAGTGAGCCATGAATTAAACGCTCTCAGTCTAAAGTGTCAGTAAAGTTAACTGTTCCCAACTTTGAGGTTTATTCTGGTGCAGAAGTTAAAGGCTTTTCACTGGGACTATTCCTTCAGCGGGAAGTAGATGCAGTGAAAACTATTATTGACACTATTTCCCAGTGTCATTTTTCAGAGCTTTCCATTCACCTCCACTGAACTGGGGTAGCAGCAGAAATGGATATCTGAATACATCAGCAGATAAATTGAGACGATCTGCATGGCTACAGTTGGTGCCAGTTAGAAAACGTCTTTTTATACAACGGGTGATCTTCCCTGAAGTAATGACTCTTTCCACGTGTTTAATCATATTTTTAATCATAAAGCAAAGACTGCTGTCTTCTCTCGAAGCTGACATATAAAAGAAAACCACCTGGTGATGAACATACCCTCTGCTCTGACATTCACGAGCACACACTCACATATAGACACTCTGATCTAAGGGCGTTTTAAAATGACCCTATCTCTCAACATGAATCCTGGCCTGCCTGTCACCCGGCCCGTGAGGACAATGATTAATGACAGAAACACGGCGGCCTCGGTGGTCTAGCGTAAACCACCATCCACATTCTGTCGGGGGAGCCGGGAACCCTTACATGGCAACTTTGTGACAGTGAAGGATGCTCGGGCCGTCACGCGGCTGCTTAGCATCAACAAGCCATCCCTCCTACCTTTCAGAATTATCATTCCAATCAATACGGCAGGCTGACATTTGAATG
The DNA here is from genome assembly GCA_033000465.1 of Sciaenops ocellatus. Taxonomy (NCBI): domain Eukaryota; kingdom Metazoa; phylum Chordata; class Actinopteri; family Sciaenidae; genus Sciaenops; species Sciaenops ocellatus. The sequence goes on along the minus strand of CP136874.1, from coordinate 21,142,137 downwards.
GTATTTAACATCCTCGTTGGGATGGCGTGGAATGGGAGGAAGGAGGTGCGAAAGTGTGTGTGCGTGTGTGAGAGAGACAGAGAAAGATAGGGGGTGGTGCGTGAGAGGGGGAAAAGTGAAAATGAGCGACTGTTTGTGAGGGGCGTTGGCTGATGTGGGCGTTTTATGTGTTTGTGCGTGTGTGTGTGTGTGTGTGTGTGTGAAGTGGAGGTATGGGGGTTGTTTGATGAAGTCCTGAGTGGATGCTGACACAGCACACAGCACACACACACACACACACACACACACACACATATACACACACACGTACACAAACAGCCCTCTGGCACTGTGGAAAGGGCCTGCAGGTATTGATCACAGCCACTTTTCAGGCTCAGCACAGAATCAGAGAGCGAGGGAGAGATCAGCCCAATACCGTGGGGGTGAAACAGTCCATCACCATGCCAGAACCTCCACCACAACCAGCAAATTTAATAATCAACTGTCCCTGTTTTGAAATATTTGTGCTTATTTCTTTATTTAGTAGTCCGCAAGTGCACCACATCTAAGACTGTATCATCTGTCTCAGATTCCCTGCTGCGGTGCTTTGCTTGAAAAATTTCTCTTTATATATTTATACTTCCAGAACTGTTTCTTAATTTCTCTCCTCTCACCCAGAGAGCAGGACTGATGGCTGGTGACAGCTGCTGATAGTGTCAGTATGTGCTGGATCTGGTAACAGAGGACCCAAATTTAGCTCCGTGGAGATGACTGAGGCCAGTCCGTCTTCCGCCACCCCCACCCCCACCCCACCTCCCCGGCCACCCACACCTCCCGTAACATAATCACTAATCAATAAGTTATTCTAGGCAGCCAGCAGGAGTATTAGGTGATAGTGGTGGGGGGTCTTCAACAGTACAGTACAATCAGGAGTGTCTGATGCTTACGGCTGGGAAATTGATTTTGGGGAGCGAAACGATTAGTCAATGTTCCCTGGACAAAAGGCTAAGCTATTTCATCTCATCTCATCTGGCCTTAGTAACATATTGGGATTTCCAATGCTTAAAATTTGAATAATGAATATTCCGCTCCGGTGGTGCTCTGGCGGGGACGGCGCACCGAAATGGGTTTTATATGATCAAGACCGAGTGGCAGTGTAGCGCAGGTCGCCACGGTAATGAGATATGCTGGTGTTATCGATGGAGAGAGGGTTGTAGTCACTTCCTGGCCGTATTGTATGTCCCCGGGCCTCGAGCGATGGCCCTCCGGCTGAACCCGGGTAAAAGTAATTATTATTAGTTAACTGTTCTTAATGACCGGAGTTGAGGCTGGACAGAGACAGCAAAAACAAGCCCTTCACCTCCCCCACGAACCAGTGGAAGATGTTACCTCTATGGGACGTGTCTCTTTTATCTGACGCTGCATTGTCAGAGTGACTGGCCGGCCTCTAAAGAGCTGGCGCAGGTATGCGGGAAGCCAGGTACTCAGGGCTAAATAGTGCTGCCTTATCAATAAATACGTAACCCGATAGGCCATTAAGTGCAAACGCAGGGAAGCTAGGTTTGATGGGAGGGAGGCTGTAAATTTAGATTTGTGGATGCGATGAAAAACACTCAGCAAACTGGATCTTGAGTTGAGTTGAGAGGGAATTTTAGGGGGGGGGGGGAGGGCAGCCAGAGGTGGAGCAAAGCAGAGAGGGGAGAAGGTCAAACAGAGGAAGAGGAGAGGCAAAGTCAAATTGGAAAGAGTTGAGTTGAATATTATTATATGATTCAGCATCACTCACTTTGTGTTGCAAAGTTCTCCCAAGGTTAACTGTAATGAGCTACAGTACTGACTACAATATAAACTCCAAGCCAAGGTGTTTTTGGGTTTGGAAAGCCTCCGGCTTCATGCTCATTTTACAGGCTATATTCAACCCTTAGATGTGGCCATTTCCATATCACTGATGGGCCATGTGAAAGCCATCTGCAACCATCAAAGATAGAGTAGCAGAGCCTCGACTCTATCATCATTTACATCAGTGAAATCACATTCACCGGGAAGCTTTACTCATAAACGGAGCTCTCAAATTCCTCCTCATTCATTGGACCTCCATCCCTGTTCCATCTATCCCATCTGTCAGCCGCCATACTGGACTGTGGCGTGGACTATACCGGGCCGTGGCCAGACTGTAGTCTGCATTATGGATTAGCTTGGGGTCATGGATTGGGCCTTTTTAATGAAATAAGCAGCAGGTCGTACGTTAGGTCTTTATAATGGAATAAAGGAAAGGCTGTAAACTCAGGAAGAGCCAACTAAGTGGATTAGGGCCAAGACTGAGGAGATGGAGCAGGATGAGGAGGAAGACGAAGTTGGCATCGTTTTTTCTCTCTTCGCTGGTAATCGTTGCATCATCGGGGCCATCTTCTCCCTAACCTCCCAGTCTGATTTGATTGGCTGATGGGGGAAGAATGACATTTAAGAGAAGCCAAGCATGCAGTCTGAATGTCGCTTACTCGCCGACGTCAGTCAGCTGAGCGAGTAAAGAGAAAAGTTCAGCATGTGTACAACATCACAGCACTCATCTGAAGTTAGATTAATCATGCCAATACGCGCCTAGTGAAACACAGAATTTATATTATGTTAAATCTTAGAAAACTGTATTTAAAATGAACCCATTATTGGCCTTTGAGGCCACCGACTGTACAGATTGATTTTTTGAAAAATTGTTTCCAGCCAAACCAGAAGGATGTTGTAGGGACAATATGAAATAATTTCTGAGTTTTTGAGAACATTTATTGAATAATATTGCGACTATTTTACAGATTATGGTACATGAGCAATGAGGACCCAGTGAATGGAATTTCTAAACTCAACTTGTAACAAGCTTAGTGTGTCTGTGGCTAAGAGGTAGACCCCCACGTCTTCCACTCAGAAGATCAGCAGTTCAGTGCCTCGCTTCCTTCAGTCCGCATGTTGAAGTGTCCTTGGAAGATACTGAACCCCAAATTGCTCCCGAAGGATCAACTGGGAAAGACAAGTGTGTGTGTGAATGAGTGTTACAGTAGTTGGAACCTTGCATCAGCTTTGCTATGGCTGTATACTGTATATGTATGCAGATGTCAAAGACAATGCTAACATGCTACGCTTACAGGATTACTATTACAAAGGCTCCACAGGGGATGACCCTTAGCGACGCCCCCATATGCATCTGTGTTTTGTGTGGCACATTCACCCAGCGCAGTCTGTATTTTATAGAAATTTACAGACACTGGACGCACGAATAGACACTCACTTTAATTGCTGTCTAAACCAGTAATTACACAGCAATTGGATCAATTAGTGCACAACCACAACATGCGGGAAAATATTCACAGAGAACTCTCCTTGATTGCTGCCATGAACATCGTGCATCTCATCATCTTTCAAAATTTTGCTCTTTCGATGGATTTGAGCTTGTTGTTTCTGTGAATGGGTTGCGAGATTGAGCCTCCATTATTCTCGACTGGAAAAGAAGCAGATTGAGGCATATTCACACGGGACTAATATGAAAACATGATGTATTATATGGCAGTAATTATTAGGTAACTCGTGGTAATTTGAGGTGGAATTTTTCTTACAAATTAATGGCAGTTTTGCGCGGGATTAGGGTCACAAACAACCTGCACAATTATTACAAATTGCTAGAAGTCCCCAGATAATACTACGCCCATGCAAATATAGCTGTAGTTTAGTGTGTTAGCATGCTAGAATTAGCTAATTAGCACAAGTACAGCTTGTCATAAAGCAAACAAATTCAAATTTTGACCAGATGACAAAGACAGAGGGGATCGCCAAAGTTATTACCAATAACGCTGAAAGGAACATGAAGTTCTCTATCAAGTTTCACGTGAATCCATCTTTGGGGATCACCAAAGTCAGTAGGACTCATCATCTGGAAAGCATCAATGTCTGTAACCACATTGAACCACATATTCCGGTCAGAAGCAACATTTCCACCCCTACAGTTATGGCCTGGCTACAAATGCGGACTACTACTGCTGCTGCTACTGCTGCTGCTAGCACCACAACAGTGACAACACAATGTAGTGCTTTAGTTCTGTTCTTGAACCAATACTCACATTTGATATGCCCAGTCTTGTCTCATTCTTTCCAACAACTAATTATTTTCCAGTAGTGAAAATTAGTTAAAAGTAGACCTGCCAGAAAAACAAGCCATATGAATGCTAATGATATTCAGAGTGTCTCTACATGGTCATGTTGTTTCATGTCTACTTGACTCATTTATCCGTCGTGTGTCTGTGTTCCTCTCAGAGACATCCTGGCCCCCTGCTGACACAGCTAATGTGCTGAGAGGTTTAAGCTCTCCATCTCCTCACAGACTGGCACAGAAAACTTTACTGGTGTCTATTAACGTGTTACAGAGAAGAGAGAAAGGAAAGGACAGTCAGAGCAGTTTTTATGGCTTCTTTCATGTTTCTGTAGCCGTTCTTGTTCGTCTGTTTGTGGTTATATCGTGACAGCTGGAGCAGCAGAAGTCCTTTGTAATTCTCCATCAAATGGCAATATTTTTGTTTCACGAAAATTTCAACTCTAGTCATGAATGCATTATCTGGATAATGATATCTGATCCTTTGCATTTACACCTGGTTTTATAACATAATAAGTGCTCTTGCTATCTCTTCCTGCCTGCATTATGAGCAGATCTCCATATGCAAATTATTTAGGTGGGGGCTAGGCAGGCTGGAGAGGTGTCGCTCAGGGAAGACATGCTAGCTTTTGCTGCTGCTTGCAGCTTTTCCTGGGCTTACTCATCCTATCGGAAAGAGATGGAGTTAAGTGATCTTTTAATTTGCTGGGCGGAGCATTTTTTGATAATGTGGTCATGCATTTGTGCCACAAATGCCTAATCTCCATCTATTATCAGATTAGCATTTTTCATAACACTGCTCGTGTTTGCTGTGTAGCTTGGATATGTGTAGAAATCTGAATATAGGCCTGAAAACGCTGTAAGACCTATTTACACCTCATATCGAGACACAATCTCAGATATTCTGATGTGTTGAGGCTGATTTACACCTTGTATTAACATGTTTGTTTTTATCCAGATGTAAATGGGGTAAGGGTAACTTCTTGTTTGCACATGTGGAGTCACATCCGGAGCAGGTTTACTGCGATTCATTAAAACTTCAAATCAAACCTTAATATATTTTAGAAAATATTAAAAAATAAAAATAAATCAAGTAAGTAAATGCAAAGTAAAACAAGTGGTTCACTTATGACATAACCCACAGGAAAACTGCCACAAGATTATTAAAGGGAAACCAAGTGGCAACCTCCGTGGCTGAAGTCAAGCCAATGCTAAGGTGCCAAAAACTGCAGTTCCTCGAACGTCCACTTGAGGCTTGAGTCCCCATGTTAAAATGTCCAACTTCGCAGCAGAAATAAACATGTTTACAGCCTGGTACAAAAAACTGTTTTGGTCTCTATAGCTAATTTCCCCGTTCATGACAACTGTACTGAGGGTGAATTTTTATACAACTCACCTGTTCAAATTATATTAAGGCCTAAAGTTATGTAGAATTAAGAGCGTGGGTGCTGCTACAGGTAGTTCATTTGAGCACAAAGGCGTCATTCAGCTCGCCTTAGCTCCACCAGTGACCCACATCTTTTGCCCATTTTTAGATTAGCTGGGAAGCGGCAGAGAGAGGACTGCCAAGATGGCGTATGCCAGAGCGACTATGGCTCTTCAGAAACCTATGGGCGACATCACGGATATGACGTTTATTTTTTTAAATACTGTCTCTGGGAAAAACTTCACTGCTTTTACACGTTGTTGTGCAAACTTTCCAGAGTTGTAAAGTCCTGCGTGTGAGCACCATGAACCGTTCAGTGCAGTGTTTTGCTGTCTGATAAGCCTTTAAATGCATTAACCTGTTACTCCAGCTGGGCCTCCTGGATCTTATTTCATTGTCTCACCGATACCTTAAACAACGCACTCCCTCCACGCAGTCAGGCAATTATCAGTCTGAAGAGTTGCATTGTGGGTAATGTAGGTGCGCAGGTTTTGATGATGGTTCTGCTGCATCGATTTTTTAAAAACTGCAAGTCTGGACATTAAAGTTAAGTGCAATGCTAAATAGGGAAGAAGAAAAAACAACCCATTCCAGGAATCTAAAGAATTAAACTGATCATTTATGCAAAAAAAGACCTCAGCAAATGTCAATTGTAACTGCAATATACTTAAACTTGGAAATCACAAACCTTCAGTAACCCTGATATATACAGTACATACATATACATTTGCAGTCACGCTGCCTCCTCAGGGATGGACTAATTAGACTCTTGCAGTGGCTAAAACTGACTGTTACAAAGGTTTATTGTTGTACTGGAAGCATGAATAAGGATGACAGGGCAGACAGAAAGAAATCTCTGTGGCCTCGAGGCTTGTCCATCTTCTCCACCGGAGGAACAGATGCTCCTCCTCTGCTCCCTTTTCGGAGCCTCAAGTCTTTTTGTGTGTGTGTGTCTTTTATTATCCACGTAGGGTGACTTTGACGTTGGAAACTGTCACCACTGTTTCTGAATTACACCAAAGTTTTTTCTTTCGCGTCCTTCGCAGAGTGAAGGTGAGTGGATGGGAGGTATAAGCCTGGATCAGGGGGAGAGGGAGAGAAAGAAAAGTGGGAGGCAGATGATGGATTAACTCCTAGTTTCATGGGACTAGCTGGGGTGTGTGATTTTGTGATGAATGATGTGAGGTGTGATGCTCTGTAAATATTATTCTCCAGTTCACACGGCCACCGCAGAGCAGAGTAGCACAAATCTACCCACATATTCTCCGTATTTTCCACCCTTGGTTGGAAACCGTTGTGTTTCATGGAGAAAACCGCTCTGCATTTACCCCCTCATGAATGAAATATACGATCCATGTTTTGATGTGTGCTTGAGGTGAACATAAGAAGCGGTGGCTCGTGCGTTCCCACCGAAAATACAGGAAACTGTCACGCGTGGATCCCTCCCACCCCGTTTGAGACTCCTCCCCCTCTGAGCCATCTCCCTCCGAGACAGGCGAGGCTCGGAAACAGATCACTTTTTAAATCATTCATGAGCACTCCCCAGAAAAGAAAGGCATGCAGAAAGCTGAGGGACCGCAATGAGGAATGTGTCATTGTTCCTCTCATATGCGATGATTTATGACACAATGGTTGTAACTGATTTGATAATCACAGTTTATTTCCCCTCAGAAGGGAGGAAAGTTAAAGTCAGCGATTTCGCCTGTTTTCCTTTCATTCCCCGTCTTTTGTTTCACCGATGAACGTCTTCTTTTTTTTTCACCCCCTCACTCTTCAATAGATTTTTCTTTTCTTCCTCTGCCTTCCCACCCCCTCTCCTCTTACTCATCCCATAAATATCCTTTTAAATTCACAAATACAATAAAGAATTCTCCCCACTAGCGCCTTCACTGTGCCTTACCCAGCATCTGGTGAGAGGGGGGAATCTCTTGATACCGCAAGCGTGCTTTAAAGCTGAAAAGCATGCTGGGAATTGTAAGTGAGAGAACATGAGGTAGAGGGAGGGCGTCCTTGGAAAGATGGTTTGTTCTCAGTCAGCCACATTAATTAGCATAGCATTATTATAGGCATGGTGTGTTAAAAAAAAAACAAAAAAAAAAAAACACACCGGCGTCTTTCTGTCGCCGTCATTAGTGGCATGTAGATCGGTGCGGATAAGCAGCTCATCCATTAAAGTCGGAATGCAAGAGACACACCGGCTTCATGCTGCGATCAGTCAGTTTTTTGATGTTGGAGACTTTCACTTCAAGCACACTGTTGTCCCATCGCGGGGCGTGGAGGGTCAAGAGTCAGCAGGTTTTCCAATCCAGCGGGTGATGTCGGTTCGTAAGAAGAAGACACAAAATCTTGACTTGTAACCACAAAACGAGAAAAGAAAAAGCAGGTACTCCTAATTAATGAATAACTTACAGTGCAAGTCGAGAATAACTCTCAAAGGACTTCAGAGTTCATCATAAGTGACTTGAGGACTGACAGGACAGTATACCATGTTACTATAATTAACAATCTCTATTCAAGGTCCAATAACTTGCTTGTTCCTGTGCTTTTGATTACAACACAAGGTCTATCACAAACTGCAGCTGTTCAAACTTTACATTAGTCGGAGCACTATTACACCTTCTTTGCTGATGCTGTCAAAAAAAGTTGAGCTTCATCTGTCGATGGAGACATTGTGATACAATCAAAAAGATGAAATGTGAACCAGTGAGCCAAGTATAATGATTAGTTTCTCTGAATCTACTTGACCACTTTATCAATTAATCATTATTAACTCTTAATCAGCTGCTAAATTGCACGTAAACAGTCAGTAATCACGACTTCCTCATTATGTAGCTACTTCTTAATTAGCTACTTTATTGTTAACGAAAAAGTTGATGTAGTGTATTAGATTTAATATTTCCACAACAGAATAAAAGAGTCAGGAAACAAAAAAAAGATTTTGATTAGTCAGTTAATCAATTACTGTTTTGATAGTCGATTAAACGTTTAAGTCTTGTTCCATCTTCTCAATCGTGAGGATTTTCCGTTTTCTCTTACGTGATATTAAACTGTACCTCTTCAGGTTTAATGAGCAACTTAAGGACATCACCTCAGGCCTTATAGAAAAGTCCAACTTTTTTTTTTTTTTTTACAAAACAAACAACTCCTCGAGGAGTTGAGAAAATAATTGGCATCTTAATAAATAATGAAAATAATCATTAGTTGTAGCCTCAGTTTGATTTTCATTTGGCTCTGTGTATCTATTAGTCAGCCTTGTTTATAACACATACAAAGCCGCCAGTCAAAGTTCCCCAAACTTGAAATCAGGTACAAAGCTGCACATAGTTTTCCCACCATCCTCAAGTGCAGTGTGATTGATCAGTGAATTCATGCTTTCGTCTTTAGATGAGTCCTCCTCGTGGCTCTGAATGGCGCATCTTTGAAGATTTGTGCTTTATTCCTCCTTTAACTCATTTGTTGGTCACTAAGGACGGTCACACTTTCCAAAATAAAAGTTCAACAACTACAGCTTCAGATTAAATGTGCACAAACCAGAGGTCAAAATAGTGCTGCGCCAACGCTACGCATGAGTAACATCCCATATTAATCAAATTTCACTAGAAGTAGAGTAATTAATTTTAATATAGAGATTATTAAGCAAAATATCATAATTAGTGAATTAGTGAAGCAGTTTCTGGTAAACTCTGTCCTCTCTGTTTTTATTTAACAATGACCCCCAAGTTTTAGTCCTTGTACTAATTGTCTCGCTAACTGCACTGTTGTGTTTTGAAGCTCTTCTTCCCTCCTTCCCCCTTCTCCTCCTCCTCTGTTCCTCTCTCCTCACCTCCTCTCCTCGGGCGGCTCTCTTCTCGCTATGACTAATGATGTTCTTTCAGTCTCAAGGTTTTAGCAGGATAATTATATTAACCCCTGTCCTCTGGCTGATCCCAGCTCAGCTCCTCTTCCCCGGGCATCCTCCCCTCCACAGTCTCACCGGAATTAGACACTAATACACACATGGCTGTACAGGAACATTAGAGTTGTATGTGTGTTTTTGTGTGTAAGTTTTGGTGACTTTTAGGAGACTTTCTGCAGACCAGTTTATCATTTAAATGAGAGGACATGCAGCTAAGAAAATTAAGTATGTGAAGTAATTGTGTTTGTTGCGAACAATTAGGCGCAAAGGTAAAGACAGGTGAAGGCCCGAGGGTGCAGGTTTGCTAATATGTTAGCGTGCTAATTTATAAGAACATGCCTTAACGTATCAGAGGTTCTAAAGTGTGTCTCTAAAGTTTGTGCGGCGGGCATATTGTATCAGAGAGAAGCATATTCTGTTCTCCACTACAAAGTTTTTCATTCTGATACACACACACTACAGATATAAAGATCCACATCGCCCCTGGGGGTTCGAGAGCTCTGTGGGGGACTGCACAACAGGAAGAACCTCCCACCCAACCCCATGTCGTCCCAGAGTTTCTGTCTCTTCATCACTTTTTCATTCCTCCCATCGCCTCTCAACTCCCTTTACTTCTTCTTCCTCGTCCATATCTTAAATAAGAGGAGGATGTATAATAACACTCCCCCTCCATCTCACACCCAATTTCCTCTCTCCCCAGGTGTTACTCTTTGCTGTAGTGTTCATTAAAACATATTCAGCAGCAGTAAGGACTCTGCAGGGAGATTACACTCTAATATCCAGCACAGTGATCACCGGACGGATCGGGGGGGGTTGGATGGAGCGAGGCCGGACTCTCTTTAGTGGGAGGGAGCCTTAAGATGCATTGACATGGCTGCCGTTTCAGTAAGAGTGGTGTCTGCATCATTCATGCTGCATCATGCTGCATGAATATTACAATGTCGGCATGCAGAGTCTTAAATTACCACCCGCCAAGTGCCAAATGCCAGTAAAATATGTCTAGTGTGGACGAATTAATAAGGGTCACCCTTCACAGTGGTCACTGACTTTTGAGAGTGCATCTATTCATGGGTGATAACATTCAGCATATGTTATTCATAGGACGATAACATTTCATTAGTATCACGTAGAGACAAGCGAAGGAAACTCGGTGAAGTTGCTGATTTGAGGCTTTCATGCAGCATCTGATTTACGTCTGCATACTGAGCGCAGACTTTTTTTTTTTTTAACTGGAAGTTTAAATACAATTGTGTTTACGCATAAAATCCTGTTTTCACAAGAAAGAATGGCAGCTATGTTACTCCACAACATTAATTTATAGAAAATTATTTTTTTAAAAACACAAAATCAATCAAACAGAAAAATAAAACAATATATGGACCAATGAGAAACAGTTGCCAGGCAATGAAACTTGAAAAACAAGTTTTAATCAACACTTAACATGCAAATACAATGTGTTACGTTAAGTTTTGAGCGTTTGTCTGCTTTGTTTGTGTGTCTGATCAGTGGAAAGTTGTAAATTTGTATAGGCTCTTGTGTCATGTTATAGCTTCTGGCAGCTTGTTGAACTGACTGAGTCATAAGTTTGATTTGTAGCTGAGCTTGTTGACAGAAAGTCCACACATATTTGGGGATAGTTCATTGGATTCTAAACAAAGACACAAATTAATCCTTATAGATTAAAAAATAAACGTCTAAAATGGACCTGGAGAACATTTGGATAACTCGTAGATGGGGTTAAGCTGGTGAGAGACTTTATTTGAGTAGAGTGAGACAGTAAAGTCCATACTGGGAAGCAGATCCAAAGTTTGAGACACCAAAATGCTGCAACAACAGCTCGAAACACTCTGAGACCCTGCAAAGTTCCCACCACGGCAATCATTTGAACTTTGTGTTGTGACTGCTGTGAAATAGAAATACAAAGTAGATTACGAAGTAATCTACCAGGAATGCGCGCACGTATTTAATTTGTCCGGCGTCTCGCAAGATGTACTCACTTTGTATTGTGGCAAAAGTTGAGCCAGGTTCAACTTTTTGTGGCTGGGTCACCTCTGAGGTTTTCTTTGCAGTGAATGAGCAGGCTGCACTTTACAACCAGTGCCAAAGCTGGTCTAAACAAGATCTTATGCAATCTCCGGTCCACTGTTACGCAAACAAGACAATTACATACAGGCCTGAAACAAAAGCAAAAAAGACTGCCAGAGTGCATGCACACCAGATGTTCCAGTGTTTATAGCCACAGTGATGGAAACGTCCACACAGGCTGGAATTACCCGTACTTTGTCACAGTCTGAGAGTGTGATTTAGATAGATAGATTACTTTATTGATCCCCGAAGGGAAACTCTTGTGTTGCAGCCACAGTTACAAGTATTACACACACAAAATAGGCATGATATATACAAAAAGATATCAGGTAGATAAATTTAAAGTGACTACAGTATGAATAGAATTAAAGCCCAAGGAAAGGAAGAACATACAGTTCTATTCATCCATCCATCATCTGTAACTGCTTATCCTCATCAGGGTCACGGTGGAGCTGGACCTTATACCATCTGACATTGGGCGAAAGGGGGGGTACTCCCTGGACAAGTTGCCAGTTCATCACAGACAAACTCGCATTCACACCTACAGTACGGGCGATTTAGAGTCACCAATTAACCTATTAATTGCATGTTTTGGACTGTGGGAGGAAGCCAGAGTACTGGAAGAGAACCCACACGGAAAGCCCCTAGCCATGTTTCAAACCAAGACCACCGTCTTGCTGCGAGGCGACAGGGTGACCACCGTGCCACCACATATAGTTCTATCCATGTAAAACATATACAGTAATACACAAAAGGGAAAATATACATAAACTCTGTAATAAAGTGTACATTAAGCTACACTCCAGACATAAATCAACATACTCTTCTTACCTGATATAATCACTGAAAGGAGCCCAAATCTACAGTACGAGTCCACTGTGAAGTACCTAAACCATATCATAAAGCCACTTCTTAAAGCATTGCACCCCGCTGTTTGCTGTAAGTGAGCGATAAAGTTATTTACAAATTGTGTCTCATCCTCATAAAGAAAAATATCACTGAAAAGAGCCAGGGTGACAAAACCCTATGAAAGCTGCACATTAATTACCCCTGCAGTTTGAAAGGCCAGCAGAAACAGTAAAATTTTACACAGCTGGCATGTAACCCACACCTGAACTGTTCCAATATATAGCTCTCTCTCACTCTCACACACACACACTCACAGTGCCTGCTGTGCTCATGAGAACGGTCCTCTGAGGTCTGGACCGGAGAACAGGATGTGCCCGGGCTCCATTATTTAGTTATTTGGTGCTGTGCATACACAGTACATACTTCAGAGAGCAGGTAGCTCAAAAGTGGGCCTGACTCTGCCTTCTGCTTTTGACGCGACCGAACACCGACCAATCACAGAGATGCGCTCAGCTCTTGAGCGCCGGCTAAGCATGCAAGCAACAGCCATTTACTGTATCCTGTGTAAATAATTTACTCGTACGCTTAGTCACACACACAATATCTTTTTCTCTCCCTCTATGTTTCTCTGTCTCATCATCCATCTATCTGGTGCAGAATCACAAAGTAAAAGACACACTTTTAAACTCAAACAGAGCATACTGTGATAATATAATGAATCATCCCACATACACACAAGGGAGGTCACACATCCCTGTACACTGCATAGTAGAGAGAGAGACACACACACGCACACACACACTACAAACACACACAGGGTGTGGATTGCAAAGACAATCAAGGTCATTCCCGCACTTTGAATAATTTAAGATGTCTTTTTGCTGGACAGAAACACACTGTGACCTCTCAACATTGGACGTATTTAGCAAGAGCGTGTACAGTATGAATGCTGCATGAAACTCACAGTCCATTTGGCTTCCCTGTATGCTTTCCTTTGACATCTTCGGAGATGTGTCGCAAAAAAAAAAAAACTACTGAAAACAATGCAGGAAGAGGGAAAGACAGGATGAGAGGAGCAGGAAATGTATCTAAAACATTTGCTGACAACAACTTCCAATAGATAATGACAGATAATGAGCTCGGGTGGAGTGATTTGTTTAAAAAAAAGAAATGTCCTCATGTCTGTTATTAATGTGAGTGAGAGAGAGAGGGGTTGATTGAAATGTGTGAAAGGACTCTTGTGGTTATGAAAAAGAGAGGCGCTGGAAGTCCTGTTCACCACATGATCGCAGGGGAGGTCAGTTATAGATTACCTGTTTAGTCTAGCGGGAGAGAGAGAGAGAGAAAAGGAGCACACGTGAGAGAAAGGATGGATGTTGGAGAAGAGGGGGGGTGAGAAAAAAAAAAGTGAGGCAGGGTGGAGAGGAGAGGGAACGTTTGAAGAGACTCCTCTGCTACGGGAGGCTGCACTCGAGGAAAATCGATCCTTTCCCTTCAGAGAAAGAAATTTATGAAGCTGGAACATAAACGCAGTCATGTCCAATTAGCTGCTCTGAATTTATGAGGCGAGGCGGGGGAGGAAGTGGGAGGGGACGTGGTGATAAAGACTTCAGAAGAAGCCAATAAGGCGTGCTGCTGATCAATGATCCCAGCTTCACGTTACTCCCACTCCTTGCTTGATCGCTTCCCGCTTCGCTCAGGATACACGGTGTTTCCTGCAGACTGCTTTCCACCAATCATATTTTAATTTATGAACACACTTGAAGATCACCCCCTGACATATTTTAAGACATTTAAAAAGACTGCTTTGAATGATCATTTATCTTTGCCTAGTTAAAATGACATCTACACCGTCTCCCCCATTGAGAAATCCAGAATATGTGTGAATATGCAAATTGTTCATTTCAAGAGTTTGAATACCGGACACAAGACGTCTCCTGCTTCACTGAAAAGTCGAATCTCAATGTGTGTGTGCATTGAAGCTTTTAAGTTTACGCATCACCATGACTGTGATTGGCTGTCAAACTAGTTGTGATGTCACAAAATCGTCCATAAGTACGCGTACTAAAGTCAGATTTAAGGTGAAACAGAGAAACTTTCCCCCTTTGAAGGTGAGACAGCCGAAGAGTCATTCACTGCACCAGTGAAGGAAAAAGTGTTTAGATACTTCACATTTTAGTAAAACTACTAACACTGCCCTGTGAAAATACTTAACTACTATGTGTCATGTATTGTTAAAGGTCCAGTGTGTAAAATTTAAAAGGGCTCCATTTTCCCATGTTTTCATGTCTTCATTAGTGTAAATCCACCTGAAAATAAGACCTGCTGTGTTTCTTTTACTCAGTCTACTGAGTTTTTTATATCAACAGAGGGAGCAGGTCCACCATGTTGGACAGCCATGTTTTCACAGTAGCCCCGAACAGACAAACTAAACACTGGCTCGAGATAGATAAAAGGAGGAAGTGCAACCTGCTAATGCAACAACTAGATGCTACAAAAGCCACAAACTGGACCTTTAAGTAAAAGTGGCAAAAGTAAATGCACTTATTCTGCAGAAAAATGGTCCCTGTCAGTGTTTTCCTATTATATATGTGTTTTTTGGTTCATATCACTGGTGCTTTAAAGGTTCTGCAAGAACCACATATCTCTCTATTCTTGGGCTCAGACTGCCTTGTCTTCTTATCTTGTGACAATATTGACATTTTCCAGCTGATCAAAGAGGATTTTAAAATTGTTTATTTAGCTGCAGAAGTAGGAGAAATTTCTCAAACCATGAAAGGAACACTTAATCCTTCAGTTTATCAGAAAAATCCACATTCGTAATCACAACATTGGGATTTACATAATTTTTACCAGAGAGGATGTGAAAAAGTGTAATCCTAAAAGTAACTAAAGCGGTCAGATGAATGTAGTGCAATAAAAAAATGCAAAATTTGCCTGGGGAGTAGAAGTATGAAGTTGCATAACATGGAATACTCAAGTAAAGTACAAGTACCTTGAATTTGGAGTACAGTACTTGAGTACTTAGTGACATTCCACCACTGCTCTGCACATACATCGATGTGCACAGTGATGGTCAAACTTCCCTGCGAAGTAACAATAAGCGGAACACATTTTTGAGTGGATAAGGACTTTTAAAACTTTTGTGCACTTAATGCACTTCACAAAGGTTGGGGCTAATGTATATGATCGAATTATGTGGTAATTTCCTGTCCATTTTCTTGCTTTTATTCATCCCCTGCATATGCACATGGACCTCCATGCCATAAGCCGGTCCTAGTTTGGGTGTTAAGTCTTTGGTCTCTCTGACAAAAGCACTGACACTCATCGCCCATTAGCCTCTCACTCTACTATTACTCCAGCAGGTTGTGTAGCAGGTTGTGTGTGTTTTTGCACTGTCAGGGGAGGAAGTTGTTGCGAGTAGCGAGCGGGCCTTCTCAGTGACGGCTGATCGAACACAGAGTAGAGGAGGGGGGAGATCTCCTGCTGGGTCAGAGCCGCATCGATGCGGTCTGTCATCACAGGTTAGAGCACGTCAATGCGGACCCTCCTCCTGCTCCTCCTCCCCGAGTCTCACCGCTGTAGACAGAGAGGCAGGCAGACTGTCAGCGCTTTGACACAACTGCCCTACTCCCTTGCTGTACTGACTGCTCAGCACCCCCACCCGCATCATCTTTACCTCCCGCCCCCCTTATTTTCTCAACAACCCACTCCACTCTCGAACACATGTCCACAACCCAATTTGCCCAATGCACTCCTCGGTGAACACTGGTGCAATGGGCAGTTGCAAAAGCGCTAAAGGGCTAAGGCTGAATGGACAGACAGAAAGAGATGGAGGATAAAATTGGGAATCAGAGAGGAAAAGCAAAAGGAAAGACTGGAGGACTGGAACGGTTACAGTGGATGGAATTTGTGTGGGGGGGGGAAAAGTGAAAAATACAGTGGGAGGAGAGCGCAAAACAGAAAATAAAAGAGAGGTAGTGATAGCTGTGTCCCCGGAGAGGAATAGAGGAATAGGCGTCGACTACAGTAAAGAGACAGATAAAGCCCCATTAACTGCTGCTTCCAGCTGCTTTCTCAGGCTCTGCCACCACATGACTCCCCCTTGATGTTTGTTTATCTTTCTTATTATTTATTCCCCTAATTGCTGCGTCTCCGCTGTCTAAAACAGGCAGCCCTCGTATCATTAAATACAGAGTCGACATGACTTCACAGAGACAGACTGCAAGGAGAGCGGCCAGAGAAACGCACAGATAGGCTGACAGCGATTGTATCTATCAGATAATTACTACAGATCATTGCTTCGATGCAAAACATAGCGTGGGCAAGCAGGTATGTAGATAACGTATGATGTTACATGATCTTAAGTCTCAAAAAAAATGACATTTATGTCGTACTAAATGGTTTCACCTGACACGTTTTGGAGGAAACATAATTGCTGCATGGGTTATGTTGACTGGCAACATTTTTTCTGTCCACTAAGTGTCTTTTATCACACAGATGTCACAGGGAGGTGGTTGGGTGGATGTTAGCCATACATAGCACTGAGAAAGATCATGGTTAAGTATAGGTACAGTAAGGTACACACACTGTCACTGATTTTTGAGTCACATATGGTGTTACTGCTTTGCAGCTACGTTGTACTTTTAGAGATATGTTCATTACAGAAGTTGCCCATTCTCTTCTCTTCTCTCTTTGTAATATATAATAGTGTTTTTAAGAGACAGGGATGCTGAGCTGAAGCATTAATAGAGTAGTGTAGGACCACTTTGCTTAAGGGGACACAAAAGTACTGGTTATTTATTAGTGTCTAACAGTGTTTCCTCAAGTAACTCATCATCTATGATACACAGTAGTCCTCAGTTTCTTTCAAACTTTTCTGGTCACCATATTTATATTTATCTCTACATATAGCAGTTTTTGTTATGAGTGGCAGATTCCGCCTTTTCTGCAAGAGGTTCACATTGTCTACAAGGAATTTACAGGAAACAATGAACGCTGGACCTTCAACTGGTAACCACCAATAGTCACAAGTGCCACCACAAGTGCCATAAGTTAAAAGGGAACATAGCCAACAAGTCATCCAAATAAACCAACAAAATACATGGTTGAGACCATGCCCTTCAGAAATCATTTTCTGATCTGAAACCACTGTTGACAGGATGACATCGCCATGATCTTACACCGCTATGGTTGAGGTTTGGTTAGGTTTGGGTACAAAAACAACTTAGTTAGGATTAGAGACTGGTCATGGTTTGGGTTCAGGTTCAGGAACAACCACGGTCATGGTTAAAAGAAAGGTTGACTGTTGATAGGAAACTGGAAACAAACTGTAGTCTCCACTCTGACCTTCTTCCACAAATATTATGTCTCTAATATAATTAGACTCTAATATCTAATAAAGTCACCTGACTTCCTATAGTCATAACTCCTACGGCAACCGCTAGAAGTCTTTGTCGCCTCAAGTCATTTCTCCCCATTTGCTGGAAAGCCTGATACCCTCGTTTTTCTTGGGAGGACAGTCTCCAACAGACTGGTAAACAGAAGTATTGACCCATAATTACACTAGCTAATTAAAACACCACCTTGTGTGTGTGGTTTCTAATGTAGACTGGAATACATTTGAATCACTTAGTTCCTTCTGTTCCTTGACTCTCTTTCTCACTCAGCGTTCTCTTGCCCTTCTTTGTCTTTCCCTTCACTCACCTTCTCTCATTTCATCACTCCCCTCTCTCTCTCTAAGTAAATAGACAGGGTTGTGATGAATCCAGCTGTCCCGTCTTAACTTCCGTCAGCTCAGAGCAGTTACTCCCACTTTGATGACTTTGCAGTGAAGGCAGACATCTTGCACATTAACATATGATTGTGCCCATGTATTATTTGTGTGTGGAGGGACTGAAGAAAGGGATCGGGAGAAATCCCAGTGCAAGCTGTCAACCGAAAGAGAGAGAGCTAAGGAGACACAGCACTTGAAAAGTCAGAGTGTCACATCATTCGTGCGGAAGGAGTGCAAGGCTAGATGTACTCTTGGTCTTCATGGGCTGTATTATGTGGCAGGAGTCAGAAAAGCAGGTCAAGGGGATGGAGTGTCCAAAAAGTTTCAACTTGCAGGACTGTGCGACTCAAAATTTAGCTTTAATCGTCAAATTAGCAGAGGGTTTTGTCAATATTAGGAAACCAGAGACATTCAATCAAGTTAAATTCATGCAGGCGCACTCATTCAGGCTTAAACCTCGGTGTATGTCAACTGTCCAGATAATTGACCAGACGGGATGCCATTTCCTCGAGCAAGCTGCAGCCATTAGGCCTGCAAGACACAAACTGCACAGCAGCACACCTAGAAAATCACTCTGTTCTTCAGTATTGATTTTAAACTACAACTTCTTGATCCTGCACTCAGCGGCGCTTCCACTTTTTAAGATGAGACAGATGAGATTTATCACCGAAGATGCAGGAGATGAGAAGCAGTGATTCGTTCGGCGCTGTCAGTCACTCAATGCAGGCATTAGTCACTGTGCTTCTGCTTCTCTGATCTGTTGTCTGTCATCGCCGCGCTCAGACAAATGCATCACGATCACACGAAGCAGAAACACACACACACACACACACCTGTCTCATTTCAAACACACACTCTCTCTATTTTCTCCATGAAAAAGAGATGTTCAATTTCCCTCTTCGCTAAGTGGACAGCTCGTGTCCTTCAGAAAGCATGCAGGAAACAAGGCCTTGTCTGTGGATGGATTCTCCCCGGCACGTCCTGTCAGCTCGTCCAGGTGATCAGAGAGAGACGTGGGTAATTTATAGGACCGAAAGCAACAATGTGATTCGAGACTCAACTCGCTGCGATCGAGTGTCTCTATTTTTTCTTCCTGTAAAGCTTAGCGCATATTAAAACGTTTCCGTCATCGTTATTCTGTATGTAATGTGAGACCTGGGTTGATGTTGACGGAATAAACCAAATAAATAAAAAACTGATGAGAAAGCACAGATTAGTGCGAGGAAGGAAGATTGAAGCAGTCATCTCGCCAGAATACAGCAGCCATTCTTTGAATATTTGATGCAGACGGATAGCTGTTCACTCCAGTGGAACAAACTGGATTGGAGTCCAGTCGCTCATCTGGAAAAGGCTGTAATTTGAAGTCGTAGCTGCAGAGTGTCCTTAAGATCCTCATTTCCTTCCCCGCAGAACTTCAACCTCTGGATCGGCCCACCTGGGCCCTGCCCTCTGCGGAGGTCGTACTGTGCATACACATATGCACACATTATGCACGCACATCAGCACACACACACACATGCAATCACACACTTGAATTTAACAGGATGTAATTGTAAACAACAATTTCCTCCCACATGGCGCTCTTGGATAGAGAGCCGGTAAATGGATTCCAAACAACTTTGGACCTATAATTTTGTGCATTTGCAACTTTTGGAGTCTGTATTTTTTTTCTGTGTACATCCTCCATGTTTTCCTATTTAGAAAGAGGAAAGTCAACAGGCAATATTTACATGCCATTTATTTTTTGTAAGAAAACTTCATAAATTATAAAATAAACAGAAAACTCTTTACCCTACTTGGTTGCAATGATCGAAAAAAAATCTGTCAGGGCTGCTACTAATGATTATTTTTAAAAGCTCATGGTGACATCGTTAAATTTCTCATTTTATCCAACCATCAGTCCAAAACCAAAAGATATGCAGTTCGCTTTCATGTGTGATGAAGAAAAGCAGCAAGTCCTCCCGTTTGAGAAGGTGGACCCTGAGAATTTTTTTGGCGTTTTTCCTCGTTTGAAAAAAAAAAAAAAAAAAATCAAAAATAGTCGGCAATTAAAATTTTCTGTTAGTCGACATCTTGATGAATCGTTTCAACAGTCCTTTCAGTCAGTCCTTTCACATTTTCTAGCAGTTTGGTTTAATTTTTAATCAGTTGGTGGTGTGGATTGTAAAGCTGCCGGTGAAATCAAATGAGACAGAATCAGATGGTCTGGCAACTGTACAAGCTGCGCTGGCAAACATCAAATTAGGAATGAGCGCTGCTGCTTTGCCAGTGACTTCTGAGAGATAAGTGAATTTGAGACCAGAAAATTACACTCGGCGTAGTAAAGTTAAGATAGTAACTGTGATAGTCTTTTTGGACAAACTATTTCTGCTTTCTTCAACGTTTTACGGATACATGTGTATAAACCAGTAACACCCACACAAGAACTTTTACTTTTTACACTCTCTGTCAGGCAGACAACGTAATTTACAATATCTGGAACAAGTCACGTACACTACATGTACCCTAAGACCTTAATCCTGTAATCTTAATCTTATTTCATCTTGTTTTACATTTATTACTAACATTAACAGATTTGTGCTTCTGTATTATATCTATAAAGTATTTGCACTTCACTTTTTTATCCCTTCTTTGGTGTAAAAATACTCTAACACCATCGAGCTTCATTAACACACCACTTAAAACCAGTGTGTGATCACATCTTTCATTTGCCACCCTTTGTCATCTCACCTCACCTTTATCTAATCTGCCTATTCTCCTTTTGTTTTGTAGATGTAAGTGTAACCTCCACGCCTCCCAGTGCCTGCTGCAGGATGGGAACCTCCAGTGCCAGTGTGAGCACAACACCACTGGCCAGGACTGCCAGCGCTGCAGGAAGGGCTTCAAAGCCAAGTCCTGGAAGGCTGGTTCCTACCTGCCAGTACCCAATGGAACCCCCAACACCTGTACGTACCAAGAACATGTTTATCCATTCCCACTGTGCTGATCCAACTCATTAATCTTAAACACAGTTAGTTACAATGGTGCTGACTCCTTTCATATGCCTTAGAGATGCATGTCTGTCAGCTTGCTTTAGTGTATCATGCATGGATATGACTATTAATTGATCAACACTGTTGCAATACAATACTACAGACAGACTGCAGATTTAGGGTGATTTATTCTGCATTTAAAAGAAAAGTTCTTTCTCTGCTTTCCTGCCAAGACTTAGATGAGAAGATGGACACCACTCTCGTGTTTGTGCAGTAAATCAATCACTACAGCGAGCAGCCAGTTAGCGTAGCTTAACACAAACACTGACAACAGGGGGAAACAGCTAGCCTGCCTCTGTCAAAAAGGTAACCAAATTCACCTGCCAGCACCTGTAAAGCTCACTAATTAACACCATATAATAGATATTTCTCGAGTCTCTGCTAGTTGCCTGGCAACTGCTTAGAGTGATGAAACAGTCGGATACATAACCCAGCGTAAAACGTTGTGTTTTTTTTGTATGGATTAAACAAATTAGATAAAATGTATTCATTAGTGAGCTTTAAGGTGCTGCTGGGAAGATTTCAGCACAGATGAGAGGAGCTAGGCTAGATATTTGCCCCCCGTTCCAGTTCTTTATGCTAAGCTAAGCTAACCAGCTGCTTGCGGTAGCTTCATATTTAGCGTACGGACATTAAAGGGGTATCAGTCTTTTTTCTTAGGGTTGTTTACTGAATCATTCATAGTTGGCTAAGTTATAAACAATTTCACTTCCCCTTTGCCTCTGCTTTGGTCTCCAACTCCCGAGGAATATATCTGTCTCTTTAGCTGCCAAATGTCCCACTGTGTTAAGCAGCTAGTTGTTAGCTTTGTCTGCTGTTGTTATTTGGTGCTGAGTGAGTGCATTTATCAGATCTGAGTCACTGATCCGAGTCAAAACGATGCTGATAAGAGTGGCGAGAGTGAACCAAAACAACGAGCTGAAAGATGATAAATCGCCTCGCAGAGTCGATGGGAAATGCAGAGCTGGGGATAATTTGTGATTACAAATGATGCTCTTTACATTACACAGTCACCTAATCCTTTGTTAATATAAAAAATATTGATTAGTACAGCTTAACTTAATAACCTCGTCCCATTTACTGCGCGCTCTGCAAGCTGATGTTGCTGTCTCAGAATAGCTACTTTTATGTTACCTCAGAGCCCTGTTAGCTGTTATTGCTGGTATTTTAACACCGCTAGTGTAGCAGCTGTGTGTCCTGTTAGCTGATAGTCGATCACAGATAACTCCACTACACACTAGTGAACTAGTGGAGAGCTAAGAATGGGAATAAATCCTACATTAACCCCTCTGTATCTCCAGTAAACCAGTCCAATGAGCTGGTCTGAGGGAAATCTGTGACTACAGAAAAACTGTGATAGTTAGCACACAGCAGCAAAAACTCCTCTAAGCCAGTGTGAACTCTTAATTCTCACAGTGACGGTGTTATTTCTTAATTGTTCATTTTCTGTTCACTCTCTTATTCTACTTTAATTTTTGCTACTAATGATCCCAGGTTCTCCTGCGGCACCGATGCACTTTATTTCAATCTCAAGCGCTCTTGATTGATGAACGTATAGGTTTTCTCGTCACTCTGAGGGTCCTGAATGAAAAGCAGGATCAAGGTAGCAAGCTGAAAAGAAATGAAGTGAAGTGAGGGCTGAGCTCTCCGGGTTGTCGTCACCTCAGTGCAGAGAGCAGATCAGAGCTGTGTTAGCGACGTGGGTGGAAATCCTCTTGGAGAGCGTAGCCGGCTACAGTAGCTAGCTATGATAAAATAATAATCTAGGGCAGCCCCACCCTAGTTTCTCCTTTCAAACAAACATAGACACTCACATGCACAGAGTTAGACGTGCACAGGCACCTACACACTCCCATACACCTGTACCTGCACACACACACACACACACACACACACACACTGCAGAGAATGGCTCTATTGTTAAGCTCCTTTTTCTAATGGTAGTGACACACACCTTCAGAGCCCATTACCACCCTTTTAACTCTCCTGAATCCCATTAGTGGAATTTAAAAATTAAAATGTTGCTCAGTTGCCATGGCTCACGAAACGGTTCGGTCTCTACAGATTGCATTATACATGCCAAGCTAAGCTAACTATAAATACAATCTTGGAAAAAATGTGCAAGAAAGGCAAAAAGTTTTGAGTGGTAGCGCTCCCCTTAAAACATGCATATACGACGAGGGCCTCTGGATGTGAGGGTTTGCGGGGGGGTAACAGGTTAAATTAGGGAGGGTTGGGTAGGCAGAGGAAACCCAGTAATTACTCCAGGACATTGAGAGGTGGTCTACAACAAGGCCCTGATTTTCGCAGAGCCGCTCTTAAGATCTCTCTGCCACCTGAGTCTGATGAATGAGGCAGAGTCAAGTCTTTAGGCAAATTGAATGCATAAATAAACAAGTTCTCATCTCCTCTTCCTTTTCTTATTCTCTTTCAGGTACAATTGCTGGTTCACCCTCCGGTTCTAGTAAGTAATAATGCAAAGCAAAGCAGAAGAGGTGGTATTCCACTTCTTCTCTTGCTCTCTCTCTCTCTCTTCTTCTCTCTCCCTTTTTTGTTGCATTGGTTTTGAAATTTAAGTTTCACCCCCATACCTCGCTTTCTCTACGTCTCCTAAACACTCCCTCTATCCTGTGATGTTCAGTTGGCTCTCGAGTCAGTCATTTCTTTTTTTTCCTGCATATCCTCTCTCTCGGTGCAGCAGCTTGGGCCCTGTGTGCTTCATTATTAATAGGCCTCTCTGTCGCCACGTCCTTTCATCACAGCACATCACACTAACCTGCACAGGAGGAATTCTTCCACAGTTCTGCTTTTCTTATTTAGAATAAAGACTGATGGATTAAAGAAAAGGAGGGATGAGCGAGGGGTTGGGTGAGGACGGGAGGTGGATGGAGCAGCAAAGTGAGCCGAGGGAAAGAGGGAGAAGAGACAGAAAGAGAGAGGGATGGGAGAGAAGGATGTTGGCATATGTTAGTGTGTTGTGATGCAGTGTGATTCTGGGTGAGGAGCTCGGGGAGGCAGGAATAAAAGGGAATTTGATTAGGGATTCTCTCTGTGGAGAGGCTCTCAGCCTCCGAGCTGTTAGACAGAAACGATCGGCAAAGTGGCAACATCAACCCTGACAGCACTGGGCTTTTCTCCACATGGCCGGACAGTAAAAGGCTGATGCATGGATAGACTGAGCAATTGGACTGCACTGCAGAAGTCTGCTTTTAAAAGGTCTCCTCTCACAATTAGATACAATTGTGTGGTTATCTGGAAAAATAATAATGGGTATGATTTACCAAAGAAAATTGTGATGCTTGCTAATGGGCTGATAATGACTTTAGTGATTGAGTTTCCCACAGATTCAGTTTCTGTTTGCTAATCAACACTTTTACCTGTGTCGCTGAATAGCCACAACATCAGCTTCATCTGACGCTGATCCTGAAGCTGAAGATGAGACAGACAGTGAAGCTAAAGTTGAAGCTGGAGGTGAAACACAGGGTCAACCTGAAGGTGCGGGTGGACCCAAGGGCGAGACAGAGAGCGCTACAACCACCTCAGAAGCTGAACAGCCCCTGGCTGGTACCCACGAGCACTTTGGAGCTCCTCAGAAAGGTGTGGAAAGTAGCTTAGCTATAGCCAGAGGTAGAGAGAAACTACTGTTTGTACTTTTACTCAACACTGTGCAATCTTGAGATCTTACTCCACTACTCTGACAGCCATAATTAATAGAGACGTGGTAGATAAACATCCTTTATTAGTTACGATTCAACAGGCGGTGGTTAAGGTTTGGTTAGGGTATGTACATGAATCTGGTAAACAAAGCAAAACAGTTGAAATAAACTCTATTAAGATACTAAAGTGCTACTGAAGTCAACTGGTTTCATGAATTTTATAGAATAAGATCAAATTTTTCCCTGATTTTTATGGTTATTTCTAGAAATGTTGCTGAAAGTTAGATGAGAAGACTCATACCACTCATACATATCTGTATGCTAAATATGATGCTACAGACAGCAGTCGTTTAGCATAGCTTAGCACAAAGACTGGAAACAAGGGGAAACAGCTAGCCTGGCTCTGTATAAAGTTGACAGAAGTCCGCCAGGCAACGCCTCCTAAAAGGTCCAGTGTGTAACATTTAAGGATATCTATTGAAAATAGAAAACTGTTTTTATTAGTGTATAATAACCTGAAAATATGAATAATTAGGTTTTTATTACTTGTTGAATCATGTTGAACCACCATGTTTCTACAGCAGCCCAGAAGGGACAAAGCAAACACTGGCTCTACATACATAAAGACCTTTTGATGGCCACTGTAGTTTCTCCTTGAATGCTTGAACCTAGAGGGAGAGTCTACACACCGGATCTTTAAGATCACTAATTATCACGTTATATCTTGTTTGTTTAATGAAAGTAAAGTGACAACTTACCATTTCACGCTGGGTTATGTCTCATGATTCCAGCTACAGGATAGCACTGTAAGTAAATGTGTGTTTGTGGATGTGCTTATAGACGCTGACGGTGTGTTTGTGTCTGTGTACATAGCCTATCATACATAATTCATTCTGAAGCTTACTGAAGGTCTCTACATTGGCCATTTCCCTGGCCGTATGCATCCGTGACGTTAATGTCAGACGTAGGTCGTCCCGTCTTGAGTGAGTGCGCGTCAAACTATATGGACGTTCAGACTTTATTTGTTCTGACTGAGTGATTTTTAAACAACCCGGGACGGATGTGAACAGATTCTGTCAACCGCTTGAACGTACAGTAAAGTGGACCTCAAACCCCCAGCTCGCCCTCATGCTAAATTTAAACCTGCCATCTTGGTAGGCAGCGGACCTCTCATGTTCCACCAGAAAAGCACTTAGGACGTAGGAGGAGCTGGGATTTCTGCAACGCTGTGATGTCGTCAGACCTTTTTCTTTTCCTTTTTTTTGCCTGGAGGAAATCCATTAAGAGTGTTTGTTGCACAGCGCAGCACTTTTGTTGTTTGGCTTACATCAGTCGTGAACTCAAAGAATTCACAGATTAGCGACGATTTAGGCTGACAGGAGCTTTGACGTAACAGTTACATCCTTTGTAAGGGGGAAAAAAATTCAAGAAGCGGAAACCACTGAATTTTTCGCTTTTTTTACATTAAAAATTTGCTGAGTAATTTTCCATGAATCAATGAATGGATTACTCAGATACAAGCTGTTTCTTGTTAACATTTAATTCATAAAATCACTTACTTACTCCAATTAATTCATGCAAATTATGTCATATCAAATTAAAATAAAAAACAGCACAGACACACAACTATTCAGTTGCACTTCTGGGACACCAGAAATAAATATCATCCCACTGTAGAGTCTTCCTGTTTTTTATCTCAGATTTAGAGAAGTGTATTTGGCTTGAACCTGACCCTGATATCAGCAAACCCGTGTTATCTGTGTGTGTGCGTGCGCACGTTGGTGTGTACTTGTGTATGTGTAGATTTATGGCGGGCATATGGTGCAGTTCAGTGAAACCCATAAATCATCCTCATCCCCTCCTTTTCCTCCCGGGGATCTGAGGTCTTAGGTTCCATTCTCACTGAGCGGCCGCCACTACTGTTTGTATGTGCACACACTGACACACACATTCACGCCGATACACACACAGGTTTAAATGTGTAGTAGAAGGGCCCTAAAACTAGATCACTTTACATAAGTTATCTTGAAAATCTCCGTTTTCTTCTCTGACTCAGGTTCAAAACTTGTACAGGTTATTTTAAAATATTAGTAGCAGCGATACAAGTTTAGAAAATGCTTACACATTATCTGTGTAGCTTGGGATTTTGTTTCTCAATTTTTCATCCGCATAAAAGTCCATTATATAAATTATATTTTCAGGATTATTAGTTTTTCCAGGAATTTAAAAAAACGCAAATCCCAGTTTTCACATCAAGATCAGCGAGAAGTTTCCCACTCTGGTCTTGTGCTGCCGAAGAAAACGTTCTTGCGGATTTACGGGTTGGACAGCATGTCATAACAGTTGCACCCTTTGTCGTGTCCGTGCCCCAGTTAAGTCACTGAGCATGCTCATATGAGGATTAGCAATCTATTGGCAAGAGGGTCTGATCCACGGAGCGCGCAGCTTATTGGTCAGCTGGACAGATGGGCGTTTGGCGGGATGGGGGAGGGGAGGTCAGAGAAACCAAATCCTAAAACCCAGTCATACATGTACGACGCCACGGTTAACTCACATGACCCTGCTTCATCTTTCAGAGCCGTATAAGAGTCTGAGTACTCAAACACACACAGACACTGCAGGATGAACTACAGTAGCCCGAACCTCAAGCCTATCTGTGCACCATCCTTGCATTTTTATAAAGACTGAACTTGGCTTTGGACTGAAAGAGATTGGATCATGTCGGGAAAATCATGTGACATATTAATAACATCCATGCTGTCACTCGGCCCGCCGCCATTAGGTGTCCTGGCAAACGTTAACTGGGCCTGAATTACAATGGCTTCATTAGTGTGGAGCTAAATCAATGTCTAGCACTCTGGTAATAAAGGATGAGAATGCTAAGACTGACAGGTGGCATTAAACATTATTGTTATTATTTCTCAGGCTACATTAATGCAAGCGACAAATGATCTCATTAAATGCAAATGCATCTGTGTGGAAGACACCTAAGAATGCACATGAACCAACACTGTGTGCTCGCTGAAGTGTGTATATATATGTATGTGTGTCATGGGACAGTTTAGTGAGTCCATCTGCAGAGACAGACAGGCGGAATTATGTAATGAATAAGCTTAGATGCATTACATGAGGGGGTGATGGCGCTGTTGCATGGATGAAAATGACACTAAGACCTCGACCTTGCGTTTTGTTTTTACATATAGAGTCCATTCCCTCCAGCGTCTCTGTTTCCGGGGTTGGAAACTCACATTTCAGCTCTCTAAACTCTCATCACTCTGATCTAAGAGAAGGTAGGCACTTGCAAACTAGGTAGTATGAGACTTTTTGTGCGTAATGTAATTTCGACTGCAGTGTGATTACACTAGAATAGATGAGTAGGATGGTTAAAAGTAATGTAAACTCGTGCTTTTATTGATGATGTAGAGAGTTTACAAAAAAAAAAAAAAATCCTGGTCCCTAAATCCCCTGCTAGCCAGATTAAAAACCTGTCAGACTCCTCTTCCCTGTGCCCGGTTTGACGCTTTCTCCATCCCTGCTTCCCAACTGTCTTGTTTATCAAAAAAAAACACATACTTAAATATGAAGGTGGACAACCAACTGTTCTTCAGGGAACAGAATGATTTGAACAAAATGTTTACGTAGCTGCAGAATGAGGTAGGCTGAATTAGTTTCATCCTTTTTGTAATAACACCCATGATGTATTACAAGGCAGCGTTGATGAATTTGAAAGTAATAGTGGAGCAGAAATCAGACAAACAGAAAGATAACCTGCAGTACATTTTTATGCATACTATCGAGCCAGTAAATGGATTAATTTTTACCAGATTTCTTGAATCATAATGTCAAAATTCTCCGTACAGAACATGCATGTATTAACGCTGCGAGACACTAATGTGAGGAACGGCGCTGCGGCCGCAAAGCTGAATGTCCAGCATCACAATTATGTTATTTTCTCTCATTAAGTGTTGAATAAAAATGTGGCCACCGAACCATTTTAGATTCACATCAGTGGAAGATAGTCTGATGACCGCCGAGGACATCAGAACAGTTTAAAAACAGGGCAATTTAACCCAGGAGATGTCTGAATACATAAACTCAGTACGTTGTATCGCTGTACACTTATTTATTTATAGATCTGTAATTGATTCGTTGGCGTCGTGAAGGTGAGAGATGAACATCTTCATTATTTTTCAGTGTTCATTTCATCTCTCTGATTCAGAGATGCATATGCACGCGCGCGTACACAACATTGTAAGTGTAAAACAGAGTAATACACTTTGACAAACAGCGTGTGATTTCGTTTTTACAACCATATTAACAATAGTCACACCTTTAACAGTCGCTGTGTTTTGCAACGGGAAAAAAAAAAAACGAAACAAAAAAAACACACAATTCTCCAGCACTGAAAGGGTTGTAGAACAGCTTTTGAGTTTAGCCTATCTCAGCAGTGTGAAATCACACTTTCATTGTGTGTTCTCACTTCTGTGTGCAAACGTGCACGCCCGCGTGTGTGTATATGTGCAAAAAAAAAAAAAAAAAAAAAGGAAAGGAAAGCTTCCTTTGGATAAA
Organism: Sciaenops ocellatus; assembly: GCA_033000465.1. Lineage (NCBI taxonomy): Eukaryota > Metazoa > Chordata > Actinopteri > Sciaenidae > Sciaenops > Sciaenops ocellatus. Next base: position 21,112,738 of record CP136874.1, on the reverse strand, counting down.
CAATCTGAGGCAGCATCTCTTATGCTAATGTTTTAGCCGCCTCATCCCTCATTGCATTTACATTCTCTGTCCTCATGCAACTGATGCAACAGACACCAGAGCTCCACCGGCGAAAACCAGCTCAACCTCACGAACAGACAATGTGTTACCCACCAGCCCTTTGTCTGAGCCTCAACCGTTACCCATGGGAAAATCTGACACACTTCCTGTTACAGCAGAGGTTCTCCCTCCTTCAGCATCCTTTCCGTCAGGAGAGGAGCATAGAGTTTCCCTGACACCGGAGGAGTTCACACCTTCACAAACGATCCCTGAACGCTCACATCTGCCTCAATCAGCCTCAAAGGAGTCCACGCATCAGTCAGTCGCTGATCATCATCACCATTCAATCACAGCAGAGTCCATCCTCCATCCCCGGACTCAGGTTGACCATCATCACACAAGCCTGGTCGAAACTGAGGAAAAACACTCAGAGCCGAGGCATAGTGAGAGAGGAGGTAAGGCACACCCATAGCTCTAGATGACAGTAGATATAGAGTAGAGGCTGCCAGAAAATAGAATAATCTAATTTAGAATCAGGAGATCATTTTCATTTCCAGCCAGCGTGATGGTTTTTATGGTGCGGAACCTCTCTGAAATGGACAATTTTCAGGAGGTGAAAGTCACTAAAACGCTTGCATACACAAGCTATCATAATTTTATGTTGTTCGGCATCATATCGCATGTCAGAGACGCTTATTTAATTTAGATAGTGGCAGTGAAATCTAGTTAATGCAGGCGGGTGAGTGAGTGAGGCAGTTTTTAGGGGTGGAGAGAGAATAAAAAGACAGTATGCGGACACTGGCAGGGGAAGGTCTGAGTTCAGTTGACATTGTCTTTGCATCATTCCGATACTGAGAGGATTGTGGCGCCTCAGTCATGGGATCAGGGTGACGTAAAGATATGAAGAGGTAACAGGAAAGACAGAATCAGGACTAAAACCAAAACATCCCCTAATATTAACCTCAACTGTCTCAAGTGTCAAGATATTAAAGGGATCGACGTGGTCTTTGGGGTCCCTTCCCTTCAGCCCTGAAAGCTCCGGATGCCGGTGTCAGATTGTTTGGGCTGAGCTGATTGAGATTAATGCCGACAACAGTTCGAATCACTACCTCCAAGTCAGCACAGGTTACTGAGATTAACTGCATTTACGCTCTGCTGTGCTACATCAGCCTTTAAAACAACAGAATCCTGCTTCCCCCACTAGAGACCTTTTTTTTTTTCCCCCCAACCTGTGCATGCATGCACGTGTGGGTGCAGCTGTGACAGATGTGTGTGAGGAAGCAGGTCTATTGGGGCCAAAGTCGGACATGAGTCGAGGTAGTCAGGGGTTACTTTGATGAGATGTAATGATGGCACGATGCCAGTCGTGTGAAATGGTCCAGGGTGCTGGAAGAACAGCTGCTGGCATCCTGTCTCTCGCTGAAGCCCCAGGGAGGAGTGAAGGGATGAAGGGGAGCGAGTGGGCGGGAGATAGCCTAAAGGGGGGATGCTCCGCGGGGGAGCAGGATGCTCGCAGGATGCCCACTTCTGAGGAAGAATAACTGGAGACATACATCGCCTGTACAAAAACACCTCAAGGGGAAACACAGATGGAAGCATGCAGCACTGTATTCTCCAGCGATCTGGTGATCATTAGTCCCTCAATGACGTGCACGGTGTGGTCGCTTCATGTGATTGGTTATCTGTATTTCCTTAATCATCTCAGTGAGGAGGACTGTGTTGTCTTGATTTATTGAATTGTGCCTGTGCTGCAGTAAATGAAAAGGTAAAAAGGAAGAGGCGGCTTGATCCATAAACTGAACTACTTTCACATCTCTCTCTCTTCTTTCATTTGCGCTCAGTGTAGCCCTAAAAACTTGAAGCAAAGGATCCTGGGAATGACATAATGCCCTCTGGGAAAGTGGAACATAACAGAGAAAAAGGGGAAGGAAAGCAGAAAATTTGAGAAAGAGACAATTAAAAAAGCAGTAAAAGCTGGATGTGCGTGCTAAGTTGACCCTATACCTGTGAGTGTAGCACCAGAGAGAACATTAAATCTCAACATACAGGAAGTACACCCATGAGAAGAAGGTTGGTGTAATACAAAACAGCACACATCACCCTATGAATATTAATATTTTGGGTAAATAATGTACAAAATAGAGCAGAGACGGATCTTATTTTTCTGTTATGGAAGGGAACAAAGAAACAAGCACATACAGAGAGTTAGAACAAGTGCCAGTCAGAAAACTTCATGACATTCAGATAAAAGGAAGAGCATGTCATTTCTTTCACACCCAGAGTGAAAGTGTAGCGATGAAGGAGTTTCTCAAGCCTCTCTGACTCTCACAGCTTTTTCCCAAGCCCAGGGCTGAGGCCCCCGATGGGCCAATCCACTATCTGACAGAGAGAGAAAGGGAAAGAAAAAGGAAAACAAGGTCTCGGCGGAAGACAGAAAGGGAGAGAAAAGGCAGGCGATATTAGTAATCTTTACCCACTGCAGTATCAGCCCTAATTATAAAGGTCTTTTTGTTGAGGCCGCTGAGGAACGAGCATGTTAAACACCTCGTACAATATCTTGCGTTTATGATGATTGTGGCGTGACAGCCTCCCACAAGTCTGATGGACACGTACGAGAGACAACCTCATCTGAGCATGGAAAGAAAAGGGAGGAGAAGGAAACAGAAAGAACTGAAGACGTTTTCTTTATATACATAGTAGTGGTGGCAATGTTCCTGTAGATTTATATACTGTAGTTTATTTTTGGTGCAGTAAATATGCAGTAGATAAACTTTTATTATGACTTGACAGCTCACAGTGAAAACCGGGACTCTAAAAACAGCAGAAATGTCTCTAAATTTATCTCTCCGCAGATATGATAGTCTGTCAGTCAACATAAGCGACACCGCTAAATCATAATTTTGGCACCAACGGCGGCGTCATATTTTTATCTGAGACAATGACTGAAGCTGAAGGGCAAGAAATGAAAAAACAGACAGTAAAAATGGATAGAAGATGTGTTTATTGTTCAGGGCGCGGTGCTGAGAAATAAGCGTAATATAATTTATACTCCTTTATTATGTTTTTGCTTATGTCAATGATGATTGTGGCGTGACAGAAGTCCACAAATCTGAGGGACACGGACACGAGACTCCATCTGAACACGGAGAGAAAAGGGAGGAGGAGGAAAGTAAAGCTGAAAGGACAGGTATCTTGTTGTAGTCATGTAGGGGTGGCCATCTCCTCTCAAAATTGACCTTATATATTTTTGCTTGTTATGTAATGATGATTGTGGCGTTTCAGTCTCGCACGTTTTTGAGGGACACATACAAGGGACACACGGCCACAAAACAGCAACCTCGTCTGGGCATGTGGAGGTGGTGGAGGAGCCTAAAGGTACATCCTTACATGTACTGTAGCTGCGGCTGTGGCTAACTGTAGTTAACTGTAGTGGTGGAAATATGCAGTAGATGAACTTTCACAAAACAGTATCTAGATTTTTGCTCGCTATGATGCAAATAATCACGAAAATTGTGACGTTTCAGTCTCTCACAAGTCCGAGGGACACGGACATGACACTCATGGCCACAAAACCTCACCTGAGCACGGGGTGAAAAGGGAGGAGGTGGTGGAGAAAGAAACTAAAGCCGAGCACACAGGTAACTCCTCTGTGTGCAGTGGTGGAGAGAATATAAATCTACTACATTATATGTAGATTTATATACTGTAATTTAGTTGCGCAGATGTGCAGTAGACCAAAATTAAACTTTGCAACTCAGCAAAACATGGCTGAAATATATCTAGCTTGTTATTTTAATGACAATTGTGGTGTTTCAGACTCCCACAAGTCTGAGGTACATGAGCCTCATGGCCACAAAACAACAACCTCATCTGAGCACGGGGAGGAGAGCAAAGCTGAAAGCAAAGGTATTTCTTTTACATGTAGAGGAGCCAAAGTTCTCCTAGGTTTAGATAGTGTCGTTTACTTGTGGTGCAGTAATCGTGATTCCTGACAAGCTTTCGCTTTCGATTGTGGTGTTTCAGTCACCCACATGTCTGAGGGACATGTACATGAAACTCACGGCCACAAAGCAACAACCTCATCTGGGCACGAGGAGAAAAAGCAGGAGGAGCACACAGGTATATCCTTATACTAGCTAACTGTAGTTAACCTGTAGTGGTGGAAATATTCAGTACAGGCGCTTTCACGCAACCTCACAGCAGCAACAACCGTCTCCTAAAATGTGTCTGAATGTTTGCTTGTTGTGTGAATGGAAAATGGTGCATCAGTCTCCCACAAGTCTGAGGGACACGCGCATGAGACTCACGGCCACCAAACTTCATCTGGACACAGGGAGGAAAGGCAGAAGGAAGAGCTTAAAGGTATCCTGAGATGTACTGTAGTGGTGCTGCTAAACCTTTACGAAGTTATTTTAACCAATGGACACTGAAAACAACAGAAGTATATACACAATTGTCTCTTCTGTGATGATATTCCATTGGTAAACGTAGGTATAGAATGGCTGAAGTGGCCAAAAAAGACGAGACAAAGTTTAAAAAATGGATGTGGTTTATTGGTTGGCAACGTTTTTGCTTGTCATTTCAATCACAATTGTGGTGTTTCAGTTTCCCACACATCTGAGGGACACATGCATGAGATTCATGGCCACAAAACAACAACCTCATCTGTGCACGGGGAGAAAAAGGTGGAGGAGCATAAAGGTACATACTTATATGAACCCTGGCAAACTGTAGTTAACATGTAGTCATAGAAATATGCAGTAGATGAGAGTAAAGTAGGATTGTAGCGAGTAAAACATTGTAAAACAAGTCCCCTGAAAATGTGAAACTGTAAAAGCTGTATCTATATTTTGGTCTTCAGTGGTATAATAATCAATAATAATCACTTTAGGGTTTGTTTCAATCACAATTGTGGTGTTTCAGTTTCCCACACATCTGAAGGACACGTACATGATACTCATGGTCACAAAGTAACCTCATCTGTGCACGGGGAGAAAAAGGAGGAAGAGGAGCACAGAGGTATATTCTTTGAGCGTTCTGGCAAACTGTAGTTAACGTGTAGTGATAGAAATATGCAGTAGATGAGAGTAGAGTAGGCTGATAGAAGTATGCAGTACAGTAGAGAGGTCTAAATAGGTCTAGATGTAAATTTGTGTCTTCAGTGGCATAATAATCAGTCAATTTAAGGTTTATTTCAGTCATAATTGTGGTGTTTCAGTCTCCCATAAGTCTGAGGGACACGTACATGACACTCATGGTCACAAAACACCAACCTCATCAGGGCACGAGGAGAAAAAGGAGGAGCATAAAGGTATACCTTTATATGTAGTAGTATGTTGTAGCGCTGGCTGTGGAAATATGCAGCATCACATGCACTTTAAAATTAGAAACAGCATGAATGTATCTGAATGTTTGGCTTGCTTGCTTGCTGGCTTTGCTTGACATGGACGCCTGTGGCATGTCAGTCCCCCACGTGTTTGAGGGACACGGACATGAGACTCATGGCCACAAAACAACATCATCATCTGGGCACGGGGAGGAAAGAAAGGCTGAAAGCAAAGGTATCTCTTTTAAATATAGTAGCAGGCAATCTTTTCAGAAAATATGCCTCCTATTCTTTGCTTGTTATGACAGTGATGATTGTGGTGTGTCAGTCTCCCATCATTTTGAGGGACACGTACACGAGACTCATGGCCACAAAACAACATCATCATCTGGGCACGGGGAGGAAAAGGAGGAAAAGAAACCAAGAAAACCTGAGAGGGAAGGTATAAGTTGTTTTTTCCCCATATAGAAAATATTGTATCTTTAATATAGTTTACTTGTGATGCAGTTAACGCAGCTGATAAACTATTTTGGGTTAAACTCACAGCATAAAATCAGCCTCTAAAAACTGGAATCAGCAGAAATGTATCTACATTTGTCTCTTAAAACTTAGCAGAAATACCAGAAACCCAAATCATGTTTTTACACTGAAATGGAAAAACAGCAAATAAATGATGACGTACATGAAGCATAAAACATCAGATCTGTGTTGAGCGTAGAGCCTATAACGTTCCTCCAATAAATACATTCAATAAACATAAATACAATATATCCTCCACTCCTGATAGTCACACAGCAGGGGATGGAAACGCACAGTCATTTGCATTTACTTCTGCAGGTTTTGTGGCGTTTTTGTTCAAATCAGCATTATATTTGGATGGAAACATGAACTACATCATATTTTAGCACAAAGAGTAGCGTTATATTTTTGTCTGAGACAGCTAAAGGCCAAAGATGGGGAAAGATGGATAAATAATGGATAGAGTGAGGGAAAAAATAACAAATAGACATATTGTTTATTTATTTATTGTTTAAATTGCTGAGTACATCAAAAAATTCAACCTCTGAGGTGCTTTTGCTTGATATGTCAATGATAATTGTGGTGTGACAGTCTCCCACAAGTCTGAGGGACATGAACACGCGACTCATGGCCTCAAAGTAACCTCATCTGAGCACGGGGAGAAAAAGGAGGACGAGGAGAAGGAAAGAAAAACAGGTATAACTCCTAAACTATGTGTAGTGGTAGAGAGTGTATAGATCTACATCTTGTGCAGATGTGCAACGGACCAAAATTAAACTTTGCAACTCACAGCAAAACATTTGCTGCCTAAAAAAAACAGCAGTAACAGCTTGTTATTTTTGCTTGTTATTTTATTAACAATTCCGGCGGTTCAGTCGCACACAAGTCAGAGGGACACGTACATGAGTCACATGGCCACGAGCCACATGGCCACAAAACAACAACCTCAGCTGGTCACGGGGAGGAAAGGCAGCAGCAGGAGCATAAAGGTACATCCTTGTATATAATGTAGTAGCAGCTGAGGCTAACTGTAGCTGACAACATGGAAACATGCAGCAGATAAACTATTTACCACAAGTTGAACTGAAAATAAGCCACTGTGCTGAGTCTTAATTCAACACGAACAGTAGTGTCCTAGTGTTAATGTTAAGGTTTATTATTTATGTCAATGATTGTGGTGTTCCAGTCCCCCACCAGTCTGTCGGACATGGACATGAGACTCACGGACATCAGCCACATGGCCACGAAACTCATGGCCACAAAACACCAACCTCAACTGAGCACAGGGAGGAAAAGCAGGAGCATAAAGGTACATCCTTATATGCCCTGCAGTGGTGGCTGTGGCAAACTGTACTTAACGTGTAGTGATGCAGTAGAACTTGGACCACGAGTTAAACTTGGCAACTTAGAATGAAGAATGGGCCACTGAAAACAGCAAAAAACAGTATATACGTTTTTAGTTGTTGTGATGATGACATTTGTGTGACGATTGTGGCGTTTCAGTCTCCCACCAGTCTGTCGGACATGGACATGAGACTCACGGACATCAGCCACATGGCCACGAAACTCATGGCCACAAAACACCAACCTCAACTGAGCACAGGGAGGAAAGGCAGGAGCATAAAGGTATATATTTATATGGATTGTAGTGGTGGCTGTGGCAAACTGTACTTAACGTGTAGTGATGCAGTAGAACTTGGACCACGAGTTAAACTTGGCAACTTAGAGTGAAGAATGGGCCACTGAAAACAGCAAAAAACAGTATATACGTTTTTAGTTGTTGTGATGATGACGCTTGTGTGACGATTGTGGCGTTTCAGTCTCCCACCAGTCTGTCGGACATGGACATGAGACTCACGGACATCAGCCACATGGCCACGAAACTCATGGCCACAAAACACCAACCTCAACTGAGCACAGGGAGGAAAGGCAGGAGCATAAAGGTACATCCTTACATGCCCTGTAGTGGTGGCTGTGGCTAACTGTAGTTAAACATGGAGTAAGTAGGCCACAAGTTAAACTTGGAAACATTTTAGTTGTTGTGATAATGACATTTGTGTGATGATTGTGGTATTTCAGTCCCCCATCAGTCTGTCGGACATGTACATGAAACTCATGGTCACGACAGTCATGGCCACAAAACACCCTCATCTGGGCATGGGGTTTCTCCCCAGGAGCAGGAGCATAAAGGTACATCCTTCATTGTATTGTAGTGGTAGCTGTAGTTAATTGTAGCTTACATGTAGTGGTAGAAATATGCAGTGATAAACTTTGACCATTTGGCAACTTAGAGTAAGAAGTAGGCAGCTAAAAACATTTTATTTGTTGTGATGATGATTGTGGTGTTTCAGTCCCCCACAAATCTGTCGGACATGGACATGAGACTCATGGCCATGAGACTCATGGGCACAAAACAACCTCATCTGGGCATGGGGAGAAAAGGCAGGAGGAGCATAAAGGTACATCCTTATATGCCCTGTAGTGGTGGCTAATAGTAGTTAATATGTAGTGGAGGAAGCTTTTACCTGTTTAGCTGGCCTCTGTAAATTATACACAGCAGAAATGCATCACAATTATTGATTGCTTTATTAATGAAAAGTGTGTGTCAGTCTCCCACAAGCCTGAGGGACATGGACACGAGACTCACAGCTACAAAACAACAACCACTTCACACGAGGAGCATAAAGAAAGAAAAGGTATCCTGGCATCTTGGCAGTGTTCTTGTAGTTGTTGAAGCTGAGTATGCAGTGCTAAACCTTTACAGCGAGTTGAACCTGTAAATAGCAGCCACTCAAAACTAGTCGGCTTATAGTGTTAGCACAGCATGGCATTGCTTAGGTTGCTGAGAAACGTAGAATTAATCTCACAAGATAATTTTGGCTTGTTAATGTTTACGGTAATTGTGGTGCGACAGTTTCCCATATTTCCGAGGGACACGGACACGAGACTCACGGCCACAAAGTTTCATCCGGGCACGGGGAGGAGGAAAGAAAAGCTGAAAAGAAAGGTATCCTGTTTATCTGTAGTGGTCACAATGTTTCCTTAAAATTGACCTCATATTTTCACTAATGTTGGTGACGATTGTGGTGTGTCAGTCTCCCACAATTCTGAGGGACATGGACATGTGACTCATGGCCACCAAACAACAAGTTCATCTGCACATGCGCACAAAAGTGTGGAGGAGCATAAAGGTACACGCTTATATGTACTATTGCAAGGTTCTTGTCATTTTATATAGTGTAGTGACAAACCTTCACAACAATTTAAACTTGTCATCACCGTACAGCACAAAATGCCCCCTGAAAACTGGAAACAGCAGAAATACATCTAGATTTTTTCTTGTTATTTTGTTGACAATTGTCGTGTTTCAGTCTCCCACAAGCCTGAGGGGCATGGACATGACACGCATGGCCACAAAACAACCACCTCATCTGGGCACGGGGAGCATAAAGAAAGCAAAGGTATCAGTTTTCTATGTAGCGGCAGCAATTTTACTGTAGATTCACATGCTGTAGTTCACCTATGGTGCATTAAATATGTAGAAGATAAAACTTTTCTCATAAGCTAAACTTGGAAACTCTGAGCCTTAAAAAAATGGGCCTCTATAAACAGCAGAGATTTATCTAAATTTATGGATGTGTATCTGCTCAGCAAAACAATTGTAAGGTGGTAAACTTAGGTTGTAGAATAAAAACTCAAGGGCAAGAAAAAGGAGCAAGGAAACAAGACGAGGTTAAAACTAGTATACGGCTGGACCGTTGTGGTCCCAGTAATATTTGATTTGAGTAATATAAAACACTCAGATAATAAGAATAATTTCTCTTTGATATATCAACTCCACCTGCTCGTTCGTTCGTGTTTATCAGTGGGATGTCTTGTTTTTCCATGAATCACTCTGTATTGAGTGTTTTGTCAGAGTGAATTGGGGTGTTTTAACGGTGAGCTCTCCCTCGTGAAGGCACAAAGACATATTTTCTCTGCTAGTTTGCTATACTGGACTATTACAGTCTCCGCTTCCCACAGCAGTCTGTTGCTTTCAAGTGTCATTTCCTAAAGTTGAATATCAGGTATTGTATGGCCTCTGCCACCTGTGTGAATATGATACACTGTAACACGCTACTGTCAAGATATAGATTGGTTATTGATACAGTGGGGTGTGGACCACATCCATTTGCCCTCATCCAGAAGTCTATACAACATTAGAACATTAGATTTTATGAGCATGGTAACATAGTAGCTATGCATAGACTAAAAGTCTTCAGTCCTGTGTAAGCATGACCAGGGGTTGTACCCACACAATCTGGAGTTATAGTACTTCACACACTCGGCTGACCAATCATAGAACTTCATCACTCAGTAACTTGGTCAGTTAGGGAAAGGTTTATAGGGCTACTTCGCCTCAATCCCACTAGAAAAACACATGTAGACATTGTTAGAATTATTGTTATTATAGTTTGCTGAGAAAAAAAGAGCATATAGATGTTTCCTTATAAGATATTTTTGCTTGTTATGTCAGTAATGATTGTTGACTCTCATATCTCTTTTATATGTAGTGGTGGTAATGTTACAGTAGCTGCAGGATACACAGTAGATTACTTGTGATGTGGGAAATATGCAGTGGAGACACTGAACAGTTCAAGATGAGAGCGCACAATGGAAAGTGTAAAGTGGAAACAACACATGTATCTAAATTTATCTCTAACTAGATGATCAGCCTGTCAGTCAACATACGCTATAAGGCAAAAATCTTAATTTGGTACCAACTGTTGCGCCTTATGTTTATATGAGACGATGACTGACACTGCAGGGCAGGAAATAAACAGACAAAAACAAGGTGAATGTGACATTGAAAATGCTCTTGAAATAAACACAATATTGTTGCTGCGTTCAGAATAATGGAAGTTTAAATACTCCTATGTCTCGTCTGACCAGCTAATTTTAGATCATGAGAGTTTTCTGCTTTGGATGATGCCCCTAAGCATCTAACATTTGCTACATTAGAATATATGTGAAAAGGATCTATATTAGCAAAGGTTTCTCACAAATTATTGGATGTTGTTGACTTGTCAGTAGTGACTGTTTGGTAAAACAGCCTGAGATAATCTGTGCGATGTCAATATAGATTGATTTGCGAGTTGTTGCTCCTTTGTAGTTCACCCAGTCTTTGAAAAACCTGAGTGGGAAAGAGGAAGGCATGAGACCTCAAAACACACTCATGGGAAAGAGGATGACGACAAAGAAGAGAGAGCAAGGGAGAAAAAGAAAGGTAAAATTTGAACATGTGGTATAATAACGCAGTGATTCATAACTGGTTGCAAATTGGGACCCGGCGTTTATCATGATGAGGTTAATGGGTGACACAGCATTGCATTTATGGCTCCATTAAATGTGGTGATTTGAATCATTTGAGCTCACAGTTGAGTCATCATTTTCTTGGCTGAATCTTCAAGTTGACATTTTTTTTTATATTCCCCTCATCCACCTGCAGGCTGCAGAGTTTAATAGGTGTGCTCTTCTAGAGTCTAAAGTTCGAATCCACTTGAAGCATCTTCAAAATAAATGACAGTTTCCCATGACAGTTTTTGATCCCAGTTTTCAAAACTCTTTTTGGATTTGGCAAAATAACTTCATCTCAGTCAATTAGTAGCTTGTCAGGAGTGTTCGTTTGTATCACACAACCTCCTTTGGCAGATGAAGTGTAGACGTTTCCCTGTTTCAAAGCGCTTTAGGGATTCCTCGTCCATGTAGGCTTACAAATTAAGACAGAGTTCATTCTTGACCTCAGAAACAGCGGTTGCCAATCTTCTTGGAAGATCAAAAGCTCCAGAACGGCTTCTAATCTCACCATGATGGACCTTGTGGTTGGACTATATTACCAACTCCTGTTTCCAAGGTCAAGAATGAACTTTCAAGTTCAACTTTTTGGAAGGTTTTGACACTGATTCCATGTTTTAATCGTATAAACTAAGAGATGCTTTAAAGAAAGCCAAGTTTCCAGTCCACAAACAGACAAACATTAAGCTGTCAAATCAGATTTGACTTGAAACATCTTTGGCAGGCGCAGCACGACTGTAGCTCTTTGCAAATAGACTCTCGTAAAAGCCAGAGGATGACTTCTGGATTCAGTCCAACCAGTTAAGAAACACTGCACTAGGTGAAGATTATGTCAGCTTTATAGAAGAAAGCAACCCCCATCTTCAAGCCAGAATCTAGTGGGAATCCCATCCCCACCTCTGTAGTACTGATAGTGACCTGTTGGTTATATCTGCTCCAGCTCTGTCGAGGTGTAGTGCTGTAGATGAATGCAGCACAGTGAATGATCTGGCAGACTGATCTTAAAACAGAGATTCCTTCATCCCTCAAGGGCTTCTGAAACTCTTGAGCTCAGGAGAGCCCCAGGCCAGACAGTTGTTTGGGATCATATATGATGATTTCAGAGGTAAGAGACCGACACGAGCAGCATGTGGTCTGAGGGTATAGACAGAAAAGACTTTTGGTTCAGATCAGTGGATTATAAACTCTGTCATTTGGATGCTGTTTTTCAAAAAAAAAAAAAAAAAAAACTGTGGAAAAAATCTTCCTCTTCCTCTGCATGTTTTTCATTTTGCTCATTCTCCCCCCCCCCAACGCATCTGTGACTCCCTCGTGGTTGTGTTGGCTTTTTTTGTGCATGATGAAGGTAAGTGTTTTAGACTTTAAATTCATATTAAACCATCAAACTTTGACATTCCTGTTTATTGGCTTTAGAAAGGATGCTTGTTAGCAAAATATACCATTATTCCTTCAACCCTGCAGACTCTTTGAAGCAGGCAGCTCTGTTCCTTTCCCTCAATGCAGCTGTCTTTCACTGTTAACAATTCACAATTGATAAACACCAATAAAGCAGCATCTTGACTCGTAACGTTAATTTGTGGAACAATGTCCCATTGCCTCTCTAGTCTGTGGAGTAATTGGCCATTTATATTTAATTAGGCATTTCTTCCCCCACTGCTAGCACGGTTCCTCAGTGCTGAGAGAGGCACTTTATGGTGCTCCTCTCGCTGGCTTCCTTTAAACCAGCTCATTAATATTTCAGCTGGCATCATCAACCAAACAATAATAAAATAATAATGTGACGGCTGATTAAACAGCTAAACTCCGACTTTTTAATGTGCATTTAAATGTGTATTTGCATAAACATGCCTGGTAAACGCCTCTTTAGAGGACAGTGATGCCTTGCAGCGCACTACTGCAGCCAACTTCTAAAGCTTAATAAAACCTTAATTAGGTACCAGCCTCAGCCAAGATAATCGTAGCGAGAATGTAGAGCAAAAACCCCTCCACCTCTCGCTGCACCCCTCTGCACAATGCACATCCTATGGTAAATTACATTAGGCTTTCATTTCTCTCCCTCTCTCTCTGTGGGAAAATTATACAAAAGGTCTTACACAATTCTCCACAGCATCATTTTTTTTTTTTTTTTTTTTTTTTTTTAAGCTTTTGGTTTTAGGGTGTGAAATTCAGAAGAGGGTCTTAATTTATCAAGCATTCGAGCATGTAGAGTAAGACCTGCAATCAAATCCTCTCAGATAATTCATGAATTACAAAGAGAAAATTTAATTAAGAGGTCTGATTGTGCAGCGTTTAATGAAAGAGAATTTAAGACTGTGGGAATGAAGAGAAAACATGCAGTGGAGGTTTTGTGTCGGGTTAAGCAGGGTCAGACTGATTTCATAGTGTCAGGTACAGTCTGATTGTACTGTACACTCACATCAAACTCCCTCTGTTATGATTCTGTATCTTATAATCTACTCATCCCTTAATACAATTAAATTCCCAGACACAATTAACATGCCTGTACTCACATGACTGCACACACAAACACACACACACACACACACACACACACACACACAGGATAGTGGAATTCCCATCAGTAATCAGAGCAGCCCAGTGAAGCAGACTCAGCAAACCTGCGAGCAGGAATGGAGAGGGAGTGGTTTGTCTTTATTGAACCAATATAGAGTCAGAAAGGCAAGTCATAAAACACAGTCAGAGTCATTCATTTGCTCACTGATGTGTAAGACTAAAAGTTTCAGACATATCTGTTAGAGCCAAAGTCATTTATCATTTCCAACTGTCAAGGAAGAATCCTATGAGGTTACTTAGAAAAAAAAAAAAAAGTTTTAAGTATTGACTTGAGCTCGACACAGGAACTTAAATCTGTCTCTTTTCTTTCTAGACTGTGAGTGCTACGGCCACTCCAACCGCTGCAGCTACATCGACTACCTGAACATCGTCACATGCGTCAGCTGCAAGCACAACACCAGGGGCCAGAACTGCCAACACTGCAGACTGGGATACTTCCGCAACGCCTCTGCCGAACTGGATGATGAGAGCGTCTGCATCGGTCAGTGTGCAGGGGGAGGGCGGAGAGAGAGTGTGTGTGTGTGTGTGTGTCTGTGGAGTGATTGACAGGGAGATGCTGTAGTTGCTTTTAAAATTCATGCAAGTATTCAGATTACCACATCAAGGTAGTCAAGTAGGGAATTTTTAGATGTACACAGTAAAAAAATATATTGTTTTGTTAAATATTTGCTGCTTTCCTGACACTTTTATAAAAACACATTTTGTTGTGTTGGCTCTGTGCTCCAGCTGCTTAGTGACGCATGAACCCAAAAAAAGTTTAATTTCTGGGCATTACATTACCAGGATCCTTCATATAGGACTCCATATTGAGGGACTCAGCAAACTTAAGTTCGGTTCTGGACTCTGCTGACTTGAATAAGGATAAAATGATTTAATCATAATAATACAATTAAACAAGTCATTTCATAGGGATGCAAAATGTTTTCAACCTTTTCCAGCCACTTCTTTTACAATATAAGCCAATTTGGGCTCCTGTGCAACACGTGAAATTGCTGTTATTACAAGGTTTGTCACTGCTACTACGTCAAATTGGCATCAAAAGTCCAGTGTGCTTTCTGGGGGGGTTGCTGTAACTGTCGAGCACCAAACAGCAGACAGATTATAGCAGGTAGCTGGTGAACATAGTGGATGCTCAAGAGCTGGTTGGGTCCAAACTAGAGATAAAACACGACTCTAAATAAATGCGAATGTTGCTCCACATATGCTGGATTGTTTGCCAAAACGTTCACTATAGCAGCTTTATAAAGGTGATAATATTTCAGTGTCGTGTTTGGGTATTTGGGTCGTACACTTTAGCCGATCGCTGACTGTAAATCAGCTGGTGTATTCTCTGCAGCTGCCCTTCCAGGCCTGCACTGCAGCTATCTCCATCTCTGCTTTGTTCAGGTGTTTTCTCTCTTCAGCAAGTGGAACAAAATGCTCAGGTGACTGACTCGGTCAGTCAAGAACTTTCCATTGTCTGTACATAAAAAAACATTTTGAGTGCTTCAGTTCGCAGCCATGCTGCATTGTCCTTAATCTGGGGGTGCTACTGTTTATATAAAAAGGTTTAGAAGTCTAACACTGTTCACCTGATAATGATGCAAACGCCCTCAAGCAGCCTTAAAGCTAAAAGTCAACATTTGAAGCTCATTTTAATTGCAATGATCTGAGTACAGAACAAAAAAAATATATTAAAAAACATACAACTGCTCTAATATTTCCTGACTGCACTGTAGATTGATGCTCTTGCACCTTTATGGACAGTGATATGCACAGTTTGTAAGCTTTCACAGACAATTTTACTCTTATTAAACTCATTCTTATTAAGGGCATGTCCTAATAAGAGGTCAGTCCACTTGCATAGCTGTGGAGCTAAAATCTGGTGCTGATTTGGATCCATCTGTAGGTGGACTGCAGGGGGTTGGAGGGTAAACTAACCACGGTTGGGGCACACACAGGGCCAGGCCTTGGAGTCAGCACAAATAAGGCCCCATTAGCTCATGTGCCAGCACACTGGCACACCAAGCATCAGCAACAGAAATCAGTTCACACCAGCGTCTCTCCAGAGCAAGAGACCAAACACTAATGCATTTGCACACACATTTTTACACGGCTTCACTTCTTTCTCCACACACATTCGCTCTCGGTGGCTCACATAGAGTCTCAGTATTAATGCACATGACCCACAAACGCGCGGATACCAACCACATCGCTGTGTTCGTGTCATCTGGGCCTCTTGGTTTGTTTCTCTTTTATGAATATTTTAGAATACATTGTGTAATAAATTAGTTAATTTGATTTGAGGTTTAAGTGAAAGACAAACTCTTGGCATACGTCAATGAGAGAAACATTGGTTCAGTTTTTTTTTACCATCTTTGATCTGCTAAACTTTCGCTGAGATCAGTTAGCTTCTATAAATATATGTATGTGTAATTATAATTGGAGTAATTTCTGTTGGAAAAAAAGCCAAATTAAATGTCATCCTGTGTTAAAGAAGCAAACTCCTGAGCTAAATCTGTCTCAGACTGCCTTAAAGACTTACTGAGAGTCATTAAGTTAGCATTTCTATTAGCTAATCGCTTAGTCGTTGCAGCTCTGTCAACTATTAAATTAATTACCAACTATTCTGATCACTGATTGACCGTTTTGAGTCATTTTTTAAGAAGACATGTCAAAATTCACGGATTTCAGCTTCTCAAATGTGAATATTTTCTGTTTTTTTACTCCTCTATGACAGTAAACTGAATATATTTTGGGTTGCGGACAAACAAGACATCAATGTGGGCTTGATCAACATTTTTCACCACTTCCTGGACCAAACAAATAATGGATTAATCGAGAAAATGATCACTGATAACGAGAATAATCAGAAGAGGCAACCTTAATTTCAATTTAAAACAACAAAAATATTTTAAACACATTAATAAGTTATTGTGATTGGCAGAAAGGGAGAGTTAAGGGTGCTTCAGAGAATAAATGTGGTGTGTTTGATAGACTATACAAATTTCATCAGACTTAAGTTTGTTTAATTATGCAGCACAACAAAAAGTCTTCTGCGTTTTCCCTCAACTGTTCAAAACACCAGAACGTTCCCTACACGTACTCCACCTGCCTTTGTAAGCAGATATTCTGTGATCAAAAGAACCTGCAGTCCTACTGAGAAGGGATCGCTTTCCCAAACAACATCTGATACATACAGTACTTTATGACATACAGTAGGACATCTGTCATTTTAGTTTGTTGTTTAGATGGGAGCCGCTTGTAGTCGGTTCCCAGTATTGTAGGTTGTATGATGAGGTGTTTTTAGGAAACCCATGGCAGTAAATGTGAACGCCTTGGAGACAGTTGGTGCACCGTTTGAGGAAAAAATGAGATCTGTTGGATCTAACTGAGGAGTTCATTTGCGAAAACAGACAAACAAGATTCTTGAAATGCATAAACCGAGCACTGTTTGACTGATACTCCCCTGAGTGCACAACAAAAATATTTATGAATATTTGAAAACAAAAAGAACATGACTCAAGAAAAATTCCAGAGACGGCGAGATCAGGTTTCGCAGATTAACCCTTCAGTTACAACATGCAAAATGTGCTTTAAATCACACCTTTCTCTACCATCTAGTCTGGAGCTCCACCTACATGAACACACACATATGAAGCATCCACAGGCATTAATGAATTCTGACTGTGGGTTAATTTATTACATTATGGAACATAGTGGTAATAATAGTACAGTATGTTGGACATCTCACTCCAGATATTCAAATACAACATAGCCAATTATCTTTGGTGTAATTATTTCTTGACATGGACGCCTCAACATTTATAGGTCAAATATCTTATGCAGCACATCTACCTCTGTTCTTTTCCTAATGCCAGGATATCATTCAAGTTATACGTGAGTTTTAAAAACACCAGACAGAGGCTTTGCATCGGAATTTTTACCATGAAGAAACAAGACGGGCAAAACACAGAAAAAAAAAAAAAAAATATATATATATATATATATATATATATATATATATATATATATATATATATATATATATATATATATATATATATATATATATATATATATATATATATATATATCAGGCTTAAAAGAGAAACTTCAGGCCTGAAACTCTGCAGCATCTTGGAACATCTCTGCACTTCAGAAAAACTCCATCTTACATGTTCAGTACTGTAGCAAGACTTCAATACCAAAGAAAGCGCTCTGAATACAAATGCATGCATTTTTGGCTGAACTTGACTCAACTCGAGATCAAATCCCAAAGAATTACAAGAGGCAGGAATTTCTAAATAACTTTGTCTCTGTTTTTTTTTTTTTGATCTACCACTCTCAGAGTGTAACTGCAACCAGATGGGTTCTGTTCATGACCGGTGTAACGGCACAGGCTTCTGCCAGTGTAAAGATGGTGCCACGGGGGCAAAGTGCGACGACTGCCTGCCGGGATACTACTGGAAACAAGGCTGTTACTGTGAGTATGAGGAGACTTTGATTGTTGGTGTCTAAAAAATCCAGAGATTAACAAATGTTGCAGCCTGCAAAGACCTTTGCGAGTGCACTGTGCCACATGCATCTCCCGATGTTTTCTTTACTCTCACGGGAATAGATCATGTAGCTCATTAGCAGCATCAGCTGCTTCTCTAATTGATGACCCTGTCACTCCTTAACCCCATTACAGAGAATCGCCTTCCTGTACCATCTAGTCAGAGCCCCCACCTACATAAACACACATATGAAACCTCCACAGGCATGCATGCATGCATTTTGACTGTGGGTTCATTAATTACAGTATGGGACATGTATTAGTAAATAGCAGTGCAGTATGTTTTAGATCTGACATCCTATTCCAAATACTCACATGCAACATAGCCAATTATCTTTGGTGTAATTATTTCTTGTCATGGAAGCCTGATCCTCTCCATTTTCTCCCAGAACATTTTTAGGTCAAGTATCTTGTGCAGCGCAGCTACCTCCGTGCTTTTCTTAATGCCTTTTTATAGCATTTTAATTATGCCATTTGTTCCTCAGATCATTACTTAACAAATATCACGCACGCGGTCTATTTTATGCCGGCTTTTGAGACAGTGATTTTAAGTTGACCCTGAGAAAGTGCAGGCTCAAGAAAAACAGACAGAGAAAAGGGCTGCAAAAACAAAAAAGGCAGGTGTTACCTGTTGTTGTCCCCAAGGCAAAGACTGGAGAATTTATCTTGCCTCTTTCCTTCCTCCTGCTTTCTTTTCTACTTTGTTCTTTCTGCCCTGAATTCGTCTCCTCGCCATGTATCTCTGTTTCCCATCATGCTTTTTCTAACGTTGCCCATCCTTATCTTGCCTCACCTGTCTCTCTGTTCCAATACATCTTTCTTTTCGTCTTTGTGCACTTAACTCCCCCGCTATCCTTTTACTACCTGTCACTCTGTCACTTTGCTGTGCCCTCTTTATTCCTAACTCCTCTATCTCTCGTTCCCCTTACCTCTGCAATTCCATCACTCTCTTCTCTTCTACTTCTACTTCACAGCGAACGTTTGCGACGAGGAGATGCTCCTGTGCCAGAACGGAGGAACATGTTACCAGAACCAGAAGTGCATCTGTCCTCCAGAGTTTAAGGGGGTACTGTGCCAACACTCCCGCTGCGAGGCGGGCAAAGACTGCAACGCCGCCTCTTCCCTGCACCTCTCCACGGCCACCCTGCTGCTCTGCACTCTGCTAGCCCACCTGCTGGCCACGTTAACTCCCCACTGAGCCATGAAAAAACTCCCTCAGACCAAGGAGCGCGTGTGTGTGTATATGTGTGTGTACACGAGGCAAAAGGGGGGAACCAGAGTGGGTAGGGCCGCCCTGGTCATGGACCCGATTAAAAAACACACTTAACACCGCAGCACTCGCAAAAGCGCGCACAAACTCACGCTAAACACTAACTAGCCCCCAGTCTCCTTTCAAACACACATATACACACACGCACACACACACACACACAGGACTGTTATGATACTGAGTGTATGCTCAGGTGTGAGGAGGACAAACGGAGAAAAAAAATAAAGGGAAGTAACCTCAGAGAAAAGAGAAGCAGACGAAGAAGAAGACGGGGAAAACAAATCATACCAACCACTGTTCCCTTTATTCCTGAGCTGGAGCAATGTGCATCAAACCAAAAAGCATAAACACTTAAAATCACCACTGTTTCACTTCAAAGGGAATGGCTGTTGTAACCACAAGGACCTTTTTTCTTTTTGGGGGGGCGGGCGGGGGGGAGGGGTTCTTTCTTGGTTGAGTTTTAAGGATCTCGCCTCCGTTCGACCGACAGCCAACGTGTATGTGGTCAGACTCAGTGAGCGCACGAGACGTGTCGACATGACGGACGGGTCGGGGGGGAGGGCGGGGTGCGCGTTTGATCCTGCTGCTGAGGCCTACATAGTATATTAACCAGGTTTCATTTCTTCTTAAAAAGATGAGACTTGATTTGACGTTTGTTCTATTTCTGCTGCATTTTTATTTTTTTGATTATATCTTGAGTCATTGTATCTAATGTGCCCACTAACATTCGCTGAGATTATACATATTATATAATATCCAGGGGGGTTACAAATTATTTAAAAAAAAAAAAAAAAAGAAATAGTCACTATTATGGTTGTTATAGGAATGAGTGATTGTTGCCACACTTAGCGAGATTTAATCTTCACACAGTATTCAGGAAGCAGAATTTAAATCTAAAAAGAGAGAAAAGATATCAACCACGTATCAATATTATATGACATTATTTGAATATTTTTTGTAGAAATTATTTTTGTTTGGAGTTACAATAAATTATAAAAAATTACATTTACAAACTATTCCAAATGAGCATTTTATTACACTGAGTGTAAACCTTGCAGTAAATATGACTGTTATTTGCCTTCTTGCTTGTACTTTTTTTCATTCACTCAATGAAGTGTCCATGATTACATGCTGTTAACATCTTTTTTTTTCAGCAAGTTGGAAAGAAAAAAAGAAGTTGAAACAGAGAGCCATCACTCCAAGTCATTCATCTGATCTATGTCATTCACTTTGGACATGCTCATTGCAAACAAACAGATTATTCCAGTTTGAAATCCAACAGTGTTTGACAATCACACAGAATTGCTTTCCTGTCAAGAGAATATAAATTATTATTATTCTGATAAAAGTTGCAAAGAGCTTTTATATCTGAAAATGTCACTTGCAGATACAGCACAAGTGATCAGCTGCTTAAAAAACATTTCAGTGGTACAAACAATGGAGATATACAGATTCCCCACAGTCCTGAGAGACACAGCGACTGACCCCGAGGTCGGATTTTCTCAGCTTTAGCTCACCGATCACTGTTTCCTGTGACGTTTGTTTAGCGAAAACGTCCTTCAGGTTCTTTTTCCTTCAGCGAAACTACATCATTTCGCTGAGAAATGTTCTATTGCTGAGTCAGCCCAGGTACACAGTGGATAAAGAGACATGAATGCTGCATTACACCAGGATACAGTGTACATCAGGAGATAAAAGCGAGACTAAGCCTGTGAGAAATGACAAGACAGGGATTCTGGTATTACTCCTCTGTTTTCTGAGCTGGTAGTAGCTGTATTAGCTATTCTGTGTGTAGGGCTCATCCCCTCTGAGCCTGAATGGTGTCAAGAATTGAGACTTGGGAGGGAATAGTTTATGAATGTAGAACATTGAGAGATGATGTAAAGAAACACATTTCATTGTGGATCAAAGAGTGGGTAGTAACCAGAAGAATATGTATTGCTGGATACATTAATAACTGACTGAAGTACAAACATCAGAGGAAATTGCATTGTGATCTCTTACATGATCTTGCCAAATGCTAGATGAGAAGATAGACACCACTCTCATGTTTGTACAGTAAACATGAAGCTAAAAACAGCAGTCGGTTAGTAGGTTATCTTCATTAAATTAAAGACTGGAAGCAAGCAGGTAAAAGCTAACCTGGCTAACCTGGTGTACAATGTTTGGAAGGGTGCATTCAGACAGAATCCGGCACTGCACGAAAATGTAGTTGAGTGGGTGGTAGTCCATTTTTGAGAAGTTGAGCCAGATCCAGCTCTTGAGAAAAACTCAGGCCACCAATCAGACGATCAGATCGGGCAAACTTCTCCACAGTCGGCCTGAAATGTCTCTGAAACTGAGACTATCCAGGTGGATTCATGGATTAAACTCTGATACTCTACCTGTCGTGTTCTGGCTTTGTTTATTTCATGTATCCAGATTCTAAACCTGAGTTTGTCTCACAATTAAAGCTGCAAAATAGAGACACGAAGACGTTTAATTTGGTTTGTATCCAATGGTTAGAGAGAGAGAGAGCAAGCACTGGTCGAGTGACAGACGAGAGAGTGAGGGAGCGTTAGCATTGAGAAAGACGGTTAATCTGGGAAATAAAATGTTTTATCCTGATTGTTTCACAGCTGCCATCTGAGATTCGCCTTAGTACTGCCCACTTAAAAACAAGTCCATTGTAATTCAACATACAACAGTGAGTTGTTCTATTCGGTTGCTTCGCGTACAAAATAATCTCATGATAAATTAGGTGTCCATTCCATTTATACGCTGTTAATCATGATTTTAGAAAAAAAACAAAAAACATGCTGTTCATTTTTTCTTGACTGAAATCTGACAAATAAGAGACTGAGACTGCCAAATGATGCCTCAATTCAAGACAAAACTGAATAATTTTATCATTAAGGTTTATTTATTATTATAAATAAATGAATATTCAGTTCAATGTACCTAATTAAATTAAACTGGAGCAACACTGTTTTTCTCCTTTGAGATGAACCCGCAGATATATAAAAAATGAATGAGAGTAAACTCTCCAGACAACCAAAAGCTTCTCTTTTCTATCTCACCTCTCTGAGTAATGAGTGCAAAAGAAGCTAAATCATCTCTTAATTTATGGTTTCTTTCATATTTCTTTTACAGAGACTGAGTGGGTGTCATAAGTGCATTTCAAAGTGGTCCGGTGAGGCAAACCAAACATGTCGATTAACATGAGGAGATGGAGAGCATCAACACAGTACTCCTGATACATACTGTGACAGCTACACCATGATTGTAACACTCATAAATTGACTTATGAAGGTAGACTGCAGCAGCTGCCAACGCTGGTGTGTTTGTGTGTCTAACAGATCAGAGACGTGGGAGAACAGCGGCTGAATAAGTTTGTCTTCGGTCTCCTTAATGTGACTCAGAGTTTGGTGAAAAGTGTCTCTATTTGTCCCCGTCATCCCTGCACTGTTTTCCCAGCTGTACTGCTGCCTCCTGTCTGGATTATTTTCGGCTGTGGATCTCACATGGGTCCTCGAGGCTTCCACGCCTTGATTGCCCTAAAATTCCTTTTTCAGACATCCTTTGTTTTGAGGATGCACATGCCAGTTACGTTCCTCATGCTATGCCCACGGGTCTCTGCCAGTCACACTCTGTACATCTCTACCATTTCTTGTACATGACCTGATTTACCTCACCTAGGGTCATGTGGGCTTTCACTGAAGCTGATTTCATGTTTCATCATCTTTCACAAAAAACATGTAGAGTCAGAGATACAGAAAGACAAATCCCTCTGGAGGAGGCCTGACAGAGCACCTCGTGTTTTGGGGGAGGGTAGCATGGACTCAGTCTTGGCTCCAAAACTTTAAGTCTCAATCTGTTTGTACAGATTTAATAAGAAAGTGACTCGTGAAGAGA
Source organism: Sciaenops ocellatus (assembly GCA_033000465.1). NCBI lineage: Eukaryota > Metazoa > Chordata > Actinopteri > Sciaenidae > Sciaenops > Sciaenops ocellatus. Next base: position 21,089,245 of record CP136874.1, on the reverse strand, counting down.
AGAAAGTGTTATTTAAAGACAAACTGGGGATGCACAAATCCAAATTTTTCTCTTCCAAAACCAATTCTGATACCTAAACTTCCAGTATCTGTCGACATTAGTTTTGGTTACATATCGCAATCATTTGAATGCACTAAAGAACTGACTACATAGCAGCCATACAGACATGTGTGCGTCTGATGTTGGCGTGCCGTCAATTCAATTCCTCTCGCTGTCATCCTCTTGGAAAATAATTGAAAGTTGTCAGACCAAACACCAATTTTTGGTCTTCTCCTCTCCCAATGTGCTAAAGTGGCTCATTTTGTTTTGGTGCATCGTTTTTCCCTTTTCCAGTTCTGACAAAATCTGCTGAAGTATCAAAAAAAAAATGTTTTCACACTAGAAATGAACCGTACCATGGGTCTATTTGGAGTGAAATCACCTCTTTTCGCCAGGCCAATGTTTGGCTGTTTTGGTCCAGACTGTGGTCTGAGGGAGGTTTCACACCTGTAAATTTGGTTTGGACCAAACAAAGCGGGTGTGAAATGGCCGTTTGTGTACCCAGTATTTTTCCCCACCAAACTAAAAAAAACAAAACAAATGTAATAAGAGGAGAGACCGCCGTTTCCGACACGACCTAATCTTAACCAAGCCGTAAAACCAACCCGCAAAGACGTAATCACTTTACTCAAACCACAATGTTTCCCTAAAACTAACCGAGTCAATAAAACTGTCTTATTTTCTGGGGCCTTTGTGCGTCCACAGGAGAGCTGAGACAAAGGGTTTTTTGTTCAGCTTCATTACATGCTCCCACAGCTCTTTATCTAACCAACTCACCTGTGCACATCTCCTTATTTTTACTTTTCCCTCATAAGCCAAAACCGACCTGCTACACTAGCATTTTACATACTGTAGCTCCGCTGTGTTTTTCCTTCTGCTCCAGTTGCTTTATTGCAACTGAGCACAGACAACTTTTGTTTTTGCAATGGCTTTAGTTCAACCACTGCTGATTATCAGGAATCATCTGGGAACATGTGTTAAATCATACACATTGCAATTTAAATTTTCAGTGTTTTTAAACAGCTTAAAAAAAACAAAAAAAAAACAGCTGCCCTTCATCTACCTCACTTCTTCCTCCTGACGGCCGTAATGATGCTGTCCCTCCTGCCCTGGACCTCATCTCGATTCTGGAGGCAACAACGCAGCTGCCAGCATGAATAAATATCATTACTGAGGGATTAGAAATGTTTTTGGAGCCACCTTTTACTGCTTCTGTTGAGATAATCCATACATGTATTAATGCATGGCCAAACTCGTGTACTCTAATAAGAGCATGTGTAATGACAACGTCAGTATTTACATAATCCCTGATTCAACTTCTCAAATCAAATCTCCTGATGCTCAAAGATCTTTTTTCAAAACAATATATGTTACAACAGTGCTGTGACTACCGGGCTGTTAAATGATCCACTTAAACCTAACTGTGGTTTAACTTTACTGCCCTTTGAAAAAGTCATGAAAGACAAAACGAGGAGATGAAAGGAGCAAAATACTCGTGTTGTGTGGAGAGCAAAATATTCAGCGTCTAGCCAGACATCAAACTAAATAACTAAACTCCCAACAGATACTGAAGGCTTTTACAACATCATTTAGGCTTTACATTTCCTCCAAAAACAAACTCTACAGACAGATTTACAGATTTTCAACTACCTAAAAGAATAAAGGATCATCAGCATTATACATTATATAGTTGTTGATATTGTGCATATGCACATGTAGGCTGTATACACAAGTTTTTACCACCACGCTGCCTTTTCACATTTGGGCTGGATGGACGTGTTCTCTCCTGTTGATATGCATTTAATCAGCTGGCATACTTCCTGATAAATAACTTGCAAAATTAGAAAATCAATACTGATGACAGTGAAGTAATATTTTCATGTTCATGAAAGAGACGTGTTAAGATGTGGATACTCATACTGCTAGCTGTCACTCCTATACACACAGTCTTAAGAACAACTACCCGTGTGCTCTTTTCCATTTTTTTGAACAGGAATAAATAAGAACTACCAACAATGAACGCCCTTAAATAAATCCAGCTCCAGCACCTCATGTTTGTTTATTTCACAAGGAAACAAGTCAGGAATATGGAGATATGGAAGGTGAAGTTAAGTACAACTGGAGTTAGTGAAACTATATTTTAAAACTCAACCTGTTAGCACCAAAGTGGTGCGGCGGCAGAGTTGTACCTGTGAAAATCACTGAATAAAACTGCATTAATATGCATGAATAATTTATGCATCACCAGGCCACCAACAGTGGAGGGGAGCAATAAAGGTAATAGAGGTGACTTGGTGGTGCACACATCTTTTCACATGAACCCCTAAGACACAGGTACTCCTCCAGAGAGGACTTACACCAACAATGTTTTTATGATTAAATTAAATATAAATGATGGAACTTTCAGTCTAACTCTGCTGCCCATTAGTTGGTCAAGTTCCTGTCACTCATTTTGATAATACCTGAGGCATCTAGCCTGAGGCTGAGCTAAAGAAATCTGTAAAGACACCCAGTGGCGTTACCCGACATAAAAAACCCCAGCACACACCTCCCGCGAGAGCAAGCTTAAAATCCATGGGAAGCCTGAGTAAGTCAGCATCTTTGTCGTGAATACAAATCACTGCAGGTGGAGAAGTTCGATGTAACATTGTAGAGTCTGCAGCTTTGTCGAAAAGCTTTATTTGAAAATGAGCATTGCCATAATACAGCTGTCAAAACTAGGCCAAATTAACAAGGACGCACAGTGTTACAGAGACAAAGCAGAGTGATGCTGTGGTTCAGTGTGTCATCTGTGGTTACAGGTACGACAAACACTTGGGGCAGACGTACTATGAGTAAGTGAGTGACTGGATATGTAGGTGAGTTCGTCTCTAAATCTAGTCCAAGAACTTTCGCATTCAAACAAGGAAGAATGAATAAAACTATCTAAATATAAAACCTCAGTTCTTAGTCGGTGAGTAGAGGAAAAACAGAAATAGGCTGAGCTGACCTATAATCAGGAAATGCTGTTCATGTGGGCTCTGCTTCACGCGCGTTATTGCTGAGTAATTGCATGTTTTATTGTGCGTGTCAACGAGACACGTTTCACCTGTCTTCCTGTCCATATGCACACTCCCACTCTCTTTAACACATTTCTCCCTTTCTGTCTCGTCTTCTTCGTTCTTATTATTTTTTTCTTCAGACTGAATCAGTTAAATTAATCATCCATCACGGAATAATTAACACCACCAAAGCCGGGCTGCATCTGACCCTGAGCATCCTCGGCATCAGTTCTGATCTAAGGGAGAAAGTATTTTCAAAAATCCAAAGTCTATGCAAAAGATTTATGCTGTTAAATAAAAAATATTTGGGGGGCGGGGGGTTGATTCAGAAATATAAAATAGCTTAGAATCAATCAATAACCTAAGCTGGAAACAAAATGTTTTACTGTTGACGCAGGACGTGAAAATATGACTTCCAATTATTTATATAAATTAGTCTTTGAGGAATATAAGCAAATTATTTTTGGAATTAGTTTCCACAACTTCACTTTTGTTCTCAGGACATAATTATGTTGCCGCTGTTTTCGGCCACGGTGGCTCATTAACTGATAGCGCATCATGCTGCTGCCGTTATTGGCGCTGGCTTTATATATAAAGGTCTATTCAGGCTGACCACCTTTTGGATCGAGTCTAATTATCTGCGAGTCTATTCAGGTCGGGTCTGGCTCTGCCGGGGTCCCCTGCGGATCCCGGTCTCTTTTTTGAAAAATGAATTTATGCATGACACGCTCGGGTAAGGTCCGACATCTAAAATCTAAAATGGACTTGTGAAATGGACGTGCAAACACAATTCAGGCTTTTATACTAATCCTTGTACCTCAGATCAAGTACAGAGCAAAGCAAACTCTCTTGATTAAAATGTGTTAACGGCCACTATGAGGGAGCTTTTGGCTGCTGTCACTCTTTGGTGTGTTTCAGCCTCCTGTGGCTGTGTACCAGCCGCTTTCCTGTACACGAGTAACATCTGCAAAAGAGGCCTCACAGGGGCTCATTGTCTTCATTATCTGCTTGAAGGAGAAGGACTACAAAGAAAATCTTGTCATTTATCCACAAATGGCAGGCTGCAATTTGCCACCCATGTACAGTTGCTGTCCAACATGATGTGCACAGTTCTACTTCCTGCTGAAGACGTCAAGGTGACAGTTATGTGTTTGCAAAAGTTTGGAGGTTGTTTGTTTGTTGTGGAGTGCTTACAGTAGGCCTTAGTTTGGCTGTCTCCCGTTGCCTTTGTCTTGTTTCTCACACTGTCCTTTACACTTCTGAAGTCTAAGTGTGCCATATTTCAAAACATGTTGGCATGTGTCTGAGAAATGGCTGCCGCTGTGCAGCATGTAACCCTCAAAACTCCTGTGCTTCAGGCAAAAAAATTGAAATCTTTGTCAATTCACTAAGCTGTCAGGCTCAGCGCACCAGTGGGGCCGACATCAGAGCTGTAAGAGTTGTAAAACAGGGATGCCGTGGGATGTCTGCCCGTCCGCTTGCTCCTGCAGACATACAACAGTGTGGAGATGCGAGACCAGCTGCCTATGGCTTGGAGCTCATGAATCTGACTTGAAACAATGTTTGAACATTTGTTGGTAGAAACAATCTGCAGTTATTTCCATGGATTTCTGTAATACACTTTGAGAGATAGCGTCAAATTTCTTTTGAATTTCTAAAGACTACTGTCGGAGATGAAGTTTGTGTGCGGTGAGAAGGATGTTTTTTTTTTCTGTCCTACTTGATGTTTTGGTAAACAATCTGCAGTGCTTTTAGGGATGTCAGCATGCTTTCAGGTGGCAAATTAAGTTAAGAATAGTAGCTCTGCTATCTAATCTGTCTGAGAATTTCAGCAGACCAGGCTTATCAGATATGAAGAGTAAATATGGAGAAAACATCCCTACTCTATATCAGACATTAGTGGGAGTTTGCATTTCAACACGACAGCAGAATATATGCACCGTTGAATGTTTTTTTCTGGAGGAGAGGTCTCGAAAAAGCAGCACTTTTCTTCCACAGTCATTTGACAGGACTTAAAACAGAGTGTGGAACAGCTGGCCTGATCAAACTTCTGTCAAATGAGAAGAGTTTCAGACGCATGCAGAATGGAGTTGCGGATAAGTATCACACTCTGTAGGTATCAGCGCTTGTCGACTTGTTTAAGAGGATCTGAAAACCCCCCACACAACTTCCCAACAACAAAAACTGGGGCGCCCAGCTGCATCCAACTACTGTGTTGCTTATCTGAACCCAGAAATCCAGCATTCATACCCACCTCACACTTTCTACCAACTGATTCATTACAAGCATACTAATATGCAAGCTGTGGATCTGTGATAGCACCACTGCTATTGAGATCTACAAGGATGCACATTTATGAAAAGAAAATTATGTCAGTGGGATTGAAACTTTACAAATTTGTACTGAGGTTTGCAAACTAACAAGATAAAAATATGTATTCTGGACGCAGAAGGCAGCACCATGGTGCAGTGGATAGCCTCCAGCAAGAAGGTTCCTGGTTTGAACTCCAGCTGGGGCCTTTCTGTGTCGGTTCTCTCTGGGTACACAGTCAATTTTCAGCTGGGATAGGCTACCAATAAGGCCCATAAGATGTACATGATCCATGGAAAGATAGATCTCACCTAGTGAGTGGATCTAGCCACCCCCATTTTGGCAATCCTGCCTCAGCCTCAAGTGGTCATTTGAGGAACTGTAGTTTTTTAGCTATTTGCTTCACTTGACAGCCACCGAGGTTGACGCTTGGTCTTAACGCTGACTTATATTAGCCTAGCAGCACCAAATAAATATGGTGGCCTCACCAACTGTCACAAATTATAAGAGCCAAGAGAAGATAACACAACAACAACAACAACAACAACAACCCTTCAGCAGTTGTACTTGGTGTTTTTCAACGCTAAAGGCCACACATCTGTTATTTTAGTCAGACGTCATCTAAAGTGGGACAAAAATTCAGTTTGTTGAACTGTTCCATGGTTGTGTAATTCAATAAGCTCTTAAAATTTGAGATGACCTGCAGACCGAAAACAAAAAAAATGCACATCAGAGATATGACTTACACATTTCTTCACATTGTATGTGTGTCAAAGTCCATGTGAAGTATGTATGATGTATGTAAGCATGCACAGATCAAAACATTTATGTTTAGATTAAAAAGCATCATTGCATGTATCACATACATGACTTACACACTCTTAACTGTATCTTCAGAACACTGTACAAAAATAGACAAAGTTTACAGTATGTTAGCTACTTACAGTATTAAAGCTAAAGACAAATTATGCTGCACAGCTCAAAAACAGACGATTCAACAACAGCACAAAATAAGGGAACTTTAAACTCCCATTTTATGCAGTTTTATACTACTACTAAACTACATCTCAGAGGCAAATCTTCCACTCCATTAGTTAGAAGTCAGAAATATGATAATCTTAATGAATATGATGCATTGCTGTAGATTAAACTACCCAAAACTATAAAACAGTTAAATTAGCTGGAGCTTAAACATCCGCAGCAGTAAAATGCAACATACCAGCAAAACATAAACACAGACCAGCATTCCAAAACATATATATAAACACAGCTTCAGTGTCCCAACAAACATGTCAAGCAAGTAGTTAAATACACACAGCAAGTAATGACATTTAGGGAAAACAGGCAAAAAGACAGAGGGTGTATCTCACCCACCTTATTTGATGTCAAAGTCCATGTGAAGTAGTCCATATTCATACTGTATAATGTCCCACTGCACCTGTTGTGATGTTGCCTCATTTCTTCTTTCTGTTGCTGCTAGTTTTACAAAAACACGTCAGCTGATCGCACTAGTAAACATCTAACTCTGTTTGTTTTATTAACTTTCTATTATTGTGAAGCCAGACCTTTTCACAGCAGCCATTTTGACATGAACTAGTAAACACAGGTGTTACCAATGATACTAATTAAGGTTTCTCCACTCAGGTCAAACAGACTCAGGGTGCTGCTGTGCTTGTGCTGTCTCTGCTGCACTAAATGGAACTGAACCTTAATTAGTATCATTGGAAACACCTGAGCTGACCTGACTGTTTCATGTCAAAATGGCCGCTGTGAAAAAGGTCTACTGTCTTCACAGTTCACTCCACAGTTTGTCTTCAGAGGGCTGAGGTGTCCTCACTTCAGTCTGTAGCTTCACCAAAAGTTGGCACGTGTGGCACCTGGCGGTCCTTCAGTTCAACCACACATGACAATTACAAAGCCTCCGATTTAAAGGTGCAATACCACCTGTCACCACAAAGACTGGGCGACATTGACCAGCAGTTAAAGCGCAGAGTGGCGCTGTTTCACCCATTTGCTGTAAATTACAAAAAAAAAAAAAAAAAACAGTGAAGAAATAAAAACGAAAATTCACATAAGAACATGGCTGTTTTGGATCTTTAAATTTAATGTGAACAAACGTTATATTAATTAAGAATAATGTCTACAACAATTAAATCTGCAAGTCACAACTTTTACTGCAATTGTGACATGAAGATGTTTGTATAGGTGGTGAAAAGTAACATTTAAACAATAAATTTAGTACTGTAAGTACTGTAAGTAAGTAATAAGTATATTTTTTGGCAGGCTACTTGTATTTTACTTGAGTATCTAATTGTTACGTTACTTTATACTTCAAGTCCACTACATTTAAGAAATACACATCGTACTATACTTGTATTTATTAAGATTTTTCATACACAAAACAGTTTAAATCAGCGTCACCTCAATCAACTATAACATTAAAATACAGCTTAAATATAAATACATCAATAATAATGAATGCATACTGTGATACTGGCTATTCTGGACGAAAAGTACAACCTTTACTTTTACGTTTGTTTCTAATACTTCTGTGCTTTTAGTTTAGGAGTATTCTCAGATTTGAATACTTCTTCCACTTCATATTAAAGTCTGTAACAGGCATACAGTAGCAGTCATTATTTGGGACAGTCCAATTATATTAACTTTAAGTGTTTTTTCATCCTGTCATGGCTCATATTACGTCTTTTATTTTCTTTGCTTGTCGAACCGATCCTCGTTTTGCCATTTTCATCTGCATCGTGCCAGAGGGGCTTCAGTGACTGGAGGCTCCGACTCCCAGTTAAGATATTTGTCAAAGCTCCTCTTCATTAGCCTCGAGGGTCTTGACATCAAACAGTTCACCTCTCAGTAACAAGTGATTGGCAATCCCACAGAGAGCAAGCATCATGCAGATAATCCTCTCCCATAGATTGCACCTTCCTTATCATGTATCTTCCACTCAAAAGCCTCTTACTCAGTTGTTTTGTGGTTTGCATTTTGCTGCTGCATTTATATAATTCAAATTTAATTAAAGAAGTGCCTGTTTTCATTGTGTTGGTGCGGGGACAAATAAATTGTACAATCCGTGCACAACTCTGATGTAAGAAAAAGATGGGACAGACACAGAATAACAAAAACAAAGACATTTTATCTTGATAGTTTTACAGGTTTAATCTGTGATAAATGATCAAGGAGATGAAGGTAATGTTTTAATTGCACAAAAGCCGCCCCGGTGTTTGGCACATTTATTATAGGATAGGTCAGATTTATGAATGTTAATTATCGTTAACCAATTTATAAATACCAAAATAAATGAATGGATAGAAAGAAGGAAGTTGTTTGTAACTAAATTAAATAAACACCACATTGTCTTTGTGCGGAGAGTTGTGCATGAATATTTTTGCATACTCATCATTGCTACATCTGGTGTGTTTTTTGGCAATGATATGCCAAAACCACAGGTGACACAGGTGCATTCATCTGCAGGATGGACACTTTTATTCATTTGAAGAAACTTTAGCCATTAAGGACACCAGGGACCTGACCGTCATTCCTCACAGTCACGGGAAACAGCAGAGTCCACATACCTCCAGATGGCTTCGTCTAAAAACAAATTTGGGTGTAAAGTAGTACCTGTCACAAAGAGAGACTGAGAGAAAACATGTTGCGTTGAAGAAGTTTTTTTTTTTCTTTAAAGAGCCACCTTAGAAGCAAATATGTCTGTCCTTTGTATGAAATTTGCACAAAACCAAGAGACCAAACAGAGATTTGGATAAACACAAGTGACAGTTATTCAATTCAAACAGCAGGAGGGAATTCACAAACCCACCTCTTTGATTTCAGCCTGTCTGACTGAAATGATTAAAAAATGAGATCCATGAGAGACACAGCACTCAGCACTATGGAGGTCAAGAAAAACTGGAGCAAGAAATAGTCTCCAAAAAAAAAAAAAAACAGATACAAAAGAACGCTTGGCAGATAAGTGACACGAGGGAAGGAAGCTAGGTTCATCAACAAAGCAGCACTGACGTTTAAGAAATGTATGACTCTGCAGTGTAAACACCACCTCCAGCAGTGACATGTCTGTAGTGCAAGTTACCTGAAGACTGAGTTTTACTTAGAAGACGGCACAGCTCAGTCTCAACATCCTTTTCAAAAGAAGCTGACAGAACAAACTGAGAGACATCACGTCGCCGTTTCGGGGGAAGAGAGACAAAAAGGCAGTGAAGATAGCTGTGTATGGTTACATTATTTTAGCATTAGAAAAAGTAATTATGGTTTTAACAGTATTAGCAGTAATTATATGGATGTATAGCCACTAAATACTATGATTAAGAGCAGCCTGCTGTGACTGTTATGTCTACACTCTGGTTCTGTTCCTTCTACTCTTTTCATCTGGGTATGAAGTCCTATTTTTAGCAGCTCTACAGCACATTTCTTTCTGATATCTTGAATTTCTGGGAATTGTCTTCACTTTTTCAGATTTTTGGAAGGCCTCCTCAAGTTGATCTGTTTTTTGTACATCTGTATATCTGTTAGGAGGTGTATTTCCACCTCTTTTGCACCCTCTGTTCTTGTATGTTTTTTTCAAACACTCCTCTCTACAGCTATCCCACTCCTGCAGTTTCTTCATGGATGGCAGAGCACTGTGTCAGCTACTGTCACACGTCTGAACGTTCAACTGAAGGCTTCAGATATGTATTTACTGTATACTGACGGAAAAAAGAAACGATTTCCTGAAATAAGGAAACAATAGCTTTTCCCAAAGGTTAGCAGTTTTCAAAATCCTTACTACTGCGCAATACCTGCAACTCGCCATTCAAATTAGACATTAAAAGTGGTTCCTGACGGCTCTGATATCTAATCTCTTGGCCATGCCCTGAGTGCGCTAAAAAATATAAACTAAACTGTCTATGCTTTTTAAATTAGCACAATGTACTAATAACTTTTATTTGCTATTTATTTAGTGGTCATATTGTTAAACTTTCCAACTACCAATGCTAAAGATTTCTGAGGACTGTCAGGACAAGGAACAGCAGACACTTTCAAATTTCTGATTGATTCAAGAACTTTTCGATGTTGCTAAAGCGATGCGAGGGTCTCTTGGGGAGATCTGCTATAAGCTTCTTGTAGATGTAACGTCCAACTTTAATGAGATCTGCCAAAAGCACTTTATCACAAGAAAGAGAGAAAGATGGAGTCAATAAGGTCAATTTAGAAAGAGCAAGAAAGTGAGCCTGTTCAGAATGTCCCCGCAGACCCGGGAACAGAAACTCAGGAACAACACCACAGAGTGCAATTATCTGTTGGACCAAAGGTTATAAGCATTTTTACATTTCATACAAGTCTGGATTTTCATTAGTGTTTACATTTTCCCCAGGAAATAGTTCAAAATTAGGTTGATCTTCTGCACATGAATGACGACTCTGCTTTCAGTGAGACAATCCTTTAGCGTGTGTTCCATGCAGGGCTTTGCAGATCTGATATCAGGGCATTCAAAATTAGTCCCAATTCTTTTATAGCTGCTATTAAGACTCATCAAGACCATTCAGGTATCTTTATATTCAGACATCCAAAGAGTGCATCAGTGATACACATATCAGTGAAGAGGACCTGACGGAGGTGGAGGTGTTTGGTCAGAGTGTCTGAAAGCGGAAGCAGAGGATAACAGTGTTTCTTGTGTAACGTGTGTGTCCTGTCAGCAGGCAGCCTCTGGGGCGCCTAAGTGTACCATCTGTGACCAGGTCTGCCATGCCATCATACTCTGTACCACTGCCACCGATGATGGGAATGTGTTGGAGCACATGACTCGCGCCTTCACTGCCAGAGAGCAGCAGAGAGGAGCCGACGGGGAGAAAGGTTTGTTTTCCTTAACATAGTTCTGGAAAGTATAATTAGAATTGTATGAATATGCGATTACCACTAATCAGACCAATTTGACACAACTAGGCTAAAATATCTTGCTTGCTAACAGAGTTTGTGTATAAGCAAAGCCAGACAAAACAGATCTCTGTGCTGGATGTGCAAAGATGAAATTGTTATTGATCTTCTTGTATAAATCTGTTTAAGACGGCAGACGAGTACATTTCCAAAAGTATTCCGTTAATATCATCCGCCGTGATGCATCCTCTAATCTGGTGTGATCGTTTGCAGATAATCTGTGAGTTTTCTGTGTATGTAATGTTGTCCAATTCACTAGCAACATCTATAAGGACTTATAGGTTATAGTTTTATTTAATAAAAATGTATTACTTTCTCGTGACTTTAGTGGACACGGCCACACAGAGGGCCATGCAAACATGTCAAATCTTCTTGACACTAAATAGGTCAAAACTCCTGCGGCCTTCATCAGGGTCATCCTTATCTTCTTGGCACTGGAAGTCATCTGGCCCTGCAGGAAGAAATGCTGAATAAAGCTAAACCAGTCAAATCACATCTGTTTACTCTTGTTCTATATATAGTACATACAGCATTGTTTCCCCTGTTAGAGCTACTTTTTAATTCTACTTTATTCTATTCTAAATTAAAATATCTTACCTGTTTATGCATCTTCTGTGTGTGTGTGTGTGTGTGTGTGTGTGTGTGTGTAGTGTGGACAGGTGCTACAACTGCATTTCATTATGCAATCCTGTACTTTAGGGTATACGAATATACTTGAACATTTGACCTTGACAGTGACCGTATACAACAGTGTAGTGAAAGTTGAATGGTGTGTACTGTACCCTATACATATCTCATTTGTTGCTGTTGTTTTTTTTTTTTTTTGTTTTTTTTAGCCTGCCACCAGGCCATGATATTGATGAAGCAGTGCCAGGAGGTTCCCTAAGGACAGGAGAGCTAAAGCTCTGCCAACTGTTATTAGATCTGCAATGCAGTGTGCAAAATGCAAGACATAAAATAAGAGATATTAACAGTAAAATTACTATTTTCACCAATGATTTGGGTTATTAACAAAAAGATTAAATACATATTTTAAAAGCACAAAAAGGGGACATAAAGGCACTCACCTTAAAATATGCAAAGGTTTGTTATAGGTTAAGTAATAGAGCTAACAAGGGACTCATCAAGCAAAGCTGTAATTAATAACACAGAGACTGGATATGCTATACATCATAGAGCATGTGCAGCAACTCTGGGGCGTCTGTACAGTATCTATAACTCTTAAGATTTTGTGTGAATGCCTTTATCTCTCCTGAAACATGCACACACCATATGTTTATCTGCCACCAAGAGATTTTCAAATGCTGTGCACCTAAACTGGTTGGAAATGAGGGCAGACAGTTAGACAAGCAGCTGCCACTCACCTGATCATGTCAAACCTCATTGCATTCATACAGTTTTTCCCCGAGTGGAGACAGTGAGACTGCAAGTCTGTCTTCCTGTGTCCACCTTTCTAGCGATCAATTTTGACAGATTGATGCAGTGGGACTGTGAAATTTGAAATACTGCTAAATTATTTGTAAAAGACGTCTCTTAGAGTGGACACAGTGCCTTAACCTGTTATGGTTTAGTTCCAAAATGTAGATGTGAAGGTAGAGTGACCCAAAGGTAACTTTAATAACTTACTGAACAGGCAGGTAAACACAAAATAGCAAAAGGGCGGCTGAGGAATCCAGGCAAAAACAAAATCTTAAAATATATACTCGAAAACTAATTAACACAGGTGACAACAGGATGGAAAAGGACATAGGAAGTTAAGCAACACAACAAACCCAAGGTTAAACTCTTTGAACATAAAACAGGAACTTCTAAACCAGAAACATCGTTAATAATGACATTTAGCTGTGCCAGTTCTTACTGCTTACTGGCACAGCTAAATGGAACACAGCCAACCTTAAAGGTCCAGTGTGTTTTTTTGTTTACAGAATATGGCAGAAAAGAAATATAATGTTTTATAATTATGTTTTTATTAGTGTACAATCGCCTTAAAATAAGAAACTTTATGTTGAATGAGACTTTTATATCTACAGACATTGTGGGTCCTCTTCCATGGACTCCGCCATGTTTCTACAGTAGCCTAGAATGGACAAACTAAACACTGGCTCCAGATAGGACCTTTCACATTTTTTGTGCATTTCATGGCCACAGTAGTTTCTCCTTCATGCTTTGGTTGAGTCGAGGAGTTTCAGTTGGTTGGTCCTGGTCCTTTAAAGGTCCCATACTTTACACTTTATCTGATGTTTTATCTGATGTTTTGATTTCCATAAGATGATATATATTTGGTTTTAAGTGGTATCATCTTAATATAGTTTTATATCTTCTCTCTGGAGCTGTAGGGCATTTTGTCTCTTTAATATTAATGAGCCTCTCCTCTAATTGGCTGTTTTTTGAGGGACGCACCACCAGTTCCACCACAGGTAAAAGAAAGTAGCCTACCTGGACAGTGGGTCCGGGTGGGCTCAGCAGGGGGTGACTGTACAATTGTGACATCAAAACCTCAGGGAAGTCCTGACAGCTCATTTAAAGGAATGATTTCTGAATCCAAGCTGTGGATTGAGCATTTTGATACTTTCCCAGTATTCACAGAGCACCTGGACCTACTTTTATAAAATTATATGGAAATCTCACTTCCTAGTATGGGACATTTAATGTTAATTGTTGCACTTATGCTCATGATTACTACAAATATTGTTTGTCCATCTGTTAATTATGTTTGTTAATTATGCCCATGAAGTTTTTTAAGTTGTACACAGTCATCTGGACTGTCATATAACAGGAAAAAAGATTTTTACAAATCATATTTATGTTTTTCCAAGTGCTCCAGAAAATTCTTTCTTAGTCCTTGTAGTCAACTTCCAGCTAGAGAATTCAATAAATGAGTGTTGACATAACAGATGTTTTGATGAACAAAGATGAGACCACGGGGATAAAATGCTGCTTCGATTATTTATTGGAAAAATATTAATTGCCAGCCTGCTGTTGGGCAAATATCTTGCATAAAAGCCATACACCCTATGGGGTGTTTATAATTTAATGAGAGTCAGGAAACATTCAAAATGAATAAAACAAAAAATGTCGCAGCAGTGAAGGATGTCAGTACGGTACAAATATTCATGGCGCTGTCAGAAAGCTCAGGAAATCAGAAAAGCATGTGGACTAAGCTCCCCGCAGCTCTCAAATGGATCACTGCTGTCCATCACAGCGCACTTGATGACACGTTCCATCAGTTAAACACAAAGCATGACAAGGACCTCCTCAGGAATAACTTACCGTTCCTGCAGTATTCAGAAGTATTGCAAAAAATGAGAGAAAACAGTTTCCCACGCCGGTCACATCATCCCTGCGTGCTGCACAAGACACACACTGCATCTGTGGTGTGCATTCACTGTATTTTCTTCATTTTATTGTGCTGAATTAAAAAAGTTATTCTCTGGAAAAGTGTTTCAGGCTTCATGAGAAGTGGCCAGAGTACAGCTTTCGTTTCCAGAGCTGGATGTCCGACTACAAATCACAGCGACATGAAACAATAGGCCCTCGGTTGTGGGGGTGACTGTGATCCAAGGACCTGTCTAACTAAACTACAGTGTTCCTTGGCTGCTACAAGAGATTCTTCTGGAAAGACAACAGTCAGTGCAGCACTTCACAAATCTGGACTGTGTGGGAGAGTGGCCAGATGGCAGGAGACAGCAGCATGGAGTTTGCAAAAAGCCAATGAAAGATTCTAAGAGCATGACGCAAAATACAGTAGTTTGATTAAATGAACGCTAAAGACTTTAAACCTAATGCAAGCTGACGTTTTTTAGTGTGAAGGAGACATCAGTGTTAATACTGAAGTGACGCATTATAGTGGCAACATCCTGTTCGGCAGCAGGGGCAAGTGAACCTGCAAGGAAGCTCCCCTTAAAGAACCATAACTGTTCTGTTGTGACAGCGTTCAACATTGTTGTTAATTCCATTTTTATCTCTGTTTTTAGTCTCCACCAACTCCTGAGGGACACATCCGGCTTTTTAGCTGCTAAATTCTGACTTGTTCTGATGTTTGGTGCTAAAAAACTGCCTGCTGCGTCCATAAATGAAAACAGTGAGCGTGAACCGAAACAGTTAAGGGCTGTAAAACGAAAATAATTGGCTGAAAGATGCTAAATTGCTCTTTAGAGATCAACATCTCTGTGGATTCTTCAATACAAGTGGCACCTTTCAACACACGCACTTCATTTGCGAAGGACGTTCGACCGTCCACAAAGTAGGCTCGAGCTCTCAAGCTCATGTTGAGCCGACCTCAGCTGTTTGATAGGACCTTTTAATCATGTTGAAGAGAGAGTCGAAGGGTCATCGTCTATAGATGGATGATTTTCTTACTGGATACCTCTTCAGAACTCTGATTCAAATAAAGCAGGAAGAACACAACCAGTGGACAGATGCAACTGATGACATGGAGTCGCGGTTATTTCTGTGTTCTAATCTCTGACATTAATACAAAACCCAGTTTTAAAATCACTTTTGCATTAACAGAATCTGACAAAAATCAGTCCAGTAAAGAAGAAGCTATATAGGGATGAGACATCAACATTCCCATTAAGACAGAGCAGAAGTACAAACAGGTGAACACACACGAGAACATTGAGGAGGATCACATGCCATTCATTCATTTTGTGAGGATTATGAAGATGAGGGAACACCAGCAGCTCCTCCTGGCTGAGATCCTGAGCCTGATCGCCTCCTGGTTCAGAAAAGTTGGGTTTTAGTCGAGTTGTGCAGCCAGTAACACAGAAGGGAAACAGCTAAATACAGAACATATACATTAAAAGCTAGAAAAAAGAAATATATTGAGATGTAGAAGAACAATTAAAGCTCCAAGTAAGCTCCAAAAATCCAGTTGTTGTAAAGACATTTCACTAAAAATGTACCAGTGGCACAAAAAAAAGTGGATCAGTGGATCGCTGAAGTCATCCGGAGAACATAAATGTCTGTACAAACCTTCATCTCATGTAATGGTTGTTGAGATATTTCAGTCTGGACCAAAATGGTGGACTGACTGGCAGACTGACATTGCCATCACTGCCAAACACTCTCCTGGCTAAAGAAAATGTGTGCATGTATCTGTTCGTATGTGGGTGTGTTCAGGCAGCGTTGTTCATCAAAAAGGTCTCAAGTCTTTATTTATATTTATTGAGGGATTTAGATTCTTTGGCTCTGTGAATGTAATAATTCCACAAATGTGATCTTTGACCTGATAGAAAATTGATAAAAGATTGCTAGTGCAGGAAATGGGAAGGTGGGTGTTATTATATTTTGACTTGTATGAAACACAAAGACAGAGAAACAATCTCTTCTGGGTGTCTTCTGTCATATCTAACAGTTTCAACTTTCGTTTCTCGTTTAATTTCATGTCTCCTTATATCGAACATGTGGTATTTATAATCTATCTATAATTTAAAGGTGCAAACTCTGATATCCTCATCTGACTTTAAGGGAGATAATATAATATTCTAAGTAAGACATTTTCCATTATCTGGCTCTAACACCTGATTTCTGCCCTGTGGCAGCAGTAATAGGTTCTTTACAAAACTGAGACAGTTACTCGCTGATACGGTAACCAGAACAGAGTGCAGGGCAGCAAACAGTTCAGCAGGCGAAAGGCCTGTTTGTGAAACGGAGAAGCATCAATGGAAAGAGGAGAGAGAGAGCTGAGAAATGGTGAAAGAAATAAAAGGTTAGGTGGTGAGGGAAAGTGTCGGCCTGGGGCTATTCTGTGGAGGTATGTGTGTGGTTGAAGGAAACAGCTGAAAGGAATGGGAATAGGGGGTGACAGAGAGCGAACAAGGAGGCGAAAACCTGAAAAAGTACATAAGATGGAGGGAGTATCATAAAAAAGGTTGACAGGACAGGAACTCCAACAGCCAGGCTCCAATTTCAGAGGACAATTATTCACAAATGCTGTATAAATCACTGTTCACTGCAACATTATAGCAAAGCAACCTCTCTTACATTAAAGTTATGTTCCTAAAGATTTTCTTGAAATGAGATGCAGCTTTGGATATCATTTATGGTCAGCATTTTTGTAGTGGAGTGTAGTTGGAGTTGAGGGCTGATGTCTACAACTGGATTGTTTCACGAGCTGCCAGTGCAAAGCTAATAAAATGCTAAATCATCGTCAGACGATGACTAATGGGCTCTGAGATTCTATTTTGTTCAGTGCATTCCACCTTATTTGCTCTCCATGTGGACGTTTACCTGCATGCAACCAAAGTCTGCTCAAACTTGTTGATTGGTCAACACTCATCAGAATACAACCGTAAACCAGAAAACTTCTGAAACTGAAATTTTGTCTTTTTCCTTCAGATTCTACATTCATATGCAGATATCTGTTAGTTTTGAATACTTTATGGGTGGTGGGGTCCGCCACTTCTGCACTGGATTCAATACTACAAATCTTTATTTTATTTGGCACAATTACTTGTGCTGTAAGCAGCATGGGACGAGATAGAGTTGTGGAAAGTTGAGGCTCTTATGGAAGTAAATAATTGTATTAATTTGAATCTGACCACATAATTGTGAAATGTACTGAATATGTTGACATCATAGACAGTATAAAACATGGATGTTGTATCCGTGACGTCAAGCATAGGTTTCTGAAGAGCCGGTGTGAACCTCAGAATATGCCATGTAGACAGTCCTGCCAACATGGTGTAGCCGTAGTCAGCTTCCCGCTAATCTAAAAATGGGCAAAGATGTGGATTGCCTGTCCTGAGGCCAGCTGAATGACGCCTGGGTGCACAAACAAACCACCACATTACACATAACTTTAAGTCTTAATATAATTTGAACAGGTGAGTTCTATAAAAATTCACCCTCAGTACAGTTGTCATGAACGGGGAAATTAGCTATAGAGACCAAGACTGTTTTTTGTACCAGGCTGTAAACATGTTTATTTCTGCTGTGAAGTTGGACATTTTAACATGGGGACTTATGGAGACTGACTCATTCTGTAACCAGCCTCAAGTGGACATTTGAGGAACTGCAGTTTTTGGCACTTCTGCTTTGACTTCACTTCACAGCCACGGAGGTTACTGCTAGGTTGAAATCTATAACTGAACTTATAGCTTTGAAATATTTTACTTTGAAAATAGTTTACTGACACTTTTTTAACTAAGCTAAATTCAAGTTGGTTCAGAGTTGTTGACAAATACATTCATTAACACTTATAGCTGCAAACAACTACATTATAGTGTGTTTGAAACATTTATTAAATGTTTATGCTGCTTATAAATACTTAAGTGTTGCTAAATTTAAACATTAAGTGCTCACTAGTGGTTACTTTTTACTAAGATTATACCATCATTAGCTGCCACATGCTCTAAGCTCACTGTTTCACTAAGGGGAAGAGGGCTGCATGGCACCAAAGAAATGTCCCCCATTGCTTCAATCGTACCGCAGTGCAGATTTCACCCCCCATCTGCAGCGCGAGAATCCAACTAGTCTTTCTTCGGGATGACATTCTGCGATGTGAAAGTGACTCATAAATTAGAGCACAACTTGTGGCAATTAGATCCACTCTGAAGCTGCATGAGACAGCCAAGCAGGGATTTCACAAAAGCAGGTGTATAGAAGCAGATGTTGTGGTTCATCGATACAATATTAGGTATAAATAGTGCCAAGCCACAGCTTGAGAACGGTTTCGGTTTGTTTGTTTTAACCTCTGCAATATTAAAAGTAGTGCAACATAAGCTCTATATTGTGTAAAAATAGAACCACATGTTCACCAGCTGGCCTAGGATCAGGACCTGATGGAGAATGACGCTACTGTTTCCCTCATTGTTCTCTGTGTCTAAATAAAGACTGAAACTATCAGGAGGTGGGAGGCCAGAACTAAAAAGAAACTCAAGAATCAAAGCTCTCCATCAGGTCTACCAGCCTGCCATGATATGGAGTGCTGCTGGGCTACAACAACATTTAATGGAGGTATCAGTGCACAAATGTTCTTTGTCTAGGATGAGAACAGCCCTTAAAAATGTCAGCTGTAACGACGGGAATAATATTTACATATTTTAACAGGCTAATATGACACAACAAATACATAGAAACAAAAATGTTATCACAATTTCACTCACAATATTTTTTGTCCTTCAAATAGCTGTTTTGTCCTTGAACCAACCACTGATACAAGATAACTTCTACCTTCTATAAAAGACTTCAGGTCAGTGTGTGTTGCCCCCAAGTGGAGAAACCGTGAAGTTCAGGCAGTAAAAGGCTTCTGACATTTACCTGAAAATGATACCACAGTGAAAGTGAATATCATTTTTAATCTATAAATCATAGATTTAATCAAACTTGGTTTATTTGAATATTTCCATTTTATGATGATGTGATGTGCCTCGTTCTATTGACAGGTTCAATCAGCTTGAAATTACATGTTGAAAAACTCTTAATGCACTAAGATTTTTGTTTAAGAAAAAAAACAGCTTTCAAGATGCAGTTATAGACAGAATATTTTTAATAAATTGGGTTTCTTGCCCAACTGTAGACATATTAGTTAAAACTAGCTCTGAGTTGATGAGGTACAATGGTAAAATGCTACTTGAACACGATTGCACGAGGAACACAAATCCAACGCTATAATCTACTTTATATAAAACTGAATTACTTTTGATTCTCCAATTTTCTGTAGGCTACTTTTGTTACTGATGTAAAGTTTTGACTGCAGGACTTTTATTGGATCAGAGTATTTTTAGATTGTTATATTGTTACTTTTAATTAAGCAAAGTGAATTTATACACTATATATCATGATGGTAAACCACACTGTCATGAAGTTAACTCAAATCATAGTTAAATCTAATTTGTCCACGTAATCAAAATGTCGTCTACTGAGGCTAATTGTTTAGCAGTTCTGACTTTCTGAATTTTTGACTTGTGAATTGATATGGGGTCTAATTTTGTAGAATATGGTGATGCATGATTGAATGAATGAATGACTTGCCCCAAGGTGAATTTGCTTTGCACAAAATTAGAATGTCAAACGCACACATCATCCATACATGACAACACATAAGCATCATCAAAACATCATACAAAAGCATCATTTGGGAAATGAATAAAACCACAAAGCCACCTTGTTAAACAGATAGATGCTCTGTGGGACAAAATATGTGATGCCTCTTTTAGTCCACATCCTGGGCATGCTATATTACCTTTGCCCTGAAGGTCAAAGTGCATATTCAGACCTTGGAGGGTGCAATGGGTGTCCTTTGATCTAAATTCGTGATGTTCTGGTCTGTCATGTCAGTAATACTGCACACTGGTTCACCAGTTATCTTGACATCCAGTTTAACAAACCTGTCCAGGCAGTTTGTTCTTGTTTTGTACAGACAAAGCTTCACCCCGACACTGAACAGAAAAGGTCAGTACACTAAGGTCTTGTAAAACAAATCTAGAATAGTTATGTCCATATTAAAGATTAGAGATGTTGCATCTGAGTTAGTTATCAATAACAGGCCCAGGTACTTAGAATATATTCCTGTACATTTGTTCATAGTTACAGGGGACAAAGTTTCATAATTTATTCAGTTTTCTTTATGTTTAGCATCAATGATTTATCTGAACAGCAGCTGTAGAGGTGCTTGGTCTCAGCTCTATAACATCATTGGTTAAAAGGCCTTGAATTAAAAATGTGTAAGACCTTCATAAAGAACAATATGAAAGTGAATAATCAGCTCTGCACGTTGCTCATCGTGGCTGCTCAGCTTATTGAGTCGGGTTATTTAGCATGTCCCTGGTCCCACACACACACACACACACACACACACACACACACACACATACACACAGAAGGAGCTGCAGTCAGGCTGAACAGATATGCTTGCTCAGGTAAAATGGACACAAACTGATTATGACATTCCTCATGAGACTTGATAATGGACAGCAATACAGTTGACACCTCAAATCTGCGCATGTTACAGAGGATATAATGCAATACCACGGTGGTTTCATCTCAACTGATTTGAATCAGAGACACATGACTGTGAAGGATAGATGTAACTAAATGTGTTTGTTTGCTAAATAGGATGTGGAATGTGACCTAATATCCAAAAATGACTGCAAATTGTTCAAACTCAAAGTGAAATAACCAAAAATCTCTCACAGATTTGTATTTTCAGTCCATTTCTAACTGTGATCAAGGAGAAAAGAGGCTGTGTGCATGCTAACATGCTGATATTTAAATGTTTAAACCCTGTTAGCAAACTACAGCTGAGGCTGATGGAAATGTCATTTGTTCTGCAGGTATTTGGTAGAACTGGACAAACTGGAACTGATAATGGTGCTAAATGAAAAGCTAAAGATCACCACAGCTATTACAGTTCATCCTGAGGGAGGCCATGAATGTTTGTGCCAAATTTCATGTCAATCAAAATGACAAGTGTTGACTTCAAGGTGCCACGAGATGAAGATTCAGAGGCTCAGTCAGTCAGTAGGATTGAACAAAATTTAAATTCTGGAACAAAGACCATGCCTCGAACTCATCTCATAAAGTACTTAAGCACACCTTATCTGTCCACTTCCTCTTTGACTCTCTCTCTTTTGTCCAAATACAGGAAGCACTGGGTTTCTAATCCCGTAGAGCGATGACGAGCTGGCTCCCCCACTCAGAGTTTTAACTCCCTCCTGGTTCCCTTCCATCTTCATGCCACCAGCCTACACCGGTTCACCTCTCATCCCTTGACCCTAATCCCTTATCCTCCATCCACCCACCCCTTTATCCCTCAACTTTCATCCCTTCATCCCTCATCCCTCCTACAGTACCTTCATCCACAATATGCAATAAACTATTCTAACTCTATATCTACATTGCCGTGGTCTTTGTTAGTGAATTTATACTTTTATTTACTCAAAATAAAATTAATACAATGTGACATTTGGCTTTTTTATGTTCAGTTTTTGTTTGTTCTGTTCTTGTTTTCCATTCAGTCTCGTTGTGTTGTTGTTGCCTGCAGCATGAGGAATCTGTTGAGTACAGCAAAATCTGCTCTACGTGCAGAAGCTTCTCTTCAAAAAGTACAACTTACAGACATCCGAGTATGTGACTATCAACTGAAAACTGACGGACACTTGATTGTTCTCATTTCTAAGCTACAGATATGTAAATTAAATCAGTGGTAGCATGAAATAAATAAATGTGAAATAAAAGAAAGTTTATTTGTCACAGTTTCTCAGATTTCTGCTCAAATTCAGCGAACAAACAGGCTCTGTGAGCTGGTTTAGGATTTTGGATTAAATTAAAACAGTCATTTGGCTCATGAACAATACTCATTTTACTTCAAAAAGATTACAAAATATGTCCAAAAAACAAAACAAAAAAATCAGAGAGGGGAAGTGAACATTTGTTGAAACACTGTTGTAGTTAAAATTAAGATCAGGCCGGTTGTTTGTGTTTTATCCAAGAGACAAAAAAAGAAATGTGAGGGCGGCAGTTTGAACGCGCCTTATGCCACCGCTTATACATTTGTTAAAACAATAGTGTTATCTGTACTTTGTTTGCATGTTGCAGCTGAGGAGATGGAGGATGTATTCACTAATTATCACAGTCTTCAACGTTTAGCGATAAGTTGGCAGAGTCAGTAAAAAACTGATTTTGAAACAGATTTTTAAATTTATTTTGATCCTGATTTGATTTATTTATTTTACTTTTTGACTCTTTAATGATAACTTCTTTTGTTTTTATTTCCAAAATCATATTCATTCTTCATTATGATTGATTATCGTTAGTGTTTTGATAAGTTAGAGTCAGTTTTGAGGATGTAAGACCCAATAACAGAAGAAAACTGGAGAAAGTAGGCGGAAGTGTTCATATTTCATACTGATTATTTATATCCTAGTCTAATATTTTATTATTATTTTGCTGTTGGGCATGTTTTAACACACTTGAAATATACTGTATGTTTTAAACAAAAAAATAACATTAATATTGCTTCTTTATAATTCACACATGAGCAATTTAATGATTTTTTTGTACCAAGTCTAGAAATATTAAATGCAACTGAAACACTGATATCAGTGAGTTGAACACAGACAATGATTTTATTATGATCAATAAAGGTCTGTGGATATGTGACATAACTGACTTTACTTCACTCTCTAAGTTCAGCCTGGGTGTTATTATCTAAGTATTATGTATATATTTTGTTTTTCTCAACTGGCCGCACATTTTCAAGATGCCATGTTAATGAGCTAAAGGACGCTAACATTAGCAGCAGGTCAGGCAGAGATTAAAGAAGAGGAAGATACCCAGCCTAGACACTGTGCATACCAGTATCTGTTTGGAGGTGTGAAACTTTATATCAGTCCACAAAATGGATTTTTCATGAAAACAACTTTACAAATGGAAAATGAAATCAGAATATCTATTTCTTTTTGAACATCAGCATTCTTTTTTCTTTCCATTAAAGTGAAATAAAAGACTCTTTTTGTGGGCCACAGCAAAGTTTGATCATATTAACACTTTATAATCAGAAAACTGATATTCAGTTTCTGCAAAAACAAACAAATATTAGCAATACTACTTCTAACATCAATGGATATTTACAACAATTTCAAACAGCATTACAAATTCATCAGACGTCTTTGGGGGAATTTATTTGAAATATATGATACACGATAAAAATGCCACATGCTAATACCAACCACAGTGCACTCTGGGTATTTTTTTTAGGTGTGACATCCTTCCACGGAGCGCTGGAGATGTGCAAAAGATATTAAAACTCACAAAGTGCTCCACCAGACGTCAGAGAAGACCATCGAAAGGGTTAAAAGCAGTTTAATAAAGCTCACAGAGATTGACAGGTATGTTTAATCGTCACATATAATCATACAGGTACAATCATAGTGAAATAATTGGTGGTATGAGTTCATCATGTGATGGGTACTTAACAAATCTGTGCTTATGTTATTACAGGCTTTACTAAAGCTGTAAGATGGGTGCCATCTAGTGGCATTTCTTCAACAGTAGAGGCGTGTGAAACACAAACATACACAGTGAGATACTTGGTCAATTTGATTTACATTGAGCAGATGAGAGGAAACATCTTAGCTGACGTGATTTATCTGTCTATTATCCTTTCTTGGTTCATGATATATTGAGTTATTACAGGTGTTATTGGTCGCAGTTAGAACATGTGAGTGTCTGAAGAGTCAAACATTACTGCTGAACATTTTTTAATTTGCAAATACAGTAAAACACAGATTTTTTAAAGCCTTGCATGGTAAATTTCCTGACATTAGATTTGAGCAGAGGCAGCTCAAATTTGCACAACCTCCATATTTAAAGCGTGAACACACACACACACACACACACACACACACACACTCAGAGCTGCTGCAGATATCCTGTGAGATTACACTCGGAAATTCCTGCCAATGTCTGCTGGCAGTAATGCGACTTGTCAGTCAGTAAGAATCTGACAAAAAAAAAAAAAAATCCAAATTAGAAAGACAACTTCGACGTTTGTTGTAATAAATACTGAGGTCTTCAAAAATACATTTCGAGGTCTTGAATCCAGGATTTGAGGGAAAGGCTTGGACGAGCTTTACAGGAGATCCGAAACCAAGCCAGGGGACTCAACAAATCCAAATAACAAGTTGTTTACTTCATTAAATAAATCCCCTCAAGATCTTTAACTTGTAGATGTGTACTTTTAATCCAAAATGCCAGTTAAACCCCTTTGATTCACATCCACTGATTTAGTGTTCAGAGCAACAGAATATTCTTATACTATTTAACATGTCACCATTTCTGGACTGTTGCTGCGACAAGAACAAACAGCTTGAATGAAAATGATCTGAGCATCGTCAATCTAAAGCACAGGACTGTGAGTTCTGTCAACACAAATGCAATGATAGAACGCTGAAATGCTAAGCTTATCTGAGAGGTGGCCAAGTTGGTCTTAGCCAACTGTTAAGCGATTCACATCGTACACGAATAAACAGTCCTCCGTGGAGGAGATGCAGTTAGACGGCAGCTTGTTAATCAAACCGGGGCTTCTGTTTGATTAACGATTTAATGTGTTCCCCAGAGAACAAATTAAAGTGAACATCATTTTGTAGGTGAACAATGTCTCATCTCAAATTAAAAATGTCTTTGAAAGGATAAGGCTGGTATTATTCTCTTGTTGGCAAGAAAATCCCGTGAAAATCCCCCAAAAAATCTCAAGAATGGGAGCATTTCTGACTTCTCAAGACTGTTTGAGGGTCCCAACCCAAAACTCATTGTTCCTATTTAAGATATTAATCTTTAAATACAGTTCCACTTCGCAAAACCTCCAAGTAATTTTCCCAAGCTGCTGGGTACTGTAGTTTTAAGCTGAGATTACTCAAACAGGCATGAATAAGTGTAATTGTTGGGAACTATTTTCAGCAGTGGATTAATACTGAATGGCTTGATAAGTATGATAACTCTGTGGATCATGTGCCGTGGACTCTGCAATCACCAGATTTCAACTCAATTCAACACCTGTGGGAGATTTTGCCACCAATCAATTTATCTTCTAAATCCAGACCTGGCTTAATGCACCTTTCTGAGGGTCTTGTCTAGATAGTAAACGTAGATTTGCGAAACTCTCACAAGATTCATACCCGCCATTTTTGCATGTTTGCTTTAAGAGTTGTTGTTTTTTGTTTGTTTTTTTGCCAGAAAACCACCGTTTGTGTCTGTCAGCTCAAAACACAGCACCTAAAAGCACAACTCTGGAGGCAGCAATTCAGGTAAAGACTTTTTACCTGATTCTCTTTTACTTGTGAAAGATTCAAGGTTCAAAAATCCAGACAGGCAAACAAAGATCAAAAGGCGAGGCTGAGGTAGAATCCAAATAGTCAGTGCTCGGTCAAAAAAAAAAAAAAATACAGGTAGGAAAATATCTGGGCACCGGAAAGCTAAGGCTCATGGCACATAGACAATCTGGAATCTAGTGGCTAAAGACCAGTATGTACAGTATATACTAGGAAGTAACAAGGGGAATGATGAAGATGGGCAGGTGAGCTCAATCAAAAGAGTTAGAACATGAACCAATTACAAGCCAGAATAAAAAATAAGATACCAAAACCATGTCAGCATCCTGTGTGAAACTTGCCTTTAAAGCCATATATAGCTATAACATTCAACATTAAAACATCAACATTAAAATGATTAAATAATCAATGTTCCAACCTCTGGTATCATTCATTAAGAGTTTAATGGATTGATCAGATTTGATTGACCGCAGCCTGGCAACACAAGCAAACAACCCACCAACTATCATCAGACAGATACAAATATTATATTTAGTTAGACAGTTAAATCATTTTTCACTTATTGGATTTAACCAAAACTATTTTCTTAAGTTATTAAAAGAAATTTCTAAGATTGTTATATGTGAAATATACACAACAACATATGTACTGTAGCATCTAATCTTCAGACAAAACCACTAACATCATCTCCTGTTCAGTATTTTTGTATTTTATAATTAATGTATTTGAATAGAATAGAATAGAATAGAAAGAAACAGAATAGAAACAAAACATTTGCACACTTATACAGTGATAAAGATGACTGACTGATGTTTACAATCAGCCAAAATACTGTATATATAATATATACTCAGAGATGTTACATAACATACTTTACGGTAGCCTCAGTTTGCTGATTTACATTAAGCTTTGTGATACAATCACAACATTGCAATAACAAGGTTCATCCAGTGGATGTCAGTCCTCCTATGTCTTAAACTTCTCTGCGCTTTGCTAATATGGAACACCTCTGTTATAAATAAAGCGTGTATATATATCTACATGTCCAAGGTGACAATGGCCTTAACATTTTATAACCTCGACAGTCTGAGATTAAACATCAGTATCCTCAGGCTCTGCTCAGTAAACACGTCTGTGGGGGGGAGGTGGGTGAACCATCCTTTTGGTTTACATCCAAAAAAGGTTTCTGCAGAAGTGTTCATCCAAACAGTGCAGGTCAGAGAAAATAGCTTAGAGAAACAGAAATAGGTCGAGGTCTTCATCATTTTTTATCTAGGCTATGCCCGTTCCTGACGGGTGTTTGGGGATAGCCTGAGGTTAGACCTGAAAAGTGAATCAAAAAACGGAATGGGTCGTTTAAATAGGGCAGATGTTTCTTTTGCGCTCGGCGAGTCAGGAGGATGGAAGTGTTTTCTCAAGCAGTGTTCAGCAGCAGTCACGTTGGGGAATACAGTGCATGGAGAGATGTGCATGACGCTGCCTTCACAATACAAAGAGCTTGTTCATTGTTTGAACCGAACAGAGAGCTATTTTTCATTTGTCACCTGCTACCACCTACCCCGTATATACACTGAAATAGTTCTGTCAGGTTAATAAGGCAACATTTTTAATTTACTGTTACATATTTTCTACAACAATTTGTCTCTTCTGGGGAGAAAAGGGTGCAATTTCACTGTAGGCCTGAGGATGACTGCTGGCTACCTGGAATGGTATATATATTATATTGGGCACCATGTATCACATTACAGACTGTGTCTAGTGCACAAAATGTAATTTGTGCATCACTCTCAAATTTCTAGTATAGCTTACAGTAAAGGGTTTTTTTTTTTAGCCATGATAGCATTGTGGCTTTATAGATGGTAATGTCCATATGCTGCTCAGTCTGTCTGCCTGTCTGTCTTTCTGTCCACCACTTTGGTCCAGAAATAAATCAACTGCTGTTGGATGGATTGTCTTACTTTTCCTCTAGCGCCACTGTGACATTGACATTTGTGGTTATGAGTAAAATTTCTCAACAACTACTGAGTGAATTGTGATGAAATTTGTTGTACACACTCATTAGAACTGATTCAAGAATCCCTAAACTTTTAAGTTTGTCCAAGCCTCAGTTGGAATCAGCTGTGTAAAGTGCTAATTATCAAATCGAATCTTAAAGGTTCAGTGTGTAACTTTTTAAGGTGATCTATTGGCAGAAATGGAATATAATATGCATAACTATGTTTTCAGTGATACATTGTATAATCACCTTAAAAAACTAATCACTATGTCTTTATTACCTTAGAATTAGCTTCTTATATCTACATATGCATCGGGTCCTCTTACATGGAGTCCGACATCTTGCGCCACCGTGTTTGTTAGTAGCCCAGAATGGACAAATGCCTCTGCAAACTGTGTTTCACCACTACGTTGTGGACGTAGCTGGAAAAGAAGTAGCAGTAGAAGAAGTAGTTAGAAGTTTGTTTAAAGTTAAATCCAGTCAAATGGAGGATCACGTTACTAATCCTAGCTTTTATTAGCAGCTAAGGTCTACAAATAGACTAACATGATGACCTTTTTTTTTTGGCACGACAGTCACTGTAAAAGGGCGGTAGGCGGCGGACTGTTGACTTCAATGCAATTGGATATTTCAATAACAGATACTGCCAAATTTAGGGGACTTTATTTATAGAATGTGGCAGAAATGTACGTGTACGTACTTGAAAAGTAAGACTTGTTGTGTTTTTGTTTCTTTAGAATGAGCCTTATATAGATATAGATGTCACATGTCCTCTTCTAGAGTCCAACGTGTTTCTACAGTAGCCCAGAATGGACAAACACCAGCTCTAGATACTGCACATTTGAAGCTGCAATCAGTAACTACACAACTAGATGCCAATCCGACCCACTGGTCCTTTAATCAAAGACGATTTTCTCCTACGGGACACAGTAAAGACCTACAGTCTTCTTGCATGTTTTTTTTTGCTCCTGCCTTATCATGGCTGGTGCCTCATGTGAATCTTTCCATCAGTACTTCTGTCACATTTTATCTCCTTCCTCAGTTCTGGAGTCAGTGATGCATGAGGACAAATAAACCCAGGCACTATCGTCAGATAACAGCCCGGGCCGCCATCAAACAGGCTCCACACTGACTGATGCAGTGAGAAGACGATCAGTAAATCAAGTGCCACATCAAACGCGCTACAAAGTTAAAAAAAACAAAAAGAAAACAGCATTTTGACTGCAGATATGCCACTGTGTTTCAAAGCACCACACTTGAACAACCTCTTGTACATAAACACATTTTTATTCAGCCTGATATAGGTTACACATGGAAAAAAAAAAAAAGAAAAAAAAAAATCAATGTCTAAGAGAACTACTTCCCTTTGTGGAGCTAATGATATGACAGTTTTAAATCGGCTTCAGATCCCCACTGGACAGCTTTCAACATTAGCTGCCGTGGCCTGTGAGGAATTAAGCATAATCACATGCTACGACTGACCTGAGGCTTTTTTTTTTTCTTTTCCTTTCTTCAAAAATAATACAAAAAAAAAAAAAAAAGAAAGAAAACACATCCCCCTCAGCAGTCATTATGTACGTTTTCTCGCTAAATGGTACGGAATGTTATCTCGGAAACGCAGGTAAAAAGAAATGAACTTGTTCTCCGCAACAGCAAAAAACAAGATAAGAAACTGAAATTTAAAAAACAAAACAAAACAAAAAAAAAAAACAGATTCCCAGAATTCTGTTCCCAGGCTGCTACCGTGTGTGTGTGTGTGTGTGTGTGTGTGTGTGTGTGTGTGTGTGTGTGTGTGTGTGTGTGTGTGTGAGGCATTAAGAAAAGACCACCTCAGTCCAAAGTGTGTTCATCATTAACAACAACATACAAAAAAAAAAAAAAAAAAACTAACTGAAACCTGCCACTGTGATTCAGTCTCATCATCCTCGAACGTGGATATGAACAGAAAACACAACCTCGATGCTCGATAGTACAGGAGGTACGTTAAATTTACACTGCTTGCAGATCAGCTTTGGAGTCTAATATATTAAGGACTGACAGTCATAGATACAAAGCGAAGACTGATGAGGGGAAAGAGGGGGAGAGTCTTAACATTTAACTAGTGTTAGTCGTATTTATTCTTTTTTTGTTGTTTTTTATACTTGTAAATTTCACAAAGTGCAAATTTTCATTTATATTACATCATAACCAATTTTTAGAAATTGTTCTTTTTCTATTATATAACAATGAAAAATGGAAAACCTAACCATAACCAACCCCCCGCCCCACCCGCTCCCACCAGCTATCCATCAGAATATTTTTTAAAAAAGTAATCACTAAATACATGCTGCAATGACGCCCACCATTGTGTTTGAAACGTGACCAAAGCCCTCCTTTTTATAGGCTCCTTGACTCTCTCTTACAGTACACTGTTACTGTCAGCGTGCGTTTATAGTTAAAATATATATATTAATCTATCATTAAATAGTATGCCTCTTGCACAGTCTTGCATGCATTGAAGAGCATTTTTTGGGCAAGCTGTACAAGAAGGAGAGGCGTGTCGACGGACTTGCTCAGGCTGTAGGCTCCGGGCCAGGTCCAGGCACTCTTTCGCCACCTGTAAACGTTTTTTTTTTTTTTTGTTTTTTTGTTTTTTTGCCCTTTACTCCTTGCAACCACGTCAGTCCAAAAAAAGATGGTTCTCCAGTGTGTTTTTGTCGAGTGAGCATTTGTTTGTTTGTGTGTATGTAATGTGTGGTGTATCTGTGTGTGTGTGTGTGTGTGTGTGTGTGTGTGTGTGTGTGTGTGTGTGTGTGTGTGTGTGTGTGTGTGTGTGTGTGTGTGTGTGTGTGTGTGTGTGTGTGTGTGTGTGGTCCTAAACTCAGTTTCACAAAAAAACTGTAGATCACTGAAGTTTTGTTCCAAGTTTTCGTTGTCTGTTCCTAAAAGAAAAAAAAAAAAGAAAAAAAAGAGAGAATTAAAACTCAGACGTACTGAAGGCCTCGTCACACCAGCTTCTAAAAACAATGCAGCATTCAGAGGATTTGCAACTTTGACACACGTGTTCGCACTATTGAACCACAGCAAGCCAACCTGACAGTACAGACCTCTGAGGGAACATTACTGCTTATTAGCTTTTTTAAATTTTATTATTATTTTACCTCCTCTGTCCAAGTATAAAGTGCTCTATAACAGACGGAAGTCAATGTTAAAAATACATCTTGGTAGCGCATGAGCTAACTAACAGTAACCCCAAAACCACACCGGGCACTTCTCTTTCACGTCACTGTTTTGGCCCATCCTCTAGGCGACTTCAAACCCCACCGGGAGCGTTTCAAAAGGATTTTGCCCACCAGACTTTGTTTACTTGGTCAGGTTTGGTCATTTTTCTTGGTTTAAGGTCTTCTGAATATGCTTCTAAACTTGTAAAATGCTACGCAGTTAATTTGTTTCCCTTGTGTCTGTTTTTTACGACCGGCAGTTCGCACAAGGTGTTTTATTTTGAAAATCAACCAGATTCTCTATGCCGTTTCTGTGTCTGATTTCTGGCCAGACCGAGGTGCTCTGTGCTGACTGACGCGAGCTGCTCGTGGTGTCCGTCAAATATATAGAGCAGCCACGTATTCCCCGCGGAGCCGAGCGGAGGCCCGCTTCTGAACCGGACCATGGCGGGGCCGGTGAGGTTTGAAACATTGTCTAGAGTGGCTGCGTGTAGCTCTGTTGGCAGTGCCCGGTAGAAGTTGGGGGTAAGTAGGCTAGCAAGCTTGGAGAGCTTTTTATTTCCTCTTCAGTAACTCTCTACTGAGTGAAGTGATGGATAAATCTTAAGAAAAACACACAGTAGAGAGAAAATACAAAGCTATTTTGACTGACTAGTGCTAGCATGTAAGCTGTTATCTCGCAGGATACAGTAGTCCTGCAAGTTCTCACTATCACCAAGCTTCTAACACTGCCTAAGTCACCACAACGCTTTCTGGTGACTTAGGCGGTGTTTGTCACTCTCTGGTGTAAGAAGTCTTAATCGTGATGGGTGTGTTTCCGAGACAGCGACTTACCTCGCCTCTGATCTGGTCACTGTATACTCAAACCATAAGATGTTGGGGATCAGGCTTGTGTCTCGCACCAGGAAGTACTCTGATATTGGCCTAGTCAATGGTGAAGAAAGGAGAGAGCAAACGATTAGAGCGGACCAGTTTTATCCACTTATTCAGGCTGATGAATCGTCTTCCCCTGTGACACGAGAAGGAAGCAGAGAAATGAGAGCACTACTTACCACGCTGCTATTTTGGGGAATAATGGTGTCAGCACCTCCTGTGTGAAAAAGAACCAGACTATGCCAATCGTACAACCGGCTAGTGCGCCGTAGACAACCTGGCTCCAGGTGTGATACAACAGGTAGACCCTGAGAACGAGAGGGAGAGAAAGAGGGGGGAGTCTTAAATTAAACCAGCTCTAGCAGCATGCACTTCAAATAGTATCACATTTGGCGTGTCTGCAAAGCCAAAATGGTGTTACACAGGAAGTCGCACAGTTCGGCTTCCTTTGCCACAGCGTGAGCAGTTTGGTCTTTTGGTCAGCCAAACAATTTGCATTGTTCTTATCCATCTGCCCTGAGCACACAGCGATGAATGCCCTTTTATCAGAGCTGAAACAATTCGTTAGTTCATTTTTCAATTAAAGGAAGACAAACAACAATCTTTACAATCCATTAATTCATATATGGTGTTTTATTTGTCTTTTCTATGGTAGAAAAACAAACATCTTCATATATATCTATGAGTTTATCCTTGCCCTGGATGTTAACATCCTCCTCTTCTACACTCACTTTAGATTTTGGGATTTATCTGGAAGATTTGAAGCAGGTGGAAGTTGGAGGTGAGTCCCTTACCTGCTGTATGAGACTGATAAGGCTATGCCCAACAGGATGATGGACAGTATGTGTCTCCACAGCAGGTCCACACATCGAGCGTTGTTCGTTTGATGCATTCTGAAATAAGAGATCGGCATGAGTGCACATCGAGACAGCGACTTCACGTACAAGTATCATGACAGCATCTAATGAGTGATAATCAAATGACATGTATGCTCATATATAATATGCTCAAACACTGATACAATGCATGTATGCATTACATAATTTTTAAACATTGCTGCACATGCAGAAAATCTTTACTTTATCATTTCATTTAACTTTAGCTAGTTGTTGTGCTTCTATCTCCATGTTTACACCCTTAAACCTCCACAAACACCAAGAAGAAACAAGCTCACCTTAAATAAAGGAAAAGAAAGAAGTAAACAACAAAGAACCAGATGAGCTGGGAATGACTGGAGGGCATCCCATAATCTGTGTGCAGGTTTGTGTGAGACCCTGCAGAAAGACAACAGACCAACGGTGTGATAAAGTACCTCGATTTTATTTAGATAAACTAAAATATATTCCACAGTTAGAGAATTAAATCAATCAGAGGAAAAACAAAACAATTGGCCACTATTAATCAATCATTTCAGGCAAAAAAAAAAGCCAAACATTCTCTGGATACAGCCTCTCAAATATGATGATTTAAAACTTCTTCACTGTTTTTAATAACTGTAAAATAAATATTTGGATTTTGGACATTATCTCAGGCTGTGGTAAATTATATTTCAGCTTCTTGACATGATGAATCAAGAAAATAATCTTTCATTAGGGGCGCAACTGACAATTATTTTGATTAAAAACCCAGGGATACTCCGTTTACTATCATGTGTGACGAAGAAAAGTCTAAAATCCACACACTTGAGAAGCTAAAAGCAGTAAAAGTTTGGAATTTTTACTTCAAACGTCAAACCAACAGCAGCTTTAAAGTATTCCCATCAATACTGCACTAGAAAAGCACATACATTAACATATAATTGGCTTTTATATCTATAAATCAGTGATTGTGTTTAGCGTGTCTGTCGTACATACTTTTGTTTAAGCTATTTGAGGCCCAGCTTTTAATTCATGCATGCATTATTGTATAGTACAATGTGCTAAAGATAAACTAGACAACTGGAGTTGTGCTGTACTGCACCTGAACCTACAACAGCCTGAATATTGTGATGCTTTTGCAACGTTGCCCAACCCTTTGAACTACACATCAGGACTGCAGCTTGTTGCCTCACTCACCTGCACATGGGCGCGGCTCTCTGAGAATGTGCTTCAGGAGCCAGTTCACCCCTTCATTCAGGAGGAGC
The DNA here is from genome assembly GCA_033000465.1 of Sciaenops ocellatus. Classification (NCBI taxonomy): domain Eukaryota; kingdom Metazoa; phylum Chordata; class Actinopteri; family Sciaenidae; genus Sciaenops; species Sciaenops ocellatus. The sequence goes on along the minus strand of CP136874.1, from coordinate 21,054,947 downwards.
CCACCGAAGAAGGAAATCTGTGCACACGAAAGCAAAAGCATGAGGACTTACAGACCTCTAAGCTGCCTGACACCAATCCTCGGGCTCTTGTGAGACAATTATCAGCTTAACAGATTGACTTTTTAAAAAGTGATGCTATTCCTGAAGGTGCATGTGCAGAACTCACAGTGTGCAGCTCCCGTTTAAACACTATAAGTGTGACAAAACCCACGAGGATTGCTATGGGTAGGAGACTGATGTAGGCCAGCACGTGTCCCGCCAGATCACCTGAAAAAAACCACAGTGGCACAGTACTCATGTTATAAACCTCAGTAAAGTCACCTAGCACTGGTGGGAGTGACACTTTGAGCTTACTCAGTGAAACCGAGTGGTTAAAATGTTGAACAGTGAGTTCAGGGAGGAAGCTGCTGTGGTGGGGTAGCTTAGCAATCATCGACAAAACAAACCACATCATTTGATTGAGCTCATTTAGGCTCAGCTCGGTGCAATGTGGTCTCTACTAATCAGTCTCAGGCCAAGAGGCTGGCTAGCTACTACGTTAGCCACAGTCCTGGCTGCAATGCTAAGAAAATGTGTAATAGCTACTTATCTCCGCCGCAGTTATGAATCATATTTTGCCGCTCAGAGTGAGTTAATTTTGTCGAATAATTCAGACAGCACGCCGGCTTTCTCGCTAACATATCAAAGCCGATATTAAAGTAGCTAACAGGCTATTAGCTAGCCTTCATTGTGGGACAGCGTCGCCGACTGCGCATGCGGCGCTGTCTCACAATTTAGCAGCCCGGGTTACATTCCCCGCTGCGCTCCGGCTTTTTTTTACAGCGTCTCACAATTTGGCAGTATCACCAACGGCCGTGTCCATTCAGTTAGCGAGCTAAACGAGCGCGCCCTTCGACCGTTACAAAGCGGACGTTTGTCCGGAGAGCTTCGACAGTTAGACAAAGAAGTGGAGTTTACGTACCCTCGGCGAACTCTACGTGTGTCAGAGATATAGACCGCCATTGAGGTGGTGCCGAGCACTGCTCTTCCAACGCCATCTTACCCGGACACAACCGGGCAGTCCCAGTGTGAAACGCCCCAGACACGCGTCTAACCAATGGTGAGCGGAGCTCTGTGTTCAAGCGGGGCCCCCGGCAGCGGAGGAGCCGTCCAATCCCAGCCGCTCACTGGAGATGAGATATTTTTCCCATAGAGAAGAATTATTGAATGAACAAAAAAAAAAAAAGACACAAAAGTCCAGCACTCCACATTAAAGCAGCGAACTGCACTCATTCAAAAAAAAAAAAAAAAAAAGTTTATGGATTTTTTTATAATCACTAAATTAATGTAGGTTATTAATTAATTACCACCTGGATCATCAATAATGTCCTGTCCCAAATATTTACTGTATGTGGATAATATTTTTAATACTATAACACTTTTAAATGATTCATACATCTAAAATTACTAATGTTATTTTCATTCTTTATTAATATTTACATTTCTTTCTAGATTAAATGATCAATACTTTAATTGCTAATATATAAAAATAGCAAATAAGACAATTTACGTCTTCAAAATGCTTGTGTTTACTTTAAAAAATATAATTTTTTTGTTGTTTTTTTAATGTACTTTTACAGGCGTTTTCTGTTTTTTAACTGTAGACGAACTCGCAAATTTACAGACATTTTCTGTAAATTACCAACCAAATTGGTATTTTAAGCATCATGACAATAAAGACAAAATACACTTATTTCTTCTATTTATTTACAGTAAATTTACATTTATTTGAATGTTCATGCTTTACTATATTTTACAGTTATTTGACCATTTTTTAAAGTTTTGTTTCGTTTGTTTTTTACAGTGATGTGGTATGTCATATTTCATATGACATATCAATTATTTCATGTATACTGGCAAGTGTTTATATTCTTGTGTCCACCCCATGTATAAATTAATGAATATAGGCTAAACTAAATAACAAATTATAATAATAAACAATATCTCTCTGTGGTATGTAATACAGCAGCTATTTGTAGGATTTATCACAGGGCTGTTGTTGTATTAGACTGTTTTACTTTTACCTACGTGTATCTAATACTGACTGCACTTTGCCTGCAAAGCAAATAACACTACCCATAATTTACAATGCATATGTGTCCACCCTAAGACAAACATTGTGCAACTGTCAATATCACAACCACAAGCAAATAGCCTACTTTCAAGTTGGTCTCTTGACACTGAATCAATATTAGATACAGTCTATGTCATCCATATAAGTTACTAATTAAAATATAAATGTTGATATTTCTCAGTTCAGAAATATCATAAGGCAGGAAGGGCTGAATGGAAAGAGCCTAAAATATTGTAAGGTATGATGAACGTTTGAGAGGAGTCATCAATGGAAATGCATTATATAAATATTAATCAGTTAAATAACAGGCTGTAGCACAACATTAACCTGAAATTTGCTCATTTTAAGGATGAAATACAAGAATAAGTGGACAGAGCATATGGCAGGTGACCGTCTCTTTGGCCTACTCAGCAGGCAAACTCGCTGTCTTTTACAACATAAAGTCAGCCATGACGTGCTCACAGGCCGGCAAAACAGGACACACAAAGTAAACATCAAAAACCTGAACAAGAGCAAACTGACTTTTCTTTTTCTGTAATTTCCTCAGTCTATAAAAAATAAGAAATAATAGGCAAATGAGTGTGTGTAACCTTCATGTCATTGTGAGTTTCAGTGCCTCCAAACCTCATCAATAAGAAAGAAGTCATAGCAGACAAAGGGGGAAAGTCTGTTATGTGACCATGTCCAGGATCCAGAGGTGCACTGAAGACCGATGTCCTCCCGTTGTGTTTTACTTTGCTGCTGCAAATGTTTGAGAGTTAGTCTGAATGAAATACAAGCAGTACTAAAATGCCTTACTGTAGAGATAAGACGTAGATGTGACAAGCTGTCAAGTACAGTAAGTATTGTGCTCCCTCCACTGGCCTAATACTGGATCACCACAGAGCTTTCTCTCTTGTATCTCCCAAGCTGACTAACTTTCTCAAGGACTAAATAGGTTTAAAGCCCAATAATTAACAAAACTCCTGCATTAAAATTCACACTTTACTCACTATTGCAGCCAACATAACAAACAGAAACATTCCTAAATGATTCTCTGGTTTGGGATGGTCAAACAGAAGAAAAAACAGTAGAAGAAAGAGATAAATATCAGAACAAGATGGTCTCTGCAGCCATGCTGGCTGAGTTGAATGCAAAAATCTGCATGCTAACAGGCTCACAAAAGCAGCATGCTCACTATTTACAGTGTTCTCCATCTTAATTTAACTTTTTTTTTTTTAGCATGTTAGCATTTGCTTATTAGCTGTAAACACAAAGTAGGCCTGCAGCTGAGGTAAGTAGGTATTGGTCGAATTAAAATTGTGTCCTGACAGTGACAGTAGATGAAATGAAGAGGGCACCCAGTAGTTGTGGAGACATTTTACTCGTGTAATAGTACTAGAAGGTAAAACACCAAAAGAACTGAGAGTGATGCAGTAGTACTAAGAGTGGCTACGTCTTACAAACTTATTGTAATATTAAATTTAAAATAACTTTTGTCAACAATGGAAAATCTTCTTGATTTGTGTTTATTGAAACTGAATAAGTTGTTTTTAATCAGAGGATTACTGGATGTGGAAGTTATATCTGTGCAGTGTTTTTGCCATCTTGTGGTCAATCTCACATCACTGATTACTGATTTTTTTTTTTACAGTAACATCAAAAATCCAGAGGCCAGGACAGACTTTAGTCTTTTTGAATTGAGCCACTCTACCGCAGAAACAAAATCATTTTGTGTTTTAGGAATCCTGGTGGGACATGAAACACACCGAGCCGTCATCAGTTGGGAAAAGGCGTAGTAAAACATATTGTTTAATAACAAAAAATAACGTTTAATATGGAGAAAATCAATTTACAGTTTGTGCTGGCATTGTAATTTGACAATAGAAAAGACAAAAGGCATGAAGAGGACACTTGTACAGCAGTGACAACAACGACAAAAAAATGTTTCCACATTTTGGCCATCTGAAATCCTTTAAATCTCTATAATCTATTGAATGTATGCTAAGTAGGAGAGTCCATGCCTGCATTTTCAAATGATTTTAAGATCCTAAACATTTTCTTTATCTTATTTCTAATTGGGATTTTAAAGACTAACAACTAGAGCGGAGTCTGTGTCTAAACGTTGCAGGGATACACTGATCGATGTCATTTCACAGATTCTACACGGTTAACATGCGAAAGGCTGCTGGAGGAATTCATCTCACATCACCTACTCTCAGGACACAGAAAAAAGCAGACCAATATGCAAACACAAGACTAAACATTAGCTTCTTCTTTTTCTTTTTTTTTTCTCCATAATTGCATTTATCTGCATGTTGCATACTGCTGCAAATATACTAGGACTAAAACATGGGGGAACATTATATTTCTTTTAAAGCTTTGCAGCAGGGATTGGACCACACGCAGTCAACGGTTAAAACTGGAGAATTTTAACATTTGAAAGATGTAGACTAAAACAAAAACTCTGAATAGTAACCAGAATATATTTCCATAATATACTTTTCTGGGAAAGATTCTCTACTGTACAGCGTTTATGCTCTATGTTATCAATAATATGTAATTTCTATGATGCAATAAATAATCTGTATAGTTAAACTCTCAAACTGATTATTCAAATAGGGGGTTGTTGGACATTCCTGTATCTTTCTGCTTTTTTCTGATAAAGTGCAAAATGCTTAAAAACACAAAGCTGCACGTCTGTCAAAGAAAAGAACAAAGTTATCGCCCGTAAAAGCTCAATTTACACTTACAGTTAGTGTGACAGAAACAGAAATAATCATACAACACCTATGACTCTTGACAGGAGAGTTTTTAAAAAAGGAGAACACGCTGTTATTGCATTGCAAAACTGCGACAAACAACATTTCTGAGCTCTGAATCTCTGAGGCGTGTTGCAACAAGAGCAGGATTTGGATTATCAAGACCACAAAACACACACTTGTATGATTACGAATAACAAAGAGCCGACTTCTACTAATGCGTATGATAAACTGTTTAAATAAAAGAAAACCCAAAAATGATTGGACAGAAATATCTTCCCTTTTGTCAGTCTTGCAGGCAACCGTAAGCATACATTCTGATCTACTGTCACGAACGATAAATAAACCTTTCATCATATTTCATCAGTATTTTATACTACAGTTTGTACAACACGAAACAACTGCTTTTACAGTGGAGTTATCCGTGATCAAACTCACTTTAACATGGCATCTTTAGTGCCCCTTACATGTCTCTGTGCTCCAACAGTATTTCACAGTATTGGGAAAACAAAGAGAAATCAGGGGTTATCATCAGTGCACTTGTCATGTAGGTTACAGTCTGACTGTACAATGCACGGCTCCTTCGCGAAACCAGAAACAAAAACAAGAACAATATTTTTGCTAAGACTAGTAGATGGCACTGTTTCATTTTGAAGTTTTTAAAATGTTCTTGGAAGAAAGTGAGTAACACACAGCATGTGTACAGTGACGCAAAAGATTTATAATCGATTATAACACACAGAGCTTTTTTTTTTTTTACAAAGTCTCTGGAGGCGTTGTTAGATGCACTTTGTTAAAGCCATGAACATTTTGACATGTCACAGTACGAAAAGTAAAGGTTGACTTCTATTTAGCTGCTTCAGTTGTTGTTTCAAGCTTTTCCTACGATGAAAAGTCAAAATGTCGGCTGTGAAAAAGAAGACTAGGGAGAAAGTGGCACATTTTCTCTGCAACACTCAGTCAGTAACCTTTAAGAACCATATTCAGGAAGTATTTATCCAAATTTTACACTGATTTCTTTGGATATTTTCCCCTAAATTTCACTATTTTATTTATGTTTTTATCCTGTGAATTAAAGCTTAGCGAGTCGTACAATTTAGGTGCCAAAACCGATTCATAAATACAATGACGGAAAAAGAAACAAACGTAGAGCTTGTTAGTCAAGAAGTAACACATTTCCTAAGATTGATTTCAAGTTATAATGTTACCTATCACTCCCTGAGAGCACTCATGTGTCACGCTGCTCATTTGTTTTTTTATTACACCTTCAAAAACTGGCGATAATCCTGCGTGGGATGGTAGTCAGACAGATGTTTTTCACACCTGGAGCTGTTTCGTAAAATGAAAAATCAACTGTGAGTTTGAGAAATTAAAATTTAACAAATCATAACCACTTCAGCTGGATTAGCTACGTCCACTTTGATTGACTATATGAGAAGAAACTGTGGTCTGGAGTCAAAATATAGCTTGTATGATTAACACGTTAGCACCCTACACTAATTTCACATGATGTCTTTCCGCATTAAAGACGCTCTCTCGGATATGTGACATCTTAAACCAAATTAGGATGAATACTTGTTCAGATTAAAGAAGATTTAACAACAATTAACGAGGGGACAAATCCATTACGTCCTTCAAGTCTTCAGTTGCCAAGCCTGTCAGGAATTATGATGATTTCAACAAATATCCTTCCCCCTTTAATATAAAACATACAAACACACATCAACAGACTGGCACCGTTTCTTTTCACTCTTTTCGTAATGGAGACTGCGATAGCCCACCCGAAGGTTACAATGCAAACACTGCTTCTTGATCCACGTGGACTAATAACGTAGAAGACCCAGTCTTCATGTTCTGGGACTTCTTCTGTCAGGCTTGTTTTTCATAAAGTAGTATCCACGACACCCAACAAGGCAGGGACAAGTCCTCACACGTATGAGATTAAATGACAACCTGTAGGCATTCTTGATACGCGACACAGCAGCTGATAACAATATTATCCAACCGGTCTCCCACGTTAGCTCAAGGACAGGTGATACTGTGCATCTGGTGAAAATATATCCTCTGACAGTAGTTGTGTTTGATGAACACAGATGAATGAACCAATAATGCTGGCTGTATCCAGTCTTAATGGAGATACAGGGTTAAGTGTTGAGCCGCGAGCCCTTTGCCGGTCAGCCCACTTGCGTTCGGACTGTACAAGCCCAGTGAAGCCCTTAGTGACCCCCCTCCCCCAGTCGTCTTAGTTGTGCCCCGAAGAGCCGTCTGTGTTTGCGGGCAGGGCACCGTTGAGCTCCATGAGGCTATTGATTCCCAGATAGCCTAGTAAAATCTCACTCCGGCGGTGGGAAAGGTTTAGGATGTCCTCAGCCAAGCACTGAACGGAGGTGAAGCGGACCTTGTCGTGATCGAACATATCCTTCAGGTACTGCACGATTTGTTGCTGCAGAGGAAAGGAGAGGAGCTGTTATACAAGTAAACATGGTGGCTCTAATTTTAAATTTAAAAGTATATATCTATAAATAAACACATAAATGTTTCTTTACTTTATGTCTTCTCAGTGGGAGAAGTCTGAAAAGACATCAGTTTGGATTTGGAGACTACAAATTTTTGGAGCTTGACACATTGATTGTGTTTTAAAGTGTCCATACTTTACTTTTCAGGCATATAGAGCGCTGGTTTCACTTCACAATAAGGATATATTCATTAACATTAGTTATTTCCAAACGTCACATAATCTACCTGATTCACGCTGCGTGAACAAAACAGTGGAGTCATGGAGGCAACTCGATGGTTTTGTTGATGATTACTGCACAGGCTCTTTCTTGGGTCACATTGTAAACAATGCAATTTATCTGAGTGTGCTTGTAAAGTTTTTTTTTTTATGATTAGGTTGTCTCTTCTGCCTTCTGTTTAGATTCTGGCTTCAAATTAAACTCAGGTTTTAATCACCATTTTGAAACTTGTGTAGTATCTATATGCAATATTGTGTTTTATTGTGGCGCCAATGGAGAGCCAGCGCATTTCAAAATTGAGGAAAAAGGATTGCAATTATGGATTGTGACTGCAATGAAACCAGAGATCTGAAACCAGAGATCCTCCAGACCTACACAATATATTATACAACTGTTGCAGGCTGTATAATCCTCCTGATAAATAAACTGAACCTCATGTGTAAAATTGTTGGAGTGCTCCTTTAAATTATACAACAGTCACTTGCTTTCCAAAATGATGAACCACAGAATCAGAGCTTCTCAGTTGTGTCTGTTCTCACCTTGAATATAGTGCACACTTCACTGAGGTGCTGCCTCGGTCCTAAAAACCCGAAAGCTAAAACTGGGCTCACGTGTTCTGATATGGAATAGAAGTGGGAGATAAAACCATCAGGAACCTACAGAGAGCAGAAAGAGAACACACGGTCAGAATCAAAGATGTACTTTGAGAAACAAAAGACGGTTAACAAAGAGGCTCAAACTCACCATAAGAAGGCGCCTTTTCGCTTTCAGGACAGACCAGCAAGCGGTCGCCAGAGCCTAACAGAAAAACACAACTTGTAACCAAACTACCAGTAATAATCAAGGAATTTAAGTGTGTGTGTGCATGTGTGTAAATGTACCGTCTCTTTAAAGCTGTCGGAGAGCCAGCGGTTCCTCAGCACGGCTACCACAGACGACGGGGGGCTCTCCAGATCTTCGAATGCATCCATCAGGATGAAGTCCAACACTATGTCGAAGAAGTTCATACACACCACCTGCACAGATCACGCCATGAGAGTCCCACTATGTTTAATAATTATTATTAATTATTTTAAATGCAATTAAATTTTATTAATAAGGGACCCTGTGGTGTTAACCAAGGTAGTAGCAGTGCGATGTTTTTAAAAGTGGGACCATGTTTTGTTAGCATTTCAGGTGACACACTACTCAACTAATAATAAAAATATATAACATATCTCTCCTGAAATTAAACTAGTAACCAGGCAATAAGCAATTAAATACACACATCTAAATAAATCAGCATCCACTGATATAAATAATATGTTTTATTACTTTAAAACTCCATACCAACTGTATTTTACATGTTTTAATTCACAGAGTTCCTATTTGAAGGCTGGTTTTTAAATCTTATTTCAACTGCAGGGTTTTGTTCTCTCTTTTATTTATTTCTCGGCATATCCATGACGTTTGTTAATCAACCTCTGTGTCATTTCAACAATTATGTTGAGTTGAAAATGAAAGAGAAACAGAAAGCAGCCTTGAGCAGAAATGCAAAGATCTGATGCATATTTTACCAAATGAATCATTCATATAAATATGGAACATTTGCCAGTTGTTCTGGTTGGTTGCGTGCACTCTAAAAGTGAACCTTCCACTCAGTAGAGCACAGCTGAGTAACCAGGCTGCTGTCCGTATTTCAGTTTAAGTTTAATTCAGGTTATTCACCGGGTATCTCAAGTTCATGTGAGCTGCCTGAGTATCCCTGTCCCCACAAATAAACCAATAAACACACATGCTTACGGTCAGAACAAACACCAAAAAGTCAAACAGTTGAGTATTACTCACCCCTCGGCCCTCCAGCTCCATCTTGGTGACGGGCCACGTTTCCTCTCTCTGAGTGTAAAGCAGCATGTCCTCATAGCTCTCCAGGAACGCTTTGGGACTCTGAGATTTAAAAAACACAACAACAACACAGGAACTGATTAGTTACAGCTGTGCAGATGTGTCCACAGAAGCAGAAGTTTGTCCTGTTTATGCAAAAAGTTCATAAGGAAGGATCCAAACGAGCAGTGTGTTACCTTGTTTGCCTTCACCATTAAGCCCGTAATCATTTGCTTCCCGGTCTCCATGAAAAATGTGCGGTGAGTTTCATCCAACAACAGGAACTAAAAAATAGACCCAAAGTATGATCAATCAACACATTTTCTATGTCAGTACATGTTTTCCTGAGACCGAAGAGTAAAGGTAAAAATGAGACAATGATCACAGTAACAGAAGTGTAAGGCACACCGTGAGTCACCTCTCCTGAATGCAGCTGCTGGATTTAAACCTCGCAGCTTTTGTCTGGATGTCGCCCGAGCAAAGAAACCTGACTCGCACCTACACCGAAGCGGCACATTACGAACTCAGATTTGTCTGTGTGTGCCGCAAGGTCTCTGCTAGGGTATTATTACATGCACTGCATTTTTAAGTGAGAGGACAGCCTTCCTGCTGAAAGTGACATCAGCCAACAGAGCATGAAAAAAAATGTGGGCTCTGTGAATGCTATCTGAGTTTTGTTTCGTTAACGTCCTTCCTGCTTCTTCACAGCTCACTTTGTACAAAGCTTTACAGGAACTAGTCTCACCTAGCTCATGCTGCTAATTCATAACCAAAATAATTTAACAGTACGTGCTACCTTGTGGAACTTTTGATCACTTGTAAGGCTACAGAGCAGTGTTTTAATGAGGTTTGCCAAGTTTCAAAACATTAAAAAAGAAACTAAAAGTTGGTATGATCTAAACAAATAGAATGAGCTTCGTAATATGGTTATGTCAAATGAGCTGAAACAGACCTGGAATGCTTGTCTCACACAGTGAAGCTTGGCAAGGAAGTCTTGGTCACCGAAACATTCAAGCAATTCCGTCCTGGTTAAAAAAAAAAAAAAAAAAAAAAAAAAAAAGAGGCAGAGGTATGAGGCTCAGTGAAACGTTTCTTCTGTTAGACACAGTACATTTAAAGCAGCACAAATAGATTTTTTGGCAGCTTAGGAGAAGCAGAACAAGCTATAAACATTGACATCATCTTATAAATATTATTCACTGGGAGTTTCTTGCCCCTTGATGTCCAGTGTTCACTTTCTGTTTTGGTTTTCACCGACTCCTGAGACAAATATCTGTGTCTTTAGACATTAAATGCTCCATGATGTTCACCAGCTGGTTGCTAACTTTGTATGTCTGCTATTTGGTGCTGGGCAGGTAGCATGCTGTAGGTTTATCAGAGCTTTTTTTGTCAAAAAACTGCTGCCTGCTACGCCTGTAAATGATGTTCATGAGAGTAGTGAACCAAAACATTTAGGTAGTCAGGTGATAATTCTCATTTAATATAAAAATACTGATAAGTGCAGCTTCAAGTCTTTAGGCACAGATGTTCAGTCACCTCAGGGACCTATAGGCCACTTTGCTCTCTCGAACCAGAGACAAAGCTTCTTCATAGAGAGCTGCTGGCTTAAGTGGCTGGTAGACCTCTTCAACAGACATGGCATCAAACAGCTGCACAGAGAAACCACACATACGTCAGTGCACGGTTCATCAATATGGAAAAGCAGCAGATGTGAATGCATCTGCAAGACATGAGGGTGTATCGTGGACGAAGGATCTAACCTCTGCGGCTGAGAAGAAGGAATCCTCAGAGGTAACAGTAGTGGCATCATCGTCTTGCAGCCTGTGGTAGCTCTCCACTTGAGGCAAGATAAGAGTTCCTTCACTCTCTGCCAAAGGAACAACACAAACTGATCTGACTGACAGGGAAAGAATCAAAACACAGGTGAATTTAAAGAATTATAAAATGCGCGCGCCCGCTGTAAAAAGACAGAAACCGTGAACGAGACTCTGAATCAATCAATAGCCTACTCACACTACCTTCTTTTTAAGAAGGTCAAATAAAACCACAACATGTCTCTTACCAAAGTCTGCCAGCACGCTGTCTGTTGGGATACTGCTGCCAAAATCTTCTTGTAGGTGGTACGCCCTGTGCAGTAGTGTCTCCAGCTTCTCGGCAAACACTTTATTACGGGGTTCAACCTAGAGTGGAGAGTAAAACAAAGAAACCTATTAACCAACACTGTCCTTGGACTAGAGAAGAATTCAAGCAGTCTGTATTGGGTAATGATTGTTTGATGGTTACCACAGGAAAGTCTCCACACGCTGCCCCCTGCAGAGCGAGGCTGTTGTTGCTGGAGGTCGAGTGGGTGTGATGGCGAATATTCAAGGCCTGTTCCCACTTCTGTAGAGCTTCCTCGAACAGCTCCATCCCTGGCGGAAAACAAGCGATTAGACTTAAACCAAACAGTCTATTTATGAGGTGGAACATCAACACTTTGAGAGGCTAAAAGTGGCTCAGCTACAGAGTTCAGTGTTAATTCTTTTCACTGGTTTCAGCACTGGTGACCCGAGTTTGTATGTCTCCAAAATGAGATTAAAAAAAACAGCAGAAAATGACAGAATATAATAGTTCATGCAGGATAATCCAGATGCCAAATAACAGCACTCAGAGTCCAAGAGTCCAACACCTTACAGATTATATCCTAGATTTTACACAACAGCAGTAGATTAATGCTACTTTCATAAGATGTGGGGAATGCTTTGTGATGATTATAGCTACCATACAAAGTAAAAACACAAAGAGAAATAACATTTAACTGTTATTTCAGGCTAAGAAGTACTTACGAATAAAAACAAGCATCATAGACTTGTCTCTCTGTCCCTCACACAGCAAAAAATGTCACCATGACAAACAGCTTGTATAAAACCAGAAGTAACAGAAATACCTACCCATTAAATATAGATTCTCTGCATTTGCATCCTCTACTGCCCCTGACTCTTCCGCCACAGGCTCCGCTTCCCAGGGCGTTGATGGATTAGCTGACTGATTTGGAGAGCTCGGGACTCGCATCTATGCCGTAAAACACACGCAAAAAAGACACATTGGGAAAACGTGGAATAATAAAGATAAAAAAAAGTGACATGAAATGAGTTGCAAAGGTGTGAAACTAACAGATGCCAGGCTGTGTGAGGAACTTGAGTGTTTACTGGGAGCCAGAGAAGAAATTCCACTCATGGTGTCATTGCTCCGAGTGCTGGGACTCATCATCTGTCGGCCACTGAAAGGACCTGTGTAGAGAAAACATTCTCCTGTCGGCATATTTCACAAAGCAACGTTATACTTTCCAGTGTGACTTCCCCCCCCCCCCCCCCCCCCCCCCCCCCCCCCGCAAGCACAAAGTCATGCACACCTCTCTTTAATGACGAGGGTCTTCCTGTCTTTATCAGCGCCTCAGGTATTCCCACCGTCTTCTGGCCCTCCTTCCCTTGCGTTACCTGCTTCCTTTTCCTCCCTCGCCTTTTCAGCTGATGAGCGGTGAGAGCCAGAGCTACACTGCCCAGTGCTGTGGCAAACAGCACCTTCTTCAAGCTTGGGGATAGCTTTAACTGAGAAAATATGGACTGAAAGCAGGAGAGGCAAACATAAAGTTCCATAAGTGCTCAATTAAACATTTATTCAGCCAGTGTTGCTTATCATAAGTTGAACAGTTCTACAGAGGGTAGTGAATAGTGCTTGTGTATATGGATGCAAAACCTAACGGCGCATGCAAAGTGGTTTACCTGCCCAAATGTGGAATAGAGAAACACCGGGATCTCCGCTACAGTCATCGCCAAAGCCTGCGCGATGGACATCCCGTCTGCTTGTTTGACTGACATCTCAGGAATCGTAACGCCTTCGGGCCGCAGCTCTCCAAAGCTCTCCCTCACATTCGGGGTGAACGTGGTGCCCTCTCTTCTCTGAGATCAGCCAGCACAGGGCTTGCTGATTAACCGTATCTCGTCATCCACTCCTGGACTTGTAGTCCACAGTGAGGTCCAGTGTCTGACTGTAGATTTATTACCCTGTAACAACAGATAAGACATGAATATTGGAAATGATCTGAGTGTGGCTTCTCTCTCTTAAAGGAGCCATATTCTACCCCTTTTCCACAAGTTCACACAGTTCCCAGGTGTCTTAATGACATGTCTGTGAAATCCTTGGGTCAAAATTCCTCCCGGATCAAGCACAGCAGCCCTCTCTGTACCCTGTCTGTAGTGCTCTGTGCTCAGACGGCCACCCACAAGACAATTTTAGTCCCTTTAAATGCAAATGAGCTGCTGCCAGCTGTTGCTCATTCCGGCCCCCTCTTCCGCCCTGCGTGCCGACAGCACATACGGGAGCGACGTCGTCAAGTTGCCTGGACAACGTTTACCTGGGCTGCCGGAGAAAACGTCGCTCACTAGTCCGAGCCCACTAGTGATGTCACAAGGGGCTCTGAATCTGAACAGCGTGTCCAGTGAGACAAGCCACAAGAGCCAGTGTGGCTGCAGCAGCTCACGCAAAATGGAGGTGGTTGTTGTTTTTAACACTGGAACTCAAAGATATTAGTGTAGAAGAGCTGAAAAAGTTACTTTTTCATAATATGTCCCCTTTAAAGGTGAATAACACTGCACAGGCCTTGTAATAATATGAGTATACAGAGGGCTGTTGGCTCCAGACTCACAGAATTAACTCACAAAGGTTTAAGTTTTAAGCTTTGGAAAAAAATCAAGCTTGAATTAACTGCTAAGCAGCAAAGCAACTTGACATTCCTCCAGCTACTTACTTATCTCCACTGGCTGGTATGCAGCTGTCTGTGTTACTGGAGCAGCCTACTGTATACATGATAAAGAACAAGTGCGGCTTCGACACGAGACTGGCTTATACTTTTTCTTTCACTTTGGAACTGATTGACTCAATAAAAACATCAACTATTACGAAATAAACAATAATTTTCCATTCAGATGAGGTACTGAAAGTACTCATAATGGAGAGGCTGCTAGCTGAAAAAGACTTGACTATGAAGGTGAATAGCAAGCCAGGCGGTTAGTTTGTGTAGGTAGCTGAAACCAGGAGTCAGCTTTTAGTAATTTTGCACAACATATAACAAGTCTGAGCTCTGTTTGTGAAAAATATTTTGATGACAGGCCAAAATCAGCCACAGCAAGCACAGGCGAGCGTGCTAACGTCAGCTAGCACATTTAGCTCGCACCTCATCTGTCACTTCACATCACAGCATCACCCGGTCAACACGACACCGTAAGGCTGTAAGAGGGCTTTGAACCGACACCTCTGTGGGCTTCACCGGCGCTGTGTACAGCTCACAAGCAGCACAACTAATAACATAATCCCTCCACACAGGTACATACCGTGAGCATCCGAGGCGGCACGGAAGGACATTCCTGTGTCACAGTCAGTGAAAGCAGCAGCCGCACACTAGCTTTTTTGCTCGGGGCCGAGAAACATAAGACGATTGACGCGACCGACAGCCAATCGGGAGGCGAGTACGGACGGTTGGTTTTCTTTTTGACCAATCGGATGGAAGGAAAAGAGGAGCGAGTGTTTTTCCGATCCAATCAGGTCGTAGATCATGAAGCGTCATCCATGCATTGTAAAAAATCAAACAGTAGAAGTTTTCCGTCGTGAGTATGTTGAGCGTAAAAATAACATTAAAACAACACGGAAGATATATAAATGACTAGAAATTATAAAAACATATAAATAATTAATTAACCTAACAATAACTTACAAATCACAGTAGGCTATTTTCTTAGTATTTTTGTATTTGGACCATAAAATTACATTTTTTTGTCAGACTTATGTGACCTCGTAAGGCAAGTTTACGAGTCGCACTTGAAGGCAGCATTATAAAGTCACTACAGGTGTTTGAAATAACGGTTTCCGTTTTTACAGCTTTACCTTTCAGAATAAAAGCGCAAGGCTCAAAGCACTTTTATATAAAAGTGCGCTGACATATATAGCTTACGCAGTCATTCTCAAGACCCACTGTGTGTGCTGTGCACACACATTGTATAAATGTATATGTTCTTCGTCGCGTTTGAGTATTTTATGTCGCGTGTGTTCAGATGATGCTTTTATTGTGGGGGAAAAAAAAGTCAGACCGGAAGTTGTGTTCTGGATCGTGTGAATTTACAAGGCGCGCCGTAGAAATCATTTGTAGGCTACTGTGTCAAGACAACGGACCGGTTAACAGCTGATAACGAACTTTAATCACAGTTAATTAAAATAAGCTGTAGATAAAACAAGAATATTAGCGGGACTGTCGTCTTTCAAAGCTAAAGTTACACCAGAGAGGAGAGGCTCCTGGATTTGAGACCACGCATGACACCGACAGCAGCCATTAAAATCAGTAAATATGAGTCCTGTTGATCGTTACTCGTTCGTGGCTGGGCTTTTCTCTGTCGCCGCCTCTGCCCCGTGTTAAGAGGCTGGAAAATGAGTGTTGCCTGGCTCTCTGGAGCAGGGCTTTCCCAGAGACCTTGATATGAAATCACAGGTAAGAACGTTATTCAGTGTAACGTCTGTGTTAAATGTTACAGTACGTGTCCGGATGTGCATCCTCCAAACCACTCTGTTCCTTTGTTTTTCCGGTCACCGCAGACTCTCCGCTGGCTGTGGCCGCTAAGCCTCAGCCTTCCTCTGTTGTTTTGGTTCGGTCATGTAATCAGGCGGGACGGCGCGCCCCTGCCTGCCGCGCGAAGCACCGGCCTCAAGGGTTACATGAGGATCAGCCCCGGCAGGAAGGACCAGGTGAGAGGCAGGGCTGCTGGGGTCACACAAAATACACCCACCATTGTCGGAGCCTTCACATTTTACATAAAAAACCAATTGTATTTACATATCTTATCCAGAATTAGTGGTCCTGCAGTGCTGATACAACTGTAGGTAGATTCTTGTTAATATATGGAGCTAAAAATAACAATTATTTTCATTATAAACGAATCTTCCTCAATTAATGAATTAATTAATTGATCATTTGGTCTATAAAATGTAAAAAAAAAAAGCAAAAAGTTAAGCCCAAAAGGTCTCTTCAAAGCTATGGCACCATCAGACAAGTATACTGGCGCCTTAAAGACAACTACTGTGCTGCTGCATTGCAGTTGCCCATAGAAAACACTCATAGAGAGCTCAAAGTGCAAAACAGCACTTGGATTAATTAGTTTATTAGGAATAAATTAGGCAATTATTACTGCACACAGGAGACACACAGTAAAACAAATGGATAGATAGTTAGAGGTCCAGTATGTAGGATTTAGTGGCACCTAGAGGTGAAGTTGCAGATTGCAATCAAATGAATACAAACCGAAAACACTGACAAAATATTGTATTCTTATCAGGGTTGCAGCGGGCCAATCCCAGGTGACAGTGGGCGAAAGGCAGGGTACACCCTGGATAAGTTGTCAGTTCATCACAGGGATAGATGCACTATTATATCCACTTTTATATAATTAATAGCGTTAAATGACATCCTCTAAATGTGTTCTAGTGGACACATTTGACACATGACTGGTGGTGTCAATGGAGGGGGACTTGAGTTCATCTGACAGGGCTGTGCAGCTAAAAATGTTGGGCAACACTGGTCTAAAGCATACCGTCAAGGAGGTCACATAGAATAACTAGACAAACACGGCCTGTATATAATCCAACTGTTGCTAATAGACACATTTTTTTATTCTGTCATTTTTCTCTCAACAGTTCCTGGACATGCACTGCCCCCAGTGTGCCTTGGTCTCCAGCTCAGGCCAGATGCTCGGAGCCGGCGTTGGCGAAGAGATAGACAAGATCGGATGCGTGATCCGAATGAACAATGCACCGACGGGGGGTTATGAGAAAGACGTCGGGAGCCGCACCACTCTTCGGGTTGTGTCTCACACCAGCGTTCCCCTGTTGGTAAAAAACGAGTACTACTATTTCAAACAATCAGCAGACACCACGTACGTGTTCTGGGGTCCTGAGAGGAACATGAGGCAGGACGGGAAAGGACGAATCTTCAACACTCTCCTGAAAATAGCCAAGAAGTATCCGAACGTCAGAATCTATGCTGTGACCAAAGAGAAGATTCAGTACTGTGACAGCGTGTTTCAGAATGAAACTGGAAAAAACAGGTACAGTATGAATACGACACAAAACATTACATTAACTCACTAATACAAAGTTAATAAATATTTAATAACACTCTCCAACCTCAGCATTATTAATTATTTATCTCCATGAGTGTTGCCATAATGTTTACCTTGTCCATTACCTTTGTAACGCCAATTACTGTTCTGCTCCTTTCAAAATAAGACACATCTCTGTACAGGAAATAAAACAAAATACACTCTCAAACACAAACTTAACACATTCTAGTCCTGCATTCACAATGATACTAAAAATCTGTATCATTAGTAAAACTGCTCAAGTATTAACATCAAAATATACTTACCAGAGGTAAATGGATTTGTATTTATACATCACTTTTCTGGTCTACCAATCACTCATATTTATTTATATTCACACACACTGACCATGCACAATGCCAACTGCTTATCAGGAGCGATACAGCACTTCCTATCCAAAGCACTCGTGATAAAACTAAGCTCACACACTTCCCCAGAGCAATTTGGGGTTCAGTTTCTTACCCAAGAACACTTCTACTGGACTGGGAGCGCTGGGAATTGAACCAGCAACCCTCTAGATGATTACTAGATGACCTGCTCTACCACCTGAGCCACAGCCGTAAAAGTACTAATTACGTGCCGAATGGCTCAGTTCAGAATTAAACATATGAAATCATGGCATTGTAATTATTAATGTGTACATTACTTTAATGCTGCCGCTTGAAAATTACTTTTTATACTGCAGGGTAGTTTAATCTTTAACAATACATCAGCATTCATGAGTTGAATAACTTTAATCTGTAAAGTAACTCATGTCAATGGAGTAAAAACTACAATATTTTCCTCTCAGATGTAGAAGAGTAGAAGTATGAAGTAGTATAAAATGACAATACTTGAATAAAGTAGAAGTAACTCAAAACTGTGGGTCATTTACAATGAGTATAATGTATCATAATCTAAACAGTAATGATGTAATGTGCAGTTTTAGGCTTTTATTTTGGTAGTTTTGTAAGGACAGATATTCGGTGTCTCTCCCTCAGAATGAAGACGGGGGCGTTTCTCAGTACCGGCTTCTTCACCATGATTCTGGCTATAGACATGTGCGACAGCATCCATGTTTATGGAATGATCGACGATAACTACTGCAGGTGAGACACAGTTTTATGATCGACACTCGAGCTCCATGTTTTGTTTTATCATTAAGTGTCACAAATAACCTTTACCTACCTCTTCCTCCTGCTGACAGTCGAGCCAATCACAGCGTTGTCCCTTACCATTACTACGAGAAGAACCGAATCGATGAATGCAGGATGTATAGGGTCCACGAGCACACGCAACGCGGCGGTCACCGCTTCATCACCGAGAAGGCCATCTATGCCAGGTGGGCAACGCGGCACAAGATGGAGTTTAAACACCCAGCTTGGAGCCTGAGGAGATGAAGATATTAAAACCCAGAAGATGCTCTTGACCCGTTCACTTATGCTGACTTCTTTGCTGAAGATTTTAGTGTTGCCTGAACAAAAACTAGAAGTACATGGTGTTGTTACTGCTGCGACTTTTTTTACCAACTGTTTTTCAAGTAGAAGAGAGCCACATTTGATGCTGGCTCGCCACCATGAATATAAAATCTTTTAGCTGGCAGTACCAACCTCAGTATTACTGAATACTTTGTTATGTATAGCCATATATCAGTACAGATGCTGATAAAGAATATTAAGCCACTGAACAAGGCACTAAAACCAGTTTATACCAAAGCTTACAATGTTTAATGTCTTTATATATGTGCCTTGACTTTCAGTCTTATTCTGCACAAGGTTTTCTTTTATGCTGCGGTCCGGCCTGCAGCTACAGTATGCACCTTTTGACTTTATGAAACAGGAAGTGTGTTCTTCAGGCCTGTAACTAACCGTTATTTTCATTAGTGGCATTTATTTTCTCAATTAATCAATTAATTCTTTCATCTACAAATCAAGTTGATGTAGTTTTGTTGGTTCACAATTTCATTCATAGAAGACAATCTGAAGCTGAGCTGGAACCCGAGAATCTGACATCTTAGCATAAAGAACGACTTAAAAACGATTCATCGATTACCCAACAAGATGTTTGACAAACCAGTATTGTTCTTCCTGCTCTCCTCCCTGTCAGTCAGTCAGTATTTTGCCTCAAAGCATGACACTCCTCGAGATGACACGTCTGCCTTGAAGCAGAGTCAACCAGCGTCCGTGGACAGCCTTCAGGCGAGTCTTGTTTGTGGCACATTTTGTTTGTTACTTTGGCTTCGAGCCTCGACTGTACAGCCATTTAATGCTCAGACATCAAATGAACGTACCGGATCACAGATCTGTTCTTCATAAACTACCTGCTGTTATTTTTTTGTAAAACTGAATCTTTATGCTGATTATTTGCCCCGACTGCAACCAGTGACAGTGTTTAAATGCTTCTGATAGTCATAGTGGATGTTTTACTACTGCACATGTTAATGTGTGCTGAGTGCCATTTAAACCCCAGTGATTTAACATGAGTGAGGGAGCTGTGAGTTACACACAGTATGGATATGCGAGAGAGAGACAGCAGTCCGTTGACATACAGCTTTAACAAACACAGTATGAAATGCAGTGATGAGAGGACACAAACACAGCCTGCTGATCTTTTATCTGTGTTTGAGGGAAGGCCCACCAGAGTTTCACCACTTTGTGGCCTCAGACACAAATCTGTGGTCAAGGCTGTCGGTTAAATTAAATAAAATAGGTCAGATAACATATCCACAAAGAGTTACTTGTCTTTAGACATCTACTTTTCAAGTGTTTACCCTTCTTTTATATATATTTTGCTGCTTGTTTACAATGAAAAACTAGTGCTGCCTTTTCTGTTGCTTCTTTTGTGAATAATTCCAAAGACTATAATAGTATTTGCACTACTGAGCAAACTACAGTGTCAAAGTATTTTACTCAACGTTTCAGACATGATTTGTTTGAATTAAAATGTATTGTTATTGTGTTTTTTGGGAAGTACTTATGTTGTGAACTGGACAAAGTGAAAACTTGAATGTAAACTTGACCAGTGGTCGCTGCTGATCGACGTCAGCATGAATAAATCTGCTGTCAAACGCCGTCTGCTTGACTAAAGACAAACTGACTTCCTCTTGCACTTACACTTGATTTGTATCTACACATGTCAGGTCAGTTAAAGGCTCTGCACGTCTGTCGTCCACCTATACATGTATTTTCACTGATTAGACTGTGTGGGCGTGTACAAACTGCTTGACTGGCAGTTTCACACACACTAGTAGAGACTGCACGTTGTTATTTTTATGCTTTATATGTATACCCTCAATTATTTTGACCTTAAAAATTCAATTAATTCACCAGTTAATGATGCAAGTTAGTTTTTTTTAATGGTTTAAAGGATTAATGGATTATTTGCACCCTGTGGCTTTAAAGGGGTAAAAATCCCTGAAATCTGACCATCTGTTCTGACCTTAAATGGGACCTTTCAAGGTGAAAATTCAGGTTTTCAAGCAATTATACAGTTCACAGGGTTTGTACCCTTCAAAGTCCCATTAAAAACTCCTTCATTTATAATCTATCATCAATTAATTAACCCCAGATTTGAAGTGAACCCATGAATTTACCCCTTGTCTGTACAGTACAAACTGTAATATTATTTTGTATAAGATTACGATTTTGTTTAAGTATTTTTACCCACAAATCTCCTTTAATCCATGCAAAACAAACTATTATAAAAATGTTCAGATGTTATAATCCATCCATTTATTAATTAAAGATTTAGTGTGAAGCCCTGAATTTTAACCTGAATGAAAAATTAAGGCTCAAGTGGTACCTGTGACATCTGGTGATTTTGAGGGCATTTTTACCCCTTCATACAAATATCCCATTAAATCTTCAAATATCATAAGCCATCTAATTATAATTAATAACTTTTTAATAATTTAATAATTAACTGACACCAGATTTGGAGTGAACCCCTGCATCTGCATCTTTTAAGGTACAAATGAAGTGTCTGTAATGTTATTTTAGACATTTTCCCCTTCAACCCTCCTTAATCTATGCAGACACCCATTAATATAACCTTTCATATATATAAAAAAAAGAGTGAACCCCTGTGAATTGGCACCTTGACTGAAAGATTAGGTGTAAATGAATGTATCTGGAATGTTAGTTTTGTTATTTAAAATCCCTGTAATGCATCCAGAACATCTTTTAGAACCCAGGACATTTTAAGAACCCTCGTTAATCCATGCAGACACCCTTTAATATATAACCTCATTCATATACAAATAACCCCACGTTTAGGATAAACCTCTGAAATACACAGAGACCTAAGGACAAAACTCTCCTTAAGGTACAAATCAAGGAGTACCTGTTTTGTACTCCTTTTAGTACTTTTGTTTTGTTTTCAGGGCCTTTAAATGTCCTTTAATCCTTGTAAAAGGCCAATTTAAAAAACGTAAAATATTATAGTCTATCAATTTATCAATAATAATCTATCTATTTATTAATCAACCCCAGAATTTGCACCATTTAAGGTCCGTATCATCATTGCCTGTAATGTTATTTTGGACATTTTTCCCCCTTAAACCATAAAGACACCCATAATATACACCCATTAAGGTACAAATTGAGGGGTACTTTGATATAATTTGGAAAATTATGAGGGCTTTTATATCTCTTAAATCTAATCTTCAGAGATTATAATTATCCAGTTGAGATAAGTAATGTTATTTCTGTTATTTAAAATCTCCAAATGCACCACTTAAGAAAACCCTTAACTTTATAATCAATGAATTGATCCATTAATTGATCTTAAATCTGGGGTGAACCGGATAATAAGCTCAAATATCACACACACACACACACACACACAGTCATTTTAAGGGGGGGACTGGATGATGAAGTCGGACGGCCCACAGCACCATCACTGTGCTGCAGTAAGAGACGTGGTGATGACGTCAGCGAGTGGCGCAGGAAGATGGGGGACAAAGCGAGATGAGGAAGACATCAAACAGCGGGTCCGCGAAGGCCATGAAACGGTAAACCGGATTAACACTTTGACAGGTCGGGATAGTGAACACCTTGATCACAGCAGCTCGGATGCTGCTTGTAAAAAAAATATTGACAAGGAAAATGCACGTCAACAGCGGAGGGCGGATGTCTGCGTAGGATGAATTAATTTAATCAAAACAATTTTATTGCCTGTGTGTGAATATGACGTGAAGCTCCGCTGCGACACTCTAATTAACATATCGCGCTATTTATTTAGATGATAAATAACTATAAACATTAGGTATTGCTGAAAAATCGCTGTGATATTGACATTTAAATCATCCACTGACACTTTAATATTTTAATATTTTTTTTGACATCAGTGTTTTATTTCTGAAGGATTTGAATCTCTTCCTGACAGGTATGATGACAGACAGTCACAGCCAGTGTGTTGGAAAACAGCCTGATCAGAAAGCATGGGGCTCAAGCTCACAGGGAAGGTAAGACAGGGTGTGGCACTCAGACCTCCTGACCTTCATCATCATCACCATCACTGTTGATTAGTATTATGAGTGTTAAAGAGTATTATATCCACGCAGTTGTAGAGGACGTATCCACAAAGTACCAATAACACACTGTAAAAAGATGAGTCCTGTGTAGGAAATGTTCAGTATCATCAGGAAAATGTACTTTAAATAGCAAAACATTGCACTAATTAATGCATTAATTAATGCATATTTATGTGATGTGGTTATGTGTGAAGTGTAGTTTGTTAAGGCTTTTGAAATATTTAATACAGAGCTGCAAACAATTGATTTATTATTGATTAATCTGCTGATTATATTCTGCGTTGTTTGGTTTGTAAAACATCAGAAAGTAGCCCCTAGTGACATCTTCAAATTGCTTCAAAATTTAGCTTAATTTAAGACACATAAATAAAAAAAAGACTTCCAGGTTAGGTTTGTTATTTGGCAACTGGTTGTCTGTCTGGGATTGGCTCCAGGCCGCCTGCAACCCGCTAAGGGATGAGTGGTCTTAGCTAATGGATGAATGGATAATTTAGCACAAGGAAATGCACCAAAGCACAAGATTTGAAAGGCTGAAGCCACAAAGTGTTTGATATTTTTGCATGAAAAATGAGTTGTTGGTTTCAGTTCTAATTTTACACATCGTTTAATAGTTTCATCTATGAATGCATTATATTTTTATAAGCTCCTCATAGGTTTTTTATGCAAAATCTGAATGTGTAAAGCAGAGCTGTTTAAATAAAGTTGTGGACAATAATTGCCTCTGAAATGTAGTGGGTGTAAAATACAGTGCATGAGTAAATCGCCACTCTTGTTCACACTGCAGGGACAACATAGCCACAGGATGGTGATCTTGGCGGCCCTCTTCGTCCTCATGACACTCCTCATCCTGTACGGCTCCAACAATGTCATCGATGAAGTGTACGCTCCGTTTCACGTGGCCACAAATCATGCGCCCAGGTCCACCGATTTGAAGAAGTGGGCCGGGAGAGAAGGTTATGTGCCGGTTTACGGGAACAAGGTACTTTATATTAGATTGTGGAAGTGATTTGAGCGTGTCTGTTTTTAATACTGGTTTGCATGTAATGTGATTTGTTACTATAAATATCAGTGGATGGGTGGTGAAGGATGCAGCAGGAGTGAAATGCATTTATTACTGCTGCATTGAGCCAATGTGTATGTTTGCTGTGAGCTGTGAACTTCAGCACTGCGTACAAAAAGACGCCAAAGGGAAGTGAACTAAAGGTATTGTTATCAGTGAAAAGCATGAAGCACGAACCTCCACATCACAATCATTATCCGTGATCTCAAACTGAAAGCGTGAGTTATTTGCAACTAATGGTGAGCCTTAAACCTGATGCTGAAATCAGCCATCTGAACACTACCCACTATTGTAAATTCTGTTATCTCAACTACTTGACCCAATTATGTAAGCGTTACATAACAAGTGTGTATTCAGCCAAACTCCGCGGTGCTTCGAGCTAAATGCCAGGTTTGACCATGTTCACCATCTCAGTTTAGCATGTTAGTATAGCAGTTGTGTACTCTCTCATGTGTTATGTGATGAGCCAAGCACCAGAAATTAACTCATAAATCTACAATCAAGTTAGGAAAGTCATTAATAATCCAGTGAACTCAACAAATTACTCTATAACAGCGGGTCTAATTGTCCTCTAACCAGAAAATCGGTGGTTCAATCCCTGGCTCCTCGAGCCTGCATGTTGAAGTTTTCCAGGGCAAGATGCTGAAACCCAAATTGCTCCTGAAAGCTGTGCCATTGTGAGTGTGATTAGTTCCCTTCTGATGAGCAGTTGGCCCCTTTGGTTTGCATGGTTACCAGTGCCATCAGTGTGTGAATGTGTGTGTGAATGGGTGACTGTGATATGTTGGGTAAAAGTGCCCTGAGTGGTCTGAAAACTAGAAATGTGTTATATTAGTACAGTCCATTGATTTTGGAAGCACTCTTGAACATATCACCTGCATAAATAAGACTTTAACCAAGAAAAACAAACTATTCTGTAAGTATTTAACATACCTTATTACATATCAACCTACCACAGTGACAGAGTACAATGGGTATAACAATATAAACTTCAACGAGTAAAGTCTGGCTTGTAATAGCAAGTCAAATTCAGTTACATTAGGATGCTAACATTTGCTAATTAGCACTAAAACCAATGTACGGCTGAAGCTGCTAAGAATGTCATCAGCATTTCAGTTGTTTGGTCATTAACCAAAGTACTGAACAAATTAAAATTTTAACCTGATGTTGGCGGTAGATGAAAAGTTACATTATCAACGTTTGTACCAAATTTCATGACAATCCAGCCAACAGTCAGGGGACCACTAGTTGGATTTATCCTCTGGGAACGATGGATATCTGTACCTAATTTTGTTACAATCCATTCAGTTGATGTAGAGACTGGGATGTGTAAACATTACATCAAAGTCACTCAGCCACTTGCTGTATAATGATTAATTTCTGTCCCCTATCAATGATGAATTTAAAAGTTTAAAGCTGTCTTCCCTTTCTAGAATATGACCCTACGCTGTCATCACTGTGCGCTGGTGACGAGCTCCAGTCACGTCCTGGGCACCGGAGCAGGAGAAGAGATCGACCGTACGGAGTGCGTGATTCGTATGAATGACGCTCCCACGATGGGTTACGAGACTGATGTAGGGAACCAGACCTCTCTGAGGGTCGTGGCCCACTCCAGTGTGTTCAGGGTGGTTCGGAGGCCTAATGAGTTCCTACACCGGCCGGACAGCAACCCGGTGATCATCTTCTGGGGACCTCCAAGCAAGATTGGGAAGGAAGCCAAAGGAACCTTGTACAGATTGATCCAGAGAGTCAGCATGACCTACACCAATTTGTCTTGCTTCAGTATCACGGCCAGCAAGATGCGCCGATTTGACAATCTGTTTCATAGAGAGACGGGACGAGATAGGTGAGTATCTGGGCAGCTTCACCATTTTGGGGAAATGTCACTTTCACAAACTAATTTTTCTTTCTGACATTTTCCATTTATTTTGTTGTCTTTTCTGCTCAGACAAAAGTCTCACTCGTGGTTGAGCACAGGCTGGTTCACCATGGTGATAGCCATTGAGATATGTGACAACATCAAGGTATACGGGATGGTTCCACCCAACCACTGCGGGTAAGTTTAACGAATCTTTAAAGTCTGTGTAAAGGCAATTCTTAGATTTCTTTCAAAATACATTAAATATGTTGGAAAATAGTTGCTGAAAACACGTGAAAAGACTTTGAACGATATATTACTGAAATGTGGAGTTAGAGGCTAAAACATTTTTCACCAGTTTTCAGTCCAGGATTTCTTGAGCGGTCCTAAAGGGTGGCTTGATGACACGCTGAGGCCACCCTGAGCATACCCCTGCACCCCTAGCAGAGAGATAGAGATGAATTCATCTCGCTCATTGTTTCAAAGTTAGTCATGTCATTTTCTGAACTCATCTGACACGTTTCAGTCGCAGTTGACTGCTCCCACGAGTGGGCGTGGCTTCAGCACATTCAGCGGACACGCCCCCACAGTCCTGGACCTGAGAATACTGCTCATTTTTACCTGATTTTGACACCTAATTTCATAAACTCGTCGATATTTTTAATAATTCAAATTTGTCTGGATGGTTAAGAACGCTTAGTTCTTTGGTCTGACAAACTCCTTACTTTACACGGACTTTAAAAACCCATCAGTAGCCACATTATTTCAAATCACAGATAAGATGATAATATTAAAACCTTTGTTTTTCTAGAAAGAAAAATGGATCCAGAAAGATGCCCTACCACTACTACAAGCCCAGGGGGTCCGATGAATGTGTAACGTACATACAGAACGAGGGCGGCCGAAGAGGGAACCACCACCGCTTTATTACGGAGAAACACGTGTTTGCACGCTGGGCAAAACAGTACAACATCACCTTCATTCACCCCAAATGGTGACAAGACTTCTGCTAACAGAGAGATCTCACAGAGGCCTGAATGGAAAAAAAAGCACTGATGAGCTGGATTATGTTATAACTCCCCCCCACCCTTGAGTGAGCCTTCAAATATTCACATGATGAATGACAACTATTTTCCGGAATCGCCACGAGGATGAAAAAAAAAAAACTCTCGGAAAAAAACAAACTATTAATGGACCAAATTGTCTGAGGAGATGTCTGGGAATGTTCGCTGTCGCAGAAGAGTGCAGAATCTCAGTTTTGAGAGGTTTCTCAAATACTCTGCCTGCCATCTGTTTTTGTAAATAGAAAAGAAAATGAATTTTTACATGTTTATAATATTTTTGTTATTATGTATTGAAAATCTGCTTATGTTTCAGGATTATATCAGCAAGCTTTCTCATTAGATACAACAAAGTGGCCTATAAAATACTATATTCTATTAGCTCGCCATTGTATAGAGATTATACTCAACGGTAATTCACTAGATCACTAATTCAAACTATAGATACAGCGTACACTGGCTGGGTACTGTTTCAGATTTTACAAAAGTAGTTCTTGAGCCAATTTTTTTCAGTATCATGCATTTTGATTTAAAAAAGAAAAAGCCAAACTCGTCCGAACAACAACTAAATAAGTCTAAAATTGGCAAAACTTTTAATTCAATCAGGAAATACCTGATTAATATGTAAACACGACTAACAATCTGACAAGGATTCAATGCCAGCTTACTTTACTTGGTGCAACTTAAAAAGTTCTGAGCCTCGGACTCAGCTCTTGTTAACAGATGTCAGTGTCAGATGGTTATAAAGATCGATATAAGAGTGAAACACATCCATACCTTAAGTTTGAGAGTATTAATTCAACAGTGATAAATAATTACCTCACTGTTTGGACACATTCAGATTGCAGAAATTACGCAACACCAAATTTATT
Source organism: Sciaenops ocellatus (assembly GCA_033000465.1). Taxonomy (NCBI): domain Eukaryota; kingdom Metazoa; phylum Chordata; class Actinopteri; family Sciaenidae; genus Sciaenops; species Sciaenops ocellatus. The sequence goes on along the minus strand of CP136874.1, from coordinate 21,026,952 downwards.
CTCGACACGCACAGATTGTGACATTACACAGAAGTTATTTCAAGTCTCTCGTCACCCTCAAACATGTTAATTAACCCTTAATTTGAAGATACTTCACACTCCATCATAGATGTTGATCATAAAAATTAGACTATGAACATAAAACTTCATGCCACCTCATGAACTGAAACCTTTTTACCTCAGTGGCAGCGCATGCAGCTTCAGTTCAAGCGGTCCACAGAATGCATCGTGTTATGTGTCAATATGTTCCTCTCAAAGGACTGCACGAATAACTTAAAAACTGTATTTTTTTGGTAGAAGCATAAAAGCAGAGAAGGGTGCGATTTCTTAAACTATGTTGCCTTTTGCAAATTATTTATCTGTAGATGTATTTTGTAAGAATATTCATCTTCAGGAGATCACTGCGGACGCAGTGTGCTTGATTAGTTTGGTTCAGTATTGTCTATTTCTTTAAAAACACATCGCTCAGTAATGATAGGAAGAAAATACATGAACAAATGTACTGTTATGCTACTTTAACAAGATTTAATTGCCTGCTAAATTTATTGAGATATTAACCTGAAAAATAGTTACTCAATTTTATATGACGCACAATTTAAAGGTCCAGTGTGTGCGATTAAGGTACGATATTTAGAGTATGGCAGAAATGGAATATAAAATGCATAACTATGTTTTTATTTGTGAATAATCGCCATGTTTTTGTTACTTTAAAATGAGCCTTTTGACGGGTCCTCTTCCACAGAGTCCGCCATGTTTCCACAGTAGCCCAGAACGGACAAACAAAACACTACGTCTAGATAGTGCTTTTTTGGGTCTAGTGGCCACTGTAGTTCCTCCTTCATGCAAGGAAGGAGAGGGTGAGGTGACTACACCTCTAGATGTCACTAAATCTTACACATTGGTCCTTTTTGAAGAACTGTGACCACCTGAGTACCAGAAAGAATATCCACAACACAGAAGGTGGCAGCTGAGACAGCTAAAAATGTAACCGATAGAAATCATAAATAAAATCAAAAAAAGGTTAATATCCGAGTGGGTTTTCACATACCAGGAATTTGACTTGGTGTTATTGGTGCATAACAAACATTATGTTAAAAATATAAGATAAAAAGTCTTATTTATTTTTTAATAAAAGTATTAAAAAATATAAACTATTTAAATATATATATATATATATACAATATGCTGTAAAATGAACAGAGTTGAGCAGGAGATGACGCAAACACACCCAGTTTATATAACTGAGGGTACAGCATTCAGAATGACCTGAAAAGCATTACAACCTTCATTAAAGGTAGGATTTATTGCATTGTTGTATCAGACTGCATTGAGTTTTGCTAGGTGTACCAAATAATCTGGAAACTGAGTGTCAACGCAGAAGAACTGGGCCTCGTGTTAACCTGGCAGTAAAATGAACCCTGTGCCTGGCTTCCTTGTCTTGATCGAGAAAATGAAATGCTAATATAAAAAAAGGGGATAGATGCATGCAGCATGCGTGGCAACTTGAAAGAGACTGCATCCACAACACAACCCGAGACCTGAGAACGTCTCCAAGAGTTTGTACTACAAAAATCTGCCAGTTTTCATGTTACTAAAAAAAGCAGGATGGTTCACTTCCTCTTAGTGCAGGCATGTGTTTGACCCACTCACTCAGAAACCTGAGGCCGAACGTGGCGTTTATTGATGAAAACGTAACTTGGTGCCATCCGTTTGTCCATGTTGTGCTGGTCTCAACAACGCTGTGTACCGCTCATCGAAGAACAAATACAACACAAGTCGAGTTCAAGTCTGTTGGGTGTGTTTGTGTTTAAATATATACAATTTGTTGAGCCATTTAGAAACAAATACATACAAAATTCTGATTAATAAACAACACAGAGAAATCTGACAGGTCTCTAGCAAAGACTGGAGTCAACGTGCTGATGTGTATGATGTTATGTGAACAGTAAGCAAAGGAAGAACTTCATTGTGAACACCAGTTGGATGATAAAATGTCTTCCAGCGTCTTTGTTTACGTTCCTCCATCACTAACTCTTTAATAAATCATTGGACACATCTGAAAAGGCAGCTGTGATCTTCTGTCGCAGCGCTGCCATGGAAACTAAGATGGCCTCCTGTTGAAAGAACATAATAAAAACTGATTAACGACTAAATGTATTATGCTATGGAAAAGCTTTTTCCGTTCGTATAATAAACCCTCACCTCTGTGCGAATGGTCCTGCTGCCCTGCCCGGGGCACGTGTTGAGGTAAAGGTCAAATAAAACACCGGGGTCAGTCACATCCAGGTTTTGGTCAGCATCCACACTGGCCTCTAATCCCTGGAGTCCTCCAAACACGACCAAGAGATGCCTTCAAGTGGAAAAAAAAAAAAGTCACGTTTAAATGAACAACATGCTCACATTTGCTAGTTAGCAATAAACAGGAAAGCACAGCTGAGGCTGATGGGAATGTTGTGGGTTTTTCAGGTGTTTGGTCATCAGTGTTGGACAAATTTTGACGTGATGATGGCGCTAGAGGAAATATTAAGCGATCACCAATGTTATTAAAATTCATCCTGAGGGGAAACATGAAAGTTTGCACCAAATTTCACAGCATGCGTCTGATAGCAGTTGAGATATTTCAGTCTGGACCAAAGTTCTCAGCCTTCCCCTCCCGTCTTACTTGAACGGTGACAGGGTCGTCTGGTCCACGTTGCTGCCTCTCTCTGATGTGCCAATGGTCACATCGTATCCTTCTTCATAAGGACTTTCTGAGAAAACTGCACCTGCATTAACAAACGGACTGCAATGAGGATGAAGCCGAGATTCTTACACAACTTATTAGGTAAAAAAAAAAAACAGTGATAATCGGCTCTTAATCCTCCAAGATGTTGCACATTCATTTTTGTATTCCAAGTATAAGAAACTTACTGAGGCAAGATGCCAGGCGTACAGTGTAACCCCAGTAGAGACCTCCTTCAGTTCTGGGCATGTGAGGAGGCACCACCACACCTTTATATAGTTTATTTTCTGAGAACGATGGACACACAAACACACTGAACTGATGTGCAGAAACTTTTCATAGAGGAAATATATATATAAAACATTAAAAGTGTCACAGTCTGATGGACAAAATTACCTTGATTCTGTGTCTTATTGAGCTGAACTGTGACGCGAAGTCCAGACTGCAGCTGTTTATCAATCCGAACATCCTGTGGGAGCAGAAGGGTTCAGTCAGAAACAATTTTAATAATTAATTAATAGTTTGGGTCATTTTGCAAGCCGAACTGCCAAAAATTCACTTCTTAATCAAGAATATTTTCTGTTTTTCTTTGTCTTCTATGATAGTAAACTGAATATATTTGAGTTTTGGACTGTTGGCTGGACAAAACAAGACATTTTAACAAGAAATTATTAACATTTTCACTATTTTATTCAATTTTATAGCTGATTGATCAAGAAAATACCTGTAAATTTTCCCTTGTAAATACCTTAGAATAATATCTTTGATCATAGTGTCGACCTGTATCATGATGACAGTAACCTCCATTAGGCCGTGCTCACCTTTCTCATTCCACAGTTGACTAACGAGCCTTGTCCTTGTTTGGTCGGCCTGTCGAGGACTATTCCTTCCCGGTACTCTGACTCATCATCTATCCTCATGTGGTGAGGGCTGTCTAAAGGGTTAAGCAAACCTGCCGGAAAAAAAACAAAACAATAAGTTCATTTAAGGGCCTGTTTATGTCTGGTATTATGATGTAATCACTAGATATAGTATTCAGATAATAATCAAAGGGATGTGGAGGGAGAGACATAAGACAAACCTGCATACTGTAAATCTTGATGTTTTGGGAAAAACCACTTGCGTAGATACCTGTTAGAGAAGAAGAGTTGTAAACAAAGTGTGATAAAAATGGGCTGATACTGGAGTTTTAATAATGTTCCTACTTACTGAGGACATTCGAGGTATTGAAGTATTCTGGCGAGCTGAATACAAGCATGTCCTTTCTTCCCAACACCTTTAAACTCTCCTTCAACGCTCCTGTGCGAAGAAAAAACATGTTTTCTTTCAGTTTTCTGATGGTTGAGGGAGTGTTTATTAATAAATCATATCTCTTAAGTTGACTTACTTGACGTCTTCCCCTTGTTCATCAAACACGACGATCTCATCGACACAGAACACGACGCAGGCTCGGGCGATCTGTCCGGCCAGGTATGTACGAAGTTCAGTGGACTGAGCGTTATCCAGGACAGAACCCGGCAGAGCTACACTCACTGTGTAAGCCCGACCTTAGAGACACAGATCACACATTGCAGGACTCCACTCACAGGTATGTGGACACAAACAGAAATCCATGAAATGATGGTAATGTTACCTTTTTTGTTTTGGGTTTGTTCGAGTTTTGCTCTCTCTGCAGCCTCTTGTTGTTTGTGCTTTTCCAACTGTTTGATCAGCTTGGCCTCGTTCCTTTGCTTCTGAGCCTCTTTTACTGTTATTGAGGAAGAATCAACGACATTGGAAAGAAAATTAGAAATACTGCCTGTAGACAGGCTGGTCACAGCCAATCAGACGATCAGACCGGTGAAACGCCTCCATGGTCAGCCTGAAAAGTCACTGAGGCTATCCAGGTGGATTCATGGACTAAACTACCTGTTGTGTTCTGGCTTTGTTTATTTCATGTAAGGCTTTTAGCTTATGATCCATTAAACTGAGGCAATACGTCCCACACCGCCTGTTCCAGCTTTTCAGGTGTGACGATTTGCTGCTTTTATTTGTCTTATGCAATAATAACCTCGATATCTTTGACTTTTAGACAGGTGGTCGGACGAAACAAGACTTTTGAAGATGTCACACCTTGAGCTTCAGAATTCTCTGACATCTTAGAGACAAAACTATTAATCTGATTAATTAAAGAAATAACTGTCATATCACCTGTACAGACTGTTTGAGGCAAATGCGACTATTTAAAACACCCAAATAAAGATCATTGATGGAGCTAAAGTGATAAATATTACATAAAAACTACTCTAATAAATTATATACTATAAATTAGCATGAACTCTACATTAATACTGGTTGAAAACATGCTAAAAACATGCTAATAGCATGCTAAAAACATCATATAACATACTGAGATATTACAGTACGGTGAAATCTTATACCATAAACAAAATCTCCACATTCAGTGTCAAACAAAGCACTTTAACTTCAAAATAAAAGATCAAACTGGAACTCATCAACCCAAACTGAAGGCATGCAGCTGTTAGCTCCATGTAGCATCAGCTAGCTGTTCACTCACTCTCTGCCTTCCTCTTCTTCCAGTCCACTCTCTCCTCAGCCTGTAAAACAACGTCAGACACGTCACAGGTGACACAGACATGAACATGATGTCACGTCTGTGTAAAACTGTATCAAACTGTACCTGAGAGGAGATCATCTGGGGTCTTTTCACTGGGGTAGACATTTTCACACGCACCAACACGTGAAGTTTATTTACATCCGGGTTGCGATCCGCGTTTCAAAATAAAAGCCCTTAAGCAGTGGCTGATAAATGCGGGTTTTATTAAATGAACTGCTGTAATTTCTTAACACACAATTGTGTATAGAAGTATTAACTTATACAGAGGAATTTGTTTCCCCTTTAGATAAATTAAGACCTCAGAAGTTTCAAATAAAATGTAGGAAAGTTAAATTTCCACTAGATGGCGATATTCCTAAAGTGTGTTTGTTTTGGTGCCTTGCTCAAGGGAAGTGAACTGGGACCTCTCAAGCTGGACTTGGGCTACTGTATTGTATTGGGCCTCTTTCCTCTGCTGCCCACTCCAGCCTGTGTAATTTAGGGGTAATATTTGACACCCATGTTGCTTTTTCCACTTCTGCAATATCTGTTATATCTGTAATTTGAACGGCTGAACTAAAGATGCATGCTTTTATCTCATGGGGAGACTCTTCTCCTCACTCAGTATGTCTTTTCTTCATCGTCTGCAGACAATTCAGAATTCATCAGCTCGCTCTCTCGCCTTAAGACCCGTGCTGCTCGAGCTATTGAGGCCATTGCTTCTGCGGACCATCTCAGGACCTGTTTAGACCTGTGTTTAACCTGCATGCACCAGGTCTACATCTTGTATATTCATCATCTACGTTTATTGTGTTTTGTAATAATGTGCAATAATGTATAATAATCTGTGTATCTAGATGAGTGTATAAACAAAGACACAAACACTAAACTCATACTTGTTCTTCTGGGAGAGCCCTCTTTATCATCCTGAATAATTCAAAACACTAAACAGTTTGTACTCCACTATAGGGAACCATTTGTTGATTGAACTTTACTGTTGTCTAGATTACAGCTCATAAACTCAGGTGTCAAAAGTCCACCTGTGTCATTATCACTCACTGAACATTTTTATCGACAGTCTGTTGTTCATGAATGAAGTCGAAATTCGAAGTTCAACACAACTGTGCCAATGAAGCTAAAAAAAAAACAGAGAAGAGTAACACTGAAGAATAAACATGGATTTATTAAAAGCTGGTGATCTATATATTATTTCAACTGAGAAATAGTTAAAACAATGAAAAACTTTTATCATTACAGTGCAAGGACAAAGCTGTGTGCCTTTAAACACCCGACAGTGAAGCAATCACACCCAGAAACACTCAGTATGGCTCATTTTAACTGAGGAGGCTTCTTATCATTTTTTACTGTCCCTGACTCCATTTTTTCAAGATGTCCTCTGCTGCATCCAGGGTGGAGTCCTCCTGTGAGACCAAAAGAGTGAGCGTGAGTGAGAAAAAACTGACTAGGAGAGGGTTTGGATCAAATTCATTTCACTTAATTAGGTTGAATTTACCTTGACGAAACAGAAGCGGATGTATTTGTCAAACTCTATGCTGTGCTCGGGGCTGTAGAAGGCAGAGACGGGGATTGTTGCCAAACCCTGCAGCAAGAAAAGTCAAATTATAGAGTGAAAAAACACGAACAGAACAAACTGCAACACTTACTATTATTATTATAAATTATTAATAATTTATCCATGTTTTAATAAGTTAATAATGTAATCCTTGATATTTACCTTCTCTTTAGTTAGCCACTTAACAAATTTGAAGTCAGTGGATTCATCCTCACAGCTCTGGGCACTTAAGTCCACCTCTGTCGATTGAGAAAACGTTAAACAGCGCTAATAAAAGAATAAATAGGAGGAAAGATTATTATATTTCAAGCAATGATGAATGCTGGTGTTTGTTCTTCACTCACTGACAGAAGAGATGTCTGCGACCATAAAATATCCTCCCTCCGGCATGATGGGCTGCAGACCCACGCTCTCCAGACACGAGGCCAGCTTCTTCCTCTTGTGATGCAGCATCGCGGGCAGCTGCTGGAAGTAACTCTCTGGAGTCCCAAACAGCTCGTATTCTCTCTCAAATCCCTGAGATACTGCCTCCTGTTTAAAGGCAGCGACGTAAATGAGGAGACCAAAATAAGAAATTCAAAAGTTTCAGTCTATTGAGACAAGATTTTCATTTAGGGCGCTTTAAAGTCTCACACAACATGAGCCTAATTTCCAGGAACACCATGGCACCCGACAAACAAGTTCCACTGCTTCACAACCGAGTGGGCACATCTGCTACCGAGGGCAAACATCATGTTGATATTAGTGCTGAGCAAATTATTACTTTGACTAAGAAAACTTTATAAAATGTAGATTTAGCCCAGAAGACACATCATCATTTTCAAAAACAATTAGAATTTTGGATCCATCTGATCACAACACACTTTCTGTCAGTCCATCTCACGAGTTTGGGCTCAGAGAAGTTGGCAGTGTTTCTGGATGTTGTTGATATCTGACTTTCTCTTTCACACTGTCTTGTAGATGCATCGACAAACTGTGTTTACATCTTTCTAGAGTGTTCCTGAGCCCGTGTAGCAATATCATATGCAGTGTTTTCTGCAGGGATCGAAGCTCACAGGCATTTAGTGTTGTGTTTTCGGCCTTGCACACAGAGGTCTGTCTGGATTCTCTGAATTTTGATGATATTATGGATCATAGATGATCAAATCCCTAAATTTCTTACAACCGTGTGTTCTTAAACTGTTCGTGAACCTCCCTCTATACTTGCTTGTGAACGACGGAGCCTTTCAAGGACACCATACCCAATCATGACGCTATCACCTGTTACTAATTAACCTGTTTACCTGTGGAATGTTTCAAACAGGCGTTTTTGAGCTTTGCACAACTTTCACAGTCTTTTGTCGCCCTGCTTTGACTCAATAAACTGTCCAACTGATCTCGTCTTTGTGTTGTATGTAACTGAATATAGGCCAAAAAGGGTTTGTAAATGATTGAATTCTGTTTTTAAACTTTAACTTTTAAATATGTTTGCATTCAGAGTAGTAGATCTTTAGCATGGCATTTGGTATTTTTGTAAGCATTAGTATTGAGACTAGAATTTAAAATATAAGTTTGTGGATTATTACCATAATTGGACAACATTTGCTCAATATTTCAAGAGGAGGAAGGTCAGTTGTTACAGTTACTTCCTTATAGAAGTTAAGGAATAGAACCGTGTTTTATTTCTAATGCTTAAGGGCTGATGTGTTTACCTGAGCAGCTGTAGCACAGTGGTAAACAGTGTTCTGATGGATGGTCTTCATGTGTTTCATGATATGCCCAGAGCTGATGGCCCAGCCAACCTGAAAACATAAAAACAGATCATGCTAACAATGTGCAGTGGAGACGTTACTTTGACACTCAGACAATCTCTGCATTACCTTCCAGCCAGTAGCACTGAAGGTCTTTCCACCGCTGCCAATAGTGATGGTTCGTTCCCACATCCCAGGAAGGCTCGCTGTCAATATATTAATATGACTGACATGTTAGTAAGGCAGCTTTATACTTTGGGTGCATTCTGTTGAACTCTGGCGGCATCTCACCGATCTTTACGTGCTTGGCTCCATCGTAAGTCAACCACTCGTACACCTCATCACTGATGCACAGCACGTTGTGTTTGATGCACAGATCAGCGATCACTTGGAGCTCTTCAGTCTTGTAAACCTGTCATGGACAAAGAGTGCATTAATGTACAAGAACACATTATACCATACATCACATATACCTCTGAAAAATGTGTTGTAAGCTTCCTGAAAGTGGGTCAGCTCGGCTGTTAAGGGTAACTTTCTCTCTTGCACTGAAGGTTTGGAGGCTGGTGGGAAAAGAGAGGACCTGGATAATACTACATCAACAATGATACTGCTATATTTTAATCCAGATTCCCTCCAGGTCTTGAGCAGAACTCCTTTGTGAATGTAAACAGAACTTTTGGGGAGGATGTACTTAAGGAAATCAATGACATAATAAGTCAAACACTGAGCATTTCTACCTAATCTTGCATTCTTGGCCTCGATAACCCTCCAAATGTTCTTTCTAACCAGTTAAAACATCTTAAAATTTTGCTTTTCTGTACTAGGAGATGTGTTTTAGCATTGCACAGTGGATAAGTAGTGCGTTGGAGCTCGTGCACATTGAAGCTCTTAGCTTTTATTTGAGAGAATAGAGCAGGGCTTAGTGGTTTGGTGTGGGGGCAGCAGAGGCTTTATTGCCCATACATTGTGCCTGTGCATTCCTGATTTGTATTGCATGTTGCTGTACTGTATTGTGTAGCATATAGACATTTGCAAAGCTCTGTCATGACCTGTAAATCTGTTCTGAAAAGCAGACGCTGGTAAAAGTCTTACCTTGCCTAGCGGGTTGTTGGGAGTGTTGATAACGATGGCTTTTGTGCGTGGAGTGAATTTACTGGCCAGCTCCTCGGCAGAAAGAACCCAGTCTCCACTTGACAGAACAGCAGTGCCCTCAACTCTCTTTAGCAAGAGAAAATAAAGGTTGATGTATACTTTGAAGTACCTGTATGCAGAGACAGGGCTCTGGAAGTGTTTTGTAAAAGAGCAGTGTTAACTACTCACCGGCCTCAGAGGTACGTACACCGCCTTTCCTCCGACCATCTTCACCATTGGCTGGTAGCAGTCAAAGAACGGTTCAATAATTATGACCTAAAAGACACATCAGTGTCAGCTTTTCACAAGGAGTTCACCACAAAACTGGGAAACTACAGTATGTAGTACATTTACACACACATACTGACTGTCATACCTCATCTCCTTCATCAACCAGAGCTTGAAATGCACAAAAGAGAGCCTGATAAGCTCCAACTGTGACCAGAATCTCTTCAAAGGGATCAATCTCACGTCCCACAATCCTACTGAAGAATTTCGCCAGACTTTTTACAAGAGGGGGGTGGCCCTGAGGAAAAAGAAATGTCATGAAAACATAACGTGTTTACATCTTTTTGTCCTTTTAATATCTGAAACAAATGTATCCAGTTACACTTACGAAAGCTCGGGTGTACTGGTGCATTAGTGGTCCTCCATTCAGGGCTTTACAGAAAGCCTCCTGGACAAACTTTGGAGGGGAGAAGTCTGGAAATCCTTGTCCAAGATTCACTGCTTTGTAGTCTGCTGCCAGTTGAGTGAATTCAACCCTGTTGGCGCAAAACAGGTCAGACACTGCAGCGCTGTTACCAGAATGAGTTACACAACCATGTATTTATGACCAAAAAATGTCCTGTGGTAGTCAAATATTATGTTTGTGGGATCCACTAATGGACACCGGAAAAAAAATAACCACAAGCAATTATAATGCATTTAATGCGCTATATTATTTAATTTTGTTCACTCATGCAGTGATATATGTCTTTGCACATTTGCAGCTGATATATATGGGCATTTTGAGCAACATGAGGATCCTTTAGGTGTGACACAGGAGGGTGTACGCACCTATCAGAGTGTATAAAACAGCCTGCAGTATGTAGCCACGTTGGAAAGGAAAGAATCCAAGTAAAGATATTATTTATTTTTAAACGTATGCACACTTGCAGGTCCCTTTCTTTGTCCTACCTGTGCCTCTGCAACCATTTCATCAAAGCTAGATACTGGACAATTATTGTATACACAAGTAGGAAATAAAACATATAAATTGCATTTATAAATGCTTACAACCTGCAGTACAAACCTATCAGGACAGTCAAGGAATGAGTTATAATTATGGGTCAGTTCACCCAAATTACAAATATAAAAAACATACATACATATCTATCTAGACATAGTAGTTTTGCCTTCATGTGTCCATGTTTTGAGGTATCCATCTTTAATTTCTGCCATGGCCCAAGTGAGAAAATATTGTTTTTTAATGTTAAAATAAGATTCTACTTTAAGATACTATTTTATTGTAATTAATAATAAATCTAAATTTTTTTTTTGGATGTTTTGGAAGTGTAAAAAAAGAAATAGCAGTTTAAATGACGTACAACTACATGATATGACATGATAAATTTGTGTTTTTTCTTGTTGGACAGTCTGTTGTTACACTGATGTTGCATTTATGTATAAATGAGGTATTTTAATCATATAAAAAATGTATTAGAAAATCTGTGTACCACCCTCATGCTCCACCAATCAGATGGTTATATTATGGTTATAAAAAGCTAGAGAACAGTTTGTTTTCATGTCGCTTACCAGACGTTTTTATCCACACCGTGTGTCCTGTTTGCATGAAGTGGTCTCGACATGATTATCTGCAATAAAAGCACATTTAGCAATAAACAAACAGTCACAATATTTCAGTTTCACCTCGGTTTTTACTGCAGCTGTAGGCTACCCACCGTGTGTCGGTTTCTAGTCAAACTTTGACGAATTAAAGTCAGATTTGTGACCAGATGTCTGAATATTCCCATCAATGGACGGTCATCTCTTCAGACAGGAGCGCTCGGTTCATCATCCGGACATGCCGGTGCACTGTTTATGTTCCTGAGTGTTACTTTCACTGTTTTATTTAATGAAGGATTGATGAGCAGCTGAGGGCGGAGACAGTGTAAGTCAGAGACGCCTCACTGAGGAGTCATTTCCGGTGTCTGTTGACTCTAACGGTAGAGGTTACGAGAGCGCAGATTATTAGCGATTATTTCATCTTAGAGTCACTGAAGTAAATGTTTTTCACAGGCCACACATCTCCACACATCTTCATCACATCCTGACACCAAAATTACGTTTTTCAGACGGTTAAATCAGGAGAAAATGAGGTTTATTCGAGACCTTTCTGTCCCAGCGCCAACGTACTCTCGCGAGATTTGGCAGTACCGTATCTTCTCTTATATACACTCTTTGCTTCAACCTTGTGTTTTCATTTCTACTTCCTGTTTGGGCGGAGCATATAATAGTTCAGCAGTTACCCGGATGTAACTACAGTTCTTTGAGTTAAAGGTACAGTGTGTAAGATTTGGGGCCTGTATTTTCAGAATAAGGCAAACATGGAATATAATATTCCTAATTATGTTTTGATGCATGTATCATCACCGGAAAATAAGAATCTTTTTATGTTTGTTAGTTAAAAAATATCCTTTTATATCTACAGTGGGAGAGGGTCCCCTTTCATAGAGGCCACCATGTTGAAACACCTTATTTATACAGTAGTCCAGAACAGACAAACTAAATACTGACTCTAAACAGGGTCCTTAAATGTTGTTTCTCCTTTACACTAGGAAGGTGAGGGTGATGTGAGGAGACTGCAATGCATCTTTCAAATTCATACTGCTGACTTCTTTCCCCAAAACAGATAAGTCCTGTGATATCATTATCATTTGACCATTTCAAACAGGGGGAACGCATCCTGACAGCTTGGAGTATTACTGTCAGATACTGTTCCTCCTCTGTTCAATATGAAAGGAGGCTCAGACAAGCATTAAAGACTTTAATAACATTAAACAAAAAATAAATAGCGTATACTTACTTTTTAGAACATACAATTA